>HG991997.1:24134383-27022112 GCA_905220435.1 Amphipyra tragopoginis | reverse complement strand
TGTAAGCGCACCTGATTGGTGCGTTTCGAGGAATACTTTTGGTGCGCTTCGAGGAATACCTCATTAAAAGATTGCTAATTATGCCAAGACGATAAGTAGCAGTCTCTTCTATTAAACACAAAGTAATAAGAATATAAAAAAATACAAATCGTAATTCATCTTTCAAAGGATAGCAAAAATAAATAGATTTCTGTACAAAAGACAGGGAGTAGAAAATAAATGCTAATTAAAATAAAACAAAGTCATTAAGTAAATAGTAAACCATTTCTGAAATAGAGAAAGACAGAACTTGTGTAAGACGTGCAAAAGGAAGGAAAAAGTACAATAAAGAACAAAATGTCTTTAAATAATCTTGCAGATGGTGTTGTTTATTCTAAGCTAAATAATTAAGTATTATCTTTGTAAATTAATTACTGTATAAAGCAATTACGGCCTTTTTCTGTACTCGTAACCCATGGGGGGTTTTACTAATTAGAAACAGGAATATGATATTACTCGTATGAAGGTAATTTAATTTTTTGCGGAATGGAAACTCTCTTGCCTAACACTAAAGGTACAATTCCGTGCATTGCGGCCGATCGTAGCCGCGCGCGATCGATCGCATGCGGCTGACGCGTGCGGCTAATGCGTTAATAGTCGTGTCTATAATATACTGACTAATCCGTCGTTAGCGGCACGCGTCTGTCGCAGACTTCGGAAGCGGTGCCACACATTTTTATACTCTGACTATTGACGCATCAGCCGCGCGCGTCTGTTACACGCGAAAGATCGCGCCCGGCTGCGATCGGCCGCGATGCACGGTATTGTAGGCTGCAGAAACACTAAGGGCCTATCTATACACACGACGTTTTTTCTACGCGCCGTCGATGCGCGTTTCCGTCAAACTCCATACATAAAAAATCACTATCACGTTTTTTCAGTATGGAGTTCGACGGAAACGCGCGTCACCGGCCCGTAGAAAAGACGTCGTTTACGTAGGACCTAAACGTTTCTTGCGCGGCTCATGTTTCAATTCTTTATTGCAATCCATAATGTACACAGTCATACAGATGGTAAGCATATGGAAACAATTATGGACCCTGTCGGGCACAGCAAAAGTTTTAATAAGTAGGAGAGAGGAAGAGCGCTTTAATAATTTTTCTTATTACTAAATATTTAAATTATTTCTGATACATTTAGTTATTATAAATATTTTTTCACTTATTTGTTTATTCTCTTATTAAAATATGAGTAAGTTTATCTATTTATTTATTTGCCTTATGCCTTGCCTATCATATTAATACCCCTGGAGATACCACCGACATCAGTAGACCTTTCACACTTACGGATATTATCCTGGCCATAAAGACACTAAAAAACGGTAAAGCTGCTGGAGTTGACGATATAACAGTGGAACAACTAAAACATCTGGGACCTATAGCTGTATCGTGGCTCCTCGCCTTCATGAATACTTGTCTGAACACCAAGAGCATTCCCAAACAGTGGAGACGGACTAAAATCGTGGCACTGCCAAAACCTGGAAAGCCTCCTAATGACCCTAAAAGCTACCGACCAATTTCTCTGTTGTGCCACACTTATAAGCTGTTCGAAAGATTACTTCTAAACCGCCTTACCAAAGTAGTCGAACCTAAGCTAATTTCCGAGCAGGCTGGCTTTAGACCCGGTAAATCCTGTTCCAGCCAAGTCCTCCGATTAACCCAATATATAGAGGATGGATACGAGGCTAACAGAATCACGGGTGTGGTATTTGTGGATCTGTCTGCGGCTTATGACACAATAAACATTAAAATGCTACTAGCTAAAGTCGGCACCCTAACAAACGATCGGGGGTTTGTCAAAATATTGAGCGAACTATTGCACAATCGTCGCTTTCAAGTGTGCTTCCAATCAGGTAAGAGCAGATGGCGAAGTCAAAAAAACGGTCTCCCTCAAGGCAGTGTGCTGGCACCAACGCTATTTAACATCTACACAAACGACCAGCCTACTACGCAACACACTGAACCTTTCTTATACGCGGATGACCTAGCTTTGGCGGCGCAATCGACTACTTTTTCGGAGGTTGAAAACCAACTGACAATTGCCCTCGAGTCACTCGGAAGGTACTATGACAGTAATGCTCTTCGTCCAAACCCGTCCAAAACTCAATCATGCGCTTTCCATCTTCGTAATAGATTTTCTAACAGGACACTTAAAATTTCATGGCGAGGAACTAATGTAGAACATTGCAAGAACCCTAAGTACCTTGGAGTTGCATTAGACAGAGCACTAACTTTTAATGTACACTGCAACAACACCAAGCAGAAAGTCGGGACACGTAACAACCTGCTACGACGCCTTATCTCTACAAACTGGGGAGCAGCACCAGATATTCTTCGTACAACCAGCATGTCCTTATGTTTCTCTGCCGGCGAATTTGCATGCCCAGTGTGGCACCGATCCGCTCATGCAAAGCAAGTCGACATCGCCCTGAACGAGTCATGTCGAATTATATCGGGCTGCCTAAAACCGACTCCGCTCAACAAAGTCTACCCGTTGGCTGGTATCGCACCACCTGTCGTTCGAAGGAATGTCGCATGCGCACTTGAGAAACATAACCAAGAATCCGATCCCCGACATCCCCTCTACAAATACACAACAGCTCCGGGTAGACTTAAGAGTCGGAACAGCTTTCTGCGTAGCACACTTGCCATGAAAGACCGACCATCTACAGTGAGACGTAAGTTATGGGAGGAAAATCATCCACCACCTCCCAACTTCGTTCAACCCCAGGAACACCTGCCACTCGGATGTGATTTGCAGTGGCCTATATGGAAAGCGCTCAATAGACTGCGCACCCAAGTAGGCCGATGCAAACATAACCTAGCAAAATGGGGGATCATAGATCCCTTCGACACACAGTGCGAGTGCGGTGCTCCTGACCAGACGATGGCCCATTTGCTTCAGTGCCCAAAGTGTCCCTACACTTGCACTTTGGAGGACTTGAAAAATGCCACTGATGCCGCGATAAATGTGGCTACATATTGGGCCAAAGTACTGTAAAAAAAAAGGATTATTACCATCGATTCGAAAAGAAAAGAAGATTTGCCTTATTAAATTATATATTATCATTGTTTATTTATTGTTCGCTTAAACATTTAGTATTGCAATTATTTATTTTATTAGTTTTGTTGCGTTACGCGTATCCATTGCTCTATATACAAATTCTCCTGCGCGGCCTCACCATGCGTATTATACGTCGTTACGCCGAGTGTTAGTGCCTAGAAGTTTCGCGCGCATCTTGCCCTCGTTCGATGTTGTCTATATTCGGCGTACTTTCAGAAGCTAATGGCATAACTTAAGCGTATTTTGCGGCGATATATAAGCTAAAATGTAAACACAGCTGATCATAGCTGAGGATAGATGGATTTTAGCATATTTTTTGTGTAATTTTTGAACAGCTAGGTATTTCTCTTAAACTATTGACTTTTGGGGAAAACGGTAGAACAAAAATGACTCATTATTATGGGTTTTAACATCTTTCGGATTAGTACCCACTTTCTGACTAACCTAGTATATTTTTTTTTTCAACTCACTCATTTCACTTCCTTCACAGACATCTGTTATCGGTAGCGGGTAGCATTGGGCAATGTTGACAAAGGAAGGTAGTCGTCGATATGGATCAACGCACCCGATGTTACAAAGGCGATGGTAATTCGACTGCTGAAGAAGTCTGACCTTTTATATCTGTCTAGCTTGTCCTTATTTTATGATCTTGTAAGTGTAATAATTGTGTAAAGTATTACATTGTGATCTAGTTCATGTTACTAACACTAACTCAAATACAAGTACTCTCAGTGGTGGAGAGTCTATGTTGGTTTTATTTACTACATTTACCTTGCTCGCAATCCTGATATACCGATACTAGCTATAACTGTAATGACAGAATCGCCCCTGAACGATTATGTTGTTGTGTCTTTTAAACATCCAAATTGACGTAGCCATATTAAAACCCAGCCACCACCACAGAACATTTTAAAATAATTATTACCTAGCTACCCGAAACTATTAAAACCATTCCCATCCACTTCCTCCTAAAAAAAAGCTCGCTTATTTTTCCCAGCGTCCATTTGCCAAGAAAAAAGACTCGGTCATAACACTCATCCTCAGTTTTCAGCGTGGCCGGAGTCCAATGAAACCATAATTAGGGCCAGCTTACGTAATACTCTCTAAATAGCTGGCCCTCCCAATGGAGGGAGCTTCGACGTCTCACTGACGGACAGACGGTAATAGATACAGTATTATAGATAGAGACTAGCGTTTCGTTCGGTTTTGCTTGCAGGAATAGTTATTATACAGTGTGGATCTCCATAAAGTGAACATATGAAATTGGGTGAAACTAGATAGGTATCATTTTATGGAAGGTAAAAATAAAAAATAAATAATAATCTTGTATTGCAATAGGGTATTTGACTGAAAAAATCTAATTAGTGCGTCAGTTAGATTATCAAAAAATATTTGACCCGTATTTTTTTTTTGTTACGTCAACCAAAATATTGACGAAGATACGACACTTTTAAAATTGGCAAAACGTCACAAGCAAGTACAATTTTTACTTGCTTCTGACGTCACACGCCACCACTCTCGAGTTTTGATGCGTTTTATCTTTCTTACATTCATAGATTTAACAAAAGAAAAAATACGTGTCCATTATTTTTCAAAACTCTAACTGGCGGACTAATTAGATTTGCAATTTATTGATGCCGTCAACATGCCTATTGTCGAGAAAAGCATCTGTCAAAAAAACAGATTTTCCGTAAATTCTTCCTTATTTTTAAGAAACGTATTTTTTTTTGGAGTAATTTGTGTTTCATTCTTTTCGCTTGTTATTTGCAATTATTACTGTTTTTGTTTTAACGTGATAGACCACTTGGTTCAAAAATTACACTAAAAAAAGGTCTATAAAACCAAGAATATTTTTTTTAGATTTTTTTTATTATTTTTCCTGTCATTAAAATTAAGTTTAGTTTCACCAAATTTCATATGTGCACTTTATGCAAACTCACGCTGTATAATGTAAAAGAGAATGGGCGAAATGTAGGTTTGTGCCCAACAGTGGGACAGTAATGGGCTAATTATGCTCACGCTATGCGTGATAAGCCTATAGCGTAATGACGGAGCATCCGCATTGCGTGCTTCGGGATCCTGTGTGGAGATAAATGTTTGTATGGTCAACATTCTACAGTTTGTTTATGGGATTCATGTGTGTAATAACACCCACGAAACAGGAAACTAACCTGTCTAATCTGAAATACTATAGGCACTAAGATACTATTTATTTTAAAAAAATGGTTGTCAACATCACAGATGGTAAATTAAAGGCAAAGAGAAAACGAGGCAGACCAAAGAAGAAAGTACACAGACCAATTGATGGAAAAGACAGAAGTGATAACATACAGAAATAATGAAGTAATTAGTTGTATATAGAGAAAGATGGAGATTGCTAAACCGACAGGTGCCCAGGGGCCCAATTCTCCTAAAATAAATTGTTGCCAAACGCAATCGAACCACAACCGTCAGTCAGTTTTTGTTTTCGAAAACTTTCAAAATGATTGATTTTGTTTTTTGTGTCAAACAATTTGATGGCTTTTGAAATTGAGAACTGTCTGAATAAACGCTTCGGCCTTGGTTCGGTTGTGATTTATCAAGATTTATTTTAGGAGAATTAGGCCCCTGCTCTTAATATTTTTTTGGATGGATGTTCTCTGTCCTTGCCAAGAAGTCCGCTGGTGGATCCCCGGCGGCAGATACAATTGCATGTTTTTTAATTTACGTCGTGGCCTTCAGCTATTCGAAATATTGGATTTCTGGAAATTCAATATATTGTTGACAGGGAGAGTGTTAATCACGTAGCCATTCGAACAAAGTCATGGCAAATAATAGCACTAACAAAACTTACGACTGTTTCTCATGTTTATACCCTAAATAAAAACGCCGTCCAACACTAGGAATGTTTCTATGTCACTAGTGTGTTTACATGAAAAATCTTCACATACACACGCAACCAGACTCATGACATTTATCTATAGGCTATACAAATACGCTGTTCTGTCCGGAAATCGAGCCCTGCGACTCGTTGCGCAGCAGCCAAGCGCTCAGATTGCAACAATCTCCCTCCAAGTTCTTTTAAGTATATTTTATTAAATCATAAAGATTAAAAATAATTAGAATGCTTTTAATTAAAACTAATATCAGCCATATATTTTGTGCTACAAACAGACACATTTCTTTTAATATAGACGTTTATTTAGAATCACTTTCAAGTCTCGCTGGTCGCCATTTTTCGATCGCTACTCTTCCGTGACGTCATAATGATGATTTATGAGTTAGGACAAGCTTAGTTTAGAATGAATATTAGTGATGATTTTAACTGTAGTTATACGTGCATTTTTAGCCTGGCCCCATATTATAAGAAACTAGCTTTTGCCCGCAGCTTTGCTTGCGTGAAATTTTAAACCCGCGTTTGCCCCTTTTCAGGTATTTTTACTTGTAAAATCCAAAAAAAACCCGTGTAATAAGGATTTTCATACAAACGTCAACAATTTATTTCACCAGTTTAGGGGTGCAATTTCTAAAAACGCTCAAATACGTGTGTGTTTATTTCTAACCAGAAGTCTAGGTATTTAATTCCATGCTTCTTACTTCAATAATACCATATTTCTTATACAACCTTTCAACACTTATTTTACCCCCTTAGGGGTTGAATTTCCAATAACGCTTAAACACCTGTACATTTATTTCTAACCAGAAACCGTATTATTTAATTTTATGCTTCTTACTTAAAAATGCCGGACTTGACCACCCTATTGCACCCCTTAGGGGTTGAAATTCGAGAAATCCCTTCTTAGTGGATGCCTACGTTACAAAAGAAACCTACTATCAAAATTTCAAGTTTCTAACCCCAGCGGTTTAGGCTGTGCGTTGATAAATCAGCAAGTCGTTTGTGGTGCGGTTTCCAACTCAACACTAAGATATCTTCATGAAGGAAGACTTTTGGCCGAAAGGTGTCGTATACCGACATTTTCGCGGAAGGTTACGTGACACCACGCAGCGCAACACGACGCCGTCATCACTTCGTGTATAATAGTTTTTAATATTGTAGTAGTCGTTTTGAATGTAAGTTTATGTAAGTTTATTTTATTTTTGAATGTATGTGTTCGTAGGTATGTATTTGTAGTCTTTCATAGTAGTAATATTGTATGTGTATCTATAAGTTTCGCCTAGCTTCCACGACACAGGGGATCCTAGTGTGGGGGCCAGTGCCAAATGTTAAATTGTTATTATGTAAGTTTATTGAAAATAAAGTAAACAAAAAAAGTCAGTCAGCTTCTACTTTTATATATAGATTTATGTTAGAAAATTTCTGACGCGGTCGCGAATACCCTCTGCACATATATTTTGTACTTTACCCTTTTCACCGTAAGTTGAATAGTGACATTTCTTTACAAAACGTTACCTTACAAAGAATATCAAATATTAAACAAAAACAAAGCATGTATTTAAATTCCTATCTTACGGTTTTTGATGATGTCGTTTACTTTTTTTCGATAGCAGTCTCCTTATGGCTTATTTATGATTAGTTACGGTTTACTCACGTGCATATTTCGGGATTGTCCCACTAGTTTCGGACCCAAACGGAGCCCTTAATCATGAGCTGATCACGCGGCGAGGTTGCGAGTCGAACTGAGCTTACGGTTTACGAAATGACTGAGGTGTCAGAACTCATCTTTGGGTGAACAGAGTGTAGAGCCTGAAGGCTGCCAGATCCGGCAAATGCAAGAGCAGAGTTGCGCGTGAGAAATTTTCCAACAGGAATTTCTGATAGTGTGCCGCTGGGTTTATTGTTGGTTGAATAATCAATGACTATCCGTAGTATCCGTGGGGGACGGATTGAGAATATAATTCCACATCGCCGGAAAAGCGAGTCGTAAGAGACGATGAACCTCACACCATTATTGTGTTCGGAAAATGGCAATAGGGTCGCCACCATGGGATTTAATATTAGAGACAAAAAGTGGGTGTACAGACTCTGCTAAAAGTGGCTTCTCACGGTGCATAATTTTACGGATGATACCCGTAAAACAACGCACAGCCACGCACCCCACCGGGGCTTTTCCAACGGTGCGTGTCCGTCTGTGTGGGTGCGTGATTTAAAGCTATTTTGTCATTCCTAAATGCCAAATGAAAGAGCACATGCACCGTGCTCGCATCGCACCTTTGAAGTTACCGACTCGCGGCGGATACGATGCACCGCTACGCATGCGTTTGCCTTACCATGGACAAGTCTCTTCCCGTGGTGCACCGGTGCAAGCTCAAGCGTCACGGTGCGCTATATCACGCACCGTGGGAAGCTACCTTAATACGAGAACACCTCGGCATACTGGCGTGAGTAATGTGTGTATTCACCTTATTCGTTTAATCGTAATTCACTTACAGAAACAACATATTTGCTATTTTCCGCTCAGAGAATGACACGGGGCAATTAGTTGCTCCCAATTAATTGTTCGACGACAGTCGAATAACAGTTAACAACCAATCAAAACTTTCTCAATGTTTTGTTTCGAATCAAACCCAAATAAAGCGCAACATTTTCCGAATCTAACGAATATTGAATACATACGTGTACGGGAGATACTCTTTTCATCGGCATGTAAGCTAACGATACGATACCGAGTGCTCACAATATGGACTGACACTCGATTCCAGTTTCTATTCAATTTCGGGTTCTTTCGGAATCGAATACCACTTTTTTATTCGTTTTCAAATTACAATAAGGAAATACTTTTAGAGTAGTGTATATTACTGCCTGTTGGCTTACTAAGAGTCGTCTTAAGAAGCCTGTAAACGGGTTACAAAAATTGCATCTTGTTGGCAATTTTATTGACCAATATCGGGTGTAAAAAGACCCTTAACGATAACTAAAACCACGTATTCTACCCATCATTGGGATCATTTTTTTCGAACAAACCATACCTGGGAAATCATTGGTTTTGGAGATATTTAAGGTCAAAGTACACATTTTTTTTTTAGTTTTTTCCAGAAACGATTTCCAAGTCATAATACTAAACTTTCTTCCATACAAACATTATCAAAAATTTCAATTTTTCCTAACAAATTCGCATTTGAAGTTACAAAAATGCAATGAATATCAAACGCACACGACCGCCTTGGCTCGGCTGTGTGGCCGCTACACGCATGCAAACGCGCGGCATCGCCACAACCATAATTAAAATTTGCGCGCTACAAAAAAAGCGTTTTTTTTTTCTTGCCAAAAAATAAAAGTCGTTTCACAGCAATTATTTTTGGTCAATGTAATTTAGTTTGATGTACAGAGTGCGTAGATTTCGGCTATGTGATGGGTCTTTTTACACCCTGTATAGCTCAGTATATTTGCAACTTATACCCTTGCTGCAATTTCATTGTGCATTACATTGCCGAGTGTAGTCCAGCAAGATTCTGCAACTGGATTGCTGAGGAATTTTGTTTGTACACGCGGAACTATATTGAGGCTAGATCTCAGCAGTTGCGAGGAGACAGCGGTGGCAGCGACAGACCAAGGCAGGGGGAGGCGAGTGAGGGAAAAGAGATGCATCTATACATCAGAGCAAAGACGATATACGGCGATATTGCAGTAAAGTCAAAGCGGGATAAATCATTTGCAATCTAGCCGGCTAGACATTGAATACTTGCGACTACTATGAAATATCTTGCCATTATCGCCGGGCTACACTGCACGATTTCAGCAATTGTTACACTGTGTTGAGCGACGTAATCGGCAACTTGGCGGCTATACAATTGCAGCAAGAAATTGACAAAAAAGTAGACCGTTTAAGTGCACCTTTAGAACCATCGTACTGATAATATCACAGAACAGATAAAAGGATAATATTGTTGATGATTATGGTCATACCTTCGTTTACACGGCTACATATACATACCAAGCTATAAATTTCCAGTATAAGTTGACCTCTCATTGTATGGAAAGCCTTTATAATGTGAGATCAGCTCACATACTGGAAATTTTAGCCTGATATAGCGGTGTGTATGTCTTAACGTCACGTATAATACATTTTTTTTTGCATGTTGTCGATCGATCAAATGATGAAATTTCGTTAAAAAAATGTTTCACAATGAAAAATATGGTTTAAAAAAATCTATGCCTACTACTGATATTCAAACAGCTGAAATATTGGTGGGCTAATGTCATGTCATGTGACGTCTTCAAATTCGATCTCTACGCCCTGGATTTCCAGTTGTCATGGCTTGTGACGTCACAAGCTGTGTTCGACCCTAGTATCTCTATGTAGTCTGCGGTTCGACCAGTGTCGTTCGTTTCATAATGGCAAGGACACAGGGCGACACATTAAACTCGACACTCAGTGTCGACACCATGTGTCGTAGTGTGTACATCGCCGTTACACTGAGTTGCGCATTAGCTCCGGTTCAATTTCAGTGTCGCGATTGCATTGCATCGAATGTCAGTGTTACCGTGTATACGTAACCTTAGGTTTGAATTTTCTTTGAATATGTTGTATTTTAGATATTTGAGGACCAAATACTTACCTCCGGTTTATGAATTGAGAATTTGGGATAAGCAATACTTAAGTAATATTTAAGTATGGAGTTGTCAAAAACATGCTTTAAAATCCGTCATTTCTTGACAACTCCGTACTCAAATGTTACTTAAGTACTGTTTATCCTAGAATTCTCAATTCAGAAACCGGAATTTAAGTTAGTAAAAGGTTCATCTCTCAATGACTTAGTATTGTTATTGATATAGATTGTAAAAAATATTCCAATCGATTTTAGATCACACCATTGCCGCTTAATCTATAAGAGAGCAAAACCCAAATATTCCTAAATTCTTCAAACCGAGTTTAATCTCTTAGCGATCAAACCATGACGTCACACCTATTTATTTGTCATTACCGTCCAGGAAATTCCAGTGGAACGTTCAAAATACCCTTGTATAACTATCCTATGCTAAGTATTTCAGCATAATAAGGCGTACATTAGAGCAGCCGCCAAATTAGGTCACCCAAGGAATGCCTAGGACATTAATGATTACCAAGTGGTCGGAAGTTTCCTGTTGAACGTATACGGTATAAGTATTAGAAGCGTTTTATTAATTTGTGGTAATATTGTTATTTAGGAAATAAGGAGCTCGTGGCTAAATAATTACAGCCAATCTTCCGGGTTAAGCCACGCTTGCCGAGGTTGGTCTGTGGATGGGTGACCATTTACCATAGCGAGTTTCCTCCGTGCCTCGGAAAGCACGTAAAGCCGTTGGTCCCGGCTGTCATTTGTAGATCTTTGACAGTCGTTACTGTTGGTCAGAAGCCAGAAAGTCTGACAACCTGTCTTACCAAGAGTATCGTATTACCCAGTTACTGGGTTGTGGAGGTCTGATAGGCAGTCGCTCCATGTAAAATACTGATATTCAGCTGCATCCGGTTCGACTGGAAGCTGACCCCAACATAGTTGGGAAAAGGCTAGGCAGATGATGATGATTTTTAGGAAATATTACCCCCGGTTATCATGGTATGGGCATGTGATGCAGAGGAATGAGGAACATGTCGTGAGGAAAGTTTTGAGTATGAATGTGGATGGTTATAAGAGTAGAGGAAGATCAAAGAAACGATGGATGGATAATGTTTGACGACACGTTTGGTGCAGTGGCTAAGCGATTGGCTTCTGCGCTACGGGTCGTGGGTTCGATTCCCGTACGGAACAATATGGCCTACAGATAGTTGTTCCGGGTCTGGGCGTTTGTGCGTGTGAAGATTTGTGATACCCACCTTCGATACAAGAGAAATCCTAGTGTGGGGCAACGTTTCATTAAAAAAAAAAAAAGTACTTAAAAGATGATATTACTAGAAAGAGGGTGTCTACTGAGATGACGGCTAATAGAGATGTGTGGAAGAAAAATACATGCTGCACCGACACCAAATAAGTTGGGATAAGGGCAGGATGATGATGATGATGATGATTGTTATTTAGGAAATAAAAGTAATGTGCATTTTTGCACAGTGATAATAGGAATCACTATCTATACATATAAAAGGAGAAGCTGATTGACTGACTGACTGATCTATCAACGCACAGCCTAAACCGCTGGGGTTAGAAAGTTGAAATTTTGACAGAAGGTTCCTTTTGTAACGTAGGCATCCACTAAGAAGGGATTTTTCGAAATTCAACCCCTAAGGGAGTTAAATAGGGGATGAAAGTTTGTATGGAAAATCGTCACTTAACGGGTTCAAAATTTCACGCAAGCGAAGCTGCCGGCGAAAGCTAGTATAGTATAAAACAAAATCGCTTCCCTATGTATGCTTAGATCTTTAAAGCTACGCAACGGATTTTGATGCGGTTTTTTTTATTAGATAGAGTGATTCAAAAGGAAGGTTTATATGTATAATACATGCATATTATAGTAGAGAAAAACGCGGAATACACGATAAACGACATCCACGCGGGTGAAGCCGCTGGCGACCTCTGGTTCTTGATATAATATACCTATATGTCTAAAAAGTGTAACGCAAACCTTGCAAGTAGTTTGTTAAGAATCGGCTACTGAATCGATTTCAGTAATTTTTTATGTGTAACTTTTTTCAAAACGTGCTTTTTACTAATTTATTTTATTAGGAAATCCAACAGCTACAAAAAATTGAATTATTATTTTATTATTATTTAGCCCTGGTCATCCCACTGCAGGGCAAAGGCCTCCCTACCCTCCTTCCACTCCTCTCGATTTAATGATTTCTGCGGCCAATCCTTCGAATAAGTGTCTAACTCGTCCCGCCATCTCCTTCTGGGCCTTCTCTGGGACAAAAAATTGAATCAGTAATTAAACTTAGTGACATAAAGCCAATTACAGGTTTTCACGAATAGCAACAGATATAAAAACAGAAACTTAGGGAACACTTGATAACAAAACAATTCAGTAGTATAGTCTCAACATAAAACCAAATACACGTCACAATTAATCTAAAAACTTAAGGTTAAGCGCCCTTCTTGCCGTGCCACTATTAGTAACAAATGGGTCAAATGAGAACTCCTTACAAAGTTTATTAAAATCATTGCTTGCTCGCAATCAGTTCGTTCAATCGTTAATCAGACTTTTAATTGAGAAAGAGATTGAGCCTTGAGATAATCTCAGTAGCAACCCGGAATCTGGATTTGTGCCCGGTTGATGGCAATAGGCTTGCCCTTTATTACATCGGACTTAAACATGACAGAGAAATAAAGTTAGACTATACACCTCTGCCCAGCCCTTCGGGGAGGAGGAAGAGTTATGTTTAAAGGGGTTCGAACTTTTTTCTATGGAAGCTGGCATAGACCCCTGCCGCCATTTTCCTTTTTTTTTCAAGTTGCGGCGCACGATGAGACTAACATACATGGGTAGAGGACACTCAAACAAACAAAACATATTCAGAGATATAGTGCCCTAAAGTGTCACGTTGCCGAGATATTTGGACTCTAATAATTTTTTTTTCAAGATTATCTCGATACAATATCTCGGTAACGTGACACTTTAGGGCACCATATCTTTGAATATTTTTTGTTTGAGTGTTCTCTATCCATATTTACCAGTTACCTACAAAGTGCGCTGCAATCTTGAAAAAAAATCTTAAGTCCAAATATCTCGGAACGTGACACTTTAGGGTATCCCTGATATTTTTTGTTTGTCTAAGTATCCTCTTCCCATATATGTTAGTGTAATCGTGCGCCGCAACTTGGAAAAAACATCAAAATGGCAGCGGGGGGTAATAGAAAATAAAGGTTCTATCCCCTTTATTTTCGTTATTCGGGGTCGCAGCAGACCGCGGAGAAGATAGCGGAACGAGTTGGGTTGGATACCTTTCTTGAGGCACAGAATCGCGGCAAGTGGAAGGAACGGAGGGAGGCCTTTGTCCAGCAGTGGGACAGTACAGGCTAATTAATAATTTATTTTCATAAATAAAAAAAGTGTTTTTGTTTTTATTTTAATATTTGCTGTAGGTAAAACAAATATCAGTGATGTTTTAAATTGCCCGCGGCTTAGTACCCTGTTTCCAACAAATTTTGTATACATACTAATAAAAACAGAATTATACTACCTAACTAAATTCACTCAACCTCTAATACACTAAACTTTAAACAAACATTCTCCATAATACCTATTTGTATAAACTATAATAACAGCGGTTGTTAGAATACGTCAAACTTTTACCACAGAATATTATTATTCTCAGTCCATCCATTAGATTAAGATAGACTGTAGTTATACCTACAGGAAAACCACGACCTAATAATGGTACAGATTAAACATGCACGGGCCTTTGCTAGATTAAAAATACTTTTTTCTTGCTACAGTTGGAAGTGGTCGTATCTAAACATTCTAAACCATTTTCATTTAGGGCTATATTTCACCGGGACACCATGGCGGCGCAACCAGTCGCCGCTACCAACAAAATGTATACAGCTCTATAGAGAGTTACTCACCTGGTGTCCGTTTGGTTGCGCAACCAATTTGGTGGCGCGACCAACTCGGACGCGTGCACAGAATGTTACTGGTTGCGCCGCCACGCTGGTCGCGCCACCACTAATTACTGTAGCGCTGTATGGTGTCTCACTCACTCGGCCGCCAGTTTGGCCGCCAGTGACGCCCCCACCTCACTGCATGCAACACGTGTGCACTGTTATGTTTTGTCAACGGTACTCATCAAAGGACCTCACGGACATCCTCACATAGCTAAAAAACTTATCCTGATATTTTCTTAGATCATCGTATATGTTGACGAATTGTCCTTTCTTACAGCGATCGGCTAAATAAGGATGAACCCACCACTGTTTCTTTTTTCTCTTGAACTCTCTTTTCCTACGTACATACAGCAGTAGTGCTATCTCTTCGAGGTCCATTTTGATACTGTCTCAGTGTGGTGTGACGACTCTGGTGTCTGTGGTGTCTAGTTTGGTAGCTTACGGACACCACGGTGGCGCAACTGGTTGCGCCGCCATGGTGTCCCGGTGAAATATAGCCCTTAAACTTTATCAGGTAAGATTTAAATAAAAATTAAAACAATCATTTTTTTTGTTATAGTACCTACTACGACTACTACCATTTGACGACACGTTTGGTGCAGTGGCTAAGCCATTGGCTTCTGCGCTACGGGTCGTGAGTTCGATTCCTGCACGGAACAAACATTTTTATGGCCTACAGATAGTTGTTCCGGGTCTGGGCGTTTGTGCAAGTGAAGATTTGTGTAAAGTCGTTTTTTTTTTCAAGTAGATTAGATTACAGGTGCTTTTAAAAGGTCAACACTATAACTTTTCACCGTAAGTTCATTCCTGGTGTTTCTCTACAAAACTTTACTATACGAAGAATGTCAAATGTTAAAAAAAAAACAAATATTGATAATATTTTTTATTTTACGGTTATTGATGATGTCGTTTACGTTTTTTCGATACCAGTCTCCAATTTACGAAATGACGGAGCTGTCAGGACTCATCTTTGGGTTAACATAGTATAGTACAATATTTGGTACCTATCTTGTTTTATACACAGTTTATTTACCTTTTTAAATTGTAATTGAAATACAATAAAATATATGCCAATTATTTATTTCCATTGGATTCGGAAAATTCCGAGAAAATATTTACTTATTTTCAATTCAAAATAACGAGCTGAATATACTGTTTCAATTTTTCGGTCAGTAGAATGAGTCGGTTTTTAAATGTAATTTTGTTTTGTGTGAAGTGACGTTTTACAGCGGTTACGCACTGCATCCGATCCGAATCCGTGAAAATACGTTCCGAAGTAGCCATAGAACTATTTGTATGGTAGTTTACGCACTACATCCGGCATCCGTCATCCGATTTCTATCCGTCATCCGTGAGTCTCCAATTCGGAAGAAATATTGACGGACCGAAGTAGCCGTAGTACTGTTTGTGTGAAAGCTTTCGCATCACCTCTGATTCAAATCGGATGCCAAATGGATATGCCAAAGATGCCTGACATGCTTGGATTTGTATCAGAGATCGGAATAGTGCGTAAGCAACATCCGAATTCGGTCCGAGATTTTTAGTCTAGATTGGTATTTTCACGGATTCGGATCGGATGCAGTGCGTAAAGCAATATCCGAATTCGGTCCGAGTTTTTTATATCCGTATTTTTACGGATTCGGATCGGATGCAGTGCGTAATCGCTCTTAGTTGTTTTTTTTCTCTTTGTGTCAGTACAAACCATAACATAAAGCCGCGCATACAGATAAATGGATTAATAAAACCCTTGAATTTATACAAAAAAACAATTCCTACTAACATTTTAAATGCGAAAGTAACTCTGTATGTCTGTGACGCTTTTACGCCTAAACCGCTGAACTGATAGATTACTTTTAAGCCGAAAAATACGGAATACGCAAGAAAAGACACCCACGCGCGGGTGAAGCTGCGGGTGACCTCTTGTTTACAGTTTCTTGTTTACTTCGACGTCTATAGTACGAAAAATTGACAACAGAGTAAAAGGATAATGGATGTAGAAGAAGCGAGGAAAAACAGTATTTGTATAGATTTGTATTTTTAACAGTGGAATTTATAATAGTGAATATTATTTGAAATAATATTTTTTTAATGTGAAACTCTTTTTAGTGTATACCCATCACTCATGCTCAGAGTTTTCTATTTTATAAATGACTAGCAACCCGCCCCAGCTTTGCACGTGAACGTTTTATAGCTTAAAATCTTCCTCTTGAATCAATCTATCTATTAAAAAAACAGCATCAAAATCCGTTGCGTAGTTTTAAAGATCTAAGCATACATAGGGACAGACAGCGGGAAGCGACTTTGTTTTATACTATGTTGTGATAATTTTTATTATTTTTTTTCCAAATTGATATAGTTTTGTGTTTAGTGTAAGATTTATTTTTAAGTGTGAGACATTTCGACACACTGTAAACATTGGTCATGAATAAATGAAATTAAATAGTAGCAGGTGGCATTCAGTTGTCTCTGCGTAACCCAGCGGGAAAACCGCATCCCTGGTAACTAATATTCCAATCGCTCTTTACCAACAAGAACGCAATCAACTCCACCTCAATACTAGCAGTACGGCAACAAGTTATAAATAGCAAGTATTTGTAAACAAACTGTTATTGGGGCAACCCGCACCTCCCGCCGTTCCCATTAGAAAAAGATTTGGTTAGTGATATCATCATTAGGAGTGGGTTTTGAAGTAAGCAGCTTAGAGTGATTGTACACTGTACAGTCAGCTGTAATATGATGTACCTACCTATATATATACAATCGCCCACGAAACATCCATAAATTATTTTCCTGCTCCTGCAACTCCGCCAGGTGTTCGTCTGGCCAATCATTGATGAGTTCGATCGAGAAAGATCCGTTGTCGAGGATGTGTTCGCCATAATAGCTTCTTGCTTCTATCTACCCGATTAACAGCCAGCCGAGCCAAGTTTTAAGATTACCTTATATATTTTTTGTACTTTGTATGTTATTTTTTTTCGGGTAAGTATATGCAGGTTATAAATAATATACGACAATAACTTGTGCTTTACAAAAACTTCAATATATCCAAAACTTCATATTCTGACAAGATAAATCATTTGTTTTAGTCATTCATTTCATTGAAAGTGTATAAAAAGACAGTCTTTTAACTCAATTAAAATCATGTACAGCGGTGCTACAGTACAGTACTAATAAGAAATGCTTAGAAGGACAAATTATAGCAGAATAAAGGAGTTTTGTTTTTTGGCCGGCACTATCACATTTGGAGCAAAAATGTATGACTCGTGGATGATGTCCTTTAATCGGTATTAGAGAGAAAATCAGTTGGTTGGATTTTGTTGCATGTATACATATTGGTGCTCATGACTGTACATTATTTTTAAGCAACTCTACGTTCTTTTTGGGTGGTTTCTAATATTGCCCTTGGCATCTAGTGTCGTTACAGGACGCTTGTGCGCGAGCGCACGAAGCGTGCGCAATGTAAGTAGTTAGAAAAAAATGGTAACACGCTAGTTTTCGTACAACTTTGACGATAACGATACCTAATCATCTCAATCAAAGTATAGTTCTCATAAGGGTTTTAGAACGTAAAAAAAAACTTATAATTAGAAGCGGAAGTTAATTGAAGTCAATTTAGACTTTAGGCTTAAAGAAACTTTGGAATGATGATACAGGGTGTATTCCAGAATACTCATCATTTCACCATTATAATTGATTGTCATTGCCTAACTAGGAATTAATACGGATTGAGGCCGATTGCTATCTAGGGAATAGCTGAGTAGACTTGATATATGTATTATTACGTCGTACCGTCTTAATGTGGTATATACGTACTTTGATATAGTTTGTCCTGTTCTGCGGTGCAAGCACGGATCTTTTAATCAAGTCGATTCGAGAAATTTATCTATTCTAAACGTCAAATTTGACATAAGGTATAGATAAAACAACAACATTTGTCATAAGATATAGATAAAACGACAACAGTTGTCATAAGATATAGATAAAACGACAACAGTTGTCGTTTTATCTATACCTTATGTCAAATTTGACGTTTAGAATAGATACATTTTTCGAATCGACTCGATAAAAGATCCGTGCTCGCACCGCAGCTTTGCCTTTTCCTAATTATGTTCGGGTCAGTTTCCAGTCTAACAAGTCTAACAGTATTTTATATGGAGCGACTGCCATCAGACCTCCACAACCCAGTTCCTGAACAATGGTCAGTGTGAATTACAACCAAATAATTATCTACGCACGACATGAGATCATATATTTTTTTTTGTTTTGTAATTTTATTTTATTTTTTTCTTTTCTGTATTTGTATAAATTGTTATTCTTAAGGTTGTTATTGCGCTGCTGGAAATAAATGTTTAGGTATTATTAATAAAAAATGCCGATATCTTAAGGTTTGACGACGTCTGTGGTCTAGTGGTTCGAGTGTCGGACTGCTGATCACGAGGTCGTTGGTTCGATTCCCACAGGACACAAATATTTATGTGATGAACATAAGTGTTTGTGTTGGTCTGGGTGTTTCTTATGTATTATAAGTACGTATTTACAAAAAAAAAGTATATATCTAAGTATTATATCCATTGTCTAGTACCAACAGTACAAGCTCTGCTTAGTTTGGGACTAGATGGTGCTGTGTAAAAATGTCCCAAAAATATTTTTCGAGGCACGGAGGGATCCCGATGTGTAACAAACGGTCACCCATCCACGGACTGACCTCGACAAGTGCAGCTTAACCTCACAAATTATATCATCAGCGCGGTAGATATATTTTGTCACAAATTATATAATTCATTTCTAAACACAAACATTCAACTGATTCCTCAAACCAAACTTAAGTGAGACTGTAAGCAATCCTAGTTCCATTAAACATTCCCAGATACCTGCAAATACAAATCCACTGCAATACTACGGCATTGCAAACTCGGAATATACGTGCAACTCTAGTCAGCACGGCAGTCACGCGCGTTGAAATGCAAACTAAGACACCTGCGTTTCCCCTCTCTAATCAAAATTGTCAACACTAGAAACAATCCTTGTACAACCGCGGATTGAGAACAGATTCGCTCGGCTCCAATTTACACAAATACCAGCCACATTGCAAAGCTCATTCCGGATTTCACGACGCATCCCATTAACAGAAACATCTAATTTTGAAGTTTGTTGGTACGAAACGAACAAACAAGCCCGCACCTCATTAAGCCGTGTTTATTTTCGCATTATACAAATATAAGCTGTGTTATAGCGTAACTTACGTCTTTGATGTCGTCTCACGCGAGACAGCGTTGGAGTTTTCGGCGGTTTGGTTTTTACGCTCCTGTAGCAGTATAGAGGTTCCTCTTTAGTCGATTTTTGCTTGAGCATAGGCAGTTTGAAATTAGAGAACATTTCAATATGCACATCACTAAAACACTTTTGAAAAAAGAACACTTCACTGTCACGTTAGTGAGGAATCCATTTTCGAATTTGTCGTGGAATACACGGTTGCTAGAAGCGTGCGTTCCCGCGTCGGTTTCTAAATATTGTGACTTGTTGTTTTCTGAGCACGCGGGTTGTTTAAATTTAGAACGCACGCGTCTGGTGTCGGCTCTGGGCGTCCGTTATACATATACATTCTTTTTTAACAAATAAAACTCGATACAAATATTACCGGCAATAAAGTATTATAAATAGTTTGTTCGGTTCTTTTATCTTGGCTTAATGGATCGTTCTTTGTAAATACATGTGTGTGATTGGTCTTGTTCAGTAGACAGATGTTTGGTTGTTATTAATGGTATGTATCAATGCTGATCTGGGATGTACGTATGACGTAAGGTGCACCGGTAGACGTGGCACGCTTTTTGTAGTCTGCACATAGTAACTTGTCACTTATTTAGGATCTGTGCAGATTATAGACAATTGGAGAATGACACATGTCATTTGAAAATGACAGTTAAGTAGTTCCTAGCTACGTACTTAAGTAAGATCTCATTCTAAATTCAAAAAACTATGAAGAAAAAGAAGTGAATCATACACCAGACATAAATGAGCATTATGACAGTGACTCTTGTCACATTAGTCATAAATTTCTAGGAAACGTTTCGAGACGTCTGACTGAGAATTGTCTATGTCTCCATATTCCAGATGTTATTGAAATATGATTATATTAACAGAAATAGATCACTATTTTATTTTTTCAACGTCGTCTTTTGTCATAGGCCTCGTTTTTGGCAAAGAATAATAACTATTAGTACATAAAGAAGCGACTAACTCCCCCTCCCTCCCCCCCACCAATTTATCGCCCCCAGGAACAGAGCAATAGGCCTGGCAGTAACTGCCGAGCCGTGATTGACAGACAATAATTATCCACATACACACAAAACGTGTGCGAACAGGCCGTCCTCACGTGCGTTACGTACATGAGTTCGTTTGTATGGAGTGTTGGGGTTGTGTTTACGGAGACGCGAACTTCGGACAATTTTAATGATACGCACGGAAAAATGGATCTCTTTAAATCTCTAAGTACATCGTTTAAATTGTCCGCTTTACGCTCCGCATCACGCGCCGCGCTAAGGGTGTTTTTAGTCATGCGGATTTCGTCGCGCACGCGGGTTTGATTCGCGTGCGTGGCACCTGGGGGGTTACCATGATCTGTTAGTGAGAGAGAGTTAGCGAGAGTGGGAAAGTGACAGCGCAAGACAGCTCTCTAGCGCCATCTCTTACCCACTCTCGTAATAATATTAAAACATTCCTGCTCTAAGAGATCATGGTAACCCCCCTGAATTTTGCCTTTATTTATTCTGTATTTAGTTTAAGGTGTACTATACACGGTTCTATATAATAATAATATTATTCCGTTTATTCAATTACAAAACGTACAAAATTACATTTTTAAATATTTCTACAAAAAAACAAAAACATTTAAAAATATAAAAATATAGTAGCCCACCGGCATCGGGAACAGGATCCAAGCTACCGGTGGTCAGGGCCTCAGAGAGAGGAACCTCCTAACAATACGCGCCGTGTCCAGAAGTACCGCTTTCTGCACCAGGCCCTTGATCCAGCTGCCCAACGAGAGCCTCATTAGATGTTGGTCGAGGCGCTTGGCTATTAAGCCATTGGCCGTAACGACTATCGGCACAATGATTGCTGAATCAACATCCCACATAATATATACACGGTTCATGTTGAGTATTTTTATTGAGGTAACTGTTACACCTTTTGGCATTGTAACATGAATTGTGTCGATTTGCATGATGAATAAATTGATTTCATTCTTTTCTGTCTATATCAAAGTTATTCCAATAACATATAGAAGAAGAAAATACTACCGGGCCTTCATCGTTGTTTTAACAAAAGTACTGTCTAAAAAACAAATATTTTTCTTTATCAAAAACCTATGTTATTAATCTATACTCTTCACATTTCCTCAAACGTTTTCCACCGAGTTCCAGCCAGTTACCGTAGACCCAACATTTATTGGCGGTATATTTTCCTTCTGTAACGTGAGAAGTGTTCGGGCAATAACACTAATAAAATAACAGAATTCGAGATAACATCTTGATCTGCTTTCGGTAATAGAGAGAGGATATTATTAGGGATTGGTCCTTGCGTTATCTTGTTTCTTTGATGGAACTTCAACTGTATATATAAATAAAAAGATAGAAGTTTTACATAATAATATACCTACTTCTTTTTCATTATCATATCTTTTTCTAACCCGACAGCTACCGACAGCTTCATGTTCCAGATCAATCGAATTTGATTCAAATTAGTGATCTTAGATTCGAAATTTCGTACTCAAAGCTGTTTTGACTGAGCCCCCAGTTACTACTCTATCTGCATACGATTATTTTCTTTATTAATCATATTATGCTGAACTACCTATAGAAATAACTAGTGTCTAGTATTCAAAACTGAATGACCAAATTCTTGAATATTGAATACTTCGTAAAGAGTGCAAGTATTAGGCCTAGTAGAAAGAAAATACTGGCTACATCTGAACGGAAAATTTCGATGAAAAGTTCCATTTATTTCTAATGATGAGCTGAATTTGCTTCGTTTTGCTATTTCAGCTTGCGGTACGACGTCACTTACACCCAGTATAGACTATATCTGAATTAAAGTAAACAGTCATAGTCTTTTCGAAGTCTTAACGTAAAAAATGAATAGTAACTATACACATTACATCATAACAATACATGTGTAGAAATGAGTGCCTGATTGGTTTAGCACTAAGTTCTGGGTTGGTTGATATCTTGGTTGATTTGGTTGACTTTATATCGGACTGGTAATGGTTTGGTCATTGGTTTACGACCACTAGATTAATGATACGCAATAATATGGTTTAAAGATTATATTGAATACTAGTTAACTATCAAATGGTAAATCTAAGCTAAATTAGCACTAAGATGGTTTGATTCGAGTTACGCGATTGGTATCCGAACACGCACTAACTAGCAATAGTTGCGATACATGAATTTATTGAAATGCACGCAGGAAAAAGTTCTGAGCTGTTCGGTTGTAAATATTGTACCTAACAACATGTATAACACGACCGAATCTCTCACGCAGCATTAGTAACACCACTACACAAATAAAACACATAATTTACAAACTACCCACCAATTTTACTAATGTATTTTAAATTCACTATTACATAAACAATACAAGTGACGAAAAACTAACACTTACATAAAAATATAAGAGTATCTACAAAACACTTTGCCAGAAAAAAAATACAGTTGACTCAATGTCATCAAATAGAATGATGCCAAGCGTCGCGTCATCGATGTGAAGAAAAACACACTGAAAATAATCAGTTGCGGTCCGCACCGGAAGTCGGCCATCTTGGAAATACGTCAGTGGATAAAATTATGTTATTTTTTTGAGAAGTGGGTTAATTGTAGTTGAAAAGTGTGACAGCAACGTGCCAGTATTAATTTATGTAATTTCTACTACTACTATTCATTTAAAAAAGAGATCAGAAAGTCAGTAGAATGATCCAAATATGCAAGATCGGTTCACATATAAGTTACTTTTTATGATAGTGTTATTATAATATATTTCGTTTATTCATCATACATATAGGTACATAAAATTTACATTTTTAAATATTTAATTACAAAAAAATAAAAAAAACATTTAAAAATATAAAAAAATAGTAGCCCACCGGCATCGGGAACAGGGTCCAAGCTGCCGGCGGTCAGGGCTCCAGGGAGAGGAACTTCCTAACGATACGCGCCGTGTCCAGAAGTACCGCTTTCTGAATCAAACCCTTGATCCAGCTGCCTAACGAGAGCCTCATCAGATGTTGGTCGAGGCTTTTGGCTATTAAGCCATTGGCTGTAACGACTATCGGCACAATGACTGCTGAATCAATGTCCCACATGTCAACAACCTCGTGTGCCAAATCAAGATAATTATTATTACTGAATCCATTCTTCCATTTGAAAAAAAGGCCGTAAAGATATCCAGAACCTTTTTTATTTAACAAAATAACCTATCACAGACAGAAAATGTTTTTTAATCGCCCGTGACGTAACGACTTGTACAATAATGTGGTACAAATGACGCAACGGTGCAGTGGTCAGTCGGTCACAATTGTTGGCTATCTGTCGTAAACATACGCTGCTGTGTTGTGAGCGTAACCGCAGCTATTTAGGACAATTTTGACCGGCCAACATTAATTTTGACATATTTTTTTTACGTATTGCATGACGCATGGTTTGTTCTCAATTTTTTCAACGAGAAGTGCTGTTGTCCGTACTTTTAACTTTTCTTAGTGTTATTAAATAAACTCTTTTGCAAAAAAACGGGCACTTTAGATTTTTTTCTCTACTTCAATGAAGAAGAACAAGAAATAGGTTTTATTAATTTGACGATGTATTGGCATGTTATTTGAAGCATCCTGGCATGATTCTCTACGTCCCAAATTTAAAATTTGAAATTAATAAAAGAAAAATAATGATTATTGTGGATTATTCTAAAATTGCTTTACTAATGGCGCGAATTGCTGAAACGATTTTTAACTGATTACGATATTTTAAAACTTTTTGGATATTTTCTGCAAATTAAACAATTTAACCTTTCTTTTTACATTAAATACCACTTTTTGATATGAGTGATAAAGCGATAAGGGCCGGTAAAATTATAGCCCTATTTGAAGAAGGTTGTTCGCAAACTTACGTGTCTCAGCGGCTAAATGTGAGTCGTTCAACTGTCCAGAGGACTTGGTAACGGTATCAAGAGACCGGTTCGGTCAAAAGAAGACCCGGTTCGGGAAGAAAACGATGCACAGAACCAAGAGATGACCGCTTTTTGGTGAGTCAGGCGTTGCGGAATCGTAAGGCGTCAAGTGTGGACCTAAAGAAGAGCCTTGAAGAAGTAAGAGAAGTAGAAGTTAGCTTATGGACGGTCAGGAGGAGGCTTTTGGCTGCCAATATCAGGAGTTACCGCCCAGCTCGGGGCCCTAAATTACTCCGTGAGCACCGTGTTGCTCGACTTCAGTTTGCTCGGAACTGTGCTTCATGGACTCTGGAGGACTGGAATAAAGTATTGTTTTCTGATGAAGCTAGAATCTCTTTGTGTGGAGAGGACCGACGCCGGCGAATGCTGCGAAGACCACGGGAACGCTATGCGAAAGTGTGTTTCGAAGAAATCACTCCTTATGGCGGAGGCTCCGTTATGTTTTGGGCAGCAATTAATTCGACGGAGCGTACGGAGTTAGTTTTCATAGAAAATGGAACATTAAATGCACACCGGTACATAATGGAAGTCCTAATTCCATATGCACAACCCACATTGACTGCACTTGGGGAAGATTCCATTTTTATGGACGACAATGCTCGCCCGCACCGTTCTGGCGACGTGGAAACGTACATGCAAGAAGTTGGGATCCGTCGTTTAGATTGGCCAGCTCGAAGTCCTGACCTCAATCCAATTGAGCATGTCTGGGATGTTCTAAAGAGACGGGTAAGATTAGTGCAACCTGCTCCACAAAACATTAGGGAGCTAAAAAGAGTCATTGCTGAAGAGTGGGAACGTATTCCTCAAAACGTTATTAAAAACATCGTGAAAAGCATGCCCAGAAGGATTCAAGCTGTGATTTTGGCAAGAGGAGGTCACACTCGTTATTAGGTTTTTAAATTTGTAACTTTATTTAATTAAAAAAAGTAAAAAAAAAATCTTGTCTTTATTGCCGACCACTTCTTATTGTTTGGGCGTGTACACCGGTTTTAAAGAATCCATCGTTTTTTTGCTTTTAATTGCCCGAATTTACTTCACGCGCATTAATTTACACGATTATAAGTATACAGACTACGTCAAAGAAATAAATTTCATTTAATTAACTCAAATCGACCTAAGAACGTAAATTTCCTTAGTGCCCGTTTTTTTGCAAAAGAGTGTACATGTGGGAATGGAACTCTATAGAAGTTTTGAACGAAGAGTCTGAAAGCTATGCGAGTGAATGTTGAATGAATCTGAGTGCAAGGGAGAGTATGGATAAATCTGTGGCGTGCGTGAGGTAGGTACGTGGCGACGACATGTTGTATAGAAAAGGTGGTTACTGTTTTAATTTTTAATAAATATGTATTGACAAAATTGACGTTTTTTGGCAATCCCGGATACACTTATCACAAAATAAAAAAAAAGATTTTATTTATTTTTCCCTTTTTTCTAAATAAAAAAAAAGATTTTACTTATTATTGGACACCAAAATAAAAATGTAAGTAACAGTCTTGTAAATAGGCACAATGGGATGGGTGGCATT
Source organism: Amphipyra tragopoginis (assembly GCA_905220435.1). Classification (NCBI taxonomy): domain Eukaryota; kingdom Metazoa; phylum Arthropoda; class Insecta; order Lepidoptera; family Noctuidae; genus Amphipyra; species Amphipyra tragopoginis. The sequence continues at coordinate 26,995,816 of HG991997.1, read as the reverse complement.
ATCGCACCCAGCGATTTCATCCAGGCAACCAGGCAGGCAGGTTTCAATGACAAAAATAGATGAAGTGGTCTAAATAGTTTGTTAATCTATCCTAAAAACAACAGGGGCCTAATTCTCCTAAAATAAATTGTTGCCAAACGCAATCGAACCACAACCGTCAGTCAGTTTTTGTTTTCGAAAACTTTCAAAATGATTGATTTTGTTTTTTGTGTCAAACAATTCGACAGCTTTTGAAATTGAGAACTGTCTGAATGAACGGTTCGGCCTTAGTTCGGTTGTGATTTATCAAGATTTATTTTAGGAGAATTAGGCCCCAGGACATAATAAATGGCAAATACACATCCTAACTAATACTATAAATGCGAAAGTAAGTTTGTTTGTTTGTTACCTTTTACGCCTAAACCTCTGAACCGATCATCCTGAAATTTTGCATAGACGTCAGGTGTACAGAAACGGACATGGGGTACCTTTCATGCCGAAAACAGTACTGTTACCGAAGAAAAACAGCAATAACGTTCATAGATGGCGCCACGTGTCTTTCGAATCACGGTTGAATTATATTAATAAGTATAGAAACTTTAGTAGTGTATTACGAGTTTTTTTGAGCTTAAATAACTCGAGCGAAATCGCGGGTAAAAGCTAGTCATAAATAAAAATTTCTTAGTGTTTAATGACAGAGAAGAAAATGGTATATGCCGTTTGTCATTCTATTCTAAAAACAACAGGACATAATAACTGTCAAATACACATTTTATTAATAAATGCTTTATAGGAAACAGACGACTATAATCGTACAACAAATATCAACAACAACGTGAACTAAGTTTGTAGGTGTTCCAGCAATCATAACAGTCCCTCTCGGCTTGACCGTTAGTAGAATCTATCCGTATCAGTAGAGGTTAAGATACTAATAGCGGTGTACGGATCACAGTTCAATAGAGATGGGCATGTGATAGCTAGTTGATCTGTTAGTCGAATTTATATCCAGTTTCAATGTAAGTTGATAACCAGCGTCAGGCACTAGTTGTCTGGCATTTTTTGCTGAACTGGGCCTTTTTGGCGCAGCCGTGAGGCACTTTCTTGCAAATTTCTTGTTTTTTTGTTTTTTTTTATGCTTTGTTTTCGTATTGTGTGCCTTTTAGTCTGTGCTAAATAGATGTATTTTCTTTCTTTAAGTTTTTAATTAATTTTGACGACACGTTTGGTGCAGTGGCTAAAGTGATTGGCTTTTGCGCTACGGGTCGTGGGTTCGATTCCCACACGGAACAAAAATTTGTATGGCCTACAGATGGTTGTTCCGGGTCTGGGCGTTTGTATATATAAGATTTGTGTCTGTAAACGCACCCACGATACAAGAGAAATCTTAGTGTGGGGCAATGTTATGTAAAAAAAAATAAACAAAAAATCAATTTAGTCTCCTAATCTAATCAAAAAAATTTGAACTCACGAGCTATTTTCGGGATTGCCACACTAGTTTCGATTAGTTAGACTTGCCTTCTCACCGCGTGTTCAGCTCATGATTAAGGGCTCCTTTTGATCCGAAACTAGTCGGGCAATCCCGAAAAATGCACGGGAGTAAACCGTGACTAATCATAAATATGAATGTGTCTCACGAAATTTATAATACACAAATAAGAAATATTTTAATGAAAGGAAAATCTGTTTATTGGACATTAAAATTAGTAACAAAATATTCTACATGCACATAGTCTACTAACACCAAAAATGTTTAGATAATGAAGTTAACGTATTTACCCCGTCTGGGGACGGGCAAGAACATAAAGCTTCCTCACCGCATGCTGGAAATAGACGCGTGACGTAAGATTCAACAAAACCCAGCACGCTTGGTGGTAGGATCTACCGGGCGTACTGGTGACACTGATTGACCCTGCATATGTTTTTTATAGAATAAACAAAAAAAGTTTTAAAAATGAACCATGGTTTTCCGTATCTGAGTAATTTTAGTGTCCCAAGTTAATTGACTGCGTGGAGCGATATCGCGTGTGTCAGTGACATGAAATTTTTAACGAAAATTTATTTTTTATTTTTAATCAATCTAAATCCCTGGCGGGGTTAATCTATACCATTAATAGATCATGTGGTTTGAAGGAATTACAAGTAATTCGTTTACACCCTGTATAGTCTCGTGTAGTGCCGGACTTGAAGAATAGCACTACCCCATCTCTTCCCGTGGGTGTCGTAAAAGGCGACTAAGGGATTCTCTACAGTATGGGCAGCAGCGATCTCTGAGGACTTTAACAACCAACCCGCCTGCCAAGCGTAGCGATTACGGCAACCCCTCCTCTTTAGTAATTATTCCTACGATAGATTTATTTGATCAAATTCGTCGTTTTATCGACAAACATTCTCATTCGACTAAAACTCACAACTCGACTATGTTGGCACATCACTATAGTTCTACAGGGACCAAGAATGGACTCATGAACATGCGGCAGGTTTAATTACACACTTAACGAGGCCGATGTTGTGTCGTTAAGTCTATGTTCAGACCAGGTACTCGTTGACAGGTAGAAATGGTAAAACTTTTGGTATTTGCGCTCAGTGTTTTTGTTTTTGCAGCCGTACCATGGTTTTTGGATATTTTGTGGTCCGACCCTAAAGTTTATAGGTAGGTAGTTAATGAATGTGGATAAGTTTGTGTGTTAGTGTGATTTAGATCGTAGAATTGGAGTTTTGGGTTTTTGTGGTAATGAATGCTTAGTATAATTATTTGTAATGAATTTTCATTAATAACGAGAGTTATTTATAAGATTAGTCAGAAAGGGGATACTAATCTTAAAGGGTGTTAAAGTACCCATAATAATAAATAACTTTTGTTCCACAACTTTCTTTAAAAGTCAATAGATTAAGGGCTTATCAAAGAAAAAGCTTATTAAGAGCTGATCAAAGAAAAAAAAACTGCTGTTCCCTACATTTTGACAAGTTCTTCGAACATAAATGTAGGGAAAAGCTGATTCTTTTTTCGCGATTTCTGGTTTGTTCCTATAGTAAAAGTTGTTCATAATAATGAGTACAGTACCCCAAGTGTGAGTTTTTTCGTTAACTACTGTAGTTGCGTCACGCCAAAAATGTATGAAAATGTAGGCTGCGTCTCTAGGCGCACCGTTCAATTAACGCGCGAATATTAGTTAGTGAACGGTGCGCCTAGAGACGCAGCCTAAATTTTCATACATTTTTGGCGTGATGCAACTACAATAGTTAACGAAAAAAACTCACACTTGGGATACTGTAACCCCTTAAGAGGTTGTGCGTCATTTATGTTACACCTTGTATAGTTCGAAGTTACACACTTAAAAAATCAACCAAAAACCTCACAAACAAAGCTAAATCTAAACAAAAACATTACAAAACTGGTCACTAACGTATGAACATTCAAATTAGCGCAAACGTACACATTCAACATAATCCGCCGAAACTGGTAAAATTAATTTCAAAACTCGACTGCTGCCGGGTTAGTGTTGTAAATCACTGAACTATACCCACTCAGACAAGTTTAATTAACTCTAAGAAACTTATTACGTACCTAGAAAGCGTATCAATAGAGGACCTCGACCTCAGAAATTTGAATAGAGCTGTTTTATTAGCGTTAGCTTTAGTAGATTATTGTTTATCATTGTCAGCTGAAGGAAGTTTGAATGCTATTATAATATTGGTTATGATTGGTTTTCCCGAACATACATAAGGGCCTGTCCACATCTTCACTTCACGACGTCGTCAACGTGGAACGGTGCTGTAACGTGACACGGTGCGTTGACGTAACATGCAAAGTTACGTTACCGTATCGTAACACGTTCCGCCTCTAGCCGCAAGCGCACACGTATATGCGCTCCGCCCGCGCTCTCCACGCCCGCGTGTTTGTCGCCGTCTATGTGCTCCGATGCTTTAAAACCATACCTTACTGTTTCTCTTATTCAAAATCAGGATCTACATGGTCAACGATAAATCTAACAATGATCCTGACGTGCATTTTTACGACACGGTAACGTAAATTTGCACGTTACGTCAACGCACCGTGCCACGTCACCGCACCGTGCCACGTTGACGACGTCGTGACGTGGAGATGTGGATAGACTGAAGAAATATATTATACAAGGTTTCCCAAATGGTATGTCTACACCCGTGCGCTTTCATGTTCATCTTGCGCTTTCAACTTTCAATTCCTCTTGCGTCAAGCGCATGCAATACTGATTGCCATAAGACGCATGCAGCTTATCGTCTACACCGGTGCGCCTCGGTCAGTCATCAGTCGACATACAATAGACGGATTGGCGTGCGCTAGGGGCATGCGCTGACGTCGAACTAGTATTAAGGCATGCACGCGCTTCAAGCTTGCTTCAGACGAAGACGCAAGATGAACATGAAAGTGCACTGGTGTAGACATAGCTAAACAGTAGTGTCAAGCAGATGTTCAGAAGTAGAGCAGAGCACCCCTAGAGGGACCCGAATCACTCCCACGTATGTTTCGTGATTCTTTGTAGTTTTCGAATTATGACTTCTTCTCATGTTTTAACCAAACTGACTTTTATGACATTTTTGATCATAGTCACGTGAATAGTTTTTTTTCTAAATTACAGGAACAGAGAATCTAATTTTAAAAAAAACACGCATTTGTCTCAACTGTCCATGGACACAATGTAAAATTATAACTGGACGACTATAAAAACTCGGGGAACATTCATGGGGGTGATTCCGGTACCCTAAAGATGCTTTACCTCTGATCTTCCGCTTGACAATATTTTTTGCGTCACCTTGTATACAGACGAATTAGGAACCTCCTCCTTTTTGAAGAAGTTGGTTAAAATATGCAACTTTATGTTTAGTATATACAAAAACCAAGACACCCCAACAAGATTTTCATCAGAACTGCCTGAATGTGTGTTTTTTTTTAATAAATCTCCAAGTTACACCTTAATTTATGTCGCGTTAAGTTCCCTAGTAAAGTGTGAAATGCCTGAGATGTGCTATGCGGGGGTTGTCTAATACACGGAAACTGACCGAGCGGACCATCTCAAGTCTCAAGGTCGTCCACTGTTATGCGTAGAAACCTATTGAAAGAGAATTGTTTATGAAAAAAAAAAGGAAAAATATAATGTGGTATAAAAACTATGTCAATCGATTCTCCTGGTGATTCTGAACAAACTAGTTTTAGGTTTAGTGTATACTAAAACTAAACTTGTATTTTAAATCAGGTAAAACTGAATCATGTGCTGAGTTACTCTCATGGTGGAATAAATCTGGTGATTTTGATATACTTACTGCCATCACAAGACTTTGACAAACTCGCATTCGATTTTTCACGATCAGCCTATAAGTCGCTAACACGAACAAATGTACGAGCATCCTCACCATGATCTCTTTCATATTCATATTCATTTATTTGCATTCCACAAGGTAAAAAGATGTTAACAAAAGGCTTAGAGCTAAGAGCCGTTGTAGACCCTGTCAGGGCACAGCAAAATTTGTAATTAGATACATAGCTAGGTATTACTTAAAGTTAAAAAGCTAAACATTAAAATAAATTATTCATGAAAAAAAAAAAACAATTACATTCGCATAAAATAACAATAACATAAATAATTCTAATATTTGGTAAGCAGGTAGCTATTTTCTTAAAATACTAATAATACTTTTACAAGTTATATTTGCTTAGTAATATTATTACAACTTATTTAATGAGAGATCATATTTTAGGGTTACAAATTATTAATTAAAATTATAGATTCGGTGGGTAGCATTTTATAATTTACTCATTGTGTATTTAGAAGTCATGTTATGTTTCATTAAATAATCTTCTTGATAAATATACACATGTCTATATTTAAGGATGTATTTATTGTAATTATATTCTTTCATTCAAGTATTCATTCACATTATAATAGATTTTGTTTAATAGAAATAATTTTAATTTATTAATAAAGGTGTTGTATTTATTTATATTTTTTATTTCTTCCGGTAACTTGTTATATATTTTTATCGACATGACATAGGTACTTGAGGAGTGCATTTTTAATCGGGATGTAGGTAGGTTTAATCTATTTTTATGTCTTAAAGTAATTTTAGTTTGTATGTCTTCTCTTTTTGTGTAAAATTCCGGGTATTTACGTACAAATTTACAGATTTCCAAGATGTAGAGGCACGGTAGGGTTAAAATTTTTTGTTCCTGGAAGTGGGGTTTACAGCTATCCGTTTGTTCAATATTGACTAGAATTCTAATAAGTTTTTTTTGTAGGGTGAATAGTGTTGGTGAGTCTGTACTATTACCCCATAATATGATACCGTATTTAAGCCATGCGTAGGCATATGCGTAATATGTTACCAACGCAGTATTTATGTCTGTAGTTTTTTTGATTTCCCTAAGGGCGTATGAAAATTTTGATAATTTTGCTTTTAATTTTTGGATATGCGACTTCCAATTTATGTGTGTGTCTATGTCTAGTCCTAATAGGGTGAATTTGTTTACAATTTCTAGTTTGTAATTTTTATAACTGAAGTTTAGATGTATAGGTTTTTTTTGTCGTGGGTGAAATGTCATTATTTTTGTTTTATTAAAGTTAATTTCTAAGTTATGTTCCATCATCCAATGAGTTGTAGCATCAAGTATTGAATTTAATTTATCATTAAGGTTGAGATTAGTTTCGCATGAGGCAAGAATGGATATATCATCCGCAAACAGAACACAAGGTTCACTGATATGTTTCGGGAGATCGTTAATATAAACTAAGAATAAGGAGCAGCCTATTACACTACCCTGTGGGATTGAAGCGTTTATTGGTATGTTTTCCGATCGGAACAATTCTATTTCGTTAGTTTTTTGGTTAAAATATTCTAATTCCACTAAATATAAGATTATAAATGTTTTCAAATCTGGTTTCCGTTTTGCCATTCCACCAATTCGCACTAAGCGCTTCAAAACATCCTTCATAATGCGCACGGCAAAAGAGTCGAACTCACTACCTGCGTCTGTGTTCCCGGACGCTTACAATCCGAATCTTCTTCAGGCTACAGGCACAGTAGTAATATAAGCTGAAGCAGTACCTCAACATACTATAATCTCAAGAATTGAAACACTCACACAGACACGCTCTGTATACTGAGTAGTTTTTTGTTTTTGTATGGAACTGTATCCCGAAAATACCTTATTTGTCTTGTTGCAGTGCGTGTCTGTGTGAGTGTGTCAAATCGGAGGATTGTAGGTAGTTGAAGTATTGCTTTAGCTTATATGTCTACTGTGCTACAGGCTTCTTCTGGGTAAGCTCGTTCCATCGTAGACTTTGTCTTTGTCACCTCTGACCTTGACAAGAGTCAAGAGCAAATACGTCACAAAAAAAAACGCCTACCTTACTTCGTTTAAGTTTTTATCAGTGTAAATATTTGTTTATAAACACTATCAGAATTCATTTGTAAACGATGTTTTAGATATAACTTAGGTATGTGCAGTTTCGGAAACGTCTCGTAAATGTTTCTAGAAACTATGTTTCGGAACTTTGCAAACTATTATAGGTACATTGTTCTCTCATAACTATCTATATCTTAGTACTGTATTTATTGAAATTGTTAAAGATAATGATGGATTGATGGAATTTCTAGCTGGATCTACTCTATAGGAAACGACAAATTGGAACCATACACCTAAATTTGACTTTTCATAAGTGACTGTAAAGGAAAAAGTAAAATAAAAAAGATTTTGATTTTTTTTTCCGCAAATAGTTAGTTGTGTTTACCGCAACACGTATCAATTTTTCAGAAACTTTTGACACAATGTTCATAAACAAATGTTTACACAGGAGTCTATTGGTTTCTGAATCATTAAAATATGTTGCAGTAAATTCCACTGACAGATTTGATGACAAAACCTCCGAAACAATGTTTAGCAACTAGAATCCAAAACATTGTTTATATGTAAATACATGGCTTTATCTGCATTGACAGCGTTATAAGGAAAATAGGTTGAATACCAATAGACGAAAATTTTGTTAGCAACTTCATATGTAGCAGCGATTTCAAAGCTTTGCCCTAGTATGAAGATTGAATTAATTGTATAGCGGGCTTTGTCTTGAGTATAGTCTAACTTAATCTGAGCGTGTGAGGTTCCACAGCTTTCAGCGCTTCCTTTCATAATTTTAGTACTCGAAACTTCAAAAATAGGAGAAGAGGACATTGTTAAAAATAACTTTAAAAAAGTAAAAACCGACTTCAAAAAAAAACTAAACGGAGTAAAATAATTATCATTTAATAAAACTACCAGTTTCAGAAGTCGGTGCATTCAATTTGTTTCAGCGTAGAACACCGACGTTTCGTTCGTTTTTACTTTTTTAAAGTTTTTTTATTTTATAATTTTTAGTGCCATAAATTACAATTAAAATAGTGTACAAATTCTCGGACCAGCACTACAACTAGAACGTCGTCTACATACGATTTGTGTTTTTTTTTTTGTTTTTGTTGATTTTTCCAAAAAGTGCTGCACCAATTTCAATAAAATTTATATGGGACCACCTCTGAAGTATGGGCTACCAAACAAAAAAATAATCATCAAAATCCATTCATAATTGGGGGAGATATCGCGTAACAAACATACAAAAAAAAAAAAAAACATTCAGACGAATTGAGAACCTCCTCCTTTTTGAAGTCGGTTAAAAAGTATCTTGGTTTGGTAAATGAGAATAATTGCTTTAAGCGATTAGCCCGCCATTTGTAGTGTTCGTAATTACGTGTACTTATTCCTTCTGTTTTATTTCTTTTAGTGTACAATAAAGTATATCTATCTGTAATAATTATATTTCAACCTACAAAACAAATTATTTATGCTGTTTGGTTATATTGAAATCCATGAAGTCATTCAATGTAACATAATTTGGGTAGTTGTCTTTTTTAACACTGTTATTATTCTCCGAATTGTTTTTCGAGAGCAAAATCAAACGTAAATAAAGACAAAGTTTCATTAAATCCATGTTCTATTTCAAATCGTGGGTTTCATTATATAAATAGATAAAGAAAACTATTTGGATCCTTTTAATCCTTGGAGTCGAACTAAGTTCACTGATAGTATTGGTACTGTATTTCATCAGGCTGCCGAGTAATCCTTTATTGGAGTCAGCCGATAAATAGAATTGATGGACTTTAAGAGTGCTTAAGAAAACCCTGTCTAGGATAGATTCTAAGTACTTTTCTTTGGAGTCTAGAACGAAATGAATGTGAGGTTTTAAATGAAAAATGTTATTAAGTTAATCTCTATGAAGATAAGATTGCGACTAATTTTCTTTTAAAGATGTATGAACATGAACGAAGCGAAAGGAGTATGTATGAATCGTAGCTTGTTGGGCAATCAGTAGTTAGTATAGTAAGTAGAAAAAGGTGTAAGTTAATGTATTTATTTAAGAAGAAAATGGTGTGTGTGAGATAAACCAAAAAAAAAACATAAATTAAAATAATTGTCCCGGAACCGCGAGATTTTTCGATACAAAAGCTCGTTCCATATTAGCCAACATCTCAAAGTTTAGGTGAATATGCATCCGAATGTCTGATCTCTAGTTATTAGTTACTGATACCTAGTTAGGTTTGGTAACTATAGGTGCAATTTTATCAACTCCCAACTCCCAACACCAGATTAAAGCCAAATGTAGGTTCATAACTAAACTCTTTTGCAAAAAAAACGGGCACTTTAGATTTTTTTCTCTACTTCAATGAAGAAGAACAAGAAATAGGTTTTATTAATTTGACGATGTATTGGCATGTTATTTGAAGCATCCTGGCATGATTCTTTACGTTCCAAATTAAAAATTTGAAATTAATAAAAGAAAAATAATGATTATTGTGGATTATCCTAAAATTGCTTTACTAATGGCGCGAATTGCTGAAACGATTTTTAACTGATTACGATATTTTAAAACTTTTTGGATATTTTCTGTTAATTAAACAATTTAATCTTTCTTTTTACATTAAATACCACTTTTTGATATGAGTGATGAAGCGATAAGGGCCGGTAAAATTATAGCCCTACTTGAAGAAGGTTGTTCGCAAACTTACGTGTCTCAGCGGCTAAATGTGAGTCGTTCAACTGTCCAGAGGACTTGGCAACGGTATCAAGAGACCGGTTCGGTCAAAAGAAGACCCGGTTGGGGAAGAAAACGATGCACAGAAGCAAGAGATGACCGCTTTTTGGTGAGTCAGGCGTTGCGGAATCGTAAGGCGTCAAGTGTGGACCTGAAGAAGAGCCTTGAAGAAGTAAGAGGAGTAGAAGTTAGCTTGTGGACGGTCAGGAGGAGGCTTTTGGCTGCCAATATCAGGAGTTACCGCCCAGCTTGGGGCCCTAAATTACTCCGTGAGCACCGTGTTGCTCGACTTCAGTTTGCTCGGAACTGTGCTTCATGGACTCTGGAGGACTGGAATAAAGTATTGTTTTCTGATGAAGCTAGAATCTCTTTGTGTGGAGAGGACCGACGCCGGCGAGTGCTGCGAAGACCACGGGAACGCTATGCGGAAGTGTGTTTCGAAGAAATCACTCCTTATGGCGGAGGCTCCGTTATGTTTGGGCAGCAATTAATTCGACGGAGCGTACGGAGTTAGTTTTCATAGAAAATGGAACATTAAATGCACACCGGTACATAATGGAAGTCCTAATTTCATATGCACAACCCACATTGACTGCACTTGGGGAAGATTCCATTTTTATGGACGACAATGCTCGCCCGCACCGTTCTAGCGACGTGGAAGCGTACATGCAAGAAGTTGGGATCCGTCGTTTAGATTGGCCAGCTCGAAGTCCTGACCTCAATCCAATTGAGCATGTCTGGGATGTTCTAAAGAGACGGGTAAGATCAATGCAACCTGCTCCACAAAACATCAGGGAGCTAAAATGAGTCATTGCAGAAGAGTGGGAACGTATTCCTCAAAACGTTATTAAAAACATCGTGGAAAGCATGCCCAGAAGGATTCAAGCTGTGATTTTGGCAAGAGGAGGTCACACTCGTTATTAGGTTTTTACATTTGTAACTATATTTAATTAAAAAAAGTAAAAAAAAAAACTTGTCCTTATTGCCGACCACTTCTTATTGTTTGGGCGTGTACATCGGTTTTAAAGAATTCATTGTTTTTTTTTCTTTTAATTGCCCGAATTCACTTCACGCGCATTAATTTACACGATTATAAGTATACAGACTACGTCAAAGAAATATATTTCATTTAATTAACTCAAATCGACCTTAGAACGTAAATTTTCTTAGGTGCCCGTTATTTTTGCAAAAGAGTGTATACACGCTGATATTTAATTGGTTGTTTTGCTAGAATAAACGTTGTTCAGACCATGGTCTACTACAATTAAAATAAATCGAATAAAATAAAAAAAACGTCATTGGTCTTTCAAAAAAACTCAAAAATGACTTCACCAAAGATACAAGGGGGGACCTGCGCAATTGGCGCCATGATGATTCAAGTTATTTGCCGGGAACTTTACCGCGATGACCGCGAAGAGTACTTTAATGTTACGGTTAATGTTTGTACACGTTTGAGCAACAAAACATTATAAGAAAGCCAAGAAAAAACAAATCTTTTAAAATTTTTTTGCTGCTCTGCTATATTAGTAGACCATGGTCTGAACAACGTTTGTTCTAGTAAAACAACCAATTAAAAGTCAGCGTGTGTAGGTACTAATTGAAACTCTAATTATACTTTCAGAGATTATGAATTATGCTTGATTTATAATAAATATTGCTTTTTTTAATACCTTTGCTCTACATACACATATATTCGCATCGGGGGTTAAAAATAATTTTAAATCATTACGCAATCCAAGAATCTCGGAGTTTTTTTTAATAAATCATTTTAAGATGTCGCTTCCATATTGTACACCCGACTAGTTATGCATTCCCGGTGTCCTTGGCATCCCGGGTTTTTGCTTACAAAAGATATATTTTATGAAGCCGCTTCCATACTTTCGTAGCTACAAATAACTTTAGGTAAATATGCAGCCGAATATCTGATCCCTAAATAACTCGCCAAGCATTTCCTGTAGTAAAATTTTATAGCAGAAATGTAGCAAAATCTTGTATTTTCAATAACAATCGCAATCAAACCAGAAATACCACTAAGGAAGTTATGGATAAATTTTACACTACGGCAGCTTTCATACTATGTAGAGATTTACTCATAAACTTCGCAATATTGTGTTATAAGCTATTATCTGGATTATTTCAGATACACTTACATTGTTGCTAATGCTTTTATTTATCTTTACGGCCTTCCAAGATAAGTTTAAGTTTCAAGCGCTCAAGCTCACGGTGGATTTATACAGTGATGCTTTACGCGACTTTGTTGCTCAATAAAGAGAAATTAATTTGCTTGGTGAATTATATTATTGATGTTAAAGAGTAGTCTAATACTTTGGTGTATTCTGGGCAGTCAGCCATACTACCAATCTTGCTGGCTGGCTAATCTTATCACCACATTACTTGTAGAAAAATGTTATTCTGTGCAGGAATTCTTAAATGATATTTTTTTGTAATATCTTTACCTCTACTATGTAAATCATTTGCATGCTATATTAAGGCAGAATGTACATGGATTCTATCATATAATTTAACAACGTATTTTATGTACTTACATTCTAAGCAAATAAACAACTATTCTATTCTATTCACAGCATGAACTATTCTCGCGTTGCTGGTGTTAACACGAGAGAAGTTGAAGAAATTACAGAATATGAGATTTTATGTTTAGCTACTGATGCAAACAGGGTTTATCGCAACGTTTGCGTAAAACAAGTAACGGTATATTTGAGAACAACGGAGTTAAATGGCATGCATAGGAGATACTTTGAAATATTTTTTTAACCTTCTACAACATTGAATATGTACTATACAATATCATTAGAATCTTAAGTAAATTAAAATAACAACATCACGCCTATATTTCCTGAAGGGTTGGGCAGAGCTGTATAATACACACTAATTTCGTCGTTACGTTTAAGTTCCATGTAATAGTGGGCGAGCCTATTGCCATCAACCGGACATAAATCCAGACTCCGGGCTATTACTGATAAATTCCAACAGATGAACCCAATAACTCTTTGCCCGACCTGGGGATCGAACCCAGCACCTTTCGCTTGCGACCACTACGCCAACGAAGCAGTCAAAGATAAAATACTTGCACTCGTGGCCATTATGGTGTAGCGACACTGCTGACGCATAAGTTTTGTACACTCAAGCGCACCATTGTATTAGCGCGGCGGAGCAGTTGTCTCCCTGCAAACGTACAGTTAGGTCGATATAATCATGTAGTTTATAATCTATACATATAAAAGGAGAAGCTGACTGACTGACTGACTGATCTATCAACGCACAGCCTAAACCGCTGGGGTTAGAAAGTTGAAATTTTGACAGTAGGTTCCTTTTGTAACGTAGGCATCCACTAAGAAGGGATTTTTCGAAATTCAACCCCTAAGGAAGTTAAATAGGGGATGAAAGTTTGTATGGAAAATCGTCACTTAACGGGTTCAAAATTTCACGCAAGCGAAGCTGCGGGCGAAAGCTAGTAAATCATGTATTTGGACACTGGCACCAGTAAAGTTGTATATACCCTAACATGTGACCATCATTGAGTAATCCTGCTAAATGTGCTTACCCCCACAATGGTTTAAGAAGCATGTTCCTTAACTGAATTCTAATTAGCTCCGTTTCTCAAATAGCCATCCTTAACTGAAATCCAATTAGCCCCGTACTTCTCAAATAGCTCCATTTTACTTAAGTAATGTTTCTCATTGAAACTCATAATAAAATTGTAGTAAAAGTAATAAATATTTCAACCTCATTCACATAAAATAACTTAAAGTAATACTTGCGGTGGAAATTCCAGTAAGTTACATGAATATACTATTCATAAAGATTTGAAATAAAAATATGTTTCAAAGAAGCAATGGAGCTGAATCAAGTTGGAGAACGTTATATGAAAAGTTTCACTTTTTATATGAAGATTTTACAGTCAAGTGTAATAAGAAAATTATTTAAATGTATTCTAGTATATTACTGCAGATGTATTTTGATACTGATGGTTATAAAGAGAATTATAATAATAGAATATTTGACTCTGACTAGAGTAGAATATTCCAAGATTGTGAAGCATTGATTGACGTGAGGTTAGAGTTCAAATTCTATCTTGTTGATGTTGTGGTGTACTAACTTCTAGCTTGTAAATATCTTGGCTTAGTTAATGAGGTTATCGGGATAATATTTGCGCCACAGCGAAAACGTTATTAAGGATTAAAATCAGTAGCCCTAGCATGAATGTTTTGAACTATAGTAGCGTAAACGTAACGTTAATCTGAGTGAATTTTGAATCGAAAATACAACTATTCTATTAGCATTTTAGTTTAAATTTATGCGAAAAGCACAAGTCGTATTATACATAGGTATGAAGAAAGTTTTCAATTCGATTAAATATTAAGTGTGAAACGAGTATGTCCAATTCAAAATTCACTCGCGTTAACGTTACGTTTACGTTACCGTACGTCACAAAATTCATGCTAGTCCTACTGTTTCAATAATAGACTCAATTTCGAAAATAAAAATTGATTGCTCTAGTCTTTAAACTTTGAAACCTAAATATTTCCAAAACAGCTTCGTTAAAATCGAGGCCAATATAAAAATAGGCTTATTTAGACATCTGCTTTTCGAAATTAAAATACAGAACACAATTAATATCAATAACTAGCCGTACCCGGCATGCGTTGCAATGCACTTTTTCCTATTTACTACCTACCTACTACTTACCTACCTTCAGAAACAAAATCAAAATAGTAACAAAAAGTTAAAACCATTTTCATGCATGCGGTAAACAAATGAAGAATATGGACATACTGATATAATTTCGTTTTTTTTTTTAAATATTAAAATTTTCTTTCATCAGGACCTTCTCCTGACAATTACATACAAAACAAAAAAAATTGCGAAATTGGTCCAGCCGCTCACGCGTGATGCCGTGACCAAGGGAAATAGGGATTAATTTTTATATACTTAGATCAAATATGCACCAGAGATGTCAAACCAAATACGCAGATTTTCGAGATGACCCCAATAATTTTTAGAAAGTAAAATGTCTATAACTTTACAGATTACAAAGCTGGCTAGCCGTTAATAAGGAGCTAAGTTTGAGCTCAAAATTCTTGAATAAGTAGCAATCCATTAAGTATTAGGACCTACTTATTAATGATTTTTTCCTAAGCCGACATCTTATTTTCAAGCATTTTTGTCAAGTTGTTGTGGAGTATCTTCTTTGTGCAGAACCTTTACAGTAAAGTTTCCTAAATAATATTAAGAATTAATCTCAAACTTTTCCATCCACTAAATATGAACGACAAAAAACAAGTCAAAGCATTGAAGTGGTGGAAAAAATTTACAACATTCGCCACTGACAGCCAATTCGGGCGTGTATGATAAAATCGCTGAACAACTTGCAATTGTCTCCACCATAACCCTTATTGACGACGCAATAAGGTATGGAATCGTTTAAATTTTATTTGAAACAGTGTGGTACAATTTTATTGACACTAGCGCTCTTATTTACAGAGCAATAAGATTCATAATTGCTTGTATTTTATTCGCGATATAGTCGTACGGTTTACTATCATAGTACGCCTGTTCGCCTTTATGGCGACAACTAATATGAAAGAATCAAGTTTTTGTAAGTACCGAGAATTGTTTGTTTGCTAAAACGATTTAGTGTTAAAATGTTTTGTTGCCACTATTAGGTACTTGTTGGACAAATAGATAAATACTTTTGGAATCGTTTGTAAATATTTATTTAATCTGAAAAGCGTATCATCTGTTTAACGTCTTACTCAAGTTGGATGGCGGTTAGGAGAAATGGTCAGTTTGTGTTTGTTTAGATTAAATATTTTTAGTATCGAAAGGAGTACGTAAAGATCGTAGCATGTGGCGTTGTACAGTTTCTGCCTACCCTAATGGGAAAAGGGTGTGAGTGTGTATACGTATTTTTGGTATCTTAAAATCTACACTTAATGATGCAGTTGTAAATGAAATTATTAGAAAACAATCTTATGAAACACGTGGTACAAGTGATCAAGCAGTAGAAGAGGGGGGAGATAATAGGCACAGCGATATTAAAAATGATGAAAGGCTAACAAGAAGTCATGACATTGGAGACTACCTACGTATTTATACTTCGTTTCACATAACAAAAGACAAAAATGCCCACCAAGGCAAGAATACCTTTTAAACAATTGCTTCAATTAGAGTTTGAGACCGTTGAGGTTCAGAAAAGCATAATACAGTGTTGAATTTCTACTGGAAGCAAACATGACTTTCGCTTATTACTTACTATACATTTTTGAGCTAAATAGAGTGTATCGCAAAGTCACCTGAGGTACAGTACTGTATCTACGCTTTATTCACTTCTAAAGATGACCCATCCAACATTGATAAAACACATGAGCGAATCACAGATAACCCAACCTAACATAAAAACTATAACTCACAAAAGTCACTCATAAGAAACAAAGCAATAAATAGACAAAAAAGAACAAGAAAAAAATGCTCCCATCACGCAAACAGGCCATGAGTTTGGCTCACCCCCCGTTTACATAAGTCTGATTTATGAGAGCTATGTCGGAGCCAAAGTTGTTTAGTACAATGTGCTTCTTATTTACATACATTTGTGTAAATATTACGAGTTACAGATGTAGAATTATGTTGAATTGTAATAGTGGAGTTGGGATCAGTTTAAGGCACCGTTTTGCTTTTAGTTTAGTTGAGTTTTCTTGACTAAGATTAAGAGAATCCATCTCTTTTCATGGAGACATAAAACATGGATAAGGCATTGTTATTTAATCCGATGAAAACGCAGCAACAAACACCTGCATATTGATAATTTATAACATCCTAACTTTAGAATTGCTTATACATTCTGAATTGCTGTTGGAAGTTCCAAATTAGAAGTCAAGGTCATTATTGAAAATTGTATTCATAGTTGTAAAGTTTAAAGATACAGTAATATCTACGGTTGAGATGATCTTGTACCAGAATCAACTGGCTTATGTAACAATAATTAGCCTAATGGATGAGATGCTTAATAAGACAGATGGAGACGACTCTTCAGTTACAGTGGAAAATTTAGAATCAAAACTAAACTAGATAAAGATAATTGTCATATCTCAATAGTACGGTAGTTAGATAGATGTAAGCAATCTAAGTTAAATCCATTCAGAACCCAATTCCTCAATCTCTGATATAAATTGATCTGGGAGTTACATTGTAGGTTCTGAGAAAATTGCTGCAGTGGAGCGCAATTAGTAGTGAATTTCTGGCTGAACAGCTGAATAGTTTCGCAGTAATTACTTTTTTGAGCATTGTGATACGGAACATTTTCACAAAATAGCAATAAATATTCATTGCTTGATGAAAAATTATAGAGAAGTCGGATTGTTAATACGTACTGTTATAACCCTTATTACAAGGCAGTAAAGCTGACATCAGCACGCCTATTGTTTACAACATGAAGTGTTGACTGATGAATGCAATTCAGCACTTTGTTTACTTAAGATTTTATTAATTAATTAAAGTTCAGTTAGATTCTGGATACCACCGCGTGCAGTACCAATATTTGGGAAGTCATCTTAAAATAATTCCGGTCTATGTGTATTATGCAGTTTGTGATTCTTTAATAAATCAGTGTTTGTGATAAAGTAGTTTTTTTTAAAAAGACAATCGGGGTCGGCCGTCTAACAAATTGGTGTCAGAAGTGGGATACCAGAGAAGAAATCTTACGACGTTGAGTCAAACAGATACTGGTATCCCGAACCTAAGCCACCCCAACCGTCTCTGATCGACAGTGAGACTTGGCCTAAGGCGAAGCCTGCGTCAGCTACGAGGACGACAGTAAATCACCGCTCTTCAGCTGTGTCTGCTCCAGTCACACTACAAGGACGACGTTAAGCCTCCGCTATCAGCGTGAGCCCGCTCCAACTAGAATCACATTTTGGACGACAGTAAATCACCGCTCTTCAGCGTGTGTCTGCTTCAGCTACATCACAGGACGACGATCAGTCTCAGCTAATAGTCTGAGCCCGCTCCAGCCGGATCCAGTTCCAGCTCCATCCAGGTCTAACTCACCAACCAAAAGTCAAGAAATTCCACAGTTAACCGTGTGAACATTCCACCGACGACGTCAGCGTCACTGCAACAGGACACCGGTTCCCACCGCGGCGATGCACGTGCAATTCTTCGTGTTACTGTGAGTGTTTCTTGTGCTTGCAAACTTCATCGTTTTAAAAAGTGAAACGTATTTCTAAATCCTACATCGTACAATTTCTAAATCTTTAATCGTACAAGTTCTAAATCTTTCTATTTCTAAATCAATTGTACTTCTATACAAATATTTACACTGTTTCCTATTTCTAAATCAATTGTACTTCTATACAAATATTTACACTGTTTCCTATTTTACATTGTTTTACATTCTTTTTACATTTAACATATTTTTACTTGTTTTAATATTGTGTGTTATTGACAGTTTCGTCCAGCACATCATAATCGTATGTCTCTTAAAAAAGAATCCTCAGATAAGAAAAGCGAAATGTCGGACAAAATTACCTTATCCTTTTTAACAAAATTTATTAAAACATATAATGGTGACAGGGAGTTACTTCCCGCATTTTTAACAAATTGCGAAAATGCAATGAGCTTAGCTACTCCAGATCAGCAGTCTATTTTATGTAAATTCGTTATTACACAACTAGAGGGAAAAGCCCAAGTCGCGTGTAGTCTTAAAACATTTTCTAACTGGTCTGAATTAAAAACATTTTTAAGGTCTACATTTGGTGAGAAAAAGCACGCCACTCATCTTTTATCAGATTTACAACATTCCAAACAGTTGCCCAATGAAGATGTTACAAAATACTCACTTAGAGTTGAGGCAATTTTAACACGTATTCAGTCTGATATACATTATAGTTGTAAAGATGAGAAGGAATTACCAGGCAGAATAGCAGCCATGGAAGACCTTGCTCTCAATTCCTTTTTGCTAGGTTTGAACCCCTCTGTATCTAATATTGTCCGGTGTAAAAATCCGACAACCCTCAGTGATGCTGTACAATATGCCACTGATGAGGAAAAATTATATAATTTATCTAAAAATATTAATAAAACTCAAAAACAGTGCTCAATCTGTAATAATATCGGACATAGTTCATCTGAATGTTTCAGAAATAAGAAATCTAATTACAATAATTCACATAAATCTTATCATATTAATCCTCAACCTAATTCAAATAATACAGGTTTCAATTCTAATTCTAAATCTAATTCTTACGCTAAAACATGCAATTATTGTAAAGGCATTGGTCACACGATTGAAGAATGTCGTAAGCGTAAATTTAATATGCAGCGCCGTCAAAATACTGACGATGCGCAACGTGACCGTAACTCGCCACGTACTTATAACTCTACTAATGCACCTGCGCATACATGTGAATGTGAGGCTAATAATTGTGATAATGAAACTGAGCCTCTTGATGATAATAATTTAAACTAAATCCGATTTTGGTGCCGTGTCTGTCAAAATCGACTCAAGGTCATGACACGACTAATGCTAACTCTTACACTAATTTTACTAAATCTAGATCTCAATCTAAACGATTGAGTCCTACTAAATCTCTACCTCAACCAAAAGAGTTGAGTCTTTCTAAATCTACACCTCAATCTAAACGATTGAGTCTTACTAAATCTTATCCTAACTCACCCACCAACGAACAGGGTAACCAGCCCCAAACTCACGGTGGTCATAATAAAATTTCTAATTCATCCACCAACGAACAGGGTAACCAGCCCCAAACTCACGGTGGTCGTAATAAAATTATTATTTCTAACTCATCCACTAACGAACAGGGTAACCAGTCCCAAACTCACAGTGGTCGTAATAAAAATATTATTATTTCTAAATCATCCACTAACGAACAGGGTAACCAGTCCCAAACTCACAGTGGTCTGAATAATATAAATATTATTCCTAACTCACCCACCAACGAACAGGGTAACCAGTCCCAAACTCACGGTGGTCATATTAAAATAAATCTTTTTTCTAATTCAGCCACTAACGAACGGGGTAACCAGTCCCAAACTCACGGTGGACATAATAATCTAAATACTATTTTTAATGGTAAAATAAATTGCCAAAAATGCCTAAATAAAATCAAAAATTCTAATACTAAATCAATATCTCAATCTAAATGTTTGAGTCCTCCTAAACCTACGTCTCAGTCAAACGAGCTAAGTCCTACTATTTCTAACGGCAAAGCAAAATGCAAAAGTTGCCAAAATAAAATTCAAAATACTTATCTTAGTTCTAAAGATAACTTACTTAAATCTAACTTACACACTAATTCTAAATCTAATTTACATACTAATTCTAAATCTAAACTTATGTATGAAATTAATGATTATAGTAAAAAGATATCCTTACCTCACACTTATTTACGTTCTAAGCATTCCTTGACAAAGTTATGTTTCCTTATCGATACAGGATCAACTATCAGTATTATAAAAAGGTCCTGTTTGCTGCAAATTCCAAAACTTTCTGATGAAACTGTAAAACTGAAAGGCATAAACAGTTCTGAAAATCCTGTTGAAACACTAGGTACTTTTCAGATGGAATTTAATATATCTGACGCAACGTTTAAATATAAGTTTCACGTGACAAAAGATGATATCAATTTAAATAATTATGACGGAATTATCGGTAGTGATTTCTGTAATCATTTTAAATCAAATATTGATTATTTTTCTAAATCTATGTCTATAATGAATCGATCTATTCCTATCATTTATACGCAACCGACGTATATTATTCCAGCGCGTTCTGAAGCTGTTATCGAATGTACAGTATCAAATTACTCGCACGAGCTTTATCATAACAATGAAGCTCTCGTATTAGATCATACCTTAAGTGAAGGCGTTTATGTCGCTAATTGCATAGTTTCTATAAAATCAAACAAGAAAACAAATATTACTATTTTAAATACTACAGAGACTGATATTGAAGTAAAAGACTATCATGTAAAGTTAACGCCGCTTGAACGCGAGTGTCTTGTCTCTGAATCCTGTTATAATATTAACTCTATTTCTACTACTAAATCTGATCGTATAAACAAAGTATTAAATCTTATTCGTTGTTCTCATCTAAATGATGAAGAAAGAAAAGCTCTCTTACAATGTTGTTCCCAATATACAGATATTTTTCATATCGAAGGTGAGCCTTTAACCTTCACAAGTGCTATTGAACATACTATAAGCACAGGTGATGCACCTCCTATTCATGTCAAATCCTATCGCTTCCCTGAATGTCATAAAGAGGAAGTAGATTCTCAAATTCGTAAAATGCTTGATCAAAAAATCATTCAACCCTCTATTTCGCCTTGGAGCGCCCCAGTTTGGGTAGTCCCGAAAAAAAATGGACGCTTCTGGTAAACAAAAGTGGAGAATAGTCATTGATTATCGCCGTTTAAATGACGTCACCGTTTCTGAGACTTATCCACTGCCACTTATCACTGATATTCTTGATCAATTAGGTCACTCTAAATATTTCAGCACACTGGACCTTACCAGTGGCTTTCACCAACTCAAAACTTGTCCCAAGGACGCCCCAAAAACAGGTTTCACAATTAGTACTAATTCAAGCATGTCTGGACATTATGAGTTCACCAGAATGCCTTTTGGGTTGAAAAACGCCCCTGCTACCTTCCAACGTCTCATGAACACTGTATTATCAGGCTTACAAGGCCTCCACTGCTATGTATATTTAGACGATTGTATCGTTTATAGCCAAAATCTACAAGATCATATGATTAAATTACAATCAGTCTTCGACAAATTTCGTGAGTTTAATTTAAAACTTCAACCTGACAAATGCGAGTTCTTAAGACATGAAGTTACTTACCTAGGCCATATTATTACCGATAAAGGTGTATCTCCAAATCCTGAAAAAGTGAAAGCTGTATCGCACTTTCCAGTCCCTGAAAATCCTAAAAATATAAAGTCATTCCTAGGTCTCATAGGCTACTATCGCCGATTTATAGAAAACTTCGCTAAATTAACTAAACCACTTACCTCCTTATTGAAGAAAGATGCTGTCTTCCACTGGAACACTGAACAGCAACACGCATTCGATTTCCTGAAAGAAAAATTAATTACCGCCCCACTTCTTCAATATCCAGACTTCTCACAACCTTTTAACGTCACTACTGACGCTAGTAACTACGCCGTAGGCGCAATTTTGTCTCAAGGTCCTATAGGTAAAGATATGCCGATAGCATATGCATCGCGCACATTAAATAAACCAGAAGGAAATTATTCAACTACTGAAAAAGAACTTTTAGCTATCATATTCGCTGTAAAAACTTTTAGACCATATCTTTATGGTAACCGATTTAAAATAATAACAGACCATAGACCTCTTGTATGGTTATTTAATGTAAAAGATCCAGGTAGTAGACTTATTCGTTGGCGCCTCAAACTTGAGGAGTACGACTACGAAATTATTTACAAACAAGGTCGTTTGAATTCCAACGCTGATGCGTTATCACGTTGTCCGGTAAATGCTATTGATGTAAACAATTTAAATAATTCTACTTATGAAGCATATTTTAAGGCCCAATTCACAAACCAAATTACTAATTCAAATACTATTATAGAAGAATGCACTCAAGGTTTACATTTATCTAAATTAAACACAATCGCGTGTCCAGTCTCTTTAGACTTTGACTACTCTATGCCCCATTGCGAAGAAATATTATCTCAGCTTGATAATACTGCTGACTTACTTAATTCCGAGCGCGAGCCTCTTACAGTAAAATTAATTAATGATAAGAATAAAAATTACTATTTTCTGTTTACTAAAGTTCATCATTATGATCAAACACATTTTAGAGACGTTTATAATCTATTAATCAAACTTAGAAACATATTAATTGAATGTCCAAATATTAAAGATCTTGCTTTACCCGATTTTTCAGATCCATTCTCTAAGTTAGCTTATACTAAAATATACAATATGATTTCCTATATCTTTCATGACACTCATATTAAAATTCATATGTATAAAAATCAATTAATTTATCCTACTCCAGTAGAAGTCCCTAAAATACTAAAAGAGAATCATGACTCAGCTATCGCTGGTCACCCAGGATCACAGCGCATGTACAAAAGAATTAAAGCCGCCTATTATTGGAAGGGCATGCGCTCTGACATTGAACAATATATAAAAAAGTGTAAATTGTGTCAAATTAATAAACCTTTAAGAAGATCTAACAAAGCTCCTATGGAGATAACCTCTACCTCTACTAAACCATTTGAACGATTAGCTCTTGATGTTGTAGGTCCTTTACCTGAAGCTGGTTTTCAAAAATACAAATTTATACTTACCTTACAAGATGATTTAACAAAATTTACAAGCGCCTATCCCATGGTCACAGCTACTAGTGAGGAAATAGCTAGAAGTCTCGTACATTTTATGTCTCTTTTCGGTTTTCCAAGAACAATTTTAACAGATTTAGGTACTTGCTTTACTTCGGATTTATTTAAACAGCTGACAGAAATTTTAAAAGTTAAAGCTCTTTTTACTACTCCGTATCATCCGCAAACTAATGGAGCACTTGAACGCTCACATGCTACTTTAAAAGAGTACCTGAAGTCCTTTGTAACTGAAAATCAAAATGACTGGCATTGTTATTTATTTACCGCAATATTAGCTTACAATACTACTCCTCATTGCACCACTAATTTTACTCCGCATGAATTGTTATATGGCTTTAAGCCAAGTATCCCAAATTCTTTGTATGAAACCTCCGGTAATACAACTTATAACGAATATATTCGTGCTCTTCAATACAGAATGCGTTTTAGTCGAGAAAAGGCTATTGAAAATATTATTAACAGCAAAGAAAAGTCTAAGCAATACTATGATTCAAATTCCCGCGAAATAACTTATAAAACAGGTGATATGGTGTACCTAAAACATCATCACCGACTACGTAAAGCTTTATCACCCATATGGAAGGGCCCATACAAAATCGTAAAGGTGCACAATAAACATAATGTAAGTTTACAAGTAGGTCGCAAACATATAAAGTACCACACTAACGAAATCAAGCCCGCTACTCCTTAAACTAATGTAATATTTCTTTTCAGAACATGCTGCCATGGCATATTATGCCACAGCCACACCGAATCAAGTATAATTCCCATAGCTCATAGCCCTGGCATCTATTTTGAACCAACTACTCATATTAATTTTTATAGTGATTACTGGAAAGTTGTAACACACGTCGATTTAATCTCTTTAGAGCCCTATCTTAATAAAATAGAAAAGCTATTACAAGATACTCTTAATCTTTGTAACAAAATTCAATCTCAAGATTTAAATTCGTGCAAGGATATCTCTAGCCCTATTGAAGTCCTAATTCAATCTAGTTATATTAAACTCCAATCCTTGTCACACATTATTGCTGACAGACAGACAAATAAGATGAAACGATCTTTAGAGTTTGGAGGCGAAATTTTAAAGTTTTTCTTTGGCACATTAGATGCAGACGATGCTAGAAAGTATGACGCTGCAATCGAATCCTCCAAAAAGAGTGAGACAGAAATATTTCATTTAATGAGAGATAATATTCATATAATCAAATCAACAATAAATAATTTTAACACTACTATTTACAAACTTAATCAAAACGAAATTAGACTGAATGCTCAAATAAATAGTATGAATGAAATATTTTCTCAAATTACAAAAACTGACAACCTATTACTTTATATTACCAAGTTAAATAACTTAATAAATATAATTGAAGCTTCTTTACTTACTATTTCTAATTTACTAGATACTACGTTAAACTCTATCTTATTTTCTAAGGTTAATGTGTTACACCCTAGTGTAATTAGTCCTTTAAGTCTTTATAAGGAATTATATAAGCATAGTAATCAAGTAAGCAAAAGACTAGATTTCCCAGTTCCTCTAAATATTCAAAACATTCATTCATTGATTGATATTTCTAAACTTAGTTCTTATTATTATAATAATAAGGTCATTTTTGTGTTGCACATCCCTTTAATAACACCTGATAAATTTATAGTCTATAAAAACATACCTCTACCTACACCTCATGATGAGTCACACAATACATTCGCTTTGATTCAACCTTCTAATTCATATATCGCCCTCAGCGACGACAGAATGCATTATGCTATGCTGGACACTCTTGATAAGTGTAAGATAATAAATAACAACTATTCTATTTGTGAATTAATTACTATATACTCTTGTATAAGTAACCCAAATTGTGAGTCTAAAATATTAACTGAGGTAACACTTTCATTGCCTTCAGAATGTAATGCCAAAATTCTATATGGCCAAATTGATATTTGGCAAAAGTTGCAAAACAATAGATGGATTTATGTTCAATCAAATACAAATAAATTAAATATTCGATGTGACGATAACATTAATGATTATTCAATTGTTGGTACAGGAATTGTAAAATTAACAGAAAACTGTATTGGTTATTCAAAAACTATTCAGTTATTGCCAACTAATTCTTATTCTTTTATAATTAAGTCTCCTTTAGACATAAGCTTTGATATAACAGTTGATGACTGCTGTAAAAAGGACATATTTAATAAAAGCTTACCACATTTATCGCCAATTTCTTTAAGTAAAATTAACTTAGACTCTCTAAAATATGCAAATCATCAAATGGATAATTTGGAAGAAGAATTAACGAATTTAGAAAAAGAATCCCATTTTATTAGATATGGTCCATACTATTCGACATTCACTTGTATCCTAATTGTGTGTTTATTTTTATATTTAATCTATAAGATTTATAGATACATTAAACGCAGAAATTCAACCAACTCTGGATGTTGTGTCCAAATATTTAATCAATGTTATAATAAAAAATCTGTTAATCAAAAATCTAGGATGTCTAATTCAGTAGAAATGGTCGAAATGTCTTCATCAAGTGATGATGATAAAAAATCTGTACAATCTTTGCCAGTTCGTCATCAAAATTATAAATCAACTGTTTGTCATAAGGTTCAATTTCCTTCAAATAGGAATTTAAACTATTAACTAACTTAAGAAATAATTATAGTTTCTTTTACTTTATTTTTCTATGACGTAATGTTCTAAAATTTAAGTTTCAAAATAACTAAATCTTTTCAAATTTCTATATTTCAAAATCTTTGTAAATGACTCCCTAAATCTTCTATACTGCATCACTTCAATTTTCTTCGCTTCATCTAAACAAGATAAAGCTTCGTCAAAAAGGGGGAGCTGTTATAACCCTTATTACAAGGCAGTAAAGCTGACATCAGCACGCCTATTGTTTACAACATGAAGTGTTGACTGATGAATGCAATTCAGCACTTTGTTTACTTAAGATTTTATTAATTAATTAAAGTTCAGTTAGATTCTGGATACCACCGCGTGCAGTACCAATATTTGGGAAGTCATCTTAAAATAATTCCGGTCTATGTGTATTATGCAGTTTGTGATTCTTTAATAAATCAGTGTTTGTGATAAAGTAGTTTTTTTTAAAAAGACAATCGGGGTCGGCCGTCTAACGTTGCTATGGAAATTGTTGATCTAACAAAATCGTCGATGTTGATCCACAAATCGGCAAAAGAAAAAAAAAAACATTCCCAAAACCAGCATCCGAAATGCGTATCACATTCGTAATTTCAATAGTTTTCGTTTTGACAATACAACAATACGGCAATCCCATTTCAAAACCTAGTAAGGGCTTAAGACAAAATTTTACAGGAGAGCGCATAACGTAGAATAGGTCATCTTGTGAAAAGTATTTATGTTAGGTAAAACCATGTGGTTTAAGTGACTTACTAGGTTTTAAACTGATCACAGGCAGTGAATGGCACTTACTAGGTATCGACGCTTAAATATATCTGCTTTATTGTATGAGTTTTCAATGCTGGTGTTTTTGTATTTGGTAGAGACTTACTAGGTTAGCAAGATTATGCAATAAAACGATTTTTGTAAAGTGTCTCTCACTAGATTTTGAAATGGGACAGCCGAATATTCATTGCGTAATACATATTTGTGGAGAAGTCGGATTGTTAATACACACGTTGCTATAAAAAAAAAACCTGTCAAAATCAAAACCGATGAATGTTTTGAGCAATTAGGATGCTGAGTAGTATCTATTCTGTATTCTGAGAGGAAAAAGGTAAAAGAAACCACAAGATTATCTTCTCAAAAAATTTAATACAAGAACAGTGCACCAAAACTCATTATGAAAAGAGATCACATACCACCAATAAAGAACACATATTACCATAATATATAACTTCACAAACTGCCAGTAAATTCAGTTAAACTTTCACAGTGTGAGACTAGGGGTGGTAGAAAAAAGCTCGCTCTATATCATTATCAAAAAGTTATTAAGGAAAGCCTTGAAGCGTTTCGTCAATTTATTACCAGAAGAATCGCTATAGCTGCCAACTTAGGCGTGATCATTATAGTTTATTGGTACAGCAGTGGTGATAATAATTTCGGATGAAAATTATGTTTTGATTTAAGTTTGGTTGGAAATAAAATGTAGTTTGCTAGTAGTTAAGATGTTGGAGTTATGCCCTGTTGAAGACATAGTGGAAAAGCGTGGACTGTATTTTGTATGTTCATTTATTTATAACCTTGTAACCCTGTGAAGTTTCGATGGTTAATTTTTATCCTGTGATACGGGTTTAGAATATAAAACTTCTTCACCGCACGCCGGAAATAGACGCGTGTTGTAAGACTTATGCGGCGTTTTACGCAGGCGGTTCAAAGCGACGCGAATTGCGATGCGATCCGATGCGGTGGCACGCAACGCGGTGCGAAGCGGCGGCTTTGTCCTACGAGCTCGCGAAACGCCCGCTGCGCGCCGCCATCATTCAATATCACTGTACGGCACCGCATCCAGTTCTCGCGAAAATATCAAGCCAACTGATCGCGTTCGCGTCGCTTCACGCCGCACCGCACCGCACTTCACGTGCGTTTGGTCACGTAGGCCACTTCAATAGGTATCGACTGTTTGTTGTTTTCGCGTCGCACCGCGCCGCTTCGCGTCGCTTCTAAATTGCTCACGTAGGATGCCGCGTTAACAAAACTCAGCACGCTTAGTGGTAGAATGTATAAGGTCCGCCTGGCTAGCTACCATCCTCAAATTTAAGTCCTTTATATCTCTTTTACTTGGATTCGTGTGCTCTTGTCTTAGACCCTATTTGCGCTTACCATTCAAAGTCAAATAATAAGAAAAAAAAATGGCAAGACGCTACGTTATTTCAGACCGGTATGTTATGATTGTTTGGTAATTGAAAACAGAATGCAGACGTTATTTCACACCAAAGTTCGGTCACCTATTTTCGGCATGGTGTGATGCTACACTAAAAATGTATGAAACCGAAACTTCCTAACAACGATGTAGGATCATTCCCCTTAAAAGGCGATAGATTACACCCACTAAAACTTTTATTACACTTAACATTCTGTAGAAAACATGCAGCCTATAGGATTACGGCGATAGTTTCCCAGCGGATGTGAGCCTTCGTATCCTCACCTTTTTGGCACAGTTTTATGGGCAACTAAGCCTCCCGCATGCCTTAATGGGCAAAGTCACTTAGTCTCTTGATCCTTGATAGACTGTAATATAGGCTTTTGTGTGTAGATCCTTCATGAAACAATCTATGTACGTAGAATGTTTTTTTTTTGTGTTTTCCTCAGTGGTTGAGCAACGGAAATTTATTTATTTATTAAGGATCTCCAACAAAAGATATATACATCCATTCACATATTAAAGAACATATTCGGCAATTTACAAGTGTACTCCCTCATTTACAGGAGACAACAGCATGCACAAGATAGCAACTAAGCCAACATAATAAAATAATCAATTTTAAAATAACAGAGAAATTAAAATTAAAGTAATAAGACATAGGGAATTAAAATACATTAATACCTAAATAAATCCCAACTTCCTAATTCTAACTTCCTAACTAATATTACAAATGTGAAAGTAAGTTTGTTTGTTTGTTACCTTTTCACGCCTAAACCACTGAACCGATCATCCTGAAATTTTGCATATACGTTGTCAAGTGTACAAAAACGGATATAGAATACCTCTCATCCCGAAAAAAAACTACTGTTCCCGAGAAAAACAACAATAACGTTCATGGGACCACGTGTCTTTCGAGTTCCGTTTGAATTATTATTATAGAAACATTAGTAGTTAATTAAGCTAAAAAAAACTGTTCACACAGGGTTTTTTTGAGCTTAATTAACGCGAGCGAAGCCGCGGGCAAAAGCTAGTTAAATTATAAAAATAAGAGAAAGTTATTACTGTACAGTTAGGTCAAATCCTTTAAACATTTTTATATTATGGACACTCGTAGATGTCTAAATTAATAGTTTTCGCTAACACATGTCATTATATTTTTCTCAAACTCAAAACTCGTTTATTCAAAGTAGACTAGTATTACTTAGTTCTTTTTGAACGTCAAAGGTAGTTACAATTGACTGCACCCCCAAAAGCTCCCACCCTTCACCGCTTCCTAGTGTTTATGCTGTGAAGAAGAAACGGCGCAAAAAACTCCCCAGCTCAGTTCAGTCTGTCAAGTGAATAATTAAATGAGTCTATACACAAAAAAGTAAAATATTAATTACATTGATTAAATTATGCAAGTTGATGATGGTAAACAAAATACACACATCAAAAGTGTCTAGGGATCAACATATATTTTTGCAATAACTTTTCTCCTGATTGATATTAATTAAAATTTTCTTTAAGGATTCATCAAATAAAGTGTTTTCGTTTGTCACAGTAACGATAAACCAAGTCACCTTTGCATTAATAAAGAAATTTGCCATTTTCCTAATAAAGGGATTTTTGACATTTGAACCACTAACACAAAAGTTCGAAAAAAAGACTGAAATAACAGTTTTCTTTAAAATTTTATTGGGTAACTTAAACAATTAATAATCCGTGTTTCTACCGCGAACACTAACAACACAAGAACATCGGTTTGGCATACTCAAAATGAGTTCATCCAAATCACGCTGTGGAATGGCCGCCCATGTTCGTTGCAACAACAAAAAAAGGTCTTCTTGCGACTGGATACCCTCCATATTCGGCAGAGCTCTTCTCTGTAGCATATCCCATGCATGCTCAATCGGGTTCAAGTCTGGCGACTGAGCAGGCCAGGGCAGGACATTGATGTTAGCTGCGGCGAGAGTCTGTCTTACAACTCTTGCGGTGTGCGGTCGTGCATTATCATGCATTAACTGAAATAAGGGACCGATTTGCGCTTGTAGAGGAACGATGACGTCTGATACAATCGTCTCAGCATAAATTTGAGCGTTGAGGTTGCCTCTGATCCAAATCAACTCAGTTCTTCCGCCGATCCAAATACCCGCCCATACCATGATGGTTCCACCACTATAAGGATGGACTTCCTGGCAGGATTTTAATCGCTGTTGGCGTCCAGGGGTTCTCCAGTGTCGTATACGTCTTGTATCCGGTCTCATACCAAAACGAGACTCATCAGAAAAGCACACGAAACGCCATTGTTCTTCTGCCCAATTTCTGTGTCCAAGAGCCCATTGATATCGAATCCTACGATTGTGCATTGCTATAGGTGGTACCCGTAGCGGTCTTCGGGAATGAAGGTTCACTTCATGCAAGCGGTTTCTGACTGTTTGGTCGCTAATTAAGTTCCCTGAAGAGTGATGAAGCCTCACGGCTAACATCATGGCGGTTATTGTTGGAGCTCTTCGAGTTAAGATTTGAATGTATCGGTCTTGTCTCCGTGTGGTGCAGCGATACCGTCCTCCATGGCGCTCAGCCACGGTACCAGTGCTTCGGTAACGTGTCCAAAGTCGACTGATAACACTCTGACTTGTATTCAGAGCTAAAGCCACAGTACGTTGCCGGGAACCAGCTTCTATCATTCCCACGGCTCTGCGCATTTCTTCCCTGCTTAAATGACGTCGCCGCTCCATAATAACGTTGGTTTTAATCAGTAGTAGGGAAACAGTAGCACTAATAATGTCTTCAATGCGTTGTATGTTTTTATAGGGAAAATATTGACAGCTGATTTTCATCTTTTACTCGAATTTGATTCACAGTTCCTGATTCAAATTATGAAATGCACCAAAAAGGATCCATATAAATTTATAAAATCATAAATTTATTACAAAGCCACATCTCAATCTCAAGAAATCCGCATAAAAATGCTTGATCCCTAGACACTTTTGATGTGTGTATTTACCTAGAACAATTCTGGATGAATTGAAACTTTGACTGTTTCGATACGGAGATGTTAAAGAAATAGTGTACATTTTTTTATTAATAATATTACGAGTAGTTATACAAGGTTAGTCGGAAAGAGGGTATTTATCCACAGGCCACTTAAAGTATCACTGATGACGGTTTTAAAGCAAATGTTAAAAATCATTGTTATATCCATGTAAAATAATTTTTATTTTAGTTTTTTCAAAAATTCTTCCAAAAATTTTTCAAAAATTCTTCCAGTCCAGGTTTCCTCACGATGTTTTCCTTCACCGTATGTCAGTGGCGTCTTAGATTAACTAAGAAAGTACATATGAAATTGAAAAAGTCACATTGGTACATGCCTGGGTTTGAACCCGCAACCCGGTGCTTAACAAGCGGATCTGTAACCTCCGGGCCACATTTTAAACATAAAATGATTTAAAATATAATAATGTAATTAAATAATTACCCTGATATAAAATTAACAGTTTCAGAAGTTGGAGCAATTCTACACTGAAACAAATAAAAGCCACCGACTTCTGAAACTGTTAATTTTATATCATGGTAATTATTGTTATTAGTTAGTAGATAATTTGTAAAGAGATTTATAATAACCAACAAGTAGCTCTTAAATTAAAAAAAGAAGCTGATGTTCTACAGAATTTCCAAAGTTTGAGATAAACAGTTCAGAAATTGGGTTGTCATTAAGCGACCGTATTTTAGTCATACCTATATTGAGGCTTCTACAGATGACCAACTTCTCAGTGTTCATAATTTACCTGTAACAAAAGACGAAAATTTATTAGAAATATTTATTACATAATTAATAATTTGACTGTCTTGTTGGTGTAATGATCGCAAGCGCGACTGCCTAGAGCGAGGTTTTGGGTTCGATCCCCAAGTCGGGCAAAGTATTATTGAGTTGTTTCGTGTGGAATTTTTAGTAGCAGCCCAGAGTCCGAATTTGTGCCCGGTTGATGGCGACAGGCTTGCTATGTATATAGCGTGTCAAGCCAAGTTCAAGCTAACAGAACTGGCGAGCAGCACCGTGTGTAATATTACACGAACCATTTGGAGCCACTTGTATATAAGAACAAGTCAAGTCAAACCTTAGGCTTCAATATATTATCCTAAGTTATAAAAAGAAATTATATTTTAAGTTGTTATAAAACATTTTCTGTTGTTATAAATAAATTTCAGGACTGACCATTGAACTTGGCACCCATTTACATCTCATTTCTTTTGTCGCTGAAGTCAACAACCAAGGCTTATATCATAATATTGAACTTGGCTATCATTTCACATTTATGTTTTTGATGGGATTCACCTATACCTAGGGTTACCATTTAGAAATTTGAAAAGTCCTGACAAAAAACCTGACATTTCAATAAAAGTCCGGACATTTTAGTCACAAAATGCAAACATACGAAGATTTATTGTTTGATCTCGTAAAGTTGATTGTTAAAAAAAATATATTTTATTTATAGATGAATGAGAAGGTAATAAAGATTATAAAGTTATTTGATATTACATGAGTAAGTTTCATTACTCGTATTCCAACTAAAGAAGTCCGGACATGTCCGGACACATCCGGACGGATGGTAACCCTACCTATACTCAACCCTTCGGGGAATACGGGCGTAATTTTTTTTATATGTATCAAAGCTGATTGCACGTCATAGGTATCTTATTCTACTACAAAATTATAGTAGAAACAATATTTAATTTATTCTCGATGTAGCATAATTTTCCAATAACAGCAAATACTAATGTTGAACTGAAATATGTACTGAGCGAAATATTTCTCTAGAGAATCGGGATTACTACCGGAAATTTACAGGTCGATTGCTATTGAAACCGGAGATGCATCGTGTGTTGAAGTGTTAGCTAAAGCGGATACATTACCTTTATTACGCTATGCATTAAAGTAGTTGACTTTTTAGCACAATTTCAATACTTTTTAGATTCGATAAAAAGGTTTTTTTTTTAATTAGCTGAGTGATTGCAATCTTTTCTTTGTTGCAACCATGACAAAATAAACCACTCTTTATGACTTCACAAAATATCAAATCTTCATAAATCTTAGGCTCTTACCTCCGGTTTCTGATTTGAGAATTGGGGATAAGCAAATACTTAAGTAACGTAAAATAAAAAGTAAAATTTGAGTACAAAAATGTAAAAAAAATGCTTTACTATCCGTCATTTTTTTGACAACTCCATACTCAAATGTTACTTATGTATTTGCGTATCCCGAATTCTCAAATCAGAAACTGGAGGTTAGACACACTAACGGCCATTTTCATTAACCTATCTATCGACGGCTTGCCCTACTAGAGATAGAAATTTGACATTACTTCTATGGAGCTTATGTCCCATTTCTAGCTCTATAGGGGAAACCGTTGATAGATAGGTTATTGAAAATGGCCGTAAGTGTAACTTGTGCGGCTCATGTTTCGCGTATGCATTGCGCTACATACTAATTCTCCTGCGCGGCGGCGGACCACGCGTATTATAACGTCGTGATTTTGCGCGCATCTTACGTTCGATTGTTGTTAACTACAAGCTTAGTTTTAGTATATACTAAACCTGAAACTAGTTTGTTCAGAATCACTAGGAGAAACGATTGACATAATTATTTTTTACAACACATTTTTTTTTTCATAAATTTCAATTTTGTCAGTATGTTTCTACCCATAACAGTTGACGGGAATAGACACCTTGAGGCTTTAGATGGTCCGCTCGGTCAGTTTCCGTGTATTAGACAACCCCTGCATCGCACATCTCAGGCATTTCACTCTTTACTAGAGAACTTAACGCGACATAAACTACGGTGTAACTTGGAGATTTATTAAAAAAAACAACATACATACTAAAAATAACGTTGTATATTTGGTGTTTTTCAGCGGCTACTGTCACACTTAAACGTATTTTGCGCAGTACGCGGTGCAAGATACGCGACACAAAATATGGTCTGTAGATGGTCTGTAGGTATGCTTTTGAGGTCCATGGACTGACTGCAGCAAGCTCAGCCTTGCAGATCATATGAGCTGCTTGTTAATTGTCCACGAGTCCTTCTCTGCTGTTAATAAGTGATACGTGATAAGGACTCGTCATAAAACACGATACGTTACAGCGGATGGTTCACATTGCATACGGAATCGTGTTTTATCACGATTCGGAAAAATATCTGAATTGATGTTCACATTCGTTTCGTGATTCTTAGTCTTGAATGAACTATAGAACACGATAGATCCGTCACAAAAAAAATACAATTCGTGTTTTTTGACGAACGTGTTTTTTGAAAGACGATACGTGATTTAAGACGTGTCCGAAATTTTTCACGATTCATGATGCGTGTGACAGGCATATAAAAAGAATAGCCGCCTTAAAAAAAAAACGAAACTTGAAAAAAGAAGTTAGGTTAGTAAGTATAATAATAGTGAAGATTTTGTTCAGTATGTTAGAGATTATTCAAAATTATTTAAAAGAATTTGTCTTCTAGCCAAAATTCGTTACTTAAGTTCAAAAATTAAGAATAGTACTAATAAAATTAAAATGACTTGGGATATAATCAACAATGAGACTGGAAGAGTCAAGAATCGAAGTAGTGACTACAGCCTTACAATTGATGATAAAACAGTTAAATCAGACTTAGAAGTTGCCACTGCATTTGAACACTTCTTCACTGACATTCCAGTCTCAACCACAAAATCCTTGAAGTCATCCCCCACTGTTGCAGAATCCCTATTGAAAGAAAATGTTAATATGTGTAATGATGAATTCAATTTCAAATATGTAAGTGGTAAAGATATCGTAAAAACGTTCAATACCCTCAATGTCAAGAAGACCGCCGATCTTTGGGGTAACTCCGTTGAGGTTACGAAATCTGTTATCAACATAGTAGCACCTAACTTAGCTATAATTTACAATAAATGTATAGACAGTGGTGTATTTCCTGACTTAATGAAAAGTAGTAAGATTATCCCCCTATTTAAATCAGGTAGCACATCTGACCCCACAAACTTTAGACCAATTTCTGTGCTACCCACCTTTAGTAAAATATTTGAAAAATTAATCCTTGATCAGCTGCAAACCCACTTTAATAAAAATAACTTGTTACACAGGAAACAATTTGGTTTCACAAGAGGTCGCTCTACAACTGATGCTGGTGTTGAACTTTTAGGTAACATCTTCAATGCCTGGGAGGATTCACGTGATGCCTTAGGCATCTTTTGTGACTTGTCCAAGGCATTTGATTGCGTTTTTCACGAGACATTGGTCAGGAAACTACATCACTATGGAGTTAGGAATACCGCACTGGATCTTCTTATTTCGTATTTGGGTAATAGGATCCAGAGAGTGGACGTTAATGGGAAGAGATCTCCGGGGTCTGTGGTGACAATGGGTGTTCCGCAGGGCTCAATTCTTGGCCCGTTCCTGTTTCTCGTTTATATTAATGACTTACCTTATCTCATACAAGATAATCAGGAGATTGTGTTATTTGCAGATGATAAATCACTATTATTCAAACTCCAACGGCAACAGCCGGTTACCAACGATGTAAATAACGCTCTCTCTGAAGTAGTGCACTGGTTTAATGTTAACAATTTACTTTTGAACGAGAAAAAGACTAAATGTATTAGATTTTTGACACCTAATGTCAAGCAGGTGAAAACCAGTGTAGTAATAAATGGAGCCGAATTGGATCTTGTGGACACCACTAAGTTCTTGGGTATAACTTTAGATTCAAAACTGCAGTGGGGCCCACATATAAACAAATTATCGAGTAGACTCAGTTCTGCAGCTTACGCGGTCTATAAGATACGCCAGCTAACAGATGTAGAGACAGCCAGATTGGTATATTTTAGTTACTTTCATAGTGTTATGTCGTACGGCATTTTGTTGTGGGGAAATGCCGCCGACATTCAAACTATCTTTGTTTTGCAGAAGAGAGCTATTCGAGCAATTTATAACCTTAGCTTTAGGCATTCACTGAGGGACAAATTTAAAGAAATTAGTATAATGACGGTCGCATCTCAATATATTTATGAAAATTTGATGTATGTTAAGAAAAATATTAGTTTGTTCTCTAAGAACAGCGACATTCATAGCGTCAATACTAGAAATAAAAATAAACTTATACTACCAATGACTAGGCTCCAAAAAATTATTAATTCATTTAGGTGCCAAAGTATACGTTTCTACAACAAGATTCCAAGCAATATTCAAGACTTAAGTCTCAATAAATTTAAGTCCTTGGTAAAGAAGAAACTATGTTCTAAGGGTTTCTATAAAGTTAAAGATTATATGGACGACAAAAATGCTTGGAATTGAGCCGCTCGCTCTTATCACATACATCATTGATATCATTGAAATTACTATTTTTATTTTTTTGACATTCTAAATTATTTATTGATAATTTATTATTGAATTATTTTTATATGTTTGTTTGACATTTTGTCGACTATTATTATTAATATGTCGCTTGTTTTTTTTTATTTATTATTTTATATTTCAATTAATTGTGAATGTGAGTACCATGTAGGCTAGTTTTTATACACGAATTTTATAAAATTGTTTGGCCAGTTTTGAGTATTTTTGTGACCTACGCAAATGTCCGGCTGATTGGTGTCGTCGTGCGTCGGGTCGTTGAGCTCCCGATAATAAGGTTGAGCTACACGATGGCTGATGCATGCGTGCCGTCAGTTAGGACAGGTCAACTCAAACCTGCTATGGCTCTTTCCTCAAAAGGCCATTCCAGACGTTGCCCTACATTGTTACACTCACATAGTTTTATACTACAATGTCTGGACTTTAAAAGAGACGTTGACCTCTGAGTTTGTTTCGGTTTTTCTTCTCAGAGCTAGTCAGATAGGAAATGCCGGTGCCATCTAGTCTTAAAAAAAAAAACATTACATTGACTTGTAAAAGTATCTGTAACAGATTTATTTACAGAAATAAATATCATTTCATCATTTCATTTCATTTCATAGGTACGTCAAAAAAAACGAATCGTCTTCGTGTGAATGAGCTGTAATACGTCTAATATTATGCGTAACATTCATTTAGATAGTCAATATTCAACATTATTTACAACTCCATGTACTCTATAACCCGTTAGTTCAACTACGTTTAACTACAGTACGTAACAGCTCTGGGACGCAATATTATAGTGACTGCTCCCAGCGCTCACTCGGGATCAACTCAACCCGCTGCGTTTGTCGTAACTTGATGTATGGCGATTTAACTTTAACAATGAGGTTTCAAACTTTAGCATGTGTTGTAGAATAAAACGTTAATTAGTAACAGCTTATTGCGGTTCATAATTTATTTATTTTTAAGTTACACTAGCTCTTGCCCGCAGCTTCGCTTGCGTGAAATTTTGAACTCGCTACGTGACGATTTTCTATACCCTCCTAAATGTTCATCC
The DNA here is from genome assembly GCA_905220435.1 of Amphipyra tragopoginis. Lineage (NCBI taxonomy): Eukaryota > Metazoa > Arthropoda > Insecta > Lepidoptera > Noctuidae > Amphipyra > Amphipyra tragopoginis. The sequence continues at coordinate 26,958,044 of HG991997.1, read as the reverse complement.
CCTATATAACTCCCTTACAGCGGTTACGCACTGCATCCGATCCGAATCCGTGAAAATACGTTCCGAAGTAGCCATAGAACTATTTGTATGATAGTTTACGCACTACATCCGGCATCCGTCATCCGATTTATATCCGTCATCCGTGAGTTTCTAATTCGGAAGAACAATTGACGGACGAATATTTTGAATTTGAATCAGAGATCGGAATAGTGCGTAAGCAACATCCGAATTCGGTCCGAGATTTTTACTCTAGATCGGTATTTTCACGGATTCGGATCGGATGCAGTGCGTAAAGCAATATCCGAATTCGGTCCGAGTTTTTTTATATCCGTATTTTCACGGATTCGGATCGGATGCAGTGCGTAATCGCTCTTAGGGCTAAAATTTCGAAAAATCCTTCCTTATTCCGTGTCTACATTATAAAGGGTACCTCTGTGCAAAATTTCAACTTTCTAAATCTAATGGTTTGGGCTGGACGTTGATGAGTCAGTCAGTCAGTCAGTCAGGACTTTTCTTTTTATTTATATAAATAGATAGATAATTACAATGACTGCCTCGTTAGTCTAGTGGTCGGAAGCACGACTGCTGAACGTGAAGGTCCAAGGTTCGATCCTCAGATCGAGCAAAGTGTCATTGAGTTTTTTCCGGACTCCGGATTTGTGCCTAATTGATGGCAATAGGCTCGCCACCATACATGGGATAAACAGAACGGCGAAATGAGGGTGTTACTATACACCTCTGGCCAATGTTTCGGCGAAAACAGGCGTGATGTCTCTTAAGATACAGGTAACCCTAGTTTAAGAGGTAGGGCTCATAAATATTGTATACAGATTGTTTACAGCATAAATCATCTTTCTTGTACTCACTCCTGCCATGTAGCTGGAATATTTACTCTTTACCTTGTTGTTGACTGAGGGCTGGTTTCTCTATCGTCGGATGGTTACCCATCTGGCGATTGAGGAAGGAGCCCTAAGTCTAATTTAAGTCTAAATTAAAAAACGTAATGCTGTTAAAACGGAACATTAATGTTTTTGGGAAAAAATAAGTGCAGCGCATACTAGGAATTAAACTTATTGATACCAAAAACGTTGTTTTTTATAATTTTTGTCTGTTTGTATGTTTGAGCTTCACGCCAGTGCTACTGGACAGGTCTAGATAAATTTTGGCAGCCACATCCGCTAAAGAGCGGGTAAGATTATAGGATACAAAAGCAGTAACCTGAAATTTCCGTAGGTAAAGCCGCTGGTACAGGTTAGCTAGCAGCTAGTTAGATATAAAATTGCCTTAAAAGGATTTAGTGCATTTTGCAGCCACGTCTTCGTCCCGAGATTTATCATCAGCTATCAGGGCGTATACATAAAGGAAACAAGTAACCAGCGCCGACCTACCAGCGCTCATCGGTACTGGTCCGTGTCGGTAACCGCTACATAAAGGAAGCGGGTAGAAGCAGGAGCTGGCATTTTTTAACAAAAATACGCGTTGTTCCCTTGCAAATCCAGCAACAAATGACGGCCTACCAGCGCTGATCGGAGCAGGTCGAAACTTGTCGGCTAAGTTTGGAGCTTGTAGGCGCTGGTTTGCCACACAGTATAGAGACTACCTGCGCCGATTAACTGCGCGAACCAGCACCGACAAGCGCTGGCAGATCGGCGCCGGCAACCCGCTTTTTACGTGTATATGCACTATGGCATGGGGTCTCTACGAGTGCCGATACGTCTGGCGCACCCTGGGTAGTCAGCCCCGCTACGCTACCGACCTTGCAAATTGACAAATCTTCTCACCAAAGCATGAGGTATTCTCATATGTTGTGTGGTGTTAACGAATTCGTGTAATTCCTTCAAACCACGTGATCTTCTGGTGACGCAGATTAACCCTAAATGGGAATTTCTGAAAATCAAAACAAAAAAACTAAAAAATTTGGTTTTCTATATCTGAGTCATTTTAGAGCCTTGAGTTATCTGACTGCAAAGAGAGATATCGCGTTAGTCGTGCCCACCAGCCGTGTCGCCGTTCTTTCATTAATTTATGCGTGGCATCGAAATATTAAAAAAAAAAAAAAAAACTGAATTCTTGTTAGGTGGTATAACATCGGTAACATCGGTAACATCGGTAACAAAGCCGCATGAAAAAATAATAATCTTGTTTTTTCATTTCTAATCTAGCTAAATCCCGTGCGGGGCCTGTCTACATCAGTAGTAAATCATGTGGTTACACCCTTTACACCCGACCTGAAATGAGAGTGAGTTTCACTTTTAAAAAAATCTTGCTCAAAACCGTTTATTTTCTGTAATGCAACCGTTATGGATCGATTATGAGGCTGGCGAGACATCCACACGATCAATCGATGTCGGTTGCGTTCGCAGAAAGTAAACGGTTTGGCGCCAGATTTTTTTTAAAGTGAAACCCACTCGTTTTAGTTCGGGTGTAAAGGGTTAAGGAATAACACGAATTCGTTAACACCCTGTAGTTCACGCCAATGCAAGACAAAAGCATGAGACACCAATACAGCTATCCATTTTGGAAACGGACGTTCATTTGGCCAGTTTAGTGGCTCCACTTATTTACAACTGCAGTGCTCCATAACCCTTTAGTTGTACGACGTTTAACGGCACATAGCAGCACTGGGACGTAATATTGCGACTGCTCACTCGGGATCAAACTGCACCCGCTGAGTTTGAAGTTACTTGATATAGTTGTGTGTGGTTTCGGTTTAACTGTGAGGATACTATAATATATTGTAGGAGTAAGTATATGTGTGTATTTGATAGTACATTAGTTTGCCCGAGAATAAAAGTCACATACATTTTAATCCTGAAAATATACTTTAAATTAACTCGCAAAACTACACTAACTGACTACTAGCAACGACAGCACTAAAGGCGACTAGTGGGACTTGAACTTCGGCCTTGGTCAGCTCGTAACTGCTATGGTAACAATTTTAAAAGGCTAATTTACTCATTACTTATCAACATGAGCCGCGGACTCGAAAAGTTTATCACATTTCAAATTCGATTCCTTGACACACTGTGCGCAATAAGGTTCAAAATGTTAATATCTTTGCGAGCGATCGAGCGACCTTATGAAAAAGTAATGTGCAAGCAATTATAGACCTTAGGGTGGTAAACATTTCAAATCCGCGACCGTATATTAATCTGCATTGTTATTACAGTAATCCAATCAAAAATTTTTTTTTTTTTAATGTAGTGTCCATTAAGTATATTTCTTTCTTATTCTTCTCCATAAGATCTACTACTTGGAACCGAGCACCTAGTATTGACTTTTAAAAGCACTAGTAATCTGGTCTACTTGAAATAAAAATATATTTAACTTTGACTTTGGCTTACTGGTGGGGAATAGGGAGGGAGACAGCTTGATGTGGGCTGAATTATTATCGGTGTGAACCATTGCTTTAGTAATTTTTTGTAATTTAGTTCAAATCAAATCAAATCAAATATTTTATTGGAACATCAACAAGTGTACAAAATTTTGTGGTTGTTAACAGCTACATTAGTTAGGAAAACTGTGTCGCAGCCATTAGCGCCCACCTCCAAGAGAGGAGACGACAGCGTTCCAAAACTTAATAATAGTAAGAAATGTAGTTAGGTACAACTAATACTAAGTACAACAATAGTTTATTTTACATAATAATATTTTAATTCTACAACGTGGTCTGTGTGTGTATGTGTGGTGTGGGGGTGTTCTTGAGATGTGTGTATGGAGTGTGTGTGTTTATGTGTGTATGAGTTAATTATTGTTCCATTTTATAAATTATACCTAGTGACCCTGAGAAGTTTCGACAGTTAATTTGAAGTAAACCTGCAGTTTGGTTTCTGCTAAAAGCAGGTAATGCAATTATCTTAATGTCAAATGTTATTTCATTCATTGAAATAACTATATGTATATCCGTACACGAATCATTAAATAAAGATTGTCAATATGTGCGACTACTGAGCGTGGATTCGATCCCCAGGTTAGGCAAAGTGATATTTGATTTTTCCGTGTGGAATTTCTCAATAGCAGAACGAAGTCTGGATTTGTGCCAGATTGATGGCAATAGGCTCGCCTCCTATTACATGGGACTTAAAACAGGGAAATGATGGTGTAGGTGCTAGGTACTATACACCTCTGCCCTTCCCCTTTCGCGGAATACAAGCGTAACAGTGGTTACGCACTGCATCCGATCCGAATCCGTGAAAATACGTTCCGAAGTAGCCATAGAACTATTTGTCTGGTAGTTTACGCACTACATCCGGCATCCGTCATCCGATATCTATCCGTCATCCGTGAGTTTCTAATTAGGAAGAACAATTGACGGACGAATTGTTTGAATTTGAATCAGAGATCGGAATAGTGCGTAAGCAACATCCGAATTCGGTCCGAGATTTTTACTCTAGATCGGTATTTTCACGGATTCGGATCGGATGCAGTGCGTAAAGCAATATCCGAATTCGGTCCGAGTTTTTCATATACGTATTTTCACGGATTCGGATCGGATGTAGTGCGTAATCGCTCTGATGTTATGTCATTATCTTACCAAGCTATATCTTGGAAATACGCATTATGTAGCTATCCTCCAGGGGCCCAATTCTACTGAGAGAAACGTTTATCAATTGCAACTGAATCGTTTATTCAGACAGTTTTCGTTTACAAAAACTATCAAATTGTTTAACAACGAAAACAAAACCGAACATTTTGACAGTTTCGTAAACGAAAACTGTCGAATGAACGATTCAGTTGACATTGATAAACGTTTCTGTTATTAGAATTGGATTCCAGTTCCTTCAATCTACCAGACACCCAAGTTAAATAATTTCATCATCCATACAACCTTATTTTTACTTTATACGAAAACCGAGACACCCCAACAAGATTTCCATCAGAACTGCCTGAATGTGTTTATTTTTTAGTAAATCTCCAAGTTACACCTTAGTTTATGTCGCGTTAAGTTCCCTAAAAAAGTGTGAAATGCCTAAGATGTGCAATGCAGGGGTTGTCTAATACACGGAAACTGACCGAGAGGACCGTCTCAAGCCTCAAGGTATCTATTCCCGTCAACTGTTATGGGTAGAAACCTAGTGAAACAAAATAAAAAAAAAGGAAAAAAAAAAAAGTAAAAAAAAAGTGTAAAAAATATGTCAATCGATTCTCTTATTGATTCTGAACAAACTAGTTTCTGGTTTAGTATATACTAAAACTAAGCTTGTATAATGAAAAATTTTGGTATGCAAGAAGATTATTTAATTAAATAATTAACCAATCAAACTAAACCAAAAAACCAACAACTTAATCGATTCCCAAAGTATTTGTCAAACAGCTATTACGTAAGCCTGCGGGGCCGGAAGTGGCGTAAGTAAAGCAAATATGGCGGCCGGATGTGGGTCGTAAGTCACGCCACAAATACCCGGGCGAACATCCGGGCGACTGGTACAAGACTGTAAGCATATTTGTCCGTTTCGCTTCACTTGAGGAATTCGTCGGTAATTACTAATTGTTTGATTCAATAATAATTTATGTATTGTATAAAAGACACAACAACATAATCGTTCAGGGGTGATTCTATCATTCCAGTTATAGCTAATATCGGTATAATTAATATCAGGATTGCAAGCAAGGTAAATGTAGTAAATAAAACCAACATAGACTCTCCACCACTGAAAGTACTTGTATTTGGTTTAATGTTAGTAACATGAACTAGATCACAATATAATACTTTACACAATTATTACAAGATCATAAAATATGGACAAGCTAGTCATCAGATATAAAAGGTCAGACTTCTTCAGCTGTTCAGCACCGAATGCTCCCGCTTCGTCGAATGACCACCGCCTTCATAACATCGGGTGCGTTGATCCATATCGACGACTACCTTCCTTTGTCAACATTGCCCAGTGTTACCCGCCACCGATAACATAAATGAGACATATTTATGTTTGTTTACGCTTTACTCACGTGCATTTTTCGAGATTTCCGACTTACTTCGCTTCGGACCCAAACGAGCCCTCAACCACAGTAGACATAAGCTAACCTCAACTATGAGCTGAACACGCAAGGTTGCGAGTCGAAGGTATAGTTTCCTGAACAGTAGTTATACAAGGTGGAAGAGGAGATCATCTATGTATATAAAAATGAATCCCTATTTCTCTTAGTCACGGCATCACGCGTGAGCGGCTGGACCCACTTCGCAATTTTTTTTGTTGTGTTCGTATTGTCCGGAGAAGGTTCTTATGAAAGAAAATTTTGATATTTAAAAAAAAAACGAAATTACCTCAGTAAGTCTATATTTTTCATTTGTTTACCGCATGCATGAAAATGGTTTTAACTCTTTGTTACTAGGTATTTTGATTTTGTTTCTGAAGGTAGGTAAGTAGTAGGTAGGTAGTAAGTATGAAAAAGTGCATTGCAACGCATGCCGGGTACAGCTAGTTTAACATAAATAAGAATTGGTAATTGTTTTATTTTAATTTTTTTCTTCAATTTTCTGTGTTGATACAAACAATCTTAATTTGAAAATGTTCCCATGAATCTAGAACGCTGAAATTTTTCCAGTTTGCTTAAATACGTAGTACATATTAAAGGGGCGCGTCCGGCACACCCTGGGCAGTCAGCCCCGCTACCAGCTTTGCTGGCTGGCTAATCTTTTCACCATGGCATGAGCTATTAAGACACTATAGAAGAAGAAGACGTATTAAATACGTAGTCAAGGTATTTTTTTGCTGTGCACAAATCCGTCAGTGCATTTTTTCTTAAATTTAATTCAATCCGTACCTATGTAAAATTTCATAATAATGGTGATATACATAATAATTTCCTGATACGGAAAGCAGTCCTCCTCGACACGGCGCATAGTTTGAGGAGGTTCCTGTCTCTGGAGCCCTAACTACCGGTAGCTTGGACCCTGTTCCCGATGCCCTCTATTTTTATATTTTTAAATGTATTTTTTTAATAGATTTTTAATTAAAAATGCAGAAATAAGAAAGAACATCTTCTTTGTATCAGGAAATTATTATTATTCATCAATAAAGGTGATAATTTCCATACCAATGAGGATATTCCAATCATATTGTTGAAGAGCTACAACGGTTACAAGTAACTCCTTGTGCTGATACATCCACTACCAAACTCAAAGGTCATACAACTGATTTATGCCCGCCTCGTGCCTGGAATAGCCATTTAATACTGTAGGTACCAACTAAATGCCACGTGTGCTGAAACTGCGGTCACGTATGACCTGTTGGCCATCTGTGTTTCATTGATGCAATTCACAGTTTCAAAGGAGCAAGTGCAACGTATACAGTCGCCCGAACAGCAACCACGTACATGCGGTTGATGTTTGAGGCACCCTGCCTCAGATTGACGAAGTTCTGTAGGCTAATTTACGTAACTAAAGAAGTGCAATTGCAGTACAGTTGCAGTTAAGTTTCGATCAAAACAATGCTTTTCGTATTCTCTTAGCCCGGCCGCACATTATCACAATGTTTTGTCAGAAATCTTCTGACGTGTGCGCTTTTTTTTTTTTAATTGCTGTATATTGTGGCAGTTATTGGCGAGACCTGAAGGGTCTCCAGCCAATGGGGTAGGAAGTAAAATACTTAACCTAAGCTAACTACTTGTACTACACTAACATCATGACTACCTGCAACAACAGCACTAAGGGTGACCCCTAAGGGGACTCGGACCTCGGCTTAGGGCGTTGCTGGTGGGGACTTAGGGGGGGGGGGGGGACAGCTTGATGAGAGCTGAATTATCGGTGTGACTGCGGAGTCTGAAGAGACGACCGGCTCTACGACGGGAGAGCTCAGTGGATCGTGACCGGCGGCGGTGGGACGTCGCGACGGGCCTCGTTGGCGAGGACGGTATGCCGGACGGTGGCGGACGTTGTGTAGTATGCTGGTCGATTTACTCGCCTCCTGGAGGTGGGTAATTTCGTCATCAGGTTCTAAAAGTGTGTGCCTGGGACGGCGAACTTTGCGACTAGGGGGTTCGGATGGAGGGGGCAGTGTTGAAGTAACGCTTGGAAATGCGTTTGAGGTATTGCCTGATGGTTGGCATTTTAAGATCGAGATGGAGTTGGATGTTACGCATGAACCACGGGGCAGTCGCGGCTCTGCGCAACACTCGATTCTGGAGGGTTTGGAAGGATTTGATGACGTATGCGCGACGGGCCTCTGCGCTATGTTTTGTATTAGAGGTAACAGTCTGCCAGTTCCGGCAAATTCTGACAGTGTGCTGGGTTTAGTACAAAATGTATGAGCAGAGTCGTGCGTTAAAAACTGTAGTGACACAGGTCTGAGATAAGGTTATAAAATATAATTTAATAGTCAACATATTTGCAAACATAAGTACAAAGTAAGATAATATCTCTAAAAATAAAAATAGAAGTCCTGACTGACTGACTCATCAACGCCAAGCCCAAACCCTTGGACCCAGAAAGCTGAAATTTTGCACAGAGGTTCCCTTTATAATGTAGACAAGGAATAAGGAAGGATTTTTCGGAATTCAAGCCCTAAGGGAGTTAAATAGGGGATGAAAGTTTGTATGGAAAATCGTCACTTAACGGGTTCAAAATTTCACGCAAGCGAAGCTGCGGGCAAAAGCTAGTAATATGTAAAAAGAACGTACGTTCTATACGGAAATAAATCCTGCCTTTAATGGTATCATTTTGGTATTACGGTATAATCCATTAAGCTAATAACATATGCATAGACTTAGGTACTTACTTACGCTATGGTTCTATCCAGTCTCGTATGATAAACATTTACTTTAAGCTTACTTACAAAATCTGTCAACGTAGAATATTGTACAGGGGCCCAATTCTCCTAAAATAAATCTTGATAAATCACAACCGAACCAAGGCCGAACCGTTCATTCAGACAGTTCTCAATTTCAAAAGCCATCAAATTGTTTGACACAAAAAACAAAATCAATCAAGTTTTCGAAAACAAAAACTGACTGACGGTTGTGGTTCGATTGCGTTTGGCAACAATTTCTTTTAGGAGAATTAGGCCCCAGGTGTAAACGGATTCGTGTAGTTCCTTCAAACCACGTGATCTGCTGGTGACTGGTGACACAGATTGACCAAGTATAGTCTGTTTCCAAATTCAGTAAAAAAAATGTAAAAAGAACCGGGTTTTCTGTTTCTGAGTCATTTTAGCGCCCCGAGTTAACTGACTGCATGAAGCGATATCGCGCTAGTCGTGTCAGCCAACTTTGTACTCGCTTTCATTCATTTAAGGTACAAGTCCGAGACGGGCTGCAGACCACAAACTGCAACAGTAGTATCACTTGCGGTGCGATCTGCGGCTGCGGTCTGCGGTTGCAGTTTTGCAGTCGCTGTCGGAATAGCACCTTTAAAGTGCACATCTTAAAGGCGCTATTCCGATGGCGACTTACGGCCTGCGGTTGCAGTCTGCAGTTTGCAGCCCGACTCGGACTTGTGACCTTTACGTGGATTCGAAATGTTTAACCACATAAAAAAATTTTTGCTTATTTTTTTATTGAAACCTTATTGTGTGGCACAACATACAATTACTAAGTCGTCCGCAAGAAAAAAAAAGATTTTTTTTTGTTTTTATTTATACTAAATTATGCGGCACAACATACAATTACTAAGTCGCCCGCAAGAAAAAAAAGTTATAATTTTTTTGGTTTTAATCAAACTAAATCCTGTGCAGGTTTCATCTATACCAGATATAGATCATGTCGTTTTAAGGTACGCGTCCATTGGCCCGCGCTGGACGCACCGCACGCACGGCACGCAACGGATTTTAGTTTTGCGTTCACAAATGCATTCGGTGCGGCCGGCGCGGATAGTGGACGCAGGACTATGTGAAATCATACAAAGCAAACTAAAATCCGTTGCGTGCCGTGCGTGCGGTGCGTCCGGCGCGGGCCAATGGACGCGTACCTTTAAGGAATAACACGAATTCGTTTACACCCTTTATTTAATTGACAGTATTGTCTCATTAAGTGTAGCCTTAATATAGTCAAGGAATACGACACTTTTTTTTCATACCTGGTTGGATAAATTGTAGCTACATTATTGTTTTATTTTAACTGAATATTCTAATTGGGGTGTCAGATGTCTGATTACATGTTACGCATTGTTTAAATAAATGAATTGGAATGTTATTCTAATGATGCGCCTAAACTGAGGCTATCAAATTTTATTCGTATAGGTACCGTTATAAAAATACACTGAACATTTCGATAAATTTTACTTTTCAACCGACTTCAAAAAGGTGGAGGTTCTCAATTCGTCTGTATGTTCTTTTTTTTTTTTTTTTGTATGTTTGTTACGCGATATCTCCTCCAATTTTGAATGGATTTTGATTATTCTTTTTTTGTTTGGTAGATCATACTTCAGAGGTGGTCCCATATAAATTTTATTGCAATAGATTCAGCGCTTTTTGAAATAATCAACAAAAACAAAAAAAAAAATACTTAGATGACGTTTTCGTTTGTGGTTCCCTTAAGCAAAAGTTTTGATGGGGACTTTCAATCTTTGTTTTAACTGTGATCACAGAAACATTAGCCAAGAACAAAGAAGTTTGTGTGTATTTGTAAGGAGCAGTCATGATAATAAAATTATACATTAATACCTATTCTTAAAGCAAATTACGAGTATCTACTTAGTTGTTGGAAAGATTACGCAACCGTGTCATTTAAATTTAAAGTCTTAGACCGTGTAATTTATGGCACTAAAACGTATTTAATAAAAAACTTTAAATAAAAGTAAAAACCGACTTCAAAACAAACTAAAAAAAGAATGAAATAATTAGCAAGATTTAAAATTAACAGTTTCAGAAGTCGGTGCAATTCTACACTGAAACTAATAAAAGCCACTGACTTCTGAAACTGTTAATTTTATATCTTGCTAATTATTTCATTCTTTTTTTAGTTTGTTTTGAAGTCGGTTTTTACTTTTATTTAAAGTTTTTTTTGTTAAAGTTTTTTTGTTATATTCCATGTACAAAAATGCGTGGTCATATTTAAGGGGGTTGTTTGGACTCTTATTCAGAGCAACATACGACAGGTCAAATAAAAAAATCGGCCAAATTTTTTTTCGATTCTCCATACGAGTTAACCCAATCGCCTAGTGCAATTTAGGGGGAGTCAAAAAAAAAATACGATTTTTTTTGTTTGACCTTTGAAATGTTGCTCTGAATAAGAGTCTAAACAAACCCTTAAATTTGATCATGCATTACTGATACACGTTGAATAAGGGCCTATGCACACCACGTCTTTTTAACGCGCCGTCGACGCGCGTTTCCATCAAACTCCATACATAAAAAATCACAATGACGTTTTTTAAGTATGAAAGAAACGCGCGTCGATGGCGCGTTAAAAAGACGTGATGTGCATCGGCTCTAACAGGTTTTTTGTTATCCACAGTGTCCCAAAAAATAGTGTCAAGTGAAAGTCTATAATATAGTCTATTTTGAATTCTAGTCTATTTTGAGTAAACGTATTTTTTGAGTCCAGAGGTACCGGTAGAGATATCTGAATCACTCCTATGTATATTCCAACTCAAAAACTGCAAAAAATCGCGGAACATACATAGGGGTAATTTGAGTACCTCTAAAGGTACAATTCCGTGCATCGCGGCCGATCGCAGCCGCACGAGATCTATCGCGTGTGACAGACGATAGACGATAGATGGATAGTCAGAATATGAAAATGTATGGCACCGTTTCCGAAGTCTGCGACAGACGCGTGCGGCTAACGACAGATTAGTCAGTATATTATAGACATGACTATTGACGCAATAGCCGCGCGCATCAGCCGCACGCGATAGATCGCGTGCGGCTGCGATCGGCCGCGATGCACGGAATTGTACCTTAAAGCTGGCTTCCCACGGTGCGTGGTAGCGCGCACCGGCTGTGCGTGGTATCATCCGTAAAATCACGCACCGTGGGAAGCCACTTAATGAGGGTGCGTGATTCGAATCTATTTTTCATTCCAAAATACCAAGTGAAAGAGAACTCGCACCGCAACTTAGAAGTTACCGACTCGCAGCGGATACGGCGCACCGCTCTGCACGCGTCTGCGTTACCACGGATGAGTCTCTTCCCATGGTGCGTCGGTGCAAGCTCGTGCGTCGCGGTGCGCGATCTCACGCACCGTGAGAAACAAGCATAATGGTGCTCTACCTCTGGACTTCCGCTTGACACAATTTTTTGGAACATTATGTATGACAAATTTTATTTAACATACAGCCTTAGAGCGATTACGCACTGCATCCGATCCGAATCCGTGAAAATACGGATGTAAAAAACTCGAACCGAATTCGGATATTGCTTTACGCACTGCATCCGATCCGAATCCGTGAAAATACCGATCTAGAGTAAAAATCTCGGACCGAATTCGGATGTTGCTTACGCACTATTCCGATCTCTGATTCAAATTCAAACAATTCAGGGGCCATCTTTGGCATATCCGTTTGGCGTCTGATTTGAATCCGAGGTAATGCGAAAGTGTTCATGCAAACAGTACTACGGCTACTTCGATTCGTCAATTTTTCTTCCGAATTAGAAACTCACGGATGACGGATGGAAATCGGGTGAAGGATGTAGTGCGTAAACTACCATACAAATAGTTCTATGGTTACTTCGGAACGTATTTTCACGGATTCGGATCGGATGCAGTGCGTAATCGCTCTTAATATGGGTACACCAATCGATTAAATGCGAGATATTAAATATAGGTACCCTAGTACAGGTAATGCTACTTATCGCTGTTTTCAGAGCATTACACATTCAATTTTAGTATCAACATGGCAGCGTAATAAAAAAATATATGCCCCGTAAAGGAATAAGGCGTAAAGATAAGGGCAGTAAAAAAACCTTAACATATTGATAAAGACATTAAGATTTTATTAATACAATTCAATGATTTTGAAATTAAACACTGTTTTAAGCTTTCACGGTTTGTCTCTAAATTTAAAATGTCACTTACGGGATATCTTCCGTGATTATTTATTGGTTTGAGTTCCCGATATTTCGACGCTGTTGCAAGCGCCATGATCGCGGGTTGACTGGAGATTGCGGGTGGATGAAAATAAATTGTTAGGAGCAGACAAATCTGTCTACCCTCTTTCTTTGTCTCTTGCTACGCGCACTACTGGAACTCGACACTAAGTCACGGCAAAACACACTCACAGTATCAACAAGTTTTTTGGAGTCTTTATAACGATGCCGGCTGCCATTTATGAGCATGTTCATAACTGGATTCCACGTACTTGACAATTTGAAGCCATCCTCTCGATTGAAATTCTTGTGTTTTCTTATTTCAATTGCTTCTCTGAGCTGCCATACATAGGTCAGACGAAGCGAACTGTCTCATGCCGCATCAAAGAGCACATCAAGGCTGTCAAAAACAATGATGAGCAAAAATCTGCCATAGCTGAACATCTGCTGCAGTCAGGGTCCAATCACTGGATTGAATTTCACAAGCCGAGTATTTTGTCCACGGACAAACATTACATACCAAGGCTGACAAGAGAAGCAATTGAAATAAGAAAACACAAGAATTTCAATCGAGAGGATGGCTTCAAATTGTCAAGTACGTGGAATCCAGTTATGAACATGCTCATAAATGGCAGCCGGCATCGTTATAAAGACTCCAAAAAACTTGTTGATACTGTGAGTGTGTTTTGCCGTGACTTAGTGTCGAGTTCCAGTAGTGCGCGTAGCAAGAGACAAAGAAAGAGGGTAGACAGATTTGTCTGCTCCTAACAATTTATTTTCATCCACCCGCAATCTCCAGTCAACCCGCGATCATGGCGCTTGCAACAGCGTCGAAATATCGGGAACTCAAACCAATAAATAATCACGGAAGATATCCCGTAAGTGACATTTTAGATTTTGAAATTATTCTTTTTCTAAATCATTATAAAAGTAAGTTCAAAAACTAAAACCACGACTACTGAAAAATTAATGAAACAAGAAAATGTTATCATCTGAAATTGTTTTGTGCAAACTATTCAATATTTATCGTCTATTAAATAAACAACTTACACGTAATATATTTTAATGTATTTAATACATATTCATGGTGATGTTCAGAGGATAGCCGTGGTCCGTGGTCGTATGCCACATACCCTAACAAAACAATACATTCTAACAGTAGTGGGCGATCATAAGCTTTAGGGCAAACTGGCATACAACTCTACTCTAGAGGGCGCCATATTTAATTTAATGTGACGTCACATAGCCTATAACCAGCGGACGATTAAGACGCTTCCAACGATACCTCATTTGTCAAATTATGATAAGTAGTTTGAAAGTTAGTAGCGAACAGATGAACATAATTATGATGATGAACATCAACAACCGGTCAAAATCATATACCCTCCTTTTTGCTTTGCCGTAGTCGGGTAAAAATGTGTGTGTGTGCACAATTCGAATTTCTTTGTTCAAGGTGTACAGTTTTCTATACCTATCATGATATCAAAAATAACACAGTTTTTTTTTCAATCTGTTTTCCCTAATTGTTTTTAGTTCATAGTAAATTCAAATCAGGAGCCCAATTCTACTAAGAGAAACTTTTATCAATTGCAATTGAATCGTTTATTTAAACAGTTTTCGTTTACAAAAACTATCAAATTGTTTGACAACAAAAATAAAACCAAACATTTTGACAGTTTTTGTAAACTAAAACTGTCTGAATGAACGATTCAATTACAATTGATAAAAGATTCTGTTAGTATAAATGGGCTCCTGGTCTCAAAAATCAACTGCTCTGCTGATTATGGCTCTCTCCATATTGTAGGTAGTTACCTACAGTACTACACAAGTAATAAGTTACATCGATGTACCTGATCGAACAACCAATGGCAGTTGCTCATTTTCGCGCCACTCGCACTTATTGCATCAGCGTAAAGATGTTTTTAACCGACTTCAAAAAGGAGGAGGTTCTCAATTCGGTTGTATTTATTTTTTTTGTTTGTTACCTCATATATCCGTCATTTATGAACTGATTTGAAAAATTATTTTTTTGTTCGAAAGAGTATACTTTCCGATTGGTCTCATATAAATTTTGTTACGATTAGACCATGAACTTCAGAGATATGGAACGGAACTCCTCATCGGATTAAAGCAAAATTCTCAAATTATTAATATTGCTTTGTTGATATTTGTTGTTGGGAACAAACGACTGGAAAAGAGGAGGGGGTGCGTGTCCTCCTCCCCTCCCCCCCTTGGAATATTTTCATTATATCGTGTAAAGTATCATTTGAAAGGGCTTTTTATGCCCGACTACGTCAAAGCCAAAAAGAAGGGTTATGAAGAGGAGGGGGTTAAATTTATGGCACTAAAATGTATTTAATAAAAAATAAACTTGAAAAAAAAGTAAACTGTTAATTTTATATTATGGTAATTATTTTACTCCTTTTAGTTTTTCTTTGAAGTCGGTTTTTACTTTTTTTTAAAGTTTATTTTTTATTTAGTACAGTACCGCAACTGCAGTGCCGTGTGGTGCCAGACGTAAGTGAAGTGTTGTGCCGAACGTAAAGAATAGCACTACCTCATCTCTTCCCATGGGTGTCGTAAATGGCGACTAAGGTATTCATTAGAGCAGCGGTCGGTAACTACGGCCCGTGGGCTGGATGCGGCCCTCGAAGCGTCTTGGTGCGGCCCGTATGATTCTCGCCTCAACGCACGTGACAGACGATATCATACACAACAAAGTGAAAGGGAGCGAGAACTACTACTGCAAATAGCCCAAGTGCGGCCCGCACAACCGGTCCTCTTGCAACAAAAGGTTGTCGACCCACGCACTAGAGGATGGGCAGCAGCGTCCTCTGAGTATTTTAACAACCATACTGCGATCGCCAACCCAAAGCTTGGTGTTAGGATCTATACGG
This sequence comes from Amphipyra tragopoginis, assembly GCA_905220435.1. NCBI lineage: Eukaryota > Metazoa > Arthropoda > Insecta > Lepidoptera > Noctuidae > Amphipyra > Amphipyra tragopoginis. The sequence goes on along the minus strand of HG991997.1, from coordinate 26,942,182 downwards.
TCCGCCTGGCTAGCTACCACCCTCACATTAAAGTCCGGCGCCAAGCAGTTTACTGTGTTTCGTCGTGTGTATGTGAGAGCCAGAGGGGTTTAGGGGAATCCCTCTAAAGCTCTGTTACTTGGATTCGTGTGCTCCATCTTAGACCCTTTCTGCGCTTACCGTCAGGTGCGACGAGGGTCAAATGCGACCAAGTCAAGTAATAAAAAAAGCCCGCCTGCCTAGCGTGGCGATTATGGCAAACCCCCGGTATTGGGTGAGGCATATGTCCAGCAGTGGACGTCTTTAGGCTGAATCATCATCATCATCACAGTACTGCAAAGATTCGTGGTCTTGAAGTTCGCATTCGGTTCGGAAATGATCGGTTTTACGAAGTTTACCGATTCGACTTCTTAGTTGTGTTCCTCTTCGTGTCCGGTTGTGAAAGCACTTTAGACAACTACTATGGCTACAAATCAAGCTACACATTTCCAGTATAAGCAGACCTCTCATTATACGGAAAGTCTATACAATACGAGATCACTTTATACTGGACATGTATAGCTTGATATGTAGTACTTGCGGAGAGGTATTCCATGTGAATTATTGCAATTTGAACCTTATACCAAAGACGTAAAAGTTACAGCACCCGCCTTATTTAAGTAGAAAGACTTTAGATGATATTCCGAGCAATATTTTCATCTACTTTCCATTTTATTCACCAGACAAAGGATCCAGTATTATCAGGCTTAACCTATCAATTTTGCAATAATGGTTTCGTTCACTTCATTCACCGTACAATTTCAATATCCGAGTCCTATCCGCGTTTGAGGATGATAAATTATCCGATGGATGAAGTATTAGCTATCCATGGTGCAATCTCGCTAATTAAAATTGATGTTCATGTGTGTGTGTTGCGTGTGTTTGTGTGTGCGTGTGTGTGTGAGTTTGCTTTGCATGCTAACGTTTCAAAGTAAAATTTTTCAATCTTTCAATTAATTCGGTTTCCATCATAGTCTGGTTGGTTTTAGTGAGATTTACCAAGACTATTTAAGTTAGCTTGATTTTGTAGTACTCGTACGCATATAATAATTAACGATGTGTTACATATTACAAGCTTTTATTTAATTTGCAATGTATGTATGTTTGTCCGGGTGGAATCTTGCAACTGAATTTTAAATCAGACAAGCTTTTATATCATTTAATAAATTGTGTAATACCTGTACTAAATTAGTTGGTTTGATTTAATTTAAAGTTTATTATACAAGGTTAGTCGGAAAGGGGGTGCTAATCCGCAGACCACTTAAAGTATCACTGATGACGGTTTTAAAGCAAGTGTTAAAATTTCAAAATTAGATAATTTTTATTCCCATGTGAAATAATTTTTATTTTAGTTTTTTCAAAAATTCTTTGTCTTTCCTTTAGATATGAATTCAGAAAATAGAGCTTCTAATTTGTGACCCTAAATATGAACTAAAATGTAAACACAGCTGATCATAGATAAGGATAGATAGATTTTAGAATATTTTTTATGTAATTTTTGAACAGCTATTTCTCTTAAAATATTGACTTTTGGGGAAAGTGGTAGAACAAAAGTCACTCATTATTATGGGTACTTTAACACTCTTTCGGATTAGTACCCCATTTCTGACTAACCTTGTATAATATTTTTACTATTTATATATTTGAATAACAGTATTACACACGGAGCGACTGCCATCAGACCTCAGCAACCCAGTTACTGGGCAATGCCGATATCCTAATGTGAGACCGGTTGTCAGACTTTCGGGCTTCTGACTACCCGTAACAACTGTCATATTCATATGACCCCCGGGACCAACTCGATGGGTCTCGATGCCCCCGGTGTGACGAATGGTCACACATCCACGAACTGAAGCCATACAACATTAAAACAACCTGTAATTAAAAGTATGATCCATCTCTCCTCATTATCGCCGATCAGTTCCATACGGATGGCGCGTCAAAGAGATTTTAATTAAGGTAATATTGACAATGACGTATTCAGACGGAAAATACACGAATAATTACACGAAGGTATCAGCATTCAGAGTAATTATAACGAGCTATTTAAATCAATGTACACAATGAACTGTTGTTGATGGAGGAACATAATGAGAAAGCCAATATTTAATTTGTGCTATTGTAGGTAAATTGTTACCGGCTGTTGGAGATATTTTTGGTAAAGTGACTGTAATTTAATGGCTATTTGGTTAAAATTAAGACTCTTGTGTCTTTACCAATAACAAAGCAAAGATCCTATAATTTTGCATAGTAGGTAAGTCGTCCCATATGGTAGGTATCACAAGTATAATGATTCCCACGACTCTGGCTAAAGTTCAGGAGCAGGAACACTGTGTTTTGAGCCGGTAAGAGTCCGGGTCATGGCTTCTACACACATGCCGCCTGCTTTGCCGCCGGCTTTGCCGCCGGCTTATTGCCGCGCGGGTGTAAGTCAATAAGCGTTATACCCGGCGGCCTGGTTAAACACCCGCCGGCAAGCCGCGCGGCAATGCCGGCGGCATTGTGTGTAGGAGCCTTAACTTCGCCTTACCCAGGCGAAGGGTATCTATGAAGATTTTCCCATAGTAAAAAAGCATAATTAGCTTACGAGTATTACATGCCCAGTTTGGCATAAAAATGGGATATAAATTAACTTTAAAAATAATAGTTCTCACTTTAAAAATAATTAGCTTTAAAAATAATAGTTTGCCCTATAATTTTAATGATTCTAACTTCAAAGCCCTCGCAATAAGAAATAAAATAACAAACAGATGCTGAAACGTAGACTATATAAGAACTGTGACCTCTCAACGTGCCAGAAACGAGTCGCTTCGCCTTAAGACCGAATAATTGGACCAAGACGTCGCCGATCACTTTCCACCATTCGTTATATGGTTGCGGTCAGAAGCAAAAGGTTTTTGATTTCATAGAGTGCGAACCATTAATTTGTAGTGGGAAGAATTATTTATGAAGTGAGCCTTAAATATTTTTTGATGTTATTTTAATTAATTTTAAAGTGCATCCCATAAAAATGCTGCCATTCGTAAGCAAAACGATTCATTTTTGGCTATATAAACCGGGCATTAACATATTAATACAACTGTGAAATTAAAAGCATTATTGAAAAAGTGTTTTGTTTATTGCATGAATAACAACACTTATACGAATTCACAAAGTTAATTAAACCCTCATCAAGCTGTGTTCCCCCCAGCCCCCCGCCAGCAACGCCCTAAGCCGAGGTCCGAGTCCCACTAGGGGTCGCCCTCAGTGCTGTTGTTGCAAGTAGTCATGATGTTAGTGTAGTATAAGTAGTTAGCTTAGGTTAAATATTTTAGTTCTATTGGCTGGAGACCCTTCAGGTCACGTAGAAACGGGACCATCAACACAACAAAAAAACTTATATGAATTTCGTACATCAAGCTAATTATGAAAGTAACTGAAGATTCTTAAGAACAGTCAAAAACCACAAGAAATAAACAAGCTAGCAAAATATTACTGCAAAATAAATTCACAAAGGAGTCAAACCTTTTATAAAGTGCCTCGACAGTTCTGACTGTTCCCAAAATTCTTCAAAAGATTTATACACGAAACTTGTTCAGCTACAAGACGTTGATTTACATTGTTTTCAACCAAACTGAAACGTTGATTGTGCGATAAGATCTGAGAAACTACATTTTTGAGAAGTTTCTCCTTCCTAAAGGAGGTTGAGCGATGAAAGGTTTTCTTCTCCACAAAGGACTGCCAGAATCTCCATTTATTAATAGCTTGAAGCCTCACTATTGATTCTGATGGCTTTTGAATTTCGATATTGTTCGATTAGTTTGAATACTTTGAGGAATTCGGATTAGAAAAGTTTTTGATGTTGTGTTCAGGTTTGGAAATTTTAGACGATTTTCATCCGGTTGGATGAATATTCGGACCAGTTATTTTCGGGATTAATTTTCCACTTCACACTTCACGGCAACTGAATAGGAACAATTTTACTAGTTTTAGGTTAATTTTATTCTAACAGAAGTTATCGACGTAGCTTATACCAGAAGATGGAAGGCTAACCATGTTTGTTGCAGGACCAATGGTCGTTGGAGCAGACGAATTCTCGATTAGAGTACAGTGCTGACTTTACTGATTTGTGGCGACATCTATCACATCACATGTGAACTACACATGACTGTGCAGACTACAGTGCCGTAATGACAACTCTCAAGATGACGTCACGCAAGTCCTACATCGCGCTACTAAAATTTAACACGCAATACCCAACATCAACCATTGGGCTAGAGACCATTCAGGTCACGCCAATAACTGCCCGGTTACATAGAAACGATCCGCAAAGACCATCTAGAGGCAGATATATGAAAAAAATACTCTTGTGCAGTAGCCTGGCAAGTATCAGACTCGCCTGGTTAGAGAATTTCGAGAGAGTTTCGTTGTAGGAAGACCATGCCTCGTTCTTCAACAGATTGATACTAAAACACACACGTCATTTTGGAGAAATTCTTTTTACTGCACTTCTTTGCCTTCGTTTAACCTTAATGCTGCAAAACACAAGGCTATCATTTCAGGTGTTCTAAGTACACCAGAAGATGTTACATAATGTATTCTAACCAAAACATTACAGAAACAGCCATCACTTTATTCATAAAGTCAAACATGTCTTGCAATAAACGCTTACCACTTCTGGCGTACCAGACATGTCGGAAAGTTATAATGAAAGTCCGTCCAGGCAGACTAAGGAACTTTACATACGGAACGAAGTGTTGCGACAGTTAGCACTTTATCATGTTATATTTTGGAATTTAATTATCTTCAAGCCCTGTTCTCTTTGCAAAATTCATGTTGAAATTATTACAGTGCAGTGATTAGCTGGTTATCATAATTTTGTTTTTGGTGTCCATCATTGTGTTCTTGATGCCGAAACAGATGGAGGACAGAAGTAAATAAGGGTTGCTGCCTGTGCATGATGGATGCGTGCACGTTGTGCAAGCAACGAGTATTGTGATGTCTACCATCCAGGACCAACTTGCGTCAGTGATGTTCATCACGCACGGTGGTGCATAAGCTCCATTTAGCTACCTTATTTTTATTTCCAAGTTCCCTTTCGTACCAACATTAACAGATGGGGTGCCGCGTGGTTTCTAATAGATCACGCCCACGGAGTTTCCTGCCGTTGCCGCGTTGATGTCATAAAGGGGACATAGGAATTGTGTTAAGTGGTTGGGCAGCAGCGTCCTCCGTTCTGCTAATAAAAACGTACTGCGATCACTAAACCGCCTGTTAACTGAGAGGATGGCATTTCCTACTCGGACATTCTATTGTAGCGGTTATTGAGAGGACTATGTTCAACAGTGGACTTTTACCATGATACACAATCAGTTCATTACTGTCCCAGTGCTTTGCTGTTTTCCTTAGTCCACCCCACGCTAGTCTGGTGTGGGTTGGCAGACTACACACATCATCGAGAACTTCTGTTTTTGGACCTTCTCCAGTCTGCAGGTTTCCTCACGATGTTTCCTTCATCGTTAATGCAAACGTTTACCATGATACAAGGTGCCCTAATCATGAACACGGGTAAACGGTGTATCTCGTTAGTTGTGAAGTGCGATCAGAATAAAATTTCATACGAACCTATTTACTTTTTCATAGAAACACCTTTGCCGCGTATGTCTCTAATGTGTAGATCTCCTAATTTTCCACTATACAGTGTTAGTTCGCCTGATATCGACAAGCGACCCTCATAATAAAACATATACGCATCACAACACTGTGAACGATCTAGGTCTACGGAGATCACAAAGATAATGTCGACATCATTCCCAACTATAATAGCCCATATCCCGTTGAAATAGAGCCCATACTGACCGAAACTACTTTTGGTAATTTACGATCACATCAAAATAGACGAGTTCTCAAAGAGAAATCAACTTTATGACCTCCGAAATTAAGTTCAAATTGCTTTGGGTTCGTAAATGGAAGTTTCACAGTCGTATAGAGCCCAACAAGTACATACGTAATGCTTGGATGGCGTCAGATATTCGTTTTAGTATTCGCTGAGTTTCGAAAAAATCTGATAATATTTCTATGGGTTTGCGAATGGTGGCTCTCAATAAAACTTATCAAAGAAAAGGTTTGGTCAGTCACAAGGATTAGGTTCTCGAAGTGCAGACCTGAGTTTTTATATTCTTTTTTTACGATTCAGGACATTCGTCGCCTGAGCACTTAAACCCTTGATTTATGACAATCTACATAAATACGTATATTTCGATTGCAGCTGTTCTATCTAACCTTTTCCCAACTATCTTGGAGTCAGCTTCTAGTGTAACCAGATGCGGCTGAATACCAGTATTTTACACGGAGCGACTTCCATCAAACCTCTGCAACCCAGTTACTTGACAATGCCAATATCCTAAGGTTACACCAGTTGTCAGACTGTGGCGCGCCCTCCGGCGCCCGGTGTGTCTGGCGCGGGAAGGGAGAGTGGCAGCTGCCTCTCTCTCCCTCTCCGCTCCCTCCTTGGTCGCCATCACCTCCTCGCAGAAGGAGTTGACGGCTGCCCACGCACTCTCGCTCCCGACCATGGACCGAACCACGGCCGGAAACGAGAGGTCACCACCGACCGCCGCGACTAGTTCGCAGCACTGCGTTGCCCACGCCGGACACGCCTGCAGCGTGTGCAGCCCTGGGACCGACGGTTTAACGTGCTCTCCGAGGCATACGCGTCCATGAACTGACTGTAGCAAGCGCAGCTTCACCTTGCAAATTATAATTATGTATTACAAGGAAAGCTTTGATCAATCACAAAAACTAGGTTCTCGAAGTGCAGACCTGAGTTTTATATGCTTTTTTTACGATTTAGGACATTCGTCGCGTAAGTAGAGGTAGAGGCCCGCCCGACGATCCGGATCGTCAGTGCCGTTTTTTATCTATTGTGTCTATTGTGGCGGCATCTATCTCGCCACATGCGAACTAGCGAACTATCCTACATCGCGCAATCAAGATTTAACACGCAGATAGTATATATACAACTTCCCAACATCAACCGTTGGGCAGTAGCCCGCCAGGCACAAGACTCCGCCTGGTTGGAGGATCCTCCCTTTGGTTGGAGGAACACCACACCATAGTTTCTCCACATTGGTGACCCCGACGTGATCGTCACAGACAGTGTTTCCACACTGGTGACGTCACATGCAACCTTTGCAGCCTCGGCAGCCACATCATCACTCCCTCAGCAGCTCAGCATTCAATCGAGCAGCAAGTAGCGAGTCCCACAGCCAGCCATCATCCTCGGCTTTAACGGGTGATGTGACCACTAGCCTGCAGCGAACGCGCAAGCCTGGTCACGACCCTCAGCCCACTCCAGCATCATGGCGCATCATACTGCACTTCGGCCGGTCAACTAGCAGAGGCACTTCTCTCCTGTTCGACGCAGTCCACAGCCACCACTCACCGCTCACAGTTCCGACTCACTGCGAACTACGCGGCATCCGGTTTCGACTCAAAGGAACCCCTCACTGGCCCTGGCAAGTTCTCAAGACGCAACGACCGCTGACTTAATCAAGACGATCGACCTCCGGTCTCAGGGGGGGAGTGATGTGGCGGCATCTATCTCGCCACATGCGAACTAGCGAACTATCCTACATCGCGCAATCAAGATTTAACACGCAGATAGTATATATACAACTTCCCAACATCAACTGGTGGGCAGTAGCCCGCCAGGCATAAGACTCCGCCTGGTTGGAGGATCCTCCCTTTGGTTGGAGGAACACCACACCATAGTTTCTCCACACTATAATTACAGTACTTCACAGGACCGATCGAGTACTGTAATTATAGACACAATAGATAAGCAATGGCACTGACGACCCGGATCGTCGGTCGGGACGCACCGATTGAGTACTGTAATTATAGACACAATAGATAAACAATGGCACTGACGACCCGGATCGTCGGTCGGGACGCACCGATTGAGTACTGTAATTATAGACACAATAGATAAACAATGGCACTGACGACCCGGATCGTCGGTCGGGCCTCTACCGGTTAAACCCTTGATTTAGTAGTGCAATCTATATAAATACGTATATTTCGTTCACACCCGTAGCTATTTTTTTATGTTTTACATTAACATACAGGCCGATGGCCTACCTGATGGTGGTTACCACCACCTATTTACACCTACAACATAAATAGCCAAATACTCAAACGCTTCCCCATTGTAAGATACCATTAATTCTCGTGTTGTCACTGTCACTTTAAGGCGAAGTGAAAGTGACAGCACGAAATTAACGGCAACTTAAAATTGAGGGGCGTTTGAGTAATTGGCTAAAAGAGGATTGCTGATGCGTGACCAATCGCAAAGACGAAGTTGATAAGTCTCATGTGCTTTTATTTTCACCATCCATTATTTTAGGCTGGTGTTCACCATGTACATCTGAGCTAAGAGGTGTTGGTGGTTGCTATGACTTTGAGCCGTTTGGGGTCGAAACGCTCGCGTCATAGGTTCCGAGTGCATATCTACTCTAAAAGGAAATTGTCCAAAGGCTGGTCGACACTTCGGGTGACCAGAGGGTTGGCTTATTCTTTGGCCAAAGAATTAGCGTTGCCATCCAGTGTGGCAGCACCCAGGTGACAGTGATGCAGATACCTAAATATTTCAACGCCTAAGTGCACCTTCTACATTATTATCTTCGCACTGAGAGATAAAATCTTAAATCCTTGCAAAACAAAAAACCAACCTTAATTCTTAAACAATCATTTACTCGAAAAATGTACAAGAATTTTGAGTAAACAGTGAACATCAGCCTTAGACCGGAACACAGCAATGATGCTTGATGGTAAAATAGGTATCGTGGTTGTACTTTCCCGAACTAAATTATTCACAAAGAGTTCAACTACTCGTACTGCTATCAAAATCAAAATCGGTCAAGCAAACCCGGCGATATGATTTTTATAAATTCCATTTCGAACTAAATACTGAGTATGTTCTGAAGACAATTTATACGGGTTTGTTGCCATAGCAATTTTTTGTACTCTTGAAAAGAGCTATCCAATGACGATAAGTTCATTTTGATTGGACATGATTACCAAAACGCTCATCTTCCTTTTCGTGTTTTTTCGGACACATTTAATAATATTTTTTGTACCTAGCAGAGATTATCTTTCCAATATTTTCGTCTAGCTTTTAGTATTTATATCTTTTAGTAATCCGTTACAATCTCTCTCTCCCTCTCTCATTTTTCTGTTGACAAAGTGCGCTTTATGCAAAGGTTGGACCTCAAATCGTATTCAGCCGATTCCTTTCATGTTGGGACGAGTATGCAAAAAATGCTCATAATATTTTATTGATATTACCAAGTGCTAGTGCGTTTTGCTTGATCAATACGGGCCTTATAGGGAAGTATTTTCGGGCATTTTATGAGGTCTATTGGCTTCTGAATCGGTGGGAAATAGATCCATCATCCTTGCCATGGATTTTTCCATACTGATTTGGGAACAAAGGAAAATTGTGTAATATTTTTGTTACTTTTAACCGACTTAAAAAGAAGGAGGTTCTCAATTCGTCTAAATGTTTTTGTTACGCTATATCTCTGCCAATGATGAATGGATTTTGATTATTCTTTTTTTGTTTGGTAGACCAGAATTCAGAGGTGGTCTCATATACATTTTATCGAAATAGATTCAGCGATTTTTTTTAAAATCAACAAAAACAAAAAATGTTATTCTTAGATGACGTTTTGGTTTGTGGCTTCCTTCAACAAAAGTTTTGATGAGGACTTTCAACCTCTGTTTTAACTGTCATCACAGAAATATTAGCCAAGAACAAAGAAGATTGTATCTATTTGTTAGGAGCCATCATGATAATTATAAATTAATACCTATTCTTAAAGAAAACTAACTAGTTGTTGGAAAGATTACGCAACCGTGTCATTTAAATTTGTAGTCTTCAACCGTGTAATTTATGGCACTAAAACATGTTTCATAAATAACTTTAAATAAAAGTAAAAATCGACTTCAAAAAAAAACAACTAAAAAGAGTAAAATAATTACCTTAATATAAAATTAACAGTTTCAGAAGTCGGTGTAATTCTACACTGACACAAATAAAAGCCTTCTTGAAATTGCAGCGTTTTATCTTTTCGAGTTTTAATACTTCTAATTCAAAGCATAGGTACTTACTAGACCCTGGTCACTGAACTTGGTCCCCACTTTTATGATCCTATGGGAAAGTATGGTTTAACTTTTTTTTTTTATTTAGCTTCCATAGCCGTTACCCAAATAAAAATACCTAACAAGCGCCGTGTTTATTACACCTTAAACTATTAGTCGAATAAAACTACAGAATTGCGTCGTATTCGCATGTGAATGGGTCAGTACTCAGCATAATGCTGTGTTGTAGCAGCATTGGGACTAATTTTCCCAACATGAACAGAATATTCTATGTAGTGGGTTTATGTGGAGGCCCTCTTATGATTGATATGTACAATAATGTTGTTATGTTTATTCATATATCAGACATATAATATATGATATACAAGGCTAGTCGGAAAGGGGGTACTAATCCGCATGGCACTTAAAGTTTCACCGATGCCTGTTTTAAAGCAAGTGTTAAAATTTCAAACTGTGATAATTTTTATTTCCATGAAAAATGAATTTTATTTTAGTTTTTTCAAAAATTCTTCGTCACTGCTTAAGTTACGAATTCAGAAAATGGATCTCCTAATCCGTGACCCCAAATATGACCTTAAATGTAAACACAGCTGATCATAGCTGAGGATAGATAGATTTTAGCGTATATTTTATGAAATCTTTGGACAGCTATTTCTCTGAAAGTATTGACTTTTGGGGAAAGTGGTAGAACAAAAGTTACTCATTGTTATGGGTACTTAAACACCCTTTCGGATTAGTACCCCCTTTCCGACTAACCTTGTATATGGATGATACAATTATTAATAGTAGGTAAGCCGATTTCAATGTTAATGAATGATGAGTGGCATGTTGGTCCGGTGGTTACAGACCCGCTTGTTAAGCACCGGGTTTTGGATTCAAATCCAGGCATGTACCAATGTGACTTTTCAATGTCATACGTACTTTTTTACTTAATCTAAAATGCCACTGACATGCGGTAAAAGAAAACATCGAGAGGAAACCTGGATTATACAAGGTGTTAAAAAATCAAATCTAAGAATTTTTTGAGGTTACTCGGTATCGGAAATTGAGGAGCTCCTGGCTAAATAATTACAGCCACATAGACCGATCTTCCGGGTTAAGCCACGCTTGCCGAGGTTGGTCTGTCGATGGGTGACCATTTACCATAGCGAGTTTCCTCCGTGCCTCGGAAAGCACGTAAAGCCTCGTTGTTGGTCCCGGCTGTCATTTGTAGATCTTTGACAGTCGTTACTGTTGGTCAGAAGCCAGAAAGTCTGACAACCAGTCTTACCAAGAGTATCGTATTACCCAGTTACTGGGTTGTGGAGGTCTGATAGGCAGTCGCTCCATGTAAAATACTGATATTCAGCTGCATCCGGTTCGACTGGAAGCCGACCCCAACATAGTTGGGAAAAGGCAGATGATGATGATGACTCGGTATCGGAAATTGAACAACTTTTGTTCTACAACTTTTCGGAATTCGCGTATTTTGTTATAACTGTCCATACAAATCAAAAAAAATATTTTAAATGATTTGTATGGACAGGCATAAAAAAATTGGTGAATTTCTAAAAGTTGTAGAACGAAAGTTGTTCAATTTTCGATACCAAGTAACCCCACAAAATTCTTAGGGTTGATTTTTTAACACCTTGTATGGTCTCAAATAGCCAAGCCACAGTGAGCAAGCGTGGTGATCAATGATCTTTCCTTCTGTATATGATTTCCCTGCAGTAGAACAGTTACACTTACAGGCAATATTTATGCGCTGAGTTCAGTAACCCTCCTAAGACGAACATTAAAATAAACAACACTTTATTCTCCCATCCACTATAATCCTTAAACTTATCGCCCATCCTCGAGGAGCTCAGAAAACTTAAACTAAAAATCTTTTCTTTAACACAATAATTTTTACTTACAGTGGCAGCAAAACTAACTTATACAATAACGGGAACCCAACACGTTAATGTGAAAAGTTGAAATTTTTATCGGGCCATAAATCACTATTAAACGGGTCAGAGCCCCGTATCTCTATTTTCCAAACTTGCAATTTTAAAAATGTTATTTGTCGCGAGATTGGCAACGTTGCTGGGGGCGTGCGGGTGCTTCTAGAAAATACTACACGTTTCTGGAGAAATGTGCGCTGTTGTTACATGGCAGGTAATTTTAGAAAATATGACTTACGTTTTTATTTTAGTAATAACTATCTTTAACCCGCTTTCGCTTGCGTTAATTTAGAATTTGTCAATCAACTCTTAACACACTAGTAAAGTTTGTATAATAATAAAGTTCAATCATGGGGTGCATGAAAAGAGCCTCCACGAGTGATGATACTTGAGTACGTCCGGCGCACCCTGGGCAGTCAGCCCCGCTACCAACCTTGCTGACTGACTAATCTTTTCACCACAGCATGAGCTATTTTCGTATAGCTCGTGCTGATACGACAGAAGAAGAAGAAGTTCAATCATGATTCGAAAGACACGTGGCGCCATCTATTATCATTATTATTGTTTTCCTCGGGAATAGTACCTACTTTTTTTCGGGATGAAATACCTTTACCCTATGTCCATTTCTGTACACCTGACAACGTATATGCAAAATTTCAGGATGATCGGTTCAGTGGTTTAGGCGTGAAAAGGTAACAAACAAACAAACTAACTTTCGCATTTATAATATTAGAAGAAATAGAATTGGATATATAGTTAGGATAGTCAGGAAGTTAGGATAACATAGATTGTTTTTTTTACGGTAAACGGTTGCGAATGGAACAAATTTTCCCATGCATTCTACTAATGAGTGGCAGGTGGAAGGTTAAGTATTTGAGGTACTTCACCCTCTTCAAACGTCTAAGCGTCAATACTATGGAACTAAACGTTTTTGTGAAAAACATGAAGAAAGTGTTTCTTTGTTGTGTTGTGTTTAACGTAATAAGGTGGTCAATGTAATTTTTTTTTAGTAGAAAATGTGATCCGATAGCTTCATGCAGGGAAGTCTGAGTTAGGCCCGGACTCCACCAAAGCGAAGACGAGACGAGCGGAGCGGAGATGTGTTTTAACTTATCGAGTACTATAATTATAGACACAATAGATAAACAATGGCACTGACGATCTGGATCGTCGGTCGGGCCGATAGCGGTTAAAAAACCAATAGAATTTCGTTATTCACATATCTCGTCTCCACTCAGCTTAAGTGGATACCACTGAGCGAAGATGTATCATATGTGTATGGCTTGATGGAAGCGGAGATGATGTGAGTTGTTCCTCGCTGAGATTGAGATGGGCCACGGTACAAGGCGGAGATGTGAGCTTTGCCTCGCAAGCTGACGACGGCGTGCAGCGGAGACGAGATGTGTTCAGCGTGCAGTGAGCGGTGCCCACACCGTTGCGATCACGCAACAGCTCAGTTCCGTTCTAGTCAGCGCACATCTCCACCCTAGCCAGCAAACATCTCCGCTACAGTCTAGCCAGTACGCATCTCCGCACAGTTTCGGTGGATACGCCCTAGCTGAAAAACATCTCTTCTCGTCTCCGCTTCGGACAACTCCGCACATTACCGCTTTGGTAGAGTTCGGGCCTTACTGGACAATACCAATATTTTAAGGTTAGACCAGTTGTCAGACTTTCGTGCTTCTGACTACTCGTAACGACGACACCCAGGGCCGACGGTTTAACGTGTTTTCCGAGGCACGGAGGCGTCTCGATGTGTAACGAACACCCATATAAAATCCAGTCCAAATAAATGTAGCCTTATAACGGATGAAAAGCTGGTTTTGCAATTGCTTGTGAGAGTACCAACTACCAATCCCACTACCGTATATACTAAACTTGTAATAACTCAACAACATTCAGCGATATTGTTACACATACTTGCATAATAATTCACCCAGCACAATGCTTTAATCAGCGCTCACATATACAGCTAATCGGTTTAACAAAGTCGGTATGACGTATGTAGCGCCAAGATATCGTGTAGTGCACACATTTGCATGGTCTCAAGTGTATTGTTCTGTAGATACGTCGAGATTTGTTAAGGAGAGAAGGAAACTTTGTTTGTGTTTTACTGAGGGGGTGAGCAGGATTCAAAGCTAAATCTAAATGCGGAATTATTAGTCGGGCGAATAAATAATATATGGAAGACTGTTAATGAGATACTTTAATACAAAACCGAGCGGCATTAAAATATATTTGCGAAAAATTAACTTAACTGGCGAAAAAAATTATGAATGATTAAAATTCGTAAAATGAGCTACTACTGGTAGCAGTGGAAAACAGTTAATCTAAGCTAGCAACTAAAATTCCAAGTGTCCGAATTAAATACTAATTTGGGCGAAAAAAAGACTGAGTGGGCGAAAATATACATTTCCTTACCCCGACACGGATAGGTTAGGTTCGAAGGGTTTCGTGTACCTTAAACCCTGCAGACAGAAATCGGTCGACGCTCCTTTGGAAACCCAAACAACCTTACAAACATACAACAATAATGTGAGTGAAATTTGTTCACTAAATAATTATTATACTGATCGTTCTGAATAACTCGTACCTCAAATTCGTAATTTTAAGTCGCCGTTTTCAATATTTATGTTCGCCCTCAGTCTTTCACTCACTTAGTATTTCAGTACGCCATAATCAGTATTTTTGACACTCTTACAGCGGTTACGCACTGCATCCGATCCGATTCCGTGAAAATACGTTCCGAAGTAGCCATAGAACTATTTGTATGGTAGATTACGCACTACATCCGGCATCTATCATCCGGCATCTATCATCCGATTTCTATCCGTCATCCGTGAGTTTCTAATTCGGAAGAACAATTGACGGACCGAAGTAGCCGTAGTACTATTTGTATGGTAGTTTACGCACTACATCCGGCATCCGTCATCCGATTTCTATCCGTCATCCGTGAGTTTCTAATTCGGAAGAACAATTGACGGACCGAAGTAGCCTGAATTGTTTGAATTTGGATCAGAGATCGGAATTAGTGCGTAAGCAACATCCGAATTCGGTCCGAGATTTTCACGGATTCGGATCGGATGCAGTGTGTAAAGCAATATCCGAATTCGAATTTATATTCGATCGGATGCAGTGCGTAAAGCAATATCCGATTCGAATTTATATTCGATCGTTTAAATACTAGCTAATCTAAATTCGTCATACACAGTAGTCAAAAGCCATCTTATGTGGATTATATATAGACTGCCTCGCCGTTAGTCTTAGTATACCTATGGTAAGACTTATGTATTACGTGTGGTGTCTGACATAAAGAATAATACTACCTCATCAGTTCCCATAGGTTTCGTAAAAGGCGACTAAGCGATTCACTAGAGGATGGGCAGCAGCGTTCTCTGAGTACTATAACAACCATACTGCGATCGCCAACCTGCCTGCCAAGCGTGGCGATTATGGCAAACCCCCCAACCCCCAACGTGGCTTAGAGGAGGCGTATGTCCGGTATGTCCAGCTGTGGACGTCTCTCGGCTGAATAATGAAGGATTGTACAGATGTCCATCTTTTCAGTTTTCATTATTTACCTGCAACAAAAGACAAAAATATATTAGAAATATTTATCCAAACTGTTTATCCTAACTAGCCCTAACTCCTAACTAGTATTATAAAAGCGAAAGTAAGTTTGTTTGTTTGTTACCTTTTCACGCCTAAACCACTGATCATCCTGAAATTTTGCATATACGTTGTCAGGTGTACAGAAACGGACATAGGGTACCTTTCATCCTGAAAAATAGTACTATTCCCGATGAAAACAACAATAACGTTCTTATGATAATAGATGGCGCCACGTGTCTTTCGAATCATGATTGAATTATAAGAAACTTTAGTAGTGTGTTAAGAGTTGATTGGCAAATTCTAAATGAACGCGAGCGAAGCGGGCAAAAGCTAGTTACACAATTATAAAGCGCGACTGCTGAGCGTGAGATCTTGGTTTCAATCCCTAGGTTGGGCAAAGTATTATTGGGTTTTTTCGTGTGGAATTTCTCAGTTGAAGTCCGGAGTCTGGATTTGTGCCCGGTTGATGGCGATAAGCGAAATGAGGGTGTACCATACACCATGAGACATTGTTTATTAACAAAATGTTTACAAATGTAAACACAGCTTTAGAGGTTTCGCATGACAGAAAAAATGGGCAAAATTATTGAAATAACGACTGTTAATGTCACACCTATTTTCTAACAACAAAAACATCTTAAGCTTTAGCTAAAACAATACAATTCGTAAGTCATCAAAATAATCAAAAGAGAAACCACTTTAAAGAAAAGAAAGAAAGGAGGGAAAAGAAATTCTATTCAGCCAAGGACACGCTGAAAGTGTAAACAATAATAAAAAAAAAACAAGGTTACCAACTAAGCATATCATCACCATCAGCCCATTACTATCCAACTGCTGGACACTGCCCTCTTCTCAAAATGAGAAGAACTTAGTGTGTGTCCTGAGTGACGGCGCACCGCGCAAGCGGAATGAACGGCGCATTAAATAAATGTTCGAAACGTTTGAATTTTGATATCGACATTATTAAAACCAAAGTAAAATAAAAACACGCGCGTACCCGTCAACTTTCCCGGGTGCACTAAGGACAGGTATCGACGGTAAAGCCACGGTAAAGGCGCTCCGCAATCCGAAATACGCCCGTGCGTCGTCACTCAGCACACTTGCACCTCGCGGATGACGCGTAGTTAGCGCGGCTAGCCGTAGCCTAAATTTGAAGCGACGCCGTGCTGCAGCTGTGCATTTGCGGTGCCGGTATAATGTGCCACCTTAAGTCCTCTACGCTGGCCTTGTGGGGATTGGCGAACTACACACACCATCGAGAACTGTTTGCAGCCCTCTCAGGTGTACAGGTTTCACCAAAGAGGGAGCGGAGAGGGAGAGAGAGGCGACTGCCACTCTCCCTTCCCGCGCCAGACGCACCGGGCGCCGCCGGAGAGCGCGAGACGATCTCCGGCCACCCTAGTGTGTGGCCTGCGGGCGGCGGGTTAGGGGACCCGTCGCCCGACCAGTAACAGGCTCGAGAAGGCGGCGCACCGTGTTCCACGCGCGCCTCTCAGGAGGACGTGGGGCAAAGGGGTAAAGCCCCACAGAAGGAGAGGTCCGCCAGGGGCTGGCGGACCGAGGCCTGCCGGGGTCGCGGTGCATGCAGCTGCGAATCCCGTGACCCCGGCCATAGGTCAGGAGAAGGAACACCGTGGGTTTTTAGCCGGTAAGAGTCCGGCATAACCCTTCGCCTTCCCCGGGCGGACGGTATTCATGAGGAAATTCCCACGAGAAAAAAAAAAAAAAAGGTGTACAGGTTTCCACAAGGTATTTTGTTCACCGTTAACGCAAGTAATAATCAAATTATGATTCACACACCGAACTCAGTATCTGCTGGGCGTCAAATAGTAAACGCTGATTTTCATAAAACAACCACTCACCGAACGACATGTCCCCTAAAAAATCTACTTAGATTAAGCAAATGAGACAAAAAGTAAGATTAAATAACCTAAGACAGAAGCACTCTGCACACAATAAGAACACTTCAGTTCATTTAATTGAAAAAGTTTTTGTTGTTAAAGAAAAAAAAGCGCTTTAATTTCATTAACGTGGAATGACTTCGCTTTGTTTCTGTGTTACTATCCCGGATAAAAAGAAAACTTATAGCGACTTGATTGCTTAAAGAAATTGGGAGTTTGTTTGTTTTATAAAAATAGATACCTAGGTACATAGAAATGCTTTATTGTACAAAATAACAACAGCAAAAAAAAACAGAAATTATTTAAAACAAGGACACAATGACGGCCTAATCGCCAATAGAGATATCTTTCAGACAACCTTTATATGGACTAGAGAGACGTGAATTATACCAGCATTGACTGGTTAGTAACTTTACATCCGAAAACCAAGAAATATGCTCATAATATTGTAAAAAAAACTGCTCTTCCATTCAAAATAATCAATGCTGCTGAACAAAATGTATGGATCATCTGTTTTTTTTAACGAATTGCATCAGCAATTATTTTCGTATAGCTCGTGCCGAAACGAAACAGAGAGATTCATAGCATTGGCTTAGTTAGGAAAGGAATAAATTAAAGATAAAGAGAAAACGAGGCAGACCAAGAAGAAAGTACATAGACCAATTGAAGGAAAAGACGGAAGTAATAACATACAGAGAATTGAAGGAATTGGCTTTGGATAGAGAAAGATGGAGATTGATACACCTTCTTCTTCTATCGTGTCGGCACGAACTATACGAGAATTGGTCATGCCATGGTGAAAAGATTAGCCAGTAAGCAAGTTTGGTAGCGGGGCTGACTGCCCAGGGTGTGCCAGACGTACCTAAGTATCGTCACTCGTGGAGGCTCTTTTCATGTACACCCATTGATACACCGACAAGTATCAATAGTAATTAGTTACTTATTGATACACCGACAAGTAATCAATACTTAAATTTTGGATTGATGGATGGAATGCTAAAAAGTGCAGCCTACAATGCGGAAAAGAAGAAATAATGTTGGTCGAACTAATTTTGGATGGATGGAATACTAAAAAATTAGCCTACATGGCGAACAATTTAAAAGGACGAAATAATATTGGTCGATAGCGTAGATTAGAAAGGGAAGTAATTAATGGCTAATTATGTCAAGCAAATCAGTAGCAGTACACACTGAGAAACAATCTCATCCTATCTGGAAAAATGGTTTTGATTCAAATGATGACGAAGCTTTACTTCGAATTCACCGAAAAGGCGGTCTTAATTCCTGCCTAAGTGTAATACCTTAGATGCTTAAGGATAATCTGGTAAAGCTACCAACCCATTTCCTGGACTTAATCCATCAACAAATAGGATAAGACTCATTGAGTTGGAACGAATCAAATAAATCGACGATCGAATTACTTGCCAAGATACTTGAGACCTTTAATTTGTTTCCTAGGTTCGGACATGATTTGTTAAGATAAATTGGAAGTGTTTTAGTGTTAGTGTTGTCTTGCAAACTGATTAGTTTCCAATATATAGTTACTTCTAGTCAATTCTGGAAATGGTACCTACTATACTTAGGGCCGATTTTTCAACCATCAGATAACTTTTATCTGAGGGACTAGCTGTACCCGGCGTTTGCGTTGCAATGCACTTTTTCTTACTTACTACCTACCTACTACCTACATTCAGAAACAAAATCAAAATAGTAACAAACACTTAAAACCATTTTCATGCATGCGGTAAACAAATGAAGAATATAGGCAAACTGAGATCATTTAGTTGTTTTGTTTAATTATCAGAATTTTCTTTCATAAAAACCTTCTCCGGACATGGAATACAACAAAAAAAAATTGCAAAATCGGTCCATTCGCTCACGCGTGATGCCGTGACCAAGGGAAATAAGGATTCATTTTTATATAAATAGATAAAATATCACTCTTTGACAGCTTTTGTATAGAAAATATGTCAAACCGCCAAAATTAATCCTCAGATAAAAGTTATCTGACGATTGAAAAATCAGCCCTAATAGAATTTCTCGCTGCAGGTGAGGCACGTGTGCACAAAACAAACAACAAAGCAAGGTTTATAAACAACAAAACATGATACAGGACACCATCTGCAGCGAGAACATTGTGTTTAGTATTGTTCGGTGTTTTCACCGAACACCTTAGTTTGCAATATCGGCGTGACGCGGGAACCTAATTATATTACTTAGTATTTTCTATTAAGTTTAGTGCACCTTTGTCTACCGCGTTAGCCGGGTGTATTCAATTAACAGTTTATTAGCCGCGTTAAGAACATTTATGTAACATCATCATCATCATTTCATATAACACTAGCTTTCGCCCGCAGCTTCGCTTGCGTGAAATTTAGAACCCGTTAAGTGACGATTTTCCATACAAACTTTCATCCTCTATTTAACTCCCTTAGGGGTTGTATTTCGAAAAATCCCTTCTTAGTGGTTAAGCCTACGTTACAAAAGGAACCTACTGTCAAAATTTCAAGTTTCTAACCCCAGCGGTTTAGGCTGTGCGTTGATAGATCAGTCAGTCAGTCACTCAGCTTCTCCTTTTATATGTATAGATTTAACATTAAGAACATTTTGAGTGTGAGACGATAATAATAAATAGTTAACAAAATTAACATTCGTTTCTTCTCGATAACACCCAACACCTCGTTTCGTACCCCGACAAGTATGGATACATTGTAGTTTCCAATTATCGTAACTCGTAAATGAGCGGGCTTTAAGGAATACGCTCATTAAATTTTATTAATTTTTTTTTGTTAATACATTTCATCGCTTTTTAAAACCAGTAATGACTATAATTTACGATGTTTTTCGCAAAATGCATTGGTACAAAATTGTACCGATGTGTTTTGCAAAACGCATTGGTACAAAATTGTACTCATATTTCTCGCAAAATTAAAGAAAACTGTTTCTAATTAAAAAGCAACAAACCTGCTACTTATTTTTATTACATCCATACTTTAAATACTCTTAACATTCACCATAATTCGTCCTAATTGAGATACTCCTAAAAATACACTGCCGTGCAACAAAAATAACAGCTATGTTTAAAAATACAGTGGCGTGCAAATAAAATGAGCCGTTATTCTCGGTACAATTTTACGCAAAGAAACAGTGAGTGGCCAGAAAAAATGCATATATATCGTATAAATTCACACAAATTCTGACGGCTACGGTTGATTTGTGGCCGCGGGAATCCACTATAAATCTCCGTTCTTTTCTTTTTTTTATTTAAGTCATAAGCTTAGAGCGGGTGTCGTGTGCCCATGATAAACACTTAAAAGCTGAATAAAGTGTACAGTTTGTTTCAGATTTCTTTTAAATATAAAATTCTGTTCGAAACTTTTACTGTCAAGCTTACTAGCGTTACTTGTGAAAATGTTCTTGTTTATTGCAAGCGACCCGATAGCTTGTTGGTGGTGTTGGCGGTGGCTATCAGTGCTGTTGGGAAAATTAGTAGTCCCAATGCTGCCACATTACAGTATTATGCTGAGTGATGACCTATTCACATGCAAATGCGACGCCTCTCTGTATTTTTAGTCTACTTATAGTTTAATTTAAGGTGTAATAAACACGGTGCGTGCGGTGTATTTACATAATTACGTAACCTTTTGGTATTGTGTTATTGTAGTGTGTCGATTTGCATGGGTAATACTTTTTTTTCTCTTTATTTTCCTTAGGGCCGATTTTTCAATCGTCAGATAACTTTTATCCAAGGAATAAATATTACGGTTTGACATGTTTTCCATACAAAAGCTGTCAAAACATCAAACTTATTCCCCAGATAAAAGTTATCTGACGAATGGAAACTCAGCCCTTAGACATCTATGTCCAGTAGTAGTAGACTCCAATTTGTAAAAGAATAAAGAAAGGAGGTTATAAGTATCACTTCAGAATCGCTACCTCTTATTTTTACACCACGCTGTGGTGAAGGCATTCCCTTTGTTCCGTGTGCGAGTTTATTATTAAAATGTTATTAGGAAGCGGAGTAGATACTGCCATAGCTTATGACTTGGCAGGCAGTGTATATTACTTTTTTTAGCCCACTTCAAAAGGAGGTCTTTCCTGGTTGTTTCGTAGTACAATTGACATTACAATACAGCTTTTTGGTTTGTTCTGCGAGAAGAAAAACTCGTTTTAACATGAATAGTTTCGTATTGTGTCAGCTTTTCTTTCGTTGAAATTGTTCTGCCGTAGTACTGTATTAATAAAGACAAATTGTTTAGCAGTTGTTTTTTTGTTCATTGTATTTCCTCTTGTACTAACATAAACGTTTGTCCAATTTTCATACATGTCTTAATGTATGTCTGTTATTAGGAACTTGCCCTAAGTATAGAACTGATAAGACATGCCGTGGGAGGACGGATTAAGAAGTCTGTCGGATGACGTATTAAAAGTGCGTAGTGGGACGCATTAAGACGATTCTCCTTCGTCACCGGGCATGCGAGACGTATGGGACGATGAACCTGGCACCATAATTGTGTCCGAAAAATGTTCGCCACACATTACATGGGATTTAATACTAGAGGCGAAATGTGGGTGTGCCGACACCTGTAATAGGAGAACACTAAGGATTGTCCCTTTGGGAATTATAGGCGTGAGTATATGTATGTTGTCCCTCAGGTACAGGACAATAAAAAAAACATGCAAATGCATACTTTAAGTAACAAATATGTATCCAAGGTTAGTCGCAAAGTTACTAATCTGAAAGGGTGTTAAAGTACCTATAATAATGAATAACTTTTGTTCTACAACTTTCACCAAAAGTCAATATTTTAAGAGAAATAGCTCTTCAAAGATTAAATGAAAATACGCTAAAAGCAATCTACCATCAGCTATGATCAGCTGCTTTTACATTTCAGGTCGTATTTGGGGTCAAGGATCAAAATTTCAATTTTTTAAATTCAATACTAAAGCAATGCTGAAGAATTTTTGAAAAAGTAAAATAAAAATCATTTTGCTTGAAAATAAAAATTTTGAATTTTGAGATTATAACATTTGCTTTAAAAGTCATCGGTAATTATTTCAGTGGCCCGCGAATTAGTACCCCCTTTCCAACTAACCTAGTATAATATACTAGAGGTTAGTCGGAAAGGGGGTATATATTATAAACATACCTATACATATTATGTAAAGTTGTGGGATACTAGCGCGTGAAAATGACTTGAAACATGATATTTCTTATATTTCTTTATTTTATTTGCTTCGACAGAAAAAAACACGTCTTTATGTTTATAACACTTATTTTGAATAATTATACAAATTCACTACGTGTTAAAAACAAGTAGGTACTTTTAAAACGACATTCACACAATTTGTTTACAACTTGCATCACAACTTATTTTTAAGTGTAAGACTGGACATCCACCAAAGCTGTGCGAGGAAAATGTGCGGTGCGAAAATGTGTAGCCAGAGCTGTGCGAGGAATGTGTAATGTGTTAATGTGTACAAATGATCATCTACCTCTTCCATACACCATCTATTGACTGACTGGTAGGCGCATATTTTCAAATCCTCGCACACATTCCTCGCAACACATCTCTCGCTCGCATTTGTCGCTTGTTTTGTATGAACGAAACCCTCGCTCCGCTAAGCCCATATCCGCCAGAGCTGCGCAGAGCGAATCTAGTTAAATGAATTGATTCTATTGGTGCTTACAAAACACATTCCTCGCTTCGCAGCTTAGCTCTGGTGGATTGTCAGCCTAAATATAAGACAGTAACAACACAATCGACAGTTTTTGCTAACTAAATCTAGAAACAAAAGATGATAGAAAAAAAAAATTACAAACACTATCTGCAATTTCTATCTAAAACATTGTTGACTAGAATACGTAACTTTAAGACAGCCTAGCCTAAGAATCTCAATATCTTTGAGCTTCCAGTTTACAAACTCAAACAATGTAGACTGAAAAATATTTACCTGGACAAACAGCCTCGTACAACAAGCTATTGTTTGCAGTGTACCGGGCAATAAAATAAAAAGGGCGCGTTTTGAACATTTTGTCAGCAAAAAAGACAGTGCTAATGCCACACCCATTAATATAAAAGTTGTTTGTATGTAGCCATTAGGACAGTCGGGATGCGTCATTTTATAGCTCTTGGTTGTTTCATTTTTGTATATTTCTGGGTTTGACTTTAGTAGGGACCCATTTTTTGTGGTTTGTGGATTTGTGGAGAAACTTGGTGTGGTGTTCCTCCAGCCAAAGGGAGGATCCTCCAAACCAGGCGGAGTCTTGTGCCTGGCGGGTTACTGCCCAACGGTAGATGTTGGGAGGATGTATATATACTATCTGCGTGTTAAATCTTGATTGCGCGATGTAGGATAGTGCGCATTTGGCGAGATAGATGCCGCCACAGACTTGGATTTTTCTGTTATTCTATTTGTATCTTTGGTTTGTGAGGGTGATAAGATCATCCTATATCAGTCTATTTGCCTTTTTTTCTTTTTTTTTTCTCATCTGAAAGTCCTTTTGGATGCCCTTCGCCTGGGGAAGGCGAAGGGTTATGCCGGACTCTTACCGGCTAAAAACCCACGGTGTTCCTTCTCCTGACCCTTGGCCGGGGTCGCGGGATTCGCAGCTGCATGCGCCGCAACCACGGCAAGCCTCAGTCCGCCAGCCCCTGGCGGACCTCTCCTTCTGTGAGGCCTTGACTCGCGTCCTCCTGAGAGGCACGCACGGAACACATGCGCGCCGCCTTCTCGGGCCTGTTACTGGTCGGGTGACGGGTCCCCTAACTCGTCGCCCGCAGGCCACACACCAGGATGGCCGGAGATTGTCGCGCGCCCTCCGGCGGCGCCCGATGCCTCTGGCGCGGGAAGGGAGAGTGGCCGTCGCCTCTCTCTCCCTCTCCGCTCCCTCTTTGGTCGCCATCACCACCTCGCAAAAGGAGGCGACGGCTTCCCCCGCACGCTCGCTCCCGACCATGGACAGAACCACGGCCGGAAGCGAGAAGTTACCATCATCATCATCGCATCAGTCTATCTGCCTAGCCTCTTTTCCAACTATGTTGAGTTCAGCTTCCAGTCTCCCTAGATGCTGCTGAATATCAGTATTTTACACGGGGCGACTGCCATCAGATCTCTGCAACCCAGTTTGGTACTGGGCAATGCCGATATCCTAAGGTACGACGGGTTGTCAGACTTTCGGGCATCTAACTACCCGTAACGACTGTGATAAGTATTTGTATAACAAATGGGATCTAAGACTTAGCATGTTCTCCGAGGGAAAGAAGCATCTCGATGCGTAACGAACGGTCACCCATCCAAAGACTGACCGCGGCCAGCACAACTTAACCTTACACATTTTGCGATCCACGCGGTTGTTATTAGCCACGAGCCATATACAAGGTGTAAAATAAATAACGGGAAAATAAATGTGGGGAACAGTTGATTTTTTTTTCGCGATTTCGTGTTTAGTCTCATAGTAAAAGTTGTTCATAATGATGAGTACAGTGACCCCTTAAGAGGTTGTGCGTAATTTAAGTTCCACCTTGTATACAATATACTTACATATACGGTCAAGTCGTACCGACAAAAACAGGAATCCACATGCACAAAGTCTTATTCCTATGATTTTATTAATTCCATTTTTTTTTCGAAACATTTCCACGTTTGGGTAACTGCTAGTTGGGGGAAGCGAAGTGCTACTGGAAATGGGTGAGAAAAAAACTATATGGTTGGACTACAGCATTAAAAAACAAAAGAACAGCTAGACTGTCATGGCCAGCAACAGGAGGCAAGTCCTTTTAATAAAAAATATAATGAACAAAAACATACATTAAAAAAAACCACACGTGCCCCGACTAATAGAAATAATACCGTTAGCAAAATAATTTTAACGTTACCATTGCGACCCACTTCACATTTGTTCCCTCGCGGACATTAAAAATAAGCGTGCTTTTATTTTTATTACGTTTATTGCTCGTACGTTTTTAGGTGGTCCTGTGCTTATTATTTATTTGTACTGTTTTGGACCCCAGAGCTTATGGCCTGGAAATATTAGTGGAGTCACGTTTTTTGGTAACATACGATAAGTGGTGTGGCTTTAATTTTGTGTCCTCTTGGGCCTGTTATTTTAATTGGTTAAATGCGACTCTAGGGTGTGTATGTGAGTTGCGGAATTTGTTTGAAAGACTTATATCCATCTTCCCGATTGAAATTCTTGTACTTCTTAATTTCAATCGCTTCACGTACGATTCTGGGACAATAGTGACGATCGGTGGAGAGGATTTTTGGACAGTGTAGTTCTATCCAGTGATTGGAACCGGACTCCAGAAGGTGCTCGGCTATTGCGGACTTATTGATCTGGCGGTTTTTGACTGCGGCGATATGTTCCTTGACCCGTTCTGCTATTGTTCTTTTGGTCTGCCCGATGTAAGAACTACCGCAACTGCAGTCAATCTTGTAGACGCCAGGTGTCTGAAGAGGAATAACATCCTTTGGAGTACGCAGTTGCCTTGATACCTTGGAGACAGGACTATATACAGTCTTAATGGCGTATTTCTGTAGTACTGTACCAATTTTATCCGTCACTCCTTTTAAATATGGCATGAAAGCTGGCACTCTGCTTACCCCCGGTTTTTTATCTTTCCTCTTCGGACATCGTAGGTACCCACTGTATCCGTTTGTCTTCAGTACCTCCTGAACATGGGCGCATAACGCTGAACATTTAGACAGGGAGCTCGCCCTTCGCCTTGCGTCTTTCGGCTGAATGATGAACTGTGCCTGGGGATCAATGTACCAAATGTGTCCTGTCCAGGTACGTATGTACCAATTAAACTCTCGATCAAATGTATCAAAATCGGTTTGGTAGTTTAGACGTAGTAATTCTGCCTTTAAACTATTGGTATGGATTGATATGGATCAATGGATTATAGCGACGCTTAGCGGCTCTGTTATTGTACCCAGTGTAGCCTTGATACCATCGAGTCATCTACGTCATAGCAACATGGAAACTATCAAATCAAAGATCGTGGATTCAAAACTTCAAATTATTAAATGCTTTTAAACTTTCGCGATTTGTACACGTCATAAAAATATAGAATCAGATCTACTCGCGTAAAAAACGTTAAGAGGCACAAAATAAAAAGAGGCGACGGGACGGTTTAGGCGCGTGTAAAGACGTCGTTAGTGTGGTTTATCGAAGTACCGACGATAACTTTTTATAAAATCAAAAACAGGGTAGATGAAAATGCCCTTGCTTCACGAAGATGACAACTGCTCCGCCATTTCAGTCTATCCGTGACCACGGCCGGTGCAATTCGGCCGAAACGTCGGGATAAAAGGTATTTTGTGCTTCTTAAAGTTTTTTACGCGAGTAAACCCGATTCTATATTTTCAAATTATTAATTCTAGAAACATTTCTATGGATAATATCCAAGTATTTAATAAAGCTTTTGAAAAAAAATTAGATAGTTTGTAATAGTAAATAACATTTTCGTGGATCCTGATATTGACCTTTTTAGGGTAGCACTTGTAGCTGTGAAGCATTGAATTCTGGTTAATTAATAAAATAGGATTGTTTCTTTGTTTGTTGGAGAAAATGTTGAAGTAATATTTGAGCTAAACAATAAGTTGCTGAGTTATTGTCTGCTTTAAACAAAGGCCAATTACTAATAAACACACGAACCATTATAACAATATCTATTTCTCTTATTTAGCCCGAACGAATTTCTCAACCAACAAGCAAGTCGTTATTGTTCAAACAAAAGAACATTTGTGTGCTTGAACCTATTAAGAAAAGCAGTTGAAGTTTTGCTTTTCGGGTTCAAAACACAATAGTTTTTGGTTTCAAAAATAACTATTAGTTGCTGGCTAAGAGAATGTTGCTAGATGTAGAAAGAAAACATCGTGAGGAAACTAGGGAATCCAATAATTTCAAATTTGGCGAAACATATTTCGTTCATTCATACCGCATCGTAACTGCAAGTGTACTGCATATCCAGTAGGCAGTTTGTCCGGCAGTTTGTCACGCAGTTTGTCACGCAGTTTGTCACGCAGTTTGTCACGCAGTTTGTCACGAAGTTTGTCACGCAGTTTGTCCCGCAGTTTGTCACGCAGTTTGTCACGCAGTTTGTCACGCAGTTTGTCACGCAGTTTGTCACGCAGTTTGTCACGCAGTTTGTCACGCAGTTTGTCACGCAGTTGGTCACGTAGTTTGTCACGTAGTTTGTCACGCAGTTTGTCACGCAGTTTGTCACGCAGTTTGTCACGCAGTTTGTCACGCAGTTTGTCACGCAGTTTGTCACGCAGTTTGTCACGCAGTTGCACTGACTGTATTCTAACTGCCATCAAACTGTTTTTAGCAGTCGCAGTTGAAATCGGGATGCAGACCGTCTGCCTGGGCTCTTACAAATAAATTTCTGATATGACTGAAATATGATTCACCAAATGTGACGTTATTGGCCCAAACGTGACTTATGGTCATTTATATAAATTCACCAAATGTGCTTATGGTCTGAAATCGCTAACATGCAGTGTTCAAGCGTCGTGATCAATGCTCATTCCTTGTCTATAAGAGACGCTGTTTTTGCCGGCAATGTAAGCGCCTATAGAACAGCTAGATTGATTAACAAAGAAAACCGTCGTTTGCACAACTAAGTACGTATTTACGTAGAAAAGGTAATCTCTATACTGTGTGGCGAACCAGCGCCGACAAGCTCCGAACTTCGCCGACAAGTTCCGACCTGCTCCGATCAGCGCTGGTAGGCCGTCATTTGTTGCTGTATATGCAAAGGGAACAACGCGTATTTTTGTTAAAAAGTGCCAGCCCCTGCTTCTACCCGCTTCCTTTATGTAGCGGTTACCTGCACGGACCAGTACCGATAAGCGCTGGTAGATCGGCGCTGATTACTTGCTCCCTTTATGCATACGCCCTAAACCATCAAATCAGTCATCAGCTTATGCCTTAAGTCGATCAAAAACGAAACACCAACTACTTCCTCATAAATATAAAAACTGACATACATAATTTAACAATGATATACAGCATAATATAAAATCCGGGATAGAAATCCATTCAGATCAGTCGCAGACCTTCGTACCCTCACTAATCCTCACATAAAATTGCTGAAGAAAAAGCCTGTAATCGAAGCACCCGGTCGTAACTCCGGACCGTCACTTACAAGGGTTTTAGAATGGCACGTTCTGGAAATAGGCTATACATTTTAGTACGACTGACAGCCTATTAACGGCCTAGAAAACTGGAAATGGATAATTTTGTTTCAAAGATTTGTTCTTTCTTTTTGTTCAGTTTTTGGGTACGAGTTGGTAATTTATAAGTCTCCAGGGAAATCCCGGATACTAAGTCGTAGGGACTAGCAAAGAGATTTAAATGGAAGAGCAACAGAAATCGAAAAGCAGTAAAGATTTTCTTAACTATAATGACAAACCAAGAACTTGCTTCATGTAAGTGGACTGTGGCGTCAACCTTGTTAATTACGTTGCAGTGATGTATGGTCGCGGATTCAAACCCCCTTATTACAAAAGATGGTCTAAGAAAAACCTAGGTTTTAAAATAGCTCCGTCTCTTTTTGTCACATGACATAAGAAAGTGATGGGTATATTTTAAACCTGGGTTTACCTTAGTCTTGGTTTAAACCATCTTTTGTAATAAGGCCCAAAATGTTTAGCAGATTTCAAAGTGAATTCCTTCTCACACTGTGCGCAATAAGGTTTAAGATGTCATATCAACTTATGTCATATCCACCTTCTGAAAAAGTAATGTGCAAGCAATTATAGACTTTAGGGTGGCCAACATTTCGAGTCCGTGACCATAGGTAAGTTCCTTGTATAATTACAATTTCATAATCACCAATTATTTTGTTCATTCCTCAGAATAGTACAACAGCTATAAATAAGTTGTATAATAAAGCCTAAAATAGTATTCACTTCTTTAAGTTACCAACAGAAAAGGTTATGTCAATTGAACCTAATTACGAAGGCTAAAAATTTGTGTTCAAGGCAAGCTATTTCGGTATTTCTAAAACAGAAGGCTCGAGAATAGTAATAATTAATAATGGTATTGTTGTAGTAAGTTATCAAGGCGAAAACTTTGATGATAAGTTAATGAGGGTCGATAGTTTTTTACTTATGTAGAACTATCTAGTTAGGTCTTTCAATTCCAAAGAAAGGAAGTGAATTACTCCCAATTTTTCTTCTCAGCCGAAACGCAACTGATACCGAACAACCCATACACTGGCCCTTAAATATTTAAATCAAGCCCAGTAAAGTGTCGGTCGAATAACTGGAATTTTATTCATAGCATTCCGCGAGGTTTTTCAAAAGCAATTTTCGTTGTTATCATAAATTAGTAGTCCATTTATGTCGCCTTGTCGACTCATAACCGAATGAGGTTCGTTATGGTATTACTGCTTCACGCCCTTTCACCGTCTCCGGAAAACGAAACGGGAAATCGTATTAAATTTTTGTTGATTAATTTGAAAATGGGTCATTCTGAGTAAATAGGTCGGTACATTTTTATTTTGGTTCCGAATGAAACGCGTAATTCTAGAAGCTTACGATTAAAGTCCAAATATATGAAAAAATAAACTTAATGGCGAAGACTTTGTTGATGTCAGGCTGTAAACATCTGCTGTTGATTGTATACGCCTCCGTATATATGGAAGAAACGGACTATTACAACCTTTAAAAGAAGATTTGAAAGAACAGTGATAGCCTAGAGATAGAGCGATTATAAATTCCATGCACGATAGCCTGAACTCGATCCAAGCCAGAACCTCTGACTTTTCGAATTCATGTATGGATGAGAATTTGATTATCTCTTGCATTAACCAGGAAGGAAAACATCGTGAGGGAAAGAGCAAAGATGGGAGAGCTTCGAAAAAATAAACTCTATAGTGTGTGTAGTTCGCCGTCCGCATAATGCTGGCTTCCCACGGTGCGTGGTAGCGCGCACCGGCTGTGCGTGGTATCATCCGTAAAATCACGCACCGTGGGAAGCCACATTACGAGGGTGCGTGATGTGGATACGGGACACCGCTCCGCACGCGTCCGCGTTACCACGGACGAGTCTCTTCCCATGGTGCGTCTGTGCGAGCTCGTGCGTCACGGTGCGCGATATCACGCACCGTGGAAAACAAGCATAAGGCCAGCGTGATAGACTAAGTGCAAAACACTTCTCATTCTGAGAAGAAGCCATGCCCAGCCATGGTAAAACAATGGGCTGATTATGATGGTGCTTAGAAGGAGGTTTAGTGGAAGTCATCGTACGATATCACCGTGAAGGTTGGTTGCTACTACATTGGATAACCATTACACAGGTAATCGTCACAAAGTCAAACTCAAATAGTTTTTATTTCAAGTAGACCAGATCACTGGTGCTTTCAAAAGGTCAACACTAGGTGCTCGGTTCCATGTAGTAGATCCTTTGGAGAAGAACCAGCAAGAAAATCCATAGACACTCTTTTAAAAAAGTAAATGGTTTGACAATTTTCATTGCAGTAATGTTAGAACAATGCGGATTAATGTACATGCGGTTAACATCAGAGTAGACACAGATCTATCCTGATGTGACGAACGTGACTAATGAATAAAATCTCTCTTTTCCAATATATGGCTATATATTCTATACTCAACAAACAAATGCTAATTTCCCGGACTAAATTCGCACTAATTAGTCGTATTTGATTGAAACAGTTTATTTGTATGTAATCTGCTAGCAAAATAATTATGTAATTTTCGTTATACTGATGAATTGAGCCTATTGATAATAAATTTTATGCCAGCGTTCTGTCCATAATTACTGAAAGTTATTGAAATCAGACGGATTATTTCGCATTTAGTTTATACAGTTTTCATAAATCTTTATTAATAATGAGCCAACGTTTAATCGAAAAATTATTGCCAAACATAAAATCATTTTCACACCTGACGTTTTCGATGATTATAATTATGAATGAAGTTAAGCCTGTTATCATAACCCTTGTAGCAATAAATGAAAATACAGGTACTATTGAACAGATACAGTTCGTCAATAGCACCGGTTGCCTTTTTTTTTTTTTTTTTTAAAAAAAACGTTGCCCCACACTAAGATTTCTCTTGTATCGTGGGTGCGTTTACAGACACAAATCTCACATACACAAACGCTCAGACCCGAAACAACCATCTGTAGGCCATACAAATTTTTGTTCCGTGTGGGAATCGAACCCACGACCCGTAGCGCAGAAGCCAATCGCTTAGCCACTGCACCAAACGTGTCGTCGTATTATTTTAACTTCTCATTAAAATGACCTAATATGGGAATTAAATCCGGAACTGTAATAGTAAATGGATCAATTTCGACGGTTAAAACCATTCGATTTATGTCATCATTTCGTATGAGCCTGTAAAATTCCACTACTAAAAATGGGTCTCAAAGTTACTACCTACAATGAACGATCAAAGGGATAATTGCTATAATCAGCGCACATAGCAGAAGGGTTGATGATCCCAGTTTATTGTTAGTAGCAGACAGCAGGACGATGCTACTCATCCTCTTGGGATCAGTTCCATTTATACAAGGTTAGTCGGAAAGGGTGTACTAATCCTAGGGCTACTTAATGTATCACTGATGACTGTTTTATAGGAAGTGTTAAAATTTTAAAGTTAGATTTTTTTCTTTATTTCCAAGTAACATGAATTTTATTATCGTTTAAAAATTCTTCATGCCTGGCCTGCTTTAGTTACGAATTCAGAAAATGAAGCTTCAAAACTTCAAAAATATTTTTTGAATATTTTTAAACCAGACGGAAGTATATTTAAAATAAGAATAGTCATCTAAACATTACGACAATTCAGTTAAAAAAAGAACATGTTCTTTCACAAAATCAAAAATTCCACACCCGGTGTCGCTCAATTTGCTATGAAAAGAAAATAGTGACATGAAGCGAACGTAATGCAATAAATCCTTTACAAAAAGCCAATTTATTTTGACGGAAGGTAACATTTTCTTTTTTATTTATTTACAGAGGAAAACACGTCTATAAAAACCTAAAGTTCTCTGATACGAAGTATGATATGTATGAAATATTTAATACTACCTTCCTTCATATTTTTACATTAAGCTTTTTTAGGTGTAGCTTTTGCTTTTGTTCTATCTAAAAACATTTTCATAATTTAGAAGGTACATTTAGCGTTACTATCTCATTAATTTAATGATCAGACAGTTACGTAGCCCATTTTGAAATCTTTAGCGTATAATTGTATAGTATAAAGCGACTAGTAGAACATATATGGCAATTATATTTATTAGAACAAGTCAAATATTTTGTTCTTAACTAATTCTAATTAAGGAATATCCGAAATGCTTTGCTTTCCTCTGTTGTGTTTTGCCTTCAGTTAGAACGAAAACGTTGCTTTATACTATTCTACATTCTTTGGCGGAGATTTAAACGTTTCTGTTTATCACATGGGCACTCATGTGAAAGCACACGCTGCATTGAGCTACCAAAGAGTTTTCACCAGATGGTTTTAGAATAGATTTTCTAATTCGAAGAACAAAGTGAGCGTATATTTTGCAGTTCAGACTATTAATTGTACATCTCTCAATAGTTTTTTGAAACATAGAAGAAATAAATTAAGACTGTCGGAATAAAATTTTATTTATAAATTAATTATTATAATGGTGTGTACTTAGATGATGTCGTTAGGTGATGTATTAAAGTATAATTTTCAGCTCTAGGTATTTATATGGTAAGAAAAAACAGCATTCTTATTTATCATAGAAATATAATCGCTTTATATTAATACTGAAAGAATTACCCTAACCTAAGAATTGACATTAGTATATTCATCTAAGTCAGATTGACAAAAAATATGATACGAAATGTCAGTAACAATATTGTCTGCTCCTCTATAATCTTCAAGAATCCTATTCTAAACAACAAAGAACCTTTTAAACTCATGACAAGTACATCTTTTATTGTCAAGAAACCTATGACATAACAAGAAAATATCAAATACCGCCACTTTCGACATCAAAGTATATTTTTCCAAATATGAGTATAGGGGATGTTGGCTGCGAAGCAAAGATTACAAAATAAGTGGGTGAGGGTGGTGGGGTTGGCCTCTCACCCGTCCAATAGCCTTCCGGTGTTCGCGAAAATATGTTATTTGAAAGGTGGAATATTTTTAAATATGATTCTGAACCGGTCTAGATTCTTATTAGCGATAGTGTGTGAATAATAGTTTCGAAAGATTTGTAGAATGCCTACTTTGTTTTCTGCGAATTCATGCCTTTTTTGATAAACTATTTCCGGGGCCATAAACCATGTTCGTTCTTTATATAAATCTAGTAGTTATGAAAAAGTGTTTGGTATTTCGAAGGTTATCTATGACTGAAAAGTTACCAATGTAAATAAGCTGTGTAATAGTCCACCCACCAGATACTCTTATGTTAGACCGGTGGACCTGTGTACTTACAATATCATGCTGAAATCAGCAATCCAAGTTTGTAGTATATTGATAGATATCTACATGGTAAAAGACTGAGAGGGCTCTAGTGCAAACATTATGTGACGTATAGCGGTAAATTTCCACACAGGTGGATTAAAACTATGGATAACTTCTCGTTAAAAATAACCCTTTTAAGCAAAACTTCGCAAGGTGAGAACCATTTTTGTGGGCTCACGGCTTTTACCACAATATATTCGAGGGAAAAACAGCCTTTCCCCATTTTACAAATATTTTAAGTCGCAGAGGGAATTCGCTTTACCGCCTATAGGATGGCGTGAGCTCCAAAAAATTGGATCAACAATTTCGGCACAGCAAAAAGGTTCTGCACAGCTCATTGGAATATGAAATTGGCTTTTTGGAATAAACTCTTGCGAGCCAGTTGCGTTTAAGTTGCGACTCACTTTGAAAATTTTCGGGCATAAAATTACATGGTGATATTTTTTAATTGCCTTCTCTCATCATTCTTTATTTAAAACTACTCGTATGTTTAATAAAACCAGTGGCCTTTATAAAATATTATATTATGTTTTTGTTTTCGTATGTAATTACAGCATTATTTTTATGAAATTGTATTATGTGTGACATGTACTGAGCTCCTGACGACGACTCGTACGTGCGATAAAAAGTAATTAGGTTTTTCTGACTGTTAATCCTACGTTAAAATAAA
Organism: Amphipyra tragopoginis; assembly: GCA_905220435.1. NCBI lineage: Eukaryota > Metazoa > Arthropoda > Insecta > Lepidoptera > Noctuidae > Amphipyra > Amphipyra tragopoginis. The sequence continues at coordinate 26,907,431 of HG991997.1, read as the reverse complement.
TTAGGTAGAAATTGTGACCGGCAAATAATGATAGAGTTTCTCACTATCACAGAGGGCTAATTCGACCAACATAATTATTGTCAAACGCAAACCAACCGTCAGTCAGATTTGTTCACTAAAACTGGCAAAATTATTGGTTTTGTTTTTTATGTCAAACAATTTGACAGCTTTTGAAAACGAAAACTGTCTGAATGAACGGTTCGGCCTTGGTTCGGTTGCGGTTTATCAAGATTTATTTTAGGAGAATTGGGCCCCAGGTCTTACAACCGCAATTGTGTTGTTCATCATGTACACACGGCTACATATATCAAGCTATAAATTTCCAATATAACCTTACCTCTCATTGTAAGTAAAGCCTACAAAATGCTAGATCAGCTCATACTGGTTATGTATAGCTTGATAATATAGATATGCGTACCATAGTATATTGCTGGCTACGTTTCTGTGGATTTCTTTTATTCGATAATAAAATAAATCCACGAAAACGTAGCTGTTTTTTAAATTTGCTTTCATTATCATTCAGCCGAAAGACGTACACTGCTGGACATAGGCCTCCCCCAAGCATCGTCACATCGACCGGTGCTGTGCTTCTCGCATCCAGCGGTTTCCCGCGACCTTCACCAGATCATCGGTCCACCTTGTGGTCGCCTACCCACGCTGCGTCTTCCGGTATGCGGTCGCCACTCCAGCAACTTTCGGCCCCATCGGCCATCCGTTCTGCGAGCAATGTGCCCCGCCCACTGCCACTTAAGTTTGGCAATTCTTCGAGCTATGTCGGTTACCTTGGTTCTCCTTCTCTCCTTCTCTTGGTACTCTTGGTAAATTTGGGTTACTTGATGAGAATATGATTAATTAAGTCCAGCTGAGTGGAAAATAATATTGCCACAATAGAAAAGCTACAATATTTTGCACGGACAAAATATGAATCGTATTCATTGAACAACTTATAACAAGATGTGTATTTATTTAACGGAAAAACTGTTGTGTTTTAAGCCCTGCATTCGCATTCATACTTAGCAGCAAAAGCAAGTATTTTATTCTCCAACTTGATGAAACACAGATTCTTTTTATTATTTTTTTTCTTTCACATTTTTTACTTCTTTCGTGTTGTTGTTCGCACGCCAATTTCGCATGCAAAAAAATGTTCCTCAAAATGATTTAAATCTGCAAACCTAATTAGGGACCGACTTCGGTTTAAACAAATAGGGAACCCTAAAAAACATTTTATACTGTAAATTTTAGCCGAGAGAAAAAATCAAGTTGACGCCTTAAAGAGAGTTTTTCATCTTTTTTTTTACATTTTCCCACTCTTTGGCACCACGATGGTAATGTAGATAAAAATTTATAAATAACTAGCTCGGTTAGAGGTTTTTTGATATCTTTTACGAAAAGTTAGTAGACGGAGCCATATTTTGGTCCAATTTTCGGTAAGCATCTACTTGGTTTAATTAATTTGAAGACTCATATTTTGCGGTATAAAATTTTAGTATAGATTTTTTTTAGGAAAACGAGTAATGATTTTCAACGCTTTCAGAATTTCTTTTGAAAAATATTGAGAAAAAAACAGTAAAACTTGGTGAAGACAATAGACCACCTATTTACGAAACTAAAACAAAGTAATACCGACTAAAAAGAAATAATTAATACCTAGATTTAAAATTCAATCAAACTTTTTTCTGATCAATTAATTTACTTTGAACCTCCAATTAATGAATTAAGGAACATAATCTAGTACCAAACTAATAGATCAAAGTAAAAACTTTCCAGACCATTGTGAAAGGAATGTACAGACAATTTATAAAATTAAATCAATAGGTAAAAGGGTTGAATAATAATAGGTACTACAAAATCCAAGCTCGCGTCGTTAGCTCTTGGAATATAACAAACTTTGTACAGTTCAAACTAATAACAATTTGGAAATTTAATTTACATACCTGTGAATAACAACACAGCGTGTTTGAATAGAGTCCCGCAATCTGGTACACGCTATATACCTACCTACATACCTTAGTGCGGGGAATTTGTACCGAAGTATTTATTTGAACTCAATTACAAATGGTTCTAAGGAGTGTATCGTTCGAGGAAAATTTCGGCGATAAATGATTTGTAAAAGATTTTTTTGATCAAAAATGTTATAGATTAAATACCCGTTTTTTTATAGATACATATGTATCTGGGGCTCATTTGTAAAACTACCCTGCAAGTCTGCACTCCATACTTTGGTATACAGGGTGGAAACTTTCAGCGGGGCAGTAAGGGGAAGTACCTTATCTGTTGCAGCTACACGAAAATGGTCTTAGGAGACTATCCATACTTTTTTATGGAATTTTGATCCCCATTCACAGATTTTCAAAAAAATGTACAGTTAGCAAGAAAATAGCCATTTTACACAAAAACATTTTTTGTTGCCAATCGATCCTGTTTCTAATACTGATCAAAAACTTCCATGGGACCAACCATCGTTGGAGTACTCAAAAAGTCACAAATTTAGCCACGAGCTCCTCATACTATATTTTATATACTTTGGTATATAAATTCAACTGAATAGTTTCAAATTATGGAGTGCAGACTTACAGAGTAGTTTCATCGAATGGTTCCCTAATTTTTTATCAATTAAGACTTTTATTGGTCTATATTTTATTTGTGACTAGCATTTGCTCGCGGCTTTGCTCGCGTTAATTAAGCTCAAAAAACTCTTAACACACTACTAAAGTTTGTATAAATATTTACATAATTTAATCATGATTCGAAAGACACGTGGCGCCATCTATTATTGTTATTGTTGTATTCCTCGGGAACAGTACTTTTTACGGGATAAAAGGTACCCTATATCCGTTTCTGTACACCTGACAATGTATATGCAAAATTTTAGGATGATCGGTTCAGTGGTTTAGGCGTGAAAAGGTAACAAACAAATAAACTTACTTTCGCATTTATAATATTAGTTAGGATTAGGATTAATTAGATCATTAATGAAGATAGAGAGTTTATAATAGCTCTTAAATTAAAAAAGAAGATGAAGATTTACAGAATAAAAGTTCAGAAACTGGTTTGTCATTATGTGAACGTGTTTCAGTCATACCTATGCCGAGGTTTCTGCAGATATCCAACGTCTTAGTGTTCATAGTTTACCTGCAACAAAAGATGAAAATTTATTACAAATATTTATTTAAATAAATAAATTCATTGCGTTAGTGACGTGGAATTGTTTTATGAAATCACTCTAAATCTTCTATTATATATAAATGAATTGCTGTTCGTTAGTCTCGCTAAAACTCGAGAATGGCTGGACCGATTTGGCTAATTTTGGTTTTGAAATATTTGTGGAAATCCAGGGAAGGTTTAAATGGTGAAAAAATATGGAAAAATCGCGAGGAAAATAGTAACAACAACAATTAAATTTTCCCATACAAACTGTTTACATGTCAAACATTCGATGTTCGTCCATCGCGTCGGTACGGTAAATTCGGGTCCCCCCTCAAATCAAAAATATCGTGTATCCAAAAGCACTTCAATAAAAAGATTTTTAAACTAAACACCTTATTTCTTTTCGTGGCATTGCAACGCATGCCGGGTAAAGCTAGTATTTTATAAATATAAATGTGAAGATGGATGGATAATATTAATAAGTAATATATTGAAAATCTCAGCCATTTTTTTTAACTTATTTAAATTACTTGTTTGCTGTTTTTTACTCCATCACGCGTAAACGGCTGAACACGTTTGAATGAAGTTTGACACACAGATAGACCATGCTACGTTTTATCCGAGTATTTGAAGTAGTTTTCCTAATGCTGGGGCTGCATTAGCGGGCGAAGATTCGTGTCGCGTTGGCGCGCTAAAACATCGTGTACGGGCAAACCGCGATGTTTTTGTCTACATTAGGCGGGCGAAGATTCACACACAACCACGTCCGTCCCGCTATAAAGTCTGGATGACACTGAAGTGACGAAGGTGTAGCCACCCAAGCGAATATTGTCGCGACAACTCCCTTTGATGCGCGCCAGTTTACCGACAGTGTTCGATAGTACATCGTTTTCGCCCAAATACTACACGTTGCAACGATCAAACTTCAAAACTCATTTATTCAAAATAGACTAAAATTACTTAGTTCTTTTTGAACGTCAAAATTAGTTACATCAAAGACAGCCCCAAAAAGCGCCCTCCCTTCACCGCTTCCTAATGTTTTTGCTGTGAAGAAGAAACGGCGCAACAAACTCCCCAGCAACACATATCTGTCTGTCAAGTGAATAAATTAATTGAGTCTATACAAAGCAAAAGGTAATATTAATTACAACACTGAAATTATGCAAAATGCGGATTATAGACAAAGTATAAGTAATACAATTCTGGTTGAATTGAAAACAAAATTACCTAAAGTTATCTAAACAATACAGATAATTCAACATAATATAGGTACACATAATTGTATACACTCAATACATATAATTCAATACAATAATTACAATAATGTGAGAATAATGTAGGTCATTGTCAGAAGTACAGGAATAATAATGAGAAAGTGCCTTACAGCTGCCATAGTAAGTATGAGCCGACCAGTCCCGACAGACAGCACCCGTTCACGAGCATGACGAGTGCACCAGCGTCGCTTAACTCAACCATATTGTAGGGAACTTGACGACCCGATACACAACGCCACCATCAGCAGGACATTTTAGTGAGCATGACAGACTCAAGCCACCAGGCAACGGGCAGGTTTATGCAGGAGTAAGCACCTACAGTAAAACGTAGTAAACAATAATGGCTACATGATACTCACATTTTACATTTGATAATGCTATAAATACTAAATAGATCGTTGCCAGGGCCAATACTAAAAGTAGAACTGATAATGATATGATATGATAATGATCTACCCGGCCACACTCATCGCGTTAACACGAATATTCGCCGTAGCCCGCTAATGTAGCCCCAGCATAAGATGTCAGCGAAACCGCGGGCAGGAGCTAGTAAATTAATAAACCCTTTACAATTTAGTAGCCAACCAATCCATTCCTACATGTCATGCCCTTTAATGCGTATTTACATAGATCCAGAAGCTGCATCCACTGTCATTGACATTCCATCGCTTGATTGGCATTATACCAATAGTATTCAAATACTACGCAAGATACTGGAAGCTGGGCTGGATTGAAACATGTTTACACTAGTCCAATGCTAATCAGGCATTACGATCCAGTGAAGTTGGATCCAGTTACTAGGTCAGTGTAAATCCGCCCTACGAAATTGTCACAAATTCGACGACACGTTTGGTGCAGTGGGTGAGCGGTTGGCTTCTGCGCTACGAGTCGTGGTTTCGATTAGCACGGAACAAATACTTATAGACTCAGGATGGCCTATATCAGAATCTTCCATATTTTATGTGGGTCAGAAACTCAAACAAGGTCTCAAACTAGTCTTGAAATGATTTACTTCTTCTTAATTCACAAAATAATAGTCAATTGCACTTTAAATAGACAAAAACAGTTGAAGATGGTGTCGGTAATTAGCGATCCGTCGAGCGCGTGGTGCGTTGGCGGCTCTCCATTCAAAAGTGAACAAGATGGCCGCCTCGCTACCAGCAGTGTGACGTTCCGCTAGAATGACAGCTGACATCTGTCATACTGCCATTCTGTCCAACGTCAACGACAGCAAACGTCAAATGTCATTTGTCGCGCCGTCTTAATTTTATGGTTTTATGGCTTACAGATAGTTGTTCTAAGTATGAGCATTTGTGCATGTGAAGATTTGTATCTGAACCCACGATACAGGACAAATCCTAGTGTTGGGTAACGTATTACAATAATATAATAATAAATCAGCCTGTATTATGTCCACTGCAAGGCAAAGGCTTCTTCTCAAACAGGATACAGGTCACGTCACATTATACCGGCACAGCAACTGCATAGCTTCAGCACGACGTCGCCTCGAATTTAGGCTACGGCTAGCCGCCAGCGCGCTAACTACGCGTCGTCCGCGAGGTGCAAGCTTGCTGTCACCGCGAACACAATTGTTATATGAAAGGACAATGGGACAAAATGTATGGACCCCGTCCCCACCCTTGTAGCACTATAGAGTGAGTTTGAGTGAATGAACGAACGAATGAATAGTCGAGAATGAGTGAAGGAATGAATGAAATCGGTTTGAAATAAAATAAAAATGATATTTAATTTTTAGTATTTCCTCATTTTAAATCAATTATTGGCTGAAAAATAAATGCTATACTGACTTAAAGAATGAGTCATTATATTCAAAATAAACCGTTTATAAAGTCAATTAATCAAAAACTCCTAAATGAAGAGTATTATAATTTGCCCGAACATGAGGACCGGACGGATGTGGGTGTGGGAATCACTGTATCTCTCGAAAAGAACGGCTGCGCTCTTTTCGGGATTCTCTTCTATTCTCCATTTCCGGAACCAGACCCCGATGGCGCTAGCTGCGGTTTGAAGGGTTCGAGTGATACTGTCGAGACTCCTACCGAAAAAGTAGATGGCCGTGTCGTCGGCGAAGAGAGCCAATTTGGCGAATCCACATTTGGGAATGTCGCTGGTATACAGCGTGAACAGAAGAGGCGATATCACTACACAACTCCGGCGCGGATAGGGCGAGGAGACGAGAAGGTGCCTTCTAGGCGATAGCGGAAGGAGCGATCCGACAGAAAGTCTGGAATGATGAGCACGAGACTGTACGAGTTTGTATAATAAACCGTTGTGCCAGTTCTTGTCGAAGGCTTTTGCTACGTCGATGAATAGCATGCCCGTTTTGTACGAGCGCATGAAGCGGGAGCGACTATGCGGTGCAATTGTCGACTGCAACAGTACTTGGTTCGAAAACCGAACTGTTCGTCGGGGATGCAATTCTGAGTACGATGCGCAGCTAATGTAAACCCTGTCGGGTGATATTACGTTTGAAAATACACACATCAAAAGTGTCTAGGGATCAAGCATTTTTATGCGGATTTCTTGAGATTGAGATGTGGCTTTGTAATAAATTTATGATTTTATAAATTTATATGGATCCTTTTTGGTGCATTTCATAATTTGAATCAGGAACTGTGAATCAAATTCGAGTAAAAGATGAAAATCAGCTGTCAATATTTTCTCTATAAAAACATACAACGCATTGAAGACATTATTAGTGCTACTGTTTCCCTACTACTGATTAAAACCAACGTTATTATGGAGCGGCGACGTCATTTAAGCAGGGAAGAAATGCTCAGAGCCGTGGGAATGATAGAAGCTGGTTCCCGGCAACGTACTGTGGCTTTAGCTCTGAATACAAGTCAGAGTGTTATCAGTCGACTTTGGACACGTTACCGAAGCACTGGTACCGTGGCTGAGCGCCATGGAGGACGGTATCGCTGCACCACACGGAGACAAGACCGATACATTCAAATCTTAACTCGAAGAGCTCCAACAATAACCGCCATGATGTTAGCCGTGAGGCTTCATCACTCTTCAGGGAACTTAATTAGCGACCAAACAGTCAGAAACCGCTTGCATGAAGTGAACCTTCATTCCCGAAGACCGCTACGGGTACCACCTATAGCAATGCACAATCGTAGGATTCGATATCAATGGGCTCTTGGACACAGAAATTGGGCAGAAGAACAATGGCGTTTCGTGTGCTTTTCTGATGAGTCTCGTTTTGGTATGAGACCGGATACAAGACGTATACGACACTGGAGAACCCCTGGAGGCCAACAGCGATTAAAATCCTGCCAGGAAGTCCATCCTTATAGTGGTGGAACCATCATGGTATGGGCGGGTATTTGGATCGGCGGAAGAACTGAGTTGATTTGGATCAGAGGCAACCTCAACGCTCAAATTTATGCTGAGACGATTGTATCAGACGTCATCGTTCCTCTACAAGCGCAAATCGGTCCCTTATTTCAGTTAATGCATGATAATGCACGACCGCACACCGCAAGAGTTGTAAGACAGACTCTCGCCGCAGCTAACATCAATGTCCTGCCCTGGCCTGCTCAGTCGCCAGACTTGAACCCGATTGAGCATGCATGGGATATGCTACAGAGAAGAGCTCTGCCGAATATGGAGGGTATCCAGTCGCAAGAAGACCTTTTTTTGTTGTTGCAACGAACATGGGCGGCCATTCCACAGCGTGATTTGGATGAACTCATTTTGAGTATGCCAAACCGATGTTCTTGTGTTGTTAGTGTTCGCGGTAGAAACACGGATTATTAATTGTTTAAGTTACCCAATAAAATTTTAAAGAAAACTGTTATTTCAGTCTTTTTTTCGAACTTTTGTGTTAGTGGTTCAAATGTCAAAAATCCCTTTATTAGGAAAATGGCAAATTTCTTTATTAATGCAAAGGTGACTTGGTTTATCGTTACTGTGACAAACGAAAACACTTTATTTGATGAATCCTTAAAGAAAATTTTAATTAATATCAATCAGGAGAAAAGTTATTGCAAAAATATATGTTGATCCCTAGACACTTTTGATGTGTGTAGTAACCACTGCTTAGGGCCGCGCGCCGCGTGTCGCCTCTGGACGCGTGCGCCTCTCGTTATCTCTTTCCCACATTGAACTATTGTTACACTAGCTTTGGAGCTCTTCAAATAACCCCTTATCACTAACTAAAATAATTATATTCATATTGAAGTAATAATATAAGCATTTTTTAAAGGTAATTTTTGTTACTTTCATGCTAAATAACTATTAAACTATACATTTTACAGATGAGCTGTCATACAATAAAATTAAGAGATTAATAAGGTCTTTCGTATACCATAGGTAAGAAAGTGCTACACTACTGGGGACGTTTTGTCCCATTGTCCTTTGTGATTGAACACGCCTAGGACTTGCACGTCGTGAAACACTTTTCATAAAGTGTTTCACGACGTTGTTTCGCTGGCGACTCGGAGTCGGCGCGCCGTAAGCACGCGGTCCGCTCGCTTGCAGCGCGCTGGCTGCGAGTCGTATTGTATGGTAGCGGCAAGCGCACTGACTGCCCGCCGGCGCCGTTGGCTTTTTCATATTGACATTATGAAATATATTATACGACACACGATTTAAAGCTAATTCTAATTTGAATGACAAGTTCATTGCTGGGCTGGAGCGGTGCCGGTATACTGTGCCATGACCTTTAATCACCATGTTTGCTCACTGCGGGTTGGCGATTTCAGACCATTACTAAGTCCAGATTTCCCCACGATGTTTTCCTTCATCTTACGTTAGTGGCGCCTTAAATTAACTAAGAAGGTACATATGACATTCAAAAAGTCACATTGGTACATGCCTGGGTTTGAACCCGCAAGCCGATGCGTAACAAACGGGTCTGTAAACTTCAGGCCAGTGTATCTTATTTAAAGTTAAAACATTAAAACCACCGAGATAAACCTCGTCACACCGATAATTCAGCCCTCATCAAGCTGCCCCCCTCACCCCAAGACTCCGCCAGCAACGCCCTAAGCCGAGGTCCGAGTCCCACTAAGGGTCGCCCTTAGTGTTGTTGTTGCAGGTAGTCATGATGTTAATGCAGTACAAGTAGTTAGCTTAGCTTAAGTATTTTACTTCCCCCCCATTGGCTGTAGACCCTTCAGGTCTCGTCAATAGCTGCCCGGTTAGGTAGAAACGGTCCCTAAGGACAAACTACAGCAGACCAATAGAAAAAAAAAAGATAAACCTCAGAAAACAAAAATGTTTATAACAAATCTCAGAACCATTAGTTTTCAGTATAAACAGTTATTAACACAGACAGTTATTAATAGAACCGCAAATCAATACTTTTGGATCATACATCACGCTATTGTCTCACGGCGCTGACAGACACCCGCGTCAATCAATCAAACGTTGCATTATCTCGGTCTAACGGGTAGAGAAAAATGGCTTTTTGGCTTCATTTTAAGGGGTTGCATCTTTGACAGAGCCATTTTGAGATAGAATATTTTTTTGGTAATTTAGATAGATTAAAGTTAACGAATTCGTGTAATTTCTTAAAACCACATGATCTACTACTGATGTAGAAAGGCCCCGCACGGGATTTAGCTGGATTAAAAATAAAAAATTAAAATATTTAATTTTTCATGCGGCTTTGTTACCGATCGTATCTAAACCACCTAATAAGGATTCAGTAAAAAAAAGGAATTAATTTTTTTGCAAAAAAAATGTTTTATTTGTGTGAACATTTCGATGCCACGCACAAATTAATGAAAGCACGGCGACACGGCTGGCAGGCACGACTAACGCGATATCGCTCTTTGCAGTCAGATAACTCAAGGCTCTAAAATGACTCAGAACTAGAAAACGAAGATTTTTTTTTTGAATTTTTTTTTTAGTTAATTTTCCAAAATTCCCATTTAGGGTTAATCTGTGTCACCAGTAGATCACGTGGTTTGAAGGAATTACACGAATTAATTAACACACATACAGGATAAGGAATCCTTGTTTTTGTATCAGCGCCACGATTCGGAACCTCTACGATGGGTCAGTTATCGATCAAACATACGATTTGCGAGTCTAAGCAGCGCTTGCCGCGGTCAGTCCGTAGATGGGTGACTGTTCGTTACACATCGAGACCCCTCCATGTCTCGGAGAGCACGTTAAACCATTGGTCCGGCAGTGGGTGTTATACGAATACCTATGCCAGTCGTTACGGGTAGTCAGAAGCCCGAAAGTGACAACCGGTCTAACCTTAGCCTATCGTTATTGTCCAGTAACTGGGTTGTAGAGGTCTGATGGCAGTTGCTCCGTATAAAATACTGGAATTCAGGCACATCTGGTTAAATTGGAAGGTAACCCTAACATACTTGGGAAAAGGCTAGGAGAAAAAGATAGATAAAATATAGGGCTACTTGACAAATACGGGAATAGCTGTAATTTCAGTTTTTATCCTGTGTATAAACGCGTGTTGTAAGATTCAACAAAACCCAGCACGCTTGGTAGTGTATCTTTACAATCCGACAAAAGAGGTTTACTTCTTTAAATAAAAAAGTGCGTTGATTTTGCTAATAGAGCTGTATTGAAACTTCTCATTAAAATTCAAATAGTAGACTACATTCTCAAAATAAATGTATCCCGTGTAAGGGCCGTGTATACGAGCTAGAATATAAAACTTCCTCACCGCACGCTGGGAATAGATGCGTGTTGTAAGTATAAAAGACACAACAACATAATCGTACAGGGGTGATTCTATCATTACAGTTATAGCCAATATCGGTATGTCAGGATTGCGAGCAAGGTAAATGTAGTAAATAAAACCAACATAGACTCTCCACCACTGAGAGTACTTGTATTTTAGTATTAGTATTAGTAACATGAACTAGATCACAATATAATACTTTACACAATTATTACAAGATCATAAAATAAGGACAAGCTAGACAGATATAAAAAGGTCAGACTTCTTCAGCTGATCTACACAGAAAGCTCTCTCTTCGTCGAATGACCACCGCCTTTATAACCTCGGGTGCGTTGATTCATATTGACGACTATCTTCTTTTGTCAACATGGCCCAGTACTACCTGCTACCGATAACATACGATTCAACAAAACCCAGCACGCTTGGTGGTAAGATCCATACGGTCCGCCTGGCTAGCCTACCATCCTCATATTAAAGTCCGGCGGCACTACGCAGTTTACTGTACTAGGTATAAGAGAATCACTCTCGACTTCTGTTACTTGGATTCCTGTGGTCCATCTTAGACCTTGTTTGTGCTTACCATCAGGTGCGACTAGCGACCAAGCTAAATAATAATAAAGTGAGTTAATTAGTTAAAGTTCTTCAAACCAAAAATCCCTCTAATCATATTTTATTCGTTTAATTACTAAAAAACCTCGTCAACGGGAAAAAGTTTAATTAATCACTCTTTTATTCAAACCAAAGTCTAAATTACTACGACCCAACTTCGGGATGACGTGGACCACATCACAGATTTAATTTTCATAACCTCTTTATAATTCTAAATTCATCCATAAATTAACTGGAAACAAACTCGACCGCATAACATTGGCGTCTGCCCAAACTGGCCCTGAAAAACTCCATCTGAATTTCAAATGCGAGACATCCACGTTACCGAAATGTTATTTCACTGCTAACACTTTTAGACAAAACAAGGAAGAATCACCTTTATGTTCTAAGTGTTAGAGTTCACTTGAAGTGTGTGTTTATACTGGTAATTGGCTAAACGCTCGGATGGACTACATTTTCATTTTCTGTGGATAGAATTGTGTAGCTACGGTATTACGTGATAGGGCGACGGTTGTGCAACTCTGCGACAGTCACTGTAGATTTATAGCGATTGAGATTTCAAAAAGAGTATTTTTGGTACAGGTGGAAGTAAAAAAGTAAATAAAAAAAAAAGTTTGTTTCATATCATATTTGGTTTATATTGCCTGTCGAGGAATCTCCATTTAGGCATAGAAAATGCCTGTAGTTGAAGGCTCCGCACTTCCCTTACATTATAAACGTACAACTAGGTACAAAAAAAACAAAAAATAATTTCGATAAATTGTATGTGTGTGTATGTGTGCGTGGGTGTATGTTAGTGTGTATGTGAGTGTACGTCCGTGTGTGTTGCGTGTGTTTGAATGTGAAGAGAGATATTTAGTGAACACGTGTGACTAAGTGAACTACATCACTCTAAGGGCCGATTTTTGAATAGTCGGATAACTTTTATCCAAGGGATAAATATCACGCTTTGACAGCATTTGTATAGAAAATCTGTCAAAACGTCAAAATTATTCCTCAGTTAAAAGTTATCTGACGGTTAAAAAATCAGCCCTAAGTGAACTACATCACTCTAAATGAACAACATCACTCTAATGCTTGTTTCCCACGGTGCGTGATATAGCACACCGCGACGCACCAGCTCGCACCGACGCACCATGGGAAGAGACTCGTCTGTGGTAACGCAGACGCGAGTGTAGTGGTGCGCCGTATCCGCCGCGAGTCGGTAAATGCAAAGGTGCAAAGTTTTCTTTCACTTGGTATTTTGGAATAAAAAAATAGCCACATAATGTGGCTTCCCACGGTGCGTGATTTTACGGATGATACCACGCATAGCCGGTGCGCGCTACCACGCACCGTGGGAAGCTAGCTTAAAGAAATATGCATATGATTCTTATGAGACAATCTGTGGGGCTAATAACGCCATATTTTGTGTACCATATTTCGATTCATAACTGCAAATGGACTACACTTCCAATCGCAACTGCGAACTATACAACTGCCTAATGCAGCTTGTTGTGAAGGTTGCAAGTCAGTGCAATAGCGCGGCAACTGCTGACTGTATGTGCAGTTCATTTGCAGTGTTGATTACGATTATTAGCTCCTCAGTTCTTAGTATGAACCGCACATATGCGGGTAACAGGCATTTTGAGTAGACCTTAATGTTAATCTTCTGTGACACCGTTTTAGACGTAAGATAATACTTGTAGAAGTTGTAGACCTCGTCGTGAAAGAGTTCGTCCACTGAAGTACTACCATTTTTTTAAGTATGGGAAATCATCAAATGACTTCTTCCGCTCTGGGCGGAACGGAAGGGAGTGTCAGACCCTTAGTGACTAAAACCCATCCGTGTTCTTCCTAATGCCCTTTGCGTTCCAGAGCCGCGGTGACTCTTTCGAACAATGTCCGCAACCCTGGTAGAAGTACTACCATACATATTTATTATATCTAAGGGTATGGGATGCCTGTGAAATTACAGACACATGAGACTATTCAACTTGGGGTTGCAGATCTATGCATATTATAGGTGGCGGTAACTACATCGTGTGGACCGTTGGCTCGTTTACCAACTTATTACATAAATAACATGTTAAGCAAAACATTGCTTAAACGATTAAATGTTTAATTATGTCAGAAGTCTACATCTAAACCAAGACAGATGGTCGTCATTATTAATATGTTGGCTATATTAACCTTAATGATGAAACCACTATCTAGAACTGGGATTCAAATCTAAGACGTTATTGTGACTGTAATAGTCACACTAGATACATACTAATAGACCCAAGGAATAGAAAAACCACGCAGCAATCGCGCGTGTGTCACAATTATGCGGAGATCCGCAACAATGGGTCACGCGATTAGCCAAACTTGTGACACGAAGTCTCGAACATAAACGTAAATGAAATATTACAATCATGCCTTATTGTGCTATTTTAACATGTCAAAATGATAGCAGGACGAAAAATGTATCTCACAGAGGTGTATAAAATATAATTGTGGAGAATATAAGGGAGGATCCCTTTGGTTGGAGGAACACCACACCTAGTTCCTCCTCCAACCAGGCGGAGTCTTATGCCTGGCGGGCTACTGCCCAACGGTTGATGTTGGGAGGTTGATACATATATACTATCTGCGTGTTAAATCTTGCTACCGCGATGTAGGCTTGAATAGTTCGCATGTGGCGTGGATAGATGCCGCCACATAAGTATGTCAGTTTGGCGACACTGGTTCCCGTTCTAGAGTAGGTGATAGACGTACGAACTTAAAGTACGCGGTTTTTAAGTTCGTGAACTTACTCGGCTCAACGTCGGTGACACACGTAAAACTTGCTCATTACTCTGGTACCAGGGGGACTGCGATGTCGTCAATGGAGGAAACATTGTGTTATTCAGGAATAATTTTATATTATAATCTTAGAACCAAAAAAAGAAAACGACATCGGCAAAAGTAGGTGAAAAACTGACTTACGAAAAGAGAGCGTTTATCCCACGTAAATTTAGTGAAGGGGTTACGTGAAGAGAAGGAAGACTTTCGTAATTATTTACGAATGCAGACTTATACAGAGATGGCAGCTCGCGGCTCGCGGCGTTGACAGACGTGCGAGCCGAGGCGAGCTACGAGCAAAATTTCAACAAACATGTTGGATCGCCAACGAACTTACTCGGCGCTTTTAACGTACGCATACTTAGTGTGATACACGAGCGAAAAAGGTCACCGAGCCACAAGTTTGCGTACTTACTCGCATGTCTATCACCCCTTTAAGAAAGTATAAGGTACCACAAAGCAAAGCAAAGTGCGTAGGTAGGTACCTTAAGGGCACCGCCACTTGTTTTTTTCTATTTCGTGAATAGATAAATATTTCATTTTAATGATAAAACTAGCGCTCTATAGCATAACTTAATTTTATTTCATCCAAAACAAGTTAGCTGCTTATGAAAACTACTAGGAAAACTTAAAACTATTCGCACACAATAATTGCAACAGTAAGTTACAAAGTTAGTGCATTAAAATATTAAAAACAAAAGCCAAGCGTCGCTAAGTGCCCATGCTGACTTCTGTAGTATTTGTTTTTGTTACAGTGCAGAGTTTGAGCGTATCACTGTTTTTCGCCACTAAAGAGAACAGACAATGAAGAGAAAACATTGTGTTTTTGTCGCTTTTCGTTGGTGGTAATAAATAACCTTGCGGTTAGCATCGCTTGTTTTGTAGGAGGACTAGAATAAAAGGACTATCATCTGCCTAGCCTTTTCCCAACTATGGGTTGGGGTCGGCTTCCAGTCGAACCGGATGCAGCTGAATATCAGTATTTTACATGGAGCGACTGCCTATCTGACCTCCACAACCCAGTAACTGGGTAATACGATACTCTTGGTAAGACTGGTTGTCAGACTTTCTGGCTTCTGACCAACAGTAACGACTGTCAAAGATCTACAAATGACAGCCGGGACCAACGGCTTTACGTGCTTTCCGAGGCACGGAGGAAACTCGCTATGGTAAATGGTCACCCATCCACAGACCAACCTCGGCAAGCGTGGCTTAACCCGGAAGATCGGTCTATGCGGCTGTAATTATTTAGCCACGAGCTCCTCCTAAGAATAAAAGGACTAATCCGCATTAATCAGCATCTGTTCTCAAAAAACTGGTTAATTTTAAGATAGGTATACTTATCCAAATTACCTGTGAAAGATTTTGATAGTATGTTTTCAGTTGCAAAAGCTGAATTGCAATGCAAAATTGACGACGGCGATTGGCTTTCTGCGCTACGGGTAGGTTCATTATTTTATTATTTATTTTAAGTTCACATTATAGTAAATAACTTATAAACTAAGCCCCACAAAACCGTAGTAATGGTTTGACTGTGGGATCTGGTGAGTCTTACACTTTTTAAACTTCTTACTTAAGATTTAATACAGGTAGCACTTTAACACATTTCCAAATAATATCTTTTCAATTTATTTTTAAGTCTGTTTTTACTGGTTTCACTCTTTATTTCTGAAAGAAAGAAGAAAGAAGAAAGAAAACGTATTTATTCCTATGCCCAAACAGACGCACAAGCATATTTAAAATTACTAAGATTACTTATAATAATTAAACAATTACTTAATTTAAACATATAATTGCCTGGCAACCCAAACACAAAATAATAAAAAATAAAACTGTGACTTAATTAGTAATCTATGCAAATCACGTTTGTATAACATTGCATATTTAGTCTGTGGTTACACTTACACTGGTTACCTAGACATTAGACATCTTAATAACATAATAAAAATACTAATCAAATAATGAATATTTGAATTTGCGCGTCGCATGGCACATAAGAATTTAGGTCGTTGCTCAGCTTTATGCTGTGACTTTAGACGAGCCTAATGCCAACAGCGCTGATTTTCAGCAACAACCTTTGAGTGACGTAATGAAGCACCGCAAGGGAGAACCAGTAAAATAAAGTGAGTACTGTCTTATTATCTACCGAACTGTGTGTAAAATAGAATTAAAAAACTGTGTAGTGTGCTGAGCCAAATATAATACAAATATTGTTATTAAATAACCAATTCCACTTCATATTATGAACATAATAAAACATGACAGACATCAAAACAAAAACAATAAGAAAGTGGTCGGCGGCCATTGTTGCGTAAGAGCATCGTAACGGTAAACGACACCGACGCTTGCGCGACTGTCACGTGATTAGTCCCGTTTGTTTGTTTTGTACAAATGCGTACACCAATCGAGAACTGTAATTATGTAATATTATAAATAAATAAATTGTACTTATTTTGTGTAACGAAGCTAGTGTCGATGCTTTTAAGTACTTGACCCAATTATAATTTTTTCAGTGATTCAAGAAGACAACATACAGATTGTTTGTAAATATCAAATAATTAAAATAAACCAAAATGACTTGAATAACAGAAGCTGCAGAACAGACAACCTTGGGAATCCAAGTTGAGTGACGTTATAGTAGACACAGGCCATGGCAGACAAGGGGCAGACTGAAAGGAGGAGCCTTATCTCACTGCTGGTGACCCGGACCATTGCCAGAAGGCCATGACCCTGGAGGTTAGAATACATCTTTAAGAATTTGGATTATGATTATAAAATACCTATATATATATTATTTAAATTATTGAATTGACTGTATTAATTAAATTATTATATTATTGTTAATATACTATTTATATTTTTACTATTTATAAAGACTGCTGTATCTGCATGTAAAGCTTCTTCAAATGCCATAAAAAGGTTTGTTTTGATTTCAGGCCTCGTACTGGTGGAGGAAGGTCATTCCAACAGTGAGTGGCAGCATACTTAAAACTACCCCTAAATGCCATGGTTCTGTGTTTTGGGATGGAAAGGGGATTTGTTGCATAACGTATGTGATTTTTATATTGATGTTGTCTCCAACTCAGTTCTGCAAATAGATAGTATGGTTTTTTTGTAGTAATGACACCAAAGAGTAAACTAGCCATATGTAGCTTCCTCCTTGCAGCCATTTTAAGTATATTATTTTCATTTGTGAA
Source organism: Amphipyra tragopoginis (assembly GCA_905220435.1). NCBI lineage: Eukaryota > Metazoa > Arthropoda > Insecta > Lepidoptera > Noctuidae > Amphipyra > Amphipyra tragopoginis. Next base: position 26,889,711 of record HG991997.1, on the reverse strand, counting down.
AGGAGTGACGTGACATCTTCTCGGTATGTTGACACAAAATCGTGTACATGCATTTTGTATACGCTGGATCAGTTTATCCGTTCTTGATAGCAGACATGGACCATACACGGTGTCACAGTAATTGAGCTTTGACAGAATTAGGCTATCCACTAGTTGTTTTCTCAATGGAACACTCAGGTATTCTCTGATTGAGTATAATATTTTCAATCTATAAAAGCAGTTCCTCATGGAGTTGCTGATGTGCTTCTCAAAATGTAGCTCTGGATCCATTATTAGACCCAGGTTGCATGCTGTCTCCACCCTTTCAATCTTTTCGCCCATTATTTTAATTTCGGGTTTAACTGACAGTATTGTGCTGATCATTCTCCTACTGCCTAACACCATAAACTTAGATTTCAGTGGGTTTAAAACTAGGGAATTTTGCTCAGACCATGTAACTACTCTCTGTAGATCTGCATTCATTTTTTGAGCAGCCGCCAATGCATCAGTAGGCTTGAATGACAAGTACAGCTGGATGTCATCTGCATACATGTGGTACTTGCAATGGTGGAATGACTGGATGATATCAGCACTGTACAATATGTAAAGAAGGGGCCCCAAAATTGATCCCTGAGGCACACCACGGGTAACCCTTCGAGGGGGTGATGACAAGGATGAACCGTCCTCCCTTCGTATCTCAACATATTGAGTCCTGTTTCCTAAGTAGCTTGCAAACCACTCTATTGTTTCTACAGCGAATCCGTAATATGACAACTTAGAAAGCAACAGAGTGGTGTTGATTGCGTCAAATGCCCGGGAGAAATCCAGTAGAGCCAGATAGGAACCTTCCCCCACATCACGTGCCTCAAGGATGTTTCCCACAACGTCTGAAAGGGCAGTTGCTGTGCCACGACCCTTCCTAAAACCCGATTGCAGATCTGGAAGCATATCATTCCCATCCAAGTACTCCAACATTTGAGTATATACCACCCTCTCCAGAACCTTTGATAGGCAGGGTAGTATGCTCACAGGTCGCAGGTCTTTGGTAGTACTTGGGTTGTTGGTTTTAGGAATAGGACGTACAATAGCCGTCTTCCATGCCTCTGGGAAAGCATGTGTGTCCAATGATCTGTTAACTATAGCTGTGATAGCTTGTAGGGAAGATGGCAAAGTTAACATGATCATATCCAGACCAAGTCCATCCACTCCCTTTGCATTTGATCCTAGGCTCTTTATGATCTTACTTACCTCTTCCGGACTGACATTCTTGAGCACAAACTGAGATGGACCAAACCTACTAAACTCAAAGAATGTCAGTTGCGATATGGTCTGGCTGCATCTTCCTGGTACGTTGAGGAAAGCCCTATTAATTTCGTCGGGGTCATCAAAATGGGCTGGGAGCACACCATCTCCATGACCGGGTATTACCTGTGACTTCAGATTTTTCCACAATACTTTAGGATTCTTTATGTTATTGTTTATATGCCTTGTAAAATATACTCTTTTTTCTTGTTTTATTGCACTAATAGCTAGGTTTTTTAGGTCTATATAATATTCTTTTGTAGCATTTAATTTATTTTGTTCATTTGTATTTCTTTTCATAGTATGATATCTTTCTCTTGCTTCGTCGCGCAATTTAAACATAAGCCGCACATTCTCTGTAATCCATGGCGTGGGATGGTCCCTGAACACTTTTCTTTTAATGGGAGCGTGTAGGTCAAATAACTGTGTAGTAAACAAATCAAACTGCTCAGTCATACTGTCAACGTCTGGCAAGTAGGCGATTTCCATCCATGGCATCGACGCAAGATCCACCGAAAAATAGTCAACAAGTATGTCCTTCATTGGTCGATATATGACAAGTCTCGGCTTAGGTTTCTCCTTCTTGATCACAGTATCACACGTAATGAAAGAGTGATGGCCAAGCTCACTGACGTGGTCTACTGTCACATTGCGGACCCTGACATCTGTACAGATAACATCTATAAGAGTGCTACTATCTCCTATAAAATGCGTTGGTGTCTGAACTACCTGACTTAAATCGATATAATTTAAAAATTCATCCATATCCTTCACTTTATTATTATTTTTGTCTAAAAGGTTGACGTTAAAATCCCCTAACAACACCAAATGATCATACGGAGCCAAGGCACTAATACTGTCAGTCACTCCTTCCAAAAACCTAGCCAGATCTAACCAAGGTGGTCTATACGCAGTACCTATTAACAACTTTTTCCCATTGATATTTAGGTTTACCCATATCTGCTCAACATCTGGCTGTTCAGGATGAGGGACTACCCGCGCCCTGACCCCTGTTTTAATGTAGAAGGCTACTCCTCCCCCTCGCCCTCCCCGTATATTTGCCGGGCGCGGTATATGCTTCAGCTTGTATCCCGGTATCCTAGGCGCACGTCCCTCTTCCCCGGGCCTCAACCATGTTTCATTGATTGCCATTATATCCACTGAGTGACGTATCATGGCAATCAAGAATTCGTCATGGTTAGTTCCTAATGATCCTGCATTAAATAAACCTAACTTCAGGCATTTAGATTTAATCATTTATATGTTTTTCATTTATATTTCCTTTATTGTAGTATCTGTAATTACTGTTAATATGTGTATGTTGTGTAAATAATGGTTCCGGTATGTCTCTTGTAAGTAGATTATATAAATAGATATTATTGTTTTTAGTAGTATTTAATTTTGTATTGATAAAGGTCATTAATATGTGTAAGTGAAGTTTCGGGTATACCCATTGTAAATAAATTATGTATATAGATAATGTTGTTATTTTTTGTGTTGATAATTGTATAGTAATGATATATTGTGTACATATGTAAATAGTTTTGTTCCCCATAATAATACAGTAATACTCACTCTCACCTCCTCCCTGTCCTCGATCATGACCGATGCAACGCACAAACTCCCCAGCATCATACTTACCTATAATACTAAAAGCTAAAACATAAAACAATAACAAGTCCGACGGCTTATTCAGTCGCTTATTCTGTGTCCGTGTATGGTCCGATAATGCTCTGTATATCATCCATAGAATTAATTCGGCGAGTAAGGTCCCCGGGTTGCTTGCGGACCAGAATGCGACCTCGCTTCGTCCAGACGAAACGCCATCCATGCAGTCCAGCGGCAGCCCTCGTCCTGCGAAACAACTGCTGATTTGTTTTGGTCAGCCTCTCGTTGGCAAAAAATCGACGCGCAGGGCCAGTCATGCCAAGGTCTTCTGTAGTAGCGCCCCGACGCACACGCGCACTGTCCAAGAAGGCATCGCGCAGGTCACGGCGCGCTAATCGCACAATGAGAGCGCGCGGGCGTGGCTCTGTAGAGTTTGTTGGACTCGTTGCCTTTATCTGTCTGCCGCCGACCCGTTCCGCACTCACAATGTCGCGTTGCTCCACACTGACCCCCAGCTTAGAGGCAATCAACTCAACCAGGTGTGTCGCAGTTTCCGCTTGAGATTCAGGAAGATTGGCGATAACTATGTCATTCGCCATTAGCTCCTGATCTCTGTCGTTCAGGTCCCGCTTTAACTGGTCAATAATTCCCTCCACTGAGCCTGTTATGACCGGCCGATCCTCCAATGCCTCCAGCCTCGCCTCAATGCCATCCATACGAGTATTGGATGACTCGTTGGACTTCCGCAACTCTTTCCTGAGTTCTAGGACCTCCTGCCGCAACGTCCGCAACTCCTCCATGATGAGCTGGAATGCGGAGCCAACGTCCTGCGGGAAATCTTGAATATCCCGCAGGGTTTGTATGTCCTCGCTGCCTCCGTCCACCAACACGACCGGAGGCGGCGTCGCCGCACGCGGCAGCGCCGTCCCCAGTACCGGCGATCGCATCAACAGCACCGGCGACCGCGCCGACATCATCTGCGTAGCGATCGCCTGCTGCGGCGGCGTCGTCACCGCCGTCGGAGGGGTCGTCGCTGGCGTCGCCGACGCAATCACAGGCGTCACCAACGGAATCGCAGGCGCCGCCGCCGCAGTCGCAGGCGTCACCGTCGCAGTCGCAGGCGTCGCCGTCGGAAGCATTTGGTCGCTGCTCCTCCCTTCAGTCGTATTGCCTCTAACAGGAGTTTCTGCTTTATTGTCCCTGCGGACGTTCTTCCTGCATTCTGGGCAATGCCAGTTGGAAGCTACAGGGCCTTTTACAGGAACGCCAACGCACGCCCGATGATAAGTTGCGTTACACTTATTGCACCTAGCGGCATCTACCGGCGACAAGAATTTCCCGCAACCACCACACTTCGTCAAAGGCATTGTAATTATCGATTACTGACCCAGGTACAGTAAAACTATGCTAGATGGCGCTTGTGTAGTTTGAAGTGTGGTTAGTTTGGTGGCACTGTGGGATGCCGCCAGATGTCGTTAGCTCTGTGCGACAACTGTTCGGTCCAATCCTAGATAGCGCTATTTACAACTTTGGTGTCGATGAGTTGAAAAATATTTGAGGGTAAGTAAATATGCCCCTACAGAAATCGATTATTATTTCTATGTAAAAAACCACTTAGAATATTATTCTGGCGCTCACTACACTGTATGCTGTTTGTTATGTTATCTGTCACTATATTATAAATTTATTTTTCACTTTAAGACGTTGTTTTATTTTATTTATAATAAAAACTTGGACAAGGCTCCCTCTAGCGTAAACGTCAAAACGTCACTCCTGCCGGTAGACTGTTCAATAGATATGGTATTCGTTCGTGGTATAATATGGTTCGATTCCCTCTCAGTTGTGTGGGTTTTTCACGGTATTTCGCTTCATCGTACTTTTTTTTTATTTAGACTTTTTTGTCCCACTGCTGAGCAAAGACTTTCCTCACATTTTTCTATAAATCTCTATATAAAATGCAATATACAGGTTGTCCCGAAACTTCACGTCGAGCCGGGAACAATTTTTGGGCAGTTTAAGAAAGAACAAAAACTTCTATGGCTTTCGAATTGTAAGGGCGTTTGTGCACTGCAAGGAATTTTTACGGTCCGATATGGCACGCACTAAATGTATATACTAATTTGTACACTATGTCATTTTACTGTCCGACATTTTACTTTTCTCCACTCCGGGCCGTTTTTTCCGGTCCGAGATGACACTAATGAAAAACGTGTTTATGCTTGTGCACTGCGTCCGCGATCAGTATTATTCATGAGCGGGCGGGGCGTGTAGTTTCAAAGAGAGCTACCCTAAACTGCGTCGCACCGATCCGAGTAAAGACGGACAAGTGCACAAGCCAATCATCCGTTTTTTTTCATGCCACATTGGACCGTAAAAAATCGGACTGCCGGATAGTAATATTCCTTGTAGTGCATAAATGCCCTAAGTCAATGTAATTTTTTTTAGGACTAGATTGCGCCGGCATTTCCTATCTGACTAGTTCTGAGAAGAAAAGCCGAAACAAACTCAGAGGTCAAGATCTCTCTTAAAGTCCAGACATTGTGGTATAAAACTTTGCAAATGTAGAAATGTAGGGCAACGTCTGGAATAACCTTTTAAGGGAAGACCCATAGCAGGCTTGAGTTGATCTGTCCCAACTGACGGTATTGCATCAGCCATCTTGTAGCTCAACCTTAATTTAGCTTGATATTCAGTTTTGGGATAACCTGTATAAATCCAAATCTTAACTAATATTATAAATGCGAAAGTAAGTTTTTTTGTTTGTTACCTTTTCACGCCTAAACCACTGAACCGATCATCCTGAAATGCATATACGTTGTCAGGTGTACAGAAACGGACATAGGGTACCTTTCATCCCGAAAAATAGTACTGTTCCCGAGGAAAACAACGATAACGTTCATAGATGGCGCCACGTGTCTTTCGAATCTCGATTGAATTATATTATTATAGAAACTTTAGCAGTGTATTTAGAGTTTTTTGATCATAATTACTAACGCGAGCGAAGCCGCGGGCAAAAGCTAGTACTACATAATTTATGTTTCAACAAAAATTTCTTCAACAGCAAATGAAGCCTTAAATGATAGGTGTTCAGCTACACGTATGTATCTCATTTCCGCCTCTTCAAATAACCGTATGATCACGTGTAATCAATGTGAAGCCATTAAAGTACTAATGAGTAGGCATCTGCATCTACCTGTATCAATACTTATAACAACGTTCTTTGATCATTATGATTTGGTTATAGTATTATTATTTTATGATCATCAATTGTAGCGAATAATTCCGTGCCTCGGAGAGCACGTTAAACCTTCGGTCCCTGGTGTCATAAGATGCCCGAAAGTCTGACAACCGGTCTAACCTTAGGATATCGGCATTGCCCAGTAACTGGGTTGCGGAGGACTGACGCTCCGTGTAATATACAGGTATCCGGCCGCATCTGGTTAGATTGGAAGCTGACGACGGCATAGTTTGAAAACGGCTAGCTATAATAGCATATTTGTAACTGATAATTTTAAACGATTTATGCGATGTAAAATTGGGAAATTAATTGTTTTTGACAACGATTCACACAGGGTATAGCGCGGTATAAGAACCAGATGAACGTAACTACAAAAAATTCAAAAATCGTTTTTTTTTCACAAAACTGTTCGTGGAGTGGTGTCGCATGATATGCCAAAACGACGTAATTGTCCGGCCAATATTTCGCTAATTCCATAAAAACTAAATGGTATAAAAAACAAATACAATCGAACTAGAAACACGTACCTAGGTTGAGTACCATCAAAATAGTTTTAAAATTGTTGGTTTAAAGTGGTGCCACAGGAACGTAATTATTAGGGATGGGCCGAATATTCGTTTTATATTCGTTATTCGGCAGGTTTACCGAATATTCGTATTCGGCCGAATATTCGGCTAAATCACCGAACGTTCGGCAAAGTGGTACTCAAAGTATTTTTACTGTATTGAGCCGTATATGATTTAGTATGAGTTGAGTGTTAAATGGGTTATTTTTATGAGGTAAGTAATTTACATGTTTTTGTCGACACTATAGTTTTATTTCCAATAACAGCAGATAAAAATATGGTTATTAAAAACAAAGTATAAGTATGTAGATTTTTTGGGATTAAGCTACAGTGAACCCTTTATAATAAAATAATATATGTTATTACAATCAGTTCTATAATGTAAGAAAGAATTGCATGATTAAATTACAACATTTCAGCAGTTAAGATAATCATATTTCTAGTTTCTACTTAAAGTGGCGAAAATTAGTTATTGTCTTATAAACTTTAAAGTTTAAACGTTAAAAGTATTAAACCAATATAGTTTTTTTTTTAAGAGAAAGAATTAATTTCATTTTTATAGGTATTCATTTGAGAGATCAATCAATTACCCCTACACAAACAGAGTTAATCAATTATATTAGTGAAATACTAAGACAAATATGAGATCTTTATAAGAGACCAAATCGAATATTAAGGAACATAACCTTAAGAATTCACATTTTTATTAGCTTTTTATACAGGGCTACTGGTAAATCGACGTATTCCTTGCACCACGTTATAGGGGGGCTAACATGCAACAAATTTAACCCCATATACGAGTATGTTCTACGAAATTCAATGGATTTCGAGATAATGCAATTTTTATATTATTTTGAATAATACCCAGAATTCCTTCTTAAACACTATTTATCTCTAAAATATCAAATTTATCGGCTTTGATTATGATATTAGCTTGTAGCTGATACTTTTACGAAGCTTTCTGCGTATTTAACTGTTCTTAATGACCATCCAATTGAAAGTAATCATTAAAAGTTAAATAAGTGTATTAGAAAATCATCGAGGTACACGATAAAGAATGATGTTTATCTCAAAAATTTACTATGACACTAAGTGTACAAAATGCAAGACAAACATCCTTATTTAATCAGCTATCCAACGAGGTATAAACGTTCAAAAAATATTTAGAAACTAATGTAAAAATGTCTTATAATACTAACAAAGGCGATTTCTGAAAAATCTCTACAAGCACGCAGGTGGCCCGTTAAGTGCAATTCATTGCATATTCCTCGCGTAGAGATTAAACAGCAGTCTGTCGGGCACCAACTGTCCTCTAAATGTCAGGATTAGATTAGGTCAGGTCGTTAGGTTATGTTTGGTCAGGGTTAGGTAGGTTAGGTTAGGACCTAAGTGTGCGAGGGAACACCGGGGTGGTTTTAGTCAGTAAGAGTCTGACAGACCCCTCGGCCCACCCCCAGGACGGAGGACATCCATGAGGATATCCAGAAGGCAAAAAAAAAATGGTTAGGTTAGGTTACGGTTAGGTTTAGTTTAGGTCACAACTTCGGTGCCCTGGGATCTGGAGGCGAGGGCCCTCGCGCTGAGATATCGCCAAAGCGAGCAGACGCTTGAGCGGAGTGGTCTTCACCAGATCCTAGTGGCTGTGGAGGGAACGACTTGCGCAACCCTGCGCAGGGCACGCCGCAATAGTGGCGGTAAGACCCGTAATGGAGGAGTGGCTGGGGAGGCGGCATGGCAACCTCAGCTTCCAGATGACGCAAGTGCAGATACTCGTATCTCAGCGCGGGGGCCCTTGCCTCTAGATCCTAGGGCATCGAAGTTGTGACCTAACCTAAACCTAACCGTTTTTTTTTTTTTTTTTTTTTTTTTTTTTTTTTTTTTTTTTTTTTTTTTTTTTTTTTTTTTTTTTTTCGGGGTGGAAATCCTCATGGATGTCCTCCGCCCTGGGGTGGGCGGAGGGGTCTGTCAGACTCTTACTGACTAAAACCACCCCGGTGTTCCATCTCACACCTGCGCCGAGGGTCGCGGGAACTTATGACACTTCCGCAACCCCCGGCTGAACCTAAACCTAACCGTGACCTAACCTAACGACCTAACCTGACCACTTTTTTTTTTGCCTTCTGGATATCCTCATGGATGTGCTCCGTCCTGGGGGTGGGCAGAGGGGTCTGTCAGACTCTTACTGACTAAAACCACCCCAGTGTTCCCTCGCACACTTAGGTCCTAACCTAACCTACCTAACCCTGACCAAACATAACCTAACGACCTGACCTAATCTAATCCTGACATTTAGAGGACAGTTGGTGCCCGACAGACTGCTGTTTACTCTCTACGCGAGGATTATGCAATGAATTGCACTTAACGGGCCACCTGCGTGCTTGTAGAGATTTTTCAGAAATCGCCTTTGTCAGTATTATAAGACATTTTTACATTAGTTTCTAAATATTTTTTGAACGTTTATACCTCGTTGGATAGCTGATTAAATAAGGATGTTTGTCTTGCATTTTGTACACTTAGTGTCATAGTAAATTTTTGAGATAAACATCATTCTTTATCGTGTACCTCGATGATTTTCTAATACACTTATTTAACTTTTAATGATTACTTTCAATTGGATGGTCATTAAGAACAGTTAAATACGCAGAAAGCTTCGTAAAAGTATCAGCTACAAGCTAATATCATAATCAAAGCCGATAAATTTGATATTTTAGAGATAAATAGTGTTTGAGAAGGAATTTTGGGTATTATTAAAAATAATATAAAAATTGCAATATCTCGAAATCCATTGAATTTCGTAGAACATATGTGGGGTTAAATATGTTGCATATTAGCCCCCCTATAACGTGGTGCAAGGAATACGTCGAATTACCAGTAGCCCTGTATAAGTTACATGAAGGTAAATTTTCTTAAAACGCCCATCCGCGCGCTGTTCGTAAACGCATTCAGACTTGTATTGTTTACTTTAGGGAATAAATTGTGTCGAATATTCGGTTCGGTAAAAGTTTTACCGAACATTCGGCCGAATGTTCGTATTCGGTGAAATCCATGTTCGGCCCATCTCTAGTAATTATCAAAAACATTATTTTTCAATCGTAAAATTTTGCTTGGTTGACAGTTATTACGAGCCATAAGAACGTATAAGCTTATAAGTCATTCTGGCTGATAACAATATTCCGTTAAGATCTTTACATCATTGAACCAAAACAATGTTAATCTATTTACGCTGGTTTGGCAATAATTGCTAACTTCCAAAAGGACGTATTTAAAAACTATAATATTAGAAGTTAAATAAAAATTAAATACCAAAGTAATAACGTACCAGTCCAATTACAAAAAAAAAAAAAAAACTACAATAGCATAAAGAATTTTATTTTTTTGCTTTTAAAATTATCTCATAATGCATGACTGTATGTAGATGCCTTTTTTGAACTAAAAATATATTACTGTTTACTGTATAAGGCTAGTTTGAAGAGGTTATATTTTCACAGTTTTTTAGCTCTCCTGTAAAATTGGAAAAATGTATATAAGTTCATCTGGTTTTTATACCGCGATAGGCACTGAACTTTTTACATAGTGTTCATATTTTATTAGGTAATGTTCTATTGGCATATTTTCACTAAATTGTTGCCTTAACAAATGATGCCGATTCTGTTATGCACACACTGAACTTAATTCAGGCTATAACCATCTTTTTCATTCTGATAAAATAAGAAAGAGACGGACGTAAATAAGAGCTGTCAAATTTAGTTGATCTTTAATATCGATTCATATTTAGACGACACGTCACAGCGTATCGACTAAAAAACGTACGGTGAAGTTCAAGGCGTAAACTAGTTAGACATTAGACATCCCTAACTTAATTCGTACAGCGTCCTTTTGTCGTGCTGTCTATTAGTAAAATATTCTAAGCAATCCTCTAATTTTAGTTTTAAATAATCGAAATATAACAGCAAATATTATGTAACTAATCTTAAACCCAACAAGTACTAAGTAAAATGATCTTCAAACAGTAGAACAATGTTTTTTTGCGTTTGTTATTGACATAACAACAAACGGTCAATGCTCACGATTATGCTAATTAAACTGCTACAATACGCACTCGGCAAGCTTTTAGATAATGAAATTAACGGCAACCGCATTCATTAGGTCTGTTTGTTTTGTTAATAAAGCTAATGTTAACAATTGTTGCTAGTATAATACCTTGAGTAAACAGAGGAATAGGTTATTAACATGTGGTTGGCCAATTCGTTAAAATGATAACTCCTTTTGAACGGTTTTACAAGTAATGAAGAAAATTGAAAAAAATCTATGATACGAATTTTCTTAAAACTTTATGATCGCCTGGTATAAATAGTTTAAATGCGCGGATATGATTTTGCTTGATTGAAAATTAAATGTGTTTTTTCATTTTAGTCCTGCTATAGTGGTACGCGATCGTATCTAAACCACCTGAAAATGTACCTATGTATGAGTAAAAAAGTGTTTTTTTGAGCATATAATATACAGGCTGTAAGGGTAAACACACTTACCCTTGAAACCAGTGGTTTGGTTTCATTTATAGAACGTAAAATCAATGAAAAATAACAAACTTTGTTACCTCCACCCGTTTTATCGTCTTTTAGGACGGTGTTTAAATAAATAAAAAAAAAACGAGTGAGTCCAATAATAAAAAACGTATAATAAAAATAAAATTGACTATGCGGAGGCACACAAATTTGTAAGGTCGTGGGTTTACGGCCGTCTGTTGTCACACCTGCAGTGAAAGGGACTTCCCTGCAGAAATTCGGCAGCAGTCCTCCCAGGCCGGAGATGGTGGGTGGCCGATGATGCACGACGGCGCGGCGAGTATGGCGGGAAGGTGCAGCTGGGCGACTTGCTCAGCGCGCCACGGATGATGTATCTTCGCCGTATGCCGTAATCTTGTACGTTGATGGTTAATTGGGCAGTATTAACCTGGCCGTAGTTCCCAGAATCGGGAATTTAAAACTTTCACTTTTAATTAAGTACTACTTATTAAGTACTAATTTAACTTATTACGTCCGTCTCGGCTAGGGCGCTTCAACGGGACGCGATTTAGTGATAATTGAGACGTGCACTCAGGTTCAGCTTAGTAGCGACTGCCCGAGCTGCGCAACGTATGACCTTATAAGGCTATGAAAAAACTCCCCACACGACTAGATGCGCCGCGCGTTCGGAAATGCATAAACCCAAAGAACGAACATTAATTTATTGTAAATGTGTTCCTTTATTTTTAAATATTGGTTTAGTTAAAACATTTATTATTTAGATTTAGTTTTAAGGATAGATTTTAATTAATTAATTTAGTTTTAAGGTTTTTGAACTACATCAATTAATAAAACATGATTAGTCATGTAACGTTTCGTTACAACTTTGTTTTTTTCTAAAATTTTAATTTTTCCCCAAAATCATTTCACCCTATGCGCGGGGGCTACAAGCTACGGGAGGGGGCGCGGGGAACTCGCCGCATGGCCTGACGCACGGCCCCGCACAGTTTGCTACCCCAGTCAGTCAGCTGTCTCGTTAGCGAGTGTGTGTACGCCGCGTCATAGCGCCGCCGCGCCGCTCATTTCTCGCGCGTATATTTTTTTATTTATTTTTTACTCGGTCATATATCTTTATATTTAAGTCAACTACCCATGGTTTGAGTGATAACGGTGTTTACCCTTACATGCCGTATTTGTGTTACACAATTATTTTGATGCCACGCATAAATTAATGGAGCTAGCGGCTGTCCTACGAACTCGCGGACCGCCCGCCGTGCGCCGCTGCCATTCAGTAGGACTGTACGGCACCGCATCCAGTTCACCCGAAAATATCAAGCCAACTGATCGCGTTCGCTTCGCTTCGCGCCGCGCCGTACCGCACTCCAGGTGCGTTTGGTCACGTAGGCTACTTCAATAGGTATCGACTGTTTGCTGTATTCCCGTCGCACCGCGCCGCTTCGCGTTCGCTTCTTAATCGCTCACGTAGGACGCCGCGTAACGCGATATCGCGTTAAGAACGCAAAACAAATGCAGAACCATCTGCATTCGTTTTGCGTATTATCTTTTTTTATGATCACTACCGTAAGACCTGATCACAACCAATCAGAACGAGTTATATTGTCACCTCAGACCAAGTAAAAAACCAAGACAGAACGCTGCGAACAATACAGTGAAGCATGCAAAAACTACTCCTCCGATCTGTGCATACACGCACACATTTACAACATTTTTCAATCAAACTACACCTCCTAAGTGCACACATGTTGACGAAACCGATCTCACGTCACTGTTGACAGCGCTCTGTCTTGGTTTTTATTTGATTTGAGATTGTCACTATCAATAATGTCAAACATCTTTAACCAATGAAATTACTTGGGCCTTGCAATGGCACCATGAGTTCCCCAGTTTTACGTCTCAGAGTAGGAGATGCAACTGCTCCTTTCCCATGTCAGAAACCATGAGTTGCCTTCTAATAACCATGAAAAGAGTTGCAGTTTTAGGATCATTTCGCTTTCGCTCTGTCAGCTCTCACCGAATCATCGATGTATTATCATAATGTCATGAACCGAAAATAATGTTATTGATAGCTAATTTTCCTTTCATCCGTATGAAAGAAATATAGGAGATGAAGAGTATGAAAAACAGGAAACTGTTACTAAAGACGCTGTTTATACGTAATCAAGCGTGGGTAGTAACATACTTGTAACACACGAGACTCTCACAAAATTAACCATTCAACGTCACACCAATTTTGAATTTTAACATACGCATTTATATGCATGAGCTGTAGCATTTTCATCGAATCGGTTCGTCGTCTTATCCTTTATTTATTTTCATGGAAATTCATGAATCGTCTACCATTTATGAGTTATAAACGGTTTTACAAGCGTGCGGCGTTTGAGTTGATATACTGCGGGGAGCGAGTGAAAATGATCTGTCGTCATCGAGAGGCGCTGCACCGGCTTGATAGCCGCCCGCATGAAGTGTTATATCTCTTGTAACATGTTCCATGATGTTGAATTTATCACTGGCTTCGATGATTGAGGAAAATGTAAGGGAATTTTGCTTGGAGTAAATTTTAAACGAATTTAACCTGATGAGCGTTTATTTTTTATTGCCACACTGAGGTTGTTGTATGAGTGAAGCGCAATGCATTTTAAGTATGTAAAGACTCTGCCACTATTGGTAACTATTATGTTATGATAATTAATGTTAACGGACCCATTTCAAGGCTAAATCCAAATAAGAAAAATGGACCAAATCTAAATTGTTTACATTATCAAAATTAGAATTTAGATTTGGTCCTTTTTGATTGAAATGAGGCTCATTATCAGGATCGGATAGTAGACCGACAAACCGTTAAAATGATGTTGAGATAATGATGCCATCCGGATAAATCAATATCATATCCTCATTTTCTCAGTTCTCTCAAGTTAAGATTCGTAATATCGCGCCTAAGCCATCACTGTTACTGTTAATAATCGTATTATTGGACCCATAAAATTTTATGTTTACTATTATCGTTTGAATCGATCGTTTGAAGGGCATCTCAACTTGTGTCATTATTTCCGAGTATTCGTTATACGAACAAAGAATTTGGTGCTAATATTATGATGAAATTCCGTTTAATATGTATTTAGGGAATATTAGCTGTTCTTACATGAAAACCAATAGTAAGTGAGTAGCTAGCTGCAAATAATCGTTAGCTCCGTTTAGTTTTTCGTGAAATTACCATATTGAAAATGCATAATTGAGTTCTTTATTCTGTTTTCACTAATATTCGCGATCTAATGGGATTTTTCTTGTTCTGAACGATTTGACTTTGTATCTGGTTCCTTTGATATTTTAAGTGGAATATTTTCACTTTCAGCAAATAAGACGCAAGTTCAAATATCACAAAGTGTAATGTTATTCTTAAACCATTTAAATTCTCAGTATTTGTGTAAAACATGACAGAATTTCAAAATATGAAGGCAGGGAAAATTAGAAAATAGGTCGAATGAACGAGGTCAAATTAACGGAGACATTAAGAACAATGTAAATAATGATATCAAATAGAAAAATATTAACATGTCATATACACACATCAAAAGTGTCTAGGGATCAAGCATTTTTATGCGGATTTCTTGAGATTGAGATGTGGCTTTGTAATAAATTTATGATTTTATAAATTTATATGGATCCTTTTTGGTGCATTTCATAATTTGAATCAGGAACTGTGAATCAAATTCGAGTAAAAGATGAAAATCAGCTGTCAATATTTTCCCTATAAAAACATACAACGCATTGAAGACATTATTAGTGCTACTGTTTCCCTACTACTGATTAAAACCAACGTTATTATGGAGCGGCGACGTCATTTAAGCAGGGAAGAAATGCTCAGAGCCGTGGGAATGATAGAAGCTGGTTCCCGGCAACGTACTGTGGCTTTAGCTCTGAATACAAGTCAGAGTGTTATCAGTCGACTTTGGACACGTTACCGAAGCACTGGTACCGTGGCTGAGCGCCATGGAGGACGGTATCGCTGCACCACACGGAGACAAGACCGATACATTCAAATCTTAACTCGAAGAGCTCCAACAATAACCGCCATGATGTTAGCCGTGAGGCTTCATCACTCTTCAGGGAACTTAATTAGCGACCAAACAGTCAGAAACCGCTTGCATGAAGTGAACCTTCATTCCCGAAGACCGCTACGGGTACCACCTATAGCAATGCACAATCGTAGGATTCGATATCAATGGGCTCTTGGACACAGAAATTGGGCAGAAGAACAATGGCGTTTCGTGTGCTTTTCTGATGAGTCTCGTTTTGGTATGAGACCGGATACAAGACGTATACGACACTGGAGAACCCCTGGAGGCCAACAGCGATTAAAATCCTGCCAGGAAGTCCATCCTTATAGTGGTGGAACCATCATGGTATGGGCGGGTATTTGGATCGGCGGAAGAACTGAGTTGATTTGGATCAGAGGCAACCTCAACGCTCAAATTTATGCTGAGACGATTGTATCAGACGTCATCGTTCCTCTACAAGCGCAAATCGGTCCCTTATTTCAGTTAATGCATGATAATGCACGACCGCACACCGCAAGAGTTGTAAGACAGACTCTCGCCGCAGCTAACATCAATGCCTGCCTGCCCTGGCCTGCTCAGTCGCCAGACTTGAACCCGATTGAGCATGCATGGGATATGCTACAGAGAAGAGCTCTGCCGAATATGGAGGGTATCCAGTCGCAAGAAGACCTTTTTTTGTTGTTGCAACGAACATGGGCGGCCATTCCACAGCGTGATTTGGATGAACTCATTTTGAGTATGCCAAACCGATGTTCTTGTGTTGTTAGTGTTCGCGGTAGAAACACGGATTATTAATTGTTTAAGTTACCCAATAAAATTTTAAAGAAAACTGTTATTTCAGTCTTTTTTTCGAACTTATGTGTTAGTGGTTCAAATGTCAAAAATCCCTTTATTAGGAAAATGGCAAATTTCTTTATTAATGCAAAGGTGACTTGGTTTATCGTTACTGTGACAAACGAAAACACTTTATTTGATGAATCCTTAAAGAAAATTTTAATTAATATCAATCAGGAGAAAAGTTATTGCAAAAATATATGTTGATCCCTAGACACTTTTGATGTGTGTAGCTTAATATTTGTGAGTTCGTAGTGTTCTCTGATTAGAACTGGTATTTCAATTGATACCATGGTATAGAATGGTCTTGGTGGATCTATCTCAAAATAACCTCACTTAACATAAATCAGCATTATTATGGCTTTGCATAGATTGATGGTGCTGACTTTTCACAAAAGTTCTCACTTCTTACAACATCGTTAACTCAAAAAACACAACCACCCTTTTCACACAATTTATAAAATTACCTTTTAAAATTTCTCGCAAGATACAGTACATCATATTTTATACGCCACAAAATTCTCCGACACCCTGCATTCATCAAAAGTATTTCGCTAAACACATCAGTATACGAGAGAGTGAACAAAAAAATCAAGTTTTGTTCCTCAGAAATAATAGGTATGACTTCAGTACCATTGTGATGAAACTCGCTTAAGTTTCCGTTCCAGACACTCCGGGCGTCACTATCGTGTCTCGTGAATAAGATAAGAACGACGCTTCAATGTTACTATACGAACTCGGATGTTATTTCGCTTTAAATGTTTTTGTAGATACTGAGCTTGAATCAACTGACTGTGAGGTTAAATCAACAGTTACTTGTTTCTCCTTCAGTGACGTAGGGAAAGAACACAACACAAATAGGGCGATGAACATTCATGCCAGTGCCGTCAATAAAATCCACGCAAACGTACGATTAGAACTGATGCTGGAACGGCTAACGTAGGTTGTGCAGCTTATGCGATGTCGTGATGTTGGATAATGGTGGATGACAGAACAACATCCATATTATAAGATTTCTCAAAATCAAGGTTTCAGAAAGTTCATGCTATCTTCCAAAATATGTTATACATAACATTAACATGTAAATAAAGTCAGAACGACGGTAAATATACGCTGACTAACATGAATTTGGTAAAACATCTCACGAAAAAAACACATAAAAGTGAATATCGAAAACGCTGCACAAAGTACATAACTAATTTAACGCTCATAATGACACACGAGAAATTCTCGACTTTCAACATCATAGTAACACTTTGCCACTTGAGGCTGCCATCTCTTTTTGCACGGTTATTACACATGACACGCTACGCTTAGCGTACGTCCCGAGCTGCCACCCTCTAATTTTATTTAGCATATGAAATTTTATCTCCAACACATCAAAGGGACTTTGAAGTTTCAGGAACTTTGAAATTTTGTCTCGTCTCCTCAGTTGATTGTTTCTCGCGTATATTTTTTGGGTTGAGGGACTTTTAGTTCGCAATGAGGGTTTTAATGAGGCAATGTTTTGCGAGTATTTTTAATCCTCTCACAATTTCACATTTGGCTTTAGCGGTTGTTTTACAAAGAGTAACATTTGTAATTAAGGATCTTGTCGTTTTTTTGTATTTCATTTTGTAATAATTAAATACCATGTCTGTACTAACTGATTATTAATTTCTACACTAGTGTTTTGGATACTTCTTTGAATATAAACTATGGTTTGGAAGGAACTTGAACGCGCGACCGTTTGTCGCGATTATTAATTTTCTTTTCGAGTTTTTTAATCTTCTTTCTCGAATAATCACTGTCGTTGTTTTTGTGACTGCGTTTCGGCATTATTTTACACTTTTTCTTGTAAAATGAGGAATTAATGTGGTGATCGGCGAAGCACAAGAAACAGAAAGAGGAAAAGAAGTAAACACAAAAAAAAATAATGAATTCAAACTTTGTGGATGATAAACGATATCTTAGACGTTATTACTACAATGTTACTTTAATCTCTTTGGACGAAGCAACTCGTATAATTTGGATAGAACTTCACTTAAGGTAAGTTCGTTTAATCTCTAATTTCATTTTACAATTAAAAATTATATGTCCATGTATGTACTAAATGATTATCGATTTCGAGACTAGTGTTTTGGATACTGCTTTGATTTAACTCCAATCTTCTCTCGTGTCGACACGAGTTATTTGAGAATATCATCGTCCATATCCCAAATCATTGTTGCATCTTTTTCAGCCGATTTTAATTTCATATAAGTGTATTAAGCCATACCAGCGAACATCCACTCATATTTCATCTCCCAGCATATTTCCATTAAGAATTTCATTTAGAATATTACAAGAGGTTGTTTGGGGACGACGACCTGGCACCGTTGGCCCCAACGAACTTAACTTTTTATTTACATGAAGGATGATACTAAAACCTTACACCGAATCACAATGAGAGTTCATTTTCTTTTAGAAAATTGTTTTTGAGATTATCTCCTTTGGTAGTGTGCTTTTTCTGCTATCCTCTTACGAGTACTATGTGAGATGCAGCGAAATGATAAATTGTAATTTTCGCTTTCTTCTAGGGTTGAAAGAAAAACTAAGAATGTATCAGTTCTTCAACATCTTGAGCAGGTCGTAAACCTCGAGTGAGAGAAAGGAAAGAGTTTCTGTTGTACGAGTAAATAAGTGAAGAGCTGACAACATGTTATTACGGAGCAATTTAATCAAATTTTGAGCTTTTCCGTTCATGCGGTTTTATGTATGGAATTAGCAGTGTTTTATTGTAATATGAAGATTGTTGTATTATTATTTATGTTAGCGTTAAATTATGTGTAAATTATGTATTTGGAACCCTTGAAATATGGGTTTTTGTAACACAAATTCAATTTAATAACTTTCTATGTTATTTTAAAGATACACTAGATAAGACTGCCTTGTCAGTCTAGTGGTCGCAACCGCCACTGCTTAGCGTGAGGTCCTGGGTTCAATTTCCAGGTCGGGCAAAGTGCTATTGGGTTTGTGGAGAAACTTGGTGTGGTGTTCCTCCAACCAAAGGGAGGATCCTCCAACCAGGCGGAGTCTTGTGCCTGGCGGGCTACTGCCCAACGGTTGATGTTGGGAGGTTGTATATATACTACTAGCTTTTGCTCGCGGCTTCGCTCCCGTTAATTTACGGATCCCTAATTTTTTGACCCCAAAATATAGCCTATAGCACTCAGGGATAACGTAGCTTCCTATTGGTGAAAGAAATTTTGAAATCGGATGAGTGATTTCGGAGATTACCTCCTACATACAAACAAACAAACAAATTCTACCTCTTTATAATATTAGTATAGATCTGCGTGTTAAATCTTGATTGCGCGATGTAGGATAGTTCGCATGTGGCGAGATAGATGCCGCCACAGGTTTCTTAGTAATAGCCCGGAGTCTGGATTTGTGCCCTATTGATGGCAATTAGCTCACCCCCTATTACATGGGACTTGAAAAACGAAATTAGGGTGAACTATACACCTCTGCCCAACCGTTCGGGAAATATTGGCGCGATTTTGTGTTTAAAGATACAAAAGAGTAAATGACGTAAACAAAAAGTCTTGACCCAAAACCCTTTCAACATTTTACAAAATCAAGCCAATCGCTTACAAATACTTGCTTATTTGGTCTATTTTCCACGTTGTAACATTAAACAAGTAGAACAACGAATCCCGGAGGTGCAAATATAAAAAAAAAGCGAGAGAGAGCTAAATTGGCATTCAACTGCAACGCGCGCATTCCCCAAGTGGACAAAGCTATCAGAATTTCCGATGAGTACGTCTGTTAGTACGACGTTCGATTCCCGTTTTGTTATCGCTCCCTAAACGTGGGGAGGTTTCAGTTGCCGATACCCTTTTCACTCCTTCGTATGTGAGTTTACATTCTTGCAGTCTTTATCGACTACGTTTTGGATTCAAGGAAATTGTTGCCGTATTTGCTGCTGGGATTCAGTTAAATGGGAATGCTTTCGAACATGTGCTTTTTGTTATGATCTAAAAATAAGAGGAAATAGAAGGAAAGTACTAAGCGTTTGTTAATATAAAAGTTAGTGAAGTTAATTGGCAGAATTAATTGTGTGTGTTCATCGTGAGCGACGGACAATTTGTTTCTAATCAAACCTTGTGTCTTTGATTCCTCTACCATTGTTTACATGTTCAGCACTTGTTGTTATAGCAATTTCCATTGTATTGCTCTATCTAACAACAACTCCTTGATTGTTTTTTATGTCTTAACTTCAGTCTTCTCCTTCAACTACTTTTAATTGGTCTGCCACGTTTTCTCTTTGCCTCTAATTTCCATTCTATAATTTTGTCCCCTATTTTCTCTACATTATGATCTAATATACTTCTCTCAATTTTACGTCCAATCCCAATTCTACGTCCAATTTAAATTAGAACGTCTTTAAATAAATTAGTACCACATCTTATATTTCAAGATGGACTCCAATTTTTATCTAATTACCCTTTATGTTGATTGAAGACGACTTTTTAATGTTCCAATAGAAACGAAACGGGAAAATATAAAAATTAAAGTGTGTTACGTTGGATTCTCGTACAGCCATAATTCCTTCAATATGGGGAGGTTTCAGTTTTCAATACCTTTTCTCTTCTCCGAGCGCTGTGTACCGCATTCTCGGAACTGCATTATTACAGTCTCCATCGAGAAACGTTTTTGATTTTACAAAACGTCTGTGTATTTTGGTAAAATGCGACTTTAAAAGTAAGAATACGAACGTATTTCGTTTTCTTGGAATACAATTTTGGTGATTTTTATATAGGCTGATGATTTTTATATGACTTCTTAATAATGGGTTATACATATCCTAAGGTAACGGAATTGCCCAGAAACTGGGTTGCGGAGGTCTGATGGCAGTCCCTCTGTGTATAATACTGGTCATTCAGCCGCATTCGGTTAGGCTGGAAGCTAACTCCAACATAGTTGTTAACAATTCAACACATTTGCGGACGATTTTAAAAGTGTAATGTGCGTATGTCTGAGCTTTTGCGAAAGCAAGACGATTTGACGTAATGTTTATAATTGTTTTGTTTATATTTGTTATATTTTCGTTACTTATTGCGTTATTTATTGTGTTTATGACTTGTTCTAGTCTGTTATGTTAATGTAATTGGCTTATTGAAGCCGTATTAGCATAAAAAAAAAATTGTTGGGAAAAGGTTAGGCAGAACATATTCTAAGGTAAAACGAGTGGAAATGGAGGAAGCTTAACAGTAAAGAACGGTTTACCATACGAGATATAATCGACAACCGTGGCAAGCAAAGCAACTAAAGCACAAATACGAACTCGATGGTTTCATAACGATAAATCAAAACAAGATCAAACCTAAAAAACTCTTCGGATAAACCAATAGTGCTAATTATAAATCATATCAACAAACATTAGCAGAAAACACTTAAATTCATACGAGTGCTACTAATGTGACTGCGGGCAGAACAATCAAAGGTAAATAAACAGAAGAAATATGTAGAACGGAATAAACATGGCGGCGGTGCGCCCGACAACTGAATGTACGGGACATGCCAGCGTGCAGGGCTGCTGCGATGGAGTATTTTAAATATTTAATGACTGTTTTATAAATAGGTAAATATTATAGAATCAGACAATGTCAGGACAGTGGCGCTCGATACAATAAGATCGCACAATTTTAAAGGATTTTATCACTAGACTATATTTGACGAAGATGAAGAAGAGATAAATGGAAAGTGGGCACTTAAATTTTAAAAACATCATACTGTTACTGATCTACTTGCTTCTTCTGTAGCATCGACACGAGCCATACAAGAATAGCTCGTGTTATGGTGAAAATATTTGCTTTGGTTGGTTGGTTTGGCAAGGTTGGGTAAGTAGCGTCACTCGTGGAGGCTTTTTAATGCACCAATCTGATGGCTTAGGATCAATCTCAAATAATAAGAGATTACCATTGTACTCCACTAGTAAATACCCCATATAATATTTACAAATAAACTTAACAGTAGCAAAATTCTTTTAAACATTTTTAGGTGAACAAAATGGACTATGTGAAAAATAAAGTGGGTAAGAAAAAAGTCAGTAGGTACTGGCTGTTAAAAAATAATGGAAGGGGAATACAAACATGTTGTCCCCATTCCACCTAGAGTGGGATAAGGCAGGGAGATGATGCCGAAAATTGATTTCTCTCAACACCACGAGACTCAACATTAGAAACAGTTCAGTAGTCTTCTAGTACCCACTGCTGAGTATTTTCCTTCTCTTTTTTCTTCTTACTACAATTGAAAACATAAATTAGAATAACAATATCTTCCAATTACAGCACGCCACCCCTGGCTGCAATTGCAACGTGTAATTAGAAACGTTGTGAAATTAACGCGCCAACCGCTTTCAAAACCGAAACAATCGCGGTCGCAGAACAACTAGAAATAGTGTAATTTACATCACGTCTGTTTCATAGCTTTTGTGTGCTTGCTATAATGTAAGGCAACAGCGTGAGGTATTCGAGATGTATGCCATTTTTAACCGACTTCAAACAAGGACCAATTGTCTCAATTATGAGACTGCATTTTGTTATAGTGTGACCATTTACCATAGCGAGTTTCCTCCGTGCCTCGGAAAGCACGTAAAGCCGTTGGTCCCGGCTGTCATTTGTAGATCTTTGACAGTCGTTACTGTTGGTCAGAAGCCAGAAAGTCTGAGAACCAGTCTTACCAAGAGTATCGTATTACCCAGTTACTGGGTTGTGGAGGTCTGATAGGCAGTCGCTCTATGTAAAATACTGATATTCAGCTGCATCCGGTTCGACTGGAAGCCGACCCCAACGTAGTTGGGAAAAGGCTAGGCAGATGATGATGATTTTGTTATAGTGTTGTACACCGCATGTCAACCGCGCAGCAGTGCAATTCTGTAAGAATCTCACCTCACACTTGTCGTGACACAGCGTGGATAACAAAACTACGCGTTATTGATTATACTGTCGATTATCTACAGGGTGTTAACGAATTCGTGTAATTCCTTAAAACCACATGATCTACTACTGATGTAGTACGGACAGAGTAGACGTAAAGGATTTAGATTGATTAAAATTAAAAAAAAATCATGCGGCTTTGTTACCGATCGTATCTAAACCACCTAATAAGGATTCAGTAAAAAAATTGGGGTGCATGAAAAGAGCCTCCACGAGTGACGATGCTTAAGTGCGTCCGGCGCACCCTGGGCATTCAGCCCCGCTACCAACCTTGCTGACTGGCTAATCTTTTCACTACGGCATGACCTATTCTCGTATAGCTCGTGCTGACACGATAGAAGAAATGAAAAAATATGAATTTATTTTTTTGCAAAAAAATTGTTTTATTTTTGTGAACATTTCGATGCCACGCATAAATTAATGAAAGCACGGCGACACGGCTGGCAGGCACGACTATCTCGATATCGCTCTTTGCAGTCAGATAAATCAAGGCTCTAAAATGACTCAGATATAGAAAATCAAGTTTTTTTTTTTAAATTTTATTTTTAGTTGATTTTCAAAAACTCTCATTTACGGTTAATCTCTGTCACCAGTAGATCACGTGGTTTGAAGGAATTACACGAATTCATTAACACCCTGTAGTGTTGTACACCGCATGTCAACCGCGCAGCAGTGCAATTCTGTAAGAATCTCACCTCGATCGCGACTGTCAATTAGACACTTGTCGTGACACAGCGTGGATAACAAAACTACGCCTTATTGATTATACTGTCGATTATCTATATGTTATTTGCTTCTATTATCTATACTGTGACATTATGGATATCGAGCTAACCGTCGATATTGAGGTGGGTTTCTTACAGAATGACACTACAGCTCATATTCGCTCATTTGCGACAAGAACGTCTTAAGTACGAAAAGTGTTTTTTTTTTTTCAGAAAATGTCTTCGGAATGTTTAAATAAAGGCGTTTTTTGAATAATTCGGTTTTCGGACTTAAGACGTTCTTGTCCCAAATGAACGATTGATTTGCAAGGTTAAGCTACGCTTGCTGCAGTCAGTCCGTAGAAGGGTGACCATTCGTTATACATGGAGATCTCTCCGTGCCTCGGAGAGCCGTCAGCTCCGAGTGTCATACCAATACCTATAAAAGTCGTTACGGGTAGTCAGGAGCCCGAAAGTTTGACAACTGGTCTAACCTTAGGATATCGGCATTGCCCAGTGACTGTGTTGCGGATGTCTGATCGTAGTCGCTCCTTGTAAAATACTGATATTCGGCCGCATCTGGTTAGACTGGGAACCAATCCCAACACAGTTGGGAAAAGGCTGGGAATAAAATGTTGTTACAATTTTAAGCTTGATTTACACAAGGTAAGTAACTGACTCCAAACTAGAGACAAGTCAGTGCTGACCCGATATTTACCTAGTGTAAATTGATCGCGACAGCGCTGTGCTGACTTAAATTTACACTAGATAAATATCGGGTCAACACTTCTTCTTCTCTCGTGTCAGCACGAGCTATACGGAAATAGCTCATGCTGTGGTGAAAAGAGTAGCCAGTCAGCAAGGTTGGTAGCAGGGCTGACTGCCCAGAGTGCGCCGGACGTACTTAAGTATCGTCACTCGTGGAAGCTCTTTTCATGCACCCCTCAGCACTGACTTGTCTCGAGATTGGAGTCAGTTACTCACCCTGTGTAAATCAGGTTTTACATTTCGTATAGATTTGTATGATTCTTTTTTGTTTTTAAGCATGCACCAGTAGGTTGGTTCCGTATACATTTGCTCTGTTGAAGCACTTTGGAGATAGTGAGAATGGAAGTCCTCAACGACGAACAGTATACGTATCGTGACTGAATTGTAATTTGTATTAGAAATAAGGATTACAATCGAATCATTTTGCATCTGACTGAGACATAAATTATTAGCAGTCCCTTCATGTCGAACTGTTGCACACTCTCAGTCACCCATACCCCGGACACTGACTGCGCTTAACGCTCTCCTGGATTCAAACCCAGACCTTGATTTTTTTGGGGATGCATGGAAGACGATTCTGTCGGAATGTATGAAGTATTGTGAGAGGAAAGTATGAATGTGTTACTTGTTTGTAGTTTGCAATATCTTTAAGTAGTGTAATTGGTTTCGGCCGTTCTATTTAAAGTAAAATAAATAAATGTAAATAAATATTGTGAAGGACACTCAAAACGGAAAATAAATGAATAAAAACCTACTTTAAAAAATCTAAAACCCATAAAATAATGGTTATGTCTCAAGTTTATTTATTTAATAAATTATTATAGACGTTTAATTTGTATTAACTAATATGCAATCGCAATCACCAATACGGGTAGTGATTAAAGCACTATTTTACGAACGTTCTTTAAAGTGCTCTAGTTAGTAAATGGATCTATACATAATGGAAATGTCTTTTGCATATAGTTTCACTAAGTGCTGGGACTTTTTGTCAGTTTCGCTAGATGTCGTGAAAATTCATTAAAGCATTATATCTAAAAAAACATGTTAAGTGCGAGTCGGACTCGCGCACGAAGTGTTCCGTACCATTATGTATAAAAACGGCAAAAATCACGTTTGTTGTATGGGAGCCCCCTTAAATATTTATTTGATTCTGTTTTTTAGTATTTGTTGTTATAGAGGCAACATAAATACATCGTCTGTGAAAAATTTAACTGTCTAACTACGGGTCATGAGATACAGCCTGGTGACAGACGGATAGACGGACGGACAGCGGAGTCTTAGTAATAGGATCCCGTTTTACTCTTTAGATACGGAACCCTAAAAACAACATTTCTGCGGTTTGAAGTCAATTAGAGATTTATTTCCGGATTCTGACTTCTTCTGGCCTTTCATTTTAATTTTCGCTCTTCGTAGCATTGTTTACGCCTCGCGGTGTGTTTGTGCTTCGGCACAGAAAATATCTTATTCAACGAACTTAACAAAAGAGCACTAAATTAAGTAGGGGATCATAATAAACACAAAACCATAAAACCAAGCCTTTTCCAAACGCAACTTCGTCCATTCCCATACACTGCACTTAATTTCAAAAAACCCCTAGATTTGCCTCCCAGCACGTATTCAACCGTTTTAATTCAACTCAAACGTATCCCTATCGTCCAAACTATGCGAAACCACGGAGTTTATTCGACGTCAGAACAAACTAGATGTCGCATCTGAATTTCAAATGCGACATTGCGTAACAGTACTTCTTTTTAGTGAAGACGTTATATTTTTAAACGTCTCTTCTGGTTGGATGAATTTGAAGAATTGAGGGAAAGCAGAATAAGTGGGTTTTAGTCTTTCTGATCTAGAATGTTTTTTTGAAAAATATGGTTGTGTTCTGTTTTCCACGAGGAGAGGCAGAACTAAAGAATTCCACTTGCCTCAAGCTGTGTCCACACTTTCGCGTGCAATGCAATACGCGTTTTACGTGCATCGTACGAGCACTGTGTTGACGCTTTTGCGTGTACTTAGCGAGCAGTTCACGTGTATGCTGTGAACATATACCAACCGTTTTCTTCGCAATAAGCCTGCCCCCTTTCGCAAGTTAGACGCGAACGGCACGCAAATTTTCGCGAACGAGTGGTTGTTGGTTTTCTTCGTGCATGTGCACGAAGTAACGAGCCTACAGCAGTTCGCGACAAGTTTAATGCATGCGCAGGTGTAGACAAAGCGTTATATTCACAGTGTTTGCTTATAAAATTTCTTCGTGGAAGCAAAGCATAGCTAGAATTTTCATATTTATGTTAGAAAGTATTAAAAATATTCACATATTTTCAAATTCAGCATTTTGAACGAACATTGTTGAAACATTGTGAAATTATTTTAATAGTTATTTAAATATTTAACATGCACATATTTATTTAGTTTTGCAGTTATAATTATTTATATTACCTTTAGATAACATTATAAAAATAAACACTGCATTGATAAACTGCCCATTTTTGTTTATTTTAATAGTCAAAGTTGTAAGAGTTTGAACATTACTCATCATACTTTTAATTTTTTAACACAATATTGTTAAGAGATTTCATTATTTATAAGTGCAAAAGAATGCAAATTATACTCCCATAAACATATTGAGATATCATGGAATAAATTACACAACACTCAACACTTTAGCCAACATTACGGCAGGAAGTGCCAACGTCAAGTCTCTAGTGTCACTGTCAGTTGACAGCGCCTCAGTGATGTGCAAAGAGAATATATCATGAT
The DNA here is from genome assembly GCA_905220435.1 of Amphipyra tragopoginis. NCBI lineage: Eukaryota > Metazoa > Arthropoda > Insecta > Lepidoptera > Noctuidae > Amphipyra > Amphipyra tragopoginis. The sequence continues at coordinate 26,862,416 of HG991997.1, read as the reverse complement.
GTGCGTGAGCCGCTAGGAATAGGACGCGTCGTAGGAAAACAGCTTAGTATTAGCATAGTCTACCTATATCTTACTCCTTACAGTCGGTCAACGTAGAACATTGTCGCAGAGCAATCATGCGGGGGGTTGCGGGGTGAAAGCGCGGAGGTTATGTCCCGAGTAGCCATACTGCATACTTGGGACATAACCTCCGCCCCTACATCATTTTGACATTTCATAGGACCTGTCAAATGTATGGGCGTTGACCCACTGTATGTAGTAAGTAGGTACACTGTGGTATTAGTATGATGGTATAAGCATAGCATAATCGACCTATTAAGGTCACGGCACAGCAACTGCACAACTGCAGCACGGCGTCGCCTCGAATTTAAGCTACGGCTAGCCGCCAGCGCGCTTAATACGCGTCGTCCGTAAGGTGCAAGCTCGCAGTCCGCGCGCCGGCCGTGAGGTGCAAGCTTGTGTTTCCCGCGCCTGCCGCAAGGTGCAAGCTTGCTGTCACCGCGTACACAATTGATAAATGGCATTTGTGATTGAACACGCCTAGGACTTGCACGACGTTGTTTCGCTGGCGACTCGGAGTCGGCGCGCCGTAAGCACGCAGTCGGCGCGCTGTAAGCACGCGGTCCGCTCGCTTGCAGGGCGCTGGCTGCGAGTGGAGTTGTATGGTAGAAGCAAGCGCGCTGACTGCCCACCGTTGACTTTTTCATATTGACATTATGAAATATATTATACGACACATTAATGCTCTAATTTGAATGACAAGTTAATTGCTGGGTTGGAGCGGTGCCGTTGCGGTGCCGGTATAGTGTGCCATGGCTTTTTCTGTCCCATTGCTGGCACGGCCTTCTCAGAGTGCGAATGGTTTAGGCCTAAGGGCTCGTTCACATAGAACATCCGTATTTCCAAAATCTTTTTTAACAGATCCGTCGCTACTGGAGCTCATGTTCACACTGCATTTACAGTACCGTTTCCCCGTGACACGCCCCGCGTGGTTTCGATCCGATAAAACGGATCAGTGTTTTAATACTATTGTGTGTGGGAACTCGCTCATACAACTACAAACACTATTGCCGAATAAAAACGTATGTGATAAAACGGACCTGTAATACGGACTGCTGTATATTTTGTCAGATCGGTATCTTTTTACTGGATCTGGAATACTGTCGTCTGTGTGAACTCGCTCATACAACTACATACGTCATCGCCGAATAAAAAACGTATACGATAAAGTGGACCTGTAACACGGATCTCGGTGTCAACGAGCACTTAGTCCACCGCGCTAGCCTGATGCGTGTTGGCGGACTACACACACTATCGAGAATTTTTTGGAGCCTTCTCATGTGTGCAGGTTACATGGTATTTTTCCGATTTTGAATGATAATAATACTTATACAGGCTGTAAGGGTAAGCACCGTTATCCTTGAAACCAGTGGTTTAGTTTCATTTATATGTAGAACGTAAAATCAATGAATTTTTTTTTTTTTTTTTTTTATATAATTTTCATTTTTCCTCAAAAGCATTTCACCCTATGTGCGGGGGCAACAAGCTACGGGAGGGGGCGCGGGAAACTCGCCGCGTGGCCCGACGCACGGCCCCTCACAGTTTGCTACCCCAGTCAGTCAGCTGTCTCGTTAGCGAGTGTGTGTACGCCGCGTCATAGCGCCGCCGCGCCGCTCATTTCTCGTGCGTATATTTTTTTATTTATTTTTTACGTGGTCCTATATTTTTATATTTAAGTCAACTACCCATGGTTTGAGTGATAACGGTGTTTACCCTTACATGCTGTATATGAAAAATATAGTGTCTGATCGATAATAGAACATTTAGTTGCTCCAGATACAGTTGATCTCTATTTGTTTTTAGTTACAGCGACCATTTGGTGTATGTAGCCACTGTTTTGATCACTTTAGCGACCGTCCTGAGGCTAGAAACCGATTTTCGAGTTAATAAAGTATGCCCCGAGGCACAAAACTGCGTTTCAAGTTAAGTTTGGTGCAGTGGCTAAACGATTGGCGTCTGCGCTACGGGTGGTGGATTCCCGCACGGAACAAATATTTGTATGTCCTACAGATAGCTCTTTCTGTGTGTGAATATTTGTGTCTGTAAACGCAACAACGACACAGGAGAAATCCTAGTGTGGGGCAATGTTTTTATTAAAGTAAATAAAGTGAGTCTCAAGACAAAAAACTATGCCTCGAGTTAATAAAATGTGCCTCGAAGGCACAAAACTGTGTCTACAGATAAAAACTGTTTCCGTCACTTAGTGGCCTGTGTGCGGTCAGACTTAAAATCCGGATACGAAAAAAATCCGCAAAACCTTTTCATTGCCTATATTCATTCTATCGGGTTTAGAATCCCGCAAACATAAGCCCTAGTTTGAAGGCAGAAACCTTATTTTGTGGTGAAAAATAAACCCAGAAGCTCGGCTGTTTGAACGTAAAATAAACTCAGTAAGACCGGCTGTTTGAACGTAAAATAAAAATAAATTGCTTATTGCTTATGATATTAATATCCAGTTATGGTAGATACCTTTGGATTAGAGTTGGGCAATTTTTTGAGTTTACAAGGCTTTTTGTGATTATGTTGGGTTTGTTGTTTTAACAGAACTTAGGCCGGGTGTACCGAAACCCGGGGCCCAATTCTCCTAAAATAAATTGTTGCCAAACGCAATCGAACCACAACCGTCAGTCAGTTTTTGTTTTCGAAAATTTTCAAAATGATTGATTTTGTTTTTTGTGTCAAACAATTCGACAGCTTTTGAAATTGAGAACTGTCTGAATGAACGGTTCGCCCTTGGTTCGGTTGTGATTTATAAAGATTTATTTTAGGAGAATTAGGCCCCTGAGTCATCGAAATCGTTATTCTAATCGTTTATTGTTTGCCTCAGAATTTTCCGACTTTTTCGAAAAAAAAATCAATAATTGTACATTTCTCCATTGTCAATAAAATAACTTATTAATACACAGCATTTTGTAAAAAAACAAAATGTTTTTTTTTTATTCGGAATATTCAGAAATCTTCGAGGATACTTTTTACTCATTTTTAAATCAACATAATGGGCTGAATTTGCTATACATAAAACAGTTTTTCATATTTTCAGTTCTTTTCCATTCACAAAAATGAGTTGAATTCACTGTTTCAGTTTTCGGTACATCGTCCTTTACACCCAGTATGCTGCAAAAGATTGTGTGTTTGTCAGTGAAAAGGAACGAGTGAGTGGTTCAGTAGAGCAAACGCTGAAGAGTGCTGCATATTGCGGTACCTATCATTTTTATTTTCTGAGGCAAAGAGAAATAATAAAATATTTTTTTTAGTAAACAAATAACGCGACGTCTTACGTAGGCGGTTTAAAGCGACGCGAATTGCGAAGCGATGCGATGCGGTGCGAAGCGGCGGCTTTGTCCTACGAGCTCGCTGACCGCGCGCCGCCGTCATTCAGTAGCACTGCACGGCACCGCATCCAGTTCGCGTGAAAATATCAAGCCAACTGACAGCGTTCGCTTCGCGCCGCGCCGCGCCGCACCGCACTTCACGTACGTTTGGTCACGTAGGCCACTTCAATAGGTATCGACTGTTTGTTGTTTTCGCGTCGCGCCGCGCCGCTTGTAGATCGCTCACGTAGGATCAGGCTTTTTGAAAAATCGTAATTAGTCCGAATTGCGTATCACATTCGTAAATTCAATAGCTTTCATTTTGACAATACAACAATATTCATTGCGGACGGATGGATGAATATTGTTATTCAAAATTATGTTTCACAATCATATTTATACAGGGTGTAAACGAATTCGTGTAATTCCTTTAAACCGCGTGATCTACTGGTGACACAGATTAACCCTAAATGGGTATTATTGAAAACCAACTTAAAAAAAACAAATAAAACTAGGTTTTCTATTTCTGAGTCATTTTAGAGCCCGAGTTAACTGACTGCAAAGAGCGACATCGCATTAGTCGTGCCCGCCAGCCGCGCGCGCGCATAATTTTTGAAAAAAAAAGTTTTGTTAAAAATGTTTTCTTATTTTTTTACTGAATCCTTATTAGGTGGTTTTGATACGATCACTTATCCGTACCGCATGAAAAAAAAGATTTTTTATTTTTAATCAAGCTAATTCCCATGCGGAGCCAATCTACACCAGTAGTAGATCACGTGGTTTTAAGGAATTACAGGAATTCGTTAACACCCTGTATAGATACATAGAATTTGCTTTATTGTACACCATTCTTCTTCTCTCGTGTCAGCACTACCTAGAGAATAGCTCGTGCCGTGGTGACGCCCAGGGTGCGGCGGACGTACTTAAGTATCATGACTCGTGGAGGCTCTTTTCAATGTACTCCATAAGAATAGAAAAAAAAACAGAAACAATTTTAAACAAGGTTACAATGGCGGTCTTATTGCTAATAGCGATATCTTCCAGACAACCTTTGGATAGACTAGGAAGACGAAACTGCTGCAAACTTTAAATTTGTAATATAATAAACATAAACTTACGCCTGCATTCCGCGAAGGGTTGGCAGAGGTGTATAATACACCCACATTTCGCCGTTATGTTTACATCCCATGTAATAGGGGGCGAGCCTATTGCCATCGACCGGGCACAAATCCAGACTCCGGGCTGCTACTGAGAAATTCCACACGGAAAAACCCAATATCACTTTGCCCGACCTGGGGATCGGACCCAGGACCTCACGCTCAGCAGTCACACTTGCTACCGCTAGACCAACGAGGCAGTCAGTTTTTTTTTTTTTTTTTAAACATTGCTCCACCTAAGATTTCTCTTGTATCGTGGGTGCGTTTACAGACACAAATCTCACAAACAAACGCCCAGACCCGAAACAACTATCTGTAGGCCATACAAATTTTTGTTCCGTGTTGGAATCGAACCCACGACCCGTAGCGCAGAAGCCAATCGCTTAGCCACTGCACCAAACGTCGTCAAATTTGCTTATATATTTGATATCAAAAACTATAAAAGTAAATAAAAAATGAATACACTGAGAAACATCAGCTGCTAAAAAATAAACAACCTTAAACCTATTTACGAAGAAAACGAAATAAAATATTCAAAAAAACAATTTCATCTCCACCATAAATCCACAAAACCATTCGACTCAACAAACGCGTTTAGCCAAATTCTTTTCGCCACATCAAAGCTAAGGATCAGGGCGCATTTGAAATTCTGATGCGGTTTTCTTGTTTGCTTCACTAACGGCCATCGTGCGGCCTGGACTCACATAAAGACACATTTCGGTAGATTGGTATGTGCTTTTACAAGGTTTTTCGGGCTAGTGCCTGTTGTTGTGACAGTTTTTCCCGATTTTTTGGTAATGGTTCCGTACTTGGATGTTTTGGTAAGCTGGTTGACTTGAAAAACATGTTGGTGCTTTTGTTTTGTTGTCTAAAAGGACTTGTGGATTCAACTGTGTATTAGTTACTTCGATTTCTGTGGAATTGTGATACTCGGAAGTTCTTTTTTCTTGAAAAATATTTATTTAAGTATACTTTTGTTGGAATTTTTCTTCTGTTGTGTCAGCACGAGCTTACGTCGTGGTTTTGTTTGTTGGAATTTAAGCTTAGATATTCAATTCAAAAGTCATTTTGCCCTCGCTAGCGGGTAACACTGGGTTGACAAAGGAAGGTAGCCGTCGATATAGATCAACGCACCCAATGTTATAAAGGCGGTGATCATTCGACGTAGCGGAGCATTCTGTGTTGATCAGCTGAAGAAGTCTGACCTTTTATATCTGACTAGCTTGTTCTTATTTTCAGATCTTGTATAATTGTGTAACTTATTATATTTTGATCTAGTTCATGTTAATAATACTAACCCAAAATATAAGTACTTGGAAAGTCTATGTTGGTTTTATTTACTACATTTACCTTACTCGCAATCCTGAAATACTTGTATTAGCTATAACTGTAATGATAGAAACACCCTAAACGATTACGTTATTTGTGTCCTTTTACAATTATTACATTAAAACTACGTCTTTAGCAATCTTATTTGGTATGTCTACACCCGTGCGCTTTCACGTTTATCTTGCGCTTTCAACTTTCAACTCCTCTTGCGTCAAGCGCATGCAATATTGATTGCCATAAGACGCATGCAGGTTATCGTCTACACCGGTGCGTCTCGGTCAGTCGTCAATCGACATACGATAGACGGATTAGCATGCGCTAGGGGCATGTGCTTTTATCGAACTAGTAATATGGCATACGCTATGGCGCTTCACGCATACTTCAGACAAAGACGCAAGATGAACATGAAAACGCACTGGTATACATAGCTATTAAAGAACATTTATGCATTAAATGTAGGATTAGAAATATTAAAATACACGAGCATCATCTGCCTAGCCTTTTCCCAACTATGTTGGGGTCGGCTTCCAGTCGAACCGGATGCAGCTGAATATCAGTATTTTACATGGAGTGACTGCCTATCAGACCTCCACAACCCAGTAACTGGGTAATACGATACTCTTGGTAAGACTGGTTGTCAGACTTTCTGGCTTCTGACCAACAGTAACGACTGTCAAAGATCTACAAATGACAGCCGGGACCAACGGCTTTACGTGCTTTCCGAGGCACGCAGGAAATACGCTATGGTAAATGGTCACCCATCCACAGACCAACCTCGGCAAGCGTGGCTTAACCCGGAAGATCGGTCTATGCGGCTGTAATTATTTTGCCACGAGCTCCTCCTCCTCAGTAAAATACACGAGCAAACAAGTAAAAATAAAAGTTCGTTATTATTATTTGGCAGTGGTGGAGAAGGATTATCTAGAAAGAAAGTCACATTTATTAGACACAACCGAGACACATTACAAAGAGATAGAACAGGTAGATAATGAGAACGAGATGGATAATGAGTGTCACTTACACAAAATCTTCTCAAACTTTGTAATATTAATGAATATGGAAACTGTGTCTACCAAATTGTCAGTGCACTCCAAGCAACCGGTCCTACAATTCGAGCTAGATGATCAGTACTTCAAACATGATTGATTGTCAAACGCAGGGATGGCAGTATAAAGCAAAATGTTTCTGTAATTGGATGGAATGTACCGACTGTTTTGGTCAAACCATTGTAACTGCAGAGTGGGAGCAAAATTACGAGGTACAAGATTTTCTAGACAGGATGGCGATAAGGTACGGGATGCATCAACTAAAATTGCAGTTAATACATCGAGAACGTGATTGAAATATTCTGACAGTCTGCATTCAGTGGATGTTTCTGCCGACTGTAGTGATTACGGTGTTGAAAGATAATTTAACAGGGTGTCGTTTAGTTGGTTGTAATAATTACATACGTACATAAACTCACTCCTTTTTCCCATTGGGGTAGGCAGAAACTGTAGAACGCCACATGCTATGATCCTTACATACTCCTTTCGCTTCGTACATGGTCATACGTCTTGTTATACACGCACGTCGGTTGAAAGTACTACGCACCTGTCCTTTTTGAAGAACATCACCAATAACATCGATGTACGTCCTTCTAGGGTGTTCGTTACTTAAAAAAATTTAAATAAGATTTTTTGTAGTGCCCACTTGTAATAATTATTATGGTGAAAGGTGTAGAAAGTTTTTAGTCCCAACTATTTTTAATAACCTTCCAGTCGATATAAACAATTATTGTATCACAAAAACCTCCTTTAAAAATAAAATACATAAGTACCTCTTTGATATATTTTGTAAAAGTCTCAAAGAAGAGAATGTTTAAAAAAATAAGTTGTCTGCTTTTTTAACATTTAAGGAACAATAGAATAGTTTTAACCTCTATTTGAAAAAGTGTCACTACAAAAATTATGTTAATTAGTGCAAAAAAAAGGAGCTACGTGTGCCAACAAACTGCTTTGCAGTTTGGCAGGGGTAAATATATCTTGTAAATAATTATTTCTGTGAATAAACACTTTTTCATTTTCATTTTTTTTTCATTTTTTAACACTGCAATACTTTGCTGTGGTCATTGATATTGCAGCTGTTCGCCAGTTTTATTTAGCAGCACCACAATAGTTTTTGCGACAACATTTGATTTGTGATCAGTAATGTACAGATTCTCCTGTCCAGGGTGTCCAGTTCAGTTTAGATCCAATAAAAATGCATTTTGCACGCAAAAATTAATGTTGATAAAAAAAGAGGCGAAACGGTGTGGTATTTTAAGCAAATAAAAGCCATTGCGTGAAACTGTTGGTTATAGTATTATACGTAGGGAGTGTCGGTATGTATTATCAATCCGATTTCTCAACAACTATACTTATACTACGAAATTAATATTTTTATAATCAAAGTCAAAATCGTGTTTTGCGCAATTGGATTGTGTTCAGAAATAAGCACGAATACTTAGTTTAGTTTAACATGAAATAATTATTTTAGATACCTATCTTAGACAATTCCTTCCCGAGAAGTTGAAACAATCAAGAAACAATTTTCTTGGAGTCTATTACAGGCGCTTACGAAAAGTCGAATCTAGTTATATAGGGTAACAACTTCACGAGAAAAAGATGGAAAATATACACAACTAGAGGTCGCCAGCGGCTCCGCCCGCGTGGTTGTTGTTTATCGCGTATTCTGCGTTTTTCTCTACTATAATATGCATGTATTATACATATAAACCTTCCTCTTGAATCACTTTATCTATTAAATTAAATCGCATCAAAATCCGTTGCATAGTTTTAAAGATCTAAGCATACATAGGGACAGACAGCGGGAAGCGACTTTGTTTTATACTATGTAGTGATACCGACATTTAAAAAGATCTTATAAGTGCCCTTTAAAGCACTACATAAAAGCAAAAACTGTTCCATTCTGTCCAAGTCCATGCAGTACCCCAAGTGTGAGTTTTTTACGTTACGGGCCTGTCCACATCTCCACATCACGACATCATCAACGTGGAACGGTGCGGTAACGTGGCACGGTGCGTTGACGTAACGTGCAAATTTACGTTACCGTATCGTAACACGTTCCGCCTCTAGCCGCAAGCGCACACGTATATACGCTCCGCCCGCGCTCTCCACGCCCGCGTGCTAGTCGCCGTCTATGTGCTCCGATGCTTTAAAACCATACCTTACTGTTTCTCTTATTCAAATTCAGGATCGACATGGGCAACGATAAATCTAACAATCGACGGGTCCTACGTATACTAGTGCAAGTGCAAAATCCCAACTTTACAGTAGAGTGGTTTAAAGGTTCGAAAACTTTTAAATTTGACGTAAATCAAAAGAAATATTTAAAATTTTCAAGTGGTGTGATACGGTCCATTCCAAAATTTCAAATATTGCTATTGATTTATGTCAAAGTTAAAAGTTTTCGAACCTTCAAACCACTCTACTGTAAAGTTGGGTTTTTACACTTATACTAGTATACGTAGGACCCGTCGCAATGATCCTGACGTGCATTTTTACGATACGGTAACGTAGCACAGTATATCAACGCACCGTGCCACGTCACCGCACCGTTCCACGTTGACGACGTCGTGACGTAGAGATATGGACAGGCCGCACTACTGTAGTTGCGTCACGCCAAAAATGTCAAACAAATTTTTAGTCACGCTATTTGCCGCTAGGGGCTCTGCCTAAATTTTCATACATTTTTTATGTGACGCAACAACATAACGTAAAAAAACTCACACTTGGGGTACAGTAGTACTTTTTCCCTATGGCAGTGTGTAATTCCACCTCATTCTTATCCGACAGCTGCAGTAGCGTACAAAACACTCGCCCGTAGACTTCATATAACTAACTATGTTAGTGTTCACTCGCCTTCGTTACGCAGTCAGGTACTGCTGTAATCCAGTTATCCGGCTCAAGCCTGCTATAGGACAATAGAAGTCGCAAAGATAAACAGATGTAATTGTGTTGATTTTTATATCTGCTGTTGTGTTAGCGGTAAAGGAGAACAATAGGAAAATGTGCATACCTGAGATGGCTCCATAATTTCTCAAGCCAGCATGGTGGAATAAGGTTATAGTTTAGCTTCCTTTTACCTTTTGTAAATGTGGGAACTTCGTAGACTTGCTAGATGCCTAGCTATAAATTTGTAAGTAAAGCGCAGTTCAGACATATAACACACAACAAACATCGTATAGCACGACGATGTCGCTCAGCATACATTTTATATGGACACGTTCACACAACGCTATGCTATAATGTATTGGCTTGCTGTACGCGATAAACTTGAACGGTTCTCATAGCCACATCCTACGACCCTCCGGTCCCCGCCCCGACTTACTTCTACCTCGTCCGTCGCCCGACGGATCGCCGTCAAATAACTTGCTATACATAGTAAACCGTCTTGAGATATAGCGTGTAGTGTGAACGCTCTGCTATATAGTTATAGCTAATGACGCAATATGCTTTACTTTAAAGCGAAATAGTATAGCGTAGTCTAAACTGCGCTTTAATATTATTCTTATTGTTTTTGCTAGTTCTTGTTCTCAAGACTTGGTACGTCATTACCTACTAGTCTGTGCTCAAGACTACATTGTTTGCTCATAACTATCTTAAATCATAGTACTGTATTTATTGAAATTGTTAAAGATATTGATTTTAAAAGAGTAACCATGGAATTTCTTACCGGCTTGTTAAGACGTTTTAAACGGAATGAAACCTTAGCTCGTTTAATAATAATATAAAACCATACCTTAGCTCAATAGATGGCGTTGACGTCGATTTAGATCGCGCTAGGATTTCGTTACCCGCAAAATATGAGGAAAATTGTTTTTGTTTTATTAAACTGTCATCTTAGGAGTACCTGTTGGTTTCATTGGTTATGGCTCCCTCTAACAGCCCTACTGGGAATCCCTAAGAGTTTTTGAGGTACGGCTCTTCTCCATAGGCAACGACAAATTGGAACCGTGCACGTAAATTCGACTTTTCATAAGCGCCTGCAATGGATTATGTTTATTTTTATTTGATTTCTTAAACCCTTCTTATTCTGAGAAGAGCCCAGAAGTGGGACAGTCTTCTTCCTCTTGTCTTGTGTCGACACAAAATATGATAATTGTTATCGCTAGCGGGTAACACTGGGCGATGTTGACAAAGGAAGGTAGTCGTCGATATGGATCAACGCACCCGATGTTATAAAGGCGGCGGTCATTCGGCGAAGCGAGAGCATTCGCTGCTGAACAGCTGAAGAAGTCTGACCTTTTATATCTGACTAGCTTGTCCTTATTTTATGATCTTGTAATGATTGTGTAAAGTATTATATTGTGATCTAGTTCATGTTACTAACACTAAGCCAAATACAAGTTCTCTCAGTGGTGGAGAGTCTATGTTGGTTTTATTTACTGTGTTTACCTTGCTCGCAATCCTGACATACCGATATTAGCTATGACTGTAATGATAGAATCACCCCTGAACGATTATGTTATTGTGTCGTTTACATAATAGCTCATACCGTAATGAAAAAAATTGCCAGTCAGCAAGGTTGGTAGCGGGGCTGACTGCCCAGGGTGCGCCGGACGTACTTAAGTATCACTCATGGCGGCTCTTTTCATGCACCCTAGTAGGACAGTAATGAGCTGATTACGCTATTAGGCTGTTTTATTGCACAAAAAAAGCCATTCCAACCAGTCCGCAAACCAAACTTCACCGAGAACGAAAAACTAGTAACTTTCTTTTTAGTCCAAGCGAACATGTCCAAACGAGTAGGTATTTACGTATTTACCTACACGTGGGTACACAAACTTTTTCACTGAAAGCCTCTTTTGAAGTCCCTGTGACGTGTTTACTAATGCCGTTGAAGTCTGTCCAGTCTGTACTGGCTATATTGACGGAGATCTGGATTTTGGGGAATATACATCAAAAATACTGGAGCCGTGTTGATAGATGTATTGTTTCTGAGATTTTTTTGATGTAATCTGCGTTTATTATGACCGTGAAAAAATATTTAGAGAAAAAAATGCATTAAAAGTTCTTCCACAATTGACGATACTTAAGTACGTCCGGCGCACCCTAGACAGCCAGCCTCGATACCAACCTTGCTGACATATAATCTTTTCACCACGACATGAGCTATTCTCGTGTAACATTTAATACAAACAGACTAGAATTAATTGTTCAACTCGCGACCTCGCCGCGTGTTCAGCCCATGATTAAGGGCTCCGTTTGGGTCCGAAAAATGCACGTGAGTAAACCGTAACTATTCATAAATATAATTACTTGGTTCTTTTTGAACGTCAATACGTCAAAAAACGCCTGCCCTTCATCACTTACTAGTGTTTATGCTGTAAAGAAGAACCGTCGCAACAAACTTCCCAGCAACACAGTTCTGTCTATCAGGTGATCAATTATGAAAATGAATTGAGTCTATTCGCAAAGAAAAAACATAATATTATTTAGACAACTTTATTTAAAACTAATATTAATTATTTTATTATGAGCATAAATATCATCATATTTGTATAATTTATTAGTGTAAATATTATTGACAAAAATGCTTTACAGTAATCTTTGTGTTAATTTTTAATATTGTTTTCTCTGCATTACCCTAAGGTCGACTGGTGGAAAATGCCTCAAGCATTAGAAGTCCAACTCTGTATTTTTGTGCATAAATATAACTGAATAAATATTAAAGTAATAAAACTATGCAAATTGAGGATGATAAAAAGTAAATAAAACTTTTCTGTATAAATGAATGGTGAAATTATCAGTGCCTTCTGTATAATTAAAGAACTTACGTACATTTAGTTTTCAAATAAATGTTTTGAAGTTTTAAAGTTTTGCATAAAAGAATCTACGCCAGACTGTATCTCGGAATCACTATAACTTCAACTCACTTATAACAGTCCAAAGCACACTAAATTGCACAAAACATCACAATGTTCTCTGAAACAAAGAAAATAAACTGCAAAGCGATACTTCCCCTACTTTATTACTTTTCTTTGCATTCACCGTATACTGTACAAACGTAATATTCCTTAACCCTATTCTTTAAAAAAACTTGCTAAGACGTGACTTTTCTACAAACGCAGACTTACAAAGAATATGTTTATTTCCAGCAACGTTACTGTAGTTTGTTTTAAACTTAAATACTTAAACCGTAATATTTTTCTTCGCCCAACTATCACGTAACTAACATCAGAAGTTCGTACTTATTAAGTATAAAGAGGATTTACTTTAAAACTTCAATCTCAAAGATTAACACTCATGAAGTTAAGAGGAATTTTCACAAAGAAAATTAACTGGGAACAACAAACTTCGACGCGGCGTCGGCGAAAATGTATGTACCGTGCAGACCGACTGTACTTGTATAGGGTTGTCATCTGTAATTGACTTACCAAAAACCCCCTTACACCAAAAATCTATTTAATTCTCATCGAGAAGGAAACAAGATATCAATTGTGCAATTATAGAGATACATCCAGGAGTAAAAACGAGAGAGATGCTTTGCTAAACATTCGTAGGGCTAGAATATTGAACAGGGTTCTAATAGATATTTACATCGGCATCCGCACCTTTAAAGCATTCTCATTCATTTAGATATCAGCAAAATATAAGTACCCCACACTTTTAATTTTAAAATTTCTGCTCCCTTATCCGCTTCGTCATAATTTCTGCAAAAACTCGCGCCAAGCTCAAAGGGGTCCGGAGTGTAAGTTACTATTTTTTTAGTAAGTACTACTTCCTTCATTGTTTCTCTATGCATATCCTCAAAAAAGAATTTCCCAACATCCGCATGCTCAAAACCGATCATTTCAATATCCTCATGGCCTTTCGCGCAAGTGGATTCGCGTAAGTGTCTTTAACGCAATTAGTGTCCTGCTACCCTTAAAATGGTGCATTTTTCGATTAAGTATATCGAACAAATAATTGAAAATCACTCTTCTTAAACTTAAACAACTGCAGTAACCATTTTTTTAGCAACGTGGCATATTCACACCCAATTACTTAACCAAAAGGTTGAATTCTCAAAGAAGCCAAACAGAACCAATACTATACACAAAAGCAGCAGCCCTGAACCATACAACCGGCTGGAACTAGTTTAAACTAGTATTATAACGATAAGACAGCGAGCGGGGCGTTTGTTCTGTGCGACGTACGAAAGCACTTCGCGTGAAACGTTACTCGGTGGCTTGCTCATACACTTGTACAGGCGAGAGCAGTTGTGATTTTCGGGTAACGTACTTCCGGAAACTGGGAATTTACAACAGCTTTGAACGATCTGATAGCATGGTTTAGGAATCTAATTCACAATTGAATTTCAAAGGTTACTGCAAATAATCTTTTGGCAAGTTTGAGCAGTCGGAAAACGCTAAATAATATGTATTATGCTGAATGCATACAGGGTGTAAACGAATTCGTGTAATTCCTTTAAACCGCGTGATCTACTGGTGACACAGATTAACCCTAAATGGGTATACTTGAAACACAATAAAAAAATAAACAAAAAGAAATGGTTTCCTATTTTTGAATCATTTTAGAGCCCCGAGTTAACTGACTGCAAAGAGCGATATCGCGTTAGTCGTGCCTGCTAGCTGTGTCGCCGTGCTTTCATTCATTTATGCATCGAAATGTTTACAGAAATATATATTTTTTTACCGATTCCTTATTAGGTGATTTAGATACGATTACTTACCACTACCGCATGTTTTTTTTTTTATTCTTGCTAAATCCCGTTCGGGGCCAATCTACACCAGTAGTAAATCATGTTGTTTTAAGGAATTACACGAATTAGTTTACAACCTATATACTAGTGCAAGTCAAATATATTCCCAGTAACTTGGTTGCGGAGATCTGATGGCAGTCGCTCCGTGTAAAGTACTGGTATTCAGCCGCATCTGTTTAGACTGGAAGGCGACCTCAACATAGTTGGGAAAAGGCTAGGATGAAGAAGTAGTCAAATACTTGTAATAACACAAAGAGCTAACGTCATAAGGCGGACGAACATAAGCTCCATCGTTAAAAATAATGGTACAGTCATTAGATTCTTTAAAATTCTGTGTAATATACGACGACACGTTTGGTGCAGTGGCTAAGCGATTGGCTTCTGCGCTACGGGTCGTGGGTTCGATTCCCACACGGAACAAAAATTTGTATGGCCTACAGATGGTTGTTTCGGGTCTGAGCGATTGTGTATGTAAGATTTGCGTCTGTAAACGCACCCACGATGCAAGATAAATCTTAGTGTGGGGCAACGTTTTTTTAAAAAAAGAAAGAAAAAAGAAGAATATGAAAATTTTCATTCCAACACAAACAACCGATACATTGAAGTATTTTTGACCACATTTTAAATCATAGCCAGCACGAAACTAGAGTCAATAATTTTTAATTAAATATTAATAATAATTTCGCGAACAGTTATCATCGCAAGTGTACGTCACTTGCTAGCCTAGCGGTGTTTGTTAGTTGCTGCGGCATCGTTAATTAAGCTATTCCAAGTTATAATACGCACGAATCTGGTAGAAAGTCAAACAGTATTAATAATGTATATTAAAATAATTCTACATATACTATTTTCACGCCTGTATGCCTTAAAGGGTTAAGTAAAAGTGAAATGTGCTACCCCCACATAAAATTTCGCTACTGACTGTGTAAATTTCTGGTTAAAGACAAAAGTCTTCCACCAGTGTGTCCTGCCTGCCATGACCTAAGGTGCTAATACGTGGAAACTGACAGTTGGATTAGTTCACAAATTCAAAGTGGCTCAGTGAGCTATGCTTAGAGTTTCTCTGAAGGAAAAGATACAACATTCAGTGAAGAACCGAAGTGACCGACGTAGCTTGCAGAATCAGCAAGCTGAAATGACACTGGGCTGGCCATGTCTGCCGAAGGACTGATGGCTGTTGGAGCAGACAAGCCCTTGGATGGTGACCATGAATTTGCAAACGCAGTGTAGAACGCCCCCTGCCAGATGAACCGATAGCCTGAAGAAATCAGTTGGGGTGGACTGGATGTGGAAGGCGGAGAAACGAGTGTTCTGGTGCAACTTGAGAGGGGCCTTTGTCCAGCAGTGGCCTGCGATAGGCTAAGTTGATTAATTGTAGCAATTCCCCATGTAATAAGAGGCAACCCATTATCATTCTTTAAGATAATACTTAAAAATACACACTAACACTGCTCGACCCCAGATCCCAGGACTTAGTTTCGAGACATGTGACGCATTAACTCGTTAAAAAAGGCAAATGTTGCAAGCGTAGTCAATAATTTACCTACAGTTTGCAAAAAACTGCAAAACTAGGTCGAGAAAAACTTCAGAACAAAGTAGAACTTTTCCGTTCCACATTCTCCCCTCCTTATTGCTTGAATGCTTAATACGAAAGCAAAAAATCCGATGCTATTAACAGGCGAGGAAAACTCACGTACTTAATTATTCCGCGAATACTACTTGAACTGCCTCTCTATCGACCACTTCAAGGAATTGCCAAAATCACAATACTGATCAATTGGATTAGTGACGTTGGGTATGAAGCACACCAAAGATGATGGCATACCGTCAAGAAAATGCTGGCATGCAGTTTTCTGGTTCATCCATAGGATGTTTTCTAAGACAACTGCCTCAAGAAAGAAGGGCTGACCTATTTTTCTAGAAAATTTCTAGCATGCAGAATAATTAGCAAAGCATCATCAGCCTATTACTATCCTAGTGCTGGACACAAAACTCTTCTCAGAATTAGAAGTATTTAGACCGCAGTGCTTTGCAAATGCCTGCTAAATCCAAACAGCTTTCAGCGAAATCTACCAAAAAATTGTATTTCAATCGAATGTCGATCAGGAAGTGAATGGCTGACACTCGATGTATTGACGTCGTACCCGTCCCTGCCTAGCGTGACTGAGTGACGTATGACGTAGTTTATCTCTGTTCATCAAGGCCAAAAATGGGACAAAATAAGAAAAACTTTTAGGCCGCACTGCAGAGAACAGATCCTTTACACTTGAGCTGATTAAAATGCCTTTGGACTTCTTAAAATCACGTGTAGTATAATTAGATTTATCAGAGTTGGTGCTTAATCACCTAACTAAAGAAGTTCAGTTGTAGTTAAATTTCGATCAAAACAACGCTTTTCATATGCTCTTAGGCGACCGGTGTCAGATACGCTCGCGTGAACTTAACTGCACTGTAATTGCAACTTCATCGGAGCTTCATGAGATTACGTGAATAGCCTAATGATGTGATTATTTCTTGAAGTCAGTAAACAAATCTTCTAACTATGATCTGTTGTAAAGTTAAGATGACATTGTCTCCATTAAACAATCATCAAGTAAGTTCATACTCATCATTCAGCCGAAAGACGTCCCCTGCTGGACATAGGCCTCCCCCAAAAAAGTGGGGGGTTTGCCATAATCACCACGCTTGGCAGGTGGGTTGGCGATCGCAGTATGGTTTTTAAAGTACTCAGAGAACGCTGCTGCCCATCCTTTAGTGAATCCCTTACTCGCCTTTTACGACACCCATGGGGAAGAGATGGGGTAGTTCTATTCTTTATGTCCAGCACCACACGGACGATACATGTACTCAAAGCTACTCAATTTTAAGTTGCCGTTAGGTCTCGTGCTGTTACTGTCACGAAAAGACGAAACGACAGTGATAGCACAAAATTAACGGCAACTTAAAATTGAGTAGCTTTTTAGTATCTGCCCGGTAGAATCCTTTTATATCCTCAATTTGGTTAACATAAAGATACAGCACAGATGAATCTAAGCATAAACTACTAAAATACAACTCCAATGTAGTCCCGCCCACTGAAACCTGCTTACTCTCTCAAAACTTTCTCAACAGTCATCCAAAACCTGAACAATATTTAAAATCCCCGCTGAAAGGAAACACAGGAAATTCAAAGCACCAATTCCTTAAAAAACTCAATTGGACTTGTGATGCAAATTCGCAAATCTACTTTACCGCTCGACGAAGCTCCACGAGGCTGAATTAAACTCTATTTAGATATCCACGATTTGCTGAGTGATCTAACTCGTCCATGAAGTGGTTTCAACTTATTTTGCTCGAAATTGGTTTTCAAATGAGACTAAGTTTAAATTACTCGTGTTGTATTCGTTGGTTTTTATTTCTGCGAGAAATAAAAAGAGTATAGAATTTTGTACTTGTAATGATATTTGTAATAAATTATGGTAGTTTGATATCATTCGTTTGGTTTCAGTGGTCGTAATATGAGGATGAATAAAAAATATTTAATAATTACAGACGATACTCGATGCCAACAGGACCTCCTAGAAGCATTCTTTATAGCAGACAAAGAAGGCCCACGTTCAACGTTGGTCGTTAACGAGCTGATATAGATTAATGACATAATCCTAATGAAATATTTATAAAATACTAGTGGAAGACATGAAAAGATAAGGCAGTTGAGTTTCTTGTAATGACCTATCAATCAGCATTGATATTTCTTTTTCCTAAACCTACTACAGTCTACTACCAGATATTAACCTCTCTGAATCTGGCACCAATGGTCAAAGTTCCCAGGTTGGTGACCGCAGAGGCCGTCCTCTCGCACCGTTGGCGCTGACGGCGTTCATCACTGTTTACGCAAAATTCTAAACATGAAAGCCATTACAACTATGATTCGGAAAGTACATGTTTATTCAGATGGAAGTAAAATGGTATGGGCAAATAAACATACCAGCTTTTACTGAAGTTTAATTGTTGTGTAGGAAGTTTAACCGGAGGTGCGGTACGTACGTGTAACTACAGTTTGTTGTACAACTTTAGTGAAATACTGTGACGTACTAATTCGTGCACTTCGAAAATTGGGTATTATTTTTTCGGAACTAACTATTGGCATGGGGAATGTCAGTTACCTATGCTTTATTGTTTGCAGTTCCTGCAAAGTGCTGTAACGTAAATAAAGATGAAAACTGCGGAATCCATATTCAAAGAGTAATATATAAAATAAATGATGTACCGCAAGTATTCTAGATTAATTGTGAAGCATTCATTTCCAAACAAGCAACCATAGTAAAAATTGCACCTGCATTAATACGTAAGAGTGCAAAGCCGTCGCTGAATGTTACATAACCACAATTTAACATTATGAAAACAGGATACGCAGACAGAGATGTATGATCCGCCCAGTATCATAAAACTACACGACGGAACTATACTAATGGAAATATAATTCGGTATCAAATGTAGGGTGCTCATAAATTTTAATAAAACGTGAACGTTTAATCCGCTCTCGGACGTGTCTGGCCCCAACTTGTTTGCACATATCCTAATATTTTATTCATTATGTTATATTTCATATTTAAATGGGATTTTCATGATTTGGAAATACAGTTAAAACTCGGGTTATCAGCGGGTTACAATCCCATATATTATTCGTGTCAGCGGTATGAGTTAGGAAATTGAAGAAACCAAAATTATTTATATGGCTATTTAACTTAAGTAGCATAATTGCGCAATTAGTAAATATCGGAAAGTGTGAATTTGAGGTTGCGAGTAATCTTTATATGTAGGGTATGTTTAGAGTTACCTTCATCCCAGTAAATGAATTGACCATTATAAGTTTATCTATCTCCAGATGCTACTCTTAATTCGTTCTTCTGAATTCTCCTAGTTCTTTCTACATTTCTTCAAAACATTTAAGTTTTCGCTTTTGCTTTTTTTAGTTCATGCTGCTCAAAGTATCTCAAGTGAACCGATTTGAATTTAAATTTTATGAATCACATCTCACTTTAGACCATTCAGTGCAAGTCTCATTAAAAGTCGGACGTGCGGTCACCGTATTCGCTAAGCCGTATCTCTCGCTGTATGAAATTCAAATACTGACCTGTTTTTAACCTAAAATACGAATGGTTGACTTAAGGCGGATAAAGGTGGAATGTGTTATCGCTTGCAGTTTCGTAATTGTTAATTCTGGTGGGTTTAGAAACATTAGCAGTTACATGTACAACATTGCTTGTAGGATAAAAGTCATCAGCGCAGTAAAAATCATTTGGCAAGTGAATTGGTATAGGTACTTTAATTATGAACACGTAGAAGTTCAAGTTTTTATTATTAATTAGCGACTTAGAAGAGGCCAATTTCCGCAGTGAAGTGATAGGTATAGTTGATAATGATTTTAATCCACAAGTAGAAAGTAAAGACCACTCAAATGAAGTGAAGAAAGAGGTAGCAATTATGAATGTTTTGAACGTTTTAAACTTGATACCATCAAACTCAACTGTAGATATCCCACCCAATTTTCTCATTTGGCTATACCGGCTCTTACAATAACATATTTCTCTTGAAAAATAACAGCTTTTTAAGTTGTATTATTACAGTGAAATGCGATCATTACGTACTGTTTACTCATCTGCGACAATATGGCAGTCACATACCGGTCGTAATTTGTATGTGGTTTTATTCGGCTAATGGAAAAATGTTTCGTGGTGTACAATTTTCATTTTGTATAAATTTGATTTTATCATTTTAAGTTGCTGCAACATTTTGTTCCAAGCCACCTTTATCACCTTCCGTTGTTTGTCCTTCATACATATCAGTTCAATAACCTATAAGCACAAGGCAATAACGAATGAAAGGTTCTTGCCTTGTCTTTGTATGTTTCAGAGCCGCATGAATGTCATTCAGACTTATCAGCTTTGACTATCGAAATTGAACGTATCATTACGTTCATATAGTACGTATAATAGCTACTCCTATAAAAGGATTCCCCGAATTCTCGCTTATTATTACGTATTGTAACTTGATACCATTTTGGTCGTTGAAACAATAATTATGATCATGACTTGTGAGAGATTACATAGAAAATATAAAAATTTAATCAGATCTCGTTAATCAAAAATATCATGCGTGGAGAAAGAAAAAATATCATGGTATTATGAAATCAAACTTGTTTAGATAATAAATTACGTGGCAAATAAAGAGGCGAGATGGACAAAATTCCAAATAACACAACAAGTATCTTTTACCTTCATTTGACTTTCACAAAATACACACAAAGTAAAGCAGCACATTTTTACAAATTAACAAACAGAAAATTAAATATAATGGAGCCAGAAAGGACCTCTCTCCAACACATTAATTTTAAACTTACATAGAAAATAAAGGCCCCATTTACAAAACTTACGTAACACCCTCGAGTACGGAGCTAAATAATCATAATTTATATCTCGCCACATATAAATTAACGCAGGAAGCCATTATCAGGCTAACAGATGACAAGCGAGGCATTAAAGTCTAAAATTGTACAAAACTAATTACCGCGAAGACCGTTTGTAAAGGTGGCCGCTATGTAGCTGTAATGCGAGTCCAGGCTAAGTTTAGGTGGGTTGTAAACTTGCGATTTGCCGCAGCAAAGTTACGAGGTCTAGACATACAGTGACTTTTCTACGACAAGTGGATCTGCTACAAAATAAATCACTCACCATAATTAACTATGGCAATAGGGTATTCGACTGAAAAAATCTAATTAGTCCGTCAGATTATCAAAAAATATTTGAGCCATATTTTTTATTTTGTTACGTAAACCAAAATTGACGAAGATGCGACACTTTTAAAATTAGCAAAACGTCACAAGCAAGTACAATTTTTACTTGCTTCTGACGTCACAAGCCCCCACTCTCGAGTTTTGATGCGTTTTATCTTTCCGAATATTCATGAAAAAATACCTGTCCATGATTTTTCAAAACTCTAACTGGCGGACCAATTAGATTTGCAATTTATTGATGCTGTCAACATGCCTATTGATTTTCCAGCCTTTTGAGAGATACAGTATGAATTATTTCATTACGGTATTGCACCTTGCATTCATCAGAATTTCACCCGAGCAACTAATTACCAACTTCATAAAAAGAAAAAATCCTCAGACATGATGAATGTTCTACCTAGCCTATGTTGGGGTCAGCTTCCAGTCTAACCAGATGCGGCTGAATACCAGTATTTTACACGGAGCGACTACCATCAGACCTCCGCAACCCATTTACTGAGCACTGCCGATATCCTAAGATTAGACTGGTTGTCAGACTTCAGGCCTCTGTATTCCCGTAGCGACTGTCATAGGTATTCGTATGACACCTGGGACCGACGGCTTAACGCGCTCTCTGAGACATGGAGGGGTCAATAAATAAATAGTCACCCATCCACAGACAGACCGCGGCAAGCGCAGCTTAACCTTGCAAATCGTATGATCCGCGCGGTTGTTAATTATAATGGTAATTTTTAATACACTAAACCCCCAACCTTAAGGTATTGTAAAATCGTTCATTAAGTATTTATAGTTACAACTCATAAAATGTCTAACGTTTGCAAAAACCTTTACGTTCACCCTTTAGCAACAGTATATTAGAGCGTAACTACTGAAGATGAACTGGCTCTTTGAAGTGGATGGAAAGGACGACGGAAATGTAGCCAGGGGCGATAAATATCTGGTTAATGGTGCACCGTGGCCAATCGGCACGGTTGCTATGTTAGACGCGGTTGATTTACTTTAGACGTTATCACATAAAGGAACTGGTAAAGGTGAAACTGCTAAAAATATGAAAACATGTAACTAAGAAAAACAGTAAGAAAAGGCTAAAAACTGGCCTGAGAAGACCTCCAAAGCTCCTGTAAAATCCTTTATTGTTAGGAAAGTTTGACATGATGTAATAAATAAAAACTGTGCCTGTCTTGAATTTAATATTTATATTTGTCAGTATTATCATCAAATGAATGACAATATTCCCAGTAAATGTGCTTGACATACAAATCCACTTACGCTCATGAACTAAGAAATGTTAAGCTTTCAATTATTATTAAGATTAGTTCCAATTCAAAGAAAGAGATGAATCCACTCCGATTTAGCTTGCAAGCTTAACTTAGGTTAATGATAATAATTTGTAAAGCGAGGATCCCATAGATATTGCAATAAAATCTCATTCATAGTCTGCAGTTATCTCAACTGAGAATCTGTTAATACTAGATTATTCACAAGCAATATTCCCCTTTGAGCGATAAAATACGTGCAAATTTCATATTTGATACTCATACGGACGCGATGAGAGTCTTTATAAGTTTCTGCAACGTGAAACCTCCTTTATATTTTATGCATCATATTTTGCATCGACTGCAAACAGATCTTTCTTAAGTAGGTATCTCATTAAAGCTCATTTCCCCGTTTGGGATTAAGAGGAAAACCAGTAATGGAATGTGCTTTTAATCTAAGTTTACTAGATAACGAGAAAATTGCTTATTTCAGCTGCTTTTGCAGTAAAATTAATGATACACACTGAGGTAGTCGTATGAAATGAATTTCGAGTTCAATTATTAAGCTAAAAAAGATCCACCCTGCAATGAAGGCTTATCGAAAAAAAAAAGTCAAACATAATTCATTCAACAAACGTCACATTCCGATACCGTATTCGAAAGCCACTTGAAAAGAAAAGGTTTTTTTTCTGAAACTCCCGTCAGCTTTGAAGTCCAAGTAGGTACACTTCAAAACAAAAGAAAATAAAGTATCTACCTACACACACAAGTAACGAAAAGTTATAAAAACCTTTGCACTTCTTCCTGGAATGTAAAAAGCCTGAACATATCTGAAAATAACTGAAAAACCCAATTTGAGCCCAACTGTACGGCGTCTATTCATTCCAAACGTCCAAAAAAATCCAAAAAAGATCACCAAAAACCATTGCTATTCTAAAATGGACCGTGAATTTTGGCAGCAAGATTTCATACCGTTTGCAAACAACTCTAGGCTTTATGTGCCTTTGGAGGTCATTCGAATTTGAAACTTTACACGCTAAGTATAAAGTTCAGAATTCTCTAAGATGCTTTTGGTTTGGTTTTAACGCCCGCACGTGTGGAACATGTGAATTATGCACCTTTGAGCGTCGCGTTGAGTTTCCAAACTGGATTGACAAACATATCAAAAGGATTCGCTTCTTTATGAAATTACTGGATATCACAAGCCCGATCTAAAATATAAACCATATTATGCTGCATTTTGGTACTTTTTACAATTTACCCGACTGCAGTTTTACTCCATTTAAGCTTTCTGAGTTAATTTACCATATTGATAGTTTCAACTTTAAAAGAAATGGGGAACTATTCAACATCATTTTATTCAACGTTGAATTATTATGCAAAAATAATTCCAAAAAAATTAACAGTTTCTTTAATTCACTCTTCTTGGATTTTCTCAGTTCAATGCTAATGTAGTCAGTACGCGAACCAGTTCAACTGCCAGTTCTGATAATATAATCCTGATCACCTACAAATTACTTAATTTTGTTAACACACAATTTGAGATTTATTTTAACATTATGTATAGACAACAAATATCTCTCATCATTTTATTTAATCTGGTTTTTCCAAAACCATTTCACAGCATGTCAGAAACATCAAACAACCTCGCTGGTCACTACAACGTAAAACGTTAACAATTTTGCCCGAATCGTTCACAGAAACCCAATATTCGTCATGACACTATCGATATTGCTCACTTCTGAGTTTCACTTAATTTCACGGTGGTCAAAGTAACTGGGTCCCGCAGGGTTCACCGCTTGCTCCGCTAGTTTTTCAATTTGCTATGTTGCGATGCATCGCACGTGGGCTATATTGCGATTTTATTCACTCCACCGTTCAGTATAAACGTAAAAGAGACGTTTTAGATTGCTGCAATACAGATAGGCTTTTGACTGTCAGTATTTAAAAAGACAGAAATGCACAGCGGGAATATCAAAAAATGCTGAAGTTGAAAACGTTTTCATGAATACGGGTATTCGATTCTAGTTCTAAATTGTTCTAAACATGTGTGATCATTTATTTCAATTACACTCTAAAAGCAATGCTTTGATAAAAAACATTCTACATACATTCTAAATTACGCATCCATCTGCAACTGGAATTTATAGGAATGTTTTATTTCGTATTGATTTACTCATCAGTTTTATCCATCCTGAATTCGTTTCAACAATTAGTTCCGTTCAAATCATCCGATATAATAGCGTTCGCTTAAATTGTTTTGATATTAATATTTCAAATATTTCTGGCGGTTCGGTAAATAACAGGATAATAAATATCATATTTCAGCTAGTAACTAAAGCAGATTCAAATTATAATTTTAAATGTTATTTGAATTATATTCATGCTAACAAAGAAAATTCATGAAAACTGATGGCAAATCAGAATCAGATTGATGCCTGCGTAGTAGTTTTAAAAATTTTAGCTATAAGCTGACTCATATAATTTCAAATATGAAGATAATTAGCACAGAAGACGATACCAAAATCCAAAATGTTTGTTAGAGAAGTCAACAAGAAAATTGTGATATAATAAAGAACTCGCAATGGTATTAAAACAGCAATTTGAAAACTTTTTTCCCTAATAAACGAAGCTTGCTTCCATTCACAAAACAATATAGGAAGAACCCCTCGACTTCCGCTATTCCGCTAATATAATAAGTGCGACGTCTTTTCAAGCTATCGAAATTCTGATCCGGTTCGAAGGACCTGCAACTGACTCCCCGCTGGCAATGTGCCAATAAAATAATATAACGCTACCCGGGTACCCTCTTAGCCTTTTGTTACTAAATGCTCCACTCGGTCTGTGGATGTTAATGAGCCTAAAACTTTTAGCCTAAATAAGTAACACAACTTGGTTGGTCGAAAAAATTTGGAGTATGAAGATAAATGGTTTGGGTAAATGAAATTAGTTTAGCACGAAATTTTTGGCGACCTAAATGGCTGAGAGACGGCTTGATGTCTTTTGTTTATATTCAGTTCTCGTCATATAACGTAATGTTTTAGTAGATAGAATATGTTAAAAGTCTTTATGTTAAATATTTGTGTTTATAATGATACTATATTTAGCCCGCGACTTCGCTCGCGTTAATTTAGAAATTGACAATCAACTCTCAACACACTTTTATTTTTTTTATCGTGGGAAAATCCTCATGGATACCCTTCGCCCCGACAAGGCGAAGGGTTATGCCGGACTCTTACCGGCTAAAAACCCACGGTGTTCCTACTCCTGACCATTGGCCAGGGTCACGGGATTCGCAGCTGCATGCACCGCAACCCCGGCAGGCCTCGGTCCGCCAGCCCCTGGCAGACCTCTCCTTCTGTGGGGTCTTACCCCACGTCCTCCTGAGAGGCGCGCACGGAACACATGCGCGCCGCCTTCTCGGGCCTGTTACTGGTCGGGCGACGGGTCCCCTAACCCGTCGCCCGCAGGCCACACACTAGGGTGGCCGGAGATCGTCGCGCGCCCTCCGGCGGCGCCCGGTGCGTCTGGCGCGGGAAGGGAGAGTGGCCGTCGCCTCTCGCTCCCTCTCCGCTCCCTCCTTGGTCGCCATCACCACCTCGCAAAAGGTGGCGACGGCTTCGCACGCACTCTCGCTCCCGACCATGGACAGAACCACGGCTGGAAGCGAGAGGTCACCACCGACCGCCGCGACTAGTTCGCGGCGCTGCGTCGCCCACGCACGGCACTCCTGCAACGTGTGCAGCGCCATGTCTTCCGGGCAGTCGACGCAGTGGTGACATCCGGGCGTCTGCTCCCAGCCTATGCGACACAGGTACTTCCCGAAACATCCATGTCCCGAGAGCACCTGCGTCAGCCGGAAGCTGAGGGCGCCATGCCGCCTCTCCAGCCACTCCTCCATAACGGGTCTTATCGCCACAACTCTCAACACACTACTATAATTCAATCATGATTCTAAAGACACGTGGCGCCATCTATGACTGTAAATGTTGTTTTCTTCAGGAACAGTACTTTTTTTCGGGACGAAAGGTACCCTATGTCCGTTTCTGTACACCTGACAACGTATTTGCAAAATTTCAGGATGATCGGTTCAATGGTTTAGGCGTGAAAGGTAACAAACAAACAAACTTACTTTCGCATTTATAATATTAGTTAGGATATAATATATATACATATATAGTTAAGATTAGGATTGTGTCTACTAACCTATTGATATTTATACTGAACAGACACCCTAATCTCCATTCACATAAAAGTTATTGTATTTTGTCTACAACGCCACTACGCGGCAAGCATATTGTTATCTCAAAACAATATGAATGTGAAACAGCCTTTTGGAACGTTCAGACTATCATACATACAAAACAGTATATTTTATACAGTTTATCTTCTTAAACGGCCGAGGCAAACTAGCAAATGATATTTGCATTTCTCCATTCCTTCTTAAGATTATCTCGATCATAATAATGGGGCCCATTATTCAGGAGGAAAATATTGCCCAGGCTAATCTTGGAATAAAAGAAAAAAACAGTGTACACGCTTATCTAAATGAAAGAAATTATTTTCCTGTCCAACTTGAAGGAATTAATCAAGGAAACGGATCACCATTAAGGCAAAAAATCTGGCAACCATATAATCTTGTTGCGTCTAAAGCATTAGGTAGGAAGTTTTTATTTGATCACAAGAAATTTAAATGGATTTGACTAATGGGAGGTTTAAAATGTTGCTCAAACGAAATCATTAACTTTGTTATTAAACATGGTCTAACAGGTCAATAAATTTTCTATCTTTTCTGTTTCACTCCTCCATCGTCAATATCATTACCATCGTAGTTTCTCCCACTGGTAAGAATATTCCTCTTTCCATACGCACCAGATCTTCCTTTAGTTCCCAAAAATATTTAGTTCTAAGTTTACTCTTTACAATTTCGTATTCCAAAATGAACAAAATGTTTTCAGTATTCAAATTTGTTACTAGGAGTCTGGGTAGCAATTTATCGTACATGTTACGTAGAGGTCACAGGGTTTAATAATAAATGCTGTTAGTTACTTCAAGTGATAACATCGTCTTATGTGTCATGTTACCACTTAATTAAAGCTCTACCATTTATTTAGAGGAGTAAATAGCTGTAGCTTCGCAAGCAAGTTACAGCAGTGTAGTTTAAACAGTTTAAGATTATTATTACGTGCTGATCTAGAAAGTATGTCAAAATTGTCTTGGTTTTAAATACCGGAATTGGACTTCACTACGACTGAATAAACGTCACCTTAAGCTGCATCTACCTACCAGCAACAAGCAACAAAGCTACCTTCTTTTTACTTTATACGAAAACCGAGACACCCCAACAAGATTTTCATCAAAACTGCCTGAATATGTGTTTTTTTAGTAAATCTCCAAGTTACACCTTAGTTTATGTCGCGTTAAGTTCCCTAAAAAAGTGTGAAATGCCTGAGATGTGCTATGCAGGAATTGTCTAATACACGGAAACTGACCGAAAGGACCGTCTCAAGCCTCAAGGTGTCTATTCCCATCAACTGTTATGGGTAGAAAATTACTGAAACAAAATTGAAATTTAAGAAAAAAAAGTGTTGTAAAAAAATATGTCAATCGATTCTTGTAGTGATTCTGAACAAACTAGTTTCAGGTTTAGTATATACTAAAGCTTGTATAATTGTTAAGACTATGGCAATAAGCTGGGACAATCTTATAAGCTATGTGTGCACATAATGTTTCTCCTTCTTAATCTCCTCTTTGTTGCAAACTCGCATGTTGCATAAGAGAATCGCGAATTAATATTACAGTATACAATGCAGTCTTTACAACGTTTAAAACACTTTGAATATAATATTGTGTCGAGGATTTAATTAACAACGTTGTTATAGGAATTTGTAAGGATTTTGCTTCGCTAGCTTTCCTTTTGTCCTCGACTGGTATTGTTTAAGTAAGCGTTGCCACTTATTAAATAAATATAGGAAACTAATATTCTTTTTAACGTAGCTCTTTATTATGCTTTTAGTTCCGTATTTTTTTACCTGTTTTCTTTTAGCTTTTCCTTGTGAAATTTTGAGATGAATTTATAATTTACTAGTTTTCGGCCGCAGCTTTGCTTGCGTGAAATTTTGAACCCGTTAAGTGACAATTTTCCATACAAACTTTCATCCCCTATTTAACTCCCTTAGGGGTTGAATTTCGAAAAATCCTTCCTTATTCCTTGTCTACATTATAAAGGAAACCTCTGTGCAAAATTTAAGCTTTCTAAGTCCAAGGGTTTGGGCTGGGCGTTGATGAGTCAATCAGTCAGTCAGGACATTTCTTTTTATTTATCTTATCAATCTATCTCTCAATCAATATATCTATTAATCTTTTTTATAGATAGATAGATAAGGTGATTTTCTAGCCAAGGCTATATGTAAGCCTAGCATTATTACTTTATGTGCATAGTTATTAACGCTACCAAATCAGGACCTTTAAAAATTGAATATTCAGTAACGATCCATCCCAAATCTCCTTTTATTGCAAATGTATATTCCCAAATCAAATACTTTATAGAATCTTACAATATTAAATATCTTTGCATTGAAAACTGATTGCAAACTTGCTGTCTTTATACAAATAAGGGGCCCAATTCTCTTAAAATAAATTTTGATAAATCACAACCAAACCAAAGCCGAACCGTTCATTCAGACAGTTCTCAATTTCAAAAGCTATCAAATTGTTTGACACAAAAAACAAAATCAATCATTTTGAAAGTTTTCGAAAACAAAAACTGACTGACGGTTGTAGTTCAATTGCGTTTGGCACCAATTTATTTTAGGAGAATTAGGCCCAAGTTCTTCAAAGACGTTCTGAAATGAGACAGTAACCGATACATTGAAAATGAACATTCAGTCACAAAGACAGAAACCTAATTCCAGATAGGTACTGTATGTACATTTCTCTTCTCACAAAGCATACGAAATTTTCGATTTCCCCAAATCAAAATGCAGGGGTCTCAGAAAGGATGCTAATGTACGTCAGTAACACAAACGGCAGGACATTCGCATAATAGATAGAGAGACAAAATTTATCACGGCTGTACGGGACACATACGGTGCTAATTTGTTCGGCTAAATGGGACTGCTGTGCCCCAAGGGTATAACCGACTAGGTTAGAAAGAGATGGAGGTCGTTTGTAATGTTTTATTCTATAATATACACTTGAGGGCAAATAAATCGAGCCACTTCTATTTTTCACGTCTAATGGTTATTATTTTTGTTATCATGGAACAGATGAATTCTAAACATATATCGCCTAAAAGGTTATTTGATAACCTTTACAATGAGTGTAGTTTTTTGTTAACTTTTCATTTAAAATTAAAAATTAAAGGGTAATTAAAATTATCGCATTTAATTTGCTTATGACATTTTGATTTGCACTCCAATTAGAAAAGGTTAAATTGGGGATTTTTGTTAACTATACCCATATTGTAGTGTGATTGTTACAATGTTTTTGTTTTTAACTGTTTTTTCTGGACTGTTTTAACTTTACCCAATTTTCTATCAAAATTACTGTTTTTTATTATGAACCAATAAATTATCATTCAAAACGTTTCATTCAATAATTGACCCTGATTTTAAAGATTATTTAATAAACTTTCAAATGCCATAAGTATTTCATAGAATTAATAATTCATGAAACCAAAACTAATAACCAGGATACGTCAAAAAAGGAGTGGCTCGATTTATTTGCTCCCAAGTGTAGTTGTAAAGTTACGTTTTTAAATATTTCTACAAAAACATATAACATTCAAAAATATAGTAGCTCACCGGCATCGAGAACAGGGTCCAAGCTACCAGTGGTCAGAGCCTCAGAGAGAAGAACCTCCTAACAATACGCGCCGTGTCGAGAAGTACCGCTTTCTGTATCAAGCCCTTGATCCAGCCGCCCTACGAGAGCCTCTGAAGATGTTGGTCGAGGCTCTTGGCTATTAAGTCGGCCGTAACGACTTTCGGCACAACGACTGCTGAGTCAATCTCCCGCATGTAAACAACTTCGTGTACCGAGTCTTGATATTTAATTCAGAGATGGATAATTATTATTAGCAGTTACTTTGAGTTTGACTCTGAATAGTTGGTGCATTTTGCAGATCTGATATTCTTCATCAACATCATCATTCAGCCGAAAAACATCCACTGCTGGACATAGGCCTCCTCAAAAGGGGGGTTGCCGTAATCACCACGCTTGGCAGGCGAGTTGGCGATCGCAGTATGGTTGTTAAAGTACTCAGAGAACGCTGCTGCTCATCCTCTAGAGAATCTCTTAGTCGCCTTTTACGACACCTATGGGAAGAGTTGGGGTAGTGCTATTCTTTAAATCCGGCACTACACGAGACTCTTTATAGATCTGATATTGATTACAATAGTATTTCTTGAGTTTCTTTTTTCGTTCTGTTTTCTGTAGAGACTTCAGTACACATTTGATGACTGTGCCAGCTTCATATGCAGGGACTTATTCTAAGAAATAAAGGTTACTAGTTGCTCATAATTATTATTATCTATAAAAGATATCTTTTATTTAAATAAATTATTGCGAAATACACACATCAAAAAAAGTTTGCGATCACTTTGAAAAATCGAAATCTTTTTTGTTACGATAGATTATATTACGATTTCTTCTCTTTTTAGATTCTTCATTTAAAAATATAGATTTAGAATATAAAACAATAAAACAGTTTAATTGTTGATAAAGTTCAATTGAAAAAATTATATCAGCTTATGCTAGTGATCGCAAACTTTTTTTGATGTGTGTATAACACAACAATAGGGCGCTCGCACCTTCGCCAGAGTGGATGTCGTTTATCGCGTATTCCGCTCTTTTGGGGATAAAAGTAACCTATGTTGTTCTCTGAATTCCAAACTATCTCTGTACCAAGTTTCATCAAAATCGGTTCAGCGGTTTAGGCGTGAAAGCGTAACAAACAGAGTTACTTTCGCATTTATAATATTAGTAGGGATTACTCGTACTTAAATAATTATATTACAAAGGCTTATTATTTTCCAGGTGACTAATAACTTAAAAGGCGACTAAGTGTTTGCAACTAATAAAATGAGGCGAGGAGCTATAAATGATGACTTGGCGACTAATATAATTACTTGGCGACTAATAATGTTAGCAGGGTGGTTAAGGGGAATCCCGACATGGATAGGTTAGGTTCGAAGGGGATGACGGGGGCTAGAGTGAGCGAGCGAAGCGAGCGAACGAAGCCCCCGTCATCCCCTTCGTGTTAGGTTACTTTAAACCCTGCAGACAGAAATAGGAGCCCCGCACAGCGGGGCTCCGTCGACTTAAGCTCCTTCACTGTAGCTGCCAACCTATTATTTTTGCTACCCATTTTAATTATTTTTAAAACCCTAAATCAGATTAGTTTGTCGCCGCGTTAAATACATGTCTATTACAAATGGCGGATTCACTATTTGCCTTTCGCTCACAGAGTAGGTACGTGTGTGACGCAATAAACAACAAAGACACAAATAACAATATAAGTAGCGCCGTCGTTTTCAATCCCATTCTACACTTGGGAGCGAATAAATCGAGCCACTCCTTTTTTTCACGTGTCCTAGTTTTGGTTTCTTGAATTATATACAGAGTTAATTGGAAAACGCGAACAACCTCTTAAGAGGTCATTGTAATCATCATAATGAACAACTTTTACTATAGGACCAAATCTGAAATCGCAAAAAAAAAACAGCTGTTCCCTATATTTTGACGAGCTAAGCGAACATAAATGTAAGGAACAGCTGTTTTTTTTTTCGCAATTTCAGATTTGGTCCCATAGTAAAAGTTGTTCATAATGATGAGTACAATGACCCCTTAAGAGGTTGTTCGTGTTTTTCAATTATCCCTGCATAATTCTATAAAATATGTCATTTGAAAGTTTATTTAATAATCTTTAAAATCAAGGTAAATTATTGAATGATAACCGTTTTGAATGATAATTTATTGGTTCATAAAGAAAACAGGAATTTTGATAGAAAATTGGGTGAGTTTAAAACAGTCCAGAAAAAACAGTTAAAAACAAAAATATTGTAACAATCACACTACAATGTACAATAATTAACAAAAACGCCGAATTTAACCTTTTCTTATTGGAAGAGTGCAATCAAAATGTCATAAGCAGATTAAATGCGATAACTTTATTCTACCATTTAATTTTTAATTTAAAATGAAAAGTTGTCAAAAATCAACCCTCATTGTAAAGGTTATCAAATAACCTTTTAGGCGATATATGTTTAGAATTGATCTGTTCCATGATAACAAAAATAATAACCAATATTATGTGAAAAATAGAAGTGGCTCGATTTATTTGCTCCCAAGTGTATACGTAATTTGGTTCTATATTTAACAAAACAAAAGCAAAAACACACTGTTTGCGTACTGTAGTACATTTTTATGTTTCATTTTGATGTTCTAATAAAAAGCATAGCTTATTGCATTTTATGGATGTTACAAAGAATGAAAAATGTTTTTCCTGTACATTTGTGGGTAAAATCTTTTTATTGCGGTCGCATTGTTTAACTGTACAAGTATATTATGTGTAACATGTTAAACGCACCATGGATTGTTACTACAGCAATTCGAGTTACCTAACTCATCAAAGTTGCTCCGTGCAGTAACTTGTCATGTGTATGATGGAACTAAACGCACACGGAGTATGGTCACCATCTTTAGGCACTTGTCGCACCAGCAACGATGAGCGAGAAGCGAATAGAGCTAGAAACTAGAAACGAGTTGGCGAGCAGCGAGAAGCGAGTGTGTAGTTCCGGTAGTTTTGTCGCTGGGCTATAAGCGAGTGTGCGAGTGCGACGGGCGATTACTCGCACCACTCGCAAATGACCGCTGGGTATCGCTGAGCGAGTATTATCTTTGATAGCTCTTGTAGCTCAGCGACAAACTAGTGGAGCGAGTCCTCGCCGGCAGTGTAAACAGTCAGCAATTAACTATTAATATATATGCATCTCTTTTGTTTACACGGAATGTATATCCATTGTACGTTTCTTGAGCGAGAAAATAGCCGATAGTTAGTCGCTTCCTCGCCGGCGGTGGGACAACTGCCTTAAAGACGAGACGAGAAATGCTACATGTCATTCGTTTATCGCAATAGGTACAGATAGTTAAATCCACTAAGACGCGCTCCAATCTATGTCTAAGTAGGTACAGTGCAAAAGTATCCTAACTTAATATTATAAATGCGAAAGTAAGTTTGTTTGTTACCTTTTCACACCTAAACCACTGAACCGATCATCCTGAAATTTTGCATATAATAACATCGATGTATTATATCCTTCTAGGACATTCTATATTGACGTTTCCACTGACATCCGCCTTAGCAATTTCTTTTGTTAATCGGCTTTCACTTATTCTCTCAACATGACCAAACCACCAAAGTATAGTATAGTATACCCTTTCATTTTTTATTTTCAAAAATAAATAATATTATTGCCACAATAATAATCTGCAATTTGTACTCGAAATTAAATGTGGGCATCGCAACACTCCATGGAATTAAAAACAATGGGATCCCTTAAACGGTGCGAATAAACAAAAATGGGTCTAATCCCAAAGGGTTGTAGGACGATGGTGTTCGTCACACGTCAGATAATGTCACCTGTGATGGGGAGCTTTAAATGTTTTTGATGAGGATGCTTGAAATTAATAACAATAATCTGTGGGTGTTATGTGTTATTTACGATTCATTGACGCGTATTTTTTCGGGATTGTTGACTTGTCTCGGATGTATACAGAGCCAGCAGAAGTAACCATGGGGGAGCTGGCGGCTCTTCTCCACAATAAATCCAAACTAATATTATAAATGCGAAAGTAAAGTTTGTTTGTTACCTTTTCACGCCTAAACCACTGAACCGATCATCCTGAAATTTTGCATATACGTTGTCAGGTGTACAGAAACGGACATAAGGTACCTTTCATCCCGAAAAAAAGTACTGTTCCAGAGGAAAACAACAATAGCGATAATAGATGGCGCCACGTATCTTTCGAATCATGATTGAATTATATTATTAAAGAAACTTTAGTAGTGTGTTAAGAGTTGATTGTCAAATTCTAAATTAACGCGAACGAAGCCGCGGGTAAAAGCTAATAAAAAAAAAACCTCTATTTCATTGCCTTTCTAATTACTCTTTTCTATAGAAAACAACAAATTGTACGCATAAACCCATACGCCTAAATTCAACCTTTCATAAGCTTTTGTTATGGTTTTGTGAAATATTTGTTTTTGAATTTTGCATTGAAATTTATTACTACACCCGGAACTAATGAATTCAGGTCACCAACATAAGCCTTAATATATCGGAAACTAAAAATGATAGCTAATTTAATTTAAAAGTTATTATATAACATTTAAATTAAATAGAATATAAATAATTTATTTGCATTGAATGTAGGTAAATACATGAGTTGTTACATTAATAGTTATTTGTTCCTGGTACACTCTACCATTTGGCATGCAAAAATTTATGCTTTTAAACAATTTCAATTTAAAAACTTTCACAAAGAATCTATAATAAATTATGTTGTAACAAAAAAAAAACTTAAAAAAAAACTGAATTAAAAATCATAATAATAACATAGCTATAGGTATTTTTAGATTAAAGTTCTCAAAGGGGCCTCTGCGCGTTGGACCTGTGTCCCCGTGTATGCCTTCCAAAAGACCGGACATCTTCCGCCCGGAAGATGAGCCGTGAACAGAGATACATAGCTATATTTTATCTATTAGGAAATCTGATACAGAATCATTTAATACATTTTTGTATTAAAAAGGAAGAAAACTTGTTTTTAGAAATTCTTAAAGATTGCTCTTTGATACTATTTGGAACCTTATTATAAATTACAGGCGCCATACCTGAAAGTAAAATAATTTGGGTAATATTAAATAGTCTATAAGTAATATACTTTACATTTGAATAAACTATAATTTTTAGTTTCCCAGATATTAAAGTTTGTGTTGGGACACATTGCTCTTGGCGTAGTTTTTTAACATCTTAGGCATATGATGATTATTTATCAGATGTTTTTCTGAGTATTAATCTCGGAACATAATACGCAATCATTCAATTAAAACACACAAAAATACCCAGTACAAAAAACAAATTTCAAGTAAACAAGTAAAACAAACCGTTAGAACCATTTCTGAAGCATACGCACTAAATCAAGCGATCTTCTTAAACTTATTTCAAATAAATCATGAAACCCAAATGGATAATAAAGTTGATTTATTCACAGAACTAAGTTCTTCTAGATTTTATTGCTTCATCTTTGTTTTATACTTTGTTAGATGATTGGTTTTCTAAATTGTTTTATAGTTTAGTTTGTCATCTATATGTGACCTTGTTATTAATTTTATAACAGATATATTACTTGTACTTCAAAATCTAGTTCTGTTAATTTCTAAGTCAAAGTCAATGTTTTTTATTTCAAATAGACTAGATTACAGAGGATTTCAAAACCACCTATTATTTCAATTTTTATTACCATCTCGATTGTCATTGATACTCATTGAAATTTGTTTTTAATCTTTATTTGATTTTGACACTGATACGTCTTTGTTCTGATCGAAGATTAAGTTAAAATCATTATTAGGTCAAAAAAATAATAAGGTGTCAAAGCAACTTTAAGTATTGTGAAGGCCATCTCATCACGCTAAGACCTCTTGTTCTTCCAACAAGTCTGTAAAAACATTTCTCAATATCCAAATCCAAAAATATACCTTAATTGGGGCCTCCAATACCTAAAATAGGCGTCTTGTCAACGTGAAGAGTGTTTGAAACGTCCTGACGTAGAATTTTGAAGCGCTGAACACTTCCCCCGGATTGTTAGCTGACGTCAGACTACTTGAGGCAACAACCCCTGTTCACGATGGAGCGGGAGTCGGTAAGTTAACTCCTTTATAAATTAACTAGAAATTTGGATTTGCACGCGTAGATTACATGGTAAACCTTTCTGGATCAGTAGTGGAAAAATACTAATATACAGCTAAATAGCAATTTATTTTCTAATTAAATTTTTTTATGCACAAATGCAAATCAACTAGCTTTTGCCCGCAGCTTCACTCGCGTTAATTTAGAATTTAACAATCAACACATTACTAAAGTTTCTATAATAATATAATTCAATCATAATTCGAAACACACGTGGCGCCATCTATTATCGTTATTGTTGTTTTCCTCGGGGACAGTACTTTTTTACGGGATGAAAAGTACCCTATGTCCGTTTCTGGACACCTGACAACGTATATGCAAAATTTCTGGATGATCGGTTCAGTGGTTTAGGCGTGAAAAGGTAACAAACAAACTTACTTTTGCATTTATAATATTAGTAAGGACTAGTAAGGAAGTAAGGATAAGGATATCAATCGTTGTCATAAATGTATCTATTCCAATATTTTTGATAACTTCAGACTGGTTAGACACTTTACATTGAAACCACGAAGTCTGTTAATCATTCTGTACAAGTTTTAGTATGAGACAAAAAAGGAATTCGTAAAAAAACCTGTTTTTTATACTGCTGTTAAGCAAGATTGATGATTGTATGGAACAGGTGATATTTTTTCACGAATTCAGAGTTTGTTCTGAAGTAAAATTGTACAGAATGATGATCAAAGTTCCTGAAGACAGTGGTTGATTGAAAATTGCTTCTACACAATTAATGATTTTTTTGATAACAAACACAATTAATTTATGTTAAAGAATTGATCGTTGATTATAAAAAGTGTTATAATGTCTATCTTTATTATTATTATTTCCTATCTACAAAGTAATTCGATATGACATCGATTATTTTGACATTTCAATTTAACGTTATTATTTTTTGACGTTTTCTTATTAAATCATACTACCTTTCTGTAATCACGTGACATTGTAATAATTTTTATTTAACTTCAATATATATGCTATAAATAAGTATGAAACTTTTGCATGCCTACTACAAGTGAGATGTCTGTGTATCTGTGTAAAACCATGTCTCTACCGAATAAATGATTCTATTCTATTTTTATTTATTGAAACTATATGCAACAAAAAAGTACAAAGGCGGACTTAATGCCTTAGGTATTCTCTACCAGTCAACCAAAGGTGTTCACCACCTTATATGAGAGATATTAAGGGCAGGTGCAAATTATTGTACGACAGTAAAACGAGAACAATTCAGATTAAAAATAAAAGAACTCAAAGCAATTACACAAATAAATTTAAATGTACACAATTTTCTTTATTTTATTCTATTCGTGATTTTCTGATGTAAAGTGACTAACCAGCAATGCTGTACAGACAATCTTTCCTGAAGTTACCTAAAATATTGGTGTAGATACATTTGAGACAACGATTGATGTTATTGATATGCTTTTGTGTATAAGAGATGATGCTCCTCCTACCAAGTATACAGAGGGAAAAATAATTAAATAGTGGTTCTTTTTTCATAACAAAAACCAGACGACCGCGTACTTAAACCACGAAACATTACCACAATAACAAGATTACAAGAAAATACAAAAAACATTTCCTACCGACAAGAAAGTTTAAACTAAGCCAGAATTCAATTTCCTATAAGACTATTGAATTTAGTTCACTTAAAAGCCGAGAACGTGACCTCATTATAATTTTTCTCGAGTTCGATACATTCAGGAAAGTGTTTAGGAAAGAAAGAAATAAACTGGACAGCAGCCAGACCAAATGGGGGATCTTAAGGGATTTCTGCGTGATAGTTATTGGGTCGAAAAGGGAAAAGTGCCAATGTAATAGGATATTTAGGGATATTCGCTATAGCGCTGTGGGTGCGAGTTTTTATTGGATTTGGTGTACTATACTGTGAGTACTGGGAGGCTTGTTGATGTTTCTGTGTTTATTTGTTTATTTAAATACTCTTTATTGTACATAATACACCGGTAACAAAAAAAAATGAATACAAACATTTGCACAATATGTACAGAAGCCAGCGCATAAAACTACGACAATCTGTCCAATTTTTTTTATAGATTTTCATCTTTATCGTAAAAGCATTAGGTTCAAGGTTGATTGGGAAAATTTAACAGTTTCGGGTAGCTTGATGTGCTCTGCTGCTGGCGTCTGTACAATGGGCGGTCTTATCGCACAAGGCGATCTCTTCCAGACAACCTTAAGCGTGAATTACACCGAAACGGCATAAGGCGCAAGCAAGGCGCAGGCGCGTCGCTTTCAAACATTTTGTGCGAAAAAAATTGAAAATCGGCGCTCCTGCGCCGTGCCTGCGCCTTATGCTATTTCTGTGTAATTCCGGCCTTAGGATGGACTGAAAGAACGGAAAGAGATAACCGGTAGTCCTGGGGCCTAATTCTCCTAAAATAAATCTTGATAAATCACAACCGAACCAAGGCCGAACCGTTCATTCACGACATTCTCTCTCATTTGTCTGTGATATGTGGTTGAAAATATTATTTGTTTAGCCTCAGCTGCTGTTCTGCCTATCTTGTTCTCAACTACGTTGGCGTCAGCTTTCAGTCTAACCAGATGCGGTTGAATACCAGGGGACTTGCCATGACCTCTTTTAAAAACGTTCAAATGCCAGCCAGTCAACTTCCGTTCAAAAGCTTCTGAATCGCTAAAAATCGTACCATGACGCTAAACATGAACACACTAAAGATGAACGACTATTAAACAAAGCTTAACGGTAATGCTTGTTCGTGGTACGAAAAATTTATATAAAAAAAGGTGAACGGATTTCGTAAACGTCAACGTAGCAGGCCTGCCGCAGGCCTGCTCTAACGATGTCATAGTACAAAAAAGCAGGGCAGTTCAACTTCTAGGCAACTTCTGTCCTGCTTTAAGAGGTCATAGTAAGCCCCCAGTATTTTACATGGAGCGATTGCTATCAGACCTCTGCAATCCAATTACTAGACAATGCCGATATCCTAAGGTGAGATCGATTATCAGATTTCGGGCTTCTGACTACCCGTAACGGCTGTTATAGGTATTCGTATGACACCCGGCACCGACGGTTTAACCTGCTCTCCGGGGCACGGAGGGGTCTCGATGTGTAAACGAATGGTCACCCATCTACGGACTGACCGCGGTATGTGCAGCTTAACCTTGGAAATCAAATACTTCGCACGGTTGTTAATGAGCCACGAGCCCCTCTATATGGTGAGTACTGAAAGATATACTGATGTTTCTCTGATTTGTGGTAAATAATTTATTTGTTTATCCTCAGCTGTTTATACTGAGCTCAGCACAGACTACCCATATCAAAATAAGGTATTTCAACCTTCCCATTACTTAGGCTAAGTGTATGCTGAGACGCAGGTGACGCAGGTGCACGCAGCGCAGGGCAGAACAGATTTTGTAATGCATGAACGTATGAGCGAGAGATGAACGTACGAACGTAAGAGCTACGTACGCTGCGGCGCAGACGCGTGCGACGCAGACATGCGTCTGTCCTGCCCTGCGCCTCGTTGTAGTGTCGACACGTGTTTTTACCGCTAATTCTAATTTTATTGCAATGGGAGAGATGATGAGATGAGAACATTTAATTGAATTAGTGCGTTGTGAACCTTGTTTGTATGATACTAATCATACAGATTATTACAAAAAAAAAACATTAAAATTGGTCGTCAACTCGAACACGTAAATTAAAAGTCGAATGTGTCTTCGTGCCGCGTCGCAGCATGCGGTCATGGCCTATGTCTGTCTCACCTGCCTTGCCTTACAAAATCTGTACTGTGCTGTGCTGCGTCACCTGCATCCTAGCATACGCTTAGCCTTATAAACGGTGGTGAAGGTTAAGTCCATTGCCATCTCTGTTCATTGGCATACAAATGACAAGGACAGGTATAATTTCATTAGTGTTTAAAAATCATAATCGTTTATTAGTAAGGGTGTTAGTGTCAATCTTTTTCTATTATTTTTTACTATAACGTACTATACGTATCTATAATAAGGAAAAGAACTTGTCGTTACCTTTCTGTTTGAAATAAGAGGAAACATTAATGTTTAGTATGAATATCATTATAACAAGCACGATACCATTAATTTTTTTTATGAGTTTTCCTTAACAACTGTCGGTGTAAACAAGACAAATTTTATTTTTATTTTCTCAGATCGGCAGAAAATAAAATATTTCCGTAGATGCCTCCCGTCCAATGCGAACGAAGCCCAAGATTTTTCACTGTCGTCAAGTGATGTAGAGTGTCAATTCATAGTAAGAAGGGGAGAGGTTAATTTTCTTCAAAAGACCCTCTATTGAACTGCAGTCTAAAAATAGGTCAGCGATATTATCTACGTTGGAGAAAAAAATATAATCTTCAAGTTTCTGATTTCGTTGAATTTAGAATTTTGTTGAAAGTAAATCAAGGTTTAAGGTTCACTTACACGGAGATAGTTTTTCGAAGCGAGTCTCATGCTATCTCTGTTTTCATCGTAGAAGAAGACAACGACAGAACGAGTCTCGCTTCGAGAAACTATCTCCTGTCGGGAACTTCGTGGAGTGAGCGCCATCTGTTGTCCGCCACCTAACTAACCACGCCGTCAACATCGGACCACCACTGCTCGTTGGAGGGAGGAGACCGGCTCGCTCGGTGCGCCGGAGGATTTGCTTCTTGGACCGTACGACGGAACACTCGTCTAGAGTATTCTGTGTAGATCAGCTGAAGAAGTCTGACCTTTGATATCTGACTAGCTTGTCCTTATTTTATAATCTTGTAATAATTATCTATAGTATTATATTGTGATCTAGTTCGTGTTACTAACACTAACCCAAATACAAGTACTCTCAGTGGTGGAGAGTCTATGTTGGTTTTATTAACTACATTTACCTTGTTCACAATCCTGACATACCAATATTAGCGATAACTGTAATGATAGAATCACTCCTTAACGATTAAATTGTAGTGTCGCTAACACTCCGTGTAAAGCCTCATTTACACGGAGACAGTTTCTCGAAGCGAGACTCGTTCTGTCTTTGTTTATCTCTGCGATGAAAACAGAGATGGCATGAGACTCGCTTCGAGAAACTATCTCCGTGTAAATGAGCCTTAAATGAGCCTTTACGTTTGAAATCCTTGTGAGATAATCTGCAGTATGATTCTCTCGTAGAAATTTCTTCGTCACTGCGACAGCGCTGCGGTACAGACTCGTCTACAAACGCAGCACTGCCGAAACTACGTGTATCTACTAGAGAATCTTATACCTGAAGAGCTGTAGGATTGGATGTTATAAATCAGTCGGCGAAATTAAATTCATCGTAATAAATCACCAACTTTTCTTATTAGAGTGGTCATCGATCCTGTAATGGACCAGTGGTGGTATGTGACAGAATTCGTTTCTTTCTAAGATTTATTCTTCATGGTTTTTTTTTCCAATTGTAGTCATCAAATAATCTTTATACATCTTAATTTGAATTATTCACTACGAACTAGTAAATGTTTTAGAATATACAGCATGAACTCTGCTAATCACTCTGTGCAAATTTTACTAAGGGACAAACTGTGAATTCGTGACAGTAAAATCGACCATTCCATATAATATATTTTGATGAGCAATATCGATTATTTTGTATTACAAGTGCAAAAGTGAATGACCACACAACCGAACAATATAGTTTTAATAGCACCAAGAACCGAGTATGATAAAAGGACTATTGTTTATGAAGCAGCTCAACTCTATAACCAATTACTTATAGCGATTAAAGAATC
This sequence comes from Amphipyra tragopoginis, assembly GCA_905220435.1. Lineage (NCBI taxonomy): Eukaryota > Metazoa > Arthropoda > Insecta > Lepidoptera > Noctuidae > Amphipyra > Amphipyra tragopoginis. Next base: position 26,820,069 of record HG991997.1, on the reverse strand, counting down.
TAAATCACTTCACACTTTTAAAAGGTTACTAAAGCACTATATTCTGAATCAATTTACTTGATTTTGACATGTACACTATTTGTTTTGTTATAAATTTATTTTTATTTTTACTGGCTACGGCAAAACTGTTGTGTCATTTATCGAATGTTTTTTTTTTGTTTTCTCATTGAAGTGAATAATATGTGTTCTTTTTGATAAATAAAAATTCTTAAACCTTTGAAACAACAGATTTTTTTTCACGAATTCCGATTTTTTCCCACTCTAACAGTTGTACAGAATGATGAGTTTATGATTTTTGGATGTAAAGGTCAAAAGTCATGCTGTAAGTATATCACAAAAAGAGTCTCCGTAATAAATTGTGTCAACATCCAGAATAATTATTACCTTTTTTAGGAACGTTCAAACAAAAGAAGATTTATTCGAGTTCTAATCTAGTCAATTATTAACCAAGTTATTTCTGTCTCGTACCTGTAACAAAAGAAAATTAAACTCTATTAGTTAACGTTATTCAAATAAGGTAGCAAATGAAAGTTTTAGAAATAAGGGATATTAAATTCTATAAATCACAAGACATTTTGAGGAGAAAAACAAATTGTAATGAAACACCATTTAGAGCCTTGACATACTATTTTTCAAATTATTTTCCGTTTCGTTAATGAAATCTTTGGATTGGTTGTCATCCGAGAACTGAAGCAAAATTAAATAATAATATGTCACCCACATATCATTATTTATATAAATATATCAGGAAATAATGTATGTAGTCGTCAAGATGAATCAACGTACCCGACATTAAAAACGCAGTTGTCATTCAATGGATCGGGCTGATTCTATGTCGAACCGCCGTAGAAGTCTGGCAATTCTTATCTGACTAGCTTGAACTTCTCTTTAATCATGTGGGAAATTATATTGTGACCTAGCTGATTTGACTAACAACTAACCCAAATAGAAGTACTTGCAGTGGTGGAGAGTCTATGTTGATTTTATTTACCAAACTCGCTTTGCTGACATTGATCCTTACTGTTTATACAATAATCACTTCTATCCAACGCTTTAACCGTGTCTGCGACATATATATTTCTGGTCATCTGTCACTGACTTTCATTACCTCTTAAGGTACAGAACGTTCTTACGCTGCTAGTCATTCTGGCACTCTTTTTTTATCCTGATGTTTATAATTAATCATATTAGTCAAATATTATGTTGTGAACACAAGTGTTATCAAGATTATACTCATAATTTGATTTGGGTACAAGTGTACATCATCGAAACCGCGTATGAACCTATACATAGCCAACCCGTCAAACAAAAATACCTTGTTCAGAAAATTCGTGACAAAAATCAGAACATGAAAGCCACTCATGCCGGCGACGTGACAACAGCGCGTTTTGACTTGGATGACGCGAATCGAGAGGCCTCAAGCGCTGGACCGCAAACGCTGACGCATTCACTTTGAAGCCAAACGAGTTGGCTCTTAAAAGATCCGCAAGTTTGACGTCAGTGTCCAAGTGCCCTCGAGCCTTCAGAGAACGTGTCTCGTCAGTTTTTTGATACGCCCACTCACATCAAAGGAGAGGTTATTGATCAAAGTGGATGTACGGAAAAAAATCAAGACAGTAATGGTGGAGGACGCAATGTTACGAGGATGAAAATAGATGTCGGATACTTAAGGGTTGGTCGACACTGTAAAAAAGATTCGAAAGGTTTGTATTTTGATTGCTAATTTGAGTTTAAGGACCAGATGTTTGGGAATTCAAAACAATTTGTTAATACTCGTACTGTCGAAATATTGAAAGCCGTCGAATATTACGCCTGCTTCATTGAGATACTCCTTTATCTCGGCACATATTTAGAAATCCATAATCCCAAAACAGAATTCATCATTTAAGATAGATACTTCAAAGACAATAACAATGAATGACGTAAATATAGTAGTTCTCCAAGTTTAATTTCAAGCTTTCATTACGTGCTAAGTGAAAAGTTTCTCTGTCTCCATAATGATGTTCAGGCAGATTAGAATTGGAAATTGGGGAACAGGCCGAAGTAATTTGTTTTGTTTTATTACTCAGTTATATTCGTTACAATTCGTCTGTCATTTTAGCAACAGTTTCCCTGATTAAAAGTTTCTTTCTTGTCTAATTCAAATTTGTTTTAGAAAAATTATAATGGAATTTTGAGTTAGTTCTCTTAATTAAATGGAAGAAAAGGTTGTGGTTTGTTTTTCGGTATTACATTTAAATTAGAAGAAAAAGGTTCATGGAATTATTATGGATATCCATTATTCAAGTTATGTATTTTTGCTGCCAAAGACCCACATTTTTTCCCATATTTTTTTGGATACAATTTAAAACAATATAAGGGATTTCCTAAAAATATGTGTGAAAAAAGTTCCAAATGATTACTTAATTTAGGGTGAACAATACAAAAGTAAGTATTATTTTAAATAAATAATAAGTTACCATATTGATTTGAGTAAAGTACTCCAGGAATTCTTGGAAAACATTGGTATTTTACTACGAGATAAATGACTGTGTGAAATAATAAATTAAATTATAATTAAGATGTTAGGAGTAGATTTATTGATGTCTAAATAAAAATAATTGATATGAAATATTGTCGACGAGGTAGATATTATGCTTCTTTTCCTATTACTGTTAAAATAAATTGAAACCTTGGATATTTTTAAATAGCTCTGCCGCCATCGAAATTTTGTTTTAACTTAATTTCCATACAACAGTAGTTCTATGAATACTATATCTTTGTTTCAGCTGGACAAATGTGACGATCTATGGTGCCAATCTTGGAACGAATTCTAGTGTTGAGAATTCGATCACTGAGCTACAAACTCATTCGGTACGCTATGCTCCATCGCCTTTGCCAAACTTTGAATGAGGACTTCCAAGACTCCAGAGTAAGCGAGTATGAACATCGAAAGTTCGAATACGTGTCGGTGAGGTTGCGCATTTGAGGCATGTACACCTGTCATAGAAGTAGATATTACACGTAAATTGTTACTGGTAAATTGTATTAGTAAATTTTTATAAAGTAATTTTACAGCTTTCCATACTTGGAATTATTTTTGATTTTGCATTCAGGGGCCCAATTCTCCTAAAATAAATTGTTACCAAACGCAATCGAACCACAACCGTCAGTCAGTTGTTGTTTTCGAAAACTTTCAAAATGATTGATTTTGTTTTTTGTGTCAAACAATTTGATAGCTTTTGAATTTAGAACTGTCTGAATGAATGTTTCGGCCTTGGTTCGGATGTGATTTATCAAGATTAATTTTAGGCCCCAGGTTTTACATTCCAAATTTTTTTGAAAAAAAAAAAACCGGATGTAGATCAAAACATACTTTCTTTTATCACGATAGCTTACAAAATGACTTTCCGTAGACTTATCATCTTCTAAGAAATCTTATTCCAGTTTTGTATCAAAACCTACCTACACACTCAAAGAGCTTTTCATATAAACAAAACGAAATCCTTGCATCCATCCTCATTAAAATTGTATTGCATTAAAACGAACGAAAGGATACTGACAGACAAACGATGGATACCCTCTTACTAATATATAACATTTACCCAACATAACTTTTAAGGTTAAGCTATAAAGTCCATTTTTGAATGAATGAGATTTATAATCATGTTGGTAAGGCAACAAAGTTAAAAGATGTCAAAGGAGTGACATGAAAGCGTCGAAAGACGAAGTTACATCAAAGCATGGCCTTGTTTTTGGTATGATTATGACTCATGCGTAAGAATGTTGGAAAATGTTTTTGTAAAGGGTTCATGACAATATTAGATTCGTTCCAAGAACAATCCTAAAATATAATACTCGAAGGTATTGTATCGTTGTGAGTCAAATGAAAAAGATAAGTATTAACAGTTTCTAGTCATTATAATTTTCAAACTAAACAAAAACTCAAATCAAGATTTTAACGATGAATATAATTACGAACATGGTCATATTCACTGAACAATAGTTGTATCTGACACTACAACCAAAGCAAATAAAAACTTATTCCTTTACAACGCTACTATGATAAACACTGAATTAACAAAGCATGAACTCCCACGCAAAACCGTGAGTTTCCGCTTTAAAACATCGTGTCCATATAAACCAGGTGTGTCCGAACTCAACTAAAAACTAAACGTAGTATTCAAAAACAAATCAGTATCTACTTCAAAAATAACACGTATGCTACAGAATTCTAGATCCAATTTCCATTGTCGAAACTGACTCTGTTAATTTGGACTTTTTCATAGAAATAGTGGAATGCAATTTTCCTGCAGACAATAGACGAAATTAACCGTTCCGTGATATCAGCGTTTTAAACTTCAACAAAGGTTTTATTTAGTGCAAATTGTTTGGTTTTGAGGTGTGATATTAGAACGGTGAATTTAACAAAGAAATAAACGGTTCAACCGGTTCTGAATGGGTTTAGAATGGAAATGAGCACTTAAGTTTTGCATAGTGTAACAATTGGTCAGAAGGAAGTTGGAGAGTGTTTTTAAGTAACTATAACATTTAACAATACTCAAAGAAAATCCAGAATATTAAGAACAACTTTGCCTCTATTCACAATCGTTTCCATAAATGGCGCAAATTACTCGTAAGCCGTAGACTTTAACACATCTGTGCAGTACATAAATAAAAGTAAAAACCGACTTCAAAAGAAACTAAAAAGAATAAAATAATTACTAGAATATAAAATTAACTGTTTCAGCAGTCGGTGGCTTTTGTTTCAGTGTAGAATTGCACCGACTTCTGAAACTGTTAATTTTATATTCTAGTAATTATTTTACTCTTTTTAGTTTCTTTTGAAGTCGGTTTTTACTTTTATTTAAAGTTATTTATTAAATACGTTTTAGTGCCATAATTACACGGTTTAAGACTACAATTTAAATGAAAGGGCAACTCTGTCATTTAAATTTGTACTCTTAAACCGTGTGGTAATCTTTCTAACAACTAGGTAGTTTTCTTTAAGAATAGGTATTAATGTATAATTATTATGACGGCTTTTTCCAAATACAAACAATCTTCTTTGTTCTTGGTTAATGTTTCTGTGATGTTAAAACAGAGATTGAAAGTCCTCATCAAAACTTTTGTTGAAGGAAACCACAAATCAAAACGTCATCTAAGTATCTGTTTTTTTGTTTTTGTTGATTTCTTCAAAAAGCGCTAAATCAATTTCCATAAAATTTATATGGGACCACCTCTGAAGTATGACCTACCAAACAAAAAAATATTAATCAAAATCCAATGATAATTGGCGGAGATATCGCGTAACAAACATACAAAAAAAAAAAAAAACATTCAATCGAATTGAGAACCTCCTCCTTCTTGAAGTCGGTTAAAAATAGGAATCTCGCAGAGTTAACAGATACTTATTTTCCTTTTGACCTAATTTCGTGTAACGATCCCGAACTTACTCATAAAATGAATTTCTGGAAAAACTGTTACGTGCAGCCCTTCTTAGATAGACATCTTTCTGATCCATGCACCTAAGCTGCCTACGCACTGAGATCAATCAAAGGCTTCTCATGCCCATCTTGAATAGCTGTATTACATACTTGAGACGGTACACTTCAATTGTGTGAAAATAGACTAAAAACTTATCGTCACTATGATTGTGTTACAGCTATTGCTGTGAAACGAGATTAAAACGTCTTATTACAGCTAAAAACTCAAATTAAATTCTACCTAGAACCAACCGACTGGAAAAAATGTAGTTAATAAGAATTAGGAGTAGGCGACAGTAATAGAATATTCTGTGATGACCAGAGAGCGGAATCTTATGGCAAAACAATTGAAAGGTGATAGAGACGGGTCATGACTTTTTATCGAGTATTCAAGCTATCGACACTTTTTAGTTATGAACTTTATTGTTAACTAGCTTTCGCCCGCAGCTTCGCTTGCGTGAAATTTTGAACCCGTTAAGTGACGATTTTCCATACAAACTTTCATCTCCTATTTAACTCCTTTAGGGGTTGAATTTCGAAAAATCCCTTCTTAGTGGATGCCTACGTTACAAAAGGAACCTACTGACAAAATTTCAAGTTTCTAACCCTAGCGGTTTAGGCTGTGCGTTGATAGATCAGTCAGTCAGTCAGTCAGCTTTTCCTTTTATGTCATCATCTGCCTAGCCTTTTCCCAACTATGTTGGGGTCGGCTTCCAGTCGAACCGGATGCAGCTGAATATCAGTATTTTACATGGAGCGACTGCCTATCAGACCTCCACAACCCAGTAACTGGGTAATACGATACTCTTGGTAAGACTGGTTGTCAGACTTTCTGGCTTCTGACCAACAGTAACGACTGTCAAAGATCTACAAATGACAGCCGGGACCAACGGCTTTACGTGCTTTCCGAGGCACGGAGGAAACTCGCTATGGTAAATGGTCACCCATCCACAGACCAACCTCGGCAAGCGTGGCTTAACCCGGAAGATCGGTCTATGCGGCTGTAATTATTTAGCCACGAGCTCCTCCTCAGCTTTTCCTTTTATGTATATAGATTAAATTAACAAATACTTTTAATTTTTATTCTTTACACATAAGTAATCTTTAATGACAATTAAACGAAAAATTGTCTATCTCTCAAAAAAAATGTAAAAACTACTGCGACTCGGGAAATTTACCGTATAGACACTACCTATTATGATATTTGATCTCTTTGGATTACAGTACTATAGTACGGTAATCAAAACGAAAAATGTATTACGTCATATCTATTTCAATTTGACGTTTTAACTTTATTATTTTGTGTTTCAAAAAATGGCTAATATGTCTGTCCGCTCGTCTGTATTCTCAGCTGTTAAAAAGTATCGATAGCTTGAATATTCGATAAAAAATAATGACTCGTCTCTATCACCTTTCAATTGTTTCGCCATAAGATTCCGCTCCCTGGTGATGACATATTAATAAATGAATTGGAAGCAAAATCAACGTTATGACTCAAAAAGTAAAATATCGTCAAATACGCAAGGATGAATAACCCTACATCAAATCAAAGCCACGACTTTTTCAATTAACCTCTCAACAAAGTCCAATCGCTGCAAAATTGCGGCTACCCCGACGGGTAAAATGACAGGGGAAAAACGCGAAACATATCACCGATGTTATCAACGTAACGTGTCTCCATTTATCACCAGGGTGAGGTATTGCGTATTATTCCTACAATATCGCATGGGTGCAAGGTATGAGCTGTGGCGAGAGCGATCGAGCATAGTCACGAAATTTTATTTGTTTTTGTTGATGGCGTGATGATGAGGTGCGATAGAAAACGATGTGTTGCTGCAACAGCAGCATCTATATCATATAAGGAAAACTGCAATCAGCTCGGTTTATTGCAGTTCTTTACTGGACAAAGATTTCTCTTAAGTGTCAAAATAGAAGAACTATCGTAAACCACCCAACACCATAATGTACTCTATTTTAAGTGGAATAAAATTCATTTCATTTCTTCATAGCACCTGGTACTCCCATCTTTAAAGAAAACAGCTGTGATTATTTATTAATCTTAGTTAAAACATAAACTCACGCCTATATTCCTCGAAGGGTTGGCAGATATGTATAGTACACCCATATTTCGCCGTTATGTTTTACATCCCATGTAATAGGGGGCGAGCTTATTGCCAACAACCGGGCACAAATCCAGACTCCGGGCTGCTACTGAGAAATTTCACACAGGAAAACCCAATAACACTTTGCTCGAACTGGGGATCGAACCCAGGATCTCAAAGAGGCAGTCTAATGAATGTTAGTTAACTCATCCTTATTACCTACTTGGTTATCTTCTAACACCAAATTGTTCGATTCTTATTTACACTAAACCTATACCTTTATTTGTTTTACGATTGTCTTACACCTTATTGCCAATTTTGACATGTCTTATAACTTGGACCCGACCTTTGCGTGTTTCAAGTCGTGGAGTACGTAATGTATCTTAGCCATGCATAATATTATGTGTAATAATATATCAGGAGTCGAAGGAGTACCTTCCTCTTACACCTGTAATTCCCCGGGGGTAGTGTTTATTAGGCCGACCAAAGTTTGTACAACTACCTTTGACTATGGGTGTGTATTGAGTGAGTCTTCTTCTAATATCTTATCTTAACTTATATTCAAGGGCATTCTTTCAGTACATTTCAAACTTATAATAATAAAAAACGAAAAAAGGACACCGTTTTAGATGTGACTTTTACCATGTGATGTCTTATAACTTGCGCCAAAGATCTGCGTGTTTCTAAGCCAGGCAGAGCAAACGTAATGTATCCTAGCCTTACATAATATCGAGCGCAATATATCAAGAGTTGAGCGAGTGCCGTTCTCTTTATTCAACTTTGTTTTAGTATTCCTTATGTTTTTCCAGTCACTTCACTTTACTTGGCATGTTAGTGTTTGAAGATTCGCTAGTCATGTGCTTAAATTTTGCTTTACAATAGAAAACAATTATCCTAGTCATCGTTTCTTTATTGTAAGGTCTTCATAGATTATGACTCTGAAGTATCTTAAAAGGTTTTAATGTACTCAACGTCCTTTTGAAATTGCGCTATCATCTTCCACAAAATTTCACTGTCAAGTAGTTTTACATCTTATTTCTTTTTTATTAAAAATCATGAGACATATGTTGTGCACTTACAATATTTGAAATGTGAAACTGCTTAAATATCCCTCGATAAAAATCGTTGTCAGACAACTGAGGTTCGCAATAAACTGAGGCTAGAGTAGCATTTATTGCCTTACTTAATATGTTTATAATAAATCTGTGAGAAAAGATTAAAATCTTCATCTTATTGCTGACATATTTTTTACTTTTTAGATCTAGTTCACTGGAATGATAAAAATAAACTGAAGCTTAAATATTTTAAGCTCAAATTATTTCATTTAAATGAACGGAAACAAGCAACTTATGTATCGTAGAGTAAACTCAGAGACACAATATTCAAACAAGTAATTAGTAAAGACACAATATTAAGTTCCAAATTAAGCCCCAGAATAACGAAATGAAGAAATTAATTCTGTCCTGCGCAAAGTTTGCTAAGCAAACTGTACGCAATATTTGTACAATGTGTCTGGAACAATTTTCTCTAAATGATTCTGGCTTATCGTTTTAGGTCTTAGATGTCCAATGAAGAAATCCAAGAGAATTTACATTGCAAACAAATTAAAGGGAAGAAAATTACCTAATAATTAAAAATAATAGGTTCTTCTAGCTATATGAGAGTAGCTCGTGTCGTGATAAAAAAAATTGCCAGTCAGCAACGTTGGTAGCGAGGCTGAGTACCTAGAGTACGCCGAACGTAGTCACTCATGGCGACTCTTTTAAGGGAATTACTAGGTGAATCAGCAGTATCATTAACTGAATCTTTGATACCATAAATGCACAGCTAGACGTATTTTCTCTTCAAGTAAAATTTACTAATTTAACGTCTTTTATTTCAAAATATTTAATTGTCTTTACTGCGCTTGCAGTTCTGTTAGCCGCTGCAGAAAGTTTCGACATACCTACAGATAAAGTGTAATCTTTCAGCACATTATCATACAGACGATTATTTCTTACAATCCCTACCTATATCTTCAAAACCTTTGAGAATCGCCGACATAGGCACAAAAAAGGAAAATGACAAATCACCGAAAGAAGTCCATCCATTACCAAAGGGACCTAGAATATTCAGAGCCATTTTTACTCATACAAAAACCAGGGTCCAATAAAAATTGTAGCAGCAATAACAGTTAGGTTTGTAGTGGGTAACAAAACAATGATGAACGCAAAGAATATTAGTGTGAATTTATATCAACCTTTGTTCTCCGGGTGGGGAATGCGCATTTTATGTGTGAGACACACGGCTTCCTAATGTGGCGATCAGTATTTATTTGCCTAATTTTCTTCGAGGTTTTTTGTCTAAGGAGCCCATTGAAACGACGTCGCTATAAATTGCATTAGCATAATTATTATTTAGCAATTATTTTTTTTTGGGCCAACCTCTTCCGTACGTTGGATAGTTTCAAACATTCTTATGTTTGAAGACCCTTAAAAGAAAGACGGAAATTGGTGTTTTTAAATTTACGCCAAAAACTGCTTGAGTTAAATAGTAGAAAAAGTTGCTAGGAACTGTTTTGAACCTAACAGCTCCTGACTTTACATGCATCATCGTTATCTTCAACCTCAACAAGGTACTACACGTAGTCTCCACGATGACGCCACTAACTTTTGGTACCGATTGCAATTTTGCTCACCTCATAAGGCAAAGCGTGAAATTCTGAGCCAGTGAGCACGAACCAACTCGATTACTTGGATATTCACGAAAGTTACTGTACTTACGATAGTGGATAGTTTCCGTCGCCGTTTATTAGTGGTTGTAAGTGCGAACTAATATCAAAGTTGCATCATCGTCTATATTAAATCGCTGCAGCGCAGTTAAGTATTTAGTGCATTACAGTTTGTTAAGTCTAGTGGAAATGATTTCTGTTACTGGGTCGTGCCTAATGGAGTGGTTTTAATAAATAAGAGAATATTTCAATTCAATTAATGATTCAATGATTATATTAATTGCCTGTCCATCGAAATTGTTTTGGTAATGGAAACCATTATTCAAATCATGTTCGAATGCAATGTTTTTTTGTTCGTTTACTGTAATGCAATAAAAACTAGTCATTTAGCTTTCGTAATTACTGAAACTAAAATTGGCACTACTGAAATCATTAGCATCAAAGAAAATTACACCAACCATGCAAATTTTTACAGTTCCCTAATCTTTCTCATCTAAAATATTTGCCTTGACCTTGACCCTTTTTGTTGGCCATCCCTCTATTCCTTGAGTACGGCATAATAATGGAACACTCGCATAATAAATGGCGACACGTTCGTAAGGTAACATCGCTCTTTCATTTTTCTCACGGTCGATTAATCTTCTTGCGTGGGGATGCTTCTGGTTGGTTATTCGACGAGTATATCGACAAATGGCCGGGAATTTATTGTGCGCGGCTGAATGGTTTTCGGAGTATGGTAAGTATTAAGGTTTTAGTAAGAGGTTTTTTGGCTTTGTTTTGTGCTCACTTTGTGAAGCATTAAGAAATAAGATATAAATGTGAAGTGTCTTCATCTATATAGGATGAAGATAGTGGTCAAAGGCAGACAACTGAGAAAAGTGAGTAATTGTGGCCGGAAATTTGTTCAGATGTAAATTTGTTTGTTGAAAAAAATTGACAAAATCACACACAAATATAAAAGCTCGTAGTTGTCACCTACTGAAAAAATATTTTGCAAAATCATAGGACTCTAAAGAAAGATTATGTTCAAATTAAGTGAAAATTCACACGCAAGTGAAAATATGCTATCTCATAGTTTTATATGATAAAATATAAAATTAATAAGTACTTATGTTAATTAATATAATGAAACCATGATTTAATGTTTGTCGTATCCCAAAATCTATATAAATAAATACAAATACCAATTAGCAATACTTGATGCTAATCTGATTTGAGCATAACAAATATTTTAGGATTATAATCACAATATCTGGCTAACGTTGTTTTGTTCAATTCAACAGTACCGAATACTGATCAAACAGAATGAATAATCGAGATGAATTTCACTTGACTATCGCTAATACAATCAATTTCAATCCTATTTAGGAAATTAGCTAAAATTGTTACATTGAAACGTGCTGTTACAATGTAATAATTTATGAAATCCAAATAATAATAATCAATTTAGGTGTTGTCCGTTAAAAGAGTTAATTATTCTTTGATATTGACGAAGATGATAATGTAGTAAATAAAGTGTCACAACGTATTACAATCATTGTGGTTGTTGATCTTAAAATTTACAGTTAAATGTTATACAATTTGAAAGCAGTGTTAACGATCTGCTTAATATACAATCTGTAGAAATTTTGCTACTACCATTATCATAAGTGACAAAGTAAATACTAAGAATTTAAAACTTATTAAATTATGCAAAAAATCTTCGCCATCTTCAATATATTATCTGCCTAAACTTTTTCGAACCAGGAAAATTTTTCGTCAACACGAGAACGGACTCTGTCGGTACAATTTTAAAAGTTTTTCTTTATTTTTTGTTCCTTGTCTTGAATTTTCAAAATTCTATTACCAAGTTTTTTGTCGACTCAGGTCGCGGTGTTTTTTCTCAATTATCAGAAGCTGTATTTACTTATTTAACTTTATGCTGATTTGAGAATGAAATAACAATTTTTGATATTTTACTTTCTACTGTTTTCTTTGGTTTTGTTTTACTATGTTTTTTTTACGATTCATTAATTGTCAGTGATTTACGAATGTTTTGAAGTACCGTGCGTCTTCCATTTTCTTAAGAGTGTTTAGTAATAAATATACATTATCATGTATATCTGTCGTATCGTTACATATACGCTATTTGCGTTTGAAATATATGTCTATCTAGACTCCATGTTTTTCTTTAATCCCAAAATAATATTCTCCAGATAAAATCTTTAGCAAATAGCCTAGAAAATATACAAAAGAGATTACTTACTATTTCTTCAAATATTTTTCAGCTGAAGAAAACAAACTGAATAATATAGTTGCCTCATACTTTGTTAATATTTACTGTGATATAAATAAGTCTTAAGACTCGTTTAGAATAGGTTAGGTGATGTGTTTTCGATTACCATCCTTACCGAGAAGTCGATAACATTATTGGTCCCATGGGTAAAACTTATTGCCCATTTCTTGCATGCAATTGCAATTCTGGGCTATAGGGCATAGGTCTATTCTTGGAAAGGGTTTAGGCCTTAGTTTACCACACTGGCCTGGGGCAGGTTGGCAAACTGCTATCTATCTACTATCGAGAACTTTTTTTTGGAGTCTTTTTAGCTTTGCAAGGTTCTTCAAGATGTTTTCCTTCTACTTGAAAACTTCAAATCTCATTTATTGAAAATAAACTAGAATTACTTAGTTCTTTTTGAACGTCGATGTTACAAAAGACAGCCCCCAAAAACGCCCGTCCATCACCGCTTCCTAGTGTAGTAGTGTAGTAGTAAGTAGTGAGTTTGTCTGGTGAATAAATGAATTGAGGCTTTACAAAGAAAAAACTTTCACCGTTAACGCAAGTGACAATCAAATTCTGATCCGCATATGAATCAAACTCAGACCTTCTTGTGTGTCAGGTAAGCCTTCAACCGGTAGGCTATCATTGCTTATTATTTTAATCAGTTACTAATTTTGCCAGACCTAAAACCCTTACCTTTCTGAGACCATCGACAGTACAACATCCATATTTTCTATAAATTCATACACAATATCGTTTATCTTACATATAACAAATAGGAACCATTTCTCATATTCTAGAATATCGTATACGTTGGGACTTACATTATTGCTCTCGATTTGAGCAATCTTAGCCAGCGGTTGTCATTCCGGGGAGAGGCGCGTCCGACCGACAGCTCCAATATTTATAAATTCCAGACTCTTACGTGACCTGCCTCTCACTTCTGCTTGCTGGGATCAACGCAATATTTTATATTGACTAGGTAATATTAGGAAACGAAATAGAAATAAACTAGATAAAGATAACTACGGAAATAAAAAAAAACAAATCAAAAAATCTTAATGTCTCAAATTATTACAAAACATTATAAAGTTGAGGCAGCCACAGTAAGTAATAGGCAATAATTGTGTTGGGGTTCTCTCGCTTCTTTCCTTATTGCCTACATAGTAACAACATTGAGACCATTATTAAATAAAGAAAACAGAATGAAATTAAAGTTAAATTAAACTTTAGAGAGAAGCATGCAATGTTACGTGTGTGTATGTAAGTATGTATGTGTTTGAGTTTGAGTGTAAATATGCAGATGAGTGTAAAACTCTGTAATTTTGTGATGTATCAACCCCATGTCTATCTGTGGGTCTCATGAGGACTGTCCCTTAAATAATGCGGAAGTAACGAGGTAGCCATTGCTCTTAATACGATTAATGTGCAAATAAATAAAGGGACGCCTTTGCTAAAAGGCGCTTATTAAATTTCAGGAAAAAATAATTCGATTTTGCCCTATTGGTTAATATTTAATGCTGCTATTGCTTGAGCTTCAGCACTGTAACCTCTTAACATTTCCTATATTTTATTTAATGTAACATTACACAAAGACCCATTTTAGCAAGGAAATGTAAAGAAACTGCCTCGCTTGTCTAGCAGCCGCAAACGCGACTGCTGAGCGTGAACTCCTGGGTTCGATTCCCAGGTCGGGAAAAGTTTTATTGGGTTTTTCCGTGTGGAAATTCTCAGTAGCAGCCCGGAGTCTGGATTTGTGCCCGGTCGGTGGCAATAGGCTCACCCCCTATAACATAGGACATAAACAGCGAAATGTGGGTGTACTATTCACCTCTGCACACCCTTCGGGGAACACAGGCGAGTTTATGATGTAAAAAAAGAAGCAAGAGGATTTCGATGCAGTATTATACTTTTATGAACATTAACGATCAATCAAGATGAGCTCAAATTAAACTTGAAGAAATGTTTCAAAAGATATTTAAGTACATTGATAAGTTATATGAAATAGAGTATAGAAGTGTGCTAAAACCAGCAACGTAAATCTACCCTATTCACGCTTCCCATAATCAATTTGATTCGACTTCTCCCGAAAATTTCCGTATCACAAACGAGAAATACCAGCACGCACTAAATAATTCCACAACGTATTCGGTCCATAAATTCCGCACATTTCTCTAAAACACTTATATGTACCTATACAATATTCTGGGCCCAAATAAGGATTTTCATCTATTTAAGCCAAGCATGCGGATTACGTAGGGCCAACGCAAAAATGTATGTAAATACATGTAGGCTACGCTAAGATATTTCGGAAACAAATCTTTACACGCATCATTTAAAGCAGCCTTGAGACTCGGATTGAATTTACTTAATTATGAGCATTGCCTTGTTTAGGGACATGTCCTGGATTTGTGAGTTTAATATGCTTGAGTTGAAATAATTAAAGGAGTTTCACGGCTGTGTTTTATTACATTCTGTGAGAAGAGATGCTTTCCATCGTTAAAATTATCATTATGGCACATCCTATAGACGTCGTTGTCGTTGGCTCGTGACTAATGAGGGATTTACACGGGTCGATTTTAGCCGTGTGGCAAGTCACCAGTCGCATCGCTTGTAAAAGTCGAATCGCCACTCCATTGACGGGGTCGACAAAAATCGCATGTGACTTGTTCATTTCTAGCGGAACAACACAGCGCAGAACACACATCTCATGCGGCGGGCGATCGCCTGCTATTGACCATTTACACAGTCAATTTTAGTCACTCGCCGCATGCGGCTTGTCGCCGCACGGCAAAAGTCGGATGGCACCCGACTTTGGGGCTTGCGATTTTCGCCGGGCGGCTTGCTGCAGTCAGTCTGTGGATGGGTTATCGTTCGTTAAACATCGAGACCCCTCCGTGTCTCGGAGAGCATGTTAAGCCGTCAGTCCTGTCTGAACGAATACCTATGACAGTCGTTACGGGTAGTCAGAAGCCCAAAAGTCTGACAACTGGGTTTGAAAGTCAAAGCATTTATTTCAATTAGACCATTTATAGGCACTTTTGTGTCGAGAAAAAAAAAGAAGTTACTGCCGCTTTCCAAAGTGTAGATTCCTATGGAGAAGAACGGGCAATAAACTCCGTGGTTACTATTTTTCAGGTTAGACCGGTCATCAAATATATTAACAGGCTAACCGATATCCTAAGGTAAGCCTTAGGCACAGTGTACCTACTTACTACATACAGTGGGTCAACGCCCATACATTTGACAGGTCCTCTGAAATGTCAAAATTATGTAGGGGCGGATTTTATGTCCCAAGTATGCAGTATGGCTACTCGGGATATAACCTCCGCTCCTTCACCCCGCAACCCCCCGCACGATTGCTCTGCGACAATGTTCTACGTTGACCGACTGTAAGGAGTAAGATATAGGTAGACTGTGCCTTAGGATCAGCATTGCACAGTACCTAACTGGGTTGCGGAGGTCTGATCGCAGTCGCTCGTGTAAAACAGTGGTGTTCAGCCACATCAGGTTAGACTGGAAGCTGACCCCAATATTGTTGGGAAAAGGCTAGGCAGATGGACATCTTAGAGTCAGCTGTTTACCATAAGACTTATTCAAAGAGTTTGTAACATAGAAAGTTATAAAATACCAACTGTAAACATAAGATAAAAAAAAAACATTTGACAGAGTTAAATGATGGAATCAGGCGTTACTTTGCGGAAATCCATGACATACAAAAATACAAATAGAATATCTAGCTTTAATTCCGCTGAACAAGATCGCTAGTTTGGATGCAGTATGCAGCACCACCCTCCCGCCCACAAGTATATGCACATGCAGAAAGAGTGAAAAAATAATGCAACACGCAACCAAACCAATACACGACACGTGTTTCGCCCCTGCACGGGGCATCCTCAGGATATGTTGACTCCTCGACCGCTAGGACGCGAATTCGCGGTTTGGTTGCATGTTGCATAATTTTTTCACTCTTTCTGCATGTGCATAGATTTGTGGGCGGGAGGGTGGTGCTGCATACTGCATCCAAACTAGCGATCTTGTTCAGCGGAATTAAAGCTAGATATTCTATTTGCATTTTTGTATTTGACAGAGTACTGTATCTTCTACAATCAAAGTGATTCAACAACAAAGAATCATGGCGAGTCCCATACTTTGATTTATACAGAAAATAAAGAATTTTAGAGAAGTTGGAATGTCGTTATAATTAATCTTTGGTGCCTAAAGAGTAGCTTTAGGTATTTAAAATATTTTTATAACCCCGCAATAAAAATAGAATTTATTTTATGATTCCTAACTTATCAATGGGGTAATTTCTGAACGCGGCAATATTGACAGGTGATTAGTATGACATATTCAGAAATTAACTCAATTTCAAAAGATTTTGTTTGGTATATTACTCGTATATTTTATTCCGGGGTTCTTAAATTATTTTAAATGCTGAAAGATATTCTTTAGGGAGCAAGGACCAATGGTAAAACTAATCCAACTTTTCTAAAAATCTTTATTTTTTTGTACAAATCCTGCCATGATTCTTTAACACTATTATAGTTGATGGAACATTTCTTTTAAGTAGTGCTTGATTTAAGTGATATTCTCTTAGTAGCTGCGGAAGTAACAGTTGATATAGAAAGAGTAAGTGCAGGAAATTAAGTAAATGGACCGCTGGGTAAGCTAGTTGCTGGCACTAACATAAGTCTCAAGAAGCTACGGGAATATATTGCTTAAGGATGATAGATAGACATAGTTAAGCTGTCATAATACTGTTGTAGTTTACAGAGCGGTATCTTGGCTTCGAATAAACCTACCACCTAGTAGCTTGGGATATAGATGACTACCGTTCTAGATTATTATCAAGTCAAAGTACTGAAGACTAATTTGAAGTTTAATAACGTAAAACTGCGATCAGTAATCCGAGGCTACGGATAAGATTGACGCAAAAAGTCTATGCTTGAAATCTTTTCTCTCGATACTTATGAAACAAAAAAAAAAAGATATTGTTTCTTCATTGTTCAAACAAGCTCAAGCTGTAATTTTTTTTTTCATATTGGCCAGAATACGGTGCTTTCAAAAGGTCAACACTAGGTCCTCGGTTCCAAGTAGTAAGTTCTATGGAGAAGATCCGACAAGAAAGGCTACGGACGCTCTTTTGAAAAAATAAATGGTTTGACAATTTTCATTGTAGTAATGTAAGAACAACGCAGTAAAAACGTTGATTCGTTTTATTTAAACAAATAAGTACATGAAGCTGTAAAAAATACAAGGTGTTAAAAATCAAGTCTAAGAATTTTATGGGGTTACTCGGTATCGGAAATTGAACAACTTTTGTTGTACAACTTTTCGAAATTCGCGTATTTTTTTTATAACTTTAAAAAAAAACAAAAAAAAAAATGTATGGACAGGCATAAAAAATGGCGAATTTCGAAAAGTTGTAAAACAAAAGTTGTTCAATTTCTGATACCGAGTAACCCCACAAAATTCTTAGAGTCGATTTTTTTAACACCTTAAATATTGCATCGTTTTTAACCTATTTATTAAAAAAAACAACGATTCTTTTATCCAAAAGATACATTTTATTATGCTCTAGTCAATTGGTTAATAATATATTGTATTATGATAGTAGATATAAAATTGGCATTAAAAATTAAGATCGCTCGCAGCACTCGGACCGATTGGATGTGTCATTTTCCATATCGATAATTTATTTAGTTTGGTCTTGTCATTAATCACCATGAAAAAATTCTAAGCCCGTTCCTTCGGGATAGCGATAAGAAACCTATATTCTATGAAAATATGACTTATCATGAATTAAAGTCTACTGGAACACTTTTCGTTGGATGACTCCAATCAAATATTGTAAAGTTAGGTATTTGTTAATTTGCTTGATTCATCTAATGGCATCTAAACACTGCGTTATCTTGATACAATCTTCACCACTTACAAAGGACCAAACTGTTCTGTTATCCCCACAAAGTTTGGTGAACGCAATTCACTAATTAAATAAATGCTCCAGTTTAACTAGTTTGTTTAGAATGACGTGTGGGTGTCTGTGGGCGAATGGGATAGTGTTGGGCATTAATTGAATTGGCCGAGGACGAGATAGTGTGCTGGAACTGGATGGAAGTCGTCGATTGTATTAGTTGCCTAGCATCGAGAGTCAGTTTTAAAGTGTCAGATGATGGATTCTCTTTCTATGTCAGTGTCACAACTGTCACTTTATAAAGCGAGTGTTGGTTGCCCGTGTATAACCACTAGCACTCGAAACTATAAAATTTATATTTTTTGTGAATATTAAGACTATTTTATGTCAAATGATAGCTTGATCAATGGTAATTAATCAACCATGTTAGTATCGGACCGAAGTAACTATAAGGAAACTAAAAAAAAAACTTTAATTCAATGTGTTGCTTGGTTACCTTCTCAATACTTATACCTACTTAAAATGTTTCTTGGCCTCGAAATGTATCGAACACAATCAAATTGATCCATTGGTGTGCGCCGTGATTTAGTGTCACACTCGAAATCCTTTTATATTCCTCCTTGAATAAGATTAAACACTTCACATTCTTCGTATGTGCAGGAAGAATCCAATTCACGAGCGTAACACATACTTAGTGCTTTGAGTGTTTCTTTTATTCCTAAATCAAGATAGCACACAAGCAATCACAGTTGGTATTTATTTTCGAACGCAAACGCATTATACCTACTACTAATGAGCGTGGTGAAATGGGGGACCAAGATGTACTAGATTTGACAGGTTTTTGTCATCTCCCTTCAGAAGCAGCACTGTCATCCACGTTCATTTAGAGCCATGTCAGGCTTTACACAATCAGTTTTAAAATTGAATCGGCAGGCCGAACTTTTCGCCGAGTACGCAATTGCTCATCCCTAAAGATTTCTCCAAAGATTCTCTCACACGAATTGTGTAATTCACTACAATTCGGGGCTTAATCAAGATGTTTTAAACACTTGATATATTAAAGGTTCTTAGTTACTTTCAAAGTAAATGTTGGTTGTTTGTTGGCTCTCTAATTGCTGTTTGTATGAAGTTGATTACTTGGTTGGTATAAAGTTTTATCGAGAATATGTTGGACCGAACAAGTGTATTATGTAACGAGGGTAAGGTTTCAGTTTTCATTTCAATCAAACTGAATTTATTCACTTGAATAATTACATTTATGTTAGCAATATTAATAATATCTAAATCTTAGAACGCTCATTTCATTAATGTCTGATATTTTTTCTGTATTATATTCTAAAAAAAATAAAGCATCTTTTGTGGATTTTCTAGTATGTATCAATTACTGAGATGAAATATTAGGCACAAGACCTTTGCTGGGGTTGAAGTGAATGTCTTAGGGCTATATTTCACCGGGACACCATGGCGGCGCAACCAGTTGCGCCACCGTGGTGTCCGTAAGCTACCAAACTAGACACCACAGACACCAGAGTCACCACACCACACTGAGACAGTATCAAAATGGACCTCGAAGAGATAGCACTACTGCTGTATGTACGTAGAAAAAGAGAGTTCAAGCGAAAAAAGAAACAGTGGTGGGTTCATCCTTATTTAGCCGATCGCTGTAAGAAAGGACAATTCGTCAACATATACGACGATCTAAGAAAATAGGATAAGTGAGATATGTGAGGATGTCCGTGAGATCCTTTGATGAGTACCGTTGACAAAACATAACAGTGCACACGTGTTGCATGCAATGAGGTGGAGGCGTCACTGGCGGCCAGACTGGCGGCCGAGTGAGTGAGACACCATACAGCGCTATAGTAATTAGTGGTGGCGCGACCAGCGAGGCGGCGCAACCAGTAACATTCTGTGCACGCGTCCGAGTTGGTCGCGCCACCAAATTGGTTGCGCAACCAAACGGACACCAGTTTAGTAACTCTCTATAGAGCTGTATACATTTTGTTGGTAGCGGCGACTGGTTGCGCCGCCATGGTGTCCCGGTGAAATATAGCCCTTAAAGCGTTTATCCGTCGCTGCCATCAGCGTCACCGAGAACGAGATGACGTTGCCAAAGTAACAATACATACATTACTATGGCTGGGTGTCCACCGGACGCCCGTCATCCGAGCGCCGTCATCTCGGCCGCCGAGATTGTGAGTAGTTCGGCGCTACCGCTATAACTCGGTCCGAGATCGTGACGGACCTAAATGCCGGCAAAACAAAACACGTCTGAACTTGTCCACTAAACCCGCAATTGCCGGCGTTGGTGCACGGATTGGCGAGAGCAAGAATGAACCACCGAGATTAGTCGCGATGGAAACACGATCGCCGTCACGTCGCGCGTCGTTCCAAACTCGGTCCGAAACAATCTCGTTTCTCGGTAACAGTGGCGCTGGACAAACGTTCTTAGCGAATCCCGCGATCCCGGGTTTATCTCCTCGAAGGAAAACTGTGTTTTTAATCGGTAATAACTCTTCGCCTTCCCTAGGAGAGAGGCTGATCCATGAGGATTTTTCCACGTTAAAAAAGACACTATACCTGGAGCTCCGAAATCGGACTCTCTAATTTGCTATCAATTCATTCAATTCAATTTACTATCGAGCATAACTTAAAAAAAAACATACTACATTTATTTTTGTTGTATTTATCTAGAATAAAATTCACGAAAAAACTGTCCTGAGTTTCTAACAGAGGTCGTACCAAGGAATACCGCCATATAAACTTAGAAATACCAACAAACTAATTTAAATCCTATGTCGTCATTGCAATGCCTAATTTAGCTTGTCGTATACGAAGATTCAACTGTACCCATTAACGTAAATTAGTCTTCATTTTCGCGTTTTCGTTTACATTCGGTTCGGACATTTTTGAACGCTGACCTGTAGCACAGTAGATAAGCAGTACCTCAACTACCTATTTCGCGACGTCCCACCACCGCCGGTCACGATCCACCGTGCTCTCCCGTCGTAGAGCCGGTCGTATCTTCAGACTCCGCAGTCACACCGATAATTCAGCCCTCATCAAGCTGCCCCCCCCCCCCCCAAGCCCCCGCCAGCAACGCCCTAAGCCGAGGTCCAAGTCCCACTAGGGGTCGCCTTTAGTGCTGTTGTTGCAGGTAGTCATGATGTTAGTGTAGTACAAGTAGTTAGCTTAGTTTCAGTATTTTACTCCCCCCCCCCCCCATTTGCTGTAGACCCTTCAGGTCTCGCCAATAACTGCACAGTTACGTAGAAGGGGTCTACAAGGACCATCTACAACAGGCAATGAGAAAAAAAATAACAACTTCCTATAGTCGCCTATATTGACATACTCACACATACACGCACTGCATACTGAGTATTGATATACTTTGTAATGTACTCTATTGCTAGTTTCTCACGGTGCATGATATCGCGCACCGCGACGCACGAGCTTGCACCGACGCACCATGGGAACAGACGCGTCCGTGGTAACGCAGACGCGTGCGGAACGGTGCGCCGTATTCGCCTTGAGTCGGTGACCAAAAGTGGGATACGAGTTCTCTTTCACTTGGTATTTTGGAATGAAAAAATAGCTTCGAAACACGCACCCTCATATTGTGGCTTCCCACGGTGCGTGATTTTACAGATGATACCACGCACAGCCGGTGTGCGCTACCACGCACCGTGGGAAGCCAGTTTATGACAGCCGTGACTGAATGCATTGTGAAGCTCACTTACAGGTCTTGTTGCAGTGCGTGTCTGTGTATCAATTCATGCGATTATACTCGTAGGCATGTAGTTAAGGTACTGATTTAGCTTATAAACAACGTTATTTTTAGTATATACAAAAACCGAGATACCCCAACAAGATTTTCATCAGAACTGTCTGAATATGTGTTTTTTTTTAACAAATCTCCAAGTTACACCGTAGTTTATGTCGCGTTAAGTTCCCTAGCAAATTGTGAAATGCCTGAGATGTGCTATGCAGGGGTTGTCTAATACACGGAAACTGACCGAGCGGATCATCTCAAGCCTCAAGGTGTCTATTCCCGTCAATTGTTATGCGTAGAAACCTACTGAAACAAAATTGAAATTTAATCGATTCTACTAGTGATTCTGAACAAACTAGTTTCAGGTTTACTATATACTAAAACTAAGCTTGTATATCTACTGTGCCCAAAGTCTTTATTGTGTTTCTACATCAATGGTTTTTATTAAAACTGTAAACTAAAACACGGTATGTGTTTAAAGTAACCAAGCAAAATAGTTTGCCTATTGATTTAACACCGAACAAAGGCCCCAGCGAAATACTGTTGCCCTAAATTATAAGCCTTAAATCTCCATTCCCTAGAAAGCTCGAGTCGGCTTATAATAATAAGCCGATTTCAGCCCACTACGTTCTCTATTTCAGTTTGGTCTTAGGTATTAAAGCTGCTGTTTTGTTTAGGTCTTTTTGGGATACTAAAATAAATCTCGTTTACTTACATATGTTTCTGTCTAGCCTTTTTTCACCTATGTTAGGGTCAGTTCCAGTCTAACCAGATGCGACTGAGTACCAGTATTTTACATGGAGCGACTGCCATCAGACCTCCGCAACCCAGTTTCTGGGCAATGCCCTTTAAACCTGTTGTCAGACTCGGGCTTCTGACTACCCGTAACGAGTCATAGGTATTCTTATAACACCCGGAACTGAGGGTTTTTTAACATATTCTTCGAGGCAGAGAGGGGTTTTGATGTTTGACGAATGGTCACCCATCCACGGACTGACCGTGGTAAGTGCAGCTTAACCTTGTAAATCATATTATCCACGCGGTTGTTAATTAGCCACGAGCTCCTCGTTGATATACATACACAGGGTGGAAATTTTAAATGGAGCAGTAAGGGCAGCTACTTTTGTAGCTTCAGGAAAAAGTTCTTAGAAGATTGTTCATAACTTTTGAAGGTAATGCGTACTGTATCTACAGATTTCGAAATAAAAATTGTACCATCAGCTAAAAATAAGTCCCCTTTGATTAAAATTAGCTACCTTCAAAATGTTAGGTACTTTACCACTGGTTGCGGAATTTGTTCGAAAGAGTTACCGCGGCCCTTGAACGCAAAGGGCACTAGGAGGAACACGAATGGGTTTTAGTCAGTAAGAGTCTGACACTACCTTCCGCTCCACCCAGAGCGGAAGAAGTCATTTGATGATTTCCCAAACAGAAAAAAAAGGTACGTCACCACTAGGTGGCGTTCGTTTTTTCTACAGTGTGTTTAACAATGATATATTGAAGGTATGTACAGAGAGCCTATTGACATTTCTGGGTACAATTATAAACTCAGGATTTCTAGCTTGGTTAAGACCTTTGTGTATAAATCCAGGGCCTCGAGGTGGACATGTGAAAGTGCTATATGTGCGTGCGTTTGTGCATCTTCATGTAATCGCTTCCTGAGCTACGAATAAGCACCTGCAAGATGTCTTCATGTGGTTGATGATGAGAATGTTCTTCCATTTTTTTTAAGTTTTATTTTTACATATTTTTTTCTATTCGGCTGCTGTATATTGTCCTTGGGGACCCCTTCCACGTAACCGGGCAGTTATTGGCGAGACCTGAAGGGTCTCCAGCCAATGGGGGGGGAAGTAAAATACTTAACCTTTTTTTTATCGTGGCAAAATCCTCATGGATACCCTCCGCCCGGCGAAGGCGAAAGGTTATGCCGGACTCTTACCGGCTAAAAACCCACGGTATTCCTTCTGCTGACCTTTGGCCGGAGTCGCGGGATTCGCAGCTGCATGCACCGCAACCCCGGCAGGCCTCGGAGACCTCTCCTTCTGTAAAATACTTAACCTAAGCTAACTACTTGTACTACACTAACATCATGACTATCTGCAACAACAGCACTAAGGGCGACCCCTAGTAGGACTCGGACCTCGGCTTAGGGTGTTGCTGGCGGGGCCTTGGGGGGGGGGACAGCTTGATGAGAGCTGAATTGTCGGTGTGACTTTTATTTTAACGTGGTTTCATCCTCCTTTATACCCTTCTGCCAGAGGAAGCCGGGGGTCTGTTGGTTTATAGCCGTTTAAAACCAACACGGTGTTCCTTCGAGGACCTGTGGTCCGGGTACTAGTGAGCCTCTACAAGATATCATCATGTACTTGGTGCGTAGTTGATCAAATGCCTTAAGTTTATCCGACAGGAGCCTTCAAATTAATCGGCCAGTCATTATGTCCCTACTCCCTAAAATATTACTCCAATTTGCCTACAAATCACGCAAGATACATCTAACCCTTTCATCGTAGAGAGGGGAACCTAAAACCATATATCTCCAAATGAAAATTAAAATCTCCTAATCCTACTCAATGTTAATCTCATTGCCATACAAATTACCTCGCACCCGGAGAATTATCCAAAGTTGGGGTCAGATGTACCCCAATCACGCGTTATAGGGGTCCAGAAGATGTAGGGCCGAACTAATTCCGGATTTAATCATTATAATCGGTTGCGGTCACGGTAACATTTGAATACTAGAGTGATTCTAACTTGGATTAGTGGAATGTTGGATAGGATTGCTTCGATTGATGATAAGCTTTGGATTTGATTAATGTAGGAAGATAAGCTGGTGTAGTGTATAATTTTGATGGAGGCTGATAATATTTACATAGGTGTTATTGAAATTATTATTCGTCCATGTCACTTCAGGAGTTCCAAATGAAAACCAGCGCTAGGTGTTTGCTTTTGGCATGTGCATGCTCGACAGCATAAAATGTTGTGTGTTTAATTATTTTTATTGTTTATTCTGTCATTGTGTTCTTGGCTGAATAAGAAATACTTTCTTTTTTTTATTATTAGGTGAGTTTAAAAGGTGCACCGTGGCAGTCCGCCCCGCAACCAACCTTGCCGACTTGCAATTTTTTTTACCACGGCATGATCTATTCTCGTATAGGCTGCGCCAAAACGATTTATGACCATTTGGCAAGTCAAATGTTTTTTCCAAATAACTTCTTTTATTTATTACATAACCTTTACAACCTTCTTTGTCAGGCTTCTTTAACCTTAGTCTTTAAAAAAAGCTCAGACGCAATCTATTTTATAAAAATGAATCTCCTTTTCCCTTGGTCACGTCATCACGCATGAGCGGCTGGACCGATTTCGCTATTTGTTTTGTTGTGTTTAATTGTCAGGAGAAGGATCTTATTAAAGAAAACTTCGATATTTAAAAAAAATACGAAATTATCTCAGTATGTCCATATTCTTCATTTGTTTACCGCATGCATGAAAATGGTTTTAACTAGGTTGTCGGTAGGTAGTAAGTAGGAAAAAGTGCATTGCAATGCATGCCGAGTACAGCTAGTCTCTAGATAACTTTGGACGAATTTCAAGCAGAGCAGACAATAAACAGAAAAAAAAAAAACAAATAAAAGGAGACAATATTTCACATAAAAAAAAACATATTTTCATATCCTGTCCCCACAAATCTAAGTGATCCAGCGTGTAAGTTTGTGACCCACAAAAGTTGTGAACGATGAGGGTAGTTCAGTATTGGCGCTTGTCTTACTACAGACTATGTTGTTTTTGTTTCAAAAGGATTATGTGATAAATAATAATTATGTATGTTATTTCTTGTGATTATTCCGAAATGTTTGTTGTCTGCGTTTGTTTTATTCAGTTGAGAGAGTTAGTAAATGGGTCAATGTTGCTGGTATCTCGTGTAGTGCCGGAATTAAAGAATAGCACTACCCTATCTCTTCTCGTGGGTGTCGTAAAAGGCGACTGAGGGATTCTCTAGCTAGAGGATGAGCAGCAGCGTTCTCTGAGTACTTTAACAACCATACTGCGATTGCCAACCCGCCGTCAAGCGTAGCGATTATGGCAAACTGCTTATCGAAAATGTTCTGGATCGGGAGGCTGATTAGATATAAAGTATATATCTTAGGGCTGGAGTTCACACAACGTATTTATGTCATCACCTGATGATAGTAGTTTTTTTTTAATTAACTCACTGTGATTTCTTCTGAATTTCGTGCAAATCCTTTCGTTTCATCCTACTATAATAGGAAAAAAACAAGGAGACAGCCTCCATAAGTGACGATATTTAAGTAGGTACGTCCGACGCACCCTGGGCAGTCATCCCCGCTACAAACCTTTCTGCCTGGCTAATCTTTTCAGCACGGCATGACCTATTCTCATAAAGCTCGTGCCGACACGAAAGTGTTATCGGTAGTTGGTAATACTGGGCAATGCTGACAAAGGAAGGTAGTCGTCGATATGGATCAATGCACCTTATATTATAAAGGCAATGGTCATTCGATGAAGGAGCACTCTGTGTCAATCAGCTGAAGAAACCTGACTAGCTTGTCCTTATTTACTGATCTTATGTAATGGTGTAAATTATTATATTGTGACCTAGTTCATGTTACTAACTACTAACTCAATTATATGTATTCTCAGGGGTGAAGAGTCTATGTTGATTTATGTACTATAATATATACAAGGTGTAACATAAATAAGTGCACAACCTCTTAAGGGGTCACTGTACTCATCATTATGAACAACTTTTACTATTGGACCAAAACAGAAATCGAAAAAAAAAAGTCAGCTGTTCCTTACATTAATGTTCGCATAACTCGTCAAAATGTAGGTAACAGCAGATTTTTTTGTGATCTGTGTCACCAGTAAACCATGTGGTTTACTGGTAACGCAGATTGATCTTGCAAATGACTATGCAAGAAGACTCAATGAAATAAAAATTCAAAAGAAAAACATGTTGTCCTGTTTTTGAGTAATTTTAGCACGACGAGTTAATTGACTGCGCGGAGCGATATGACACTAGTTGTGCCCGCCAGCTGTGTCGCCGTGCTTTCGTTCATTTATGCTTAGCATTGAAATAATAGACGACACGTTTGGTGCAGTGGCTAAGTGATTGGCTTCTGCGCTGTCGTGGATTCGATTCCCACACGGAGCAAAATTTTGTATGGCCTACAGATAGTTGTTTCGGGTCTGGGCGTTTGCGTATGTGAAATTTGTGTCTGTATACGCACCCACGATACAGGAGAAATCCTAGTGTAGTGCAACGTTTTCATAAAAAAAGAAACCATTAAAGAAAAAAACTTTGCATTTTTTTGTGCTTGTTTTTTTTTTGAAGCCTTATAAGGTGGATTAGATACGACCACATATCATACAGCAAGTTTTATTTTTTATTTTATTTTTTTATCTAAATCCCGTGCGGGGTAATATTTACCAGTAATAAGATCATGTCATTTTAAGGAATTAAACGAATTTACACCATGTATTTAGCATGCTCGCAATCCTGACAGACTGAAATTAGCTATAACTGTAAAGCCATGTCTACACCAGTGCGCTTTCATGTTCATCTTGCGTCTTCGTCTGAAGCATGCGTGAAGCGCCACAGCGCATGCCCCTAGCGCACGCTAATCCGTCTATTGTATGTCAACTGACGACTGACCGAGGCGCACCGGTGTAGACGATAAGCTGCATGCGTCTTATGGCAATCAAAATTGCATGCGCTTGACGCAAGAGGAATTGAAAGTTGAAAGCGCAATATAAACATGAAAGCGCACTGGTGTTGACACACCAAAACGACAGATTCATTCCAGCTATACGATTCTTTTTGCTTTGTCTGTTACAAAAGAAGAAGGGGAAATGAATTTATTTTTAACACTTTTTTTTTTTTTATAAAACGTTGCCCCACACTAAGATTTCTCTTGTATCGTGGGTGCGTTTACAGACACAAATCTCACAAACAAACGCCCAGACCCGGAACAACCATCTGTAGGCCATACAAATTTTTGTTCCGTGTGGGAATCGAACCCACGACCCGTAGCGCAGAAGCCAATCGCTTAGCCACTGCACCAAACGTGTCGTCCTTCCTGAACTTCCTTCCTGAATACAGCACAATAGAAGTTTCTGGCACTTATGTCGCAATTCGCAGCCTGAATTCAATTTAATAATGTCGCGTTAACGCAGCTAAACTACTAACACTGACAACTGTTAAGCCCATCCTTCACATTTTCCAATTAGAGTTCTCTAACTCTGGAACTTTTATTAGAATTAATGTCACACCATGAGGAGTGTTAGTATCGCCCCGGAGTAATAGCGCAATCGTAGGTTTTAAAACTGTCGAAACTTTAAAATGTAGTGCCAATAAGGTAGATCATCATTTACGAGTCTTAAGGTGCCTTTCCACCAGAGATGTGCTATGCAGCTATTTTTCGAGAATGTAAAAGCTAAGCTACAAAACTATGTGACCGTTTCCACTGATGCTAAGCTATGTAGCTGTGCGAGAAAGATGCGCATCTCAAGCTATGCGACGTATGGACAATAGGGAAGGAACGGGGAGCGGCGGGCATAGCTACACCCCTCGCGACCATCTATAGCACGCATTCGTAGCTCTCATTCATAGCACGTATCCACATCACACATCCTTTCCTTAGGGTGCTTTTCCATCAGAGATGTGCTATGCAATGTTGCTATGGATGCGTTTGATATACACCAATCATATTCATTGGTCCACATATCATAGCACCGGTGGAACCTGATTCAACTAAGCTATGTGTAGGTGTAGCTGAGGTATGTGAGATTTGTGTCTGTAAACGCACCCACGATACAAAAGAAATCGTAGAGAGGCGCAATGATTTAAAAAAAAAAGTGTCCTATACGGGGGCGGTATAGGGCGGTAAAAGTAATGATTTTTAAGATGTTGCAAAGCTAAATAATTTAGGGGGCGCTAGAAAATAATTGATTCTCAAAGTGGGCGGTAGACGAAATAAGTTTGAGAACGTTTGGTTTAAGGCCTTAGTCCATTTTGCTGGCCTAGTGTGGGTTGACGTACTTCACACACCATCAAGAACTTTAAAGTAAGAGTTCGTAACCGACTGCATACAGCAGCAGCAGACGACGTGTCGCTTCGACGCTACTGGTTTCTATGTATTTATTTCTATGGAACACCTTCCGCAGCTAGCGACACGTCGCTCGACTACACGACGCACGATAACAGACGATGTGTCGTCCGACCGCAGATCAGCAGTGCAATTCTGTAAGAATCTCACCTCGATCGCGACTGTCAATTAGACACTTGTCGTGACACAGCGTGGATAACAAAACTACGCGTTATTGATTATACTGTCGATTATCTGTATGTTATTTGCTTCTATTATCAATACTGTGACATTATGGATATCGAGCTAACCGTCGATATTGAGGTGGGTTTCTTACAGAATGACACTACTGCAGTGCCAAAGATGCTGCAGCGTCGGTGACGACACTTTGAATCTTTATCAAAAAATGACGCTCCGACGTGTCGCCACAACATGTCGCAACGACACGTGTCGTCTGCTGCTGCTGTATGCAGTCGGCTACGAATTGGAACCTTAAATTTTTTTTTAACCCTTTACCGTTAACGCAAGTTCTAGTATTGATTAAATAACCGTTTACGTAAAATTCTGATAAATTTTAAACAGTTGTTTAACCAGAAAGTCAATATTGGTCTACACCAACTTTAGACAAATTTTACGAGTTTTGAGTTTAACCTTCACTTGACTTTTGCAACTTTGTTTGGGGTGCTATAAGCTTCTAATACTCATTTTCTAGCTTGACCTTTCTGCATTGTTAAGAGAAATGGTAAAGGTACCTTTGTAGAGAGCTGTAAACCTATGTAGGTATCTACTATAATGTAGGCTTCGTTTTACGTTTCTATTCCTGCAGCTACTTTGTTTTCTCTTGTATCCCTTGGCTTTATAATTAGGTATCGGATATTCGGATGCATATTTACCTAAAGTTATTTTTTAGCTACGAAAGTATGGAAGCGGCTTCTTAAAATATATTTTTTGTAAGAAAAAACCCGGGATGCCAGGAACACCGGGAATGCATATGTTGTCGGGTATTTAATATGGAAGCGACATCTTAAAATAATTTGTTAAAAAAACTCCGGGATTCTTGGATTGCAAAATTATTTAAAACTAGCTTTCGCCCGCAGCTTCGCTTGCGTGAAATTTTGAACCCGTTAAGTGACGATTTTCCATATAAACTTTCATCCCCTATTTAACTCCCTTAGGGGTTGAATTTCGAAAAATCTCTTCTTAGTGGATGCCTACGTTACAAAAGGAACCTACTGTCAAAATTTCAACTTTCTAACCCCAGCGGTTTAGGCTGTGCGTTGATAGATCAGTCAGTCAGTTAGTCAGCTTTTCCTTTTATATGTATATGTCGAAGTCGGAATGTATAATCCGCCATATTACATTACGGCTAGCCGTTATCAAAAACAGGGCCGTTATGAAATGCGGCGGTTCAACGATTAGCCGGATTGTCATTGCGATACGTTTTTCAATAAGGCGGGCCACGTTTAGCCGCATCGTACTACTACTTAGATTATAGGGTTGTTTGGAAACCCCAATCCGGAAACCCAAAGGAGTGTCAACAACGCGGGGCTCCTATTTCTGTCTGCAGGGTTTAAAGTAACCTAACACGAAGTGGATGACGGGAGCTTCGTTCGCTCGCTTCGCTCGCTCACTCTAGCCCCCGTCATCCCCTTCGAACCTAACCTATCCGTGTCGGGGTAAGGAAATGTATATTTTCGCCCACTCAGTACTCGACGGAATTGTTGTTGTTATATCAAGCAGCGCCACGAGTGTTAAGAATCGGAACTAAAATCTGTCAAAGAGGCGACTAATGTCTCGCTGTATTACATTATAGCTAGCCGTGTTGAATAACGTATGGCGGTGAATACATTCCGGCGGTTTTTTATTCAGCTGCATTCAATCCGGCGAAACGTTGAACCGCCGCATTTCAAAACGGCCCTGTTTTTGATAACGGCTAGCCGTAATGTAATACGGCGGATTATACAATCCGACTGCGATATATAGATTAAGTAATTAATGTTTAGCCCCCGATGCAAATATGTGTGTGTGTACAGTGTAAGAAGAAGAATGGAGTGTGTTAGATAAAGCAAAAAAATAAAACATCAATTAAAATAACTGTCCTGGAACCGCAGGATTTTTTGATACAAAAGCGCGTTCCATATTAGCCAACATCTCAAGTTTATGTGAATATGCATCCGAATATCCAATCTCTATTTATAATTGCTAGAGGCACCACAACAGATCTTTGCAGGTCCCAGTAACCAAGGGGGCTTTTTTATGTAATAGGTTGGCAAATAGGCCAAAGACCCATCTGATGGAAAGTGCTTATCGCCGCCTATATGTACCGTACAACACAAATGAGGATTGCAGATGCATTGCTAACCTTAAAGACGAAGTTAGAAAGTCTTAGGCTGAGTGTCCACCAGAGCTGTGCTAAGCTGCGTAGCGAGGAATGTGTTTTGTAAGCACCAATAGAATCACTTCATTTACCTAGCTTCGCTCTGCGCAGCTCTGGTGGATAAGGGCTTAGCGATGCGACGTTTTTGTTTATACAAAACAAGCAAGAACTGGGAGCGAGGGATGTGTTACGAGGAATGTGTTGCTAAAAATGTGTTACGAGGAATGTGTTGCTTGGAATGTGTATTATTCTCCCTCATATTCGAAAAGAGTCCGCTACCTCTCCTCGCACCGCTCATTTGTACACATAAACACATTACACATTCCTCGCACAGCTCTGGTGGATAGGGTCACACCGTTTCACATCCTCGCTACACATTTTCGCACCGCACATTTTCCTCGCACAGCGCTGGTGGATACTCAGCCTTATGTGCCTGTAATTATACCGGTACCCACAATCTTCAAACCAAAACATAGCAATGCTGGTGGCAGAAATAGATAAAGTAATAACACAGCCAACAAAAGAGTTAGTTATACAGGCGAACAACGGATATCAATTTACTACGCAGGCAATTGTCATTCTAATTATGTGCGTAACAACTTTTTATATGCAAGCGATGGCAAAAACCAGGCCACTCAACACACGCATAACTCTGTGAAAATACCAATGTAATTATTTGCCTTTACACTTATCGCTTTGGTTGAGTGTAGTTCCCCGGACGAACTTTATCGCAAATAAATCTACTACTACTTAGGGCTTTTAAAGATCCGACCACTTTCTTCAAATAAAATATCCCTTTCTGGAAAATTTCCCCGCCTACCGCCTTCCTGATTCCAGGGACCAATTTTCTGTAATGAATCTGGTCGTCCACGTAAGCAAGCATAAATTAGTTTCTGGGTTTGTTAATATTATGGAGAGACTAGTTGTACATGGAACGATCCCTCCCAAATTCTACATTTCATTAGCAGAACTAGATTTTCCGTCGAGATCGAGGGGAGTTTATTACAGAATCGCATTAGTATGCTGGAGCAGTACCTTCAATATAATTGGCTAGTCAAAAATCAAACGAATACATAATGATTTATTTTAAATTAATTTTACTAGTTTAATTTTTTTTAATTGTTACATTTTTTAATTTTCATATGTTTTTGTGGCAAAACAGAAGAACTATTGAAACCATCCGACACCATATTATGTGGAATACATTTTAAGTGGAATAAATTTCATTTCATTTCAATAGCAATTGTTCAGCATCAAGTCATAAACTCAAGAACAGACATTATGCTAGAGCAACGTGTTTAAATCTTCCTACAATTTTAAATGGAACTCCAGTGAAGTTTCAAAGAACACACTACCACAAACTATTTCCACGTAAAATGTAGTTTTCAACGCGAGACTTCATATCCTGTCCTCATTAATCCACGTTATCTGTAGCACCAAGTTGTTGTGACCTACTAAACTTGCCGACGTCGGTTGAGCACCGAAATGTTTCAGCCTGTCTTGTGTCAGATTATTTTTGTTTTTGTTCACGAAACATTAGTTTGTGTGTGTGCGTGTTTTGGTTGTAAGAAGAAACTACATTAGCAACGTGACATGAGCTTTTGCGGTTATGCGAGTGCACATGCTGTCTAATGGGGATTTACACGGATCGATTTACGCCGTGCGGCAAGTCACCAGTCGCATCGCTTGTAAAAATCGAATCGCCACCCCACGTGTAAACCCCGTATAATGGGGGATTTACACGGGTCGATTTTCGCCGCACGGGTAGGCCGTACGGCGAAAATTGACCGTCTAAA
Organism: Amphipyra tragopoginis; assembly: GCA_905220435.1. Lineage (NCBI taxonomy): Eukaryota > Metazoa > Arthropoda > Insecta > Lepidoptera > Noctuidae > Amphipyra > Amphipyra tragopoginis. The sequence continues at coordinate 26,786,564 of HG991997.1, read as the reverse complement.
TGACAATTCGACTAGGTCGCAAGTGACTAAAATCGCAAGCCCAAAAGTTGGGTACCATCCGACTTATGCCGTGCGGCGACAAGCCGCATGCGGCGGGTGACTTAAATCGACCGTGTAAATGGTCAGTTGCAGGCGATCGCCCGCCGCATGAGGTGTGTTTTGCGCTGTGTTGTTCCACTAGAAATGAACAAGTCGTATGCTATTTTTGTCGACCGGTGTAAATGGGATGGCGATTCGATTTTTACAAGCGATGCGACTGGTGACTTGCCGCACGGCTAAAATCGACCCGTGTAAATCCTCCATAAGGGCTAGAGCAGACACGACACTTTTAGGATCAGCGATCGGCGATTTTGCAGCTGCATCGCGTTTTAGCGATCGTCTGCGTTCGATTGTGGTATGAAAGTCACGTGATTTAGTAATACCATCGGGCACTGAGCCGTGTCACGGAGGTGCCAGGGCCTCACTTTATCGTTACGACTGGAATTCGGGGTGATGAGTAAAGTGTTCAGTTGCGGCTTCTAGTGACCGAAAAGCGATTAATCATCGCTTGCTAATGCTAAAAGTATTTCATCTGCGGTGGCCAACAGCCGGTTTAGAACGGATTTCGATCGATTTTTTAGAAACGTTGTTGGCTGCGTTTTCTTCTGACTACTAAACGCACATAGGTGGAAATCTTGTTGCGTTTGAGGAGAGTTTTACGCAGTGGTTTTTAAAAGATACATTATTTTTATTTACCATACATAAGATGCGATAAAAATATCAGCTAAGTTAACTTTGTGTAAAATAAGGTAAACAAACTTTTGATCGTCAAAAGTTAATTTTGTTTTAAGAATCCCTTAAAATAACATAATAATATTTTAGAAAAGAAAAATAATAAAAAATAAGAAAAATGAGTTTGTTTATGATTCTAAAATTAAAATGAATGTTACACGATCAAAGATATGTTAACCTTTTACACAAAATTTGAATAGCTGAACCATGCGTACCTACAGTTTTTTTTTCATTTTTTAAAAGCTTTTTTCGCTGAGCTTGCCGCGGTCAGTCCGTGGATGAGTGGGTGGGAGAGCATTCAACCGCGCAGACCATATGATTTGCAAGGTTAATCTGCGCTTGCTGGGGTCAGTCCGTGGATGGGTGACCATTCGCTACACATCGAGACCCCTCCAGGCCTTGGAGAGCATGTTAAACCGTCGGTCCCGGGTGTCAAACGAATATGACAGTCGTTACGTGTAGTCAGAAGCCCGAACGTCTGACAACCGGTCTTACCTTAGGATGTCAACATTGTCGCATCTGTAACCTAACCCCAACATAGTCGGAAAAAGGCTAGGTAGAACTATATAACGCCCCCATGCTTCGACGACGTAGTATGTTTATTAAAAGTATAATTTGTCCTTCGGGCTTCAATCTATCTCTGTACCACGTTTCATTAGCCAAACAAACCAACTTTCGCATTTCTCAAATAGCCGCAATTCCACTGCAGTTCTAATTCCATCAAACCGCGTATTTAAGCTAACTATAAACAACTGCATAAAACCGGCACAATTGCTTACAAAGAGAGCATTTTGCTAAACATCGCTAAATAAATTGCTCGTAAACGTATGTAAGAGCTACTCCAGTTTACGACCAGGTGTGGCTGTTTTTCTCCCTTTTTCCTTTTAGGAGGGAGACGCATAAACAAATACAACATTCAAAGATGCAAATAGCAATAATAGCTTTGGGCTACCGCAGATACGACGATACATTAAGTCAGAGATTCTCAAACTTACTTCGTCTGCCGCCCATTTTGAGAATCAATTATTTCCAAATATAAAAAAGACCTAAAACTCATGTTGCCAACATACTGTGTTAATTCGGTCTCTTAATCAATATTTTATAATTATTATTAATTTTTATATTGTCCGTATTTTTTATTATTAATTGTATCTTCTGTTTTGCTTGGAAATATTTTTGTTGAGAGTGTTTTTGTTTATTTTAATATTTTTTCAAATTTAATATTCCTTGTCTAACTTTATTGTACCTAGACTATAAGTGAACGATGTGGTCTCCTGTAATTGGAGGAGTACACTCGTCATTGTCCTGTAATTGCTATGTTGTATGTAATTGTGTAGCCTCTGTTGGAGATCCAAATAAATAAATAAATAATAATAAATTTTCTAGCGCCCCCTAATTTTTTTAACTTACCACATCTTAAAAATCACATTTGCAACCGCCCCTTGTAGGCCTCTAACAAGGGGGCGTTACCGCCCACTTTGAGAAAGACTGCTTTAAGTGCTTGTTCACGTACAACTCGCGGGCGCGGGCGCGGTGGCGGTACCGTTGGATTTACTTACCCCGCACATGCGTTTTGTACGTGAACACTTGCATATTATGCCTTATGTTTGATATTTCGTGACCGCGCCCGCCACTGCGCTCGTGAGTTAACGTGAATAAGCATTTAGCATCGGCGATTAATTTAATCGCTTTTCAGTCGATGGATGCAGCGATTGAACATTTTAATCCGTACACACATGAATGCCAGGCGCAGCGATTGAGTAAGGCTCTCATCTTTGGAACATGCTCAGTGCACGATCCAATTGCTAAGGCGCCATCTCCACGAGCGAGTGAATCGCGGCGATATTCTCGCCGTGCCATCAAATTGAATACTAACTATCGCCGCGATAACATCGCCGTGTGGAGACACGTTCTAAGAGAGTGTATAGAAATACGTGGCACGACGATGATATCGCCGCGATTCTCTCGCTCGTGGAGACGACCCCTTAGTCGCGCGATTTTGATCTGCGATCGAACGCAAAGAGTCGCCAAATGCGATGCAGCATGAATTCAGCCGCAAAATCGCCGATCGCTAATGCTAAAGTATCGTGTCTGTAATGGCCTATCGTTATTTCAATTTGATTTCGGCTTATACAAGGTTAGTCAAAAAGGGGGTACTAATCCGAAAGGGTGTTAAAGTACCCGTAATAATGAATAACTTTTGTTCTACTACTTTCGCCAAAAGTCAATAGTTTAAGAGAAATAACTGTTCAAAGATTTCATAAAAAATACACTAAAATTTATTTATCCTTGCTATAATTAGCTGTGTTCACATTTTAGGGCTCTGAATTTGTAACTAAATCAAAGATAAAGAATTTTATAAAAAAACTAAAATAAAAATCATCTTTTAAGGAAATAAAAATGATCGCATTTTGAAATTTTAACTCTGGCTTTAAAACGGTCATCAGTGATACTTTAAGTAGCCTGTGGATTAGTACCCCCTTTCCACTAACCTTATACAAGATGTTAAAAAATCAACTCAAAAAATTTTATGGGGCTACGCGGTACCGGAAATTGAACAACTTTTGTTCTACAACTTTTCAAAATTCGCGTATATTTTTTATAACCTTTCATACAAATCAAAAAAATATTTTAATTGATTTGTATGGACAGGCATAAAAAAATTGGCGAATTTTGAAAAGTTGTAGAACGAAAGTTTTACAATTTTCGATACCGAGTAACCCCACAAAAGTCTTAGAGTTGATTTTTTAACACCTTATATAACTCTGCTTGCTTGAGAAGGGACTTTGTTCACCAGTGTCCAATACAATGGTCTGAAATTCGCTAAATTGTGTGGAACACTACTGATGACCGATTCCTATGAATTACCGAGCGTTAATACATAATTAAAATTACGACTCGAATCAAAGGCCCAATAGCTTTACATAGTAGAACGTCTCTTACGTTAGTAGTTATCACAGGTAACATTTGCTTACGAGTCCACTTAATGCCAAGTTTGGTTATAAAAAATGCTACTATACTACGACTGGTTATTGGTAATAGGAACCGGGCATAAATTACCATACCGGTAGCATAAAAGCTAACGTCACCTTCTTGAGCTGGGCAGTTCAGACTACGCTATACGATTTCACTATACAAGTTTAGTTTTAGTACACACTAAACCTGAAACTAGTTTGTTCAGAACCACCAGGAGAATCGATTGGCATAATTTTTATACCACGTTATATCTTGCATTTTATAATATTTTTTCATTTTCAGTTTTGATTCAGTACATAGGTTTCTACGCATAACAGTAGACGGGAATAGACACCTTGAGGCTTGAGACGGTCCGCTCGGTCAGTTTCCGAGTATTAGACAACCCCTGCATAGCACATCTCACACATTTCACACTCTACTGGAGAACTTAACGCAACATAAACTAAGGTTTACTTGAAAGATTTATTTTAAAAAACACATACTCCGGTAATTCTGATTAAAATCTTGTTGGGGTTTTTGTGTATACTAAAAATAGTGTTGTATAGTAAAGTATATTGCGTCATAAACTGTAACTATATAGCATGACTTTCACACTCTACGCTATATCGCAAGCCGGTCTACCATGTATAGCATGTTATTTTAAAACTATCTGTCGGGTGACGGACTGGGTAGAACAGAGGCGGAGCGAGGACCAGAGAATCGTACGAGAATCGCTCAAGTTTATCGCATACAGCAAGCCAATACTTTATTGCATAACGTTGTGTGATCATGTCCATATTGTTCGTTGCTGGAGAGTTTGTTGCGCCGTTTCTTCTTCACAGCATAAACACTAGGAAGCGGTGAAAGGTGGGCACTTTTGGTGGCAGTCTTATGTTTTGACGTTCAAAAAGAACTAAGTAATACTAGTCTATTTTGAATAAACGAGTTTTGAGTTTGATATAAAATGTATGCTGAGCGATATCTTTATGCTATACAATATTTGCTATGTGCTATATAATATAGCAAAGCCTGGACTGCGCTTGAAACTGCACCATAAAAGCTAAAATCACCTTCTTAAACTTATCGTTGTTCACTGTTGGGCACAGGTCTCTACCATTGTGCCACACTCGATCCTTCGCTATTATGCAATGCAAAAATATTTCACAAATGTTTTCAGAACATTTTCGTTTCACAAAATAGTTAAGCCGTAAACGCGGGGTACACAATACTTTATGATCTAGAGTTAGGTCGTATTTTTTAACTTATCTTTACTGTCTAACTATATCCTGAGTTATTCATACCTATAAACACCTAGGTATACTTTTACTATCTTATTTAACTTAACAGTAACCGTCTAGTGTGATGATTAAATATTTTACCCGACTACGGCGAAGCAAAAGGGAGGGTATATGATTTTGACCGGTATGTTTGTATGTTCATATGTTCCCTACTAACTTTGAAGGTACTCATCATAATTTGACAAATGAGGTATCGTTGGAAGCGTCTTGATCGTCCGCTGGTTATAGGATATGTGACGTCATATTAAATTGAATATGGCGCCCTCTAGAGTGCATAAAGTCGTGAAGAAAGAAAAAATGTTTTTTAATGAAGCCGTGTTTGGTATCAAATGAAAGAGCTTAGCTGCTTTTAAAAATAAGCAAAAAATTTTGAAAAAAAAACAATGCGGAACGGCCTGTTAAAACCAAAATAGTAGCGTAGATAGGTTATGGTATGCTACGTTGGTAGCATACGTATGGGTATGCTACGTTGCCGTGTTTTTCACATTGATAGACAAGTGTGCATGTACAGTAAGCGTTGCTTTTACGTATACAGGGTGTAAAAAGACCCATCACATAGCCGAAATCTACGCACTCTGTACATCAAACTAAATCACATTGACCAAAAATAATTGCTGAGAAACGACTTTTATTTTTAGGCATAAAAAACGCTGTTTTTTGTAGCGCGCAATGTAATGCACGTAACCGACTGTGTCGTGCCGCGGCTACAGAGCTGAGCCAAGGCGGTTGTGTGCGTTTGATATTCATTGCATTTTTGTAACTTCAAATGCATAATTTGTTAGGAAAAATTTAAAATTTTCATAATGTTTGTATGGAAAAAAGTTTAGTTTTATCAATTAGAATTTATTTTTGGAAAAAACTAAAAAAAAAGTATACTTTGAGCTTCAATATCTCCAGAATCAATGATTTCCCAGGTGTGATATGGTAGAAAAAAATTATCCCAATAATGGGTAGAATGTTTGGTTTTTGTTATCGTTAAGGGTCTTTTTACACCCGTTTTTTTTTGTGATAATTTGATTTTTTTAAATATTTTTTTGTTTGGTATTTATTTTTTAGTATGTACGAACGCTTGATAATGAAACGATGGATTGCTGGATAAGGGAACGTCTTTCGTTAGTTAATTATTCGTACTCCATTACTCGTCTTTACAAGTGTAAGTAGAGATGGGGAACTATTTTTAGCCTGCAAACTTACAGCAGTACTGTTCCTGCAGTAGGGGCGTCAAAACCATTAATATTATTTCATACCAAGTACCTAATTAGCAAACTTGGTTTGAAGACCGCAACAAAACATAAATTCTAACAAAGTAGACTAAATATTTTGCTCGTAAACGTTCGAGAACAGGATATTTTTGAGGTAACAACCTAGGGTTTGGTGGTAATATTTAGTTTTATTGGTTTAGCACCAACTAGGAACATAATAATGTCTTCGAATTTAACTAGAGGGGAAACCCCGGACTTTCTGCACTTCAAAATATAAAAGGGTTCAAATCTTGACGGTGGACGACACGTTTGGTGCAGTGGCCGAGTGATTGGCTTCTGCGCTACGGGTCGTGGGTTCGATTCCCACACGGAACAAAAATTTGTATGGCCTACTGATAGTTGTTTCGGGTCTGGGCGTTTGTGTATGTGAAATTTGTGTCTGTAAACGCACCCACGATACAGGAAAAATAGGGCAACATCTAATTATAAAAAAAAAACTTGCATATAATAAAACTGTATCTACGTCGACGTCTTTAAAATCGAAAATAAAAAAATTGCGGGGTTGTTGAAGGATAAACAATAGAATCCATCTCGACAATGTTTGATTTTTTGTCTGTTTATCTGTTTGTCGATTTTTATGTGCACGCATTACGTTAAAAGTACTAACTCAATACAGTTGACTTTTGTAGACAAATATGGAGCGTAAGTTAGAGTAACATTTAGTTTTTGATAGTTATCAAGAAGAAAGTTTAGTTAATTGGTATGTCTACACCCAATATTGTGTCGCAATTGGTATGTCTACACCATTTCATGTTCATCGTGCGCTTTCAACTTTCAATTCCTCTTGCGTCAAGCGCATGCAATATTGATTGTCATAAGACTCGAACTTGTATTAGGGCATGCGCTATTGCATGCGCTATGGCGCTTCAGGTATGCGTCAGACGAAAGCGCAAGATGACTACAATTGCGACACAATATTGGGTTCCGACTTCCACGCGGACGGAGTCGCGGGCACAGCTAGTATAAAATAAGATTCTAAACTATCAAATATAACGTAAAAACACCACTCACACACACTCCATTTCTATACCCAACAACCTTTATTTCTATACACCTTTGCAATTTTGAAATACAATTGTAAACGTGTTGTACAAAATTCAATACAGCGCCACCCATAATTGAGTCTCTGGTTGAGCGCAAAATAACACATTTACCACTTTACTAAACATAGCAAAATACTTTAGTCATAAACGAGAACAGGATACTCAACTTTACAGCTCTAGTGTTTGCTCGTATTTTTCTGACGGTAAAATAGAAAATTTTAAAACCGGTGGAAATGTCTCGACAGCTGCGCGGTGTTAAATGTAACAGGGAAATATAGTTTCTGGATGTGGCTTTGAATTTTACATTCGATTTTTCATTATACGGGCTGGCTCTAAGAATTTTGTGGGATTACTCGATGTCGGAAATTGAATAGCTTTTGTAGATGTTTTTTTAATTGTATGGAAAGTAATAAAAAAACTACGCGAATTTCGAAAAGTTGTTCTACGAAAGTCGTTCAATTTTCGATAGTAACCCGACAAAATTCTTTGAGATTTTTTTTTATATCCTTTAAATCTCGTAAATGTTTACTGTTTCTTCTTCATCGTCGTATCGATGGTTCATTCCATGCCAGACCAAAACTTTGCTATGTCGCCGCGTTGATAGAAGAACTGTCATTGGCCTCGCAAAGATCTTAAATTGTACAAATATGTGGTTACCGCCGGCCATATCCTAACTAATATTATAAATGCGAAAGTAAGTTTGTTTTTTACCTTTTCACGCCTAAACCACTGAACCGATCATCCTGAAATTTTTCATACACGTTGTCATGTGTACAAAAACGGACATAGGGTAACTTTCATCCCGAAAAAAAGTACTGTTCCTGAGAAAAACATCAATAATGATAATAGATGGCGCCACGTGTCTGTCGAATCATGATTGAATTATATTATTATAGAAACTTTAATGGTGTGTTAAAGAGTTGATTGACAAATTCTAAATTAATTAGGATTAATTATTGATGTGTTGCCAACCCAAGAGACAAAGTTAAAAAGTCTCATGTACCACACAAGTTGGAAGGGTATATTATTATGTGCGTTGCCACACCCTTCCAACTGAAACACAGTAATGGCGGCAAACAATACTCTTTTATAAGCACCTCCACTACTACTAAAATTGCTACAAAGAGAGTGTTAAATGTTTTGCCCAAGCCCACGCTCCGTATTCACGTAATTTCATGACGCGCCTATCAAGTCGCAGTGACGCTGCATTTAAGTTCACGCGAGCGTGTCTCATAGCGATCGCCTATTAAAAGAATATGAAAAGCGTTCTTTTGATCGAAACACTGCAACTGAACTTCTTTATTTTTCTTTATTTTTATTCAACACAAATTTATTTTATTTTATCTAAGTATATAGACACACGTTGCAGTACACTGACTTACATCCGTCACCTCACACATCAGGTCCAGTTGAAAACCAGCGTCGGGCACTAGTTGTCTGGCATTTTTTGCTAAACTGGACCTTTTTGGCGCAGCTGTGAGGCACACTTCCCTGCTAATTTCTTTTTTTGTTTTTTCTTATGCTTTGTTTTGTACTGTGTCTTTTGGTCTGTGTTAAATAATTGTATTTTCTTTCTTTCTTTTCTTTAGTTAGGTGATTCAGGACCTTGAGCGTAGTTTAAATTGTCACTGCACCTCTCTAGCCACATCCAGCAAATTCTTTGGAGCTATTCCGTCAAAACACATGAAACTATTTTTAATCCCCCACACGTACAAATTTAGTCCCTCTTAGTAGCTGTGGGGTACTAATTGACGCTTTAAATCTGTCTACGCCCTTTAGTACTTGTCGTACGTTTATGATTTTATACACGTAACTAAATGTTTGTCCTGGCTTTACTTGTCAAGGGATGAATGAACCTTGGTTCATACCATTTCTTTAAGTGCGGTTTCGTTTATGGTTTTGTCTCTTAAGATTCTTCTTGGAATCGTTTTGGTTAATGGGTTCACATAAATTTGTTTTAAAGGCTAGCCGCACATGTCAGGTACCTGCCTCCTGATTCATTAATTGGCTTGGTAGTAGGATCTATACGATCCGCCTGGCTAGCTACCACCCTCACATTAAAGTCCGGCGCCAAGCAGTTTACTGTGTTCCGTCATGTGTATGTGAGAGCCAGAGGGGTATAAGGGAATCTCTCATATTTCTGTTGCTTGGATTCGTGTGCTCCATCTTAGATCCTGCCTGAGCTTACCATCAGGTGAGAGGAGGGTCAAACGCGACCAAGTCAAGTTATAAGAAAAAAGATTCAGTAAAATTCGATTAGTCAGTTGTCGAACGTTGAGTAAGCCATCTCTTTTGCTCTTGTGACGGGAATCGTGAACGGAACGAGATAAAAAACCGAATCGGTTGATTACTGCTTATTGAAAAGATTCTAAATAGGAAGGCTGATCCGATTCTCTAATTCGCTTTCCCGATTGGATCGACAGAAATAGCAAGTAGTCATTATCGCACATAATTAACCAGCACGTACGTCAGCACAAAAAAACTAATTGAAAAAAAAATGCTACATTTACTAGAAATTATACTGATGCCGAAACTGAGGATGCCCCGTGCAGGGGCGAAACACGTGTCGTGTATTGGTTTGGTTGCATGTTGCATTATTTTTTCACTCTTTCTGCATGTGCATATACTTGTGGGCGGAGGGTGGTGCTGCATACTGCATCCAAACTAGCGATCTTGTTCAGCGGAATTAAAGCTATTGATATTCTATTTGCATATTTGTATGTCATGGATTTCCGCAAAGTAACGCCTGATTCCATCATTTATTTAGCCGAAACTGAAGTTTTTAGAATTTCTGTCAGTCTGTATGTTTGAGCTTCACGCCGTTACTACTGAACAGATTTAGTTTAAATTTCAATAAGGTACAAATTCTCACGCTATTAAGTGTGGCTGATTTGCGGTAAACTTATTAGAAATAAATGTGATTGGATTTAAAAAATGGAATACATAATAACAGTTAGTATGTTACAGCTACAAATAGAACAAAATCTCAAAGACGTTCATATCCTATCCTATTTTTTTTCTTCTTTCTTTCTATCCTAATCCTTACTAATATTACAAATGCGAAAGTAAGTTTTTTTGTTTGTTACCTTTTCACGCCTAAACCACTGAACCGATCATCCTGAAATTTTGCATATACGTTGTCAGGTGTACAGAAATGGACATAGGATACTTTTCATCCCGAAAAAGGTACTCTTCCCGAGGGAAAGAACAATAACGTAAATAGATGGCGCTACGTGTCTATGGAATCTTATTATAGGAACTTTAGTAATGTGTTAAGAGTTGATTGTCAAATTCTAAATTAACGCAAGCGAAGCCGAAGGCAAAAGCTAGTTTTACATAAAACATCAAAAACTCGGTTCCACCTTAACATAATGATTTTACCAAACAAACAACTCTCTCCTCATAACGTTAATACGCAACACTCGTACCGCTGCGGTTAATTATGGTTTTCTTTGGTTAAAACAAGTTTACGACTGAGTTTCCTGTTTAGACTCGTCCTGTTAGTAACCTGTTTCTGTAATTAACATTATGAACTTAAATGTTAGTTTAATTATTTTGTTTTTAACGGGCGAGGAGATTTAAATTTGGAATTTAATGGTTTTCAGTTTTCGTATCGATAAAGTTTTTATGTTTGGTAGATATAAAACTGGCCAAGTGCGAGTCGGACTCGCGCACTGACTTCCGTACCGTAGTTTTCATACTTTTTTGTTTAATTATAGAGTATGCACTACAATTATACCAAGTTTCATGCTTGTATGTATTACCTTTTTTAAGATAGAGCAGGAACAAAAAACGTCAGAAAAGTGCATTTTTATTTTGTTGGTTACTAGAAGTCGCCAGCGGTTTCGCCCGCGTGGTTTTCGTTTATCGCGTATTTCGCGTTTTTCTCTACTATAATATGCATGTATTATACATATAAACCTTTCTCTTGAATCACGCTATCTATTAAAAAAAACCGCATCAAAATTCGTCGCGTAGTTTTACAGATCTAAGCATACATAGGGACAGACAGACAGCGGGAAGCATCATAATTTTGTTTTGTGAAAATTGCCCTTTTCCTCGCCGACTGTAAATTTTTTTCAAAACCTATAAATGTAGAGTAAAACATTTAAAAAAATATGGACAGTCTCCCAAGAACGTTTTCCTGTAGATACAACGGTTTAGGTAGTAGTCCTTACTGCCCCATTTTAAATTACCATCGCGAAAAGCTTTATTTTTCTCAAAAATGCCGAGTCAGATTTTGATACCCCTTTTCTCAAAGGTATAGTTGACGTATCCCTACACATATAGACCACTTCCCATAAAATTGGCTCAGTCTCCTTCAGACGACACGTCTGAACGCGTCAACTAAAATAAAAACCCTGTGAAGTTCAAGGCGTAAACCGTTTGACATCTCTAACTTAATTCTTATCTATCACCGTCCTTTTCTCGCACTGTCTATTAGTAAAAGACAGTAATTCTCTAATTTTAGTTTGGTTGGTGAACAAGAAAATACCTATCAATATCCCTATTAGAAAACACAGTGAAGAATGCTGAACGGAAACAGCGTTGGTAAGGAAGTCGGGCGATATCGTTAACTCGTTTCTAATTTGAGTGAACACTTTTGCTTGCCAGACATATCAATGCGGGCGGTACACTGCACCACAATCTGGTAAAATGGCAGTAGTATTAATTGGCACAGTGATTATTTTATTGTTTTTTTATTACTTGACCTGCTCGCGTTTTACCCTAGTCGCACCTGATAGTTAAGGGCCATCGCAAACTGGGTGACTTGTCCTCCTCCAGGAGGCAAGTAAATCGACCAGCACAATACACAACGTCCGCCGCCGTCCGGCATACCGTCCTCGCTCTCCCGTCGTAGAGCCGGTCGTCTCTTCAGACTCCGCAGTCACACCGATAATTCAGCCCTCATCAAGCTGTCTCCCCCCCCTCCCCCCCTCTATGTCCACGCCAGCAACGCCCTAAGCCGAGGTCCGAGTCCCACAAGGGGTCGCCCTTAGTGCTGTTGTTGCAGGTAGTCATGATGATAGTGTAGTACAAGTAGTTAGCTTAGGTTAAGTATTTTACTTCCCCCCCATTGGCTGGAGACCCTTCAGGTCTCGCCAATAACTGCCCGGTTACGTAGAAACCGTCCCCTAGGAAGACATACAGCAGTCAAATAGAAAAAAAAAAAAAAATGGGCGACTTGTCGCCGCGTCTAGTCGCGGTGACAAGACGCGGCGTTGTCGTTTGCATCTGGCGTCTTGTCACCGCGACTAGACGCGGAGCTGTCGCTTGCGTCGGCGACTAGTCGTTACGACAGACGTCGTGCAGGAAGCGATCATTAGTAGTAGAGTATTCGAGAGAGACGGCCGTGTTGTCGTCGCGTCTAATCGCCGAGTTATCGCTGTCGCGTGTCGCCTAGTATGCGCCTAGGCTAACGCAGACAGGGTCTAAAGCTGGAGCACACGAATTCAAGTAACAGAGATAATAAAGACGGATTCTCCTATACACCTCTGGCTCTCATGTACACACGATGGAATAGGTACAATAAACTGCTTGGCGCTGGACTTTAATGTGAGGATGGTAGCTAGTCAGGCGGACCATATAGATCCTTCCAACAAGCGTGCTGGGTTTTGTTGAATCTTACAACAAGTGTATTCCCAGCGTGCGGTGAGGTAGTTTTATATTCTAGTCCGGCCCCACACGCATTAAACCGTCGTCGGTTTCGGTTCTCAAACGAATATCTGTGGTAGTCGTCACGGGTTGTTAGAAGCCCGAAAGTCAGACAAGTGATTTAAGCTTAGGATGTCGGTATTTCCCGGTAAGTGAGTTGTTGGCCGTCTGATGACAGCCAATCCGGGTAAAATACTGTCATGAACCACATTTCGTCAGACTCGTAGTCGACTGCAACATAGTTCATTAAATCATCAAACATTCACTACACATACAAACAAACATTCACAATGCAAACATACACCATTTACACTAACTTAATGTTCCTTACCCTAACTTTAGTCATATGTTTAGTCCTTACTTACCTTTTTATTTCATTGGAACGCTGCCGCCTTTGACCTCTTGGAGGTGGGCGTTAATGGCTGCGACACAGTTCTATAACTAATGTAGCTATTATCGTACGCAATCTTATTGTAAACCTGTTTTTAGTTCCAATAAAAATATTATATAATATTAAAAAAATAGTATGTTATAAAATAAAATATGTTATAAAAAAATATGGTGTAAAAAATATGTCAATCGATTCTCCTAGTGATTCTGAACAAACTAGTTTCAGGTTTCGTATATACTAAAACTAACCTTGTATATTATATTATAGTTCTAAAATAGTCGTTCGCCCTTTACCCATAGTTGGGTAAAGAGCGAACGAGTATTATAGATACTCGTTTAACAACCACAGAGTATCGTTTAGCTTGCTCTCTAAGACACGGAGTGACCTCGATGTGTACTAAACTGCCACCCATCCACGAACTGATTGCGCCATACGCAGCTTAATCTCGCAGATCATACGATCTTTGCAGTGTTTTAGCCTTTGCATTACGATATTTCAAAACTGTCCCTTGCTTAGATTGCATCCGCCACGCTTAGTTTATTCCGTTCTAGAACATGCATTTGCTATAAAGCATTCTCCTTTTGTTCGGACCCAACCTTCGGTCATTGTTTCCGATGCGTAAAATGCATAGCGCTGTGTACAGATTTAGCGTCGGTACCGTTTGACGTGGTAATTACGCCGTAAATCCTCAAGCGGACGAAATTAACTCGCGCTCCTGAGCGTGTTATGAAAATGCACGCCATTGTACACTGTAATACACTTAAAAGTTTTTGTAAAGTTTCGTTGTGTGAGTTTTTTTGGCACGACTTGTAATTTTGTAGGAATACGTTCCTTGATATCTTTCTAGGCGGAAGTCTGTTATATTTGATGATTTGTGGAATGGCATTAACTGAAATCATAATATAAGTACTGGGAATGAGGTCTCGTTTGTTCGAACGGATTTTTAGTATTTGCGTAAGATTCTAAACAATACGTTTCCAAAGTAAATAAATGTATTAAATATTTGTGACGCTCAAAGACCAAAAACGCTCATTGAGCGATAATATTGACGAGGACGCTTTGTATTCCCTTAAAATTATGCATAAACAAATTCGTAATATGGAACTTGTAACAACAACCAGAACGAGAGTAAATTTTGTGTTATGTATGATTTTAATACTACAACATGATCAACAAACTAGAACTTCTTGGACCAAAATACTCTTCAACCAATCAAGAAATAATTCCATACATTATACAGGGTTATACAACGTTAAGGGGTCGACACACCGTATATTCATCTATCACATACCACAATTTGAACCATTTTTTACCATAGGTAACAGAATCCTTTTTTTTAAATTAACATCAAATATTTTTTTTCTTTTTTTTAAAAAACTTTGCCCCACACTAAGATTTCTCTTGTATCGAGGGTGCGTTTACAGACACAAATCTCACAAACAAACGCCCAGACCCGAAACAACCATCTGGTAGGCCATACAAATTTTTGTTCCGTGTGGGAATCAATCTCATGTTACTAATTTGGCTGTAATTTCAACCAAATACATTATTTTTTCTATTTCTTTTTTTTTTTGTAACTGCTGAATACATGTGCTATCTACGCAAGTAAGTAATAATAGGAAAATAACGAGAGGTGTTTATTTTTCGAAAAAAAAAAAAGTATCTTTGTAAGACCTGTGGTAAAAATTGTTCAAATTGTGGTACGTGATAGCTGAGTATATCGCGTATCGACCCCTTAACGTTGGACTACTATTTACGTCACATCCTGTATGTATATGTCAGTACTGAATAAGCTTCGTAATGAAAATAGTCAAATACAAAACACATTTATATATTGAACAAACGTAAGGCTAAAAAAATTGCGTAGGTACTATCGTCAAACAGATTTTGTAACAATAAATCAAAAGATTTTCTTCTTGACCTTGTCTAGTTTCCCGAGAGAATGTTAACACAATACAGTTTGTTAGAAGAAAATAAAGGCGATTTACTATCATTACTGATACTTATTTGGAATTAAATACCTGAAAAAAATATTTAGATGGTATTTCAACAACATATCTTTAAGTAGTCTGCCTTGGCACACGAGGTTGTCGCTATGTGGGATGTTGATTCAGCAATCATTGTGCCGATAGTCGTTCCAGCTAATGGCTTAATAGCCAAGAGCCTCGACCAACATCTTAAGAGGCTCTCGTTGGGCGGTTGGATCCAGGGCCTGGTGCAGAAAGCGGTACTTCTCGTCACGGCGCGTATTGTTAGGAAGTTCCTCTCTTTGAGACCCTGACCACCGGTAGCTTGGACTCTGTTCTCGATGCCGGTAGGCTACTATTTTTTATATTTTTAAATGTTTTTGTTTTATACAACCTTTTTTTACTTTATACGAAAACCGAGACACCCCAACAAGATTTTCATCAGAACTGCCTCAATATGTGTTTTTTTTTTTAATAAATCTCCAAGTTAGTTTATGTCGCGTTAAGTTCCCTAAAAAAGTGTGAAATGCCTGAGATGTGCTATGCAGGGGTTATCTAATACATGGGCACAGCGGCTGCATTGTCGCGGCTGCTGCCCAATCTGGGGGGCCCCAACACCTCCTGCCGGAGGCTCTACGCGGGGATCGTACGGTCCATGGCCCTATATGGGGCGCCAATATGGGCGGACACCTTGACGGCGCGCAACGTCGCAATCCTGCGCAGACCGCAGCGCGCGATGGCCGTCAGGGTGATAAGGGGGTACCGTACGATCTCCTTCGAGGCGGCGAGCCTCCTAGCCGGTTCGATGCCCTGGGATCTGGAGGCGAGGGCCCTCGCGCTGAGATATCGTCAGCGCGAGGAGGCGCCTGAGCGGAGTGAGCTCCGCCAGATCCTAGTGGCCGAGTGGAGAGAACGACTTGCGCAACCCAGCGCAGGGCACGCCGCAATAGCGGCGGTAAGACCCGTTATGGAGGAGTGGCTGGAGAGGCGGCATGGCGCCCTCAGCTTCCGGCTGACGCAGGTGCTTTCGGGACATGGATGTTTCGGGAAGTACCTGTGTCGCATAGGCCGGGAGCAGACGCCCGGATGTCACCACTGCGTCGACTGCCCGGAAGACACGGCGCTGCATACGTTGCAGGAGTGCCGTGCGTGGGCGACGCAGCGCCGTGAACTAGTCGCGGCGATCGGTGGTGACCTCTCGCTTCCGGCCGTGGTTCTGTCCATGGTCGGGAGCGAGAGTGCGTGGGAAGCCGTCACCTCCTTTTGCGAGGTGGTGATGGCGACCAAGGAGGGAGCGGAGAGGGAGAGAGAGGCGACGGCCACTCTCCCTTCCCGCGCCAGACGCACCGGGCGCCACCGGAGGGCGCGCGACGATCTCCGGCCACCCTAGTGTGTGGCCTGCGGGCGACGGGTTAGGGGACCCGTCGCCCGACCAGTAACAGGCCCGAGAAGGCGGCGCGCATGTGTTCCGTGCGCGCCTCTCAGGAGGACGTGGGGCACGGCCCCACAGAAGGAGAGGTCCGCCAGGGGATGGCGGACCGAGGCCTGCCGGGGTTGCGGTGCATGCAGCTGCGAATCCCGTGACCCCGGCCAAGGGTCAGGAGTAGGAACACCGTGGGTTTTTAGCCGGTAAGAGTCCGGCATAACCCTTCGCCTTCCCCAGGCGAAGGGTATCCATGAGGATTTTCCCACGAAAAAAAAAAAAAAAAAAAAAAAAAAAAAAAAAAAAAAAGGGGTTATCTAATACACGGAAACTGACCGAGAGGACCATCTCAAGCCTCAAAGTGTCTATTCTAGTCAACTGTTATGGGTAGAAAACTACGGAAACAAAATTGAAAATGAAACAAAAAAGTGGTGTAAAAAATATGTCAATCGATTCTCCTAGTGATTCTGAACAAACTAGTTTCAGGTTTAGTATATACTAAAACTAAGCTTGTATAGAGGGCCTTGATCGGTTAAGAACTTTGTATCTCACTTTAAGTGAACCATGTAAGTTCCTATGAGAAATAAATTTCTTTAAACCGAAACCGATGACAAGAATTTAGGGCTTAGTCCTTCACGCTAGCCTCATGCATGTTGGCAGACTACACACACCTTAAAGAACTGTTTGGAGCCCTCAGGTGTGCAGGTTTCACTACGATATTTTTTAACGCAAGTCATAATGAAATTATGATCCGCACATGAACTCGAAAAGTCAAAGGTGCGGGCTTGGATAAAACTCATTCACTCCTTGATAGAAGGCAAGCATTCGACAGCTGGACTATGGCGGCATCTATCACGCCACACGCGAACTATTCAAGCCTACATCGCGATATCAAGATTTAACACGCAGATAGTAGGTATATATACAACCTCCCAACTTCAACTGTTGAGCAGTAGCCCGCTAGACACAAGACTCCGCCTGGTTGGAGGATCCTCCCTTTAGTTGGAATAACACCATACCTCGTTGCTCCACACTGGTGGCCCCGACGTGATCGTCACAGACAGTGTTTCCATTATCACTGCTTCTCTCTCTTCATCGTACATGCTAACACTGTAAATGCTGCCGAAAACAAAATAAGGAAAAATAAACCCAAACAAAAGAAACAATGTTTGAACTCCATTCAATTAGACAACGAACGCCTTGGAATCCTTTGCATAAAATTAACACCATCAGAATGTAGATCACCAGATAACACGACAAATATTAATTTACCGATCATCACGGCTCGCGAATTAACATTTTAAATACATTTACAACGAAGTCCGGGCATGCCCAATCGCAATCAAACCCGAAAGTTGGTCCCTATCGATTAGACACCGCATCTGTCCGGAAAGCACCCAATAAATATGTAAATTTGCTTTGGATTAACCCCGATGGGGGAAAGAAACCTGCTCGTGTATATTCGAACGAACTTGCCGTGAGTAATCATTTTTTGAACGTTATTAAATTTGATTTTTGGATTATATTTATTGCTATTTTTTGGGTTCTATGTAAATGGAGGGTTTTAGTATTTTAGACGCCAGTTGGTCTATTGAGAAAATTTATTTTACATAAAAAGAAAAGTCCCGACTGACTGACTGACTCATCAACGCCCAGCCCAAACCCTTGGACCTAGAAAACTGAAATTTTGCACAGAGGTTCCCTTTTGTAGACAAGGAATAAGGAAGGATTTTTTTAAATTCAACCCTTTAGAGAGTTAAATAGGGAATGAAAGTTTGTATGGAAAATCGTCACTTAACGGGTTCAAAATTTTACGAAGAAACACTAGGAAGCGGTGAAGGGAGGGCTTTTTGGGGGATGTCTATATTGTAAAACCGACGTTCAAAAAGAACAAAGTAGGTAATTCTAGTCTATTTTGAATAAATGAGTTTTGAGTTTGAGTTTTACGCAAGCATAGCTGCGGGCAAAAGCTAGTTTACAACAATAAGAGAAGAGAAAAAAATTTTTTTTTTTCCTTTAATCGATTACTCCAATCATAGTTTGCCCATTGTTGTAATCTGGTAACGGACTAGTGACCACTAATGTTAAAGGACTGATGTCTACTATAGCAGATAAGACCTCAAGTAGATACCATGAATACGCTAAGCCAGGTGGAACGATGATCTGAAGTTGGCACCACAAGTGGACTGGTCGCGACATTTGAAGAACTGGAAATAATAACGCAACTACTGGAAGCTTATGTTCATGTTAGCTATGATAGCTATACTGGCTTAATTGATAATTGAGTTCGGTGCACTGAATAGTAATTTTGATAAACTCCTGTGGGGCAAATAACGAATAAATATTCATATTCGGTTCATATTCGTAATCATAACTGCAAATGTACTGCACTGTGACGATACTAAAGTACGTCCGGCGCACACTAGGCAGTCAGCCCAGCTACCAACCTTGCTGACTGAGTAATCTTTTTACCACAGCATAAGCTATTCTCATATGGCTCGTGCTGACACGTGAGACGGAGACTGTACATCCAGTTTGCAAACTATACAACTACCAAATGCAGCTTGAAAGACCAACGCCGGGGCACGAGTGCCTCTTCGTCAACTTGTGGAAACCTATAACACACACTTCATGGACACTCTCTCTTTAGTAAAAAATTTAATACACTGGCTATAAATATTCTTTCACCACAATGTTAATTAACTATTTAACTCATACTTACACAAAATTTTCAATACATTTTCGTTCCGTATATAATCATTTATTAATTCGTGGACAATGGTGTGGGTTATATGTTTACCGATTTTTGTAACGACACACAATTTTAAACTTGAACACGTAACTGTTTTTTTGTCCGTAATAAATAAATAAATCAACTCAAATCAAAAGTTTTTATTTCACATAAACCATTACAGGCGCTTATGAAAAGTCGAATTTAGGTGCACGGTTCCAATTAGTCGTTTCCTATGGAGAAGAGCCGGCAAGAAACTCCATGGTTACTCTTTTAAAATCCATATCTTTAACAATTTGAGTGGGTACAGTTATGACTTAGAATAGTTATGAGAGAGCAAAGTAGACTTAAGAGCAGGAACCACACAAAAAAAAACAAAATGAAAAATATGGTCACAAACTAAATTAGGTATCCAGGCATCTAGCAAGTCTACAAAGCTCTCACATTTACAAAAGGTAAAAGGACGCTAAACTATATAAAACAACTGACATGGTTAATTGTCATCAAAATACATTACAAAGAAAATCACTGTATAATAAGATAAAGATATCTTGAGAGTAATGTTATTAATAAGAAAGAAAGCTAATCGTAATGAGGTTAGTTAATAGACATAAATAAATTGAAGGCCTATAAGTTGCAGTCAGTGCAACTACGCGCATTACAACTGCCGGCTGGATGTGCAGACCGCTTGCAGTTTTGATTACGAAATATATAGATTCATCGAATGTGACGTCATTAGCCCCATCTACGTATACCAAAAACATCAAAGGCTAACAGCTCCCTAACAGATTTCCACCGAAGTCCATAAAAGTTTCACACGTCCACACATACAGCAAAGGGCAATCATTCACAAAATAACCATTCGCTTGAAGAGATAAACCGCTGGAATATGCTTTTAATTCCAGCATGTAGCCGAAAGAATTCAGTGGTCATAAGATTTATGGGGTCCGGGCAATTTATGTGCGGCAACACACGGCGCCTATGGGAGGCAAACCATAGTATTATGGTAGGCATTTACTCTGGGAAGGTCCATTGTTTTTATGATAGTATTTCATTTTTGGGAGTTACGAGTTCAGGATGTGGTGGTTTTAGAAGCTGGTGTTTGGATTTTAGTGGAGTTTTAACTTTTTGTATCTGTATTTATTACCTATAAGGTAAATACTTTTGGGGGGCTCATGATTTATTAATAGATTATTAAAATAAAACCTAGAAGAAGAGATAGCTCTCTCATAATTACTATTACTAAGTCATAACTGTACCCACTCAAATTGTTATAGATATGGATTTCTTGCCGGCTCTTCTCTATAGGAAACGACTAATTGGAACCGTGCACCTAAATTCGACTTCTCATAAGCGCCTGTAATGGTTTATATGAAATAAAAACATTTGATTTTGATTTTTGATTTAGAGAAAATATTTAAAATTACAAAAAGTTTTGTTTACCTTGTACGCAAAATGTAAAAGGTAAAGATAATTGATTATTTTTCAATCAAAGTTTTGTTTACCTTTTGTACAAAATTTGAAAGGTAAAGAAAACTAATTATTTTTTTACCAAAGTTTTGTTTACCATTTTTTACTACATTTGTTTACCACATTTCAAAGGTTAAGGAAACTGATTATTTTCCGATCATAGTTTTTTTTTATATTTTATAGAAAATTTAATAAGTAAATAAAATTTATTATTTTTTAATAAATGTTTTTTATCTTTTGTACAAAATTGAAAAGGTAAAGAAAACTGATTATTTTTCTGTCAAAGGTTAGTTTACCTTTTACACAAAATTTTAAAGGTTAAGAATACTGATTATTTTTTTATCAAGGTTTTTTATCTTTTATACAAAATTTAAAAGGTAAAGAATAGGTACTGATTATTTTTCGATCAAAGGTATACGTACAAAATTTTAAAGGCTGGACTATAGAACGCCGCATGTGTGGGCTTTTAACACTCAACTTGTAAACCAAGTACAATACTTATCGTTGTTCTCAGAACATTAAACAAGTTGTAACTTATTAAGAACGGTTGGATAGGTTCTCTTAAGACGTTTTCCTAGGAAACGTTAGTTCTTACTTCAACAGTTTTTCTTTTGATTAAATCCGCTGTCGGTTTCCAGTTCAGCGCTGTTTGGTGTCTGATTGTAGATTACTGCTAATCATTATGTATTACATTGAATAGACGTAGTGATATCTTTTATATTTATTACGTTGAATAGACGTAGTGATATCTTTTATATTTATTACGTTGAATAGACGTACCACGTTTTTTTAATTCTCTTGCTCGCGTTTTACCCTAGTCGCATCTGACGGCAAGTGCAAACACAATTTAAGATGCAGCACACGAATCTAAATCACAGAGATGTATACGTAGAGTGATTACCTATACTCCTCTGACTCTTAAATACTCACGACGAAACATAGTAAACTCTCTGGTGCCGAACTTCTGGTGTTAGGTGGTCAGGCGGACCGGACAGATCCTAACACCAAGCGCGTTGAATTTTAACGTTAATTCCCAGCGTGCGGTAAGGAAGTCCATCCCCAGACGGTATAAACTTCTTTGATGTTTTTATTGTTTTTTTTGTGTAATCCAATAAAATGAAGTAAATGTGATGGAAGTCCATATGACGATGGGCTAGAATATAAAACTTCCTCACCGCACACTGTGAATAGACGCGTGTTGTATGATTCACCAAAACGCAGCACGCTTGGTGCTTCCTTCACATTAAAGTCCGACGCCAAGCAGTTTACTGTGTTTCGTCGTGTGTATGTGAGAGCCAGAGGGGTATAGGAGAATCCCTCTTTAATATCTGTTACTTGGATTCGTGTGCTCCATCTTAGACCCTGATTGCGCTTACCATCAGGTGCGACGCGTCAGAATCAGATTGTTAGGTACACACGGCTACACTTCAAGCTATGCAAAACCAGTATAAGCTGCTCGTTACTTGTGCGAAAAGATTATACAAAGCGACGCCAAGATAAACTGGTTTTGTATAGCTTGATGTGTAGCCATGTGTACAAGTTTTGTTGCTGGTAAAGTAGCAATATCGATAACCTAATTAGATTGAAAAGAGGTAGATACCATTTTACATCAAAACAAATAGATGACATAATTTTTTTTTAGGTACTTGCCTGTTCACTGTCCCTCTGCTGAGCAAAGGCCTCCCCTTTTGTCTTCCAAACATCTCTATTTTGTGCCGTTTCTGACCATGCTAGCCCCGCAAACACGTCTAGATTGTCACGCCACCTACGCCGAGGTCGACCTCGATGGCGATGTCTTCCTTCAGGCGTCCAGTAAGTAACGGTCTTTGCCCACCTGTCCGGGTGCATTCGAGCGACATGACCGGCCCACTCCCACTTTAACCTGGCCGTTTTTTCTCCAACATCTGTTACTTGCGTTATGGAGCGCAGGGTGGTGTTTCTAACACGATCGGTTAGTTTAATACCCAGTACACTACGCTCCATTGCTCGTTGGCAAATCTTGAGTTTGGACTTTTGTTTTTTAGTCAGTGACCACGTTTGAGCACCATAGGTTAGAACGGGCAGAACGTAGGTTAGAACGGGTTAGAACGTAGGTTAGAACGTCATAATTATACAATTAAAAATATTTTTTCCTTCTACTTTTATTTTTGTATTATAACTTTCGTGAGACACATTCATATTTATGATTAATTACGGTTTACTCACGTGCATTTTTCGGGATTGCCCGACTAGTTTCGGACCCAAACGGAGCCCTTAATCATGAGCTGATCACGCGGCGAGGTCGCGAGTCGAACTGACGCTGCACCGCGCCGCATAGCGTTGCGCTCGCGACGAGAGGGGCGCGCTCTGTTTCGGTATTGCTCGTGCGTGGAGTGTGACACAGTTAGCGCGGCGTGCACCGGCACCCTTTCCTCAAACAACTCGGACACGACAAGTGACGAAGACGCACGAGCAATACCGAAACAGAGCGCGCCCCTCTCGTCGCGAGCGCAACGCTATGCGGCGCGGTGCAGCGTCAGTTCGACTCGCGACCTCGCCGCGTGATCAGCTCATGATTAAGGGCTCCGTTTGGGTCCGAAACTAGTCGGGCAATCCCGAAAAATGCACGTGAGTTCTACTTTTATTACATGAAATAAATCCTTTTACGAAGTGTGAACAATATTTATACTGTGAAGCCGTATATTATACGGCGTATCATTAATCGAGTGACACAGCACATTAAGGCAATACGGTGCGTACATGACGTCAGAGGCGTGAAAAACAGCTCGAATTCCCCTATTTATGCACGTGGAACACGATTTATCTTGTCGAGTTAATTTTTGAATTAAAACGAGAAATTCTTTCAGTGCATGCCTTTGATTCATGTTGGGAATTTATTATTAAGCTTTAAAAGATATTAAGAGATTTTTTTTATTCATGGGTCAATCAATCAACTCGGTAACGTTGTACAGTCAACAGCGAAAGTCGGTGATTATTTTGGAATTTCAAAGTTAATAATATCAGGACTTAAGTTATACTTTTTCGGGCGCGTTTGTTGAGAGTAAAATTGGGAGCTGCGCGCTCACACCGTCACGAAAACATCGTCAAGTCACGAATAAGTAAGTTGTTGACATAAACTTTAAAGGTGTGCAAAGCTAAAGGTGTACAAACGAGTACGAAAAATGGGGGTGCCACCGGTCATACATTATCCAATTTTAATTTAAAAAATAAACTCTCTGGTAGAATGTTAAGTAAAACTTCTACCACGTATACATGAGTACACACACCATCATAATACTATTCTTAAAACTGTCTTCATTATTTTTTAACAAAAATACAAGGTTAGCCGGAAAGGGAATATTAATCCGAAAGGGTGTTAAAGTACTCTTAATAATGCATAACTTTTGTTCTACAACTTTCCCCAAAAGTCAATAGTTTAACAAAAATAGCAGTCCAAAAATTACATAAAAAATACGCTAAAATCTATCTATATTCAGCTATGGGCAGTTGTGTATACATTTTAGGTCATATTTGGGGTCACGAATTAGAAGCTCCTTTTTTTGAACTCGTAACTAAAGAAGGGATGAAGAATTTTTGAAAAAACTAAAATAAATATCTTTTTTTAAGGAAATAAAAAATATCGAATTGTGAAATTTTAACAGTTGCTTTGAAACAGTAATCTATGATACTTTAAGTGGTCTGCCGATTAGTACATAAAAAAAATAGTAGTAGTAATAAAAATAGAAGTAGTAGATAAAAAAAAAAATGCCACTTAGACCATAACCCACTGCTAGTCAGAAGCCTGATTGCTAGTTTTTTTAAAAATTCGATCGCGTTAACGTTAACTCCGATTAGTATGGAATTAAAACAGCGCCAACTATATTGATAATAATGGGAAACACAATTTGCGAGTACGAGTTTGTTACGTCATAGTCAATTGAACATCGACTAGAATTCGCGTTTGAGAACGTCAGCGCACGTGATTGGTTGCTTCAAGTATTTCGCAAGTACGAGTTGCATTTTTGACAGTAACTCACACTCGCTTGTCGTTGCTTTTGACGTTAACTCGATTAACGCGATGGTGAAGTCATTCTAATAATTTTGTGGAACTTTTTGGAGCCCTCTCAGGCGTGCAGTTTCTCACGATGTCTTTCCTTCACTGTGAACGTAAGTGATAATAAAATTCCAATTCACATTTAAATTCAAAAAGTCTGAAAAACGGGTCTGGATCGATCACAGACCCGTATAGGAATGCAAGTGTTCAACCGGTAGGATATCACGTTTTTTTTTAAAGATGGGAAATCATCAATGACTTCTTCCGCTCTGGGTGGAACGGAAAGGAGTGTCAGACTCTTACTGACTAAAACCCATCCATGTTCCTCCTAACGCCCTTTGCGTTCTAGGGCTGCGCTAACTCTTTCGAACAAAGTCCACAACTCTGGCAGGGTAAAACTGCCCTAGGGTCATATTTATTTATGCCTACTGCGAAAGTAACTCTGTCTGTCTGTCTGTTACGCTTTCACGCCTAAACCTCTGAACCGATTTTGATGATTGGTACGTGGATATTTGGTAGGTACAGAGATAGTCTGGAACCCGGAGAAGGACATAGGCTCCTTTCATCCAGAAAAAACGCGGAATACGCGATAAACGACATCCACTTGGGCAAAGCTGCGAGCGACCTCTAATTTAAAATAAATAAATAAATATGATATAAATAATATTATTATGACCATAATCACCATATTTAACGAGCGGCTTGATGATCCCACTAATTTCCTTATAGTGCACGAGAAGGATGCTACAGCCAATCCCCTTGAAATATAAACTTTACGAACACTAACAATTCCAACAACTATTTCTCAGAATATTGCTTTATCCATTTAACTCGACTGGAAATTCGAGCTAGACCGTAATAAGGCGGTAACTGACAGGAATCTTGTCTATTCTAAGAACGTTTCTCAGAATGAAGACCACCAGCGATTACTACGGGATCATTTACAAAGAAAAACTGAGTAGTTCTAGGAAATCTATCGCGATCCGGTTAGGAAACGTAATTTTTATTTAACACCAACTAAAGAAAATTGTAAAACTAAACTGCTGAATTTAAATAAACTTTATCTACGTTAATTTCGTAAAGTTCCAATCATGAACTCATAAATCCTTACTTCCTAATCCTAACTAATATTATAAATGCGAAAGTAAGTTTGTTTGTTACCTTTTCACGCCTAAACAACTTAACCGATCATCCTGAAACTTTGCATATACGTTGTCAGGTGTACAGAAACGGACATACGGTACCTTTTATCCCGAAAAAAAGTACTGTTTCTGAGTAAAACAACAAAAACTTTCATAGATGGCGCCACGTGTCGTTCGAATCACGATTAAATTATTTTATTATATATACTTTAGTAGTGCGTTAAGAGCTTTTTTTGAGCTTTATTAACGTGAGCGAAGCCGCGGGAAAAAGCTAGTAGTACTATACTGGCATGCTTTCATCCGTGTACCAGACGTAAAGAATAGCACTACCCCATCTCTTCCCGTGGGTGTCGTAAAAGGCGACTAGGGGATTCACTAGAGGATGAGCAGCAGCGTTCTCTGGGTACTTTATCAACCATACTGCGATCGCCAATACGCCTGCCAAACGTGGCGATTATGGCAAAGACCCCAAATTTTGTTTGGGGGATGCCTATGTCCAGCAGTGGACGTCATTCGGCTGAATGATGATGATGATGACATGCTTTGTTCACGTGCAGCTGTAATATTTTTTTTTAAGTTTTATTAAAGTATAGTGTTCGCATTACTTGTCAAAATCTAGGGAACAGCTGATTTTTTATCACAATTTCATTTTTGGTCCCATAGTAAAAGTTGTTCATAATGATGAGTACAATAACCCCTTAAGATATCGTTAGTGTCTCACCAGTCATTTTTTATGAAGAACAAGTCCTAATGTAAGATTCTCGCTCAGCCTATACAGCTAAAGGTAGAAACTTAAAATTTAGAGAGCAGCTGTATTTTATAGCGAAAAAGGTTTAAAAAAAGGTACAAAACATTTTCAAAACTCTTTTCTTCTGTTCATACCTAGTAATATTGTTATTTCATTCTAGCACATATATAGTAAAGTCTAGTAAATCTAATACAAAGGCTATATAAGTACACGTTACATGAGAAATCTCCTTTGCCCGCGTTTCTTCAGTCTTTCAAGTAACGACGTTGGCTTTGACGCGAAGCTTATTCCGGATTTATTTTCGATTCTTGTTAGAAAGAGCTGTATTTTTATTCTATTAAATTTAATTTTTACTTAAGGATTTGAACTTTTTTTTGTTTTAGTTTTGCTGGTAAGTCCTCAAATGAGGGGTGTTTGATCAAAAGTGGCTATTCATGTCGTAAGCTATTTTTCAAAAATGATCGAATCTGGTGTTGTTTTAACCAACATTAAGAATTTTGGGGACATTTTTAGATCAGAAGTAGCCACGTTTGGTGCTCTCTGAGATTAGAAAAAGATACGATTTAAAAAATTCTACCTTGATAGAAAATGAAAAGGCCAATTCCACATTTTGGCATCTTTTTCATCTTTTCCAGTCGTGATGTCTCTGGTAGGTTACGGCTTTAGAGACATTTTTTTTCTTTTATGGACTTCTTAGATAGTTCTCATATTATGGAACAAGTCTAGTGACTGGCGAAAGAAAAAATAACTTACGCCACGGGTCCATAGGTTGCATTGATTCCCCTTTGGAAAATGGGAATTTTGATCAGACACTCCTCAAATATTACTAAGTACCTGAAATTTTTTACATGCTGTTTAGATTAAAATTTGAATACTATAATGTTGAATTAAAATGTTTTTTCCAATCATCACGTCTAATTTGATGGAGGTAGGTACACTCTTTGCTCTTTCCACAGTATTGCACTTTTTCATACGTGTCGGTAACAAGTACGCACGGTTAACATATCAAGCCATTATGTTTCCAGTATAACCTGATCTCGCATTGTATAGGCTTTCCGTACAATGAGAGGTTAGTCTATACTGAATAGTATAGCTTCGTGCGTACTACGCACCTGACATTTTTAAATAATGTTCAGAAAACAAAGTTGCAAGTTAGAAACTTGTATTATCTTTGTCATTTGCTTTTTTATGTAATAGGTTTGCAAACAATCCAACGGCCTACCTAAGCAAAGCGATTACCGCCGCCTATACATATACCTACAACACCAAGAAGGTCGCTGATGCGTTACCAACCTTAACCCTAGATCACTAAACATTAGTCTCACAGGCAACACGACTCCGACGCATTCCCTGTTTAGGTAAGTTCCCGACATTCCCCCGCCCCACCGCGCTCAGTACCTTCCTAATTCAGTGTTTTAGTGCCCCGTGCACACGCATTGCGTCTGCACGTATTTTACTTCCGGAGTTTTGGCGAATTGTTAGTCTCACGAACTAATGTTTAGTGATTATGCTTATAAAATGAGTCAAGGTAAGCTATGACAATTTTGGTATATTTATTGACTTCCTACAAATTGAAGATGTTGTAGCTAGTACTTCTCAAGCGCAGCCGAACAAAAGAAAAAATTGCGCATTTTGCCCATAACAGGAGCACAGGATGACCAAAGTATCATGCCACTGCTGCTGTAAGGCCATTTGTGGAGAACATACCATTCCTATCTGCTCAGACTGCCAGGATTAACATTTTTAAAGTGTCTAATAGTTTTTAAGACGTTATAATACATGTCCATGTCATGTGTATTTATTAATTTAAAAAAAAAGAGTCAACATAGGAATGTTGACTCTTTTTTTTAAATTACTAAATGTAATTTCAAGAAAAATATTGACGTTTCATTTTGTTAGTCAAAATGACTACTGTTTAGTGACTGTGTAACTCGAAAATATGTTTAGTGAGCTAGGGTTAAAGACAAAGTTGGAAAATCTCATGTGCCTGTAATTTCACCAGCACTGAAACAGTATTTTTTTTATTACTCCAGTGTCTTTAAATTAATTCTTCCGCTTCTGGGCGGAGCGGAAGGGAGTGTCAGACTCTTACTGACTAAAACCCCTCCATGTTCATCCTAATGCTCTTTGCATTCCAAGGCCGCACTATCACTCATACCCTACAACACCCAGCAATGCTGTTTATCAGCAAAAATAGGTATGGTTTTACTACTTCCCCGGATAAGCTCTTTCATAAGGAGCTCCACTACTACTAAAACCTCGTAATTATTACCTGTAACACTTTTTCATTAAACCCTCAAAGCGGATCAATTAATTGTAAATTACAAACTATAACACGTACCTGCCAGTTTAAGTCCGATGCGTTTCCCCGGGGGCTTAATTAATTCTATGTGTGTCCTCCGCAACCCCCGTTCTGTGCACAGTCCGGAGTCAGTCGACAGTGATGTCTGGGATTTGAACACTGGAACAGACATATTGTTATTGTAGCATAATATAATGGTTAGATGGGTTCTCTGTTGGAATATCGAAATATTATTAGCCGATTTTTATCTGGCCGACAACCTTTCGCCACTTAACATTTCGCCGAATAACTAAAACGCCGAATGATTAAAGTCCTTAATTGACAACATTTCAAAACTGACACGACCTTAAAACGTATCCTGAGTTCAATTTTTTTTTTTTAATATTTTTTTATTTATTCATTTCCGAGAAAAAAAATAAAAATCAAAAAACATGTGATGACGTCACTTATACGGTGGAATGAGGAGTTACCTTTGCCTATGCATTCCAATGTTTTGGATGAAAACATTTAATGTCAAACAAGACGTGTCAATGTCACCTACGAAGATATATAAGACAAGTGTTAAATGACAGTGACATCTAACGAACAGTTTTTTTGACGGCTCACAGTAAAGCAAAGGTTAGATCGCCATTCCACCGTATGTATGACGTCATTTGGCGCATACGTCTTTTTAGAATATACCGAATTTCAAAGTTGAAATTATGAATGAAAAGTACATAATTTCGAAAAACGGAAAAATACGGGTGCCCTGGATTTGGATTTACTTTTATATAACGTAATAATACTTGCAGGTTAAAAATATGAAATGTTGTCAATTATGTTTTGTATGTTTTTGTTACGCCGACTAGTCTGCTGGCCACTGTTTCATTAGTCAACTGTATTATTGGCCAATGTATACTTGTTAGATGGCTCATTTTCCCATCATGCAAGCAAAAAAGCAAGCAAGCATGCTCAATTGTTTTTGGGTTTGCTCCGTTTGAACCTCCACGCTTTTAAATAACACTCTAGGGGTAGGACAGAGTCTGACCACATGCAGTCGGGGTGCGCTGAGTCGGATTAACATTACATTCCGCTGTCTTAAAATAATGTTGTGCGAATACTTATTTCGCAAGTTACACAATAGCCAAATAAGTATTAGACTAAAACGAAATTTCTGAATGTTTTTTTGGCCAAATAATTATGGTGGCTAATAAATAATCATTCGACGAAATCAAATTAGGGTAAAAATTGCTTCGGAAAAGATTACGTCGGCGTAATGAAATTCGATATAAAATACTTCGGCAAAAACACGAGCACCGGGTTAGATGCATTGGAGTCGTCTTGTTTTGGTTTAAGTTATAAGAGGAGTAGTATAAAGTAGTATAGTAGTTAAAATGACTTTCTTATACAAAGATATTGCAAGGCGGCTGGTCGACACGTCCCGTGACCCGAAGGCTGGCCTCTATTTTGGTCAAAGGATTAGCATTGCCATACAACGTGGCAATGCTGCCAGCCTTCTGGGCACGTTACCAGTCGACAGCGATTCGCAGGAATATTTTGATGCCCTATTTTAGTTTATAGTTTTATTAGGATATATTCTTCTTTATTTGTATATACTTTTATTTGTAATTATGTAAATAATGTTTGTGTAAATATTGTATGATAAATAAATATATAGTAAATGTTACATATAAAGTCGTAACGATATCGTGACGTATTTTATATGTATGCAATATAGAATCTCTATGTCTATATACTACACTGAGATTTTAGTTAAGAGTCCTGTTGTTGTAGTTGCAGGTGCAACGTTAGATAATAAACAACCATCTTGGTCAAACTTGCTCGAATATACACACAGTACGGCCAAAATATCTTGGCCGTCCTCAACTTCGAGCAGGTGGGTGCGCAATAGATGTTTTAGAAACAAAATGGCTTATAATTAACCTGCAATAACAGTACAACACAATAGGGTATTTGACTGAAAAAATCAAATTAGTCCGTCAGTTAAATTATCAAAAAATATTGGACCCGTATTTTTTTTTTTGTAACGTAAACCAAAATTGACGATGATACGGACACTTTTAAAATTGGCAAAACGTCACAAGCAAGTACAATTTTTACTTGCTTCTGACGTCACAAGCCCCCACCCTCGAGTTGTGATGCGTTTTATCTTTTCAAATATTCATAGATTTAACAAAAGAAAATATACGTGTCCATTATTTTTCTAAACTCTAACTGGCGTACTAATTAGGTTTGCAATTTATTAATGCTGTCAACATGCCTATTAATAAGAAACATTGATGTACCTAATTGAATAACCAATGGCAGTCGCTCATTTTTGACCGCAGTAATAATAAACATTCGCGAGAGTTCGGGAGTGATCGGTTTTACGAACTTTGTCGATGGGACTTCTTAGTTGTGTCGTACTGTAACATCATCTTATGATCGTCCAATTTTTGAACAGCTATTTCTCTTAAACTATTAACTTTTGGGAAAAGTGCTAGAACAAAAGTTATTCATTATTATGGGTACTTTAACACGCTTTCGGATTAGTACCCCCTTTCTGGCTAACCTTGTATAATAGTTTTTACAGTGAATGTTTCCTTTCTGAGCATTTATTCGAGAAAGTTCGGAGAGCCTATGTTCAGGGTAGCCAACATCAGCCGCACTGTACACCAAGTAATATAATCAAAAGTAACTAATGATTATCCAAGGTATCAAAAATGTTTAAATAAAGAATTAAAACTTGTTGATAACGAATTTATTAAAAAAATATACACAGTAGTTAATATTACAGGGTTATTGGTAAAACATTAAAAAACCCTTAAGGGGTCATTGTACTCTTTGGACATCACGGCTCATCTTCCGTGCGAAAGATGTCCGGTCCTTTGGAAGGCATACACGGGGACACAGGTCCAACGCGCAGAGGCCCCTTTGAGAGCTTTAATCTAAAATGGGATGGGGCACCAACCCGGGACTATCCACGGCTGCACTATTGGAGTACAGTCATGGACCGTCTCAGGTGGGTGCAAGACTATTGTAAAATATGGTGAAAAATATCTGGTCTATGGGAAGGGGTGTTAGGTTGTAATGTAACAGACGGCCCTAGGATCTCCTGAGAGCACGTCTGCTACACCAGTTGTACAGAATGTGTAGGGCATTCCATACCTAGTACATAACAACAATAATAAAAATGGTTAGAGAAAAGAGACAGGACAGCGTCACGTCCCTTGCAGCAGTCAGCGAGTTCCCTCTTGAATTCACGGCGTCCGTCGATGGCCCACACAGCCATCTGATAGAAACCGGCGGCAGCAAACAGTCCGGCCTCGGGCACCGGAATGCATCTCATTATGGTACCATGGGAGCGCAGGTTCTTGGATAGTATGTGGCTGCTCAGGTTGTCCAGCTCACATCATGCTCACATAAGATAAGTCCTCCTAGTCCACGTAGAAGCAGGTGATGCAGGGAGCAGTGTACAGGGAATGGTTGATGTGTTGGCATACCACATATAATTAAACGGCCAGTTGTTTTTAGATCTGTGTATATTATTTACATATACAGACAATAATCAAATTAAATAGTACGTTTATCAAAATTTACTTCCATCGTCATGTTCAAAGCCCAATCCCAAAAAAAAAATCGCATCCCCATCTGTCATTATCAAAAAAAGTATATCAAATATAAAAATGGCCAGTAGGTAGGTGAATGACTATGAAGGTGATGATACTACAAGGTGGACTAGATAACTTCTATTGCCGGAAGAAAACGACGTCTGCCTTTCAACATTTAAAATTGAAGTGTTGGCAGACGGTGACTCGCCAGCTCACTAGCTGGGCCCCCTGAAAAGCCGCCAGTACATAGGCGAAGGGGACAACAGACGTGTGAGCGGCTAGAGGTGTAGAGAGGTGTGGCCCCGGTTTCGCCGTCGCGGGTCTAAGAGACCCGGAGTGGGTTTCCCCGCTATTACGCCTTTAGACACTTCCACCCCCGAGCATATAGCTCTGGCGGCCCCCCTTTGACCGGCCGATAAAGGCAAGACAGAGTTGAGAGTCCTGCGGGCACTCTTGGGCTTCCACCCCAGCCAGCCAATAAAGGCAACCTGGAGACGAGGCCCTGACCAACTCTCTGAGGCAATAAGGTACGCAGTGTCGCCACTCACCAACAGCTCGCCACAAGCTGCCCTGCGGTTTGTAAGCTTTTCAGTAGACCTCATGATGCATTTTTTTATTATATGATGGGGTTGTAGAAAGCTAGTCTAATGTTCCCTCCGGTTTTACGTTAATCTCATGATGAGGTAACGCCTTTCCCAGAGGGGGTTCATTGTACTCATTATTATGAAGAACTTTTACTATGGGACCAAACATTTTGACGAGTTATGCGAACATAAATGTAGGGAACAGCTGTTTTTTTTTTTCGCGATTTCACTTTTGGTCCCATAGTAAAAGTTGTTCATAATAATGAGTACAATGACCCCTTAAGAGGTTGTTAGTGTTTTACCAATAATCCTGTACCAATAAAGACCAGTAGGTATCTTAAATGTAGAACACTGATTGGTTTCTACATAATACATTTTAAAATATTAATATCAAGCTATACATTTCTAGCATAAGCTGACCTCTCATTGTGCGGAAATCCGATACAATGCAAGATCAGCTTATACTGGAAAAATATAGCTATAGTATGTATACTTAAAAGTTACGATTTCAACCGTTTAATAAAAAACGAAGAAGGACCTATTTATAAATTAATCAAACATCAACCTTCAAAACTCATTTAAGTATTCAAAATAGACTAGAATTACTTAGTTATTATTGAACGTCAATATTACAAAATGCAGCCCCAAAAACGCTCACCCTTCACCGCTTCCTACTGTTATATGTATTATTAAATCCAAGATAAAATTGCTAAATCTCAATTAAAACAACGTCTGTCCGACGCCGACAATCCCTCGTGCGGTACCACTTTTTTCCAACTAGACATGTTTTAACCAAACTATACCCTGCAATTCCCCCAAACAACGCCCCCACAATACCCCAAACCGTACACTTCCCGCAGTACCGAAACATTTAACTAGCGGACGCACAAATCTCCCCGCGCTCGTTTGCGCCCAACTTTTACTGTAACTGCACTTGTAAACTGCCGAACGTCTCTTAAAATAATACCGGCCCCAGTGGTATCGATAGTGACTTGTGGCAGTTTGAAACTAATAAACGAATGTAAGCTTTATTATTAAGGAAAGTAAGAATCGGTATTGGTCTATCGATTCTTATATGTAGTTATATGTACCGCAATTACAAAGGAGGAGGAGCTTGTGGCTAAATAATTACAGCCGCATAGACCGATCTTCCGGGTTAAGCCACGTTTGCCGAGGTTGGTCTGTGGATGGGTGAACATTTACCATAGCGAGTTTCCTCCGTGCCTCGGAAAGCACGTAAAGCCGTTGGTCCCGGCTGTCATTTGTAGATCTTTGACAGTCGTTACTGTTGGTCAGAAGCCAGAAAGTCTGACAACCAGTCTTACCAAGAGTATCGTATTACCCAGTTACTGGGTTGTGGAGGTCTGATAGGCAGTCGCTCCATGTAAAATACTGATATTCAGCTGCATCCGGTTCGACTAGAAGCCGACCCCAACATAGTTGGGAAAAGGCTAGGCAGATGATGATGATGTACCGCAATTACAAGCTTGTGGCGTGATTCTGGATTCAAAAGGTATGAGCGTCGTCGTTTTAGATTTAGACTAGCTTTTGCCCGCAGCTTCGCTTGCGTGAAATGTTAAACCTGTTAAGTGACGATTTTCCATACAAACTTACATCCCTTATTTAACTCCCTTAGAGGTTGAACTTCAAAAAATACTTCGAACCTCTGTGCAAAATTTCAGCTTTCTAGGTCCAAGTGTGGCGCCACACCATGCCGAGATTACGCGACCGAACTTCGGCGTCTTTGTTTTTCATATGGGTAAAACGCGACGTAATTTAAGCCTGGCGTGTCACGGGTAATTTAAAAAGCATTGCAGGCTTAATCATGCCGAACTTCGGTCACGTATCTTCGGCATAGTGTGTTTAGACCCCAAGGGTTTAGGCTGGGCATTGATGAGTCAGTCAGTCAGTCAGAACTTTTCTTTTATTTGTATATATTTTCCAAAAGCACCTAGGTATTAGTGCCAAGCCTCAAGTTTTTTTTTATATAAAACTGTACCACCTTTTTTCACATTCGTAGGAGTTGATTTTAGTAAAACGTTTAATTACGTAATTTATTAATTGCTTTAAAGATAAAAAATATAGGTACAAAGTCTTGAGTTTACTGGGCTGCGCAATAAGATATACCTTTCTAGGGATAGTTTTGAAATATCGACACATAACTACGTCACGATTAACTTAAGAGAGCTTTCCGTCCAATGCCATCTAAATATTAAAGAGTGATAAAAAAAACCTTAAAAATTCTTTTTGAATTTTTATGTCAATTACAAAATTTCTTAAATCATTCATCAAGCAGAACGAGGTGACAGCAAACATTTTTTCGAAGCGGAAACGAAATATTGTAGTCGCGACTTAGCTTCAGTGCAAGTCATAAAATGTCAGAGGTATTCAAAACAATTGTGTGAACTATAAAATTTTGTAGAGCGTATGATATAAAGGACTTTCTCTGTTTCACTAATAATAAAATCTATATTATAATAAATAAGAGAGATATCATTTCTTTAAAAACAATGTTTCCTTGCCTCACTTACTACCTTTTCTCATGTCCACTTTGCTTGATATTCAGTGTTCCCATTACCTAAATTTGTTACCATCTAAAGAGATGGATACTAAATAATGAACAAGCAGGTTCGTTTTCTTTAAAGTTTTTAACTTCTACAGAAAATTCGGGAGCCCGTGTTTTTGCCGAAGTATTTTATATCGAATTTCAAATGTATATCGGTTTTCGGGCAGATAAGAATCGGCTAATAATATTTCGATATTCCAACAGAGAACCAGAAAATTCACATTACAATTTATTACCGTAAAATTCGGGATGAACATGGCATAGGATTTTTTTCGAATTCGAATCAATTTCAAATGTTGAAATAACAATAACATTGAAATAGTAAATACACAACATCTACGGCCATGATGGTTTAGAAAGCTCGTTCTTTAACTGAATTCCAATTTGCCTTGAGGTTTTCAAATAGCCCCATTTTATCAGAATATCTCAAAGTAATAGGAACAAACATTACAAAACAATGAATCACAAAAAAACTGTTCCTTAATTGAAACATTGTGAGCACAAAGCCGAAAACAGCCAATAACATTAAACCCGCTACCGCCTATAACTCAACCAATTACAATTTTGAATTGTTGTTTGCAAATTTCAGCGGCTTCGCGGGTCGTTAGCAAAACTTGACGTTTCATTTTGAAAAAGAAGGATTGCTTTTTTTCACCTCTAATTTTCGACGGAAGAGCCCCGTCCAACTTTTTCTTTCGTTTTTACAATTTCGGTGCTTGTCCTCCCCTTAATGTAATTATTCTTATAACGAATGTCATTAATATTCTGAAAGTAAAAGCCTTTTGTTGGTATCTTTTATGTTTTTATCCTTTTAAGATTAAGATGGATTGGATTTAAGCTTGTTTTAGGATTATTGAGGGTCCTTAATGAAATTATTTGCTTTGAATTTTTCCTTGTTGATTCGTTTTAAGAAGACTTGCTTCTAATTGATGGCGGCTTTTAACTGATGCTTGAATTGGATCGTTTGCGTTTAAATGTTGATTATAAACAGCGTTTACGCTGAACTAAGGGAGCCTGCCGTTTTGCCAAAATTATTTTGACAAAATATCGTTACCCAAACGCATTTTAGCAACCTTTTTTATACCAATGCTATATTTGGAATAATTTTAGTACGCACATTTTTATTTGGTTTGCGTTACAATTATCTGTGAACAGTTTATTTGATAAGTAGTTATTTGGCAAATGAAATTATGCGGAAACTTGTTTGGGACGTGATCATTTGTCAATTTTTTTTCGATGAAACAAGGCAGACTCCTGAACTAAATACCTGCTGAACTCTCAATTCCATTTTTAGTTCAATTGCAAGCAACAATTCATGCCCCATCCGTTGCACTTTTCGTGTAAAACTTCCTCCAAATTGTAATCAAACTTTTCAACCGAAATGCAAATGGCGTGCCTGTGACAACGAACTCATACTTTTTCCAACAATTTCAGCATTAAAATCATAATTTATGTAACTTTTTGATATGTTAATTGCTGTTTTAAAACAATAGCCAATTAAGTTGGTACAAAAATAATTTGTAATTGCTCTTGTTAGTACATCCCTTTTGAATTGTACTACATTGTTTCAGATAAAATAATCTAGGTACAAAATTATTAACAGAAATTTTAACAAGCAACAACAAAGAGTGGTTAATTTATTCATAGAAGTTGTTAATTATAATGATTTTAATAACGCTTCTCTTGTTATAGAAATTATAATTACGAATAAATAATAATTAACAACATAATTAAGTTATGACGAGTTGGTAATATTATTATTCCCTTTATTCATTTATAAACATAATTCGTATTCTGTATCCCCGAAGGATTAAGCAGAGGTGTACAATACACCCACATTACTAGGGGGTGAGCCTAATCAAATCAAATCCTTTTTTTTTATTTCACATAAACCAATACAGGCGCTTATGAAAAGTCGAATTTAGGTGCACGGTTCCAATTAGTCGTTTCCTATGGAGAAGAGCCAACAACAAACTACATGGTTACTTTTTAGGGTTCCGTACCCAAAGAGTAAAACAGGACCCTATTACTAAGGCTCCACTGTCCGTCTGTCAGTCTGTCTGTCCGTCTGTCACCAGGCTGTATCTCATGAACCGTGATAGTTAGACAGTTGAAATTTTCACAGATGATGTATTTCTGTTGCCGCTATAACAAAAAATACTAAAAAACAGAATAAAATAAATATTTAAGGGGGCTCCCATACAACAAACGTGTTTTCTTTGCTCGTTTTTGCTCGATATTGATAACGGCAACAGGTAGACGCTTGAAATATTCACAGAATATTTAGTTACACGAGTATATTCACTTTAAAAATAAATAATTAAATTAAAATAAAACAAATATTTAAGGGGGGCTCCCATACAACAGACATGATTTTTTTGCCGTTTTTATAGATAATGGTACGGAACCCTTCGTGCGCGAGTCCAACTCGCACTTGGCCGGTTTTTAAAAAGGATATCTTTAACAAATTACGTGAATACAGTACTATGATTTACGATAGAATGTAGTCTTGACCGCAGACAGACCTGTGAGTAATGAAGTACCAAGTCTTGAGTACAAAATTAATAAAAAATTAAAAAAAACAATATGAATAATAGTAAATTACGTAATTCTATAGGGATGTCCACGAAGTTCTCACATTTACAAAAGATAAAATGAAGCTAAACTAATAAAACAATTGACATTATTAAATGTCATCAAAACTTAGTCAAAAATCATTGTAAAATAAGATAAAAGATATCTTGAGAGTAATGATAGTAATAAAAATAAAAAATAATCGTAATTGAGGATATTGCCATCAACCGGACACAATTCCAGACTCCGGGCTGCTACTAAGAAATTCCACACGGAAAACCCAATAACACTTTGCCCGACCTAGAGATCGGACCTAAGACCTCACGCTCAGTAGTTGCGCTTGCGACTAGACAAACGAGGCAGTCTGATAAAACCCTGATAAAACGTACGAGATGAAGTCATAAATACTCGTAAATAGCTTTGAAGTGTTAAAAACCTACGTTCAAATGGGTCATTTTATGGGAATTAGTACTAAAGTCATCAAATAGTTAACGACACTATTACTCTCAGAAGATGTTTTTTTTGGTTTGTCATTTAACTTGGTAGCGTTTGACTTCAGTCTCCTACTGTGAGATGCGACCATGGGTCGCATCTAACACTGGCGCCACACGTTGCCGCCAACGCTCGTACCAACGTTGGTCGGTTAATTTCGTGAGGCGTCCACACGTTGACTAATATACCAGTCCTGTCCCGTCAGAGCCAACGTGAAGATGTTCGATACAGAAATCGAAATTGCTCTAAGCGCTTTTACATTACTGAGTGCCAATTATAATTTAGGTATATTTGTTACTGAAAAAAAAGGCACATCAAAGAAGATGGTGGATGACGACACATCATATTTAAGTATTATTGGCTGTGCCTGGTAAACTTCTAAAAATTCGATAACTTTTTCGTTTGTCCATGCAGGTGGCGTTTTTGAGGGTGAGGATGACATTCTCGCTCGTCGCGCGCTCTCGATGCGTATTGCAGCAGGACTGAGCAAAGCGCCAACATGTGTACGTATCGCGAACGTTGGCGTAGATTCCTTTGATAAAACCGACACGCCTCGGCCAACTCCCAACGCTTGTCCCAACGTTGGCGCTAATACAATTTTCTTGATCCACACGTTGGTCGAGTGGTGTTGGGGCCAACGTTTGAAGCCGGCCTAACATTAAGAGACTGACATGTTTGAAGATGGAGTGAGCACATGAATCCAACCAGCAAATATAATAAAGGGACTTGCCAGTACCATTCTGGCTCTTACATACACATGACTAAACAGTAAACTGCTTAGCGCCGGACTTTAATATGACGGTAGCTAGTCACCACCAAGCAATGTTAATGATAATAAATTACACATAATAAAGCATGGTTACGATAATGATAACATCTCTTTAAAAAGCGGAACAACAATGATTTGAGAAACAAGTAAAAACAAAATGTTTTATTTTGTTAGAATGGATAAAACAATTGTGTAAAGACCCCAGCCGAACTGGGGAATTAGCCAGCGTTCCTCGACGTATCATTTATCAAGAGGTCGAAATAAGAAGTATAAACACGAGTAAATTGCAAGCTCTCGTTAAAACCGCACTAAGGGTGAGGTCACTGTGGAAGCGTGAGAGATAGATCAACATTTTATTTTATAAGGGCTTGATAATTATTCTGTTTTTCGTATTTATTTAAAATAAAGAAGTGCATCAAAAAAGCCTCCACGAGTGATGATATTTAAGTACGTCCAACGCACCCCGAGCATTCAGCCTCGCGAGCAATCTTGCTCATTAGCTAATCTATTCACCACGGCATGAGCTATTCTCATATAGTTCGTGCTGACACGAGAGAAGAAGATTTAAAATAGAATACGAAAGTAATTGAAATAAAAATTCCTGAAATTGACGAGCCATAACGAGAAACACAATAAATCAACCAATAAGTTTAGCATGCAGATATCAATTCTGTTTTTAATTACAACTATGTCATCATCACTACCGCTTAAAATTGTAGCCCTATATTTACAATTAAACATTTTGCCTAATTAAAACACTTTCTTTTCGGACCATAACATTCCGTCTGCAATACATAAGTTGTAATGATAATCTCGCTTATTCTCTTGCCAGATCGCTCCGCTTATAATTCAGTATCCTCACCGCTAGAGAAAAAAAAAACAATCGCTTTTGGCACGCTACATATCCAAAATGTGCCGTTACGGCATTCGACTGACACTGACACCGCAAATAACCACATTTATATCTGGTCAGTAGCTTTGAACTTAATTAAAATACTTCTGTATTTTACTAAATTAATTGGGCCATGAACCGGATAAACTAAATCCCGCAATTTACTAACATTATTCATTTGACGAGCAGTTTTCATGATTCATGCAACAGATAAAGTCCCTAGCGCCAGTAATTTACGAATTTTCATTTAGAATCTTTCTATGTAAATGTGAGGTGTAAATAGAAATGATTAAGTTCTTTAGATGATGAGTGAAGCGAAATTATCAGTAAACGGTTTAATCCGAAAATCGAAAACGA
Source organism: Amphipyra tragopoginis (assembly GCA_905220435.1). Lineage (NCBI taxonomy): Eukaryota > Metazoa > Arthropoda > Insecta > Lepidoptera > Noctuidae > Amphipyra > Amphipyra tragopoginis. The sequence continues at coordinate 26,745,549 of HG991997.1, read as the reverse complement.
TGTTTCGGCTGATAGCGATACGTTTTCCAACCATGAAAGTGTTTCGGATCCGAAGATCGATTTGATTATCGCGATTTGACATTTTGTCTACTCTCAAATGTTAATCTAGTAGTTCGTTGTTTGACAATACTTTGATCGTATATTTATAAATTCGATTCGAAACTTCGACGTTTGTTTTTGGAGTTGGCCCCCTTTTATGGCTGACGACAGAAAAATTGAGACGCTAGTTCAATAAAATTGTTTAGGTAATATGAGGGTGTTTAAGCGTCCAGTACCCCAAGTGTGAGTTTTTTTCGTTAACTACTGTAGTTGCGTCACGCCAAAAATGTATGAAAATTTAGGCTGCGCCTCTAGGCGCACCGTTCACCAACTACTATTCCGCGTTAACTGAACGGTGCGCCTAGAGGCGCAGCCTAAATTGTCATACATTTTTGTCGTGACGCAACTACAGTAGTTAACGAAAAAACTCACACTTGGGGTACAGTTCACTTATCAGCATCGATTCGCGATGACTCGAGACACAATTCCAGCCGGTCAAACGGTCGCTCGAGCGATCGAGATGGTGGCTGCATACACCAAATGGTCACTGCAGCTAAAAACTGACTATTATAATAAATAATTATGTATCCTAGTTATAAGATTGAGCTGTGTGTATTCTTTGTTGGAGGTCCAAGATAAATAAATAAATAAATCAACTGAGTCTGGGTCCTATCTGCGTTCAGCCTGAGGACTTTCAACTAATGTCAAAAATATATTACAACTTTCTTCTTTTTTTCTTTCCTGTCTCTCGTTTTCTTTCTGTTACAACTTATGCAGATTCCATTCATAAACTGATGTAGCAGCTACTAATAACCCGTGTGAAAAAAACTAAGGCCCGTAATAACTTTAAACATGGCGGTCCGGGAGCTGGCTTCCAAAAAGCGCTGCTATGGAGTAGAATTTCATATGCTTGACAACTTTTTTTTAGAATCTTCCTCTATGTCATATCGAAACGACACTTTTTTCTTCTTACTCCTTCTTTTCATGGTCTTTGCAGATCGTTTTTATGTAACCTGGCAGTTATACAAGGTTAGTCGGAAAGGGGATACTAATCCGAAAGGGTGTTAAAATACCCATAATAATGAATAACTTTTGTTCTACAGCTTTCCCAAAAAGTCAATAGTTTAAGAGAAATAGCTGTTCAAATATTTCATAAAAAATACGCTAAAATCCATCTATCCTCAGCCATGATGCGCTGTGTTTACATTTTAGGTCATATTTGGGGACACGCATTAGAAGCTCCATTTTCTGAATTCGTATCTAAAGAAGGGATGACGATTTTTTGAAAAAACTAAATCACTTTGCACCGAAATAAAAATTACCGAATTTTGAAATTTTAACACTTGCTTTAAAACAGTCATCAATGATACTATAAGTAGCTCGTGGATTAGTGCCCCCTTTCCGACTAACCTTATAGATCTGAAAGGTCTCCAGCCGATGCATATGAAGTAAAATACTTAACCTAAGTTAACTACCTATACTATCACCCACATCATGACTGCTAGCAACAACAGCACTAAGGGCGATCCCTAGTGGTAATCGGACCTCGGCCTTGGACTTTACTGGTGGGATATTGGGAGAGAGACAGCTTGATGAGGGCTGAATTATTGGCGTGACTGCGGAGTCTGAAGAGACGACCGGCTCTACGACGAGAGAGCTCGGTGAATCGTGACCGAATCGAAACGACACTTAGAAGGAAGCTTTAAAATGTGGGATTTTTGTAAATATATTACATTTATTAGATATATTATATAAGAACATATTAAAGAGAGATATTAGAGATAGAGATATACATACCAGGTGTAATAGACGGTGTACCGAAAACTGAAACAGTAAATTCAGCCTATTATCATAAATTATTCTAAATTGAAAATAAGTGGTTTTGCTCGGAATTTTCCAATTTTTCTTTTCACAACTTTTACATTTCTCTGCTGTAAAATAAGCAATCCTATTAGGACACGTTGTACGTTGCAAAAATAAAATGTATTTTTTGGAAATCGGAAAATTCGAAATACGTCGTTGATATTTTCCACGGATTTTCAATTCAAAATATTGATATAAAATTTTTGGTTACCTGTCCTTTATTTACACTCAGTTTATTTACCTGCCAAAACACTTATTAAAATACAATAAAACATAGGCAAATTAGCAATTTCCAGGAAATTCGGAAAATTCCGAGAAAAGAAACCACTTATTTTCGATTCAGAGCAATGGGCTGTATTCACTGCTTCAGTTTTCGGTACACCGTCCCTTACACCCAGTATATTAGAGTTTACTTACTATGAACATAATTCAAACCAACCCCATACATCACAACTGTTTTCACTGACACTGTTTTCTTAAATCTTTGCACACGTACACACCAAAATTCCCTAATTTCACCCCTAATTGGCATTTCAGATACAACCCGAAACAAAACTTCTGTATTATTTATGTACGAGTTGTCTGCATAAATCCATGGTCATAACTTTTGATAACGAGTTGGGGTTGCACTCATTTGTTCTTATAAACTCCCCAACTCCCCAAGTTAGGGGAGAAATCAATGTAACCGCCCTTTGTAACCCCGAGGTGCTGGTAAATCTGACATGTATTGTTCACGGCTTTTTCCTTGGGTAAATAAGATTTCGGTAGAAACAATTTAAGGTTGAGATTGAAATCAAGTGGGCCAAATTGTGTTGGGAAGTAAACCTTGTTAGCAGTTCTCTAGATCTACGTCCAAGGTCTTCGTATATGCGTAGAACTACACGTAATTATTGTTTATCTTTATTATTTAATAATGGTGAGTGATTCCGGACCTGTTTGCGTACCGGAAGGCGTAGCGTGGGTAGGCCTCCCACCAAGTGGACCGATGATCCAATGAAGGTCGCGGGAATCTGCTGGATGCAAGAAGCACAGGACTGATTGATGTGGCGATGCTTGGGGGAGGCCTATGCCCAGCAGTGAAGGTCTTTCGGTTGAACGATGATGACGATGGTGAGTGGTTCCGGTAGACCAATTAATTAGGTGGGGTGCATGAAAAGAGCTTCCACAAGTGACGATACTTAAGTCCGGCACACGCTGGACAATCAGCTCCAACCTTGCTGACTGGCCAATCATTTCACCACGGCATGAGCTATTCTTGTATAGCTCGTACTGATGCGATAAAAGAAGAAGAATCAATTAGGTTTTTGCTGTAATTACCGATCTAACCAGCGAGCTCCGCAAATAACTTTACAAAAACAAAACGTTCATTAATTACATCAGAGACAATCTGGATAATTTTTGGGTGTACACCCAAAAACAATGGAATTTTACACACTTACACCAAATCAAATACTCCGAATACAAAACAAGACAGTCCAAAAACCGAAACAAAGAATCCCATCTGCCTTTCATTAGGCGCTTTATTAATCCCCCGAACAATACGTACTTTAAAAGTGGGACATGCTATATAATTCCCGTTTATTCGACTCTATAGAACTCCTGTGCTATGAGACGGGATCACGTAATCCATTACCATGGAGGAACGTGACTCTTTCAGACGGGTACAGTCTGTAGGTAATTTTATTTACCTTCTTGTTGAAGTTGTGGTGTAAGTCAAGAGAGACTTGTCGTTTGTTGATAGTATTTAATTCGCTCTTGTGGTTTCAGAGACTAGCACGTGTTCTGCAAACCTTTTCCTAATTACGTTGGCGTCAGCTTCTAGTCTAACCAGATGCGGCTGAATACCAGTGTCGCGGCATCTATCACGCCACATGGGAACTATTCAAGCCTACATCGCGATTTCAAGATTTAACACGCAGATAGTATACATACAACCTCACAACACCAACTGTCGGGCAGTAGCCCGCCAGGCACAAAACTCCGCCCGGTTGGAGGATCCTCCCTGTGGTTGGAGGAACACCACACCTCGTTCCTCCACACCAGTATTTTACACGGAGCAAGTGCCGTTAGAACTCCGCAACTCATCTGACAACCGATGTAACTTTAGCATATCGGCATTGCCCAGTACCTACTGGGCAATGCCGATATGCTAAAGTTACATCGGTGGTCAGACTTTCGGGCTTCTGACTATATGAACGATTCGACTGTCATCACCCGGGACCAACAATTTATCGTGCTGTCCGAGAGGTCTCGATGTGTCTCGAATGGTCACACAACCACGGGCTGACCGCGGCAAGCGCAGCTTGCAAATCATATGATCCGCACGTTTGTTAATTAGCCATGAGCCTCCTCAGAGACTAACACATATCAGCATCAATACACATTTGCTCATAGAAATTGCGAGCATTTTGTGTGAATTATTCGCACACGTCTGCACGCTTACGCATGCTTGAGAATGCTTTTGCAGCTGACAGCATACTATCGAAATCTTTTACAGGTGATACACATATGTGTGTTTGAGGAGCTCGTGGCTAAATAATTACAGCCGCATAGAGAGGAGCTCGTGGCTAAATAATTACAGCCGCATAGACCGATCTTCCGGGTTAAGCCACGCTTGCCGAGGTTGGTCTGTGGATGGGTGACCATTTACCATAGCGAGTTTCCTCCGTGCCTCGGAAAGCATGTAAAGCCGTTGGTCCCGGCTGTCATTTGTAGATCTTTGACAGTCGTTACTGTTGGTCAGAAGCCAGAAAGTCTGACAACCAGTCTTACCAAGAGTATCGTATTACCCAGTTACTGGGTTGTGGAGGTCTGATAGGCAGTCGCTCCATGTAAAATACTGATATTCAGCTGCATCCGGTTCGACTGGAAGCCGACCCCAACATAGTTGGGAAAAGGCTAGGCAGATGATGACACATATGTGTGTTTGAAAATCGTCCAGCTTTAGACGAATTAATGCTGATTGTTGTGATTAGTCCCTTAACTTGTTTTGCAAAGAGCGTATTGGATTGTTCATAATATGATGGGCAAGGTAAGTGAAAGTAACCAGTTCAAGCACAGAGACAGTCCTATTTGTATTCTTCTTTCTAAATTTTACAAGAGGACTACCTAAATTCTTTCTGACATCAGTTGCTGGAAGCAAAAAGGTATTTCACTGGAGGTGTGGAATCACATTGACTTTTCATACTCGTGCCAAGCAAATTGATATAAGATCCTGGCAAAAACGGTACGAAAAAAGTATGAAAAAAAAATTGTAGCAGAAACTATTCATCATCATCATCATTCAGCCGAAAGACGTCCACTGCTGGACACAGGCCTCCGCCAAGCATCGCCACATCCACCATGTTGGGGGGGTTTGCCAAAATCGCCACGCTTGGCAGGCGGGTTGGCGATCGCAGTATGGTTGTTAAAATACTCAGAGAACGCTGCTGCCCTTCCTCTAGATAACCCCTTAGTCACTTTTTACGACACCCACGGAAAGAGATGGGATAGTGCTATTCTTTAAGTCCGGCACTACACGAGACAGTCCGGCTATACACGAAACACAGAAACTATCAGTTTCGGTTAAACCGCTTGTAAGTCGTTACTTGGACCGCACCCTCAACGGAAACTTGTTTCGTTTTGTTTGTCACGCGAAAGTTTCCGAAGTTTACGCGATGTACTGTTCAGTAGTCGTCTTGTTAAATTTTTTATGCTTACTTTACTCGATGCTAGAAAAAGTGGCCTTTGTTTATTCTTGTTTTCTTGTTTCAACATGTTTCTTTGAGTGGTGATTAAAGTTCTGTGAAAGTGTGAAGTACACAACACTATTATAAAATTTTTAGAAGAAGTTGTGTCTTTAAGGCACCACTTATTTTTAACTCTTTGCCCAAGGGGATGGAAGAATTACCTTTTAACAAATTTTGTTGTGCACTGCGAAAGTGGTTAATACAAGAAAGCTTTTACTCCACTAAAGATTTCTTAAAAAATAGTTCTTGCCGCTACTGCGCTTATTAAGAGACATTGTATCATGCTGTTAGATAAATGATGTAATGTAAAGTTTAATTCAATTTTTTTTTTAAATTCTAAATTCATTTGACATGTATACATTGTGTAACTTAATTTAATATTTGCATGCCTATACGAGTATTACTGGTGAAATATGTCTTGGTCTATTTTTTATGTAACAACTTGTGTACCATATTTCAAGCAAATAAATAAATAAAAATACTAGATTTTTATAGGCTAAATACAAAGTCATAGATTATTTTTCTGAGGGGAGAGATATATTCCGAGATACAGGTTTACACCTAGTTCGGATGCAGATGTTCCTAAGTTACAGAGTACCGTTAGCCTATTAACCTGATAACATAATAAAATTGTCTCCATAGAATATTTTAAAAGGAACAAAATACCTTTTGACCGCGTCAGTGTAATTCGGTCGAAACGTCGGGATAAGGTATTTTGTACCTTTTAAAATATTCCACGCAATTGGACCCGAATTAGTATTTTTGTAATGTTTGCAAATCGCGAATTAAAAACATTTATTAAAAAACACTAATCCGTAAAATTCGTCAATTATCATCATAGCTCATACGTTTTCTACTAGCTTAATTAATTAACTAAGCGATTATTCTAGAGATATTACGATTAGGTACATAAGATTCGTTACTATCAATAATTATACTGAATAATATGTCCATCTGCACATATAATGGTATGTGCCAGGGGTCTAATTCTCCTAAAATAAATCTTGATAAATCACAACCGAACCAAGGCCGAACCGTTCATTCAGACAGTTCTCAATTTCAAAAGCTATCAAATTGTTTGACACAAAAAACAAAATCAATCATTTTGAAAGTTTTCGAAAACAAAAACTGACTGACGGTTGTGGTTCGATTGCGTTTGGCAACAATTTAGTTTAGGAGAATTGGGCCCCAGTGCGCTTTCATGTACATCTTGCGCTTTCGTCTGACGCATGCCTGAAGCGCCATTGCGCATACAATAGCGCATGCCTTAATACTAGTTCGAGTCTTATGGCAATCAATATTGCATGCACTTGACGCCAGAGGAATTGAAAGCGCAAGATGAACATGAAAGCGCACGGGTGTAGACATACCATAACAGTAGTCAGCATGGAACTACTTTTCACTGGATTATTCTTTTCTTTTTAAAAAAAATATTGCCCAACACTAGGATTTCTCTTTCTTTTTTTGAAAAATGTCGGACACGTCTTAAATCACGTATCGTCTTTTAAAAAACACGAATCGTGATTTTTTTGTGACGGATCCATCGTGTTCGATAGTTCATCCAAGACTAAGAATCACGAAACGAATGTGAACATCAATTCGGATATGTTGCCGAATCGTGATAAAACACGGTTCCGTATGCAATATGAACGTCCATCCGTCATGACGTATCGTGTTTTATGCCGAATCGTCAATGACGATTACACCATTTGAGAGTACCTACACACTTTTTTAAACTTTTAATTGAAATAAACCTTATCTAAAACGGCCCTGCAAAGTGAAAAAGTATGGAGAACGGAGGGAGGGGGGGACATCGCTGTACTAAACTATGCAAATAAGAAACCAATAATACTAGAAGATTGATCACTATCTGGTAGATGACATATTATGCTAACGAACTATGAAATTAAATTATTATCCACTACCAGATATTTCACCCAGAAGGGTAAGCGCACGTGCCTACAGGCGAGGTCTATGTACTATGAGTAATTAAGGAAATAGGGCATAAACACATAGCTAGCGGTCATTGTGATTTCGAGGACCTACCCTAAGCAATGTCATGGCAAAGGTTTTATAATGAACTGTATTATTATACAGGTAGTATCTGAATTCGTGTAATTCCCTCAAACCTGATACTTAACTATTTAACTTAACCTACACTTGTGGCACAGATTGACCATGCAATTCCACTAAATTAAAAAAAAAAACATACAAGGCTAGTCAGAAAGGGGGTACTAATCCTAAAGGGTGTTAAAATACCCATCATAATGAGTGACTTTTGTTCTACTACTTTACCCAAAAGTCAATAATTTAAGAGAAATAGCTGTTCAAAAATTACATAAAAAATACACACATCAAAAAAAGTTTGCGATCACTTTGAAAAATCGAAATCTTTGTTGTTACGGTAGATTAGATTATGATTTCTTCTTCTTTTTAGATTCTTTAGACACGAGTTTTCTTTATCAAGAAAACACACAACAAAGATTTTTTCTTGATAAAGTTCAATTTAAAAAATTATATCATCTTATGCTAGTGATCGCAAACTTTTTTTGATGTGTGTATGATAAAATCTATCTACGCTCAGCTATGATCAGCTGTGTTTATATTTTAGGTCATAATTTTGGGGCTCCATTTTCTGAATTCGTAACTAAAGTAGAATTTTTGAAAAAACTTTTTAACACTTGCTTTAAAACCGTCATCAGTGTGCGGATTAGTACCCCATTTCAGACTAACATTGTATATAAATTCTATTAAGCTATAATTCTATAGTAATATTGTGAAGGATGGCACGGTTGACATCTGTCGAGAGTGCCACCGTCCGGGAGATTCTGTCCGATACATTATTTCCGGTTGTTCTCGTCTTGCTAACAGTAAATACTTGCACAGACACAACCTCGTGGCCAGGATTATTCACCAGCAACTTGCTCTGAAATGCAATCTTGTGTAAATGGAAGTACCACAGGTATGTGCCCAACCCAGTTCTAGAGAATGGTCATACCACATTATACTACGATGGATCTATCAACACTGATAGAACTATCGTTGGCAATAAGCCTGACATGGTGGTGATAGATCAATCAGAGCGTCCCACAGAGATAATAATAATAATAATAAGTCATGCCGGTCCTGATGTACTCCTTCGGCATACTCAGGTGGACTCAGACCGAGCTTGACGCCCTGGATAGAAGGGTCCGTACGCTGCTGACTGCATACCGAATGCATCACCCACGCTCATCGGTAATGAGACTGTACATCCCGCGGAAGTGTGGGGGTCGAGGCTTTTTAAATGCTAAGACCCTCCACAACCGTGAGGTGTGCAGTCTCAGGGAGTACTTCTCCCAAGCCGACGTGGGGATGCACCGAGATGTAGTCGCAGTGGACAAGGGACTCACTCCGCTCTCCTTGGCGAAAGAGAACTGGCGCAAACCTGTAGTACTTGATGCTAAAGGTCGCATGGAGGTATGGCGGAGCAAGGAGCTTCACGGACGCTTCTACCGGGCTCTTCATGGGCCCGATGTAGATTTTCTAGCGTCCGTGGCCTGGCTACGTTTCGGTGACCTATTTGGGGAAACCGAAGGTTTTGTTTGTGCAATTATGGACGAAGTAATGATGACGAGCAACTACAGAAAATATATTGTGAAGGACGGCACGGTTGACATCTGTCGGGCATGCCACTGTCCCGGTGAATCTATCCGACATATTGTCTCTGGTTGTTCTCGTCTTGCTAACGGTGAGTATTTGCACAGGCACAACCTCGAAGCTAGGATTATCCACCAGCAACTTGCTCTGAAATATAACCTTGTGGACACAGAAGTACCATACTACAAGTATGTGCCCGACCCAGTTCTCGAGAATGGTCATGTCACACTGTATTGGGATCGATCTATCATCACCGATAGGACTATTGTTGCCAATAAGCCTGACATCGTGGTGATAGATCGATTAGAATGCCGCACAATGATTGTTGACATCACTGTTCCGCATGACGAGAACCTCGTGAAAGCCGAAAATGATAAAAAAATCAAATATCTTGATTTGGCACACGAGGTTGTCGACATGTGGGATGTTGACTCAGCAGTCATTGTGCCGATAGTCGTTACAGCCAATGGCTTAATAGCCAAGAGCCTCGACCAACATCTGATGAGGCTCTCGTTAGGCAGCTGGATCAAGGGTTTGATTCAGAAAGCGGTACTTCTGGACACGGCGCGTATTGTGAGGAAGTTCCTCTCTCTGGAGCCCTGACCGCCGGCAGTTTGGACCCTGTTCCCGATGCCGGTGGGCTACTATTTTTTATATTTTTAAATGTGTATTGTTTTTATTTTTTATAACATATGTATTTAAAAATATAATTTAATATGTATATATACAATGAATAAACGAATAATAATAATAAATAATAATAACCCCCTCTGGGAAAGACGTTACCTCATCATGAGATTAACGTAAAACCGGAGGGAACATTAGACTAGCTTTCTACAACCCCATCATATAATAAAAAATGTATCATGAGGTCTACTGCAAAGCTTACAAACCGCAGGGCAGCTTGTGGCGAGCTGTTGGTGAGTGGCGACACTGCGTACCTTATTGCCTCAGAGAGTCGGTCAGGGCCTCGTCTCCAGTTTGCCTTTATTGGCTGGCTGGAGTGGAACCCCAAGAGTGTCCGCAGGACTCTCAACTCTGTCTTGCCTTTATCGGCCGTCCAGAGGGGGGCCGCCAGAGCTATATGCTCGGGGGTGGAAGTGTCTAAAGGCGTAATAGCGGGGAAACCCACTCCGGGTCTTTTAGACCCGCGACGGCGAAACCGGGGCCACACCTCTCTACACCTCTAGCCGCTCACACGTCTGTTGCCCCCTTCGCCTATGTACTGGCGGCTTTTCAGGGGGCCCAGCTAGTGAGCTGGCGAGTCACCGTCTGCCAACGCATTCAAATTTAAACTTGAAAGGCAGACGCCGTTTTCTTCCGGCAGTAGAAGTTAAATAGTCCATTTAACACCCCATCCCATAGACCAGTTTTATTTTTACCATATTTCACAATAGTTTTGCACCCACCTGGGACGGTCCATGACTGTACTTCAATAGTGCAGCCGTGGATAGTCCCCGGTTGGTGCCCCACCCCATTTTAGATTAAAGTTCTCAAAGGGGCCTCTGCGCGTTGGACCTGTGTCCCCGTGTATGCCTTCCAAAAGACCGGACATCTTCCGCACGGAAGATGAGCCGTGAATAGAGATAGATAAATAATAATAAAATTTATTGAACCATTGTTACAATTTTTACCTTAGAAATAATTTTACATAATATCAGTCAGTAACTAGTAGGAATCTACATTTTGTTATTTACGGTGGTCCCCAAACTAGGCAGTGCCTGTATCTTGGGGGCCAGAGTTGTGACGATATACACGTAGTATTATTTACCACTGGAGTTAATATTTGAATTGGTAATTATTTGTAGACAAAGTTATAAAATCTAAGTTCAATCTATAATCAGAGTAAAACTAAAACAAAAATACTTAAAATTGTGCTAAACGGGGACTCCGTTTAACACTAAAAATTAAACAAACAAAGATAACCTGTGAGTGTCTGTGTGCGTGCGTGTAGTGTGTTTGAATGGTCAGTGAGTGTGGTGAGTGTAAGTGTGAGTGTGAGTGAGTGTAGTAGTTGTGTGGGGTTCCGAGTGTAAGTTATAACGTGATAATTTTTTCGGATTCATCGTATGAAAGGCTTAGTAGCCATTTTTTTACAACTTTTTTACATGAAGAGAGGGAGAGATCTTTTGAGTCATAAGGCATACTGCTGGAAACCTTGTTATACACAAAAGTGTGCAGGTAGGCGGGACAACGTCTGGCTAGGAGAGAGGTGGTTCTTTGTAGCGGGATGTAGAAGACACGTTTGGTGGTTATTGAGTGATAGTCTGGCCTGTTTTTAAGAGTTTTGTGTGTACTTAGGTATGCGTTAAGAATAAACAATTGACGGACACGTAGAACTGGAAACTCTCTGTACAAAGTATCAGTGGGATAAAAGAAAGGTTTTTTCAAAAGGACTTTTATAACAGCTCTTTGGGCTCTTTCGAGCTCAATCATTGTCGTTTTTCCAGCTCCGCCCCAAATTGATACGCCATATTGTATAATGGACTGGCAAATTGCAAAATAAACAGTTCGGAGAATGTCTTTTGGAGTACGGTCTCTTAGTTTTTTTATTATATGTATAAGTTTCCTTACTCGGCCAGATAGAAATTGTATGTGTGCTTTAAATGAAAGATTTTGATCAATGAGTAGACCTAAATAACGGATAGACTGTGTACGGTTAATACATTCACATGAGCAGTCTTCACGTGAAGTATGCAGATGGTTCTGACATGTATGGAATTTTAATGTTAGGTTGCGGGGAGGACTAGATTTATTTGTTTTAAAAAATGTGATAAGTTTGGTTTTCTTTATATTTAGTGTTAGTAAGTTGTTGTCGAGTGCTTGCGCTACTGTTGCTAATCCTTCTTCCGCAAGGCAGTAAACTTGTTCCCAGCTATCGGCATGAAAAGTGATGACCGTGTCGTCTGCGTAAGATATTAGCTCCGCGTTTGGTAGAGTTAGGTTCAGTATGTCGTTCATGTAAATTATAAATAGTGTTGGGCCTAGTAAGCTGCCCTGTGGAACTCCAAAACTGATAGGGAGTTGACCACTAGAGTATTCGCCCGTTTTCACGTATTGTCGGCGATTCGTGAGATAGCTATGAAACCATTCAAGTGGTTTACCCTTAATCCCTGCTGCATCTAGTTTTTTGAGAAGAAGATCTGTTGAAATTGTGTCGAACGCTTTGGCTAGGTCTAAGAAGACCGCCATGCATCGTTCACCTTTTTCTATAATTGCAGATATTGAGTTTGTGAGCAGCGAAGCCGCATCTTCGGTTGATTTACCCTTTCTAAAACCAAATTGTTTTTCTGAGATAAAATTATGTTTTTCAAGGAAATTGACTAGACGGGTGTTTACTACTTTTTCTAGGATTTTAGATAGAATACTGAGAAGTGCTATTGGTCTGTAATTGTCAGGTTTGTCCTTAGGACCACTTTTGTGTATGGGGCTTACAGCTGCAACCTTCCATTGTTCAGGGAATACTCCTGTTTCCAGACTGAGGTTAATCAGGTGGGTTAAAGGTGCTATGATCAAGTTTTGTATTTTCTTTATGAGTCTTACACTGATTTTGTCAGGACCTGGGGAGCTGTCATTTTTTAGTTGGTTGATGAAATGTGTGATTTCTATTTCGTCAGTGGGGTGTAGAAAGAAGGAGAAGGGTGAAGTTTTTAGTGGTGTGTACTTGCTAGTAAGGGATGTTTGGGTTTCTGATAGTCTTGTCAGTATGGTATCGGCCAGGTTCTTGCCTACGGATGTGAAGTAGGAATTACATTTGTCGAGAGACTCAACTGGGTCGGGTGAGCTTGTTACTAAGTTGGATGTATTGTACCTTTGGCCGCTAGGATCATATATTGATTTTAGAACTTTCCATAACTTCTGGGAGTTTTTGTTATTTTCCTGGATCTGCCGGCTGTCGTACTCGATTTTAAGTTTCCGAAGAAGATTGTTGCAGAAGTTTCTATAGCGGTGAAAGATAAGTTTTTTTGTCTCGTTTTTGGGATCAGATCTTAATGACAAATGTAGACGGTCGCGGTGACGTATACATCTCATGAGACCGGGTGTGATCCATGGCTGAATGTTATGTTTGTTTCGGGGAATTTTTACTTTGTGTGTGTGTATATCTATTAATTTTGAAAGGATTCCCGTGAAGGAGGCTGCGGCAGAGTCCACAGTATGCTGGTTAAGGGTTTCTGTCCAATCAACGTTGGTTAAGTCTGTAGCTAAATTGTCTTCATTTAATTTAAGTTTCCAGCGATGATTAATGGACCTAGTAAAAATATTTTTGTGGGGAATGTGAGCCATTGCTATGTCGTGATCTGTGATGGAGCTTTTGCAAACTATGCCTTTGGGTTTGGTGTTGCTTTTGACAAATATATGATCAAGACATGCATTATGCCTAGTCGGTTTAGTTATGACAGGAAGTAGACCGTACGAGGCCAAAAGGCACATATAATCGTGGTGATTACTATTTGTGGTGCTACATATGTCTATGTTTATGTCTCCGCTTATAATTAGAGTTGGATATTTATTTATTGAATTAAGAAATGCATCTAACGAAGAGATGAAGTTTGAGAGATTGGTAAATGATGGAGATCGATATAGCCCCAATATAGCTACTTTATTGTTTAAAATTAAGAGAAGGCTGTCTGTATCCAGTATTTTACATTCGAGCAAAGTTACGTCATGGTTAATTTTTACGTATATAACTATACCGCCATTTTTGTTGTTTTGTGAGTTCGTTCGAAATACATTATAACCTGGAAGATTGTCCAATATTGAGCCTTCGCTTAGCCAACATTCCGTTAGTATGATGGCGTCTATGTCCACATCAAGGCGGTGTAATGCTACTGAGAAGTCGTCGAAATTATGTTGATAGCTTCTAATATTAAAAGTAAGTAATTTAAAACTAGACTCGGAATTATTTATGTGTTTCCTGCATTCTTCCAAGTTTTCAAAGTCGTGACAGTCTAATGTAGTGATTTCCTCAATATTTTGGATTATATCAAATAACGCCATAGAAATAGAAACAGAGAAATGCTAAATTAGTACTGGTCATAAGAGGTTTAGTCACGACGACGTAAGGGAGTGCGAATGTATGCAGGCATATAGGTGAGTTTTTGTAAGTATGAGTGTGATAATTATGTGTTTGGTACATGAATGTAAATATGTGTAAGTTATGTGGGAGAGTTTGTACAAGCGATGAGTAGTGAGTTGAGATAGATCTTAGTTTGTTTGTGTTTCGTTGTGTGTGCATTTTTATCGTGAGATTGTGTTGTAGAAAGACTAAGTGTTTCATCGGGTAATTATAAGGACTATCAGTTAACGGCAAGGATATCGTATGTGTAAGTACTATGTTTATTTTGTGTTTGTTTAAGCTGTTAGTATGATTGTTTATTGTTTGTGTGTTCAGAGTGGATGTGCGTGTACATGATGAATTATTTGCACGGGTTGAGACATCAAATGGATAAGTAAAAAATAAAACTAAAAGTAAAGTAACAAGATAAAAAAGTGTGGCAAAAAAATTACTATGAATAACAATTAAAATGTGATATTTGTTGGCCAGGAGACTTTCAGTTAAATTGTTGTACTGATGGAGTGGCCTGACGAGGCATCGATGTCGCGGGGCCCAGGTGACGTTCCAGATCTTAGGATAGAGGGGTTACCTTCTTGTTTCCGTATGAGTATTGCGCCGTTTTTATGCCAGCAGAACTTGTAGCCCTTTTCTTTTGCGGAAAGTTTAGTGGCGCGAAATAACTGCCGGTTTCCGTGAGTTAGGCGTTCGTTAAAGTATAGGTTTCTCGAAGGCCCAGCTATTTCCATATCTGAGGATGTCATGGTCTTTCTTGTTTTGGCGGCCTTAAGGAACTCGTCACGCTTGTAGCGCCGCACAAATCTAACTACTAGAGGGCGCGTGGGAGTTTCAGCGGTATCTTTATTTTCCTGACGACGGGGACCCACTCTTGTAGCGAAGTCAATGTCCTGCTCCTCCAAGGTCACTCCAATTTTGTGGGCCATAACTTTAACAATGTGTAGCGGGTTCTCGTTTTTAAATTCATTCACACCAGAGATTTCCAACTCGTTCCGTATTGATAATTGAGCTTGCGAGTTTAGTTGCTCACGGAGATTGAGAATAGTGCTGTTTAGAGAGATGATTTCTTCCTCTCGCTTTTCTAATGTCTTAATTCGTAAGTCATTGTTGATCACATCACACAGATTGTTGATATCACGGTTCCATATGACGAGAACTTTTTGAAACCCGAGAAGGATAAATACATTAAATGAAGACTAGGCGCACGAGGTTGTCGACACATGGGAAGTTGACTCAGCAGTCGTGCCGATAGTCGTTATAGCCAATGGCTTAATAGCCAAGAGCCCCGACCAATATCTGATGAGACTATCGTTAGGTAGCTGGATCAAAGTCTTGATACAGAAATCGGTACTCCTGGACATGGCGTGTATTGTTAGGAAGTTCCTCTCTCTGAGACCCTGACCAACAATATGTTGGATCCTGTTCCCGATGCCGGTGGGCTACTATGTTTTATATCCTTAAATTATATTTGTTTTTTTATAGATATGTCGCAGAATCAACACAGAAGCACAACTATTAGAATGACTATTGATTATTGTTAATGTAGTAGGACGCCATCTATTATTGTTTGTCGGAAACGTCAAGCAGTGTGCTTGGGTGAGGTCGGTGCGGAGCGTGGCATGTCTTGTTTGACGGTTGTCAGCAAGCTGTCAGCTGTCATTCTTTTTGACATTGGATGCATTTGATTTGAGTGAAGTCACTTTGGAGTGAGACACGAGGGCGAGAGGTCGTTTTGCCAGCCTGCACCGAACTTACCGCGTTTCCGTACTTTAATCTATTTCCATCGGTTTGATCATTAGAAATTTTATTATTTTGTTATCGAGAGTGAATAAATAGAGGACTATAATCAGTGTTGTGACTATTATTTCCTGCCTACACCAAGTCGAACTTGGACTCTGATGACGAGGTACCCCCAATAGGTGAACTACCCTCGTATTTAAAGAAGTAAATAAATAAACGAAATGATGATGAAGAATGACTGGTTAATCTTTTCACCACGGCATGAGCCATTCTCATAATAATATTATACCTTGTAGTGTTGAGTAGAACATACAAGAGGCGGTACATTTGTCCCGTACATGACGTCAAAATGTAAGTGCGGCTCGACATTTAAAAGTGTACTACTTCAACTTTTATGTCGCGGTAGTCGCGTTACTCGTTACTCTTGGTAAGTAAACTGTAGGGTGAGAAAGAGAGGGAACGAGGCACATGCTACGATAGCACGTCATTCTACAATGGACATTACGCGACCGCGACTCGACTCGCCGCAGTAACGTCAAATGTCATATTCGTACTCGTTACTTCAATCGTATCACCGAGCTTCAGTACGCCTCACCTCATTTGAAGTAGTACATTGTACTGGCTCGGAACAAAAAAGAGGCTACTCTTATGAGTGTCCTACCCAACACTAATAGCTTGTGCCGACACGATAGAAGAAGATTCAACGAAATAATTATTGTATAAAAATCGAGGAGCTCGTAGCTAAATAATTACAGCCGCATAGACCAATCTTCCGGGTTAAGCCACGCTTGCCGAGGTTGGTCTGTGGATGGGTGACCATTTACCATAGCGAGTTTCCTCCGTGCCTCGGAAAGCACGTAAAGCCGTTGGTCCCGGCTGTCATTTGTAGATCTTTGACAGTCGTTACTGTTGGTCAGAAACCAGAAAGTCTGACAACCAGTCTTACCAAGAGTATCGTATTACCCAGTTATTGGGTTGTGGAGGTCTGATAGGCAGTCGCTCCATGTAAAATACTGATATTCAGCTGCATCCGGTTCGACTGGAAGCCGACCCCAACATAGTTGGGAAAAGGTTAGGCAGATTGATTGATTGAATTATTGTATAAAAATAGTTCCTTTTTTTGAACCCTCATCACCGGTTGCTTGGACCCTGTACCCAATGCTATTGGGATATCATTTTTAATTTTATATACAAGTATTTAAAAATGTAAAAGGCATGTAAGAAAATGAAAATAAAAACTGAATATAATAATTACTCAACAGAAATCCAGATTACAAAAAGGTTTTATGAAGGCTGTCACACCGTCTGAAAGTCTGACATCTAAACAATGTTTACTGACTTTTAGTTTAGTCTGAAAGGTTTACAATAAAGTAATATTTAGAGGCATTAAAACCTTTTACTTAATAATTTAAAAATATTTAAAGCTCTGATTGCTGTTATTAAAGATATCACAGCTATTTTAGCAAAAGGTAAATTAATTATGCTAATTACTCCAAAAGGAAAGGTCATCGTTTCGGCTTTTGACCTTTTCGGGGCACCCAAGTCAAGCGAACCAATTTTCAAAATGTTATTTTTGAGACGGTTTTAATTTCACTTCTTAAATCACTTCGTTAACTTTAACAGGAGTCGGAAGTTTTTAGACTTCAAAGGAAGTCTGAAAATGTTACTTTTTTATTCAAATAGGCTTAAAAACTCCTTGAAAGTGCTGAGAAAAATCATACTTTGTATTTCATAAAAACGAGCTGTTGTTTTTGTGTCATTAATTGACGCCAAAATGTTGTTGGTGTGCTATAGGCATGTGACGCGGGGGAATGAGGAACATGTCGTGAGGAAAATTTTGAGAATAAATGTGGATAGTTATAAGAGTAGAGTAAAACCAAAGAAACGATGGATGGATAATGTAAAAGATGATGTGTCTAGAAAGAAGATGACTACTAAGATGAAGACTAGTAAAGATGTATGGAAGAAGAAGACATCGGCGATCACAAATAAGTTGGGCTAAGGCAGGAGAATTATGATGAATTGACGACAAAACTCCATGAGAGAGAGAATTTTTGTCTATACAACGTGTAACATAAACGGAAACTCTGAAAGTAGTTTGTTAAGAACCGGCTACTGAATCAATTTCAGCCATTTGTAATTATGTTTTTATTTAATTTGCACGTATCAGTATTTCAAGTGAGGTAAAGAAAATTAACCCTTACGTGAAGGCTATAAGACTAAATTTTAAATGCAGTTAACAATGAAAAAGATACTATTTTCTTAAATGAACATAAATGTAAAATTTTTGTGTATGAATGTATTATGATCCCTGAATATTCTAAATATTCCTGTTTGCGTTATTCCTGGTACATGTTGTATAGTTAGCTTCATTTAGAAGCCTGTATGTATTAACGCATGGTAAATTACTATTGTTCATGTTTAATCATGTGAACTTAACCAAAATCTGCTTATGCAAATCATTGATTGACTAATCTCCGGCTGAGCTAAATTGTTGTTGTTGTCGCGGAACTATCTAAATTACAATTATTGAGCTAGATTGGTTTTTACAAATTAGCAGGTTTTGATCAGTAAAAAAAATGTACCTATACCTATCTAATTGTCAGCGATGCATGATTAGCGGAAAAAAATGTTCCAGGTTTTCAACAGTATGGTTAATAGCATATTTTTCTAGCTGACCAATTATGTAGGTATAACTATATCGCGAATCATTTAATTACTCCTTTTATATAGGGTATTAACGAATTCGTGTTATTTCTTAAAACCACATGATCTACTACTGGTCCCGCACGGGATTTAGCTTGATTAAAAATAAAAAAAATTAACCTTTTTTTTTTCATGCGGCTTTGTTACTGATCCTATCTAAACCACCTAATAAGGGTTCAGTAAAAAAAAAGTTTATTTTTTTATTTTTGTGAACTTTTCGATGCCACGCATAAATTGATGAAAATACGGCGACACGGCCGGCAGGCACGATAAAGGCAATATCGCTCTTTGCAATCAGGTATCTCAAGACTCTAAAATGACTCAGAAATAGAAAACCAAATTTTTTTTAGTATTTTTTTTTGTGTCCTTTTCGGAAATTCCCATTTAGGGTTAATCTGTGTCACCATTAGATCACGTGGTTTGAAGGAATTACACGAATTCGTTTACACCCTGTATAGCGTTTCATTGCGCCGGGCGACGTGGCGATGCGGCGATGCTTGGGGGAGGTCCAACAGTAGACTTCTTTCCGCTGAATGATCATAATGATGATAATAACGTAGCGTATCTATACTTCTGATCTAATTTACTACTAATACTATTTCTTCTACACAGTTTGTACATATCTCATCATCGTCTAAAATCTATTGTCATTGTTGAATTATCATGACAAATCAGCCCATCACATTTAAGTACGCTGGGACTATTCCCTATATACGCCTATGCGTGTGTTGTAAGATTCAACAAAACCCAGCACGCTTGGTGCTAGAATCTATGCGGGCCATCTATCTAGGTACCACCATTAATGTCCGATGCCAAGCAGCTTACTGTGTTCCATTGTGTGTATGTGAGAGCCAGAGGAGTATAGAGGAATCCTTCTTTATCTCTGTGACGTGTGCAATCTTAGACTCTGTCTGCGCTTAACACTAGGTGCCACTAGGAACCAACGCGACCAAGGCAGAGAATAAAAAAAAGCATAATCAGAACCAGTGACATTACAATGCTACCAGAAACTTGGTACATGTGGACATCCCACCTATTAATTAATCGCACAGCGAAGGAGTGGAATTCCCTCCCGGAGTCTGTGTTTCCTGATAGTTACAACCTTGGGGTCTTTAAGTCAAGAGTGAATAGGTGACTTCTACGCAAGCGTGCTTCACCGTCAACAACTTCATCGCTTACGATCAGGCGAGATAGTGGTAAAACGCGAGCCTATCGCTAAATAAAATAAAGAAAACTGTCAACATTGGGAAACGTTTAGAAGACAAAGAAGAGTAGTCGTCATCATGTATCAACCCACCCGATGTTATAAAAGCTGTTGTCATTCGATGGAGCTCGCTTTTTGTATCGATCATCCGAAGAAGTCTGACCTCTATGTGACCAGGCTTGTCCTTATTATTTTTTTGTTCTTGTGTAAATTATACAAGGTGTAACATAAATAACGCACATCCTCTTAAGGGGTCACTATACTCATCATTATGAACAACTTTTACTATGGGACCAAACCGGAAATCGTGAAAAAAAAATCTGCTGTTCCGTACATTACTGTTCGCATAACTCGTCAAAATGTAGGGAACAGCAGATTTTTTTTTTCGCGATTTCATATTTGGTCCCATAGTAAAAGTTGTTCATAATGATGAGTACAGTAACCCCTTATGATGATGTGCGTTATTTATGTTACTCCTTGTATATTGTGACCTAGCTCATGTTTCTATCCCAAATACAAGACCCTGGAGAGTCTATGTTGGTTTTATTTTCTATATTTACCATGGCAATATCCCTGACATACAGATTTTAGCTATAATTATAGATTCACTTCTAAACGATTCTATAAGCTCTTTCTATGATAGTAAGTGTCCACAAATTCAATTCCAAGTTATAAAAATAATCTAGACTTTGCAGGACACAAAACGAATCCCTATAGACCCAAGCGAGCCAATGGAGCGACAAAAAGGTAAATAATTTCTAACATTCGATCTCGAAAGCAAACATTTTTCAATCACGATCGCTGAAGGCACCCTTGTAGTCATAAAGTGAGTCACCTGTCCATTATGACGTCACCCACGCTGTGGTACGTGACGGTACTTTTTCTGCTTTAATTAAATTCCACAGTTGTGTGTGTGTTATTGGTAGAATTCTGTATGAGATAATTAAATTATTTGAGTGCCTTTATGTGAGGGTAAATACACGAGACGTTATTGCCTTGGAAGGATTGCAACAATGGATTTAATAAGGCACATTGCTTGTGGTACTTTTTATTCTTAGTATGATTTTGACTGAAGAACTTGTCACACTGCATGCGTTCTGCGTTCTACGGTCCGGACAAATCGAACGCAGCCCGCTTCCTATGTGAACATCATTTGCATTATATATATATTTTATGTAATTATGATATGACTACGGGCACAAGCAAAGAACGCAAGGAACGCACCGGTCAGGCGGTCGTGGTGGGAAGGACGCGGAAGGCCTTCCTGGTTGTGGGCAGGCGGGCAGCGGGCGGCGGTCCGGGCAGTTCAACTAGGGGTTATCGATGTTGCAAAAACATCAATGATGACATCGATAATGACATTGATACCTGAACATCGATACTAGATGTTTATCGAACACATCAATATAAACACCACTACACGCAATCAAATGTAAAATGGCCGCTGTTTGCCCTACCCGTCAGATCGCTGAGCGGTTGCCGTACACGGATCGCAAACCGGTTGACCAGCCCGGATCGCTGACCGGTCGACCAGCCCGGATCGCTGACTGGTTGCCCTGACTATGAAGTTCATATAGGGTGCGGGCAGCGTTCGAGTTGACCGGACTCCAAGATGCAGAACGCATCCAGTGTGACAAGTCCTTCAAAGTTCTAGATATTGTGTAGTTTTTAGACCTTTCTCATTCAGTTTAAAAGTCAGAGTTTTTTACTCTAGACCACTTCCTAAGCCTTTACTCTGCAACAATGAACTCGGCTATATTGTGAAATAAAGATTTATTTTATTTGTAAATATAAGGTTAGTCGGAAAGGGGGTACTAATCCGAAAGGGTGTTAAAGTACCTCTGATAGTGAATAACTTTTGTTCTACATCTTTTTCCAAAAGTCAATAGTTTAAGAGAAATAGGTGATCAAAGATCTAAAAAAAAAGCGCTAAAATCTTTCTATCCCATGTTATGATCAGCTGTGTTTACATTTTAGGTAACGAATTAGAAGCACCATTTTCTGAATTTGTAACTAAAACAGGGACGAAGAATTTTTTAAAAAACTAAAATAAAAATAACCTTCCGACTAACCCTGTATTATTATTTATTTTATTTATTTATAGATATTATTTATTCTAAGAGGAAACCACGCCCAGCAGTGGGATTATGTATGACTAGCTTTTGCTCGCGGCTTCGCTCCCGTTAATTTACGGATCCCTAATTTTTTGATCCCGAAATATAGCCTATAGCACTCAGGGATAACGTAGCTTCCTATTGGTGAAAGAATTTTTGAAATCGGATGAGTAATTTCGGAGATTACCTCCTACATACAAACAAACAAACAAACAAATTCTACCTCTTTATAATATTAGTATAGATTTTCACATAATTAAAATTTATAATGTTGCGAATGGTCAGCGTTGATCGTTGGATAAAAGGGACGGAACTTTAAAAAAAATTAAATATTGACAGACGATGTTGATCACATTTCTTTTCATTTTCAGTAAAATTTTACAAACATGGTATTGATTTTATGATTTGATACATCAAATTAGTTAGTCATCCATCAATAAAAAACAAGACGACATTGGATCTTACGCAGAGGAATCCAAAAGTTTATTTTCATGATCTTACATTTTTCATCTCTTTTTGAAATAAAAAATATCCATCATCCATTCTCAAAAGCATAAAAAATCACTCTATCCCACACCGACCACAATAAATTATACCAAAAGCAACTAGAACGCCATCTTAAGCACTGAAAGCTCCAATTCCAAGTCAAGAACATAGTACTTTAAAATTCTTGCTTCCATTATGACGCGTGATGTATGAATGGAGCCACTCCTCGTAAAATTTCAAATTACATCTTTCTCCTTTCATATTTTCTCGAGCTAGTGGCGAGGGATTAAGAGAAATAAGAAAGTTGTAGTCTGGCCCCAACCAAATGGAAAAAATGATAAACAATCTTCTGATGATGTTAAAAAAAAAATAAGTATAGAATGTACGTAAGTATAGCCACGTGTTTTAACGAAAAAAGTATAAACGTAGAATACAATTATTGATTTGATTAAAACAAAACCTTAATTTTTAATAATAGTTTTAAATAGAAGAACTCAAACAGATTTTTTACCTTTTTTTTCAAATTGGGTAAGTTCAGAATTGAGTGATTTTAAAAAGTGAGTAAATAAAATACCGGTATTTAACCGCATCCAGTTAGGCTGGAGACTGGTTCCAACATAATTGGGAAAAGGCTAGGCAGAATAATAGGTTTGTTTGCGGTGCTAAATTGAGTTCAGAAATATGTTTTGCCTGATACATATTATGATATAAATGTACATTTTTATTAGTTGTGCAGTTTATAGTGTAATCAATTATTTTTTTTATTCAATTCTTTCCTTTATTGCGAATATAGGTCAGGTAGGTGGTACATGAATATTGTTATAAAAACAATCTTTGTGCAGCTATATTCAGCCATGTAGCATGCAATAGTAAATAATACAATTATTCGGCAATCCATAGCCAAACCAACAAAACAAAATACCTAAACCCAGAGTTATGCTAATAACTTAATGTCAAAGTGAATACTAAAAATGTCAAACGCAAAAAAATAAAATAAATTGCAACTGACTTCTTTTTTGGGCAATGGAAATAGTATTTATTGATACGCATAAATAGCCCAAGGTTTAAAATACACGATAGGAACGTGCTGAAAATATTGGTAATATTTTACATTTATTTTCACAAAGGTATTCAAATATTGTCTCTGCAGCAATCCTGGAATTTTTCAGTACATTTATTACAGGAAGTGAGCCTACTGAAGCGTCAAATAAGACAAAAAGGCAATGATATTTTATTAAACACTTGATTTTTTTACTGCCTTGCCCATAATAGACACTGACGGAATTCATATTCAAAGTAATTGTCAGTGATTCAATGAAAAATAATTTTAGGAAACATTTTTTTGATGGAGTCGACTTTATTTTATTGTTAAAGTTAATTGTTATGAACTGAGAAATTGGTTTTGCAATGATAGAAGACGAAGAAGAAGAAAATTTGATTTATTTGTATAAAAATATATTCTCACGCACAATGGACACATAAAAAGAAACCTAGGGAAATAGTACCAACAGTACACAATGCAACATCACACAATAGTGATGATGATACTAGCTCAGCTCCGTCTTAACTAATTAAATTAAATTATATTATATTAACAAATGTAACCAAGCGAGATCAGTTAAAGAACGCGATCAATATTCCGATTTGCAAGAATATAGGTACATAATTTAGAGACTGATCAGAGAACCAATTTGAATATGGAATGTGTTTAAAAACACTCAACCTCTCAAACTAAAAGAACAGCAGTGATTGATCGACAGGAACACCAAAACAAGTCTACAGAAATCGTGAAAATATCAAAGTAAAGAAAATACGACATCCTTTATAGAATTTTCTGTTAACACAATAATTAATAGAATTAATATTATAAGCGTTTACACGAGCATAGTACAAATTCTTCAATTAGCGTCAAAAACACGACAAATTTTATTGCCAAACACATTTCTTCCTTAACTATTCACTTGTTAAGGTTCATAATTGTTTATTCCTCTTTCAGCACCTACTTACGCGTTTATATTTCACAGAAATAATATTAGAACTTTAGAGGACACAAAGCTAACCCCGGTTTTATAATTAGTCACCAAAGCTCGTGAATCATTCAGACATCCTGCCTCGCTAAGAGGAATTCATATTGGACTGTGGATTGACAAAAAGGCCTAAACGCCAAATCCTAAAATAAAATGTTCCCGCTTCGGTAGAAAATATAAAAAGAAGATAGGACTTCGGATCTATCTTAATTTAGAGTGTGGGTAGTGACAGTTAGTCCATCGCTTTCGAGAATTATGTCTAATCTTCTCTGTCAATAACTTAAACTATTTGCGTGGGTTTATTCTTGCAATATGAATAAATGGAATGGTGTATACAGACTCATCTATAATTTCCATCAATTTGACACTGAAATCAAGATTGGTATCATATGGATTATCAAATCTATTAGCAACTATTCTTGCATTAGAAAGTACTTAATAAAATCAAATAGCTTCGTGATCCAAATCTTTACAGACAAAGTATATTCAGGTCTATTTTCAAAGATTTTCCATATTTCAGTATTTTGTCATCAATAGTTTAAAATGTACAAGCCTGTCTCATGTCTTTATCGTTATGCTTACAAGGACTATTATTATACCATTGAACAGTTCAAATATTTCAATCAATCATCGGTTCCAGTCCAGCTTCTATTTGCTTTGCTGCTGATTGATATCTTTTATCCTCTACATTCCAAAACTTTCCTTTCTAAACAGAGCTATAGCATTATAAATAGTCCTTGCTTACAATGCATTCACATACGGTGACATTGTTACATAAGTATCTTTATTCAACCCTAGGACATAAAAGCCATTATTCCTTTAAGGCACTTAATACATTTCTCTTTTGCAGACTCCATAATAAACGTTGACAGGCAAGAGCAAAGACTTTTTGTTCCGACGTGCTTGTTTAATTCATTTCTAATTAGCGCCGCGCCACGGTTACGGAGGAAAAAATGTGTCCGTAATTATGTACATAGCGTGTGTATTTTAGTAGGGTTAATATTCTAGGGAATGTTAAATGGGAGTGTTAGAAAGTTTGTAGCGAATTACTTTTTGAGATTAAGCTTCCGGAACAATTTACAATAATCTTAACCATTTTTTGATAGTTGAAAAAAGTAATTTTATAGTTTTATGTTTAGTCAATTAAGTTGGCGAAATAATGATTATAATGACATACATAGCTAAATACAATATTATTGACATTCCCCTTCAACGTATATGCTAAACGTTCTTCTAAACCGTGCTTGGGTTCACGCTTAGCAAGTCAATTGACATACTTGAATGAATTTCCTTTATCAAGAACTTTTTAATATCTAATGAAATAAGACACCTCACTGACATCATCGTTTTCCGTGACAAAATTGTTTTGTAGATAAATGTTAGCGCACAGAATAGCTGCCTTTATGACAAAGTTAATGATACGCTCAGTCACTCACGTCTCGTTTATTGTCTCTTTTGACCTTTCGTTCACTCACACACAATTTGCTATCATTATTAAAGTATACTGAACCTTTATTGACGCAAGCTGTAACATGCTAATCTCTGACTACAACTGTACCAGAGTCACTAATCCAATATGCATGGTCACTATTCAGTCATTTATACGTATAAATTCATTTCAATTAACAGAATACTGTCACAAAGTAATGAATCCTCTGAAAACAGATCCGGACATAATTTCGTAGCAAATTCGTTTGATGGACTCACTTTGTCAAAATAAATTTACAAGTTAATAATTCATCATCAGCGTTCAATTCAATGTTTTAAGATGATCCAAATTGAAACAGACTCGGCTTGAGTTTCAGATTTAATCTCTTGTGAAAAGTTTTCTTCTTATTAGTATTGGGAATATTTATCAGATTTGACGTATTTATATTGTGGATTTATTTGTAATTGTATCTAAATCTGGTTTATCTTCCGACGGGTAGATAAAAAATCTACAGATGGTATATCGTTTGCTTTTAATGCTTCTAAATATAGTCAAAGTAAATTTAAATAGACACAAGCTTCATTTTCATAACTTTCATGGTCACAGTGGTCACACTTGAATAGCAATGGTTATTGTCGTCAATTGTTGCAATACGTGAACACATCAAAAATGATGAGATCCGCGGGAGAACCGGAATAACCGACATAGTCTAAAGAATTGCCAAAGTTAAGTGGCAGTGGGCGGGGCACATTGCTCGCAGATCGGATGGCCGATGGGGCCGAAAGGTTTTAAAGTGACGACCGCGTACCGCAGTGACCGCACAGCGTGGGTAAGCCTCCCACGAGGTGGACCGATGACCTGGTGAAGGTCGCGAAAATCTGTTGGATGCAAGAAGCACAGGATCGATCGATGTGGCGATGCTTGAGGGAGGCCTATGTCTAGGTGTGGACGTCTTCCTGCTGAATGATGATGATGATGTTGCATAACACTAGGAGTAATGTACAATTATCTATTAACCAATTAAGCGTGAATTGTAGCAAATATTTGTAATGTTCGTCTGCCTTTGATTAAAAAGAAATAAAGAAAGATTAGATTACGTATAGAAAAAAATATTTATTTAAACAAGTCAGCCTCTTGTTATTCAAATCCAAAAGCACAAAATTATTTATTTTCTTTATCATTTTAATCAAAATTTTATGTCAGCCGCCTGACAACCCGAACAATACTCAATGGTTCAACACACCGAATTTAACCAATACCTATCTTCGAAATTTTAGTAATCACAGTGAACAGCTGCGAATTATCGCTTTGAAGACACGAAATTCAAAATAGATGGGAGAGTCTCAGAAGATCCACTGCACACAATCCTACATATTTAATTATAGAAGAGCACTTATAGAACTGGAATAGAAATATTTATCGGGTGACGACACGGTTTTTTTTTTTTTTAAACTTTGCCCCACACTAAGATTTCTCTTGTATCGTGGGTGCGTTTACAGACACAAATCTCACAAACAAACGCCCAGACCCGAAACAACCATCTGTCTAATTTTCAAAATTCATACCGTGGTAAAAAGATTACGCAGCCAGTAAAGTTGGTAGTGGGGGTGACTGCTAAGGGTGAGCCAGATGTACTTAAATATCATCACTGGCTCTTTGGAATTCCTTCTTTGCTACTACAAATACAAATATCGTTTATTTGTCAATGTAGGTATATTACAATAGATGGTAAGTAAGGAATTAGTTCGCCACATTGTACCCATACAGATATACTTTGTTTAGTTTCCTTAATTCTATTCTAGGTATTTAATACTAGTGAATTTAACTTTAAATTTACTGTTCTCTGAATTTACCTCACATACTCTCCAGACTCGTCCAAACGTCAGTGTTTCACTATTTAAGGCTCTGACTACTGACACATCAGGATTATCCTTTCAACATGCGAGTCTGAAAACTCAATTCTTTTTTGTACTGCGGTCACAAAACCATTTTCCTAGCAGCGGCGCCGGCGTGGTGACTAAAACCCTCTATGCGTTGTCCATCCGTGCTGTCCATCCGTGCTGTCCGTCTGTGCACAATGCATGACGCAAAACGATATTGCGTAGGCTTGCTGGACAACAAATACAACAATACGAAAAACTGGCTGAATATCTGCACGTCATAGGTGATCACTGAAAATCAGCGCTGTGTTTGTGGTCCACACCATAACACAGCATTATCCTGAGTGATCACCTTTTGTGTTACATTAACACAATTATAATAACACAATCAGTACATTACTGACCCACTGCTGGGCATTGCCTTTTCTCAGAATGAGAAAGATTTTAGGCCTTAATCCATCACGCTGACCTAGTGCGAGTCGGCGGACTACACACACCATCTAAATAAATTATATAAAAATTAGCACGCTGAAGTGGAAGTGGGCCGGCCATGTCTGCAGACGAACAGATGGTAGATGGAGCAGACACGTGTTAGAGTGGAGACCGCGTTTGGGCAAACGTAGTGTGAGACGCCCTGCGGCACGATTGACTGATGG
The DNA here is from genome assembly GCA_905220435.1 of Amphipyra tragopoginis. NCBI lineage: Eukaryota > Metazoa > Arthropoda > Insecta > Lepidoptera > Noctuidae > Amphipyra > Amphipyra tragopoginis. The sequence continues at coordinate 26,716,967 of HG991997.1, read as the reverse complement.
TTTGAAAAAGGTGGCTGGCAGCGGTGATAGTGACGGTTGGCGATCTCTGGGGGAGGCCTACGTTCAGCAGTGGACGGTAATAGGCTGATATAATGATGATGACACAACATCAAGAACTTTTTTGGAACCCCTACAGGTGTTCAGTGTTCCTGACGATGTTTTTCATTCAACGTAAACGCAAGTGATAATTAAGTTCTGATACGCACATGAATTCGAAAAGTCATAGGTGAGAGACGCGATCAGTCCCAGAGAGCTAATTCAAGTAACAAACAAAATGGTTGCCAAACCTCAACCGTCAGTCAGTTTTCCTCCACAAAAGCTGTCAATGTTTGGTTTCGTTTGTCAAACAATTTGGCAGTAAACGAAAATTGTCTGAATGAACCGTTCTGCTAGTAGAATTTTCACCTCCTGATCCAGAAGACAAACATTCAACCGCTAGGCTGTCACTGTTTCATGAGTAATACGGATACGTAACACGAGTAAGCCTTCTGTAAATTTAATTTTATGAATAAAACGAGAACGTACACCTGCTTTTGACGCAAAACAATATCTGTTGCTTCTCATTATGGAAATGTGTGTCGTTTAAAATAATTTTACTGCCAAGTCCCTGTTAGACTTCATTATCGTAAATATGTGACAGCCGCTTAGCTTAGCAGATACGCGTAGAGTTTTATTGTGGATTTAAATTATATGGGGATGAGGGGTTACTTTTATTGGTGCATATTTTAGGGTTAATTCTCGGATTTGCGTTTCGATGGATTCGAAGATAAAAGGGCATTATGTGTGGTTTAAGGTTCAAGTAAAACTGAAGCCGATTATGCTGTTTTTAAGGGCTATATTTATTTTTCTTTATGCACAAAATTAGTATAGAGGCTTATTTAATACCTGAGATATTTTCTACCAGTTGATCTTGATGGTGATGCAGAGATAAAACATGGTAGGTGCACTATACAGCATTGTTGTGATATGATATAATATCAAAAATAAGCATCAGGGTTTTTATAAAACTTTTTAGAAATACTAATTTACTACATAATTAACATGCAAAATATATTACAAATATATAGATCTTCGTGCCTCGGAGAGCACGTTAAGCCGTTAGACGAGGGTGTCAATCGAATACCTATTGGTATATCTACACCAGTGCGCTTTCATATTCATCTTGCGCTTTCAACTTTGAATTCCTCTTGCGTCAAGCGCATGCAATATTGATTGCCATAAGACGCATGCAGCTTATCGTCTACACCGGTACGCCTCGGTCAGTCATCAGTCGACATACTACAGTAGACGGATTAGCGTGCGTTAGAGGCATGCACTTTTGTCGAACTAGTATTAAGGCATGCGCTTTTGCAAACACTATGGCGCTTCACGCATGCCTCAGACGAAGACGCAAGCTGAACATGAAATAGCACTGGTGTAGACATAGCTTATGACAGTCGTTACGGGTAGTCAAAAGCTTGAAAGCCTGATAGCTGGTCTAACCTTAGGATATCGGTATTGCCCATTTGAGTTGCTGTTGCAGCTGTGTTGCGGAGGTCTAATAACAGTCGCTCCGTGTAAAATAGTGGTCTCCAGCCGCATCTGGTTAAACTGAAAGCTGACCCCACCATAGTTGGAAAAAGGATAGCAGCTAGATGTGTGATTTAAGATTCAAGTGAAACTGAAGCCAAACTTGCTGTCTTTAGGGGCTATATTCGTACTTCAAGGACAACCAACAAACTTTTATAACAAAACGAATAAAATATAAGTATAATCACTTCCAAAAGTCACACAAAAATACAAAAGAAACAACGGAAGCTTTCCGATCATACAAAGTTCACGTTGAAAGGACTACTTTGGTTCTCAGAGCAATTTTAATTTACTCAGTTAATATAACCCACAAAAGTTTTTTTTCGCAAACTTTTCATCCCTGAACTTAGTTCGGGTCTCGAGATAATTTTGGACAGACCCGTGAAAAGTTTTAATGTGCCCGACCACGGTTCTGTTAACCATGAAATTTGCAAAAAATGACCATAAAATTTTAGGACAATTTTTGGGCGTAAAAAGTAAATTAATCAAAAAGTTCAATGAAAGCCATTGGATGTAGTCGTAAAAAATTATCGCGATAAATGTGTCACCATGGATTTAGTTTTGTCTTATCAAAAGGGGCTTTTGAAGAATTCCAAAAGATAAGAACAGATAAGAACGACAGTATAACGGTCGTAAAAGTGGAGTTTCTTTTTTATTCATTCCTGGGAACGAATGCAGATGTATAGCTTTCCAACCAAATTGCGCTTGTTCTGTAGGCAGATTTTTTTAGCTATAAATAATGATATATTTTCAAGTATAGATTAAGTCCATACTAGAAAATATATCATTATTTATAGGAGGAGCTCGTGGCTAAATAATTACAGCCGCATAGACCGATCTTCCGGGTTAAGCCACGCTTGCCGAGGTTGGTCTGTGGATGGGTGACCATTTACCATAGCGAGTTTCCTCCGTGCCTCGGAAAGCACGTAAAGCCGTTGGTCCCGGCTGTCATTTGTAGATCTTTGACAATCGTTACTGTTGGTCAGAAGCCAGAAAGTCTGACAACCAGTCTTACCAAGAGTATCGTATTACCCAGTTACTGGGTTGTGGAGGTCTGATAGGCAGTCGCTCCATGTAAAATACTGATATTCAGCTGCATCTGGTTCGACTGGAAGCCGACCCCAACATAGTTGGGAAAAGGCTAGGCAGATGATGAAATAATGATATATTTTCTACTATAGATTAAGTCCATAGAACAAAGCGTTTAAAATTGGTTTATTTTTAAATCGCCATCATGACTGGTTTACCTTAACGTTCGAAAATCACAAACTCTACTCATCACTCTGTACCACTTTTACTACGATACAAAATAAATTCGTGAAAAAAATTGTCAGCTGTTCCAAACAGAATTGATATGTTGCTTAACAAAATGTAACAACTGATTTCATCTTCACGAATTCCGAATGAAGATGAGCAGAGTGAAAGTGTACTAAATCGAATTTAGTCCTTTTGTTCAATTATTTTCAATTTATTATATGGATACGAATATACAATTACGAGTATTACAACTAATTCATACAATTTTAATAAAACATCCTTATCATTATTTCATAACAAAAAAATAAAACTAACGTTTAAATTCCGATATTACACAAATATACTTCGATTACCTAACGGGCTACTGGTTTATAACTACAATATTTCTATCCATTTAATCTCCAAGCCCGATAGCTTTCTGAATAGAGTATCCGAGTAGCGATAAGGAGTAATCAACTCAATACAACCTTTGATGAACCAAGTAGGCTATTAATGGTTACAGAATAGATATCTTTGTAGAGATAACAATAAGAAATAGATTCGTTAATCAATCCTTGAAATGTAACTATACTAAAAAATTTGGTATAGTTACATTTCCAAAGGACCGGAAGATGTCCGGTCTTTTGGAAGCCATACGGGGGACACAGGTCCAACGCGCAGAAACCCCTTTGAGAACATTGATCTAAAATGGGGTGGGGCACCAACCGGGGACTATCAACGGCTGCACTATTGGAGTACAGTCATGGACCGTCCCAGGTGGGGGCAAGAATATTGTAGAATATGGTCAAAAATATCTCATCAAGAAATAGATTCAATTCAACAATTTTAAACCTGATGTTTAAACCAACGATTGTAATTTATTATTATTATTTTTTGTTTGTTCAATTGATTGTTCTTTTTTCGTTTCTACTTTTATTTGATAAGTAATTGAGCATCCAAACGACATAAGTAGTTTTAAAGTAAACGTTATTGTCTCTTCGGAGGGTAAGCCTGGTGATCTGTAATACAGGTTTTACCTACATCAGACACCAGTCTCTATTGAATTTGCTTTACTTGCTATACTCTGTATTGTGATGATTAGAAAATTAATATATTGATTGATTGATTCGTTAATCAATCCTTGAAATATAACTATACAAAAAATTTTTGCCTAGCCTTTTCCCAACTATGTTAGGGTCAGATTCCAGTCTAACTAGATGCGAATAAATACCAGTATTTAACAAGGAGCGACTGCCATCAGACCTCCACTGGGCAATGCCGATATCCTAAGGTTAGACCGATTGTCAAACTTTCGGGCTTGTGACTACTCGTAACGACTGTCGTAGGTATTTGTATAACACCCGGGACCGACGACTTAACGTACCTATACAAAAATATTCAGGGAGTATTTTTTAACACAAGATTTTACCCTTTCCCGCATTCCCTTTAAACTTAAGGACAAGATCTATAAGACAATAGCTAGACCTGCTGTCTTGTATAGATTAGCTGAGATGAGAATACTAAGAGGGATATGTGGTACCTACGCGAATGGATAGCTGAATTAGAAATGAGTATGTAAGAGGAAGCCTAAAATTGGCGCCGGTGACTGAGAAATTGTGTGGAAACTGGTCGTCATAGTATGGACATATTATTATGATGCGGAGGAATGATGAAGTTGTCTTTAGGAAAGTTTTTATTGTAGATGTGGATGGTTATAAGACTAGAGGAAGACCGAAGAAACGGTGGATGGGTAGTGTGAAAGATGATATGGCTAGAAAGGGATTAAAGGTCATGGCACACTATACCGGCAACGCAACGGCACCGCTCCAACCCAGCAATTAACTTGTCATTTAAATTAGAGCATTATATCGTGTGTCATATAATATATTTCATAATGTCCACATGAAAAAGCCAACGGCGGGCAGTCAGCACGCTTGCCGCTACCATACAACTCGACTCGCAGACAGCCCGCTGCAAGCGAGCGGACCGCGTGCATAAAGCGCGCCGACTGCGTGCTTACGGCGCGCCGACTCCGAGTCGCCAGCGAATGCAAGTCCTAGACGTGTTCAATCACAAATGCCATGTAACAATTTGTGTTCGCAGTGACAGCAAGCTTGCACCTCGCGGCCGGCGCGTGGACTGCGGGCTTGCACATCGCCGCCAGCGCGCGGACTGCGAGCTTGCACCTCGCGGACGGCGCGTTGTTAGCGCGCTGGCTGCTAGCCGTAGCCTAAATTCGAGGCGACGCCGTGCTGCAGCTGTGCAGTTGCTGTGCTGGTCCACTGTGCCATGACCTTAATAGAGATGTATGGAAGAAAAAAACATGCTGCGCCGACCCCAAATAAGTTGGGATAAGGGCAGGAGGAAGATAATGATGATCTTGCCCTTAGCAGTAGAATAGTAATAGGCTATGGCAGTATAGACATATTTATTTATAATATATGTATGTAACGTAAACTCATCGATATGTGCATCCTGCCCGTTCTAACCTGCGGTGCTCAAACTTGGTCACTGGCTGAAGAACAACAGTCCAAACTCAAGATTTGCCAACGATCAATGGAGCGTAGTGTACTGGGTATTAAACTAACCGACCGTGTTAGAAACACCACCATGCGCTCCATAACGCAAGGATCAGATGTTGGAGAAGAAACAGCCAGGCTAAAATGGGAGTGGGCCGGTCATGTCGATCGAATGCACCCGGACAGGTGGGCAAAGATCGTTACGTACTGGACGCCTGAAGGAGGACATCGCCGTCGAGGTCGACCTCGGCGTAGGTGGCGTGATGATCTAGACGTGTTTGTGGGGCTAGCATGGTCAGAAACGGCACAAAATAGAGATGTTTGGAAGACTAAAGGGGAGGCCTTTGCTCAGCAGTGAAACAGACAATAGGACAGTAAAAAAATAAAATGTATGTACTTCATTAAATAAATCTAGCAGTATTACAAAAGACAGTCATGAGGTGACCGCCACCTTAATACCTCTTAGAGCCACTTACGGCAGTGAATTATTGGTTAGTTACTTGCTCACTCACCGACAAGCTTTGCTCTAACCCCTTTTATACTGGCACTGAATACCAAGTACCTAAAGGGTGCCACACACGGTACAGATACTGTTTTTACTATTTTTTCTTTATTGACTGAAATAATTGTTCAGTCATATAACATAACATCTTGACTGCATTCCCCGAAGGGTTGGGCAGAAGTGTATAGTACACCCTCAATTCGCCGTTATGTTTAAGTACCATGTAATAGGGGGCGAGCCTGTTGCCATCAATCGGGCACAGATCCAGTCTTCGGGCTGCTACTGAGAAATTCCACGTGGTTTTCCCTAATAATACTTTGGCCGACGTGGAGATCGAATACAGGACCTCACGCTCAGTAGTCGCGCTTGCGATCACTAGATCATCGAGGCAGTGCAGTTGTTTAGTCATAATATCGCAGAAAAACATCTACAGTAAATAAGCTTATAGTTAACAATCTCATACAGATAAACACAGCATGCCCTATAATTGTGTCACATGCATTACAATACCTATAATGTAAAAAGCAGCATTCTGGACCAGGGCTTAAGGTAATCGAGTGTCGACATAATTTAAGAGAGGTAGATAATTATAGTCCAGGACCCTGATCACGACATAAACGAACTTTTTCTGCCTGGCCTTCTCTCATTGTTGGGAAAAAGCTCAAGGTCATCTTGCAGTTTAATCAAATGCGGCTGAATATCAGTATTTTACACGGAGCGACTGCCATCAAACCTCCGAAACCTAGTTACTGGGCAATGCCAACATCCCAAGGTTGGACCAGTTGTCAGACTTTCGGGCTTCTGACTACCTGTACGTAACTACTCTCATAGGTATTCGTATGACATCCGGAACCGACGGTTTAACGTGCTCTATTAAGCAATAGGGGTTTTGATGTGTAATGAAAACCCATCCACGGACTGACCGCGGCAAGCGTAGCGACCTTGCAAATCATATGATCTGCGCGATTGTTAATTAGCCTTAAGCCCTTCCGCATGACATGAACGAACCTGATAAATGATGGAATCAGGCGTTACTTTGCGGTAATCCATGACATACAAATATGCAAATACAATATCTAGCCGTAATTCCGCTGAACAAGATCGCTAGTTTGGATGCAGTATGCAGCACCACCCTCTCGCCCACAAGTTTATGCACATGCAGACAGAGTGAAAAAATAATGCAACATGCAACCAAACCAATACACGACACGTGTCTTGCCCCTGCATGGAACATCCTCAGGATATGTTGACTCCTCGACCGCTAGGACGGAATATCCTGAGGATGCTCCGTGCAGGGGCGAAACACGTGTCGTGTATTGGTTTGGTTGCATGTTGCATTATTTTTTCACTCTTTCTGCTTGTGCATAAACTTGTGGGCGAAAGGGTGGTGCTGCATACTGCATCCAAACTAGCGATCTTGTTCAGCGGAATTAAAACTAAACATTGTATTTGCATATTTGTATGAATGAACCTGGACAAGTGAACTTTCCATCACGCCATTGGACATGCAAAATATTCCACTCTATCATTGTCTGCGAACCACTTTTTTCAGCAAATCGCACTTAAAACTCAATTCCCCAATAAATTTCTAGCCCAAGGCGACGTTATTACGAAGATAAACATACATTCTTCTACATTTTATTTTCCGAAGGCACATAAAAAAAGCCTTTCTACCCTCATTTAGAAGCTTTTAGCTGTAATCCCGACGGTACCCTGGAGTGGCGCACTAACGTCTAGGTTTTCATGTTTAATTAAAGTCTTCACTAATTAGTTAGTACTGCCATACCTAAGCAAGGAAATGCAAGAAATGTCGGAAAATATTTTATTCTTAAAACCAAATTTTAAAGTATTTCTGAAGTCGTTGTCTTAACTGTGTTATTTTTCTTGCAGTTAAAATTTAAGTTGATATTACATAATAAACTTTAATGTATACAGGGTTTAGACGAATTCGTGTAATTTCTTAAAACCACATGATCTACTACTGGTGCAGATTGAAACCGCACAGGATTGAGAATAATAAAAAAAATGGGGTTCGTTTCGTCGGTTTTGGATCGTTCTCAACCTACTAAACTTAATAAGCATTCAAGAAAAATATAAGCAAAATTTTTTTTGCAAAATATCCTTTTTATGTGAGTGAATATTTTGACGCCATCATAAATGATTGAAAGCACGGTGACACAACTGACGCGCAAGACTAGCGCGACAACGCTCTTTGTAGCCAGTTAACAAGAGACTCTAAAATGACTAAAACAAAGAAAACTATACATTTTTTTGTTTTTTTTTTATTTCTAAACAAAACATTTTGGGTTAAATCTGTGTCACCAGTAGATCACGCGGTTTGAAGGAATTAACGAATTCGTTTCCATCCTGTATAAGGTTACTTATATTTGATTACGATCCCGTCGCAGGGTTGTAGGATATATATCCTACTACTATGTTATCCTCTATCTAATAACCCAGTAATGCTTTACGCAAAAGTGAACCATTTTCGAGATATTAGTTTTAAAGGGAGGAGTTGGCAACTTAAAAATAATATCACTAAAATGGTTCACTTTTGCATAGAGCAATACTAGGTTATTAGATAGTGGATAACATGTCCGACAATTATGCCACAGGATCGTGACCAATTACCAGTAACCCTTTATTACTAGATGGACTAAGGACTAAATCCTCCTCATTTCAGAACAAGGCCGTGCCTAGCAGTGGGACAGTAATCGGCTGATTATTTATTTATTTACTTTAATTAAAACAGTCTTAGACCAATAACAATAATTAAAGATAGTAATAATAAGACGATACCTGTTGCCCCCTTCGCCTAAGTACTGGCGGCTTTTCAGGGGGCCCAGCTGATGAGCTGGGGAGTCACCGTCTGCCCATGTATTTCAAATTTAAGCTTGAAAGGCACACGCCGTTTTCTTCCGGTAATAGAATTTATCCAGTCCACTTAACACTCCTTCCCATAGACCAGATATTTTTCACCACATTTTACAATAGTCTTAAACCCACCCGGGATGGTCCATGACTGTACTCAAATAGTGCAGCCGTGGATAGTCCCCGGTTGGTGCCCCACCCCAATCTAGATTAAAGTTCTCAAAGGGGCCTCTGCGCGTTGTACTTGTGTCCCCCGTATGCCTTACAAAGGACCGGACATCTTCCATACGGAAGATGAGCCGTGAATTTACAGACGATACATACAATACACAGGATTATTTTTTTCTTATAATTCTAATAAACTCTTTCATAAATCCCTTACAATGCTTCTGACAGTATATTCTTTCACTCATTCATGATGCATTCCTCTCGCAGTACTCCAGACATTCCGACAAAATCACCCTCCATTCCATATCAAAATTCGGTCTGGCGTCCAGGAGGGCATTGAGCGCGGTGAGACTTCGCGGTATGGGTGAACGAGCTACAGTACGATATGTCGGAACAGCAAACAGCTTATGTTTTCTTCTCCGGCGGTAATTATTGGGAACAAATAATCGGCACAACTTGCAATTAAGATCAGGGGCATCTAGTTTCCCTCGGAGGATCTTGCACATAATTAATAGTTGGTCACTAAATCTTCTGACCTCTAATGAGTTATACCCGCCCGTTATTATGGCTCTAGCACACTGCCATGAATGCGAAACAGAAGCGAACCGAAACGAAACGCTTACGAATAGCGAAACTCTGTGTAGCGGACACTACCGGCCGCCTTCGGTCCGCTTTTGGTTCGTTTTCGCTCCGCTTTCGTGTCTGTGTGCTAGTGGCGTAAACCTAGATACGATAGCAAAGCGCTAGAACAACACGATACCACCGGGGACTAATCAATCAATCACTTACTTACTAAACATAAAGTAGACAATGATATTGGATAAATATATTAAGCGGCTAAAGTTTGAAATAATAAATCTTCATATTTTATTTTTGATACAATTATTAAGTTATTGTCGAACACAAATTAATCAAAACGAATTCAAAAAATTTTTTACAATAATTTTTAAGAAGTAATAATATTAATTATCTGGGAAACCAGAAAAATTATTGGCCTTTGAAATCATAGATTCTATAGAATTAAAAATAATGATACGGCTCTTATTCAATTTCTTTTACATCCTACAAGAATTTGATGAATACAAATCCCTACCAATTTATAAATGCAAAAGTAACTGTCTGTCTGTGACGCTTTCACGCCTAAACTGCTGAACCGATTTTGATGAAACTTGGTACAGAGATAGTCTGGAACTTGGAGAAGGACATAAGTAACTTTTATCTCGAAAGGACGGATAAACGATACGCGATAAACGACATCCACGCGGGCAAGGTCGCTAGCGACCTCTAGTTGTCAATATAGAAAAGATTCAAGTCAACTATAGGACAATAAAGGGTTCGTCCTAGCTAGGCAGCGTGTTGCACTGCCATGACATGTGTTGAGTCGGGCAATGCGGCGCGTGTTAAAACAGCGCGTTAGGGCGCGTTCAGGCGACATGCGCCCGCTAAGAGCACGCCACGCGCTTCGGCACCCGCGTCTAATTCGCTTTGAAATTTGTTGTATATAATTTGAGTCTTATGACACATCAATAGACCTTAAATTGCATTTGCCACCCTAACCGGGAGGGTGGAGGCGTGCGGCGCGGGCGCTGCGCGATTGCGATGCGTGTACTACGCAATAGCTATTCGGGCCCTGAGCATGCGCGTGTACTTTACATCGATAAAAAATGTACGTTAAGACAAGGGACTAACTATTAAATTCCAAAGTTTCTGAGGAGAGAGCGACTCGCAAGCGAGAAGAACGCGCTTTCGCGCCGAAAAAAATCGCGTATTGTGAACGCAGTCTTACGATGCAGTCGACGAGTCCTAGCAGCTGCGTTGTAGTTCAGTCTTTATTGTATTTGATGAATACGGCTACATTCAAATTTTTGCCGCAGTCACACCGCTAAAAACAATCTATACGCGCTGCTAGATGCACTGCTCACGTAAGCTACTAATATAGAAGGCATATTGCTTGTTATTTTCGCGACGCGATGCTCGACGCAATGCGACGCACTGCGCTGCCCAATGGGGATGAAGCAAAATTCTTGACCACAATTTTTTATTTTAGATTTTGAAAATATAGAGTAATCTAAGAAACCATTTTAAATATTTTTGTTATTTTCATTGTAATTATTTTTTTATTAATTATTTAAAATTCTATATCATTTCTGATCTATGACGTCATCAGTGGCATAAAATCTTTGGGCCTTTGCCTCAATCCATATTCTAAAAACTGTAACAGTGATGTCAAATGTCAATAGTGTCAACTGTCAAATCAATGAAATAATAACCTCAGATTATTATGTTCCTTGCCTTTAATTCATAACAAACAAAATACCACGTTACGCCGCTATTGCAATTAATCTCGATCGTACGCCCTTCATATTATTTACCTACCAACCAATCGCCATGAGTGATACTTTTATCACAGCTGACTCGCGAAACCTTCCGAAAGTGGAGTTCCCGAACACGAACAAAAATTTTGTTTGGGCTATTTTTAGTGTCGTTCTTGCAGGTAGGAACAAAGCACTTCCTATATTCCATCGTTATTGCTTGACCGTCTCAATAAAACACTATAATAGTAAAAGTTGAATTTCTGTTGAGGATTGAGGTTATGTTTATTGTTTATTATTTATGACATTCACGTCACGTGACCACGTCTATCATTTTTTTTATTTACAATCGTAGGGTAGGCAAAGGCATTACTGCCATACTGCCAGCAATGACGTCATTTGGAGGATAAATTAAGGTCATTCACATATAACCCGAAATACTAATAATCCATGATTATTTTCCAATTCTAAATAGTGAGATGTGATCAGTAACCTTATTCCTCGAAATGGTTTTCATATCTTAACAGATTTAAAAAAAATGCACAATGCCCATTAGGACGAAGGATTGTTGGTGGATTGCTAAAAGTTTCTCCTTAAAAAATATCTGCGATAAACTACAAACATATTCACAAAAAAATATTAAAACCAAACCATATGAAAAAATTGCAATCAATTTTTTGCCAAAACAACAAATAAAATAACTCGTCAAACTGAATAATAAAAGATGATAAAAACAAAATACAATTTTGCAATTTTTACGATGTAACAAAGATAAAATACTTTATTAGTGACACGCTCCCCCGGGCTACTGTTTTATATTACTACTATAATGGACGAAGCTACATAATTTGTATCTGTCTTGTTATTATACGTAGAAAATATATAAAATTTGACGCCATGTTGTGTTTTATCGTTAAAGTTTTTGTTGATTGTAGACAAGAAAATATATTCCTTTTGGGAGCAGTTTGTTAGCAATTCTTGATGTTATTAAAAACTTATTTTTTTGTAAATCTGGGGGCACGGCAGTGCCCCGCCAAGTCTCGAGCAAAGCGGGCACGGCCGTACCATCTTTTCTCGAAGCCATTCGCGGCACTTTCACCACCCCTATATCTTCGCTGTGGACAAAGCTAGCAGTTTGAACTTTCGGTAACCAAGAGTAATCATTATAACTAGCTAAACTTCCAAATTACATCATATTTGAACTTATAGTTTACGAGTTATCATCGATCAAAGTTACATCATTTTGTCACTCACTGACTCACTGACTCACTGACTGACCGATCATCAAAATTCTAAGATACTTCCAGCAGGCCTAGAACCTTGAAATTTGGCATCAAGATAGATTATTAGGCACATATAAAGGAAAAATTATAAAAACATAAAAAAATAGTTAATTATAGAAAACAATTTTATATTTGCCATTTTGCCAGGAACATGGTGTATGAATTTCGAATGCATTGTTAACTTTGTTCTTTGTTTACGTACAAAAAATATTGAATTGGTGTAGATTATTTATAAATTGTTATTTATTTAGGGCAAAATCTGAGAAATGAGATTCCATACCATCACGCCTGTATTCTCCGAAGGGTAGGACAGAGGTGTATACTAAGTATGTAACTATATGAACCCATTTATTACTGTATCTAGATAACATTCATAAAGGCTAATTTAAATTGTTTAAAGTTTTAATATCTCACAAGTTTTCCCTCCAGAGGGCGGGGGCGGTCAAAATCAAAATCCAAGATGGCGGCTGTGAAATTTTACAAAATATGCGTCATGGGTGTCGTGTCCACGGTTTTCCGGGGTGCTGATGTCAAAAATGAGGTCAAAGTCAAAATCCAAGATGGCGACTGTGAAATTTTACAAAATATGCGTCATGGGTGTCGTGTCCATGGTTTTCGGGGGTGCTGATGACGAAAAAGAGGTCGAAGTCAAAATCCAAGATGGCGCTGTGATATTTTACAAAATATGCGTCATGGGTGTCGTGTCCATAGTTTTCGGGGGAGCTGATGACGAAAATGAGGTCAACGTCAAACTCCAAGATGGCGGCTGTGAAATTTTACAAGATATGCGTCATGGGTGTCGTGTCCATGGTTTTCGGGGACGCTGATGACAAAAATGAGGTCAACGTCAAAATCCAAGATGGCGGCTGTGAAATTTTACAAGATATGCGTCATGGGTGTCGTGTCCATGGTTTTCGGGGGGGCTGATGACGAAAAAGAGGTCGAAGTCAAAATCCAAGATGGCGCTGTGATATTTTACAAAATATGCGTCATGGGTGTCGTGTCCATAGTTTTCGGGGGAGCTGATGACGAAAATGAGGTCAACATCAAAATCCAAGATGGCGGCTGTGAAATTTTACAAGATATGCGTCATGGGTGTCGTGTCCATGGTTTTCGGGGGTGCTGATGACAAAAATGAGGTCACCGTCAAAATCCAAGATGGCGGCTGTGAAATTTTACAAGATATGCGTCATGGGTGTCGTGTCCATGGTTTTCGGGGGCACTGATGACGAAAATGAGGTCGAAGTCAAAATCCAAGATGGCGGCTGCGAAATTTTACCAGATATGCGTCATGGGTGTCGTGTCCATAGTTTTCGGGGACGCTGATGACGAAAATGAGGTCGAAGTCAAAATCCAAGATGGTGGCTGCGAAATTTTACAAGATATGCATCATGGATGTCGTGTCCATGGTTTTCGGGGACACTGATGACGAAAATGAGGTCAAAGTCAAAATCGAAAATGGTGGCTGTGAAATTTTACAAGATATGCGTCATTAATGTCGTGTCCGAGGTTTTCGAGGGTGCTGATGACGAAAATGAGGTTGAAGTCAAAATCCAAGATGGCGGCTGTAAATTTTTACAAAATATGCGTCTTGGATATCGTATCCATTGTTTTCGGGGTGCTGATGATGAAAAGGATGTCGAAGTCAAAATCCAAGATGGCGCTGTGATACTTTACAAAATACGCGTCATGAGTGTCGTGTCCACGTGCGAAATTCGTATGATAGCGCCATCTATCTATGAAAAAAACCACTTAGAAACTAAAAAAATATAATAACGTAAATTTATATTCGGCGAAACGAAGTTTATGGATATCCGAATCAGCTAGTTATTAGTTACTTAAATAGTTAGTTATTAAAAATACTAATTTAATACATAAATAGTTTGTTATATATTTAGTTTGTTAGTTAGTTATAAAAACAGAAGAGATAGAGACAGAGAATAGGCTCTAAGCAAAGCAGCAGTTGATGAACAAGACATTATTATGTCACCCAAAAAGAAAAGAAAGAGACCCACCTACAAAAAATTAATGAGATCCCGCCAAAAACATTACATGTAAAAAATGCCAAGTCTCTATATGCAATCTTTCCACCGTAAAAAGTTTTAAGATCTCATAGAAGCCAAGTCCTATTCAATTTATTTTGTAGTTAGTTATCTATCTAGTGACTGTATTAATAGTTTTATTTCTATTATAATTATAGTGACTTGGCAATGAGCACAAATTAAAAGCTGCTTGCTGTGTGGAATTATGTGCGACTGTTATTGACGAATTGATATCTATGAGTACTATGATTACATTAGTTGTTGTGCTGATGTGTGATTTATGATATGCAGACGTGATTTTACGGCCAATGAGTAGTTATGGTCACCATCGACTACGTGCGTCAATACATATTTAAGAAAACCTAAGTTTATTTGATAAGAACATCACAATTATTATCTATAGGTACCTATGTGTAATGGTCTAATCAAAAGAACTTAACTAATCCTGTGATATTAAACATTACGCGTGCGTCATGCGTTACTTTCACCTCCTCCAAATATATTTGTTTCTTCTTGTGCTCATTGCCAAGTCACTATAATTATAATAGAAATAAAACTATTAATACAGTCACTAGATAGATAACTAACTACAAAATAAATTGAATAGGACTTGGCTTCTATGAGATCTTAAAACTTTTTACGGTGGAAAGATTGCATATAGAGACTTGGCATTTTTTACATGTAATGTTTTTGGCGGGATTGTACTTGATGGTAAGTGGTTCCCGCCATCTATGTATATATCGCAGTAACATGATTATAGCCGTTATATGATCATATTCCTAGCGATATGAACATATATCGGAAGATGCTTATAGAAAGCATTTCATCAGAGATAGTCAGATAGGAAATGCCGGTGCCATCTAGTCATATAAAAAAAAACATTACATTGACTTGTAAAAGTGTCTGTAACAGATTTATTTACAGAAATAAATATCATTTCATCATTTCATTTCATCATTTCATTTCATCATTTCATTTCATCATTTCATTTCATCATTTCATTTCATCATTTCATTTCATCATTTCATTTCATCAAACGGGGGATGTTTAGAGAAATGAAAAACTTTTGTAAGTTTGTTTGGGTTTCCAAAGCAGAGTCGATGGAGTCCCGCTGGCGCTGGGCGGGGATGACGGTCATCCCCTTCGAACCTAACCTATCCGTGTCGGGGTGATAGTATAATAATAGTATCGATAATTATCTCGTATGGTAAGTAAAATGTAAATGTGCTTGACTGTAGTTATGTTGCTATCACTTAAACGGCCTTTTGTACAGTTGTGGACTTGAAATGTTTAACAAACAAAAGTAAAAAATTGCTTGCACATTACTTTTTCATACGGTCGACATGACATAAGTTGATATACATCTTAAACCTTATTGTGCACAGTGTGAGAACTTATTGTGTACATTTCGAGTGCGCGACCAAATATTACAATTACTACTAATTTTTGGGCCAAAATGTCACGCAATAAAATAACTTTAAAACAAAGTAAAAACCGACTGCAAAATAATCTAAAAAGAGTAAAATAATTACTATTTATAAAACTAACAGTTTTAGAAGTCGGTGCAATTTTACACTGAACATAATTGAAGGCACCGACTTCTGAAACTGTTAGTTTTATAATATGGTAATTATTTTACTCTTTTTAGATTTTTTTGAAGTCGGCTTTTACTTTTTTTTTTTAAGTTATTTTATTTTTCGATTTTTAGTGGCATTAACAGTACACAAACATGCAATTACAGCAATCTCGGGTAATTGGCTGTTATCCATTGCAGAGTTCCATTGTCAATCTCCGAGGATCTTCATCAGATCTTCACCAAATTTAAATGGAACCATTTCGAAAGAATACTCTTCCAAGCAAAAAAAAGAATTTTGCAAATCTGTCTATAAACGACGGAGTTATGCCCGAACATACATAAAAATAATTACATCATCCACATAGCAGTAATCAAAAAAATGCTCACAAAATAAAAAGTACTGAACGAAATTGAATGAAATTTTTGTGGGACCAAAATAAATGGCAAGTATACTGCATCGAACAAAAAAGAATCACACTAATCGGACTAGAAACCTCGGAGTACTCGGTGTACATACATAAATAAAAAAAAATACCGACCGAATTGAGAACCTCCTCCTTTTTTTGAAGTCCGTTAAAAAGTAAAACGCGGTGTGACGAATTGCTTGGGCAGACGTCGCGACGACGCGACTACGCGAACAGTCCTCAAATTTCGCTAATATGATCTCAGAGTAAGGATGCGTAACATGAAAAAATAACATATACTTGAGCTTGAATATGCCAAGCCAAGCATTAGGATTAAGATTGTGACTCCATCCAAACTGACGTGTTAAGTGAAAAAGAACAAAACAAGAAAGTAGAAAACATTCAAGACTTCAAATATGACAATAAAAGGGGCAACAGAAATCTTTTAGTACAAAAGTACCTACTTTACCGAAACAGTCCACGCTTATTGTACAAAATGTGTCCTTTTTATCTTTTGAAATTTATGCTAACGACTGGTGTCAGAATGAAGAATGGCTTAATGCAAAATCCAGGGGATCCGATAATTATATTCATGTTCCTGTAAACGTTTGCAGTACAGGGTTTATTTTAAGGTCTTATTTTTATGGATATGGCATTTTGTGTACTATACTATCATCATTATTTAGCCAAAAGACGTCCACTGCTGTACATAGGCATCGCCACACTGACCGGTCCTGTGCTTCTCGCATCCAGCGAATTCCCGCCACCTTCAACAGGTCATCGGTCCACCTTCCCGTAACACACTATACCATTCGTTATTTCGACTATAATATTACGTTTTATATTGTTGGTGTGGCTGATTTATTCACAGATCTCACGTCCCTTGATAAAAGACGTGTTACATTGAACTGTATTATTAGATAGGAAGACATAAAAGGACAATGGGACAAAATGTATGGAGCCCGTCCCCACCCTTGTAGCACTATAGAGTGAGTTTGAATGAATGAACGAACGAATGAATAGTCGAGAATGAGTGAAGAAATGAATGAAATCGGTTTCAAATAAATAAAAATGATTTTAATTTTTTAATATTTCCTCATTTTAAATCAATTATTGGCTGAAAAATAAATGATATATTGACTTAAAGAATGAGTCATTATATTCAAAATGAACGGTTTATAAAGTCAATGAATCAAAAACTCCTAAATGAAGAGTATTATAATTTGCCCGAACATGAGGACGGGACGGATGTGGGTGTGGGAATCACCGTATCTCTCGAAAAGAACGGCTGCGCTCTTTTCGGGATTCACCTCTATTCTCCATTTCCGGAACCAGACCCCGACGGCGCTAGCTGCGGTTTGAAGGGTTCGAGTGATACTGTCGAGACTCCTACCGGAAAAGTAGATGACTGTGTCGTCGGCGAAGAGAGCCAACTTGGCGAATCCACATTTGGGAATGTCGCTGGTATACAGCGTGAACAGAAGGGGCGATATCACTACACAACTCCGGCGCGGATAGGGCGAGGAGACGAGAAGGTGCCTTCTAGGCGATAGCGGAAGGAGCGATCCGACAGAAAGTCTCGAATGATGAGCACGAGACTGTACGAGTTTGTATAATAAACAGTTGTGCCAGTTCTTGTCGAAGGCTTTTGCTACGTCGAAGAATAGCATGCCCGTTTTGTACGAGCGCATGAAGCGAGAGCGACTATGCGGTGCAATTGTCGACTGTAACAGTGCTTGGTTCGAAAACCGAACTGTTCGTCGGGGATGCAATTCTGAGTACGATGCGCAGGTAATGTAAACCCTATCGGGTGATATTACGTTTGAAAATGGTAACCGCTGCCTAGGGCTGCGCGCCGCGTCTCGCCTCTGGACGCGTGCGCCTCTCGTTATCTCTTTCCCACATTGAACTATTGTTACACTAGCTTTGGAGCTCTTCAAATAACCCCTTATCACTAACTAAAATAATTATACTCATATTGAAGTAATAATATAAGCATTTTTTTAAGGTAATTTTTATGTGACTTTCATGCTAAATAACTATTAAACTATACATTTTACAGATGAGCTGCCGTACAATAAAATTAAGAGATTAATAAGGTGTTTCATATACAATAGGTAAGAAAGTGCTACACTACTGGGGACGTTTTGTCCCATTGTCCTCAGTGATATCATAATTACCAGCCTGTTATCTTCCACTGCTGAATATGGACATGACAATGCCCGCAACCATACATGAATGACGGTCAAAGAGGAAATTTCCATACATACACACGAAATTCAAAATTCTCAATTTCACAGTACTAAAATCGCACATACTTGTTACGTAGAGCATTGCATATGATACACAGGGTTATTTCAAAGTAAATGGTGACACTTCACAGGGTTAATATGTATCTTCAAGTGAACCCAAAAGTCCCAAAACCTAACCATAGGTATGTACCTAATATGTGCACGCTAGGTGCCAGTGTTCTTGGTTCGCCGTCCGATCAGAACCAGGCCCGGGTCGACGGCGCGTTGTGTTCCACGCGCGCCTCAAAGAGATGTCAGCATTGTAGACGGGGCCCGCTAGGGCCAGTGCCTGCCAGGGTTGCGGAATTTAATCGAAAGAGTTACCGCGGCCCTGGAACGCAAAGGGCATTAGAAGGAACACGGATGGGTTTTAGTCAGTAAGAGTCTGACACTCCCTTCCGCTCCGCCCAGAGCGGAAGGAGTCATATGATGATTTCCCATCCATAAAAAAAAAAAAAAAAAAAAAAAGGTGCCAGTGTTCTTGTCGAAGTATTTTATATCGAATTTCATTACACCAACAAAGATTCGCCGACGTAATCTTTGCCGAAGTAATTTTTACCCTTATTTGATTTCGCCGAATGATTATTAGCCACCATAATTATTTGGCCAAAATCATTCAGAAATTTTGTTTTAGTCGAATACTTATTTGGCTATAGTTTAATTTGCCAAATAAGTATTCGTACAACATTATTTTCACACAGCGGAATGTAATGTTAATCCGACTCAGCGCACCCCGACTACACGTGGTCAGACTCTGTCCTACCCCTAGAGTGTTGACGTATTCCACATTGGGCACCCGCTTTTACGGCACCCAAGTTAATGGCACCTGAGGTATTCCATATTCGGCACCTATCGGTATTTTTCGCAGGTGCCATTAGTGGAACAGTTTATTATTTAAAATTTTATTCCACTTTCGGCACCTACGAACCAGTAGGTACTAGTGATGGGACGTTTACTTTTTATAGGACGTTAAAATTAAAAATTAGATTAAAATCAGTAGAGTTTAATAACATGATAAAAATATAACTTCTTTATGTATTTTAATATCACAATCGGTTTTCTTAATCACATATATTGCAAAATCAGCCTTGAGTTACAATAGTTTTTTTTTTTATGTTTTGAGGCTTTTTATCAAACACGATCATGCCAGCCTCATCGTACACAATAGAATTTGAAAACAAATACTTTTTAGGTTTACATACAATTATTTGTCTTCTTGATTAACTTTGTAATTAAAATTCAACTGTCTTTATTTATTAAAACTACCAGGAAAGCAGAAATGAACTGGAACTAGGTGCATAAGCGACTTAACATACATAGCTCAATAATGGTAAAAATACAGGTTTTGAAATTGCACCATTTGTTGTTTTGAAAAGTACCAGGGCGACAGAAATGAACAGAAAATAGGCGCTTAAACGATATCACTAAGTGACAGTTATAGGTAAGATATAGGACAGTTTTAAGACTTCTATCGATATAGTGAATAATAAGGAATACTTTATATTCCTTTTTGTGTTTAATCATTGGTGCACATCTTAGTGACATCGTTTAGGCTGTCACCCTGGTACTTTTCAAAACAACAATTGATTCAATTTCAAAACTTATACTTTTTAGCATTATTAAGCTAAGTAGTAAAGTCACTTAAGCACTTAGTTCCAGATCATTTCTGCTTTCCTAGTAGTTTTAATAAATAAAGACAGTTGAATTTTAATTACAAAGTTAATCAAGAAGAGAAATAATTGTATGTAAACCTAAAAAGTATTTGTTTTTAAATTCTATTGTGTACGATGAGGCTGGCATGATCATGTTTGATAAAAAGCCTCAAAACATTAAAAAAAAACTATTGTAACTCAAGGCTGATTTTGCAATATATGTGATTAAGGAAACCGATTGTGATATTAAAATACATAAAGAAGTTATATTTTTATCATGTTATTAAACTCTACTGATTTTAATCTAATTTTTAATTTTAACGTCCTATAAAAAGTAAACGTCCCATCACTAGTACCTACTGGTTCGTAGGTGCCTAAAGTGGAATAAAATTTTAAATAATAAACTGTTCCACTAATGGCACCTACGAAAAATACCGATAGGTGCCGAATATGGAATACCTCAGGTGCCATTAACTTGGGTGTCGTAAAAGCGGGTGCCCAATGTGGAATACGTCAGAGTGTTATTTAAAAGCGTGGAGCCAGAAGCTCGCGAAGGAGGTCCTGAGTGGAACGAATGCACGAGGCCGATAGTTTGGAAACTTGTTATCTAATTAACTTAAGTTTAGATATTTTTATTATTTGATATCGAATGTGTTCTATTAATGATACCTACCTATTAGTACCTAACCCTGTAAAGTTTCGCCAGCTATACAGGTTGTAAACGAATTCGTGTTAATTCCTTAAAACTACATGATCTACCACTGGTGTAGATTGGCCCCGCACGGGATTTAGCTTGATTAAAAATGAAAATACTTTTTTTCCATGCGGTAGGGTGAGGTGATCGTGGCTAAACCACCTAATAATTTTTGCATAAATATAATTTTCTGAGAGTGAACATTTCGATGCTACGCATAAATGAATGAAAGCACGGCGACACGGCTGGCGGGCACGACTAACGTGATATCACTCTTTGCAGTCAGTTAACTCAGGGCTCTAAAATGACTAAGAAATAGAAAACCAAGTTTTTTTATTTTATTATTTTTTAAATTACTTTCAAAAGTTCTCATTTAGGGTTAATCTGTATCACCAGTATATCACGCGGTTTGAAGGAATTACACGAATTCGTTTACACCCTGTAAACATTATTTTTAGCAAAATGTCCCATCAAATAACCATCACCCTAACGTCGTCTATGCAGAGCCCGGCCGGGCCGCCAGCATTACTTAACGTTCTCATGCATGCTCTTTCATTAGGAGAGTTTTTCATTTCAACATCATTTGGCAGAGGTCCAAATTGTTCCAGATACTCTCAATTCATCTTACTCGGCAAAATTTTGTTAAAAAACTTCTCAAGAGCTGGCCAATATTTATTATTTATTTGCAAGGTCTTTTTATTGTGTAGTCAATAACGCTCTAAGTAATAGGAGCAGATGTTGGCGCAAAAATGTAGCCGTATCACGCAGTGACTTATAACGTTTTAGGATCTCATGTCTCATTGTCGCATATTATCTCTTACATATGAGACATGTGGCGCGCAAGTATGAGGTGAAGAAGTCGTGCATGAATATGGAGAAACCAAAAGTGAGTTTGATGGTTGTGCATTTTTGAGAAGGTCGGCCCTTCTTAGAGACATATTCTGCAGATTTGTGAGCGGCCGATGCTTTCTTTAGAGGAGATTGATGGGGAGTGACACTGAATCTTCTTTGACGGAGTCCATGCTGGTGGAATTGTATAGCGGTTCCCATATATCGACATATTAAAAGGTACTCATACGGCTTCCATAGTGATGAAAAGTGAAGTAAAGTATCGACATTTTTTTTAGTAAAAAGAAGTATTTAATGATGGTTCCATGTTTTGTTATTCATATTTATACATGAATATAGACAGCATAGTCAATTCAAATTAAAACCGGCCAAGTGCGAGTCGGACACGGGCACGAAGGGTTCCGTACCATTATCTATGAAAACGGCCAAAAAATCACGTTTGTTGTATGGGAGCCCCCTTCAATATTTTTTTTTTCTATTTTTTAGTATTTGTTAGTATAGCGGCAACAGAAATACATCATGTGTGAAAATTTCAACTGTCTAACTATCACGGTTCATGAGATAAAGCCTGGTGACAGACGGACAGACGGCCAGACGGACAGACGGCCAGACGGACAGCGGAGCCTTAGTAATAGGGTCCCATTGTACCCCTTGGGTACGGAACCCTAAAAATAGCAGTGATAGCCTAGCTTGAATTCATTTGCAAGTTTTGGTTATCGTTTACATAAACGGTGAAGAAAAACATCGGGAGGAAACTAGCGAAGGCTCCAAAAAGTTCTAGACGGTGTGTGTCAACCAGCTCCAGACCATCGTGGTGGGCCTTATACTCAACCCTTCTCATTCTAAGAAGAATCCCGTACCCAGCAATAGGGCAGTAATGAGCTGATTAATATCACGATTCATATCACAGCAAAGCCTTTTTAAATTTCCGCTCAAAATGTTACCCCATCCGTATGTTCAGTTTAACACTGCTGATGATGTGGCGAAGAAATATTATGCATCAAGTCCCTCTCTAATTAACTTAGGACCCACTCAAAAGCACATGCGAATACTTCATCAAAATCCACCCTTGGACAATTAAATTCACTCGACACAACACCGCGTCATTATATCCGGGTCCTCTTGCAATTTTTTACGTGTTACCCCGCAAAAAAAAAGCTTGAGACAAAAACAAATCATCCTTTGTGGCCCTCCTTTTGTCGCCTGTCCCGAAAATTTTACAGAGTGGGATCTTAATTAAGAAACTGAGAGATTCTGTTAAAGTGTGCCTCATTTTGTTATGGTAATGTCGGGCTTTTTGATTTTTGGCGTTGAAATGAGAATAATGGAGGATGTTTATTTTTTATGTTTAGTTGTGAATATGAAAATTTCCGACAGAATTTTGTCACACTTTTAAATTGTTCTGTCTAGCATTTTCCCAACGATATAGGGGTTAGTTTCTAGTCTAATCAGATGCGGCTGAATACCAGTATTTTACAAGGAGCGACGGCCATCATGCGCCGTGTAGTGCCGGACGTAAACAATAGCACTTGGGGTAGTGCTAATCTCTCTCCCCGTGGGTATCGTAAAAGGCGACTAAGCAATTCACTAGAGGATGGGCAGCAGCGTCCTCTGAGTACTTTAACAACCATACTACGATCGTCAACCCGCCTGCCAAGCGTGGCGATTATGACAAACCCCAACATGGATCACAGGACAGATAGATGCGGCGATGCTTGGGGGAGGCCTGTGTCCAGCAGTGGACATCTTTCGGCTGAATGATGATGATGACTGCCATCAGACCTCCGTAACCCAGTTACTAGGTAATGCCAATCTCGTAAGGTTAGGCACACTTTTAAATTGCTGTTATATTGCCTGTGTGTTAACAAAAAAACAGTTTTTGTTTTGAAAAATTTAGTATACGTATATTCGCGTCCAATTTTCCCTAATACTGAAATAGGTCACGCCAGTCCACTCCTCCCATCTCGTTTGTCGTCCAGTCGGTCAAAGTAGGTTATACGTCCCCAATATTTTGTATATGAGAAACAAAGTCAGTCAGATGTCAGTGACCTCCAATATTGCTTATTGTCACGCGATTACTTTTGTCTATGTTTAGAGTAGCGTCTTCAGTGCTCGTATTAAGATTGGTACTTGTATTTAGATAAAGACATTGTCTGTGACTAGTTTCTGATTCTCTGTGACTAGAAATTTCTGGATTGTGGGTGAAGTATGTTACATCTGGAAAAATAAATGCGTTGGGTGAGTCGGGTTTCCGATCTATTTATTAGTCTGTAACTGGTGATGTCGAACTTTTGTGAATTTCATTATTATTAGTATTGTTCTCAAGTGACATGTTATGTTTTCACTGAGAATAAAGTTTCTTTAAACCTAGTAAAATATGTTTTTTGACAAAGCATTATAACTGTCGAAATTTGAATGATCTCTTAACTGTTTTAGGTTATACACGATACAATACAGTTTATTAAACTCTATCTCTCAATTCAACCCAAAACTGGAGCAAAACTTTCTGTGTGAATTGTGAAATGTTCAAGTCCTGTATTATACTGAATCAACTTACACGCTAACCTTATATTTATATTACAAGAGAAGTGAAGCGGTGCGTCACATACTACAAGAACAAGAACTAATAGAACTGCTAACAAGAAGATAACTACTTCTTAAATTATAGCAGACGAGTTCTGAACAATGTAATGTGGAGTGCGTAATGGATTTGCTAATTGTCGAGCTTGCTATTACGTACGTTAGACAGGTGCAGCTATTACTGTACTTCCCCTAATTACAACAGAAACTGACGATACGTTTGAACGACATGTGCTGGATATGATGCAAGACAAGCTTAAACAAGAGTATTTTGGTTCTGATTTTATACTCAAACCAAAAACACGAACCTCTTTATTAAAACCTTCCTTTACCATTAATAAGCCAAGTTCAATTGTTTGACACTTTTATTATTTACTGGTTTGACATAGAATTCTCCGTGAAAAGTTTATTCGCGTATCATTTGTATGCACTTGACCTTCATAGCTTGTTCATACTGAAAAAAGGCGTTTGACATAAATAATGGTTTCTTTATAAGGTTTAATAGCTTGATTAAGATTTTAACTGTTTACAATAAAATACTGGTTTCAGCCGCCTCTAGTTAGACTGAAAGCTGACCCCAACTTAATTGGGAAAAAGCTAGTCAGAACAGAACAGAATAGTAAATAAAATCTGCAACATATATTTTTTCACATAACTTTTGAATGTTGCGTGAGCTGGAAATCAAGGAATTGATCATCGTTAGCTATAATTCTTATTTCGGGTCACTTATTTTCAAATGTCGGATTTAAAAATATGAAAATTCCATTAACCTCATAATGAACAACGCCTTTATCTGCGGCGGTACAATAGTTTATTTATTGTGTCTATGTTTCCGGTAATCAATCAGTTGAAAGGTTCTAAAGGGTTTACAGCCAATTTCATTTATTTTCTGCAAAAAATCTTGACAGGGCTAGTAAAATGAAAAAACTTATAACATGTCAGCCGAAAAACGTTCTGGAACCCGAGCAAGGAACCTTATACAAAATTGCATTTGTTATTTTAAATTCGCCAAGTCAGTCCACAATATACGAGAATATTCAAAGGCGAGTCTTGAACGAAATTGCCAAATCATTGCATACTTGGGCAGCGTCGAGTTTAGCACGGACACTATTGGATTCTCGAACTGAATTTTTTGGTAGATATTTTAAATTAGCTTCAATACCGTGTTATTCTTATGCATTTTTGGATTTTGCTGTAATTTGAAAAACATAATATTATTCTGCTTATTTTGCAATAAGCGTTAGATATTTCTGATTTTTAGGTGTTCTGGGAATGGAAGTGTGGAAGAACTGGGTCTGCTGGGCTCACCCCAGCAAAAAGGTCATCTTAAGGTAATCTTCCGATTTATGGTATGATGCCTGGTTATTGTCTGAATATTCTTATAATTTTATGTAAGGCACGAAAAACAAAAGGAATTTTAGACACCCGATAACGCGATCGAAAGACGGTAGGTAGGTTTTTTTAAATGATGACAATGAATAGGGAATGTCTGATATCATTATGTGTGTGCCAACAATATACAGAATGATAGAAACAAATGAAACGATAGCGAAAACTATAATTTTATTGTTTTTTTTTATTTTATTTTTATTACTTGACTTGGTCGCGTTTGACCTTCGTCGCACGTGACGGTAAGCGCAGACAGGGTCTAAGATGGAGCCTACGAATCCAAGTAATAGAGATATAGAGGGATTCCCCTATACCCCTCTGGCTCTCACATACACACGACGGAACACAGTAAACTGCTTGGCGCCGGACTTTAATGTGAGGGTGGTAGCTAGCCAGGCGGACCGTATAGATCCTACCACCAAGCGATATTAGATTTCTGTGATAAATACACTCAGAATCAGCTGTTGGTTCTTCATATAATATTACGTAAGATTTAATTGGGGAAATGGGTGAGTCTATTGTTCGAAGACCGATTCTAGAATAAGTTTTGAATTCCTACCCAGGCTGACGTGTACACCCCGTATTGTTTTTCCTATATTCGACCTATTGCCACCCATAGTAACAGTCGCAACTATAAAAGTCATTTGTATTGTCTGTTTAATCTTACAGTGCCCTAGAAAAACAAAATTATGAAAAGTTGGTCGTTCGTTTTATGAAACACAAATAAAGTCCTCGCCCCGCTCATCAATATACATAAAGTGCTTATCTGTCATAACATAGGCTGATTCCCTTCCGAAAACAACATAAAAAACATAATTAAAAACAACACGACGAGGGAATTTTATAAACCGTTTTCCCCAATTACCTTGACTATGAAACCGAAATATTTGCTTTGATGTCGTGAGTTTAGCAAGGCCCAGTGATAACCCGTTGATTAAAAATTAGGAGAAAAAAGCCTTTCATCATGCCTCTGTCGTATAAAGGTTTGGACACAGGATTGATTTTTGGCCAGATAAATAGTTCGGTCGACGTTGAAAAAGTTTTAAAAATATTGAAATTGTTGGCGAAAACAGAACAGGCTTATACTCGGCCGTTATAGAATATTGGTTGAGCAAATAAATGAATAACAGTGTCCTATAAGTACGTCGCTATTTATCTATCTGATAGGTATCATAAAATACAAGTGTTGTGTGACAATTACCAAAAAGTCATCAAAATACCTTTAATTTTTTGGTCAACTGGACTTAATACTGTACCATTTAATGATAAAAATACACTATTAAGACACATGGTATTAAAAAATACAGTCATGATCTAAAAGAGGACACATCAAATTATTAGGGACTCAAAACGCGGGTCAATCCCTCGTCATCTGAACTTGACTGAAGGTCCGCTGTGTGTCTACTCCTTAAACGGAAAGAGGAAAAATTGTGATTTGACCAAAATGAGTGTACAAAGGGTAGGTCATATCTTGTATGTGACTGAATTTACTGGCTTTATAATTATTTTATTTAAAGCGCCAGTTTTATATGGCGTTCATTTAATCGGGACGTATACGCTTACTTTTAAATTGGCCGTGTTTTGAATATGAAATGTAAGTAAAATGATCATGGTTCATTACATCATCATCGTCATCTTTTTTTTTTGTTTGTGAGAGCGTCCTTTGTCTATCTATTTAAATAGAATAAACCCCTAAATATTGTAAGACTGAAATAGATCACATTTTATTATTAAATATTTGATTATATCTCTATAACTTTAATATCAAAGACTCTCTTTTTCATCAATGTTAGAATTGTCACGTTTATATTCCCTTGTGACTTTATTCCTTTTGCCTTATTTATAAGTCACTCCGTTTTTGTTAACAGCAGGACTTGTCTATCTTCAGCGTTTGATAGATGATGTCCTTTATCATCATACGTTTTTTGTGTTGCCCGGTGTAAAAAGTGATTAACGAGTTGATTCTGTAGCGAGTATGGCAACTATTTTAATAAGCGCAGCTGAAATTACATATTCTGTTCCCACGTCAAGTTGGCCGAATGTATTTTTAATATTGTTAATCCGAATTTCCCAAAACTGTTTTTCTTTGGGATTACTCTAAATAAAATACTCGAGTTACAACATTAGGTTTTAAAGTTGAACAATGAGTATTTTTTTAAAACATTATTTCTAATTTACTATAAAAGTAACATTTTATTATTATAACTTTCGTGAGACACATTCATATTTATGATTAAGTACGGTTTACTCACGTACATTTTTCAACGCGCGGCCTCGCCGCGTGATCAGCTCATGATTAAGGTCTCCGTTTGGGTCCGAAACTAGTTGGGCAATCCCGAAATATGCACGTGAGTAAACCGTAATTAATCATAAATATAAAAGTAACTGAAACATCTGATTCTGATTTCTGAATCTGATTGAAAACATCTATTATTGGGATGATTATTATGGTAGAATGAATTATACCTATATGCTTTAACTCTCCTCTATTGAGAAGAAATTAGGGTACTTAATGTAATTAATTATAGTGTCCCCAACCATGCTGGGATGGACTTTTAGTCCGAGCATATGCCAATATAAAATATATGTTACCAATATTGCCACCCAATTATCATGGGCATACAGACTCCTCTTCTGTTATAAGAGAACACATCTACTTACCCCTTCGAGGATTACAGGCGTAAGTGTAAATGTATATAATTTTAAATTATCTAATATTCAATTCAACTCACCATCCAACTCATATCCTTGCCCACCCCACTGCGGCAACTCCTGAGAGTAAGACTTAGGGTCACTCCGGCTGCCTATAGATATCTTAAGGCTTTTCCACAACTTCATCTTGACAACATATTTGTACACAACACTTCCAGCACTATTCTGTTACAACACGTCACTGAATCATTTTGTCACACACACTATCACAATGAGTCGGGAAAATCTGAAATAGAAGAAAAATCCGTTAGTTGCTATAATTGATATTTTGTGTTAGTTACATAAGAACTATATCTTTTACACAAATTGTCGTTAAAAACGATAATAATAAAAGAATAGCCAGCAAAAATAAACAGTCTGCTAATAATAGCATTTTTGTTACTATTGACAATAAAGTAGTTTATCATACCACGTAAATTACAAATACCAACTCAAAGAAACGGATCATTAACAGTACGCAAGCTAAGACAAAACGAGCTTCACCCCATATTAATTATAATTGATTACAAAACCAATATCTCAAAGCCAATGGACTACAAATTGCATTTCAGATGGCGCACTAATAGGAATTGTTTGCCATGTCCATCGTCACGGGTCACTACAGGCCGTCAATCAACAGACAACGACACGGTTCCTTGAATACAATGGAGCTCGAACATCTACTTTTTAATGGCTCCGACATACTTCCATGAATATAAAATGACTTTGTAAATAAATTGTTCATAAATCAAAGTGTTATGAATGAGCATACTGGGAATAAAGGTTATCTGTCCGAATCAAGGACAGGTCTGTCTATTTCAATGCGTAATTTTGTGATTAGAAATGTCGAGGGAAATTGCAGAGTTGTTAGTATGATCTAAATGTTTTAACTCAATACTTTGTTTTAATGTTGTTGAAAGTATGGCTCATGAAGCTTGTAATTAAGTCAAAAAATATTGGCATATACTACATCTTTAAAATCAACTAGTTAATATATCAATTAACTAAGCAATGTGTATATGATTATCCACTTTGCTTAAACAATTGTTGCTAAGAGCAGTAGAGATACGTCTAGGTAGGACTAAATGGAATTGTTGTTTTAAAAGATGGTCCATTACCGTCACATTTCTGGACACGGTCGTCTTCTCAGAATAAGAAGGGTTTAGGGTCCACCACGCTGGCTTGGTGCGTTTTGGCGGACTACACACACCATCGAGTTTTGTTTTTCATTTTAATCCCTCTTAATAAATATCTCTCAATAAATAGTACAATTAAGTAACAATGATGCCAATTTAACCTTTTTAATAATTTGTCAAGCGGGAAGATCATGCTGAAAAATGAATGGTCCAAATACAAATTATAATCTCAAAACATGCCCAAGAAAGATAGGTCTTATCTTTATTTGTCACATAAGTAAAAGATATTTCTTCGAACTGGAATATATTTCGCTCATCGTAAACGTACAGCATATTATTATAATTGACTGTTCATAATGCAAGGCTTCCTTCATTTTTTATGTATTTATGGGTAATCATACCCAATATGCTTTACCGAGAAAAGTTCAAGCTTCCTTTTTTATTCACCCTACTTTGAGTGACTTGCAGAATCGAACGGCTTGGAGAAATATATTCTGATAGTGATGTGAGTTATACCGTCGATGATTGGAAACAATAATATTTTATTTTGGAGTGGTACGGTCATTTAGATTACTTGCGTTTTTTTTCTGTATTTGCTCATTTAAAATAACGGCCTGTTCCTCCATCGTAATTTCTTTTGCCATATCGTTCTAAATAGCTCCCGCAGCAGGTACTTATCATTTCTTACCATGACTTTCATAACTACCTGGCCAAAAATATGAAACAATATAAACCATGTAACATCTGCATCAAACTCATTTTAACTTCTAACAAAAACACTTTGTTTTTGTAGCTACCGCTTTCGAAAACTCGCGAGGCGCACGAACGCAATATTTTTTCAAGTCGATAACAATTTCAATTCTAGTCGATATAAAAATCGAGTCCCTATTCTTCCGGACTTACCCAAGTCGAACAAAGTAAAGCCGAAGATCAGCCGACTGTAACAATGCAGAATCATAGTGATGTACGAAAATACTCCCACTTGCGATACGAACACGAGAAAACTGTTCAACAACAATGATTTGTGTAAGCCAGTATTAGTTATTAGGTCTATTCGTCATGATTATATTTGCCTTTGAGTAACTGTGAGGATTAAATCATGTATTATGAATTGGGATCGATATTACAATCGAGATTTTAATGGCTTCCAAAGCCATGCTACAGATTAAAAACTAGATATTAAAACTACATTGTGCTTGTGTAGGTCAAAAATAAATTTATAACGTCTGGTTTTATAGTGGTACTTTAGTACATACTTGTACAACATGATTGTAATCAGTCGTGTATTGCAACGTTGTATCACAGAAATTGTACGAACACAATAAGGAATGGCAGTAAAAGTTCACAAAGCATTAAGACGATTGCTAAACAAACGAAGTTGGCTCATTTTGTTACATTTCACCAACATTGGTGTAATGTAAGGCCCGGTTTCCACAGAAGCGGAGAGGAGAGGAGACGAGAGGCGATGTGTTTTGAATAACCAATCAGATTTCATTATTTTCACATCTCCTCTCTACTTAGGTTCTGTGGAAATGGAGAAGAGAGGAGATGTCTCATTTTTCTATAAAATTTTGTGCCGGACAGAGCGTAGATGTGTGCGGTCGGGCGGGGGCGGCCGGCGGAGTCCGCGCTCGCGCGCCCCTTTTCCCGCTGCCTTCTCCCCGCGACTCGCACACCCGAACTGACTAATTTCGAGCTCTCACAGCTCACATCTCCGCTACGCACAGCTCACATCTCCTCTCCGCTACGCATCTCCCCTCCGCTTTAGTGGAAATAACCTGCCAGCTTCGCAGCACATCTCCTCTCGTCTCCTCTCCGCTAGGGTGGATACCGGGCCTAATAGGTTAAGCTGCGTTTGCCGCGGTCAGTCCATCAATGGGTGACTATTTGTATCACATTGAGAGCCCTAAGTGCCTCGGAAAGCACATTAAACCGACGGTTCTCGGTGTCATGCAAATACTTAAGACAGTCGTTCCACAAAAGTAAGACAAAAGCCCAAAAGTCTGACAACCGGTCTAACCTTACGATATCAGCATTGCCCAGTAACTAAGTTGCGGAGATCTGATGGCAGCCGCTCCGTGTAAAATATTGGTATTTAGCCGCATCTGAGTAGCCTGGAAGCTTACCCCAACATAGTTGGGAAAAGGCTAGGCAGAACGCCAATGATTACATTGCACGTTAAACTAGCTTTTATCAACCCAGTGATATTAATATTACTTACGACATTTAACGAAATAGAATTATGTATCGCAATAAATAAAATGAATACCATTGTAGACTGTAAATTATAATCGTCAGTACAATTAGTCGAAGTAACAATTTACACAGGATCCCAATATTCCCTAACAAACCTACTATTTCTATTTTCTTTCACATTTCTCTAATTGCAACCTCCCATTGAAATACTACAATTTACATTTCAATTTAATTTGTCGGTCAATCTAGATAATAGGTCCCAGTTTGTCTGTAGATTTGCTCGACAAAATTAGTTCGAAATAAATGAATAATGTTTCAATAAATAATGGTTTGTTAAAATACAATGAATCCAGAGTGAAACAAGATTTTGAGAGCAATCGAGTGTAATTAGGAGAAAATTGACGAGATAGTAAAACGTCGATAACTTAGTATTTTCTTCTTTATAAACTGACTGAATAGTACTTACATTATATCTATTTTCATTGAAGCTCTGAAGTTTAACAACTTTGCGTCGATAGCACTCAAAGCAATATTAACGGTTGAATTAAATTTCAGCTGGATAATTTGAATCATATTCAACAACACAAAAGGATATCTAGGCGCGCATTTTTATTTCATTAATTCATTTATAATAAATACTATATATTTTATTGCGCTGTAATATTTTCGTTACATAGATATATACAGTGTGTCCGGTCATGGACTAGCGATATTTTAGATACTAATATAGCAACTATTCTAGTACACAAATACACTACACACTAGGGTCCGACCCACTTCCCCGCTATTTGGCAGCCATTTTGCTTTTTTGTTGAGATATGGTCCACAACTTTATATCTTTATGTAAATCCATTGTATCGTAATGTAAATGATTAACAATATTGTTGTCCTCCGAATAAGCCTACTTTTATCTCAGTAGGACTAAAACTTTTAGAGATATGACTTTTTTTGTACACACGTACAGAATATCTCAACAAAAAAATGGAAGTGGATTGGACACTAGTGTATAGTGTATTTGTGTACTAGAATAGTTGTTATAAGTACCTAGAATATCACTAGTCCATGACCGGACACATTGTAATAATATATTAAGTTCTGATTAAAGTTAGTGTTTGCTGATGAATTCCCACATGCAGCTTTTTTAAGCTTAGTTTACTTAAATAATGAAGGAGATACATTTTAAAATCTTGCTATAAAAGTATAAGCAATACGCCTTATTAAAATTGTCACCTAAATTACAAGAATACCTTAAAATTGATCACACACGGTTACGTAAATCGAACTAGGCACAGTATAACGAGTTCTAACTACGTAACTGAAGTTAGAGAGAGCAGGGGTAATCAGTTAACTGGCGTCCTCTCGTTACAGGGGGTCGCGCGGTCAACCGGATTAGCGTTGCTAGGAAACGGACCTCTATTGTGAGGTCTTTTTTCTATTATTATTTTAATTATGAAGCTAGAGGGATTGTGAGATGAAAAGGAGAAGCTGGAGACGTAAATAGATTCTTGGTTGAAACTACACTGTAGCTATTAGTGATGAAAATGGAATAAGTGAAATTTATGGGAAATTGTGGTTGTTGTTTAGTTCTCTGAGATGGAAATTGAATTTGGTGTAAGAATATTTTGTTTAAACGTTTTTGGTGTCTTAAATAATGTTTAGATGTATGTGAGGTGTATGTAAGAAGTCTACAAGATAAGCAAGCTGAAGTGGCAATGTGCCGCTATATAAGCCGTAGAATCGATAACCGTTCGGTAAGACGTGTTCTTGAGACTGCAAATCGGAAAACGTAGTGTGGGATGGACTCAGGCTAGGTGGAGTGACGATATTCGTAAGGCAGCTGGAACGAGCTGGTTTAGACAAGCCAAGGTTTGAGCTCAGTGGCGTGCCCTTGGAGAGACCTTTGTCTAGCAGTAGACAGCTAAGGGCTGATAATGATAATATGTAAAGTGTATGATAGTCTAACAAACCAAAAATTTGCTAGTAAACGCACGGTAGCCAGGTTTTGAATACCTACATCCTAGTCTCGGTTAACAGACATTTCAAATTAGATTGTAATTTATGATCCGGAGCAATAAACAAAGCTAAGCGGAAATATATGTAATAAACCAATGCGTCGACTTTAATAATTACAACGCACCCAGTATCTTTGAAGTCATGAGTTTAATTTTATTTAGGCTTGCTGACTTAATATCTTCCTTCATTTTTCGATCAACATGGGTCTCACATCGATCGTAATCAGCTTCCTCAATAAGTAGGATTAATTTCTGACAACCTCATTGATCATCAATATCCTTATCACTTTGAGCCGTACTTGGGATCCCAGAAGCCCAAATTTTCCGTTGGTTGAAAATATTCCTTTTCAGTAAACTTATTCCACCATAAAATGATTTACGATAAAATTAGACGTTCTCGATATTTTTCGGTAAAGGTTTTTATGAAGAAATCCGTTCACTGTTGTAGGTTAGGATAATAGACTATTTTGGAAGTACTTTTATTTTTAGATCTCTATAATTAACTACAATCGAAAATAAAAACGGTTGTCAAATAAATTTTGACCTCTTCAACTTCAATTCGTTCTTCACCATGTTTCTTTAGTCTCGGTTTTAAGATATCGACATTGTTTAAGTGACGTCTTATTCGTGTTCTTATTTATGCATATGTCATCTAGTATCTGTGTTAGAACCATGACCATGTACTGCAATATCAGGTCTAAGATCAGATGCACTGTAAAATTTTACTTCACCCATATATTCTTTATTACGTTATACGTGTTTGATTCGCTTTTGTTTGTGACAGATCTATTTCGATTCCTTTTGTACCAAGAAAATTACATGCGGTCTTCAACGTGACAGTAGGTGAAAAGTTTTAACGCAAAGCACGGTTATTAACTCAAGTCTAGGTAAAAACGAAACTTATAATTGGCAGTTGAGACAAATTTGAAAAGTTGAACCAAGTTTTGCGAACGCATCTGTTAACTTGAAACATTAAACGCAGATGATGGAACGTTCGGATTGAGGTTTTGGTATAAAATTATAATATTGTAAAGGTGTTGGATGTATTTCCCGTGAATTTTCAGTTAAATATAGATTTCTTACCTTGAGTTTTCCCTAATGCCGTTGCTTTATTTTGGATTGTTGCATGTTCAGCCGTGGGCGTCTAAGAGCTGGTAAATGAATGAGTGATGGATATTTATAAGTATTATTCTTTGAATAATGAATTCAAATTGATTGATCGATTCCGGTAAATTATAATATTCATTGTTTAATGTAGTATTAAAACACTATCAAGTAATAATGTAAGGCTAGCTCAGCACTACCGGTAGTAGTGGTAAGCCGTTCATTAGAAATTTCCAGCGAAATTGAATTAAATAGTAAGCGCTCTACTAAGGTTCTCGTGCTAGCCCATTTATTGCGTTGAAAACCTTTAGATTCACCCAGTGTATAATTCAGCTTTAAGTGAAATTTTACGATCTGCACTTCAATTGCTTAGACTCTCAAGTCCCAGCTCTAACTTATATCTGTACTCACACCATCTCCTACTAAAAGTCGAGTAAATTTATAAATGCTTCCGGCAGCTAGTTTTACAAAAGATAATAGGTAATTAAATAAAATTTTAGCTTCACCATTACGGATACAAATATTTTACTATCTATGAAAAAATTAACATGCTTAATAAAGAATATACCACAGCAGTAAACGTTGCTTTTGATGACTGATAAAACGGCATTAGTACCGGCGAGGGTGCTCACTGAAAATTTAATGATTTCACGCTAATCGTCCGGCGCTGTTGTAACGATAAAGACCGGTATAAATGTACCCACATACTGGACGAGAATGATAAAGAATTTGTTGGGATGACAGAGACGCGTTTGGAATTTTGGAGCATTTAAGCATATTTTGCGGAAGCTTTTGAAGTATTAGTGAACAAAATATTGCACTTTATTAGTGTGACAGTTACATTCAATGTAAATAGTTTAGTATAGGAAGTATTAAGAAGAAAAGCAGGTGCTAAGCAGTGCAGAGGAACAGAACATTTTTGAAACTCACGAATGAACGACTATCGGAAATTAACAAAAAGATGACAAGTCCATGAATCTACCACAGAGATCTGGTCCAAAGGGTTTGTGTTGAAAAGCGATATTGGTATCAGTTCTAGTACCCTGAACCAATAGGATAATAAATAACCTATAGTAAATATATAGCAAAAAATCTGGAGGCATAAAAAATATTACAAATGTTCTGTCATGAATCAGAACACAATTATTTCTTATTGTAATACAAAGGAAACATGGGGACGAAGCTACCGAAATTTTTAAACCTATTCAAAAACTTTACATCTCCGTAAAATTCTCGGGATAATTAAAATTATTTTAATGTGTCGTTTACTCTGAAAGGAAAGACCCTCATACATTAGGAGGATTAACATTCACGTTATAATGAGGTAAACACACTCAACTGTGCAATTACTTGCTAATTTGTTTATATTTCGATGAATATCATTCATGTGTTATACCTATCTCATACAATTAAGATTTAGATTAGTTAGCAAATTAGGTTGGTCTGATTCTATTATTTCATGCATCATGGTTACATCAGCGTTTGGTAGAATTGGTTTATGCATGATCATTCATCACAAAGAACAAAAACAATGAGGAAACATTTTCCGAAGACGATAATGTCAGATCAAGGTCAGATCTGCTTTAGAAGAAGAAGATGAAGAAAGTAGATCTCTCAATCAGATGGGAGAAAGAATGATCAGGGGGATAAGATTGATAAAGAGAGAGATAGAACATTTCATACAGGATCACTGTACGATATTATTAATTCACCACTTACAACTAGATACTGTAATCCCTCCCATTAGTAACAGGAATTAGTAGATTTATTAATTAATCTGATAATATATATGATGATATAACGTTACATGAAACCATACAAAGAGCATATATAAAAGCTAATATACTGGTGAGCGTGGACATTTCGAATCCTAGAAAATGTAGTCAGATTGCTAGTTAAGTAGACATTAACTTTAGACATCGCATCAACGTAACCAAAAATGGACTTCAAAATGACAGATGATAAGGTTGAAATTGTAATGAAAACTGCTAATTCATCATTCGTTAATTTTAACAAATCGTTTGAGATCAAACTTAGTGATTCATGTGTTGGAATAGAGCCAGTACAAAATGTGATTCAAAATTACCTAAAGTTTTACTTGTTACAGCGATTTAATACAAGCTTAAGTTTTATTAAATTCATTGAAGGATTTATGAATTAATTTTCCGAATTTCAAATATGATTTTCAAGTAAGTTGCGTTTTCATCCAAGATTTGACGAGACTAGCTAGATTTGCTTACATTCTAGAAAGGGTACTACGGGTGAATAGCCACGACTAATGTTACTAATGACTACATTATCGTTTCCTCTGTGTCAAGTTGCTTATTTAATAGCAACCATGCAATAAGCTTCAGATTTATTATAAGTACCTTTTCCACGCTAATTCCTAAGTGAGTAACGAGTCTTGTTAACTCCCATTCAAATATAGCCCGTGTTAGTTAAAACGCGTCGTATAAACCGCTCCACAGAAAACTAACGGCCCTGGATGAGGCCGCGGGACGTTTAAAACAAAGCCGAATGGATATATGGGTGACGACCTCAATTTACGACGCTGAAATTGTGAATGACTAACCTAACCTGCGTTGTGGTGTCGAAAAATAAATGAAAATTCCAAATAAACAAAAAATATTGAGTGAGTTATTGATTTTGTCATATTGACGTCCTTCAATAGCGTTTCTTTGTGTATTTTTACTAATTGTTTCTAAATATTCCACAAAGAGGCAATAGCTGTTTATGTGAGGTGTGCGTTTTTAAGAAGATCAGCCCTTCTTAACGGCGCATCTTCTGCAGATTTCTGAGCGGCTGATGGTTTCTTTGGAGGAGATTGATTGGAAGCGTTGATTCCTCTGTTGTGGGAGTCCGTACCACTGGAATTGTATAGCTGTTCCCTGATGTCGACATATTAGGAGGTACCTATGGGGCTTCCAGAGTCACGAAAAGTGAACAAATGCCTCGAAAAAACTGAATAACAAAAAAAACTTGTTCAGTAAATATTCTTGATAACTAATAACTAAGTACTCTGGACCATGCAACTTATCGTGTGGGTAAGTTCAAATACAAGAAATATTACTTGCGATGTATTGTTCATTATTGTTCAGACACGTACCGAAGGACCGGTACAGCGCCTAATACCTTTTCCCAGAAACGTTATTCTTTGATTTATTATATTATCTATAGGTTATTATGCTGCAACAAATAAAGCGTTGAAAGAAATCAAAGAGATAGTCTTTGAAAGAAATACTCTGACATAATTACAAATACTAAACAGTTGACGTTAAACATAACCCATAATCAGAAACATTAGCCACCGTTGTGTTACATTTCAAAATCCGTCAATTTGAGTTGAGGATAATGTAACAAGTCACTTAACGAAATGATCGGATTATGTTTCATTGACAGCACAGAGCATGATTCATGTTCAGCTGGCTAGTGGCCAAGCGGTGAGCTTAAATAGACGAGACTGTACTAGATGTGTAGGGTAGGGAAAGTTGGTGCTAGTGTAAATACTGCAAAAGGATAGACATATACTTACAGATTACTGACGGACACGCAGTTATTCGAACCCGGGGCTATACTGAAAATGTTTTTAATAGATAAATCCTATCCTACTCCTGACCACTACACTTTTTACTAGTCTCGTAGACTCTAGTCAATGGTCTCTGTGCAGATGGTCTCTGTGCAGATGGTGATAATTATCCATGCACTGACGCATAATATTCGATAGAAGTTAGTAATAAGGGTACTTTTGTATTAGTAGTAGCTACTAACGATAGTCATGGAAATGAAAGAACAGATTATGTTTCCCGTAGATGAAATCCCAGTATTCTTAAGTACGCCAGAACAAAAACAGAAGCATTTAAAACCACACCACGTGCAGTAGTAACGTGGAACGTTAATGATCACATTATGCATTAAGTAGTGTTGCTAGCTTGCATAGTAAGATACTGGATGAAACTGTTTTAGGAAATCCTGGAGGAAATTATAATAATAAACGTACTGAGATTACACATTCTGGGTCTAAAAACGGTGAATTTAAAGAAGAAAGGATAGTTTATTTTCTGATAGCCTTTAAATAATTAATTGTAAAAGCAACTAAAAAGCAGTAATAAATTAGCAGTTGAACGGTTGCCTTCCATGCAAATGGGTCTGTTTGAGTTTGATCCCTACCTGCAGCTCAGACTTTTCGGATTCATGCGCGGACCGGAATTTGATAATCACTTGCGATAACAGTGAAGGAGAACTTCGATTGGAAACCTGTACACTTGAAAGGTTTCCAAAAGTTTGATGATGTGTGTAGTCTATCAACCCCCATTAATATAGCGTAGTGGACTAAAGCTTTAATCCTTCTCACTCTGAGAAGAGGTCTGTGCCCAACAATAGGACAGTAATGTGGTGATGCTATGCTAGCAACCACAATGTGTACAGATTCTTATTTCCAGCAGCGATTTTTAAACTCACCATTTCCATTGCAAACAACTCTAAACTGTACCGACTTATTTATTACACCATTAACACTTCTGCTGACCTCACAAACGAAATCAACCGTAACAATAACAAAGCACATAAAGCCACAACCACACCTAACATCCATAACTCACTTTTTATCAATTTTATTACATCACATAAAACGATTTAGCCAACAGATTTCCCACGGTAAACAATCGATTAAAATAAATCATTCCCTGTCTCCCGCGGCATTCTTCTGGCGATGTGCGGTCGCGTTGAAAAATATTTTGATTGCGAAAATTCTGCAACGATTTACAGACTTTGCGGAATTTCTTCATTTAATGGACCCTTTTGATGAAAAATCTGTTCTTTGATAGTTCTTTTTAAGATTTTTTTTAGAAGAACTTTAATTTTGTAGGTGGAATTTTAGTCTGTGGTTATGCTTATGTATCTAATTGTAGATTTTAAAAACTTTTGTAGAAAACTTGATTTCTAGTTTTAAAATGAATAGCTCCTGCAAGAAGCAGACTATAATAATCCAAGCGTGATAATTATTCCATTATTCCTGGAGAAGATTCTTTGAATTTCAGAATCTTTGGGTTCAGAGTTATCATCAAACAGTCTACAAGCTGTAATAATGCCGATGTTAGTTACCATCAATTTGGAATTATTGTCAATCATTCATTATTCATTTTCTTAACATACATAATTTTATATTTATGATTATTTACGGTTTACTCACGTGCATTTTTCGGGATACATAATTTTACTTTTTAAATAAGCATTAAAAGCTATTAAAAACTAGTCGCCCACCGGCATCGGGAACAGTGTCCAGGGTACTGTTGGTCAGGGCCCCAGACAAAGGAACCTCCTCACAATGCACGTGTCAAGGAGTATTGCTTTCTGTATTGAACCCTTCCAGCCGCCTAACGAGAGCCTCTTTGTCTCCACAGGTAAATTATAATCAAACGTAACTAGATACTTAGTTTTCTTCTATTCACATCAGATTAGGATCAACAAAACAGAGAAGTTATCAATAATTACTATCGACCCCTATATTAATAACCCTTTCATCGCTAATATTATGTTACAATATTCTCCTACTATTCGAATTACAATGAAATTAGGGAATCAATATCTCTGTATAATAATTATAGCATCAAGTTACTGTACATAATCGCTCTGTTTCTTGGAATAGGAAAATTGGGAAACTACATGATCTGTATAATTTGACATGGTTACACTATGGACAACTTAGTGGTCAATCAGACTGCACAAGCGGGTGCGGGGGAGGGCGCGGACGCTTCGGTCTTGGCGTCTGCGTATTCACAGTAGTGCCGAACGAGCTATCGTCCGACACTTCGTGTGCGTCCATACTGAACGCACGGTGACTAGGGCCTGTGACGATCGCGACGCCGGAGGCGTGCGGTGGCTACAGTGACGTGTGAGCTGTTGTAGCGCTATGGCGTATTTCAGGTGTTGCAAACCATGGACGAGGATTTGGTATTTTTATTAGATAGTCCGATCCTGATATGGGAAGTGTTGAACACAAGAGATGGTGTGCACGAAATAAATAAAAGCAGACAAGTTAACGGTGCGATTACTGTAGTATGGATGTTTATTTTGCCATATAGTTAGTTTAGATTGAATCACACTTATAAATACGTCAGGTATACAGATATTTAACAAAAAAAAAAAACAGAAGCACATACGCCGAGCGATAAGACGGAAATGGTTTGATACCCACGCCACCCGCGCATTAGGTCGCTTGCAGACCAGGCCTGTAGTGTGGCCATAACGCGCGGATAGGAATGTTACAAAACTACGCGCGCTATCTCACTCGAGCCCGTCGCGCTAGGCGCCCGCTTAGTCACTTCACTATGGACGCAAGCGGCGGTTTCATATGTTTGACATTTCGCGCCCGTTGTCGCAACCGCGCTAGGCTGGCAATATGGACGCTAATGTTGGGCGTAACTGATATATTTTCCTAATGCATTATACATTATATTATAATTTTCAAACTGTTGTTTTTAACTGTTGTAATATATATTATATTGTATTGTATTGAAGGAACACATTATCAATAGAGCAGAAGACTTGCAGTAATATGAAACTAAGTTTACACTAATATAAAATTATTTTAACGGTAATAAAAATTTGCTCTTGTTACTTGTGAGTTAAAGTTCATAATTGTGTGACGCTTTAATACGATGTAAAGTACGACAATATTATTTTGCTCGTAATATGAAACAAGTTCACACTAATATTATATAAATATTTATGTTATTTAACGGTGGTAAAAATTTGCTCTTGTTATTTGTGTGTTCATAATTGTGTGACGCTTTCGGCCGACTTAACGACTCGACGCGAGTGGCGGGCGACTACTACCTATAGACAATAAATATATTATAACAGTCTTTGTTGCAAATAAATAATGGTTAGAATATTAGAAATGTATAATGAATTATATTAGCAGTTATGTGTTATAACGCCCAACATTAATGGACGCACACGACGCTATATCACTGTGAACGATACGGGCGGACTGAACCATTAGAAACACCCGCGCCACCGCGCCCGCGCCCGCCTCATGCAGGCGCGCGACTCGCGGGCGCACTGTGAATGCAACTGGCGTCTACATACATTTCATTAACACGCGCCCGCGCTAGCACCCGCGCCCGCCTCCACTCTGAAATACGGCTTAGAGCAACGCGTTCGACGTAGTCGGGAGTGGCCATGCGGAACATTTCCTCTCTGTCAACTCGCTTATGCCCCATTTGACAGTTCGTGTCAATTGGGGCATAATTTTATTTGATTTTTAATGTGTGAATGTCGTAGCTACAATGTAGAATGCATACAACGTTATTTATACAGGGTGTTAACGAATTCGTGTAATTCCTTAAAACCACATAATCTACTACTGATGTAGACAGGCCCTGCACGGGATTTAGCTTGATTAAAAATTAAAAATAAAATTATTATTTTTTCATGCGGCTTTGTTACCGATCGTACTAACCCTAGGTGGGTTATAAGGATTCAGTAAATAAAAAAAGTAAAAACCGACTTCAAAGAAAAACTAAAAGGAGTAAAATAATTACCATAATATAAAATTAACAGTTTCAGAAGTCGGTGGCTTCTATTTCTTTCAGTGTAGAATTGCACCGACTTCTGAAACTGTTAATTTTATATTATGGTAATTATTTTACTCCTTTTAGTTTTTCTTTGAAGTCGGTTTTTACTTTTTTTAAAGTTTATTTTTTATTAAATACGTTTTAGTGCCATGAATTTAACCCCCTCCTTCCCCCTTCTTTTTGGGTTTGACGTAGTCGGGCATAAAAAGTCCTTTCAAATGATACCTTACACGATATAATGAAAACATTCCAAATGGGGGGGGGGGGGGGGGACACGCACCCCCTCCTCTTTTCCAGTAGTCAGTTCCCAACAACAAATATAAACAAAGCAATATTAGTAATTTGAGAATTTTGCTTTGATCCGATGAGGAGTTCCGTTCCATATCTCTGAAGTTCATTGTCTAATCATAACCAAATTTATATGGGACCAATCGGAAAGTATACCCTTTCGAACAAAAAAATAATTTTTCAAATCGGTTCATAAATGACGGAGATATGAGGTAACAAACATAAAAAAAAAAAAATAAAAAAAAAAAACATACAGCCGAATTGAGAACCTCCTCCTTTTTGAAGTCGGTTAAAAAAATAAGAATTATTTTATTTGCAAAAAAAATATGTAATTTGTGTGAACATTTCGATGCCACGCATAAATTAATGAAAGCATGGCGACACGGCTGGCAGGCACGACTAATACGATATTGCTCTTTGCAGTCAGATAACTCAAGGCTCTAAAATGGCTCGGAAATAGAAAACCAATTTTTTTTTACTTATTTGGTTTTCAAAAATTCCCATTTAGAATGAATCTGTGTCACCCGTAGGTCACGTTGTTTGAAGGAATTACACGAATTTGTTAACACCCTGTAGTATATACCAAAACCGAGACACCCCAACAACAAGATTTTCATCAGAACTGCCTGTATATGTGTTTTTTTTAAATTAATCTCCAAGTAACACCGTAGTTTATGTCGCGTTAAGTTCCCTAGTCAAGTGTGAAATGCCTGAGATGTGCTATATATGCAGGTGTTGTCTAATACACGGAAACTGACCGAGCGGACCATCTCAAGCCTCAGTGTCTATTCCTGTCAACTATTATGGGTAGAAACGAACTGAAACAAAATTGAAATTTATTAAAAAAAAAATGTGGTGTAAAAAATATGTCAATCGATTCTCCTGGTGATTCTGAACAAACAAAATTCAGGTTTAGTATATACTAAAACTAAGCTTGTATATGTGAGACTGCCCCCGCAAAAAATGACAGACTTTTTAACCGACTTCAAAAATACAAGGAGGTTCTCAATTCGTCAGAATCTTTTTTTTTTATTGAAAGAGAACGCTATGGTTACTCTCGATGTAGATGTCGACTGCGTTGCTTAAGTTGCACAACATTATACTATGCCCTAAAAACGGCTAGTACATGCAATCAATAATAACCTTGTCAAGAGTGGGTTTGCTATCAAGCGGACACCTTTGTTCAACAGAAGACGTTGATGGGTTAAAATAAATGGATTAATTTGCGATTAATTCCCCTTCAAAATCCAGTGAAACCTCGACAGATACATACATAAAATAAACATAATAACATTATTAAAACCAAACTTTTTAATCACATCACCTTACCCTAAAATTCCTCGTGTTATTATAATATAAAATAAACACTTCATAATTAATTTATTCAATTTTATAACCCCAGTCACCCCTGACAGTTTACCTTT
Source organism: Amphipyra tragopoginis (assembly GCA_905220435.1). NCBI lineage: Eukaryota > Metazoa > Arthropoda > Insecta > Lepidoptera > Noctuidae > Amphipyra > Amphipyra tragopoginis. The sequence continues at coordinate 26,672,602 of HG991997.1, read as the reverse complement.
ATCAGTCGCCACGCCACGTCGCCATCTGTTTTCGTCACATCAGACGCGTTTACATTATTATAATTTATAATTACTTACGAGTGGCGCCCTCCCACGGAGTTCGTGGGTATTTGTGGATACGTCGATAATTTGGTTGGTAGCTGGATATAGATTTCGGTTCGATTTTAGTTTTTGTTAGGGATTTTATAGTTATTGACTTTTGATCATAACTTTAGAGAAATTTATAAGCTTTAATAGGTACCGAACTGTACATTAGCCTATACATTTTTGAACATTAAACTACGTTTTTAATGCTTTATTTTCTTTATTTTTTTCGTGCCCTTTAATCGAGTCGAACAAAGTCACTCCGTTACTGAAAAATATCAGACGATAAACGAATACTTCAACCAATAAAATTACTTGCCCGAAGAGTAAAATAGAGCCTTTAAATTTCATAAAGTCACCAATAGCTAAGATACGTAACTAATACTCTCGTTAGACTTTCCTCGACCTGAACAAAATAATCAGAATTTCAAAATACTCAGTCCTCCAACATAATTTCACCACAAAACGTTCTCAATATCATACATCGATATAATTATACTATAACAATAACGATTACGTATGAAAATCCCTTCATTGTCATAATCAAACCAATACGACCCTTAATATAGATAATGAATGAGAGACCCACAGGAGATAGTATCGGAATGTAATTTCCGCCTCGAATCAGATAGGATTATGTTTATGGATATTATCATTTATTATATTATTGGTTAATTATTAGTGATGCTTGCAGTTGATGGGTTAACTGTCAATACATATGGCATTGTATTTAGGTTACCTGGCATGCGTTACAATGCACTTTTTCCTACTTCCTACCTACTTATATCTACCTTCAGAAACAAAATCAAAATAGTAACAAAAAGTTAAAACCATTTTCATGCATTCGGTAAACAAATGAAGAATATGGACATACTGAGATAATTTCGTTTTTTTTTTTTAAATTTCAAAATTTTCTGCCATAAGAACCTTCTCCGGACAATAAAGAACAAAATAAAAAAAAATTGCGAAATCGGTCCAGCCGCTCACGTGTGATGCCGTGATCAAGGGAAGTAGGGATTCATTTTCATATATATTTTTTTAATATCATTATTTTCTGTCATGGGAACCTTCTCCGGACAACAAAGAACAAAACAAAAAAAAAAAAATACTAGCGAAATCGGTCCAGCCGCTCACTTGTGATGCCGCCGATCAAGCGAAATAGGGATTCATTTTAATATCTATAGATTTAACAATCTTATTTACATAGTTTATTATAGCAATTTTAAGCGTGAAAACTATAAATTGCGTTTAAATATATGCGGCTGAATACTTGTAAAATACATGGAGCTACTGCAATCAGACCTACGCAACCAAAATGGGTAAATACTGAGTAAATACTGAGCAACGCTGATATCCTAAGGTTGGACCGGGTGTCAGACTTTCGGGCTTCTGACTACCCGTAATGACTGTCATAGGTATTCGTATGACACCCGGGACCGAAGGTTTAACATGCTCTCCGAGGCACAGAGGGATCTCGATGTGTAACGAATGGTCACCCATCCACGGACTGACAGAGGCAAGCGCAGCTTAACCTTGCAAATCATATAATCCACGCGGTTGTTTTATGAGTCACGAGTTCACGACTACCTATATTATGTGTTATGCTCCAAAAAGCCGAAATCTGATAATAATAATATTAGTCATATTATGACTCATACGAACCCCAGGTACTGCTTTGTTATTATTACGTGTATGCATGCTTTTTTTTCCCCAAAACCATAATTATATTTGACGGCGCGTCGAGAGAATTGGCTTGACGACGCCAAACTTAATTGATTCCTGGACGAATGACATCTACCAGATGACAGCGGTCAATGTTGATTTGACGTAACACCGAGGACTGGGGAGGCGGCCCGCAAAAAGCTAGACAGATAACGTCAGAGCTATCGAGCAAAACCCCGGTGTTGATTATTAATTGTGATCATTATGAAGATAACAAAAGTGATTGGGATTGGATGCATGTGCGCTCGCGCCCCACGTACTCGGTGGAACGTCGTCTATCTTTGTGCATCATTTTATTTGTGTTTGTCAAAGTACGACTTGTAATTGATATCAAAGACTTTAATTTTGCTTCTCCTCGCCCGCAAACCCACGCATAGTACGGTGGCTGCTTTTGATAAGGATAACCAAATGCCTTTATCAGAAGTGGGATAGGCTCCATCGCCTATCTTATTTTCTGTGTTGATTTGTAGACAGTATACAAGTTGTTTCTTGATAAATCGCTATTGCTATCCTGAAAAAAAAATACGAGTACCTACCTACGCAGTAAAAAAAAAAAAAAAAAAGAAATTGTGAACGTTAGTCCTGTTTACGAATCTGTCTAATCGTAATTGTTAATTCAAATGTGTTGGAAGTTGATTCTAGGACTCGCAACACGGGACAGAGAATCTGCCGATCTGTTGCAACACGTCAAACCTCGCATGGACTCTTCGGTGGTGCTGCCCAGTGAGACATGATGTGCTACAAATGTGATTGCGTCATGCCACCATGTGTATTGCCGTCAGGTACTGAAGTGCGAGCGAGGTAACGGACAAGCTTATGATTGCAACCAATGTCATAACCCTGGTAAGATTGAACCATTTGTACCTAATTCTTCTGATCCCTCTTATAATGATTTTAACTTGTAGTGAGGTAGATCATGTGTGTGATTTTGATGGATGCGGACGAGATATCCTCTAATCCGTAATATTTGTGTTCAGTATGTGTTGGGCGCGTAAAGGCAATTTATTTGAGAGGCTTGATTTCTTGCAAAAGAAATTGAATATACTTGGAGCGCACGATCAGTCATGGTCAGGCGAAGCCGAGCGCGAATAAAATTGGAAGCATTTGTCTGTTCAACACTTTGGCCGCGTCGCCCACAGGTGACCGCAAATCAGAGGAGTTTATAGTAATCGATGAAATTTGGCAAAATCAATGTTTTTGTAGTGTCACCACCATTGTCCGTCAGTGTTGAACGTGTTAATGAGCTTACTGATGTTGATGAGCACTAACACATTGGTGCAGAATGACTGAAATAATTGTAAACAGTAGACCACAGGTGAGTTAAAAATTGATCTTATAGACCCATGTAAAACTGTTCAGAGGCGCCCTTATCGGTTATCGCCTGCTGAAAAAGAAATCGTCTGAGATAGAGTGCAGACTCTTTTAGATGCTGGCATCATTCGCGAAAGCTCTTCACCCTTAGCCAGTCCCATTTTAGATAATTACTCATGATAATAGGAATGGCTAAGCGTTGGTCGAACGGGCCCAGTGCGCCCGGTCCACACCTCATGGTGAGTTGGTGGTTGGTCGAAGGGGCCCAGTGCGCCCGGTCCACACCGCATGGTGAGTTGGTGGTTGGTCGAAGGGGTCCAGTGCGCCCGGTCCACACCGCATGGTGAGTTGGTGGTTGGTCGAAGGGGCCCAGTGCGCCCGGTCCACACCGCATAGTAAGTTGGATGAAGGGGTCCAGTACGCCCGGTCCACATCGTATGGTGAGACGGTGGCTGGTCGAAGAGGCCCAGTACGCCCGGTCCACGCCGCATGTTGAGATGGTGGCTGGTCGGAAGGGCCCAGTACGCCCGGTCTAGGCCGCATGGTGAGTTAGTGATTGGTCGAAGAGGCCTAGGACGCACGGCCCACATCACACAGTAAGTGGTTGTGGTAATGTTATGAGTCAGTGGCTAGTCGTAGAGGCCTCGAATGCCCGGTCTACGCCGCGCAGTGACTTTGTGGCTGGGCAATGAAACCTAGTACGCCCAGCCCAAACTGAGCTACAATGTAGTGCATCGCGAGGGATCTCTAAGTTTTAAACGTTACTCCTGCATGTCAGGAATGGACGAGCTGACTGTAATGAAATGTTGTTTCCTGTGGAACTTCAGATGAGCAATATCAGGACGACCAAGCGCACGAGGACGTGCGATAGTCAGGGTGGCCGTGACGGCGCGTCGAGAGAATTGGCTTGACGACGCCAAACTTAATTGATTCCTGGACGAATGACATCTACCAGATGACAGCGGTCAATGTTGATTTGACGTAACACCGAGGACTGGGGAGGCGGCCCGCAAAAAGCTAGACAGATAACGTCAGAGCTATCGAGCAAAACCCCGGTGTTGATTATTAATTGTGATCATTATGAAGATAACAAAAGTGATTGGGATTGGATGCATGTGCGCTCGCGCCCCACGTACTCGGTGGAACGTCGTCTATCTTTGTGCATCATTTTATTTGTGTTTGTCAAAGTACGACTTGTAATTGATATCAAAGACTTTAATTTTGCTTCTCCTCGCCCGCAAACCCACGCATAGTACGGTGGCTGCTTTTGATAAGGATAACCAAATGCCTTTATATTTTTTTTTTTTAATGTAATAAATATAAACAACAGTCAGAGATGATCGAGATTACATAATTAGGGTGGAACAACCAGTTGTTCGAACCAATTATAGATCGCAAAGTTATTTATTTGGATAAAAAAATAGTAAATTAATTTGACAGTGCTAATTAAAAGCTGTTTTCAAATTCTTTATGTGTTTTATTTTATATATAATAGTGTAGCAGAAATGTTAATAACTAACGTTGTTATTTTTCTACCCACACGTATACAGAATAATTTAAGTAAAAATGTTACTCCCATGAGAAAAATAAAAGCGATGAATTGGCGTGTTATATTTAAATTAAATGCCTCTTTCTTTTATGCCCTGCTTAGGGTTCAGTAATACGAAATAAAAAACCAATCCTTAGTAATCACATTTATGTACCTATGTTCTTTCGAAGTTATGAATTTTAATGCTAAATAAATTCTAATGTCTTTGAAATATTTCAATTTTTAAAGGTCAATTTATTTTATATTACTTTAACTACTTATATTTAGTACTAAAAATCTGAAACTGAAGTCAGGACTATATTTAGGTTGCTAATATTTCCATGACAATGGGTTCAACTAAAACGTAAATGCCATAATAATGTCATCATCATCTTCCTGCCCTCATCCCATGTTACTTGGGGTCGGCGCAACACGTTTTCTTCTTCCATTCCGTCCTGTCACCTGTCATGATATCGCTGACTCCCTTCTCTTTCATATCATTCTTCACACAATCCATCCATCTTTTCTTTGGCCTCCCTCTTCCTCTCCATCCATCCACATTTATATTCATAACTCTTTTGGTTACATGCGTTTCATCCCTCCTCTTCACATGCCCATACCAAGACAAACGGTTCCCTTTCAACTTTTCTGTCACTGGCGCTACTTTCAAACTTCCTCTAATATCCTCATTCCTGACGTTATAAATTCTGGTCACTCCACACATTCATCTCAACATTCTCATCTCCGCTACATGTAATCTTTTTTCACCCGTCTTCTTCACGGCCCAACATTCTGATCCATACAGTACGATAATGCCATAATAATGTATGAAATAATTATAATTCTCATCAAAACAGTCAGATACAATACCGTTGTTACAATAAACCACGAAAATGCATTACAGACAGGCCATCGCTGTGTACCAACTATAACGTCATAATTTCATTATAATGTTAATACGGTTCAGTGATAGCTGATCTAACAAGGCTATAAAGCGCAACATTACATTATCAATGTATCATATTGATGTCCTAACTATGTACATCGCAGCCGTGGTGATCGTGGCCATGACAGAACAATTAGCCCATCTAAACATGTTCCTGTATTCAATTTAAATACATAATACAATCTTGACTAAGCACTACGGTTGAAGATCAAAGAGACATCATCAATTTGAGGTCTGCTTTAATTAATGTACCATTAAGATGTACCCTAACGTTTGTACCAAAAACCGAGTTCCAATTGACGCGATATAGGGGTCAATTGTTTGATGCGATCGAATAAAGACTTTATTTATCACGCGACTTTAGTCTTTAGTGTGACAGGAAATGAGGAAGAAAATTGCTTGATTATTTTGGTGATGGACGATAATTGTTCGATTCACCTCACTTGTTTAGCCATTAATATTATTAAATAAAGTTGTAAGTTTATTAAGATATTATTTTTATTGTGGTAAAGGGGTGATTTTTATATTAATAGGGTACTTAGGTTGTTCGTGATGGAGTTTTTATTTGTTGATGAACCCCTAACGTACTGATAATATCAGTTTGACAAGGTGTTTTGTTAAACATTAATTACTTTTTCATCTTCTTCTCTCGACTGATTAATAAAGTAAAGTGACGGCTTATTGGGTGTTAAAACGGCTTACGTCACATTATTGATGTTTCCTTAATTAATAAGGAAACATCAATAATGTGAAGTAAGCCGAACTGTCAAAGTCAACTGACAGATCCAACATTCGACACTGTCCAACACTCACTTTTGCTCGAGACAGCTCCGTAGACGGGCGTATCACTTAAGTATCGTATAAAATTATTATTTTGTTGTTAAGTGGCAAGAATACCAAAATCAATAATTGTTGTAATAAAGTATTAGTTTAATCATTAAATTCATTATTTTTGCAGTAAATTGTTTTATTTGTTTTTAATATAATATATTACTAACTGTGAGTGGTTCTTCTGGGTCGAATTTGACACACAAGTTCCTTACGCATCCCCCAAGAACTTTTTCTTTTAAATGGGGAATCCTACAAGCAGCTGACGGGCTTTAGGATGCAGGCCCGGGAGATCACCAAAACCCCAACATGCAGCTGTTGTTAAATCAGTCAGACAATCAACAGCTGTTAAATCATCATGTCTATACTTATACAAGGTTAGTCAGAAAAGGAGTACTAATCCGAAAGGGTGTAAAAGTACACATAATAATGACTAACTTTTGTTCTACAACTTTTCCCAAAAGTCAATAGTTTAAGAGAAACAGTTGTTCAAAAATCTCAAAAAAAAAAACTCTAAAATCTATCTATCCCCAGTTAGGATCAGCTGTGTTTACATTTTAGGTCATATTTGGGGTCATAAATTAGAAGCACTGTTTTCTGAATTTGTATCTAAAGCAGGGATGGAGAATTTTTGAAAAAAACTAAAATAAAAATCATTTTATTTGGAAAAATCATATCGAATTTTTAAAGTTTAACACTTGCTTTCAAACAGTCATCAGCGATACTATAAGTGGGCTTCGGATTAGTACCCCCTTTCCGACTAACCTTGTATGTATTGCTTAACAAGACAATATTTCTTGGAAATCCAACTAGAACACAAATTAGAACATTTTGAACAGCGTTCCATTCGAATCCGAGGAAACACGGCTGCAAATCTATGAAATTTGGATAGCATGTAGTGCACAACGCTTCATACAAATAGTACTGCAGCTTGTTCGGATTGTATTTCCTTGGATTCGGATGATCAATTTACAAAGTCCCACTTGCAAAGCGAGCGTGTAAGCTTTGAGTTCGGGCTAAGAGTATCTCACACTACCACGCGCCACGCTCCGGTGCGCGGGGCTGCGTTTTTAACGTTGACCGTAAGTAGTTCAGTTTGTATATAAAACACGCATAGTGCAACACATTGACAGTGACCCTCCTCCAGGAGGCGAGTGAATCGATCAGCACAATACACAGCGTCCGCCGCCGTCCGGCTTACCGTGCACGCCGACGAGGCCCGTCGCGACGTCCCACCGCCGCCGGTCACGATCCACCGAGCTCTTCCGTCGTAGAGCCGGTCGTCTCATCTGACTCCGCAGTCACACCGATAATTCAGCCCTCATTAAGCTGTCTCCCTCCCCTAAGCCCCCACCAGCAACGTCCTAAGCCGAGGCCCGAGTCCCACTAGGGGTCGCCCTTAGTGCTGTTGTTGCAGGTACCTAGTCATGATGTTAGTGTAGTACAAGAAGTTAGCTTAGGTTAAGTATTTTACTTCCCCCCCATTGACTGGAAACTCTTCAGGTCTCGCCAATAACTGCCCGGTTACGTAAGAAGGGTCCCTTAGGACCACCTACAGCAGTCCAATAGAAAAAAAACACTGACAATGCATCGACGCGCGTAGTTGCAGACCGCTTGCAGACCACGCGATAAAGCGCGCGGCCGCGTGTTGTCCCGTAAGGTATGGCACACTGGGATCTGCAGTAACGCGCAGATTTTTGCGAATAATGGACGTGCCCACGAATTGAGCTATATTTGGTGAGGGGATATCGAGTGGAACAAAACAAAACAAACACTTCATAATTAATTTATTACGCAGATAAAATCGCATGATGGGGCAGATCTGCGCCTCCATTGACGTGTGATCGTGTGAGATCAGTCTTAAAGATAAATCACAGCAAAACCAAAATGATCATCGTAGACCCTGCTAACAACGTAAAACTGACTCAGATTGCAAACTGCGAAGTTGTCCAATCCTACATAATAATATATCTTAGAGCTAGCTTTTATCTCGAACAATGGGGGTTGCGTAGATGAAGTCAAACGACATATAGCAATAGCTAGAACTGCAATGGACAAGCTGAAGAAAATATGGAGGAATCGAAATATTACGAAATCCACTAAGAGCCGGCTAGTAACAACGCTTGGTTTTCCCCACATTTCTATACGCTGCTGAGACGTGGACGTTGCGAGAAATTGAGAAGAAGAAGATTGACGCTCTGACGATGTGGTATTGGAGAAGAATGCTTGATATATCGTGGACCGAGTTTCGTACAATTGTTTCTATACTCCAAGATCTTGGCTTAGAGCAGCGTCTTTCAAAATCAGTACAAACTCGCATTCTCAAGTTCTTCGGACATGTCTCAAGGTGAAAAAGAGGCTTCATAGAGCGTTTGATCGTACAGGGCATAGTGGAAGGCAACAGACCGCGTGGAAGATCATTCATACGATAGACTGATTGAAGAAAATCAGTCACGGAAGGTCCCTTGTACTAGAGTACCAACAAAGAGAGATGGCGAGACATTGTGTGACGAGCCACATCAGTTACAGCTATTCATAGTGCTAAATGATGACCACAACCGCTCTGACGAGAGCAAAGTGAATAAGAAGAAGAACAAATCTTGCTTACCAGGTTTAAAATAGACTGCCTCGTTGGTCTAGTGGTCGCAAGTGCGACTGCTGAGCGTGAAGTCCTGGGTTCGATCCCCAGATCGGGCAAAGTTTTATTAGGTTTTTCCGTGGAATTTCTCAGTAGCAGCCTGGAGTCTGGATTTGTGTCGGATTGACGGCCATGGGCTCGCCCCCTATTACATGGGACTTAAACATAAAGGCGAAACGAGGGTGTACTACATACATATACACTTCTGCCTAACCCGTTGGGAGATACAGACGTGATGATATGTTTATGTTTAAAATACTCTCATTACTAGAACTGCCATTCAGGAATGTTATTCAACCTAATAAACATCACAACCAACAACAACACTTGTAACAGTAGTACTAAATTCCAAGTAGGTACTAATGTTCCAAGAATTGATAATTAATACTCTTTGAGACAATCGGCGGCAATTCACAGAAGCTATAAATACAAGTATCCAGGATGTCAAAATGAGAAGTCGTTAGGGTATCTCCTATCTCTTTCTATCGTTAGTCGTTTTGTATTTGCATCTCTGTTGCATGCAAGTGACCTAGAAGGCGCGTTTTGGTTTTCATTTCCGGACTATTTTAGTTTTGTAGTTCTAAATACAATCTTAAGTGGTTTGTTGACATGTTCGAAGTGTTCAAGTTTTGAAATATAAGTCATGCGTCATATTCAGCCTATGTGCGTGTACACGTAGAAAGCGGGTTGCCGACGCCGATCTGTCAGCGCTTGTCGGTGCTGGTCCGCGCAGTTAGTCGGCGAAGGTAGTCTCTATACTGTGTGGCGAACCAGCGCCCACAAGCTCCTAACTGCGCCGACAAGTTCCGACCAGCTCCGATCAGCGCTGGTAGGCCGTCATTTGTTTGCTGTATTTGCAAGGGAATAAGGCATATTTTTGTTAAAAATGCCAGCCCCTGCTTCTACCCGCTTCCTTTATGTAGCGGTTACCTGCACGCACCAGTACCGACAAGCGCTGTCAGGACGGCGCCGGTTACCCGCTTCCTTTATATGTACGCCCTAAAACTCCATCACTGCTGGCCATGGGCTCTTAATACATCAAGCTTGCCTGGTGTGGGCTTGCAAACTTAAGACACCATCGAGAACTTCATGGAGGCCTCTCAGGTGTGTAAGTTTCCTCAAGATGTTTTCAAGAAAATTCAGAGGTGCAGGCGTGTTTAGCCTATGTCCAGCAATGGATGTCTGTCGGCTGAATGATGATGATGATGAGGCGTTTGGAAGAGAAGCGTTCAACCGCTGTGCTATCACTGTTTGATGGCAACTCCACATCAGTAAGATGCGATCAGAGAAACTTAAGCCTCCTGATCAATTAATCGAGCCATCAGAGAGTCTTCCACCTGGGCACGCATTGCCATGGCCGACTTGGAAGATTTTAAACAGACTTCGCACCCAAGTCGGCCGCAGCAAAGAGAATCTCCTAAGGTCTTTCGCAAATGGCACCGATCTTCAGTGCATATGCGGCGTCTCTCCGCAGACCATGGCTCACCTTTTGTCCTGCGCCGCATGCCCTGTCACCTGCATGCGTGAGGACCTAATGACTAATGACTATGGACTAATGACTGCGTCAGCGGATGGTGTTGTCGTGGCTAAATACTGGGCCAAACAAAAAATTGAGCAAAATCATATAATTTAGTATTTAGATTTGTCATCGATACGCTAAGAAGAAGAAGATCACTGTTAATTCATGTGTGTTTACTATAATTGGGTGAATATAATTAATTCGAAGTATTTTATAGGTACGAGTTTCTCAAAATATGTTAAATAGCTGGCTGGTGCAGTGTTTTTATTATTTGATTTATGAATTTAGCAAACAATCCGACGCGACGGCCCACCTGATGGTAACTGGTAACCGCCGCCTTTATACACCTACAACCAAAAGGATTGCTGATGCGTTGCCAACTTTAGAGATAAAGTTGTGCCTCACTCTGCACTCACACTGCACTCGTGTGCCTGTAATTTCACCGGCACCCATACCCTTCAAACCGGAACACAACAATGCTGCTTAGCGGCAGATATGGGTAAACATATGTACATGTAAACCATGAAGAATTATTAAGTTCGTGTAAAACCTAAAGTTCTTCGTAAGCTTCATTCTATGTACATTTCCTGGTAGAAAATCTCATCTAAAATTCATTCACTTTGGAAAAGGCAACAGCTTTGAGGCGCAACTTCAAAAAGTTGAAAAACTTCCTAAAACAATACGTCTATGCATGTCCTAAAAATTTTGTCACTGCTTGACAAATAAATCGATGATAAAATACAAATAAGCCGTGGTCTATTTCAAACGCCGTAGGCTGCGTTCGGCGTGACATTGTACGCTGCCGACAAATGCTTATTATGGAAATAGAAAGAAAGAAAGAAAATAAAAAAAATATTTACTTCCACGTCCAAGCGGACGCACATAGATACTCATAATTAGAACACAATATTTCTTAAAACTCTACTCTAAAAAACTAACTTTTTAAACATATAATTGCCTGGTAACCGAAACACGCAAAAACTAAAAAAAAAAACATCAGGCATCTTAAAAATGTGTATTATAATGGTCTTTGACCGTCTATTGTGGTCATCGTTGGTCCTGACGCAGCGTCAGGCGTTTGAGAGAGACCATTATAGTGCATTTCCATAATAAGCATTCGTCGGCAGCGTAGAGCGTCACGCCGGACGCAGCCTACGGCGTTTGTAACAGACCGCGGCCTAACAATAATCTACAACCTATCTAAACTAGCGATTAACGATTCTAAGATGTTTCAACAATCAAAACAATCGACTTCACTTCAGCTCGCCATCACGCATCGCTAATCTAAACCACAGACCACATATTAATTTACACAAGGCAATTCATCGAAGTGGCAGGCTTCTTTGAAACTTTTCCTATGCACCACTTCTATAAGTTCTTCAGTCTGCTGAACATTGGACTTCAAAGAACGCTGCGAACATATTAGTATACTTTCGTGTTATCTGTCTGTCCGTTTATGATTTGTTATTTTAGCTACAAACAGTGATAAATATTCTGAATAGTTGTCGTTTCATACGAAGGAAGCTATTTTTGCAGGCTTAAATATTTTCATTCGGAACGTGAAGGAATTTCGAATAGAAATAGTTTGTGTTTGTATGTCATGGCATAAGAGGATAAAAAATGAGGTATGGGAATGTTTTTTTTTTGTAACAAAGCTGTTCTTTGTTTCAATTTGGTTATTGCGTGGATACGGAAATATCCTTAAAAAAACTCAACCTACGTGCTGCCATTGTTCCAAGTGACCTTTTACTGCCAAACCTTGATAGTTGCTGGACCAGTCAAATAAGAATAGGTATTTGACTGAAAAAATCTAAATAGTCCGTCAGTTAGAATATCAAAAAATAATTGACCTGTATTTTTTCTTTTGTTACGTAAACCAAAGTTGGCGAAACTACGACACTTTTAAAATTGGAAAAACGTCACAAGCAAGTACAATTTTTACTTGTTTCTGACGACACAAGCCCCCACTCTCGAGTTTTGATACGTTTTATCTTTCCAAATATTCATAGATATAACAAAAGAAAAAATGCGTGTCCATTATTTTTCGAAACTCTAACTGGCGAACTAATTAGATTTGCAATTTATTGAAGCTGTCAACATGCCTGTTATTACTAAAGAGGAACAATAAATTGATGATAAATACTACAGAAAACAGAAAAAAAATAACTATGATAAAAAAACTGTTCAATTCTTAAATTTTCAGTTACTCCGCCTGCCGTACTAGCTATTCGTAAAAAGTGGTAACTTTTTTCATCCGAGGCTACTACTTAACTCCTAGCAATCCGTCGTTTTTGAAGGGAAATATCAGATATTTCTCTTCAAAATAATCCCTTACAATGAGCAATTTTTACTTTGAATAATTATAGCGAATAGAGTAACTTGAACGAATAATACTAAATTGAATAAAAATACGTAATGACAGATGACATATGTCACACTTGACGTCTAATGGTTTCGTTCGATTTCAACAGTTTGAAACGTTCAAATACTCAAAGATTGTCTTTGCGAGCTACCCTGGGTTCGTCCATGTTTAATGCATTGAGCACTCAGGTATTGATTTTGAACGTTTTTTGTCTGTTTTATAAATTGACTACTTATTAGGATTTTTGTTTTCAAGGAAAGTGAAATAGTTTATACATATATGTTTCAACTTTTCATTAGATAATGTGGATGATTTTTAAGCGTTCGCTACATAAAATGCGTGGCGCGAGCTGATCGTGTCGTCAGCGGGCCCGCATGAGTTGTATTCAAGGGATTACTATGAAGCATGTCACACCAAATACGAGCGCGGGCACGCGTGCTGTGTGGCAAACGCTTCAGTAAATAGTTGAATTGTATCGCTAAAAGCTATCGATGGTTGTACGTTGTAATATCAATCAATCGAAGAAAGTATCAGTCGAATCTGCGTCTCTGCTTTCTCTGAAGATGATATAGTGGTGGCTAAGGATCTGCTTTTTGAAACTATACCAACAATTAAAAAGCAGAAGAAAACAAGGAAGAGAAACGGGAAAACGCTCAGAAATATAGATGACATTATTTGTACTCTCAAGGAGACAGATCCCGAGGAAATACCTATTTTCGTCGCTCGTGAGCTTCAAAAGTTACCCCCAATTCTCTTCGATCATGTGGATGTAACGAAGATATTGAAGGATCTTTTGGTTATACAGCAAGATATCAGCCGTATCAAGGAACAGTTTGTGACTACTGAACAGTTAGATATCTTAAAATGTGAGATAGATTTGTTGAAGCGTAATTCCCCAATCAATACGTATGAATGCAATATAAACACTCGACGTGGAGCGTGTCGAATGGAGAGTTTTGAAGGTGCCGATGATCCTCTAGGATCTCTGGGTGATGTAAGAGTGAGGAATCAGAGTCACATATTATCTTCCCCAGAATCAGTATATTGCGATATTGTGGAGAATAAACTTCCGTCCGAGGGTATTTCTGATTCAAGACCAACAATCACGCAACGGTCGCTGGCTATTCAAACTGGTGTAGGTAACCCAACAACTAGTGAATTTCAACCTTACTCTAAACACGATAGGTGTCATAATCCTGTGCACTCGAAAGGCGAGGCCTCCGAGCTCACGCGCTCGATGAGTGGTATGATGAATCACCCAACTCAGCTGATCGCGCGCCCGACAACCGGTAACCCGAGACACACGGATAACGCGCTCGGTAAACCTACAACGATGAACGTTAACAAAACGATGGCGGACGTAGTGAAGGATGGTGAATGGAAACTTGAGAATCAGAATGATGACTGGATTACGGTCCAAAAGCGAAGACATAGAAACCGTTTTGCGGGAAACCGGGGGAAAGCTGTGGCTGAAATAAATATAAACTTCAAGGCTGCCGAAATAAAGGTACCGATTTATGTTTATAACGTGGCGAAGGATGTGTCCGTGTGTGACATCACTAAATATGTAACAAGTAAGTCGAAGTTAAATGTTACGGTTGAAAAGATGAAAATGAGATTGGAAAAAGAATACAATTCTTTTAAAATTTTTGTGCCCAAAGAAAAGATAGATTTATTTATGGTTGCCGATTTTTGGCCTATTGGAATTGCGTACCGACGTTTTGTTGAATATAAAAACAAAACCGACGTACGGGTTAACGAGATAGACACTAAGAACTCAACATGACTACAACCAAAATAATAACATTTAATTGTAAAAACGTTGTCAGGTCAGTGGACTGTATACGACAACTTTGTCGAGAAGTCGATTTGATAGCGCTGCAGGAGACATGGCTGCTGCCACACGACCTGTCTTTTCTGGGTACTATAGATGATAACTTTGCCTACACGGGAACTTCGGCAGTGGATACCTCGGTCGGTGTGCTGCGGGGACGACCACACGGAGGAGTTGCCCTCCTCTGGCGAAAAAGTGCGTTCCCTGCTGTGACTGTGATCAGCTGCAGTAGTGTGCGTCTTGCAGCTGTTAAGGTAACGCTCAGTAATCGTACACTCGTGGTGTTTTCAGTGTACATGCCTACTGATTGTAGTGAGAATTTCTTGGAATTCACAGAGTGCTTAAGCGAGATTAACGCGGTGATTGAAAATAATAGTGGCGAGTCAGTTTTCATTCTTGGTGACTTTAACGCACACCCGGGTGAACTGTTTGCTTACGAGCTACTTTCGTTCTGTGCGGAACAGTTATGGACATGCGTTGATATGAATACACTACCGTCGGACACCTATACATATCTAAGCGACTCACACGGGTGCGTGCGCTGGCTCGATCACTGCGTAGTGACAAGTGCCGCACTGCCCGCTATTATCAATGTGTCGGTATTGTATGACTCATACTGGTCGGACCACTTACCTGTTATGTTAGAATGTAAGTTTAATAATATCAAAATGCACACTACGGTGACGAAACCGTACGCACATGTAAACAAAGTTGTCTGGGGCGACCGTGATGCTGAACAAATAGCTAAATATCACGATTGTTGTCATTCAGAATTAAAACAAATTGATTTTCCATGTGAATTTAGTCAGTGCGCAGACAGGATGTGTAACGATTCCTGCCACTTAACTTTGTTGGATGAAATGTATAATAACATTGAACGCATACTTGTGAACGCTGCTGAATACAGTTATTGTCATAAAACTATAACGAAGCGTAAGCATGTAACTGGCTGGAATAAGTATGTTCGCGACGCTCACGAGCGGGCGCGACTGTATTATAAGCTTTGGTTAATGTTTGGTAAGCCCAGTACTGGTTCGGTTTTTAATGATATGAGTGAATCCAGAAAACAATTCAAATGTAAGTTGAAGTGGTGTCAAGCAAATCAAAACCAAATTAAAATGGATATAATTGCTAAACATCACTTCAACAAAGATTTTTGTAAATTCTGGAAATCAACAAACAAATTAAATCATAAGCCGTGCCTTCCCGTGAGCGTCGAGGGTGTACATGACCAGGGTAGTATTGCGGATCTGTTTCGGCAGCATTTTAGAGTACAATCACCCCTAAACAACGAGCCGCAGTTGCCTGCGCCCGATTCCGGGACCGTCTGCTCTGGGCGAAGCGTCACGTTTACTGCGAAACAGATTGCTGCTACAATTAAGAACATGGTTAGAGGAAAATCGCCCGGGCATGACGGTCTCAGCATTGAGCACCTGCAGCATGCTGGGATCCACTTGCCACGAGTGTTATATATGTTTTTAAATTTATGTCTTGGTCATTCTTATTTACCTGAAAAATTAATGCGTACAATTGTAATACCGATCATCAAAAATAAAACGGGAGATTCGTCTGTGCTATCTAATTATAGACCTATTTCTTTAGCGACGATAATTGCTAAGGTACTGGACAGTCTGCTTGTATGCCAGCTTGATAAACATCTAACAATAAACGATGCTCAATTCGGGTTTCGGCCCGGTTTATCTACAGAGAGTGCTATCCTTAGCCTTAAGCAGACTGTGCAGTACTATACAGCAAGGAAGACACCAATATTTGCGTGTTACCTAGATTTGTCAAAAGCGTTTGACCTTGTATCATATAATGTGCTATGGGGTAAACTGCAGCATGAGACGGATGTGCCCCGGGAAGTAATAAATTTATTTAAATTTTGGTACGCTAATCAGCAGAACCGTGTCAGATGGGCAAACTCCTTTTCAGCTGAGTATAGGCTTGAGTGTGGGGTAAGGCAGGGGGGGCTGTCTTCGCCCGCGTTGTTTAATCTGTACATGAATAATCTGATCGATGAGCTTAGCAGAACCAGAATCGGCTGTCATATTGATGGTGTATGCATTAATAATATAAGTTATGCAGACGATATGGTTCTGCTGAGCCCATCGGTTGGAGCATTAAGGAAAATGATTAACGTGTGTGAATCGTATGCTGGGACCCACGGGCTCAAATATAATGTAACAAAGAGCGAATTCATGATATTTAAAGCAGGTAGTAAATGCTACAACACAATTCCACCAGTCATGCTGTGTGGCAGACCTCTAAAAAGAGTTGCAAATTTTAAATATCTGGGTCATTGGGTCTCAGACGATTTAAAAGATAACGTTGATGTAGAACGGGAGCGCAGGTCACTGGCGGTTCGATGTGGGATGTTGGCCCACAGGTTTGCACGTTGTACGGCTCAGGTTAAGGTGACGCTTTTCAAAGCCTACTGCCAATCCTTTTACACGTGCAGCCTGTGGGTGAACTTTACGCAAAGGGCATATAGTGGCCTGCACACACAATGTAACAACACGTTCCGGGTGTTGATGGGGCTGCCGCGATTTTGTAGCGCGTCTGGCATGTTTGCCGACGCGGACGTTGACAGTTTTTCGGCCATCATGCGCAAGAGATGCGCATCTCTACTACACCGTGTTCGCGGCAGCCCCAACACCATTCTTAGAGTGTTGGCTGATAGGTGGGACTCTCCGATCTTGGGACGGTGGATACGACTGCACGCCGTCAAATAGGTATCTATTCCCCAGATTGGCGTGCCTCACACAGCGTAGAATAAATTTTACTAACACTAGTTTATAAGTTTACATTGTTACTAACAAATATGGAAGTGATTCTGAAATAAACGTTTATTATTATTATTATTATAATATAGCTAATAGATTTATAGAATTTCGTTTCACATACAAAATTAATACGCAGAATACTTACTTTGAAGATTTTTAAATCATTGATTTTTGTTTCACATAAAGTTTAATGTTAGAATAATCATAACGTAGAATAACAAATCAAATATTCTTTATCCTCATATTGTTTAGTTAATAATGAAACTTATTAGCAAGAAAAACATTTTATCGAGTGACACACTGCCAGCCAAATATTTAAACCAAAAACAGATTCTGGGACCAAGGTCGATGGAGCCCCACTGTGCGGGGCTCCTATTTCTGTCTGCAGGTTTTAAAGTAACCTAACACGAAGGAGATGACGAGGGCTAAAGTGAGCGAGCAAAACGAGCAAAGCCCCCGTCATCCCTTCGAACCTACCGTGTCGAGGTGTGAACAAACAATATTCGTTAAAAAATAATTGTACTATTTGATAAGTTTGTTAAAAAAAAAAGATTAAAAATTCATTGAATTGAGTTTCTGTGAAATATGTTTTATTCAAGTAAATAGTCTTTGAAACAATAATAAGTATTCGAAATAAAAATACAAGAAATAAATATTACCTATATGAAAAAAAAACTGGGAAACGAAATTCTATGAAATTTCTGTTTGCGAAACAAGGCGACACCGCTACCGATGCAATAAACTCAGTATTTTACGAAACTAATATATCAACAACGTCATTGGTTAAAATTTGGTTTACGGATGTGGTACGTTCAGCATCAAAAGTAGCTGAACATTTGAGTTTTTAAACTTTGCATTAATTAGATAACTAATTGATAGGAAGCAAAAAATGTAAGGCATACTTACAGCTATATCTAGCAGCTCTAGGTACTCGTATCTATTAAACTTTTTGTTTTAAAACAATTCGTTTTCTAATTAATGCCAAGTTTAAAAACTCAAATGTTCAGCCACTTTTGATGCTGACCGTACAATCAGAGATGGACAAGCTGATAAATACTCACATAACAAAATACAAACATAAATAAAACAAAATACATACATAAAATTTCTTTTTTAAGTAGCTTGTCCTCGTGTATTAATCCGAGTAAGAACTACGTACAATATACTCGTACAATTAATTGGATTCTCGATAATTGTCGCTTTACAACTTTTTGAGACGATTCGATTGGTAGAATTCTTTTCAGATCAGACTTACTATGCCAGCACATCCACGCCTTTCTATTATTTTCTTGCCGAAACTATTTATCGTTTTATCGCCTTAAACCTCAGGAATGCAATTTGGTTATTTTTATTTTATCACGACGTATAGGAACTATAATTAGAGAACCGCTCTATGCGAAATTATTTTGTAGGCACTGAAATTAAACCTTTATTGGGTATACAGGATGGTCAAACGAAACAGATGAAATGAAACAGGACGATAGTTATTTCCAGCATTTTATGGTCGTAATATTTTTTTACAGTAACGTTCTAATGTTACAAATATTTTTTTCGTGAGCCTTAAAAAATATTGAAAAAAGTGCCAATACTCATAAATCATGGTACCCACTGTCATAAAAGCAACTAAACACCATTTGTTGTTTTAAAATAAGTACCCATTTTAATTTAATTGCCTATTTATTACAAATATTGGTATTTTCTCAAATTGTCGTAACTTTAAAGGAGATCAAGTTAGGGGTCTGCCACACAGATATTTTTACTGCAAATAACCCCAACTATCGCCCTGTTTCGTTTGATCCAAGATTTTTGACCCACCCTGTATAAAATACGTAATAAATATAACTGACTAGCTTTTGCCCGCGACTACCTCCGCGTGAAAGCCCACAGCAATGCATTCGCGAGGTTTTCACTCTACAGGGTGTTAACGAATTCGTGTAAGTGTGAAGGCCCCGCACGGAATTTAGCTTGATTAAAAATAAAAAATCTTTTTTTTTTTCATGCGGCTTTGTTACCGATCGTATCTAAACCACCTAATAAGGATTCAGTAAAAAAATAATATTATTTTTTTGCAAAAAAATGATTTTGTTTGTGTAAACATTTTGATGCCACGCATAAATTAATGAAAGTACGGCGACACGGCTGGCAGGAACGACTCGATATCGCTCTTTGCTGTCAGATAACTCAAGGCTCTAAAAATAGTCAGAAATTGAAAACAATTTTTTTTTGTTTTTTTTTTTTATTGATTTTCGAAAATTCCCATTTAGGGTTAATCTGTGTCACCAATACATCACGTGGTTTGAAGGAATTACACGATTTCGTTAACACCCTGTATAGCGACGCGGTTATGTAAAATTGTAACACTCAACAGTAACAACGTTTTAGTAGATATACTCCAAATAAATTGAGGAAACACTACCGAACCCTACGCATGTATCTACGTACACTAGAGTACAGTCATCTACATCGTTCCACGCTCTCGCTTTTAAACGGCAATCGTCTCAGTACACTCAAAATATTCACTTTAAGTGGCTGTTAGGGGGAACTCAGACGAGCCAGTTTCAGACACCACAATTTGAGTGCGGTTTGTGGCAAGTATGATTACGTCTGTGAATTTGTCTGTCTATTTTGCAACAAAAACTTTAAGCAACTACTGTTGTTTATTAACGACATCCAAGTGAGGATAAGAGGTAGTCAAACTTCAATTACAAAACCTTGTTGTTTTCTTTTTTTTTTGGTAATAAGTTGGTAAACAAGTCTACGGTTCACCTGATGAAAAGTGGTTTTAGCCGCTTATTGCACTTACAACACTAAGTGGATTTCTGATGCGTTGCCAACCTTAAGCTGCGTCTACGCTAGGCGGGCAGAGCACGAGCGGAGCATGAATTTGCGTAACGTAGACGGGCTTAGAAGTCTCGAGCGTTTGACTGTGCTCCGCCAACTATCGGGTTTTTGACGAACAAGAAGAAATTTGCGCCGCGCACAAGAATTTGTTTGTTGTAACCTCGTTTTACATCCACAATAATAATTGACGCCGTGAACAGAACGGCTCCGCTCCTGCTCGGCTCGTCTAGCGTGGATGCAGCTTTAGGGCAAGATTCACAGACATTAAGCAAAGTAAGCGATTCATATTAATATGAACCTTATAAATGAACAGATAATGTTATATTATATTCGTATGAGCGAAAGTGATTAGGCGTTTTTTTTTTATGAACGTTGCCCCACACTAAGATTTCTCTTGTATCGTGGGTGCGTTTACAGACACAAATCTCACAAACAAACGCCCAGACCCCGGAACAACTATCTGTAGGCCATACAAATTTTTGTTCCGTGTGGGAATCGAACCCACGACCCGTAGCGCAGAAGCCAATCGCTTAGCCACTGCACCAAACAGTGTTTCATATGAATATGAACGTAGTATTGAACCTAATAATTCTAGGAGTTCGTTGTGCCTATATTTTCCCAACTATGTCCCCAAATAGTCCAA
The DNA here is from genome assembly GCA_905220435.1 of Amphipyra tragopoginis. Lineage (NCBI taxonomy): Eukaryota > Metazoa > Arthropoda > Insecta > Lepidoptera > Noctuidae > Amphipyra > Amphipyra tragopoginis. The sequence continues at coordinate 26,651,560 of HG991997.1, read as the reverse complement.
CATACTGGTATTTAGCGGCATCTGGTTAGCTTCCAGTCTTACCAGATGCCGCTAAATACCAGTATTTTATGCGGAGTGATTGCCATCATACCTTCCCAACCCTGTGGCAATTCCAATATCCTTAAGTTAGACCGATTGTCAGACTTTCGGACCTCTGACTACCCGCAACAACTGTCTTAGGTATTCATAAGACACACGGGACCGACGATTTAATGTGATCTCCGAGGCACGGAGGGGTCTCGATGTGAAACGTACGGTCACCCATCCAAGGACTGACCGTGACAAGCGCAGCTTAACCATATGCGGCGAAGTGAACCGAAAACGGTACGGCCACCATTGATTATCTATTGTGTCTATAATTACAGTACTACACAGGCTAACACTGCAAATCATAAGATTTACGCGCTTGTTAATTATTATTAGCCTGAATTTGTATCTCTTTGGACATCACGGCTCATCTTCCGTGCGGTAGATGTCCGGTCCTTTGGAAGGCATACACGGGGACACAGGTCCAACGCGCAGAGGCCCCTTTGGCCCCGGGTTGGTGCCCCACCCCATTTTAGATTAAAGCTCTCAAAGGGGCCTCTTAGCCTGAATTATTATTAATAATTCTAGGAGTATGAATCATAATTCTAACTAACTAACTAATATTATAAATGCGAAAGTACCTAAGTTTGTTTGTTTGTTACCTTTTCACGCCTAAACCCATGAACCGATCATCCTGAAATTTTGCATATACGTTGTCAGGTGTACAGAAACGGACATACTCGTAGTGTACCTTTCATCTCGAAAAAAAGTACTGTTCCCGAAGAAAACAACAATAACGTTAATAGATGGCGTCACGTGTCTTTCGAATCATGTTTGAATTATATAGAAACTTTTGTAGCGTGTTAAGAGATTTTTTTTAATAATAAATTAACGCGAGCGAAGCCGAGGGCAAGAGCTAGTACACCATATTTTGTGCATAAAGAGTAATTTCTACTACGACAATGCTATAACTACTTATAAACAAAACCACTTCTGTTATATTCAAAATAAAGTTCAGTGTACCGTGTGAGAAGACGCTTGTTTTCAGTCGGCTTATCTCAATGCTGAATAATTTTATACAAACGCCTACGAATTTCTTCCTCCTCTATTTGAATAATGTTAAGTCGGCTGCTTATTAAATTCACTCGGTTTTGTAGGAATGCGTGTGTTTATATCGATAATAGAATCGAAATGATTACGATTATTCGATTACTGAAGCTCTTTTTTTTGTTTCATTTTAAAGGAAATAATATCCGTATATATGTATAATATTTTAACACATATCTTCTAAATAATTTTCCTTATTTCTTTGGCTTCTTTAGCACAGGACAATTATTGAAAATTGAAGAATTCTGGCAATTTGGTAGAAAGCCTGTATCCTTTTTTGGTATCTCTAGTGTAATGATTGAATTACTAAGGATGAGATCGTTTTACACCTTAGATCTATCGCCACCAATATCGATATACGGGAAAACAATCTCTTGGACCAAATTGACCGGATATGTTTCGTGAAGTATCAAAGTAAAACAATGTTATGATATTTTCCGTTCGTCAACGAAGACGAGGCGCGAGCGAGTCGCGTCTTTGGCGCAGCGAACTCGCGTGCGTTGTATTCGAAGGAATAAAACATGTCACAGTGAGACGGCGAGCCCACTCTCGTCACAGATCCCGCTTGTCACCCGCGCTCTAGGTTGGTATAACCTGCTTCACAGTAATCCCTTGAATACATCTCACGCGGGCCTACCAAGTGGCGGCACGGCCCACTCACGCCCATTGTTTGGTATACCAAATGCTTTAATACTATGAAGATGGTTAAATTTCATGGTTTTTTATTATAATTTTAACAGGTAAAGTTAATCTTATTTTGAACTACAAAATAAGTTAAAATAATAGTTACCTGCTTTTGTTCTTCACTATACGCGATTACCTTACGTAGGCGGTTAAAAGCGACGCGAATTGCGAAGCGATCCGATGCGGTGACACGCGAATCCAATGCGAAGCGGCGGCTTTGTCCTACGAGCTCGCGTACCGCCCGCCGCGCGCCGCCGTCATTCAGTAGCACTGTACGGTACCGCATCCAGTTCGCGCGAAAATATCAAGCCAACTGATCGCGTTCGCTTCGTTTCGCGCCGCGCCGCACCGAACTCCACGTGCGTTTGGTCACGTAGGCCACTTCAATAGGTATCGACTGTTTGTTGTTTTCGCGTCGGGCCGCGCCGCTTCGCGTCGCTTCTAGATCGCTCACGTAGGATGCCGCGTTAGTGATCTGACCGTCTTACATGTAACTGTACTAGATTTGAAATACGATAAATGTCATAACTGATAGATATAGTACGCAGTTATCGAAAGTGGGATTGTCGAGGATCATGTAAAACGTTATTACACTAAAACGAGATATGGCTCAAGTCGAGACACGATAAACCGATCTATCGAACTTACCTAATATGAATCATATACTGTTGAATATTTTTACCTATATAATATATAATATAATATATAATATAATCTATATGGCAGGTGACATCAAAAATGTAATAATAGTGGGACTTACGCGGCATCTTACCTGAGCGATCTAGACACGACGCGAAGCGGCGCGGCACGACGCGAAAACAACAAACAGTCGATACCTATTGAAGTGGCCTACGTGACCAAACGCACGTGGAGTGCGGTGCGGCGCGGCGCGAAGCGAAGCGAACGCGATCAGTTGGCTTGATATTTTCGCGCGAACTGGATGCGGTGCCGTACAGTGCTACTGAATGACGACGGCGCGCGGCGGGCGGTACGCGAGCTCGTAGGACAAAGCCGCCGCTTCGCACCGCATCGCATTGAATTCGCGTGTCACCGCATCGGATCGCTTCGCAATTCGCGTCGCTTTGAACCGCCTACGTAAGACGCCGCGTTACAGAAGCCGATTGAAGTACTTTGAAATGGAATCTGCTTGAAAATACGAGGATAGTAGTAAACAAAGTCATATAGATTTGTATTCAAAGGCTAGTCTGTGATATCAAGTTTAACACATTCAAAGCTTTCTGCTGCAGCAAACAAAACATCGATACTCGTATGTCAACCCAGTACATTCCTTCGATGTCTCTATTTTTTATCAAATTTAGCGTATCGAGTTGTATAAGGGACCTGATAGAAATTCAAATCAAAATCATGGTATAATAATATGTTTCACTGGTATTCTCTTCCCGCAATGGCCTAAGACTACGTCATGTATGTCACAATCAGTGCTGCCATTGATTAACATCTCCAATACAATAAAGAAGATTTTTAGTTCATAATAAATATTAAATAAATTGCTAACTACCCAACTAGGTATTTTCTATTTCGTGTTATTCATCTATTTAGTTAAAAAGTAAACTGTATAAAATTACTAGTTCAAAATTGCTTCTCTAAAGCAGCAAATATGTGAAAAAATGCATCTGTACGAGATACGCTGTACATTGACCTCTTGATTAATAACTTCATTCTAACAGTGAAACGTTGCAATTATTTATGTCAACATTCATTATATTATTACATTACAATATTTTATATTTAGTAACAATAAAACCTTTACAGTAATTGGTCGTCTACTCATTCAACATAACTTATCAATAACATAATATTTTTCACCAAATTTTACAATAGTCTTGCACCCACCTGGGACGGTCCATGACTGTACTCCAATAGTGTAGCCGTGGATAGTCCCCGGTTGGTGCCCCACCCCATTTTAGATTAAAGTTCTCAAAGGGGCCTCTGCGCGTTGGACCTGTGTCCCCGTGTATGCCTTCCAAAGGACCGGACATCTTCCGCAAGGAAGATGTGCCGTGAATTTAATCGAGATACACATAATATTCAACACTGTTGGGCATCATACCCCAACATAACAATAACACAACATTCTTCACTGTTGGGCATCATACCCCAACAGCATCTTGCTCGGGTAATTTATTTATACGTAGTGGAAGCACTCCCAGCTGATGACGTAGTCTTAGGCCAATCACGTGACCTAGCTGTCACGGGAAGAGAAACATATTATTATACCATGATCAAAATCTATAGTATCAAACTCAATTCGATACGCGTACTCTGTTTCTAAATCGATACAAGCTCCTCCTTACGTTTAAATAAAGAGTCGAACTTAAATTCGTGGATTTACGTATTTTTTCCCGACTCCGTCCAGTCCGGTCCGATGTATCGTAAATCTGTAATCCGGAAAAATTGGCCGCGGCCGCACCGGCAGGGGTATGTACCGGGTACGGGTTTTACACTTCATTTGCTTGACGGATTGCTCTGGAGTTCCGATTGTTAGTTTTGTTCGGCGAACTGGCTTAGAATGTAATTGTAAAGTTTAGTGAGGTGCTTTCAACATTTTGGATGTAGGTGTTTGCTAGTCATTATGATATATTTTTTTCTATAGGAGGTCAGGAACAAAAACTGACTTATCCACTTTTGACACTTTCGTTTTTTTGTTCTTATTCGACTCTAAATGATAAAATTTATCATTTTGCAAAACATTTTTGATCAAAATATTATCGGTAGCGGGTAGCACTGGGCAATGTTGACAAAGGAAGGTAGTCGCCGATATGGATCAACGCACCCGATGTTATAAAGGCGGTGGTAATTCGACGTAGCAGGAGCATTTGGTGCTGAACAGCTGAAGAAGTCTGACCTTTTATATCTGACTAGCTTGTCCTTATTTTATGATCTTGTTATAATTGTGTAAAGTATTATATCGTGATCTAGTTCATGTTACTAACACTAACCCAAATACAAGTACTCTCAGTGGTGGAGAGTCTATGTTGGTTTTATTTACTACATTTACCTTGCTCGCAATCCTGACATACCGATATTAGCTATAACTGTAATGATAGAATCACCCCTGAACGATTGTGTTGTTGTGTCTTTTACAAAAACAGCACGTATCCCTCAGTGAAACGCAAACTATATCAAGAGTTTCGTTCAAAATCACCACAAAATCCTACTGTAAAATTATAAAACGAAAGTGTCAAAAGTGGATATGTAAGCTTTCCATCTTCACCTCCTCTTTGGTATAGGTTCGTCTGTCTGAGAACCTCGTGGCCAATTAACAACCGCTCAAATCGTATGATTTGAAAGGTTAAGCTGCACTTACCGCTGTCAGTCTGGGGATGGGTGACCATTCGTTACACATCAAGACCCCTCCGTGCTTCGAAGAGCATGTTAAACCGTCGGACCGGGTGTCATACGAATACCTATGACAGTCATTACAGGTAGTCAGAAGACCGAAAGTCTGACCTAGGAACTGGATTGCGGAGGTCTGATGGCAATCAGGGGCGTAATTCTCCCAAAATAAATCTTGATAAATCACAACCGAACCAAGGCCGAACCGTTCATTCAGACAGGGGCCCAATTCTCCTAAAATAAATTGTTGCCAAACGCAATCGAACCACAACCGTCAGTCAGTTTTTGTTTTCGAAAACCTTCAAAATGATTGATTTTGTTTTTTGTGTCAAACATTTGATAGCTTTTTAAATTGAGAACTGTCTGAATGAACGGCTCGGCCTTGGTTCGGTTGTGATTTATCAAGATTTATTTTAGGAGAATTAGGCCCCAGGTCTTAATTTCAAAAGCTGTCGAATTGTTTGACACAGAAAACAAAATCAATCATTTTGAAAGTTTTCGAAAACAAAAACTGACTGACGGTTGTGGTTCGATTGCGTTTGGCAACATTTTTTTTTAGGAGAATTGGGCCCCAGTCTGTGTAAAATACTGGTATTCAACCGCATCTGGTTCGACTAGAAGCTGACTCCAACATAATTGGGAAAAGGCTTGGAGAAAGAGGTCTGTCCTTATAACTGGAATTCAATATGTGTCATCTCGTTCATATTCTCTTCAAAGCTTACCGCAGTCTCCAGCTACCGAATACAGGCTTCATCAGAAATAGATTGAAAGCTCCTACAATACGCCTTTACGTAATAAAAAATGCATGCAGTATTGAATACCAAAGTAACAACCCCGCGGCCAAAAATGTACTATCCAATAACGGGTTTGTTTGTACACCACGTGACTTTCACGCGATGTTTCCATAAAACATTTATTAGACTTTGACAGGCGTTACCAAGTTGGATAGGTACACGTGTCATTCATAACGAATTCGCCAGATTTCGGGAAAAAATACCAATGTTTTTCGACGGGTGCTTAAAATTGTTTTTCTATGCTGGTGGATGCTAGGCGGCATGAAAAATAAAAACCACTGGATGTGTGATATGAAAAATGTGTCAAAATTGAAAGAAGATGTTTTTTTATTTACCTGCAGAGCAATCGTGTAACGTAATAACGTAACCAACATCAATCATGACAGGTGATGTGTAAAAAACCATATTCATTACGTGATACATAGTTGTAGAGAAGTTGGATTGTTAATACATACGTTGCTATGAGAATTGGTGACCTGTCAAAATCAAAGCCATAGCGATTACGAGTGTGTTACGAAGTTAAAATGCTGGCCTTACGAAAATCAAGTTCGAAGAACGACCTTATACATTATGTGGAAGCCCCACCAAACATCGAAGTATTTCATATAGATCATAATGGTTATCCCTTTAATAATAGGTAATTAGAATTACTGGTATATAGGTACAGAGGCCTATAAGGATAAGCCCGATTTCGGCCTAAGCTGGGACAAAGGAAATAATTAATGCAAAGCTCTTGCGTAAAGGACATCTAAGTAGGTTTCTCTGACCGCTACAAAAAAGATGCAAAGCAATATTACTGTACTGATCTGGGTCGTATAAATGATAGTTTGTCCCGGTGTCTTTTTTTGCAATTTGGTATTCGTTTTGTTTGCAAATAAGTTTTCTTCCTTGTTCTCATAATTTTCCAAAGTCAGTCTGCATTTCGTTAAAGACTTTGTCAGGCAAGTTCATGACCAATTAGTTCTCTTCGTTTCTTCGTAAGTTTTAGAAAGTTTCTTACTAACTGCTGTCTGATCTTTGCAATCTTAAGTAAATCTAGGTTTTCACAGTATCATAATTAGCTGAAAATCAACACTGCTAGCATCAGATTCGTCCGAAATTACAGCGTTATGCTGAAACACGACCTGCATTTTTATGCACATACGACGCGCAACTTCAAACACTCACTCATTTAATAGATTTGTTTAGGTAAGGTAATCTTGTCGTTGTTGTTTAGAAGATGATCCATAGAGAAATTCGTAGTTAAATTTGTCTTTGTTCACGACTTAGCCCACAAAACATTATATAACTTAGACTATGGACCATAGTTTAGTTTGCTTTAGAATAGTTTTATAATTGGGTTGCTAAGTAATTTTATACGACAATATTGTACTTTAGTTTCAAAAGTTTTTAGTGTTTTTTTATGTTTACGTCCGCTTGGTCCTGTAAATTAATGCTTTTTCTCTCTCTCTATTAATTTTGTTCTTAATTTTTTCATAGTCTTGTTCTTATCTGCCTTTGGGACTACTTTCTGGTAAAGATTTCTATTTACATTTGTTTTGAGAACTTTTGAGCTCACTGTTGATAGATCCTGTCATAATTTCCAAATCTTTCAAGATGACCATCACAAAGTCACTAAAGCTTATGTGTATAATGTACGTTTGACTTTGCTCACATCTTTTGTTAGCATTTGTTACTTCGTCTGAAATAATATCTGAATCATCAGCGTCAAAGTCAATGCCCTGTTTGCAAGCAATAACATACCTACTTAGTTGGATAAAAAGTGTTGAAAGAACATTATTGTCTGTAATTATTGACAGCTTTATTTATTTATTTATTTATTTTTATTAGGAAAACCAACAGCTACAAAAATTTGAATGAGTAATTAACATTAGTGACATAAAGCCAATTACAGGTTTTCACGAATAGCAACAGACATTAAAACAAAAACTTAGGGAACACTTGATAGCAAAACAATTACGATTCAGTAGTATAGTCTCAACATAAAACTAACACGTCACAATTAATTGAAAAACTTAAGGTTAAGCGCCCTTCTTGCCGTGCTACTATTAGTAACAAATGGGTCAAATGAGAACTCTTTACAAAGTTTATTAAAATCATTGCTTGCTCGCACAATGTAGGAATTTTGCCTATAATTAGAAGAAGAGGTAGGGATAGAAATTGGTGGATTATATCTAATGGATCTGTAGGGAACATTGAAGTGAAGCTCATGCAAGAGATCAGGACAGTCAATTTCATTTGAGATTATTTTTAATAAAAACGTACAATCCGCTAATCGACGGCGATTTGTAAGTGGTAAAATGTGGAATTTTTTACAGACATTTGTGTAATTTTCAGAACAATAAGGAATTCGAAGCCGATAACATAGAAATCTGATAAAACGTTTCTGTATATTTTCAATGCGGTTTATGTATTTATCGTAACATGGATTCCAGACTTGAGATCCATATTCCAGGTGACTTCTGACATATGTACAGTACAATATTTTTAATGTTTTAGCCTGTTTAAAGCACCTAGATAGTCTCATTATAAAGCCAAGCGCCCTAGAAGCCCTAGCAACCATTTCCTCAATATGCACGCTAAAAAGAAGTTTAGAGTCGTGATAGACGCCTAAGTCACGTATTACATCGCACCTTGGTACTGGTAGGTCTTTAAGTTTGTAAGCTGTGGGAAGAGTAAAGCGTTTACGGCTATAAGAAACTACAGAACATTTAAGAGGATTGAGATCTAATTTATTAAGTTTGCAATACTCATCAAGACGCGTCAAGTCCGATTGCAGGGCCTCCATATCTTTGGTAGATGATATAGATGAATATATCTTCATATCATCAGCAAAACAGAGAAGGTGAGATGTATGGAAGCAGGAGTCGATGTCGTTCACATAAATAATAAAGAGTAACGGGCCCATCAAGGAGCCCTGAGGCACCCCACTGGGGACAGGAACCCAACTAGAAATGTAATTACTAATTACTACAGCTTGTGACCTGTTTTCAAGATATGAGGAAAACCATCTTAGTAAATCTCCCCTAATACCATTGTTTAATAGTTTCGATTTAAGGATACTGTGGTCAATGCGGTCAAATGCTTTACTGTAGTCAGTATAAACGACATCGACTTGAGCTCCATTATCCATGCTTTCCGTTATAAAATCATTTAGAAGTGTCAGGTTTGTAACAGTCGACCGGCCCCTGAGAAAACCATGCTGTAAAGGGCTAAATGAGTTCTTAAGAGCTGCGTAAACCTGATCATGGATTATTCGTTCAAAAACTTTGGCTAGTATACATAGTTTAGAAATGGGTCTATAATTAATGACGTCAGTTTTAGGACCCTTTTTGTGTACAGGAGTAATAAAGGCAGACTTCCAGACTTGGGGAACAGTGAAAGTAGATAGTGATTTTTTAAACAATAGGGAGATTGGTAGGGCAATAGTCTTAGCGCATCCTATTAGAAATTTAGGTGATATATGGTCAGGTCCAGCAGATTTAAATGGATCAAGCTTAATAAGTAATGTCTCAACTTCGTCTATGTTAATCTCAATTTTACAAATATCCGAAACTATGGGAGAATATGAAGTAGACGGATGACTGGCTAGATCACCAGAATGTAGGTCCTTGACCGGGTCGAGGAAGTTTGAATGAAAGTGTGCAGAGAATGCGTTACAAATTGACTCCGGCGAAGCAACTGTTGAATCACCATACTTAAGGTAGCTAGGTATAGTATTAGATTTAGAACGATGTTTTACAAAGCTCCAAAACCGCTTAGGATCCTTTTCAATAGCTGCTTCCGTATTGGCCAGGTAAGTATTATAACAGTCAGTTTCAAGTCTTTTAACCCTATCTCGTAAAAGTTTGAATGTCGCCTCATCTGAAAGCCTACGATATAATTTAAATTTACGGAGATATTTAAACTTTTCTTTAATTATTTTTTTTTTTTTTTTTTTTAACGATGAGGAGTACCAAATTGGGTAGGAGTTGAATGAAACCTGCCTAGTAGGAATAAACTTGTTCTGAATAACAGACATAGTGTCATAGAAGTAACTGACCGCATCACTAAGTGATTTATCATCAAATTCATTGATCCAGTCATGACCCTATCACTTACGGAGACCACACTAACTAAATCAATTACTGTTATATTTGTGGCGCTAAGCCTGTCACTAAACTTATGGATGCTTGTGATCACTTTATTGATCATGTCACTGATTAATTTATGAAAATGTTGATGCACGAATAAAGCAGATTGAAAATAAATAATTATTATATCTTTGTTTAAAACATTTTTTTTATTATTTTAGTAGTTGGTGCATATAATGTAGAAAGATATTGCTTACCTACTATAATAGTCATTACCCGCCGTTCTATCATATTTTTATAATATCTTTCAAAGGTTATTTACATAATAAAAACTTTTCATTCAATTTTAGAATTTATTACCATTAGTCAAAGAAGAAATTTCTTTGAAACTCATCCGAAACGATTATAAAAGTCGTCCATAGAGAAAATTTCACTCAGGAATTTTCGTTTACTTTAAAATTCAGATAAGAAGAGAAAGGCGATACATCACAGTCCTTAAATTACCTGAGGATAGCCTTACAAGTAATATTAGGACGAAATATTACCTAGATTTATATCCACTAAAATTAATGTAGGTGCCTAATATAAGCAAGGTTTTCTCGTAATTCATAGGTCTGGGGTATCCGGTAGGAAGGAGATATTGTATTTATAGTGAACCTGATACTGAGGTTGAAGTTAGGAACGATATATTGAGTGGCTTAAACGGTAATGTACTGAACGGAGAACGAACTATCATTACAGATTTCTTTGTATTTGACGCCGAAATACAAGCACTTGGTTTATTTGGTTCGAAGAAAATAAAATATAAAAATGACAAAGGAATTATTGCAATTATTCTGATACAAAATATTTTACAGCTAGTCAACAGTACGTCTTGAGTCCTATTTAATTTACCAATTTACATAAAAACAGTGATTATTATTAACAGTCTCATATTTTTATCCCCACGAGATTTTTTGGCAAATATTAGAACTACGAAAAAACTATGAATTACAAAAGTTTCCTTACACAAAGAAAATTCAATTTATTTAACGGCCAGCGTTTACTTTTTCTAATTTATTTTTTTACTTCTCAACTTTGACGCGTCGACTCGTAAACACGTCCAGACATGCTTCATAAAGATGTCTGTGTTAAATATGAGTGGAAAAATACATATTTTATATGTATCGTCGCAATTTTCACCCAAAACTAGTGAAGCCAAAGTAAAGGGTTATGATTTTAAGTCTATAGATATAAAATTATATGAAAAACCATACGTATTATTGTGTATCGAATGAGATATAAAAGATATTGAAAGGTAAGATATTGTTTAAGGTCTTGAAGATAAGAAGACAGTCGACGAGCAAAAAAAAAGCACTAATTGGAAAAGAACTAGTGGCCAAAAATTGCATGAAAATGATCCTAGATACTCTAATATCATAATTTTATGTTACTGATGGGAGACGATTACTCTACCGAATTCGCGGTCAACAGCCACAATTCCACAAAATGCTGACATTAAAAAAATACACGGGTGTTTCGCCGAAAATAAAACGAAGCATAAAAGCGAAGCTTGCAAACTCAGCAGAATGTAGGCTAACATAAAATATGAACAATTCACAATATCCCTAGAGATTTATGTAAGGTTAATAAAATTAACAATTTGCTTTCAAGCGTTGATTTAGTGTTTTAATTCAAAATGTTGCTCCGTTGATTTGTTCAGTAAATTGTTGTACTCTTTTATGGATGACAAGGGAATTGATTGCAATGATTTCTTGTTTTACAGGAATTGAGCTTGACACAGATTGAGAATAAACAGCTGCTGGAGGTAACATTTTGATCAGTTGTGAGTCAGTTATATGAGTCACATAACGTTTACGGATAAAAAGATATCTATAGGAAAATATATGACACTACAAATTAAAATTCTATCTATATATATATTTCTTTACTGAAATTTAAAGCAACAAAACTATCAAAAACAGATATTTCACAAACAGAAAAGGATGAAATAAAAAAAAACAAAGAAAAGCAAACTTAAACAGAAATAAGATTTTTCATTTATGTAGTTTGCTATCTATCAGGTCGCAAAACAAATCCTTTTATAAATCCACCAACAAAGCTTTACAACGACAACCGACGATCCATAATACAAAGAAACAAGACAGTTCGCTTTAAAAGACAAACAAAGACGACTCCAGCAAAAAAGCTAATACCAAAGTTGAAAAGACTATCGATCACAAATCAGCAAAGTAATTTCCATCCGCAGCTTCGCTTCCTGGATTATGGACTACACTCTTTGCAAGAGATAAATTAAAAACCATTTTTCAAGTAATTCCCTGGTGGCGGAGCGGACGGTGTAATCTATACAAATTGGACGACCACGCCACACGTTGATACATCAATAGGGGATTGCTCCATGCCATTTTTGTTTACTTCATTGATGGGGTATTAATATTTGCATATCAGTTTTCGATGCAAAATAACGAATGAAATATTATGAGCTGATGGATTGGTGAATAAAGTTGGCTGTGAAAAGCTTTTGGGAATTGATTCAGTGAGTGATAGTGTTTCGGTATTAAATTATTTTTATGGGTATTTAACATTGAAAATATGACATTTCTGAGGTAATATATAAAAAACTATAATATGGATGACTTACTTTATATTTTAGTACAGTGAAAATGTTATCTGAAACTGTCTTTAAAATGTTCCACTGCAGGGCATAGGTTTTTTGTCAAAGTAATTTTAGCCCCGTCATCTCTTACACACATATTATTTTAACCAATCAGCATCATAACCATCCACCGGAAACAGCCTGACCCCAATCTCCCAACAATACGGCGAATAAATAAAAATCGAATATTGCAGAAACTTCGCAAAGAAGTCTTTTATCTCCTGCTACAACAAAACAAACTTAATAAAATCAATACATCCGACCAACAAAGATTAGATCCCAAATATAATATCGTCCATGTCAGGAAAACCGAAAGATGGTACATGTATAGTTACCATCATTACCTATCAAAGAGATTCTACGCAATATCCGGGAGTGACATTTGGTCTCTTTTTTCGTCGATCCCAAAAATTTGACCGAGTGTTTCATCCGGGATCAATGGATCATTTAACTGTCTTTTTCTGTTACTAACTAGTTTCAAGAATGTAAACGGTAGGATCCACTTTGTGGCTTGGAAGTTTATTTCTGTCATCAGTTAGTTTTAATCAGTTGCGATTGGTAAGAAATTGCAATTAAATAATTTGTTAGGTTCAATTTAGTTTTATCATTGTCCTACGTTTTCCTGTACGTGTATTTGAAATAAAACTCAAATCTGTTTGCAATATTATTTCAGTCTTTAATCTTATATTTAATGTTTTTTGCCTATTAAGTAATGACAAGTCTAGCTTTCCAAAGAACTTGATCGAATTTATTTTAAATTAATTTTAACCTTAATCCATCATATTTATGCCCGACGTAGCTTTATTAGTATTTGCTATTCATTGTGCTTCAAAAGTGAATTATGTTGTATATTAAATATAACCATGATAATTCTAAGTAACTCCTTTGAAAATGTATTCTATAAAATAAAAGAGGACTTAAAAATAAATGAAGATGCTGAAGTAGACCACTTAAAGTTTTATTTTCATGGCATTGTTCAACTTTTTACGACACCATTGACAGGTATTAATTGAGGTCTTTTAAAATTATACGGTGAGTGAAGGAACAAATTTAATTTACCTTACCGCGAATGAGTTTGAACATAAAAATTATGTTTTTAATTTAAAAGAACTTTGTCTTCAGTTGTTTTAAAGTCTTGTTTAATTTTACGGCCGTACTTAGAAAGTGGAACATCAGAATTTGGTGATGTAAAGTATACAGGTATACATTTGGCCAGTTGGGTTCCACAATATAGATTATGTTACGATGTTCTTTAGTAGGGTGTGGGTTGTAAATTTGAACCCAGTGGATACAAACTTGAACTACAGGAAGGAGGGTACGAAGGAAAAGGATTAGTTTGCAGTAACAGGTTGCTAGCATATCACGGGAACCCATGTCCCTACATAAAATTCTACCTTTGAAACTGTACTGAAACTTACCTGTTTTATTACCGATCAAATTCTATTTGATGAGTATAGTTCAATCAAATACGATTTTAAATCAAGACATGGTACATTGCAGTGAAAAATGATTTTATATTGACTTAATAATTGTCATTGTTTTATGAAAAGGTAAGTCCACCGCAAAAGTCACCCACATCACTATTTGATCCTTTTTCGTTCACCTGTCAAATGAAATCTCTAGAACCTAAAAAATGACTCCTACCTTTTACAATAAAACGTTCATTTGCTCTCGGCATTGTATCCTCAACCTAAGCTCTCTCCAAACGCTGAACCTTTAAGATGTCATTTTCGAGTTTGCCCCAAGTTTTATTTCCAGCACCCTTATCTAGGGCTGGGGTCTGTATCGATTTTTGTTGAATTAATTTAGTATTATGTGCGATTGGTAACAATAAGGTGTACAAAATATGTATTAATTCAGCTGTTTATGTGTGATATGGACTATGCAGATCAATTGTTTTAAACGAATTTAAGGCGTGTTTAATATTTGTAATCCTACGCCATGACGTTTGGGCTCTTGATAAAGTAGAAAAAGAAGATGAAGAAAACAATCCAAACTAAATGCCGCTCAGAATATAATAAAGTATCACATGAATTCAATTACATCTCTGCAATCAGAATCGATGACATTCATTACAACTTGAAATGATATCTGAGCAATAAATTCGTTTTTATACGATTTCAATTTTAATTTCCGAATAACTTCAACGCATCGATGCCTGTAATCGATACAGGTTTAACCATCTGCTTCCCTACTCGACATATTGGAAGGAAAGAGTTTATTACTTCTCTTTGTTGCGAATGGAACAAAAAGCGGGTTCGACCAGTGTTTACTGTGTGTTGCGAGAAAATATCTTATTGTGGCTGTCGAATCGATTTATGTGTCGTTAAGCGATGTTGGCGTTTTTGGGAGGTATTTCAAGGTTTTGGAGAAACTGTTTTATAGCTATCCTTTAATAAAAGGTTAGTCAGAAAGGGGGTACTAATCCGCAGGCCACTTAAAGTATCACTGATGACGGTTTTAAAACAATTGTTAAAATTTCAAAATTCGATAATTTTTGCTTCCAAGTAAAATAATTTTTATTTTAGTTTTTTCAAAAATTCTTCGTCCTTTCTTTAGTTACGAATTCAGAAAATGGAGCTTCTAATCTATGACCCCAAATATGACTTAAAATGTAACACAGGGCTCATAACTGAGGATAGATAGAATTTAGCTTTTTCATGTAATTTTTGAACAGCAATCATTGAGAATCAGCGAAATATCGCTGAAACTATTGACTTTTGGGGAAAGTTGTAGCACAAAAGTTATTCATTATTGTGGGTACTTTAACACCCTTTCGGATTAGTACCCCTTTTCTGACTAACCTTGTACCTAGATGTGAAAATAGTTTTTTTTTCTATCTTTTGGTAATTGTTGTATCATAATCAGCAGCAGCAGCTAGCTCGGTAAGGTTAATTAGGAAATATGGGGCTTTGTAAGAAGAATTCTTAGAAGGAAGCAATTTTGAAAGAACTGCCTCGATGGTCTAGTGGTAGCAAGCACGACTGCTAAGCGTGAGGTCCTGGGTTTGATCTCCAGGTCGGTCAAAGTGTTATTGGGTTTTTCCATCTGGAATATCTCAATAGCAGCCCGTAGTCTGGATTTGTGCCCGGTTGATAGCAATAGGCTCGCCCCCTATTACATGGGACTTAAACATAAAGACGAAATGTGGGTGGACTATACACCTCTGCCCTACCCTTCGGGGAATGTTTGCGAATGTTATGTTATGAAGCAATTTTAAACTTGGTAACTATTTTCATGAATTTCATATTTAAAATTTATTTCAGTGTATACAACTTTCTTTTTTCTAGTCTAGATTTGCTGTAGCTGATGCCAGGGAACGCTTAAACCAAAATTTGTTTTTTCACGAAACAACGTTTTTATTTTTATTATGTTACTGTTATTTGCATTTCAACCGCTAAGTACATTTAAGCATTAACTTAGTTTGTTTACCCCACGTTCACTATTTTAAATAATATTCACGCCTGCGAATTTCTATTTTGTTTTCAATCATATTTCGAATTGTTTTTTGTCTAGACCGAAATTAATTCTGAAGTGAAAATAATTAAGTTAGCTGTTACTAGAATTTAGAAGTAACAAGAGCTCATGTCAACAATATTTTTGAGTATTTAATTCCAGTGTCTGTTAAAATAGAATTGAGTTGAGTTAGTAATACTCTGAGAGGGATTTTTGTTCCATTTGTGAGTACAAAATGTACGTGAAATGAAAATTCATTTGTGTCTGTTGTCTAACGTAATGAACGTTGTGTGGTTTTGGCTACAAATGGATCACGCCATCAATTCCCGTGGGTCTCGTAAAAGGCGACTAACGGATGGGCAGTACTATCCACCTGGGTATTGATAAAACTACCAAAATAGCTAAAGCTAAATATCAAACACTTTTTACTAATTGTTGTTTATTAATTTTAGGTTTAAATCTTCTTCATGCTTTATGTGGGATATTTTTTGAGCATGCTTGTAACTTGTCTATTTGTTTTATGGTTCTACAGGATGGGTCAAAAATCGTGGATCGAACGAAACAGGGCGATAGTTGGGGTGAATTGCAGTAAAAATTGTCTATGTGGTAGAGCCCTAACTTGATCTCCTTAAAAGTTATGACAATATGAGTGTTTTTAAGAAAATACCAAATTTTGTAATAAATAGGCAATTACAGTAAAATGCGTAACTATTTTAAAACAATTAATGGTGTTTAGTTGCTTGAAAGTGCTTTTATGACCGTGAGTATCATGATTTATGAGTATTGGCACTTTTTTCAATATCTTTTAAGTCTCACGAAAAATTATTTGTAACTTTAGAAAATTACTGTAAAAAAAATGAACTACCAAAAAATGCTGCAAATAACCCCAACTATCGCCCGTTTTCGTTTGATCCACGAATTTTACCCACCCTGTATAAGTTGTATTAAAATTCATTACAATTTTCAAAAATAAATATTTTCCCTGATCGTGTCTGTTACTAAGAAAATAAATTCCACAAAAGAATTAACCTTGTAAACTATCCTATTTGAAGTAATAGCAGAAGACATTAAAAAAAAATTATCAGATAAGAATAAAACTCGTGCCATACAGTTCTATTCATTGTCAAAATGGGAACAGGGTTGTCAATCAATGCGAATAATAGAAAAATAATGAACGGATTAGATTTACGAATTACAAGTCTCTCTAGGCTCTAGAGAATTAAACGGTGGTAACTTGCTTGTACACACGGCTACAGATCAAGCTATACATTTCCAGTATAAGCTGATCTCGCATTGTATAGGATTTCCCTATAAGAGAGGTCAGTGTAAACTGGATTTGTATAGCTTGATGTGTAGCCGTGTGTACCTATTGACGTTTGAAAGTAAACGTTCCTAAGGTTTTTTACTTTGTCAAATAAAAAAAATGTGCGTATGATGTTTGCAGTAGTGGCGTAACTACCGCATGGCTAGGCGCGGCAATGCAGCGGGGCCCCAAACTCGAAGGGGGCCCCTCGAGTTTCGGCTTCCATGAACGACGTTCGAAAAAGTTATACAAGGTTAGTCAGAAAGGGGATACTAATCCGAAAGGGTGTTAAAGTACCTATAATAGTGAGTAACTTTTGTTCTACAACTTTCCCCAAAAGTCAATAGTTTAAGAGAAATAGCTGTTCAAAAATTACAAAAAAAAGTCTCTAAAATCCATCTATCCCCAGTTATGATCAGCTGTGTTTACATTTTAGGTCATATTTGGGGTCATGAATTATAAGCACCATTTTTTGAATTTGTAACTAAAGCAGGCATGAAGAATTTTTGAAAAAACTAAAATGAAAATAATTTTATTTGGAAAAAAATATATCGAATTTTGAAATTTTAACACTTGCTTTCAAACAGTCATCAGCGATACTATAAGTGGGCTTCGGATTAGTACCCCCTTTCCGACTAACCTTATATAATATCCCAGTTGAATAAAGAATTTTTGACTGTAACTTTTTGGCCCCTGAGCAACGACTTTTACTTGATAGCGTGACAAACAAACAAAGTTTCACATTTATAATATTAATAGGAATTACGATTAAATAATTATCTGCTGCGTTATACATAATGCTTTGTAGTAAATAGCTTTGCTTTATTATGCCTTGCAGTGGCCGATAAGGAGCTGATAATGAAGTAGTTTTGCACCTTCAAAGTAGGTATTTAGTTTAGTTTAAATAGGGCCCCAATTTCATTTTTACCCCGGGGCCCTTGGTTACATAGCGACGCCACTTGTTTGCAGTCATTGTTAAAACGCTCTTCATCAAGAAGATTTTCTTCTTCTTTCGATAAAAATATTATCTAGGCAGTACTTAGTTAGTATAGCCAATCAGAGGACAACGTTTTCCATAGAATTTCATCTCACAGTAACCTTCCCCATACTTTACTTCAGTCGATGTATCTTCACCATTCTTTTGGGATTACCCATTGTTGCCGTGAGGGATCAATAACATTATACCCCTAGCGACATTGGAAGCCGAATTTAAAGAGAGTACCTAAACACAAATCCCTTTTGTATCGATTTTCCTCATATTTTTTCTTGTAACGATTATATTTTACAAAAAATGTTGTTTGTGATCATCGAGATATTATTCGATTGTAGATTTTTGTTCGGCATTTTTCTTGTTAGCTCATTAGACATGTTACTGGTTTGCTTGTATTGTCAGCTAAAAATCTTTTGTGAGAAGATCTATGGAATACCACAGATTCATAAATTTTGTGATAGACACAAATCTTACCTTTAGGGCCAGTTACAGTTACTTTTACAAATATATCCAGATTAAAAAAAGGAATATGTGACGGTGGTAGTGGTGGCGACTAGCGAGGTGCGCTTATAAAAGGGCCAGCACGCTGCACTTCGTGCTTCACACCGATAATTCAGCCCTCATCAAGCTGTCTCCCCCCCCCCTAAGTCCACGCCAGCAACGCCCTAAGCCGAGGTCCGAGTCCCACTAGGGGTCGCCCTTAGTGCTGTTGTTGCAGGTAGTCATGATGTTAGTGTAGTACAAGTAGTTAGCTTAGGTTAAGTATTTTACTTCCCCCCCATTGGCTGGAGACCCTTCAGGTCACGCCAATAACTGCCCGGTTACGTAGAAACCGTCCCCTAGGACGACCTACAGCAATCAAATAAAAAAAAAAAAAAAATACCTTCGTGCTCTCACGCGCCTCAGCAGCCGCCAGTTAAGTACTACCAACTACACCTGAAGACCCTGAACTCCTCGTATTGTAATAGAACCACGCCCTGTAAACTAGTCTTTGTTATAATTATTAAAATATATTATTTTATGGTTAAAGTTTTTTCCTTAATAAATACACTCCTGCTAAACTGCTTCTTGCTAGATTCTGATTTTATGTGCACATGCTCGTTAAAGGTTGACTCCTCAAGCCACCCTTAACCCGCTAAGCGTGACAAACAATAAATGCTATAAGCACCATTCTGCCACAAAATACTAAATCTTCAGTTCTTGCAACATTACTAACGCAAGATGACCAATGAGTTTATATTTTTCTTATCTCCAAGATAAGTGTGACAGTAATTTAAAATTAATCAAGAAGATTCCTCCAAAAAAAAAAGACATAAAATCTTACGAGTATATCCTTCGTCACTGACACGAGATTCTCCTAAAAGGTTTCTTAATTCAATTCATCAAGCCCTAAGTCTACACTTTGACCAAATGAGCGAAGTCGCCGACAAATAGTGACCCATTGACCTCTATTTATCTCTTTACGCTCTTTTTCCAAGATGCCCCTAAGCCCGGAACTAAGCGCGGTCTTTGTTTAACACTGAGATAAGGCAACCGTCTGATTTGAATTAGGAAATTGAGGCACCGAATTTGGGCGCCGTAGCAAGCCCATTTATTTGCAAATAATTCAGACGCAGAATTAAATTTCTTCATGTTTTTAAAGCAATTTATTTGAGAGTTTCCAATAATTTATTTTTAGATGTTAAATTAAATAAGGTCCTTTATGTAGCAATAATTTGTTTTATGTGTTTTGAATTAGACATTTTCACGATAGCGTTCCTTTTACGTTGGGTCTGTTAGAATAAAACGATAAAAAAGAACACGTTTTAATATTTCTCGGTTAACGTTTTGGTATAAATAGGAGCACGTGTAAAATTTTTATCCTCTTCAGAAGTCGGAAATGAATAAAGGAAACGACGAGTTGAGGTTAACTTATAGGAAAAGCGTTGATTAGAAACCGTCGTCGTTGAACTATTGAACCCACGTTTTACACAAGCACACTTAAATTAATTGGAAGAGCTAACAAGAGTACCTATTAGGAATGCACTAATAGAATTAGAATTGAAAATAATTGTGCCACACCATTTCTTGCGGATTATATTATTACTAGCTTTTGACCGCGGCTTTGCTCGCGTTAATTTATAATTAAAAATAAACTCTTAACAGACTACTAAATTTTGTTTAATAACTAGCTTTCGCCCGCAGCTTCGCTTGCGTGAAATTTTGAACCCGTTAAGTGACGATTTTCCATACAAACTTTCATCCCCTATTTAACTCCCTTAGGGGTTGAATTTCGAAAAATCCCTTCTTAGTGGATGCCTACGTTACAAAAGGAACCTACTGTCAAAATTTCAACTTTCTAACCCCAGCGGTTTAGGCTGTGCGTTGATAGATCAGTCAGTCAGTCAGTCAGCTTCTCCTTTTAAATGTATCGATGTAATTCAATCATGATTCGAAAGACACGTGTTGCCATCTACTATCGTTATTGTTGTTTTCCTCGGGAACAGTATTTTTTTTAGGGATGAAAGGTAGCCTATGTCCGTTTCTGTACAACTGACAACGTATATGAAAAATTTCAGCATGAGCGGTTTAGTGGTTTAGGCGTGAAAAGGTAACAAACAAACAAACTTACTTTCGCATTTATAATATTAGTTAGGAAGTTAGGATTAAGATTCTAGTAAATCATTGGCAGTTTATTGAAGCATCTGTTTACATTACAATGTGAATTCTTTTTAATCTTTCTGCCTAGCCTTTTTCCGTCTATGTTAGGGTCAGCCGTCAGTCTAACCAGAAGCGACTGAATATCAGTATTTTACATGGACCAACATCAACATAAGGTCAATTCTCTTAATTAAAAATTTTCAAAATATAGTTTCGATCTAGTCTCAGTCTAGTCTCAATCTCATAACTATGACAAATGGTATTCTTGTTCTTTGACAAACAACGTCAAACGTGAGATTATATTGAAATGAGATAGAAATGAGATTGAAAGTTAACCGAAGCCAAAAGGGTATTCTGGTTACATTATGAACTGAGCCATTTAGACAAGATGGAATTCTCATTTTTTTTCTAGAATTTTAGTCTATGACTGTTGATATCGGTAAGCTATCAGGAATAGATTTTAAGTTGACTAAATTGACATTATATCGAGATTAGACTGAGATGATACTGAAACTGGACCGAACTTTAAGTGTACCAGAATACCACTTTTTATTCAATTCATAATTTAATCTCAGTTCGGTCAACCTTCAGTCTTACATCAAATTAATGACGATAATTGGGCTTCACCACCGCAACCCAGTTAGATAGTAGCTAAGGTGAGACCGGTTGTCAGACTTTCGGGCTTCTGACTACCCGTAACGACAGCTTAACGTGCTCTCCGAGACACGGAGGGGTCTCTATAAGTAACGAAATAGTCACCCATCCACAAAATGACCGCGGCAAGAGCAGCTTAGCCTTGAAAATCGTATGATATATTATTCGCGGTTAGGGGCCGTCCATTAATGACGTGATGTTTTTTTAACATTTTTTAAAGCCCCTTGGTAATACGGGGTGAGGTTAAAGACTACCCCCCCCCTCCCCCCACCCAAAATCACGTGTATTTTTTAGTATCTTTTTAAATTCTTTCTGAGCCACACTAGGTTTTTTTCCTTTCTTATACTCTGCAAATAGGTCTTTATACAGACCACCTAGTTTAGACATTGTTTTAATGCAAAACGTACGAGGTAACGGTTTACGCATGTACCTATTCGGCACCAAAATAACAGAATAACTGGCGACTGGCAAATTTTAGAAATGGCGCGTTTGACGAAAAAATTAATATACGTAATATCTTACTACACCCCCCTCCCCCCTTGTGTGATTACTGGATTACGTGATTAATGGATGGTCCCTTATTAATTAGCCACAAACCCATCTAATGTTATTTCTATTTTATGAATTGAATTTTCATATATCTGCATTCAATAAGAAGATTTTTCTTGCTAAACAAAGCATACACAAACTACTTTTGTAATTTTCCACGGTACTTTTATGAGTAAAAATTGCAGCCAGCTGTAATACCGTACGAGTCATAAAAGTCCGCTTAGAAAAATGTTCCATTTGTTATGTGTCAGTTAGGCTCACATTGTTTCACTAATATTTTAAACTGGCTAGCGTTTCTAGCTCAGTTAGGCTTTCCATCTTTCTGGGCTTTAGTACCTTGTTCCTCTTCTGCATGTTTTACAATTTCAGACTTTGGTAAATCTTCGTCTTCTATCTTTTCATCAGTTTTAGTTTTATTTCTTGTATAGTATGTTTTTGTTTTTTATCTGCAGCATAGTCATTGTATTCCTTTAGGGTGTCATAAAATGCCAGCCAGTTTCTTCATCAACAACTAAAGTAATTAGTAAAAGTATTAACTTTTACTTGACCCTTAATGATACGACGGCAAATGTGTTTCTTTATTCAAGCAACAGCTAAAGTTCAAAGGAGCTGCCATAACACAAACGTCGTAATTTCCCCAAAAAATCGTGGGGATATTTTTTTACAGATGGCATCACTGCAATTTTACTGTCAACTAGTGCCAAATGTCAAAGTGAAAGTTCTTTGTGACGTTACTTTGGCTCTTACTTTTGATGAAGAAACTAGCTGTTAGAAAGGTCTAACCTACAACTTGATAAAATGACGTTTACTTTAGCTTTCACAGCAGCTTATTGAGCAGTAAAGGTTAGAGGCAAAAGTAACAGTAAAAGCAACAGCTAAAAGTGTAAAGAAACAAATTTTACCGTTACTTTGACTTATCACGTTACTTTGGCTGTTACTTTTGATGAAGAAACTGGCCGGAAGGGATCAGAAGATACTATCGATTCTTTCGTAGCATCCACTTACATCTGTTATCATTTATCATACTATGATAATCATTTGTCCTCTCTAACTCTTCAGGATTGGCAGGCCTTTTAAATTGCCAATTCTGAAGGGTTGGTAATGTAAATGGACCAGTGCAAAACCAAAATCTGTTTCATGACTATCAATGGCTTATGCTGCAATTTTATCACTATCCTCTGATCTTCTGATCTTTTTATAAGCTGGCCCATCATTCTGATTTGTATAGAGTTTAAACTGAAACCAATTTTCCCGTAGTTATACAAGTTATATCCGAATTCGTGTAATTCCTTCAAACCTAGTGATCACATTCAACCTAGTGACACAGATGGACAATGCCTACCATTGCCAAAAAAAAAGACGAAACATGGTATTCTGTTTCTGCGTCATTTTAGCGCCCCCAGTTAATTGATTGCGTAGAACGATATAGTGCTAGTCGTTCATAAATTTATGCGTTTTTTTTTTATCTTATTTAGATACTATCGCTTACCCCTATCGCAAGACAAAAAATAATTTTAATTATATATTTTTAATCAAGTTAAATCCCGTGCGGGGTTCTATACAATTAATAGATCATGTGGTTCGAAGGAATTTCACGAATTCGTTTACATACACCCTATAATTTATACAATAACCCTACCAAGTTTAATAGTTATACGATAACCAACAAACAACACTAGTTGTTCGTCTTCTAGTGTTACCCAAAGGAATCATTGTTATTGTGGGCACTAAAATTGTTGGAGCATAACATTCGTCCGGGCGTGTCATGTCTTTACAAGGACAATTAAGCGTATGCACTCTTGCAAGCTATATTGGGTTTTATATGTTCCGCGATAGAGTCCTTAAATCCTGCAGAGGTTTTGGGTCTATATGCTCTTGTGTCGTTTATTACGCAGTGTTTACTTACGAGTCACGGGAAAATAATAACCTTTGCGATGTGAGGACCTTTCGATATTTGTTCCCGGTTTTTAAATAACCGTCGCGACTTTTATGATTTTTGTGTAAACTTTTACGTGTGCGTTTGTTTGAGGTTTTAGTGAGTTTACGTTCTAGGAAAAAATTTAAGCGCTTCTGCCCTGTTGAACTCGTATCTATGTAGTACACACGGCTACACATGTCATCAAGCTATAAGTTTCCAGTTTACACTGACCTCTCACTGTAAGGAAATCCTATACAATGCGAGATCAGCTTATACTGGAAATATACAGCTTGATCTGTAGCCGCGTGTACAAACGGGTGCCCGTGTTTTTGCCGAAGTATTTTATATCGAATTTCATTAGCCGACAAAGATTCGTCGACATAATCTTTGCCGAAGCAATTTTTAGCCTATTTTGATTTCGCCGAATGATTACTAGGCCCCATAATTATTTGGCCAAAAAATCATTGAGAAATTTAGTTTTAGTCGAATACTTATTTGGCTACTGTTTAATTTGCCAAATAAGTTTTCGCACAACATTATTTTCACACAGCGGAATGTAATGTTAATCCGACTCAGCGCACCCCGACTACACGTGGTCAGACTGTCCTATCCTTAGAATATTATTTAAAAGCGTGGAGCCAGAAGCTCGCGAAGGAGGTCCTGAGTGGAACGAGTGCACGAGGCCGAAGCGCAGCGAGTGGGGACAGCAAGTGGGTGGCTCCCGAGTGTAGCGCTTGTCGAGTGTCCGAGCGAAGTAAAGGGGCGACAAAGCGAGTCTTCTGGCGGAGCAAACCTAGAAACACTTACATGCTTGCTTGCTTTCTTGCTTGCACGATGGAAAAATGAGCCATCTAACAAGTGTAAAGTGGCCAATAATACAGTTGACTAATGAAACAGTGGCCAGCAGACTAGTCAGCGTAACAAAAAGTTACAAAACATAATTAGAGACGTTAATCATTCGGCGTTTTAATTATTCGGCGAAATGAAAAGTGGCGAAAAGTTGTCGGCCAGATAAGAATCGGCTAATAATATTTCGATATTCTAACAGAGAACCAGTACAAAGTAATACAATTAAATACTCTAATTTTCTACTACATATTTATATTTTAAACTACATGAAGGTTTGTTCATGAATTAACAAAGCATACAATAACATAACTTGCTAAAATTACAATTTAAAATAACGGGAAAACGGTAAAACCAAAATTGTTTCTTTTTTTGTTTTTAATCATTTCCCTACAATAGTATTTCTACTGTACCGTGGGTGCGTTTACAGACACAAGTCTTCACATGCATAAACGTCCAGACCTGGAAAAACTGTCTGTACGCTATACAGATATTTTTTCCGTGCGGGAATCGCACCTACGACCCGTGGCATTGAAGCCAATCGCTCAGCCACTGCACCAAACTTGTCGTCAAATGTTGCTATTGCAGTTACAATGGCAAAACTTATGTTTTCGAATAAAAATTGTTCTTTTAAATCACTGCTAACGAACGAGTAACCGAGCAATATATTTCTTTCATCTCACAGAAAAATTATCGCTTTAAAAAACCCTCATATTAATTTTTCTCAAACAAATTATAATACTGTTGACTACACACAAACAAAGTTTGAAACAACTCGTTGTTATCAAACAAAACTCAACGAGGCTTAGTTGGTACGGGGAAATACACAAAACATCTTTAATTACATCTCCAACATTGTTTTCTACAAATAGATCAATAGCTTTTACCCCTAACACGGAATAATTACCTTTATTTCCTGAACTACAAAGGTCATTATGGTTTAAAGTTTAAAGTATGCGATGATCGCAGTACATGTCGATTAAACGGACTGTTTTAGTATTTAACGTTTCATAGTTTAAATAAGAACAAAAGGTTGGTGCACACAAGGTCTTTGTAGTTTATTTTCGTATATTTTTAATGTATTTTATAGGATAATATTAACAGGGATGTGTTTGATGAAGGATGTAAGCTTGAATTCAACATCCCTGACGGTAAAATATATGTCGGAAATGCAGAGGGATTTTTATCCGAAATATCATCGGTGTCCGCCATGTTGCACATGGTTGAATAGAATCAGTGCGCACACCCGGCGCGGTCGAGCTCTGGATGTCAAATGTGTCGTGTCACTAGCCTTGTGTAGTTCGTGAACGATGAACGAATAGGAACCGTATCTTCGCACTGTACTAGAAGAAACGTTTCCGAACGCTGACTTGTAATCGGTCTAATAGGTCAAATAGCTCTTTTCGAACTCGTATCTTGTAACCTGTGCGAACGAGAATGAGAAATGAAATAGTCACTGATTGACAGATACGTCATACGAATTCATTCCATGTCTGCGAATGAATGAGAACGAGAGAGAATAGCCGACGAATGATGATGCTACCCGAACCCGACCGGCCGAATTCGCAAGAATGAGATGAGATGAGCGTTATTTAAATGGCGTAGTGTCTATTTTAGCTTATAGAATAAAAGACCGAATAGAGCTATTAGAACTAATAGAATGAAATAGTTCACTGTCCGAAATGAACTAGTACGGAGCGATCTTAAAAATGACCGAGCAGGCACAAGACTACGTGTCGCTAACACACTAGTCTCACTTCAGCATCTGACAGATGTCGAACGTCACATACGACAGTTCATTTGACAACCTTGGCTAGAACTCAACTCAATGACAGCTGTTATCGATCTGATTAATCGACTAGAGTATCTCAAACACAAATAGATGGCGCCACTAGTACGTAAACAAGCCGTTTACTTCACTCCTCCGACATATAAGTAAATGTTTATATCCTTAATATTGTTTAACTAGATAGAGAAATTCCAAACGACGGTGCTGATTCTCTTGTTCACCAACTAAACTAAAATTAGAGAATTGCTATTTTTTACCAACAGACAGCGCGAGAAAAGGACGGTGATAGATAAGAACTGTGCCATAGCCATCCAATGCGTTAAATTAAACCGATTTATTTCGGTTAAGGTACGAGTTGGTAGCCGACTGCATACAGCAGCAGCATACGACATGTCACTACAACACTACGGGTTCCCATGTATTTCTTTGAAATGACTTCCGCAGCTAGCAACACGTCGCTCGACTTCGCGTCGTACTACCGCAGACGACGTGTCGTCCGATCGCAGGTCAGCAGTGCCACAGACGGCGATTCTGGAGCGATGACACGTTGAATCTTTCTCAAAAAATGATTTTTCCAATTCCGAGAAAGAAAAACTGATAAACCAGGTGGCCCAATATCCTGCACTGTACGATGCATCTAACAAAAACAAAAGATACGACAGTAAATCGCGATCGCTAATCCCAAACAGGTCTTCTATCTTGTCTCACGGAACATACAGAACTAACTGGAATACTCGTACGACGTGTCGTCTGCTGCTGCTGTTGGGTTCGAAATCATGACTGCATACAGCAGCAGCAGACGACGTGTCTTAACGACATGTCGTTTGCTGCTGCTGTATGCAGTTGGCTACGAACTAGTATCTTTATAGAACGAAATGATTATCGGTTTCGTTCTGAACAAACACATTATGCGAAACCGCTAAAAACCGTTACAAACCGATAGCCTAGATTTTTAGTAACAAAATACATGGCAACAAAAAAAATTTCAAAACACATAAATGACAGTCAACAAAACTTCAATAAAAACCATTAACGGAATAAAAACAAAACCCCATGTATCATAGAAAAACGCAATCTCTCTATTGAGTCAGTTCTACTGTTCATTTTATTTCCAAACATATTTTATTTGTTTAATGGACATTTTATTGGGAGGCCATTTTATCGCGACACTTCACAATGAAATATTTCAATATTCGATTGAACTAAAATATGCGACGTATGTATTGCCATTCAGTTTGAGCAATGTATGTCGTTCACTGTATTAAGTGAAAGCAAATATGAGTCTTCGCGTACCGGAAGGCGCAGCGTGGGTAGGCGTCCCACAAGGTGGACCGATGATCTGGTGACAGTCGCAGGAATCTGCTAGATGAGAGAAGCACAGGACAAGTCGATGTGGGGATGCTTGGCGGAGGCCTATGTCAAGCAGTGAACGTTTTGCGGCTGAATGATGATGATGAAATATGAGTCAACAATGTTGCTAAACTGATATACATACTGAACGTAGTAGAAAACACCAACTTGGAAACCGCACTCTAGCTTATTTTTTTTCTATTGGACTGCTGTAGATGGTCCTAGAGGACCGTTTCTACGTAACCGGGCAGTTATTGGCGGTACCTGAAGGGTCTCCAGCCAATGGGGGGGAAGTACAATACTTAACCTAAGCTAACTACTTGTACTACACTAACATCATGACTACCTGCAACAACAGTACTAAGGGCGACCCCTAGTGGGACTCGGACCTCGGCTTAGAGCGTTGCTGGCGGGGACTTAGGGGGGGAGACAGCTTGATGAGGGTTGAATTATTGGTGTGAACCGCACTCTAGCAACATAATTTTTTTATATGGCAACTTGTAAAGTGCATTCAACCCACGAAGACGCACCCCAATCCTTTTTGTGGGAGGTAGCCGCGTGGCGTATACACACATCTCTTATTATTTTACATTAGTGAGCGTATGCACACATCTAACTATCGTGCAGCGACAGAACTAATACAATCATCATTGAGCCGAAAGACGTCCACTGCTGAATATAGGCCTCCCCCAAGCCATGTTGGGGGGTTTGTACTAATCGCCACGCTTGGCAGGCGGGTTGGCGATCGCAGTATGGTTGTTAAAATACTCAGAGAACGCTGCTGCCCATCGTCTAGTGAATCCCTTAGTCGCCTTTTACGACACCCATGGGAAGAGATAGGGTAGTGCTATTATTTACATTTGACACCACAAGGTACCTACTAATACGATACCAATTTATAATGTACACTTTTGCATTGTAGCAATTTAGACAAAGACTGGGGTGCATATTCGTGGATTGAACGCTCTATTAACATTACAGCTAGCATCGTCTTTTGAATGATCCACAAAACAAACTATTGAAATAAAGTATAGTCTAGCCATTTTAAATTCGTATATAAGGTAAGCAAACCTTTGATCATGAAGTAGTCCTTTTGATTTAAGATTCGTTTAAAAATACACATTTTAAGAAGATTAAAGAATAAGTAAAAGTTTTAAAAAAATGTGTACTCTAAGACTCATATAGAATGTACTCAAATTTGTTTTTATGAAATTACATAGGTACACAAAACAAAAAATCCAGGTATACTTCAACTTTAAAAATCATTTATTCAAACTAAAATTACTTAGTCCTTTTGGAACTTCAATGTTACAAAAGACAACCCCTAAAAACACTCGCCCTTAACCGCTTCCTAGTGTATATACTGTGAAGAAGAAACGGTGCAACAAACTCCCCAGCAACACAGTTCTGTCTGTCTGACTAACAGTTACTCTTGTGTGTCATGCCAATACGTAGAAATAAAAGCTTGTAATCTATTTAAAACGATTTCTTTTATTATTCTCCTGGATTACACTAAGAATTAAGAGTGACTTGTGGCTACTTAACAACAGCTGCAATCATACGATTTGCGTGGTTAAGCAACGCTGCCACGGGCTGACCGTGGCAATCGTGGGCGATAGCGCCCTTTTGTGGGCGCTAAAGGCCAACAGGGGGCGGTAAAGAGCGTTAAAAAAATGGGGCGCTGGAAAATAATTTATTCTCAAAGTGGGCGGTAGACGAAATAAGTTTGAGAGCCTCTGGGTTAGACTGTACACATCGAGACCTTTCCAAGCCTCGCAGAGCACGTTAAACCGTAGATCCCGGGTATCATAAGAATATCTATGAAAGTTTTTACGGGTAGTGAAAAGCCCGAAACTCTGACAACTAGTCTAACTTTAGGATATCGGCATTGCTCAGTAACTGAATTGCGAAGATCTGATGGCAGTCGCTCCATGTAAAATACCGGTAGTCTGCCGCATCTGGTTAGACTGGAAGCTGACCCCAACATAGTTGGGAAAAAGCTAGGAGAAAGAAGATTACACAAAGAATTTCAAACACTCGCTCCAAGATAATATTTAACTTATCAAGTACTGTAATTATAGACACAATAGATAAACAATGGCACTGACGATCCGGATCGTCGCGCGGGCCGCTAGCGGTTAAATTGAAATATACTATGTGTGTAAGTAACTTTATATTTGATGTAGTGTCGGGAACTTCGTGGAGTGAGCGCCATCTGTTGTCCGCCACCTAACTAATCGTGACGTCAACATCGGACCACCACTGCCCGTTGGAGGGAGGAGACCGGCTCGCTCGGTGCGCCCGGAGGATTGCTTCTTAGACCGTACGACGGAACACTCGTCTAGAGTATTCTGTGTAGATCAGCTGAAGAAGTCTGACCTTTTATATCTGACTAGCTTGTCCTTATTTTATGATCTTGTAATAACTTGTAATAATTATCTAAAGTATTATATTGTGATCTAGTTCATGTTACTAACACTAACCCAAATACAAGTACTCTTAGTGGTGGAGAGTCTATGTTGGTTTTATTTACTACATTTACCTTGCTCACAATCCTGACATACCAATATTAGCAATAACTGTAATGATAGAATCACTCCTTATCGATTAAATTGTAGTGTCGCTAACAGTAGGTAATATTATTGCCAAAAATGTTTTCAGTGTCTTTGTTTAATTTTAATAGCGTATACCATTCTTTGCAGTGCACCTACCATGTTTTCTCTCCATCACCCTAAGGGCCTATGCACACGGCGTCTTTTCTACGCGCCGTCGACGCGCGTTTCCGTCAAACTCCATACATAAAAATCACAATGACGTTTTTTAAGTATGAATTATGACAGAAACGCGCATCGACAGCGCGTAAAAAAGACGTAGTGTGCATAGGCTCTAAGGTCGACTGGTAAAAAATTCCTTAGGCTTAAAACGCACTAGCGGCCAGCCGCATGCGGCGTGCCGCTTGCGGCTGGCCGCATATCGACGCGCGATAGCGCACGACGGCTGGCCGGAAATCAGTGCGTTGAGATCGTGCGGTTTCATGTAAAAATCGATGTGCGGCCAGCCGCAAGCGGCACGCCGTATTGCGGCTGGCCGCTAGTGCGTTTTAAGTCTAAGGCATTAAGTCCGCCTCTGTACAAATTTTGTGCGAAAGTATAAATAAATAAATAAAAATATTCAATTTCTTTTCAAACATTTTATCAGAAGTTGAAACCGTAAAAGGGATGGTTTATAAAGAAAAACAAAAAGGTACGGAATGTCACAGGGAAACCAAGCTATTTTCGGCTAAAAAACAGGGTACGAATCAAACCTTTTTCGGGATACATGTTTTACAAAAACGAAGTGTCAGACACGTGTTTGTGAAAGAGCAGTTGTGTGTTCGTGCTCGTGTTCTATTGAATTTTATTTGCATGCCCTACATTTATATTTAGCAATGTAACATTTTTTGAAATGAGAAAAATGTTATGAATTTTGTTAGACTTTAGATGAATTGAAAGCCCTATTTCTCTAACTGGCTAAAAATAAAAACCGGGCGCATGAAGGGTTCCGTACCATTATCTATAAAAAGGCAAAAAAATCACGTTTGTTGTATGGGAGCCCCCTTAAATATTTAATTTATTCTGTTTTTTAGTATTTGTTGATGAAGCGGCAACAGAAATACATCATCTGTGAAAGTTTCAAGTGTCTAACTATCACGGTTCATGAGATACAGCCTGATGACAGACGGGTGGACGGACAACGAAGTCTTAGTAATAGGGTCCCGTTTTACCCTTTGGGTACGGAACTCTAAAAACATCACTTCAGGCTGTCAACGTTCAATACTGGACATAGGTCTCCTAAAAACAACCTTCTGTGGAACAAGTTTCATAATCACCACATTCTTATTACCTCAAAGTAGGATGCTTGCTGGATTTTTTTTAAATATCCACCATTCCTTTAACAAAATGTCTCTCTAATGCAGTCTTTCTCTTACGTCATCTCTCTTTATTGCAATCTATTTCTAGCATAATGTCTCTCTAAGGCGTGAATTACACAGAAGCGGCGTAAGATGCAGACAGGGCGCATGCGCACCGCTTTCATACATTTTTTGCGAAAAAGATTTGAAGCGGCACGACAAAACGTGAAAGCGACGCGCCTGCGCCGTATCTGCACCTTATGCTTTTTCTGTGTAATTCACGCTTAACAGAGTCTGTGTCTAAAATAACCTCTTTCTGCCATAATACGTGTAAACGAATTCGTGTAATTCCTTCAAACCGGTTGATCTACTGGTTACACAGATTAACCCTAAATGGGTACTTCCGAAAAAAAATTCAAAAAAAAACTTGGTTTCCTATTTCTGAGTCACTTTAGAGGCCCGAGTCAACTGATTGCAAAGAGCGATATCGCGTTAATCGTACCCGCCAGCCGTGTCACTGTACTTTCATTAATTTATGCGTGGCCCAGAAATGACCACAGACATATTTTTTTTTTCCTTTTTTTTTTCTTATTTTTTACTGATTCTCTATTAAGTGGCTTAGATACGATCAAGTAACGTTATAACATGAAAAAAAAAAAGTTTTATTTTTTTATTTTTAATCAAGCAAAATCCCGTGCGTCGCCAATCTACACCATAGTAGATCATGTGGTTTTAAGGAATTACTCGAATTCGTTTACTCTGTATTTAAATTTATGAAAAAAAAAAATTAGGTACTGTGATTTAGTTTTCGTAGATTTTTTATTTTATATATTCTGTGATCATCATTTTAATGTGAATGGGTGTCTCTGTCTGTTTAACATAATCTCTATTCAACACAATACCATTAAATTTAATATAATTACTGTTTATATTCTATGATCATGATTTAAAGTATTATGGATGTTCGTAACCTAAAATTAACAAATTTCATTTTATTTTGATTTT
Organism: Amphipyra tragopoginis; assembly: GCA_905220435.1. Classification (NCBI taxonomy): domain Eukaryota; kingdom Metazoa; phylum Arthropoda; class Insecta; order Lepidoptera; family Noctuidae; genus Amphipyra; species Amphipyra tragopoginis. The sequence goes on along the minus strand of HG991997.1, from coordinate 26,618,472 downwards.
ACCATCACTCACTAACGTAATCTTGCTCTAATATAATCTCACCCTAAGGCCTCGTTCAGATAGACGCGGGATAAGCGCAGCGCGTGCGGTGTGGCGCCGCGCGGCGCTTTGCGCGTTTTCTCCGTTTACGGAGAAACTGCACGTGTAGCGGCAGGCGGGGCCCGCGGCGTCAACCGCAGCGTTGCACGAATACAAACATATGGTAATGTGTAGTTCCGTTTATGAAGAAGCGGAGCGTTGTGCGGCGCGTGGTGCTGTGCGTGGGGAATGACGGTGTCCACCGCGTGTGCCGCTGCGAGTACCGCCCAGTATCAAACAAAACACGCGTGATGACGCTTCTACGTGAACGTTCTCATACATTACCTTAAGTTTGATTAGACCACGAGACGCGCCGCGCAACGCCCCGCGTCGCCCTGAACGAGGCCTAACGTAATCTATCTCTAACATAATATCTTTGAAACCATGTCACTAGTGTGACAAGCCCCTTAACGGGTAAACCATAATGCATACAGTTACCATGACGTAAGATAATTGTTTTAACAATCAGAACCATAGCGTTACATAATTCATATTACTCTTGTGTAAGTTGTTAATTGAATCGAAATAATATGTAGTTATACATTTGTAATATGAGAATTACATGAATGAATCTTCTGAAGGGATATCGAAAGTGTCTTGGCTGAGGCCGTTTTCCTATTACCCTAGTGGTATTGTGTCGCAAAGAGCCGCCACGAAACTTAAGTACCAGCGATTGGGGTTACTTTGATATCAATGGGCGACGTTGACAATTACTAAAAGTATTGCCTTTGATCATATCTCTGTAAAAATGGAACTTATGCATTTTAAGCTGTATAGGCAACATTGACTGTTTTCCTATTTTACCATACAGTATAGAGGTGTCTGCGAAGTTAGATGGCGGAGATAAAAATACTGAATCACACCCCTGATTATGTACTAAATTCGAGTCCTAATTGGGGCTACTTTGACACTGAATAATAAAACAGGGATTATCAAAGTAAAAGCCTACGGTCCGACTTTGATAAGAAAATTTCTCCTTTTTTTATCGAAAACTATGCTCTGTAGTTTTTTTTTTATCTAGCCTATGTGATTTTATACATATATCTCAGTTAATTCAGTCTATATGAAATATTTTTGATGTAGGTAGCAGCAAACACATGAAGCTCAAAAAATGTATCAAAGTAACCCCGATCTACGGTACGTCCAGCGCACCCTGGGCAGTCAGCTGCTACCAACTTTGCAATGGGAAATCTTTTCACTACGGCATGAGCTATTTAATTCTCGTATGGCTCGTGCTGACATGAGAAAAAAAAAACATCTACCTTCACAAAGTTTTATTTACGTTAATAATTATATTTTCGAGCGGTTTGGGATCGGAACACCCGGATCGTAAGGTCTTCTATACAGAGATGTTGCAAGACGTCTGGTCGACACTTGTGACCCGAAGGCTGGCCTCTAATTTGGTCAAAGGATTAGCATTGCCAAACATCGTGGCAATGCTGCCAGTCTTCTGGGCACGTTACCATTCGACAGCGATACAATGGAATATTTTGATGCCCTATTTTAGTTCAGTTTTATTTAGATACAATTTTCTTTATCTGTATACTTTTATTTGTAATTCGAATGAAATTAGTTACCTGTATACATATCTGTTTGGTTGATTTTACTTCAAGTAACCGCGGTGCGAGCACGGATCTTTTATCGAGTCGATTAGAGAAATTTATCTATTCTAAACGTCAAATTTGACATAAAATATAGATAAACGACAACTGCTGTCATTTTATCTTTATCTTATGTCAAATTTGACGTTTAGAATAGATACATTTCTCGAATCGACTCGATAAAAGATCCACGCTCGCATCGCTGCACGCTGGTTTGTAAAAGCCTACATTCATGAGAAAAGATGGATACCGCACTATAATATCTTTTCTTTTTCTTCCACCTAAAATCATTATGGAAATATATTCCTATTGCCATTATCATAAGTCATCATCAACATTATGCCGTATTACGTATGCACCCTCCAATGTAATACAAAACACCGAAGCCATCCGGTAATTTACTTATAAACACAAATTGCGTGAAACAATAGCGGGATGGAAACAATTTCCATAGGCAAATAAAATCGGGCATATAAATTATCATCTGATGTCCAATATACAACAGAATCTGAACAATGTTTCGACCTTAATCGGAGTTTAGGGTAGCCGTTTATTAGGACTACTAGTGGTGGGAGGAGGGATATCGATTTAATTCGATTATGCTGTGTTTAAACCTGTTATTTTATGTCCTAATTTGGTTGAAGTTGGCATGGAATTTAGGACGTGGGCTTGACTTTTGACCTGATTAGAATAGTCTGTTATGAAAAAATTATGATTATAGTTTAATCGTAATGGTTATCTACACACGCACATTTAATTAGTATTTATAATAACCGCCTCGTTGGTCTAGCGGTCGCAAGCGCGACTACTGAGCATGATGTCTTGGGTTCGATCCCCAGGTCAGGCAAAGTGTTACTGGGTTTTTCCGTGTGGAATTTCTCAGTAGCAGCCCGGAGTCTGAATTTGTGCCCGGTCGATGGCAATAGGCTCGCCCCCTATTACATGGGACGTAAACATAAACGGCGAAATATGGGTGTACTATACACCTTTGCCAACCCTTCGGGGAATACAGGCGTGTTTATTATGTTTTATAATAACTGTTTGATTCTTCCTACACCTGAAACCTAATCAAAATTAGCACACAGAATTGTCGTGTGATCTTTTATTCGCCTACAGGTCCGGGTAGTTGGTGACCTGGAGACCTGTAACACAGGTGATCCTAGTACAGCCTGCTGACTCAGAACGATTCGATAATTCAGCTGTCGAACCATTCAGTTTGCTATCTCTTGCTCTCTCTTTCTCTCGTTACGTCTACGGGGGCCTAGTCCCTAAGTCCGTCAACGAAGTTAGTTGCCCGTCCGAAAGTAGCCCCAAACGTAGAAGTGAACAAAACAAGTGTCAAGTTCAACTTTTCGGACGGGCAAAAACACATCGGTAGTAGGAACAATTGTCAAATCGTGTTGTCATTCATTCTTAGTTCGGGCCCCGAAATAATCGTATATCTGTAGGTGATAGGAAGTAGGAAACGCTCGTAACTAAGGCCGAAACCACGGACTTCGTGCTTAGGGAGTAGACCCCCAGATACGTAATAAATGTAATGTACAGTAATCAATGTAATGATTATGTAGTGGAGAAACAAATGTTTATTGTATTGCGTATTATTTCACCTGTCTGTCAGTTTTATCTCATGATTGGCATTTTATACGAAAATCAAATTATTTGTAAATTTTGCTTCCGAAATTAAAACATTAAACATTAAAATGTCACAATTGAAACCAACTAGAGATACATTTATTCGAAAATCGATTCTGAATTTACATTCGACGATATTCAACATCGAATCGACTTCCCATCACTAACAGCTTACCCCTATCGTAAAACAGTAGATAATGTGCGTGTCAGTAATTTATTTTACGCGCCATAAAACAAAACACTTGAATATAAACAATGTGTATCATATAAAAAGTGATGAGTTTATCTGTAAGTGTTTTTGAGGTAATAAATAAGTCATCGAGTTGGCACCCGTTCATCTAGTCTGTGTTATCAACTGTGTTGGGAATATAAATTATGTTATAATACTTTCTACTGTTGATTGCCTGCAGCTCGACCGATAAGATGGTTTAAGACATATTTTGATTAAACTTAGCTGTCTTTTCTATACATTTCCAATAATAATATACAAGGTTAGTCAGAAAGGGGGTACTAATCCGACAGGATGTTAAAGTACCCATAATAATGAATAACTTTTGTTCTACAACTTTCCCCAAAAGTCAATAGTTTAAGAGAAACAGCTGTTCAAAAATTTCAAAAAAAATTCTCTAAAATCTATCTATCCTCAGCTATGATCAGCTGTGTTTACATTTTAGATTATATTGGGGGCCACGAATTAGAAGCTCCATTTTCAGAATTCGTAACTAAAGGAGGGATGAAGAATTTTTGAAAGAACTAAAATAAATTCATGGAAACAAAAGTTATCGAATTTTGAAATTTTAACAATTGTTCTATAATCGTCATCAGTGATACTTTAAGTGGCCTACAGATTAGCACTCCCTTTCCGAGTAACTTTGTATACTTAAAAATAAGCTTGAATGTATAAGTGTGAATGACAGACTGGAGAATGTACACTCACGATATACTGCGCGTGATAGACTATTTAATACTCGTACTACCCAAATAAATTAATAAAACTACTAAAATATTTTTTTAAATACTTTTAATTTAAGTAGGCTATCATTCTTACTTTCAGAAATATAAGCTTTATGTTGGTGGCGAATTCATTGCTCCCGAGTGTGACATTGTGATAGGGTCAACTTTTTGTAGGACGTGAGCGCTGGAGGTATGGGATTCATGTATTAGTTCTCTTTCGACAAAAAGTCAGTCACCGATTGTCTGACGTGTGCGAACTCTCTAACATCATTTTTTTTTGCAGATTATTTAACCCTTTATCAGGCAGAAGACTACAGGAAAATTAAATAACAAACAATTTGGCATTTTTTAGAAACAACAAAAAAAGTTTATTTTATTTTTATTCTTTGTAATTTTTATTTTTTATTATAAAATATAACATAGAGGCTTTTGCGACATCTTCTTAACAAGGTGGTGACGAAAATATAGCCACTGCCTTATAAAGGGTTAAACATGAATGAAAAAGTTATATTTGTATGTCATGAAGCCTTGAAAACCAATTTATTCTCACCATAGAACGTTTCCAGTATCTATTGTGATTCAATACAATAGGCACTTGTTGGTGATAGCGAATTCAGTTTTGAGAAGTTAAGGGAGAATTCACTCGTACTACAAACACACCACATCGCAGCGACAAAAACACACGCGATACCGTACTATAACTATACAGCATGACATTCACACTATATGCTATATCGCAAGCCGGTCTTCTAATAGCAAGTTATTTGACGGCTATCCGTCGGGCTACGGACGAGGTAGAAGAGAGGCGGTGAAGGGCCCTGAGAATCGTACGATATAGCTCTGAGAATCGCTCACGTTTATCACGCACAGCCAGCAAATACTACATAGTACAGCGATGTGTTAACGTGTCCATATAAAATGTATGCTGAGCGTTAATAATATTGATGGCTATGCGATCCGCACATACGTAGCCACAAACATTAACATTTTCATAGCGTTTAATAAATCATATATATTTTCAGTGTATCAAGCGCACTCAAACAGCATGGTTGTTTTATTCTATCTCATCAGTTAGTTAGCCGCAGCAGTCTAACCTTACAAGCCTCAGCAGTAGCTCATAACAAACATTTCGGTTGTTTTAATAGCAACAGTTAAAACACCGAGGTTATCAAACATAAACCCATATCATTCACAAATGCAGGAAATCATTCCTACATTTTTTGGTTCCTTTAGAAGACGGTCAGTGAACTGAAATCGGAACTAACGATAAAATATATTCCAGAATTTTACATGTAAACAACGTTTCAACGGTGAAGGAAAACACTTAGATTATCTAAGCATTATTCATAACAATCTACCCTTAGGAACAGATCGACCTTTGACTAGCCCGTTGGTATTTTTTGAGGTAATCTATATGTACCTGAGGTAATGTATATCTATATGTACATAATTAATCTGTAGTCGTGGCATCTCAGTAAAAGGAAACATATAAAAAAATTGCGGGTGGGATCAAGAACGAACAGAATCCATTTCAATCAATATTAGGGTTCCGTACCCATAGGGTAAAACGGGCCCCTATTACTAAGACTCCGCTGTCCATCCGTGTCACCAGGCTGTATCTCATGCACCGTGATAGTTAGACAGTTGAAATTTTCACAGAGGATGTATTTCTGTTACCGCTATAACAACAAATACTAAAAACAGATTAAAATAAATATTTAAGTGGGGCTCAATTACAACAGACATGATTTTTTTTGCCGTTTTTATAGATAATTAGCGACCCACTCCGGCTTTGCACGTGTACATTTTATAGCTTAAAACCTTCCCCTTGAATCACTCTATCTATTAAAAAAAACTGCATCAAAATCCGTTGCGTAGTTTTAAAGATCTAAGCATACATAGGGACAGACAGTGGGAAGCGACTTTGTTTTATACTATGTAGTGATGGTATGGAACCCTTCCTGTAGTTCTGTTTGTCGGTTTGTTTGTGTATGCTTCACGTAAAAAGTAATTTGGCTAATCTTTTCAACACAGCATGAGCTATTTTTGTATGTCTCGTGCTGACACGAGAGAAGAAGAAGAAGGAGATTGGTTTCTGACATCCACACGGACGGAGTCGCAGGCACGGCTAGTTTAGAAATAATTCCAGGAAGATGGGCAACCTCGTACAATTGACTACACGAATAACATCAAAGTTCTGCGATAATCAATCTATTCGACGTACAATCAATCAATCAATCAACGTATCCTATCGCAGTCTACTGCCGGACATAGGCCTCTCCTAAACTGCGGTACAGCGTCGCATCCAATCCATTGATTATTATTCTCACATAAAATAAATATAGATAGATAGAATAGGTATGCTTTATGCTGCACCATAACATTAGCAAAAAAAGTAACTTCAAAAACTAAAACCTGTATGAAACAAGTAAAAAAATAATGAAACAAGATAATATTATCATCTGAAATTGTTATTCAATATTTATCGTATATTAAATAAACAACTTACACGTAATATATTTTAAGTAGCGACCCGCCCCAGCTTCACACGGGTGCAATGTATTATACATAAATAAACCTTCCTCTTGAATCATTGTATCTATTAAAAAAACCGCATCAAAATCCGTTGCGTAGTTTTAAAGATCTAAGCATATATAGGGACAGACAGCGGGAAGCGACTTTGTTTTATACTATGTAGTGATGTACGAGCATTTAATACAGATTCATAGTGATGTTCAGAGGATAGTCGTGGTCCGGGGTTATATGCCACCTAACTCTAACAACACAATACATTCTAACAGTAGTAAACGATCATAAGCTTTAGGGCAAAATAGCTTTTTAATTTTTCAAGGCTTTCCCCCTTGAGCGTTAAAAGTAATCGTCGGGACAAAAAAAAAGTCGCCAAGTTGGTTGTTGTCCCGGACGTGGTCGCTTGTGGCGCGTCGTGTTCCTTACCAAATTTGGCAAAGTAAGGTACAATGGCGGTACAAATATACAAGGTTGGTCAGAAAGGGGATACTAATCTGAAAGGATGTTAAAGAACCCATAATAATGAATAACTTTCGTTCTTCAACTTTCCTTAAAAGTCAACAGTTTTGAGAAATAGCTTTTAAAGATTTAAAATACGCCAGAATCTATCTATCCTCAGCTATTATCTATTTGTTTAAATTCTATGTGATTATTAGGGGTCACGGATTAGTAGCTCCATGGGCATGTTTCAAGGCACACTTCAAAAATTTGAAATTGAAAATGGCATCTATTGTACCCCGACCTGGCATAAAACCGAATTGGTTTTTGAAATTTCACTCTCTTCTCTCAGCCGCCTTTCAATAACATTCTCCCAAGCTTTCATACTATGTGACATTAGCTTTATTCCTCTATAGTTGTTGCACTCCAGCACATCACCCTTGTTTTTAAAGATGGGCACCAGCGAACTGTTGCACCATGCATCAGGTATGGCTTCTTCCAGCAACAACTTATTGAAGAATGAAGCCAACCACGTCCATCCGTCAATCCGTAATACCTTCCACACTTCAACTGGTATTCTATCTGGACCTATTGACTTACCATTCTTCTTTCCACTTACTGCTATTCTCATTTCATCCATACTTACCATTCTCACTAACCCCTCATTCATTGGTTTATTCTCAAGTACACCATTCCAGTCATTCTCCTCATTCATCAGTCTTTCAAAATAACCCTTCCACCTATCCCTAACTTTATCCTCATCTGAAAGAACCATTCCCGCTTCATTTCGACTAACCTTGTATATTAAATAGAATTATATTGTACATTAGATCCATCAAAAATACACTCGATATCAAAAGCCAATAATCCTTCTACCTCAGCTCAGTCTATCAGTACAACACAACAAAACAAAATAAGAAAAAAAGTTATAAAACGGATTCATTATTTACACGTTTCCGAAGGAGATGTTTACGATGTTATCAGAAAAGTATAAACCAAAATGTTTTTGATAGTAGTGCAGGGTTTTACGTGAAAAATATTTTATGGAACCCAATCCGGAAAGAGCTTTCTTCGCTGAAGTATTCAATATTATATTCGTGTTCTTTTGATTGGAATGAAAAGAATAGTGTGCCAGGTGTTATATCTTTTGAATTTGGAGATTTATCAGAGGATAAATACGCGAATTTGAGTAATTCTTTAAATCCACATGATCTATTTCTGGTAGTATATATTAATAACGCAAAGGATTTAGCTTGATTAAAAATAGTTATTTTTTTTCTTGCAGTCCGGCTAATAAGTCTAAAATAAAATGATGTGTAAAATTATAATTTTATGCGATTGAACATTTCGATACCACTCAAAAATTAATAAAAGCATGGCAACACGGCTGGCGGGCACAGCTCACGCGATATCGTTCCGAGCAATCAGTTAACTCGGGGCGCTAAAATGGCTCAGAAACAAAACCTTAATGAATACAGAGATATTAAAATGTTATTCATAAAATAGAAATGACATCAGAGTGGCTAATTAATAACCCCACTAAAGAATAAAAGCTGACCCCGACATTGTTTGATAAAATCTAGGTAGAACACACGTAAATAAAATCAAAATACTTCTACCAAAAACACAAGACAAATAATTTATTTTTAAAAAAACTCATCATTTAGATGTAACAAATCGCAAAGTAATTATAAAAACCAAAACCGACTTTGTACTAAAATTAGAACAGCAGGCGACTTTAATTAGCAAGATGCTAATTACTTCGCAAAATTCTCCGAAAATTACTTTGCTCCAGAATATTTTGAGGCAGATGCAATTAGTACTGGGAACTCTTTTCTTCACCATTTTTTTAAGACACAATGAGTGTAGTTCGTTAATGCTATCATGGTTATGATTCTGAAGCTGGTGTTCAACAACATTTTCAGCAACATACATTCTCTGGTTACAACTGTCTACCTAAAATTCTGATACATTTTTAACCAACTACCAAAAAAGAAGGAGGTTTTCCATTTGACGTGTTTTTTTATATGTGAGACTACCAAACTGAATTTCGACAAATCGTTCTACGACAAGATTTTACTTTGACACTATGGAACTCTGACATTACGCTACTCCGACAATTGTGGAACATCGACACTGGGGTTTAAAGTAACCTAACACGAAGGGTATGACGGGGGCTTCGTTCGCTTGCTTTGCTCGCTCACTCTAGCCCCCGTCATCCCCTTCGAACCTACCCTATCCGTGTCGGGGTGCCCCAAATTAGGGTGTCGAAGTTCCATTCCGAATTTAATTGATGCCAATCCCTTCATCAGATCTTCACTGAATGCCAAATTAATTGAAGATCTGGTGAAGACTTCCGGAGATAGGCAATGGAAATCTATAATGGATAACAGCAAATCACTCGCGGTTGCTGTAATTGCATGTTTATGTGTTATTTATGTCACTAAAAATATAAAAATAAAATGAGATAAAAAAATGACTTCAGTAAACACTAAAAAGAGTCAAATAATTATCATAACATAAAATTTATAGTAACAAAAGTCGGTGCTTATTCTGCTTATCCACGCTAAACCAAATTAAAGACTTCTGAAACTACTTCTGCGTCTATCCAAGTCATCAATTATTAGAAGCAGTATTATGTACTTAGTTCCCCTGAAGAACAAAGGATAATTTTGTTAGTTTTGTGCACAAAAGTGATTCGGGAAATCATTTGAAAATATTAGTTATGGCTATTATGATAAAACTCCTTGGGTGAAAAAAGAAAATAGCAAAGGGTAGGGTTCCAAGGTTATTATTTTTACATCTTCTTCATTTATAATAGGGTAACGCGTTTGCAATATTACAACCCTCAGAAGGGAATATTAAAAAGATGTTATCACAGCGTTGCAAAAATAAGTTCCGTCACAGTACTGCTACGTCCTACTCACACCCCAACGCAAGAAAGCGTAAGTGATACATTTCCTTTACATCGAGATTTTTATCACTAGATTACTTTGATAATTTAATAGCTGATACTAAAAATAAGCACGTACTACGAGCAAGGAATTTTGAACTCAAACTTATATAAGCTAAAGTTGAAATTAGATTCCTACGTGCTACCCTTCTAGAGCTTCCCTTCAATAACTTGAGTGAAGAAATCGACAGAATGTCCCCTAAACATTTCCCTCATGTTTTTATATGGGATTCCCATTAAATTAAACATCAGCCCCTTTAGTTCTTGCCCCAAAAACAATAATATCTGTGCGGGAAATAGACACTTTCATTGTTTTATTATTCTTAAAATTTTATTTATGGTGTCTATGTGTTGATTGTGGTGAATAAAATTTTATGGCTATAGTATGCGTCATACAAGCGAGCCGGATTTTTGTAGGTATTCCAATTTGTATGTTTGTAGTTCGTGGGGGGACGGATTAAGCACACAATTTCCCTCTGTCGCTGGCAAGCGAGTCGTTAAAGGCGATGAACCTGACTCACATTGCCGAAAAATGGCAAAAGGCTAGCCCTATGGTACTTAATAGGTACTACCAGAGGCAAAACGTGGGTGTATACGGACTTCTGTATTAGGAGAACAACTCTGCTTATCTCTTCGAGGATTACAGGCGTGAGTATATTATGATGATGATGATCTTTCCGACCGTTTTCGGCCATGGCGACCACTTCGACTCCTAGTCAGTCGGGCGCTGGTGCACCCGAAGATGGCTTATGTAGCCGATCTTCGCAGCGAACTCCCGTGCACAATGAGGGCACGTGAGTACGCCGCTTACATAATGGTAGTTAATGGCGGCGGGTGGACGGGCCTTTAGTTCATCGCGCTTAGCGTCGAGGTCAGCTTTACGTTGCTCCTCGAACTCGCAGATTTGCCTCTTCACAATCCCGCGCCATTCCGGGCGCTGTACTGCCAAAACTTCCCATCGCGAGGGCTCGGTGTTGCATCTTTTCATATGTCGCTTCTGAACATCTTTGTATCGGAGGAGTTGTCCGCATTGTTTCCGAAAGTATATGTATGACTGTTTACTTATTCAAATTTTTTTTGAAGCCTTACTTCTCTTAACATGTTTATGGAAGCCTCTTAGGGACCTCCTAATATGTAAACGTCAGGGAACCGCTATGTAAGTCCTCCGGCATGGACTCTCACAACAGGAAAATCAATGTCGCTCCCAATCAACCTTTACCAAAGAAAGCATCAGTCGGTCGAGACCTTCTCAAAAACGCACACCCCACAAACTTGCACAACAGTGCGCTTTCATGTTCATCTTGCGTCTTCGTCTGAAGTATGCGTGCAGCGCCATAGCGCATGCCTTAATACTAGTTCGATAAAAGCGCATGCCCCTAGCGCACGCCAATCCGTCTATTGGATGTCAACTAGCGACTGACCGAGGCGCACCGGTGTAGACGATAAGCTGCATGCGTCTTATGGCAATCAATATTGCATGCGCTTGACGCAAGAGGAATTGAAAGTTGAAAGCGCAAGATGAACATGAAAGCGCACTGGTGTAGTACCAGTAAACAACTATCGATGTAATTTGTATGAAACAAACAACAAATATTAAGACTTGAAGCATACACGGCATTTCCGTGTCTACAAAATATTACATAAATGCTGCAGTAATCATATTTACTTCAGATCTCCCCCTCCCAGTTTTCTTATTTGCATCAATTTATTGGTTGAAATATGAAGCACGGTTTTTAAAAGATATTCCTTAGGGTAAGTGTAGATTCTTCTTTGATTATTACTTGCAAAGAAAAGCTTGAAGTAAATGCTAAAATAAATTGCTTACGTGAATCCACGTCTGAACATAAAACAACGCTCTTCTCTTACCAAGCAAGTAATACTAGAGAAACTGGTCACGACGGTGACATATTGTTACGATCCTTTAAACAACAGTATTACTTCTACATCTGGGTTGAAGTGGTGCAAATAGCGGTTTCCTGAAATTGACAAATTAGGAGGTATATATATATGAGGCTTCTTTTGTCATGAAAAGTGCACTAATGCATCAATAAAAATTTAGGATGAAAAAATCTGAGAGATCAAATTAAACTTGGTAAATGTTTTGAAAATCAAATAATTAGCTTGTAAACGTCCAATTTATAGGCCTCCCCAGTGACCGATATAATAAAAATTCAAAGTAAAAATCAATCAAAAAGCAAAAAAAATATAACAAAATAAACATTTTAAAAATTCTGGATATAGTGAAGGTACCTCTGGCCGAGCCGCGGCCGGGTTGCCTTGAACAAAGGCTTTCCAAACTTTTGCATATATATATTAAGTACTAGCACACTAAAAACCAACATAATTTGCTTAAAAAATACCCAGTCTAAAGACGATGAAGATTAAATGTCAATAAAACGAAATTTGGTTTCTAACTAACCTTCTGCTCAACCAGCTGCACGAAGTTTAGGGCAGTCAAATCAAGAGCACATCCATATAGCTAAAAAGTAGTGTTTCCATTCCCATAAGATTGATTAAAACATTCTGACTGCTCGACCACACATTGCCGATAACAATTTAAAGAGAAAATATTGCAAAGTCTGTAACTACAAAAACTGTTACTAACAAACTAAAACAATTCCCGTAATCAAACGCCCGGAACTACGCAAATACTATTTCCTCGACTTAATAGTTAAATGTATTGAATTATAATAACAGGAACAAAGTGGAAGCTGGCTGCACAAAGAGGATAGAACAGAGCTCAGGACAAAGAAAACTTTGCAGAGCTGGAGTATTCCGGGCTAGAAACGATTTTGCTAATTCGAAACTCTGGGATAGGGGCAATTGATTTGTATAATTGTGCAGTCCTCTGAATAGTATTGGTTTTGCTTTAGAAAATTTTGTTGCTGAAGAAGATTCAAGTATAAAGAACTTTTGTGATTAGGGTCAGGGTATATTAAATGTGCACAAGGACTTACTAAATACAATTAGACCCAAAGATAATTGTGACTGATATACAAAGCCTGAAGAGAGTAGCGCACTCTAGCGCCTGATAGTGGAGGCACTTTAAGGGAGTGTATTGATCGTGTTTAGCTAGTGGACGCTAGGTGGAGCTAGCGCTATAATGTATAGAAAACCCTTAGTTGACCACTATTCGACGCTGGGGTGCGCACTATTATGTTCTAGAAAGTTGTACGATCATTCTAGAAGCCGGAAGTTCCCTTTTTGGCGTAGATGTTTCCGCCCACTTTTGCGTTCTTACAGTAGTCTTGTTTTAGCTGCGATTGTGTTAGGACACGGTAACTCTACTGAAGCCATGCTTGCTAACATCCTATGTAATATTATGTAAGTAATTGTGTTAATGACAATTAAAGTCGATCTAGTAGTTATACACTTGGTGTTTTATTACTGGATCTAGTCCGCTGTCCTCAACACTGGTCCTTCGAGCCGGATTGCAAGCATTGCTTCAGTAGCTGTCCTTACGCGGGTGATAGTGTGGTTAGTGCAGTACCGACATGGTGAAGACACGCGGTATGGTAGAGGTACACTCAGCGGCTGCGGAGGGGAACGAGCCCGTCTCAGCGGAGTCGACGACAGCGGTGGGACCAACAGTGGGGCCCATCGATTCCGCCACAGAGTCGGACCAAACCCGGCCGCATTGCAGCCCTGGTGCGACGACGCCTCCACACCAACAACCACCACACAAGACGAAAACCAACAGAAAGGCGTTGGCCCGAGCGAGATTGGAACTCGCCGCCGCCAGGCTAGCGTTGTTGGAAGCGGAATCGGCTGATGAAGACTTAGACAATAGATCGACCGCGACAACGGAATTTCAGCCGGACGACGCGGGCTCGCTGTCTGCAGACGAAAAAGCGGACCCGCTCTGCGAGCACCGCGGCGATATCTACTCACCGCCACAGCCGCAACCCGCGCCACTTACCGCTTCGCGCGCTGACACACGGACGGCGACGCCTCACGGCGCGCCACCGACCTCACCGCGGCGCGACGACGCCGGGCACGTGTTGAAAGAACTAACTGAAGCATTGTTAGAGGTAGCGCGGGGTAAACCCGTCTTTAACAGGTATGGTCTTGATTTACCTATTTTTAGTGGCCATTCGGGCGAATGGCTGCATTTCAAAGCGGCATTTGATGAGTCCGCGTCAGCCCACACAGAGGCAGGTAATTTAGCTCGGCTTAGAAAATGCCTAAAAGGGGCCGCGATGGAAGCGGTGAAATGCCTTTTTCTAGGATCCTCTTCCGTTGAAATTATGCGAAAGTTAGAATCCCGGTTTGGGCGACCGAACGCATTAATAACTTATGAGCTAAATAAATTACGTCAATTACCTAAACTATCAGATAATCCTAGAGATATATGTATGTTTGCCTCTAAGGTCACGAATGTCATTACTACCGTGCAAGCACTGAAAAGAACTGAATTTTTACATAGCCCGGAAATGATATCTGCAATTTCAGATAAGTTGTCAGTTACGCTTAGGAGTCGGTGGTATGACTATGAGATGGCTGCGGGTAATTCAGAGCCGGGTTTAGTAGTGCTAGGACGATTTCTCGACAGAGAGGCCGACCTCAATGCACGCCACGCCACTGCAGAGGTAGTGGAAAATACACGAGAACGTCCACAACGACCGGCACACAGGACATTTAAAATGAATGCGGAGCCTGTCAAAACGCCATGCGTAATATGTCACGGCAACTGTAGCAGCGCAGTCATTTGTACCAATTTTAAAAGAATGTCGGTAACTGAAAGATGGGAAAAGGCGCGTAATAATAAATTATGTTTCAGGTGCTTAAAACGACGGACTTGGAATCACAGATGCAAAAGTAAGCAGTGTGAAGTGCAAGGTTGTGAGCATTATCATCATGGGCTACTTCACAGCGACAGTGGGCGAGCGTCGCGCGCCGCACACGATGCCGATGAACGCCCTCGCGTCGCGTGCACCGAGCACGTAGCGTCGCGCGCCGACGCCGCGCCGTGCGCTGACACTGCGCCGCGCGCCATTGTCACCAACGCCGACACGCCACGTGCACACAACCGCGCTTTGCTTAAAGTATTGCCAGTAACGTTATCGGGACCTAACGGTAAGATAGACTCATTTGCTTTGTTAGATGATGGATCCACGATAACATTACTCACCACCGACGTTGCGCAGCGGATAGGCGCAGAAGGGCCAAATGAACCATTTTACATCGAGGCCGTAGCGGGCGCGCGCATTGACGCTGCAAACTCACGCCGAGTGAAGGTGAAAATACAGGGCAAGTATGCGACCGAAGGCGTAGACATCGAAGCCAGAACTATCGATAGGCTTGAATTATCGAGCCAGTCGATACCTTCAGATAGTCTAGTTGACTTTGATCATCTTACCTCTATAGTCGAACAGCTTTCATATGAAAAAGGCGTCCCGACCGTCCTGATAGGCCAGGACAACTGGGCTCTCTTACTCGCCTCGGAGGTGCGAGTAGGTATGAAAGGTCAACCGGTGGCGTCGCGCACGCCACTTGGCTGGGTCTTGCATGGTCAAACTTGCAGTCCGGCCAAAGTGCATGCCGTTTCACAGATGAAAGAACGCTGCAATCATGTAAGTATAGACGAGTCTATTGAAAAGCTCGTACAAGAATATTTTAGCCTAGAGTCGTTGGGAGTGCAGCCACGGCGCCCGCAAGCAGACCCGGAGACGAGAGCGCTCAAGATATTAAAGGAAACTACGCGCGCGCTCTCTGAAGGCGGTTACGAGACGGGCTTACTATGGAAAAACGAAGTTAGATATTTTCCAGATAATTACGCGTCAGCGCTCAGTCGACTACAAGGTACTGAAAACCGCTTATTCAAAGACCAAACTCTGAAACAAGAATATTCAAAGCAGATGAAGTCGCTGATAGAAAATGGGTATGCGGAGCTAGCGCCTCTAACGCCATCTACCGGACGCAAGTGGTACTTACCACATTTCCCAGTAATTAATCCATCTAAGCCAGGAAAGGTCAGAATCGTGCATGACGCGGCGGCCCGTACGCACGGGGTTTGCCTTAATGATTATCTTTTGACGGGCCCGGACCTCTTACAATCATTGCTCGGTGTGTTGATGAGATTCAGACAAAAACCTGTCGCCGTATCGGCAGACATAAAAGATATGTTTTTACGCATAACTGTGAGAACAGCTGACAGAGACGCACTTCGTTTTCTATGGCGCGACAATCCGACTTCAACGCCCATCGAATATAGAATGAAAGCGTTGTTGTTTGGTGCGACCTCTTCCCCAAGTACCGCAATTTATGTGAAAGATTATAATGCGCATGTCCACGAATCTGATTACCCTGAGGCTGTAAAGTCTATAGTTCGAAATCACTATATGGATGATTTTTTACAGAGTTTTGACGACACAGAGGAAGCTAACAGAGTGTCACACGCCGTCGATGCTGTACATCGGCGAGGCCGCTTTGTGCTGAATAAGTGGGCGTCCAACGAGTCGGCCGCCGTCGCGGGTCTTGCGGTCGAACCAGCAAAGGACACCTTGTTCAGTAAGGAGGAGAAAATCCTCGGGCTCATGTGGCGGCATCACGATGACACTTTGGGTTTCAACTTCAGGAAAGTAGACCCTTCTTATTTAGACAAGCAGGTGACAAAACGACAATTATTGAAAACGGCAATGTCTTTGTATGACCCACTGGGTCTAGCCGCGCCGTTTACGACACAAGCGAAGTGTATATTACAAGACACGTGGCGTTTGAATATTGGTTGGGACGAGCGCCTGCCTAAAAGTTTAGAACGTAAATGGCACGACTGGCTAATTGCTCTGAGAAACTTGAAAGGCGTTCGAATTCCGCGTTGTTACCCAGGATATAATAACGCGACTAAAGTAGAATTGCATGTTTTCGTGAACGCGAGCGAACGGGCCTATGCCGCAGCAGCCTATTGGCGGTCAGTTAACGGCGAAGCTAAAGTTAATGTATCGCTCGCGGCTGCGAAAGGGCGCGTCGCGCCCCTTAAGGTCACATCTATACCTAGACTTGAATTACAGGCTGCCGTCCTCGGCGGGCGACTGGCACGCTGCGTGGAGGAGGAGCACGATCGTCGCGCCGACCGTCGAGTGTTCTGGTCCGATTCGCGCACCGTGCTCGCATGGCTGCGCGCCGGCGCGCGCGCTTTTAAACCGTTTGTAGCGCACCGAGTAGCGGAACTAGAAGAAACCACCGAGAGAAGCGAATGGCGCTGGGTCCCCACTGCTCACAACGTCGCTGATGACTCCACTCGCGACGCGCCGACTCACTTTACTGCGACCCACCGCTGGTTCAACGGCCCTTCATTTCTATACGACGACGAGTGCGCCTGGCCGCGTGAGACCAACTCACCCCCCCCCGTCGACACTGGAGAGGAGCGCGTCACCACTGCCGTGACTCGCGTACAGTCACTCACGAAGGAGGCCCTACCTGATGTTACACGTTTCTCTTCGTGGATACGGCTCATCCGAACTACGGCTCGCGTTCTCCAGTTCATCGACCGATGTCGGGTCCACACCACAGCCGCTGCCCGTAAACGCAACAGACGCGTCGACACAGACGACCCGAACTGGACGGAGAAGCACCGCGAAACCGCGAGCACACGACTCCGAACACAAAGACGCAACCTTAGCGCAACGCCGACAGTCCACTTACCTCTCAGTTCACAATACACAAGCCGAGCCGAAATCCTATGGACTCGCGCTTTACAAGAAGAATGTTTTACAAATGAATTACGTCAAGTCACCGGCGGGAGAGCAGTACCGGCTAACAGCCGGTTGAATCGACTATCCTTGACTGTCGACGAACACGGCCTACTGAGAATACGCTCGCGCATCGCAGCAGCAGCTGGCATACTACGAGAAACGCAGTCGCCAGCGGTATTGGACGGAAACCACCACTATTGTCACTTGTACATAGACTGGTTTCATCGAAAGTCACATCACAGCGGAGTGGAATGCATCGTGAATGAAGTCCGCCAGCGTTACTGGATACTACGATTGAGGCCCTCCGTCCGCACGGTAATCAATCGCTGCCAGCCCTGTCGTCTGCGTCGAGCCGCACCTCCGGAGCCGCTGACAGGTGATTTACCATCCTGTCGACTCGCACACCACCAACGTCCTTTCACGCACACGGGGCTGGACTACTTTGGACCACTTTCAGTCACAGTAGCGAGACACCATGAGAAGCGTTACGTGGCATTGTTTACCTGCCTTACTACACGCGCCGTTCATTTGGAAGTCGCTGCCTCGCTATCGACGGATGCCGCTATTCTAGCATTGAGGCGCATGATGGCGCGCCGTGGATGTCCTGCAGTTATCTGGAGTGACAACGGTACCAATTTCCACGGGGCGGACGCCGAGCTCCGCAAGGCCGCCTTGACATCACTACAACACGAAGCAGAGGTACGTCACGTCGACTGGCGTTTCATTCCACCGGGAGCGCCGTTCATGGGTGGAGCATGGGAAAGGTTGGTGCGCTCCGTAAAGACTGCGCTGAATGCTACACTCGTCGAGCGGCACCCATGCGAAGACGTACTTCATACACTTCTGACAGAGATAGAACATACGATTAACTCACGGCCATTGACCCATGTATCAGTTAGCCCGGATGACGAGGAGGCATTGACACCAAACCATTTTTTGCTCGGGTCGCCCTCTAAAGTCCCGTTACCAGGGGCCTTTGCAAGGGTGGATGAACTACGACGTTCACACTGGAGAGCGTCCCAACGGCTGGCGGACTTGTTTTGGCAGCGATGGTTGCGTGAAGTACTACCTACACTGCAAGACCGGCGGGAGCCGCGTGGACGCGGCGTAGCAGTCAGAGTGGGCGATTTGGTCGTGGTAGTGGACTCGAACTTACCAAGAAACGTCTGGCCGAAGGGAAGAGTCGAACGCGTGTACCCAGGCGCGGATGGTATCGTGAGAGTCGTCGACATCAAAACTAAGAGCGGTATAATGCGTCGTCCTTCTAAACGTCTTGTCGTCATACCTGTAGAATAATCTTAGTTGTCCTAAAAATTATGTTGTATTTGTAGCCGTTGATGTAGCCCAAGTTTAATTTATTGTCTTCTTCTCTGGCGTCACTCCAGGGTTATGCTGTTCGGAGGAATTTTAATTCAATAAATCAGTGAATTATGTATTGCAGAGCAAGAGTCCTGGAGCGACTACCTTTAATGTTTATATAGGTATAACAGAAATTATTTATGTTAACTAAATGCTAAGTAGCACAAGTCTGAATAACACATAAAATTGTATTAATGTCGTTTATGTGGTTTAGGGTTCTATGTAAGTTTTCTTTCTCGGCGTTACTGCAGGATCATGCTGTTTGGAGGAAATTTTAATTCAATTTGACTTATATATAGCAGAGCAGGGATCCTGTGGCGACTACCCTTAAAGTTGTATAGGTGTATTGTAAATTGTTATGATAAACTTGAATTGTTATAAATGTTATAATTGATCTTTGTAAAGAATTGCTTAGGTCATTGTGATGATCTTGCTGTGTATACCAGTCACTAGAGTGATACTATTATGTACATTTGATGTACACGGCGGGAGAAATGTGACTGATATACAAAGCCTGAAGAGAGTAGCGCACTCTAGCGCCTGATAGTGGAGGCACTTTAAGGGAGTGTATTGATCGTGTTTAGCTAGTGGACGCTAGGTGGAGCTAGCGCTATAATGTATAGAAAACCCTTAGTTGACCACTATTCGACGCTGGGGTGCGCACTATTATGTTCTAGAAAGTTGTACGATCATTCTAGAAGCCGGAAGTTCCCTTTTTGGCGTAGATGTTTCCGCCCACTTTTGCGTTCTTACAGTAGTCTTGTTTTAGCTGCGATTGTGTTAGGACACGGTAACTCTACTGAAGCCATGCTTGCTAACATCCTATGTAATATTATGTAAGTAATTGTGTTAATGACAATTAAAGTCGATCTAGTAGTTATACACTTGGTGTTTTATTACTGGATCTAGTCCGCTGTCCTCAACAATAATTAAACACTCCGTCTTATCAACTTCAAAAGATTGACAGAATTACGTATTAATTTGGCACTAATTTTATTTATTGAGCCGTTGTAAAAGCCACCCTTAGTACTTACAAATTAGTATAGTGTGGCTATTAAAATTTTGCAAAACATAAAGAAACCCTTGATCAAGAAACACTTATTTACCTTACACATTTTCAGAAACCTTGTCTTCTTTTTCATATTATGTAGTATCGGTTTCTATATTATTATTGTGTTGTGTTCTTTGCTTTGACAAAACGGTCCAATTTCCTTGAATTTGATCTCGGATCTTCAAGAGAGTGGATTCGAGGAAATTAACGCGACCACGTTTACTATGCAGCCAGGCGTAGCTAGCTATGTGAGCCAATTCGACGGCCACAGTCTGGTTGTAACAGCCAATTAGGCGTGTCTATGGAACGTCAGATTGGGCCAACATGGTTAGGGGCGACGTGTCGCATTCTAGCCTATTCTAAAATAGCTTGAGGTGCGCTACTAACTACACTTGGGAGCAAAGAAATCGAGCCACTTTTTTCACGTGTCCTGGTTATTAGTTTTATTAATTAAATTATTCAAAATACAAAAACTACCCTCATTGTAAAGTTTATCAAATAACCTGTTAGGCGATATATGTTTAGAATTGATGTGTTCCATAATACCAAAAATAATAACAATTATACCTACGTGAAAAATAGAAGTGGTTCGATTTATTTGCTCCCAAGTATAGATAAGCCTACATATTTGCATTGTATTTGGAGCAATTGCTATCCGTTCTCCGCAACTTGTTGGTGTTCTTAGTCCAAAAATCTACGGCAAGAATATCAACCTAATGAATTCTAGACCAATTTAGGCGTATACATTTTTAATGGTGCCCACATATTAATTCGATTTTATAGATGGATTTTATCAAATGTCAGTCGATAAGCTGTCTATGAAAATACTTTTCAATAGGCATCTTGACGGCATCAATAAATTGCAAATCTAATTTAGTCCGCCAGTTAGAGTTTTGAAAAATAATGGACACGTAGTTTTTCTTTTGTTAAATCTATGAATATTTGGAAAGATAAAACGCATCAAAACTCGAGAGTGGGGGCTTGTGTCGTCAGAAGCAAGTAAAAATTGTACTTGCTTGTGACGTTTTTTTTAATTTTAAAAGTGGTCAAATCTTCGTCAGTTTTGGTTTACGTAACAAAAGAAAAATACAGATCAAATATTTTTTGATAATCTAACTGACGGACTAATTAGATTTTTCAGTCAAATACCCTAATTACATAAATACCATGTCGATTTTCGACTATCCACTAAAATCGAGCAAAGTAGGTTCCTAACGGCCAATATTCGGAACACTGACGTATTTGTTCACCAGAGCTAGTGTACTTTGTATGACCGCTGACAGGGTTAGCCTGGGTTATCATTTTGGCTAGTTTTAGAAGTTGGCCTAAAGTAGGTATATTCCCAAAGCAAATAACAAATGAACTTACAAACAACATAACACATTTGGAAATATATTACCCGTATTTTTACGTTCCTTGTTGCAACAGAAACAGAAGTTAAAACTATAAAATACTATTAAAGGAGTTACAAAGCTGACAGCTTGATGCTGCAGGGAAAGTTTCCATTAAAAGCAAAGCCTTGCATTTGTAACAAAAAATATTATTCTTTGTGGAATCGCTGGGAACTGAGCAAAGGAATTTATTACAATAGTTCTTTTTAGTGTTGCAAGGTAAATTGATGGTTGAGACTCTTAAGTTGGAATGGTTGTTAGTTTTTATATGATATTTTAATTGAATTACTTTGTAAGTTTTAATATTTTCATACAAATTTTTCAGGTACTGGTGTATCTATCAGTGAATCTCTCAATGTATCTCCGGATATAAGTGGATTTGTAAACCTAAATCTTCGAGCGCGTTTGTAGTACGAAGATAAACCATATAACATCAATTTGAATTTGCTGAATTTTGAACACAAAATTTAAGGGTGAGGCTATTTTGAAGCCAATTGTATACTTAAGGGGTTATAATCTTGTAACCTTGACAGCTTACAAAATGGACTCGATTTATTGAACAATGATTTTGTACGCATGTTCAATATTTAATAATTAACATTACTGTGGCTAATAAATGTAAATGAATCCTGAGTAGAAATAAAAAGATCTAAGGGTGTTACCACACTAATTGATCGATCGTTGATCGATGGTAGAATCGATTAGTCGACGTCAATCGATACTTTCTACTACACCAATCGATCGACTATACGTCGAACCGATGTCGTTCGACGGCAACGATCGACGTTCGATCGATTGGTTTGGTAACACCGTAACTACTCAGTATTCTGCAGTGAATCAAATGCACCAATGTTTTGTGAATGGAGATTAGCTACTTCAAAAATACTGCTAAAATCACGGAAAACATTTTCTCTACAAAACAAAACTGTAAAACTATACCATTTTACAGTTATTTTAAATGTTAAGCTACGGACTACTCAATTCATATCCCAGAATTTGCCTAACAGCCAATCGAATATAGTGCAAGTGCAAACATAACGATTGACTCAACAAAACAATTTGATTCTAAAAAACAAATCCCGGGTTACCTCGCCAACAATCGCACACGGTAACTGTGTTGTTACAACACAAGATATGTACGTACAGAAAGTTTAGTTCAAATAATGAGCTGCAACCAGAAACCCAATTCTCGCAATTTATTTGAAGTAAGACTTGAAGGTTGACCGAGCTGAGATTAAATTATGAATTGAATAAAAAATGGTGTATTGGTACACTTGAAAGTTCGGTCCGGTTTCAGTATTATCTCAGTCTATCTCGATAAAATGTCAATTCAATCAACTTAAAATCTATGTATTACCGATAGCATACCGATATCAACAGTCATTGACTAAAATTCTAGAAATAAATGAGGATTCTAACTTGTCAAAATGGCTCAGTACATAATGTAACCAGAATACCCTTTTGGCTTCAGTCAACTTTCAATCTCATTTCAATATAATCTCATGTTTGACGTTGTTTGTTAACGAACAAGAATACTATTTGTCGGATCTGGTACATTTGCGCGAAAGACATTTCCGCGAAAGACACTTGCGCGACTCCCTTTGCGCGACTAGACATATGCGCGAATGGACTTTTGCGCGACTAGACATTTGCGCGACTGGACACTTGCGCGACTGGACGTTTCCGCGAATAGACTTTTGCGCGAACCCACTTGCGCGACCGACACTTGCGCGACTGACTTTTCCGCGAAAGACATTTGCGCGTATACACTTCCGCGATAGGACACTTGCGCGACATTTATTTCGCAAAGGATTTAGGGCAAAATCCGAGAAATGAGATTCCATAACATCACGCCTGTATTCTCCGAAGGGTAGGACAGAGGTGTATACTAAGTACGAGTATGTAACTATATGAACCCATTTATTACTTTATCTAGATAACATTCATAAAGGCTAGTTTAAGTTGTTTAAAGTTTTAATATCTCACAAGTTTCGCCCTCAGAGGGAGGGGGCGGTCAAAAAAAAATCCAAGATGGCGGCTGTGAAATTTTACAAGATATGCGTTATGGGTGGGTGTCGTGTCCATAGTTTTCGGGCGTGCTGATGACGAAAATGAGGTCGAAGTCAAAATCCAAGATGGCGGCTTTGAAATTTTACAAGATATGCGTCATGGGTGTCGTGTTCATAGTTTTCGAGGTTGCTGATGACGAAAATGAGGTCGAAGTCAAAATCCAAGATGGCGGCTGTGAAAATTTACAAGATATGCGTCATGGGTGTCGTGTCCATGGTTTTCGGGGGCGCTGATGACGAAAATGAGGTCGAAGTCAAAATCCAAGATGGCGGCTTTGAAATTTTACAAGATATGCTTCATGGGTGTCGTAACCATGGTTTTCGGGGGCGCTGATGACGAAAATAAGGTCGTAGTCAAAATCCAAGATGGCGACTGTGAAATTTTACAAAATTTGCGTCATGGGTGTCGTGTCCATGGTTTTCGGGGGCGCCGATGACGAAAATGAGGTCGAAGTCAAAATCCAAGATGGCGGCTTTGAAATTTTACAAGATATGCTTCATGGGTGTCGTAACCATGGTTTTCGGGGGCGCTGATGATGAAAATGAGGTCGTAGTCAAAATCCAAGATGGCAACTGTGAAATTTTACTAAATATGCCTCATGGGTGTCGTGTCCATGGTTTTCTGGAGTGCTGATGCCAAAAATGAGGTTGAAGTCAAAATCCAAGATGGCGCCTGCGAATTTTTACAAAACATAAGCATGCGTGATGGGCAAAGTCTTGCAGCCGCCATCTTGTATATTGACTGTGACCTTATTTTCGTCATCAGTGCCCCCGAGAACCACGGATACGACACCCATGACGCATATCTTGTAAATTTTCACAGCCGCCATCTTGGACTTTGACTTCAACCTCAATTTCGTCATCAGCACCCCCAAAAACTATGGACACGACACCCATGACGCATGTCTTGTAAAATTTCAAAGCCGCCATCTTGGATTTTGACTTCGACCTCATTTTCGTCATCAGCGCCCCCGAAAACCATGGACACGACACCCATGACGCATGTTTTGTAAAATTTCACAGTCGTCATCTTGGATTTTGACTACGACCTTATTTTCGTCATCAGCGCCCCCGAAAACCATGGTTACGACACCCATGAAGCATATCTTGTAAAATTTCAAAGCCGCCATCTTGGATTTTGACTTCGACCTCATTTTCGTCATCAGCGCCCCTGAAAACCATGGACACGACACCCATGACGCATATCTTGTAAATTTTCACAGCCGCCATCTTGGATTTTGACTTCGACCTCATTTTCGTCATCAGCGCCCCCGAAAACCATGGACACGACACCCATGACGCATGTTTTGTAAAATTTCACAGTCGCCATCTTGGATTTTGACTACGACCTTATTTTCGTCATCAGCGCCCCCGAAAACCATGGTTACGACACCCATGAAGCATATCTTGTAAAATTTCAAAGCCGCCATCTTGGATTTTGACTTCGACCTCATTTTCGTCATCAGCGCCCCTGAAAACCATGGACACGACACCCATGACGCATATCTTGTAAATTTTCACAGCCGCCATCTTGGATTTTGACTTCGACCTCATTTTCGTCATCAGCAACCTCGAAAACTATGAACACGACACCCATGACGATTATTTTCTAAAATTTCACAGCCGCCATCTTGGATTTTGACTTCGACCTCATTTTCGTCATCAGCGCCCCTGAAAACCATGGACACGACACCCATGACGCATATCTTGTAAATTTTCACAGCCGCCATCTTGGATTTTGACTTCGACCTCATTTTCGTCATCAGCAACCTCGAAAACTATGAACACGACACCCATGACGATTATTTTGTAAAATTTCACAGCCGCCATCTTGGATTTTGACTTCGACCTCATTTTCGTCATCAGCACGCCCGAAAACTATGGACACGACATCCATAACGCATATCTTGTAAAATTTCACAGCCGCCATCTTGGATTTTTTTTTTGACCGCCCCCTCCCTCTGAGGGCGAAACTTGTGAGATATTAAAACTTTAAACAACTTAAACTAGCCTTTATGAATGTTATCTAGATAAAGTAATAAATGGGTTCATATAGTTACATACTCGTACTTAGTATACACCTCTGTCCTACCCTTCGGAGAATACAGGCGTGATGTTATGGAATCTCATTTCTCGGATTTTGCCCTAAATCCTTTGCGAAATAAATGTCGCGCAAGTGTCCTATCGCGGAAGTGTATACGCGCAAATGTCTTTCGCGGAAAAGTCAGTCGCGCAAGTGTCGGTCGCGCAAGTGGGTTCGCGCAAAAGTCTATTCGCGGAAACGTCCAGTCGCGCAAGTGTCCAGTCGCGCAAATGTCTAGTCGCGCAAAAGTCCATTCGCGCATATGTCTAGTCGCGCAAAGGGAGTCGCGCAAGTGTCTTTCGCGGAAATGTCTTTCGCGCAAGTGTCCTGATACCCTATTTGTCATATTTATGAGATTGAGACTAGACTGAACTAGATCGAAACTATATTTTGAACATTTTTAATTACGAGAATTGGCTTTCAGTTTGTAATTGCAAGCTCAATATTATTGTTTTGCGATCCAGCGAGATACCAGCCGTATGACATTGCTGGATCACAGTCGACCCAACGACGCTTAATACGGATCAGTTTTGAAATAGGAAGACCAAAGCCAACGCAACTAACAAAATCGTTGCCAAACCGCAATCGAACTACAAACGTCAGTCAGTTTTCGTTTACAAAAACTGTCATAATGTTTAGTTTTGTTTTTGTTGTCAGACAATTTTATAGGTTTTGTATACAAAAACTGTCTGTATGAGCGCTTCAGTTTCAGTTCAGCTGCGATTGATCAACACTTCTGTTAGCAGAACCACATAGGGTCCAATTCTACTAACAATATTGATGACAAATCGCAACCAAACCACATCCGATCCAAAAAAATTGACAGATATCGTACGAAAACTGTCACAAATTTTGATACAACATGAAATTAAACGCTTTATCAGATTGCAATATTGTACCGTGCGTATCACAAAGTAATCGATTTCATTCGTCAGAAACCACTCAATTGCAACTATTCTTTAGCCGCTATACTAAATAAACAATTATCGATTGTCTACGATCTTTCTTGGTGCCAATATGGAACAGTCTCAAATCATTTGTTGTAATTCACCTTCTTTACGTTCTTATTTGACGGTAAGGTTATCAAGTTTTGCACTTTTACGAGTTAACTGTTTATTTTATTGACGGATAGGGATTCAGAATTTGAAAGTCTATTGTGTGAACGTTTGATATGATTGTATCGACGCACGTAATGGGGTGAAGGGGATGAATTTGAAAAAGACTGATTTAAGTAGATTGGTTTTGGGAGAAGGTTAACCGTGCCTTCGTGTGCGTTACTGATTTTGTTTTCATACTCAGTTCTAGTTGAGTTTCAAGTTTTAATGATTTTATGATACAAAGTCAAAATATTTTAGAGTGGAATATTGATCACGTACCCAATAAACGCTCCGTTGATATCCGCAGCAACCTGAAAACAAATAGAATGAGTGTTATATTTTATGACAAAACTGTTCTGTAACATTTGCGGAAGTTTAAACGAAATAAACAAATTCTTCTTCTTCTTCTATCGTGTTGGCACGAGCTATTTAAGAATAGCTCATGCCGTGGTGAAAATATTAGCCAGTCAGCAAGGTTGGTAGCGGGGCCGACTGCCCAGGGTGCTCCGGACGTACTGAAGTATCGTCACTCGTGGAGGCTCTTTATCCCATAAACAAAGTAATGAAGTATTTTTCAGATTGTTTTCATTCATTTATAATGATTTTGTTTTTTTCTAATCTAAAAAGTGAATTGAATTCTACCAACACTATTAACATTTGCCATATAATTTAGGTATATCTTAAAAGCCTTAAAAATAAAACGCACAGTATAATTAAATTCAAGAATCCAGTTAATGCAATACCAACGCTATAATTCCTCAGTGAACGCACTAGCTCCATAAAAGAATTTATTTTTACTGTGAACGTTCCCATCCGTTCGAGGTTACCTATCTTTAGGGTTCGACCCGACTTAGTCTACGTATTCGATCTTATGTAAAATATTCGGATTTGCCTGCGTAGGAAGACAAATTGCTACTTAATTTTGGATTTGAATTTTTTTCCTGGACTTATCTTCAAGGGTCTTTGCAAAAACCTAGTTTGACTGAGACTTGCCGTGGTTATACGGAATTCTATGTAAAGGAGACTTTCCATAATCATGAATACGTAAAGAAATGGATTTAGGTTCGCTAATGAGCACTCGATCACTTTCTACAACCAAAGTCAATGCTAATCATATGATGACCATATCTTGAACTTCCTCTTCCTCTCTGTAATAGCGTCACTTAGTAACCTACCTATAGCTTTGTAAGTATTTGCATTATCCCTTGGGTATAAATTGTATGTACCTGAGCTGGTAACGATATCACAGATTGAATGGGAAGCAGCAGCTGACGAATATTTCTTTCATCCCATAGTACATTGGAACCTTCAAATTTTCACCCCAAAGGAAAATGAACACGTCAACACACTACATGCACACTTAATCTTAAGGAAAATACCAAATAAGTTAGTTTTCGAAAAACCATCTTCGGTAGATCTCAATCCACACTCGGCATTCAGTGCGCAGGCTTAGGATCCCCCTCGCAGTCCGGAAAGGAATTTTTATTATCAATATCATGGTGTTGAACTATGTCGATGTTTATGTGCTCGTATTATTTATAGTTTTCGCTATTTGTGGGGTCCTCCGTGTTTATTTATAATGTTTGTTGTTCGCAGTAAATTGGATTACGGCTTTGGGTTTCTTCGTCGTGTTTTATGGTGTGATCAACAGTGTTTCCAGATTTGTGAGATAGAAATAAAGTGGGATATAAATGTTTCATTTTATTTGGGATTGAAACGATTTGTGGGGTGAAAATAAAATGGCTGGCAGGCCTAGATACGTTGGAGATTGAAGGCGTCTCATAAAACATTGTCCAAAGGTAGGCTGGTTTGTGGGTGGTTTCTTTGCATGGTGACACAGTACAATAGAATTCCGTAATACCTACCTATGCGTTTATGTGAATCTGTTTTCATGCAAGTTTAGAACCGGTGTTGTGTGAAGAGGTTCCTTTATACAAGGTTAGTCGGAAAGGGGGTACTAATCCGAAGCCCACTTATAGTATCGCTGATGACTATTTGAAAGCAAGTGTTAAAATTTCAAAATTCGATATATTTTTTTTCCTAATAAAATGATTTTTATTTTAGTTTTTTCAAAAATTCTTCATCCCTGTTCAAGTTACAAATTCACAAAATGGTGCTTATAATTCATGACCCCAAATATGACCTAAAATGTAAACACAGCTCATCATAACTGGGGATGGATAGATTTTAGAGATTTTTTTTTAAGATTTTTGAACAGCTGTTTCTCTTAAACTATTGAGTTTTGGGAAAAGTTGTAGAACAAAAGTTATTCACTATTATGTGTATATTAACACCCTTTCGGATTAGTATCCCCTTTCTGACTAACCTTGTATAGAATCCTGACCACCGGAAGTTTGAACTACGTTATGGAAGACGAGCTAAAAAAAAATTTTTTTTTTTTGTGGGAATAATAAAAAAATGCCAGGTAAGTGTTTAGAAACGAATAATAAATGTATTATTGTATTACATATTTAATTGTTTCGATACATTTTCTGCATCAAAATTAGCCATAATAAACATAAAATTAACATTAGTCCCATAGTTGGAACTAAAAAATATCCCTTATATTTCAAAACTTCTTTTATCAACTACAAATTCAAGTCATGCATTTTTCTCGACCCAGATTACTCGAGCATATTAAATTCCAAAGTACAGACAATTGAAAATAGTTGTGCAGATCTATGAGAGTTCTATCACTATTTCGCTATAACGAAAAAAGAAGAAACGTGGTGTAATTTGTTTGAAATACTCTTTGCATTCTGATATCGGAATTGGAAATAAACAAAGTTAATTAGATCATTCTTATGTTTTAGATGCTGTAGAAGAAAAAATGTGGGACATCAATACAGAAACGGTTAAAATAACAAATATGAATAACATGGACTCACTAGCAAATAAACGAAATTTAAACCACCATAATAACAAGAATTAGAATTCTATAAACGTTGCCAAAAAGAAGCAAACTGTTATAAAGCCCGGAATACCATCAAACATTTTACAAGCACCAATAAAAACAATGATGCGGAACAATGGGAACTGTTAGTTTTATCGCCAAACGTATATTATGCAATAATTCAAGCGGGGAATGCAAGTGTTGAGAAAGTTCCGTAAACTGCTACTACTGTTCCAGTAGTTTCCAACTTGTACGTTTGGCTGACTTGCGAGAGCTGGCCTCGACGAAATTCACAGAAAATGAAGTAATTTAAAAGTTCCCTAGCGGTATTAAGTTTTGCATCATTGGCGCCTGCCGAACCGCAAGGATAAGCATTTTATTTTTGATATAGTATGGGGGAGGAATTTAGTAACATAAAAAGTAAGACGTTTCTGTTACGAGAATAGAAAGGGTTTTTTTTAAATAATTCTTAAAATGTATTCTTTGTATTGATCTTTAATAAATATTATCTGCAACCGAATACCTAGACGGAAAGCGACTAAAAGTAAAATGCCAGAACAAGATTAGGAAAAAATCCAGTATTAAAGTTCAACACGGTAATATACCCCCATGTAAAGCAACCATGCTACTTCAGCTGTTAATGACATCTCTAAGTAAAATTAAGACAGAATATTCAGTTTCAGATGGACAGGTTGTGGACGAAATGTAAAATAATCTTCGTGCAAGTATAGAGAAGCAGCGTAAAAGAAAAGAGAGAATGAATCATTGTATCAAGTATAAAATCCTTCAAATTCACGTTAAAGTTGACTTTGATAATTCACAAAGCTCAAAAAAAAATAGTATTTAAGCTCATAAACCATGGGCTTAAAACAACATGACCAAACTGTTTAATTTTCTGCGTGGCACAAAATTTAACGACCATTAAACACAAAATATCTCAAACACTAAGGCTCAATCCACTTAATCCATCTTAAACTCCCGAAGGAAAACAAAAAGATAAAATAAAGTACGCAAACTTTAAACTAGAAGAAATTAATGACCTGTATTCCACAAAAAGGATTGAACAAGCGCTTTTTATTAACGTTATGTAAATCGTTTACCTGTATAAGTTAGTAGCCAATCGCTTTGATCACCGTATCGAGCCATTCCTCTTGACTTATAACATCTTCAGGACCATGAACAAGAATTTATGCATGCCAAAGTTATTCATACCGCTATCTTCAAACTTCGACCTACCTCAGGAAGAATGGATCCGGTGAAATTTCAATTATGCTAAGAAAATTTTGAATGGAGAAAAAATCGGTTGACGTAGGTAAGGTAATAGCCATTAAAAATCCAATTTAATTGACTTAAGGGTTCCTTCAGAGTTCTCTTCAAATTAGTCGCGTGGGAAATTCGTATAAAAACATTTGTTTGATAAATGGTACTTTATTATCTGGAGAGTGGAAAATGTAAGACTTTAGTTTGTTCGAGATATTTTTGACCAGAATCAGTGTATGAGTGCGGGCTTAATAAGTAGATAGTTAAATATGCTTAGGATGTTCAATATTATATCTTAGTTCCAATATTCTTATTGTCCACTCACAATTTGTCGTCTGATACGGCATGACATTTAACTCAATTTATTTTACTTAAAGACACTACTTATGATAATAGTACATTGTAAATCTTTCGCAAACTGGACCAAATAGAAACAAAAAATATTTGGTCCACGTCCATTTTTTCTGTTTCACCCCTAAATATATTACCCAATCTCAATTTTAGTAAGACTATTTTATTTCTAGCGTTTTGTTTCATGTTAAATGCGAGAAAGAATGTTTGCAACTTCCCAACATTTTTCCTTTAGATCTGGCAATGTGCCAGAATCCACCTTTCGACTGGAGTTCCTACTTAGCCAGATTTGTGGAAACTGATACTGACATTTTTAACTCAAGCCTTTGCGATGACGAGTCTCATACACTTGTTTTCTTGTTGAGAGAGAGAAATACTTTGTGAGAAATTATATTCGGAACTAAATTCATAAAATCTATACTTACCAGAACCAATAGCTGCTTACACGGAAATCTATCTAACGACTAGATTCACGTACCATTAAGTTTTGGTTCAAATACACTTTAAGATCATATCTTTAACAAATGGATTCGTGCTGTAAAATATGACGAAAAAATCTCAACTCTGTAAAAGCCTTTAAGAATATTCTCCTTACCGGTTTACTTTTATTCCATTATAATCTAACCCATTGCCAAAATATTTATAAGCGCGTAAATTTCATAACACTTCCCTGTACACTCATAATTTTCTGTACTCGGCTTGCACAATTTCACCAGACGATCTGGTTTTTCTAGCGTCCTAAAGTAACAACCTTTTGGTTCCTAAGTTATTCTGACCCGCTTTTCACGTAAGCACCCCACCGAGGCCTTTGATATACGGGTCTGTTCTCCCAGATATTTGATTATCCTTACCTGCGGAGGACAACGATTTTTCCACGGTTATGAAGAAAAATTTTAGAGGATTTTTTTTCTCATTTTGGCTGACGACGTTATTAATATTTTGGATGTATATCGGTTAAATACTTCTGAAATTTAAGGGGAGTTTTTAATGAAAATTGTGATGTTTGCGTTGGGAAAGTTACGATAACATGCTCCTATTTATATTAGTTTTGGGTATTAATTGTTTTGGGTAGCTGTAGCTTAAGGGACTACTTATAGCACCATCATCATCGATCTATATTTTACTCATTGAGCAGGCATTTCATAACACGTGTCGGCAAGTTCTGACCTTTTTGCATCGGGTCAGCTTTTGCATGCATTAGCATGTGTATGCACGTAACGCTTGCTGTAGAATTCTTTCACAACTGAAAGCACAAAATTCCACAGATGATACAACTAAGTGTGTCTAAAACCATCTAGTTTGTTAAGCATTGATGCTGATTAATGTGGTTCGTCCCTTAAAGTTACTTAGAAAATAGTATTCAGAAATGAATAAATTGTTGTGTGTTGTGTCACATTACCATATTAAAGGCTTTATGAAAATAGCTTCAACTCTATCATTTATGTCCTTGACAAGTCTTTTTTTCTTGGCTTTACCCACTTAACCTTTTGACTTTCTAATGGTATATCTACACCAGTGCGCTTTCATGTTTATCTTGCGCTTTCAACTTTCGACTCGTCTTGCGTTAAGCGCATACAATATTGATTGCCATAAGACGCATGCAGCTTATCGTCTACACCGGTGCGCCTCGGTCAGTCGTCAATCGACATACAATAGACGGATTAGCGTGCGCTAGGGGCATGCGCTTTTGTCGAACTAGTATTAAGGCATGCGTTATTGCATGTGCTTTGGCGCTTCACGCTTGCTTCAGACGAAGACGCAAGATGAACATGAAAGTGCATTGGTGCAGCAGACATAGCTTCAGGCTGTTTTTCCACGCTCACGACATGACAAAACAAACTGTGATGACGATTCGAGTGTCATGTATTTCTATGAACCTTT
This sequence comes from Amphipyra tragopoginis, assembly GCA_905220435.1. Lineage (NCBI taxonomy): Eukaryota > Metazoa > Arthropoda > Insecta > Lepidoptera > Noctuidae > Amphipyra > Amphipyra tragopoginis. Next base: position 26,585,158 of record HG991997.1, on the reverse strand, counting down.
CACTTCAGTTACAAAACGGCCTAAGCAGAGGACCTAATCAGACATCTAATAACGACTTCCTTGAGAATGTTTTAGCCCAGAATCCCATCCTTTGAATATAATTAAGTCTATACATAGAACGTTATAAGAGGAAGCCACAACCTAATTTAGATAGGTCAGTTTTAGGATGAAGTCAAGCACTTTAGTGTCTAATCTTATGTTATTTAAGGGTAAAGATAACTACGTAACGGTTCCTTTACTTCGTAAGCAGAATTGGGTACTTGAGGTCTATCTAGCATTATGTATAGCCACATTCACGTTAATGACTACATAATTTTCTTTAATAACAGGTAAAATTGCAATACTATTTTTAGGCGACGTTATAATAAATATAAAACAAAAAAAATTGTACGTTCATGCTACTCATAATTACTATAACCGGCAGTGACAATTTATCGTTTAAAAGTAGTAGAATTTCTTGTTTGAGTTCTAGCTCCTCACCTATTTCTGTTGCCAAGCAACACTGTTGTATTCCTTCATTTGAAAAGTGTAAGTGACAGTGTGTGGACAGGTTCGAATATAAAACTTTCTCACCGCAAGCTGGAAATAGGTGCGTATTGATTCAACGAAACCCAGCATACTTAGTAGTTGGATCTATACGGTCCGGTTGGCTAGATACCACCCTCACATTAAAGTCAAGCCAAGCAGTTAAATGTGTTCCGTCGTGTGTATGTGAGAGCCAGTGGATATCTGGGAATTCCTCTATATTCCTGTTACTTGGATTTGTGTGTTCCAGGTTGTTGTGTTGCATCAGGTGCGACTAGGGTCAAACATGACAAAGAAAAATAATAATTTAAAAAATAGTGAAATTTTTGGTTCACGACACTTTTCAACTTTCTTTCTAAGGTTGGCAACGCATTAGAAATCCTTTTGGTCTTCTAGATGCATTAATGCAGTAGTAACCACTTTCTATTCAAAGATTAGCCAGTCAGCGAGGATGGAACCAGGGCTAACTGCGCACGGACGTACTTATGTATCGTCACTCGCAGAGGCTCTTTTGATGCATCTCATAGTAGTACAACATCTTTTCTGAAAGATAAAAGATAAAACTATCCTTTCCTGTTCAATCTATTTGAAAGAAAACACGTACTGAGGCACTATGTTCCTTTCTCAACCATAACTGCTATAAATAATTCCCAACATTAAGCTTTGACAAAAACTTTGAACAGAGTAGACTCAGTAAAAAGTTTGAGAAGTACTGAACGTTCCGCTCTTACTATCAACCTTAATGTTGTACGTGGTCCATTAAGGGGTAGGTAGTATTAGTGACTATCTAATTTAATAGTGTTAAATATGAGAGGAAATGAGATGTCGTAATATGATTAAATGTTTTAGAGCGTGCAATAATATGATTGCCTTAGTCTTAGTCTTAGTAGTTAGAATCTGGTTAGAGTGAAAGCTGACCCCAATATCGTTGGGTAGAGGCTAGGTGGAACAGTGAGTTATAGTGCTGCTCATACGTCGACCGTTTTCAGAACAATTGAAGATGTCACCCCATCTCATCCCATGAAGTTCGTGAGTAGTGACTAGTATAAATTCACAGCAGAGCACATTTCAATAAATTTCGCATATCCGATCGAATTTGAGTCGAAAACTGACGGCGCGATTTACGGATTTACGCCGCAAGTGCGGTTACCGCTCGAATCGGATATTAAAACGAGAAGGCTATTATTAAATGAGATGTCAATTTTCAGGAATAACAAATTTCACAGCTGTTATTGACACTAGCTGCCCGTTAATGTCCTGAGCAACGACGGACTTTTTGTCGGGTAGATTGCCGCGGACAAAAATTAGCCAACCGCGGCTAGCAGTAGTGTTACCCAACTGCGATAGTTGACCTTGAAAACTACAATATCGATAGGGCTATCTATAGTATTGATAGGGCTATCGATAGTATCGATAGAACTATTGATAGTATCGATACTATCGACAGAGATTGTAGTAAAATCAATACCATCTATAGTATCAGTTGTCAATAGTATCGATACTTTCGATACTATTGCCCTTCATCAATAGTATTACTTCATTTTTTCGATCGATACCATAGATAGTATTCTTAAATTTTGGGGTTTTTTGGGGTGCTTGAAAAGAGCCTCCGCGAGTGACGATACTCAAGTACGTCCGGCGCACCCTAGGCAGTCAGCCTCGCTACCAACCTTGCTGACTGGTTAACCTTTTCACCACAGCATGAGCTGTTTTCGTATAGCTCGTGCTGACACAAGAGAAGAAGAATTGTTAAATTCCAATAATATCGATAGTTCTATCGATATTGTTATTAGTTTTCGAGGTCACGATAGTATTGACAACCTATCGATAGACAATCGTTAGGCAATACTAGTTAGCAGTTGTTGCCATTGAGGACACTAGAGCTCTAACGACAACTGCGGACAATATGACCGTCGTGTTCATTGATGTAGAAACACATATGGAACAACGGCATAATACAAAATTCACCAAAAAGTGTCCTGACTTTACATACACCATCAGTTCGTGCGCAAAGGCACACTGCCATATAAACATAGAAATGCTGACAAACTAATTTGAATGATAAATGATGATATTTATTTCTGTAAATAAATCTATTATAGACACTTTTACAAGTCAATTTAATACGTTTTTTTAGGACAAGATGGCGCCAGCATTTTCTATGTGACTAGCTCTGAGAAGAAAAGCCGAAACAAACTCAGAGATCAAGGTCTCTTTTAAAGTCCAGACATTGTAGTATAAAAACTATGCGAGTGTAACAATGTAGGGCAACGTCTGGAATGGCCTTTTGAGATAAGAGCCATAGCAGCTTTAAGTTGACCTGTCCAAAATGACGGTACGAATGCATCAGCCATCGTGTAGCTCAAACTTATTCTTATAAATCCTAAGTCGTCATCATAATGCCTAATTTACTTCTTCACAATACGAAGATACGTCTGCACCCATTGACGTAATTACTGTCCTTTTCGTGTTTTAGTCTACATTCGATTCGGATATTTTTGAGTGCTGGTCCGAGGTCCATGGTCGTGTGCGTAGTCCGTGCCGAATGTCGCGACAGGCAACAATTACCAACCAAGGTCTTTCTTGTCCGCGGCAGCCCTCCGGACAAAAAGTCCGTCCTCTGCTCAGAGCCTAAAAACAAGAGTTTGTGGACATAAATCGTAATTGTAGTATCACAAATCATAGCAGATTGCTACCCCATGGTATACAAAAACAACAATAAATTATTTGTCCCTGTTAACCCTTGCCTTGGAGTGAACTATAGATTCGTCTTTTGGGACGATTTGGTAGGGTTCCGCTATATTGAAACGTCTCAAGGCTTAGTTAAGATGAAGACTCTACGTGTGTCCGGCCATGGACTAGCGATATTCTAAGTACTTATGTAGCAACTATTCTAGTACACACATACACTACACACTAGGGTCCAATCCACTTCCCCGCTATTTGGCAGCTATTTTGCTTTTTTGTTGAGATATTGTCTACAACTGTATGTATTTATGTGAACCCATTGTATCGTAATGTAAACGATAGACAATATTGTTGCCCTCCGAATAAGCCTACTTTTATTTCAGTAGGACCAAAACTTTGAGAGATATGACTTTTTTTGTACACACGTACAGAATATCTCAACAAAAAAATGGAAGTGGATTGGACCCTAGTGTATAGTGTATTTGTGTACTAGAATAGTAAGTAACTAGAATATCGCTAGTCCATGACCGGACACATTGTATATTTTGGAGGGTCAGAAGAGATTCAGCAGGCCAATTCTATTCCAAAGTTGTTGCCATACTTCAAACAAACCACAACCAGCAGTCAATATTCGTTTGTAAGAACTGTCATTATTATTGTCAAACAATTTTAATATAGGCTGAAGAATTGCCAAATTAAGTGGCAGTGAGCGAGGCACATTGCTCTTAGAACGGGTGGCCGATGGTGGCGAACGGTTCTGGAGTGGTGGCCGCGTACCGGAAGGTGTAGCGTGGGTAGGCTCCCCCCTACAAGGTAGGCTGACGACTTGGTGAATGTCGCAGGAATCAATTGCATGCGAGAAACATAAGACCGAGTAATGTGGCAATGCTTGGGGGAGGCCGATGTCTAGCAGTAGATGTCTTCCAGCTGAATAATGATGATGATGTCAAAAAATTTATCAGATTTTGTAAACGAAAACTGAATGAACAATTCGGCTTCGGGTCGGTTGCAATATACTTAGTATTAATGTTTCTGTCAGTAGATTTGGCCGCCAGATTGTATTCTTTTGCAGTGCAAACATTTCATATCATTATTTTCTCACCCAATATTTGAAGTTAAAAACTTAAATGGCAAGGAGTCCGGTAGACTCATAACACAAACGGAGTCCATTAGCTGAACACGCAGCGAGGTTGCAAGTCGAACAGCAAGTCAGAGTCGGTTATACGAATACATGAGTTACAGGTCCCGAGAGTCCCGAAAGTCTGACAACCGGTCTAACCTTAGATATCGGCATTGCCCAGTAACTGGGTTGCGAAGGTCATTTTTTATTTTTATTTATTTATTACTAGTCCTGCGTTTGGCCGCCATCTCGCCTGGTGTTAAGCGATGATGCGGTCTATGATGGAGCACGCTTGCCCAGAAGAAACCGATTCACTCGTGACTTGAAGACACCCAGATTGTAGCTGTCGGGGAACACCCACTCGGGCAGCGCATTCCACTGTTTGGCGGTTTTCACAATGAAAGTGGAATCAAAGCGCTTCGTTCGGGTTTTGGGTACATCAACCATGAACCGATGGCGCTTTTTCGTGCTTCTGGCCGTCAGATAGAAAAAAGGGCAGGATCATGCAGATCTGAAGCACACTCTCCGAAATATGTCCGATAAATAACCGATAGACTAGCAACTTTGCGCCGATGCTCAAGACTTTGGAGCTTGGTCTGAACAAGGGAGTCGTTGCTGATGAGCTTCTTGGCACGCTTTTCATAGCATTGGTCTGATAATATTCGCTCCGTATAAAATATTGGTATTCAATTCAGCCACATCTGGTTAGACTGGGAGCCAACATAGTTGGGAAAAAGCTAGGTAGAACAATTTCGCAATAATTTAGTGCCGTCAGTTTTAATTTTTCAGCTCCAAATTCGTCCGCCCACGTACATTTAATATCATAAATCGACGCGGTTGTGCTGGTCATATCGTAGGTGAGGTTGATTTAATAGAGTGGACATTTATTGCTTGGCTGCAATATATTGCAGGCTTTTTTTAACGATGATTGGATTGGAATAGCTCTCACTGGGTGTGATTGCAATTTCGGAAGCAAACTGAAAATGCTAGACTAACTGGAAGTTTTAGTAATAGTAGATAGAGCTCCTTGTGTGGGGGAAGTATATCACCGTACCTATTTCTGTCGCCAAAAGTCAATCATCATCATCATTGAGCGGAAAGACATCCACTGCTGGGCATAGGCTTCTTCCAAGCACCGCCACATCGACCGGTCCTGTGCTTCTCGCATCCAGCGGATTCGCGCGACCTTCACCGGGTCATCGGTGATCATCCCCAAAAGTTTTTTTTTCTTTAATCACATCTAATCAAATGTTTTTATTTCACATAAACCATTACAGGCGCTTATGAAAAGTCGAATTTAGGTCCACGAATCCAATTTAATTATTAGTCGTTTCTCGAAACTCAAATGTTACTCTTTTAAAATCCATATCTTTAACAATTTCAGTGGGTACAGTTATAACTTAAAATAGTTATGAGAGAGCAATGTATACTTACGAGGAGGAACGAGAAACAAAAAAATAATAATAATTAAAACACATTGCTAATAATTTAAGACAAATAAAGTGTTAAAATAATTCACAAAAATACTCAAAAATCTTTTTATCCTCAGCTAAACTAAAGCAGGGATCAATTTGAATAAACGACTATAAAAATGATTTTGCATAGAAATAAAAGTTATCGAATTTTAACATTTAAACACTTGCTTTAAAACAGTCATGAGTGATACATTAAGAGGCCCCCAGATTTAATCTTGCATGTTTTTTAACGGCCCAGTTTGACTGCCAGCAAATAGCTACTATTGATAAGCAAAACGATTAGTTTTTTGCCATAAGAACCGCACAGAAAAGCTAGTGAATTATGTTAAAGTCTCAAGTACTGCAATTATAGACACAATAGATAAACAATGGCACTGACGAACCGGTTCGTCGGTCGGGCCGCTAGCGGTTAAGCAAAGTAAAGGAAAAAATGAAGAAATAAAATTTTAAAAAAAGTACCTAAATAAAAAGTAAAGTACCTAAAACGTACTGTGGTGTAGTGTGGTGTATTGCATCAAATGGACAATACACAAATAACGTCATCCACAAAATAGTAGCAAAACATGACGTCACCAACAATCATATCGATGAACCCTAAAGCAATATTCGCCATTTTTGATCTCGCCGTAATCCGTCCAGTGTTTCGAATTGAAAATGGCGAAATGAAATCAATATTGCGGATTAATTCTGAATTTATGTAAAATTTTATATCAAACAACACGTTGCTTTTTTTTACAATTCATGTTGAGCTGCGCTCGAAACAGTCCAGACAGCAAGCTTTAAAATCTTTAATCGCTGTTGTACTTTACAACTTATAATAAATTCTGCGTAAGTGGTTTTTTTTACTTTTAAACTTCGAATGACAAGTTTTTAATATTTTGCATCGTTTTTCAGTATACCCGTGCCAATATGGTACAAAAAGAACCCTTACGTTTGTCCACCGCCGCTGTCACCGAGAACGAGATGACATTGCCGAAGTAGCGATACATACATTACTGTGGCTGCGTGTCCACCGCACGTCCGTCATCCGAGCGACGTCATCTCGGTCACCGAGATTGTGAGTAGTTCGACGCTACAGCTAGAACTCGGGCGAGATCGTGACGGTCCGAAATGGTGGCAATACAAAATGCGTCTGCTCTTGTCCACTACATCCGAGATTGACGGCGCCGGTGCAAGAGTTTTTTCTTATGTTGGGAACTACCGAGATCGGTCGCGATGGACACACGATCGCCGTCACGTCGCGTCGTTTCGAACTCGTTCCGAAATAATCTCGTTTCTCGGTGACGGCGGTGGTGGGACAAACGCTCTTATGGTGCGACTTCGTCCGTATGTCACAGCTACTTATTTCAGGTGCTACTAAGGCTATCGACTTGAATTTTGAAATAGTTTTTAATAATGCTTTCAAGTTTAGGCTTACTAGGTCAAGTGTGGTATCATATTTGAAAGGACTTCATTTGCACATTATTACTATATTTTTATTATCATTTATGCTGCGTAATTTTTTACTTATGATGAAAAATGTCTGTCGACATACCACTCCCCACCGCGCCGCCCCCTAATCTCCGAAGTTAGCGGTTTTTAATTATTATTTTAATTTTTAACCAATGACATCTGATTCTCTACAGATCATTAAGTAGTCTTATGGAAAGCCATGACACACCTAGTATTATCAACGATATTAAAACGTATTCGTTATTTCCTAAATAGAAATAAATTCGTTCTAAACAATGTTGATGTTTTTATTTTTTTACAATATAAAGAGCATTATCCATTTCAGTGCCAGTAAAATACAGGGTGTGTCGTAAACAGGGTCGACACACCGTATTTCAGCTATCACATACCACAATTTGAACCATTTTTTACCATAGGTCTGTTTTTTTTTATTCAAAATTAACTCTTCGTTTTTCTAATTTAGCTGTAATTTCAACCCAATACAATATTTTCCTATTTTGTTTTTTGTTTATAACTGCTGAATACATGTGCTATCTATCATATGCAAGTAATTTATAGAGTCGTTTTGCTCCTATTGCTTTTTTCGACCAAAATTGCATATTTTTCATAGAGAAATGGTAACTTTTAGTGCAATCTGAGACAGGAAATGGATAAGATTTTTAAAACTTCAACAGTAACACAGTAACACTTTTGACCAGACACTCTTCAATTATTAAATTCGAATTCTCACTTCACGGTCCTACCAACCAAACCATCGTCCAACCCGAATCAGTGAATTTCAACAGAACTCGGCTTGCTCTTGACAACACTTGGCTGTAAATCACAGACTTTAGTCGACTAAACTCAAAACAATCTGTTATTGAATAGTTGAAAAGGTTACGCCAGACTTATTAATTTCAATGAGCCTAACTCTGTGGTTCACGCCTTTAGACCCATTTTCTTTTGATATTTATTAGCTTGAACTACCAAGAGATGTTTAATAAAAACTTAAAACTAAAATTATGGAGTGTACACGTAAAACTTAACGCGTAAACGAATTCGTGTAATTCCTTCAAACCACATGATCTATTAATGGTATAGATTAACCCTGCACGGGATTTAGATTGATTAAAAATAAAAATAAAGTTTTTTTTTTCAAATTATTTACTTGTGATAGAAAATTTCGATGCCATGATAAATTAATGAAAGCACGGCGACACAGCTGACGGGCACGACTAGCTCGATATCGCCCCACGTAGTCAGTTAACTTGGGACGCTAAAATTATTCAGATACAGAATACGATGGTACATTTTTTGGAAACTTTTTTTGTTGATACTGAGAAATACCTATGCAGGGTCAGTCAGTGGCACAAGTAGATCACGCGCTTTGATGGAATTAAACGAATTCGTTTACACCCTGTATAACTGAAGGGCTCGTGGCTAATTAACAACCGCGCGGATCATACGATTTGCAAGGTTAAGCTGCGCTTGCTGCGGTCAATACATGGATGGGTGACCGTTCGTTACACATCAAGACACTTGTGCCTCGGCGAGTACGTTAAGATATTGGTCTCGGGTGTCATACGAATACCTATGGTAGTTGTTACGGGTGACAGTCAGATGCCCGAAAGTCTGACAACTGGTCTAACCGAGGGTTATCAGCATTGCCCAGTAACTGGGTTGCGGAGATCTGAAGGCCAATTCTCGTTATTAAAAATGTTCAAAATATAGTTTCGATCTAGTCTCAGTCTAGTTTCAATCTCATAAATATGACAAATGGTATTCTTGTTTGTTAACAAACAACGTCAAACATGAGATTATATTGAAATGATATTGAAAGTTGACTGAAGCCAAAAGGGTATTCTGGTTACATTATGTACTAAGCCATTTTGACCAGTTGGAATTCTCATTTATTTCTAGAATTTTAGTCTATGACTGTTGATATCGGTATGCTATCGGTAATAGATTTTAAGTTGACTGAATTGACATTATATCGAGATAGACTGAGATGATACTGAAACCAAACCGAACTTTAACTGTACCGGAATACCATTTTTATTTGAATTCATAATTTAATCTCAGTCCGGTCAACCTTCAGTCTTACTTAAAATTAATTACGAGAATTGGGCTCCTGATGGCAGTCATTCCGTGTAAAATACTGGTATTCAGCCGCATTTGGTTAGACTAGAAGCTGACTCCAACATAGTTGAGAAAAGGCTAGGCGGATAGAATGAATGAAGTCATTGCTATACAAAATAGTTGAAACATTTATATTAAGATCACAACCTATGAACTATTGATAAATTAAATCTGAGCAACGACTTGTCAGGGCCTTATCGTGTGTTTGCAACATTGTCAAGCATCGTGACAGCTAAAGGCGGTGGTGACAAGTGTCGCCAGTGACAGCGATATCCCGCAGAGACAGATACGTCAGTACAGTGACGACACAAGCACATCTTCAGAGAGACGTGTGTCGCGTTGCGAAATTGTGACGTGGTATCGCCAACAAAACAACAGTCACCATCGCCTGCCACTGCTGTTACGGTACTTCTTCTTCTATCGTGTCGGCATGAACTATACAAGAATAGCTCATGCCGGGGTGAAAAGATTAGCCAGTCAGTCCAACTTCTAATATGTTTGCGGATGAGTGGAAGAATATACACTGTCAGTATGACAGAAGTATTGTGAGAGATTTACGAAACAGGTGTCTCTAATTGTTATATATTTCTTAATTCAAGGCAAACACCCCCCCCCCCCCCCCCAAACTTCGCTTGGGGGAGGCCTATATCCAACAATGGACGTCTTTCGGCTGAATGATGATGATTATGACTGGAATTATTCGTATACCGTTTTAACTAAAGTAAAATAAATAAAATTAAATTCTACAAACAAAAAAAAAATGATACAGGTATTTTCGATGACTTATCACGAGTCGGAAGATCACTCCCGAAAGATAATTTACTAAAAATACTTTCCAATTTCCCCCAAAGAAGACATCAAAATATCCGTCTATTTTCCACCTGATAAATATGTATTGAGGAAAAAAAACGTTGAACATACTGAACACATCTCGAACATCGCGACAGTACAAACACATTACCGCTTTAGCTTCTAACCGACTTTGAGGCAAGGTGCGGAAGTAAGCGGGGCGGACGTCGTTGAAAATAATGTCCTTTTTACAGTGTAGCAGAGGTGCTAGCCTACCTAGAGTTGTTAGCTGTTGCATTTAGGTATGAAATGTGGTAAGTAATTGAGATTTATGTTTTGGATAAAATCAGGGTTTGAAATAGATTGTGGCGTTAAAAATTAGATCGTGCAGTATTTTCAATAGTGTCTAATGAGTAAGACGAAGATACAGAAGAGGAATGAAAATTAAAGGTATAGCTATTAACAAGATCTACGAATTGACTTGTTTTTAAATCATTACTTTTGGTGCGTCATTGACATAATGTGCTTCCACGGACAAGTGCCACATGATCGCACAATGACCTAGTGCTTAAGTTATTATTATATCTCTATTCACGGCTCATCTTCCGTGCGGAAGATGTCCGGTCTTTTGGAAGGCATACACGGGGACACAGGTCCAACGCGCAGAGGCCCCTTTGAGAACTTTAATCTAAAATGGGGTGGGGCACCAACCGGGGACTATCCACGGCTGCACTATTGAAGTACAGTCATGGACCGTCCCAAGTAGGTGCAAAACTATTGTAAACTATGGTAAAAAAAATATCTGGTCTGTGGGAGGGGGTGTTTAGTGGATCGGTTAACCTCTATTGCCGGAAGAAAACGGCGTCTGCCTTTCAAGTTTAAATTTGAAATGCGTTGGCAGACGGTGACTCGCCAGCTCACTAGCTGGGCCCCCTGAAAGCCGCCAGTACATAGGCGAAGGGGGCAACAAACGTGTGAGCGGCTAGGGGTGTAGAGAGGTGTGGCCCCGGTTTCGCCGTCGCGGGTCTAAAAGACCCGGAGTGGGTTTCCCCGTTATTACGCCATTAGACACTTCCACCCCCGAGCATATAGCTCTGGCGGCCCCCCTCTGGACGGCCGATAAAGGCAAGCCAGAGTTGAGAGTCCTGCGGGCACTCTTGGGGTTCCACCCCAGCCAGCCAATAAAGGCAAACTGGATACGAGGCCCTGACCGACTCTCTGAGGCAATAAGGTACGCAGTGTCGCCACTCACCAACAGCTCGCCACAAGCTGCCCTGCGGTTTGTAAGCTTTTCAGTAGACCTCATGATACATTTTTTATTATATTTATGATGGGGTCGTAGAAAGCTAGTCTAATGTTCCCTCCGGTTTTACGTTAATCTCATCTTGAGGTAACGCCTTTCCCAGAGGGGGTTTATTATTATTATTATAATTATCTACTTATTTTTATTTGTCTTTGATATTCATTGGATAAACTTCAACCTTTGAAAAGAAAAACACCAGAGAAGGTCTCGTATAGGTGTCTTATGAGGCAAGTACGAAAGAAAAAATATTGTATGTGGTGGATGAGAAGTGGAGGCACGTTAACTTACTTTTCAAAAGGAGACAAGAAATTCTGCAAAAGAATAATTTTTCGCCTAAATTTCATCAGCCAATGAGTATGTGATTCCAATTCGGCCAATGCAGAATCAACAATACTGCTTCCCGCTATAAAAGGGGCCAGTCTCACTCACACCCCATACTTGTGTGACTGACTGTTTCAATACTAAACTTCACCTCACCTAACCGCAGTGTTGAAGTGTTATGGCCTTAGAGTCGAGCAGTTTAGAAGGAATTTTATTTGATCGACTGTAAAATTTCTTCCTCATTCTAGCATTTTTCTGATCTTATTGCCCGGATCTTTTTTATTTATTTCGCATAAGCGTCTAAATTATGTTCCGTTGCTTTAAGTTTATTAATAAATGCAAAAATAGTTCCTTCATTTATGAGGTGAGAATCTTATTTCTCTAAGATTGGACGGATTCTTTCGTGTTCTGTAGTGTCATTCTGTAAGAAACCCTCCTCAATATCGACGGTTAGTTCGATATCCATAATGTCACAGTATGGATAATAGAAGCAAATAACACACAGATAATCGACAGTATAATCAATAACGCGTAGTTTTGTTATCCACGCTGTGTCACGACAAGTGTCTAATTGACAGTCGCGATCCAGGTGAGATTCTTACAGAATTGCACTGCTGTTCTGCCTAGCCTTTTCAAAACTATGTTAGGATCAGCTTCTACTCTAACTAGATGTAGCTGAATACCAGTATTTCACACGGAGCGACTACCATCAGACCTCTGCAACACAGTTACTGGGCAATGCCGATATCCTAAGATTAGACCGGTCGTCGAACTTTCGGATTTCTGACTACCCGTAACGACTGTCATAGGTATTCGTATGACACCCGGGACCGACGGTTTAACGTGCTCTCCGAGGCACGGAGGGGCCTCGATGTATAACGAATGGTCTAACCCAGAGGCTCTCAAACTTATTTCGTCTACCGCTCACTTTGAGAATCAATTATTTTCTAGCGCCCCCTATTTTTTTTTTACTTTACCACATTTTATCATTCACCAGCGACCCGCTCCGGCTTCGCCCGGGTGCAAAGTTATGTATGTTATATTACACATATAAACGTTCCTCCTGAATCACTCTATCTATTAAAACAAAACGCATCAAAATCAGTTGCGTAGTTTTAAAGATCTAAGCATACATAGGGACAGACAGCGGGAAGCGACTTTGTTTTATACTATGTAGTGACTATCGCAATTCGCAATCTTTACTTTTACTGCTCTTTACCGCCCCCCTGTAGGCCTCTAGCGCCCACAAGGGGGCGTTATCGCCCACACTTTGAGAATGACTGGTCTAACCTATCTATGATCCATCCGATTGTTAATAAGCCACGGACCCCTTCTTCTACGAATCTGATTTCTCAAAAATTGACTTTTGTGTATTTCAGTGAATGGTGCTATGCATGCAATTGTGGCTAACCAAGTCCAAAAAGGCACGACTGGCTATCCATAATGGTGTAGGTACTGGTACGGTCAGCATCAAAAGTAGCTGAACATTTGAGTTTTTAAACTTTGCATTAATTAGATAACTAATTGATAGGAAGCAAAACATTTAAGACATACTTAGAGCTATATCTAGCAGCTCTAGGTATCTATTAAACTTTTTGTTTTAAAACAATTCGTTTTCTAATTAATGCCAAGTTTAAAAACTCAAATGTTCAGCTACTTTTGATGCTGACCGTACCAACGCTTATGTATGGAAGTGAATGTTGATCTTGGAAGAAGAGTCATGAAAATAGAATAAATGCCGTAGAAATGCGTTCCTTGCAAAGTATGTGCGGTGTAACTTTGAATGATAGATTGAAGAATGACATGATAAGACAAAGTTGCGGTTTAAAAGATAATGTAGTGACAAAAATTGAAAGGGGTATGCTTCGGTGGTTTGGACATGTTGAAAGATTGTGTGAACGGTGATAAACATTAATTATAAGGCGAATGTTAGTGGAAATGCCAGTAGAGGACGCCCTAGAAGGACATACATTGATGTTATTGGTGATGTTCTTCAAAAAGGACAGGTGCGTAGTACTTTCAACCGGCGTGCGTGTATGACAAGATGTATGACCATATACGAAGAGAAAGGAGTATGTAAGGATCGTAGCATGTGGCGTTCTACAGTTTCTGCCTACCCCCAGCGAAAAAGGCATGAATTTATGTATGACTTTCGTGTATCCTTCACAAAATTTATTCTTGTTATCGTTACGAGTAGATACTGCAGCATTTTCAGCTGATATAGTTTTGGTAGTTTCGTGTTCGCTTCTAACGAGATCCCCGGTATGAGAAGATGTGGCTTTTGAAGCTAAAGATCAGCTTATATACGCCACAAGACCGATATTCAACTTAGATATTCAAGCCAATTTTTCCATGAGTTCACAATTTTTATCGTTTTCCAAGTTTTATGATTGGCCTGAACTATAACTCAATTTGAGAACAAGGATTTACTTAACTCAATCATGTGATTTGATTTAGTGAGTCCGGTTCACAATTTGATTATTAAATTGTCTTAGTTAAATCGGTTTGGTGATTAAATTTTACCTTTCTAGTTGGTTTCAAATTGTTGGTTTATGGAGTAGGCGAATTTAGGGATAAGTTTTATTGTGGACCGATAATTTTGCAAGTAGTTATAGAGTAGGTTCTGGATACAAATACAAACAGTGTAACATCTACTTAAACATCGCATGAGTTAGTGAAAGAGTCAACAAGGGAATAATAAGCTTCCTTATACTACAATCTTTTAAGACCAGGGTCTTCAACCAGTGCGTCCTACTCGTAACGACTTACGGAACCGAAACGTGGACACTCACCGTAGGCCTGGTCCACAAATTTAAGGTTGCTCAGCGTGCTATGGAGAGAGCGATGCTCGGGGTTTCTCTGGTGGATATAATTCGCAATGAAGTCATTCGCCAGAGAACTAAAGTCAACGACATTGCACGTAGAATTAGCATGCTGAAGTGGAAGTGGGCCAGCCATGTCTGCAGACGGACAGATAGTAGATGGAGCAGGCACGTGTTAGAGTGGAGACCGCGTTTGGGAAAACGTAGTGTGAGACGCCCTGCGGCACGATGGACCAACGATTTGAAGAAGGTGGCTGGCAGCGGATGGATGCGGGCTGCCCAAGACCGGGATGGTTGGCGATCTCTGGGGGATGCCTACGTTCAGCAGTGGACGGCAATAGGCTGATATGATGATGATGAAAATTATACAGAAAATAAAATACAAGAAACTGAAGCGTTACACTCAATGGTTACTCTAGATTGGGTAAACAGTTGAGATTGTGGACCTTCTGTTTAATGAGAGAATTAAAGCTAAAATAAATGCGATTGCTACAGCATTTTCAAAAGTAGTGCCTACCAATGCACTGAGATCCCAAATAAAAAGAAAAACGTGCTAGAACTAAATTTAACAAGTAAAACGTTACTAAAACCACAACCACTACATAAACCAACCGGCATTTTACTGAAACCACTACACTTTTCCAGTAAACAGTACTGAAGCAAGTGCGTCCGTGTTTAAACTTTCAGTTCGAGTTGAGTCAAGATGCAAGGTTGCGACGCTCCGAAAACGCAATGGTACTTGACGCGGAACGCTATAACGTACTTCCTTTTAAAATTGTTGAGACGGAATATTTTGGGGGATAAATTGCATAGATAGGATAAGAGCGTAGTGGTGAACATTTCGTTGGAAACAGATTCTGGCAAAAGGAGTGCAATAAGGAAGAAGACGAAATAGCAAATGTATTTATATGTTTTTTCGATTTTATTATTATTTAAAATTATACTGCGAAATACATATCGGATATTGTATTATCTTAGAATGATGTTGCTACTATAGATAATTCATAAAAAAACATTATAAACAAAATTAATGGCTGCTACATACAAGTAACACAAGCTGTAAACGAATTCATATAATTCCTTCAAACCGCGTGATCTGGTGACAAAGATTACCTTAATAGGTTTTTTCTAAAAATCAAATAAAAATAAAAAAAACAAAAAGAAACTTGATGTTCTATTTCCAAGTCATTTTAGAGCTCCGAGTTAACTCATTGTAAAAAACCGCTGAAATTGCACTAGCTGTGTCGCTTTGCTTTCATTAATTTATGCGTGGTATCGAAATGTTCCACAAAATACCTAAGGTATTTTTTTTTTGCAAAATTTTGATTTACTTATCTTTTTCTTGAGAAACTTGATTTTCTTCCCAACTATGTTGGGGTCGGCTTCCAGTCGAACCGGATGCAGCTGAATATCAGTATTTTACATGGAGCGACTGCCTATCAGACCTCCACAACCCAGTAACTGGGTAATACGATACTCTTGGTAAGACTGGTTGTCAGACTTTCTGGCTTCTGACCAACAGTAACGACTTTCAAAGATCTACAAATGACAGCCGGGACCAACGGCTTTACGTGCTTTCCGAGGCACGGAGGAAACTCGCTATGGTAAATGGTCACCCATCCACAGACCAACCTCGGCAAGCGTGGCTTAACACGGAAGATCGGTCTATGCAGCTGTAATTATTTAGCCACGAGCTCCTCCTTTTGAGTAGTTACGATACGTTAAGTTTACCACTATCGCAAGCGAAAAAAGACTTGCATTTTTTTATTTTTAATCAATCTTCAGTCATGTTTTTTTAGGTTTTAGGGAATTCCACGAATTCGTTTACAGCCTGTATAAAAAATGTTTACAATTTAATTCCATTTAGAGAGAAAGCACGCTAAACCATCGGTCCCAGGTGTCATACGAATACCTATGACAAACTTTACCGGTACTCAGAAGCCCGAAAGTCTGACAATCAATCTAACCTAAAGGTACAATTCCGTGCATCGCAGCTGATGCAGCCGCGCGCGAACGATCGCGTGCGGCAGACGCGCGCGGTTGATGCGACAATAGTCAGAGTATGAGAATGTATGGCGCGTCCCGCTGTACGTCTGTCGTTAGCTGCATACGTCTGTCGCAGACTTCGGAAGCGGTGCCATACATTTTCATACTCAGACTATTGTCGCATCAACTGCGAGCCGCTGCGATCGGCCGCGATGCACGGAATTGTACCTTTAGGATACGGTGTTGCTCAGTAATTGAATTCAATTTATTATTCAATTGGAATTCAGGTTTGATGGCAATAGCCCCGTGTAAAATATTTATATTCATCCGCAGCTGGTTAGACTGAAAGATGACCCCAAAATAGTTAAAAAAGGCTAGACAGAACCACTTCGTCATCATCACTCAGCCGAAAGACGTCCACTGCTGGACATAGGCCTCCCACCAAAAGGGGGGGGTTTGCTATAATCGCCACGCTTGGCAGGCGGGTTGGCGATCGCAGTATGGTTGTTAAAGTACTCAGAGAACGCTGCTGCCCATCCTCTAGAGAATCCCTTAGTCGCCTTTTACGAAACCCATCGGAAGAGATGGAGGTAGTGCTATTCTTTAAGTCCAGCACTACACGAGGCAGAACAATTTAATTCCATTTAACCATTTAAGATAGAAATGGACAAAGAAAAAACCGACTTGCTTAACAATTTGTAATTTAGAAAATAGAGAAAAATGTTCAAATCCATTACACGGGTTGGTTGTTTAAGACCTTGGAATGTATCCAACTGAATTTTGGGTTCGGTAAGTGCATTTGAATTTCAAGACACTTGGTTTATAAGTGTGACAACTGCATCTCATATAAAGGGTGGAAATATTAAGTGTTAACAGGCAATTACTTTGTTCGTTTCGTTTTCAAAACTAGGTTGCCGAAGGCACAAAATCACTGGTCATGAGCGAGAGTGCGTGGGAAGTCGTCATCTCCTTTTGCGAGGTGGTGATGGCGACCAAGGAGGGAGTGGAGAGGGAGAGAGAGGCGACGGCCACTCTCCCTTCCCGCGCCAAACGCACCGGGCGCCGCCGGGGGGCGCGCGATTATCTCCGGCCACCCTAGTGTGTAGCCTGCGACGGGTAAGGAGACCCGTCGCCCGATCAGTAACAGGCCCGAGAAGACGGCGCGCATGTGTTCCGTGCGCGCCTCTCAGAAGGACGTGGGGCAAGACCCCACAGAAGAAGAGGTTCGCCAGGGGCTGGCGGACCGAGGCTTGCCGGGGTTGCGGTGCATGCAGCTGTGAATCCCGTGACCCCGGCCAAGGGTCAGGAGAAGGAACATCGTGGGTTTTTAGCCGGTAAGAGTCCGGCATAACCCTTCGCCTTCCCCAGGCGAAGGGTATCCATGAGGATTTTACAAGGGTAAAAAAAATGCACAAAATCACACAATTTTTTTTTAAATGCCTCATTTTATGTGCGCATTTTAAATCGCATTTCGAACATAATGACAATTTAATTTCGTTAAGTTATTTATATCATTTTAATCCGTAGACAAGTTAGTTTTGATATTAGCTAACAGTTTTTCAATATCTGTAAAACTAACCTAATTAGATTTCCGCAACTGAGTTAGGTACTGGGTAATGCCGATATCCTAAGGTTTGACAGGTTGCATCGAACTTTTGGACTTTTAATACCCGTAACGACTGTCTTAGGTATTCGTATAACCTGGGACTGACAGTTTAGAGCCACCCGGCATCCGACCCACATCGCCTCGCCTCGTGCGGTTAGTATTCTTTATTGAACTTGTATGGATGTGCGCACACTACATCAACTCCGTAGCGTCACCAGACCGCCTCGGGCGTATGCCGTCCACGCGCGGACGACGAGTTGACCACTCGGTGACAACTCGCTACTCGCATGCATGCCTTGTGTTACTGCGCATTGCCAACGCACAAGTCCCGAGTGAAGCGCGCGCTGCCATCGAGTGGACCGCGCGCATCGGTCCTCTGGTTGATCACCGCGGCGTCCACCCGTTAATCACCTGCTGACAACGAGTGGACGCCGAGCGACGGCGATGCGGGTCGGGTGCTGGGTGGCTCTAATGAGCTGTGACCTTAACTTGCTCTCCGAGGCACGGAGGAATCTCAATGTGTAACATTGGTCACCCATCAATGGACTGACCGTGGCAAGCGCTGCTTGACCTTGCATATCGTATGATCCGCGCGGCTGTTAATTAGCCACGAACCCTATTAATATGGTAACTATGTTTTATTTGTCTCTAGTCTCAGTAGTTCGGTTGTTTTGTTCGGGATCAGACTACTGAGACTAATTTTGTCTCATTAGTTCGGTTATGATGTCAAACCGAACTGTTGAGACTTGTGTTCTGTAGTTCGATTAATGATTTCAGTATTCTCGGGTCAGTATTCTTATGAAAGTACATATTAATTCATAACTACCAAACTTTGATTTCAGAGAATATGTTTGATTCTTACACCTATTTATAATAAAAGGATTTTGTTTACATCTCTAACCGGACTACTGGTATCTTTTTTAGTCTGAACAGTTCGGTTTGACGTCAAAACCGAACTAATGAGACTAAAGTCTCAGTAGTTCGGTTTTGTTCGGGACTAGAGGTTATTTGTTTGGCCACACCAACACAAAATCCATTGATAAAATAGTTTGTTACAATAAATCAAAATAGATGGCGAATCGGTAGTCATAACTCCGCAAACAAATTCGATTAACTTCGAAACATATTGGGTTTCCTCTCAATTTTAAGTCATAATAAACGACGTGAACCTTAATTCGAATTTGCGGTACCGCGATACCTACCCAAAAATAAACATTATGATGCCCAAATTTACATTGCTCAAGCTAGATTATAGATTAGGTACACTGTATATTTTATGAAAATATACCTCCGGTATAACATTCAAGGCCACAAAATTAATATTCAACGTTTAAGCGTAGTTCAGACTTCGCTAGAATATATAGCATATCGTCAGTGAATTTCGAACAGTGCGTAAGTCATTTTGTGACAAAAACAGACAAAACTGGGAAAGCCACAGTTTTACTTGAAATTAAAAAGATTATTAGAAGTTTCAAAGGTTTAAATCATCAAAGAGTTCATTTGTAATGATAATTAAAAACAACATTGCGTTCAGCGTAAGTTACGCTCGTTTTAAATAGTTTTTTCACTCTCTTGTAAAGTAGCCATTTTTGACTTTCGCACTGTTAGAACTTCACTGACGATACCTATAGCAAATACGTTCACAGAACGTTATGCTATAATATTGGCTTGCTGTACACGACAAAGTTGATATTTTTTTTTCTAATGGTCTGCTGTAGCTTGTCCTAGGAGACTATTTCTACGTAACCGGGCAGTTATTGGCGAGACCTGAAGGGTCTCCAGCCAACGAGGGGGAAGTAAAATACTTAACCTAAGCTAACTACTTATACTACACTAATATATCATGACTACCTGCAACAACAGCACTAAGGGCGACCCCTAGTGGGACTCGGACCTCGGTTTAGGGCGTTGCTGGTGGAGGCTTAGGGAGGGGGGGGGGGGGGGGGGAGACAGCTTGATGAGGGCTGAATTATCGGTGTGAACGACAAATTTGAGCGATTCTCAGAGCTATATCGTACCATGCTCCGATCCCCGCCCCGCCTCACTTCTACCCCGTCTGTCGCCCGACAAACCGCCGTCAAATAATTTGCTATGCATAGTATTGGCTTGCGATATAGAGTACAGTGTGAACGTCATGCTATACACCGTGGGCCCGAGGTACCCGAAAGATTTTAACCACGCCTTTCTGATGGTAATATAAGTCAAATGTTATATCAACGAAAGTCCAACTGAGTCTTTTTTTTTTGTTTTTCTTTGTTTTTCTGTTCTTTATAAATCTATTAACTTTAGTACTTCCTTGTAAGCCTTAGGTTGAACTGGTAACATTTATAAATTATCGTGTGAGTGGATAAGGAACTTATCACAACCGTCTCCGACAAACAAGACATACGGCTAGAGGGGTATGGTATGACAAAAGTCGACACGCCGCGTTCATACAACTTTTTACCATAGATATTTTTCGATTTGTGAATTTCCGCAAATAATGAATATTTCGAAAATTAAGCTTTATTTAACAAACTATATCCTAGCTTTTCTTCTCCAATTAGGCATCAGAATCTAAGGTTAAAATCTTTCAGGTACCTCAGGCCCACGGTGTATAGTTATAGCTTATGACGTAATATGCTTTACTATATAGCGAAATAGTATAGCGTAGTCTGAACTGAGCTTTAAGTACACCGTATATTTTATGAAAAAAATATCGCCTTCATAAAATTCAAGGCCACAAAACTAATATTCGACATCTAGAGTAAACATAATTTGCGAGTTTACACCAAAAAATATTATTTTTCTGATATCAACCGTTAATCTAAATAGAACTTTTATTTTCGGCCACGCTCCCTGTGTAAAAGCTATTACGAGTTCCCCGAACTTAAATTAAATAAGTGCTTAAGTTCGTACCATGTTTTTTCCGTATTTGGAAAAAGTTATATTTTATTTTGTGGTGCGGCTGCCCGCATCTTTGTGCAACTTGTTCCTTTTGCTTTAAAAGATACATGTGTGCACTTCTCTGCGTGATTTCAAAGTAAAATTTAATATAGTTAACGAAGTCAGTTCAAGTTTTAACCAACTTTACTGCTTGTAATTTTCAAAATTTATTGAATTCTGTATTAGTGTATTTTTCTTGCACTTCGCTCTCTATTGGTATGTCTGCTTTCAACTTTCAATTCCTCTTGCGTCAAGCGCGTGCAATATTGATTGCCATAACACGCATGCAGCTTATCGTCTATACCGGTGCGCCTCGGTCAGTCGTCAGTCGACATACAATAGACGGATTAGCGTGCGCTAGGGGCATGCACTTTGGTCGAACTAGTATTAAGGCATGCGCTTATAGCACTTCACGCATGCCTCAGACGAAGATGCAAGATGAACATGAAAGCGCACTGGTGTAGATATAGCTTATTACAGCTGGATATAGGTATCTCCTAAAATTTTATTTGCCGCCACGAAGGACACCTGTGCTGGTGACCACATTCAGACCCATGGTGCTCTACCTAATTCTATGGGACAATAACATAATATACAAGATTAGGCGGAAAGGGGGTACAAATCCGCGAGCCACTTAAAGTTTCAGTGATGCCTGTTTTAAAACAAGCATTATAATTTCAAAGTTCGATCATCATTATTTCCAAGCAAAATTATATTTATTTTAGTGTTTTCAAAAATTCTTCATCACGGCTTAAGTTACTAATTTAGAAAATGGAGCTTCTAATCCGTGATCCCAAATAAGACTTCAAATGGAGTTAATATAGTGCCACAGGTCTCCACGAGACAGGCTCGACCTAGTGTGGAGATCATAAGTTAATTTATTTACCGACATAGAAATCTTAATTGTTTAATACACCTGTAATAAATGTGTACATTTTATATGGTTAATAAACATGATTGTTATTATTATAAATGTAAACACATCTGATCATAGCTGATGATAGATAGATTTTAGTGTATTTTTATGAAATCACTAGCTGTTGCCCGCAGCTTCGCTTGCGTGAAATTTCATGCTTCTTACTTCAAAAGTACCAGATTTATCATACAAACTTACAACACTTATTTCACCCCCTTAGGGGTTGAATTTCCAAAAACCCTGAAACACGTGTACGTTTATTTCTGACCAGTAACCTAAATATTGAATTTCATGCTTCTTACTTCAAAAGTACCAGATTTCTCATACAAACTTACAACACTTATTTCACCCCTTTAGGGGTTGAATTTCCAAAAACGCTCAAACACGTGTACATTTACTCCTAACCAGAAATCTTAATACTTAATTTCATGCTTCTTACTTCAAAAATGACGGACTTGCATACAAACGTTAATCACCCTTTTCACCCCCTTAGGGGTTGAATTTCGAGTAATCCCTTCTTAGTGGATGTTTTCGTCACGTAAGGAACCTACTGTCCAAATTTCATATTTCCAGCTTTAGTGGTTTAGGCTCTGCGTTGATGAATCAAATGTCAGTCAGTACCAGTCTCTTTATATATAAGAAGATGGACAGCTATTTCGCTTAAACTAATGACCTTTGAAGAACAAATGTTATTCATTATTATGGGTACTACTATAACATCCTTTCGGATTAGTACCCCCAGTATGACTAACGTTGTATATTCATGAGCACCAACTCAAGTGAAGTGAAAATCAAGTGGTTTTCTCCATAAATACTGATTGAATTTATGAAATATTTTACATTGTTCTAAAGTATTTATATGTGATCAAGCTAAATGAGCAGGCCCGACATGGTCATGGCTCTGAGATTTCTTCCGGAGCACATTCCGTTAAACCATTTTAACACATCTAATGGGTAAAATGGAGTCACATTACTGTTCTGTATGCAATATAATAGAGGATGTGCATCATGTTCTGACAAAGTGCGTCCGGAGCGAAGCCCAAGGAGTACAAGTTTTTTTTTTTGATTTGATTATATATTTTTTTGTTTATGTATTTTGTTTTAACACACTATTGTCTACATTTCTTGTTCTAAATTCTCCTCTCACAGGTCTGCTGAAATGGAATTTCTTTTAGAAATAAGCAGTGCCTTTGTACGCTATGATCCTGATTTACTTATCTTTTATTAAGTGTTGTGTGTACATAAATTATTAAATAAAATTAAATAGGTAAATGTAACAGCATTTTTACTTTCCTCATAACAGAATAAACGAGAATTTCTGTTTGGCAAAAGTTGCTATAGTTAAAAGATAATAAGTTGTATTATGTCCGGTTGCTATACTCAAAAATAGATCGTATTCCATAACAATAATAGTAGGTATTTTTAGTGCCTACCTGGGCATATAAATAGTTGCTAATAATACTTGCAAACTAATTTTACCTGCGAAAGCTACTAAAGTATGTGAGGGTCTAATATACAAAGCTATGTGGTCTTTGCTTCATTATTTGTAAACAGACAAGAGTCCTTAAAATTAACAAATAACGCTCGGTAACTTGTTAATTTTAAAAAGTGTCTAAACAGGATGGTATAATAATTATGTGACTAAATCCTCTTTATAAATAAATAAATAAAGAAAAAAAAGTATGTATTCGCCAGATACTATGTTAATAATATTTTATGATTTGCATTAGAACAACTTCGTTAACCAACATTAACATTTCGCTACGCGTATACATGTTAGTGCTCATAACTGTACCGTCCGCGAGCCCTACGCCTGAGCTTTGCATTTGTGTGAGAATAAATACAGACGCGTCCTTTGCTTGGTTTAAACCGGTTTATACTGCTTTTTGGCAATCGATTCTATGTGCACTCACACAAATGCAAAGCTCAGCTTACGCCTCGCCAGTTGTACCTAGTACGAATAGTGATGTTCAAATCCGCTATAAACTGTAGACATGTTTTAAACTATCAAATATATTCATAAAGTCTGTTATTTTATACGCTATCATTATAACTCGGTGTTCCAAAACTCAGGCGCAGTCTGAACGCGAAGACGCTATAATTGTATTTAACAACACGCTAAACGGACTTGATGATGCGCGGTAAATGTTATCTCGCAACGCGCTGTACACTAAGGAATATAATAATACTTCATTCCCTTACGCGCTGTTGCTAGTCGCTACGCTACCTTGCTATCTCGTTCTGGCCACGCTGTGCGCGTTTAGACTTTTATTCGTTGAGTAGGTTGAGGCGTTATAATATAGCGCGAAGTCAGAGCCGCTATAGCAAACGCTATACGCTATTATTTAACATAGTCTGTTATATTTTGGCGCTATACGTTTTATTAACCACCACTAAGTACGAATACACAAAACAGATCGCCAACAATTCTGTTTTATTATTCGAGTTCACATTCAACTCTCGTGTTATTCTCGCACGCCAGTCCATTGAATGATTTGAAAAATTCCTTTTAAATAATTCCATTGCACCCAATATTCAATCGCGAGTTTTCATAAGCGTAATATTCTTTCACATGTCCAGAGATTCCATTGTGAAACGGGTTCATTTCATATATAGGAGCTTTTATATAAAGTCGTTCATAACTGACAGTTGCAGTGTTTGAATCAATTCTATAAAAGAGATTGTAAGGATCGCTTCGGCTTTCTGAATTACAAAATTCATCTATAAAAAAGACATTGTTTTCGTTTATTCATTTTACAAACTTATTATACAAAAACTTATTATACAACGTGTGTTTTTTGATATCCCATAACTCTAGGGTTATACTCGTATTATCTAAGTAAAAAGAACACAAAATCTCCTAGAATAGGTGGTCCAAAAATGCATAGTTTCGAAGATATAATCAATCATAATTAAATTATAGATATCTAAGTGTCATTGATAAATAAGAGTAATTCATTTTTATTCAAACCAATCATTCATATTTAAGGCTAAGAAAATGCGACGTTGTCATATTTCACGTAAGGGTGTTTTACACTAATAATCGTGACTTTGTCGAATTATTTTGTATGACAAATGAAAAAAAAAGAAAAAAAGATGATTGAAGAATAATTCATATGCCAGTTGGTTCTTTGACATGGTCGCAATCATACCCTAGAGATATGGGATATAAAAAAAAACAACTTGTATACATAAAAAAATAATATAAATGATAAAAAAAACATTTAAAAAAAAGTTTGTTTTCTGGCATCGGGAACAGGGTCCAAGTTGTCGTTGGTCAGGACTCCAGAGAATACTCTGCCGGGGTCGCGGTGCATGCAGCTGCGAATCCTACGACCCCTGCCAAAGTTGAGGAGAAGGAACAGCGTCCGTTTTTAGCCGGTAAGAGTCCAACATAACCCTTCGCCTTCCCTGGGTGAAGAGAGACTACGGATCAAAGAATGCTTCTTTCTGTATCAAACCCTTGATCCAGCCGCCCAACGAGAGCCTCATGAGGAGACATTTTTCCAAATTGTTCGACTGTATCTATCAATATAGTTGAACAATTTCAAATTTTGATAATTGTCTCTCGAAATCGATGATAGGTAAAATGAGGAGGTAAAAGACAGATATTCTAGGCGACACTGGAGGTAAAAGACAGATATTCTAGGCGACACTGGAGGTAAACGAAAGATATTCTAAGCAACATCGTCGTTACCTAAAATCCAGAATTAGTTTAGTGGATGTGAAAT
The DNA here is from genome assembly GCA_905220435.1 of Amphipyra tragopoginis. Lineage (NCBI taxonomy): Eukaryota > Metazoa > Arthropoda > Insecta > Lepidoptera > Noctuidae > Amphipyra > Amphipyra tragopoginis. The sequence continues at coordinate 26,559,381 of HG991997.1, read as the reverse complement.
GACTCGTCCTCACCTCACGTCACATTATGCACACATATACACACACACACAAACCTACTCAAGCACTCACAAACATACACACACACAAACTCACACAAACTCACACACACATGCTCACACGGTCACATAAATATTGTATGTTTTATATAATAATATCGGTCTGGAAGAGCGGAGTCTCCTAACACAGGCATTACTTGCTTAAAGGGAGGCTCCAATCACTAAGCTGTTCTTGTAAATATTGTTGGAGAAATAAATGATTTTTGATTTTGATTTGATTTTTGAGAATAACTTATTTTAACAGTCGGGAGTTTAAATATCCCTGCGAATATGGGATGCAGAAGCCCGTGGAAGTCGAGACCTCAGAGAACTCAGGACCTTTAACAGCATTAGTGGGTGCATTCCTATCAATAGCGGCGACGTGACAACTAACATTTTCAGGCTAAAAACGGTTTATTTTAGTTTGAAAATGGTTTAAATGTCGCTAAAACTTTTTCGCTGCGTTGGACGTTGCCCGATTTAATAAATCGAGTCTGTTTGATTTATGTTCGTAACTGTTTTTTAAATGTTTGTCATCAAAACGATAGTTTTAATTTAATTTTTACCTTTGTTTATTTTTCGATTCGTTACACTTTGCGGAGTACTTGTCAAGACCACAATGATTTACTATATCTCATCGTTTTGACTGGGTGTGATAGAAAAAAGAAATAATGAAATAAAAATAAAATTCAACATGCAAATCGACACACTACATAACAATGCCAAAAGGTGGAACAGTTACGTAAACAAAAATACTTAAAAAGCACCGTGTTTAATACACCTTAAATTAAGCTATTAGTATGCTAAAATACAGAAGTCCGTCGCATTCGCATGTGAATCTTGCATGAAAAGAGCCTCCACGAGTAACGATACTTAAGTACGTCCGGCGCACCCTGGGCAGTCAGCCCCGCGACCAACCTTGCTGACTGGCTGATCTTTTCACCACAGCATGAGCTATTTTCGTATAGCTCGTGCTGACACAAGAAGAAGAAGAATGGGATCACTCAGTATAATGTTGCGTTGTGGCAGCATTAGGACTAATTTTTCCAACATGCAATAACCAGAGGCGGACTAGCAGTCTTGGCCGCCATAATCCGTGTAATATCATCCGCCCTAGCCGCCCCTTTCTCAACTCCATTACTGAGCGAAGATTTTTTTTCCGTGATTTGCCGCTTCTTGTCTGGCCGCCCTAGGCGTGGGCCTAGCCGACCTTATGGGAAGCCCGCCTCTGGCAATACCAACAACACTGATTTTCAGTGACGACCTTGAGTGACGCAATGGCGTGATACGCCATACTACGGGAGCCCAATTCTACTAACAGAAACTTTTATCAATTGCAACTAAATCGTTCATTCAGACAGTTTTCGTTTACAAAAACTGTCAAAATGTTTGGTTTTGTTTTTGTTGTCAAACAATTGAATAGTTTTTGTAAAGGAAAACTGTCTGAATGACAACACATTTATTTTAGTTGCACCCATTTTTTTCTGCTATTGATATCTACAATAAACTGATGATGATAATTAGACAATACATATAATAATAAAGCTTAACTCTCTCATTTGATGTTTAAAAATAAAAAAGTGTACCTACTAAAAATATATAATACACAACGCACATGCAACCTCAATTAGTCTATTACATTCACTGCTTTACTCATATAAACATGTGTGTTAAAATAATTAGTCGATAATGGAGCAGCAAAAGAGAATTCGTTGTGGACAATTTTATTATTATTTACAAGGACAAGCTGTTGCCCGCGATTTTACTCGTATCGTATATAGCTACTTTGTTGCCCGCGATTTTACTCGTATCGTATATAGCTACTTCACGTACCGGGATATAAAGTATTCTATATGTTAATCCAGGATAATATGGTCTATCTGTGTGCCTTTCATTTAAATCCGTTCAGCTGTTTATGCGTGATTGAGTAACAAACATCCAAAACATGAGGAGCTCGTGGCTAAATAATTACAGCCGCATAGACCGATCTTCCGGGTTAAGCCACGCTTGCCGAGGTTGGTCTGTGGATGGGTGACCATTTACCATAGCGAGTTTCCTCCGTGCCTCGGAAAGCACGTAAAGCCGTTGGTCCCGGCTGTCATTTGTAGATCTTTGACAGTCGTTACTGTTGGTCAGAAGCCAGAAAGTCTGACAACCAGTCTTACCAAGAGCATCGTATTACCCAGTTACTGGGTTGTGGAGGTCTGATAGGCAGTCGTTCCATGTAAATACTGATATTCAGCTGCATCCGGTTCGACTGGAAGCCGACTTCAACATAGTTGGGAAAAGGCTAGGCAGATGATGATGAGTAACAAACATACATCTATCCATCTTCACAAACTTTCACATTTACTGTGTATTAGTGTCCAAACACACTATGCCGAAGATACGCGACCGAAGTTCCGCGGTTGATTTTATGTTCTGACGTATTTGGCTGATATGACATACCATAAGTGCCGAACTTACGCGGCAGAAATTCAATTGCACAAACTTGTGGGCGGACACGCGGGGCGCGAACATGCCTGCCTCCCGCTGCTACCCGCCCCGGATCTTCGTCGGCAATCTAACCGAACTTCGGTCGCGTATACTGTGTGCTCTACAGAATATGTTGCTGCCGAATTGTCGCTGAACTTACGCCCGACCGAATTTCGGCTGTACGCTATAACGCGACGTAATTTCGGCATAAGTGTCGTCATGCCGAACTTCGGTCGCATATCTTCGGCATAGTATGTTTAAACACTTAAGGGAAAGTACCTATAGCAAAAACAGCAATAGTGAATTCTGATTTGAAAATAAGTGAAAATATTGCGCGGAATTATCCGACTTGTCCGATTTTTCTTTTCATTTATTTTTTGTTTCTCTGTTGTTATTATAATTAATTGTATAGGGACAGCATGGTGCAAGTATATAATTTTTTTTTTTATATATCGGAAGATTCGAAAAGTTTCGTTGATATTTTCCACGGATTTTTTATTCAAAATAATAAGTTGAATTCACTGTGTCAATTTTTGGTATCATATCCTTTACACGCAGTTTATTTACCTTTCAAAACAATAATTGAAATAACGTAAAATATAGGAAATTTAGAAATTTCTAGTCAAGTCGGAAACCAACGTATTTTCAATCTATACCTGTAAAAGGAGAAGCTGACTGACTGACTGACTGATCTATCAACGCACAGCCTAAACCGCCGGGGTTAGAAACTTGAAATTTTGACAGTAGGTTCCTTTTGTAACGTAGGCATCCACTGAGAAGGGGTTTTTCGAAATTCAACCCCTAAGGGAGTTAAATAGGGGATGAAAGTTTGTATGGAAAATCGTCACTTAACGGGTTCAAAATTTCACGCAAGCGAAGCTGCGGGCGAAAGCTAGTTCAGAATAATGGGCTAAATTCACTATTTCAGTTTTCGGTTCACTGTTTCTTACACCCGGTAATATTAGTAGGTTGGGTAGAGTGAAAAAACATTGCAATAATATTAAACAATAGAACATTCACAAAGTGAAATAAGCACTAATTTTTGTTTCACAAAAATTATACGTACCATTTCACCTATTTCGAATATTTAGTCTATATTTCAATAATTCAACAGAACGCAGAAACCACGCTGTTTTTGTCATCCAACAACACAAAATACACAATTTTTTCACAAAACATTTCGCCCGAATGAACAGCGTAATAAAGAGAGAAAAATAACAATTCCATTTATGTAATGAATACTTTTGACTGGGCTCTCGTTCTGATCCGCGGATTAAATAGAATAATACGAGTGCCCGTAATTCAATATAATCTAGATTTGAAATATTTACTTCCAATATTGATGGAATTGGGTGCTTTTTGTGGGTTTGTTATTGTTATTTTTTCTTGAATAGACTGTCTCTTCTATACATATAATAAATCTGTAGACATGGCGTGTCTGTACATAGCAAATATTTTGAAAAAACCTGGTTGGGATGTTAAACTATAACCAATAGAACCCATTTTTAACATTTTTGGAATTTTTGTCTGTTTGTCTGTTTATCTGTTTGTCTGTTTGTCTGTTTATCTGTTTGTTTGTTCAAGCATCACGTAAAAACAACTGGTCCAATGTTGTTGACTTTTATAAATAAATATTGTGCTTATCTCCAAGTAACATATGTTTTTTGTTTCATCGCAATCGGTTCACGCAATCAAAAGTTATGCGAATTTTAAGTTTTCTAGAAGAACTTAGCATGTATTTGTGTATACCATTTCTTTTCAATAGATGGCGTTACGTGTATCAAATCACGTTGTGAGGAAATATAATCAACGAATATATTACTATTCTCAGTCTACGGAAGGTCTATTGAAATGCTATCCGAAGAAGGTACTAACTAAGCTTTTATAAAAAAAACGAAGATAATGTTATTTAAAATTTATTAGGTACCTATCTATCTGAATGGCAGTGGAAAAGAAATACATTCAATTTCGTAAGCGAGTGTAGGTATTCTAAATTTTTATTGTGCAAGGCAATACGATAGATTAATTTGAAATACTCATATATTTTGTTATGAATACTTAAATACGTATTTATAAATCTATTTACTATTAATAAAATTCAAAGTGCACTTTGTCTGTAATTACATATTTTTCCAAAATTTCGATTCGGTGGTACTATACTATCGATACAGAAACCATAACCTTTTTTATTTAGAATTATTGTGTCTGTTTGTCTTTCCGTCCGGACATCACGTAAAATCCCTGATGTATTGCGTAAAGAGCGACAATTTTGCTGGTTATCATCACGGTATTGTTCATAGGAGCTGAGCAGCGGAACATTATTTCCACATACTACGAAGTATAAGCTTAATATTCGGATCGTAAATCGCGTGCTCATAGATGCCGAGCAACGGAACATTATTTCCATATACTGCGTAGTATAAGCTGTAGACAGAAGTAGGTGCTGCAGTGAACGGTCGCTGGCTCAGTGTCCTGCGTTAAAACCTCACTTTAAAAAAATACACTTTTTGTAATTTTTTTGGAATGTTTTTATATATTTTATATTGTTCATTGTTATCAGAACTATTCAAAGCCTGTCATCGCCGTTTTATTAAGTTTATTTAAGCCTTAGGTAATGTCCCAAAATACATAGCCATGAAGGGAAAGTACTTTAAATATTAAAAATTGCAAATTTCACTCAAAGGTACTTTATTTTTAAAAGTAGGAAATATTGCCTTTACTGATTTTTTTGCCTGAACCGGGAATCAAACTGACAAAGCTATACCATCTGCAAAGGCACCTGTTGATAATATCTTTATGGTCAATAATCAGGATCAAAACTCTCCAACAAACACACTGTCTTAAATTGAACGAAGTGGAAAAAATAAGAACTACTTAACAACAATTAATAAGTGCTTGAATTTAAATGTACATAAGTTAGTCAATTTTCGTTTTATGGTCTTCCATCAATTTCAGATACAATGTTTATTGGAGCGATTTGATCCGTATTATTGATCCTATCGATTGGTGAAATAAAAATACACATGATATTTTTTCGCATTTGGGTTGGTTCGATTTCCAGATCAAACTTTTTGAAATATTTGAAAGCAGTACCTATTTCTAACTTATAAAAATAAAATGAAGTCTTCTATAGGTCAAATTTTTATATATTAAAGTACTTTCCTATTCCACACCTCGAATGAAATCATTTTATAGACTGCACTGCGTAAAATATTTTGATTTAATTCGCCGATTGTGACTAGATGGCGTTGTAGCCATTTTTGTATCGCCTTAAGGTTTCGTTACATTATCACAATAAATATCAATATTCAATTATAATCCATTTTAGCAAGGAAATATATGGAAATAAGCAACGCGTTTTTAGTATTATGGTTATATGAACCTTTACGGTCAATCAAGAAGAGCTGAAACTCTACCTAAAGAAATGGTTTAAAAGATAGAAGTGCCTTGATGGGACACCTTTGTCTATTATTATAATAAATAGAATACATATACACTATTTAGTTGCTGCGACACAATGTTGTTTTCCGAGTTCCACGCGGACGTAGTCGCGGGCACAGCTAGTATATCTATAAGAGACAGTCTATTCAAGAAAAAAAATTCGCAAATATAACTGTTGAGTGTGAGGTTCTAGGTTTGATACTCAGGTCGGGCAATGTGTTATTGAGGTTTCCATGTGGAATTTCTCAATATCAGCCCGGAGTCTGTATTTGTGCCCGGTTGATGGCAATAGTCTCGCCGCCTATTACATGGGACTTAAACATAGCGAAATGGCGGTGTACTATTCACTTCTGTCTAATCCTTTGGGAATACAGGTGTGATTTTAATTTTATTACAGAAAGAGAAATAATGGGCCCAAGGTTTTTTTTTGTTTTTCTTTTTGTGTGTCCCAAGTTTAGCTCTAAATAAACTCGTTTCCTTTTTAAGGTTCCATACCCAAAGGAAACGGGACCCTATTACTAAGACTCCGCTGTCTGTCTGTCCGTTTGTCACCAGGCTGTATCTCATGAACCGTAATAGTTAGACAGTTGAAATTTTCACAGATGATGTATTTCTGTAACCGCTGTAACAACAAAAACTAAAAAACAGAATAAAATAAATATTTTAGGGGACTCCCATACAACAATCGTGTTTTTTTGCCGTTTTTATAGATAATGGTACCCTTCGTGCGCGAGTCCGACTCGCACTTGGCCGGTTTTTACTTTCTATTTTGAATAGAATATAAACCGCTTAAAAGTTAATGCTTGAATCGAAGCTCGTAAGGCAGAACTAAAAATGTGTAATTCGTCCGTAATAACATAAATGATAGATAATCAAGTAAATCGAGAGCTGATCGCAAAATAATATTTAGTTTTCATATAAAACTTAATAACATTTAGTCAAACGCAAAACATGGTTGCGTCAATGTTTAACTATTCACCGTAAACAATAACAACAAAAGTGGTTTCTGTTTGAATAATTAAAATTAAATATGAAACAACAAAACGCTTCGAACAGAATGCAGTGGTAAATTAATTAACAATTACAAACAAAACAAGTACGTCGCAACTCTGAATTATGATAAACCTCTACATATTGTAGTAGAAATTGAAGAAAACAAAACTAAACTATGTTTTTTTATTTGGTCGCATTTAACCCTAGCTGCACTTGGTGCTGAGCGCTGGTAGGGTCTTAGATGGAGCACACGAATCCAAGTAGCAGAGATGGAGAGGGATTCTCAAATTTACCCCTCTGGCTCTCATATTCACACGACAGAACACAGCAAACTGTGGCGTCAGACTTTAAAGGTGGATACAGACTTTGCGAGGCATGCGCCACGAACGGCGCACAACGAATGCCTCCGCTTGAGGCGTGCGTGTCGAAAAAATATACCAACATATGCTCGGGTCGAGCCATCGCGTGCGAAGCAAATGCCTCGTTTGTCTGTCTTCGTGTTTGTGGCAAGGCATGTGTAACGCACAGGCGCAGTTTTATTTTCTCAGTCGAGGCGTGGGTGGATATCGTACGCGGCGCACACCTCGAACGTGCATGCGCGACTACGTCCACAACTAATGTAATGCTCGCACTGAGGCGCTTTGTTCTTGAAGCGTTTGCCGACATACGTTGACTCGCCCTCGCACGTGCGTAGCGCATGCCTCGCCACGAATATGAAGGTACACACCTTGCGAGGCATTCGTTGTGCGCCTTAACACGTTCAGTGCCCGGTGCCCTCCGAAAGGGCGCACCCTCTAGTCGCATTCACGATGTAGGGTGCCGTCGTGGAGGGCTTACTTTAAATGTAGGTTTTTCTTAGAAAATACATCGTCTTATTACAAACAAAAAGACCTGAAAAGACTATTTCACTATGGAGTAGCGTGTTTAATGACCCAGTATTCATCCTAATGCCAAGAACCCTAATCGAGGGTTCACACTTAGCGCCAACGTAATGCCGAGGACCCTCCTGCAAGGTCCACTAGCAATATGTATAGTGGCATGGCGCATGATCTCTATGAAAAGTGTGGTGAATTCGAATGTGTTAATGTGAGGGTGGTGGGACATGAACATACTTGACCGAATTATTCAATTCACATCGGAGCAGATTAGAATTGGTCTGTAGATACAATTGATTAATCCATATAGATTGATCGACTCAATTAAACTGTCGATTTGCCCCCAAATTGTTAGTACGTTAACGGAACTGACCAGTCATTCATTTGTGGCGGTCTTAACAATTATTGATTATGATGGATATTTTTATCTCTGATCATTTGGCTTTAATAATGATAAAGTAATTAAGCTGCCTAATAAGTTAAATTAAAGGTTAGCCTGCAAAGATATATATGAAATAGGGTATCGAATCAATTTTTTCAACATATTAAATTACTGCAATGAAGGAAATACCAAACGTATTAAAAAAAAATAAAAAAAAAACTGACTTTAAAAAAACTGAGAGAAGTAAAATAATTAAGTCGAAATAAGAAAATATTTAAGACGGTTTTTAATTTTTTTCTTCATGTTTTTACTTACTTTTCAGTGCCACAAATTACAATTACAATAATGATGATCAATAATATTCTTACTACGGAACTGTAGGTATTATACTGGGCCTACGTCCATCTAATAATTACACAAAATATAGGGTGGAGCTGCATCACCTAGTACATCACTAACATGTCGGTGCTTTGTTCAAAAAGTAAACGCAACAACAATTGTACATACAACAATTCTGATTAACTTCAAAGAAAAATGGACATAAGTATAAAAGTAAAACAACATAAATCTTTATTATCTACTTTAAGATGTTAACGTATACAGCAGCACTATGAAACATGAATAACCGAACAAAAGAGTTTCTTGACATAATAAGAATACACTATCAAGAAGAATGCATCGCAAATCTAATACCCGCTGACTCCACGTACAATCTTTATAAAAGGAAATGTCACGTAAAAATAAACACAAAGACATGATAGAACCTGTTTCGAGTTTTATTTAACTCAACAACAGCACCGACAACAGTGAGGGAATCGGCCACGAAGACTTTCGAGATGTAGGTACACTGGATATTCTAGTAGTTTAAAAGATCGCAAAAGATTTGGTTGAGATTTTTTTTCACAAAGAATTCTAAGGAAGTTTCTTGCTTCAGTCTTAGACTAAAAGAGAAATGTTAGATGGGGCGCGTAGAGCTAGATAGTAGCCTGTAATTGCCGCACTGCTGGGCAAAGACCTCTTCTCATACAGAGAAGGAACAAGCATTGATCACCACGCTTGCTCACTGCTGGTGCTTTGACACTATTATTAAGTCCAGGTTTCCCCACTATGTTTTCCTTCACCGTATGTCAGTGGCATCTTAGGCTCGATTTACACCGCCGCGGAATGGAATGGAAGTAACGAAATTGTACATAGCATAATGAACTTTATGTCAAGTGTATAAAGTACAAACTAAATACGAGCCAAAAAAGGTCACGAGGATTCCAGGAAACGAACTTTAAGAAAGTACACATGACATAGAAAAAGTCACATTGATGTACCAATGACGATGATGCCTTGGTTGGAATCGGAAATCCGGTGCTTAACAAGTGGGTCTGTAACCTTCGGGCTTTCACGAGCTCAGGGTAGTTTCGCAACAGCTTGAGAAGCTAGACAAGACTAATATTCAAATTCAATAGTATAATAGGTACTAGAAAACATAGATCGAAGTCTTGAAGATACCCACATAATAAATAACGGGTGTAATGTTGTGGGAACAGCAATAAGACGTGTTAAATTGAGCATGAAGAATCTACCGTAATATTATGTCCATGAGATTGCAATCGTGGAAATATAACCCTATCTTTTAATGCTGGAGTGTTAGGTAAATGTGATTCTTTACATGTAGTAAAAGTATGTCCGGAATTCCGGATAAATTATTTTCTGTTTTAAGTAGAACGTTGCTTGGATTTAGATTTCTAGAGTGTAAAACTACTGTTTACGGCGGATGTAAAACACGGATTGTTGAATTTTAGTTTTCGCTAAAAATTACGCTGACAATACATGTTCATTTAAAAAAACATAACATTACATCACGCTTGTATCCCCAAAGGGTTGGGCAGAGGTGTTAGTACACCCTCATTCTGCCGTTATGTTTAAGTCTCATGGAACAGAGGTCGAGCTTATTGCTATCAATCAGGCACAATTCAGACTCTGGGCTGCTACTGAGAAATTCCTCACGGAAAAACCCGATACGCTTTGCCCAACCGATCGGGGCAAAGACCTCATGTTCAGCAGTTGCGCTTGCGACCACTAGACCAACGAGACAGTCAAATAAACTAATGAAAAGTCTTTTTCCATTTTTGAATTGGGAAGTTTGTTTATTCTGACATTTAATACAATATAAATTTAAACTAAATCTAAAGTAACTACAAAGAAAAATTATATCCTAGTCTAAACTACCAATATAAACTAAAAGAGTGTATCAAAATATTCCTCTGCATCGTTGTCCACTGGTAACGTGTCCAGAGGCTGGCAGCGTTGTCACGTTATATGACAACGCTAATTCTCTGGCCGAAAAAGTGGTTTTTCACTTCAGTTTATGGTTTGGGTGGGCTATCGATGATATAAGGCAGTCAGTTCCTTAGATTTTTTCATAATAAAGATGAAATAATCTATCGTGTGCTTGAGGAAGAAGGTGAGACTTGATATTTAAGCAAAGTTCTCAAAAAACAAGAGGGTTAATAAAAGTACCAAAAAAATAAAATATTTCTACATATTTGCTTAACATAGTATAGATTTTAAAATGAAAATTTAATATTCCTATTTCGAAATAAGCGTTTTCGCAAACGCTAGCATGAGGAAGACTGGGGTTGGTCAGATAAAATAGGCGATACCAATGTCTTGAGCTGTCATAGTTCAGTTCTAGACATGGCATTCGGGCTGGCACGTTCTGATTTTAAATTCAGACGACAATTTGGCATTTAACATTGTCGGCAAGGTCTGTATTAAGTCAATGATCTGTCAATATCAGATGCAGTGACCGTATATTAGGAAGAAGTAGTTACTCAGTGGTGTGGTTTAGTATTCGATATTATGGAAAGTGCTTGGAACTTGAACTTTATATACCACATTAAGCTGAGGTGAAGTTTACGTCCGATAAAGGCACTGCCAATAAACAGTTAAAAAGTTTATTGCTAGTTTGGTTTCTACCGTCTCGCATAGAAAGAAAGAAGAGGTGACGCACATAAGTTCTACAGCTATGTCTACACCAGTGCGCTTTCATGTTCATCTTGCGTCTTCGTCTGAGGCATGCGTGAAGCGCCATAGCGCATGCAATAGCGCATGCCTTAATACTAGTTCGACAAAAGCGCATACCCCATTTTTTTTTCTTCGTGGGAAAATCCTCATGGATGCCCTTCGCCCGGGGAAGGCGAAGGGGTATGCCGAACTCTTACCGGCTAAAAACCCACGGTGTTCCTTCTCCTGACCCTTGACCGAGGTCGCGGGATTCGCAGCTGCATGCACCGCGACCCCGGCAGGCCTCGGTCCGCCAGCCCCTGGCAGACCTCTTCCTCTGTGGGGCCTTGCCCCACGTCCTCCTGAGAGGCGCGCACGGAACACAGTGCGCCGCCTTCTCGGGCCTGTTAGTGGTCGGGCGACGGGTAATGGTCGGGCGACGGGTAAGCGCATACCCCAGTCCGTCTATTGTATGTCGACTGATGACTGACCGAAGCGCACCGGTGTAGACGATAAGCTGCATGCGTCGTATGGCAATAAATATTGCATGCGCTTGACGCAAGAGGAATTGAAAGTTGAAAGCGCAAGATGATCATGAAAGCGCACTGGTGTCGACATACCATATGTTCTGCCTAGCCTTTTCCCATCTATGTTGGGGCGAGCTTCTAGTCTAACCAGATGTAGCTGAATACTAGCACTTTACACAGAGCGACTGCCATCAGACTTCCAAAACCCAGTTACTAGGCAATGCCGACATCCTAAGATTACATTGTCGGACTTTCGGGCTTCTGATACTTAAACACGTCCGGCGCACCCTGGGCAGTTAGCCCACGCTACCAACCTTGCTGACTGGCTAATCTTTTCCCCATAGCATGAGCTATTTTCGTATAGCTCGTGCTGACACGAGAGTTAAGAGGAACCGTACCCGTAACGACTGTCATAGGTATTCGTATGACATCCGGGACCGACTGCTTAATGTCCTCTCCGAGGCACAGAGGGGTCTCGATATATAAAGAATTGTGACCCATCCACGGACTGACCGCGGCAAGTGCAGCTTAACCTTGCAAATAATAAGATCTGTGCAGTTTTTAATTAGCCACGAGCCCCTAATGCGCCCGATAGACGCACATAACAACAGAAAATTAAAAAAGGAAAAATAAAAATGAAAGCAACAAATATTAAAGTTGGGAAAATATGCGTCACGTCCGAGCAAGTCGGTTATCGCTCAGCATAATGTTGTGGAACATGCACACAGCGCTGGTTGTCAGCTACAGCCGGCGTCGACACTATGACATCGACCGGTGCGCCCGAAAGTGTGAAAAGTAATTATAATTAAAATAACCCTACAAATCACATATACGGTATAATAAACAGAAATCCATAACAAAATTAATGACGTGCTCTATATCCGCATAATGATATAATGTGTCATATGGATTCAATCATTATTGTACCGACAGTCGTGTTAATGAATGGTTTGAAAGCGAAGGGCTTCGACCAACATCTACAGAAGCTCTTGCTGGATAGCTGGATGAAGGACCAGAGTGCCTACTCCTAAGATCAAACTACGAAGTTTCGGATAGCGGATCGCTCGTATTCCAACCACGAGAGTGTTTCGTATTCGATGATCGATTCGATTTTCGATATTTTGCTGTTCCTTCAACCTACTCACAAATTCATGTGATTTTGATTTTATCGTTTATTTATAACTAGAGGTCACTCGCGGCTTTGTCCGCGTGGATGGCGTTTATCTCGTATTCCGTATTTTTCGGGATAATATATTTCAATCATGGTTCGAAAGACACATGGCGCCATCTATTATCATAAGAACGTTATTGTTGTTTTCTTCGGGAACAGTACTTTTTTTCGGAATGAGAGGTATATGTCCGTTTATGTACACCTGACAACGTACGAGTATATGCAAAATTTCAAGATGATCGGTTCAGTGGTTTAGGCGTGAAAAGGTCAAACAAACAAACAAACTTACTTTCGCATTGATAATATTAGTTAGGATTTCGATATTCGTCGTTATTTTGTTCCGATCCGAAACTTTGTCGTTCGTTTTTCGGAGTAGGCCCTTTGAAACAGAAGACGGTAGTCTTGAAGACGGCGCGCATCGTGAGGAGGTTTCTCACTCAGGGAGGGTTATGTCGTACTATTACCGACTAAAACCAATACGGTGTTCTTTAGACTTACTATTTTTGGCCGAGCAGGCCGGATTCGCTCGCACATTTGCCGCCAACTCTGGATTGTTAAAATCACTATCGGTCATAACTTGAGTAATACCACATTTTTTTATTATTTGACTTGGTTGCGTTTGACCATAGTCGCAGCTGGTGGTAAGCTCAAACAGGGTCTAAGATGGAGCACACGAATCCAAGTAACAGAGATATAGAGAGATTCCCCTATACCCCTCTTGCTCGCACATGCATACGACGGAACACAGTAAACTGCTTGGCACCGGACTTTAATGTGAGGGTAGTATCTAGTCAGGCGGACCGTACAGGTTCTACCACCAAGCGTGCTGGGTTTTGTTGAATCTTACAACACGCCTCTATCCCCAGCGTGCGGTGGGGAAGTTTTATATTCTAGCCCCCACACGGGTAAACCTCGCGCAGGCCAAACAAAAAATATGAAATTTCTGTTATATTTTGATGAACATTTGTTTTATTATTTAGGCGAATTCTAGTTTCAACCTAAATCCTTTGAGAGGTTTACGAGGGACATAAATTCAATACACATATTTTTTTACAATTGAAATATTTTTTGATTGGTTCGATAAAAATATGCCACTGAGTGCATTTCCATGTCCAATGAAATACCAACATGTTTTTCAAATAACGTATTTACACAACCGAATTTGAATTCGAATTTACCGCAAACCACATCCCAGTAATTATTATTATTTTAACCAAAACCTAGAACAAAATCATAGAGCCATATTACGCTTAACCACACTTCAAAGTTTAATGAAACACTATGGACAATACCCCTGGTTTCAGCGCTGATCAATTTAATCTGCTGTCAAATCTCATGTCAGCGATTTTGTTTGGTTGGCCAAAATACTAACAACCAATCTCGTCACATGACACCACGGTATTGTCCTCAGAGCAATAAATAACACAGAAAGCGTAAAAAAATGTTTTTTCTATCGGATAAACTCTTCACTCATATGACACTTCTTTTTCTGATAAACATACATGCTTCCGTTTAGAAAAAGGTTCAGTTTTAAGCTGTTGGTGCTGTCAAGTAGTTTTCTCTTGGTCGTCTTGTGTGATCAACATCATCATTCAGCCGAAAAACGTCCACTGCTGGATATAGGTCTCCCCCAAGCATCACCACCTCGACTGGTCCTGTACTTCTCGCAGCCATCGAATTCCGGCAAACTTCACCAGGTCGTCGGTCTACCTTGTGGGAGGCCTACTCACGCTGCACCAGCCGGTACGCAGTCGCGACTTAAAAACCTATCGGCCCCATCAGCAATGCATTCTGCGAGCAATGCGTGATTTTAAGCTACTAAATATAAAAGTCGACATCTGACTCAGTTATTGTCATGTTACCATGACATTTCTATTTGGCCGTATTTTTATAATATTTGCCATCATTAAATTTTTATTTCGTTTCAAGAATTTGCTCTTCAATTTGTGTTTTCTGGCTTCCTAGGGCGATATCACGGGTGATCTATGCTACCCAATATTTGCCTTAGAATATGCGGCTTAACTTTCAATGCCACTTCTCGTTGCGCAGTTGTATCTGCGACACATTTCCCGTTCAGCTACACCGTGGTTTAATAAAGCGAATGCCGCTACCCCACTCGACAGCGCTATCACATTATAGAACTGAGCGGACTTGTTTTCGGAACCAATGTTGCCGCATCTAGTAATTGCACATCGATGATTGATGATGCGTCAAAATTTTCCATTTGTACCGTGTATGTGATTTGGGAATGGGAATTGCATGTTTTGGCTGACAGGTAATCTTTTGGCGAAGGTTAAATCAGCAACTATGTGCTGGGAACATCAGGTTTTTGATTAATTTATTGGCAAACAGATCGACAACACGTCTGATTGAAAGTAGTTACCGCTGCCTATTATAGACATCAGCAATACCGGTAATATAGCAGAGGGCCCCAGGATCTCCTGAGCTAGAGGCACGTTTGCTACACCAGTTATAAAGAAGGTTGAATTCTAAGGGATCCTAACTACCCCTAGCCGGACAAACCAGGAAAGCACTTTTCAAGTCAACTTCTATAATATGGATAAAAAAAACACTTGTAGTCTCTAATAGCACACGTAAAAATTTGGAATGGATACACGAAACTTCTCTGAGTGATATTTGGGTAACTGGGAGCTCAGTAAGTACAGTGACTAGGCAGAGTGCTGGAAGGTCAGCAGTACAGCGACTCCCTCAAGTAAGTCGGAGTGCCGGGAGGCTCAGCAGTACAGCGACTAGGCGAAGTGCTGGAAGGTCAGCAGTGCAGTGCGGCGACTCCCTCAAGTAAGTCGGAGTGCCGGAGGCTCAGCAGTACAGTCTCCTTCAAGTTAACACCAGTCCGCTCACTTTCCTGGTCGCCTCTAGAAAAATCTGCAAAAGCAACTTTGCTTCTTTTTCGAATGCTTTCTAATTTCGAATTTAATAATCAAAAACGATGAAGCCTGTTATACAAATTAGTAATATAACTAAAAAGAAGGTAAAATGTCGTAAGAGGATGATGACGAAAAAGTTATCCTACACACCTTACCTGCGAATGGACACATAATAATAAGAGCATTACCGATGTGTTGCCAATATTAGAGATAAAGTTGAAAAGTATCTTGCCTATGATTTCTTTCCGTCGAAAGCATAGATCGATTGCGTTACTGATGATTAAATGTTGGCAAGAATGGTGTGCCAAGAAAGTGGCTTAGCTCTTTTGTCAAAATGGTTTTACGTTGATTACGGTGTTTCAATTTTATTTTTCCAGCTGAAATTCCACTAATCGTTATAATGGCGGGTAAATATTTAAAAAACATTAATAAAAAATTAAGAACGTCATTATCATCATACCAAAGTTTAGAATGCAGAAGTTTAAAACTCCGATTACAATAATGAAAACTCAAACAATACAACTGAAGTCAAACAATAAGACAAAAATAAAAACAATCTGAAACTACTGCAATTGTTAACAACCCAGGAGAACAATGATTTGTTATAAAATGTTAAGGTAAACGAATATTCACCCGCCTACAGATAGTTGTTTCGGGTCTGGGCGTTTGTGTATGTCAGATTTGTTTTTTTAAACGCACCCACGACACAGGACAAATCCAAGCGTGGGAAAAAGTAAAAAAAAAAATGCCCTTCTAAATTTTATTGGGCCATTGCATCTACTTTGATCTACTTTCATAAATCTTTCGTCATGGTCCTAAATTTTCTAACTAAATTGAGTTAGAAGCCGGATAGTTGCTAACCAATCTAGTCTGAAGCTATGTCTACACCAGCGCTTTCATATTCGTCTTGCGTCTTCGTCTGAAGCATGCGTGAAGCGCCATAGCGCATGCCTCAATACTAGTTAGACAAAAGCGCATGCCCCTAGCGCACGCTTGTCCGTCTATTGTATGTCGACTGACGACTATACGATAAGCTGCATGCGTCTTATGGCAATCAATATTGCATGCGCTTGACGCAAGAGGAATTGAAAGCGCAAGATGAACATGAAAGCGCACTGGTGTAGATATACCATAATACCTAGGTTGGTACGGTAAGCTCTGTCATAGTTGTAGATCCTATGCTCTGAGGGCGAAAGATAGTGGGTTCTTACAATAAATTATTACAAAGTTGTGTAAGCAAACAAGCTTCTACAAAGTTATAATTTTCTAAAGCATTTCAATTTAATAAAGAAACATACAATAATATTGAAACAATGTCTGTACAACATTATAAAATTAATAAAAATCCGAACTAGTTGCAGTATACACTGCGGCCCATTGTGATGAGGCCAACAAAAGAGTTTAATATAACTCAGTGTACAATAATATTGAGCTGAAAAAGCAATATTCAATGTGGCCAGACAATACGAAACGTGGGCCCATTCACTTGCTTACAGTGTACGATTTATGAGCATTTTTACATTATTAGAATTTTGAGATGGATTACTGATGGGCTTAATGTTCAAACTCATTTTTAATGATGAATCAGATTATTTTATGCTAAGGCGTGTATGTATGCGTAACGTAAGTGCTTTTTATAGAAGGTATCTTTAAAAATAGGCAACGGCGTCACCTGTGAAGGACTGGGTAGAGTTGAAACGCATAGTACCTAATTTAAGTTAGAATGATAGGTAGCCATAGAATAGAATGGAAAGAATATTTAAGCACTATTTCACTACACGGTTTTTTAACATATAATGATACGACAAATTCGTGATAAGTTAGTGCCAAACTGTTTTTATGTTTTGATGCAAGCTAAAGCTCCATTTTAAATAAAATGTCTATTTAAATTAATATCTATCACATAAACTTAGGTCTAACCTCCGGTTTCTGAATTGAGAATTCGGGATAAGCAATACTTAAGTAGTATTTGAGTACGGAGTTGTCAAAAAAATGCTTTGAAATCCGTCATTTTTTTGACAACTCCGTACTCAAATGTTACTTAGGTACTGCTTATCCTAGAATTCTCAATTCAGAAACCGGAGGTTAGATAACAAATTGTTCAAACTATTGTATGCCTAACATGGTGGAGCAGTGTAAACGCACACCAAAATAACTCAACAACAACTCTGTAACCACTGTCTCGCAATAAAGATCTTTGTTTTGACTTTGATAGCATACTCTTTCCTTGTCGATTGCCTTGAAAACAATCAAATACTTAGTTGCTACCTTCATAACACTTTTATCGTAACTTACGTAAGATAACCAGTAAATACATCGCACATTTTTACAACATTATCACTTTAGATAATATCTAGAAAATAATTATTAAAACTACTGTTGACACAAACAGAAAAAACTAGCGCGAACATTAAATAAAAGTAATTGCCAACGTATATAGTGACGCTGAATATAATTGAATTACGAATTAATTAGTAGAATTTCATTCCCGACTTTGCAGGCGCCAAGAATTTCCTCTATATTAGAGTGCATACTTGCGACTTTTACGTACACTTGCGTTACGAAATTTTAATTCTTGATTCATTGAAGTTATAAGTTTTAATGGAGAAGAAGAGGGCGCGGCTGAGGATAATAACTTGAGCATGCTTACAACTAGCAGTGGATGGTTACAGCCCTACGAAGAAGAATAGTTTCAAATTCCACAACATTTGAGGCGGGACGAGGAGGCTCCTTTTTTTACGCCACCTTTGCCATTTTTAGGGTTCCGTACCCAAACGGTAAAACGGGACCCTATTACTAAGGCTCCACTGTCCATCTGTCGGTCTGTCCGTCTGTCTGTCCGTCTGTCACCAGACTGTATCTCATGAACCGTGATAGTAAGACTGTTGACATTTTCACAGATGATGTATTTCTATTGCCGCTATAACAACAAATACTAAAAAACAGAATAAAATAAATATATATGGGGGCTCCTATCCTACATCAAACGTGATCCGTCGCGACGTCCCACCGCCGCCGGTCACGATCCACCGAGCTCTCCCGTCGTAGAGCCTGTCGTCTCTTCAGACTCCGCAGTCACACCGATAATTCAGCCCTCATCAAGCTGTCTCTCCCCCCTATGTCCACGCCAGCAACGGGTGTGTAACGGTTGATATAATAACAAAAAATGTAACGTTCACTTGACCTAATTTCAGTTAATATACTTTTGTTTATTATAACGATCAGTTGAGATAATGAATTGTTGATATAATTTCATTTTATCTAATTTCTTATGATATAATAAACATTTCCTATAATGCACATTTGACATAATATTCACGTAGTATATTATTCATTTACTATAATATTCATAATCTCTAATAACTTTTAATATAATTTAGAAAATCTGATACGATTTTAAACGCCTGCTAGTATGGTGCTAAAAAAAGGAATACACTGAAATTGAATTCCTTCGGGCTTTGGCCTCTAACTTAAAACTGAAATAAGATGTAATATTTATGTGATGCTATGTTATGATTAAAAAAATATTGTATTGTTTTTTTTTCTTCGCTTTATACCCTATACACCTAGCACCCTCTACTATTGTAACCAGTAGAAATTGGATGCAATCTGGACTTTAGGGCACCCCGACTCGGACAGGTTAGGTTAGTAGGGGATGGCGGGGTCGTGTGAGCGAGCGAAGCGAGCGAATAGATCCCGCCATCCCCTTCGTGGTTATTTTTTTATAAACCATCCAGAAGTAGGAGCCCCGCGAAGCGGGGCTCCGTCGACCAAGCCCACCCTCAACCATGCATTGAATATTTTAAGATTTGGTTAGGTGCCATTTGAGTTAGGTTAGAACTGTGACCATTAAACATGAAAATTAGGTCAAAAGCACATTAGGTCAAATGAATGTTATATAAAAAGAATATTATACATATTGAAAATTATATAAAATGAACGTTATACTAAATGTTTTATATTAAATGAAAATTATTTCATACGAAACATTAGGTCATATGAAATTAGGTTATATGATTTTATAGCATATGAAAATTATATTATATGAACGTTATTTCAAGTGAAATTATAGCATTTGTTATTATATCATACATTACACACCCGCCAGCAACGCCCTAAGCCGAGGTCCGAGTCCCACTAGGGGTCGCCCTTAGTGCTGTTGTTGCAGGTAGTCATGATGTTAGTGTAGTACAAGTAGTTAGCTTAGGTTAAGTATTTTACTTCCCCCCTATTGGCTGGAGACCCTTCAGGTCTCGCCAATAACTTCCCGGTTACGTAGAAACCGTCTCCTAGGACGACCTACAGCAGTCAAACAGAAAAAAAAAACAAACTTGATTTTTTTGCCGTTTTTATAGATAATGGTACGGAACCCTTCTTGCGCGAGTCCGACTTGCACTTGGCAGGTTTTTTTACGCCACCTTTGCCATTCCTTAGCAATTCTCATCTACTCTCACCTCGGTATACAAACAAACTGTCCAATTCTAAAAAATAATAGTCTCTTGTTTTTACAAAAGTATTTACCTCACCAGAATGAATATTCTCAATTGCGGCCCCCTCGAGAGCCTCAAGTACATTACCTAAAACTATAACTTAGCCAGTAGGCTACTGCCTACAAATTACGAGTTAAAGCATTCAATTTGATCTCGAGATGACCCTTTAGAAGGTCAGAAAAACAAACGGCCCCTACAATTGGTAGTAGCATCGTTCTAGGACTCCGTAATGTTATTCGGCACACTAGCATTATACACTGTTTTTGTATCTAAGCCTACTTTGCAAGGGATGAAATCTAAGACTCTTATAGTGAGTCAAAAGCGGATGCGAGTAAGGATGAATTATTTTCAATGATACTGCGTTTAATTCTGAGAACAAAATGTTTATATATAGGTATATACTTATCAACAGAACAGTGGTAATGATGCGATAGATAGAAATACTCCTTACACGAAAAATCGCCGTAGCTCTACAACCTTAAGAACTGATTCACTAAGAACAAATAATTTAGAAATGCGCTGGCTACTTGCATTATTTTAAGTGTCATCATATTACGATCACATTGTTTTTAACTTGTCAGTGGTATATTTTCAGCTATACATAGATAAAACAGACACGTGTTAGAGTGGAGACCGCGTTTGGAAAAACGTAGTGCGGGACGCCCTGCGGCACGATGGACCGACGATTTGAAGAAGGTGGCTGTCAGCGGATGTCTGCGGGTTGCCCAAGATCGGGATGGTTGGCGATCTCTGGGGGAGGCCTACGTTCAGCAGTGGACGGCAATAAGCTGATATGATGATGATAGATAAAGCTATTGGGAAATAAGATTTTACTCGGTACCATTATGAAAACAAAAGCAAACACGTTAAAAAAAATCTAAGTTCAAAATAGACCGAGGTCAAAGGATTTTTTTACGAAAAAACGAATTCTAAATAGAATTCGCAGTTTTCTTCTTACTTAGAACCAACACTACAGCTGATAAGGGTTGACAATGCGACACTATACCCACTTGGAATAGTTGGGAGCAATTGAATAAATAAACCAGCATACAATATTAAATTTCAACACAACAGCTAAACGAAAAACAAAAATAACACAGATAAAGAGAAAGCCAATTTCAAAGTAAAAGATAAAGAAAGTGTATATATAGATAAAACAAATTAATTCAAATGTGTGAAGAGAGCTTATAAAAAGAATATTTAGGTAGCACCTGTAAGGACGGGAGTAATAATACACGTCTAAGTTGATATAAGGTTTGTATTATACTAACAATAATTAGGAATACATTGAATATATGGGCGAAGGCATGACTACCACACTACACCTCCACCGCAAAAAGAGTAAAAAAAAATGGTTACATGATTTTTTTTATAAGTACGTATTATTAAGTATCTAGGTATAATTAAAAAGATTACATTCATAATAAAAGTAAGGATTAAACAATACACAAAACCAGTGTTAAAATGTAGCCTACAAAACTCATTATTTTGTCAAGTCCGAGTATCTTAGCTATATCTCATGGGGTCATGGGATGCTATGTCAAAGTCCTGGGTTGTGTCCGTTTTTTCTAATATTCACTGGACCATTGGAGACAACAGTGTTCATTTTCTATAAATAATTATTCATAGTTTTTTTTTTACTTATTGTTTATTTTTTCTTCATATTCTTTATATAATATCATTTTATTTTAGTATGTGTACATACTTTATACTTCATTTTTATTACTTTATATTCTTTATTTATAATCCTAATTCTCTCACTAAAACGACTCGCGTTGATAATGATCGAGATATTGGGTTATTCTTTATATATTATTCAATCGTTGAAACATGTCACATCCGCATCGCATTCTTATCGTCATATCAAAGTAATATTTAAGACATAATTCCTACAAAATTATTCTGTTTATTTAATATAAGTCTGCAACTCGTGGTTGATCAGACCATTTGTTTACAGTTATATTTAACAGCAAATTAATTTCATTTTCCTACATAGTTCTTAACATTTTGTCATAATATTTTAAGCTAAAATCAATAATGCCACCTACATAAACACATCTCCTTATTGGAAATGGTAACGCGGCGCATATCTTCCCTAATATGCAGTAAGCAATAGGACACTAGTGTCAAGTGACCAGCGCTCTGGAATGTTAAACATCCTTAGTGAAATTAATTCGTAATAAAGTTCTAACAAAACAAATATCCTATTTCAAATAATATAATTGATGTTTATAATCTATAAAATAATTTCGATTCTGATTATCACGAAAGGGTTTTTTTTTAATTTCTATTCTTTCACAATTTTATAATTATACTTGCTACTTATCATACCCAATGATTATCTCTAACAATTTAAAAACCGACGTCATCTATTACCCATTGCACTTAGTACTACACTACTTTAGTTTTACACTTTGCATAATTATCACTGGCTCTCACATTCTTGTCACTCTCAAAATGAAGTTTTTCTGGTGGAAAGTAGTCACCACTTGCATCGAAGTATTTACCAGAAGAAAGTTCTTTTTTCCCCTTCTTTCCTTTCTTTCTTCTTTAAAGTACTTTTTTTTCTTGACCTTGTCCTCTTGCTACACCAACTTATGGCTATAGGTATTCTTAGCTTTTGTCTGTTTCCCTTCGAAGTCACTCATAGTGGTTTTCTTTTTCTTCTTCTTTCGCCTCATCTTGATGTTTTTACAGTCCACTTAGCTACGATATGCTCAATAACTCTATTTATGCTCTCCAATGTTTTTATGAAAAAAATATTCTTAAACAAGCGCGCACATCGCTTGCACTGGCAGGGTCGCCATGTAAGGACGGGAGTAATAATACACGTCTAAGTTGATATAAGGTTTGTATTATACTAACAATAATTAGGAATACATTGAATATATGGGCGAAGGCATGACTACCACACTACACACCTAAGAAGAATAGTGATAAAAATGAAGGTATATTAACTAGGAGAAACAATGAAAAATATTATGACGCAAGTGTGGATTGAAAAACAAATAAATATTGAACCCATTCAATTATCATCAAGGATATGCATTGTTATATGACCACACTTATGACTTGGCACAATAAATTACTCGATACTTTCGAAGAATTTGTTGTCAGTAATAATTCATTATAGTTTAATAATGAATGATAAATTGAACATGATTACACTTCGCTGTTTGAAGAATGGGTTTCCTTTGTTATTTTTATCTCCTTTATTCATTGTAAAGACTTACAAATATTTTTTTAAATACATACTTATATCATAACAAATACATTCAAAAATATAAAAATAGTAACCCACCGACATTGAGAACAAAGTCTAAGCTACAGGTTAGGGCTCCAGAGAGAGGAACTTCCTAACAATACGCTACGTCTGGAAGTACCGCTTGCTGAATTAAACCCTTGATTCAGCTGCCTAACGAGAGCCTCATTAGATGTTGGTGTAGGCTCATGGCTATTAAGTCATTGGCTATAACGATTATTGACACAATGACTGCTGAGTCAACATCCCACATGTCAACAACCTCGTGTGCCACATCAAAATATTTGTGTTTTTTTTTATCATTTTCTGCTTTCACGAGATTCTCGTCATGCGGGACAGTGATATCAACAATCATTGCGTGGCGCTCTGCTCGATCTATCACCACTATATCAGGCTTATTGGCTACAGTAGTCCTGTCAGTGATGATAGATCGGTCTCAGTACAATGTGATATGACCAATCTCGAGAACAGGGTCGGGCACATACTTGTAGATGGTACTTTTGCATCCACAAAGTTATATTTTCGAGCAAGTTTCTGGTGGATAATCCTATCCACGAGGTTGTGCCTGTGCAAATACTCACCAATAGCAAGACGAAAACAACCAGAAAAAATAATTCAGATAGATTCACCAGGACTGTGGGATGCTCGACAGATGTCAACCATGGCGGCCTTCACAATATATTACCTATAATTATTCGTCATCATTACTTCGTCCATAATTGCTCAAACAAAACTGTTGGTTTCCCCGAAGAGCTCACCGAATCATATCCAGGCTACGGACGCTAGAAAATATATATCGGGCCCATGAAGGGCCTGGTAAAAGCATCCGTGAAACTCCTTGCTCTGCCATACCTCCTTGCGGCCATTGGTATCAAGCACTATAGGCTTGCACCAGTTCTCTTCAGCCAAGAGGAGCGGGGTGAATCCTTTGTCCTTATTTTTATAATTATTACCATAACACCATTAATACCACAATTTCCTTACGCAGTATAATTTTTAGTCGAGAATTAAATCAACTGAGGAATATCAACAAATATGTCCATGTCCATGGAATCGAGTTTTCACATTTCAAAGCCCAAATTTTGAAACAGGAACTCAAACAATTTCTATTTACCCGTAACGTTTGTATCTCGTATCGGAAATATTTAAATAGAAGTTAATAAAAACATCCTCTTTTGAAATGTTATATCAATATTATCATACTGATGTATTTTCATCGATGTTTAATAAAAAAGGATAATGTTATAAAATAACCTTACCAAACATTGGTGAACTGATTTGAATTGTATCTTTACTTACTTTTTTACTTTACTTGCTTTTTTACACACTATTATCTACATTTCTAGTTCTTAATTCTCCTGTAACAGGTATGTTGGAAAAAAAATAAGCAGTGTCTTTGTATGCTTTGGTCTTGATTAACTTATCTTTTATAAAGTATTGTGTGTACATACTAAGGGAAAGCTATGGACCTTCCATTGAAACCTTTCGCTATTCCTTTCATCCACATAGAAATCCACGATCATCAAAATCTTTGGCAACTTCAATAATCTCTCCAAGCAAAATATCCACATATTTTCCACTTGAAAAACTCAAGCAAAATCACTACCTACTTCAATAGGGATTTCTACTTGCAAAAGTTGAGAAAAGCTCAAACGTTAGCGGTCCCTTTGTGTTGTCAGCCATTGAAGTGAACAAAGAACGATGGACGGAATCATACGATACGTGTATTATGATTTAAATAGTCGTTGGAAGTTCCCTTTTTTGCGTTTCGTGTTGTGACATTGACATTGTTTGGTAAATATTGGTTACGTTTACATTTGAAATGAGTTTGTTTGTCAATTTCTGGATCAAAGGTCTGTGGGTCAATTTTACTAACAAAACGTTCATCAATCGTAATCAAACTGATACCGATCCGTTTCTTTAGTCAGTTTTCATTTACAAAAACTGGCAAAATTTTTGACAACAAAAACATAACTAACAATTTTTACAGTTTTCGTAATCGAAAACATACCAGCGGTTTGGCAACAATTTATGTTGGCAATATTAGTTAGGTCAAGAGTCTAATTAAAGATGGTTTTGAATATGGTTGGTAGCATGGAGGGATACATAATTTATTTAAACTTCATGTATATTGGCGGTACACAAGGCGGACTTAATGAGTAGGTATACAGGGTTACAAGGAAAGTCGTCCTGGATATTAAAGAACGTTATTTTTCAGGTCGTTTCTGATGGATTTGATTCCGTAATATGGTATCCGAAACTTAACCGTTACGGAGATACTTAATTTTAAAGATACTTTTTATGTTGTGTAGCACAACACTTGGGCCTATTCAAATAACATTATTTTAAGATTTTATGAACATACCTAGTAGATGCTATACCTTTTTGAATAGCTAAAGAGACGTAGAAGTTTTTTAAATTACACACATCAAAAGTGTCTAGGGATCAACATATATTTTTGCAATAACTTTTCTCCTGATTGATATTAATTAAAATTTTCTTTAAGGATTCATCAAATAAAGTGTTTTCGTTTGTCACAGTAACGATAAACCAAGTCACCTTTGCATTAATAAAGAAATTTGCCATTTTCCTAATAAAGGGATTTTTGACATTTGAACCACTAACACAAAAGTTCGAAAAAAAGACTGAAATAACAGTTTTCTTTAAAATTTTATTGGGTAACTTAAACAATTAATAATCCGTGTTTCTACCGCGAACACTAACAACACAAGAACATCGGTTTGGCATACTCAAAATGAGTTCATCCAAATCACGCTGTGGAATGGCCGCCCATGTTCGTTGCAACAACAAAAAAAGGTCTTCTTGCGACTGGATACCCTCCATATTCGGCAGAGCTCTTCTCTGTAGCATATCCCATGCATGCTCAATCGGGTTCAAGTCTGGCGACTGAGCAGGCCAGGGCAGGACATTGATGTTAGCTGCGGCGAGAGTCTGTCTTACAACTCTTGCGGTGTGCGGTCGTGCATTATCATGCATTAACTGAAATAAGGGACCGATTTGCGCTTGTAGAGGAACGATGACGTCTGATACAATCGTCTCAGCACAAATTTGAGCGTTGAGGTTGCCTCTGATCCAAATCAACTCAGTTCTTCCGCCGATCCAAATACCCGCCCATACCATGATGGTTCCACCACTATAAGGATGGACTTCCTGGCAGGATTTTAATCGCTGTTGGCGTCCAGGGGTTCTCCAGTGTCGTATACGTCTTGTATCCGGTCTCATACCAAAACGAGACTCATCAGAAAAGCACACGAAACGCCATTGTTCTTCTGCCCAATTTCTGTGTCCAAGAGCCCATTGATATCGAATCCTACGATTGTGCATTGCTATAGGTGGTACCCGTAGCGGTCTTCGGGAATGAAGGTTCACTTCATGCAAGCGGTTTCTGACTGTTTGGTCGCTAATTAAGTTCCCTGAAGAGTGATGAAGCCTCACGGCTAACATCATGGCGGTTATTGTTGGAGCTCTTCGAGTTAAGATTTGAATGTATCGGTCTTGTCTCCGTGTGGTGCAGCGATACCGTCCTCCATGGCGCTCAGCCACGGTACCAGTGCTTCGGTAACGTGTCCAAAGTCGACTGATAACACTCTGACTTGTATTCAGAGCTAAAGCCACAGTACGTTGCCGGGAACCAGCTTCTATCATTCCCACGGCTCTGAGCATTTCTTCCCTGCTTAAATGACGTCGCCGCTCCATAATAACGTTGGTTTTAATCAGTAGTAGGGAAACAGTAGCACTAATAATGTCTTCAATGCGTTGTATGTTTTTATAGGGAAAATATTGACAGCTGATTTTCATCTTTTACTCGAATTTGATTCACAGTTCCTGATTCAAATTATGAAATGCACCAAAAAGGATCCATATAAATTTATAAAATCATAAATTTATTACAAAGCCACATCTCAATCTCAAGAAATCCGCATAAAAATGCTTGATCCCTAGACACTTTTGATGTGTGTATTTGCAGAATAAGTTCCACACATTTTTGTATGTTAAAAACACTAAGTGAAAATTCTTTAATTGTAACCGGTGTCGAGCAGTCTTTTTAAGCTGTTAGTAGTAGGTTCAGTTTTTGTTAATCATTTTTATTAATTGACATCTCTAGCAAAATACAAAAAAAAAAGTGGACCCTAGAATCTGTAATCCCAAAAAAAAAGGATTCTCTAAAATTCAATATCTCCAGAACGGTTAAGTTTCGGACACCATATTACAGAATCAAATCCATCACAAATTACCTACCTGAAAAATAACGTCTTTTAATATTCAGTACGACTTTCCCTGTCACCCTGTATTAATTATGAATTTTGTGTTTGCATTAAGCAAAGCTTTTATATAAAAAATAGAACTGACATGGTTACACGTTGATAAAATCACTAGATACTGCATAATTATGCAGTTCCTTCTATACAGGGTGTAAACGAATGCGTGTAATTCCTTTAAACCACGTGATTTACTGGTGACACAGATTAACCCTAAAGGGGTATTTTTTGAAAATCAACTAAAAAAATTAAAAACTTGGTTTTCTATTTCCGAGTCATTTTAGAGCACCGAGTTAACTGACTGTAAAGAGCGATATCGCGTTAGTCGTGGCCGCCAGCCGTGTTGCCGTGCTTTCTTTCACTTTTAAATATTAAAAGGTCTACCCTTTTAACATTTAAACGCAATCTAGACCCAATATTTAGATTCTATAATATGTCCAAATCGTGGAACTTTAAAAACAGTTAACTAGTCAATAGTAACTAAGAATGTATACATAGAATTAGGTAATTTCAACTTACATACTAAAACTTGACTATGTTGCTGCCTGGTGTCAATATAAGGGATTAGCTTTAACATGTCAAGGCTCTGAGGGATTAGAGTATAAACTCAACTTTGCATAACCGGAGGCATATAGTAATCTCTAGAGGCATGATGAAACTAAGACCGTACTTTACATGTATATAATTTATTTACCGTAAATGTATTTTGGCCATGATGTAGACCACAAGAATAGAATACTTCAGTTCTCCCCCTGGGTGTTGTACGAGGTATCTTATCAATTGGTTTAGGAAAGAGTTTAAAGGAGATCACCCATTTTGTTTGATGATTTGGGATAAAAAAAAAATCGGCGGCCAGGAATGAATTACATTTTATTTAAATGGTGGCAGGAGTACAAACATTAATTTCTTCGTATGGCGACAATGCTGTAATAGTAATAAAATAATTCTTAAAACCCCTAATACAAGTCGTCGTTTTAATTTTTACCTGGTATATATCTCCGAACCCAAATAGTTTTCGACTTTGACACCATAGTAAAAAATAATGCGTTACACGTGTGCTTTAAAATTGTGTAACTGTTATTGATGGCCGCCAAAAATCCCAATTTTATTCCAGAGTATGATCTCCTTTCATTTGAAATCTGATTTCTTCGATAGGTGTCCCTATTACCGCTATTACTTGTACATAGCTGATCTCATAATATTTTCATCCCATCAGACCTAAAAAGACAAAGATACAAAAGAAAGAAATCAAGTAATAAGGGTCGATTTAGTTATAGGGCAAAGTTTCTGTTTTCCTTTCAACTCCATCACGGCAATAAGCAAAATATACAATTTGAAAGTAATATAAATCGATAGACGAAACAAGAATCTAATATCCCTATCGATATTGGCAACAAGAATGACGTAACTTCGTTATTACGGAAGGTTCACCAATCCGTAATATCATATGAGGCGGAAATAAAATCGTATAGCATAAACTTTGGTGCGTAAGGAAAAACGTCTATGTCTGTAATGTTGAAGTGCTTTGCATTGGTGGAATTGGTAACGTACTTAGTATTGGTTTAAGGTCTGATGATACCATCACTTTTATGCTTGTTTCCCACGGTGCGTGATATCGCGCACCACGACACACGAGCTCGCACCGACGCACTACTTTATTTCATTTGATTTTTAGGGACAAAAAAACAGTTACATGTTCAAGTTTAAAACGATGTGTCGTTACAAAAATTGGTAAACATATAACCCACACCATTGTCCACGGATTAATAAATGAATATATACGGAACAGAAATGTATTGAAAATTTTGTATAAGTTTCAGTTAATAAGATAATATAGATTAAAATTATGGTGAAAGAGGACGCCGGATACTAAATGTTACAAAGACAAAAAGTCAATGGGCAACATAGTCCTAGTGTCAAAATGTACAAATTGCCTAGTGCCAAAATGTCATTTTGCCCAAATGCCGCTATGATAGAATACATTAAAGCTGTAATGTTCAATTGTACAAATTGCCCAGTGCCAAAATGTCATTTTGCCCAAATGCCGCTATGATAGAACAAATGAAATGACATTTCAATCATCTTTTTCAAGGATACCGGACTTTCAAGAAGTATTTATACTCAAAGAGATTAGATAGAGAAGAGATTTTTCTTTCAACTACGTAGTAATGTTATCATTAATCGCTACAAAACCGATCACAAAATACGTATTTTCTGCTTAGAAGCAAAACAGTGCAGAAACGTTGTATGAAATCTCATTACTGCACTGCAAACAGTGCAGAAATGTTGTATGAAATTTCATTACTGCACTGTTTTTCATTAGTGCAGTTTTTTATTTTTTAATTAGATATAAATTTACCACAGAGGTTTAATGTCTCCCGTTAAGTTTAATATTAAATGTATGCATTCTTATGCATTAGATCAAAAAGATACTGGCTGAAAATAAAAATCGGCTGAATAAAACCGAATTGGTGAAAAAAAAAACAAATGGCGCGCATTTTGTACCATTGTAAAACTTTGATACTTCTTATTTAGCAAGAAAAGTTTTAAAAAATGGAAATAGATAGCGAATAGCGATATGAATTCAAGTCCAGAAAGTATAAAAACAGCTGCAAATGAAATTGTTAATAACCTTTTGCCGCAAAATTCGCAGGATAACCTTGTTTTCATTAACTTGAGTTTTTATTTTGAGTAGGTATATTTTATCACGGTAGGTAAATTGGTAGTTGAAAGAAAAGTAGATTACGCACCTTGCTGAAGTGAGTGATTAATGCACTCGTGCTAATTTAGTGCCCTCGCTTGCGCTCGGGCACCAACATAACACTCGTGCATTAATGACTCACTTTGCGCTCGGTGCAATAATCTACTATTAATTAGATATCCAGTGCAGAGAATTATGTTGATATCAAGTAGCAGATAGGTGTATGTAGGCTCAGTCGTTAGTGATCGTACCTTCGAAGTCCAGGTTTGCGGGTTCGAATCTTGACTGTGTGACAATTGGACCACGATGCATTTTGGCACAATTGTTTTATCTTTTGTACATTTTGACAATCTAACAATTAGACCCTTACGCATTATATCACAATTATTTTTTGTCATTTGCACATTCATATACATTAAGACATTTGTACATTTTGACACTAGGACTATGTTGCCCATTGACTTTTTGTCTTTGTAACATTTAGTATCCGGCGTCGTGTCATAGGTAATTGACGACACGTTTGGTGCAGTGGCTAAGCGATTGGCTTCTGCGTTACGGGTCGTGGGTTCGATTCCCACACGGAACAAAAATTTGTATGGCCTATAGATGATTGTTCCGGGTCTGGGCGTTTGTTTGTGAGATTTGTGTCTGTAAACGCACCCACGATACAAGAGAAATCTTAGTGTGGGGCAACGTTTTAAAAAAAAAAAAAAAAAAATAGGTTTCCACAAGTTGACGAAGAGGCACTCGTGCCCCGGCGTTGGTCCTGCATGAATCCACGTGGAACAGCCGGGGCACGCGGGCCGCCCGTCTTATAACAGTTCTAGGTACTGTATAGCGTAACTTATTAGTAATTTCAATACAATCAAATCGATTATTACACAAACCATGCAGCATCATGGCCACCAGAAGTAAACGCCGGGACTCTAAGCTTAAAACCTTATATTTCTGTAGAAACTATTGGAAGAGACTCGTCAGTGGTAACGCGGACGCGTGCGACGCGGTGCGCTGTATCCACATCACGCATCATCATAATGTGGCTTTCCTCGGTGCGTGATTTTACGGATGATACCACGCACAGACGGTGCGCGCTACCACGCACCATGGGAATCCAGCTTTAGCCATATACACATTAGCATCTAGTATGTTCCTCTATTGACTTTACATTTACAACGATGACATTTGAAAGTCAATTTTACCAATTTGCAAAATTAATTATAATTTGTTAATTTTCAGGTATATCATTTTCATTATTTTGAAATCAATTTGTCATCATGTACTGTTTTAATGTAATTAGTAGTATTAAGGAGATTCATAAAAAATGCATCTATGACTTTGTCATTGACAATCAGCAGCTATAAGGACTATTATTTAATTTCCAATAGATCTTCTTCTCTCGTGTCAGCACGAGCTATACGAAAATAGCTCATGCTGTGGTGAAAAGATTAGCCAGTCAGCAAGGTTGGTAGCGGGACTGACTGCCCAGGGTGCGCCGGACGTACTTAAGTATCGTCACTCATGGAGGCTCTTTTCATGCACCCCAATAAAATAGATATATTACTATCGTTTGATCAAGAAACCACTTAACTTGTTTATGTTTTACTTGAAATTCTCGCATGGTTAGCCTTTCTTAATGTATTTAATGCTATAGAGAGAGCTATTTGTCTTCTTAGTGGTTCAAGAAAACAAGTCATTAATCTTTTGTGTTCAAAAATTTCGGGGTGGAAAATAAGTCTTGAGATTACGTTGAGTTTAATTCTGATAAAATCTGTGAAGAGTTGGCAAGGCGTCAGAATTGTAATGCTTTATAGGTGAATGAACCTTGAGGAAATAGTGATTCTCACAATTTCATGAATACTATGAACAATACCTGGTAAATGTGACATTATCATGAGAAATTTGATAACAACCTACACTTCTAACTATCTTTGGCTAAAAGTCATAGAATATAACTAACTTAACAGAAATGAAAATTGTAATAAATAAGCAAATATACCCAGCCTAGAATTACAAATTTTCAACTTGATTTAAATTTCATCTTATTAGATATTCACGTTATATTCCACTCAACAATATTCTAATGCAAAACAAAATGGACACTAATGCATAGTATAAAACGAGAGTGGACCTGGCCTATTTGAGTTGTCTTTTAGCATCAAATTATGTACTCTCGCAAAAGCCATTACACCGTCCCTTTGAGTCCTCTACTTATCTCAACTATTTTTCTGTTAATTGGAAGCATCCGATCATAAGGCACTAGTGACAAGCTTTTATAAAATTGCCTGAAGCCATGAATAATGGTATATTAACAGAGTTCTGGAAGTTCTGCAAAAAATAAGCAGCCGATACGCTCTTTTCAGTCTTCTTTTTCTATACTGAGGATACAATATTTTTAATAGATGTTTCATAAACTGCGCAGCATAGCAAAGAGGTTATTTCTATTATGCTCAGATATAAGCACGGAACTCAAGAATAATTTTGAATCATAACAAAAATAGATAGACGCCTTCGAGGCTATTAATATTTGAGTTCCCCTATAGACATTTACGAATTCAACTGGGATTCTCAAAACAATAAATAAACACGTCTCATTACTATTCCCCAAAGCAATTGCCTAGTTAAAGTATCTATGGCTTAAATGTACAGCAATTTCGATTCACGAATTTCGAAATCACAAATCAAGCTTATCCACGACACGAATGCAAAGGAACACACATCTAAATCTCAGTTGGAAAACGGTCGTAAATTTTAGACAACATTCACTAGGATCCCTACTGACTGACAATGAACTGGAAACGACACTAAACACAGAGCCCCCTAGTGTCTTGATGGGCTTACGGCCAACTGTTTCTAATGATTAGCTTGACGCTTTGTATCGATTTAATTCGTCAGTTGTCGTCAACTACACTTGGGAGCAAAGAAATCGAGCCACTCCTTTTTCACGTGTCCTGGTTATTAGTTTTGGTTTCATGAATTATAATTAAAAATAAAAAAAACTACCCTCAAAGTAAAGGTTATCAAATAACCTTTTAGGCGATATATGTTTAGAATTTATCTGTTCCATAATACCAAAAATAATAACAATTATACCTAGGTGAAAATAGAAATGGCTCGATTTATTTGCTCCCAAGTATATTTTTGGTGTTGTACAAGGTTAGTCAGAAAGAGGGTACTTATCCGAAATGATGTTCAAGTACCCATAATAATGAGTAATTTTAGTTCTACCACTTTCCCCAAAATTCAATAGTTAAAGAGAAATAGCCGTTCAAAAATTACATAAAAATATGCTAAAATCTATTTAACCTTAACTATGATAAGCTGTGTTTACATTTTAGGTCATATTTGGGGTCACGAATTAGAAACTTCATTTTCTGAATTCGTAGCTAAGAAAGGACGAAGAATTTTTGAAAAGACAAATAAAAACTATTTTACATGGAAATAAAATTATCGAATTTTGAAATTTTAACACTTGCTTTAAAACCGTCATCAGTGATACTTTATGTGGTCTGCGGATTAGTACCTCCTTTCTGACTAACCTTGTATAATTCAATATTCTTCGGTTTCATTCCATTTTGTTCCTTTAAGTCTATATACTAATATAACGTAAAAAGCACTGACTCAATGCGGTTGTATTTTACAGACATATACAGGGTGTTAACGAATTCGTGTAATTCCATCAAACCACATGATCTATTAATGGTATAGATTAACCCCGCAAAGGATTTAGATTGATTAAAAATAAATATAAAAGTTTTTTTCCAAAAAAAAAATGTATTATATTGAAAATTTCGATATAATAAATAATAATAAATAAATGAATGAAGGCACGACGACACAGCTGACCGGCATAACTAGCGCGATATCGCTCCACGCAGTCAGTTAACTTAGAACGCTAAAATTACTCAGACACAGAAAGTGATGGATCACTTTTTGAAAAAAAAAAAATGTGTTTTCTGAAAAAAACTTGTGCATGGTCAATCAGTGTCACCAGTAGATCACGCGCTTTGAAGGAATTACACGAATTCGTTAACACCCTCTATAGTGCGTTTCTCAGAGTAACATTTAGTTTTTATTCCATCGTAATCGGTAGATTCAATCGAGAGATATTAGAATTTAAAGTAATCAAGAAGTTTGTTTATTTGTTGCTACACAATATTGGTTTTTAACTTCCACGCGGACAGAGTGGCGGGCATAGCTAGTACTAAATACAACGAAAAACAGCGTCAGAGCATTACCAGCATCAAAACTAAAATACGTCGTTGTACTTTAGAAGCATTTCAAATACTTGTCCTCAAGAGTAGGGGTGTCAAAATGGCAATACGTTGAAGTGTCTGCAAAGTGACTGACGTGGAAACATTCGGCTTTTCCAAGACATATTCATCTATACTGTTACAAGCATGTTCTGTTCGTGTTATCTTTACACAGAGTATTTGTGTGGAAGAAGCTTATTATTTTGTCATTCTTTTCCTTATGAGGTAAATTGCTGCAAGCAATATGGTTCGTTTACGTTAGATGACACAAAACAGCTTAAGTGGGCTTAAGATGTCTGAAAAGCATATGAGCTCCCTTGATATCAGTTATTTCGAACGACATATTATGTAATATGAAAAATTAAACTATCATAATTTTGTCCTTGTCATGTGTACATACATGAATACTGGTTAATTGGAGACTCATCAAATGAGCCATGATCTATCTTTCCTGTATCCCTTGTCCATCCTAAGGTTGTGTGGAAGATATTGATATTGATGATAAGACCGCTATTGTACGGTCAGCATCAAAAGTAGCTGAACATTTGAGTTTTTAAACTTGGTATTAATTAGAAAACGAATTGTTTTAAAACAAAAAGTTTAATAGATACCTAGAGCTGCTAGATATAGCTCTAAGTATGCCTTAATTTTTTTGCTTCCTATCAATTAGTTATCTAATTAATGCAAAGTTTAAAAACTCAAATGTTCAGCTACTTTTGATGCTGACCGTACCTTTAATTTACATTGTTTCTGTATTTTGCATATTCTATCGATATATCAATCTATCAAATAGACTCAGGGTCAGGAGTGCTCGTTTATGTTTAATTTCTTAACGATGATGACATCAGAACATAGGCAGAGCTACAAAAGTTACCAGAAATTGGGCAGCTGCGGAAATTCCTGTAGTACACATAACTCCTACCCCAAATTCTGATAATCGGCTCAGTTATAGGCCAATACAAGCAAGTTAGTGTGTTCCTGTGAGGATTAAAGATTGTAATTGCGAGCAAATAGAGATGGATTGATTGTCTATCCCTTAGGACTAGCTTCACGATCGATGTTTGTCGATATATAGTTAAAAATGTTTCAATACGACTGCGTACGTGAACAAACATGTGCCTGAAACAACAACTGCAGTATTTATAATAAAAGAATCTAATCAATCATCTGCTCAAGCACAAGTAACGGTCTTCGATTGACCTTTACAATTTATGACAAAGACTCTATACATTTTATTTCCTTTTACCCTAAAAGGCACAAGAAAAGTAAATTAGTTTACATTTTCCCCAGAAAATTGGCAATGACGGGTACTTAAATAAAATGAAATTGTAAATGACGACTTGCCTTGTTTATTTCTGGGATGGCCAGATTGTTTACTCCAATCACTCTTTTAAATATTAAGCAGTTTCTAAGTATTTATTTAAAGCTTCCACTTCTTAGTGTGCGTCCTGAATGACGGCGGCGCAGGCGGAATGAACGGCGCATAAATAAATGTTCGAAACGTTTGAATTTTGACATCGACATTATTAAAACCAAAGTAAAATAAACGAAACACTAAATACGCGCGTACTCGTCAACTTTCCCGCGTGCACTAAGGACAGGTATCGACGATAAAGCCACGGTAAAGCCGCTCCGCAATCCGCAATACGCCCGTGCGCCGTCACTCAGGACGCACACTCAGTGACTGATGTTTGACAATTTAGGCCCTGATTAGACGACGGGCTTTTTGTTCGATGTACAGCCGCGGACAAGAATGAACGTGGTCGGTAGTTGTTGCCAGTGAAGACACTAGAGTTCTAATGTCAACTACAGATAAAAAAACCATCGTTTGCGTTGACTCTGTTCCCAATTTCGATAACTAACTACCAACACAACCCACAAATAACTACCAACTACATTCATTCTTGTCTGTGGCAGCCCGCCGAACAAAAAGTCCGTCGCCTACTCAGGGCCTTAACCTTATCATATAAGGTTATTCAAGAGGCAACGTGTTTTCTCCAGTAATTTTTTTCTAAAACTCAATTTAAATTGTATTGGGTAACTAATTAGGTATAAGAAGACCCTTATCGATATAGGGCATGTCATTCTTTCTTCTTTATATAAATTTAATTCATCGCAGCGACCCCGAATGGAATCGATAGAATTGATCCTTTTAAGAAACCAAGGAATTGAACGCAATGATAACCAATTAAAGCAAAATGCTTCATTTGTTGAATTTAATTGCCCACAATTTTGTTTATAACGGCGTATTAATCTTCGTTTCTATAGAACAATGCAATATAGAAATAATGGAAATTGAAAGCATAATAATAATTCAGATGGTTTAGTACGAAAAGATCGAAAAGGTCGGTTCGGGGATAAAATATATGACTTTTGAAGTGTTATGTCAATCTATGAATTTTTAATAGCATGAGACTTGAAAAGAACTAAGTGAACTACTAGATTTATTTTTAACTTTAAGATTCACAAAGCTGACTTTCAATATGAAATAATTTGTCTATAAAATACATTTTGTTGTAACACTGAAAAGTTTCCATCATTAAAGTATATTTTTTATCAGATGTAGGTATTCATTGAAAGTAGAAACATTGTTACGTTGAAACGTTAAAATAATAATATTACTTTCAATAAATGAGACAATTTAATTAATCTACAATGAATAACTAGAATATGAATAACTACAACATAGACTACTGACAGACTAATCCATTTAGGAGAATGAAGGATCGATATCTTCAATAAGGTATCAATAGTAGACAGTTTCATTAATTTGATAATTTTTTCTTGTAGCACTTTAGAAATTATGTTTATAGTTTATTTTATACTAGCTTTTGCCCGCAGCTTTGCTAATTTAGAATTTGACAATCAACTCTTAACACACTACACAATTTCTATAATAATATAATTCAATCATGATTTTAAAGACACGTGGCGGCACCTATAAACGTTATTGTTGTTTTCCTCGAGAACAGTACTTTTTTTCGGGACGAAAGGCACCCTATGTCCGTTTCTGTACACCTGGCAACGTATATGCAAAATTTTAAGATGATCGGTTCAGTGGTTTAAGCGTGAAAAGGTTACAAATAAACAAACTTAGTTTCGCATTTATAATATTAGTCAGAATGTTTAAACAGAGGTCATCATGACCTCTGTTTAAACATACAACATTTCAAAGCAGTCTATGTTGAAGTAATTCATTTTACACAACAATATAATTATTATGTAGATTTTGCCATAGGTATAATTATCTCATCATCATCATCTCCTTGCCCTTATCCCACTGTAGGTGGGGTCGGTACAACATCTACGCAATATAATTTGATTTCATAGTGCTTTGTACAATATACTACCTTCTCAATCTCTGAAACTTTAATCAGCGATTCAAATGAACGCACATAATCAATCATCATCACCCGCTTAGAAACATATAACGTTTGATTTTCTTCGAATATTTATTAATCACTTAGTTGCAATAAGGCCTAGCCACATCAAACGATTTGAATATGGAATTGGTATTGATGCACCTACTTTGCGTGAATACGTTCCTTTTAGTAACGCTGATTATGTTTATATTACCAACTTTATAGATAAGAAATACAAATTCACAAACTAAACACACCGCTGCAAAACTAACGCCAAAACTCCTAGTCCCCAATAAATCACATTTGCAACTCAACATCGCTCCTAGGATTAACCCAAGCGTTAGAACGGGTGATGCTAGTTCTGCAACAGGAACGAATTGCTACAGTGGGTGGTAACATTATACGTGCAAATTAAAGCTGATTCTAGAAATTTGAATCCAAACTTTCAAGTCCGTATGGAATCTGCAACGTTAATTAAATTCTGTATGAATCTATATTCATTTAATTAGTTGGAGAATATATGGGTAAAATTTACATATTTTCAGCTTAAATTTGGTGAGATTAAATTATGCATTTGGAGATAAAGTCTTAATACATAATAATATTAGTGAAATGGTAAGTGAATTAGATCCAAGACATAAAATGGGTGGCTATCTTCAAGTGGAATTTAGTGAGTTAGGCATATAACTAAAAGAACTGATGGTGGACGTGGCAAAATCTTGACGGAATAGTGGGAGTAGGAAAAGGATCCGTTTCTTTAGCAAGATTTTACGTCATCAAATCTAACGCCACTTTTTTATTCTAATAGGTTGCAACTGGCACAGGACCAGGTTGAGTGGTACGCAAAAGAGAAGGCCTTTGCCCAACAGTGGGGTTGTGGAACCTAAAGTTGATGATAAAGGTAAGATATTTAGAAATTAGAGTATCGTTGTTAATGGTTTACAAATAGCAGATACTACAGTATTGGTTATAGCTGTAATGGTTTCAGGAAGCCATTAGGACAGAACTACTGCAAATGTAAACATTGTTGTTATTACTGTATCGTTAGAAGTGCATTTAGAACTAAATATCAAATCGCACATTTCTTGTTAATGGACAATGGTAGTTAGGTTAGTACATTATTGCAGTTAAATCAACTTTGAACTTACAGTTATCATTTATACCAAATGTGGTTTATTTTGCAATAAGTGTAGTAATTGTTATTTTTATATTTCTGTTGCTGATTCTAACAAATGTGTTGAATTATAAAATATTTGTTTTAGATCTAGAACGATAGATTTGAGCTTTAATTGAAAAAGCAATTAATATGGAACTGTTGAAGGATGGTGCTTATACTCGCAATTATGCAATACAAGGTAATCATCCACAAAATTATACAATATAGTGGGTTATAAAAGCTATAACATGTTATAGATACTTATACATAGAGCAGTCCCGCAGTAATTGTAATTGAAACCGTACCTGATTGATTAATATTAGAATTAATATAATTTGCCAATAAGTCTATGTTTAAAACAATCAATTTATCATACTCGATTACATCTCGATAGGAATCTGTTCCATACAATTTGGTCCAATAATAAAAATCCAATTGTCGTGAAGGGTCACTCGCGTCAACGGCACAAATCGATTTATCGTATAAAACTAGATTTTTCTCGTTGCGATTATCCGCATCGAGTGCGCTGCGCTCGATGAATTATAATTGATTAAGTTTAATATCACATTATTATTTTAGTTCTCTACGTGACTACACCAAAACTACTATAGATATATTTGAAAGATTTCGTTTGAAGGAAAGGGTTTGTTATGAATTCACGTAACAACAGTTTCTCTGATTGATGTGAAATTATTACATCCAGTAAATTTACAAGTCTAGACTACTAGGTATGTTTTAATACGATTACTAGTTGTTGCCCGTGCTGTCACTTGCATCCTAGTGGAACTAATTCACGTACTCGGATAAAAATTATCCTTTCTGTTAATCTAGGACATGGCCTATTTGTGTGTTAAATTTTATCCTAATCTTTTCATCCTTTTACACGTGATCAAGTAAAAAAACATTATTTGATCTCGGGGTGCATGAAAGGAGCCTCTACGAGTGACGATACTTTAGTACGTCAAGCGTACCCTGAGCAGTCAGCCCCGCTATCAACCTTACTGACTAACTGATCTTTTCTCCACGGCATGAGCTATTCTCGTATAGCTCGTGCTGACTCGATTGAAGAAGATCCATCTTCGCAAACTTTCACATTTATTATTATAGTGTGATAACAAACTTGACCATGATGATTGAGAGTATCTGAGTAGGTATCTGATGTAACTTCATCTTTACCAAGTCCTGAAGGTTCTACTGGTTATTAATTTTAGCACAAGACTCCATCAGCAGTTCATCAGATCTTATTGAGTATAGTTATTAAAATGCATAAATTATATTTTGTTAATATACAACGTTATTTTTAGTACTTATATAAAAAAACCAAAACACCCCAACAAGATTTTCATCAGAACTGCCTGAATATGTGTTTTTTTTAATAAATCTCCAAGTTACACCGTAGTTTATGTCGCGTTAAGTTCCCTAGTAAAGTGTGAAATGCCTGAGATGTGATATGCAGGGGTTGTCTAATACACGGAAACTGACCAAGCGGACCATCTCAAGCCTCAAGGTCAATTCCCATCAACTGTTATGGGTAGAAACCTACGGAAACAAAATTGAAATTTATGAAAAAAAATGTGGTGAAAAAAATATGTCAATCGATTCTCCCAGTGTTTCTGAACAAATTATTTTTAGGTTTAGTATATACTAAAACTAAGCTTGTGTATTATTCTGAATAATTTTACTAACCTTTCCAATAAATGTTTTTAATTATTTTTTGTACCTACCACTTTCGAATTGTTTAATTTTTTACCCAAATGTTGACTGGTAGAAAATGCCAATGGCATTAAGTCCACCTTGTGTACCACCAATGTACGTGAAGTTTAAATAAATAAATAATAATAATAACCCATGTTTTAAACATTTTACCGTCTGTAAAATATATTTTTAAACTACCCTAAGTAATAAATTGTTTGCGTCACACATGTTCCAAAATAATTAAAAAAGGTAATTCACAAATTCAAAATAGATTACGAGTCAGATAGGAATGGTTTTATTGAAAATTTTATAAAACTTTTGACGATTCTAAGTCTATCACTTTTCAATCGAACCATTATAAAATTAACACTAAAGCACTTTGGTATTAAACATCACTTTCA
Source organism: Amphipyra tragopoginis (assembly GCA_905220435.1). Taxonomy (NCBI): domain Eukaryota; kingdom Metazoa; phylum Arthropoda; class Insecta; order Lepidoptera; family Noctuidae; genus Amphipyra; species Amphipyra tragopoginis. The sequence goes on along the minus strand of HG991997.1, from coordinate 26,517,999 downwards.
CAATGAGTTACAAGGAAGAAAATATTTATCACACGCTTCAACGAATAATCGTAATACTAAATACTGTAAATACCTATTACAAACACATACACTCTAAACAGAGTAAACGCAATGAAAAACAATACAAAACAAAGCCAAGTTCGGATCACCCTTAAACTTTAATAATATACACATCACACATTTTAAATGAACAACATGTTACCATTTATGAATGTGTCAAATCAATTTTCGTTGAGGCGGCTCGTGACAGTTCTGTCCGAACTTTGAACTCCCTACCGATCTATGAACCCTTAGATATGCCAGCCTTTGATCGGTGAATTTTCATGAATAATTTTATTTAGATTTGCATCCTATAAACCTTGTTTACTTCAGAATGCTTATTGGAAATTTTCTCTTTGAAGTGTTTGTATTATGCATGCATTATGTTTTTTTTTTATTTATATTTAACATAACATTTATTTACGGGTTTAAATTAAAATGTTTAGAGTTAATACTAATTATGCAGTGTTGAACCTAAATATTCGTGAAAACCCCAATGTTAAAATTTTACACTCGTAACTATTTAATCAAAATCCACGAAAATGTAACCGACACAATACCGCTTATTAATATTAATTAGACTCAGGAAAATGGTTTTGTAAACTCCTTTATTCGACTTAGAAACAACGGTAACGAGTTTGTATTTACAACAAACGAAATATTAATTAAACGCAGTCTTATTCTTGGTAAACCAAAATGAGATGTTTAGTTTAAACATGGTTAATAGGGTGACGAGAGAATACTCACTTTTGTTTCAGAAAATCCTCTGGAAATATAACAACAATTCTTGCGAAATTGGTTCAACTGTAAAATTTCACATCATTTAAAGTTACACTTAACAATGTACTAGTCACTTTCACTTCATATACAAATATAGATAACCGTCAAATAGACGTTACTATTTTCGTAACACAACTTGAAAACGGGACGCGCGTCCTACCCCGGCCGCGGTCAGGATCAAACTGAGTTGCTTCGTCATACACAGTGCACCGAAAACGGGCAAAGATTCAAGTCGGTTCAGCCAAGCAGCAAACTTATTGAAGCATAAACAGGATAATGCTATAAATCTGAGGTTGGTCATATGGCTGTAAACTCGTATGTAGTTAAATAGTTAAACAAGCTTTGATCTAACGTCGCGGTCTGTTTCAATAATATTTTTTGTAACCCGACTGACTGCTCAGAATTTATCTTGTGGTCGTGCAGTAAAAAAGCTGGTCCTTTTGAACATCTTGTGGTTTCATGATTTTTTGGTATCACTGAATCCATTTTGTGCATGGATGGTTGATGCAATCTTCATGATGAAAATTGTAAAATTTGTCACGATTTCATTTAAACATTTCCAATAAGATTGTCTGTAGCAACAAAAAAGTTAATCGTGAAGACAAACGACCCCTAGATTTTCAATTTAACTTGAAATATTATGCGCCATATTAATCGCGCCAGAAATAACTTGGACTCGCAGCAAATTGAAGTCAGCATTTAAATGAACGGACCCCTTAACCAGATATTAAATTTAGCATCAACTTCAGAATTTGAAGGCAAAAGTTTAATGCGAACAAATCAATCAGAATGATACGATATCTCAAATTGAAATGGCTGCGATCAATTACGTCGCAACTTTTAAAGGGTTCCCATGCGCTACCCTTTCAACTTTCTCATTCTCAAAGGCTTAGAACTCCGCGAAAGTTATCTCGTAGTGATTTTATTAGAATATTTAAAAGACCAGTGAATGTAGACCCTCGGGACTCGACACTTAATTGAGGGCGTTAAATCAAAAGTGCCAAAGACGTCGTCCAAGCACAGCTGGATGCAGAATCTGTTTCGTTTCAACATCTGCAAACCTGAGGTTTACAAAACTAAATTCTCAAAATCTTATTTCTGAACAGAATCTCTGTCGTTTTTGCATTATAATTTTCTAGCAGTGAAAAGTTTTGGATGTTATTTGAAGAAAATTATTCAAATTGTAAAATAATTTTTGAATATTTTGTCAAGTTTTCTGTTAGTTCCAATAAAATAAATTTGATTTGCCTCGTAAACTTATCAGCGAAACTTGCAATTTAGAATAAAGATTTAAACAAAAATATGTGAAACAATGATTTCTGTACATGTTTCACTGTTGTATGTGTTTAACTTGAACACTTTCATGCCTTCATTTGTATGCATGAGGTCCATCTTTAGCTGTACAAATGCCATCAGATTTTACATTGACAACATTGTTATTCGATATAGTTGAGACATGAAAAAAACGTAAACCGAGATACGAGAACACTACATAAAATTTAATTAAAAAATTTGCTTCGAGTTCCATATTAAATTCGCTAAAATGAGAGAAAACATATTGAAATTTAATTTTGATTAGGAGGGACAAAATTAAACTACGTGAAAAAGTTCTTAGAGATTATTAAAATTTTAATCTCATTGAGAGTTTTTATGTTCAACTCAAGTTTTCATGAGTCCAAATTTTTTAATTTAATGTCCTTATTTATGTGATAATTCTACCTGTTAAAAATATCGTATGTATTGCTTTAGTTCTTCTAAATCTACAGATTAGATTCTTGTACTATATTAATAAGTTTAATAGACAGAGGAACAGAAGGCCAATTCCAGTAACACATTTTTTTAAATCAATCGTAACCAAACAAACCACAGCTCAACCATGGTTGTTTGATATTTTTTCTTACGAAGATAACACTCAATCGGCTGTAGTTAAGCTGCGGTCCGTTTGCGATTTTAAACAATTTTGTTAGTAGAATGGTTTCCTGATTTCGGTTTGAGCATTTCTGGTATCTGTTTATTTTTCCTTGAATTAACGCCACGAATATTTTTTCCTTCAGTTTGCAGTTGATCTTTTAGTATTTAGTTTCAAGTTTCTTGCTCGAATCATACCACATAAAGCTTACTATTATAGCTTAAACTTTCATCGACCGTAAGTGATGATTTCAATGAACTTTTATTTGTCCTTAGACATTTCTAGATCTCATTCATTGACAACGCTAGCAAAAACATCCATAAGATTAAATTGCTATCAATTAATATTTGTATTACCATATGGATCAGTATTTGTATTTAAAACAAAGACCGTCTAATCGAATAAAGCAACCTCTTCAGCTCTCAAACATGACGTAGTAGGTACGACATAAGTTATATCTCATCATCTCTTCGAACCACTTGACATACTCGCGCCAACTCCCACAGCATCACACACGCCGCTCGGACGTCCCGACAGTCCTGCTTATTTTCATATTGTGAAGCTCATTGATCGCGTCAGACCGACGGCGAACGACAAATCGCGGTCGTTTTGATGGCCATCGAAATCAGACAATATTGAGGGCATAAATGTCGCGTATATGATGCATTGGACTGTGGTAAAACGCACTTATGATAATAAATAATCATTGTTTGATTGTTTCAGGTACAGATCAATTCGCTGATGACAAATGATGAAAATGTGCCACAATACACCACAAAAACGATGTTGGAATTACAATTGCAACTGTTATAGGTAAGCTAATTGGTAATTCCAAGAATCACTTATTATTTGGCATATAGGTAAATGCTACCCATCGAAATAGAATTGAAAAATATAGAGCACAATAATATTTAAGATTCTAAATCGATTTCAAATGATGTTCTTGTAGAATTAATTCAAATTCTTTCTCAAATCCTTACGAACACATTAACTACTACCTAAACATCCTAAGCAAGAAAAGTATCTTCTTACACAAACAGAAAGCGACCAGAATAATTTTATTGACTACAATGCACACAAACATTTGGATTCAAAAACACGGCGAACGAACTTGAAGCCAAAATCCTTAATAAAACTCGGTGTATATTTAGAAAACTATTTTTATAACCCGCTGTCTTACGCCCCTTTGAAACGGTCCACAGCGACGCAAGGAAACGGTACAAAGTAACTTGATCCATAAATCTGATAAGTTGGAGCCAAAAAATCTCCCTAATAGCCCATTGCCTTCAACTTTGACCTTTAAAATGTAAGAGTAAATTATAATTTATACTAGCTTCGCCTATTATGACTAAGTTTTGAGCTGTAATGTTTTATGGGTGAAAATCGTGTGTATTTTTTTTAATGGGCCATAATAACGATGAACGAAACACTACTGAATGCGAGGATAAAGTAATATCTGAAAATAATGTATGTGTTGATTAAACTGCACAAACTAATTTCGCATTAGTTGGAGAGATGAATGCATCAATAGGTGTTGTAGATAGAGACGGGATCTTACTGAGATAAACTAATACACAAGGTTGACATAAACATAGTAGAATAAAAACGAAATGAAATTTACCAACATTTTATTGTTAATCGAGTATTTTCTTCGCTTGGCCGTCTCTAGGGCATGATAATATACTCTCGAAGAATGATTATTTTTAGAGTAATAGACAACAATTATAAAATTACCAGTGCATTGTACTGAAATTAGATGACGCGAATGTTGGGTACATTGTTAGTCTGAAAGGTGGTATTAAACCACGGGCCACTTAAAGTTTCACTCATGCCTGTTTTAAAACAAGTGTTATAATTTCAAAACGATTACTAAAATAAATAATAAAACATAAATATTAGCCTGTAACTGTCCCACTGCTAGGCAAAGGCCTCTCCTCATACAGAGAAGGAACGAGCATTGATCACCACGCTTGCTCACTGCGGGTTGGCGATTTCAGACCGAAAGTCCAGGTTTCCTCACGATGTTTTCCTTCACCGTATGTCAGTGGCGTCTTAGATTAACTAAGGAAGGATGAAATTGAAAAAGTCACATTGGTAAATGCCTGGGTTTGAACCCACAACCCGGTGCTTAACAAGCGGGTCTGTAACCTCCGGGCCACCACGATATCAAACGATTACTATTTTAGTTTTTTCTTTAAATTTTTGCTGGTTTTAGTCACGAATTCAGAAGATGGAGCTTCTATGCCGTGAATCCAAATATGACCTTAAATGTAAAAACAACTGATCATAGCTGAGGATAGATAGACTTTAACGTATTTTTTTATGAAATCCTTGAACAGCAATTTCTCTTAAAATATTAACTTTTGGGGAAAGTTGTAGAAAATAGTCATTCGCTATTATGGGTAATCTAACACCATGTCAGATTTTCCGACTAAAGCTGTATAGCAAAGCCAAGCAGTTTACTGTGTTCCGTCGTATCTAAGGAACAGCCAAAGATGCATAAGGGAATAAATATTTGCTACTTGGATTTGTGTAGACAGTCTATGCATAGAATCAGGACGACTAGGGACAAACTTGGCAAAATAAAAGAATAAAAAAAACAATACTTTCAGTCTACTTACACGTAAAAAAATGTTTCCTAAGATATAATGTGTTTAATGCCCCAAAAACTAAGATAGACAGCGCCATCTATCACATTAGGATTGAACCGTAGCGTGACGTAGATGTATCGTATGATTCAGAATTCAATACGTTGATTGATACTAGGTTCCTACATCCGTGTATTCTGCAAACATAATAAATATTGCCGTAAAAGCATTTTAATCTATTTTTCGGAAAACTTCGTAAGAATTTAGAAGGAAAGATAAACTCATAGTTATTACTAAAGACCTAGAACACCTAGTTCTTACCAAAATCGTTGACAAACTTAAACACTAACTCCATAAACTTCCTAAAATACGACAAACAAATAGTTGGTCATAAAACATTTCTGCCACGTCAAATGTTTGACCAAACATCGGTTGGTGGGGAGTGTCTGGCAACCCGCCAATAAACATGAATCATCGCGCTCGGCACAAACCACCGGCGATTTGTCAGCATTACAGTAGGGAGGCGACACAAGGGACATGTGTGAATGAAGTGTGGGGTACATTTTTTTTTGCCGCAGTTCCTAATTTTTGTAGTTCGATCATTTGTAATGGTGATAAAAAATCAATAACTTCACACACTATTTGGTTTGAATTGTATTATTGTGACTTATTAAATTTGTCATTTCATTTTGTTCTGTACTATTTTTGTTATTATCTGTATCGATTCAATTGTTTTTGTTAACCTCTTTATTTTTCTGTCATTGAGAGCATAATGTCCAAAAATATTGCATTACTCTTTTTTGAAATTAGATATTTAATTAATTTTTGTATTCCTTTTTAAACTGTCCACATACCGTTTCATACATATATACGTGAATTTACCTTTTCATACAAAACGCAGTACATCTCTAGAGACATTACGGCGCGACTAGTTTCAGCCACGCATGTGTGATATGACAAGTGTCACAGTCTTTTTTGCGGCACCATATCTCGAGCATCTTTTTGCAATCGTCGTTTACGTCCTTTTTTAAGTGTCCCTAATGAATTCAGTTTTATTAGTTAATCGTTTTAAACGAGACACGGTGCTCTTTGAAGAGGTGATTTTAATGTGCCCTTTCAAGATGTGCAGATATGTGTTGATTTATGTTTTCTTTTTTGAGTTTTAAAATAGTTTTGGTTACAAACTTTTCAATAAAAGTTCATGCCTACAGTCGTCAGAGTTGAAATACAGTTAATACAAGACTGCCATTAGTATTAGTGCTGTTGATAATCACCATCATCCTCATCATCTTCCTGCCCTCATCCCAATTTATATTATTATGTGTTTTTCTTCCATACATCTCTATTAGTCGCCACTTTAGTAGTCACCCCGTTTCTAGCCATATTATTCACACTATCCATCCATCGTTTCTTTGGTCTTCCTTTAATCTTATAACCATCCACATTCATACTCAAAACTCTTCTCACGAAATGTTCCTCATTTCTCCACATCACATGCCCATACCATGACAACTGGATTCAATAATGTCTCCAAACAGAGTGCCTTATCAAAATTTAGTTAATTATAATTATTTTATAATTACTTTAATTACCTATTTCTTTTTCTTGCGTGTCAATGGTTCAGACTGTTTTCATGTAGCCACTTCCATGGCATTGCTCGTGGCTTGGTTGAAGTCCTCCTTTATGTAGCACAAGTGGCAAATGAGCAGATGTGACATTTTCTATTGGCAAGTCCTCATGGTTCCCTCCGCCCTGGGGAAGGCGAAGGGTTATGGCGGACTTTTACTGGCTAAAAACCCAAGCTGCTCCTCCTCCTGATCTACTTAGGACCGGGATCGCGGGATTCGCAGCTGCATACACCGCAATTCCGTCAGGCCTCGGTCCGTCAACCCCTGGGGGACATCTTCTTCTATGAGGCCTTGGAATGGGGGACTGAAATTGCCATAATTATTATGCCTTATGACGACACGTTTGGCGCAGTGATTGAGCGATTGGCTTCTGCGCTACGGGTCGCGGGTTCACTTCCCAAACGGAACAAAAATTAGTGTGGCCTACAGATAGTTATTTCGGGTCTGGCGTTTGTGTATGTGAGATTTTGTCTGTAAACGCACCCACGATACAGAAGAAATCCTAGTATGGGGCAACGTTTTTTTTTAAAGAAAAAGTATTTAAATCATTTTTGTTAAATCACGGGACTTATTTCCAACTCCAAAGACTAAAAATAAAACCGTTCTCGTCAATTCATTCTAGACTCCTAAACGGTTAAATCTCTTCAGTTCAGTGCACCAAGCTCAAACCTTTAATTTTGCAGCCAACCATTATACAGTACTTGCTGAAACAGTATCCTGCAATTAGCAACAAGATTAACAAAATAATGCCCATCGTAGCTAGCAAAGGAAACTCTAAAATTATATAGCGAAGATAGTATTACGAGCTGTTAATGCTATAATAGCCGGAATACTCCAGTTGACTGCCTCGCGAGCTGTTAAGTACTATTTTTAAAAGACTACCGTAGTCCGTAATGGCATAGTGTTATAATGGTACAGAAATCTCCGTTGCAAGGATAATGAACTGACTAAATAGCCTTTACGATAGTTGAGTGCGAAGGCAATATGCACAGTGTTGTGTATGCACAATCACTTAAATAAAGACACAGCATATTCTTTCTAACTACAGAGGGCAACGTCAACAGTCAGTCAGTTTTTGTTTACGACAACTGTCAAAATTATTGGTTTTGTTTTTTGTGTCAAACAATTTGACAGCTTTTGAAAATGAAAACTGTCTGAATTAACGGTTCGACCTCGGTTTGGTTGCGATTTACCAAGATTTCTTTTAGGGTCTGTTCACACCGAGACGCGACGAGACGCTGCGCGCACATTTGAATACAGCAACTCAAAATATAACTTTATTTACTACACGAAAAGATACACATTTCATTGTGAGAATTCAGAATATGTTGCATCATGCAGCGCAGCGCCTCGAGATGCCTCGCGGTATAGAGCGACGCAGCGGTGCATCGCCGGTACGCGCGGCGTGCAAGAGCGGCGTTGCGCCTCACGAAGCAGCGCGACGCAGCGCGCGAGGCGCTGCCTGAGGCCACCGTTCATGCGCTTGCAAATGGTAGACTGCGGGTGGACGCGACGGGGCGGTTGCACGCGGCGAATGTAGACACGTTCCGCTGCGCAGCGAGGCGTCGTGCTGCAACGATTTTACGATGCGCCTCGCGACGTTGCGATGCGTCTCGCGGCGGCGCGCGGCCCAGCGCGAAATCACTGGCCTCTTCCAGCATCGTCGCGTCTCGGTGTGAACTGACCCTTAGAAGAATTGGGCTCCAGCACTCTAATCAATGAAAACAACATAACAATGCTGATGACGTCATCATTATTTGCTATCCCAATTATACTGCAATCTAGTGACGATCAGTACTGTCCCAAATGCGAGAGAAGAGAGATCTGAAGATACCAACCCTCTTGCCTAGTGTAATATCTGTGTATTACCATCGTTTCAAGGAATTCGCGATAGTATGTGTAGGCCGTCAACCCGCACCAGACCAGCGTGATGGACTAAGGTCTAAGCCCTTCTCATTCTAAGAAGAGACCAGCAGTAGGATAGTTAAGGTGCTATTCCGATGGCGACTGCAAACTGCAGACAACAACCGCAGACCGCTAATCGTCGTCGAAATAGCACCTTTAAGTTGCACGTCTTAAAGGTGGTATTCCGATGGCAACTGAAAACTGCAACTGCAAACCGCAGCAGCAGATCGCACCGCAAGCGTAACTACTGGTTCATAGATTCGCTTGCAGTGCGATCTATTGCTGCGGTCTGCAGTTGCAGTCAGCCGTTTGCAGTCGCCGGCGAAATAGCACCTTAATGGACTGATTGTAACTGCAACAAGAGGTTGCAATAAATGACTGTAACAGAAGAAGTTGACTGTAGGAACAGAAATCCCAAAAGAAAGATAGTAGCACATTGTACTTACTTTACAGTTATTTTTGTTCAGCGTTAGATTTGAGGACATTTTTTTTTCTCTTTTGCTGCCGAGACCTGAAGGGTCTCCAGCCAATGTTGGGGAAGTAAAATACTTAACCTACCTGCAACAACACCACTAAGGGCAACCCCTAGTGGGACTCGGACCTCGGCTTAGGGCTTTGCAGGCGGGGATTGGGGGGGGGGGGGGGGCAGCTTGATGAGGGCTGAATTTATTGTGTTTTGAGAACCTTCTACAGTTATTTTTTTTACGGTAATATTAAATCTTTTTAAGTCTTGTTTCGATGAAGTTATTTTTTCTTTCATTATTACGGATTTAATTCAAGCAAATATTTTTAATTACCTTTATTTGCTGAAATAAACGTAGTAATTGAGTGCCTTGGTTTAACAATACGAGTATATAATTATCATACGAGTCTGTACGTGCAGAATATCTGATGATAAATATTCATGGATGTATACGGCTTTACTCGCGGGAATATTTCGGGTTTCCCCAACAGTTTCGTATTCCGGGTATTAGTTTCGGACTCGACCGGTGAACCGAATTGTATAGCTCGCGACACGCCACGTGCAGGGCTCATGACTAAGGCTGGCCGCACATGTCAGGTAATCGAATCAGGGCACCTGAAAGTGTCAATACAATCATACCACGGAACAGTTTATCGCACACTCACGATTCTACCCGAACGCTTAAAATACCTAATGTTCGGCTAGAATGCACGAGTAATGCGGGGGGGGGGGACCCTCCCGATTTAGAACCTTTTCGATAAACAGTTGTCAACCCGATTCGGTTTGATATCTCGCTCTGTATACGAGTCTCGTATAGTAAGCCCCCAGAACGGTTAAATAAACGAATCAAGTACCAGAAGGCGCACTCGCTATACATTTTCTTTGCAGCGTTGAACTCAAACTCAATACTCATTTATTCAAAATAGACTAGAATTACTTAGTTCTTTTTGAACGTCAAATACAACAGACAGCCCCCAAAAACGCCCTCCCTTCACCGCTTCCTAGTGTTTATGCTGTGAAGAAGAAACGGCGCAACAAACTCCCCAGCAACACAGTTCTGTTTGTCAGGTGAATAAATTAACTGAGTCTATACAAAGAAAATCATAATATTTTTACAATAATAAAATTATGCAAATAAAGGAAAAGTAGTAATTACAAATTTAAAAAAATGTAAATCAATTCTGCATGAATTGAGATAAATCATAATCGTATCTAAATAATATAGATACATATGTTAGCATTATGGGTAATCATACCTTTTACACCGCTACTATTCGGAACTATATACACTTAGGATTATTAATTTATTTATGTTTAATTTAAAAACGTTTAATAGAATACATTTAAAAGTATGTTATTTGACTACAATTAAAAGTGAAGCAAAATATGTTTAATAAATGTAGGAATAGTCTAAAATTGTAAGAATTATATTTGGATAATTATTTCTTATTTATTTAACTTGTTTATGATTAAGAAGTACTGACAACGGATTGTAATAAGAACAAGTTGACAGAGGCAGAATAGAGGGGGCATTCTCGGGCAGACCGTCGAATAGGACGGACGTTCACAATTGTTATACTAGTTGTTTGTTTTGGCTAGGGATTCTTGTTCTTATTTTATCATCTTAATAATGGTTGTGTAAAGTATTATGTTGTGATCTAGTTCATGTTACTAACACTAACCCAATTACAAGTACTCTCAGTGGTGGAGAGTCTATGTTGGTTTTATTTATTCCATTTACCTTGCCCACAATACTTACATATTGATATTAGCTATAACTGTAATGATAGAATCACCCCAGAAAGCTAAAAAGCTATTAATCCTATTAGTAAATTCAATTTTGTTATTAGCTATCCTTCGGGATAGCTTATATCAGAAGTGGGATAGGCTCCATTGCCTATCTTATTTTCTGTGTAGATTTGTATATAGAGTACAAGTTATTACAAGACAGAAAGATAACTAAAGAAAAAAAAAAAAAAAAAACGTATACCTACATACGAAAAAAAAAAAAATTGTGAACGTTCCTCCTTTTTACGAATCTGTCTAATCGTAATTGTTATTTTAAATGTGTTGAAAGTTGATTCTAGGACTCTCAACACGGGACAGAGGATCTGCCGACCTGTTGCAACACGTCGAACCTCGCATGGACTTGTCGGTGCTGCTGCCCAGTGTGACATGATGTGTGATTGCGTCATGCCACCATGTGTATCGCCGTCAGGTACTGAAGTGCGAGCGAGGTAACGGACAAGCTAATGATTGTAATCAATGCCATAAGCCTGGTAAGATTGAACCATTTGTATTTCATCCTTCTGATACGTCTTTTAATGATTTTAACTTGTAGTGAGGTAGATCATGAGTGTAATTTAGATGGATGCGGACGAGATATCCTCTAATCCGTGATATGTGTATTCAATATGACTGTGTTTGGCGCGTAAAGGCAATTATTTGAGAGGCTTAATTTCTTGCAAAAGAAATTGAATATCTACTTGGGACGCCTTCTGTCTGATCTGTTCGCAGGATCTGTGCTGGTTTACATCACCTGGAGTTACCATTATATGGTCTTTGAACTGGTAATGTTTGGAGAGTTATAAAATAAGGACTCTCAAATTTATTTATTTTTGCTTGTTTGTATTTGTGTACTTAAGCGTATAGTGTTTGTGTATTGGGCATAAGTCCTGCAGACACATAGTGTATGTGTATTGGACGTTAGTCCAGCAGATACGGTAACGTGTGAAGTTGGCCTTGTACAATTTAACATTGTATGAGTGAGACATTGAAGGTGCAACAACAAAAATAAGTGTGTTTCACCAAATGATGTAATATGTGCCGTAAGAAGAGCTAACGTTGTGCCACCTTCTTATCGGTCTGGTTTGGTATCACAGGGGGAGCTAACGTTATGCCACCTCTCTGTTGAAGATGAGAAACGCTAATGTAGTGCTTCTTTTTCATTGGCCGTTTACGTAAGCCTGCGTGGTCTTACGAGTTCTCTTTAGCAAGTTGCGTTGCTAAAAAGATACCTGTGGCTTTACTAAAAATGTGTGCTTTTATGTAATACAGGTGAGGATTTTGACAATTAAGAAACCACGCCTGGTCTAGTTGCTGCCAGTCACGAGTATGAGCCGTGCTTATGTACATGAGGTGATACCGAGCTACAGCCCGTGGCACCGTGCAACGCCGAACATCGTTCCAGGCTTTCATCGATTTATGATGAGCTTCTGCCTGCAGCAAAGAAATGAAGAAAATATAACGAGGATGTGGTTTGGTATTTTGTTTATTCTTAGAGCTCTGTACTCCTACTATTTTTGGTAACCTAAAGACTGCTAGATTAAATTTTGAGTTCATGTTTTTTTTACGATGATTTTTATGTGTAACAATCTTAAGGCTCTGTCTAAGCTTTATAAGTAGTTTGGTTCATGCACTCCCTTGTTTACATTGCACAGAAGTGTGAATGTAATTGTGAATTATTTTTATGTTTAAAGACAACCTGAGGGCTCTGTCTAACCTTTTAACTAGTGTGGTTCATACACTCCCTTGTTTACATTGCACAGAGGTGTAAATGTAATAGTGAATTTAGTTGATGAACATCATTGAGGAATTATAGATACGTGATTACCATTATTGCAATATGAAATGGTCATGAGATTTATTTATGTGTGTTACAATGAGATTTAGAACAGAGCATTTAAGTTATATAATTTGGCTCTTGGAACGCTTACAGGACCGTACAAAAGAGTATTTGAAGTGTTGCACTGTAATAGATATGAAAGGGCGATTATGGTGCTGTTTAGTACCATAGACGACCTTTCTGACACTTTTATGTATCATTCATGAATTTTATGATTGGGTAATTATAGAAATCAAGTTATTAACAGGAAAAAAAGAGAGATTGTTTGTATTATTTTGATTATGTTAAAATGAGAATAGGAATATGGTTATACTTACCTACCAGATATATATGATAATATATGATGATGTATGTGATAATATATGGTGAGATGGAAGTCGTGGGGTGGTCGGCTCGTTAGGGTTGGCGAAGCTCACGTTGCAACCTATGGACGGTTGGAAGACGTTGGGTCGTCGACCGCCGGTGAAGTCTCACGGTGCATCTCCCACCTAAGGCATGGGTCACTTATTGGAAGTCGTATAGTGGCTGGAAAGTGAGAGAGCTTGATCAGTGAAGCTTGCGGTGCAATTTGTGGCAAATGCAGGATGTTATGATGAAATTATGAATATAGGATTAAAATAGTGTGATTAAATGTATTATTGTTTCACCATCACGGGCATAGGTCACTTATTGGAAGTCGTATAGTGGCTGGAAAGTGAGAGAGCTTGATCAGTGAAGCTTGCGGTGCAATTTGTGGCAAATGCAGGATGTTATGATGAAATTATGAATACAGGATTAAGATGGTGTGATTAAATGTATTATTGTCCCACCATCACAGACATAGGTTACTTACTGGAAGTCGTACAGTGGCTGGTATGTGAGAGAGCTTGACCAGTGAAGCTTGCGATGCAGTGGGTAGCAGATGTACAATAATTATGAATATGAGATGATGAGAATAAGATAGATTAACAAAAATATGATTTTGTCGCCCAAATGAGAAAACTCATTATCGCGAATGTGAGTCGAAGTGGTGTATTGGGCATGAGTGGCATATGAACTTGCCGCCCAAAATGTGAATGTGTTGCTAAATACCTATGTAAAAAAAAAAAAAAAAAAAAAACACGAATGTTGTGTGATATTGTTAAAGTGAATATAATGGCATTTAAAATGTTTGATTTTGATAGATCAATCAGCATTTTGATTGCGAAGGTTGAAAATATTGAGTGACCATGTTGACAGATCCATGGGTGTTTTTGATATTTAATTATTTTGAGATAATATGTAATAGAATAGATTTACGTAGAATTATATATATTTACCTGTTGTTAAGTTTGAGGACAAACTTATTGTCAGGAAAGGCCGAATGTTAGCATTATGGGTAATCATACCTTTTACACCGCTACTATTCGGAACTATATACACTTAGGATTATTAATTTATTTATGTTTAATTTAAAAACGTTTAATAGAATACATTTAAAAGTATGTTATTTGACTACAATTAAAAGTGAAGCAAAATATGTTTAATAAATGTAGGAATAGTCTAAAATTGTAAGAATTATATTTGGATAATTATTTCTTATTTATTTAACTTGTTTATGATTAAGAAGTACTGACAACGGATTGTAATAAGAACAAGTTGACAGAGGCAGAATAGAGGGGGCATTCTCGGGCAGACCGTCGAATAGGACGGACGTTCACAATTGTTATACTAGTTGTTTGTTTTGGCTAGGGATTCTTGTTCTTATTTTATCATCTTAATAATGGTTGTGTAAAGTATTATGTTGTGATCTAGTTCATGTTACTAACACTAACCCAATTACAAGTACTCTCAGTGGTGGAGAGTCTATGTTGGTTTTATTTATTCCATTTACCTTGCCCACAATACTTACATATTGATATTAGCTATAACTGTAATGATAGAATCACCCCAGAAAGCTAAAAAGCTATTAATCCTATTAGTAAATTCAGTTGTTTAATTAGCTATCCTTCGGGATAGCTTATACATACATAAATCTACACATAAAAACTATTGGTTTCCAGGGAAGCCACATGTGCAGAAAAGAACTAGCGCCACACGTTCCTATCGTCAACATAGTTGGGTTCACCTGTTCGGTTTTGATTCAGATCGCCGAGACTGTGCGGACGTGCGTTTTGGTCAATTATGTGCAATATTGAGCCACTAGCTATTACTGTCGAGAAGTTTCCGTGTTTTTGAAACGTTGCTCATGACGACTATCACAATCGGCAATAAAAATTCGTCATCGTCCATGTCCTTACTAATTCGACGCTCTTCTCACACGACACGATCGTGACGGGCTCTAGTGCACTACTGGGGAGCGTAGAAACCGAAAGAAATCAACTGTTTGTATGTGGGGCTCATCCGGTCGGGAAACCGAATTGGAGAATCGGATCAGGTACCCGACATGCGTGGCTGGCCTAAGGCTTAAGGTGAAGTTAAGCCGGATTTTAGATTAAAGATCTAGTAATTTCTCGTTTAATACCTACTTTAATAATTAGTTTTCAAGTTTCATGAACTAGTTAATTAATTTCACGAAAACCAAACTCATTTCGTGGTTTTGCGAACTCAATAAATGTTTTCAGTAAGATTGCGTAATGAAACTGCTTCTACACCTCATTCCGAGTTTTCGCGCGACGCTGCGTAGCGGAGCTAAGCATAGCATAATCAGTCCATTACTATCCTACTGCTGGGCATTGGCCTCTTCTCAGAATAAGAAGAGTTATAAGCAGTGATCGGAAAAAGGTGAGCTAATTTACTTAAACTTCAAAGAACAGAGACAAAAACTGGAGAGTTCCTTACGACAACATTTTTTTTCGTGATAATTATTCCGGGTTTCGGAACATCACTAAAGTACATTTAATATTAATTTTAATGGTACAGAAAACAATTAAATTCGTTAACTAATTTCGTTTCCCAAAATTGTCACAAAACCAGATGACACGTTTTTCATTGTTTTTAAAAAGAGATTGTTTATTGTTTTCAAAAAAGGAGATTGTCTTTGAAAACAAATGAAAGACAATCTCCGAGAAAATTCTCCCGAAAAAAAAAAATTGTCGTAAGGAAGTCTCCAGTTTTTGTCTCTGTTCTTTGAAGTTTAGGTAAATTAGCTCACCTTTTTCCGATCACTGGTTATAAGGCCTTAGTCCAGAACGTTGGCTTGCGGGTTGGTGGACGAAACGCCACGTGACATCACGTTTAGAGACAACCCGTATCCTCCAAACCGAAACAGCAATGCTGCTTGGCAGCAGAAATAGGTAGGGGGACGTAGTACTTCCCCGGATAAACTCTTTTCAAAGGATCTCAACTACTCTAAAATATAATAAATACTATTTATCCATCCTTACTTATAGAGCCGCCGTCCGGCATACCGTCCTCGCCGACGAGGCCCGTCGCGACGTCCCACCGCCGCCGGTCACGATCCACCGAGCTCTCCCGGTGTAGAGCCGGTCGTCTCTTCAGACTCCGCAGTCACACCGATAATTCAGCCCTCATCAAGCTGTCTCCCTCCCTAAGCCCCCGCCAGCAACGCCCTAAGCCGAGGTCCGAGTCCCACTAGGGGTCGCCCTTAGTGCTGTTGTTGCAGGTAGTCATGATGTTAGTGTAGTACAAGTAGTTAGGTTAAGTATTTTACTTCCCCCCCATTGGCTGGAGGCCCTTCAGGTCACACCAATAACTGCCCGGTTACATAGGAAGGGTCCCCTAGGACCACCTACAGCAGTCCAATAGAATAAAAAAAAAACAACCTTATAGAACAAACAACTACTTTTGTCGGCCTACTCGTCCCTTGTTACCAAAGAATTATATCGTCGCTATTCAAAATCATACTCATACAATGTCCAACACAAGAGATCATTAACACACACACACACACATCCACACACACATAAAATAAACCGCGACTCGACACCACGGTGTGCAAATAAATGCAATTAGAATTCACTTGCGCCACGTGAGAAATATCTTTGAAGATGTGCTGTGGTACAAGCTGGGAGAGACAGAGGCAGAATGTTTTTTTTAATAAAAAATAGAGGTAACTCCTTAAAAAAAAATTAAAAAAGTAATTGCCATATTAAAAAAGCGGCCAAGTGCGAGTCGGATTCACGCACGAAGGGTTACGTACCATTATCTATAAAAACGGCAAAAAATCACGTTTGTTGTATCGGAGCCCCCTTAAATATTTATTTTGTTCTGTTTTTTAGTATTTGTTGTTATAGCAGTAACAGAAATACATCATCTGTGAAAATTACAACTGTCTAACTATCACGGTTCATGAGATACAGCCTGGTAACTGCCGGATGGATGGACACCGGCAAAAAAATCACGTTATAAGGGAGCCCCCTTAAATATTTATTTTATTCTGTTTTTTAGTATTTGTTGTTATGGCGGCAACAGAAATACATCATTTGTGAAAATTTCAACTGTCTAACTATCACGGTTTATGAGATACAGCCTGGTGACAGACGGACGAACGGACGGATAGAGGAGTCTCAGTAATAGGGTCCCGTTTTACCATTTGGGTACGGAACCCTAAAAATGACAAAAAAGTATAGTGTGACTTACTTTACTGTACTTTTACTGGTACTCCGCTTTCCGCATCAAATTTGATCGGACACCCTAGCCACAAGAGTTGCAGTCCAATAATACAAATGAGGGCGCTTTCAAATTGGACGGTTGCCGTCGAGCTGCAGCCGTGCCGCAGCCGTGCGGCTGTCAAGCTGCAAACGGGCGGTTGTGTTTTTACATACAGTTGGCGCGACAAGAGAGCAGCGTGACGCCCGACCTGCTGCCGTGCGTGCGCGGTACAGACGACGCACTGCTCTGCCGCGTCAACTGTATGAAAAAACCCAACCGCCCGTTTGCAGCACGACAGCCGCACCGCTGCGGCACGGCTACAGTCCGACAGCAACCGTCTAATTTGAAAGAGCCCGTCAATTATTGTGCAGGCTAAACCTAATTAAGTAGATAATGCTGCAGACAGTAAGGCACATTAGCGACTCCGACTGCTGCAGTCGTGGTTGCATTTAGCCAATTACACGTACTTACAGTTTATCGAATTGCTTGCGGCTGGCTAAGTAGGCAACATTACAGGTTTTAAACGGATTCGTGTAATTCCTTCCCACGTGATCTATTACTGGAATAGGTTAAACGCAGACGGGAATTAAATAGATTAAAATAAAAAAAACTATTATTTTTTCTAGCGGTATGGGTATGTGATCGTATCTAACCCAACTTATACGATGTCAACAAAGAAAAGAGCAAAAAAAATACTTGCAATAAAACAATAATTGTACCTGATAAAACATTTCGATGCTCACACTTATATGATGAAAGCATGGCGACACAGCTAGCGGGCACGACAAGCGCAATATTACTACGCGCAGTCAGTTAACTGTGCGCTAAAATGACTCACTGCCATACTCAGAGAAGTTTAACGGTTACTTAAGTTGCTCTTTAGTATAGATTTTCAAAGAAAATGTATACTAAGTAGCGACTTAAGAAACCATTAAACGTCTGTGAGTGTGGCAGCCAGAAACAGAAAACAAGGTTTTTTTTTTTGTTTTTTATTTTATTTATTTAATCTGAAAAAAAAGCCATGCAGTCTCAAATTGTGTCACCAGTAGATCACGAGGTTTGAAGGAATTACGTGAACTCGGATACATTCTGTATGCACTCAAATTAATTGATAAAAGTCAGTGTTTTTTTTTCTTTATAGGATAGTTGGCAATCAAGCCGATAGCCCATATGATGGAGAGTGGTTACCGCCATTTACATAGAACACCAAGAGGATTGCTGATGCGTTATCAACCTTAGGGCTCGTTCAGGGAGATGCGGGGCGTTGCGCGGCTCGTCGCGTTGTCTAATCAAACATTGGTAATGTATGAGAGCGTTAATGTAGAAGCGTCATCACGCGCGTTTTTTTTGATATTGAGCGTTACACGCGTCGCGTTGTCCGTCGCGTTCCCCGCGTACGCGTGTGTCAGTTTGTTTTTGGCATCAAAAGCGAGCGAGCTTGTTGTATGTTGCAATTATCTTCTAGTAATATGTCGATGAAATCATACTCCATTGTCACGACACTTCTGTGTTGTGAGATGTCCAAAGAAGACTGCCAAAGGCGGAAGCTGCGGTGTCCGCTGCAGCAGCCGCGGCGGACACCGTCAGTCTCACGTGCCTGCAGTTTCACCGGTACCCATAACTATCAAACCAGAACATAGCAATGCTGTTTGGCGGCAGAAATAGGTATGGAGGCAGTACTGTCCTGGACAAACTCTTTCACGAGGAGGACCACTACTACACTAATAAACTTTCTTCAATATTATACACGTTATAAACGAATTCGTGTCATTCCTTAAAATAACATGATCTACTGGTATAGATTGGCACCGCTCGCTCGGGAATTAATCTGATTAAAAATAAATTATATTTTTTTTTTCATGCGGTAGGGACCAGTGAAACCATCCAATAAGGATTCAGTAAAGAAGTAAGTTTTTTTTTTGCATACAAATATTTTATTTCTGTGAACATCTCGATGCCAATGAAAGCACGGCGACGCGGCTAGCGGGCACGACTAATGCGATATCGCTCTTTGTACACACTTAACTCGGGGCTCTAAAATGACTCAGAAATAGAAAACCAAGATTTAATTTTGAATTTTTTTTAGTTACTATTCAAAAGTACCCATGACCAAAAGATCACGCGGTTTGAAGGAAATACACGAATTCGTTTACACCGTATATATAATTTATTTATACCAATTAATTTTCACAGAATTGTGGTTTTGTATCAACCTACTATGTTTCTCTTTCGCAATATTGCAACAAGCCCAATGCATTTTTTATTTAAGTTAAATTGTTAATATTCTCATGTAAGTGAATGAATGTATTCTTATGAGAATAAAGTTATCTCAAACCTCAATATACGACTATCATTACCGAGACCAAAGCCCTTGTGTAACCATCTAAAAATACTACCCTCTTTATAAAGGCTAGCTATTACGAAGATCATTGCCCTCAAAATCGTGTCCTCCAGTTATCTTTCACTCGATCTAACAAACCATGGAAGCTTCAGAAGCAATGAGGCGTCTTTCATAGGCTAGCAGATTAATATAATGGGCCATAAAAAAAGGTTAAAGGCCGTTCACGAATTGGCGACTAAGTCCAAGATTTAAGTGCTTGTTATTAGGCTTAAATTCAAAGGCGGATTTGAGGGAGATAGGGGGGCATGTGCCGTTGCGATACATGCAGCTGCGAATCCCGCGACCACGGCTAAGGGTCAGGAGAAGGAACACCGCGGATTTTTAGCCGGTAAGAGCATAACCCTTCGCCTTCCCCGGGCGAAGGGTATAAATGAGGACGTTCCTACGATAAAAAGGGGCATATACCCTCCACCACCGTATCCATATGGTCGACACCGACTGTACAAAAATACAGAAGTTTTCATTAAAATAGTATCACAATCTGCCGAGCTCTCCCGTCATAGAGGCCGGTCGTCTCCTCAAAGACCTCAGTCACACCAATCATTCAGCTCTCATCAAGCTATCTCCAGCCCAATCTCCCGCTAGCAACGCCCTAAACCGAGGTCCAAGTCCCACTAGGGGTCGCCTTTAGTGCTGTTGTTACAAGTAGTCATGATGTTAGTGTAGTATAAGGCCCGGTTTCCACAAAAGCGGAAAGGAGACGAGAGATGTGTTCTGAATAACCAATCAGATTTCATTATTTCCACATCTCCTCTCCGCTTAGCTTCGGTGGAAATGGATCAAGCGGAGAAGAGAGGAGATGTCTTATTTTTCTATAGAATTTTGTGCCGCGAGCGAGCAAGCGGCGCGGCAGAGCGCCGCTGATGAGCGGAGATGTATGTAGCCGGGCGCCCGGGTGGAGCCCGTCCTCACGCGCCCTTTTCCCCGCTGCCTTCTCCCCGTGTCTCCCACTCCCGACTGACTAATTTCGAGCTCTCACAGCTCACATCTCTGCTACGCATAGCTCACATCTCCTCTCCGCTACGCATCTCCTCTCCGCTTTGGTGGAAATAACGTGCCAGCTTTGCAGCACATCTCCTCTCGTCTCCTCTGCTTTGGTGGATACCGGGCCTAAGTAGTTAGCTTAGGTTAAGTATTTTACTTCCCCATCATTTGCTGGAAACCCTTCAGGTTTCGCCAATAACTGCTTGGTTACGTAGATACGGTCCACAAAGTCCATCTACAAGGAGTCCAAGAGAAAAAACTAAAATATTATTATCCTTATAAATGCAAAAATAACTCTGTCTGTTACGCTTTCACGCCTAAACCGCTGAACCGATTTTGATGAAACTTAGTACAGAGATTGTCTGGAACCCAAAAAGGGCATAGACTACTTTTATCCCGAAAACCGTAAAATATGTACGCGATAAACGACATCCACGCGGGCAAAGCTGCGGGCGACCTCTAGTAATTAATCTATACAGGGTGTAAACGAATTCATGTAATTCCTTCAAACCACATGATCTATTAATGGTATAGATTAACCCCGCACGGGATTTAGATTGAATAAAAAATAAAATAAACTTTTTTTTTTATTAAGTATTTTTTTTTTGTGTTAGAAAATTTCGATGCCCTGCGTTAATTAATGAAAGCACGGCGACACAGATGACGGGCACGATGAGAGCGATATCGCTCCACGCAGTTAGTAAACTCGGGACGCTAAAATTACTCAGATACAGAATACCATGTTTCGCGTTTTATGAAAACTTTTTTTTTGTTGATTCTGAAAAAAACCTATGCAGGATCAATCAGTACTTCAAAGTAGATCACGCGGTTTGAAGGAATTACACGAATTCGTTTACACTCTGTATAATTAAAAATGAATCGCCGAAATGTATGTACGCGCATAACTTCCGAACGAATGCACCAAATTGGATAATTCTTTTTTTTTTTGTATATTCGTTAATGTCAGTACAAGGTTGGAAAATAAGAAAATTAAAAAAAAAAAGATTTTTTTTAAAAAATGGCGTTACGATGTTCACCGGGTCAGGTAGTAAAAATATACAAAAGATAAATTTCTAAAAGCTTATAAGGACAATCTTTGCCCTTCCGGCTCTTGTGCCCTCTCCTCAAAATCCTGTATCCGCCCCCTGAAATGTATTATGTTATTAAATAACATAATACAATTTTATAGATGAATGGAGAAGCCGCGTGGGTGATTTAGAAGATTGAATGAATGAGAGCGAAATGTCAGGAATTCAATGTAGATAATTGTTTCTTAAATGATGTGGGTGTAGAAGTGATTGAAGACGTAGATATATTCATTTTGGTAGTGTATAGGATATTTTAAGTGTGCGGGTATATGCTGTAGACCCTGGTGATAATGTAGCATCATTAAATGTCATTGCTGTCTATTCTAATGTTCAAGAAATATATAAGTCCCAAATCCAATAAGTCGCGACTTACGGATGCGACTGGGTAGTATTCACGGACGCGGTCTTACGCCCCAGTAATTTTGTTTCGCACGTTTGAGTGTTCAAGGTCACGTCTGCAACTTACGAGCGATAGTATGGACGCGTAGATGTACTAACACCGACCGTCGGACGCGTCCGTAAGTCGCGACTTATATTATGTTTTGGGCTTTAAGCTGACATAATGATATTCCTTTGCGTCCGTTCATTATAGAAATGAAGTTTAGCAGTGCAAGTTTACGAATTCACAATAATCTGCGTACAAACTTTACTAATAGATATAGCGCTGGAATCGCTTAGCCTTTCCAGCAAGCGTCGGGCTTAGAGAAAATCCACCGAGTCATAATAACCAATGTGTATGAAATAGCCATTAAACTGGCCATAGGAAAAGCCATTTTAGCGGGAAGTAACGATGCACTATAGATTCGACCTCGAGTTTCAAGCATTCGCTACTCTTCTGGAAATATCCCCAATAAATGTTGTGGGTTTATTTTATTGCTGATATTTAGCCGTATCTATCAAACTGAAACTAAAAAAAAACTTTATTACTACCTACATGGTATAAAACAAAGTCGCTTCCCGCTGTCTATCTGTCCCTATGTATGCTTTTTATGCTTAGATCTTAAAAACTATGCAACGGATTTTGATGCGTTTTTTTTAATAGATAGAGTGATTCAAGAGGAAGGTTTATATGTATAAATTGCACCCGTGCGAAGACGGGGCGTGTCGCTAGTATTTAAATTAAATAGACTCGCAGGGACCCACCGCATCCATGTTCGATCCCCTTCTGGTGATCTCATCTGCTGCATCATTGCCTTGGGAACCGCTGTGTCCTTCGATCCATTGAATGGTTACATTATTGAGGTTACCCACCTGGTTCAGAGTTTGGTGTCACTCGTGTACCAGCCCAGAATTAACTGTGTGGCTACTTTGTGCTTGCAGGACTGTCATGCTCTCCGAGAGTATTTTTTTGTATTTTTTTCACAAATTGTCTTTAGTTGGGGCCAAAAAAAGGTGTAAAAAACTTAAAAGTACGTCAAAACAAAAACCATGTATAAAATTATATCATAGAAATAAATAGGTCAAAAAATTAGGAACCCCGGATAGATTTTAAAAATATTTTGTATAAAGACAAAGATTAGTGCCAGGAACCCAGCGCAGGTACTCCCCCATTCCTGGGCAGCATTTGGACCAAAGTTGGGCAATCTCCTTTGTTCTTTTTGAACGTCAATGGTGCCGATTCTCTGGTTCACCAACTAAACTAAAATTAGAGGATTGGTTTTTTTACAAACAAAAAGTGCGAGAAAAGGACGGTGATAGATACGGACTAAGTTACAGATTTCAAGGTAGTTTACGCCTTGAACTTCACCGTGTTTTAAGTCGACACGTTGTGACGAGTCGTCTAGTATTTTTTTATTTATTTTTTGTTACTTATCTTGGTCGCATTTGACCCTCGTCGCACCTGATGGTAAACGCAGACAAGGTCTAAGATGGAGCACAAGAATCCAAGTAAGAGAGATATAGAGATATTCCCATAAACCCCTCTGGCTTCTCATACACACGACGGAACACAGTAAACTGCTTGGCGCCGGACTTTAATGTGAGGGTGGTAGCTAGCCAAGCGGACCATAAAGATCCTACCACCAAGCTTTGTATGGAAATTTTGGTTCAACTAAAGACAGCTCATACTTACATACGTCTCTCTCTTATTTTATGAGACTGAAAAAGATGGCAATAACCTAAATTATGTTTAGTTTGTGCACAACAGAATAGACGCTAATGTTAGAAAAGATAGCCACCAAAAACGCCCGCAGAAGAAATGGCGCTCTAAACTCATCAACGAAGCTCTTTCAATAGGTAGTTGGGCAAAAGGCTATGGTGGCGATCATGAAATATAAATAAGCTTAATCCAATTTAGGTCACTTGATTGTTAGTGACCACAGAACGGTATTTATTATTGAATGGCCCACTTTTCCAAACAATTTTGCGGTTGCCTGACTGGATGACAGTATTTTAGGGTAAAGGTATAGCATAATCAGGCCATTATTGTTCGACTGCTGAGCACAGACCTCTTTTCAGAATTAGAAGGTGTGGAGAAACTAGGTGTGGTGTTCCTCCAACCAAAGGGAGGATCCTCCAACCAGGCGGAGTCTTATGCCTGGCGGGCTACTGCCCAACGGTTAATATTGGGCGGTTGTATATATACTATCTGCGTGTTAAATCATGATAGCGCGATGTAGGAACTGTCATCTATGAGAGTTGTCGTGAATGTCGCTGTAGTCGTCTACACCGCCGGTGTGTTGCGTAGTTCGCATGTGGCGTGGATAGATGCCGCCACAAAGTTATTAGGCCGCAGTCCATCACGCTGGCATGGAAAGGGTTGATGGACCACTCATACTGAAGAATTTTTTGAAGTCCTTTCATTTGTGCAGGTGGGTTAATTTCCTCACGATGCTTTTCTTCACTGTTAACGCAAGTCATAATCAAATTCTGATCCACACATGAATCCTAAAGTAGAAGGAATGGGCCTGGATCGAACTCAGACCTTCCTACATCAGGAGGCAACAGGTTTCAAAGGATCTGTCCATGGTCGGGAGCGAGAGTGTGTGGGAAGCCGTCGCCTCCTTCTTCGAGGAGGTGATGGTGACCGAAGAGG
The DNA here is from genome assembly GCA_905220435.1 of Amphipyra tragopoginis. Lineage (NCBI taxonomy): Eukaryota > Metazoa > Arthropoda > Insecta > Lepidoptera > Noctuidae > Amphipyra > Amphipyra tragopoginis. The sequence continues at coordinate 26,492,983 of HG991997.1, read as the reverse complement.
GAGCGGAGAGGGAGAGAGAGGCAGCTGTCACTCTCCCTTTCCGCGCCAGATGCAACGGGTGCCGGAAGGCGTGCGACGATCTCCGGCCACCGTAGTGTGTGGCCTGCGGGTGGCGGGTTAGGGGACCCTTCGCTCGACCAGTAATAGACCCGAGAAGGTGGCGCGCTGTGTTCCGTGCGCGCCTCTCAGGAGGACATGGGGCGAAGCCCCACAGAAGAAGAGGTCTGCCAGGGGCTGGCGGACCGAGGCCTGCCGGAGTCGCGGTGTATACAGCTGTGAATCCCGCGACCCCAGCCAAGGGTAAGGAGAAGGAACAACAAGGGCTTTAAAAAAAAAAAAGTTTCAAATGGTAATATCAGTAATTTATGATTAGTTACGGTTTACTCACGTGCATTTTTAGAAAAAAACAAAAATAAAATTTAAAAAAAACAGAGCTCTTAACCACAAGTCGGGCAATTTCAAAAAATGCACGTGAGTAAATCGTAACTTAAATATGAATGTGTTTTAAGAAAATTATAATGCAAATATATCAGCAATGTTACTCTTTGATAGATGGATTATACATGACTGAAACTTAACATTCGATATAGATGGATGAATATTGGATTTTTGAGAATAAAAATGCCATTAAGTATTTTTATTGCGATGAAAGTTAAGTATTATATATTTTATTGACGCTATCAAGTTTAATATAATGTTTATAGTAAATGGTTTTTAATAATTTTGAGTCGTTAGATGCAGCTAGCCTTCTCGATCGTTCGAGCGACTGTCCTGTGGCTTGAACCTGTGTCTCTCTAGACACAGGTTCAAGCCACAGGACAGTCGCAGACACATTATACCTCTGTATAATGTGTCTTGAGATACTAAACTTAGTGATTAGTGTGAAGTCAGCCTGTCTACAAGCTGAGGTTATAAGGGTCTTTTCAGACGAGCTGCATTTGGACTGTAAGATAGCTGCAAAAGCGCAGTGTGGATGCGGTTTCGGCGCATCTGCACGCCGACTGCCTGCTAGCTGCACGTTTATCATGCAGTCCTAGTGCTGTTTGACCGGATGCAATAGAACTGCATGTGAACTGCACAGCACCCGCATCAGGACAGGCCGCGTGTATACATCTATACCCCACTCGCCGCACGCACCGTGCAGTTCAAATGCAGTCGGTCCAACTGTGCGAGGAGCAAGTGGACTCCGAAGTCGATCGACGATTTCGATACAGTTACATCTACTGTATCAAAACCGCATCCAAACTGCAACTTTGCAGCTAGCTTGCATCAGATGCAGCTCGTATGAAAAGACCCTAACGTTTTAATAATCATAGTGTTGTTACACAATATTTTATACATTACACTTGTACCACACAACTAAAAACGTCTCCTTATGAAGCTCCGACCGAGGAAGCCGACAGAAACTGACGTAGCTTTGACGCTTCACTTAAATGTACGAGTATATTTATCTGGCCTTTTACATTCTACATGTTTTTTGTACTTGTATGTACTGTATCGTCAGAAGGATCGTAGGAGGGGCTTGCGGGTAAAATCGCAAGAATTGTGACAGAGTTAGAAATTATAATATTTACAGTTAATGATGGCTCTGCTTGATGGCCTCATGGCTAATTAACAATCGCGCCGATCATACGATTTGCGAGGTTAAGCAGCGCTTGGCGCGGTCAGTTCGACGATGGGTGAACGTTTTTTACACATCGAGACCTCTTTATGCCTCGTGGAGCATGTTAAATCATCGGTCCCGGGGATCTATGACAGTTGTTACGGGTAGTCAAAAGCTCGAAAGTCTGACAACCGGTCTAAACTTAGGATATCAGCATTGCCCAGTAACTGGGTTGCATAGGTCTGATGGCAGTCGCTCCGTGTGAAATACTGGTGTTCAGCCCCATCTGATTAGACTGGAAGCTGACCCCATGATAGTTGGGAAAAGGCTAGGAGAAGGATAGGTATTGTGTATCGTCAAAATGACAATAAAGCTGTTTGAGTGTGGAAAGTGGAAATGCGTGTTTATTGGCTCATAAATAAGATTGATATTCGCCATGTAGGCTCATTAATATGCATAGGATTATAATAGGCCTTCAGATTCATATTCAGATTCATTTGTTCCACTAAAAATAGAGTACTTTCAAAAATGTGATCCTAGCTTACGTTAAGCGCAGTTCAGATTACGCTGTACAGGTGTAAACGAATTCGTGTAATTCCTTAAACCACATGATCTACTACTGGTATAGATTGGCCCGCACGGGATTCAGAAGAAACAAAATTTTTTTTTTCTTTCTTCTTTTTTATCGATCCTATCTAAACCATATAATAAGGATTCAGTATAAAAATAAGATTTTTTTTGCAAAGAAACTAGTTTATTTGTGTGAATAATTCGATGCCACGAATAAATTAATGAAAGCACGGTGACACGGCTGGCGAGCACGACTAAGTCTGCGGGCACGAAACTTGCGATGGCCGAGCGATGGCGGCAGCAGGGCGACGCGATGCGGGGCAATCAGGCAGCGATATCTCGCGCGAGCACGAAACAAGCTGGCGGTCAATCGCGCTCGAGCAGTGTTGTGAGAAACGTGAGTTTACGTTGAAGAGAACTATTTGAGCCTAGTCTCCTAATGAGGGAATTATTATTACCTAGAGATGGTGTTCATCCAATAAATCAACGAAGACTCATTTTGGGAGAATTTTCTACGCTTTATTACGAGCTAAGGTATCATTCAATGAAATTTTACAACCATACAAGAATGAGTATAGAGACATTTGATTATCAATACAACACTATGTACCCGCGCAAGCGACGAAACCAAACTAGTTTGTTCTCGTCGCTTCCACGTCGCCGTCGCTTCACCGCCGCCAGTGCATCGCTCGATCGCCCCGCTCCGCCGTCGCCCGTTTCGTGCCCGTCGCTATACTGCGCAATGCTTTTGTATACATCAAAAATCAGCTGTTCCCTACAATTTGACGAGTTATGCGAACATAAATGTAGGGAACAGTTGATTTTTTTTTCGCGATTTCAGGTGTTGTCTCATAGTAAAAGTTGTTCATAAAGATGAGTACAGTGACCCCTTAAGAGGTTGTGCGTTATTTATGTTACACCTTGTATATTAGTAAGATACATAGTACTGAAAATTACACCTACACTCAAAACGTGAACTGAATTTCACTATTTGCCATAACTGTGGTACAATTTAGGTCTTAAATAAATTTAGTGGAAATAGATCCATAACACTTAGTCATAGTAGTGGTTTCTGCGTCCGCTTGGGCAAAAAAATAAATACTTTTTCTTTCTTTTCTTCTACATCCACCGCTCCTGTGTTTCTTGCATTCAACGAATGCATTCACATGTAAATACAAAATGCCCATTTGCTACGAGTGAAACGCGAATCGATGGTGATAAATCTGTTAAGTCCAATATGCTAAAGCTACACTTAACCACAACGCGAACTGCAACACAAGCGATTATAACAAGTATTAATGTAGTTTGGCTACATTATACATCAAAAATCACACCGATAATTCAACCCTTATCACGTCGCCGTCGGTCACGATTCACCGAGCTCTCCCGTCTTAGAGCCGGCCGGTAGAACAGACGTTCATATTCCGCAGTAACACCGATAATTCTGACTACACGTTTGGTGCAGTGGCTAGGAGCGATTGGCTTCTACGCTATGGGTCGTGTGTTCAATTCCCACACGTAACAAAAATTTGTATAGCCTACAGATAGTGGGTCTGGGCGTTTGTGTGTGAAATTTGTGTCTGTAAACGCACCCACGATAGAGGAGAAACCTTAGTGTGGAGTAAAGAATAAAAAACTATAAAAAAACTGTCTTTATAAAGCTGTCTTCTTCCCAAATTTCCGCCAGCAACGCCCTAAGCCGAGGTCCGAGTCCCACTAGGGGTCGCCCTCAGTGCTGTTGTTGCTAGTAGACATGATGTTAGTGTAGTATAAGTAGTTAGCTTAGGTTAAGTATTTTATTTCCTCCAAATTGGCTGGAGACCCTTTAGGTCACTCTAATTACTACCCAGTTACGTAGAAACAGTCCGCAAGGACCATCTCATCGTCATCATCATCATAATCATCGTACAGCCGAAAGACGTCCACTGCTGGATATAGGCCTCCCCCAAAAGGAAGGGTATTTGCCGTAATCGCCACGCTTGGCAGGCGGGTTGGCAATCGCAGTACCTATGGTTGTTAAAGTACTCAGAGAACGATGCTGCCCATCCTCTAGAGAATCCCTTAGTCACTTTTTACGTCACGCACGGGAAGAGATGGGGTAGTGCTATTCTTTAAGTCCGGCACTACACGAGACAGAACAGAACAGAGAACAGAAAGACAACCTACATCAAGAAAAAAAAACTATACATGAAAAATTTGTGTCGTGTTAAGTGTAGTCACAAACGAAAATATTAATACATAGTTACATTTGTTTCAATCGGTTATGCGTCGCAATTCACGTAGGTAGCGGCAAAAGCCTCCACCACAGACGGCATAGAAATACAAATAAAGCCTGCAACTGATTACTATTTGAGGCTGATATTGGTGCCGATTCTCTTGCTCACCAACTAAACTAAAATTACAGATATATGCTATCTTTTACTAACAGACAGCGTGAGAAAAGGACGGTGATAGATAAGAACTTAGACTTGTTTTTTTTTCAACATGTAGCTCACTGTATGCGCACGCCAATATTAAAGCGGATACAGACTGCGAGGCATGTGCCACGAACGGCGCAAAACGAATGCCTCCGAACGATATCCACCCACGCCTTGATTGAGAAAATGAAACTGCGCCTGTGCGTACCACATGCCTCGCCACAAACATGAAGACAGACAAACGAGGCATGTGCTTCGCATGCGATGGCTCGACCCGAGCATAATTATGTTGGTATATTTTTTCGACACGCACGCCTCAAGCAGAGGCATTCGTTGTGCGCGGTTCGTGGCGCAAGCCTCGCAAAGTCTGTATCCACCATTAGACATATTTTTTCTTAATAGCAGGCCAGTTAAGTAGAACACAAAAATTAAAGGCGTGCTCAACGCATTTTTAACCAGCCGCTGGTGGACCTGGCCTGCTGTTTGTTTCTTTAAAATAAGACCGGCCCTTTGCACTCGAAAACTTGGGGCTCGCCAGCGGATTCCATGGCAGTGAGAGTGCTAAGGGCGACCCCTAGTGGGACTCGGACCTCTGCTTGGGGCGCTGCTGGCGGAGGCTTGGGGGGGAGACAGCTCGATGAGGGCTGAATTATCGGTGTAAACGACACGTTCTGACGTGTCATGTAAATCTTAATGGAAATTTTAGTACAACTAAAGACAGCTCATACTTACGTCAATCTCTTTCTTTTTTTTTCAGAGTGAAAGAGATGGCAATAGCATTTATACACAACAGAATAAGCACCTCTGTCGGCATTCCTTTCATGCCTTGATTGGCACTGAAAATTAGTTCGATATCACGGTTCATATTGAGCGGTTCATTCATTGGTATGAATGACTACATCTGTATGGCTTTTCCAATAGATTGCGACTTCAAACGACCATTGAGGAATGTTACCGTAAATACACTATAGGCGGTCGGTTGTGGTGCTTCCACACCGAAATTATAAAATGTTATAAATTGTAAAAAAAATATGTTACAAAAATCCTACACAAAATGTAAAGGTAATTGAAATATTATGAAATTTTATAGTGTTTTATAACGTTATAATTATGCATAGCCTCAGTGTAGGACAATAGGAGCACCAGTACTCGTTGAAATTGCATATAGAAAAAAATGTTTAAATACAGTCATTTTTTTTAATAAGCTTTTTACCTTGTGATCAATTAATTAAATTAATAATATTATTTAATATACGAGTAATTATATATAAATATATGTTTTTTTATAATAATTAAATATTAGCTTTTGCCCTCAGTTTCAATAACATCCTTGGGGAACTTCTTCATGTACCTACCTGAATAAAAAGTATTCTGTGTCCTAATTCCAGTCATGGTCTAGCTGTGTGCCAAATTTAATACAAAACCGTTCAGCCGTTAAGGCGTGATTGATTTACAAACATCCAAATTCACTAAGTCACAAACTCTCACATTTATAATATTATGTTGTGCGTGTGTTTATGTTACACCATATGTAAAGCATATACTTTAAGTAAGTAATGTAAAATATTATTTTGAATAATTTTATTTATCTTTCCCATATTTGTTTAAAATTCCTTTTTGTACCACTTTTGAAGTGCTTAATTTTTTACCCAAAGAGTGACTAGTAGAGAATGCCAATGGCATTAAGTCCACCTTGTGTACCACCAATACAGGCTGTAAGGGTAAACACCGTTATCCTTGAAACCAGTGGTTTGGTTTCATTTATAGAACGTAAAATCAATGAAAAATAACAACCTTTTTTTTCATTTTTCCTCAAAAGCATTTCACCCTATGCGCGGGGGCAACAAGCTACGGGAAGAGGCGCGGGGAACTCGCCGCGTGGCCCGACGCACGGCCCCGCACAGTTTGCTACCCCATTCAGTCAGCTGTCTCGTTAGCGAGTGTGTGTAAGCCGCGCCGCTCATTTCTCGCGCGTATATTTTTTACTTATTTATTTTTTACTCGGTCCTATATTTTATGTTTAAGTCAACTACCCATGGTTTGAGTGATAATGGTGTTTACCCTTACATCCTGTATGCATGACATTTAAATAAATAAATCTTTCGAGGACCAAAATCTCAGGAAAAAGAATATTTTAAAAACATACTTGTGTATCTACATCAAGCTCTTATGCCACAAAGCCACTACCCACAAAGCAACGTTACAATATTTTATACAACGCTTTCATTGCACTTCACATAACATCTCGACTTTATTGCAAATGGCACGAGTACTGAACGAATAAACTTTTATAATATCAGACCACAGATAAAAGAATATATTATTCGGATTAAAAAATATTATGTTTGAGGCAATACGTTGGCATGACGACGGTGAGGGCTTTGGAGTAAATTGGGTGTACCTGTTTGAGTGCTCTGAGCCTCTGAGTAACAAAATTTATTGTAGGTTGTCGTAAAATTGTTTGTTTTTTCAGACACTATTTTTGTAATGTTTAAGGTATGTCCTATTTATTCTTTTTTTTAAGCTAAATTTTCTTCTGTCATTGGGGGATATTACACCATATTATCTAGGATCACAGATCTTTATGTAATAAATAATTATGTTTTATGACAATGTAATACAGATTTCGTGGCCATATCTTAGAATTGTTCACTTCATGATGTGGCCGGCCATTTCATGAAATGGTTGTATTTCATGAATGATTGTATTCCATTTTGATGGCCAATACCCTCTGGTATTGGCCATTTCATGAAATACAACCATTTCATGAAATGGTCGGCCACATCATGAAGTGATCAATTCTATGATCTGGCACATAGACATATTAATCATTTCTTCATACACAGATATGACTGTAGAGGTAATTTAAGAGATATGATCCTAGATATATGATAGATAAGCGAAAATAATCACACCTTTCACAACACAACACAATTCACAACCTCTTAACGTACAAATGAGAATAGCGCATGCTGTGGTGATAAGATTAGCCAGTCAGCAAGGTTGGTAGCGAGGTTGACTGCTCAGGTAGCGTCGTAACGTACGTACTAAAGTATCGTCACGCGTGGAGGTGTTTTTAATGCACCTCTAGCTTAATAACCAGAGATCGGAATAGGTAGAGTATATTTACCTAAACTTCGAGGAAGGAAGTAACATAGAGTGGATAACACCTCCTCTAGAATCCCGGAAAAATTATAATGACGTTTTATTCCCGAGATTTATAAATCACGAATACTGGACTTTATTTATAGTTACAAATTATTGATTTCAAAAATCATATAAATTTTTTTAGGGTTCCGTACTATGTAAAATGTTAAACAATGTACTTATGTAGGTAATATGTAAAACAAAGCTCTTTAATTTAATACATTTAGTGGGGAATCCTAAAAAATGTTATATGATTCTTCAAATAAATAAATTGTAACTATAAATAAAATCCAATAAATAATAAAATGCCATTATAATTATTCCGGGATTTTAGAGGAGGTATTATCCACTCTATGTTACCTCTTTCCTCGAAGTTTAGGTAAATATACTCTACCTATTCCGATCCCTGTTAATAACACATACCCTTAACTTGTCTGTCGTTCTTAAAGTTCGATGAAATGCATTTATCCTACTGATTGGCTCGAAACTCTTACAAGTTACAACGCAACGCGACGGTGAGCGAACCAATTGCAAATTCTGAACGCAGGAGTGCCCGTAACCGATGACCGCGAGCGACAGACAGATAGGTAAAGTTACATTTTATGTAGATCTGAACCGAAGTATTAATTATTTATAGAGTAAAAGTGCCGCTTGTTAAAAAAATAAGACAATGACTGTTTACTAGCTGTTATTCTACAGCACTACGCACCAATATAATTCCTAAAATCTAGTTTAAAAAATATTCTATTCATAAACAAAACCGCAATATCGTAACATGAATGAATGATAGGACGGGCGTCCATTAAAAATCGCTGTATTTTTTTTTTGCATTGTTAAATTGGATCCGAATAAAAGTGCTGCTGGTATATTTTGAATAATAATTTCATAATGCTACGTTAAAAATAATAAATATTAGCCTGTAACTGTCCCACTGCTGGGCAAAGGCCTCTTCTCGTACAGAGAAGGAACGAGCATTGATCGCCACGCTTGCTCACTGCGGGTTGGCGATTTCAGACCATTAAAGTCCAGGTTTCCTCACGATGTTTTCCTTCACCGCATGTCAGTGGTGTCTTAGATTAACTAAGAAAGTACATATGAAATTTAAAAAGTCACATTGGTACATGCCTGGGTTTGAACCCGCAACCCGGTGCTTAACAAGCGGGTCTGTAACCTCCGGGCCACCACGACATTATGCTACGTTATTGCTACGTTAAGTAAGAATAAATTCTCGTTCCAACGCAAAGTTAGGGAATACTACTTGAGTTCGCTGCACTCCTAATCATCTAATTTAGTCTTCGTTATAATTACAATTAGCTTCATGATATGTTTTTGATGTACATCTAAAATCAGCTGTTCCATACAAAATAATCAATGTTGTTTAGCAAAATGTATGAAACAGCTGTTTTTTTCACATATTCAGAGTTTATTCCGTAGTGAAAGTTGTGCAGAATGATATGCAGAGTTCATGGTTTTCGGATGTAAGAGCTCTTACACACCACGTTTTTTCAGGCGCCGTCGATGCGCGTTGTCGGCGCTGCTAAACTTGAAATAGGCAGATTACTTGCGATTGCATCGCTGCAAACTCACGAGAAACGCGCTACAGACGCGTGTGAGCAACTCTCCTTGCAAAGTAAAACGCGTGTAGAACGCGCGCGAAGGAGCGTGTATCGCGCGATTAAAACGCGCTGTAGGTACGTATGTGTTTGCAGCTAAAGAGAGGCGCTGTGCCAGCGCGTCTGTATCGATGTAACTCCGCGCTACGAGCGCATCGACAGCTCGCGAAAAAGTCGTCGTCTGCATACTACAATTTTATGAACGTGTGAATAGGTAAATTGGTTGTGTTATCATCGCGTTTGCAGCGCGTTATAGTTGCGTGCGACGCGCGTCGACAGCCCCTGAAAAAAACGTGGTGTGTAAGAGCCCTAAAGTGACTAATTAATCAGTCATGCTGTATATTGTAATATCTATCATTAATTTTATTACTGTGTAAGTATTTTATTGTAATTCATATTATGAATTTGTAGTGTGTACGAGAGTACATAATCGTCAAATCATCTTTTTTATACATATTTCATGCTTTTCTTTTTTTAACCCAGGAATGACTGATATAGAATTCCTTCCGCCTTATGTACCACCATAGTGCACCATAGATTTAACATCACGCCTGTATTCCTTGAAGGGTTGGCAGAGGTGTATAGTACACCCACATTTCGCCGTTATGTTTAAGTCCCATGTAATAGGGGGCGAGCCTATTGCCATAAACCAGGCACAAATCCAGACTCCGGGCTGCTAGTGAGAAATTTCACACGAAAAAACCAAATAACTCTTTGTCCGACCTGGGGATCGAACCCCGGACCTCACGCTCAGCAGTCGTGTTTGCGATCACTAAACCAACGAGGCAGTGTAGAAATATTAAACAAAAAGATAATGTGTATGGAAAATAAATAAACGATTATACTAATCTATTCACAGCTTTATTATATCAGAAGGCAAAGAATGATGTAAACCAGAGTATGTAGCCTTCCATTAATTTCGTAGCGTACCATAACATTTTGAAAGTAATTTGACACGAATAAAAATTGCTTTAGGATTAATTAAGTCTCTGGTTATAATTTCGCGTGATAATTAATTACTTTTACTTTTAAACACGGATCTGCTGCCTAATAATGTTGGATACGCGTACATTTTCATGATGAGATACTAATTAGCTTTTGAAAATTCATCCTTGTTTTTTTTTTTACTAATTATAGCTGTGCCCGTGACTGAGGCCTATGTCCAGCAGTGGACGTCTTTCAGCTGAATGTTGACTCCAAAAAAAATACAAACATCCAAATTGAGAACCTCTTCCTTTTTGAAGTCGGTTAAAAATAATGAAAAGTGTTTTTTTTAAACATAACATAATATCACGCCTGTGTTCCCCGAAAGGTTGAGCAGATGTGGATAGTACCCATTTTTCCGTTTTGACACAGTAGACATACACACATCAAAAGTGTCTAGGGATCAACATATATTTTTGCAATAACTTTTCTCCTGATTGATATTAATTAAAATTTTCTTTAAGGATTCATCAAATAAAGTGTTTTCGTTTGTCACAGTAACGATAAACCAAGTCACCTTTGCATTAATAAAGAAATTTGCCATTTTCCTAATAAAGGGATTTTTGACATTTGAACCACTAACACAAAAGTTCGAAAAAAAGACTGAAATAACAGTTTTCTTTAAAATTTTATTGGGTAACTTAAACAATTAATAATCCGTGTTTCTACCGCGAACACTAACAACACAAGAACATCGGTTTGGGATACTCAAAATGAGTTCATCCAAATCACGCTGTGGAATGGCCGCCCATGTTCGTTGCAACAACAAAAAAAGGTCTTCTTGCGACTGGATACCCTCCATATTCGGCAGAGCTCTTCTCTGTAGCATATCCCATGCATGCTCAATCGGGTTCAAGTCTGGCGACTGAGCAGGCCAGGGCAGGACATTGATGTTAGCTGCGGCGAGAGTCTGTCTTACAACTCTTGCGGTGTGCGGTCGTGCATTATCATGCATTAACTGAAATAAGGGACCGATTTGCGCTTGTAGAGGAACGATGACGTCTGATACAATCGTCTCAGCATAAATTTGAGCGTTGAGGTTGCCTCTGATCCAAATCAACTCAGTTCTTCCGCCGATCCAAATACCCGCCCATACCATGATGGTTCCACCACTATAAGGATGGACTTCCTGGCAGGATTTTAATCGCTGTTGGCGTCCAGGGGTTCTCCAGTGTCGTATACGTCTTGTATCCGGTCTCATACCAAAACGAGACTCATCAGAAAAGCACACGAAACGCCATTGTTCTTCTGCCCAATTTCTGTGTCCAAGAGCCCATTGATATCGAATCCTACGATTGTGCATTGCTATAGGTGGTACCCGTAGCGGTCTTCGGGAATGAAGGTTCACTTCATGCAAGCGGTTTCTGACTGTTTGGTCGCTAATTAAGTTCCCTGAAGAGTGATGAAGCCTCACGGCTAACATCATGGCGGTTATTGTTGGAGCTCTTCGAGTTAAGATTTGAATGTATCGGTCTTGTCTCCGTGTGGTGCAGCGATACCGTCCTCCATGGCGCTCAGCCACGGTACCAGTGCTTCGGTAACGTGTCCAAAGTCGACTGATAACACTCTGACTTGTATTCAGAGCTAAAGCCACAGTACGTTGCCGGGAACCAGATTCTATCATTCCCACGGCTCTGAGCATTTCTTCCCTGCTTAAATGACGTCGCCGCTCCATAATAACGTTGGTTTTAATCAGTAGTAGGGAAACAGTAGCACTAATAATGTCTTCAATGCGTTGTATGTTTTTATAGGGAAAATATTGACAGCTGATTTTCATCTTTTACTCGAATTTGATTCACAGTTCCTGATTCAAATTATGAAATGCACCAAAAAGGATCCATATAAATTTATAAAATCATAAATTTATTACAAAGCCACATCTCAATCTCAAGAAATCCGCATAAAAATGCTTGATCCCTAGACACTTTTGATGTGTGTATTTACATATAAGCTAAAGCAGTACCTCAACTTACTATAATCGCATGACTTGAAACACTCACACAGACACGCACCGTATACTGAGTAGTTTTTTGTTTTTGAATGGGACTGCATCCCGAAAATACCTTATTTGTCTTGTTGCAGTGCGTGTCTGTGTGAGTGTGTCAAATCAGTCGATTGTAGGTAGATGAAGTACTGCTTTAGCTTATGTCTACTGTGGTTATGATTAAGTCCCATGTAATTGGGGGCGAGCCTATTGCCATCAACCGCCCAACCGGTCAAAAATCCAGACTCCGGGCTGCTACTGAGAAATTCCACACGGAAAAACCTAATGACATTTTGCCCGAGCTTGGGATCGAACCCAAGACCCTCACGCTCAGCAGTCGCGCTTGCGACCGCTAGACCAAAGCAACGAGACGGTTTTTTTTCTAAAATGAGAGTCAAATACTTTTGAAAAATATTATGCCTTTAATTAAAGGAAATTCACATTTTCTTCCTTTTCTTATAATTTACTAGCGACCCGCGCCGGCTTTGCACGTGTACGTTTTATAGCTTAGACCTTTCTCTTGAATCACTCTATCTATTAAAAAAAAACCGCATCAAAATTCGTTGTGTAGTTTTAAAGATCTAAGCATACATAGAGACAGACAGCGGGAAGCGACTTTGTTTTATAGGTAGGTACTATGTAGTGAAGGAAATATATTTCTTTAAAATTTGAGAAAAGTCCTATGGTTCCTGAGACGGCTAGTAATTTACAAACGTGTGCTTAATATTAATTGTGCTATCACGATTTTTATTAAGAAAGTCAAAAAAATCAAATGTTTAATGAAAACTGATGAAAAAACACCTCAATTAAGTAGCTTAGTGGTACCCAATGAAGTTGTAGCGGGTTGCTAGTAGGTAAAAGAACTAAAAATGTACAAGTGTAAACAAATTCGTGTAATTCCTTCAAACCGCGTGATCTACTGGTGACACAGATTAACCCTAAACAGGTTATTTTGAAAATAAAAGAAAAAAAAAACCTTTTCAGTCATTTTAGAGCCCCGAGTTAACTGATTGCAAAGAGCGATATCGCGCTAGGCGTACCCGCCAGCTGTGTTGCCTTACTTTCATTAATTTATGCGAGGCATTGAAATTTTCAATCAAATAATAAACTAATAATAAAATCGATGGGGGTAAGCAGAAACTGTAGAACGCCACATGCTACGATCCTTAAGCTATGTCTACACCAATGCGCTTTCATGTTCATCTTGCATCTTCGTCTGAGGCATGCGTGAAGCGCCATAGCGCATGCAATAGCGCATGCAATAGCGCATGCCTTAATACTAGTTCCACAAAAGCGCATGCCCCTAGCGCACGCTAATCAGTATGTCTACACCTGTGCGCTTTCATGTTCATCTTGCGCTTTCTACTTTCAATTCCTCTTGCGTCAAACGCATGCAATATTGATTGCCATAAGACGCATGCAGCGTATCGTCTACACCGGTGCGCCTCAGTCAGTCGTCAGTCGACATGCAATAGACGAATTAGCGTGCGCTAGGGGCATGCGCTTTTGTCGAACTAGTATTAAGGCATGCGCTATTGCATGCGCTATGGCGCTTCACGCATGCTTCAGGCGAAGACGCAAGATGAATATGAAAGCGCACTCGTATAGGCATAGCTTATTGTATGTCGACTTACAACTGACCGAGACGCACCGGTGTAGACGATAAGCTGCATGCATCTTATGGCAATCAATATTGCATGCGCTTGATGCAAGAGGAATTGAAAGTTGAAAGCGCAAGATGAACGTGAAAGCGCACTGGTGACATACCAATTCACAGTCCTTTCGCTTCGTCCACGTTCATACATGTACGCCGGTTGAGAGTACTACGCAATGTCCTTTTTAAAGAACATCACCAATAACATCGATGTATGTCCTTCTAGGGCGTCCTCTACCGGCGTTTCCACTGGCATTCGCCCTATAAATTCCTTTTATTAATCGCCGTTCACTCATTCTCTCAACAAGACCAAAATACCTCTAATATTTACCAACATAATCAGCCTAATACTGCCCCACCGCTGGGCACGGGCACTTTCTGGGAAGGGTTCCTTCTAGTAATTAAGATCCCATACAGTAATCAAATAGACGTTATACCGGTAACTCGGCACGTGTAATAGAGTGGGCACTTGATACCGGCCGGTATCGACAGCGTTATCGATTAAAACACTCGGTTCTCAACTAATTATATAATATAGGTAGGCGTCTTCATTGGTCCAGGCTTTACATGAGGCTGTCTTATTTATTTAGTGGTTGACGGTTTCGTTAACGTTATACAAGATTATTCAGAACAGGAGCTCTATACTGCAGGCAATTTAAAGTAGATACTACCGAGAAAAAAATAATAATAAAAAAAACTTTTTTTGTTATGTATTTGAATTGACAACTCTGATTTAGTTACGTACCTATATGGATATTAGAGCTACTATAATATACAGGGTGTAAACGAATTCGTGTAATACCTTCAAACCACGTTATCTACTAGTGACTCAGATTAATCTTAAATGGGTATTTTTGAAAATCAAGTAAAAAAAAATTCAAAATAAAATCATGGTTTTCTTTTCCTGAGTAATTTTAGAGCCCCGAATTAACTGACTGCAAAGAGCTATATCGTTTTAGCGTCTCCGTGCTTTCATTCATTTATGCGTGGCATCGAAATATTGACTCACATAAAATTCACTTAGCAAAAAAAAAATTCTTACTTTTTACTGAATCCATATGAGGTGGTTTAGATACGATAAGATAACACGACCGCATGAAAAAAATATTTTTTTTTTCATTTTTAATCAAGCTATTTCCCTTGCGGGGGCTATCTACACTAGTAGTATAGATCATGTGGTTTTAAGGAATTACACGAATTCGTTTACAGGGTGTATAACTCCAAATATTGCCATAAATGTAAACACAGCTACGAGATAGAGCTGGTTTGGCAAATCTGACGGCCAAATCCCAGTTGTAAAGTGGTCCCAGGAAAGAGAAGTCGTGTTTAGCGCTAAACAACCGTTAAATACGATTTTGTAGTAAGTCAGATAGAATTTTATAGAACACTAACCGTGAAACGTTAGTCTAAGGAAACGCAACACACAATTGAAAAATAGAGTAACATTTTAATGCACTGAATTTGTCATACAATGCGGATGACAGCTGGCGCTAGTTTCGATTGCCCCAATGCGCTCTTATTGGTTGCAATGATAATGACAGACACGTTACAACCAATAAGAGCGCATTGGCCTTTCAAATGGCCTTTACAAGCAGCGCCACCATTAAGGCAATTAACACACGGCACCGCGCACCGCCGCCGCCGCAGTAGGCGGTGAAGCGGATCTCTAGTCGCATTGGTCTCTAACAAAAACTGTGATTATTATAATTGCTATCACGTTTCTTGTGTGTTTTTCTAAAACTTCATAAAGAATAAGAGGCCTGGAGCGACGATGTATTTTTTATGATAAAACTTTAGCAGACATTTTGTAGAATAGAATAGAATATACTTAAGCCTGCGTTCACACATGCGCGATTTCTTTCGGCGCGAAAACGCGCGCGCGTCCCTTACGAGTCCCTTCCTCCTCAGAAACTTTGTAATATAATAGTTAGTCCCTTGTCTTAACGCACATTTTTTATCGATTTAAAGTACACGCGCACGCTCAGCGCCCGAACAGCTATTGCGTAGTACACGCGTCGCTATCGCGCAACAACCGCGCTGCTTCCACCGTGCCGGCTAGAATGACAAATGCAATTTGAGATCTACTGATGTGTCATAAGACTCAAATTATATACAACAAATTTCGAAGCGAGTTAGACGCGGGTGCTGACGCGCGTGGCGTGCGCTTAGCGGGCGCGTGTCGTCCGAACGCGCCCTTATTGTACACCAACATTGTAACACAGCTTTTATAATCTTTGTATACCGTATTTGACGAAAGATATGGTCATAAGTAGCTAGCTCCTCGGTCACTGAGATCTGCAAGGATCTATTGTGAACCTTCTAGCAATATTACAGCACCTCCCCAAGCCGCAAACCAATCATGAAATTGACATATATTGCCTTTGGGGTAGAGGATTTAATCTCATCAGGAGAGATTATATGATCTCTGAGGAGATGCACTGCTTCGCATTCGCATTGGATACGGCTGTGTTATTATACCCGATATGTCGTTTCTGTTGTGCACAAACTAAGCTTAATTTAGACTACTGCCATCTTTTTTCACCCTGATAAAATAAGAAACAGGTGGGCGTAAATAAGAGCTGTCAAATTTAGTTGATCTAAAATTTACGACATGTCAATACGTGTCGACTAAAAACACGCGAAGTTCATGGCGTTAACTACATAGTTTGACATTTCTAACTTAGTTCTTATCTATTACCGTCCTTTTCTCGCGCTGTCTGTTATATACAGGGCGTCCCACGACTTTGCCACATGGAGGGGAAGTACCTTAAATACTGTAGATAGAAAAAATTACTGAATGAAGACTTCATTTTTATTTTAAAAACAATACGAACTGCATTCAAAGAATTTTAAATTATCACCTGTCTGAACCGGGAATCGAACCCGCTAAATGTGAAAACAAAAAAAACTGTAATTTTACTGCACTAATCGAAAGGCTCGATCAGATACATTTATTTTTTCTAAATAACATGGCATCTAAAATAAAAGGAACACCATGAAAATTAACATTTATTTGAAATAATAAGACACTTTTAACTGTGCAACTTACAATCAATTTAATTTATTAAATGCTCAAAATGTCTCTTCCCATTGTATACAAATTGTAACTCTTTTAATAATCTCGATTACCGTTGATTTATTTATTTTTTCACGGTGAATATTTGAAATAATACTTCGAAATAGTAATTAAGCAGAAAGTACATAGTACATAAAGTCAGTTGTTATACGCACGACATAGTCAGAGAAAATGCTATTCATTATTCTGAACAAAATTTTAAATTAAATGTTAAATTTCATGGTGTTCCTTTTATTTTAGATTCTATGTTATTTAGAAGAAATAAATGTATCTGATCGAGTCTTTCGATTACTACAATAAAATTACAGTTTTTTTTGTTTTCACATTTAGCGGGTTCGATTCCCGGTTCAGACAAGTAATTATTTAAAATTCTTTGAATGCAGTTCGTCTTGTTTTTAAAATAAAAATGAAGTCTTCATTCAGTAAATTTTTCTATCCACAGTATTTAAGGTACTTCCCCTCCATGTGGCAAAGTCGTGGGACGCCCTGTATACGATTTCCATCAAAAGAGACACGCCGGGGCGCGCCGGAGCGCATTTCACACTTTGCTAAAGGAAATTCAGGCTTCTATACAATAGTTAAGTTTCATGTTTGCATGGAATTTACACTGCTTGGAATTCGGTTAGATCCGCGCGAATGCCGCGGCAGCCGGTCGGCTCCTCGCGTACGTGGACGGCGGCGCTCGGCTGTCGCCGGCCGGCAAGTTGAATCATTCAAGTCGCTGAGAGCATGTTAGCGGATACGCGAGCACGAGCGCGCTTGCGCTCGGGTTCCAGCAGATTGTAGCCGTTGGGCGGACGCGGTCGGCTACTGGCGCCACGCTGCGACGCGCTGCGCTGCGCCCCTGCGTGGCCCGGATGGTGGAAATTGTACATTACTCTGCTCAACGAAAGATGAGTCCTAACATAGCGGTAATTTCTTTAATTGTAGCCGTAAGGAGACACAGAGACATGAGATACAGCCTGGTGACAGACGGATAGACGGACGGACGTCCGTCTGTCACCAGGCTGGATCTTAGGAATCGTGATAGTTAGACAGTTGAAATTTTCACAGATGATGTATTTCTGTTGCCGCTATATCAACAAATACTAAAACAGACTAAATAAATATTTAAGTGGGGCTCCCATACAACAGACATGATTTTTTTGCCGTTTGTATAGATCGGTAAGGTATGGAATGGTACGGAACCCTTCGTATGCGAGTCCGACTCGCACTTGGCCGGTTTTTTATAATTCATAGTCTTTGCATCGTAACATACAAAACGTTACGATACAAAGAAATCAGAAAGACTTCAAGCATAGCAACTTTCTAGTTTAAGTTAAGTTGGTGAACAAGAGAATCCACACCAATACATGGCTTATTTCGCTGGATTATTTCTACATGTTACAGTAAAGCTGCATTATTCCCAGTTTCTTTAATAATTCTAGTAGCAAAGTAGGTAGCCAGATTAAACCCACATTCCCCAGCTAATATTATTATAATATCGAGCTCAGGAAATGCATCAGCGAATTAATGGACTTTTTCCTACATATTATAATAGGGCACGGAAGCGCTAAGCTTTTTTCTACATTGTTCCTGGTACAATCAGGGGTCTTTGTGAGTTCATTCTAAATGTCAGTATTGTTTTCTTAGTGAATAACTTCATGCTGTTTTGGTGGTAAAAGAGGCTGAAGGATTATCCGGCTACACGTTTCATCTTATTTGCACAAATTCTAATTTGCACAAGCAAGCATGTGCAACGGCAAAACGGTATACCGTGTAAATGGCTTGCACAAACTAAATTTGCACAAGGAAGCGTGTACGTTAAGTTAGCAGAACAGTACACCGCGCGGTGCAATTAATACCAACAATACCGTTAGCGCAAAGGATTGCACAAGCCGTATGCGCATGCAAGTCACAGGTCAGCTGCACACGTGCTGCACACTCCGGCACAACACTTGCGTCAAGTACACATTTTGCGTAAAGCACATTCTGCGACAGTTCCGCTAAGGCTAAGCGTATGCTGAGACGCAGGTGACGCAGCGCAGCACAGTACAGATTTCGCCGCGCAGGGCAGGCGAGGCAGACGTAGGCCACGACCGCATGCTGCGACGCAGCTCGAAGACACATTCGAGTTTTAACTAGTACAAAGAATAGACGCGTTCGAGTTGACGAACGTTTTTTTTTAATAGTCTGTATGATTAGTATCATACAAACAAGGTTCACAACGCAATATTTCAATTAAATGTTCAGTCATTGCAATAAAATTCGAATTAGCGGTAAAAACACATGTCGACAAACACGCGTCGCGCAAAAATCTGTGCCGGCAGTACAACGAGGCGCAGAGCAAGGCAGACGCATGTCTGCGTCGCACGCGTCTGCGCCGCAGCGTACGCAGCTCTTAGTACTTACGTTCATACATTACAAAATCTGCTCTGCGCTGCGCTGCGTGCACCTGCGTTACCTGCGTCTCAGCATACGCTTAGCCTAAATATAGACTTTAACAGACAGTTTTCGATCGCCAACGTCAACATCAATCGAAAAAAAAACAAATCTTCATTGCGGTCATTACAATAGTTAATTATATGATCAATCATAACCGATCATCAATATTCATCGAAATATCGATGCCAACATTACGTTACATGAATATTGCCAATATTTTTGATGGACAGACGGACTGCAAGTTGATCCGCCGGCGCGGAACTAGAGTAGCCAATCATTACTGTGCAAAGCTAGGTACGGTCGGCAAAAAAGGGGCACTTACAGGCAATTTTATTACGATTTTTTGTAAAATAAATAAAACCATACATAAATAAATCCTGATAAAATTATAGAGGGCTGTAATAGTTGTATCTAAAATAGTAAAACTATAAACTGTTGCTACAAACTAGTAGTACGCGAGCCGAGAACAGTGCGGTCTCTTTTCACCAGGCATTCTGCGTTGCAAAGGTTTTAGGCATTTCATAATTCTTTTCCCTCGTATCGGCACAAGCTATACGAGAATAGCCATGCCATGGTGAAAAGATTGGTTTAGTCCCATCTCTTCTCCTTCCCATCTCTTTCCCTGTGCTTTTATAACTAACTAAAAAAAAAACCCATCTCAAAGAAAATTAACATGGGAAGAGATGGGACTAAACCAAAAGATTAGCCAGCCAACAAGGCTGGTTGCAGGGCTAACTACCCAGGGTGCACCGGACGTACCCGTGGAAGCTATTTTCGTGCACGCTCATTCCCATTCATAATTCTACGTTATTGGTATTGATTTTTTCTCAGATATAGACAAAAAAAAATATAGTTCTTGTCCATATCTCAGAAATAATCACTTTACGACACTCAGAAAAAGGATTATTTTTTGCCGGGAATCATTTCCTTTAAACAATTTCTCTACACATTAATAATATTGATTTCTTCCTCAAATATAAAATAGTGATCAAATTATAGTAGCTTGAATTGCCCACCTCTAATAATACATGATTTTGGTAAACTCATACTCCAAAATCCTGACATTTCATTTATTACGGAATCATTCAAAAACTTACAGAGAACCCTCATGAAATCATCAGCGCAGATAATAAGAAAATAAGAGGGGCCTTAAGGAAAATCATATGATATCCTATCCTAACCACTGATGTGTTCCGACAGCTACTGGTACCAGTCCATTTGTTAGCCAAGATTACGAGCACAGATATATTACGAGTATGAATATTAGACTATACGACTTTTTTGTAACATTTAAGTTGATCTTTTTTGTTGACGACACAAAAATTTGTGCTTAGATTTTCGGAGATTTCATTGGACTTATAAATGGTAGTTTTTATTTTTTTCTTGTTTGTAATTTTATGCCTATAGGTACTTGTTTTGTTTGAAATTATTTTTTTCACCATTAGCTCGTTATCAGATAACTTGTAAGTAGCGAATTTTTGCAAGTATATTGAGCCCATTAGTATCCCACTGTGCTGGGTATAGAGTTTTTTCTCAGAATGAGCAGAATTTAGGCTTTAGTTCACAATGCCGACCTGTTGAGTGTTAACGGCTAACACCGATCATCGAATACTTTTTTGAAACCCTTTCAGTTGTACAGTTTCCTTCACGATGTTTTGCTTCACCGTTAACGCTAGTTATAATCAAATTCTGTTTTCTGAATTCTAAATGTTAGAGATGTAGTCTGGGATCGAACTCAGACTGCAGTGTAACTTTCAGGTACTTAGAATCATCATCATCCTAAATCACCTACTTCTGGGTAAAGGCTTCCTTCTGTTTTTGCTAGCCTCCTCGATCTTATGCGTCTCTCGTCCAGGTGTTTCTTACTTGTGAAAGCTTGTTGGGTTGAAGACATTGTCAATTCAGTAAAATGTAAATCGTACTCTAAGTATAAACTTAAAGTACCATTCACGTTTTATTGAATAACTAGCCTATGCCCGCGGCTTCGCTCGCGTTAATTTACATTATTGTAATTTATTGAAGGATCCCTAATTTTTTGATACTAAAATATAGCCTATAGCACTCAAGGATAACGTGGCTTCCTATTGGTGAAAGAATTTTTGAAATCGGATGAAAAGTTTCGGAGATTACCTCCTACATACAAACAAACAAACAAATTCTATCTCTATATAATATTAGTATAGATGTATTTTAAAGACACGTTTGGTGCAGTGGCTGAGCGATTGGCTTCTGCGGATCGTGGATTCGATTCCCGCACAGAACAAACATTTGTATGGCCTACAGTAGTTCTGGGCGTTTGTGGATGTGAAGATTTGTGTCTGTAAATACATCCACGATACAGGAGAAATACTAGAGTCAGGCAAAGTATAAAGAAACTTACAATCAAGTTCTTAGAGTACCATTAAAGTTTTACTGATTAATGTATTTTAAGGATTCATGTTAATATGTTTTTAAAAACACGTAGCAAAACAAAAAAAATACATGATTCATTAAAAGATAAGTGATAGATTCAAAACGTCATTTAACACAACTGTCTTTAATCAGCTTTAACAGTGTTTTTGAGCATCCAATTAAATTATAATTGACAATTTCTAATGTGCATACGTGGTAATTATAATAATTTTGATTAACGAGGCAAGTCTTTAATAACAGCCTGTTATTAATTGCTAAACGTGAACATCAACAAAAACTGGAACGGCTTGTTAATTGTTATTTAAAATATTATATTAAATGCATTTTCTAATATTTCATATAAAAATAAAAAACACAAACTTTTATCCAAAAACTTGTTGTTATACTTTATATATACATATATATATACAAAAACTTGTTGTTTACTTTATATATATTTATACTGTATATAAAAACAAAAAACATTATTTTAAAAATATAAAACAGTTGCCCACCGGCATCGGAAACAGGCTCCAAGCTGCCGGCAGTCAGTGCTCCAGAGAAAGAAACCTGTTCACTATGCGTGCCGTGTCAAGGAGTTATTGTATCAAGCCCTTGATCCAGTGGCCCAACGAGAGCCCCTTAAGATATTGGCGAGGATCTTGGCTATTAAACCATTAGTGTGTAGACGGCGCATAGGCGTATTGCGGATTGCGGAGCGGCTTTACCGTGGCTTTACCGTCGATACCCGTCCTTAGTGCACGCGGGAAAGTTGACTCGTACGCGGGTGTTTAGTGTTTCGTTTATTTTACTTTGGTTTTAATAATGTCGATATCAAAATTCAAACGTTTCAAACATTTATTTAATGCGCTGTTCATTCCGTTTACGTGGTACGCCGTCGCTCAGGACGCACACTTAGCCGTTACGACTATCGATGCAACAACTGCCAAAACACAAAAATTATTTATCAGAGATTATTAATCCACTGCCACGTTGATCTAGTGGGCGACTGCTGAGTGTGATGTCCTGGGTTTGCCAGGTCAGGCAAAGTGTTATTGGGTTTTTCCGTGTGGAATTTCTCAGTAGTAGCCCGGAGTCTGGATTTATAGCCGGTTGATGACAATAGGCTCGCCCTCTAGTGCATGAGACTTAAGCGTAAGGGCCTGTCCACATCTCTACGTCACGACGTCATCAACGCGGAACGGTGCGGTAACGCGGCACGGTGCGTTGACATAACGTGCAAGTTTACGTTACCGTATCGTAACACGTTCCACCTCTAGCCGCAAGCGCACACGTATATGCGCTCCGCCCACGCTCACCACGCCCGCGAGTTATTCGCCGTCTATGTGCTCCGATGCTTTAAAACCATTCCTTACTGCTTCTCTTATTAAAATTCTGGATCTACATGGTCAACGATAAATCTAACAATGATCCTGACGTGCATTTTTACAATACGGTAACGTAAATTTGCACGATAAGTCAACGTACCGTGCCGCGTTACCGCACCGTTCCACGTTAATGACGTCGTGATGTAGAGATGTGGACAGGCTCTAACGGCGAAATCAGGGTGAACTATACACCACTGCCCAATCCTTTGAGAAATACAGTCGTGATATTTATGTTGTGTTATGTTAAATGAATAAGAAAAAATATTCTTTATTTTTTGCTATCGGTACCCAACGTCCGATGGATTGAGGTTTCCTTGGTGGTTACAGAATTCAATGTTTTATATGTTTAATATCTATATATTATGCACGTATTTCCGGACTGCTGAAGTAATCATTACTATGCATATTATACGGAATAAAATTGACTGGTTGAAGCTGAATTCTGCTCAGATATTTATGAGGTGAGTTTTATAGATGTATGGTCCATACATCTCTCTCTATGCTGCGGTGCAAGCACGGAACTTTTTATAGAGTCGATTCGAGAAATTGATCTATTCTAAACGTCAAATTTGACGTAAGATATACAAGATGTAACTTAAATAACGCACAACCTCTTATCGGGTCACTGTACTTATCACTATGAACAACTTTTACAATGGGATCAAATATGAAATCGCGAATAAATGTAGGGAAAAGCTGTTTTTTTACCCACTTGGTACAAAAAATAATCATTTTGATGTAAGGTAATTTAAAAAAAAAATTTTAGTCACTTTATGCAGTAAGCAAACAATACCAGTATTTTTTAAATATCTTTTTTATTGACAGAATAATCCTGGGCGTAGTAAAAATCTAAGTATGGACATAAAGCGCTTTAATTTAAAAAAAAAATTTAGTGTAATTTTGTTTCTTTGGCAACCAAATTACTAGCTATTAGTTTTACAATACCTGTTATACCACAAAGGAAGAAGCGCTATAATTAGAAAAAAATCCTTCAAAAATCCTTGCTTTGGAAAGTCACACACGAATAAACACGATTGTAAGTTGAACATTATTTCCACGTGACCCGTGCTACCACCCCTAGTTTGTTTACTGCTTACCCCCAAGGAACACAAAAACATCGACAAAATTTGACTCATCAAATTAGACACACCATTCAAGCCAGCTATCATTGTGGGGTCAGTTGCCCCAAGTCATCGCCCCAGCAGTAATTTTGATATCAATCATATATTGTAATACTAATGACGCATTTGTTTGGAGCGATCAAAATAACCGTAAAGGGGAACGTAATGATACGGTAGGTACATACAATATACGAAAATATCAATCCGAGCAAAATAAAGGTTTGTTAAAAACATGAAAGAGAATAATCATAACCATCATTTTCGCCATTGATATAGATATTGTTATAACATCGTTTTTAGCGTATATTAGAAAGAAAGAAGAAATAAATAAAATATTTTTTATTCAGCCAAGGACACAATGACAGCATAAACATTAAGAATATAAAAATAATTAAACATACACATTTTATGCTATCGAGCATAGAGATGCAATATGACGTAATTTTACTGAAATCGCTGGTAAAATACGGGTATTTTACAGTCATTTATATAAATTACGGTAAAATTACCGGCAGTTTGGCATTTTTAATTTTGATTTGTTTTAAATCCCGCGTGCGTAATGTTGCAAAATCATTACGCGACGTTACCGATTAGTGTAGGTAGTCCACTATATTGCGTTCTTGCACTGGCCGTTCCACTCCGCTGTATTATTATACTCTTTGCCGCTGTCGGTTAGCGACTGAGCAAGTCGGGCGGCGACCAGGGGCCTAATTCTCCTAAAATAAATCTTGATAAATCACAACCGAACCAAGGCCGAACCGTTCATTCAGACAGTTCTCAATTTCAAAAGCTATCAAATTGGTTGACACAAAAAACAAAATCAATCATTTTGAAAGTTTTCGAAAACAAAAACTGACTGACGGTTGTGGTTCGATTGCGTTTGGCAACAATTTAATTTAGGAGAATTGGGCCCCAGTTGATTTGGTTTTGTCTGGCTGACTACAAACACACTGCGCAAGAGTAAGGTTTGGTTGTTTGAACCCAATTTTCTGTTTCTTTAAATTCCAATACTTCTTATTCTATTAATATCTCTGTCTTTCATTCAAAATCCGTTAGAGTGAAGTAGTGACATAACTACTCATAAACATACTCACTTCCATATTTATAGTGTTAGTGCGTATGAGTACCTACGTTTAATACGTGTTTATATTACCATTATTACCGAATACTACCGAAAATTACCGAATATTACCGTATTTTACGTAAAATATCGATTTTTACCGTATTTTACCAGGGTAATTTTACCGCTTCACATCTCTAGTCGAGCATGTCCATGCCGAAAGGGTCACACACTTAGCAATCGGCTTTTTTGTATTGAAAGAGAATGCTATGGCCACTCACGACTATGTCAACCGCGTTGCTCTAAGCCCGTATAGATCATGTGTCGTTTAAAAGAATTACACGAATTCGTTAACACCCTGTACATTCCGCTCAACAATTAATATATAATTCGCTGACCAAATATTAATTTCGCTATTAAATAAATTACTTCCCTTTGTCTAAATGTCTATACAGATACGAACACAAAGCATCAAGTGAGAAACCTTTTAAATGAATATGTATTGTAATCCTTTTAACTTATTCCGTTTCATATTCATCAAGTGCACTCCCGCCGTTTCAATCAGCTCTTAAATATACAATAAATAGTGGAACAGATGTCGGTGTTTTTGAAAAAGCTGTTTTTTTATTTAATTTACTGGCCCAAGTGAGGTAATTAAGTTAGTTTTGAACTTTGGTGCTGCAGTCTGTGATTAAAAAGTTGGGCGGTTTTGAGCATATGCTGTATTTTATTATTGGTATTCTGATGTCAAGTGTGTTGTGTGTAGCGATGGCAATTAATGCGATTTCGCATAAATTTCATAAGCATGCGAATTCATGAGTCTTAGCATGCTAATTGCTATTGCTATGCTATTTGCTAAAATGAACAAAATAATTGCTGAACTAAACTGCTAATAATTTAAACTAACTCAACGATCACAAGCATTCATTCAATATGCGACCTTAAGTATAAGCAAATCAAAGAAAATAATTGCTTAACTTCATTCCTCGGATCACCTGCTAAATTGCTAATAATTTCACTTGCGAACGAAGTCAGGGTCACACGAACAGATAGATTTAGTATTCCCGTGGGTGCGACGGAGAGCGCACGCTGCCGCTGTATGATATAAGAGCGATGAATTCGCTTCACACTTCACAGAATTTCGCAACTATGTTTAATTTGTGAAATGCGAATGCCAACAATTAATGTGAATGCGAATTAATCCATCACTAGTTGTGTGCATAAGTTTAATCAGTCCATTAGTGTCCTACTGCTGGGCACGAGCTGTCTCAGAATGAGAAGGGTGTAGGCCGCAGTACACGCTGGCCTGGTGCGGAATGACCATCGAAAACGTTTTGGGATCCGGCAGCCGATTCTCGTAATTAATGTTGAGTAAAATGGAGAAGGTTGGAAGACAAAAGGGGATGCTTTTGCTCAGCAGTGGCACAGTCAAAAGGCTAGAAAAAAAATACTAAGATTAAGTTTTAAACTGACAAAAAAAATGATATTCTGCTCCTTTTAAAACTTATTACGTCTTCATCTAATCTACTTACAGACTCATTTCTATCTAGTTTTGATTTTATTTAAGGAGTCAAATACTATCTCTGCCAGTTTAGAATGTCAGCAGTACCCCAAGCGGGAGTTTTTTCGTTAACTACTGTAGTTGCTTCACGCCAAAAATATATGAAAATTTAGGCAGCGCCTCTAGGCGCGGCGTTCAATACTAATTCGCGCTATTATAAGTTCACGTCTAACGTTGTTTGTTAAGTTAAGAGAATACTATTTGTGATATTTACGACATTGAGACTAAATCGGAATCATATTTTGAACATTTTTAATTACCAGAATTGGCTACCAGTCCTAAGTAAAATATCTCAGCAAACCCCTTAGAAGATATGCCATAACATTGATGGATGTTAATCATATTTAATTTTATACGACCGTTCATGGAGTTCTATTACCGTCAATACTGGTTCATTCTGAAATAAAGTCAGCGAATCAGGAAAGTATCATTATTACGTTATTGCTGACCCTGTATCTAATAATAAACTTCGGTTTTGTTTGTAGATATTTAATAAATAAAACTGGAGGTCATTCCTACTATTGGAAAAGTTGACCAATTGAGGCAGAATCGTAGATCCAGACATTTTTCATTTACAAACACTGTCAAATTGTTTAACAGCAAAAACAAAACAAAGATTTTAACAGTTTTCGTAAACGGAAAATGACTAGCGGTTTGTAAGTGGTTTGGCAACATTTTTTTAGGAGAATTGACTTCCTGTTTTAGCTCTCACTGGGCTCCAATTGTGTAACATTTTGGCAATCCGAATAATTTTTATTTTGACAGTTTAATGATGTTTACTGCGTTCATCCACGTGCCAAGAGGAGAGATGTTGAAAAGATACGAATCAATGAGTACCTACTGTTGTCCGTGAAAATGAAAGCGATTGTGAGATTATTTGATTGTTGATAGGCATAATTATGCCAACGACTTTAATGCATCTTCCCCATAGGTCTTCTTGGATCTTTCCATTAGTGGATCTTTACCACCTATGTTATCATGATGAAGCAAAAAGGTATTGCTAAAAGCAAACGCGCACTGGTGCGGCCACGACCACGACCACGACCACCACCTAGCTAGCAGCATGCGGCCCATAAAACTTGAATTTAGTATTGGCCCGCTGCGGCCAGTTGGTCTCTGCGACCGCTATATTGTGCATACAGGTCGGAATGGTTGCGGCCCGTATATCTATGTATTTACATAGGTAGACGTGACGCGCACTTGTCTATCTGTGGCTTGTGTCCGAACGGTGAACTTACCAGCTGTCTCGAGACTGCGTCGACACAATGCGACCCGTATGCGGCTAGCCGGACGGCTGATCGCTGATAAAAACGTAGCCCTGACCACTAGTCTAGTATTGGCTGGAGACTATTCAGGTCACGCCAATAACTGCCCAGTTACATAGAAAAGCTCCGCAGGGCCCATCTACAGAAGACCAAAACAAAAAAAATTGTACAAATTCCTTCCTAGTCACGACTGCGGCCGTGATCACGATAGTGATGCACTACGTAAAGAAACAGTGATGTAAAGGACAATGAGTAATGGTGGGCCCACCTCTCAATAGAAATAAAATACTCATGAATGAATAGGTATTTTCATGCAAATAATGTAATTGATGTCCAGGACGAATATGAAATCTTTTTTGTTTTAAAGTGAAATACATGCATTATTACTATTCTACATTATAAATATCCATAAAGAATATGTTACACTGAAACGACATTAAGACGTCGTATCTCGGAAAGTATTAACATTTGACCATAGTCTTGTTAGCAACTAATGTTCCGCTTAAAAGGGCCTATCCAACGGTACATCATATGTTACTTTTTTTAAAAAAAAAACATTGTCCCACACTTAGATTTCTCTTGTATCGTGGGTGCGTTTACAGGGCTTCGTCCCAACTGATCCCCAGTCCCTACTCGCCCGGTCCATATGTATCTACTTACATGTATAGCAAAAGGCGCAAAAGTACTGATGGTAAGAAAAGTGCTTGAATGGTTTGTATTTATTTTTATTCAGTCATCGCAAATCACAGTTTTTACAATAAACTACCCAAGTAACAAAAGCTTCTATAACCAGGGTGTTATAACACCAAATAGTGATATAGTAGGCCTATAGTGGCAACCATTGTGACTGCTTGTACTATAAAGGTTTTTAAAAGAGCGTTTTGGTTCTATAAGATTAAAGAGCATTTAAGTTCTATAATTTAGCTCTTAGAACGCTTACAAGACCATACAAAAGAATCTTTAAAGTGTTGCACTGTAATAGATAATTATGAAAAAAGCGATTATGGTACTATTTAGTACTATAGACGACCTTTCTGACACTTTTATGTATCTATTTTGCACTAATAATGCGTAAAAATAACTTTTACAGTACTAGTATTGTAGAAGTATCGAAAACATTATTACAGTATCAATTTGCACTATAAAAGTACCTTGCACAACCATTACGTAACCTTTTAGCTCCTTAAAAGCTCCCTCAACATCGCTATGGCGCTAATTCTGTAAAAGTCATGAAAACTCTTCTATAGTACTAAATAGTACCATAGCGACTCCTAATGCAATAGCTAAATAACGTAAATTCTAAATAGCTCTATAAGTGAGTTCGTGTTACTGCTACGGTACTAAAGCGTGACATAAAAGCACTAAAATTAATAATTCATGGACTAATTCGTTTTCGGTGAAATAATGGCTGCTGTTTTCTGCCATGATAGCACATTAGCAGCACGGCTGGAGCCAATGTGTACTATAGCAGCCATAGTTGGGACAAGTCCTTATTTTATTAATTAAAATTTAATTAAAACACGAAAATTATGAGGGCGCGTTGTCAAATTTGAAATCAGCATAATTATTTTATCGATACAATTATTTTCGCAAGTGCAAGTTATGGCAGAATTACGATCCATGAATGTTTTGAAGTTGTCCTTTTTATCACATGTTACGTTAAGCAACAATTTCCGATATATTTTCACAACACGAACAAAATGTGTGATAAAAAAGATCACTGGAATCGTTTACGGTGCAAAATAGCACTATAAAGATGTTTTGGTTACTTTTATAGTGCAAAATGCAGAAACACTATTTTAGTACTAAAAAGCGTTTCTCGACACTTTTACTTTTCAACTATAGAGCTGATTTATCACCGTGAGAGCCTGTACGTAATGTTTATAGAATAAATCAGTGATAAAACTAGGGCCTATTTGGGGTTCTGTAAACGTTTACAACACCATTATAGTACTAATCATAAACACTAATTAGCACGCTCCAAAACGTTCTCAGGACTTTTATAGTATCAAATTTTGTTACTTGGGTAAAGCTCTCTGCTAAAAAATCACATTTAATACATTTTAGTTCATCATAATGATTGAGCTACCAGAACATTCTTTTACCAAGACATTACTTAAAATACGTCGAATTTAATGTTAATCCGACACAAGACACCCCGACTCCACGTGGTCAGATTCTGTCCTACCCCTAGAGTGTTATTTAAAAGCGTGGAGCCAGAAGCTTGCGAACGAGGTCCTGAGTGGAACGAGGCCGAAACGTAGCGAGCAGGGGGAGGTGGTGAGCGAACCGAGTCGGCAACCTCCCGAGCGTAGCGCCCCGGTCGAGTGTGCGAGCGAAGCGAAGGGGCGACAAAGCGAGTCTTGTGGCGGAGCATGCTCAGAAACACTGGCATGCTTGATTGCTTGTATGATACATGCTTGTTTGTTTATGTACCCCATTCGATACTCTGTGCTTCGATATTTAGGTCTTTCGATGTCACTTTTGTAGATAATTAGATTTTAGATATATTGGACGTAGGTTGTCTAACCATTCGACAATATAAACTTACGTTAATTTAATTTTCGGTTTTATGGTCGTTCGATATTTAAGTTTTCGATGTTTTGAACATTGACATTTCAACCGTAGGTACTTTAATTTTCGAAGTTCAAAAATGTACCCTAAGGCCTAATAAGTACCTACTTATTAGAACGGAATGTAAGTAGGTTATTTTGTTAAAAAATGTATAGAAAAATATCAAGAGCGAAATTTATACGTGATAAGTATTTATTTTCTACATCGTAGCACTTTTCCGACAAACTATACCCTGGCAGCTAATAGGTATATAAAAAATCGGGCGAGTTGGGACTAGGGATTAGTTGGGATGAAGCCGTTTACAGACACAAATTTCACAAACAAACGCCCAGACCTGAAACAACCATCTGTAGGCCATACAAATTTTTGTTCCGTGTGGGAATCGAATCCACGACCCGTGGCGCAGAAGCCAATCGCTTAGCCACTGCACCAAACGTGTCGTCACTACTCGTCGTGTCGTGTCGTACTATTGAAGGGTGGGCCTAGACCCCGTACATTTGTTTCCCACTCTCTTTTTCGAGTCGCGGACAAAGTCGCGCTACTACCTAGTAAATAACAGTATTGACCCACATCACCACCAAAGGTCACCGATGTTATTACATTCTTGAATATTTATTGGTATTAACTTTACTGTTATAGTGTACTCGTATGAACATAATTTTTATATGACATAAAAGCTGGGTACGTTGTGTGCTTCAGTTAAGTGAGGTATATGTTGCGGTATTACCTTCTCGAGACAAGTAGTATGTAGATAGTGTACATTTGAATATACAGTGGTGTCGTTCGGTTTATTAGCTTCACTGAACACAAGCTCTTCTCATGTTGGTTTATTTACCTACTCTGGTGTTAAAACAAGATAGTAAATTACAGTACCATTCAATTTATAATAAAAGGTTTGTTGGAAAGAGGATACAAATCTGTGAGCCATTTAAATTGTCACTAACGTCTGTTGAACAGCGAAAGTTAAAGTAACTTTTATTTTTATTTTGATACATTTTTTTTAATTTTTAACACAATCGACAAACTCGTTCTAATTACGAATTCAGAAAATGAAGCTACTTACTAATCGGTGACCCCAAATATGACCTAAATGCTTTTTCTCTCAACATGTTTGCGGTCAGATTCCAGTCTAACCAGATGAGCCTGAATACCAATATTTAACACGGAGCGACTGCCATCAGACTTCTGCAGCCCAGTTACTGGGCAATGCCGATATCCTAAGGTTAGACCGGTTGCCAGACTTTCAAGCTTCCAACTACCCGTAACGACTATCATAGGTATTCGTCTGAAAGACGTCCACTCTCCCCCAAATGGGAGGGGGGTTGACGTAATCTCCACTCTTGGCAGGCGAGTTGGCGATCGCAGTATGGTTGTTAAAGTTCTCAGAGAATGCTGCTGCCCATCCTCTAGAGAATCCCTTAGTCCCCTTTTACGACACCCAAGGGAAGAGATGGGGTAGTGCTACTCTGTAAGTCCGGCACTACACGAGACCATTTCCCCAAATATGCCCTAAATGTGACAATAATTTATGTGGGTATTATTTCGTTTATGCAGGTTGTCCAAAACAGTAGTGTCAAGCGGAAATCCAGAGTTAGAGCATTCTTAAGCCTCATTTTTTACGGAGACTCGGGACGTCGCGCGTCGCGTGCTGCGTGGCGTGTCGCGGCGCGACGTACGATTTTTCTGTTTACGGAGCGGCGACGCGTGCAGCGGCCCGCATCATCACACGCGCAAACACAAACATGACAATATACGATGTTGTTTATGGAGATGCGGCGCGTGCGACGCCGCGGGCCCCGCCGCGGTTTACGCTACGTGTTACAGTGGACGGAAAATTGCAGGAATAGCTGGTCGCAACGCTGCGTGCGCCGCCGCGCACTGCCAGTCCAGACATTGCCCTGCATTGTCCTCACACAAATATTTGCTACAGTGTCTGGACTTTAAAAGAGACTTTGACCCCTGAGTTTGTTTCGCCCTTTCTTCTCAGAGGTAGTCAGATAGGAAACGCCGACGACATCTAGCTTTAAAAAAAACAAACCAACACGTAAAAGTGATTTTTAAATATCCAATTTGCAGAATAAATGATTTCATTTCATTTCAAAGTATCACAAACTAATCAAAAACCTCAACAACCGAACTGGATACAGACAAACATGTAACTAATTCAAACATACATAATTAAACTATTCAAATGGAATAGTCGTTGTTATATCGCAATCAAAGTGCGCTAGTACTAAGCTAATGGATTTTAAAGCCTCATAATGAATTAACGTACGAGCTTAATTAAAACGTACGCCTACATAGATCTGTTAGGTGCACCTGTTAAACACAGTTGATTCTGATTTGATTGGTGCGGAAGCCTGAACTGCGATAAAAGTTCCGGTTTAAAGGTTTGGTAACAAAACGGATTTTTTTCCTTTTTGTTACCAAGCATTAAAAAAATCTGAATGGAATAAAATAATTACCGTGTTGTTAAAGTAACAGTTTCAGAAGTCGGTGCTTATCTACGCTGAAACAAATTGAGGGCACCGGTTTTTGAAACTGTTTATTTTATAACATGGTAATTATTTTACTCCTGTTACTTTCGTATGAAGTAAAGGTTTTTTTTTTAATTTTGTTTACTTAATTATTTTTAGTGCCACAAACTACAATCACTACTACAACAAGAACGTCGTCTATACATACATGACCTATCTATCTATCTACCTATTTACATATAGGTCTAAGATGGAGCACACGAATCGGAGTAACAGAGTTATAGAGAGATTCCCCTATACCTCTCTGGCTCTCACATACACACGACGGAACACAGTAAACTGCTTGTCGCCGGACTTTAATGTTGTGATGAATGTGACGGTGGTAGCTAGCCAGGTGAACCGTACAGATCCTACCACCAAGCGTGGTGGGTTTTGTTGAATCTTACAACACGCGTCTATTCCCAGCGTGCAGTGGTGAAGTTTTATATTCTAGCCCGTCCCCACACGGGATAATATTCGCCATCCATTTATGATGTTTAGTAAATGAAATATATTGATATTTTGAAAATTTCAGAACACAAATAAACAGTGCAAATAGCAAGCAATTTATACTGCGAAATCGAAAATGTTTATTTTTTTACAGACCTTTTTGATCTATTTGCTCATATAACTTATTACTCCATGTTTTTTTCCATCAAAGGAAATATAATTATATCAATTTTCATAGTATTTTACACGAGTAAAATACATAATTTTGCATGAATTTTTAATTCGTCCGAATGGATTACACAAAAAAATAAACACACGTGTAAATGGTGCATAAATAAAATTTTAAACCAGTTTGTACTGAGTGTTGTTTTAGGGTAAAAAAAACATTTTTGTTGGTCGATTTTCATGTTGGATAACAAACTACCTATTTAACATTTTACACTTTTTGTTTTCCGTTGTTTAATTTTTAAACATGAAAAACAAAAGTTTGTTGTAATTATTCTAGACAGTTTTTGTTTTATCGATGTTTATTTTTTAAACATGAAAATCATGTTTATATATATATTATTCTAGTGTTTAATATAACTTAACATAATCAGCCCATTACTACCTCACTGCTGGGCACCGATCTCTTCTCAAGGGTTTATTAAGCCTTAGTGTCTAAACATACTATTCCGAAGATACGCGACCGAAGCTCGGCATGACGGCCTGTAATGCTATTTGAATTACTGACGACACATTATGCCTCTAGTAACTCCACGAGTTAGGATCCTTCTGCTTGGAAGGCAAGTGTTCAACCGCTAGGCTATCACTACTTTTATGTTTATTATGTTTTTGATATTATTTTTTCTATATTCTATTGTATCTTTGCACACGAGGATATGTTGTCCATCCTCTTGAATTAGTCACTGACAATAAAAATTGTATGTGGACTGAGTTGATTGATTGAACAAAAACTCTTTCGACTTTTATGTCGGGTATAAACGAATTCGTGTAGTTCTTTCAAACCGCGTGATCTACTGGTGACACTGACTGACCATGCATGGGTTATTTTCAGAAAAAAAATAAAATAATAAAGACTTACCTTATTGCGCACCTTATTGCCTCAGAGAGTCGGTCAGGGCCTCGTCTCCAGTTTGCCTTTATTGGCTGGCTGGAGTGGCACCCCAAGAGTGCCCGCAGGACTCTCAACTCTGGCTTGTCTTTATTGGCCGGCCAGAGGGGGGCCGCCAGAGCTATATGCTCGGGGGTGGAAGTGTCTAATGGCGTAGTAGCGGGGAAACCCACTCCGGGTCTTTTAGACCCGCGACGGCGAAACCGGGGCCACACCTCTGTACACCCCTAGCCGCTCACACGTTTGTTGCCCTCTTCGCCTATATACTGGCGGCTTTTCAGGCGGCCCAGCTAGTGAGCTGGCGAGTCACCGTCTGCCAACACATTTCAAATTTAAACTTGAAAGGCAGACGCCGTTTTCTTCCGGCAATAGAGGTTAACCGATCCACAAAACACCCCTTTCCATAGACCAGATATTTTTCACCATATTTTACAATAGTCTTGCACCCACTTGGAACGGTCCGTGACTGTACTCCAATAGTGCAGCCGTGGATAGTCCCCGGTTGGTGCACCTTTTTTTTTTTTTGTCGTCGTAAAATCCTCATGGATACCCTTCGCCCCGGAAGGCGAAAGGTTATGCCGGACTCTTACCGGCTAAAAACCCACGGTGTTCCTACTCCTGACCCCTGGCCAGGGTCACGGGATTCGCAGCTGCATGCACCGCAACCCCGGCAGGCCGGTTGGTGCCCCACCCCATTTTAGATTAAAGTTCTCAAAGGGGCCTCTGCGCGTTGGACCTGTGTCCCCGTGTATGCCTTTCAAAGGACCGGACATCTCCCGCACGTAAGATGAGCCGTGATCATCAAGAAAGACTTACCTTAAATAATATACCTGATTTTCTGTTTCAGAGTCATTTTAGCGCCCCAAGTTTGCTGACTGCGGGGAGCATTATCCCGCTAGTCGTGCCCGCCAGCTGTATTGCTGTTTTTTCATTCATTTATGAGTAACATCGAAATTTTCTATCACAAAAAAATCAAATCTAGCATAAAAAGTTTTTTAATTTTTTTTATTATCACCTTGTCAGGTGGCTAAGATACAAACCGCAAGGAGAAAAAGAATTTTACTTTTTTGATCTATAATCAATCTAAATAACGTGCAATTATTTACTACTGGTGCAGATAGGCCCCGCACGGGTTTCGGGTTGATTAAAAAAAAAGTATTTTTTTTCATGCGGTTGGGGTAAGTGATCGTATCTAAGCCACCTAATAAGGATTCAGTAATAAAAAAATATTTTTTTTTTGCAAGAAATTTATTTTATTTGAGTAATCATTTCGATGCCACGCATAAATGAATGAAAGCAATGCGACACGGCTAGCAGGCACGACTTACGCGATATCGCTCTTTGCAGTCAGTTAACTCGGGGCTCTTAAATGACTCAGAAATAGAAAACAAAGATTTTTTTTTTAATTTTTTTTGGTTGGTTTTCAGGAATACCCATATATGGTTAATCTGTGTCACCAGTAGATCACGCAGTTTGAAGGAATTACACGAATTCGTTTATACCGTTTAAACGTTGTTTTCTATCTCACAAACTCTTGGGACCCAATACTCCTGAAAGAAATCTTGATAAATCGTAACCGAACCAAGGCCGAACCGTTTATTCAGACAGTTTTCGTTTTCAAAAGCTGTCAAATTGACACTAAAAAAAACAAAACTAATCATTTTGACAATATTCGTAAACAAAAACTGACCGTCGGTTGTGGTTTGTTTGCGTTTGGCAACATTTTTTTTAGTCAAATTGGCCCTCAGTAAATTATTTGAAATTGAACCCTATATTAGAGACATAAAAGTCACAACACCAGACCTCGTGAGATGGAACAACCATAACAGTTTAGCCCGACATAATTTTGTCTGTTCATATTATTATGTTTAAAGTTAGTAATCACTCACACAATGGAGTTTAATTAAAACACATGGACGGATAGACAGGTCTGTCATAATCACCCGTTGTCATTTGACCGTTAAATCTGTGATGCTATAATGTTCTAATTTTAGATAAATTCAAATTAAGTGGTGTTTACATTGTTGGTTTATCATGCGTTTCAATTTCAATTCTTCACTGCAATCCATAATGTGCACGGCCATACAGGTGGTAGGTACCTATTAAATATAAAAATAATTATGGACCCCATCGGGCACGGCAAAAGTTTAGATAAGTAGGAGAGAGGAAGAGCGCTTTAATAATTTTTCTTATTAATAAATATTTAAATTATTTCTGATACATTCAGTAATAATAAATACAGGCTGTAAGGGTAAACACCGTTATAACACCATCTGAGTTTCCGAGACCACATCGAAGCGGTGCGCGCTCGCGCCGCTTTTGCTGTCGGTCGCCTCCACCCCATCCTTAGAGCACGCAGTAAATTGTCACTTAGAAATAAGCTGAGAATCTACGTGACGTGCATCCGCCCCATCTTGACTTACGCTAGCATCGTGTTAAAACCTCCAGAATCGAGTGTTGCGCAGAGCCGCGGCTGCCCCGTGGTTCATGCGTAACGTCCAACTCCATCTCGATCTAAAATACCAACCATCAGGCAATACCTCAAACGCGTTTCCAAGCGTTACTTCGACACTGCCCCCCTCCATCCGAACCCCCTAGTCGCCGCAGCGGCCGACTACAGTCCCTCTCTCATAAGTAAAGTTCGCCGTCCCAGGCACACACTTTTAGAACCCGATGACGAAATATCCGTCCTCCAGAAGGCGAGTAAATCGACCAGCACAATACACAACGTCCGCCGCCGTCCGGCATACCGTCCTCGCCGACGAGGCCCGTCGCGACGTCCCACCGCCGCCGGTCACGATCCACCGAGCTCTCCCGTCGTAGAGCCGGTCGTCTGTTCAGACTCCGCAGTCACACCGATAATTCAGCCCTCATCAAGCTCTCTCCCCCTCTATGTCCACGGCAGCAACGCCCTAAGCCGAGGTCCGAGTCCCACTAGGGGTCGCCCTTAGTGCTGTTGTTGCAGGTAGTCATGATGTTAGTGTAGTACAAGTAGTTAGCTTAGGTTAAGTATTTTACTTCCCCCCCATTGGCTGGAGACCCTTCAGGTCTCGCCAATAACTGCCCGGTTACGTAGAAAGCGTCCCCTAGGACGACCAAC
This sequence comes from Amphipyra tragopoginis, assembly GCA_905220435.1. Classification (NCBI taxonomy): domain Eukaryota; kingdom Metazoa; phylum Arthropoda; class Insecta; order Lepidoptera; family Noctuidae; genus Amphipyra; species Amphipyra tragopoginis. The sequence goes on along the minus strand of HG991997.1, from coordinate 26,454,971 downwards.
AGCAGTCAAATAGAAAAAAAAAAAAAAACAAAGGACGCTTACTGCATTCATTCTCACACAAATGCAAAGCTCAGCTTAGGCCTCGCAGTCTGTAACCGATTAGCTCCAGTTCGCTCTATGGTAGGGTGGGCCCTGCATGAGAGAAAGGGGAAGAAAGAATTTCTTTTGTTTCAAAATAATTTTCTTCTATTTACACCTAGTGCCTAGAAAAAAGGATGGTGATTAAAAACTCGTTCTGTATTTTAAAATGAATATTCCCATACATATTTCTAGCAATTTTATTAACCTTTCAACAAAAATCAACAAGTTTAATGAAGTTTAATGCGCTACAATGAGGTATGGCGGGTCGCAGATGCCGCGCTATCGATCATCCATTCGTCGGGTGACGGTCTCATCAATCACGCGCCTCTAATCACGGGCGAGCTCGGGTTGAGACGTGGAGGACGAGGGGTTGAATTAAGATTTTAGGCGTATGATTTCATAGGTCTTTTTTTGATAAATATTCAGCGTTATCCTTTGATGTAGAACTTTTAATATTCCTACTGCAATCTGTGCAACTCAGCTATCGACTATTAGAAAAATGAATATTTAGATATCTACACAGCCTATTGTTAGAAAACTATTTTGCTTCCACAGTATAGAGGGGTGTACTACGCCATATCGAATGCCAAAACATCGAATATCAAATGATCGAACACTATAAATCGAATGTTCAAATAGTCGAACGTTCATTTCATCGAATGGTTAATAAATCGAACATTCAATAAATTGAACATTCAATACATCGAGTGTTCAAAATATCGAATGTTTGTTTGATCGAACATTTAAAATATCGAAAGTTTGTTTCATTGAACGTTCAACGCATCGCATATTCATTATATCGAAACATTAACATACTGACTACTTATTATATTGAATATTAGTTTACGAAAATTACGGCTATGTCGAAGAAAAACACAGCTTAATCTTTTTTTTTTTGTTTGTTAGTTATTAATTAAATTAAATGTCGTGTTGGCCCTGAGGTTACAGACCCACTTGTTATATGCACCGGGTTGTGGGTTCAAACCCATGCAAGTGTTTTTAAATATCATCTTAATAAGTGGCAATCATGAGAAATGTAGAACCCTCGATTAAAATATGTCGTATACAAGGTGTAACTTAAATAATGCACAACCTCTTAAGGGGCACTGTACTCATCATTATGAACAAGTTTTACTATGGTACTAAACCTGAAATCGTGAAAAAAAATCAGCTGTTCCCTACATTTATGTTCGCATTACTCGTCAGAATGTAGGGAACAGCTGATATTTTTTTCTCGATTTCAGGTTTAGTCTCATAGTAAAAGTTGTTCATAATGATGACTAAAATGACCCCTTAAGATATCGTTAGTGTCTCACCAGTCATTCTGTATAATGCCGATATCCTAAGGTTGGACTGGTTGTCAGACTTTCGGGTTTCCGACTACCCGTAACGACTGTTATATGTGTGACATCAGGGACTGATGGACCAATGTGCTCTCGAGACACGGAGGGGTTCTCGATGTATCACGGTTACCCATCCACGGATTGACCGTGGCAAGTGCAGCTTAACCTTGCAAATCGTATGATCTACCCACGAGCCCCTTCTCTTCCTCCATTATAACATGTCATGTAGAACAAATATCAACTGCGACCATTCACCCTAACCCTACATAAACCTTCCAACCAAACCGTTCATCAGCTAGTTACATAAGTCCAAACACCATATAAATAACGGTGTCTTATCTACGAAACTTCTAACATCTCGTAATAGGGATGGGACATCGCGTATCGATGCTACGATCTCGACAGGCGAACATTTGTCTTGTTTGGCTGCCCATAGGAAATAGAACAGTGAGTAGGTAATGCAGAAGGTACGCTCAAATGCGAGATAAGATACGGAGACACAAGTTTGCTGAAGAAAATATTATTCCCTTTATTCATTTACCTATAAACACATTTAATTACATTTTTAAATATACAAATAAAAACATTTAAAAATAAAAATAAATAGTATCCCACCGGCACCGGGAACAGGGTCCAAGCTGCCGGCAGTCAAGGCTCCAGAGAAAGGAACCTCCTCACTATGAGTGCCGTGTCATGGAGTACTGCTTTCTGTATCAAGCTCTTGATCCAGCCGTCCAACGAGAGCCTCTTAAGGTGTTGAACGAGGCTCTTGGCTAGTAGGCTATTCACCGTAACGACTATCGGGAAAATGACTGCTCAGTCCATATCCCACATGCCGACAACCTCGTGTGCTAGATCAAGATATTTATTTTTTAAAGAAATATGATTATTATTCAACTCAGCCTAACGCAGTCTACTCCGACAATCGAACTGCGACGTTTCGGCCGACGGATCGCATGTTTTCCAACCATGAAACTGTTTCGGATCCGAAGATCGATTCGATTTCCGCGATTTGACATTTTGTTGTTTGTTTACAGTTCTTGCAAATAATAACAGACATTTCTAAAATTACAACGTTCGTTTTTCGTAGGGCCCTGTTACCCTGTATGTTTAACCTATTTTTGTATCTTGTTCCTGAGATATTAGGCTCTGACAAGTGACCACAGCAGGCGTTACCGTTCATTTTTGACCGAAATATTCCAGGCTGGCAAAAAAGCACCACTAGCTTCAGCACTGCCAGGGTACTGGCTCTTTCGGGGTGTACCTACCCACCATAACAGTGAGCGACATCAAAGTGTCCCTCAAGAACGTTTATTGCGAAGCCTCCTATTAATTCATGGTTACAGATTGATTTCATGTTATATTGACGATGCCCGGAAGAGGTAAAAATAGGTATTAAAAGTAGTATGGCTCTTTATGAAAGAGTTCGTCCGGAGAAGTACTATCTCCATACCTATTTCTGCCACTAAGTGACATTGCCGTGTTGCAGTTTGAAGGGTATTAGTACCCGTGAAATTACAGGCAAATGTGGCACTAAGCTCGCCCCCTATTAATTACATGGGATTTGAAACATAACGGCGAAATGTGGGTGTACTATACACCTCTGCCAAACCGTTCGAGGAATACAAGGTGTGATGTCATTTTATGTGGCTTTCCAACTTTGTCTCTAAGGTTGGCAACGTGTCAGAAATCCTCTTGGTGTGGTAGATGTATAGAGGAGGCGGTAACCACTTACCATTAAGGCTCTTCTACACCACGTTTTTTTTCGGCGCTGTCGACGCGCGTCGCATGCAACTATAATGCGCTGCAAACGCAATGTTATCGCAACCAATTTACCTATTCACACGTTCATAAAATTGTAGTATGCAGACGACGACTTTATCGCGAGCTGCCGACGCGCTCGTAGCGCGGAGTTACATCGATACAGATTCCCTGGCACAGTGCGTCTCTTTAGCTGCAAACACATACGTACAGCGTTCTGTATGAAGTACAGATGGAGTGTGCACCGTAGGCCTCTCCCCAGCCTCTTTCCTCGATGTCGGTCGGTCACACAGCGCACACACGTTTCCAGCGCGATACACGCTCCAACGCACGCGTGCTACGCGCGTTTTATTTTGCAAGGACAGTTGCTTACGCGCGTCCGTAGCGCGTTTCTCTTGAGTTTGCAGCGATGCAATCGCAAATAATCTGCCTATTTCAAGTTTAGCAGCGCCAACAACGCGCGATAGCGAAACGCGCGTCGACGGCGCCTGAAAAAAACGTGGTGTGTTTGAGCACTTAGGTAGGTCGTCGGCTAATTATCGGTTCGCCAAACTAATAGGTACATTAAAAAAAAAACAATATTCGACGAGTGAACGCAAGTGAGTGAACGAAATTATTCTGCTAAAAGTGGAGCTTCTCTATCTACTTATTCTGTGCTTAAACAGAATCAAGGCCGATGGTTGATTATAAACGGACATTGTAAGACTTTTTGCGGGTATAATAAAGGTTTTTGTTTATTGATATCCTGAGGGATTAATCTTGTTTGATTGATGATTTTCTAGATTTGCGAATGAAACAAAATTGCGCGTCAGCTGGTCACTGTCATTAGAAACGACTGGCTTGTTGTGAAGATTGTGAGTAGACAAGTAATCTATCACTAGGTTCAAAAATATGTTGTTAAATCTGACAATACAGTGTCCCAAAAAGTAGTATCAAGTGTAAATTCAGAAGTAAAGCATGCTTAAAGGTACCCAAATCACCCCCATATATGTTCCGCGATTTTTGTAGTTTTCGAATTATCATTTCTTTTCATGTTTTAACCAAACTCTGACTTTAACCGCTAGCGGCCCGACCGACGAACCGGTTCATCAGTTCCATTGTTTATCTATTGTGTCTAACAGTACTTGATACTTTAATTACATTTTTGATCATAGTTGGGATAATAAATTAGACAATTACTGTTCATGACGCAAAGAACAAAAATGATATGTCATGAAAAAAAAAAAAAAATGCGGAACATACATGGGGGTGATCCCGAATCACCCCCATGTTTATTCCAACATTTTTTTTAATATTTTACCTCTAAAGGCGGATACAGACTTTGCGAGGTATGCGCCACGAGCGGCGCACAACGAATGCCTGGCAAGGTGTGTACCTTCATATTCATGTGCGAGGGCGAGCCAACGTATGTCGGCAAACGCTTCAAGATCAAAGCGCCTCAGTGCGAGTATTACATTAGTTGTTGACGCAGTCGAGCATGCATGTTCGAAATGTGCGCCGCGTACGATATCCACCCACGCCTCGATTGAGAAAATGAAACTGCGCCTGTGCGTAGCACATGCCTCGCCACAAAAATGAACACAGACAAACGAGGCATTTGCTTTGCACGCGATGGCTCGACCCGAGCATATGTTGGTATATTTTTTCGACATGCACGCCTCTAGCAGAGGCATTCGTTGTGCGCCGTTCGCGGCGCATGCCTCACGATATCTGTATCCACCTTAAGGATGCTCTATCTCTGGACTTCCGTTTGACGCTATTTTTGTTCAAGCACTGTTTAGAATTGCTTTACTAAAAACAGTTGCTAATTTTGGATGACGAGTTTTGCTTGTCATGAAAACGTGAGTTTCACGTTGAAAATATCAATCTCAGCTTGATAAAGCCGCTATTTTTATACGCATGAATATCGTAAGGAGGTGTATAGTGAACACTCATCCATTTCACAAGGAGGTTATAGCGCGAACGGTTCGCGACTTGCAGTCTTCGAAGCGCTCCCGGAAACGTGCAAAAAAGAAATAACATCAGTTTCCACATTTAAAGCATTATCAAAACAATCATTTCAGCAATTGTTATTGTTTTTTCTTTGTCTACTTCCTTGTTCTATTCTAATTTTCAGAAGCGTGGCTGCTGAGCGTGAGGTCCTGGGTTCGATCCCAATTTCCCAGTAGCAGCCCGGACTATGATTTTGTGCCCGGTTGATGGCAATAGGCTCGCTCCCTATTACATGAAACTAAAACATAACAAAATACCGAATAATGGCGTGTTGTTATGTTATTGTTTTTTTATCAAATTTTCGTAAATGGCATGTTGACAGCATCAATAAATTGCAAATCTAATTAGTCCGCCAGTTAGAGTTTTGAAAAATAATGGACACATTTTTTTTTTTTTTTGTTAAATCTATTAATATTTGGAAAGATAAAACCCATCAAAACTCGAGAGTGGGGGCTTGTGACGTCAGAAGCTAGTAAAAATTGTACTTGCTTGTGACGTTTTGCCAATTTTAAAAGTGTCGTATCTTCGTCAATTTTGGTTTACGTAACAGAAGAAAAAATACGTGTCAAATATTTTTTGATGATCTAACTGACGGACTAATTAGATTTTTTCAGTCAAATACCCTATTGTTCTTCCGTTAAGAATTAAGCATTTTTATTATTCTCTTCAACAAAGATTCCTTCTTTTTCAAAACCACAAATTTAATTGTTAAAATCTCTATGTTCAAAACACTTCGTATTTGCTAAGAGCTTATGTATTAAGTTTGTTTTTAAATCGGATCATTTCTAAAAGCATACATATATTGATCCCAACCTAAAAGCCTTTTAAAGTACTCGTAGGAAAGTTACAACGATTCATGATAACATTTATGTAGAAGGCACTTAAATTCTGAGATAAGGATGAGCACATACTAAGATGTAGAGGACGGGAGACATCGAGTAATGTTTAGGTGTTAGGAATTAAGACTTTTTCTTTGCCGAATGTGATACGTTTGGAGCTCAGCACGCGTTTTAGCATGTACAGCATAATCGACCCAATAATGTATCACTGCTGAGTATGAATGTGTGACCAAAGAAACAATGCATGGATAGTGTGAAAGGTGATATTGCTAGAAAGGGGGTGACAACGATGATGACGGCTAATTTAGATATCGTAGAACGGGGTTACTTTGATAAATTTTTTGAGCTTCATGTGTTTGTAACTTTTTATTTTCGCTTTTAGCTGCTACATCAAAAATATTTCATATAGACTGAATTAACTGATATATATAAAATCACATAGACTAGATAAAAAAAAACTACAGAGCATAGTTTTCGATAAAAAAAGGAGAAATTTCCTTATCAAAGTCGGACCGTAGGCTTTTACTTTGATAATCCCTGTTTTATCATTCAGTATCAAAGTAACCCCAATTAGGATTCGAATTTTGTACATAATCAGGGGTGTGATTTAGTATTTTTTATCTTTACCATCTAACTTTGCAGACACCTCTGTACCGTATGGTAAAATAAGAAAACTGTCAATGTTGACAGTTAAGTTAAAAGTTTAAAAGTAAAATACAGTTAAGTTAAAATGCATAAATTCCATTTTTACAGAGATAGGTATATGACCAAATGCAATATTTTTAGTAGCTATCAATGTCACCCCTTGATATCAAAGTAACCCCAATCGCTGGTATATAGAAGAAGAAGACATGCTGCTTCGATCACAAATAAATTGGGATAAGGGCAGAATATTAGTGATACTGTCCCACTGCTGGACAAGGGACCTATTCTAGAATCCACTGAATTAATCACTGAAATCTGCCTTATCTAATCCTTTTGTTAGTTGCCATTCACTCAATCTTTCAACATGCCCAAACCACCTAAGCATACTCCTTTCAATTTGTATTTGATGTCAAACATTTTGATAGTTTTTGCAAATAAAAACAGTTGGAATGAATACTTTGACTTTGATTTGGTTGCGATTAATCATCCTTGTACCACAAACACAAAATTCCCAAAACTAAATCCTATAACTCCCTAAAATGGTGCCACACATTTCCCCGCTTCGCGTTCCTTACAACACGAACTTAACTTCAATTTGCAACGTCAAGTTTATTGTAAAACGATAAAATTGTTTCCTACAATGTACAAGAAACTTTCAACGTACCAACTAACTATAAAGTGCAATAATATTAAATTAAATGTCAATTTTGTAATGAGAAAACGAATTTATGTGGTACGCTTTCGAGTTAAGATTTTTCTTCAATTTAGGAGTGAAGTTATGCTAGGAAATAAAGATTGCACGTGCTGCTCGAAGAGTGGGGATTTTTTCGCGAAATATTCTTTACGGAGGTGAGAATGAAAATATAATGCATATCCTGGTATCCTCGGGAAATAGACTGCGCCATATTTTTCCTTGGGTGGCTATCGCCGCTTCAGGGATTATAATATTTGAGAGATGGGATGAAAACTTCGATGAGAAGTAGCTTCTTAAAGTATATTTCGGGCTCCTTTATAAAAGCTCAAAGTTCATACACTCAAAAAGCTGTTTTGTTATAACCAGCACAATATATACGCTATATAAGTACGCTATTAAATAAATTTATACAAGGTTAGTCGAAAAGGGGCTACTAATCTGCAGGCCACCTACAGTATCACTGATGATGGTTTTAAAGCAAGTGTTAAAAATTCAAAATTCGATAATTTTAATTTCCATGTAAATTTTTTTTTTCCAAAATTCTTCATCCCTACTTTAGTTACGAATCCAGAAAATGGAGCTCCGAATTTGTGACCCCAAATATGACGTAAAATGTAAACACAGCTGATCAGAGCTGGGTATAGATAGATTTTAGAGCTTTTTTTTTGAGATCTTTGATCACCTATTTCTCTTAAACTATTGACTTTTGGAAAAAGTTGTAGAACAAAAGTTATTCATTATCATGGGTACTTTAACTCCCTTTCGGATTAGTACCCCCTTTCTGACTAACCTTGTTTAGAAGCCTGTAACTGTCCCACTGCAGGGCAAAGGCCTCTTCTCATACAGAGAAGGAACGAGCATTGATCGCCACGCTTGCTCACTGCGGGTTGGCGATTTGAGACCATTAAGTCCAGGTTTCCTCTTTATATTATCCTTCAACGTATGTCAGTGGCATCTTAGATGAACTAAGAATGTACATAAGACGAGGTACCTGCCTGGGTTTGAACCCGCAACCCGGTGCATAACAAGCGTGTCTGTGAGCCGCCACAACTATTACGCCATTAGTAACATAAAAAAGTGGTCACATAACTTGTGCTATACAAATATGCAAATACAATATTTAGTTTGAATTCCGCTGAACAAGATCGCTATTTTGGATGCAGTACGCAGCACCACCCTCCCCCCCACAAGTATATGCACATGCAGAAAGAATGAAAAAATACTAATTTTCATTCATTTTTAATTACGGAATTAAAGGTATTACTGACTGAAGGTAGACTGCCAATAAGGTTTATGGCGCGTTTTCGACCGGCTGCACCGGTTGACCTGAAGTGATGCTGTGACCGCGCGCTCTCCGCCCTCTATCTCGAAAACGGTTCACCGTATAAAAAAAATGTTTAACAAAATTTGTAGAGAATTTTGTATTCTACAATATTGATCATACATACAAATAGCAAAAAACCCATAGGAAATGAGATATTTACAAAAAAAGCGCATAAAACCGATTTTTGTGACTTTTGACCTTGAAATTTAATAGTTGCGTACACCCTACCATATGTAGGTTTTGAGACAACTTTTAGGGTGTCAATATACAAGTATTTACAGACTTACAGCTGGGTATCTCGAATTCCGAGATTCTTACCTAATTTAAGCTTAAATGACTGGACTATATTGTATTTGCATATTTGTATATCATGGATTTCTGCAAAGTAACGTTTTTGGTATACACTTGTATATTTTTACATACAATCCACATAAATATAGTCCCTCTCTCATCAGTAAAGCACGCCGTCCCAGGCACACACTTTTAGAGCCCGATGACGAAATTACCCTCCTCCAGAAGGCGAGTAAATCAACCAGCATACTACACAGCGTCCGCCACCGTCGGGCATACCGTCCTCGTCGACGAGGACCGTCGCGACGTCCTACCGCCGCCAGTGAGGATCCACCGAGCTCTCCCGTCGTGGAGCCGGTCATCTCTCCACACTCCGCAGTCACACCGATAATTTAGCCCTCATCAAGCTGTCTCCCCCCCTAAGTCCCCGCCAGCAACACCCTAAGCCGAGGTCCGAGTCCCACTAGGGGTCGCCTTTAGTGCTGCTTTTGCAGGTAGTCATGATGTTAGTGTAGTATAAGTAGTTAGCTTAGGTTAAGTATTTTACTTCCTCACCATTGGCTTGAGACCTTTCAGGTCTCGCCAATAACTGCCCGGTTGCGTAGAAAGGGTCCACAAGAACCATCTAAAGCAGTACAAAAGAAAAAAAGAAAAATACTTTAGGAGGTGAGCTGTTAGTTTCTTCATGTGACACTGGCAGACAGAACTGATCACACAATTTATTGCTAACGAGCGCATGATTCAATTCTACCTAAAAAACCTAAAGATTGAGAGGTAGTATGTTAGAGATTCACGCTTTGCAATTTTTAAGTGAAGCGAAAAGTAGGTATTGTATACAGGGTGGTAATTTGAGATGGGCACGAAGCGTAGCTACTTAACTATTGTAGCTACAGGAAAAACTGTAAGGAGACCACCCTTAATATTTGGAACAATATATATCGGCAAAGAAAAATATAAAATACAGTTGTCGAAGAAAAGGGCAGTTTTCACAAAACTAATGTCAATTGATCCTATTACTCACTTACTTTTTACAAATTAGTCTTTTACTTGTTTAGGTAAAGAAAATGTAGGTATGAGTCGAGTTACACTGGATTTTAAACGCAGTTAACTATGAAAAAGTAATACTAGTTTCTTTAATAAACAATATTTAAGCACATAAAAATAATATGTCAGTGTATGTATCATGATTACAACTAAATACTCTAACTGGGGTGTTTAAGTGTGTGCGTTATTCGTGTTACACTTTGTATAAACTCCTAGTTCACATCCTCCATGAAACATAGTATATGTATCTGATAAATAGACCGAGAAAATGCTAAAACGAAGGAAGCACTAACTTAGTCTAAAATCGCAAGCCAACAAGGAAGCCTCCTCATAACTCGTATATTTATGATGTTTGTGCATTCCGTATGCATTACCTATGTCCGCACACATTTGTTGGCAACGCATCGTTCTCGGTAATTTATATCGATGTGCTACCAATCGCGTAGAATATTATACGTTGAATATAATCTGGGAAGTTTGTTTTTGATCATTTTTTGCATAGTAATGTGAATTGGCATAAAAATAAGGGGTATTCCTGCTGACAACACTGGACAACGAGACTTTAGAAGAGGGTTTCTTAACCTGGGGTCTATGGACTCTTGAGGGATTCATGTCACTAGTGCCAGGGTTACATGGCTAGCCTACCTAACAACATTATTAAGATCCTCCAGAGTCCAGTCCTACCGAAAAAAAAATATTTTTAGATTCTCTTGTTTTCTTTTCCTATTCAAAAAGGGTCCGTAGGATATTTGAAATTGTGATGGTGGTCCACGGCTACTTACACGTTGAGAAAACCTGGTTTAGAAGATAAAGAAAGGTAGTCGCCATCATGTATCAACGCACCCGATGTTACAAAAGCTGTTGTCATTTGACGGAGCTCGCTTTCTGTACCGATCGGCTGACGAAGTTTGAGCTCTATTTGACTAGTTTGTCCTTATTGTTTTTCTGTTCTTGTATAAATTAGTATACCTATATTGTGACCTAGCTCACGTTATTAAACACTAACCCAAATATAAGTCCTCGCAGTGGTGGAGAGTTTATGTTGGTTTTATTTTCGATATTTACCATGCCTGTAACTGTAATGATAGATTCACTCTTAGGCCTCATTTACGGAGACGCAAGGCGTCGCGTGTCGCACGATTTTTCTGTTTACGGAGCGGCGGCGCGTGCAGCGGCCCGCAAGATCACACGAGCAAACACAAACGTATGGCAATGTACGATGTTGTTTATGAAGATACGGCCAATTACTGTTAGTGTGATTCGAATTAGTGCTATCCAAACCGGTGCGCTAAATGGATTGCCTCTAAAATAGTAGAAAAAAAACGATATGTTCACGACACAAACGGATATTCAATATGTCCAGCAGTACCTCCTATTTTATTTACCTTGTGAGTCCCAGTTTTATAAAGCACTGCAGTTTTAACTTGGGACTGCAAACAATACCAGAATGGTACTCAAATAAAAACAGATGAATAAATGCCGATCGGAAAAATATAGAATAGTCGGATGGGCAGATATTAAATACCTGGCATCCAAGGATGGATGCCAGCCAAGTAATATGAGTATGGCTCAATAAAAAAAGGAAAGATGTCCTAGTGGTTGAACGTTTTCCTTCCATGCAAGAGCGTCTGAGTTTGAATACTCGATTGAAATATGGGGATCGGCTACCAAAACTAATCTAAGCCAGCTACAACTACACAGAAAAAAAATATAAAAACATTATTTCATTACAATGACTTAACACCTACTAAAGAATTATACACTAAAACTAAATTATTTAACATTAAACAATTATAATTATAAATTTAACATTTGTTCTCTTGTTAAAAATTATAACAGGTAATATCCACTCAAACATAACATTCACTCAAAAAACACAAATATTATTTAAGAAAATTAAAAACGCACAAAAAAACATACTGTATGAGGGAGCACAACTTTACAACAGCTTACCTAATGATATAAAAAAGTGTACTAAATTAAATATTTATAAAAAAATACTAAAATCGCATAATTACAGTCAACCTTAGTAATGTAAAAACTACTTTGAACAGATTGTGAAATATTTACTTTATTTTAATTATTTGTATAAAACTTGTCACACTAAGCTAGACCTATGATTTATTATTAAGATATTCTGTTTAATCTCATTTTAAGTGAACTATGTTCTTAACTTAACCTACCCCAGCTCTCTGACTTTTAGAATTAATGTTCGGATCAGAATTTGAGTATCGCTTGCATTAAAGCGTAATATATTTCTATGCGCTCTTTTATTTGAAGTGCAACGCTCTTTTTATGAAGTAAGTCTTTCCACGTTTCTCAATGCAGAGCTTTCCTTTGGCCTGTCATGGTCAAACGGTTTTCTTTATTTTGCAGCACTACGTACCAATCCTCCCAGTATTCTTTCAAATGCGAAAATACACAGAAACGTGGGTACTACCGTAAAATGTGGCTATTTGAGAACCATGAGGCTAATTGCGGCGAACGAAAACATCTCGAGAAACCTGCCCACCCGAGAGCGTTCCAAAAAGTTCTCGATGATGTGCATGTGCAGTTCCTAACCTATTCCAGGTCAAGGTGGTGGACTAAGGTCTAAACTATGCCCAGCAGTGGGACAGTAATGGCCTGATTATGGATATGCTGTGGTTGCTCCCTTTTCCATCCAATAACAACGAATACACCAGGGGCAGCAGTCTCGACATGTATCGCTATCACTTATCGACCGAAATCGGTAGTTAAGTGATAGTGATGTATCGAGTCAGTTTAACTATAGATAGGTGATTGTGTCATCGAGTTATAGAATTGAAGTATTCGAATGATCGCAACTCGAGTAAAGATTTCGATTATTCATAGTTGGTACGCGAATACTGAACCGAGTACTTAAATCGCGACCTTATGTTGTTGCCGGGACCCCTCTCTTCCGAAAAATGCAGGTTGTTGTTGTGTACCTGTTTGTTTTTCTTGTGATCACGAGATTTTGTTGATTGTCAAGTTGCGTTTTAAGAATTATTGGTGCTTACTAATCCGAAAGGGTGTTAAAGTACACATAATAATGAATAACTTTTGTTCTACCAATTTCCCTAAAAGTAAATACTTTAAGAGAAATAGCTGTTCAAAAATTTCGCAAAAATACGCTAAAATCTATCTATCCTCAGTTATAACATTCAAACATTGTAAGTCATATTTGGGGTCACCAAATAGAAGCTCCTTTTTCTGATTTCGTAACTGAAGCAGGAATGTTGAATTTTTGAAAAAACTAAAATAAAAATTCAATTCCATGCAAAATGATCGAATTTTGAAATTTTGACACTTGCTTTAAAACCGTCATTAGTGATACTTTATGTGGCTTGCGGATTAGTACCCCCTTTCCAACTAACCTTGTAGGTATATTAGCATTAAAGTGACATTCGTTTCGAAGCGATTCATCTGTTAAGTGTTGGACAGTGGTAATAAGTATCGTAAATTTGCTTTTTAAATAGTTAATTGAATTGATTTAATTTTGGCCCCTAGAAATCAAAAAGAGAATTTGTTTATGATTATACAGTATATCAGACAGTAAGAATACGATTTCTAATTATTTAAAATGTTTACTTTTCTTTTTATTGACTTATCAATAAAACTGATTTGTATTTTATGACCCATATTTTGTATTTTTGCTTGTATTTTTGGAAGTGAGAAACATTAGAGTAGTCGAATCCTATGAAGTACTTGAGTACCTGACGCAGTAATCGCTACTAGATTCGAGTCAGTGACTCGAGTTTTGAATCGATTCTCTTTTTAACGAGTACTAATTTATTCAAATACCATAAATGGCCAACTCGGCACATCACTATTTATGTCATAATGTCAATTTTTTTATTGATTTTTGTCGGAAACTTAGCGAATAGCTGTCAAGTTTACGATTTAACGTCATTTTAGCGAATAACTTTGCGAGCAAATTGGAAAGCCCGCAAAGTATTCATTACGATCGATAAGTTGTGCAAGAGATTTTTGATTTGAAAATAAACATTTAACTGCTTATAAGATGTTGTAGTTGTAGCAGTAGTCTCAGGCTTTATCGGGTATCAAAGGAGAGATGTTTAACAAGCTCGTAAATAAAAAATAAAACAAAGAAATAACGTTTATTAGCAACCAAAATGAACTACGACCATCTTTTCAACGATTTTCCACGAAATCACAAGCCAGTGCCTCTGTTTATTTTATTGAGCCGTTTCAAATATTGTTCAGCTCTGCAGTAACTTCCTTCCACGCCAACTCAAAATTCACCTTTCCTTGATGAACAGTAAATCATCTTCTGGCTAAAAACGGCCGAGCATCTTATTTAGCCAGCAACGCTTCTATATGGTTACTTGAAGGACGTGTTGTACGTCTACGTCTAAAACATAAATACAAACGTAAACATTATTAAGGTACAAAGTGTACAACAAACGAAATTATAGGGCGCTTTAATTAAAAGACGGTTGGTGTCGGACTGCAACCGTGCCGCAGCCAATGATATTTTTTTTGTTTATAATATCATTTGCCGCTGCGGTGCGGATGTCGTGCTGCGGACGGGGGTGGTTGTGTTTTTTTATACAGTTGACGAGACGAGAGAGCAGTGCGTAGTCCGTACTGCCGCCGTGCGTGCACGGTACAGACAACACATTACAAGCCGCCCGACTGCAGTCCGACACCAACAGTTTAAATTTAAAGCGCCCTTAGACTCTACAATAGGTGTTGCATTGCAGGTACCTACTTACTTTCTTACATTCTACGACAACGCACCCGTGTGCTGCCGTGAGTCGGAGTGACTATCACCCATTGTCTATTTTGTCTAATAACTGTCTAAACTATAACAATTTTCAATAATTAAAATTCACAAAAAAGAGCACATGACACTTAACAAATAACAACAAAGTGACAATTGTAAAAAAAAAGCCCCTGGGGCTGCAGTCTCGACATGCGATCGGCGATCGGTAAGCTTCCGAAAAACGGTATTCATAGTGCAGTATTCTTAAAGGGAAATGATGCCTGTTGTAAAATCTCCCAAAATTTTAAGGAAGATTGGTAAAGATGATTTTATCCTAATAAATATTTAAAAACATAAAAATATAAATAAATTACATAAAACTATAATTGCAACACCTATTTTACATTGAAATTATATTCCTTTATCGTTTGAAGTACAAAATACCTTTTAAATGGACATAAAAGTTTCTTTCCTTGCAACACTAGCAAATGTCACAGTATTTGTCAATTGTCACTTTGTTGTTATTTGTTATGTGTCATGGTGTCATGTGCTCTTTTTTGTGAATTTTAATTATTGAAAATTGTTATAGTTTAGACAGTTATTAGACAAAATAGACAATGGGTGATAGTCACTCCGACTCACGGCAGCACACGTGTGCGTTGTCGTAGAATGTAAGAAAGTAAGTAGGTACCTGCAATGCAACACCTATTGTAGAGTCTAAGGGCGCTTTAAATTTAAACTGTTGGTGTCGGACTGCAGTCGGGCGGCTTGTGTTGTCTGTACCGTGCACGCACGGCGGCAGTACGGCCTACGCACTGCTCTCTCGTCTCGTCAACTGTATAAAAAAACACAACCACCCCCGTCCGCAGCACGACATCCGCACCGCAGCGGCAAATGATATTATAAACAAAAAAAAATATCATTGGCTGCGGCACGATTGCAGTCCGACACCAACCGTCTTTTAATTAAAGCGCCCTATAATTTCGTTTGTTGTACACTTTGTACCTTAATAATGTTTACGTTTGTATTCATGTTTTAGACGTAGACGTACAACACGTCCTTCAAGTAACCTTATAGAAGCGTTGCTGGCTAAATAAGATGCTCGGCCGTTTTTAGCCAGAAGATGATTTACTGTTCATCAAGGAAATGTGAATTTTGAGTTGGCGTGGAAGGAAGTTGCTGCAGAGCTGAACAATATTTGAAACTGCTCAATAAAATAAAATAAACAGAGGCACTGGCTTGTGATTTCGTGGAAAATCGTTGAAGAGATGGTCGTAGTTCATTTTGGTTGCTAATAAACGTTATTTCTTTATTTTATTTTTTATTTACGAGCTTGTTAAACATCTCCTTTGATACCCGATAAAGCCTGAGACTACTGCTACAACTACAACACCTTATAAGCAGATAAACGTTTATTTTCAAATCAAAAATCTCTTGCACAACTTATCGATCGTAATGAATACTTTGCGGGCTTTCCAATTTGCTCGCAAAGTTATTCGCTAAAATGACGTTAAATCGTAAACTTGACAGTTGAATTCGCTAGGTTTCCGACAAAAATCAATAAAAAAATTGTCATTATGACATAAATAGTGATGTGCCGAGTTGGCCATTTATGGTATTTGAATAAATTAGTACTCGTTAAAAAGAGAATCGATTCAAAACTCGAGTCACTGACTCGAATCTAGTAGCGATTACTGCGTCAGGTACTCAAACTTCATAGGATTCGACTACTCTAATGTTTCTCACTTCCAAAAATACAAGCAAAAATACAAAATATGGGTCATAAAATACAAATCAGTTTTATTGATAAGTCAATAAAAAGAAAAGTAAACATTTTAAATAATTAGAAATCATATTATTACCACAGTGTACCTACTTACTACATACAGTGGGTCAACGCCCATACATTTGACAGGTCCTATGAAATGTCAAAATTGGTAACACTTGTCATAGGGTTGTCACATAAAACAAATTACACAAACTTTGTCAAACAAACGTCCAAATAAATTAACGTTTTATAGAAACAGTGACACGCAAAAACAAAAAACCACGCATGCGTAATTTTGACGATTGACAAAATAATGCAAAGGTATGTGCCGCAAGTTCGCCATCTTATGCTGGAATTTACTAACAATATTTAAAACTACAATTTTTGTCGAGGTTACAGTCGCAGTGGCTAAGGCTTGCGGGGGTAAGTAAGAGTAATAAATGATTCCCAAATCCAGGAAGGAGCCATAGAAAATTACTTATTATTTATGGTTATTACCTACTTCTATGGTTTTCGTGGGTGCTGATGCTGGAAATAAAGACTAAGTATTCCTCGACAATATACGGCGGTCAAAAAAATTTACCAGTTAAATTTAATTTGCCAGGTAAAACGTGGTCCTTATCTTGGTGTTTGAGAATGGATCTCGTTTTTGTAATCAGCGTCCCAGAAAATCATGGATTTGACACTCATCACGGCTAATTTGAAAATTTTCATGGCCGCCATCTTGAATATAGATTTTGACCTCATTTTCGTCATGAGCATCCCCGAAAACCATGGAAATGACACCCATGATGGTTAAATTGAAATTTTAAAAGCTGCCATCTTGGAAATGGATTTTGACCTCATTTTCGACATCAGTACCCCCGAAAACCATGGAAATGACACCCATGACAACTAATTTGACATTTTTATTGCCGCCATCTTAGATTTCGATTTTGACCTCATTTTCGGCATCAGTACCCCCGAAAACCATGGAAATGACACCCATGACCACTAATTTGACATTTTTATTGCCGCCATCTTGGATTTCGATTTTGACCTCATTTTCGGCATCAGTACCCCCGAAAACCATGGAAATGACACCCATGACCACTAATTTGACATTTTTATTGCCGCCATCTTGGATTTCGATTTTGACCTCATTTTCGGCATCAGTACCCTCGAAAACCATGGAAATGACACCCATGACCACTAATTTGACATTTTTATTGCCGCCATCTTGGATTTCGATTTTGACCTCATTTTCGGCATACGCACCCCAGAAAACCTTGGATTTGACACCCATGACGACTACTTTACTAATTTTCATGGCCGCCATCTTGGATTTGGATTTTGAAGTTATTTTCGGCATCAGTGACCCCGAAAAGCATGAAATTAACACCCATGATGATTAGATGAAAATTTTCGTGGCCGCCATCTTGGATTTGGTAATGATAATCATTTGAAAATGTATTTATGCCGCCATCTTGGATTAGTAAACAGACTTTATATTAAAATTCTCTTAATAGGTACATACAACATACATACTATTAATAAATTAATATAATTTATATGAACGATGTCAATCAAATTCGAAATCAAAAAGTGCGAGCCCTGGAATTTATGTCCCGAGTACGCAGTATGGCTACTCGGGACATAACCTCCGCTCCTTCACCCCGCAACCCCCCGCACGATTGCTCTGCGACAATGTTCTACGTTGACCGACTGTAAGGAGTAAGATATAGGTAGACTGTGTTATTACTGTCTGATATACTGTATAATCATAAACAAATTCTCTTTTTGATTTCTAGGGGCCAAAATTAAATCAATTCAATTAACTATTTAAAAAGCAAATTTACGATACTTATTACCACTGTCCAACACTTAACAGATCAATCGCTTCGAAACGAATGCCACTTTAATGTTAATATACAAGGTTAGTTGGAAAGGGGATATTAATCCGCAAGCCACATAAAGT
Source organism: Amphipyra tragopoginis (assembly GCA_905220435.1). Classification (NCBI taxonomy): domain Eukaryota; kingdom Metazoa; phylum Arthropoda; class Insecta; order Lepidoptera; family Noctuidae; genus Amphipyra; species Amphipyra tragopoginis. The sequence goes on along the minus strand of HG991997.1, from coordinate 26,436,503 downwards.
ATCACTAATGACGGTTTTAAAGCAAGTGTCAAAATTTCTAAATTCGATCATTTTGCATGGAAATGAATTTTTGTTTTAGTTTTTTAAAAAATTCAACATTCCTGCTTCAGTTACGAAATCAGAAAAAGGAGCTTCTATTTGGTGACCCCAAATATGACTTACAATGTTTGAATGTTATAACTGAGGATAGATAGATTTTAGCGTATTTTTGCGAAATTTTTGAACAGCTAGGTATTTCTCTTAAAGTATTTACTTTTAGGGAAATTGGTTTATTATGTGTACTTTAACACCCTTTCGGATTAGTAAGCACCAAAAATTCTTAAAACGCAACTTGACAATCAACAAAATCTCGTGATCACAAGAAAAACAAACAGGTACACAACAACAACCTGCATTTTTCGGAAGAGAGGGGTCCCGGCAACAACATAAGGTCGCGATTTAAGTACCTACTCGGTTCAGTATTCGCGTTCCAACTATGAATAATCGAAATCTTTACTCGAGTTGCGATCATTCGAATACTTCAATTCTATAACTCGATGACACAATCACCTATCTATAGTTAAACTGACTCGATACATCACTATCACTTAACTACCGATTTCGGTCGATAAGTGATAGCGATACATGTCGAGACTGCTGCCCCAGGAGGCCAAACAAAATGATCCGTATTATTTTTGTTGCCAAACAATATGAAAGTACGGTTCAGCTTCGGTTCGGTTGTGATGATAAACGTTTCTGGTAGTAGAGTTGGCCTACAGTAAATAAACTCCATAACATAAACCATGGTTTTACAAGTTATCTATCAAAAGTACTAGGAGCACATGCTGTACAAGTAGTATTTGATCAATCGCGCGTCAACGTGAGATATGGCGATCGACACGGACCAAATAAATAGCGTTGGTGAGCCAATGCATACAGATCTAGACGCGACTGAGATAAACTGTTGCTGGATGTGGCACTTACAATACTAGAAAGATAGATTTATGTTAAGAAAAGAATAGATGCTGTAGTTATAAAAAAATCCCTGAGCTGCATCTCCCATCTCTGTGTATACCTATTTCCAAAACACCAAAAATTCCGATTGTTATCAAAATTCAAAGTATTTTATTTCGAATAGGCACAACACATGCACTTAAGTAACGTCTCGACAGTTTGTTTGCGCGGTTCCAAAAAGTAAGTCCTATGGAGAAGAGCCAATAAGAAACTCCATGGATACTATTTTAAAATAATTTAATCAAAGGCCAATGCCGAATGCGATCTTAATTTAAAAAAATCGTGGACTACCCTCCATCTGCTAATCCTTACCTACTCCACAAACATTATTCATCAAATTATCCAAGTCCTTGGAAATTAATTGTTATCACCACGGTCAAATCATGCTTCTGTCATAGTAGTCTTTGCACGGAATTTTGCATTCCTAGCGAATACTTTCATTTGTCGAACCTAAGATAAAGTTACTATCCCAAACAGGAATTGACAAGTCATATTTTTTTTCCTTTATTATTTTAGAATCTAGCCAAAAAAAACTTATAAGTAATTTAAAGTTTAACTTAAACTTCTACGAAATAATATTTCTATGTATTCGTCCAATAACGCATTTCTTAGTCTGTATTGAGTGGAACACACTTAGTTAATTTTGTTATTTATAGTCACCACTTTAGTTAACACTACAGTTTACGCTCATTGTTCACTATACACCACACTTTTATGATTAGTCGGTTTCCTCACGTGCATTTTACAGGATTGCCCGACTAGTTTCTAGCCCGCCGAGGTCGCGAGTCAAACGTTCGACTCGCGACCTCACCGCGTGTTCAACTCATAATAAGGGCTCCGTTTGGGTTCGAAACTAGTCGGGCAATCCCGAAAAATGCACGTGAGTAAACCGTAACTAATTATAAATATGAATATGTTTCACGAAAGTTACAAAAATACACTACACGTATTCAAAAGGTTTTATCCTTTATAGTATTCTCACTAATTCACTGTTGTCGAAGACTTGGATCGCCTCAACATTCACAAGATTAAGAAGTCTATATTCGTGAGCTTCTACATATTTCTTTATAACACTACCCGTAGGTAGTGTAACTTCGTAAAGTTCATTGCATTGCTAACACATTTACTTTCGTCCTGAAAATGCCAGTTCCATTTGCCCTTGATCCATGTATCTGACTGTCCCAAAACTGTAATATATTATAACAACAAATAGCGTAATCAATCTTCAAGTGTTTTGGCCTTCTTCTAGTTTATTTAACTTATATAGGGCAATAGAAGACCATTTGATAACTACGTGACAGTACATGCCCTTCAAACATAATGAAAAGTCGCAATATCATGGAACTTGAGAAAATAATGCAATTCTTCTTTTTTTTCGTGTCAGCGTGTGCTATACGAGAATAGCTCATGCCATGGTGAAAAAAACCGGCCAAGTGCGAGTCGGACTCGCGCAAGAACGGTTCCCTACCATTATTTATAAAAACGGCAAAAAAATCGCGAATGTTGTATGGGAGCCCCCTATATTTATTTTATTCTGTTTTTTTTTTAGTATTTGTTGTTATAGCCGCAACAAAAATACGTCACCTGTGAAAATTTTAACTGTCAGACGGACAGACAGCGGAGTCTTAGTAACAGGGTGCCGTTTTACCCTTTGGGTACAGAACCCTAAAAATTAGCCAGTAAGCAGGGTTGGTAGCGGTACTAACTGCCCAGGGTGAGCCGGACGTACTTAAGGCGCTTATTCCAGAGAAAGTTGCGCCACTTTAGAAAAATTCTGTTAACATTTTGAAATTTCGTATGTGCAACATTTTAGTCAAGTGTTTTAGGAATTTTATAAAACACCAAAAAACAGCACTTAACCTCTTAGGGCTCTTACACACCACGTTTTTTTTCAGGCGTTGTCGACGCGCGTCGCACGCAACTATAAAGCGCTGCAAACGCGATGTTATCGCAACCAATTTACCTATTCACACGTTCATAAAATTGTAGAATGCAGACGACGACTTTTTCGCGAGCTGTCGACGCGCTCGGAGCGCATCGATACAGACGCGCTGTCACAGCGCGTCTCTTTAGCTGCAAACACATACGTACAGCACGTTTTAATCCAAGGAGAGTTGCTCACGCGCGTCTGTAGCGCGTTTCTCGTGAGTTTGCAGCGATGCAATCGCAAGTAATCTGCCTATTTCAAGTTTAGCAGCGCCGACAACGCGCTATTGCGAAACGCGAGTCGACGGTGCCTGAAAAAAACGTGGTGTGTTTGAGCTCTTATATTAGAAGTTATATAGTAATTACTGCTAAAAACGGCCGTATTTGGTACTAATCGCTAAAAATTAGAATCCAGAAGCTCTAGTGTTGATATTTGGTGTTCTAATATTTTACAATACTTGGCTAAAATGTTGTACATAATACATAATTACGTTGTGTGTAGACAGTAATAATGTTTTTTTTTCCAAAGTGGCGCCACTTTCGCAGCTATAAGTGCCTTTATTGGAGGCTCTTTAACACCCCAACATCCCAAACATTTAAAAACAAACAAAACAACCAAATAAAGACAAACTAACACAAGCAAGCCAATCTCAGTAGTAAATGCTTTTGAACAAAGCCAAACACTATCTAGTAAACAATTCTAAAAGATAATTAACTGCTGAACAAGACAACAGAGCGCCAATAAGAGTAGTGAATTTGCATTCCAAGTCTGTTGTATGCGCGTTGATAAGAAGTACCACTACTATGTGTTTGTGTAAGTTGATTCACCTGTGGAAACAGCAAAGAGCCTTTTTATTCAAACCTTTTTAGATCTTTTCCTGTTATCAATTTTCTTGTAGGAGTATAAAGGTCATGGCACATTATACCGGCACCGCAACTGCACAGCTGCAGCACGGCGTCGTCGCCGCGTCGCCTCAAATTTAGGCCACAGTTAGCCGCCAGCGTGCTAACTACGCGTCGTCCGCGAGGTGTAAACTCGCAGTCCGCGCGCCGGCCGCGAAGTGCAAACTTGCTGTCACCACGAACACAGTAATTATATATGGCATTTGTAATTGAACGCCTACACATACACACGCCTAGGACTTGCACGTTTTCATAACGACGTTGTTTCGCTGGTGGCTCGAAGTCGGCGCGTACTAAGCACGCGGTCCGCTCGCTTACAGAGCGCAGGCAGCGAGTCGAGTTGTATGGTAGCGGCAAGCGTGCTGACTGCCCGCCATTGGCTTTTTATTATGAAATATACAGGGTGTAAAAAGACCCATCACATAGCCGAAATTTACGCACTCTGTACATCAAACTAAATTACATTGACCGAAAATAATTGCTGGGAAACGACTTTTATTTTTAGGCATAAAAAAACGCTGTTTTTTGTAGCGCGCTATGTAATGCACCTAACCGATTGTGCCTGTGTGTGTTGTGCAGCGGCTACACAACTGAGCCAAGGTGGTCGTGTGCGCCAATATTCACTACGTTTTTGTTGTAACTTCAAATGCGTTATTCGTTAGGAAAAATTGAACATTTTGATAATGTTTGTTTGGAAGAATGTTTAGTATTATCAGTTAGAATTCGTTTTTTGAAAAAAAAAAACAAAAAAAAGGATTCTTTGACCGTCAATATCTCCAGAACCAATGATTTTCCAAGTATGGTCTGCAAGAAAAAAATGATCCCAATGATGGGTAGAATACATGTTTTCCATTATCGCTAAGGGTATTTTTACAGCCGATTTTATACGACCCACGATTTAATGCTCTTATTTGAATGACAAGTTAATTGCTGGGTTGGCGTGGTACCGTTGCGGAGCCAGTAAAGAGTGCCATGACCCTTACAGACCCACTGCTGAGCATGGGCATCTTTTCACACCGGAAAGGGTCTAGACCTTAATCCACCATCCTAGCCAGGTGCGGGTTTGCGCACTACACACACCATTGATATTTTATTTCCAGCTTTCTCATGTGCACACTTTACCTCTAGATGTTTTCAGGCCTTTCTGTGTGAAAGCAAGCATTCTGCCGCTTGGATAGCAACAGACAAAAAAACAATTTTAATAGTCTGCGGGCAAAATTAAAATTAGATGGTAAAGGGGAATGCCAAGATTTCCTTTACGACTCGGCCAGAAGGAACAAGAATGAAACATATCTTATTAAAAAGGGCAAATATTGTAGAATGTATTACAATAACAACATTTCCGCTGGAAGTACACCAAGAAAAGTTATAGGTCGATAAAGTTGACCTTAATAGTAGATTTTTAACTTAGGGAAGAAAAGTAATTCGAAAATCGAACTAACACTTTCTATATACTCCGTCTACATTTTCATGACTAATTTTTTTAATCCTTGTCATATTGATAGACCTTCAATATTTTTGTAAAAATCTTAATATTATTGTTTGATTAAAGCATTTAATTATGTAAATAACAAAATTAAACCATTTTTGGTCAGAATAGTACCTAAATAACCAAACCAAAACCAAGTCAAAATAAATCTTATATTATTTTGAATTTGGCGTTTATTGACGTTGCCATGGCAACCATGATAAAACATGCATGTCTTAATACCAAATTATATAAAAATAATACTTTTACTAAACAAAGTATTTTATTTAACAAAAATCATAATATTGTATTCACGATAAGGAATAATTACGTTTAATATGGTTTCTTACTTCGATACAGATACTTACTTTGTCGCATAATTAATCGTAAGAAACAAGTGGAAGTTATTTTAATTGTGACAAAGGTGTTGTCGCCATTAAAATAAAATCATAACAATATTCGATTTTAAACGTAATCGATTATCAAGTATGCATATCATCGAATGGAATATTAAAATAAAAAAAGAAATATAGGCACTTATTTCGCTACATATATAGTTGATAGTAATATTTCAATTTCAATTTCTTTATTGCATTCCATAATTCCATAATAATAGCATGTTTGTAAATTATTTCATAATACCTATTACAAAATATTAATTTTAAATTAATATACCTAAATCAAAGAGATTAATTAAATAATTATGTTAACTAACACTTGAACATGTTTGGTGTTATTTATTTTGTTTCGTATAAGAAAAGTAGCCCGTTTAAGATAAATCACAACAATAGTGACAAATCTGTTGTGTTATAGTGGTTACTAGGATTATTCGTAACAGCTTATTACTAATAAAGCTTAGTACGATAATTTATAGCTAATAATGGAAGAGCACAATTCACTTAACACATTATTCAAAAAAGAAAACGTGAATAAAAAATAAATACTTGTGTAAATAAAATAAATAAATAACATGATATTATTGTGATATAATTATTTACAATTACATTATTGTTTCATAGTTGTAATCGATTTATAAATGTAATTTTAGTATCGATATAATTTTATTTTTAATCTGTGCAACATTTCTATTTGTAGTTGTAGATAAAAAGCGTTGAAACTTACTAACCAAAACATTGAAATACTATTTAAAATGACTATCCGACGGTGTACTTCTCCAGACTTTATTTATATTACATAAATCTTACAAAAAATAAACGCGAATTATCAAAATTACGGCATGTCAGTTCATACTACTTTGTAATGGCCGGATCTTGGCATTCCCCTTTATATTACGTCAAAGAGGAACGCTTGAGTAGTGGAATTTCCAAGTAGTTCAAAAAATATATAATTCGACAGTTTTTTTTAATCGAGCTGTAATCTAAACAATAACGATGAAAGACACGAGTTTCATTTTGTACTTGTGCTGGTCACTTAAATTCAAATCAAAATCGACAAACAATATCAAAGTTGTACTATCGCTGAGATTGACTCAATCGCACAACATAGTTTGTTGCAGTTTGACAACAGTTGCAAACAGGACAACCTCTCCGGAACTGTTTCAACTATAACTTAACTGCAACCAAGTATGCCAATATCCTGAACGGGTAACTAAATCAGAACAATGAGGCAGAGCTTCTATTCAACTTCGTATAAAGTTCTAAATATTAAAAATACCAACATAATAATGATCAGTTTCGTCTCTCTTCTAATTTATTAATATGTAATGTTAATTTATTAAAATAATAATTTATATTGTATGTCTAAAAGACGGGACATAGCCGATCTAATGTATTGCAAAACACCTGTACCTGTTTTCGTACCTATGATCCACAATAAACACATTGATTGATTGACTGATTGATCAGCCCATTACTTTCACAATTGGCACAGGCCTCTTCTCAGAATGAGACAATAGCGACATTAACGAGAACTCCTAACATGATGTCAACTTCTCCAAAATCCTACATCATGCTATCAAAATGTAACACGCAGATAGTATTCAGTGCCATCACCCAATATCAACCGTTGGGCTCACGTCCCGTATATCGTAATCGGTTAGTTCTGAGTGCGTTATAATCACGGGTCAATCATCTTCTGGAGAAGCGCGCCAAACAAAGCCGCCACCCTCGTTGCTAGTATTGACATCCGCCCCTAGGTAGCTAGGGGTCTCACCTGGCTAGGGTCTGGTTACACGGGTGGCGTGAAACACATCAAGCGCCCCTACAAAAACACCAATAGTAACCACTCACCAGTTGCCGCAGAGAAATGCGCGCCCAACGCCTTTTTACGACTGCAACCACGGGAAGGAAGCCATCGCCCTAATCCTGTTTCCTAGCGCTGAGACGACCAAACAGGTATTGCCGTTGGGCAGTAGCCCACTAGGCTTATCAGCCGCCTGGTTCGAGTATCCTCCTTTTACGTTGGAGGAATTTCATATCTCGTTCCTCCGCAGCCGTCGTCGTTGACCCCTGAGAACCGTTCGACCAGCAAGTCATCGGGTGGATTTGTGAGACCATCACCGCGTTATACGGACAAATCTTATATGACCAGAAGTTCCAGTGTTCCTCTTGCTTCCGGCCGTGGTTCTGTCCATGGTCGGGAGCGAGAGTGCGTGGGAAGCCGTCACCTCCTTTTGCGAGGTGGTGATGACGATCAAGGAGGGAGCGGAGAGGGAGAGAGAGGTGACGGCCACTCTCCCTTCCCGCGCCAGACGCACCGGGCGCCGCCGGAGGGCGCGCGACGATCTCCGGCCACCCTAGTGTGTGGCCTGCGGGCGACCGGTTAGGGGACCCGTCGCCCGACCAGTAACAGGCCCGAGAAGGCGGCGCGCATGTGTTCCGTGCGCGCCTCTCAGGAGGGAGAAGACTGCCGGGGTTGCGGTGCATGCAGCTGCGAATCCCGCGACCCCGGCCAAGGGTCAGGAGAAGGAACACCGTGGGTTTTTAGCCGGTAAGAGTCCGGCATAACGCTTCGCCTTCTCCAGGCGAAGGGTACGCATGAGGATTTTAGGAAGAAAAAAAAGGAGTTCTGGTTTTGGTCCAACGTACAACAGTAGCTATGTTTGCACCTAGCTCTTATAACTGTTTGACGGAACAATCAAGTCCTTGTCTCTTCTCCAATTTTAAAACATCTTCAAGACTAAAATGTCCATCCTAAACCTCACTTGTAGCCGTAACTATAATCTAAGTTGCTTTTGAAACTGTTTTGTGTCTGAAACAATAAGCGAACTGTTACCAAGTATGCCAATATCCTGATCAAACAACTAGAACACTGCGACGGTGACTTCGCTTCGAGTTCGAGGCTAAAGCAGTAGTTATCACGAACACTCTCTGTTATGCAGATTCTATTAGACAGCTCTGCAGACATGTGTGCTAGCACCGGAGTATTTACACGCTTGTATGGGGATATTGTGGCGTGACGTCAATTGTTGTTTGGTAAGGACTTTTTCTAAGGGTGTATTTAATTTTTAAGTTTTTTTTTGCAAGCCTACGGCCTTCCTTATGGTAAGTGATTACCGCTGTTTATACAGGGTGTCAACGAATTCGTGTAATTACTTCAAATCACGTGATATACTGGTGACACTGATTAACCGTAAATGTTTTTTTTTTTTTTTGAAAATAGACAAAAAAGAATAGTTTTCTATTTCCGAATAATTTTAGAGCCCCGACTTAACTGACTGCAAAGAGCGATATCGTGTTATTCGTGCCCGTCAGATGTGTGGACGTGTTTTCATTTATTCATGCGTGGCATTGAAATAAATATCCCACCAAAAACATTAAATGTAAAAAATGCCAAGTCTCTATATGCAATCTTTCCACCGTAAAAAGTTTTAAGATCTCATAGAAGCCAAGTCCTATTCAATTTATTTTGTAGTTAGTTATCTATCTAGTGACTGTATTAATAGTTTTATTTCTATTATAATTATAGTGACTTGGCAATGAGCACAAATTAAAAGCTGCTTGCTGTGTGGAATTATGTGCGACTGTTATTGACGAATTGATATCTATGATTACATTAGTTGTTATGCTGATGTGTGATTTATGATATTGTAACGTGCAATAAAAAAAAAACAAATAAAAAAAATAAGATTTGTTTTTGGGGTTAAATGTTAATTTAAAGTAAATTTAACTTTACACGCTACAAATATTAATACAGCCGACCATCACATCACGAGTCATTCGGTTCTGGGAACAGCGTGGCACGCGATGCGATGGTGACTGTAAAATAATAATTAATAATGTTAAGTTGTGGGTAGACAGGAATGTTACCCACCAAATATAATATGAGGTTGCCGAATAGACTCTCGGAGAGGGATCGAACCTCTGGATCAAGGACCTCTTGGTGGTTGTTGTACTGCAGGTGCTGATATTCAATTAAAATACAGTTTACCAGTAACACATGTATAATTTAAATAAAATCATAATTGATTATTCGCGAACATGGCGGTTACGGCCGCGGTATCAGGGTGCCTTAATGCTAAGCCGTACTTATTCTACACTCGAGTTCGTTCGCGGACGGACTGAGCATGCTCGCACTAATGTTATGGGTTGGCCAACCTTACCGCACTTTATTCTTCGGAGTGTGGATCGAAGAAGCCTGCGCAATGCGCACAGGCAGGTCGGGTCGGTCCCCCAGCATACCACCTAGCAAGGCGGCGGCGTCGACGTCGTCGAGTGCCTGCGCAGCCGGTACGTGGTGGCAGCACTGACGGCGCACAGGCACCGGATGATGCGGCATGCGGCACGCGCACCCAGCGAGGTGGCGGCGGCGTCGTCAGCTGCGCCGACAACTGGCCAGCGGTGGCGTCACCTGCGGTCGCCCACGCAACTGCCGACCCCGGGTGTCCTTGGCATCGTCCCGCGCAATGAACCGCGGGACACACCGCTATGGCGTCCTACGGACCCGGGGGGTGGCGATCGGCGAATCGCAGGAGTGGAACCCACGCGTACAGCGTGGCGATATGAGTCCCCAGACTTAATGGATGAACCCCACTTACTTGCTAACAAGCATCTTATATGGGACGGTTGAGGGTGATGCAGGATGTGGTTACGCCTTCTTCACCAGCACACCGGTCCGAAATATTTGGAATTCTATCTCCACGTTCGCTTCATCAGCAAACCAAAAGTTGAATGTCATGGTCATGCGCAACAGGGTTGCCAACCGTAAAAAAAAATCCCTCGTACATAAGCAGCTAAAAATCTCGTATTTTGACTTTCAAACCTCGTACATTTAAGATGCATCGAAAACGTGCTAAAAACAGGACTTTTTTTAGGACTTTTTACTCAAAGAAATAAACTATTGCAAGTTTCCTACTAACTAAAACTTCAGTTTGTGTTGTATTTCAAATTTTTTATTGTTACTCAAGTAAAATCACAAAAAAAAAACAGTCATTGTTTTCGTCGTTATCACTCATAACGATACTTCTATTACACCACTAAACAATTGACGAAACGACGAAAAGACTAGGTATTTAACAATAAAAATCTTCTTTTTTACAATAACTTCATGTAGCTACACGTACGAGTACTAACGTACCTAGTGCAAAAAACACGGCCGGCATGCAACGAATGGAACACATAAGGAACAGAGAAAGAAGAAATTTTCGCTGTGACAGAGACGACTTGCGAAGAACGAAATGTTTTACTAGAGTGCGCGCAAGGTAGGTCTGCGCGCGGCCGAAATCGGAACTAATCATGATCCACCAAAGTGTGTGCCGTTTTATTAATTTTAATAGTAGAACTACCTGATTGTAGGAATGTTTAACGGGAAAAATATGTTTAGCGATAAGAAAGTTAAGCTTAAAAAGCGGTAATTTGAACTTTTGCGATCATGGCAACGTGTAGCACGCCCTCAGTCGCGCGCAGAGTTATCTTGCGCGCACTCTAGGCAGGGGATTTCCGGTTGACGGGATAGCTACCATAGATAATCATCGCGTAAATGCGGCAATGAAATTTTTGGTGTAAGAAGTGTTCCTACAAGTTCTGATAGATGGCACTAGTTTTTACTATTTATCTAATGGTGATGCAAAATGTTCGTATGGCCATATTATCAAAATCTCGTACATAATTGTACGAGGTTGATAGTGTCCTCGTACCTCGTACGGAAGACCACAAATCTCGTATTTGTACGAGGAACCTCGTACGGTTGGCAACCCTGATGCGCAACCGGCCTAGTGATTGGAATGACTTGCCTGTTTTATAAAATAGTCGACTTGACGATTTAGTAAAAATTACTAATAAATTAAATGTAATAATTATATTTATACTAGGTCAAAGCCGCTATTATTTATCACAAGACAAGCCAATTCCAATCACAGGAAACCATCCTGGTATCGCATGACCATTAAATATTTAAAGGTATCGATTGATAGTCAATCGATACTTTCTGCAATTGTCAGTTTGTAACTAATTTGACGTCACTAATTTTGACAATTGACTTTATGGATTTAATTTTAAAATTCAATTAATATTGAAAACAAATGAAATAGATTTATAGAACTAATTTTGCTGATTCCATCAATACTAATATCACGGTATCTCGTACTGTATTAGCAGAGATACAAGCGCGAATATGTTTCACAATGAACGCCGGTATTGATGTTTCATTGCTTCAAAAATACAGATATTTATATTTATGTGATGCATAAAAGATGCTGACAAGGTGGTCTTAAATCATAGGATTATGTGTAATTCACTTAATTATTAATAATTAGTGAAATACACATAACATAAATTGAGCTGTTTGAAAAAACAAGAAAAGTAAGTACCTAGTATACACTACAATATGCAGACGTGATTTTACGGCCAAGGAGTAGTTATGGTCACCATCGACTACGTGCGTCAATACATATTTAAGAAAACCTAAGTTTATTTGATAAGAACATCACAATTATTATCCATAGGTACCTATGTTTAATGGTCAAATCAAAAGAACTTAACTAATTCTGTGATATTAAACATTACGCGTGCGTTATGCGTTATTTCACCTCCTCCACATATATTTGTTTCTTCTTGTGCTCATTGCCAAGTCACTATAATTATAATAGAAATAAAACTATTAATACAGTCACTAGATAGATAACTAACTACAAAATAAATTGAATAGGACTTGGCTTCTATGAGATCTTAAAACTTTTTACGGTGGAAAGATTGCATATAGAGACTTGGCATTTTTTACATTTAATGTTTTTGGTGGGATCTCATTCATTTTTTGTAGGTGGGTGGGTCTCTTTCTTTTCTTTTTGGGTGACATAATAATGTCTTGTTCATCAACTGCTGCTTTACATACGAATTTCGCATGTGGACACGACACCCATGACGCGTATTTTGTAAAGTATCACAGTGCCATCTTGGATTTTGACTTCGACATCCTTTTCATCATCAGCACCCCCGAAAGCAATGGACACGATATCCAAGACGCATATTTTGTAAAATTTTACAGCCGCCATCTTGGATTTTGACTTCGACCTCATTTTCGTCATCAGTACCCTCGAAAACCTCGGACACGACATTAATGACGCATATCTTGTAAAATTTCACAGCCGCCATTTTGGATTTTGACTTCGACCTCATTTTCGTCATCAGTGCCCCCGAAAACCATGGACACGACATCCATGATGCATATCTTGTAAAATTTCGCAGCCGCCATCTTGGATTTTGACTTCGACCTCATTTTCGTCATTAGCGCCCCCGAAAACCATGGACACGACACCCATGACGCATATTTTGTAAAATTTCACAGCCGCCATCTTGGATTTTGACGTTGACCTCATTTTCGTCATCAGTACCCCCGAAAACCATGGACACGACATCCATGATGCATATCTTGTGAAATTTCACAGCCGCCATCTTGGATGTTGACGTTGACCTCATTTTTGGCATCAGCACCCCGGAAAACCATGGGAACGACACCCATGACGCATATTTTGTAAAATTTCACAGCCGCCATCTTGGATTTTGATTTTGACCGCCCCCGCCCTCTGGAGGGAAAACTTGTGAGATATTAAAACTTTAAACAATTTAAATTAGCCAATATAAAAATATAGAAATAATCTACACCAATTCAATATTTTTTGTACGTAAACAAAGAACAAAGTTAACAATGCAGTCGAAATTCATACACCACGTTCCTGGCAAAATGGCAAATATAAAATTGTTTTCTATAATTAACTATTTTTTTATGTTTTTATAATTTTTCCTTTATATGTGCCTAATAATCTATCTTGATGCCAAATTTCAAGGTTCTAGGCCTGCTAGAAGTATCTTAGAATTTTGATGATCGGTCAGTCAGTGAGTCAGTGAGTGACAAAATGATGTAACTTTGATCGATGATAACTCGTAAACTATAAGTTCAAATATGATGTAATTTGGAAGTTTAGCTAGTTATAATGATTACTCTTGGTTACCGAAAGTTCAAACTGCTAGATTTGTCCACAGCGAAGATATAGGGGGGGTGAAAGGGCCGCAAATGGCTTCGAGAAAAGATGGTACGGCCGTGCCCGCTTTGCTCGAGACTTGGCGGGGCACTGCCGTGCCCCCAGATCTACACACAAAAAATAGGCATTTTTTTTTTGTAATTTTTTTAACCATTATTATGTGGTTTAACTACGATTAGGTACTTACACCTACCGCAAGAAAAAGAAAAAAAAATGTAATCTATCTAAATCCCGTGCAGGATCAATCTACCTACACCAGTAGTAGATCATCAATAGTAGCCTATCACCAGTAGTAGATCATTAAGCTATATACAGAAAAATGTAGTTACTAACATTGCATATTTACCCTTAAGGTCGCAGTGCACTGTATTAACTCTAGTTAGTATAAGTGTACGACAATGATGTAAAAGAGCGGAGCCTCCTAATACAGGCATTGTTTGCCTAAAGGGAGGCTTCAAACACGTTTAAATGTATTGCAATTTTTTATACTAACAATAAACTATTTTGTATTGTATCATGTGGTTTTAAGGAATTACACGAATTCGTTTACCCCTGTATACACTTACAACACCACGAGGATTGCTGATGCGATGCCAACCTTAGAGCCAAGGTTGGGAAGTCCCATGTGCTCGTATTTTTCACCGGCACTCATAGGTAGCAGACATTTCAAACCGGAATACAGCAACGCTGCTTAGTGAAAGAAATAGGTATGGAGGTCCCCGAACGAACTCTTGCTCAAGGAGCTCTACTAATCTTTAGGCATATTTGGACTTATCAACATACTGGGTGTAAGGGACGGTGTACCGAAAACTGAAACAGTGAATTCAGCCCATTATTCTGAATCCAAAATAAGAGGTTTTTTCTCTCGGAATTTTCCGAATTTCCTGGAAATTGCTGATTTGCCCATGTTTTATTGTATTTCAATAACTGTTTTGGCAGGTAAACAAAGTGAGTGTAAAGGACAGGTTACCAAAAATGGACACAGTGAATTTAGTTCATTATTTTGAATAGAAAATCCGTGGAAAATATCAACGAAATCTTTCGAATTTTCCGATTTATAAAAAATACATTTTATTTTTGCAACGTGCTGTGTGTCTTAATAGGATTGCTTATTTTACAGCAGAGGGAAATGTAAAATTTGTGAAAAGTAAAATCGAAAAAGTCGGAAAATTTCGAGCACTTATTTTACTTATTTTCAATTCAGAATAATATGTGATAATAGAATTCACTGTTGCAGTTTTCGGTACACCGTCCCTTTTTACACCTGGCATAACTTCCTCTAAAATGACTATGACTAGCTGTTGCCCGCGATTTGACTCCCAAGAGAACTACTTCATGTACCCGGATAAAAAGGGGAAATTATTAATCGCGCGAATAAATAATATATGGAAGACTGTTAATGAGATACTTTAATACTAAACCGAGCGGCATTAAAATATATTTGCGAAAAATTAATATAACTGGCGAAAAATTATGAATGATTAAAATTCGTAGAATGAGCTACTAGCAGTGGGAAACAGTTAATCTAAGCTAGCAACTAAAATTCCAAGTGTCCGAATTAAATACTAATTTGGGCGAAAAAAATACTGAGTGGGCGCCAAAATACTGAGTGGGCGAAAATATACATTTCCTTACCCCGACACTGATGATTGGTTAGGTTCGAAGGGTATGACGGGGGCTAGAGTGAGCGAGCTAACGAAGCCCCCGTCATCCACTTCGTGTTAGGTTACTTTAAACCCTGCAGACAGAAATAGGAGCACCGCTCAGCGGGGCTCCGTCGACGCTCCTTTGGAAACCCAAACAACCTTACAAACATACAACAATAATGTGAGTGAAATTTGTTCGCTTAAGAATTATTATACTGATCGTTCTGAATAACTAGTACCTCAAATTCGCAATTTTAAGTCGTCGTTTTCAGTATTTGTGTTCGTCCTCAGTCTTTCGCCCACTTAGTATTTCAGTACGCCATAATCAGTATTTTTGACACCCTTACTTTGAATTTATATTCGATCGTTTAAATACTACCCTATCCTATGTCCTAATTCAGATTTCATCTTGAGGGGCCATCCATTAATTACGTCACACAAATTTCATGATTTTTTGACCCCACCCCCCGTTCTTGTCACAGCTGGTCACATCTGTGAGACCCCTCCCCCTCCCCAGTGTGACGTCACATACTTTGCAATGTTACACATCTAGAAATTATTAAATTAAAACAGCAGTTCCGAAATTAGTTTTATTTCCATGAACTTAATATTTATTTATTTATTATACTCTTTATTGTACATAATACACCGATAAACAAAAAGAAATACAAACATTTACACAATATATGTACAATGGGTGGTCTTATCGCAAAAGGCGATCTCTTCCAGACAACCTTAGTAATAATTAGATATTAGACTTTGAAATGTGACATCACGAAATTTAGGACACACCCACCCTTTGTCACACTTCGTCGAACCCCCCCCCCCTTAACCCTTAACGTGTGATGTAGTGTAAGGATGGCTCCTGATCTACCTATGTGCCAAAATGCATCTAAATCCATTCAGCCGTTCAGGCGTGATTAATTAACAAACATCCAAATTCACAAACTCACAAACATCCCAACTTTCACGTTCATGATATTAGTAGTAAAGTAGTAATATTAGTAGGATCATAAACCCGGAGGTATTTCAACAAACATCATTTATTTAAAACATTAAAATCTAAGTGCGTATACACGTATAAAGTGGGTTGCCGGCGCCGATCTGTAAAGGTGAACGCACACTTATCCGAGCCGAACGCATCGAACGAAACGAATTTTAGAATTATGTGGATGAAATGTTATGGAGCCTCGCACACTTGCCCGCGTCGAATCGTCCGAATCTGGAAGAACCCCAGAAATCCTAGGCGAATTCGGATGATGTTATCAAATTCGGCGCGGCTTATGCGGTCGACTCGACCGATGCGCTCGCTCATTCATCTTCCATTGATAAAGCACTGACAATAGAGTAATAACAGTGCGACAGGCGTAAAGGAAATAGAAATGATTTCTTCGGCGCGGTCGATTCTTTCGGTACGGATATGTTTGCGAGGCCTCCTTGACTTAGATTCGTTCGACGCGTTCGGCTCGGATAAGTGTGCGTTCACCTAAAGTGCTTACTGGCGCTGGTTCGCGCAGTTGGTCGGCGCAGATAGTCTCTATACTGTGTGGCGAACCAGCACCGACAAGCTCCAAACTGCGCCGACAAGTTTCGACCTGCTCCGATCAGCGCTGGTAGGCCGTCATTTGTTGCTGTATTTGCAAGGGAATAAGGCGTATTTTTGCCCCTGCTTCTACCCGCTTCCTTTATGTAGCGGTCACCTGCACGGACCAGTACCGATAAGCGCTGGTGGGTCGGCGCTGGTTACCTGCTTCCTTTATGTATACGCCCTAACATGGCCGAAAGTAATCCCTATAATAACCGCCTCGCAGTTCCTCTAAACGAAAACTCTAACGAGCATCTCTTATTATTTTCACAAAGCGAATAAATAGCACAAAACGTTTAAAAAATAAACAACGTATGTTGACTGCGAATAAAAAGTTATCGAATCTTTTTCCGAACTTTAAAAGTTAGACTTTGCGAAATGCACTTAGCGACGTAAAATATTCTTCTTTTCTGAATATGAAAATTTTGTAGGCGCCCATACCTTGGGCCACAAAAACAGAAGGAATGTCATATTTTTAATTAATTTAATAGTATCTAATTAGCAGAGATCGGAATAGGGAGAGTATATTTACCTAAACTTCGAGGAATGAAGTAACATAGAGTGGATAATACCTCCTCTAAAGTCCCGGCATAATTATAATGACGTTTTAATCCCGGGATTTAAAAATCACGAATTATTTATTGGACTTTATTTATAGTTACAAATTATTTATTTGAAGAATCATAATAACATTTTTTAGGGTTCCATACTAAAAGTATTAAATTAAAGAGCTTTGTTTTACATATGTATTACATACATTGTTTAACATTTCACATTTTACGGAACGCTAAAAAATGTTATGTGATTTTTCAAATCAATATTTTGTAACTATAAATAAAGTCCAATAAATAATTCGTGATTTTTAAATCCCGGGATTAAAACGTCATTATAATTATGCCGGGACTTTAGAGGAGGTATTATCCACTCTATGTTACTTCCTTCCTCGAAGTTTAGGTAAATATATTCTACCTATTTCGATCTCTGCTAATTACTTCTAGTACTTTTCCGTACCTCGGATTCGATGCCCAGATCGGGCTAAATGTTAAAGTGTGTTTCCATGTGGAATTTCTCAGTAGCAGCCCGGAGTCTGAATTTGTGCTAGGTTTATGGCAAAAGGCTCGCCCCCTATTACATGGGACTTAAAGATAACGGCGAAATGAGAGTGTACTATACACCTCTGCCCAACCCTTCGGGAAATACAGGAGTGATGTTATTTTTAGCTGGTTAGATTTAAGCCTCTCTTTTGTTTATCGCTCATGTCTTGCTTCTGCCTTATCGGGATGTAAATTCCAAGTATCAGCGATTGGGGTTACTTTGATATCAAGGGGCGACATTGATAGTTACTAAAAATATTGCATTTGGTCATATACGTCTGTAAAAATGGAATTTATGCATTTTAACTTAACTGTATAGGCAACATTTTCAGTTTTCCTATTTTACCATACGGTATATAGGTGTTTGCGAAATTAGATGGCGAAGAAAAAAAATACTAAATCACACCCCTGATTATGTACAAAATTCGAGTCTTAATTGGGGCTACTTTGATACTGAATGATAAAGCAAGGAATATCAAAGTAAAAGCCTACGGTCCAACTATGATAAGGACATTTCTCCTTTTTTATCGAAAACTATGCTCTGTAGTTTTGTTTTATCTAGTCTATGTAATTTTATATGTCTCAGTTAATTCAGTCTACATGAAATATTTTTGATGTAGCAACTAAAAGCGACAATAAATAAGTTACAAACACATGAAACTCAAAAATATGATCAAAGAAACCCCGATCTACGGTATTAAACAATTATCAGCAGTATTGGTGCGTTTCTAGGCAATCAAACGGTTTGTGACGCCACGAAGGTACCTTTGATAATAATTTAGATTTTCTTTTTAATTTCAGCATGACATCTGAAGTGGCATACGTGCTTTACAATATGTGACATCTTTGAGTATTTATAAATGTAAATCTACAAATACTCAACATCAACCGCTGATGATGAGGCCATTATGAAACTCCACCTGAACGATCTTCTGTTTTCAGTGGACGAACATCATAATCCTCCTTCACGCTTTTGTTTCATGTTTTGTGGCCCTAAATAACAAGCAAGAGATAAAATGTAGGGCAAGTGAGCGAGTCCAAGTTAGCAACAGAGAAAGTTTCGCAAGAGTCCGAACTGTTCGTGTCACGGATACCTACCAAATATCTATCCTGTTTTATGTACTGTGTCAAACATGGAGTTTTGATTTTGCTAGTAATCATTGCTCTTCGTAGCCTTTTCCCAACTATGTTAGGGTGGGTTAGGAGACCTCTCGCTTCCAGCCGTGGTTCTGTCCATGGTCGGGAGCGAGAGAGCGTGGGAAGCCGTCGCCACCTTTTCCGAGGTACTGATGGCGACCAAGAAGGGAGCGGAGAGGGAGAGAAAGGCAGCTGCCACGCTCCCTTCCCGCGCCAGACGCACCGGGCGCGAGAGCGCGCGACGATCGAACGCGACGAACGTTAGGGGACCCGTCGCCCGACCAGTAACAGGCCGGAGAAGCCCCACAGAAGGAGAGGTCTGCCTGGGGCTGGCGGACCGAGGCCTACCGGGGTTGCGGTGCACGAAGCTGCGAATCCCGCGACCCCGCCCAAGGGTCAGGAGAAGAAGCAACGTAGGTTTTTAGCCGGTAAGAGTCCGGCATAACTCTTCGCCTTCTCCGGGTGAAGGGTACCCATGAGGATTATACCACGACAAAAAAAAATGAGTTGGGTATCCTGCTGACTCCAGATGATGCTGCAGCATCAGGTCAAGCTTACCATGTTATTGTAATATCATTGAAGTCACAGGATACTAAATTTCAAATCGATCTGACCAGTAGAAGTTGCTTACATCCCTTCAATAACTAGAAAAGAGCTGATGAAATGGCTAAACAGATTTTTTTTAATTATAGCCAAGAACATTCTCGATCAAGTGACCTTTCAAACAAAAAAAAAATCCGTTTAGAAGCTACGATGCCACAGACAGACACACAGATACACACGGTAAACTTACATACAGGATGTAAACGAATTCGTGCAATTCCTTCAAACCGCGTGATCTACTAGTAACATAGATTGACCAAGCAATGGTTTTTTTTTCAGTTTCAGCAAAAATATTTTTTTATAAAAATAACCGGATTTTCTGTTTCCGAGTCACCGAGTTAACTGACTGCACGGAGCGATATCGCGATAGTTGTGCCTGCCAGTTATGTCACCGTGCTTTCATTAATTTATGCGTGGCATCATAATGTTCTATCATGTAAAATTATTTTTTTGCAAAAATAATTTTTTGCTTATTTTTTTTATTGAATCTTTATTAGGTGGTTTAGACACTTACACCTACCGCAAGACTTTTTATTTTTTTATTCCAGCTGAATATAATAGATCATGTGGTTTGAAGGAATTACACGAATACGTTTACAGCCTGTATAACTCTTTTTGCGTCAGGGGTTAAAAACATAAATAATTTAAAACAAGAGTGTAATGGCGCGGTCTTGTCACTAATAGCGATATCTTTCAGACAATCTTGGAATGAATGAAGAAGACGTAAAAGATAGATCATGAGGACATTCCGTGGTGTAATACACAACAATTGTCAGTACTGAGGTGAAAATTATCTTTTGAAGTGTCATTCATGCGCGGAACGCAATTTCTAGGTATGTATTTCACGCAATAGTTAGTGAATGACGTATCTGTATGTATGTTATCCTAAATTATTCTATTCTGGCACGAGATTGCTGCTACCTATGGACATTGAACTGAATGAACATCAATACATCTATCGCGGTTCTACATACAAGCCATTTGAATGAACGAACGAGAATTTCGTTCATTCAGAAACACATTAATACGCAGCTGGGTTCGAAACCGCGACATCCATTTTGCGTTTCGCTATTACATCCCACGGGTCGTTACTATCAACGCTTTTCTACCTACATATACATGTAATAAATCTGTAGACTAATGTACGATTTCCAGCAAACCACACAATGTGCTAAAGGAAATTCAGGCTTGTATACAATAGTTAAGTTTCATGTTTGCATGGAATTTACACTGCTTGGAACTCGGTTAGACCCGCGCCTATGCCGCAGCAACCGATCGGCTCCTCGCGCACTTCGACGGCGGCGCTCGGCTGTCGTCGCGTCCGGTCGGCTCCACTCGGCCACAGCGCAGGTAGAAATTGACTGCGATAGCGGATACGCGAATAGGCGCGCGCATGCGCCCAGGTTCCAGCAGAGAGTAGCCGTCAGGCGGACGCGGTCGGCTACCGGCGCATGCTCGAGCATCCGCTGCGATGCTCTGCGCTGCGCTCCGACGCGGCCCGTTTGGTGGAAATCGTACATTAGCGTGTCGATATATCACTACATAGTATAAAACAAAGTCGCTTCCCGCTGTCTGCCTGTCCCTATGTATGCTTAGATCTTTAAAACTACGCAACGGATTTTGATGCGGTTTTTTTTTATAGATAGAGTGATTCAAGAGGAAGGTTTATATCTATGATAAATGCATATTATAGTGGAGAAAAACGCGGAATACGCGATAAACGACATCCACGCGGGTGACGCCGCTGGCGACCTCTAGTTGAAAATATTAAAAAAAATAGCGGGGTGGTTAAAGAATAACTAATAGAATCCATTTCGAACATATTTGGATTTTTGTCGGTTTGTTTGTGCACGCATCACATAAAAAGGACTGACTCAATGGGGTTGACTTTTACAGACGAATATTGTGCGTATCTCGGAGAAACATTTAGTTTTTGTTTCATCGTAATCGGTTCGCTCAATCAAAAGGTATTAGAATTTAAATATATCAAGAAAAAAGTTTCGTTATTGTGACCCCTCTCTCATAAGTAAAGTTCGTTGTCCCAGGCACACACTTTTAGAGCCCGATGACGAAAACCCTCCTCCAGGAGGCGAGTACATTGACCAGCACAATACACAACATCCGCCGCCGTCCGGCATACCGTCCTCGCCGACGACGCCCGTCGCGACGTCCCACCGCCGCCGGTCACGATCCACCGAGCTCTCCCGTCGTAGAGCCGGTCGTCTCTTCAGACTCCGTAGTCACACCGATAATTCAGCCCTCATCAAGCTGTCTCTTCCCCCTAAGTGCCCGCCAGCAACGCCGTAAGCCGAGGTCCGAGTCCCACTAGGGGTCGCCCTTAGTGCTGTTGTTGCAGGTAGTCATGATGTTAGTGTAGAACAAGTAGTTAGCTTAGGTATACTGAATCGAACAAAAAAAGAATCACACTAATCGGACTAGAAACCTCGGAGTAATCGGTGTACATACATAAATTAAAAAAAATACCGACCGAATTGAGAACCTCCTCCTTTGTTTGAAGTCGGTTAAAAATATGTCCTAATAAAACTATAAACTAAAATAGGGCATCGAAATATTCCTCCGCATCGCTGTCCACTGGTAACGTGCCCAGAAGGCTGGCAGCATTGCCACGTTGTATGGCAATGCTAATCCTAAAGGTTAGGTATTAGGTTAAGTATTTTACTTCCCCCTCATTGGCTGGAGACCCTTCAGGTCTCGCCAATCACTGCCCGGTTACGTAGAAGGGGTCCGCAAGGACCATCTACAGCAGTCCAATAGGAAAAAAAAAGAAGTTACTGTGGCACAATATTGGTTTCCGATTTCCACGCGGACGGAGTCGTGGATACAGCTAGTTCTTACTAATATTATAAATGCGAAAGTATGTTTGTTTGTTTGTTACCTTTTCACGTCTAAACCACTGAACCGATCATCCTGAAATTTTGCATATACGTTGTCAGGTGTACAGAAACGGCCATAGGGTCCTTTCATCCCAAAAAAAGTACAATTCCCGAGGAAAACAACAACAACGTTCATAGATGGCACCACGTGTAGTAGAACTTTAGTAGTGTGTGTAGTTGATTGTCAAATTCTAAATTATCGCGAGCAAAGCCGCGGGCAAAAAAGCTAGTATACCATAAAAGCAAAAACATGTTTTTAGTGAATATTTTTGGGCTACTATCTTAACACGAAAATTTTATATCGCAGAAGATTAGCTTCAACGATTTGACGTTAATTGATTGATTGATGATGCTGTACAGTGAATATAAAATTCTAGAAATATTTTAGTAACTTTAATAAACGTTCGAACACTACACTAACCTATGATATAATCAATTTATCTCGTGTATATAGGGTACGGGCTAGAATATAAAACTTCCTCAGTGCACGCTGGGAATAGCCGCATGTTGTAAGATTCAACAAAAACCAGCACGCGATGTGGTAGGATCTGGGGGGTTACCATGATCTCTTAGAGTAGAAATGTTTTAATATTATTACGAGAGTGGATAAGAGATGGCGCTAGAGAGCTGTCTAGCGCTGTCACTTTCCCACTCTCGGAATAATATTAAAACATTCCTGCTCTGACAGATCATGGTAACCCCCCTGTACGGTCCGCCTGGCTAGCCAAGCAATTTACTGTGTTTCGTTGTATGCATGTGTGATACCCAAAGGGGTATAAGGAAATCCCGGTACCCCTTCGAAAGTTCGACGGTTAATCATCAAATTTTCAGGCAACAAGCAACGAAATGCAAATTATTTCACAAATCAACATTCCATATAAAAATGTTTCACAAAAAATGTAAAATACAAATATATTTTCATTTTACAACAGAACATTAGTAAATGTTTCTTAACATAAATATGTAAAATCGACAAAGATCTGTTCATCATTTTTTCTTTAATATTTTGATTACTTGGCCTATAAGATATTAAGCAAATTGATCATATTGGTACAGTCATTTTGTAAATTCAATTCTTTTCATTTTTCTTGGTAAGCCAAAGAAATGATTGATGGGTTGTGTGGGTAAGAAAGGAGTGAGTCCTGAGATGACGGCATTAATTAAAATAGGTCGAAATTAATGTGAATCAGCGCATGCCGACTGCACGTGGTCAGACTCTGTCCTACCCTTAGAGTGTTATTTAAAAGCGTGGAGACAGAAGCTCTCGAAGGAGGTCCTAGTGGAACGAGTGCACAAGGCCAAAACGTAGTGAGTGGGAAGAGGTGGCGAGCGAAGTTACCTCCCGAGCGTAGCGCTGGTCGAGTGTGCGAGCGAAACGAAGGGGCAACAAAGCGAGTCTTCTGTCGGAGCATGCTCAGAAACTCTTGCATGCTTGCTTGCTTGCATGATGCATGTTTGCTTGCTCGCTTGCTTGCCAGTACACTTTCTGTTAAAGCTACACCTAAGGTAGGGTAATGTGTGCGAAACAAATTAGTAAAACATATTTATTTAAAAAAAAATACTAAACAAAAACTATGTATTTTGGTCTAATTAATTATTTGTAAAACATTATTTTGGCTTTCAATGAAATGTTGACATGTCAGTTTATCACATAAAAATAAATAAAATAAAGCATTTTCAAGATTGGTGCTTGTCATATGAATGTTTGTGTTTTGATGTTATTGTTATAACAATAATTTGTAAAATGAATGGTCAAACGCGACAAAATCCAATAAGTAAAAAATCCTAAACAAATATGAAATAATTATTTGAGCCATTCACATTAAAGAAATCAGTCGATTGCTGCGCAGTCAACCGAAAATTCTCCTGTGGAAGTCAGATAGTAAGAAGAGAACGCTCGATAATATAATTTTCAGTTTTTAATCAAACCCTAGGGGTGCTATAAACGATATTACTGGTGAGAACTGCATCTAAATCATAACCTACCTTTGACTCAAAAGGCGGACGTCAGAAAAATCCAATAAAGCTCTTTGTGAGCCCATCCGGCGTACAGAAGTAAATTAAACCGGAGCCCTGGGTGGCCAGGTGACGGGAATTTTCGATTTCAACGTAATTGCTGATTTTTTTGAAGAAACGTTTTCTTTTTTTGTTTCAATATTTGGTGTTGATTAAAGACCTGCCATACGCTTTCGTATAGTACTGCCAGTACAAAGAATATACGTTAAAGAAAATATGATGCTCTATAAGCGCAATTCAGACTACGCTGTAATATACAAGCTTAGTTTTAGTATATACTAAACCTGAAACTATTTTGTTCAGAATCAGTTGGAGAACCGATTGACATATTTTTTACACCACTTTTTTTCATAATTTTAAATTTTGTTTCATTAGTTTTCTACCCATAACAGTTGACGGGAATAGACACCTTGAGGCTTGAGGCGGTCCTCTCGGTCAGTTTCCGTGTATTAGACAACCCCTGCATAGCACATCTCAGGCATTTCACACTTTAATGGGAACTTAACGCGACATAAACTAAGGTGTAACTTGGAGATTTACTAAAAAAAAACACATATTCAGGCAGTTCTGATGAAAATCTTGTTGGGGTGTCTCGGTTTTCGTATAAAGTAAAAACAAGGTTGTATAGCGTATAACAAATACTGTATATACAGCTCAACGATATCGCTCAGTGTACTTTTTATATGGACACGTTCACACAACGCTATGCTATAAAGTATTGGCTTGCTGAACGCGATAAACTTGAGCGATTCTCAGAGATATATCGTACGATTTTCAGGACCTCGCCCCGCCTCCTGCGGGCGAGGCGAGCAGGATCCGTCGCCCGACGGATCGCCGTCAAATAACTCTCTTCACATTTCCAAATAACAGTGATATAGAGGAATTCCCCTATAACCCTCTGGCTCTCATACAGGGTGTAAAAAGACCCATCGCATAGCCGTTATCTACGCACTCTGTACATCAAACTAAACTACATTGACCAAAAATAATTGCTGGGAAACGACTTTTATTTTTTGGCATAAAAAAAAACCTTTTTTTTTTGTAGAGCGCAATGTGTGGTTGTGGCGATGCCGCGCGTTTGCATGCGTGCAGCGGCCATACAGCTGAGCCAAGGCAGTCGTGTGCGTTTGATATTCGTTGCGTTTTTGTAACTTCAAATGCGTAATTTGTGAGGAAAAATTGAAAATTTTGATAGGGTTGTTTGGAAGAAAGTTTAGTATTATCACTTAGAATACGTTTCTGGAAAAAACTAAAAAAAAAAAGTGTACTTTGACCTTCAATATCTCCAAAACCAATGGTTTCCCAGGTATGGTCTGGTAGAAAAAAATGATCCCATTGATGGGTAGAATATGTGGTTTTAGTTATCGTTAAGGGTCTTTTTACACCCAATATACACACAACGGAACACAGTAAACTGCTTGGCGCCGGACTTTAATGTGATAATGGTAGCTAGCGAAGTGGACTGTATAGATCCTACCGCCATGCAAATTCACAACGATAACACTGACCAGATTTTCTGATTTTCACGCAAAAGTGTTACCACTTATACGAAGAAAAGACGTCTTTTAACTTACGGTTGTAGAGGGAACATTAATCTAATTTCTTATTCGAAACGTGGTCGAGGTCGCTCACAATGGACCTCATAAGAAGGCTCAAGGCCACCCAAAGAACAATAGAGATGGCTATGCTCCCTGCGTGATCATATCAGAAATGATGAGATCCGCTGGAGAACCAAGGTAACTGACATTGCTTAAAAAATTGCCAACCTTAAGTAGTAGTGGGCGGGGCACATTGCTCGCAGAACGGATGGCCGATGGGGCCGAAAGGTTCTGGAGTGGCGGCCACGTACCGGAAGACGCAGCGTGGGTAGGCCTCCCACAAGGTGGACCGATGATCTGGTAAAGTCGCGGGAATCCGCTGGATGCGAGAAGCATAGGACCGGTCGATGTGGCGATGCTTGGGGGAGGCCTATGTCCAGCAGTGGGCGTCTTTCGGCTGAATGATGATAATGATTTTATTTTTCCCTTAGGATTAATCCCATCTCACGGTAGCAACACTATTGATACCACCCAACCCCCTCAATTAAAGTGTCGTTGAATAATTCAGTACGATAGTGGACGATTTTTGACGCGAATGAAAAATTTAAATTACAGTATGAAAATTAATTTTAGTGGGCACCCAACCAGATATTATTTGAAAGGTCTGGATGGTCACAAAGAATAGTTATTCTTAGAATAGTAATTCCGAATAATTTTATATTGGAAGTTTTATCGTACCTATAACGAGAATTGGGAGACGCTATTATTAAAATGATATTTTTAATATATTTCTGTAAAATATGCTGCCTCATTGGTCTAGCGGTCGCAAACGTGACTACTAAGCGTGAGGCCCTGGGTTCGATGCCCAGGTCAGTCAAAGTTTTATTGCATTTTTCCGTGTGGACTTTTTCAGAAGCAGCCCCGAGTCTGGATTTGTGCCCGGTTAATGGCAACAGGCTCGACCCCTATTAAATTAAAAATAACGTCAAAATGAGGGTGTAATATACCTCTGCCAACCCTTCGGGGAATACAGGCGTGATCATAAGATGTTATGTTATGTGTTAAATTATTATCTATCATGTGCTAGGCGAGTTAAGTCTATCTTTTACCACGTTTTTGCCCACTACCACCTGTGATCTAACTCAAATGTAACAGCACGACCCACACACTTTCAGGCCGTGCGTCAAGTATTTATCAATTTTCTCTATCGTTAGAAACAAACCATTGATTAGTTAGTACTTAGTTATAAAGAAGTGGGGTGCATGAAAAGAGCCTCCACGAGTGATGATACTTAAGCACGTCCGGTGCACTCTGGGCAGTCAGCCCCGCTACCAACCTTGCTGACTGGCTAATCTTTTCACTACAGCATGAGCTATTTTCGTATAGCTCGTGTTGACACGAGAGAAAGAAAGAAAGTTATAAAGAGTAGTAGAGCTCTTTGCGAAAGAGTTTGTCCGGGGAAGTACTACCTCCATACCTATTTCTGCCACTTTGCAGCATCGCTGTGTTCTGGTTTAAAGGGTACATATAGAAAGCGTATACATGTAGAAAGCGGATTGGCGGCGCCGATCTGCCAATACTTGTCGGTGCTGGTCCGCGCAGGTAGTCTCTTTACTGTGGCACCGACAAGCTCCGACCTGCTCCGATCAGCGCTAGTAAGCCGTCATTTGTTGCTGTATTTGCGCGAATTTATATGTGGAACAAGGCGTATTTTTGTTAAAAATGCCAGCCCCTGCTTCTACCCACTTCCTTTATGTAGCAGTTACCTGCCCGGACCAGTACCGATAAGCGCTGGTAGGTCGGCGCTGGTTACATGCTTCCTTAATGTATACGCCCTAAGGACGCTGGTGAATTACAGGCACATGAGACTTTCCACCTTTGTCTCTAACAGCGATTACGCACTGCATCCGATCCGTATCCGTGAAAATAAGAATGTAAAAAACTCGGACCGAAATCGGATATTGCTTTGCGCACTGCATCCGATCCGAATACGTGAAAATACGAATCTAGAGTCTAAAAAACTCGGACCGAATTCGGATATCGCTTACGCACTTATCCGATCTCTGATCCAAATTCAAACAATTCAGGGGCCATCTTTGGCATATCCATTTGGCGTCCGATTTGAATCCGAGGTAATGCGAAAGCGTTCATACAAACAATACTACGGCTACTTCGGTCCGTCAATATTTCTTCCGAATTGGAAACTCACGGATGACGGAGAGAAATCGGATGACGGAAGTCGGATCTAGTGCGTCGTAAACTACCATACAAATAGTTCTATGAATACTTCGGAACGTATTTTCTCGGATTCGGATCGGATGCAGTGAGTAACCGCTCTAAGGTTTGCAACGCATCAGCAATCCTCTTGGTGTTGTAGGTGTCTATTGGCGGCGGTAACAACTTACCATCAAGTGAGCCGTCAGGTTGTTTGCCGAATTACTACATAAAAAATATTGCCTGCACACTGGTCGAATATAATTAAACAAAATAAATATATTTTTACTTTAAATAAAAAAGTAAAGTTAAAACCTTGATAGGTACAGTAAACGTTCATAAGTGCATTGGTACGCTAAGGTTTGTATTTCTATGAACACACGCGGTGCAGTCCGTATGTTTGTATGTGTAAGTGGTGTCTCGATACAGTACGCATACCACAGCCACAGAGTTCACACACTGTCATCGCGTCGCACTACACGAAACAAAAATATATTTCCGTCGCTTTTGTTATACACGCAGCATACGCATGATCTTGCTTGGTCGGTTCATAGGATTGCTAAAATTCGAAGACAATTACTAGGCATCGATAGCGGTAAGCGTAAAGCATCGGCATTGGGTGCGTGTCGGTTTAGGTTCTGATCTCATGATGCATTTTTTGTCAATGTTTTATTTTTGTTTGCAACAATAATATTTACCTAGGTGATAGTATTGCTATCTTTTTATTATTGTTATTGCAATAAAGGGTTTAGAATAAAAAATGCGTGTTAAGTGATAACAAAACAAAAATGTTTATTGTTCATTCATTTTAATTAATTAATTACATAAAGTTAAAAAACTGCTACAATTATTATATAATATATATTTATATAAATAAATATACTTCTAGTTAAAACAGTTTATTTTCTCATAAAGAACGATTCATTGAAGTAAAGTAGCTAATCAGTGAACTATGACAATCAGGCTTAAAATATTGTATCTTAGTATTAAAACAATATTGTGTTTTAAATAGTGGGTACTCTAATAAATAACTAGCAAATCTACGCAAATCTACCCACGTAAATATATCCAGTGCGGACTCGTTGTCACAATACAATTAAATTACACAGTAATACTTACTACTTTTATTTTACTGCGTGTGATCTCAAACCTCAAAGTTAACAAATCTTATTCATTAGGACTTATTGAGGTTATAGCTTAAGTATTCTTTTTCTTTACGAAAAGAAGATTGAAACTAAACCTCACATTTTAATCCATAAATAATCACGGAAAATATGGCGTAATATAATATTCATATTTAATAATTTTATAATAAAACAATTAATATTTTGTGTATCCCCCATTATTCTCGATACAGTCAAGAAGACGTTGACGCATGGAGCCTATGAGATTAAAACAGATTTCTGTTCCTCTTATATTTTCCCATATCTCCATGCAATGTGATTTTAACTGCTCAAGACACCTCTCATCCCGTGCTTCCCATCTTTGCACCATCAAACCCCATAGATTTTCTATAGGGTTGAGGTCAGGAGATCGGGCTGGCCATGGAATGACAGTTATCTCCGGGTGTCTGATAAACCACTCACGCACAGTGCCCGCCCGGTGAATTGGACAATTATCCTGGACAAAAGATATCTCCATAATCTCTTCAGCTGGATAAACGTTACGCACAGTAGGTAGCATGACGTCATTTAATACTTCCATATAAGTGACGCTATTGGCGCGTGGAGGAATAAATACAAGTTCCCCTGGCCCTGCTGCACTCATCCATCCCCACATATTGACCGTGATTCGCCCTGATTCCGTGTTAGGAACTATGTTTTTTTCACACCAGCGTGTATTATCTTTACGCCATAAATGAAGTCTTCCTTTTTGGCTCGATTTAAACGTTTTTTCATCTGTGAATATAGTAGTGGCCCAGTCGAAGTCTAAATATTCTTGTGCGAAACGTAAACGTTTTTGTTTATGTTTTTCCGTTAAAAAGGGTTTTTTAGCTGGTCTTCGGTGATGCAAACCTTCAGCGTGGAGTGCACGGCGAACAGTCAGTAATGATGTGTCGAATACTTCAGCAAAATGTCTCGTTGGTATGAAACCACTTCTTTCATATTCATTCACCATGTGACGTCGCTGCGCCTCTTTAATAAGCACCGGCCTTCCACTTCGCTCCCGACTAGCAAGGCTTCCCTCCTCCTCATATCTCCTAACCCACCGACTCACAGTATTTCTCTAAAACAAAAAAAGGAATACTGTTAGGCATCCATAAGCAAAATACTAAAACTGATTAGTTTGCTATTAATAATTTAGAAACAAAACACTATTAAAAATAAAATTATTACACATATTATTGTTATTCATCATTCATTAATCCAAATAAATAAACTTTAAAGTTATTTATAATCTTTTTCTTTTGTAACATCATGATTTTAAAACTTTATTTAAAAAAAAATTAAAATAAATGATCGAATATAGTTATCTTTGATAATCTTTGATGGCCCTTAGTTTTTTATCCAATAAAATAATTAAATCATAACACTCACACTCAGTCCGGTTTCATTAGATATTTGTGTTATATTGCATCCACTTTTACGCAGTGCAATAATATTCGCCCTCGCTTCGATATTTATATTTGCCTGCATATTGAAAATATTTAAACTTTAATAGATTCACACGTCACAAACCAACAATAACACCCAACCAACAACGTTCTATTCGATTTAGTTGGATGAGTCGTAACTGCGTCTGTCTACCTTACAGAAATCGAAATAATTTATTTAGTTTTTTGTGGTCTACCTACTAACTTTACTACACAAGACGAAAGAGACAACAACTAATCATTATCGAACTACTACGAGTAATTATTAAAACTACAAAAAGTCACCGCACGTGAGGTCTGAACCAACGGATCGCCATGATACGCACCTGAATGCGTTAACCGCTAAGCCAGGATGCTATCTGTTAAAATAATTGAAATTATGAACTACAATCAGTTGTAGACAATATTGAGTGTGTGTGTGTGCCTATAGTATAGAAATTACTAATTAAAGAAGGTCGTAAGTCAAACAAAAGTGTCAGTCTATTGCTTTGTGAGATTGCTAATGGACTTATGAACGCTACTGTACGTTCTAATTAACGAATAGCTCAAAGTTCGAAAATATTTCCTGCACGAGAAAATCGACCGCTAGCGCACCGGTAGCCGTGCAATAATTAATGCGAACCAAAATTCCTCTTGCGGTTTCACCAATAATCCACCTGGACGCACCCTATGAATAAAAATGTGCCATTACTCATTATTCACCTTGTTTCCCAAGAAGTGGGTTATCGGATAAACAATGTTAGTCGAAAAGGGGATACTAATCCCAAAGGGTGTTAAATTACCCATAATAATGAATAACTTTTGTTCTACAACTTTCCCCAAAAGTCAAAGGTTTAAGAAAAATAGCCGTTCAAAGATTTCATTAAAAATATACTAAAATCTATCTATCTTCAGTTATGATCAGCTGTGTTTACATTTTAGGTTATATTTGGGGTCACGGATTAGAAGCTCAATTTTTTTATTTGTAACTAAAGAAACAGAACAGAAAGAAACCCTAAAAAATGTTATATGATTCTTCAAATAATAATTTGTAACTATAAATAAAGTCCAATAAATAATTCGTGTTTTTCAAATCCCGGGATTAAAACGTCATTATAATTATTTCGGGATTTTAGAGGAGGTATTATCCACTCTCTGTTACTTCCTTCCTTGAAGTTTAGGTAAATATACTCTACCTATTCCGATCTCTGGTCATCAGTGATACTTTAAGTGGCCCACGGATTAGTACCCCCCTTTTAGGGGGCTAAGGGCCTGTTTCACGATATCTGAGTAGCCACAACTCACCGAATAAATTCAAAAATGAAACAGAATTTGTATGAAATTATCTGCCAAGTAATATAACGGGAACTTACTTGGAGGTGGTGAAACAGGCGCTAAGTGGAGTTTAAATAAAAAAAAAAAACTTAAATGGTAAAATACAATAAAAATCTTAGTAATTATAAAGGTATTTACAATTTTAGGTGCCTGTACTAGGATAAACCTGTGTCACAGGCGGCAGGAGTGCTTAAAGTATGGTACTTATAGGAAACATAAATTTTTAACAATATTATTAACATTAGTAATCTTAAAAAATACTTTATTAGTTACATAATGATAGACTATTCAAATCAATTCAAAAAAAAAAAAACAAAAAAAAATGTTTAAACTATTCAAGAAGCTTAAACGGACATTATGTGATGATTAAACCGGTATTTCTGTTTTTTCTAGCAATATCTACCTCGTTGGTCGAGTGTTTTCAAGCGCGACTACTGAGCGTGAAGACCTGGATTCTATCCCTAGGTAGGGCAAAGTGCTATTGGGTTCTTACCAGCGGAATTCCTTAGTAGCAGCCAGGAGTCTGGATTTTCCCGGTTGATGGCAATAGGCTTGCCTTGCATGGGACTTAAACATAACGGGGAAATGAGGGTGTACACCTTTGCCCAACCCTCAGAGAGACTCATTTCATGCAAAAAGGTTTCTGAAACGAGAGTTTTGCGCAATATTAATAAGTAGTACCTACAGTGAATGAAAAACATTGTGAGGACTGTATAGTTTATGGTCTGAGGTAATCGCGTGGTAATCTATGCTCGTTCTTTCTGTGTAGAAACAAGAACAAGACACTTTTGCTCTGCGCTGAAATAATTACAGACTGTTAATGTTCCTTTATTCATTCTCTTAACAAATTATTTTAATAGTTCTTTAAAATATAAAGGAATACATTTAAAAAGAATATGAAACAAGGTCCGAGCTGATAGCGGTCTGGGTTCCAGAGAAAAAAACCTCCTCACTATGCGTGCCGTGCCATGGAGAACTGTTTTCTCTGTATCAAGCCACCAACGAGCCTCATCAGATGTTAGTCGAGAATCTTAGCCATTAAACCATTAGCCGTAACGACTGTTGGAACAGTGATTGCTCATTCTACATGTCACCAACCTCGCATGCCAAGTCTTGATATTTAATTTTTTTATCCTTCTCGGCTTTCACAAGATTCTCGTCATGCGGGACAGTGATATCAACAATCATTGTGAGACGCTCTGATCGATCTATCACCACTATGTCAGGCTTATAGGAAACAATAGTCCTGTCAATGATAGATCGGTCCCAGTACAATGTGGCATAACAATTCTCGAGAACTGGGTCGGGCATACAATTGTAGTATGGCACTTCTGCGTCCAGAAGGTTGTATTTAAGAGCAAGGTGCTAGTGGATAATCCTAGTTACTAGGCTGTGCCTGTGCAAATACTCACCGTTAGAAAGACGAGAACAATTAAAGATAATAAAAGCGGATAGATTCACCGGGACAGTGGCATGCCCGACAGATGTCAACCATGCCGTCCTTCACAATATATTTCTTATAGTTGTTTGTCATCATCGTCCGTAATTGCAGAAATAAAAGCTTCGATTTTTCCAAAGAGATCAACGAATCGTAGCTAGGCTACAGACTTTAGAAAATCGACATAGGGCTCAGGAAGAGCCCGGTAAAAGCGTCTGTGAAGCTGCTTGCTCCGCCATGTCTCCTTGCGGCCTTTAGTATCAAGTATTACAGGCTTGCGCCAGTTCTATTTAGGCAAGGAGAACGGAGTGGTTGCTTTGTCCACTGCGACTATACCTCGATGTATCCCCTCAGTCCCCAGATAGATATGATTCCGTTTATTCATATCAAAATACATTTTTAAAATATAAAAATATAGTAGCCCATCGGTATCAGGAACAGGGTACATGCTATCGGTGGTTGGCCTCAGAGAGAGAAACTTCCTAACAATAGGCGCCGTGTCGAGAAGTATCACTTTCTGTATCAGGCCCTTGATCCAGCCGGCCAATAAAAGCCTCTTTAGGTGTTTTTCGAGGTTCTTGGCTATTAAACCATTGTCCGCAATGATTACCGGCACAATGACTGCTGAATCAACATCTCACCTGGCGAGAAGCTCGTGTGACAAGTCTACTTCCGCCAGTTCTCTTTAGCCAAGGAGGGCGGAATGAGTCCTTTGTCTACTACAACTACATCTCGATGTATGCCCACAGTCCCGAGACTGTTACTATTATTACCAATGTTCAGATAGCTACTAAAAGACCACCTATTATAGTTATCTTAAGTCGCTTACAAGAACCTGCCCAGGGGCCCAATTCTCCTAAAATA
The DNA here is from genome assembly GCA_905220435.1 of Amphipyra tragopoginis. Taxonomy (NCBI): domain Eukaryota; kingdom Metazoa; phylum Arthropoda; class Insecta; order Lepidoptera; family Noctuidae; genus Amphipyra; species Amphipyra tragopoginis. The sequence goes on along the minus strand of HG991997.1, from coordinate 26,401,843 downwards.
AATTGTTGCCAAACGCAATCGAACCACAACCGTCAGTCAGTTTTTGTTTTCGAAAACTTTCAAAATGTATAATTTTGTTTTTGTGTCAAACAATTTGATATCTTTTGAAATTGAGAACTGTCTGGATGAACGGTTCGGCCTTGGTTCGGTTGTGATTTATCAAGATATATTTTAGGAGAATTAGGCCCCAGGTTCCTCGCACTTGCCCCACGTTAGTGCATTATGCATCTAAAATTACACCCACACGTTCAACGTAAACTTGTTTGTTCATTTAGAAAATGATGTCCGTTATAAACGTCGGACTGTGCAAATAGAAGCAGCTTGGTTACCGGCTGAGCCTAAGCTCCGTTTATTTGAGTTGGCCGATGACTCGGTAGCTCGGTAGCTAGATGTTGCAATTCTGTCATATTTATAGCGGCTCTGTAATGTACTTAGTGTATGCTAGTTAGCGAGTTTATGTGCGAAGTTGTCCCAATATATAATATATATTTACTATAATGTCTAGCTTTATAGAAATTTATAGGAAGGTGGTGCTTTGCCTAAAATTTGTGACATATTAATTTGTGTTATATGATATGTTCGTAGCGGGGTTATACAGTTAGGGTCGATTCAAACTAGCGCAGAGTCGAAGCGCGTCGAAGCGTTAATCTGAAATTTAACATAGCAAATTCACCCTTATCTACACAAAGTAATGCACATATTTTTTCTGAGATAAAAAGAAGATGCGCGAATTCACGCGCTTTGACGGAATTCCAACGCTGATTGGTGTGCGCGCGTTTGCTCGCACCCAAACGCCAACCCAACGCGTCGTCACTAGTCAGTCGGAATCGGAAACTGACCTGTGTCGGAGTTAATCACTGGAGCAGTATGTAAAAGCGTGCGCATGCGCGCGAATTCACGCGAATACACGCGCATTCGTGCAACTTCGCTTAAATTGTGAAGAATTTGACGCTTCGATGCGCTTCGACTCTGCACTAATATTAATTGATCCTTAGTTCCTGATGCTACATTGTAATCTGTAATGTGTCGAGCAGATACGGCCGTACACCCTTTTTTCGAAGCAACTCAAGGCACTTTAAGTCCCCTACATCTTTGTAACAGATGAGAGCGAAAGCCTGAAAATTACGTCACAGAGAGTTAGTTAAGTGGAAACTAGGAGGGATCTAGCGTTGGCATCTCATATTCTAGGAGTGTTTCGGGGCCACATTAATAATCCGGGAGTGCTGCAGTGGATAGGCTTGTGTGTGCCCGATGGGTACGTGCAGCGGCGACGACGACCCAGCTTGTTCGCGGTGCCGCGCGGTAGAACTAAATTGTTGGACAACACCCCTCTCACGCGAGCAATTCACACACTTAATTTGGTTGCTGGCAAATTAGATTTATTTTCTTGTTCACGGAGCGAGTTCGCAAGGGTAACATTATATATCATATATTATGTTATTTATGAATCATGTAATTGTTAGGTTTTTATGTTGTAAATTATGTATTAATTGATATTTAACGGATTAACTGCACTACCGAATTGGGAGACTGTAATGGTAGATGTAAGAATGTAAATAAATAAATAAATAAAAAAAAAATTAATGTATTTAACTAAATTGCTAAGGTCGAAAATATTTTGATAAAAGAAATTCCAGACTTGGCTTCACATAACTTTAAATAAAAGTAAATACCGATTTCAAAAAAAAACTAAAAAGAGTAAAATAATTACCATGATATAAAATTAACAGTTTCAGAAGTCGCTGGCTTTTATTTGTTTCAGTGTAGAATTGCACCGATTTCTGAAACTGTTAACTTTATATTATGTAATTATTTTACTCTCTTTAGTTTTTTTTTTAATCGGTTTTTACTTTTATTCAAAGTTATTTATTAAATACGATTTAGTGAAACCACAAACCAAAACGCCATGTAAGTATAATATATTTTTTGTTTTAGTTGATTTTTTCAAAAAGCCCTGAATCAATTTCAGTAAAATTTATATGGGACCATTTCTGAAGTATGGCCTACCAAACAAAAAAAGAATAATCAAAATCCATTCATAATTGGCGGAGATATCGCGTAACAAACATACAAAAAAAACATTCAGACGAATTGAGAAGCTCCTTCTTTTTGAAGTCGGTTAATTAGATCTCAGAACCGTTAACGGCAAAAGAGTCGCATGGCTTGGCTTTTTTCATAATCATCATCATTCAGTCGAAAAATGGCCAAAAATGTCCAAAAATGTCCATGTTGCCATAATCACCACGCTTGGCAGGCGGGTTGGCGATCGCAGTATGTTTGTTAAAGTACTCAGAGAACGCTGCTGCCCATCCTCTAGTGAATCCCTTAGTCGCCTTTCACGACACCCACATGAAGAGATGAGGTAGTGCTATTCTTTACGTCCACGCTGGTTGACTTTTTACGTGAAAATTTCTGATAGGATTCAGTTTACGTAAGCCAGGAAACTTTTCCTAAGTCATCAATTAATTCCAATCTCATGTAATTTTTTGTCTAAGTTTTATTCAATTTAACGCTAGCCAACGCAGCTAAAACCGATGTTTAAGTTAGGGCTAACTTCCGCACTGTGAAACTAATTACAAAGTTTCCGCTACGTTTTTCCTGGTCGTTTCATAGTTTGTACAAGTAAGTGTTAGGTAATAACTTGTATATAAAGAGAGAAAATAGAATAAAATTCAATATTTTAGTTTAATAATAATAATAATCGTTTCAGGGGGCCCAGCTAGTGAGCTGGCGAGTCACCGTCTGCCAACACAATTCAATTTTAAATTTGAAAGGCAGACGCCGTTTTCTTCCGGCAATAGAAGTTATCCAGTCCACCTAACACCCCTTCCCATAGACTAGATATTTTTCACCATAGTTTACAATAGTCTTGCACCCACCTGGGACGGTCCATGACTGTACTCCAATAGTGCAGCCGTGGATAGTCCCCGGTTGGTGCCCCACCCCATTTTAGATTAAAGTTCTCAAAAGGGGCCTCTTCGTGTTAGACCTGTGTCCCCGTGTATGCTTTCCAAAGGACCGGACATCTTCCGCACGGAAGATGAGCCGTGACTAAAAAGAGATACATGGAAATAATAATAGCTATTGTTGCCAATAAGCCTGACATCGTGGTGATAGATCGATCAGAGTGACTCATTTCGCGGGCAAGAAAATGATGATACACTAGCTCTCGTCTATCTTTTCTTAGATAGGGTCGGCTTCCATTCTAACCACTGCTATTTGACACAGCGAATGATACGTGATTCGAAAGCGTGTTCTTTCATGATTTTTTCACGTACCGTGTTCTTTCTATACTTTCTTTAAAATAATACCAATATGTTGTACATTTTTGATGGTAGTCAAATACCCTATTCTGTTTTTTTACTTTTATTGTGTTTTTATTTTATAATTGTATTTTCTTGTATTATGTTTTATGTCACTGTGTGTTGTGTTTTCTTTTATGTACCAAATAAATGTCTTATCTATCTAACGTTTTTTTTAATTTAAATTCTTAATGTTTCTTTGGGAAAGTTGTTTGTTATCATGAGTATAATCATGTGTTAAAGTATCGGGCACTAATTACCAGTCACCCTATATATTGGTATCTTAAGATTATATTGATTGTCAGACAATCAGTGACAGTGTCAGACAGTCAGTGGGTAAATCCCATAGTTTACACAAAATCTTGAGCGAGTTACACAGAAGTTAAGGCCAAGATATAATCTTTCAGGGTTTGAATAAAATTAAAACATTTATTTCAAAGAACGACTTCTGTTTTATAGACTCCGACGAACAAATTGAGCAATAACACAAAAACTGTGTCGAATCAATATCACATGAGTTGTAACTTAAGGCGGAGTTATGACATGTTCACATGAACTGTGTGTTTTATTGCAGTTGGTAAGCGATGCACAGATTTGCTGTTTATGATCTAGACGTCGCCGTTGCGTCATCGCATCTCGGAAGCTATGGACTGTATCGTACGTCTTGTTGATAGCTACGTGAATGCTGTTTTTTAAAACGAATTTTGAGGAAGAAGTTAAGATATCAAACTATATTTAAACAGTCAGCATATTTTCGGCAGCGAAAACTGCAACTCATTTGTCAGATATACTCCAAGTGGACGAGTTTCTCTCTCTCTTTTAGAACAAAGCAATACAAAATTAAATTTCCTTTATTAGCAACCAAATGTGTCTCAACACAAAGGAGCTCTGTCTCTTGAACTAAGTAACAACCTATATCTCAGGTGCCTTCCCAATTACTTAATTCTAAGTTCTATATTCGCTAAGTACATTTGCTTTCCAATATTCCTTAGTGATTATTGATGGTAGGTACTCGTGGCGATGTGGCGATCACTCTCAGATCATGATTTGATCGAAAGGATTCCAGTCCATCCAAAGATTGTCTGAAAGAGATCGCCTTGTGTGATAAGACCGCCCAATGTGCATTTTTATTTAAATGTATATCCAATAAAGAGTATGAAGTGCCTCCGCTGCCGGCGCCGGTTGCCATTACGAGTGCCGGCACCGGCTGCCAAACTGGCTGTCGGCGCCGACAGCGACACTGTTTTTTACACCTTCAAGGCCTCTTCAAACTCTTCATGAGACGACTATTCGTCACCCACTTTCATTTTCACAATAAAAACAAATAAAAAACTTAAGGGGATGTCTGTAAGGTTGTTTGGGTTTCCAAAGCAGAGTTGACGCTTATTTCTTTCTGCAGGGTTTAAATAACCTAACACGATGGAGATGACGCCCTTCGAACCTAACCTATTCGTGTCGGGGTGCCCCAAACAAACGAGCTCGCTTCGCTCGCTCTTGAAATTAGTCAGTTGGAAGACAAGTAACAGTATTTAGCCCAAAATCTAACCTACTTCTCAACTAACATATCTACCAAACAACTTATTACCGCCGTCGTTTTCCATTTTAGGTGCCGGCAGCCGATGTTTTTAATTTCTGTTGCCGGCAGTAATGTAGTGCCGGTTCCCAATGGCATTATTTTTAGATGCCGGTACCGCCGCCGGCAGCGGAGGCACTCCCTAAAGAGTATATAAATTAATAAATGTATGACTGTTTTAGTTACATATTTTTATTATTTTAAAATTGTATGACCTATTTAAATTTGAAAAACAGTCACTGCACAAAATGACCGTCTATTCAGGGCCTTATACTCAGACAGTTATAAATCCTTAAGAAATTAAATATTTGACACATGTGTAAGATGTTTCGGAGTTCGATGCAAAAAAATGCACAAAAAACTTGTTAAAAAATAAATGGAACATGTGGTTACAGGGAACGTGTTACTGTTTATTAGGGTTACGTTAACGTTTGAATTATGGCCAGGAATAATTATTATTTCTCTTCAAAAATAAGTTTCATGTTGCATTTGAATTTATCGTTTATTTTTAAAAACAGGTAAGGACTAGAAGGATTTTGAATAAGATGCCAATAACATATTTATTTTGATAACATGTAATACAAATAAGACAAACACCCAAATTAGAATATTCGGTTATAATCATAATACAAACACAGAATTTTTACTTTTCTGCACTTAAATGTTGTGTATCTATGAATAATATAACTCTTTCATTAGTAACTGCATTTAAAATTCAGTCTTAGGTCCTTGGCATGAGGATCAATCTCTGATTTTAAAAAGAAAGTTAAATAAAGGGCTGAATTCGATTCAGTAGCAGATTTTATACATACTACTTTCAGGGTTCGCGTTTATAATGTAAATTGAACTCGTCCATTCTAACACATATTCATTTACATTATTACATACTTGTATGAAAATAAAACATCCAAAATTAAAAGAAAACAACCCACCAGCAAGAACGAACCAGAAGTTTTGGCTCCAGCGACAAGAACCCTCTCACAATGCGTACCGTATCTGGAGAACTACTTTAATGTATTATTTGTACATACATACATTCTAAGATGTACATGGCGTTAGCTAAACGCTCTGACTGAGCCAACAAACTTACTATCAAGGATTCACAAGACTGCGCAGAGTGAAGTGGTTTCAGAAGGCTGGCAAATGCTGGCAACAAGCCGTAATGGTGCTTAGTGTTATATTGTTACGGTCTATAATCGTTGGATATATTTATAAGTTATGTATTAATATTAATTAACTAGCTATTAATGGTAATAAAAATAGACCAATGTACTGAAAAGTATTATTCATCATCATCATCATTCAGCTGAAAGACGTCCACTGCTGGAAATAGGCCTCCCCCAAAATGGGAGTTTGCCGTAATCGCCACGCTAGGCAGGCGGGTTGGCGATCGCAGTACGGTTGTTAAAGTACTCAGAGAACGCTGCTGCCCATCCTCTAGAAAATCCCTTAGTCGCCTTTTACGAAACCCACTGAAAAGTATTACTAGATCAAAAAGAAGGAGTGTCCAAATGTAATTTTTAAACTGGTTACCCTAGTGTTAAATGAAGTCGGATTTAATATTTTGAAGCAAAACATATCGTTAGTGTGAACGGCAAAATATTTGGATTTCAATCAGTTTTTTTTTTAATTTCTGCTTATACGGCCTCTTCCAAGATAATATAAAAAAAAATGTATGAAAGTACCTAAATAAAATACCTAGGTATGCATTATGATTTGGAAGTTAAAGTAGTGTTACTTTAACTTTTGATACATCAATTCTGTGATTCGTAGATTAATAATGTATTTTTTGACAACTAGTTACTTTGTGTTTCTTAGCTTTTATGGTTTTTAGGGTGCATTAAAAGAGGGGAGTGCGTCCGCTGCCGGCGCCGGTTGCCATTACGAGTGCCGGCGTTGGCTTCCAAACAGGCTGCCGGCGCCGCGCCAACTACATACACTGTTTTTCTTACACCTTCAAACTCTTCTTGACACGATTATTCGTCACCCACTTTCATTTTCACAATAAAAACAAATGTAAAAAATAAGGGGATATTTGTAAGGTTGTTTGGGTTTCCAAAGCAGAGCCGATGGAGCCGTGCTGTGCGGGGCTCCTATTTCTGTCTGCAGGGTTTAAAGTAACCTAACACGAAGGGGATGACGGGGGCTTCTTCGTCTTCTTCTTCTTTGTTCGCTCGCTTCGCTCGCTCACTCTAGCCCCTGTTATCCCCTTCGAACGTAACCTATCCGTCTCGGGGTGCCCCAAATTACCGAGCTCGCTTCGCTCGCTCATGAAATTAGTCACTTGGAAGACAAGTTACAGTGCTTGGCCGAAAATCTGACCTACCTTTCAACTAACATACCTACCAAACAACTTATTACCGCTGCCGGTGTCCATTTTGGGTGCCGGCAGCCGATGTTTTTAATCTCGGCTGCCGGTAGTAATGTACCGCCGGTTCCCAATGGCATTATTTTTGGGTGCCGGCGCTGGCAGCGGAGGCACTCCCTTAAAAGAGCGCACACAAGTGACGATGTTTAAAACCACCCAGCGCACCCTGTGCAGTAAGCCCCGCCATTGCTGACTGACTAATCGTTTCACGACTGCATGTGTTATTCTTGTATAGCTCGTGCCGATCTCTTACATAAAAGTAGAAGGATACTTTGTGCAATTATATCAACGTTTACCGATTATTATTCTTCTTAAACCCATTTTCTATTCCTTCGTTGCACGTACTACATAGCCGTATCTAACCACGATGACCGAGAGTGTCAAAAAAGCTTTTTTAGTGTATGGCATAACGTCACGCACATGAACGTGTTAGATAAGGTCTTTTAGATGTAGAGTAAGCACTATTTATCATACATAGACTAACAAGTTCACACGTCCCTTCATTGTATATGTAGGTAGGATAATTGAATAAAGGGAGGATAATCATTCAGTGTGTACTTGAAGCTTGTTATTATATTACTCCCTCGTCCCCACATTACACTTTCGATAAACCCAGTTTTAATTTTAACAACATTTCGACCGAATATGTATATAAAAATACAACAGTAAAATTACATGTCAAATTAAGAAAACACATACCCCATAACATCCAAACGAAAACAGACGGAAACGCCAACAAAATTACAATAAACATTTTTTCCTCTCCACAAAAATATTGAAGTCATACAATAATATCAGCACCTCGTATCCGGACCATAAACTTGCTAATGTATTCGTTTGTGGACGCACCATTTACTGTTATGAACGCGGTTTCCTTGCCTTACGCCGTATTTATCCCGTACTGCGTTGCACATACTGAAAAACAAAGTAATAATGCTGTTCTTAAAATATCGTTGAGCAAGTGAAGACTTTTGTAAGGTAAATCTAGAAGAAAAAAGGGAGGTTAAATTGGATCTGGAAGGTAAAAAAGTAGATAAGGATCAAATCCGGATAGAAGTGTTTCGAATAGTTGTTGTTGTTTTGGGCACGGAATTCATCCCAGAGAAGGTTTTAATGCAGATTGCTTCAATGCTAAAATCGGAGAAACAATGAAAAGGTCAGTAAAAGTAGAATTGGGACTTTAGAAGTCCCGCAAAAGCACTAAACCGTCGTCTACATAAACTACAAGAGTTTTCACACCCGCAAACATAAGTTTGCACGTTGCTAAGAAATCATAGCGAAGTTGAAATGCCCCGCGGAACAGTACCGCGTATTTTTGGCACAAAAACAAATGAGTGCAGTTAAATTTTAAATACGTTGTAAATTTTTGTAAATGCACTTCCCTGTTTTGATATTGGGATGATCTTTATTGCTCTTCTGAAGGGTGTTATTGATGTTCATGTGGTATATTTGGGCATTGTAGCTCGCCACAAAGCGCTCATAAATCGCCAAAGGGTTCGTAATAGAAGAGGCACTGAGACAAGCCTTTCGTTTTGATATAATGCAAGTCCGTAACACGTTATTGGGACTAGTTATAATTAGCTGGTTCACCTGTCATCTAAGGGTTATCAATTGAAGTCTGGCCGGCTTGCTACAATCTGCACAGCATGCTTTGGGTTACAATTTCCACTTACCTACATTTTTGTTTAACTAACAACATATTGACAACACCAAAATTGGCTTAAATCACACGCTCTCGAAGTTCACTTACCGGAACTAATTCTGCACAACACTATTTCGAAGGTTATTATAAATGTTCATGGTAGTGATATAGTTTCCCTATATAAAGGTTTTGGGAGCCATAAAGGACAATTGCCATGTTCGGGTCGTGCAAATTGTATAAATTTGGGCACGGGTTCTAGAGTGCTTACGTTCGATGGGATATCTTGTCAGTTATGGACTGCCGTGGTGTTTAATGTTATTACATACGTGAGACCCAGTAGTGTTTTCGGTATCAGTGCATCTTTTGATAACTTTGTTAGTGATAGTAAAGTGTATACTAAAATCATATAATAGTTTACTGGAGCTCGAAGTAATATTCAGTTTTGTCTACCTAGCATTTTCTCATTCTAATACAACAGTGCTTATGACATCAAAAGCGCACATCCAGTGATCTTAAATAAGATATGGAGAGCTTTTCAACAACTGTTATTTTTATTTTACTTTTATTCTTTGACGTGGTCGCGTTTGAATATAATTGCACCTGATATTAAGCGAAGACAGGGTCTAAGATAAAGCACATGAATCCACGTAATCAAAGATAAAAAGAGATTTCCTTATACTCCTCTGGCTCCCTTGCCGGCTTGGTGCCGGACTTTAATGTGAGGGTGCTAGCTAGTCAGGCGGACTGTATAGATCCTACCACCAAACGTGCTGGGTTTTGTTGAATTTCACAACACGCGGCTATTCCCAGCGTGCGGTGAGGAAGTTTTATATTTATTTATTTATTGCACAATTCAGTTTACAGAGAACTTATAGAATAATTATCTCAAACATACATAGACCCTGTAAGGGTGTTGCAAGGCATACAATAATAGTACCTACTTATTTGTAAGTTATTAAATTATTAGAAAAATAAACATCACATTAAAATTAGGTTACATTGGCGATTACACATTATATTACTTAGGTGTAATAGGAACATTATATACATATTCTGGCCCGTCCCCTATTATGTATATATTATAGTATGCACTGTTATGTTTCCAGAATTCTGTAGCACAGACAGTTGCTCATTTAAAAAAAAACCTTATTGTCCACTGTTAAATCATCCATAAGAACACAAATAGAATGGTACATTCTGAATTGTGATAGCTATGCCAACAGCGTTCAAACAAACCGTAACATTGAATACGCATCTCAATAAGTGTTGAGCTGAAAACTTTACAACTACGTTCAGCTGATAATGCAGTTTTACAATGTTGCTACAAATTCGTACAATGTTACATGGACAGACTCCAACTGTTGTCGCTTTGTTTATTGTTTTAGCTTATGGGAATTAGGTTTTGCTGTGTTTTAAGGTAATAGACACGATTGTGTTAATTTATTTTTATAGAGACTAGAAAGGTGAAAATTGTTTATTGTATGTTCTTTTGGTCTACAGGAAAAGTAAGGCTTTTGATAGGTTTGATACAAACTATGTCGTCAATAGTGTTGATATATCGATCATGCACATTCGGAAAACAGTTGATAAAATTGAATTATTACAACATATTCAGTAATAAAAAGTTAATTTAAAGGTAAAGAAATTACGCTCCATTATGTTGCATATTCATATTACTAGAACACTCAAGGAAGATTCGATAAACCATTCCACCTTTTTATTTCTTCGCTCTTATAATGCTAATAACAACAATGCATTATACTTACAAGGCAGCACTTAACCCGGCCGGTTCAGATTTACTGAGTGCAAGTGTAAAGCAGTCTTTATTTATTTATTTATTTATACTTCTATGCACTATGGTGGTACATAAGGCGGACTTAATGCCATAAGGCATTCTCTACCAGTCAACCTTTGGGTTAAAACGAAAAGCATCGAAATAGGTACCTACAGGAAAAAATAAACAAAAATGAGATGACAATTTCGAACTGAATATAGTACAACTATGCTCACATCATGTGTAGTATCAAACGATTACTACACATGTATGATGTCTTAACTGGTTCACTGTTCAGATAGCAGACACAATAGTTAAACAATGCCGATGTTCATATGTGATTCACGGGACAGGGACAGAGTTAAGCATAGTTCCCGGCCGTGGTTCTGTCCATGGTCGGGAGCGAGAGTGTGTGGGAAGCCATCGCAGCCTTCTGCGAGGAGGTGATGGCGACCAAAGAGGAAGCGGAGAGAGAGAGAGGCAGCTGCCACTCTCCCTTCCCGCGCCAGACGCACCGGGCGCCGGAGGGCGCGCGACATCTCCGGCCACCGTAGTGTGTGGCCTGCGGGCGGCGGGTTAGGGGACCCATCGCCCGACCAGTAACAGGCCCGAGAAGGTGGTGCGCAGACGCGGGGCAAGGCCCCACAGAAGGAGAGGTCCGCCAGGGGCTGGCGAACCATGCAGCTGCGAATCCCGCGACCCCGGCTAAGGGTCAGGAGATGGAACACCGTGGGTTTTTTAGCCGGTAAGAGTCCGGCATACCCCTTCGCTTTCCCCCAGCGAAGGGCATCCATGAGGAATACAAAAAAAAAAAAAAAAGTGATAAGTATAGTTTGATCACAACCATCACACTCATTGAAGCCTTTCATCTATGGGTTACATTCATAAGGCACAAATTGTGGTTATATGTACTACATCTAGAAATCAGATCCGTTCAGTTGCAGATAGATCTTCAAGAATCTCTTACTTTACTAGTTCTATGTTCTTAACGGCACTACATTACCATTAAGTTATCTGAGCTTAAAGTAAACCTATCAAATCTAACTGCATATCCAAAAATATTCCATTCACAAATCTCAATACATCAGAACCAAATTAAAGAACATTCAGAATTTAACAATCGTAAAAATATCTCGATTTATTCTCACTTTATTTCATGGTTTGACAGATAGTGTTGGGTACATTGTGCAAATCCACCCTCATCATCTTCAATAGCTACATAGTTTTGCTATTCGAAAATCAATCTTATTGCTTTAGAAATAAGCTTTCCAGTATTTGCAGTTTCAGTTTTGAGACCGCAAAACTATCTTTGCACTGCAATAGTTGGTATTCCAACCACGTACGGTTAGCATAGCCCCTGAATAGATATCTACTAAAATGATACGGCCCTCTCGATGCCAATAAAGCCTGATTTATATAAAATACTTGCAAATCCAGTTGGAATTTTCGAAAATTTTCCTTTATCTCTTATGACGATCGCTTTTGTCTTCGTCTTGTTTGTGACGAAGGAATATATTTGAGATTGAAAGATTTTGTTGATGCTAGTGAAGCGCACTGGATCATTCGGAAACAGAACTTCTTTTATTTTTACGTCAGTTTTTCGGGATTGCATTATTATATTCCATGATAAATTGGATGTTATGAAAACTATTATAAAATTCATGTTATTAACTGGTTTTCAAACATTTAGATTTTAACTTAAAATTCCTAGACATTTCTATACCGTACGAGAAAAAGAATAATCTGCCCATTGTTATCAATTTTTTTGTTTTGTTTAAGAATAGCCAGCCAGTAGGTACATTGTTTTTGAGGCGGGTACCAAATACCACCTTGATGTGCCACCTATACGACTGAACGACGTTCCACTTGAGCGAGTGAAACAATTTTAAATACCTCGGTCACTTGGTCACCACTGACCTTAAAGACAATGCTGACATCGAAAGGGAACGGAGGGCTCTGTCCGTAAGGGCGAATATGATTTCCCGCAGATTTGCACGTTGCACTTCAGAAGTAAAAGTGACTCTCTTTTATAGCATTTTGTACGTCATTCTACACGTGCAGCCTGTGGGAGAAATATTCGCAGACGTCATACGGAGCCCTCCGTGTCCAATATAATAACGCGTTCAGAAAACTGATGGGGTTGCCTTGGCGTTGCAGTGTGTCAGAAATGTTTGCAGCGGCGCATGTAGACTGCTTTTATACCACAATACGCAAGCGCGCTGCATCACTTGTGGGACGAGTTAGAGCCAGCTCCAACAGGGTCCTGAACATGATTGCTGACAGAGTGGATTGTCCGTATGTAGTTTACTGCTGTCAGTTACATGTACCAAAATGTATGTATTACTAACACATAGGTATAAGTAAATTGTAACTAACCCTATATGAGTCTTGTGCTCGAAATAAAGAATTTATTATTATTATCCCACTGCTGGGCACGGGTCTCTTCTCAGAATAAGAAGGATTAAGGCCTTAACCCACCAGGCTGACCTAGTGCAGGTTGGTGGACTACACACTCACCATCAAGAACTTTTTAGAGCCCTTTCAGGGATGCAGGTTTCCTAACGATGTTTTCCTTTGTAGGATCATTTTATCATCATCATCTTCATACGTCATTTTTATTTTATTTATTCCAATTTTGAATATGAGATGTTCAAAAACGATGTGGCCTGTGATAAAAAAGGTTTAATATAAATAAAAAGAAGGTGAAATGAGGATGATGATGAAAAAGTGATCCAACACCTTCACCGTTACTAAAGAGGTAATAAAATTCTGATCTGCACATGAATTCGAAAAGTCAGACGTGCAGACCGGCATCCAACTCAGACTGAGTTGGATGTTGGTCTGCACATAGAGGATGTAAGAGAAAGTGATGTCAAAACACAGAAAACTCTTCCAAATCAATATTCTGCGTACTCAAATAATAATGGAGACTAAATATTTTACTATCTGCATCATATACAATAGGTACATCGATCTATGTTCCAGGAAAATGTTAATGTGGTTATGTCAATTTTATGGTAATTTCACAGAATGTGGGGGAATAATATTTCCATTAAGTGACACGTGGCTTTTCACTTTACCGTGCAGTAGTATGGAGCAAAGATTTTCTCTCACATTTCGAAAATCAATTTAGCATTGTTATTTGTTTGTGAAATTATTTTGATCTGCCTAGTCTTTTCTCAATTATATTAGGGTCAGCTTCCAGTTTAACTAGATGCGGCTGAATATTAGTATTTTACACGAAGCGACTGCCATCAGACCCTCACACAACCCAGTTACTAAGTAATGCCAATATCATGAGGTTAGGTCGGTTGTTAGACTGACACAGATATTCGTATAACACCCCGTACTGCAATTTAACGTGCTGACCGAGGCTGGCGTCCACGGATTAACCGCGGCAAGCACAGCTTAACTTTGCAAATAATATGATCCACGCAGTTGTTAATTAGCCACGAGCCCCTTTGTGTAATTATTATACAAGGTTAGTCAGAAAGGGGGTACTAATCCAAAAGGGTGTTACAGTACCCATAATAATGAATAACTTTTGTTCTACCACTTTACCCAAAAGTCAATGGTTTAAGAGAAATAGCTGTTCAAAAATTACTTAAAAAACATTCTAAAATCTATCTATCCTCAGCTATGATCAGCTATGTTTACATTTTAGGTCATATTTGGGGTCACGAATTAGAAGCTCCTTTTTCTGAATTTGTAACTAAAGTAGGGACGAAGAATATTTGAAAAACCTAAAACAATAATTATTTTACATGGAAATAAAAATTGTCGAATTTTGAAATTTTAACACTTGCTTTAAAACCGTCATCAGTGATACTTTAAGTGGCCTGCGGATTGGTACCCCCTTTCTGACTAACCTTGTAGTATAGTAATTTTTGCGACCTCTTCGTGCATTTTCCCAGGCTAAAGCTACCAGTTACCAGTACATACTATGTACTACTTATAACCAAAATTGCCTTTTTTTGGGACAACAACTAATATCCAGTTTTCAGCTTATCTAAAGCATTATTCGTATTAAAGGAACTTATCAATGTCGTATACTCCAACACGTAAGCTGAGTTCCAATCGCTAACTCTCACTCACAAAAGCAAACTTCTCACAATGAATATGAGGAGTTACAACTTAGTTGAAAGAGTTACAGGAATATTAATTAAGTTTTACACATTAATACGCACATAATATGGGCCTTGTGATATCACTTTATGCAGAAGTACAATCGCCAAGAACTTATGGAATTTATTTGCGATTTCATAGGTTTAGTTGTCTTACACGAAGAGACCGAGAACGACTGGAAGCTTTTGAAATTTGGTTCTGGCGTCGGATGGAAAGAGTGTCATAGACAGAAAAAGTAACCAATGAAGAGATTCTAAGTAGAGACGAAGAGAAAAAGCAAATTCTAGAACATAATATAGAAAGAAAAAGGAGGAAAATGATTTTACTGATAATGAAGGTTGGAGGCTGAGTTATCCTCGTCCGTGGGAAGGCATCCTTAGTTCGAAATCCCACACGTAGTCCCCGGGTGGTGCCAATCAGGTGACAACCTTTCGCTTGGTGGTAGGATCTTTATCGGCCCGCCTGGCTAGCTACCACCCTCGCATTAAAGGCGCCAAGCAGTTAATTGTGTTCCGTCGTGTATGTGCGAGCCAGAGGGGTATAGGGTAATCCCTCTATATCTCTGTTACTTGGATTCGTGTGCTTCATCTTAGACTCTGTCTGGGCTTACCATCAGGTGCGACGAGGGTCAAATGCGACCAAGTCAAGGAATAAAAACAAGATTGGTCACTTACTGCGACACGACAGCTTTATAACCAACGTCATAGGAGGTAAATTAGAGGCAAAGAGAAAACCAAGTAGACCAAGAAGAAAGTACACAGACCTTCATTCAGCTAAAAGACGTCCACTGCTGGACATAGGCCTGCCCCAAAAGGGGGGAGGGTTGCTGTAATCGCCACGCTTGGCAGGCGGGTTGGCGATCGCAGTATGGTTGTTAAAGTACTCAGAGAACGCTGCTGCCCATCCTCTAGAGAATCCCTTAGTCACCTTTTACGACCCCACGGGAAGAGATGGGATAGTGCTATTCTTTAAGTCCGGCACTACACGAGACATTGGTATACAGACCAATAGTAGGAAAAGACGAAGTTTAATAACGTACAAAGAAGTGAAGGAATTGGCTTTGGATAGAGAAAAATGGAGATTGCTACACCGACAAGTGCCCAGCACTTAAATTTTGGACGATGGAGTTGTCTTTTAACGCTGTGGCAATGCTTTGTTCATGTGCCACAGCAATGTGCTGGGTGATAGCCGATTTGCTCGGATGTAACGCATATTTAACAATTTTTTTTTGTTTTCTGTGGGCCTATTTTATTTTTACTTTTTGGTCATTTTTGGTGGTTAAGTGCGTCACCTTAAGATAAAAAGAAATCTGTTTTCTTTCTTCTTGTGATTACGTTTACTTTTGTGAGTCGGCTTCCAGTGTAACCAGATGCAGCTGAATATAAGTATATTACATGGAGTGACTGCCATGAAACCCTCGCAACCCAGTTACTGGGCAAGATCATTCTACGGTAAGACCACATTCTAATGATGCAAAACACTCGTCATCACTATGGCGGGTGTGCATAAAAATAGCCTCCACGAGTGACGATATTAAGCATGTCCGGCGCACCCTGGGCAGTCAGCCCCGCTACCAACCTTGCTGAATGGCTAATCTTTTCACTGCCACATGAGCTATTTTCGTATAGCTCGTGCTGACACGAGAGAAGGAGAAGATCACTATGGCTTCGATTTTCATAAGTCAACAATCTATATTATATGTATTAACAATATGTCTTCTCCATATACAATTACTATGTACCATG
This sequence comes from Amphipyra tragopoginis, assembly GCA_905220435.1. Taxonomy (NCBI): domain Eukaryota; kingdom Metazoa; phylum Arthropoda; class Insecta; order Lepidoptera; family Noctuidae; genus Amphipyra; species Amphipyra tragopoginis. The sequence goes on along the minus strand of HG991997.1, from coordinate 26,385,314 downwards.
TAATGAATATTGTTGGCCAGCCAAAATCAAAGCCATAGCGGTTACAAGTGTGTTGCGGAATTAGAATGCAGTTGTCAGACTTTCAGACTTCTTGCTAGCCGTAACGAATGCCATTAGCTATGTCTACGCAGTGCGCTTACATGTTCATCTTGCGTCTTCGTCTGAGGCATGCGTGAAGCGCTATAGCGCATGCAATAGCGCATGCCTACATACTAGTTTGACAAAAGCGCATGCCCCTGAACACGCTAATCCGTCTATTGTATGTCGACTGACGACTGACCGAGGCGAACCGGTGCGAGAAACTGCATGCGTCTTATGACAATCAATATTGCATGCGCTTGACGGAGGAGGAATTGAAAGTTGAAAGCGCAAGATGAACATGAAAGCGCACTGGTGTAGACATACCAATAGACGTTCCTATAACAACCGGGTCGGACGGTATAACATGCTCTCCGAGGTACAGAGCGGTGTCGATGTGCACAAATGCTCATCCACAAATGGTTACCCATCCTATCTATCATATCCTATCATACTGCAACACTGAAATTTTCACTATCAAATAACCTGCTGTCCAAATTGTCGAAGAGCCAACAATTGCTGAAAGCTTCGAAGTTTCGAAGTTGTCAAAACCCATAGCGATTGCCAATAGCAACTAGTTGCTTTGTCATAGCATCTCAGATACCCCTCGCACTCCACAATGCAACAAAGCTGTACACTTTCTGATCTGTCGACGGGCTTACGGTTTCTATTTTATGAACATCCCCATTGATACGTGTACGTTTTGCGAAAAGCAATCTTCTGTGTTGACTTGTACGGTTGCAATTCAATTGGAGTTGTGTGTCGGTTGAAATGCGTTACAAAGCTTTTAGGGTGCTGTTTTGTTGTTAAGCGAGTGAGCAAAAGCGAGCGATTTAATTTTGCGAGGTGGTTCTCAATTTGACGTGTATGTTGTTGTTTTTTGATGAATAATTATACAGCACAACCTTTTCAATTAATGGGGGATTTACACGGGTCGATTTTAGCCATGCAGCAAGTCTCCAGTCGCATCGCTTGTAAAAATCGAATCGTCACCCCATTTACACCGGTCGACAAAAATCGCATGCGTTTTGTTCATTTCTACCGAAACAACACAGCGTAAAACACACCTCATGCGACGGGCGATTGCCTGCGACTGACCATTTTCATGGTCGATTTTAGTCACCCGCCGCATGCGGCTTGTCACCGCACGGCAAAAGTCGGATAGCACCCAAAATTGGGGCTTGCGATTTTAGTCACTTGCGGCCTAGTCAAATTGTCATTTAGACGGTCGATTTTCGCCATGCGGCCTAGCCGTGCGGTGAAAATCGACCCGTGTAAATCCCCTATAAGGCAACTGAAGGAGGATTTTAGTCAATTAAACGACCAATTACTATCTCAGGCCAAAGTTATGTTGATTAAAATGATAAAATCAAAAGTTGCAGAAGGATAGGTTACCGTTCGTTATACATCGAGACCCCTCCGTGCCTTGGAGAGCACGTTAAGCTGGCAATCCCGGGTAATAGGAATATACTTAGTACTATGACAGTCTTAATGTATCTCTCTAGAGTCACGGCTCATCTTCCGTTCGGAAGATGTCCGGTCCTTTGGAAGGCATACACGGGGACACAGGTCCAATGCGCAGAGGCCCCTTTGAGAACTTTAATCTAAAATGGGGTGGGGCACCAACCGGGGACTATCCACGGCTGCACTATTGGAGTACAGTTATGGACCGTCCCAGGTGGGTGCAAGACTATTGTAAAATATGGTGAAAAATATCTGGTCTATGGGAAGGGGTGTTAGGTGGACTTGATAACTTCTATTGCCGGAAGAAAACGGCGTCTGCCTTTCAAGCTTTAAATTTGAAATATATTGGCAGACGGTGACTCGCCAGCTCACTAGCTGGGCCCCCTGAAAAGCCGCCAGTACATAGGCGAAGGGGGCAACAAACGTCTGACAGTCTTATTATTATAACTTTCGTGAGACACATTCATATTTATGATTAGTTACGGTTTACTCACGTGCATTTTTCGGGATTGCCCGAATAGTTTCGGACCCAAATGGAGTTCTTAATCATGAGTCTTACTCTTAGTCGGGCAATCCCGAAAAATGCACGTGAGTACACCGTAACTAATCATAACTATGACAGTCGTTACGGGAAGTCAGAAGACCGAAAATCTGACAACCGGTCTTCCTTTAGGATATCGGCTTTGCTCAGTACCTAACTGGGTTGCGGAGGTCTGAGATCGGTTATTGGTTTCGGCCATTAGTCGATTTGAAAAATACATTTACCTAATAATAGTCTCATAATAGAAATCAAATACGATAACACGTCACGCCCCTCCAACATCTGTCTTCAATGCGTGTGCATAATATCAAAGAGTCACCGTGTTTGTGTTCGTTATTTTGTAGGTTTATTGCTCGACTAGTGCATAATTAAAGTGACCGCTCGACAAGGCGCACGTGTGTCATTCAAACAAACCTCCAAACGGTACCACATTGTTAATTAGCAACGTCAAATCTGTCGAGCGACTGATCCATGTTTTTGTTTAAGTTTGGTCCATGGTTGCAGAATGTTCACAGAACTTATAATATGAGAATAGAAATGATATCAATTGTTTTTCCTTCTGGAACCGATGTCGCCGCATTTTTCCCTCTAACTCATACATAGAAAAAACTAGAACCATAACTACGCAATTACGCACACAATTACTTGTAAAGGATGATGGGCACAAATGTATGGAGTCTGGTACTGTCTCCAATCAGAATGAATGATAAACCGTTGGAAAGGTATTTTTGTGTAGATTAAGAATAACCATGACGCTAGTCCCGATTCACTGTCCGATCGAAGTAATCCTGCTTGTAAGTTATTTATTTTTGTTACATCCTATTAAGTACACATACTTTTATTGTAATTTTTCTCTATTTTGGCATGGTATTACAATAATTATTATTAATATTTTTCATTATCTTGGTAAATAAAACAAGTTCGAAGTAAGTTTCATAAGTTATTGTATGTAAGTATACAGTGTGTAAAAAGACCCGAATAGCCGAAATCTACGCACTTGTACATCAAACTAAATTACATTGACCAAAAATAATTGCTGGGAAACGACTTTTATTTTTAGGCGTAAAAAAACGCGTCCGATTTTTTTAATAGATAGATCACCCTTAACCGAAAAAGTACAAAACCGATTTTGTTGTGATTTTCATCCATTAACTGAATTTTATTTATCGGTCAAGCGAAACGGGCGATATAATTTTTTTAAATTCTATTTCGAACTGAATATCCAGTATCTTCTGAAGACTATATTTCAAAACGGACAATTGATACGGGTTTGTTGCCATAGTAGTTTTTTGTACTCTTGAAAAGAGCTATCCAACGATGGTAAATTCATTTTGATTGGACATGAGTACCAAAACGCCCATCCTCCTTTACGTTACCGTATCGTAACATGTTCCGCCTCTAGCCGCAAGCGCACACGTATATGCGCTCCGCCCGCGCTCTCCACGCCCGCAAGTTAGTCGCCGTCTATGTGCTCTGATGCTTTAAACCCATACCTAACTGTTTCTCTTATTAAAATTCAGGATCTACATGGTCAACGATAAATCTAACAATGATCCTGATGTGCATTTTTACAATACGGTAACGTAAATTTGCACGTTACGTCAACGCACCGTGCCACGTTACCGCACCATTCAACGTTGACGCCGTCGTAACGTGGAGATGTGGACACGCTCGTACACATTTTTAATAGCGCGAACTGAAAAACGTCAACCAATAGTGTTGTTGTTGAACCAATAGTGATAAAACGACAAAAAGAGGGAGAAAGCGAGCGTGAAAGCAATCAAATTTCTTAATATAGTTTCGTCGCCACACAGCCATCCCCTTTACACTTTAATTTGTCCACCACTCTCTCGAAATAATCCCCGCTCCGCCCGCCACGCGTCGCAGCCGCATCGCTGTGACAGTTTGAGATCAAGTATGATAGCAATTTCCTGGACGCATCGAGTTTTAATATAAACGTTGTATCGAAAAGGGATGTAGCTGGGTCAAAGAGTTAGGGACAGACGCGACAGTATGTTTGAGTGAAATGATTTAATTAATTCATTGTTTATGTGGAAGCCAAAGGGGTATAGGGGAATCTCTCTATAACTTTGTTACTCGGATGCGTTAGCTCCATCTTAGAGACCCTGCCTACGCTTACCAAGAAGTGCGACTCAATAGCAGAAAAATAATTAAAAAAAGAATTGGAGGCACACAATACACTTTCGTGTCGTTCCTGGCCAAAGAATAAACCTTCAATATTTAGCTAACCCTCTTAATGAGAAGCTTTTGTCACTTTCACATAGCAGGATGTTGTACAGTCAGCAAAAGAGTAAGGTATACTGGCTAATAATGGATACCAATATCTATATACTACGCAGGCAACTGTCATTGGAATTGTGTGCGTAATAACTTTTTGTACGCAAGACTCGCTCAGACAAACAACGACAAAGATTTGGCCACTCGACACATTACTTTGTTAAAATACGAATCAATTAGTTGCCTGCTTAGAGTCTGACATGGATCTAAAGAACATGGCGAAGTAGAAAACTAACATAAAATGTACCTACTACTGGATTTGGCAGGTTTTTAACATCTTCCTTTACAAGCAGCGCCGCCATCTACGTTCATTTAGAGCTACGAGTATGTCGAATTTGGACGGCTTTATGAAAAAAAATATGGAGACAGAGAAATGTCACATCTGAATGCAACAATTTGTTGGTCTTTTTTGTGCGGTTAACAATAGGAGTTCGTTGTAGAGATGTGTTCGCATGCAGTCTTGATACTTCCATTTATTTATTGTTAGATGTATAAGCTATCCCGAAGGATAGCTAAAACAATAATTGAATTTACTAATAGGATTAATAGCTTTTTAGCTTTCTGGGGTGATTCTATCATTACAGTTATAGCTAATATCAATATGTAAGTATTGTGGGCAAGGTAAATGGAATAAATAAAACCAACATAGACTCTCCACCACTGAGAGTACTTGTAATTAGGTTAGTGTTAGTAACATGAACTAGATCACAACATAATACTTTACACAACCATTATTAAGATGATAAAATAAGAACAAGAATCCCTAGCCAAAACAAACAGCTAGTATAACAATTGTGAACGTCCGTCCCATTCGACAGTCTGCCCGAGAATACCCCCTCTATTCTGCCTCTGTCAACTTGTTCTTATTACAATCCGTTGTCAGTACTTCTTAATCATAAACAAGTTAAATAAATAAGAAATAATTATCCAAATATAATTCTTACAATTTTAGACTATTCCTACATTTATTAAACATATTTTGCTTCACTTTTAATTGTAGTCAAATAACATACTTTTAAATGTATTCTATTAAACGTTTTTAAATTAAACATAAATAAATTAATAATCCTAAGTGTATATAGTTCCGAATAGTAGCGGTGTAAAAGGTATGATTACCCATAATGCTAACAGATGTATTTTCACTTCCGAAAAGTAACTTTGGTAGATTTTTAGAATCATGGTTAAGGGGCTTGAGGGAGAACTAATAAAACTATTATTAGAAATAATTTAAATTCGATACAGGTCCTTTTTTAATGTGTCCAATTCCAACCATTCACAACAAAATTCGTGCCACAAAGGTGGTCTATGATACAAAAAATATTGCGGCCCTATTTTTAGGTAGGGATTATTACAAAAGTAAGTCAAGTATCAAAACCGTTTCTGCCGCCCACACTAGATAAAGCACGTCGCTCGCCATGGTACCAATAACGCATTGAGATAGAGAAGCTTTAAAGTGAGCATATGACGATACCTTTTGTTACTAGGACACATTCATTAGGTTAGTAATTTTAGTAGGTACCGTAGAACGGGGTTACTTTGATCAATTCTTTGAGCTTCGTATTTTTGTATCTTATTTATTTTCGCTTTCAGATGTTACATTAAAAAAAAATATATAGACTGAATTAACTGAGATATATAAAATCACATAAACTAGATAAAAAAAAATACAGATTTTTTTTTTTTTTTTTTTTTTTTTTTTCTATTGGACTGCTGTAGGTCGTCCTAGGGGACGGTTTCTACGTAACCGGGCAGTTATTGGCGAGACCTGAAGGGTCTCCAGCCAATGGGGGAAGTAAAATACTTAACCTAAGCTAACTACTTGTACTACACTAACATCATGACTACCTGCAACAACAGCACTAAGGGCGACCCCTAGTGGGACTCGGACCTCGGCTTAGGGCGTTGCTGGCGTGGACATAGGGGGGGGAGACAGCTTGATGAGGGCTGAATTATCGGTGTGACTGCGGAGTCTGAAGAGACGACCGGCTCTACGACGGGAGAGCTCGGTGGATCGTGACCGGCGGCGGTGGGGCGTCGCGACGGGCCTCGTCGGCGAGGACGGTATGCCGGACGGCGGCGGACGTTGTGTAGTGTGCTGGTCGATTTACTCGCCTCCTGGAGGAGGGTTATTTCGTCGTCGGGTTCTAAAAGTGTGTGCCTGGGACGGCGAACCTTACTTATGAGAGAGGGACTGTAGTCGGCCGCTGCGGCGACTAGGGGGTTCGGATGGCGGGGGGCATTGTCGAAGTAACGCTTGGAAATGCGTTTGAGGTATTGACTGATGGTTGGCATTTTTAGATCGAGATGGAGTTGGACGTTACGCATGAACCACGGGGCAGCCGCGGCTCTGCGCAATACTCGATTCTGGAGGGTTTGGAAGGATTTGAAGCGACAAGGCTTAACGTGTGCGAACACGACGCTAGCGTAAGTCAAGATGGGGCGGATGCACGTCACGTAGATTCTCAGCTTATTTCTAAGTGACAATTTACTGCGCGCTCTAAGGATGGGGTGGAGGCGACCGACAGCAAAAGCGGCGCGAGCGCGCACCGCTTTGATATGGTCTCGGAAACTCAGATGGTGGTCGAGGATAACCCCCAGGTATTTGGCTTTCATCTCCCAAGGGATCTGTTTGCCGAACATGAGGACAGGACGGATGTGGGTGTGGGAATCACCGTGTCTCTCGAAAAGAACGGCTGCGCTCTTTTCGGGATTCACCTCTATTCTCCATTTCCGGAACCAGACCCCGAGGGCGTTGGCTGCGGTTTGAAGGGTTCGAGAGATGCTATCGAGACTCCTACCGGAATAGTAGATAGCCGTGTCGTCGGCGAAGAGAGCCAACTTGGCCAAGCCACGTTTGGGAATGTCGCTGGTGTACAGCGTGAACAGAAGGGGCGATAGCACGGAGCCCTGAGGGACTCCGGCGCGGATGGGGTGAGGGGACGAGAGGGTGCCTTCTAGGCGATAGCGGAAGGAGCGATCCGACAGAAAGTCTCGAATGATGAGCACGAGACGGACCGGCACGTTGAATTGGTACAGTTTGTATAATAAACCGTTGTGCCAGACCTTGTCGAAGGCTTTCGCTACGTCGAAGAAGAGCATGCCCGTTTTGTACGAGCGCATAAAACGGGAGCTAATGTGTTCGACTATGCGGTGCAATTGTCGAATGCAACAGTGCTGGGTTCGAAAACCGAACTGTTCGTCGGGGATGAGTTTACGGGAGTCAGCGAAATCCTTTAAACGGATATAAATGAGACGCTCATAGATTTTCCCAAATACATTGAGAAGACTGATGGGGCGGTAACTAGTGGGCTCACTCTTGGGTTTGCCGGGTTTGGGGATACCGATAACGGTGGCTTGTTTCCAAGCTTGCGGAAAGATGTTATTACTCAGAGCGCCATTGAAGATGGCGGTCATGAGGACTATGAGCGGGGCGGAAAAGTGTTTGATCACCTTATTGGTGATACCGTCTGAGCCGGGGGCTTTCCTAGGTTTGAGTTTCCTCACTATCGTGTGGACCTCGTCTACGGTGATGGGGGGTAAGGGGTCGTCGGGGTCTTCATCGGGTGGAAAAAAAAAAAAAAAAAAAAAAAAAAAAAAAAAATACAGAGCATAGTTTTCGATAAAAAAGGAGAAATGTTCCTTATCAAAGTCGGACCGTAGGCTTTTACTTTGATAATTCTTGTTTTATCATTCAGTGTCAAAATAGCCCCAATTAGGACTCGAATTTTGTACATAATCAGGTGTTTGATTTAGTGTTTTTTATCTTCGCCATCTAAATTCGCAGAAACCACTATATCATATGGTAAAATAGAAAAACTGTCAATGTTGCCTATACAGTTAAGTTAAAATGCAAAAGTTCCATTTTTACAGAGATACAAGCTTAGTTTTAGTATAATAATATACTAAACCTGAAACTAGTTTGTTCAGAATCACTAGGAGAATTGATTGACATATTTTTCACACCACATTTTTTTTTTCATTAATTTCTATTTTATTTCATTTCAGTTGGTTTCTACCCATAATAGTTGACGGGAATAGACACCTTGAGGCTTGAGATGGTCCGCTCGGTCAGTTTTCGTGTATCACACAACCCCTGCATCACATCTCAGGCATTTCATACTTTACTAGGGAACTTAACGCGACATAAACTACGGTGTAACATGGAGATTTATAAAAAAAAACACATATTCAGGCATTTCTGATGAAAATCTTGTTGGGGTGTCTCGGTTTTTGTATATACTAAAAATAACGTTGTATATGACCAAAGGCAATATTTTTAGTAACTATCAATGTCGCCCCTTGATGTCACATTAACCCCCCCAATCGCTGGTACACTATATGTATCTGCCGAGTTTTTTCCCAACTATGTTGGGGACAGCCTTCAGTCTAACCAGATGCGGCTGAATACCAGTATTTTACACGGAGCGACTGTCATAAGACCTGCTCAACCCAGGTACTGCAATCCTTAGAATAAATCGAAAAATCGGTTGTGAGACCTTCGGGCTTCGGACTACCCGTAACGACTGTCATATGGTATGTCTACACCAGTGCGCTTTCATATTCATCTTGCACTTTCAACTTTCAATTCCTCTTGCGTCAAACGCATGCAATATTGATTGCCAAAAGACGCATGCAGCTTATCGTCTACACCGGTGCGCCTTGGTCAGTCGTCAGTCGACATACAATAGACGGATTAGCGTGCGCTAGGGGCATGCGTTTTTGTCGAACTAGTATTAAGGCATGCGCTATTGCATGCGCTACGGCACTTCACGCATGCTTCAGCTGAAGACGCAAGATGAACATGAAAGCGAACTGGTGTAGACATAGCTGTAGGTATTCATATGACACACAGGACCGACGGCTACCTGTTCTGCGACACACGAAGGAGTCTCGATGTGTAACGAACGGTCACCCATCCAAGGACTGACCGCGGCAAGCGCAGCTTAACCTTGCAAATCGTATGATACGCTCAATTGCTTATTAGCTAAGGAGCTGTGGAGGGACCACACACTGATTACTATGAATTAATAACCTTTGAAAAGCTTTGCCTCCATGCCTGGTGCACTGATTGAAGGTTGAAGATTCGTGATTTTAAAAGAAGCTAACTATATCTATACCTACTCCATTTAAGAAAATGAGTAAACATTGATTAATGAATGAAATTTAGAAGGCAGATATCTGTGAAAGCGCCAGTAGAGGACGCCCTAGGAGGACATACATCGATATTATTAGTGATTTTCTTCAAAAAGGACAGGTGCGTAGTACTTTCAACCGACGTTGACAAGATGTATGAACGTAGTCGAAGCGAAAGGAGTATGTGACGATATGACTTAATATAGCAATAGATATTAAGACACAATTTAGCAAGGAAATGTATAACAATAAGCAACACGTTTGCTTCCAGCAGAGATTCAACACAGTATTATGCATTTATGAACCTTAATGGTCAATCAAGATGAACTGAAACTCAATTAGAAGAAATGGTTCAAAAGATTAGTGCTTTGCCTTGCACTTTTGTCTAATGCAATAATAAACGGGGTGTAAGTCATCGGTATTAGTATTGCTTACAGAAAACACGCTTGGCAAGCGTAATTGTACGCAGAGCCAAGCCTCTCGCACTAGCGCCGCTTCTGCCAATCACTGGCTTGAGTCATCTGGCACGTTAGATAATTCAACGTCTGACATTATCCAGGAATCCGTCAGTCAGCGACACGACGGACGGGAATATCTAGTTGATGTTTCGGAAAGTTTGATCTTGTGTCCTTCTTTTAATCAACAAAACCATCCAACGTACCCCGTGGAAGCATACACATATATTGCGTTTAAGAGCGCGCCAATGATAATTTTATATCTGTTTGTAAATAGGTGGGTACTGACCGGTGTTACGGGCCGTAATGTACCATTCGCAGCGAGCATATTACGTTACTCCGTGTTCTAAACTCCGTGTAACATGATCGTTTCGAACTTTTTGCTCGCCCGTGCTAAAGCATTTGTTTTCACTCGTAGTCAAGGTGTCGCACGACGAAGTTCTGTTGGGATCTTTGATTTTACTCAATTATTGTAATCCAAAGTAAGAAGAAAAAAAGAAACGTTATTGGATATGAAATTTGTTTAAAAACAGAAACGTATCTGATGGTCACAAATGATCTATTAACCCCGCACGGCATTTAGATTGATATAAAAATGCATTTCTTTTATGTCATATAAAATTTCGATGCATAAATGAATGAAGGCACGGCGACACAGCTGACGGGCACGACTAGCGCGATATCGCTCTACGCAGTCAGTTAACGCTGAAATTACTCAGGTACAGAATACCATGGTTCATTGTTTGAAAGCTTTTTTTGTTGATTCTGAAAAAAACCAATGCAGGGTCAATCAGTGTCACCAGTAGATCACGCGGTTTGAAGGAATTACACGAATTCATTAACACTCTATAATAATATGAAATAGATTAAAAGTGTAAGCAAAATAATTCGCATTTCCATCGCTAAAGGCACTGGAGCAAATTACTGTATCAACTAACTCTTAGCCCACTTAAGTAATTTTCCTCTCATTCCTAAATCGATGTCCTAAAACCTATTTAGTATTTTCCAAAGCACCCTGAAGCAAAGTACAGTAACTAAGTTAAATAAAAACTTTCAAATCCGTCCGTACGAAATAATATATTGAATTTAAAACTTGGACGTTAATTCGAAACTAAGTTAGTAAACACGTAATTTTGTTTACGGATTTGAAAACCTGCCTCCAATTTAGTTATTTAGTTGTTAGGCAAATAGAAGTGTGAAAAGACCGAGCTAAGTGGATGAGACGTGTTTACAGCTGACGAAGCGTCGATGCGGACAGAAACTAGTCACAGCGCAGCGCAGAGTATGCTCACGAATACATTTAGTGTACTTTTAGAGTTCCGTACTCAAAGGGTGATAACGGGACTTAATGTACGATTTCCACCAACCAGGCCACGCCGGAGCGCGCCGGAGCGCGTTTCGCACTGTGCTAAAGGAAATTCAGGCTTCTCTACAATAGTTAAGTTTCATGTTTGCATGGAAATTACACTGCTTGAAACTCGGTTAGATCCGCGCGTATGCCGCGGCAGCCGGTCGGCTGCGCTCGGATGCCGATCGGCTGCTTGAGTACGTGGACGGCGGCGCTCGGCTGTCGTCGCGTCCGGTCGGCTCCGCTTGAGTCCGATCAGCCACACCGCAGGTAGAAACTGACTGCGATAGCAGATACACGAGCAAGCGCGTGCATGCCGCCGGGTTCTAGCAGATTGTAGCCGTTAGGCGGACGCGGTCGGTTACGAGCGCGTGCTCGAGCATCCGCTGCGATATTAAACCCGTAATTTTGTTTACGGATTTGAAAACCTGCCTCCAATTTAGTTATTTAGTTGTTCGGCAAATAGAAGTGTGAAAAGACTGAGCTAAGTGGATGTGACTTGTTTACAGCTGACGAAGCGTCGATGCGGACAGAAACTAGTCACAGCGTAGCGCAGAGTATGCTCACGAATACTGTGCAGTATAGCACACTGACTGTTACTGGATTGCGTGGTGACTGTAGAGTGAAACGCCGGGTACTTCTTCGAGTTTTCTTTATTGTTGCTTCTATTACAATATCTGCCTGTAGACTGTTTCGAGCGCGCAATTTTGCGCCTAATTTATACAATTTTAACAACAAAAAATCTAAATTCGCTATTGGACGACCAATCACAGCTAAGTATTTTAATCCAATAAGATTCAAGTACGTTTTTGGTAAGATTTCGGCGCAGACGCTTACCTACGACGAAATCTTACCGTAACGTAAGCCGCGACACATTTTATGCGTTTTTAAAGCGATTAAGTTAAGTTAATCCTATCAAACTATACATTTTTATGCTCAGAAACCTATTCCCTATATAAGAAAAATGTAAACAATAACAAAACATAATCAGTCGTACTTACGTAACTAAAGTAAAGTTATACAAACTATGCTAACAAACTATGCTTACGAACTATAACACTAATCAAAACACTATGTACATGTTGAATAATTAGTTGTCCCGCACAAATACATTTAGTGTACTTTTAGGGTTCCGTACTCAAAGGGTGACAACGGGACCTGCTACGTCTTCTGTCCGTCCGTCTTTGCGTCCGTGCGTCCGATGTGCTGTCTGTCACAGACATACATACATTGCAAGTTAAATACAAGCTTGTAAAATAGGAAAATCTCATGTGCCTTCAAACCAGAACACAGCAATGCTGCTTGATTGGCGGCAGAAATAGGTATGGTTATAATTCCCAAGACGAACTCTTTTACAAGCCGCTCGGCAACTACTAGATGTCATTAGTTACTTGCGTATTTTCCCTTTTGCTATCCGTACGACTCTTTGTTATTTGCGAGTGCATTGGTGTGAGATTTCATATTTATTTTTGCTTGACTTTTTGCGTTAGGAGTAGAGCTTGTAAGGTTTTATTTTCTGGTGTGAAATGAAAAAGTAACGTCGTCAAAGGAAAATATAATAATGACTAAAATCCGCTGTTGACGCCTATTGCGTACGGTTTCAGGAAACGGGCAGCGGCGTCGAAAACAATTTGTTTAGTAAGTAATTTATTAAAGACTCGGTATTTTTTATTGTAAGCTAGAAAAAATACGTAACACAAATTGTAAGGTCTCGTGGCTAATTATAAACCACGCGAATCATAGAATTTACAAGGTTCAGTTGCACTTTTGGCGTGAATGATCCGGGTCACCTTAATAAATATTTTATATGTCGGAAGCTAAGAATGACAGCTTATTCAAATAAAAAGTATTTTATAAGTACACTATTTAATACTACTTATACAAAATTATTTAAACTTCTTGAATAGTCTAAAATACTTTTTATGGATAAGCTTTCTTTTATAGTTTCCGAGAAGGTTTAGGTTGGTGACCCGGATTAATTGCTCTAGTAGAGTGTATATTTATTATATGTATAAATTATTGTATGATGTTCTACAAGTCCTTGAATAAATTATTTTCATCATTTACTTCTATGTCGTCTATCTTTGATCACTATCTTCTTCCCTACTATGTAGAAACAATTATAACACACCTTCAGTCACCCCACCTTAATGAAATATAATGAAACTTCAAAACTTGTCTAATAACACGAAATAGACTGAAATAAAATAAAAACTGGACTTAAAGTGACATCAGTGCCATCTGTTCCTACAAGTTGGACGGTATAATTTTTACAATCCTACCCTTTACAATTTTATGTAGCACTTGGTAAAAACGTAATATTTTTCAACAAAGAAATCTTGATATCTTTGTAACAATGTTGTTTTGAACACCTTTAGGTTAACAAAGCAATAGTCCCTTGGTAACCTAGTAGTGTTCTATACGGTATAAGACAGCTACTTAATTTGAAGGTTTATGTCCAAGTGCGCGTATATTTGTAGTTGTACCTAGTAGCTGTAGTGAGTTTATTTTTTACAATAACCTGTATTATTCTCATACTATTTCTCACTGCTGTATTGTCATGATCTACTATTTTAAAAACTATTCATAGAGTTTCTTGCCGGCCATTCTCCATAAAACCTACCTTTTGGAACCGTGCACCGAGTTTTGACGTTTTAAAAGTTCCTGAAATGGTCTACTTGAAATAAAAAACTTAGAATAGAAAAGAAAACTTGTTTAAAAAAAAGTACTAAAATCCGACTCAATTTTGGCTAAAGCAGACTTTAAGCAACCTTTTTGTTTTTTTTTTTTTTTTTTTTCTATTTGTTTGCTGTAGGTCGTCCTAGGGGACGGTTTCTACGTAACCGGGCAGTTATTGGCGTGACCTAAAGGGTCTCCAGCCAATGGGGGGGAAGTAAAATACTTAACCTAAGCTAACTACTTGTACTACACTAACATCATGACTACCTGCAACAACAGCACTAAGGGCGACCCCTAGTGGGACTCGGACCTCGGCTTAGGGCGTTGCTGGCGTGGACATAGGGGGGGGAGACAGCTTGATGAGGGCTGAATTATCGGTGTGACTGCGGAGTCTGAAGAGACGACCGGCTCTACGACGGGAGAGCTCGGTGGATCGTGACCGGCGGCGGTGGGACGTCGCGACGGGCCTCGTCGACGAGGACGATATGCCGGACGGCGGCGGACGTTGTGTATTGTGCTGGTCGATTTACTCGCCTCCTGGAGGAGGGTTATTTCGTCATCGGGTTCTAAAAGTGTGTGCCTGGGGCGGCGAACTTTACTTATGAGAGAGGGACTGTAGTCGGCCGCTGCGGCAACTAGGGGGTTCGGATGGAGAGGGGCAGTGACGAAGTAACGCTTGGAAATGCGTTTGAGGTATTGCCTGATGGTTGGCATTTTTAGATCGAGGTGGAGTTGGACGTTACGCATGAACCACGGGGCAGCCGCGGCTCTGCGCAACACTCGATTCTGGAGGGTTTGAAAGGATTTGAAACGACAAGGCTTAACGTGTGCGAACACGACGCTAGCGTAAGTCAAGATGGGGCGGATGCACGTCACATAGATTCTCAACTTATTTCTAAGTGACAATTTACTGCGTGCTCTAAGGATAGGGTGGAGGCGACCGACAGCGAAAGCGGCGCGAGCGCGCACCGCTTTGATGTGGTCTCGGAAACTCAGATGGTGGTCTAGGATAACCCCCAGGTATTTGGCTTTCATCTCCCAAGGGATCTGTTTGCCGAACATTAGGACGGGACGGATGTGGGTGTGGGAATCACCGTGTCTCTCGAAAAGAACGGCTGCGCTCTTTTCGGGATTCACCTCTATTCTCCATTTCCGGAACCAGACCCCGAGGGCGTTGGCTGCGGTTTGAAGGGTTCGAGAGATGCTATCGAGACTCCTACCGGAATAGTAGATAGCCGTGTCGTCGGCGAAGAGAGCCAACTTGGCCAAGCCACGTTTGGGAATGTCGCTGGTGTACAGCGTGAACAGAAGGGGCGATAGCACGGAGCCCTGAGGGACTCCGGCGCGGATGGGGTGAGGGGACGAGAGGGTGCCTTCTAGGCGATAGCGGAAGGAGCGATCCGACAGAAAGTCTCGGATGATGAGCACGAGACGGTCCGGCACGTTGAATTGGTACAGTTTGTATAATAAACCGTTGTGCCAGACCTTGTCGAAGGCTTTCGCTACGTCGAAGAAGAGCATGCCCGTTTTGTACGAGCGCATAAAACGGGAGCTAATGTGTTCGACTATGCGGTGCAATTGTCGAATGCAACAGTGCTGGGTTCGAAAACCGAACTGTTCGTCGGGGATGAGTTTACGGGAGTCAGCGAAATCCTTTAAACGGATATAAATGAGACGCTCATAGATTTTCCCAAATACATTAAGAAGACTGATGGGGCGGTAACTAGTGGGCTCACTCTTGGGTTTGCCGGGTTTGGGGATACCGATAACGGTGGCTTGTTTCCAAGCTTGCGGAAAGATGTTATTACTCAGAGCGCCATTGAAGATGGCGGTCATGAGGACTATGAGCGGGGCGGAAAAGTGTTTGATCACCTTATTGGTGATACCGTCTGAGCCGGGGGCTTTCCTAGGTTTGAGTTTCCTCACTATCGTGTGGACCTCGTCTACGGTGATGGGGGGTAAGGGGTCGTCGGGGTCTTCATCGGGTGGGAGGGTGGCCCTACGTTCGACCTCGCGATCCACCTTGGAAAGATGGACCGGGTCTGCGGGTTGGGTGCTGGGAGTACATTGGGCTTCTAGACTGTCGGCTAGACATTCGGACTTTTCGTCGTCTTCAAAGGCCGGCCTTTGGTTCGGACGATTGAGAGGGGGAGTTGAAGCTACACAATCGGATTTCAGATTACGTTGCAATTGCCAGAAGGCCAGATGGGATGGCTCTAAGTCGCTCAACATCTTGTCCCAGCGGGCTTCCCGAACCTCCCGTACACGTTTCTTTACAGCACGCTGTAGAGAACGCATATGGACGCGGTTAGCTTCGCAGGGAAAAGAATCATAGGCACGGATGGACGCGTTCTTGTTCTTGTCGTTTACCGTTATGTTATGATGCTCTTGCTCTTACGCAATAATGGCCGCCGCTCGCCTCCTTGCATAATTTTTGTTTTGATGTGACTGTCAGGATTCTTATTGGGAAATGCAATTCTAGCAAGTTATATTATATTGTATTCGGCACAGCACACTACTACACACATACTACACACACACTACACGGTATTTTTAAGTTTAAATTTTATTTTATCTATGTAGATCTATTTATGTTATGTCGGTAACCCGTGCACCATAGATTATAAATATTAGCCATAGCCACAAATTCAAAATCGTATTTTTTGTCTATTTTGATTTAATGGTGTTTGGGTTACCAGGCTTTTATATGTTATTTTTAAACGGTACAATTTATATTTTTATCTTATTTTATTTACTTAATTAAGCATACACACGTTGCATAAAGCTGACTTACATCCGTCACCTCACACTTCAGGCCCAGTTGAAAACCAGCGTCAGGCACTAGTTGTCTGGCATTTTTGCTGAACTGGGCCTTTTTGGCGCAGCCGTGAGGCACACTCTTCTGCTAATTTCTTTTGTTTGTTTTTTTTTTCTGCTTTATTTTATATTGTGTGCCTTTTTAGTCTGTGCTAAATAAATGTATTTTCTTTCTTTTCTTTCTTTCTTCTCCGTCAGCAGTTCGCGCACATCGTCCGGCAGCTTCCAGCGGTGTTCGTCCACCGCTGGAACCTGCCGTGAACACTCGTTCACCACGGACTGTACGTGACTGGTGAGGGAGTCGATCGCGCCCAACGTGTCGGCGATCGTAACGATATCGTCGGGGATGGAATCTAAGTGAACGGACGAGGAAGACTTGAGGCGTTCCTCTAGTTTTCCCCAGTCCGTGACAGTTTTGGTCGGGGCGGGTTGACCAGGATCCGGGGGACCACCCCGGGGACCTAGGTGAAGGACTACGGGGCGGTGATCGGAGTCTAGCTCTTCATGCGTCTCTATAGAGCGTAGACCGAGGTTTACGTTCTTTAGAAGCGCTATGTCGAGGACATCGGGCTGATGGTCAGGGTTATGGGGGTAGTGAGTGGTACACATCGGGGCGATACAACCTTTTTGATATTACAACTCTTCATTTATAGTTTACTCACGTGCATTTTCGGGATTGCCTGACCAATTCCGGACCCAAATGTAGACTTAATCATGAGCTGAATCTAGTCAGGCAGTCTTCAAAAAGACACGTGAGTGACCCGTAAACCATCATAAATATAAACTTTTTGAAGCTCAACAAACTTGTTTGACTAAAATGTTTCTTCTTGTGTCGTTAGTTATGAAAACTTCATATTTTCTTCCTACATACATCGAGGAAAACTCTAACGAGTACGTTACATAGAGTCATTTTTAATGGTACATGTACTTAGATAAAAATCCAAAGCAATTTCATCTACCTCCTACGTTTGTCCCGGTTGTCTGATAAAAATAGGAAAGGATATTTTAAAAAAAAAACATAAACATCGTGTTGTGGTATCGGACATATTAATGAAAGCTGCCACTTTGACCCTTGTCAAATATGACGTCCAATTGATAATATATCACCTTTAAGCACTAAAAATATTGGTCGTAGTGTAAGTTTTAACGGTAATAATTTTGAATTATTATGTCGTCGTGAGATTTTTTTCGGGATATTTTTCTTTGTGTATGTCGTTACAGGGAAATATGGATTTTATTTATATACTTACTCCGAGTCATCGTAGAATTTACTTTTACTGTGGGAAAGATACGGCAAACTTTACAATATAATCTTTACGTTGAGATTTCTAAATAATATATCCACCATTCAACAGTGATGGATTATGAAGTCGGTGTTAAAAGTCCCATTTTTATCAGCTTTTTATTAACTTGCAATGTTTTTACGTATATTACAATATAAACTACATAAAATATTAACTGTATAAGCAACATGGTACACATAAAAGTAAATATAAGCACGTATAATCTAATAACCTAAGCATTTCATGTAAAATAAGAATGTAGTAATCTCAATTTTAATTAAGTGCGCTAGTTTTGAAGCTTCCACTTTCCACGATTTTAAAGCTTTCATTTTCGTCTTTTATGCTATTTTTATATCCAGGTGAAAATGGAAAACTTATCCAACTGAATTCTTAAACTTAAAGTTTAAATGCTACAGTATTATTTATGTCTCAAATATCTATTTGTAATTAGAATTAGTTGCAGATTATTTCATGAAAAATTGGTAGCATCTGCATGTGAAAGTATTTAGTAAAAAAAAAATAACCATTTAATCATCGATATATGCTGTTGGCACATAATCATTACAATTTGCCAGATTTCTATTAACTATCAAGTCACTTTATTTTGTCAATACTTATCGTCACAAATTTTGGTAAATAAACTTAAAATTAATCTCTTATTATAAGTACTCATGACAGTCAGAAATTTCATTATGCGAATGTAAATTTGTTGATATCCCGTAGCTAGATCTAACCAAACCAAATACGTAACATGAATATTTACTTACCCTACATCTCAGGCTAAGCCTTTCAAAACATGCAAAGCTTTAAAGATTCCTTTCAATAGTCCGACAGAGTTCCTGATGGTGAATTAGATAGCAACTGAACTAAGTTAGCTGCACAGATAGCTTAGTAACTGAAGCTTGTAAACTGTGACGTTATTAACTGCCCTCAAAATGTCAATCTCAGATAGTTGTTATCTGTATCATGAAGATTAGATGTTGGTTTGAGATTTTTATTATTCTAAGGATGAGAGATTGAGAAATGGATAATCATTAATTAGTATTGACTATAATTTTACATGTACAAATAAGATCTCAACCTCACCGGTATACATATTAGAGATGATTCCAAATCTACTTTATGGATTCTGTCTCCGTTAGTAAAATCGTTTACTGAGATCAAAAATGCCAATGAAGTATCAGAAATATATTATTTATTTGCATGCGAAACCGATACCAAAATTATTCACGGGCAGCGGCGTCCTCCAGAATGAAAAGAACAATATTCAACAGTAATTGCAATTTAAATGAAATTGGAGGCAGTTCTTATTTCATTTATTGCAGCAGTCTGCACAGGAGATCTAGTTCTGTAGTAAAAGTATCAGAGAGCTTCTATGTTTGTGAACCTTTGTAGTTATCTACAATCTCTATAAATTTTATACGTACAGTCAAAATTAATAATTATCTACGGTTTTAAAATCGCCAACAATAGCTATCTGACTGTGGATAGAACGGATAATTATATGCCTATCTATAGTTCAGATGGCCATCCTATCCATAGTCACATTTATTATGGTGACTTGGGTCACATAGCTATTATTGGAAGTATTAAATCCGTAGGTAGGCAGATATAGCAGAAGCATTAGCTTTTGTACGACATAAGTTTATTAAACGTGTACGTCTATAATCATACTAACGGTCCTTGCAAATCCATAGATATTAAACTTACTACTAGTTGCTGCACTTCATTAATTTTGCCTAACGTAGCTTCAAGCCACTTGAGCCCGCTTTGTGTTAGTACGGGGCTATTGCACTAATTTAGTTCTATATGACTTCTTGTGGTACCGACAAACTTCCTTTATCAAACGTTAGGGACTACGTATGTTTAATAAACATGAGATGCGAGACAGTTCGTTCCATTACCGATCATTTCTTTAGTACGAAAGAAGCTACTGTGAAGACACAATTATTTATTTCGTTGGATCTATGAATCTTAAGGAAGCGTCTTAAGGGTACCAACATTTCCTTTCACAAAACACCTTCTATCAGACCTGAGAATTTTGATGTTAAATGTTATGAAGCTCGAATTAATAAAGCCTGAAAATTGAGGTTTATGTTAAAATTATGGAATCGTTTTAGTTTACCTGTTACAGGTAGGTACTATACTCCAATAGGTCCTGTTAAAGGTCATGGTCTAAAATCTATTAAATAAAATGGGAAGTCCATAACATTTGTTTATTTATTACTAGCGACCCGCCCCGGCTCCGCACGTGTCCGTTTTATAGTTTAAAACCTTTCTCTTGAATCACTCTATCTATTAAAAAAAAACCGCATCAAAATCCGTTGCGTAGTTTTAAAGATCTAAGCATACATAGGGACAGACAGACGCAGCGTCTTTGTTTTATACTACGTAGTGATGTATGTACATGTACACACAATATAACTGAAACGGAAACAATGTAATTATATTTAGTACAAAGGTACTCCTTAATTCAAAAGAAATTTCTGCCATCATCAATTAAACAACGGACGTTTATCCTGAAATATTAAACCACACTACAGTATTAAACTCGAATACAACAAGAAATCACCCAGAACAGCTAAACTTCGACAATTTAAAAACTTTGCTAAACATTACTTGTTTTTTCTTATCGTAAGTTTGCATCAGGGAACGCTTGCCGTAATGTAGTGGACATAAAAGTTGTTTACTTACATCGTAACCGCGTTATAAAGCGGTTATGCACCATGAAGAATATCATTTTGAGAGTACAATGTTATGACTCTTTTGGCGCGAATAGCTTCTCGCCATTTTTGTTGTTAAAAATGAGTATTGTAGAAAGATGGCTGAAGTTATGACATAAATATTTTCCGAAATGGTGAAAGATATCATTTAACAACTTTAGTTGATTCATTGCGTAGCTACAGGTGACGATACGAAAACAATGAGTTCTTCTTCCCAGTGCTTACTCTTCTTGCCAGCATACTCTATGAATACGATCCTGTGCCTATCAGCATCCCTACAACTAAACACTTAATTTGTTATACCGAAGAAAACACTTTTGTTACATTAAAGGAGATGCCATCGGACTCCTGAAATGCTTAAAGATACCAAGTGGTAGCAATATAAATAATTTGTGCATGTGAATTTGTATTGTAAATAATATAAAACAATATTGTTACCTATAAAGTACCTATTGTTACCCGGTAAGTTAAGTGGCAACATTTCTCATGTAAGTGCATAATTTATGTGATTGCTATGGGAAATAAAGTTACCTTAAACCAAAATATTAAAATAATCAGTACTTAAAGAGAGAGCCGAATCAAATTCTATTATCACAATCACATCAAGAGCGGTTTTACTAGGCAGATTTTTTTTCCTGACTCGTCCAAAATCACCGAATTGAATTCCCATCAAACAAAGCGAAGTTTTTATCTTCTCGCTAACAAACTGTCGCTCGGGTGGTTCTATAACTGATTAATAAAGCTCCGTGGACCTCTGAACTATGGGCCCATTTGTTCGTTTCTTGTTCGGACCACCATTTATTAGAGGATTCCATTATTCACTAAGTAATTTCGTTTTTCTGTACGTACTAATGCAGGTGACTTTAGTTAAGATTGACGCTAATGTTTTCAACTGTTCTGCTTAGCCTTTTCCCAACCATGTTGGGCTCAGCTTTTAATGTAACCAGATGCGGCTGAATACCAGTATTTTACACGGAATGACTGCCATCAGACCAAAGGTTAGGTTAGGCTTCTGACTACGCAGCCGGGGGTTGCGGAAGTGTCGTAAGTTCCCGCGACCCTCGGCGCAGGTGTGAGATGGAACACCGGGGTGGTTTTAGTCAGTAAGAGTCTGATAGACCCATCCGCCCACCCCAGGGCGGAGGACATCCATGAGGATTTCCACACGGGAAAAAAAAAAGTCTTCTGACTACCCGTAATGACTGTCACAGGTATTGGTATGACACCTGGAACCGGCTGTTTAACGTGCTCTCCGAGGCACTGAGTAACAAACGGTCACTCATCCACGGACTTACCGTAGCAAACGCAGCTTAACCTCGCAAATCGTATGATCGGCGCGGTTGATAACTAGCCACGAGCCCTGACCTAATGTTTCGAGATATTTTCTGAAAGAAAGTCTAATGAGCTCTTTCACAAAGAGTTACTACTAAAATTACTACTACTAGCTTACTATTGTTTATATTTATTAGCTTTTACTAACTAACCATCAATAAACAGTTTTAAATCCATCACTCAACAATATTGAATTCGAACATTGGTTTCAATTTTAAATTAAGTTACTAACATCGAAGAGGAGGAACAACGAGTTTTTAATCCTGCAGAGCTAATTTTGGGTTTGTTAAATTATATTTAAACGGTCACTCTTACGTGTCTAGTAATTATTATTTTTGAGCTGATGTGATTGATTGACAATACACAATGGCTAGTTTATACAATAGCAGTGACTGGACCCAGTGACTCGGATTTTCGGCGCCAGTCACTGGGTAGCTAGGTACATGTAAACGTGATCTATAAGTCACTTTTCTGTCGATTTTTCGACACTGACGCGTGGAAAAAGAAGCTGCTGGGTCCAAAAAATATAACAGGGCGCTAGTTTAGAACTGACCTGCGAGCGCGAAATCAGCGCTGGACTGGGTTGAAACCAGTGCGCACACGAAGCCTAGTAGCAAGTTAGCACTGGACTGAGTACTGCCACGTTACTGCCATAGTATAAACCATGCATAATACGATATTTATACCGCAGTCATATAACTAGAATACTATCCTAAAACTTTATTACCTAACTCCACATAAACGATGAACCTGCCGAGCTTTTGACTTTCAACCTAGCTTCAATGAATCATGCAAATAATATGGTCGAACCTTAGTAGACGTGCGACATAAGTGTGGTAGGTATCCTTGACTTACAGTTTATTGAATAATTAATAACAATGTGGCTATGATTTTGGATTGAGGCCCAACCCTTCTCATTTTGAGTACAGGCCAGCAGTGGGACCGTAATTCGCTGATTAAGCTATGATTTTTGTTGGAATTCATTAATGGTGTAATCGTGATGACCCATTCATATGCGAATGCGACGCATTTTTGTATTTTTAGTCTACTAATCGTTTAAGGTGTAATAAACACGGTGCTTGTTAAGTATTTCTATTTATGTAACCGTTACATCTTTTTAACCGACTTCAAAAAGGAGGAGGTTCTCAATTCGGTTGTAGTTTTTTTTTGGTTGTCTCCTCTTGTCTCCTTCATTTATGAAACGATATGAATTTTTTTGAGCAGGTGTTCCTACCTACTCCTCGTTTGGTCCCGTATAAATTTTATCGAAATTGATTCAGCGCTTTTTGAAAAAGTCAACAAAACCAAAAAATATACACATATCGTGTAAAGACGACGTTCTAGTTGTAGTAGTGGTCCGAGAATTTGTACACTATTGTAATTGTAATTTATGGCACTAAAAAGTACCTATTGAATAAAAAATCTTTAAAAATGTAAAAACCAACTTCAAAAAAAACCTAATCGGAGTTAAATAATTATCATAAAATAAAATTATCACTTTCAGAAGCCTGTGTAATTCTACGCTGAAACAAATTGAATGCACCGACTTATGAAACTGATAATTTTACTGTAAGATAATTATTGTACTCCGTTTAGTTTTTTTTTTTGAAGTCGCTTTTTACTTTTTTTAAGCTTTTTTATGGCCTTGAAGTAAGTAGTGTGTCGATTTGCATGCTGAATAAATTGATTTTCTTCTTCTTCCTTTAATTTCTTTCTAATAATTTTGTTAATACGTGGACATCGAAAATTGACGTACTTTTTTGTATTTATTATGGAGGGGTATGATACTTATATTCATTCGAAAGGTACTGTGATATAAAAATCACATATATATGTGTAACTTGCCGTTAGGCAGTTAAACTAATAGTCGGATTTCGACCACAAGCGATACTAGTAAATAATAAATAGTCATAACATAATGGACGTCCACTTTGTGGGATTATAATTATTGAGTAGCAAACACTAGATTCTATATGCTCAAATCCATCCAAGCCAACCGATCCAGCCGATCTGAGTTACTGAATATTAATATGCAGACACTATCTCTCTGTCTGTTACGTTGAAATTAGGATTACCTAATTCCATTAAATATCCTCTAATTAATGTATTAAACGTTTTCAAAGCAATTTACATAAATCGTTTGTATTTAACCAAAGCCTAAAACATTTATGCGCCTACTAAAAAAATAACAGTAGCACATTTGAAACTAATTGCTAATCATTTTATCATAGGCGCAATTTATATTTACGTTACAAAGCCGACTAATAGCCAGGGATGGGCAATATTGCCTTGTAAATTGCAAATATATTAAAACAAATTGCTAAAATTAATATTTGTGGCATTATTGTAGTAAAATATAATCCGGAGTTTTGATTAAGAGTCTGTTTATGCAAAGTGTGCTGGTGTGTCGGGGACTTTATTTCGAGAACTGTTTTCAGTTTTCGGTCAAACTCTGGTTTGGAAACACACTGAAATGTTTTTGAGGACGCGGACGGTACATTAGTTTCTTATAATTTTATTAATTATTTTTATCTGATTTGTTTGGCGTGGTTCGTAACTGATGAGTGTCTATCACAAGAAGCTATTAACACTATTTTTTAAATCGTATCCATATCCTATCTCAGACTGCACCAAAAGTAGCTATTTCTCTACGAAAAATGTCCCTAAAATCTTTAATTTTGGTCAAAACAAGCTTACTTATATTTACTACAAAAAGTAGTAGGATTTCTATGTTTTTGTTCATTTCCGAAAAATTGTTTACGACGTAAATAGTACTTTTTGATCTGACACTCCTAACTAAGTTTAATGATAATCACTCCAGCCATTTTAATGTAAGGCAAGAGCTTTATTTTTTAAAGTATTTGTAATAACTTTTATTACAATCTTTGTCCTTAAGTTTGGCTTTGTTACGTGTGATTCCCGGCAACGAATAGGTCAACTCAACCCCACGAAAGGCAGTCGTAAAAGAAAAAAAACTGCGTTCACCAATCCACCTGCCCAGTGTGTAGATTATGTCAATTTCCCATATGATAGGTAATTGTAATGGTCATTGGAGGCCTATGTTCAGCAGCAGACATCTATCAAATGAGATGAGATACAGTATTTACAGGGCAAAAGCAGTTTTATTAAAATCTTCTTTAAGTATAAAAATAAGGCGAAACTGAGTGACTGACTGATTATTTATCAACGCACAGCCTAAATCACTGCGTTCAAAAACTTGAAATTTTGGCAATAGGTACCTTTATACATTACGCATCAAGCATGAAGGAATTATTTTTGGAAATTCCACTAAAAAGGGGCGTAACGGGGGGTTAAAGTTTGAAGGGAAGAATTAAAAAAAGGTCTTCCATTTTTGGTTTACGAACAGCTATTTCACATCAAATTTCACGCAAGCTCATCTGTAGGTAAAAGCTTTTAATCATAAAATTATTATTCTATTTACCACCATCGAACTCGAGTGGTCAAGCTCTCACTATAATCCTCTATGTTTCCCCACTAAGTTAATTTTGTTCGTCTAATGGGCTTCAGCGAGGGTTGTTTCGGAATAAAAACTTTGCCCTGCAAAGTTAGCACTCCAACACTTTCCTAGTTAGTTGAAATTTACAAATTAACTGTTTCTGTTATTCTAGAATATCTGAGTAGGTCGAGTTGGTGAAGATTTGCTGTCATAACAGCTGTCTGGTACGTCAAGAAATTGTTTTGCTTTGTTTGTTGTTGTCCTTAGAGGAACACGGCTACCGATCGAACGCCATGTTGCTTTACATTTTCATCAATCCTCATTATTGCAATAGGGAATATGCATGTAATTCAAAACTCTTTCATTGTTTAAATAAATACAAGGTTAGTCGGAAAGGGGGTACTAATCCACAGACCACTTACAGTATCACTGATGACGGTTTTAAAGCAAGTGTAAAAATTTCAAAATTCGATAATTTTTATTTCCATGTAAAATTATTTAATTTTAGTTTTTTTCAAAATTCTTCGTCCCTATTTTAGTTACGAATTCAGAAAATAGAGCTTCTAATTTGTGACTTCAAATATGACCTAAAATGCAAACACTAGGATAGATAGATTTTAGCATAATTTTATGTAATTTTTGATCAGCTATTTCTCTTTATCTATTGACTTTTGGGAAAAGTGGTAGAACAAAAGTTACTCAATATTATGGGTACTTTAATACCCTTTCGGATTAGTACCCCCTTTATGACTAACCTTGTATATCGTACAGGAGTCAAGACATTAATTGCATTTTGTTTTTACATTTTTTAACGTATTATTTATTTTACAGAACATTATTTCATGTTAAGTTTTTTTTTGTGGAACGGAACGCAATCTCGAAACGCGTCGTCTTCTAAAATGCCGGCAGTGACATCAAAATCCACGTGAATAAATCTTTAAATAATCTTTTCTTAGCAAACTGTTTGATTTCTCACTGAAGTAAGTTAGTAAGTGTTTGAATAAAGCACAAGAAATAATTTAATTACTATGATTTGTGGCTAAAAAAAAGATATAAACAGAGCAGTATCGTAGATTATGACGTCACATTATGGTAGCGACATTAAAGGATGTTTGAACTGTAGAAGAAAATTGTTGAAGTTTAATAATTGTTTTGAGCAACAAACACTAGTAACATTTGACTTTTAATACTTTTCTTGGGTTTATATTTTTACGTGCTTTATAGATTAAGAGAAAAAAAATACATGCATATTACCTATTGCGACTATTGGGCATAATCTCTCGAAGGAAGCAAGATGTGATGATGTTTCAGAGTGCATGTCTTTAGTTATTTATGTAGATATTACTAGAATTTACTGTTTCGTCGGTCTAGTGATTGCAAGCGCAACTGCTGAGTGTGAGGTCCTGAGTTCGATCCTCTGGTCGGGCAAAGTGTTATTAGGTTTTTCCGTGTCCACTCTAGTGTGTGGCCTGCCGACTGTGGCCGAATAGTGCCTACTCCCTAAGTCCGTCAACGAAGTTAGTCGCCCGTTCGAAAGTAGCTCGAAACGTAGGAGTGAACAAAACAAGTGTCAAGTTCAACTTTTCAGACGGACAAAAACATATCGGTAGTAGAGACAACTGTCAAATCATGTTGTCATTCATTCTTAGTTCGGACCCCGAAATAATCGTATGTAGGTGATAGGGAGTAGAAAACGCTCGTAACTTAGGCCGAAATCACGGACTTCGAGCTTAGGGAGTAGACCCCCAGGCCCGAGAAGGTGGGGCGCAGTGTTCCGCGCGCGACTCTCATGAGGAGATGGGGCTAGGTCCCATAGTAGGAGAGGTCCGACAGGGGCTGGTGAACCGAGGCCTGCCGGCTCACGGTGGTCAGGAGAACGAACACCGTGGGTGTTTGGCCAGTAAGAGCCCAGCATAACCCCTCGTCTTTCCCGGGCGAATAAGGGTATCCATGAGGATTTTTCCCACGATAAAAAAAAAGGTTTTTCCGTGTGTTTCTCAGTAGCAGCCCGGAGTCTAGTTTTGTTCCCTGTTGTTAGCAACCGTGGAACAAACGTAGGCGAAAAGAGGGTGTATCGGCATCTATCACGCCACATGCGAACTATTCGATCCAACATCGCGATATCAAGATTTAACACGCAGATAGTATATGTACAACCGCCCAACATTAACTGTTGGGCAGTAACCCGCCAGGCACAAGACTCCGCCTGGTTGAAGGATCCTCTCTTTGGTTGGAGGAGCACCATACCTCGTTCTTCCACAAGGGTGTTCTATGCACTTCTGCCCAACCATTCGGGGTATACAGGCATGATGTTAGGTATGCATGTACTAGAATTTGGAAAACCAAAAGATACTCAAATTAAGACACACATAATATATGTTCTAAGGAGTTTTTTTCTAAAAGCGATAGCCTATTCTAACGGCGACTAATCATCATCATCATTCAGCCGAAAGACTTCCACTGCTGGACATAGGCCTCCCGCAAAAGAGGAGGGGGGTTGTCCTAATCACCACGCTTGGCAGGCGGGTTGGCGATCGCAGTATGGTTGTTAAAGTACTCAGAGAACGCTGCTGCCCATCCTCTAGAGAATCCCTTAGTCGCCTTTTACAACTCCCATTAGAAGAGATGGGGTAGTGCTATTCTTTAAGTCCGGCACTACACGAGACACGGCAACTAATGCCCGGTTCCTATATCCAAAATCGGATCGTTTTTCTTACCAACGGTAGCATTCGTTATTGCCAAACCGGACATGTAAATACACTCGTTTGCTTAATTTACTTGCAATAGTTACTAACGTACGGGGGTCAACTGTGAAAAGCTTACGAGGCCGGGTCTTTGCTTTATTATTAGTAAAGATACAAGAGTCTTAACAACTTCACTGTCCAGATAGCAGACACAATAGTTAAACAATGCAGATGTTCATATGTGATTCACGGGACAGGGAAATGGTTAATATTTAACCAATAACAACAATTCGAAAAAATGCATACCAACTTTACTATGTATTTCATATTCCTTACTCTAAAACAAATCTTAGGTACGAGTATAACGCTGCTGTGATAGAACGTTTTGGGCAAATCTAGAGATATTGATATCACTTATTCTTTAACCAAGTTAAAAAAAGGGTTTATGAGGCCCTATGTAACTAATTAAAAAATAATTAACATTATATAATAGAATTTTTAGTCTTTCTACGTAACGAATACATGTATACCTTATTTTATTGCTTATTTGCCAGTAACATAATATTAGTTTTAATTGCTTTGTATAATTTGTGCATGCTATGGTCTCTCATAATTGAAGGAGTACACTGGCTATATAATGTATGCGACTTATTACCAGTATCTTTTTGTGTATATCCTTTATCAGAGATCCTTAAGTAAATAAAATAATAAATAACGTTTGGTAAAGCATAGCAATCATCCATAACACATCATTTCTACTGTGCCTATCGTTTCACTATGTAACATTGACAAATTTTATTTCAACGTCATCTCTACAATGTTGAGCACACCTCACAGTCAATCCACTGACTGCTTCCTTACAAAATGTAACAGAGAACTGCTTCATCGTACTTCGCTTCTTCAGTTGCAATTTTCACCAAGTTACCTACTTCCACAAAATAGATGGCGCTGACTACAATAGTTTGCGGCTCATACAATAGATGGCGTAATCTATAGACGAAACATTATGAGTAGTCCACTTGAACCGCACTATGTGCCAATTTTTGTGATTTTTAGATGATAGCGGGAACCCAGGAGCCCAATTCTCCTAAAATAAATCTTGATAAATCACAACCGAACCAAGGCCGAACCGTTCATTCAGACAGTTCGACGCCGGATACTAAATGTTACGAATGAGCTCAGAATAAACACTGCTTGAGTGACATGTCAAATTTTCTTAGCGTATTTTAGAAATTAATATCTTTGTATTTTCATGTGATATAAGTGTTTTTGTGTATTTAAATGAATCAAGCTACGATAAATATCCAGGATTATTGTTTTCCGGGAAAAATTTACAGTACAACCATAGTATTTGGTAGCCCATCGATGCCGGTGACCTGTCAACCGCTGAAGTTCGAATTCATCGTTTTAACGGGGGAGTATTGTTTACTTTTACTACTTTTAACTAACACAAACTAGGTATAGCCCTAACGCGACCCTATTAGCTTATTAGCTTCTCAACTCATAATAAAGAACTTCTAGCTAGTAAATAGCTAAACCGGATTGGTTGTCGAATTCTAAAAACACTGGATATTGGCGGTGTTGTACACACTCGGTAATACTATTTATAGTGTCTAATATTAATAAATAATATGTACAACGCTGAAATCTCAATATAAATAATTGAAAATTTTTAATCTATTACCTACTTATAAAAATATACCCACATATAAATAAATTCAAGATTAACTCTTCATTTAAATTTCCAACATCCACACCCTGTTGTAATATCTACCAGAGCTTTTATATATTGTCACTCTATCCCTATCTCTTGTTCTATAACCTCTTTTCTACTTAAACTCCACTGATCACTTCTTTATTTCCATTTCCAGTGCACTTACTCTTGACACCATGCCAATGCTGACCCGTAAGGCCACATCCCAGGAAATGCAGCATAAGCTAAGTTTGGCCCTAAAGGAACTTAAAGCCTCCAATGACCAGTGTCAACAACTACTGCAGGAAAGAGAGGAAAGCGAGGAAGAAGTCAAGAGGATTGTTGACAAGAACACTACCTTGAAACGAGAGCTTGTAGACCTTCCGGCGCAATTCCTGGATGTTGTTGGTGAACGGGACAAACTCCAGGCAACAACGGATGGTTTCAGTCAATGTAGTTATGTGTACGAAGGCGCCTTACGGAAAGTTAGGGAATTAGAAGAGAGGACTTAATGAGCGCAAATTTAGAAATATTAGGCTTAAAGAAGGAAATAGAATGCTCCCAGGCTGTTGCAGATCAAAGTTTGTTTAATGAATTAATTAATCTTAACTCTGACACCATCTCAGGGAATCCATTAGTTACCATTGACCATATAAAACAAGAATCCCTAGTAACTCATAATTGTTGTCATAAATTAAGTAAGAATAAAATTAAAAAATACCTCAAGCTTAATAGAATAATTAAAAAGCGCAAAAAGTTTAGGAAACAACAAAATCACTTTTCTAAAAATATTAAATTAAGGAAAGAACGTGTAGAATTATTGAATAAACTTGACAACTATCAAATTAAATTAGAAGACTCCAAAAATATTTATGAAATAGATACTCAGCGCTTACAGACTGAAATTAAGATATTAGAGGACTCACTAAACTCCCTTTACATTAAATATGTGACCTCTCAGAAGCAAATTGAGGAGCACATCCTAGCTGCTAATAAATTAGTTGACATGTGTAATTATAATGCAGACAGAGTGGACTCAACTTTATATAACAACACTCCGTGTACTTGCATGAAAAATTACAATAGAATTGATTTCCCACCACAGGTAACGGAGGGCCTGTCCCAGGTTCGGACATCATATGACTGTAAGCCTCACTCAGAGGAACCTAGTTTATTGGTTCAGGATTCATCTATTGTTATGGATATGCTTACCAGTGACATCTCCAAAAATCAGTTATGTTACCGCTCCATAATGTACTCTGATAACCTAGGTAAAGGATTTGGTGACCTACTAGGCAACAGCCTGAGTCATTCGTTTCTCAATAATTGTATGCCTGGGTCAACATATAAACAAATAACTAGTTCATTATTAGAAAATAAATTTTGTTTGCAGACTAATTTAACTGTATTAATAGGTAATAAATAGTTCTAATGTTAGGAAAAAAGACATTACAGACTTTGTTGCCCAAATGTTAAAACTAAACTGCCACAAAATAATATTGTGTGCTTTTCCCTATCTCGACCACTTGTCAGATACACAAAATGAGTATATACATAAGCTGAATATGCACATACACTTCTTGGTAAGTCACTATAGTGACAAGTTTATGTTTTTCGACACCAACAGTTTTGTTGGTAAATTAAAATTAACTAGGGATACTGTGTACCTACCCATTAAATATAAACGTCAATTAACAACATTGTTAGCTTTTAATATTAACTCAGTCATAAGTAGTATGACGCAGTCTTCTTTCACTACCACAACTTTTAGTAATAGTACTAATAATAAGGTGGTTAGCCAACATAATTTAAACTAGCCAGTTCGACAACAGAGAAGCATAGTCACTGTTTAATATTGTCACATCAAAATATAAATCGCTTCTCTGGCAAAATCTTAGATGTAGAATTATTTGTTGAGAAATATAACGTAGACATTCTATGCCTCACAGAAACTTGGCTGAAGCCAGATAAAATGTCATTTAATATAGATAATTTTAAAATAGCCAGTTCGTTCCAGAGAGTGTCAGCAGAAGGTGGAGGAACCTTAATCATGATTAAAGATCACCTGAAATGCAAAGAGCGACTAGATGTTCGCAATCTCTCTGTTGAACGAGTATGCGAGCTCGCGTGTGCAGAAACGGAGGAGTATGTCATTTTGTGTGTTTATAGGCCTCCCTCCTCTAATACCTCTCATTTTCTTTTAACAATGGAGGACGCCCTTAGGAAAATAAAAATAAACAAAAAGTTATTAGTATGTGGAGATTTCAATATTGACATTCTAGTAAATACCACAGATAAACAAAACCTTTTATCTTTTTTTAAATCATTCAACTTGAAACATATGTTCTTTGAGCCAACTAGAGTGACACCCACCTCAGCCACATGCATAGATAATATTATGACTAACTTTAAATTAATAGATAAGCGTCTTATTAGCGGCATTCGTTCCGACCATAAATGTCAGATTGTTAAGTTATTGTATAAAGCAGTCGAAGGTCCCAAAATAATACAATGTAGGACATTGACAAAAAAGAGTCTAGAAATTTTTTGTAAAAATCTAGAATCACAATTGTTTACATTAAAGCCACAAATTGACAACCCCAATGAAATGTATCGTACACTGTTTAATGCTATATGTGAAGAGTTTCAACAGGCTTGCAAAGTAAAAAAAGTAATTATAAAACGTAAAATCTTGTTCAGTGCCTGGGCCACTGAAGGAATAAGACGCAGTAGGGATGTCTTGTACGATCTATATGACAAAAAGTCATATACATCTAATAATGAGTTTCATATTTACGTTAGACAATATTCAAAAATCTTTAAAAAGGTTTGCATGCAAGCAAAGGCTGCTTATA
Organism: Amphipyra tragopoginis; assembly: GCA_905220435.1. Classification (NCBI taxonomy): domain Eukaryota; kingdom Metazoa; phylum Arthropoda; class Insecta; order Lepidoptera; family Noctuidae; genus Amphipyra; species Amphipyra tragopoginis. The sequence goes on along the minus strand of HG991997.1, from coordinate 26,352,474 downwards.
TTAGTAATCAAATAAAAAAATCAAATAATAAAATAAAAACGACATGGAAAATAATAAATACTGAGACTGGTAATCGTAGGCTTACGGATAGTGTATTAAACATAAATATAGATGACAAACTGGTTTCAGATAAATCTGTAGTTGCAAATTTTTTCGAGCAATTTTTTACAAATATTCCCATTGAGACTACTAAATATCTTCCATCGTCCCCTCTAGCAGCTGAGACACTCCTAAAGGAAAATACAAATTTGCATGTACCTAATACTGCAAATTTCGAATTTAGTATTATTTCACACTCAGACATATTAAAAACATTTAAAACAATAGCAGTTAAAAAAACCGAGGACTTGTGGGGATTGTCAGTTAAAGCTGTCGAGTCAATAATAGTTAACATCGCGCCTATTTTGGCGGCGATCTTTAATACTTGCATCATGGATGGCATTTTTCCCGATCTTATGAAATGTAGTAAAATTGTGCCCATTTTTAAAACAGGTTGCCTAAACAACGCATCTAATTATAGGCCAATATCTGTGTTGCCAGCACTAAGTAAAATTTTTGAAAAAATCATTTTAAATCAAATGTTAGTTTATTTTAACAACAATGGGATTCTTCACGAGAGTCAGTTTGGATTCACGAAGGGACGATCAACGGAGGATGCTGGATCCACCTTAATCAAATCAGTATTAGGGGCTTGGGAAGAGGCACGGGATGCGGTGGGAGTGTTCTGTGATCTTTCCAAGGCGTTTGACTGTGTGGATCACCGCACACTCATTCTAAAACTAAAATACTACGGAATCCGAGGTAAATCTATAGATCTTGTAAATTCATATTTGTCGGATCGGGAACAAAGGGTGGCTGTTGGTAACGTTACTTCTGTAGGCTCATTAGTAAAAATGGGAGTTCCTCAAGGATCAATTTTAGGCCCCTTTCTGTTCCTTGTATATATCAATGACCTTCCAAACATAATAAAGGATACAATGTCTAACATAGTCCTATTTGCTGACGATACGTCACTTATATTTAAAGTAGATAGGAAGGACAGGGATCTTTTAGAACCTAATAATACACTTAATGTTATCTCAAATTGGTTTTCTGCTAATAATCTTCTCCTAAACGCTGGAAAAACCAAATGTATTAAATTCTCCACCCCAAATGTACCCCACATTAGTTCAAATGTGAAACTTGACGGGAAAGCGTTAGATCCGGTTCCCTCGACTGTCTTCCTGGGCATCACAGTAGACTCTAAATTGCAATGGGGACCTCATATAGAGGCACTTGCAGGCAAACTGAGTTCTGCTGCATTTGCCGTTAGGAAAATTAGGCAGTTGACTGATGTAGCTACGGCTAGGTAGGTGTACTTTGCATACTTTCACAGTATTATGTCTTATGGCATATTACTGTGGGGTTCGGCTGCTGATGTAGGTACTATTTTCATATTACAGAAAAGAGCAGTCCGAGCTATTTATAATCTAGGCTGCCGTGAATCGCTTCGTGAATTGTTTAAGAAAATAAATATACTAACCCTACCATCTCTGTATATACTTAGTAACATTATGTACATTCGAAAGAACATTGCCCAGTATAACAAGAAAAGTGACGTCCACAACATAAATACTCGCAATAAACACAAGCTAACAGTACCTGGTTTTAGACTAAGAAAAACCAGCAAGTCGTTTATGGGGAACAGTGTTAGGTTCTACAATAAAATACCATCTAGTATTACTGATTTACCGGATATAAAGTTTAAATCATTTATTAAGAGCATTTTGATATCTAAAGCTTATTATAGCATAAATCAGTATATCGAAGATAAAGATGCCTGGCATACAACTCCGTCCTGCACATTGCGACCCTCTGGCCCTGTCTAATTGGTTGGTTGTATGACCTAACATTACTTTTAATGTTTACCTACTTTTATTATTCTTCTTTTTTTATTGACTTAAAATAACCTGTACATTATTTTATCAATTTTCATATTATTATTTTTTACATTCAAATATTGAAATTTTTATATCCCACTAGAATTTTATTTGTATAATACTCTGCCTTAATAGTTCTGATATTGTTTTACATGTATAATTTTGATAATATCATTTTCTAAACTGTAAAGTTTGAGCATCATGCAGCAATTAATGATACACCTTTAATCATATCATATTACTGCCCATTGTCTGGTAGTATGAGTCTGTCATGCTCACTTAAATGTCCTGCTGATGGTGGCGTTGTATATCCGGTCGTTGGGTTCCCTATAAGGTTGAGCTAAGCGATGCGGATGTGCACGTCATGCTCGTGAACGGGTGCTGTCTGTCGGGACTGGTCAGCCCATAACTACTAGGGCAATTCTAGAAGGCATATTTTCTTTTCCTATTTTTTTGTTACATTAACCTGCATTATTCTCATTCTATGTCACACGCAACTGTAATGGAATTGTCATGAATAGTCATGATCTACTATTTTAAAAAGAGTATTCATGGAGTTTCTTGCCGGCTCTTCTCCATAGAACCTACCTTTTGGAACCGTGCAACTAGTTTTGACGTTTTAAAAGTGCCTGTAATCTGGTCTATTTGAAATAAAAAACTTTGACTTTGACTTTGACTTTACAAAGACAAAAAGTCAATGGGCAACATAGTCCTAGTGTCAAAATGTACAAATTGCCTAGTGCCAAAATGTCATTTTGCCCAAATGCCGCTATGATAGAATACATTAAAGCTGTAATGTTCAATTGTACAAATTGCCCAGTGCCAAAATGTCATTTTGCCCAAATGCCGCTATGATAGAACAAATGAAATGACATTTCAATCATCTTTTCCAAGGATACCGGACTTTCAAGAAGTATTTATACTCAAAGAGATTAGATAGAGAAGAGATTTTAATTAGATATCCAGTGCAGAGAATTATGTTGATATCAAGTAGCAGATAGGTGTATGTATGTAGGCTCAGTCGTTAGTGATCGTACCTTCGAAGCCCAGGTTTGCGGGTTCGAATCCTGACTGTGTGACAATTGGACCACGATGCATTTTGGCACAATTGTGTTTTATCTTTTGTACATTTTGACAATTTAACAATTAGACCCTTACGCATTATATCACAATTATTTTTTGTCATTTGCACATTCATATACATTTAAGACATTTGTACATTTTGACACTAGGACTATGTTGCCCATTGACTTTTTGTCTTTGTAACATTTAGTATCCGGCGTCGACAGTTCTCAATTTCAAAAGCTATCAAATTGTTTGACACAAAAAACAAAATCAATTATTTTGAAAGTTTTCGAAAACAAAAACTGACTGACGGTTATGGTTCGATTGCGATTGGCAACGATTTATTTTAGGAGAATTGGGCCGCAGTAGGCCTAGCACGAATGTTTTGACGTATAGTAACGTAAACGTAACGTTAATGTGAGTGAATTTTGAATCGATAATACAACTATTCTATAGCATTTTGGTTTTAATTTATGCGATAAGCACAATTTGTATCATACATATTTATGAATAAAGTTTTTAATGCAATTTAATATTATGTGCAAAACGAGTATTTGCAATTCAAAATTCACTCACAATAACGTTACGTTGACATTACCATACGTCACAACATTCGTGCTAGGTATTTAAAATAAATTCATATACCTACATCAAAAATACAGCACCAAAACTTGCTATATTCTGAGCAAATCGGTATCAAACGTTGACTACTCTTGCAAAACTCGCTATCTTACTTAATTTTCCGAAATGGAACAATCCTTCTTTTTCAGTTTATGTTTTCTTTTTATCCAAGTACATAACGCCGTTTGCAAGTGGACTACTCATATTGACCCTGTACGAATTCTATTAGATTCAACAAAAATATAATTCAGAATGAAAACATGACTTTCTTATTAACGCGAGTAAGGCTAAGCGACTAAGCGTATGCTGAGACGCAGGTGATGCAAGTGCACGCAGCGCAGCGCAGAGCAGATTTTGTAATGTATGAACGTACTAAGAGCTGCGTACGCTGCGGCGCAGACACGTGCGACGCAGACATGCGTCTGCCCTGCTCTGCGCCTCGTTGTAGGTAGTGCCGGCACAGATTTCTGCGCGACGCCGACGTGTGCATGTCGACATGTGTTTTTTACCGCTAATTCGAATTTTATTGCAATGACAGAACATTTAATTGAATTAGTGCGTTTTCTTGTTTGTATGATACTAATCATCCATTCTATTAAAAAAAAACGTTTGTCAACGCGAACGCGTCTATTCTTTGTACTAGTTAAAACTCGAATATGTTTCCGAGCTGCGTCGCAGCATGCGGTCGTGGCCTATGTCTGCGTCGCCTGCCCTGCGCGGCGAAATCTGTACTGTGCTGCGCTGCGTCACCTGCGTCTCAGCGCTTAGCCTAATTTTCGCGCCCTGAGTTAAACGATTGTGCAGAGCGATATCGTGCTAGTCGTGCCCGCCAGCTGTGTCGCAGTTCTTCCGTTTATTTATGTGTGAGTGGCATAGAAATTTTCCGTCACGTAAAACACCACCACTGCTGTGTTCCGGTTAGAAGGGTGTGGGTGACGATGTTTTTTTTTATTACTTGACTTGGTCGCCTTTGACCCTCGTCGCACTAAGATGGAGCACACGAATCCAAGTAACAGAGACATAGACGACCTCTGTGGTCTAGTGGTTCGAGTTTGACGACACGTTTGGTGCATGTGGCTAAGCGATTGGTTTCTGCGCTACGGGTCGTGGGTTCGATTCCCACACGGAACAAAAATTTGTATGGCTTACAGGTGGTTGTTTCGTATCTGGGCGTTTGTTTGTGAGATTTGTGTCTGTAAACGCACCCACGATACAAGAGAAATCTTAGTGTGGGGCAATATTTTAAAAAAAAAGAAAAGAAAAATAGTGTTGGACTGCTGATCACGAGGTCGTGCGTTCGATTCCCACAGGACACAAATATTTATGTGATGAACATAAGTGTTTGTGTTGGTCTGGGTGTTTCTTATGTATTATAAGTATGTATTTACAAAAAAAAGTATATAAGTATTATATCCATTGTCTAGCACCCATAGTAAAAGCTCTGCTTAGTTTGGGACTAGATGGTGCTGTGTAAAAATGTCCCAAATGTCCTAAATATAGGGAGATTTGTATATAATATCATAGGAGATTCCCCTATACCCCTCTGACTCTCACATACACACGACGGAACACAGTAAACTGCTTGGCGCTGGACTTTAATATGAGGGTGGTAGCTAGCCAGGCAGACCGTTTAGATCCTACCACCAAGCAAATTACAAATTACAGGCACATGATATTTTCCAACTTTGTCTCTAACGTTGTTAACGTAATCCTCTTGGTGTTGTAGTTGTATTATATATAAGTCAAGTAATAAAAAAAGAAATGATAACTCGAAAACTACAAAAAATCGCGGAACATACATTTGGTGGGATTCGGGTACCTCTAAGGGTGCCCTACCTCTGGACTTATAATCTGGAATAAGATAGCACCAGCAATATTACCAAAAACGCTTATCGTATGTAAGGGTTCGTTATGAGATCTACGACTAACTTTCGGCGTGCAAGCCCTATTATTGTCATCTTTATAAATCACTAGTTAGACTCTAATATCAATCACTAGTTAGACTAACTCGAGTGTGCTGCGGTGGTCTGGAACCCGTACTAGGGTGCGCGCAAGATAACTCTGCGCGCAACTGAGGGCGTCCTCAACGTTGCAATCATCGCAAAAGTTATAATTACCGCTTTTTAAGCTTATATTTTTTTATCGCCAAACACATTTTTCCCGTTAAACATTCCTACAATCAGGTAGTTCTATTCAAAATTAATAAAACGGCACACACTTTGGTGGACCACGATTAGTTCCGATTTCGGCCGCGCGCAGACTTATCTTGCGCGCACTCTATAACAAATACGTAGATAGCCTCGAAAATGTACAGCGCAAGTTTCTTAGATCGATGCATTACCGATGCTTCCATGGCTTTTCAGGTTATGATGATTTGCTTAAAAGATATGATGTTTTGAGCCTAAAGTCTAGAAGATTATATCTGGAAATGATGTTCCTCTTTGATGTGTGCAATAACAGATATGACTGCTCTGATTTAACAAACAAACTTATGTTGTTCCAAGAACTGTTATGAGATGGGAGGTGCGCGCACGCCCACTTTTTGCTGTATCTTCTTGTCGAACCAAGGAGTCCGCGCACCTCTGCGTCGTTTAAGTAACAATTTCAATAACTTTTTTACAACATTAGATTTGTTTTCTGGGTCTGCTAATAAGTTTCGCAACGCCTTGATGCAAACCGTTAAGGATTCAAACTCCATATTATTATTAACTTTGGATACAGTAATTTGTTCCCATCACCGTCGGAGTAGTTCCTAAGATTAGAAATAATTATTTGCATTTGCATTATACAGCATGTAAGGGTAAAACACCGTTATCACTCAAACCATGGGTAGTTGACTTAAATATAAAAATACAGGACCGAGTAAAAAAAAAAAAAAATACGCTCGAGAAATGAGCGGCGCTATGTCGCGGCGTACACACACTCGCTAACGAGACAGCTGACTGACTGGGGTAGCAAACTGTGCGGGGCCGTGCAGTAGCCCGTTGCCCCCGCGCATAGGGTGAAATGCTTTTGAGGAAAAATGAAAATTTTATGAAAAAAAAAGTTTGTTATTTTTCATTGATTTTACGTTCTATAAATGAAACCAAACCACTGGTTTCAAGGATAACGGTGTTTACCCTTACAGCCTGTATAAACTGTAGATAACGATGTGAGTTGCACGTTTAAGTTATTTTTTGTAATTTTTGTCTAAGATACAATGTGTAACTGTTTGTTCAGCCCTAATAAATAAATAAATAAATATCACTATTAGCGATAAGACCGCCATTCTACCCTGTAGCCCAGTCGCCAGGTCGAAAAACGGGGTTTACCTTGCAAAAGGTCGGTCAGTCCTGAATTTTGAATATGTTTTACGTTTAGGTGTTCTTATGAAAAAAAAAAGTTTTCGATCTTGAGTCACCTTGGCGCGCTTCACCATTTTGGAATAAAGACCCCAAAAACGAGTTTTTATTAAATAACTCCTTTTTTACGGGTTTTACGGCAAAAAAAGAGATCACAAATTTTTTAGAAAATTAAATTCCCTACATTTCTTGCCTGTACTATTTTTTTCTATAGCTAATAGTTTACGATATATTGCGCTTTAAAGTAGCAAAAAAACACAATTATTAACTATTTTTATTTTTCATTCCCGACTCAAAAAGAGAGGTGCTATTTCTAACGTTTGGTGTTAAGTTCACCTCTGTACTTATTTTGTGTATAAATATATAAATAGAAAAATAAATCCTTTACGACAGTAGTTTTCCTACTGCTGATATTTCAGCTTTAGTTCTCATTGCATCTATTTAAACAATAGTACAATAGGTATTTGATATTTATAACATCAGACCAGAATTCCCACCCTGAAAATTAACAAGGAAATCTAATCTAGAAGATTCTAAATTAAATTAAGATTTTAAAAGATTAGATAAATTTAAAATAAAACTACATTAAGTTCTAAAAAAAAAATTAAATTATAAAATTATCAAGGTCTGATGAGATCTAGTCTGATGATAATTTAATCCAAGTTTATTTAATTTTGTTTTCATAAAAATGAAAATATTATGCACGAAAAATGAATGAATTAAGTAGAAACTTGTGTGTCCAAAATATTGTTTAAAAGTCTAGTCTATAAATTAAATTAAATTGTTCCATTCTAACTATATTGTGTTTTATTTCATTCATAACACTAAAGAATTATAAACTAACGTCGAGTTTTTATTCTAGAATAATGAATGTGAGCAAAATTAAACCAAAAATAAAGAATATTTTGGAAAATGTATGTCATGAGCGTGTGCATCTCTGTGCAGATCTGCATGATCTAACTCCCCCTGCCCTTTTTTCTATCGGACGACTAGAAGCACAAAAAAGCGCCATCGGTTCATGGTTGACATACCAAAAACCCAAACGAAGCGCTTTGATTCCACTTTCATTGTGAAAACCGCCAAACAGTGGAATGCGCTGCCCGAGTGGGTGTTCCCCGACAGCTACAATCTGGGTGTCTTCAAGTCACGAATGAATCGGTTTCTTCTGGGCAAATGTGCTCCATCTTAGACCGCATCATCGCTTAACATCAGGCGAGATGCTGGTCAAACGCAGTGTACGAGCCACTCGTACATTTTTAAATGCTCAGCAAATTTGTAAACTTGTGTAACACAAATTAAATTATAACTTATAATATTGATGACTAGGCGGTCCTTACATACGTAGCAACAAACATTGTCATTTTCATAGCATTTAATAAATCATCTATTTTTAGTGTATCAAACGCACTCAAGCAGCATGGTTGTTTTATTCTATCACATCAGTTAGTTAGAACGCCATGCACATCATCAGGCACCAGCAGCCTAACCTAGCAGGCATCAGCAGCCGCTAGCTCTTATCAAGCATTTCGGTTCTTTTAATAGCAAGCGTTAAAACACCGATCTTATCAAAATATCATTCACAATGCAGGAAAACATTCCTACACGCAGGACTAGAATCAAACAAAAAAAAAACCAACCAATCTTGAACTTAATGATTTCGCGATAAAGATGAAAATCTATTAAATAAATTTTACAGATTGTGGTAGTTTTATGTGCTGGCGTCTGTACATATTTACCAGTTATGAAACATTGGACTGCCTCGTTGACCTAGTAGTTGCAAGCGTGGGTGCTGAGCATGGAGGTCCTGGGTTTAATCCCCAGGTCGCGCAAAGTGTTTTATGGTTTTTCCGTGTGGAATTTCTTAGTAGCAGCCCGGAGTCTGGGTTTGTGCCCGGTTGATGGCAATAGGCTCGCCCCCTACTACATGGGACTCAAACATAACGGCGACATGAGAATGTACTATACACCTCTGCCCAACCCTTTGGGAAATACAGGCGTGATGTTTTATTATGTAAGTAATTAAATGTAAATATTTTATGTACAAAAAATGAACAAATAAGGAATTATAAAATGACTTCAAGTTTTTTTGTTCTAGAATATTATTTTATTATGTAAGGAAGCACAAATGTAAGCAAAATTAAACCAAAAATAAAGAATACTCGTATTATGGAAATTACAAAGTACATATTTACCAGCCTTGGTGATCACCCATCTGTGTCATCATCATCATTCAGCCGAAAGACGTCTATTGCTGGACATAAGCCTCCCCTAAGCATCGCCACATCGACCGGTCCTGTGCTTCTCGCATCCAGCAGATTCCCGCGACCTTCACCAGACTTTGAAGACACTCAACGCTGTCCATCCAGAACAAACTTTTATTATATAAACAAGTCCTTATAGCAGTGTGGGCTTATGGTATACAGCTGTGGGGCTGCACCAAACAGACTAATATATTAAGTATACAATGATTTCAGAACAAGGTACTGAGGGAAATGGTAAATGCACCTTGGTACGTAAGGAATTACGATCTCCATCGGGACCTTAGAGTTCGTCGATAAAGTAATTAGAAAGTATGCCGAAGCTCACGAACGTAGACTTCATCGTCATGTGAACGTCGAGGCAATCCAGCTTCTCGACCACACGAACATAGTGAGAAGACTCAAAAGAACAAAACCGTTCGAGCTAGTGTTTAGTGATAGTGAATAAGTATAATGTAGTACAATTGCTACACATAAAGAACACATAAACAAAGTGTCTTCGCCTTAATATAGACAATAAGAAAAGTGCAATTGGACACATTCTTAGTAAAATACAATTTAACAGTTTAAGTCATAAATAAATTACTCATTAGCCTAATTATAAAGCTAGATTGTAATAAGATTAGGGCGCATCGTCATGAAGCGCACTAAGATAGGAAAAAAAATATATGTAAGGAAGCATAAATGTAAGCAAAATTAAACCAAAAATAAAGAATATTATGGAAATTACAAAGTACATGTTTACCGGCATTGGTGGTCACCCATCTGTGTCATCATCATCATTCAGCCGAAAGACGTTCACTGCTGGACAAAGGCCTCCCCCAAGCATCGCCACATCGACCGGTCCTGTGCTTCTCGCATCCAGCGGATTCCCGCGACCTTCACCAGATCATCGGTCCACATTGGCGGTCGCCATTCCAGAAGCTTTTGGCCTAAGCAGCCATCCGTTCTGAGAGAAATATACAAGCTTAGTTTTAGTATAAACTAAACCTGAAACTAGTTTGTTCAGAATCACTAGGAGAATCGATTGACATATTTTTTACACCACTTTTTTTTCTTTTTTTTTCGGAAATTTCTATTTTGTTTCAGTAGTTTTCTACCCATAACAGTTGACGGGAATAGACACCTTGAGGCTTGAGACGGTCCTCTCGGTCAGTTTCCGTGTATTAGACAACCCCTGCATAGTACATCTCAGGCATTTCACACTTTTTTAGGGAACTTAACGCGACATAAACTAAGGTGTAACTAGGAGATTTATTAAAAAAACCACACATGTTCAGGCAGTTCTGATGAAAATCTTGTTGGGGTGTCTCGGTTTCCGTATAAAGTAAAAACAAATAAGGTTATATACAAGCTGTAAACGAATTCATGTAATTCCTTAAAACCACATGATCTACTACTGGTGTAGATAGATACTGCACGAGATTTAGCATGATTAAAAATAAAAAAGTAAAATCTTTTTTTTTTATGCGGTAGCAGTAATTGATCATATCTAAACCACCTAATAAGGAATCAGGAAAAAATAGTAAAACAAATATTTGCATTTTTTTTAAGTGGTCATTTCCGTGCCCCACTTAAATTAATAAAAGCACGGTGACGAGTCATGCGAACATTAATGTAGGGAACAGCTGATTTTTGTTTCGCGATTTCTGGTTTTTTCCCATAGTAAAAGTTGTTCATAATGATGAGTACAGTGACCCCTTAAGAGGTTGTACACTTATTTATGTTACACCTTGTATACAGGGTGTTAACGAATTCGTGTAATTCCTTCAAACCACATGATCTACTAATGGCATAGATTAACCCTACACGGGATTTAGATTGATTAAAAATCAAAATAAACTTTTTTTTTTCCCTAATATTTTTTTATTTGATGGAAAATTTCGATGCCATGCATAAATTAATGAAGGTACTTTGACACAGCTAATAGGCACGACTAGCGCGATATCGCTCCACGCAGTCAGTTATCTTGGGACGTTAAAATTACTCAGATACCATACATGGCTCATTTTTTGAAAACTTTTTTTGTTGATTCTGAAAAAAAACCTATGCAGGGTCAATCAGTGTCATCAGTAGATCACGTGGTTTGAAGGAATTACACGAATTCGTTAACACCCTGTATAATAATGCCCACTGAATATTATTATGTACTTCAAGACATATACATTTTCTTTTTATATACATGACATACATTTTCAAAATGATTCCTATACAAGGTTAGTCGGAAAGGGGGTACTAATCCGAAGCCCACTTATAGTATCGCTGATGACTGTTTGAAAGCAAGTGTTAAAATTTCAAAATTCGATATATATTTTTTCCAAATAAAATGATTCTTATTTTAGTTTTTTTCAAAAATTCTTCTTCCCTGCTTTAGTTACAAATTCAGAAAATGGTGCTTCTAATTCATGACCCCAAATATGACCTAAAATGTAAACACAGCTGATCATTACTGGGGATAGATAGATTTTAGAGATTTTTTTTGAGATTTTTGAACAACTTTTTCTCTTAAACTATTGAGTTTTGGGAAAAGTTGTAGAACAAAAGTTATTCATTATTATGTGTACTTTAACACCCTTTCGGATTAGTACCCCCTTTCTGACTGACCTTGTAGAAGGAAATTAAGTTTTCTATTACCAAAACTTCATGCAAGTTTGTACCTAAACTGCAGTCATCGTTAAAACCGCAACAAAATCATCTTAAACAACAAAATTAATAGTTTGAAGCCAAGGCTTTGTTCTAAAGCTGTAGCAACATCGTTTAGTGTGTCAAGTATGAGTGACCGCCTGCTTATAATTGCTCTTGTCACCGCAGCTTTTAACTGCTTAAGACTAGGCACACATAGGACAACAAGTTTATTTATTTATACAATAGCTGTAGCCGGCATGCCGTGCAGCACTTTTTCCTACTTACTACCTAACTACTACTTACGTATTAACTACCTTCAGAAACAAAATCAAAATAGTAACAAAAAGTTAAAACCATTTTCATGCAAGCGGTAAACAAATGAAGAATATGGACATACTGAGATAAATTGTTTTTTTTTTTAATATCAAACTTTTCTTTCATAAGAACCTTTTCCCGACAATAAAGAAAAAAACAAAAAAAAAATGCGAAATCGATGCAGCCGCTCACGCGTGATGCCGTGACCAAGGGAAAATAATAGGTATTCATTTTATACAAGATGTAACATTAAACGCACAACCTCTTAAGGGGTCACTGTGCTCATCATTATGAACAACTTTTACTATGGGAGCAAACCTGAAATCGCGAAAAAATAATCAGCTGTTCCCTACATTTATGTTCGCATAACTCGTCAAAATGTAGGGAGTAGCAGATTTTTTTACCCCTAAGAGATTGTGCGTTATTTATGTTAAATCTTGTATACATATAAGATACGATTATTTATTTATTTGGATCTACAACAGAAGCTACACAATCTATACTATTAATAAATCTCAAAGTGCACTTCGTCTGTGAATTAATCATTTTTCCAAAATTCCGATTGGGGGGTACTATGCTATCGATACAGAAACCAAAACATTTTTTTTTTGGAATTATTGTCTGTCTGTCTGTCCGGGCATCACGTAAAATCCCGTGGATGGATTGTGGTGGAACTTTCGCTGATGTGTTGCGTAAAGAGCGACGATTTTGTTGGTACATAATTATACTATCACGCTATTGTTCATAGGAGCCGAGCAGCGGAAAATTATTTCCGCATGCTGCGAAGTATATAATCTTAATATTCGGATCATCAAATCGCGTGAATCGATTTTGTTGGGTCTGCGCTTATGCTGGTATATAAACTATCACGCTATTGCTCATAGAAGCCGAGCAGCGGAACATTATTTTCACATACCTACTGCGAAGTATAAGCTGTAGACAGAAGTAAGTGCTGCAGTGAACGGTCGCTGGCTCAGTGTCCTGCGTTCAAAGATCACTTTAAAACTAAACTTTTTGTAATTTTTTCGGAATGTTTTTATATTATGTATTTTATTTTGTTCATTGTTGTCAGAACTGTACCCCAAGTGTGAGTTTTTTTCGTTAACTACTGTAGTTGCGTCACGACAAAAATGTATGAAAATTTAGGCTGCGCCTCTAGGCGCACCGTTCACTAACTAATATTCGCGCGTTAATTGAACGGTGCGCCTAGAGACACAGCCTAAATTTTCATACATTTTTGGCGTGACGCAACTACAGTAGTTAACGAAAAAAACTCACACTTGGGGTACTGTACAAAGCCTGCCGCTGCCGCCGGCCGCCGATTTACTAATTTTATTTAAACCTTAGGTAATGTCCCAACACACATGGCCATGGAGGGAAAGTACTTACTTACTTTAAATATTAAAAATAGCAATCTTGCAGAACACTATTTAAAAAATTAAAATTACATATTTTATCATCAATGTAGGTACATTTATGAAATACAAAAATTGAACGAACAATTTGAAGAACACAAAATGTTTACAAAAGCATGTGAAAATAAAAATATATATTTATCTAGAGACATAACAAAACTTGCTGTATTGCAATGTACCTCAACACTTCATAAAAAAACAGTTACATGATGCTCATAAAAATAATAATATAATAAAATCACTACCTACATAATATAAAACAAAGTCGCTTCCCGCTGTCTGTCCCTATGTATGCTCAGATCTTTAAAACTACGCAACGGATTTTGATGCGGTTTTTTTTAATAGATAGAGTGATTCAAGAGGAAGGTTTATATGTATAATACATGCATATTATAGTACCCGTGCGAAGATGGGGCGGGTAGCTAGTAATAAATAAAATAAAATCCCTCAATCACTCAGAGAACTTCCTGTTAGAAAATTTAGGAAACATTTATGTAATTGGCTCTAATTGGACTGGTGTTTTTACAAAATTCATGAATTTTTAGATCATAAAAATAATATTTAATAGCTACAATGTTGCGTTTTAGCATAATGTTTGAAACATCGTTATTTATTTAATTCAGACTTATATATAATATTAAATACACAGTAAATCTAAAACTTCCTAGTCTATTTATAAAGATGGTAATAAAAATTGTATTATTTTAAATTAATTTGTATGCTGTGCCGGCGAAACATGTTGATCTGTACCTGCATTACTTTAAGACCCATGTACCTACCGTGTTTCTCGCAAATAAAGGATGATGGGCACAAAATGTATGGAGTCTGGTACTGGCTCCAATCGGAATGACTGATATACCGTTGGAAAGGTATTTTTGTGAAGATTAAGAATAACCATGGCGCTAGTCCCGATTCACTGTCCGATCGAAGTAATCCTGCTTGAAAGTTATTTGTTTTTGTTACATCCTATTATGTACACATACTTTTATTGTAATTTTTCTCCATTTTAGCATGGTATTACAATAATTATTATTAATATTTTTCATTATCTACGTAAATAAAACGAGTTCGAAGTAAGTTTCATAAGTTATTGCATGTAAGTATACAGTGTGTAAAAAGACCCGCATAGCCGAAATCTACGCACTCTGTACATCAAACTAAACTAAATTGACCAAAAATAATTGCTGGGAAATGACTTTTATTTTTAGGCATAAAAAAACGCGTCCGATTTTTTTAATAGATATATCACCCCTAAGTGAAAAAATACTAAACCGATTTTGTTGTGATTTTCATCCGTTAACTGAATTTTATTTTGCTCAAAATCTGTGCAAATATCATCATAATCGGTCTAGCGAAACCGGTGATATAATTTTTCAAATTCTATTTCGAACTGAATATCCAATATCTTCTGAAGACTGTATTTCAAAACGGACAATTGATACGGGTTTGTTGCTGTAGTTGTTTTTTGTACTCTTGAAAAGAGCTATCCAACGATGGTAAATTCATTTTGATTGGACATGAGTACCAAAACGCCCATCCTCCTTTCTATTTCAAATTTCACTCAAAAGAGACTTCGTGTTATTTTTAAAAGTAAGAAATATTGCCTTTACTGATTGTTTTGCCTGAATTGGGAATCGAACTGACAAAGCTATACCATCCGGTATTTTATGGCACCTGTTGATGGATATCTTTAAGGTCAATAATAAGGATCAAATGCATGAAATAAGAACTAACAAAAAATAGACAACTGCTTGAATTGAAATGTACCTAAGTTAGGTAATGTTAGTTTTCATGGTCTTCCATCAATTTCGGACACAAAGTTTACTGGAGCGATTTGATCCTATCGATTGGTGAAATAAAAATACAGATGATATATTTTCGCGTTTGTGTTGGTTCGATTTCCAGATCAGACTTCTAGAAAAACTTTGAAAGCAGTAGGTACCTATTTCTAACATATAAAAATAAACTTATAAGTAAAATTTTAAATGTTTAAAGTACTTTCCTATCCCACACCTCGAATGAAATCATTTTGAAGACTGCACTGCGTGAAATATTTTGATTTAGTTTGCCGATTGTAACTAGATGTCCGTTATAGCCATTTTTGTATCACGATAAGGTTTCGTTACATCTTCACAATAAATATTCAATTATAATCCATTTTAGCAAGGAAATGTATGGAAATAAGCAAAACGTTTGCTTTCACTAGGGAGTCAACGTAGTATTATGGTTATATGAAGCTTTACGGTCACTCAAAAATTGCTGAAACTCTACTTAAAGAAATGGTTCAAAAGATCTAAGTACCTTGGTGGGACACCTGTCTTTTATTATGATAACTACTTGCTGTCTATTACTTTAATAACTGTTGCTGCGACACAATGTTGTTTTCCGACTTCAACGTGGACGGAGTCGCGGGCATAGCTGGTTAATAATAAAAGTCACGGATAGGATTAAACTTAATAATTATAAAAGATAGACTAAGAGACCGAATTAACAGAGTAGTATGATTTTGGCAACTGTACTTTATTACTAGAATTGGGTCCCTGGACTAGGGGCCATTTGTAATGAGCTCATTTTGAATCAGGGGCTTAATTCTCCTAAAATAAATCTTGATAAATCACAACCGAACCAAGGCCGAACCGTTCATTCAGACAGTTCTCAATTTCAAAAGCTATCAAATTGTTTGACACAAAAAACAAAATCAATCATTTTGAAAGTTTTCGAAAACAAAAACTGACTGACGGTTGTGGTTCGATTGCGTTTGGCAACAATTTATTTTAGGAGAATTGGGCCCCTGTTCAATGAGAAAATTTTGACAAATTTTGTAAACGAAAACTCTACGATTACAGAAATCTGAAGGCAAATAGTGCGACTCCAGCTTTAAAAAAAATGAATTGTCCTACTGTTACAACAACTACACCAAGAAGAAGCCAAGTCTGCACCTAACCTTAGCATTACTTTGTCAAGTGAAAGGCCTGTCCTTGCAGTGTTAACAGCCACCATTTTTACACCATAAATCATGACAGCATAGGTAATACACGCTTTGTTTTGTCTCATTTAGATGTAGTTATGGTAATATTCCTATTAGAAGAAGAAAGAAATGTTCTAGATAGTATTGTGTACGAAATGACGTGTTTAATGCGAGATGCAATTGAGTTGTCAATAAGAATCGTGAGCCTAAAATCATAAAAGAGTCTGCATGTGTGTTTGTTTATCCTTCAACTAGTGACCCGCCCCGGCTTCGCACGTGTATGTTTTATAGCATAAAACCTTCCTCTTGAATCACTCTATCTATCAAAAAAAGACGCATCAAAATCCGTTGCGTAGTTTTAAAGATCTAAGCATATCTAAGCGTTGCAATGCACTTCTTTCTACTCAGTACTTACCTTACTACCTTCAGAAACAAAATCAAAATAGTAACAAAAAGTAAAAACCATTTTTATGTATGCGGTAAACAAATGAAGAATATGGACATACTGAGATGAAATAGTTTTTTTTAAATATCAAAATTTTCTTTCATAAGAACCTTCTCTTGAAAATTACAAACAAAACAAAAAAAAAATGCGAAGTTGGTCCAGCCGCTCACGCGTAATGCCGTGACCAATAGGGATTCATTTTTAAATACATGCATAGATTATTACACTAGCTCTGCTCACTGAAATCTATCAACCACTAATGTCCCAGCGCCACTAATTATCGGCAGCATCTATTGTCTATTATTGTGTCTCTGAATCTGGTTTTCAATGAGTAGATTACTCTTAATAATATGTTTCTCATACAGTGAAGCTTTGTTTGTGGTATTTTTTTTTTTGCGAAAATAACGATTCTATAATCACAAATAAAAATAATTTTCGATGCGATGTACCTATTAGTTTTTGAGTGTCCGAACAAATTATCTCTCTTTATACAAGGTTAGTCGGAAAGGGGGTACTAATCCGAAAGGGTGTTAAAGTACCCATAATAAGGAATAACGTTTGTTCTAAAACTTTCCCCAAAAGTCAATAGTTTAAGAGAAATTGCTGTTCAAAGATTTCATAAAAATTACGCTAAAATCTATTCATCCTTAGTAAACACGGCTGGTCATAACCAGCCGTGTTTACATTTTAGGACATGTTTAGGGTCACGGATCAAAAGCTTTGGTTTCTAAATTAGTAACTAAACCAGGAACGAAGAAATTAAAAAAAAACTAAAAACAAAAGGGAGTGCCTCCGCTGCCGGCGCCGGTTGCCATTAAGAGTGCCAGCGCCGGTTGCCAAACTTACTGCCGGCGCCGCGCCGACTGCATACACTGTTTTAGACACCTTCAAGGCCTCTTCAAACCCTACATGAGACGATTACTCGTCACACACTTTCATTTTCACAAAAAAACCAACGAAAAACTTAAGGAGATGTTTGTAAGGTTGTTTGGGTTTCCAAAGCAGAGTTGACGGAGCGCCCGCTGAGCGGGGCTCCTATTCCTGTCTGCAGGGTTTAAAGTAACCTACCTTTCCACTAACATACCTACCAAACAACTTTTTACCGCCGCTGATGTCCATTTTGGGTGCCGGCAGCCGATGTTTTTAATCTCCGCTGCCGGCAGTAATGTACAGCCGGTTCCCAATGGCATTATTTTTGGGTGCCGGCGCCGGCAGCGGAGGCACTCCCAAAAACAAAACCTTTTCTTATGGAAATTTACGTTATCGAATTTTAACTCTTGCTTTAAAACAGTCATCATACTTTACGTCGCCCGTGATAGTACTCCCTTATTGGTACCTCCTTTCCGACTAACCTTGTATATAATTACTAGCTATTCTTACTTATATCTATTAATTATTCTTAATATCATGTTTCTCACAAAATGAAATTTATTATAATTTTTTTTTGAGAAATGTGTCGTATAGAATCATAGGCAATCTCACTTTTTGGCACTTTTGAAAAATTCAAAAATATTTAAGATAAACTGCTTGTTTGACATAATTATCATAACCAAACATGGCCAAACTCTTTGCTAAGTCGACATAAAATCTCGATTTAGTTCCAAAGACATCAATCTCTCATTAGGACAAAGTTGCTTAATTTTTCATTTTTTCGTTTGCCCAAAAGTTGCTAAAAGTGAGATTGCCACCTTCGATTTATACGATTCAAATAAAGTATAGTTAACCAAAAATAAAAAGAATTTTCGATATCCATCCAATAGTTTTTGAGTGTCCAAACAAATTCTCTCTGTCTTTTATTACAGAGCCCTCCGCTGCCACCGCCACCTGCCTTCACCAACCCATCAAACCGATTGTGCATAATAAACTGAAGATTGAAAAAATGTAAGTGTAAAACATTCTAGAGTGTACTACGGAATTTCGACGCACAAAATATCGATGAATGCTAATACGATGCTACAAAATTGCGATGCACGCTACTGCGATAGATCTTCACTGTTGATTCATTCTTGGCTGTAGCGTTCGCCGGCCGCTGCCGCGGCACAGTTCTAACCTTACCTAACCTAGCTGGTCGGGGTGCCCTAATCTAGTCACTCTGACTTTCTTCTTTCTTCGAAAATAATGTACCCACAAAAATATAATAATTGAATTTTGATTTTTAATTTGTAGATATAGAAGTATAGTATCAAAATCTATCCAAAATAAATTATTTTACAAACTCAAAAATAATATGAAAGATAAAATGGAAGATCGAATTATGTCAGATATTTTTGCCATCAATTTATCGTCATATATATTTATGCACGTTATTGAGGAATCAATGCAAATGCTGACAGAAACACAAAATTAGTAAACGGCACATATTTTTGCACTCCAAGGTATCACATCGACGGCCGCAAAGAACAAAAAGACAACTGCATTTTTGCGAAATTCACTTTTTTACATAATTGAATTCAGAATTCTTTATTCTATCTAGTGATATTTTTTATTCATACAAAATCTCATTTTTTCTTCGTGTTTTGTCGCGTATATAAAGACAACTACACCTTTTTTTACAAAGTAACGAAGTACACACGGACATCTACAATTGTCCGTGTGTACGTCGTACAATTCGGCGCGTCGCATGCGATAAACAAAGATATCAGTCACATGACCGTTTTGTCATGGGCGGTGGGGCAGTTGACTTTTTTTAACTTGCATACTTACTCTTTCTACGACCTCAATTTTGTTAATCTACATTTCATAATACACACATCAAACGTGTCTAGGGATAAAGCACATTTTAGCGAATTACTGCAAGTTCTTAAATTGTTTTTTTTTGACTCCTCATAGTTATTTAGCGACCTCTTCATAATATAAAAAAGGAAAGTTTTTGAATTTCGATTAAAAGTTGAAAATCTTCTGTCAAGTCGTTTTCCTATAAAATCCTGCAACGGTTTTGAGACAAAACCGTTTCTACTACACTTCTGAGTCAGATCAATATACATGAACGCTATTAAGGACGAAAAATGTCACTTGAGTTGGGAAAAACGATCAGAGCCGTAAGAATGTGGGAATCTCGCTCTCGGAAACGTACTGTGGCCATCGCTCTGGGCACTACGCAGAGTATAATAAGTCACTTCTGAACACGCTACCGTATCACTGGCAGCGTAGCTGAGCGTCATGGAGGATGAACTCGCATCACCACAGGTAGACAAGATCTTTACATACATATCACTGCTCGATGGAATCCTAAAATGAGTGCGATGATGGTGATTACGAGGCTTCATCGCTCTTCGTTCTGCCTAGCCTTTTCCCAACTATGTTGGGGTCAGCTTTTAGTCTAGCTGAGCTGGTGAGCTGAACACCAGTCTTTTACACGGAGAAACTGTCATCAGACCTCCGCAACTCAGTTGCGCGGCAATGCCTATATCCTAAGGTTAGACCGGTTGTCAGACTTTCGGACTTCTGACTACCCATAACGACACTACCACAGGTATTCGTATGATACCCGGACCGACGGCATAACGTGCTCTCCGAGGCAAGGAAACTAAAATAATATAATAAAAAGAAATGTATGCTTAAGCACCACGCGGCTTCCAACAGCAAAAAGGAGTGGGGCGCGTATTCGTGGACTGAACGCACAGTACAATAAAAACATGGAAATACATTATTCAATGAAATATACATTTATTTTTCTCATGCTTTGCAAGATGAGCATTCAAAGGCTTCATCGCTTTTCAGGGTTGTTAATAAGCGATCAAACCATTAGAAACTGTTTGCACAAAGTCAATCTCTGTTCGCAAAGACCGCTACGAGTGCCACTGATTGAGCCCTGCAATCGTAGGGCCCGTTCACAATGGGCTCGTGAACACAGAAATGGGGCAGAAGAAAAATGGCGTTATGTGTGCTTTTCTGATGAATCTCGCTTTGACATAAGACCAGATGGGTGTTTCTCCGAATTATTTTAACTTTTATTAGACTAATCATTATCCTCATGGCGGAGTTAACAATATAGGCATAAAAACCTAATCAAATGATAATGCAAATGGATACTACGCCACTGCAGTCAAATAGTAAAAGAAGAATTACAATGACTGGAAGCTACTGTAACGTTAACAATCTGAGAGAATAATGATTTGTTAAATAAAATTTAAAAAAAAACGGAGAAACACCCAGATACTAGATGTATTGGTGGACCTCAGGATGCTAAAAACGTGGAAAAATATTGTTATGGCCGAGTATTTGAATCGATGGAAGAACAGAACTGATTTGAATCAGAGGCAATCTCAATGCATAGATTTACGCTGAAATGATTGTTTCGGATGTTGTCATTTCTTTGCGGACCCAGTTGGGTGCTTTGTTTCAGCTTATGCGTGATAAAGCACGTCCAAACACGGTCAGAATCATTAAAACACACTTGCTGAAGCTATCATCAACGTGCTACGGTAGAAAAACAGACTACCGACTGTTCATTTTATGCAAGAAAAACCTTCAATAACTTAGTTTGGAATTTGATTATTTCTTGAAGAAAAGACTAGGAAGAAATTATTATTTGTTCAGTAAGTTTGATTATTGTGATAAAATAATCTTTACTTACGTGTATTAACACGGGTTCAATTCCTTTGATCCTATGCTTTGCTTTTGTATGATAATAGCTTGTATAAGATTCGATTATTGATTTGTTTTTGAAGATAGTAACTCCTTAGAAATTTTATTTTCTTTACAAATATTGCATTTTTGGTACTTTGTAATATGATTACGATGATTAAAAAAGAATAAATTACTAAGAATAACTTAATTCTTTTCTTGAACTCCAAAAGCTCATCATATTAATAGCATGTTATCTGCAATATCAATATCTGAACCTTTAGAATTACGAAGTAATTTGAGACAACTACAATATCTTGGTGTCAGTCATAGTTACCCTTTATTTGTTGTCGTAGTTAGATATATATTATAAAAGAGAATAACAATATCTCCTTTTATAAGTAAAATTGTTTGGGAATCAGTAATTACAAAGTCCTACGTAGAAGCGAACATATGGCAGTTGACTCAGTTAGTTATTTATTTTGTGCGAAGTAGAAAAAGACATCTGCCGTATTTCGAAAAAAAAATATATATCAGTTAATTGACCTTCATAGTTTTGTTCAAAATGCCGAATAATATAACTATTGCAAATTTGAAGAGGCTAGCTTTATTTTTGTAGAAGTTATTACATTTTCGCGTTAAAAACGCTCTCCTGAAAACTAGTGATTTTGTAGATAGCCGTTTGTTCTTTGCTGCCGTCGACATTATTTTGAAACTAATATCGTCACATATTTTTGCTTTGGGAAGTTGTCACTTTAATATGATGCCTATGAACGATCAGATGTTTGTGCTGCGTCAGATATTATTGAACACGTTCCTGGGACAGATATAATTGCCGATGCGCCCATAGTAATATATTTATGTTTGTGACTGTACATCGCGGTAATGAACTTCGCAACTATGATTTACACCCAACATTCTAAGCGTTTTATACATCAAACTCCTGATCCGCTTGTATTTAATACAGAAGCATAGAAAAGTTCAGACGACGTTATCCGATATAACCATAAATAATAACGATACATAAAACATGATTCTATCAAAGTCAACAAACAAATAGATCTCATCATTGAAGGTGCGCCTGCGCCATACTTTCGAAACTGTGACCATGAAACTTGACCATTAATTCTTTTCGCGCATAAATATTAAAATGATACCTTTAGAACTCCATCATATTTTGCAACGCTTCACGGCTAACGGCTTAGAGTAATCATAACTAATCGAATAAACTTTTAAGTTACGTAAAAGTTACATTTTGAAGGACGGTGGTTAGTTTTCATGTCTGGAACTCTTGATGACCTATGTTAAACTGTCTCATCGCTCTATTCGTTTACAAGAAGTCTCGTGAAGACTCACTGTGGTAGAACTTGTAATAATAAAAGTAATAAATTGTGTTAAGGTGTGTACAGATTCCCAAAAACGTCCTATGGAATAGAAGCCCAGGTAAGGCAGGAAAAAGAGGGCCTGCGGACGGCGAGCCTTGTGTGGCTCGCTGATCAGATCAGAACCAGGCCCGGGTCGATGGCGCGTTGTGTTCCGCGCGCGCCTCAAAGAGATGCCAGCTTAGTAGACGCGGCCCGCTAGGGCCAGTGCCTGCCAAGGTTGCGGAATTTGTTCGAAAGAGTTACCGCGGCCCTGGAACGCAAAGGGCATTAGGAGGAACACGGATGGGTTTTAGTCAGTAAGTTTCTACCTATGTTTACAAGAACCAATTATTTGATTTGAAGTGTCTGATACTCCTTTCCGCTCCATCCAGAGCGCGGAAGGAGACTTAACATGATATTGCAAGCATAAAAAAAAAGTATTTGAAAAGAAAAAACCCAATCTTATGACGACAGAGTTTTATTGTAAACAGTAAGCCTAGTTACCACATTTGCTAAAAATGTCTACACCGCGATTCAGAATGATGACGTTATTTTATTACGCCATCTATCGAGGTGGTAGGAATTAAATTAATAGGGAAATTGTACAGACGCCAGCAAGTCAAGTTACCCGAAACTGTAAAATTTTCCTAATCAACCTTGAAAGTAATGCTTTCGCGACAAAGATGAATATCTATTAAAGAAATTTGACAGATTGTAGTAGCTTGATGTGCTGGCATCTGTACTTATCAAAACTTAACAAGGTGTATAACCACTGTACACACTTCGCACGTTACGCTGAACGTATTAACGCGTATCATCTTACATTATGGGAAACGATTAAGCTGTCCTTATTACTACCCCGTTTTAAATAAGTTTTTTTGCGATTTATGACGTTTCTAGTACTCCGAGCTCAGTTGATCTAGAAAGTCTTTTATGGGAAATACGATCGATTGGCATCATAAAAGTGATTTGTGAAAACTACCCCTTTTCTCGCTAACTGTACTTTTTTTTCAAAATCTGTTTTTGCATGGCAAAATATTTTCAAAACATATGGCCAGTCAACTAAGAACGTTTTCCCATGGCTAAAACGGTTAATGTAACTGCCCTCACTTACTTACATCTCAAATCACTATCCCGTATATCCCTTAAATTATTTTGATTGCATTTTTTTTTCTTTTAGTTAAATATTATAAATAAACCACGTTTTGATTTTGTAGTAATAAAAAAAGTGTTTTCGACAGAACATTGAACCTATGCAAAATTTTAATTTGAATAACAGATTTTAAATTAAAATGCAAATAATATCATATACCACATTGATAATGAACTCCTTTATAGCATGTGTATACAAGTAATTATCCTTGCATTATTTTGATAACAATCTTAATTAACCGAGAAGTTAAAAACTGACTAAATTAATGTTAATTGCTTGTTTAAAACAATATTATGTTATACAAATATACTTAATTTGTAATTTTTACTACTCCAACAAACCCTTTGTTTAATAGGTAGTGTCATTTTAGACTGGACATACATAAACTCACGCCTTTTTCCCATGGGGGTAGGCAGAAACTGTAGAACGCCACATGCTACGATCCTTACATACTACTTTCGCTTCGTCCACGGTCATACATCTTGTCATACACGCACGCCGGTTGAAAGTACTACGCGCCTATCCTTTTTGAAGAAAATCACCAATAACATCAATGTATGTCCTTCTAGGGCGTCCTCTACTGGCGTTTCCACTGACATTCGCCTTATAAATTCCTTTTGTTAATCGCCGTTCACTCAATCTTTCAACATGCCCAAACCACCGAAGCATACCCCTTTCAATTTTTGTCACTACATCATCTTTTGAACCGCAACTTTGTCTTATCACATCATTCCTCAATCTATTATTCAAAAATACACCGCACGTACTTCGCAAGGAACGCATTTCCACGGCATTTATTCTACTTTCATGACTCTTCTTCCAAGACCAACATTCACTTCCATACATAAGCGTTGGTACCAGTACACCATTATGGACAGCCAGCCGTGCCTTTTTGGACATCGACTGGTTAGCCACAACCGCATGCATTAGACTGGATTGAAGTAAAATTTCGAAGATTACTTCTATAAAGCAATGTAATACAAGGTTAGTCGGAAAGGTGGTACTAACCCGCAGGCCACTGAAAGTATCACTGGTGACGGTTTTAAAGCAAGTGTTAAAATTTCAAAATTCGATAGTTTTTATTTCCATGTAAAATATTTTTATTTTAGTTTTTTCAAAAATTCTTCGTCACTTATTTAGTTACGAATTCAGAAAATGGAGCGTCTAATTTGTGACCCCAAGTATGAACTATAATGTATCCTCAGCTGATCATAACTGGGGATAGATAGATTTTACCGTTTATTTTTTTGAAATTTTTGAACTTCTATTTCTCATAAACTATTGACTTTTGGGGAAAGTTGTAGAACAAAAGTTATTCATTATTATGTGTACTTTAACACTCTTTTGGATTAGTACCCCCTTTCTGACTAACCTTGTATAAAAAATCCTCATCGCACGCTGAGAATAGACGCTGGCGCTGTAAGATTCAACAGAACCCAGCACGGTTGGTGATAGGATATATACGGTCCACCCAGCTAACTACCACCCTCAAATTAAAGTCCTGCAGCAGTTTACTGTGTTCCGTGAGGTCCGTCGTCGCTTCGTCCACGGTCATACATCTTGTCATACACGCACGCCGGTTGAAAGTACTGCGCACCTGTCCTTTTTGAAGAACATCACCAATAACATCGATGTATGTCCTTCTAGGGCGTCCTCTACTAGCGTTTCCACTGACATTCGCCTTATAAATTCCTTTTGTTAATCGCCGTTCATTTAATCTTTCAACATGCCCAAACCACTGAAGCAAACTCCTTTCAATTTTTGTCACTACATCATCTTTTAAGCCGCAACTTTGTCTTATCACATCATTCTTCAATCTATTATTCAAAGTTACACCGCACATACTTCGCAAGGAACGCCTTTCACATTGATAATATAGCTATTTTACGATTATGATGATGTCGTTTACGTTCTTTTTGATTGCAATCTTCTTACGGCTACAAATTACGAAATGACCGAGCTGTCAGGACTCATCTTTGGGTGAACAGAGTATATGAGCACTTCCGCACTGCGTCTGGTCCAAACCCAAGATACGATGATGCGATCCGAGAAAACACGGATGCAAACCCATGAATTTCGGAGCGGATGTGGTACACAACCGTCACACTATGGCCCAGACTCCACCAAAGCGGAAACGGGGTGAGCGGAGCGGAGATGTGTTATAAAAAAACAATAGAATTTCGTTATTCACACATCTCGTCTCCACTCAGCTTCGGTCTAGCGGTTTAGGCGTGAAAGCGTCACAGACAGATAGACTTCGCATTTATAATATTAGTAGGGATTTTGAAATGTATTTAATTTAAGACGGGCAAGCGCCTTCGCTATTGTCTCCGCACAGAGCGTTAGTTAGCGTTCGTTCGCCTACGTTCAGTTGGTCTGTACAAGGCATTAAAGTGATCAGAATTTACTCAAATCGTGCCAAAACGTTCCTTCAATCACTCACGCATTTTCTCTCAACCTCCATTTATAACGTATAAAAATCTAATCAAACATTGCAACAGCCATAAGTGGATACCGCTGAGCGGAGAAGTAACATATTTGTATAGTGCGATGGAAGTGGAGATGTGAGCTGTTCCTCGCTCATATTGAGCTGGGCCGCGGTATAATGCGGAGATGTGAGCTTTGCCTCGCAAGCTGACGACATGACTGAGACTATCTTTCGTGTCAGATCGCAATAAACTGTGCGTTTACATCCAACGCTCGCCGCACGCAGCTCAGTTCCAGTCTAGTCAGCGCACATCTCCACCCTAGTCAGCACACATCTCCGCTACAGTCTAGCCAGTACGCATCTCCGCACAGTTTCGGTGGATACACCTTAGCTGAAAAACATGTCTTCTCGTCTCCGCTTCGGACATCTCCGCACATCTCCGATCTATGTCTCGATCAACCAATAGGATTGCGTTATTTTCAAATCTCTCCGCTTAACTTCAACTCAAAACGAATTCCTATTGGTTGTTTACGAGACATCTCCGCACATCTACGCTTTGATGGAGCCCGGGCCTAATAGTACTGCAGCTTGTTCAGGTTGTCCGACTGCCCAATTCCTATACAGAGTTACAAGGCGGCGAGTCTACAGTTCCCGTGACCCTAAGGCTATGATCTCTACTATGGCTAAAGGATTAGAATTGCCATACAACATGGCAATGCGTACAGTCTTCCGGGCACGTCGACAGCGATGCGGGGGAATATTTCGATGCCCTATTTTAGTGTACAGTTTTATTAGCATACACTTTTCTTTATTTATATTTGTAACTAACTTTGCCCGCAGCTTCGCTTGCGTGAAATTTTTAACCCGTTAAGTGACGATTTTCCATACAAACTTTCATCCCCTATTTAACTTCCTTAGAGGTTGATTTTCGAAAATTCCTTCCTTGTTCCTTGTCTACATTATAAAGGGAACCTTTGTGCAAAATTTCAGCTTTCTAGGTCCAAGGGTTTGGGCTGGGCGTTGATGAGTCAGTCAATCAGTCAGTCAGGACCTAGAATCTATCTTCTAGATAGATAGATTTTGTAAATGTTGTTATTTAATATTATGTCATTGTAAATTTCATAAATTACACCTACCCTTTC
The DNA here is from genome assembly GCA_905220435.1 of Amphipyra tragopoginis. Classification (NCBI taxonomy): domain Eukaryota; kingdom Metazoa; phylum Arthropoda; class Insecta; order Lepidoptera; family Noctuidae; genus Amphipyra; species Amphipyra tragopoginis. The sequence goes on along the minus strand of HG991997.1, from coordinate 26,324,849 downwards.
CTGGACGAAATATAACTAAACAAGATTTCATGTGAACACTCATATTACTATGTAAGCAACACTTTTTCCGTCCGCTTATTGTGTTTGTTGTGCAACATGCGCATTACAGACAGATCGAGTGATGCGCACGTCGCCACATCGCAGTGTCACGAAGGTCAAGGTCAATAGTCTTCACGTACGAGATAACAATTAAAAGTGTTAATTAATTTACATATAGCACGTTGATTGCTTTGTCGTTGCAAGTTGTTTGGAGTGAAATGTTAAGAGCTAGAGGTCATTAGGATTAGCTTGTGAGCGGTAGGTTTGGGGGCCCGTCGACTGACCTGTGGCAGGCCCAAGAAGGTCGCTCGCTGTATTTCACGTATGCCTCTTAAGATGTTGGACAAGGCCTTATAGATTATAAGAGAGGTCCGCTAAAAGGGGCGGAGCAATACCTGCCGGGGTTGTGGTGAACGCGTAGCGGAATCTCGCGATCCCGGGCATAGGTCCTGAGAGGATCACCGTCGCGGTTTTAGTCGTTAGTCTGACATAACTTTCCGTTTTCCCAGGGTGGATCCTCATGGATCTCCCCATGAGGACACCTTACGTTAAAACAGATCTCAATAGAATACAGGGCAATTTGTCACCCTCCGCGCTAACTGTCGTATCTAGCAATTGATAATTTTTCTGTAATTGCGTTAGTTGTGGCTTTATTAATGAATTAATAACTTTTTATGCTCTTGGCTTACTCTTGGCCTGGTTAGTAGTTGCCCTAAAGCCCTAAGGTAACTATTTATTTATTTCTATTCATTTGAAGCAGATACGTCACTCTGTGAGAATTTCTCTGTAAATTATCAACTGCTAGTTACGACAGTTAGCGCGGAGGATGACGAATTATGAGACTATCTACTACGTGTTTCAATCATAATGATTTGAATTCAAGTGAACTTGAAGTTAGACATTCGATTCTGAATTTAACAAACCTTTGAAATCACCACTCAATCAAGCCTTGACCTTGATGTAGTCGAACAATACCTTCGTTAACATTCAGTGAACTTGCCCTTAGTATGCCTTTTTTTATTGTGCGAAGAAAATGCCTAACGCATACCACACCGTCCGGGGAGACGACGTGGTAGTTGGGCTAGCATCCACTAAAAACTCCGCACGTGCACCTACTTTCACCTTGATGGGTGGGCCATTTCTGGGCTTCCTCTTCTTGGCCGCCTCCAGGCTCCCTCCTCCTTCAGCGATGTCCGGGTGCACTGGGACATCACCACAGCTCCAGGGACCGTGTAGCGTATAGAGTCAAAAGCTCTTATTATACCTGCAACGACCTTGCTTAAAGGTCACAGCTCATTAGAGCCACCCAGCACCTGACCTGCATCGCCACGTCGCGTCGCTCGGCGTCCACTCGTTATCAGCAGGTGGTTCACGGGTGGACGCCGCGTTATCACCAGCAAACGTCGCATGGTCAACAAGAGGAGTCGTTGGAGGAGTCCACACGATGGCAGCGCGCAGTTTACTCGGGACTTGTGCGTTGGCAATGCGCAGCAACGCAAGGCAAGCATGCGACCAGCGAGTTGTCACCGAGTGGTCAACTCGCCGTCCGCGCGTGGATCGCATACGCCCGAGGCGATCTGGTGACGCTACGGAGTTGATGTAGTGAGCGCACATCCATACAAGTTCATATAAAGAATACTAACCGCACGAGGCGAGGCGATGCGGGTCGGATGCCGGGTGGCTCTAATGAGCTGTGACCTTAAGGGCTACCCCCAAAAATAGCCATAATATTTGGCAAACCTGTGATACTGCGGTTTACTTTTAAGTTCTCTGGGAAGTTTCAATTGACACACTCAACTTTACCTTTATCATCAAAGCTAAAAGTTGTTTTTATTCTTAAGTACGAAACTCTTAAGCTTAAATAACTATCGTACCTGACCGGACGTTGTTATAGTATAAACAAATACAATCATTACATTATATTTATTTTATGATGAAGGAAAACTTAACGAGAAATATAGCACATTGTAAACTACCATGATGGGTAAGTGACACCTGTCAGATTGAAGATAAAATATAAAACATGTGCCAAGTGTTGTTTATCTAAATACAAAGTTAGGTATTGTTTTATGTCTTCGTGGAAATATATCTTCCGTACGATTGACGTAGAAACACGTGAACCTCAGTCAGCGCTTAAAAATGTCTGAACCTAACGTAGACTAAAACGTGAAAATGAAGACTAATTTACTTCAAAGGGTGCAGTCGAATCTACGTATAGTGAAAAGCTAAATTAGGCATTATAATGATGAGATAGGATTTAAATGGGAAATTATGAGTGCAGCAACAATAGTTTTCTTAAGCACCTGCCACCTAACGCCTTTTTTGTATGTAGGCAACGAGTTAGTAGAACAGCTATCTATTATCTTAATTCATCATCTTTACTGCTCGAACAGAATATCAAAAAACCAGCGTCAATTTACGAACGTTAATTAAGGCATGTATTTAACGCGGCGACAAACTAATCTGATTTAGGGTTTTAAAAATAATTAAAATGGGTAGCAAAAATAATAGGTTGGCAGCTACAGTGAAGTAGCATTTTAAGCAGGCAGGGGGTTTTAAAAATAATTAAAATGGGTAGCAAAAATAATAGGTTGGCAGCTACAGTGAAGGAGCTTAAGTCGACGGAGCCCCGCTGAGCGGGGCTCCTATTTCTGTCTGCAGGGTTTAAAGTAACCTAACATGAAGGGGATGACGGGGGCTTCGTTCGCTCGCTTCGCTCGCTCACTCTAGCCCCCGTCATCCCCTTCGAACCTAACCTATCCATGTCGGGATTCCCCTTAACCACCCTGCTAACATTATTAGTCGCCAAGTCATTATTTATAGCTCCTCGCATCATTTTATTAGTTGCAAACAGTTAGTCGCCTTTTAAATTATTAGTTACCTGGAAAATAATAAGCCGTTAATTAATATGAATCAGAGCTACCTATCAATACAAGTATATTTACTTCTGAATTGATAACTCAGCGACTAATGTTGTAAGGTGGGCTACTTTATATATTTTAGAGATTCAACATCTGTCTGATAATAAAATCAAGGTAATTTTTGGGCACCCCGACACGGATAGATTAGGCCTGGACTCCACCAAAGCGGAAATGTGCCGAGATGTTCGAAGCGGAGACGAGACGTTTTTCAGCTAGGGTGTATCCACCGAAACTGTGCGGAGATGCGAGCCTACTGGCGAGACTGTAGCGGAGATGTGCTGGCTAGGGTGGAGATGTGCGCTGACTAGAGCGGAGCTGAGCTGCGTGCGGCGAGCGTTGGATGTGAACGCACAGTTTAGTGCGATCTGACACGAAAGGTAGGCGTCCCAGTCATGTCGCTATACAAGTCGACATGCGAAATGTGACACCACTCACTGCACGCCGCACACATCTCATCTCCGCTGCGAGCCGTTGTCAGCTTGCGAGGCAAAGCTCACATCTCCGCCTTGTATCGCGGCCCAGCTCAATCTCAGCGAGGAACAGCTCACATCTCCGCTTCCATCGCGCCATACAAATAGATAGATAGATAGATATACTTTATTGTACACTAAAAGAAATAAAACAGAAGGAATAACCTTATAAAAATCAGAAATCAACTAAATAACTAGGTATAAATATATATTATAACACAAATATATACATATGATAATATGATACATCTCCGCTCAGTGGTATCCACTTAAGCTGAGTGGAGACGAGATGTGTAAATAACGAAATTCTATTGGTTTTTTAAAACACATCTTCGCTCCGCTCGTCTCGTCTCATTTCCGCTTTGGTGGAGTCCAGGCCTCAAGTTCAAAGGCGATGAGCGAGCAAAGCGAGCGAACGAAGAGCTTGTCATCCCCTTCATGTTAGGTTACTTTAAACCCTGCAGACGGAAATAGGAGCCCCGCCCAGCGGGACTCCATCGACTCTGTTTTGGGAATCTAAACAACCTTACAAACATCCTCTTAAGTTTTTAATTTATTTTTATAGTGAAAATGAAAGTGGGTGACGAACAATCGTTTCGTGAAGAGTTTGAATATGAAATTAGAGTACATTGAAATAATTTTATAGATGCAGTTGATACACTTATTAGAAGCTGGCAATGCGTAAACATATCACAAAAGTTGCTTCAGAATTATCACCATGCTGCGTAATATTAACGGTAACTTGTTTTACAGTATATGGTCGCTTGAAAAGCATTTATTAGATGCTAAAAGTTCATCGCTGACCTATTAATTCATGAGACGAGAATGACATTTTAAGGAAGCTGCCTTAATTAGCACCCGATTTAAGTTAGTTGGTTGGTATTTCTAAGTTTATATAACGGTGTGCCTTGGTGCGCGCCCTGGTGGCGTCTGTAAACTCAGGGCATTTTTTTGGGTATTTTGTAATAGACCCTTGGTGCATGTGTTTCTGCGTTAACGTTAGCGCAGATCAATTGATTAACGAGAGAACCACGACATCTATCTATCGATAGAGTGAATCCATTCAAAATACTTCAGATTAGTCGCGTTTCCTGTGTGTTAGCTGTCTTTGTTGTTATGATCGTAGTGACTCCTTTTTGAAGGAGACCAGTATACATTCGACTTTGATAGGCAGTCGGCCGAATGCTTTATTCATTGTAGTGAATTAGTTCCGGGCTTTGATCCTTGGTTTTATTATTGTACGGTGCAACCGTACATTTCTCAAGACAGCAATTTGACGCGACACATGCAACTTATCTAATATTCAGTTCGTTCCCCTTTATACAAGGTTAGTCAGAAAGGGGGTACTATTCCGAAAGGGTATTAAAGTACCCATAATAAACGATAACTTTTGTTCTACAACTTTCCCCAAAAGTCAACAGTTTAAGAGAAATAGCTTTTAAAAATGACATAAAATGTACCAAAATCTATCTATCTTCAGTTTCGTTTCAGCTTCAGCTGTGTTTACGTTTTAGGTCTTATTTGGAATTCGTAACTAAAGTAGGGTCGAAGAATTTTTGAAAGAATAAAAATAAAACATGTGAATAAAAATTATCGAACTTTGAAATTTTTACACTTGCTTTAAAACCGACATCAGTGATACCCGCCCAGTGATGATCAGTGATGGCCCGCGGATTAGTACCCCCTTTTCGACTAACCTTGTATAACTATCAATTAAGCCGTGCGTTCTCAAATTCATGTAAAAGCAACAAGGACCACGTGTGTTCAATATCATTTTCACTGACATCAGTTCATTTTATTTTATCACTAGCTTTTGCCTGCGGCTTCGCTCGCGTTAATTTATATTTTTTGATCCTAAAATATAGCCTATAGCACTCAAGGATAACGTAGCTACCTATTGGTGAAAGAATTTTTGAAATCGGATGAGTAGTTTCGGAGATTACCTCCTACATACAAACAAACAAACAAATTCTACCTCTTTATAATATTAGTATAGATTTACTAGCTGTATCCGGCATGCGTTGCAATGCACTTTTTCCTACTTACTACCTACCTACCTTCAGAAATAAAACCAAAGTAGTAACAAAAAGTTAAAACCATTTTCATGCATGCGGTAAACAAATGGAAGTACAGAAGAATACCGAGATAAGCTCGTTTTTTTTAAATATCAAAATTTCCTGTCATAAGAAACTTCTCCAGACAATTCCAAACACAACAAAATAAAGATTGCGGAATCGGTCCAGCCGCTCACGCGTGATACTGTGACCACGGGGAATAGGGATTCATTTTTATATATAAAGATGTTTTGGAAAATATATACTTCATATATCAAGGGACTATACTTATAATTATATTGTGCTGTTTATTATAATTATGCTATTTATATCTTCGTCTTCTATTTAGCAGGTCTTGTATCAATTGAAGAACACGCCTTCCACTTAACATCATTCTAACATCTTTCAGTCCAAACAGATTCGGCAGTTTAATAAACGTTTGACCTTCGCAATTTTCTATAGAACCAAACAATATTTCACACTCTCGCTACAAAACTGTCAGTTCATTCATTTATTGTATAGAACTACCATTTATCGTGACATGACGAAAGTGTTAAACGGCCTTCACCTAAACAGTTTGTAGTGTCTTCAAACATTTAGCAAGTGATGAGTGATGACTCATAACAAAGATGATTCGACAATTTTTCTTTGACATTCTTAAGTGCTAATTGCAAACCCTCATGTCGACCCAGTAATAGAGGTGTGTTTTGATTAATACAATTGGGTAATTGGTATGTAGAGTATTAAAATAAATAATAAATAAATATTAGCCTGTAACTGTCCCACTGCTGGGCAAAGGCCTCTTCTCATACAGAGAAGGAACGAGCATTGATCACCACGCTTGCTCACTGCGGGTTGGCGATTTCAGAACATTAAGTCCAGGTTTCCTCACGATGTTTTTCCTTCACCGTATGTCAGTGGTGTTTTAGATTAACTAAGAAAGTACATATGACATTGAAAAAGTCACATTGGTACATGCCTGGGTTTGAACCCACAACCCGGTGCTTAACAAGCGGGTCTGTAACCTCCGGGCCACCACGACACTCATTAAAGTATTATGCGGGGAAATACTTTCTACACGCAGAGCCTTTAGGAGAGCAGGACTTTTAGCTTAAAGAGGTATAGATTCCTTTTTCAAGAGTAAACAAACCTTGCCTTGAGACCAAACAGTATTTGAAGATGATTCACGAAAATGTTAACCCATCATTATTTGATTATCACTTGCGTTGTCGGTGAAGGAAAATATCGTGAGGAAACCTACACGCCTGAGAGGGCTCCAAACAGTTCTCGATGGTGTGTGAAGTACGCCAACCCGCACCAGACCAGCGTAGAGGACTAAGGCCTAAATCCTTCTCATTCTGAGAAGAGGCCCGTACAAAGCAGTAAGACAGTCATGCTGTATAATTGTCTAGTCATCACTGATTAGGCACCATTGGTTTTAGCGGTCATGTAAACATGGGTATGGCATTTGATGCAACTGATTGGGTTAAGGCCATCTTCAAGCTCCTTTTGCGTGATAATTGGTTTTTGGGCGACAAAATTCCAACAGTATGACTCGTTATTAAAAGCTTCTGTTAATTCTACTCATTATCATCAGCACCCATAAAAGTCATGGCACATTATACCGGCACAGCAACTACACAGCTGCAGCACGGCGTCGCCTCGAATTTAGGCTACGGCTAGCCGCCAGCGCGCTAACTGCGCGTCGTCCGCGAGGTGCAAGCTCGCAGTCCGCGCGCCGGTCGCGAGGTGCAAGCTCGCAGTCCGCGCGCCGGCCGAGAGGTGCAAGCTTGTTGTCACCGCAAACACAATTGTTATATGGCATTTGTGATTGAACACGCCTAGGACTTGCACGGTTTCATAATGTGTTTCATTGTTTCGCTGGCGACTCGGAGTCGGCGCGCCGTAAGCACGAAGTCGGCGCGCCGTAAGCACGCAATCGGCGCGCTGTGAGCACGCGGTCCGCTCGCTTACAGCGCGCTGGCGTTGAGTCGAGTTGAATAGTAGCGGCAAGCGCGCTGACTGCCCGCTGTTGGCTTTTTCATGTTGACATTATGAAATATATTATACGACACACGATTTAATGCTCTAATTTGAATGACAAGTTAATTGCTGGGTTGGAGCGGTGCCGTTGCGGTGCCGGTATGGTGTGCCATGAACTTTATGGGCTGATGATGATAATGAGTAGAATTCACAAAAGCTTTTAATAACGAGTCATATTGTTGGGCTTTTGTCGCCCAACAACCAATTATCACGCAAAACGAGCTTGAAGATGGCCTTAACCCAATCAGTTGCATCAAATGCCATGCCTATGTTTACATGACCGCTAAAACCAATGGTGACTAATCAGTGATGACTTGACAATTATACAGCATGACAGTTAGTCGTTTTACATCCGAAAACCATGAACTCTGACGTCTGACGACACGTTTGGTGCAGTGGCTAAACAATTGGCTTCTGCGCCACGGGTCGTGGGTTCGATTCCCACACGGAACAAAAATTTGTATGGCCTACAGATGGTTGTTTCGGGTCTGGGTGTTTGTTTGTGGGATTTGTGTCTGTAAATGCACCCACGATACAAGAGAAATCTTAGAGTGGGGCAACGTTTTTAAAAAAAAAAAAAAAAACTCTGCTCATCATTCTGTACAACTTTTAGTATAGGACAATCTCCGAATTAGTGATATTTTGCAAAGCAACATTGATTATTTATTTATTTTTATTAGGAAAACCAACAGCTACAAAAAATTTAACGAGTAATTAAAGTTAGTGACATAAAGCCAATTACAGGTTTTCACGAATACCAACAGATATTAAAACAGAAACTTAGGGAACACTTGATAGCAAAACATTTACGATTCAGTAGTATAGTCTCAACATAAAACCAAGTACACGTCACAATTAATTGAAAAACTTAAGGTTAAGCGCCCTTCTTGCCGTGCCACTATTAGTAACAAATGGGTCAAATGAGAACTCCTTACAAAGTTTATTAAAATCATTGCTTGCTCGCACAATGTAAGAATTTTGCCTATAATTAGAAGAAGAGGTAGGGATAGAAATCGGTGCATTATATCTAATGGATCTGTAGGGAACATTGAAGTGATGCTTATGCAAGAGATCAGGACAGTCAATTTCATTTGAGATTATTTTTAATAAAAACGTACAATCAGCTAATCGACGGCGATTTGTGAGTGGTAAAATGTGGAATTTTTACAGACATTTGTGTAATTTTCAGAACAATAAGGAATTTGAAGCCGATAACATAGAAATCTGATAAAACGTTTCTGTATATTTTCAATGCGCTTTATATATGTATTTATCGTAACATGGATTCCAGACTTGAGATTCATATTCCAGAATTAGTATGTATTTACAAACAAAAAAGTATATAAGTATTATTATATCCATTGTCTCATACCCATAGTACAAGCTCTGCTTAGTTTGGGACTAGATGGAAAAACTCCCAAAAATATTTATTTATTTATTATTATTTGTTACCGCTTACAGCCGAATGAAATCGATTTCGTTCTATACACGCTGACATTTAATTGGTTATTTTACTAGAACAAACGGTGTTCAGACCATGGTTTACTAACAATATATTAGTATAAAAAAAGGCTTTCTTAAAAAGTCTTAGGTTGCTCAAACGTTCAAACATTAACCGTAACATTAAAGTACTCATCGCGGCAATCGCGGTAAAATTCCCGGCAAATAACTTGAACCATCATGGCGCCGACTGCACAGGTCCCCCCTTGTGTCTTTGGTGGTGTCTTTTTTGAGTTATTTCTCATTTTTATTTCCATGCAAAATTACACATATTTATTTTAGTTTTTTCAAAAATTCTTCGTCCCTGCTTTAGTTGTGAAATCAGAAAATAGAGCGTGTATTCCGTGTACTCAAATATGACCTAAAATGTAAACAGTTGCTCATAGCTGAAGTTACATAGATTTTAGCGTATTTGTGATATTATTTTTGAATAGCTATTTCTCTTAAAATTCACAGACTTTTGGGGAAAGTTGTACAACAAAAGTTATTCATTATTACGTATACTTTAATACTCTTTCGGATAAGTACCCCCTACACGCACAATGGTCCACTTAAAGGACTAAGTGCGGAAACCACATCTCCTAACATAGAACATAGAAGTACCCCCTTTCCAACTAATCTTGTATACAAAGTTTGGTCAAATTGAAAAATGAAAAACGTTCGATCGCGTTAATTAGATTGGTAAGTACGCAAGCCTAATGGCCGGTTTTTTATGATAAAACCCAATAACTAATCAACAATTTTAATGGATCTTCTAACATTAACCCAATTATGTATCATAATGCTATTATTATTTACGGATATAGTGACTTGGTGAAATTCCAAGTAATTATAATTAATAATACTCGTAAATAATTCGGGGCTAGCTAGTGGTTTTGCATAGATGACACCAATTTGTTCTGGGAAAAACTGTGCGGTTGTAAAAACCTTATAAATACATTTGTTTATTTTGGAATTAGCCCGGAAATATAGATTGGGAAATAAAGTACCTACCTTCGTTTTTAGGGTTCCGTACCCAAAGGGTAAAACGGGACCCTATTACTAAGACTCCGCTGTCCGTCCGTCCGTCTGTCACCAGGCTGAATCTCATGAACCGTGATAGTTAGACAGTTGAAATTTTCACAGATGATGTATTTCTGTTGCCGCTATAACAACAAATACTAAAAAATAGAATAAAATAAATATTTAAAGGGGCTCCCATACAACAAACGTGTTTTTTTTTGCCGCTGTTCATCCGTCCGTCTGTCACCAGGCTGTATCTCATGAACCGTGATAGACAGTTGAAATTTCACAGATGATGTATTTTTATTGCCGCTTTAACAGCAAATACTAAAAAATAGAATAAAATAAATATTTAAGGGGGCTTCCATAAAACAAACGTGATTTTTTCCCGTTTTTACAGACAATGGTACGGAACCCTTCGTGCGCGAGTCCGACTCGCACTTGGCCGGTTTTTTTTACGTACCTACGTTAGATTTAGGTCTAGTTTTATTTCAAAGGACATTTTAGTATGTCATGACGGCCTTGTGGCTAATTAACAACCGCGCCGTTTATACGATTTGCGAGGTTAAGCTACTCTTGCCGTGGTCGATCCGTGGATGGGTGACCGTTTATTACACATCGAAACCCCTGCGTGCCTCGGAGAACATGTTAAGCTGTCGGTCCCGGGTGACATAAAAATACCTATGACAGCCGTTACGGGTAGTCAGAAGCCCGAAAGTCTGACAACCGGTCTAACCTTAGGTCGTTGGCATTGCTCAATAGGTTACTGGGTTGGGCAGGTTGGCAGTCACTAAGCCGTTGCCTCCATCTGCGAGGAGGTAATGGCGACCAAAAAGGGAGCGGACAGGGAGAGAGAGGCAGCTGCCACTCTCCCTTCCCGCGCCAGACGCACCGGGCACCGGAGGGCGCGTGACGATCTCCGGCCACCCTAGTGTGTGGCCTGCGGACAGCGGGTTAGGGGACCCGTCGCCCGACCAGTAACCGGCCCGAGAAGGAGGCGCGCAATGTTCCATGCGCGCCTCTCAGGAGGACGTGGGGCAAGGCCCCACAGAAGGAGAGGTCCGCCAGGGGCTGGCGGACCGAGGCCTGCCGGGGTTGCGGTGCATGCAGCTGCGAATCTCGCGACTCCGGCCAAGGGTTAGGAGAAGGAACACCGTGGGTTTTTAGCCGGTATGACGTCATTTGGTGCTTACGTCTTTTTAGAATACGCCGAATTTCAAAGTTGAAATGATGAATGAAAAGCACATAATTTCGAAAAACGGAAAATAACCCAGTATTCGGATTTACTTTTATATAACGTAAATAATACATGCAGGTTAAAAATATGAAATGTTGTCAATTTGACAACATTTCATATTTTTAAGCTGCATGTATTATAAAACATCGTGAGAATTTGGCGGCAGAATCAGCATCAATTTGAGACATAAGTATCCATATTACATTTTCATCCTTAACAAGTAATGACGATTCATTCTTTTGCTAATTTACGCACGCGAGCATTTCAAAGAAGATTACATTATTATCTTTATTATTATGTATAATAACTATATTATTAGTACCCAATCATGACAGTTTCTCACATGGTAATAATGCTATGGTAATGACGTACGAATTGGGTAGTTAACATTCCATTGATTTGACATGGATTTTACTTTTTAGTATTCCGTAAAAAGTACTTCAAACCAGGAATTATTTATAGTATTGTAAATTGCAGTTAAAATAGTGTAAATTGCATTTAAAGCAGTGTAAATTGCTATTAAAGCAGTGTAAATTGCATTTAAAGCAGTGTGAACTGCAATTAAAGCAGTGTATTTTTTTATTTGTTCGCGCTTGTCCCTCGTCGCACCTGATGGTAAGCACAGACAGGGTCAGGGTAGAGGGATTCCCCTAAGCCCCTCTGGCTCTCACATACACACGACGGAACACAGTAAACTGCTTGGCGCCGGACATTAATGTGAGGATGGTAGCTAGCCAGGCGGACCGTATAGATCCTACCACCAAGCGTGCTGGGTTTTACTGAATCTTACAACACGCGTTTATTCCCAGCGTGCGGTAAGGAAGTTTTATATTCTAGCCCGTCCCCACACGGGATATAATATATATAAAGTAGTGTAAATTGCATTTAAAGTAGTGTAAATTGCAGTGTAAATAAAAATAGTCATTTTCTTGTGAGGGTTTGTGAAGTTCTCGATGGTGTGAGTAGTTTGCCAGCCCGCACCAAGTCAGCATGGTGGAGTAAAGCCTTCTTGTTTTGAGAAGCCTTGTTCTGAGAAGAGGCCTGTGCCCAACAATGGGACAGTAATGGGCTGGTTATGAAGCAGAGCGTCAATGACGGTGAACATCAGCCTTGCTGGTACATAATAATATCACAGTGTACCTACTTACTACATTCAGTGGGTCAACGCCCATACATTTGACAGTTCCTATGAAATGTCAAAATTATATAGAGGCGGAGGTTATGTCCCAAGCTGTCCCAAGTATGCAGTATGGCTACGCGGGACATAACCACCGCTCCTTCACCCCGCAACCCCCCACACGATTGCTCTGCGACAATGTTCTATGTTGACCGACTGTAAGGAGTAAGATATAGGTAGACTGTTATAATATAGAGAACTTCTCTGATACATTACGTTTCACGCTTGACCAATTTAATATTCCGGATGTCCAATTTGCAAATTCTTTTAATATGATGAACGCGTACTCTTTAAATAATTTCTTCATAAACATATTTAGGTAACTTTTATTCTGCGTATACGCAGAAATTATTCTCGTGGTATTTTCCGCTTAATTAAGCACTTGTTGTATTTTAATTAGGTACAGACGCAAGCGCATAAAGCTACTACAATCTGTCAAATTTCTTTAAGGCGCTTCCCTCACCGCAAGTGGCGCCACTTCAGAAAAAAAACATTATTTCTGTTAACACGCAACATATTGAAATTTCGTACGTCGTCGACGTTTTAGTCAAGTGTTGTAGAAATTTTCGAACACCAAATATCAACACTAGAGCTTCTGGATTTGAAGTTTTAGCGATAAGTACCTACCAAAAACGGCCGTTTTTAGCATTAATTACTAAAACTTCTAACTTAGGATATAAATTGTTGTTTTTTGGTGTTCGAAAATTTCTACAACACTTGACTAAAATGTTGTACGTACGAAATTTCAATAAGTTGTGTATTGACAGAAATAATGCTTTTTATCTGAAGTGGCACCACTTTCTGTGGGGGATGTGCCTTAATAGATTTTCATCTTTATCGCAAACGCATTAGGTTCAAGGTTAATTTGCAAAATTATACATTTCGGGAAGCTTGGTGAGCTGGCGTCTGTACTTTCAAGGCATCTTGGGACATTACTTAAATCAAAGTAATCATTTCATTGTTTGTTCTTGTTCTGCCCAGCCTTGTCCCAACTATGCTGGAGCCAGCTTCCAGGATAACCAGATGCGGCTAAATACCTTACACGGGACGACTGCCATCAGACCTTCGCAGCCCAGTTACTGGGTAATGCCGATATCCTAGGGTTAGAACGATGTTCAGCCTTTCGGGCTTCTGACTACTCGTAACGACTGTTATAGGTATTTGTATGACACCCGGGACCGACGGTTTAACGTGCTCTCCGAGACACGGAGGGGTTTCTATGTGTAACAAGTGGTCACCCATCCACGGACTGACCGCGGCAAGTGCAGCTTAACCTTGCAATTCATGATCCGCGCGGTTGTTAATTAGCCACTTTGGGTACTGCCCCCAAGCACCCATCGTGAGAGAGGCTTATCAATTGTAAGATAAGATGAGATCATTCATTTGTCCAAAACATAAGTATACCTACTCACACATGGTATGCAAGATGTTACTTAAAATTATAGCTCAGTCATATTTTGCCTTAACGGCGTACAAAATACAAATATTAACAGATTGGTTATTCTTAGGTTTGTCCATTATTCAAAGCAATTAACATATCAAATGAAAAATTAATCAATCAAATCGTAATAAATATAGTATAGAATCAATGATTGTAGGATCACTTTTTCATCATCATCTTCTTTTTATTTACTTACAATTAAACCTTTTTAATCACAGGCCACATCTCGTTTTGAAGATTTTATATTCAAAATTAGAACGGAGCGATGAAAGGATTTCGAGAGTGTTAAATTTAAAATGAATATTTGGCGTAAATATTGATAAGATAGTTTATTATGTAAAATACAACGGAGCACAATTGTGAAAAATGTATGTTGAAGTTGCGGGGATCGCATCAAGAGCGATAGCTAAGAGTGAGCGAGACAGCAATATACAGGCGACTCACTTATCAAAGAAGGCGGCAAATTTAATCTTACATTAACAGACAGGCAACCAGCAGGCTTACTCCCGACAGGATCGAGTTTTGAATCGAGTCGACTTAGTGTCAATTCTTACTCTTGAAATCGACAAAAGCGCACAATTAATTGTGCACCGGCTCAAATAAAAATTAACGAATGTTTTTGATATTTGTTAGTTTTAAATCAAACCTTAGCACGGTCGTGCAGTTTTGTCGATTTCAAGAGTAAGAATTGACACTAAGTCGACTCGATTCAAAACTCGATGCTGTCGGGAGTAAGCCTACAGGGAAGTGAGTGGACTCCAATTGACTTGAAGGAGTAACTGTACTGCTGAGCTTCAAGGTAGAGGTAGGTAGGATCCCTTAGTCTGCGACCTTCTTTATAACTGGTGTAGCAGACGTGTCTCTAGCTCAGGAGAACCTGGAGCCGTCTGCTACCCGTCGCCCGACTAGTAACAGGCCCGAGAAGGCGGCGCGCAGTGTTCCGTGCACGCCTCAGGAGGACGTGGGGCAAGGCCCCACAGAAGGAGAGGTCCGCCAGGGGCTGGCGGACCGAGGCCTGCCGGGGTTGTGGTGCATGCAGCTGCGAATCCCGCGACCCCGGCCAATGGTCAGTAGAAGGAACACCGTGGGTTTTTAGTATTTTTGGCAAACCCCTTTGCCTTCCCTGTGCGAAGGGCATCCATGAGGATAGGCAAACGAAAAAAAAAAAAGTGTCCCTCTGCTACTTTACACAATACTAAGTATGTCACAATGCCTTAAGTCATAAATTCCCATGAACAAGGAATAAAATATACTTTTATGTAGATTCTGACGTCAAATGGAAGATTTTTATAACCTCAAAAGTTAACAGTTATCTTAACTGTTTTGATCATTAGTTTAGTAGATCATTTTTATTTGATTTTAGGAATTTTCTCAAGACACTTTTGGCACAGAATGTTCGTTTACGAGACGTCTGGGTTTCAGCTAAAAATAGGTTACCTTCCTGTGGGACTCGAAAACGCAATCGCGAAAAAAAAATATACATTCAAATAAAAAACCATTAACCTTTTTGAAGTCGGCTAAAAAGAAAGATGAAAAATAGAGGAAAAGTATGGAATTAATAAAAGTAACTTCCACATTGTGGTATAAAAAACAAATTCCCACGACGCTACAATTGAAGGTACAAGAACTTCGCTCTCCAAAAGGTTGATTATGTCATATTCAAATGGAAGCTATAATTTTTACACAAACATAATATGTTAAACCCATGTGTTCTCTATGTACACAATGTATTATGGATATTTACATAAGTGTTAAAACAAGTTACTGGACAAACACGGACCTTTTTCATTTAAAAGTACACACATCAAAAAAAGTGTGCGATCACTTTGAAAAATCGAAATCTTTTTTTGTTACGGTAGATTATATTACGATTTCTTCTTCTTTTTAGATTCTAGACACGAGTTTTCTTTATCAAGAAAACACACAACAAAGAATTTTTCTTGATTAAGTTCAATTTAAAAAATTATATCAGCTTAAGCTAGTGATCGCAAACTTTTTTTGATGTGTATGTCATAATAAATTATTATAGGCATTGTTTTTTTTTTGTTTTAATCAATTAAGAGGGCGGGAATTTTTAGTACTGTCTTTTGTAACATTAACATTCAAAAAGAACTTGGTAGTTCTAATCTATTTTTATAAATGACTAGCTTTTGGCCGCGGCTTTGCTCGCGTTAATTAAGCTCAAAAAAAACCCTTAACACCCTACTAAAGTTTCTATAACAATATAATTCAATCGTAATTCGAAAGACACGTGGCCATCTATGAACGTTATTGTTGTTTTCCTAGGGAATAGTACTTTTTTTCGGGATGAAAAGTACCTCATGTCTGTTTCTGTACACCTGACAACGTATATGCAAAATTTCAGGATGATCGGTTCAGTAGTTTAGGCGTGAAAACGTAACAAACTTACTTTCGCGTTAATAATATTATAGTTAGGATTTTTAAAGTTGAATTTGACGCAACTTGCGTCTGTGAGACCCATCATGCACGGTGATACGTAAGTCCTGTCCCATTTTTAGTACATGGTGGGTGCACGTCAAATTATGAAAGATGACCCTTCGAAATGTTGCCACTACATAAACCGTTATAATGTTTATTAAAGAAGATATTCTCATAGCATGTACGGATGTCTATTTCCTTTTCTTCCTTTTTTATATTCCTGTTTAGTATATTCTATCACCTGTAAATTCATATTATTTATCTCTCAGATTATAAAACAGAAGGCAGATAGAGTGACAGGAACAACGTGAGTGCGGCCAAAAAAGCAAATACAAATTCAAAAGCGAATACAATCTCGAGTCAGTATGACACGAAGCGCCGCATTGTTATGTAATGATTTTGTAAAATATTTGAATTGTTTACACCGACTCGCGACCTCGCCGCGTGATCAGCTCATGATTAAGGGCTCCGTTTGGGTCCGAAACTAGTCGGGCAATCCCGAAAAATGCACGTGAGTAAACCGTAAATAATCATAAATATGTTTACACCGTGTTACGGTTTCTAGATTAGAACCATAGATGGCGCTAGTAGTTGTGCCAACTTTAGAAGCTGTATTATTATTAAATATTATATAAACTTAGTGTGTATATTCCATAAATTATTAATTTAATTGAGTTAATGTTCCAGATAATTGTAAACTTATTGTAATGAATTTATAATAACTTATATGATTATTGTAAGTTGACCGGAAGTACTCTTTACTTTGCTTTGATTGGTCGTGGTCAACTGAGTGTTCATTTCCACTGAGAGTGGGAGGAACAGTCAGTTGTCAAAACTTACTAAAATGTTATCAGTGCGTGGTGAGACTTGAAATAGAAAACAGTTCTGTTAATTTAGCGATAAATAAATGAGTTATATTTTATTATTCGAGGTGTTTAATTTCATCACACTTCAGAAGTGGGATGTGCCTACAGTAAAAGTGATTTAGAGAAACTTTGGGCTATGTATGCCCTAGTAAGCAAAGTGTGCTGAAAGTGAACTATTTTAAAGGCTAAGTGTGCCTATTAGCTAAGCGTGCTAAAGAGTATTTTTTGAGCTAAGTGTGCTAAAGAGAACTAATTGAACTAAGTGTGTTCAATACGAAAGAAGCTATCCCAGTGAATAATTGCGTAAGTACAGTTTGAATTTAACTTACGACTAGTGCTACTCACAAGGTTTGAATGTGACTAAGTGTGTCACAAGCTCCGTGATGGGGCTAGGCCATGTGTGCCATAATACTGTGATATTTTGCTTTACCCATTATGAAGTTTAATTACAATAGATACGAGATGAAACATTAATTTCTTGGCAAATGTGTCTTATTTCAAATAACTATTTACGGTATATTTTTACTAAAAATGATAGTCCATTTTATCTGAAATTCTTTTATGTAACTTATTTTCTCGACGTACAATTGATTAACATTGACTGATGTACGTTAAAAATAAATCTATGCTACTTAATATTATAAAGAGGTAGAATTTGTTTGTATGTAGGAGGTAATCTCCGGAACTACACATCCGATTTCAAAAATTCTTTTACCAATAGGAAGCAACGTTATCCCTGAGTGCTATAGGCTATATTTTGGGATCAAAAATTATAAATTAACGCGAGCGAAGCCGCGAGCAAAAGCTAGTTATTTATATAGAAATTATCTGACTATATGCTGATGAATACTTTCATTCCAAATGATTATACCGAATGAATTATTTTTTTAATTTAATCTGACATGTAGTACAATTGATTTATTTGATTGTACTTACATTGACCAATAATTTATTTTGATTATAGCTGGTATGCTACCGTGCGATGTCCGAGGACGACACCGCTATTGTTTATCTATTGTGTCCATGTTTACGGTGATTGAGAGATTAATGAATTTTGAACTAATGAATGATTATTCTGTTTGAGGTTATGGAATCAGATGGTGCCAAAACTCCAGAGGAAGAGCCTCCAGTACAAAAGGGAAAAGGTTCAAACAGAAAACTGAAGAAGGCTTCAGCTTCGAAGAATGCAGTACCAAAGTCGAAACGTGCAAAGAAGCGATCAAAAAGGAAGCGTAGGAGGTCTAATTCAACCTCTTCATCAACAACTTCAATCGAATCACCGCGACGCAAGAAACATAAGAAGTCTTGGTCCACTAAAGAGGTACTGAGTCTTTTTAAGTCTCGTAGCTTAAGTAATAATCATTTGAATAATGTTATACCGGAATTTGACCCGTCCAGCAAATCTCAAAGTATCGAAAGTTGGGTTAGAAAAGTTAACGAATGTGCTACAATATACGGATGGGATGAGAAACAGACCATACATTTTGCTCTGCAGAAACTCACAGGTCTTGCTAAAAAATGGTTTGAAGCTCTACCGAGTGTAGTATTTAGTTGGACAGACTGGCAAGCAAAACTTAAAAAGGCTTTTCCAAATGAGCAAAATTATGGTCGGCTTCTAGAGGAAATGCTGGCTCGAACGACACGAAGTAACGAAAACTTGCGTGAATATTTTTATGATAAATTGATGCTTATAAACAGATGCGAAATTAGTGGAAGAAAAGCTGTAGATTGCATAATCCACGGTGTAGTGGATAAATCGATTAGAAATGGAGCCCAAGCGTTAAGTTGTAAGGAGCCGGAGGATTTATTGAATTTTCTCAGCTCGCAGCGACCTTTGATAGAAAACTTTTCCACAAATCGAAAGCGGTATGACCACGTCTTGCCAACGATTTCAAATGATAGTTCAATAACCTGTTTTAATTGCCGTACAAAAGGACACCCTTTCACCAAATGTCCCAAACCACTTGTTAAGTGCCAAAAATGCCACCGGATAGGCCATAATAACGACAACTGTAAACTCTTACCATTAGGCTCGCGGATAGAACCTAAATCTAACGATAATATGGAGCGTAAAATCTTAAAGATATCTACTAGCAGTAATAGCAATAATAAATATTTCAAGGAAGTTGAAGCGAACAATCAAAATTTCGTTGCATACATAGATTTTGGTAGCGAGTGTAGTTTAATGCGAGAGTGTGATGCAAATAGACTTAACTCTTTGAAAAATTTCACGAAACTGCCAAAGATCAAAGGTTTTGGTAACTCTGCGGTGTCTCCTGTCTATAGAAGTTTTATCAACTTGAAAATTGATGAAATTGAGGCAACTGTCGAAGTGCTTGTGGTTGATGATGAGTTTATGCAAACAGCTTTACTCATTGGTCAAAACTTCACTGAATTGCCTTCGGTGACTGTTTTTAAAGACAATAGTAAACTGTTTTTTTACAAAAGTCCCAGTCTCTGTAGCAACGACAATGAACGTTATTTCTTAAAACTAACTTTAACGAATCTCACTGAATTAAATAGAAACAAATCAGAGTTAATAGAAGTTTCAGCTCTGGATCAATCTTTCTCTGGGGATGTCTTTGTACAAGGTTATAATAATACTGAGCCTGGTAATGAATATAATTTGCATCAAGGCATTTATCGCATAAGCGAAGGGAAGTGTTGCCTGTTTCTGACTAATCTTTCTGATAAAACTCTAACTTTAGCTGTAAATACTCTTATTGCCAGAGCAATACCTTTTGTTGAAAGGGAAACTCTGTGCACTAACAGAATCATAAACGACATTACTAGTTTAGAACCTTTAGTAAAATCTGAAATTAAAATCGGTCCGCAAGTTGACGATAATACACTGGACAGACTTTATGAACTATTACAATCCTATCGTGATTGCTTTGCGCTTAATTTAAACGAGATAGGTTGCACTAATTCTATAGAAATGAAAATAGATTTGCTCGATGATAAACCTGTCGTCTATAGACCTTATCGTTTATCGCACTCCGAAAGAGGACAGGTACGGGATATTATTGATGATCTATTACAAAATGATATTATTCAAAACTCTGATTCAAATTATGCAAGTCCTATAGTAATTGTGAAGAAAAAAACGGGAGAACAACGTCTTTGTGTTGATTTTAGAGCATTGAATAATAAAACTAGGAAAGATTGTTTCCCCTTGCCCTTGATTGATGACCAACTAACTAATCTCAGTGGTAATAAGTTTTTCACCTCGTTAGACCTCGCTTCGGGGTACTATCAAGTCCCCATGGCAAAAGAGAGTCGTCCCTTAACCGCATTTGTAACGCCTGATGGGCATTACGAATTCAAAAGGATGCCCTTTGGATTGGCTAACGCACCAGCGGTGTTTCAAAGAGTCATAAATCAAATGCTCGGTGCGAAACGCTATGAATCCGCTCTGGCGTATTTGGATGACATTCTTGTGCCATCGACTGATTTGGAGGAGGGTTTTAGAAGACTTGAGGACATTTTAAAATTATTGCGAGAAAACGGTCTTACCCTTAAACTTTCAAAATGTCGTTTCTTCGACACTTCTATTAGTTACCTTGGCTATGAAATATCCGCCAATGGAATACGACCAAACGAAAACAAGGTCCTGGCTGTTAAAGAATTCCCTATTCCTCGAAATGTACACGAGGTTCGACAATTCTTGGGTCTGGCCGGTTATTTTAGAAAGTTTATAAAGAGTTTTGGCGAAATTGCAAGACCTCTTACTACTTTATTAAAAAAAGAAAATACTTTCACTTGGACAGAAGTTGAGCTCCGTGCATTTTCTACATTAAAAGAAAGTCTGCTAAACAGACCAATATTAGCTCTATACAATCCTAAACTTGAGACAGAGCTACACACGGACGCTAGCGCTTTAGGTGTAGGAGGAATATTACTGCAATGGCAAACTAGTCCTAGAGTACTCAAGCCTGTTGCTTTCTTTAGTAGGCAGACGACGCCTGAAGAGCGGCATTTGCATTCCTATGAATTAGAAACACTGGCGATAGTTTGCTCTTTAAAGAAATTCCGTATCTATTTATTAGGGTTAGAATTTAAAATAGTAACCGATTGTAATGCGCTCAGAACTACACTTACTAAACGTGACTTGATACCCCGTATAGCTAGGTGGTGGCTCCAAATTAGTGAATTCAATTTTAATATTGAGTACCGACCTGGTACTCAGATGGCACATGTAGATGCATTAAGCCGTAATACTGTATTGCTTTCAGATGTAAACGATGAATCCACTGTTACAGTTTATAGTATAGAGACTGATAATTGGTTGTTAACACTGCAAATGTCTGATCCAGATATTTCACGTATTGTCAAAATTCTCAAGCCTGAATCTGACGAAGAAGCTAAAGATATTAAGAAACATTATGCTATCAAAAATCATAGGGTTTATAGGAGAGTTGGTGATGATTTACGTATGGTTGTCCCTCGTGGTGCACGTTGGCAAATATGCCGTTCCAATCATGATGATGTAGGACACCTAGGTATTTCTAAAACGACTGAGCGAATTCAATCTATCTTCTGGTTTCCGAAATTGCGACGATTTGTTAAAAAGTACGTAAAATCCTGTATTCAGTGTGCTTATAATAAAGATGGTACTTCCAAACAAAGGAGTGGACAATTGTATCCCATAGAAAAGGTAGGCATTCCGTTCCACACGATTCACATTGACCATCTTGGTCCATTTGTGAAGAGCAAGGACGGCAATGCTTACATTTTAACAATAGTTGACGGTTTTACAAAATACTTATTTGCAAAAGCAGTAAAGGACACGAAAACCAGGACTGCGCTTAAAGTTCTTGCGAATATATTTTATGACTTTGGTTTACCGTCCCGAATAATATCTGACCGCGGTACTTCTTTCACTTCAAATGCTTTTAAGAACTTTTGCGAGAGTCATGGTATTAAACATGTCCTTAATGCTGTCGCATGTCCCAGAGCGAACGGTCAAGCCGAAAGATATAACCAGACTATTTTAAGTGCTCTTGCAAAACATAATGATGGCAATGACGAACGCAACTGGGATATATGTCTTGGCAAAATTCAGTGGGGCATCAACAATTCCGTTAATTCTTCTACTCAAAAGACTGCTACGGAGGCTCTATTTGGTATTAGATTCCGAGATAGTTTAAACAACAAATTGGATGTTGGTGCTGACTCCATTCCGGAAACACTACAAAGTTTGAGAGATGAGGTCAGTACTAACATCCAAACTAGCCAAGAAAAACAAAAACATAATTACGATGCAGGTAGAGCTCCTGCTAGTACTTACAAAGTAGGAGATTTGATTAAAATTACTAGAACAAATTTTAATAATAAAGGTAATAGCACTAAACTTCTTTCAAAATTTGTAGGCCCTTACAAAATCACGGGTGTTTTGGGTAACGACAGATACAAAATTGCTGAAATTCCGGGATTTAGCACGCGGAAAAATAAATTTGAAAGCGTAGTTTCCACTGACCGTATTAGACCATGGATAAATATTATTCATTCGTCTAAACAAAATAATGATAACCACTCATCCATTGACAGCAGTAATTCATCGTCCGAAATTGAAGATAATAATGATGATGATAATCAATAGCTGAGACCAGTGAATAGCCAAATGTAATGATTTTGCATGTTAAATCATTTGTTATGTACATACATAATGTAATCCTTATTGTATGTAGCCGTGCGTCAGGAGATCGCACGGTGTCGGATGGCCGAATGTAATGATTTTGTAAAATATTTGAATTGTTTACACCGACTCGCGACCTCGCCGCGTGATCAGCTCATGATTAAGGGCTCCGTTTGGGTCCGAAACTAGTCGGGCAATCCCGAAAAATGCACGTGAGTAAACCGTAAATAATCATAAATATGTTTACACCGTGTTACGGTTTCTAGATTAGAACCATAGATGGCGCTAGTAGTTGTGCCAACTTTAGAAGCTGTATTATTATTAAATATTATATAAACTTAGTGTGTATATTCCATAAATTATTAATTTAATTGAGTTAATGTTCCAGATAATTGTAAACTTATTGTAATGAATTTATAATAACTTATATGATTATTGTAAGTTGACCGGAAGTACTCTTTACTTTGCTTTGATTGGTCGTGGTCAACTGAGTGTTCATTTCCACTGAGAGTGGGAGGAACAGTCAGTTGTCAAAACTTACTAAAATGTTATCAGTGCGTGGTGAGACTTGAAATAGAAAACAGTTCTGTTAATTTAGCGATAAATAAATGAGTTATATTTTATTATTCGAGGTGTTTAATTTCATCACAGTTAGGACGTCATCGATAATTTTAATATTTATGATAGTAATGCCATCTTGCGTTTATAAACATTGCAAAAACTGTTCCTAAAAATAAAATAAAGAAGATGGAGTATCTTTTCATAGGTTTTATTGATTATTTATCTATTTGGATATTATACGTGATTATTATTAGTGACATCTTGGAACACAAAACCTTAACAAAAATCATTCGGTGTTGCTAGTTTATATTGAAACCATTTACCCCCTAAGTTAGGAAATAAGTAAAGAATACAGGAATAACGATTTACAAAAATATTTATTTCGATTATAGTGTTTTATTTATCGCGTTTTTTTGGTTGGTATGTTTGTAGGTATGTGTGTCCGTTTGTATGTGTCTTCGTAACTAAAACTGCTTAATGTATTGTCTGTCTCTAATAATAATCATGTACGTCAGTCGATTTGCCAACGTAAAGTAAATATAGCTATCAAAAACATAATTACAACCATTCACGACTATACTAAATGACTGCCATAAATCCACAAAATATTTCTATTTATCATCTTCTATTCTGTAATCTGAGATTAGTAAATTTCTAAAGTAGGTACTTGCATTAAAATACAATCTGACTCAACGGCAGAGATTCACTGTATATACATAATATGTATATAAAGTGAATCTCTGCCGTTGAGTCAGATTGTATGTATAACTCTGTATGTATCTGCATTTTTCGGAGACAGTAAATTGTTTATTTAATATAATGAAATATTATGGGAATTTTGTCATTATCATGGCAACCGTACACGCACAAAGAGGCAACGTGTTCTTATAGTGCTGTCACGCACACATGTCTACAGACGTGCCTCACATTATGGTTCAGTACAGTCTATCTGCCTTTTGTTTTATAATCTGAGATTTATCTATTTTTAATAATAATTGTTTGCTGCACCGAACGTCGTCATACGTCGGCGCCGGCTGTCGCTGAAAACCAGCGCTGGGGCTCTGTCTTGCATAGGGTCGCAGCATAATGCTGAGCGATAGCCGTTTTGCGTGGATGTGACGCATGTTTCCCTCATCCTTCTTATTTTTTGGTTTGTGTGTTTCATTTTCTTTTTGCGCCATGTTTAGCGCAAATAAACGTATTTTCTTTCTTTCTTTCATTAGTGGTAGATTCTATTCGCGGGACTACGCGACATCTCATTGATATGGATATCAAACGGCCATACCAAATCTAATATTCCTAGGAACTCCGAGTAGAATCAGTGTTAAAGAATTCGTGTGATTCCTTCAAACTGCGTGATCTACTGATGACACAGATTAACCCTAAATAGGATTTTTTGAAAATCAACTACAAAAAAAAAACAAAAAAAAATCTTGGTTTTCTATTTATGAGTCGTATTAGAGCCTTGATATATCTGACTGCAAAGAGCGATATCGCGTTAGTCGTGCCCACCAGTCGTGTCGCCGTGCTTTCATTAATTTATGCGTGGCATCGAAATGTTCACAAAAAAAACATAATTTTCTTGCAAAAAAAAACTTATTTTTTTTACTGAATCCTTATTAGGTGGTTTAGATACGACCGATAACAAAGGGGCATGAAAAAAAAAAGAATTTAGTTTTTTTATTTTGATCAAGCTAAATCCCGTGCGGGGCCAATCTACACCAGTAGTAGATCATGTGGTTTCCAGGAATTACACGAATTCGTTTACACCCTGTATAACTAAGAATTAAAGGAAGGATAGAATAATGTCACAATACAATTTGACCACCTATTATTGTACTCCTACAATATACGAACCAAATAAGTAATATCTGTTTACATATCTATTAAAATTTGCACAACCAAAGCAAAGGTTAGGTGATGCACTCACTGGCCTTGGTCACCAATTTTGGAATTGGAATTCATAGTTTTGGACTTTGACTGTTGTTAGATATGTTTCTCATAAATGACTGTTGTTATATTTCTCATAACTACAGCACTATAATTTCGTAGTCCAAAGGTTACAACCTATCTACAGGCTGTAAAAAAAGAATCATGGCGAGTCTCATACTTTGATTTGTACAGAAAAATAAAGAATTTTAGAGAAGTTGGAATGTCGTTATAATTAATCTTTGGTGCCTAAAGAGTAGCTTTAGGTATTTAAAATATTTTTATAAGCCCGCAATAAAAATGTAATTTATTTTATGATTCCTAACTTATCATTGGGCTAATTTCTGAGCGCGGCAACATTGACAGGTGATTAGTATGACATATTCAGAAATTAACTCAATTTCAAATGATTTCGTTTGGAATATTATATTTTATTCCGGGGTTCTAAAATTATTTTAAATCCTGCAAGATATTCTTCAGGGAGCAAGGATCAATGGTAAAACTAATCCAACTTCTCTAAAAATCCTGCCATGATTCTTTGTGTAATTCCTTCAAAGCGCGTGATCTACTGGTAACACAGATTGAAAATAGGGTTTTTTCGGTAAAAAAAAGAACAAAATATGATCCTGGTTCTCTTTTTCCTAGTAATTTAGCGCCTCAAGTTAACTGACAGCACGGAGCAATATTGCACTAGTCGTGCCGTCAGCTGGTGTCGCCGTGCATTCATTTATACGTGGCATTGAAAGGTTCTATGAGATAGTGTTGAGTAGGACATACAAGAGGCGGTACATTTGTCCCGTACATGACGTCAAAATGTAAGAGCGGCTCGACATTTAAAAGTGCACTACTTCAACTTTCATGTCGCGGTAGTCGCATTACTCGTTACTCTCGGGAAGTAAACTGTAGGGTGAGACAGAGAGGGAACGAGGCACATGCTACAATAGCACGTCATTGTCAGTGTGTCAGTGTCAGTGGACATTACGCGACCGCGACTCGATTCACCGCAGTAACGTCAAATGTCATATTCGTACTCGTGACTTCAAACGTATCACCGAGCTTCAGTACGCCTCACCTCATTTGAAGTAGTACATTGTACTGGCTCAGAGCAAAAAAGAGGCTACTCTTACAAACTCTTTTTCAAGTCGTGTCCTACCCAACACTACTATGAGATAAAAAAGTTCTTGCTTCTCTTTTTATTCAATCCTTATTAGGTGATTTAGAGGATCACTTACCACTATGCAAGTTTTTTTTTTTTTCTATTATGTAAATCCCGTGCAGGGTTAATCTATACCAGTAATAATAGATCATGTTATTTTCAGGAATTACACGAATTCGTTTACATCCTGTATAAAACTAGGTATTTTAAAATTGCCAACCTTGAGAAGTGGTTGATTAGTGCCTATAGGTATAGCGTATTGAACCATAGACAGTAAAAAAATACTCATCGAATTGATTCGGATTACGGTAGAATATTTATGACGTGTTCATGTCTAAAGTACAGACCTCTAAATGATAAGTATTTAGATTTTTGTAGACTACAATAAACATTAAAATGTTTTTGACTAATTTACGTCTCAACTTGGATCGTAGCGAAGGTAGGTATATAATGTCGCCGAAATATGGCTAAGAATAGGACGTCTTGATCAGAATTATAGAAGCCGCGTATTCATCGCCTGTGACATCATCGTCGACAGACTTCAGTCAACGTCACCAGACTTCGATCAACATCGCCAGACTTCGGTCGACGTCGCCAGACGTCATCAAAAATGTCATTAAAGTCAGAAATTGGTTAAAACATGAAACGAAATCATAACTCGTAAACTACAAAAAATCGCGGAACGTAGGAGGGGGTGATTGGGGTATCTCTAAGGTTGCTCTTCCTCTGGACTTCCGCTTGACACTACTTTCTACGACACCCTGTATTTGAAGTCTCTTACGGCTTGCTCATAAGCTGTGACACGTGTGTTAATTGCCTATTTGACTCTTTGTACACTTGCAATATAACGTCTTTATTCATTTATTGCCATTATTCTATTCCTATCACTTGGTTGTAAGCACTTAAAAGCCCTGTTCTTAGACGTTTTACAACGTATAAAATGTCAAATAGCAATTAATTATTATCCAAACTTATTCTACTATTATTACATGTTAATGTTTGTCTGTCTGTTTGCACGTCTATTGCCAAATTGATTTTGAAAAAATTGGACCAGACTTGGAAAAGTAATACATACAAAGTCAGTCCATTATTGTCTCACTTCTTGGCACTCACTGGTATCTTCTCAAAACGAGAAGGGTTTAGGCTTTATTCCACCACGCTGGCCATACCATCGAGAACATTTTTAGGGCACGCTGGGTTAGAAAAAACAATGATAAATGTAAATATGCCGCATCATCATCATCATCATTCAGCCGAATGACCTGCGTTTGTCCGCCATCTCGCCTGATGTTAAGCGATGATGCGGTCTACGATGGAGCACACTTGCCCAGAAGAAACAGATTCACTCGTGACTTGAAGACACCCAGATTGTAGCTGTCGGGGAACACCCACTCGGGCAGCGCATTCCACTGTTCGGCGGTTTTCACAGTGAAATTGTAATCAAACCGCTTCGTTCGGGTTTTCGGTATATCAACCATGAACCGATGGCGCTTTTTGGTGCTCTTGGCCGTCCGATAGAAAAAAGTTGTCTGTCTGTTTGCACGCCTATTGCCAAACTGATTTTGAAAAAAATGGATCGACTTGGAAAAATAATACATACAAAGCAAGCTCATTATTGTCTCACTTCTTGACACTGACTGGTCTCTTCTCAAAAAGAGAAGGGTTTAGGCTTTAGTCCACCACGCTGACCACACCATCGAGAACATTTTAGGGCACGTTGGGTTAGAAAAAACAATGTAAACATCATCATCATCATTCAGCCGAATAACGTCCACTGCTGGACATAGGCCTCACCCAAACAATGTTGGGGAGGTTTGCCATAATCGCCACGCTTGGCAGGCGGGTTGGCGATTGGCCTGCGGGCGACAGGTTAACCCGTCGCCCGACCAGTAACAGGCCCAAGAAGGCGGCGCGCATGTGTTCCGTGCGCGCCTCTCAGGAGGACGTGAGGCAAGGCCCCACAGAAAGAGAGGTCCACCAGGGGCTGGCGGACCGAGGCCTGTCGGGGTTGCGGTGCATGCAGCTGCGAATCCCGTGACCCCGGCCAAGGGTCAGGAGAAGGAACACCGTGGATTATTAGCCGGTAAGAGTCCGGCATAACCTTTCGCCTTCCCCAGGCGAAGGGTATACATAGGGAGTAAACCAAGAAAAAAAAAAAAAAGGTGGGTTGGCTGCCCATCCTCTAGTAAATCCCTTAGTCACCTTTTACGACACCCACGGAAAGAGATGGGGTAGTGCTATTCTTTACGTCCGGCACCACACAGACGAACATTACGGATGAGCATGCCGCATGCATAAGCATAATCAGCTCATTACTGTTCCAATGCTGGGCACGGCCTGGCGCAGGTTGGCGGACTACACACACCATCGACAACTTTATGGAGCCCTCTCAGGTGTGCAGGTTTCCTCACGATGTTTTCCTTCACCTTTAACGCAACTACATCATCATCATCATATCAGCCTATTGCCGTCCACTGCTGAACGTAGGGCTTCCATCCCGGTCTTGGGTAGCCCGCATCCATCCGCTGTCATCCAACGCAAGTATGCTGCATGCAAATTAAAAATAAATGCAACTGGTGAGAGCCGCGTGCATACCGAGTCTGAAACAACACATCGTCATTGTGATAATAGTTTATGAGAAAATGTTACAACATCAGTTGCTTTACTGCATATTTTATGGTCGTAAAGCGAATGCCAGTGCAATGTCTAACCTATTGTTTCATTTATACCCTGTTGACCTAATGAAGAGTTGAAGTACCCGTGAATGTCCGTATCGTTCGCATCGGAAGGACCGCATTTAGTATTTTCATGGTGTCATACGAATATTTATGACAGTTGTTACTGTAGTCAAAAGCCCGAAAATCTGGCAACCGGTCGGTTAGACCTTCGTTAAGATTTCGGCATTTCCCAGTAACTGGATTATGCGGTCTGATGGCAGTCGCTCCGTGTAAAATACTGGTATTCAGCCGCATCTAGATAGACGTGAAGCTAACCGCAACGTAGTTGAAAAAGCTAGGCAGAAGAAAATCCAAGTGCGTTCACTTATTGGCAATGTACGGTACGCAGACATCGTAATGCAGATTATCGAATGTCAATGTCAAAAATCCGATTGCTCATCTCGCGTATCTAGTTTCGACATTCCGAAAGCTGCTTACGCAGAGGACGCATTTTACCGTTCCGTTTGATGCATAAGCTTCGGACAGGTATACTTTTAAGCCTCGTATATGGACTATCATGACATAAAACTACAACTCAATACGCGCGGAAAAACGCGGTTTCTTATACATCGTCATGTTTTGAATTGTCCGCTTTACGCTCAGCGCTAAGCTCTGCGTATTCATAAACGAGGCTATACTGTATCGGGACTCAATTTCTTATGAAATGTATGAGACCTTCAGAGATCTATTGTAATTATTTGCTAAACAGCAAATATGCTTCGAAATCGGGGTAAAATCCTGTCTATAATGCCTTATTCGTCAGTTTATTATTTTCCCAGCTATATTGGAAATGGACTCCAGTTTAACCAAGAGCGTGATTCATTAATAGAAACTGTTGAAACACAGCGCTGTCGCAGCGACGTCATGGTTCTACTACTAAGGAATCTCATAGCTGATCCGGTTGAATATCAGTTGGTATATTTCAGGGAGCGACTGCCATTAGACCTTCGCATCACAATTACCGGAGTACAACGACATCCAAACTTTTCTCAGACATAAGGTGGAATCCACATGCCAGTAAAATAAGAAAGTAGCTCGCTTGCCAAAAAATGGCTTATGCCCGTAAATGGCACGTTAAGGATACATTTGCAAGTAAAATGGCATGCCTTTTAATGGCACAGTCTTTAATAGCCTTCTGAAATGGCATGCCTGTAGCTGTGTGATGCGTTCAGACGCACCATTTGCATGAAAAAAAATCAAATGCTGTACAATTTACTTGCATGCCATCCACAGGCATGCCTTTAATGTATACACGTGCTAATAGCTGGCATCTGCACGCCCCTTGTGTGCCATTGTGCCAGCTACAGGCAAATGTATTCCCGGCTTTGGTATCTGACTGCCCAAAACGACATTGGTATCGTATGAAGACTTTTTTGTAAATGGAATTGTACCTGATAGCATGGCGCCGAGTTGACCTACTATTTTATCAAGTTCCATTATTAATGGAGCACAAAATTATCTTTAAATTTAAACTCTTCTAGAATTTTGGATTTAAATTCTCCACAAATTCGAATATTCATTATTTTAAATTAAATACTCAATAAAATAACCATTAAGATATAGCGCATTATCATCCATTCAATTTGTGATTATTCGATTATTTCATCGATTATGGACACATTCGATTTCGATTTCTGGCTTATCGGCTTCAACTGGAATCATGGCTAATGCTATTAAACCATAGTTTTGAATTTTACGATCTTTAGTGGTCCACATATACCTACTAGCTTAATAACTTGTATTATGGGAATCATGTCCCAACACCTGACTCTTATAAATTGCCTAATTATGTAATAATTTAGTAACATTATTTTTATTTAAAATTAGCAAAACGGGTATCCACGCTTAAAATTAAGTATGAGCTAGTTGGGCCTAAAATAAACGTAGGTACCTATAAAGACAGTTCGACAGTCAGCTTTTAAATTTTTGATACAACAAGGATAGAGTTAGTATACCAACTCTTTATTTCACAATCCTTTTTTTTTTTTTCTTTAACTTGCTATGTAAATGTATGTTTGTCCGGGTGGAATCTTGCAACTGAATTTTAAATCAGTTATCTATTACCGATTGAGCTGAAATTTGGTATACACGCTTATTTTTGATGACAATATATGCTTAGCTATGTGACGTCATTCTAATTCCAATAAGGCGGATCATCCTGATGGTGGACTAGTTATTTTTTCTGTACTACCACAGTATGGGTATCAAATGCAAGGCTTGCTGAGAAGAACACGAAAACAGACTTAGAAACATTCCCAAGCATAACGAAAAAATAATTTAAAAATAAATAAAAAATAAAACTTTTTATAAACAAGCTTTTATTTAATTGCCCTCAAAAGATGAAAATAATCTATAAATTAAATCAAATCAATTAATTTAGTACATGTATTACACAACTTATTTAATGATATAAAAGCTTGTCCCGAGATATGCATATTTTATGGGAAAAAATTCTTTCATAGAATTACTTATAACAAGTATGTCAAGAAAGACTAGATAAATCTCGCGACAAGCTTATATCATTTAATAAATTGTGTGATACATGTACTAAATTGATTTGTTTGATTTAATTTCTTTGCAGGTTGTGCAAAACCCAGATGCTAATTTATTGATAAAACAGGATCACCATCATTCTTCTGCCCTTATCCCAATTTATTTGGGGTCGGCGCAACATGTCTTTTTCTTCCATACTTCTCTATTAGTCGTCATCTCGGTAGTCACCCCCTTTTTAACCATATCATCATTCACACATTCCATCCATCGTTTTTTTGGTCTTCCCCTACTCTTATAGCCATCGACATTCATACTCAAAACTCTCCTCACTACATTTTCCTCATTTCTCCGTAACACGTGCCCATACCATGACAACCGATTTCCACACAACTTTTCAGTTATCGATGCCACTTTCAAACTTCCGCTTATGTACTCATTTCTTATTTTATCCATTCGTGTAACACCACACATTCCTCTTAGCATTCTCATCTCTGCTGCATGCAATTGCCTTTCATTCATCCCTTTTGTGGCCCAACATTCTGATCCATACAAGACAGCAGGTCTAATCATACTTTTGTATATCTTCCCCTTAAGTAACAAGATCACCATAAAAAACTATTTAGAGCCTACTAGGGTAGAATAAACGTGTTCAATTATCATACTTAGATAACACGTATCGTCACGTACAGTTGATCTACAGAATCATTATCGCCGCGCGCGCACCGAATGTTTATTACAACGACGCCTGCGCAACTCCCTTGCATTTTATTCCGATCTAACGACACGCGCGCATGCCCGCACGCAGCCTCCAGTACAAAAACATTTCGAAAACATATTCGAAATTCAAAAAAGTAATTGTATAATCGAAAAAGATTGTACCAAAAATAATTTTAGAGAAAACAATTATTAATTATGAAGTGTAGTGTATTATAGACTGTATAATTATTGCAGTTAATTGCTCTATTTAGTGTTATTTTTATTGTGGTTTAGGACAATTTGTAATCAGTGTTGGAATTTTCAAACATGAATGGTAAGTTATTGTTCTTATTAATTATGTGTTTGGGAATTTCTTCAAGCAACAATAACTACACCTACTGTTAATTGAAAGTGATTTATGAACTTGTTCTCATTATGACACATTCTAGCTTTTTCTTTGATGTCCACATACCCTTTGTTAAAGACAGTAACTAATTAATAATCGTCTAGATACATTTTTTTCTTAATGACATTCAAACCGCAGCATTGTTTCGTGATAATTATTTTTAGATTTCTTAATTATAATCAAACCTTGATACTCTCTTTTTCTAGTCTTTTCTATAGGTATTCCTAGATAATTATTAAAGAATAGCTATAATTTATAGGCATGAATACAGACTACAGACTAATTTTATTCTGAAATACCTGTTTTACAAAAGTATCTACTTTTTTAACTGTTATAAGACTAGTTTGGATACTTTTGGTGCAAAATGAGAGTACTAAATATTCATAAAATAAGACAGATTTTGAATCAAATTTATATCTATCTATGCTAATGAAATATTCTGTTTTCCTTCCTTAAAAATATTATCAGTGTACTGTAAATAAACGTTGAGCATATTTTGCGTGCAAAAATTGACGCAATTATCTTTTACATAAAGTTTAATTTGATCCGAACATTTGGAACAATAGTAATTACATACATGATTATCCAATAATTATCCTGAATAAATTGCTTTCTGGGAATTTAAACGATAATTCCTTGTAATTTTACAATCACGCCATAGCCATAGGCAATGAGAGAAGAATTTTTTTAAAGAAAAGTATTTCGAAAGTGTTTTTTTTTTTTTTTTTTTTTTCTATTTAGTTAAGGAATGTTTATACATAAAGTACATGTCAATTCCATCGTAACCTAACTTAAACTAAACTACATCTACTTACTAGTTATGGCTTACCTACGACTAAATAACATAAACAGCGCTTTAGCGGCTTCAGACAATGGAGAGGACAATTTTTTTTAATTATTTGACTTATTCGTGTTAGACCCTAGTCGCACCTGATGGTAAAAGCAGACAAGGTCTAATAAATTAAATAACGCACAACCTCTTAAGGGGTCAGTGTACTCATCATTTTGAATAACCTTTACTATGGGACCAAAGACGAAATCGCGAAAATAAAATCTGCTGTTCCCTACATTTTGACGAGTTATGCGAACATAAATGTAGGGAACAGTACCCCAAGTGTGAGTTTTTTTCGTTAACTACAGTAGTTGCGTCACGACAAAAATGTATGAAAATTTAGGCAGCACCTCTAGCGGCGAATAGCGAGACTAAAAAACGAGAGTGCGAGTTTTTTGACACTTACTATAGTAATCTATTCGTAAACCTCGAAACTACAGTGGGTGTAGATTACTATCCGTCCTGTAGTTTTGCTGTAGTTTACTTACAGTTTACCAAAATTTTGCGAGTGTGAGCTGCAAATTTGACATTTGGTATAGTTACAGCTGTCAACGATACTATAAATACTGTAGTTTGTCAGTCACTTTGATTTCCAAGGTGAAAGGCTTGTTTACTATAATAGTTTTGCAATTTTCGTTATTTATTCATAGTTCGTGTCATAAATTATGCCAATGTGTATTTTTTCCTGCTTGGAGCATTTTCGTGGCCTACCAGGCAAAAGAACAAAGTGTTCGGATTCGAACATTTATATTGGAGTTTTCGTGGAGTGTCTTGAAAACGTACTATAGTCTGAGTAGATTTAATAAGTAAAGACGGATCACGCTCATGATTTCTTCAAACGCTACTAGACTTGGCCATTACAAGTAAGTTTTGACATTTTTATTATGTACAGTATCAAATGCACATAGGTACCTACATGTAGTAAAAGTGCAATACAAGCCTACACAATGTGTTCATATCATTCAGGCTATTTATGATAGTAAATACACGTTATCATGGTACCTGCTTTTCAACCGCTTCAAATAGCGGTATTGATAGGGCTGCCAAAATCATTACTCCCGACAAACGAATTAGTGATTGCAATTATAACCAGCCCTCAGGAGTAGGTATGCTGTGCGGCTGTGACCCATCTTTTTGAATTATAACCCTAAGAGCAAGCTCCTACCTACCACTATGACAGTCATATTAGTCAATTATTTTGGTTTTAATATACTTAGGTATAGTTAAAAAGAAAAAATCTTACTAACGTACATGTTTTTACTTTTAGATCACGGTGAATGTGAATAGCAGTCAACACTACCTATGATAAGAACTAGAAGATCTTCTTGGTTGCAGAGACTCAATCATTTCAAATCGAGAAAGATTCTACCGAGGTGTCTATCAATAAAAACATAGCGGCGATATTTTTTTGTAATTTCTTTAATATCAGATTTAAAAAAACATGCCTTTATGATGCAATCAAGTAAATTCTTATTCCCAAATTATTCTAGTTTTATTCCTATAGTTACATCGAAATGCTATAGGAAAGATAGGTACGAACAACAATATAAAATAAAAGCATTTCTAGGCAGGCTTCAAATGTAACTTATAGACTATTGAAGTCCACTGCTGGATCTAACAGGTTTCTTAAGTTACACCACTACACCTAATTCTGCACTCAACATCACTGCGCTCGACTTTGTTACATCTTTACTAGGGACAAGGAGATTGCATGTTTCCAGCCCTCCTCGCCCACATTTAAATGCATAAGGATCCATCTTCCATTCATCCTGATAGGTATATCAGTTTGATTTTACGCGCTTTTGCGGAAGAACACCAAAATTGTAAATCAGCCTTCTTCTAAACATTCACCGTTAAAATATACCTGAAGTATTAATGATAAGCTCCAAAAGATAATTTCTTATTATTTACCTATAAGATTTCATATTAGAGCATTCTGTGACAGCGAATGACGTATTTGTTTGACAGTCATCTAGAATATTTTTGGTTGAGATTTTTAGGGTTCAGTAGTAAAATATAGAAAAACGTTAGATTTCGTCGTTTGTCACAGGCAGATTAGTTTGACTCTTGATTTCTATATTTATAAGTTAGAAAATTATAAATGATGATAAAGGAAGACGCCATACTTCAAGCTATTATAATGAAGCCAATAATGTTTTGAACATCTTTAATTTAGCATAGAAACATGTATACAGACTGGAAACGTTAAGTGTCAACAGGCAATTAATTTGTTATTTTTACAGATATTGCCATACTGTCAGCTAATATTAAAACTAGCTTGCCTACGAAATAAAATGGCATAAATATCTTAACGAAATTAAATCGCTATTATGTTCAAAATTTAATTTACTTTTCCCTTTTTTTTCTATTGGACTGCTGTAGGTGGTCCTAGGGGAACCTTCCTACGTAACCGGGCAGTTATTGGCGAGACCTGAAGGATCTCCAGCCAATGGGGGGAGGAAGTAAAATACTTAACCTAAGCTAACTACTTGTACTACACTAACATCATGACTACCTGCAACAACAGCACTAAGGGCAACCCCTAGTGGGACTCGGACCTCGGCTTAGGGCGTTGCTGGCGGGGGCTTATGGGGGGGAGACAGCTTGATGAGGGCTGAATTATCGATGTGACTGCGGAGTCTGAAGAGACGACCGGCTCTACAACGGGAGAGCACGGTGGATTGTGACTGACGGCGGTGGGACGTCGCGACGGGCCTCGTCGGCGAGGACGGTATGCCGGACGGCGGCGGACGTTGTGTATTGTGCTCGCGTTTACTCGCCTCCTGGAGGAGGGTTATTTCGTCATCGGGTTCTAAAAGTGTGTGCCTGGGACGGCGAACTTTACTTATGAGAGAGGGACTGTAGTCGGCCGCTGCGGCGACTAGGGGGTTCGGATGGAGGGATTTTATTTACACTGCGCCCATGCCTTAAGTACGAAAAGCAATCTGTTTGAAAGATTATTCCAAAATTATACGTGACATCATTAAACTTTGAACTGATATTGGAACTTGGCAACCAAATGAATAAAACATCACCAATGCCTGTTTAAAACAAAAGAAAATAAAATACTAAAAAATGTGGGAGTGCGAAAAAATAACAGTTATTTGGTGTAAGGTTTTATTTTGAAAAAATATTAATGTCGCTTTATGCAGTAAGCAACCAAGTTTCGATACGAGTTTTTTTTTTTAAATAACTTTATTTTAGCCGAATAATCCCATAAAAACCGTATTTTGCGCATAATGTATTGGCGATATAAAAATAAAATTTTGGTCCTGAAGCGAATAAATTAAAAAAAGATTGTAGTGTCATTTTGCTCCTTTGGCAACTTAGATTTGATATTAGCCTTACATTTTTCAATACTTAAATAATCGCCTGGTGTCACTTAACATTTCTACCCTGTTCATAATTATTATTCTATTATGTATTGATAGCCGGTACTTCTCATTTGTAACGAAAACTGTACACTGCACAATTATTATTACTAACGTGTAGTATATTATTTGGGTATCTAGGTTGCGAATTAATAAGTT
This sequence comes from Amphipyra tragopoginis, assembly GCA_905220435.1. Lineage (NCBI taxonomy): Eukaryota > Metazoa > Arthropoda > Insecta > Lepidoptera > Noctuidae > Amphipyra > Amphipyra tragopoginis. Next base: position 26,287,702 of record HG991997.1, on the reverse strand, counting down.
ACATAATTCTTGAAATTGCTATACGGAATTTCACTTTATGCATGGTCACACACTTAACGAAAGGATAAACTATAAACTCCATGGTCTTTCGTGGGAAGAGACAATTTGAATGATGAACTATAGTGTGGCTAAATTAAGTAGCATTCTTTTATGTTTAATATACTTCACCAAAGTTGTCTGTTTAAATAGGTCGTAGTATAAACTTACGAAAACAGGCCTAGTGATGTCCTTAACTATCGAGGCTGTAGAAAAGGCACAGTAAAGGCAGTGAGGAAACTACACAGTAAACTGTAATAGTAATGAGACTCGCACTCGCACGTTACGATTCGAAAGATAGTTTATAGTAACCTCGATTGACGGAATAGTTACGAAAACGTGTAGAAAACTACAGAACTCACACTTGGGGTACAGCTGTTTTTTTTTCGCGATTTCTGTTTTGGTCCCGTAGTAAAAGTTGTTCATAATGATGAGTAGAGTGACCCCTTAAGAGGTTGTTAGTATTTTTCCAATAAGCCTGCAACATACCAAACACAACTCTAAAAGGAAGTTGTGTATTACAGAGTTAAAATATTTGTTGTTAAAAAAAACACAACCACATTGCAATGCAGTTGTGAATACGACTTTGTGCAAAATCTCTTGATCACAACATTCAGATATATTTGGTTATACTGATACAAAAATGTACACAGGTAGGTTCCAAATATTAGTATTATTCTTTTTTATATTCAATTTAAGAGATGTACCTCCGGTTTCTGAATAGAGAATTCTAGGATAAGCAGTACTTAAGTAACATTTGAGTACGGAGTTGAAAAAATGACGGATTTCAAAGCATTTTTTTGACAACTCCGTACTCAAACACTACTTAAGTATAGCTCATCCCGAATTCTCAAATCAGAAACCGGAGGGTAGAGCCGGAAAATGGAAATTTAATTTTATTTGAAACTAGCTCTTGACCGCGGTTTCACTCGCTTTAGTGCTTCAACCTCAGTTGGTCCTAAAAAGTGTTTTGATCCTTATCAGAAACAGAATCGATTGACACCGCAAAAATGTTGTGTGAAAAATGCCCTTAATCGTGCAGTTTTTTTTTTCAAATTTCATTTTGTAAAATAACAGTAGGCGTTTCCTTAAACCCGTGTTAATTTAGGTCAAAAAAAGATTTTAAAAAAAGGAAAAAAAAAAAAAAAACATTTCGGAACGGTCTGTTTAAAACCAAAATAGTAGCGTAGATAGGTTATATGCTATGTTGCCGTGGTTTCCACATTGATAGATAAATGCGTATGTACAGTAAGCGTTGCTTTTAGGTATCAATTTTTGTTTTTTTGTGATAGGTATTTTATTCCTTTTTGTTTCGGTTTTTTTTAGTATGTACAGACGCTATATTTTTCTGGTTAACTGGGACGCCTTTTGTTAGTTAACATACTGTATGTAAATATAGGGTAAAATATTTTCAAAAAATATGACCTATTTTCTAAGATCGTTTTCCTGTAGCTATAACGGTAAAGATAGTCCTTCTGCCCCACCTGAAATTATCAACCTGTATATTTCACCATATTTTACGCATAAAGTAAAGCGCAGTTCAGCTTACGCTATATAGTTAAACGATACAGGAGAAATCCTAGTATGGGGCAAGGTTTATTTAAAAAAAAATAGTTAAGAATGTTGCGTCATAACCTATAACTAAATAGCATGACGTTCACACTATACGCTATATCACAAGCCAGTCTAGTATGTAAAGCAAATTATTTCGGCGATCCGTGTTGCGATGGATGGGGTAGAAGTTAACGGGGTAGGCACAGAAAAATCGTACCATATAGCTCTGAGAATCGCTCAAGTTTATCGCGTAGGTACAGCAAGCCAATTGTGCGTGTCCATATAAAATGTAAGCTGGGCAATATCGCTGTGCTATATAATATTTGCTATATGTAGTAGCGTAGTCTGAACTGCCTTAAGAAATATTAAAACGCCAACATACGATTTTTGCTCATTTAAGTCCATAATTAAGTAACAACAAAATAAATTCAGTATTTGATACTGAATACGTACAATACAGTGTTTAAGCTTGCGTTTTCTAGATAGAAAATTAAGTTCAACTTGACCTAATCCAACAATAGACGTTATCTTCATTCAACCTTGGTCCAAACAGGCTTATTAACATTCATAGTAGATGGAATTGATCACAGGATGAACTGTGAAATCACAATAGATTATAAACATTGCGTCCATTGTTTATATGTATATCAATATCATATATTTAATAGATTTATAGTAGATTTCCTTAAAACTATTTGCATAGAGTGAATTATGAATTTAGATGAAGTTATGTATCAAAGTGACAGTTAAATATGTCAACGTTGAATGGCGTTCATGACAGTTATAATAGTGTGGTTGGCTAACCTTTTGCAGTAAGGCCAACGTTCAAATAAACAGTGATCCGTTTTTTGGCAGTTCACATATTTACTTTTGAAATAACATTGTAACGACGTCTAAAATTATAGGTATATCCTTAGAATACAGAAAGAACTAGAATCCGCGTTGAACAGTAATTGCAAGCCGTACGCCTGTGTCCAAAATCAAAGCATGCGTCCCGCGCCCGTCTCACTTCCCACCCGCGTAATGTTGCTAGCTCAGACATTGTTTACCCGTTTTTGGGGAAAACGTTGAGTATTGGAGGTAAGATAATAATAAAATCAAAATTGTGCTTTTCTATATAGGCAATATTTTATATCTGAGTAGGTACAGTCAGCGTCAAATATATAGGAACGAACAGACTGTTCAAAATGATCCGAACAAAACTACAGGGTGTTAACGAATTCATGTAATTCCTTCAAACCGCGTGATCTGACACTGATTGACCCTGCATGGGATTTTTTCAGAATAAAAACAACCTTTTCAAAAAATGAGCCATGGTATTCTGTATCTGAGTAATTTTAGCGTTCCAAGTTAACTGACTGCGTGGAGCGATATCAGGCTAGTCGTGCCCGTCAGCTGTGTTGCCGTTCCTTCATTAATTTATGCACGGCATCGAAATTTTCAATGAAATAAAAAAGTTTTTTTTTTTTTTAGTTTTTATTCAATCTAAAGGTTAAAGCTCATTAGAACCACCCGGCACCCGACCCGCACTGCCTCGCCTCGTGCAGTTCGTATTCTTTATATGAATTTGTATGGATGTGCGCTCACTACATCAACTCCGTAACGTGGCGGCTGTGAAATTCTACAAAATATGCGTCATGGGTGTCGTTTCCGTGGTTTTCAGGGGCGCTGGTGACGAAAATGAGGTCGAAGTCAATTCAATTCAATTCAATTCAATTTTGTTTATTTCAGACTGATGTGTCCATATAGTGTTAGTAAATACATAAACAGAACTTAATAATAAATGTTAGTACTTTATACATGAGGAAACTATTTTACATGGATGCGTATCCATTGCCTCCATAGAGGACTTTCTATTTTACAAGCAATTACTCTCAGGTAGCTGTTGGAACTGTCCCTCACCCTGCGCATCAGCGATGCCGCTCTCTTACGAATTATGGCATGGAAGCCATCCACTTGAGCGTCAGCAAACATCGCTGAGGCGCTGCAATAGCGAGGCAGTCCCATCAGCAACCTGAAAGCATTGTTGTATTGGACCCGCAGGGCGCTGACGATCCGCTGTGTGTTACTGACCCACAGGCTACAGGTGTAGTAGGATTGGCAGTAGGCCCTAAATAACGTCTTTTTTACCTCCTTACTACACCTTGCAAACCTGCGGGCCAGCATGTTACACCGGACCGCCAGCCCCCTGCGTTCCCTTTCCACATCCGGATCATCAGCCAGGTCCTCGTTTACCACATGGCCAAGGTACACAAACTGGCTGACCCTGTTTAGCGCCACCCCACCCAGCATCACGGGCGGTACGCAAGAGGGCGTCATGCGCCCCGCCCGAAACACCAGCAGTTCGCTCTTCTTGACATTATATGTCAATCCGTGCGTCCTAGCATATTCCTCACAGATACTCAGCAATCTCCGCAGGGCGCTGATCGACGGGCTCAACAGCACCATGTCGTCGGCGTAGCTAATGTTATTCACAATTTGACCATCTATAGAACAGCCTACCCTGGTGCCGTTGAGCTCACGGACCAGCTCCCTTACGTAAATGTTAAAGAGCGTAGGGGAGCTTAATCCCCCCTGCCTCACACCACACTCCAACTGATAGGCATCTGAAAAGGAACCTGACCACCTTACATTATTCGTCTGATGGTGGTACCAATATTTAAACATATTAGTAACACCCTCAGGCACTTTGGTCTCCCTAAGTTTATCCCACAGCCTATCATAGTTCACAAGATCAAAAGCCTTTGAGAGGTCCAAAAAGGCAGCATATACTGGCGTCTTACGGTCAGTGTAGTACCTGACGGTGTGCTTCAGGACTAATATGGCACTCTCAGTAGAGAGGCCAGGCCTAAACCCAAATTGGGCGTCTTCGAGTACCACAGACTGAGAAAGATGACCGTTCAGCACACCGTCAAGCACCTTGGCAGCTATAGTGGCCAATGTAATAGGCCTGTAATTGTGTTTGTCACTGACATCCCCTGTTTTATTTTTCACAATTGGTACTACAACCGCCTTCATAATATCATCGGGCAAATATGCATGACGTACACAAAAAGTGTAAAGCATCGCCAACACCCTACACAGGTGAGGACCCCCATGCTTCAGATGCTCCACGCTAAGTCCGTCGTGTCCAGGAGACTTACCCTTACACATGTTATGTAAAACCCGCGATACGTCCTTTGATGTTATTCTAACGGGCTCGTCACGTGTAGGACCTGTAGCCTGGGGCATTTCCTTCCGCACTAGTACTCTCTGCTCTGTCTGAAAGTGCTCCCTGAATATGTTGGCGATGTCCACTGCTTCTACTTTGCCCTGCACACTCACCGGGAGACTCGGCCTCGGATTAAGTTTATTGGTCTGCTTCCAGAATTGCTTGAAGGACTTATTGTCATGGTGCGTCGCTAGGATGTCCATACGGACCTGTTCGCCATTGTCTTGTAGGGATTTGAGCTTTAATTATAAATCAATATTCAAGATGCCGGCTGTAAGATTTAGCCCATGACGCATACTTATTTTGTAAAATTTCGCAGCCGCCATCTCGGATTTTGATTTTGAGCTCATTTTCGTCATCAGCACCCCCGGAAACTATGGAACCGACACCCATGACGCTTATTTTGTAAAATTTCACAGTCGCCATCTTGGATTTTGACTTCGACCTCATTTTCTTCATCAGCGCCCCCGAAAACCACGGACTCGAAACCCATGACGCATATTTTGTAAAATTTCGCAACAGCCATCTTGGATTTTGACTTCGACCTCATTTTCGTCATCAGCGCCCCCGAAAACCACGGACTCGAAACCTATGACGCATATTTTGTAAAATTTCGCAACAACCATCTTGGATTTTTACTTCGACCTCATTTTCGTCATCAGCGCCCCCGAAAACCACGGACACGACATACATGGCGCATATTTTGTAAAATTTCACAACCGCCATCTTGGATTTCTACTTTGACTTGATTTTCATCTTCAGCGCTCCCGAAAACCGCGGAAACGACACCCATAACGCATATTTTGTAACATTTCACAGTCGCCATCTTGGATTTTGATTTTGACCTCCCCCACCCTCTGGAGGGGAAACGTGTGAGATAATATAACTTTAACCAACTTAAACTAGCCTTTATGAACGTAGTGATTAATGAGTTTATAATATACATACTTAGTAACACCTCTGTCCTACCCTTCGAAGAATACAGGCGTGACGGTATGGAATCTCGTTTCTCGGATTTTGCCCAATGTCCTTTGCGAAATAAATATCGCGCAAATGTCCTTTTGCGGAAGTGTATACGCGCAATGTCTTTCGCGGCAAATTCAGTCGCGCAAGTATCGGTCGCGCAACTGGGTTTGCGTAACAGTCTATTCGCGCATAATGTGTAGTCGCGCAAATGGAATCGCGCAAGTGTCTTTCGCGTAAATGTACCAGATCCCTGGCAGACTACTCGGAAATTCGTGGACCCCGCGATTTCCACTCATTGACTACGTGGGGTCCACTGGTTGACCACGCGATGTCCACTCGATGACCACGCGAGGTCCTCTGGTTGACCACGCGACGTTTACTAGTGATAACGCGGCGTCCACCCGTGGACCACCTGCTGACAACGAGTGGACGCCGAGCGATGAGGCGGTGCGGGTCGGGTGCCGCGTGGTTCTAATGAGCTGTAACCTTAAATCCCGTGCGGGGTTAATCTATACCATTAATAGATTATGTGGTTTGAAGGAATTACGCGAATTCGTTTACATCCTGTATAATTATGTCAATGAAACAAGGGCCGTTTCAGAATGAACGTAGGACAGGTCAACTGGCATTCTGACAAGAATCCCATTTAGATAAAGTTTAATTTCTTTAGCTGTTTAGGTAATGATAAACAGTCTGTTCGTCGTGATATACCTATTTGACGCTGACTGTACCTGATAATCTCAAGAAATAGAGAAGGTCTAATAGGAATAAAACACGTTTTAGATAAAAAAACGTTTAATTTAAGCCCTCAGTAGGTAATAAAAAGAAGGGAAAATCAAAACTCTTATACTGACAACACTAACAATATGGACGCATCATTCCCTATGACAATTACAAACTGAACAATTTATTGATTAATTAAATAAGACGATATCTGAATGTGCTACTTAAACGTGAAATGTGATCCCATCCTGTTTTGTTTTTAGCCCCGCTGCATTTTTATAGGTTCGAACGACACAAAACTGCATAATTTAATTTAATTTGACACCGGTAAATACATGTAGTCGTTATGACGTCCCCATAGTAACTGATCGTCTGCGCGTCAAACTACTCTGTTTAAGAGTAGTTTTTGATGCTTCAGTATTAGGCGCGATCCCGGCTTCTGTAGTTTCTGTATTCTGAGGGTATATCAGAAATTAACATATGGTAAATAGATACATTTAGGCATTACAAATCGGAAAAACGTTTCTCTTAACCAAGAAATTAACTATTTATGTTGTTCACAATTTTGAATTTTGAACTGTCAAAAACTGGATCACGTCCTTACTTTGGTATTATCATAATCAGCGAAATTAGAAGAAATAATAGATTCACTGGCTGTGAATTACAATGGAGATATATCGATGGGTTCTATGAGTATACTAGTGCAAGTGCAAAAGCAGGCAAAAGCAGAAATTTACAGGAGAGCGGTTTAAAGGTTCTAAAGCATCTTAGACCCTGTCTGCGTTAAACATCTGGAATGCGATTCACAAAGGCAAAACATCTTTACAACCAAGAAATCACCTCTTCATCATCACATTCTTTAGTTAAAACTGCGCGATCATAGCGCCTCAACGATGTCGACGGCGCGACATAGAACTAAAATATGGTTCCGTTCATGTTCGGCAGATCGTCGACGAGCATACGTAGCTTAGCGAATACGGTTGTTATGGACGTTGTTTTTAAAAGCGATATTTACGATGGAACATCAGTGAACTCTTAGTTGTTTACATCTATGATGAGTCTGTTAGTGAATCAGCATGCACATGATAAAGAGCATTGCAGATGATAAAGAACAAAAAAAACAGTCACCACGTGTTGCATGCGTCTTTACCATTTAAAAAACCCGTTGGGTTTTAGTACCAATGACATCTAACCTACTACCTACTACTACGGCACCCATTTGCGACTATTATAGTAACGGATTATTACGGAGGCGCCAAGGCCTCTCTAATTAAAGTTATCAATGAAATGGACGCAATCATTGCACGTTAGTCGACCTTGGAATAAATGAAGTTGTCAGTTTTCTTGCCTTTAGATTACGATTGCATCTGAGAAAGGTAGATCGATATATTAAAATTGAGAACCTATATTAGCACATACGTTTGACTCGAATTGTTTTAATGATGCCGATTTTTTTGTGCACAAATTAAACTGAATTTAGACTATTGCCATCTCCTTCACTTTGATAAAAAACCCGACTACTTACAAACCGAACTAAAAAGTTGGTAAAAAGAGGATGTAGAAAAAATAATAAGAACTGAAAAAATGTAAACAAGACATATTGTAATGTGACAGACGGCCCCAGGATCTCCTGAGCACGTCTGCTACACCAGTTGTAAAGAATGGTGTAGAGCATTCAATACCTAGTACATATCATAACAATATTAAAAGACTTATAGAATAAGAGGCAGGTCAGCTTTACGTCCCTTGGGTGGTCAGCGAATTCCTTCTTGTAGTCACGGCGTTCGTCGATGGCCCACACAGCCATTTGATAGAAACCGGCGGCAGCAAACAGACCGGCTGTAGCATTTAGTCATGCCGGTAGATGACAGCCAGTCCGATCGCCGATCTCGTAAGTGTAGTTAGGGCAGGAGACGAAGTGAAAAGAAGGGAGAAGGGGTTACCATCGGGGCGCAGCTTCTTTAATAGATTGTGGAGGCTCAGGTTGTCCAGCTCACATAAGATAAATCCTCGGAGCCTCACGCAAATAACGGGTGTTGCATATGTGGCACTCCACAAAATGAAACAGTTACTCGTAGATTTAAATTTATAATATTTACGAATAAAGCAAGAACACAATTATCAAAAAATCACCATGGCGTAAAACCATTCTCCAAAAACCAAGTCCCAGTTCAAAATTAGAATCCCTCTGTCATCGTCATATAAAAAAACATAATATATCAAAAAATGACCAGTAGGTGAAAATGACGATAAAGGAGATACTACAATATACAACGTTACTTTTAGTATATACAAAAACCGAGATACCCCAACTAGATTTTCATCAGAAGTGCCTGAATGAGGTAAAAAAAGTCAGCTGTTCCCTACATTTATGTTCGCTTAGCTCGTCAAAATGTAGGGAACAGCTGTTTATTTTTCGCGATTTCAGTTTTGGTCCCATAGTAAAAGTTGTTCATAAATGATGAGTAAAATGACCCCCTAAGAGGTTGTCGGTGTTTTTCTATTAACCCTGTATAGGTATTGCACGTCAAAAATTGAATTTTGATATGCACATAATTATGTGCATTTTGTTTTTAGTTTCTAAATGTAATATGAATATTCATAACCAGAACGAACAAATATTTATTTGTAAGTACTCATTATTCACAAAAACAAAATTCACAATTATGCGCATATTAAAAATATAATTTCAAATATGTGCATTATTAAATGAAATTAGATTTTACTTACTCTAACTTATAAAATAAATACACTAGTACTTAATGAAGTCGGTTAAAAAATATGGTAGCTGCTTAATGTTTCCGTTTATTAAAACAGGAATGTTCGTCACGCTTGTTTGTACACACGGCTACACATCAAGCTACACAAATCCAGTTTACACTGACCTCTCATTGTAATGTAATCCTATACAATACGAGATCAGCTTATACTGGATATGTAAACACACCCACAATACAGGGTGTAAGCGAATTCGTGTAATTCCTTCAAACCGCGTGATCTACTGATGTGGTGACACTGTTTCATCCTATATGGTTTATTTGAAAACCAATATATTCGTCGTTCCGATATATTTGATGCTGACTACTTTTAGCAGATAAGAGCAGTAGGTCTGGTTTCTATAACTTTCCTTATAAAAGAATCCAACAACTTGAACCAAGGAAGTTTTGGGACATAAATATTATCACTACACTAACTCTAACCAATGTACACACATCAAAAAAAGTTTGCGATCACTTTGAAAAATCGAAATCGTTTTTGTTACGGTAGATTATATTAATATGATTTTGAATATAAACCTTTTATTAATAAATTGTTGTTTATGTTTGGTTAAACAGTCTTTTTCTTTCTATCAAACTTCTGTTACAATTACATTATGATTAATTACTCAATTTTTTTATAAAAAATTGTTTTTTACTCCAGTATTACAAAAATGCAGGACATACCATAAAAATAAATCAATAGTTGGAAAGTGGATCTCTCTATTTCATGTTGTTTTATCACAATATTATAACGTACAATATTTTTAAAATAATATTTTTTTAAAAGTGCCAAAAAATACAGTTATTGGACAGCATTTGCAGTCAATTGGACATTTATTTGAGTCATTGGACAGAATTTACGATGGCGTTAATTGATTTTATAATGCTCTTTTACTAACTAAAAACAAATCTAAATTAGGTTTTTGTCACTAGACAACTTTAAAAATGATAAACTGAACTAAAGTCAAGTGTTTTATACAGGACTAGCTGTTGCCCGCAGCTTCGCTTGCGTGAAATTTTAAACGCTCTATAAGCCCTTTTTAAATGTTGGTATGTTTATTTCTGACCAGTAACCTAAATATTGAATTCCATGCTTCTTACTTCAAAAGTGTCAGATTTCTCATACAAACTTACAACACTTATTTCACCCCTTTAGGGGTTGAATTTCCAAAAACCCTGAAACACGTGTACGTTTATTTCTGACCAGTAACCTAAATATTGAATTCCATGCTTCTTACTTCAAAATTACCAGATTTCTCATACAAACTTACAACACTTATTTCACCCCGTTAGGGGTTGAATTTCCAAAAACGCTCAAACACGTATACATTTACTCCTAACCAGAAACCTTAATCCTTAATTTCATGCTTCTTACTTCAAAAATGACGGACTTGCATTCAAACGTTAAGCACCCTTTTCGCCCCCTTAGGGGTTGAATTAAGGGAAATCCCTTCTTAGTGGATGTTTTCGTCACGTAAGGAACCTACTGTCCAAATTTCATATTTCCAGCTTTAGTGGTTTAGGCTCTGCGTTGATGAATCAAATGTCAGTCAGTACCAGTCTCTTTATATATAAGAAGATTATTGGAAAAAACACTAACAACCTCTTACTCTCTGTACTCATCATTATGAACAACTTTTACTGTGGGACCAAACCTGAAATCATGAAAAAAAAACAGCTGTCCCCTACATTTTGACGAGTTATGCGAACATAGTGTTCAGGGTGTTTTATTTTAAAATGAAGAGTGGATTTAGGAATACTTCCTTACTATGTACTTAGTACTGTACTATGTACTTAGGTACTTCCGCGCAATTTCACGAATTTTTCGGCCATTTCGAACTTCCTGCAAAGCTTTACGTAAGCTCTCAGAACTGTAAGGTTCTTTTTTTTAAATTTTAGGCATCTTGTCTTGTCTATCTATTTCTGCAACCAATCATTGGACATACATTAGACAGTCATTGGACAGTAGCGTCCAATGACTGAATATAAACGTAAATGATAGTCATTGGACAGTGTCCAATGACTGCTAAATAAGCTAGCAGAAGAGTAGGTAAGATTTTTTATAATTTTTTTATAACTTAAACACACACGAAGAAAGCATAAAATTGAAAAAAAAAAGTTTCTTTCAATACTAGTAATTGGACAAGATGTCCAATCACTAAATTACTAAATATATTAACTTACAGTCCTTGGACATGGGATAATATAATCTCAAATTACAAAACATTAAGATTACGTTTTGAAATAACGTGTAAAACAATATAAGCTACCATATATTTAATGCAATTTGTCCCAAACAATCAAAAAACAAGATTTTTTTACTATTTTGTCAGTCCTTGTCCTTAACAAATTTATTTATTTTTGACGAGAATTTGTCACTGCGTCGCGACCACTACATTAATATTTTTTAACTGCCAATTTCGGCATCTATTGGTTATTTCAAATATTAAGATCGACTTTGGAGACACGTAAGATAAATAACACTAGCTTGAATGCTTCAAACATCGCTTGTAGTTCTTATAAAATCCGTAAAAGAGCGAAGTGTCCATTCACTAGTCGCGTCCAATAACTAGTGAACTACTTTATTTTTCCTGTAAATATTGGCTTCTTAAATATTTTATTTTGATCACTATTTATTGTGGCCCAACGTTCTCGCAGCATAATAGCGAATACGATTTCTCGCCGCTCGCGGTCGAGTATGTCTTCTTGTCTAAATGAGGCTTTAGTGAAGCGACTATATTACGTTTTAATGTCGTTATGCCTGCAATGCTTTTAAAATTATCCGCAACACATATAAATACTAGCTTGATTTTTAATACGTCACTGCTTCTAATAGCGTCCTCGCCAGCGAGGCCCATCGCGACGTTCCACCGCCGTCCGTAATCCACAACGCTCCCGTCATAGAGGACCAACGTCTCTTCAGACTCTGCAGTCAGACCGATTATTTAGCTTTCATCAAGCTGTCGAGGGAGACAGCCAATCTCCCGCCACCAATGCCCTAAGCCGAGGTCCAAATCCCATTAAGGGTCGCCTTTACTGCTTTTGTTGCAAGTAGATATGATATTAGAGTAGTAGTTAGCTTAGGTTAAGTATTTTACTTCTCCCCATTGGCTGGAGACCCCTTAGGCACAGTAGACATATAAGCTAAAACAGTACCTCAACTTACTATAATCTCATGAATTGAAACACTCACATAGACATGCTCTGTATACTGAGTAGTTATTCGTTTTTGTATGGAACTGTATCCCGAAAATACCTTATTTGTCTTGTTGCAGTGCGTGTCTGTGTGAGTGTGTCAAAACGGACGATTGCAGGTAGTTGAAGTACTGCTTTAGCTTATGTCTACTGTGCCTTAGGTCTCGCCAATAAATTTCTGGTTACGTGGAAATAGTCCGTAAGGAGCATCGACAAGCAGTTGATGAGAAAAAAATAAAATTAATCCGTCACTAAGGCCGAGAACTAAAGCTGGCTATGACAGGGATTGATTTGGTTATCCCTGAGCTCACAATGCTGCGCATATCAGTCTAACATTGCATGCGACACGAGTAGTCCTCAATTAAAATGACGTAAAAGTAATTACATTATAAATATAGCATATAATGTAATTATTTATACACGTACATTATATTTATGTAATTAATTTCAATTAATTCAAGAGATGGATATCTTTAAAGCGTTTGCCATACCGACGAAACGCGGAGCGCGGGCTGAGCGCGAGCTGAGCGCGAGCGAAGCGCGTCGTGTCGTCAGCATCATAACATCACGCCTTATTCGCAGTAGGTAGGGAAGGTACCTCTGCCAAAGAGGTACACCCTCATTTCCCCGTTATGTTTAAGTTCCATGTAACAGGGGGCGAGCCTATTGCCATCAACCGGGCACAAATCCAGACTCCGTGCTGCTATTGAGAAATTCCACACGGAATTACCCAATAGCACTTTGCCCGACCTGGGGATCGAACCCTGGACTTCACGCTCAACAGTCGAGAATGTCCCACTAAATGCGAGCATAGGCCTGTCGCCGACACGACTCAGTCGCGCCCTTGGTGTGGCGATTGCGTAAAACTTGCACATTCCAAACTCCCATCTTAAGCCACCTCTTCTATGACAAAAGTGAAGTAAACAATACGTTATAATAATAGCCTTGAACTTGAAAATTTGCTTAAAATAAAAGAATACAGTATAAAATGATAACTTCTCACACTTTATTTGAATTACATAACCATCAACCGCAACGAATAACACGTTACGTAAAGTGTTAATGACATTGCAGTCTTGATGCAGTGATGACACGCACGCCTTTGTGATGTTAGCAATCGATGTCAATTGACACGCGAACTGCCGCGAATCGGCAAATGTAGTGTGGAACGCTCCTTAACTAGTCACCTGGATTCATAGTTTCGATAAATCGATTCGATTGGTATCTCGTTTTGTGTACGCGTCTCACGACGAGAGAAAATGAGATAATCGTTTGAGAACTGCGTTATTGAAATGTCCTGAATCTGAAAGCTGATCGACAGCACGAAAATGAGACAGACTGGTTTTATGGGACAAGTTCGAAAACGGCTTTGTCCAGCAGTGAACAGTCTTAAAGTTATCGTCATCTGCCTAGCCTTTTCCCAACTATGTTGGGGTCGGCTTCCAGTCGAACCGGATGTAGCTGAATATCAGTATTTTACATGGAGCGACTGCCTATCAGAGCTCCACAACCCAGTAACTGGGTAATACGATACTCTTGGTAGGACTGGTTGTCAGACTTTCTGGCTTCTGACCAACAGTAACGACTGTCAAAGATCTACAAATGACAGCCGGGACCAACGGCTTTACGTGCTTTCCGAGGCACGGAGGAAACTCGCTATGGTAAATGGTCACCCATCCACAGACCAACCTCGGCAAACGTGGCTTAACCCGGAAGATCGGTCTATGCGGCTGTAATTATTTAGCCACAAGCTCCTCATGAACAGTCTTCGAGTTAATTGATTGATATTATGACTGTGCTAAGGGGGGAACCAGAACATCAGAAAGGCTCTAAAAAAGCTTTCACTGGTGTGTGTAGTCTGCCAACCCGCACTAGGTCAGAGTGATGGACTAAGGCCTACAGCCTTCTGGTGTTGAGAAGAGGTCCATGTCTTGTCTCTGTATGTGATTCTTCTTCTTTTGAGTTGGCACGAGCTCTAGGAGAGTAGTTCCTGTCGTGGTGAAATGATTAACCAGTTAGTAAAGTTGGAAGCGAGGCTGACTGCCCAGGTTACACCCTAAAAACTTGAATATTGTCCCTCGTGGAGGCTCTTCATGATGATGTCATGCCGACTGCACTCTACCGGGTTCAACTCGCGACCTCGCCACTTGTTTAGCTCATGATTAAGGCCTCCGTTTGGGTCCGAAACTAGTTGGCAATCCCGATAAATACACGTGAGTAAACCATAACTAATCATAAATATGCAGAAATGCACCCCATGTGCTATAACACCCAAACAATTCCATCTATTACCCCAACAAGATTTCAAAAATATCTAAGTTCTGTCTACTTTTGTCGAGCCTGCATGTCTGTGCATAAAATTGGTATTATTTGAATATCCATGCCAGCAACATAGCGCTTAGGCATAATTGTTTGTCAGTATTACATACGTTCTGTGATCTGGGATGAACAATTTATAGATCGTGACTTTTAGCCTCATGTACTACATGAGACTAAAAGTCACGATCCAGCTATTTTCGATATGTTCGAAGGCTGAACGCATATGAGCAACTACTTGTTTGTGTCATGTTGCTTGGGACACAGTTGATCGCCATTTGTTTTTAGCTGCAGGCCATACGGCAACTACAGCTACAAACCTCTTCTACTTCTCTTGTGTCGGCGCGAGCTATATGAGTATAACTCACGCTGTGGTGAAGATTTGCCAGTCAGCAAGGTTGTTAGCGGGGCTGACTGCCTAGGGTGCGCTGGACGTACTTAAGGACAAAACCGAACCAAAAAAATATCAAATGGAAAATTACATAATTATCCGAACAGCGCGAGTGCTGCGAACGATCTTAGTTTTTGCTGACAATCTTCTATTGTAATCACTACATAGTATAAAAAGTCACTTCCCTCTGTCTGTCCCTATGTATGCTTAGATCTTTAAAACTACGCAACGGATTTTGATTCTGTTTTTTTTAATAGATAGATTGATTCAAGAGGAAGGTTTTAAGCTATAAAACGTTCACGTGCAAAGCCGGGGAAGGTCGCTAGTACAATATATATTAATCAATTACACTAGAGCATAATAAATCTGTCTTTTGAAAAAAGAATCGTTGAAATCGCATTGAATTAGCTTGAGAAAATTTTAGTAAATTGGTTAAAACGGTGCTTGCAATGTTTTTTTCTACCGCAGCATTATTTGATATAAATAAAAACCAATCAACGTTTTCACTATACAAAGAATGAAGTAACAGCACTTTGTTTTTAAATTTTCACTCATCAACATGGAGAGAAAACATAGACTTTTTGCGTCGATCTTGTGTTATCGTCAATCATGGAGACTCTTTTAACCCCAAGCTACAAACAAATACCGATCAATTATGTCGAACAACTTTGTAACCCATGTGATGTCAGCCTTACTTCGATGTATCGAAACAGCAATTGGCAAACAGTTTCTCATGATCTGTAGAGTCTACCCTTTGAACACATAAAGTGGCCTTCAGGCTTGTTCGATTTTGTCGATCGATAATTATTTCGATCAATCAAAATCTTTCCATTACATCAAGTATAGTACAATTAATTTTTAATTTACGTTGTTGTTGCATCTCTGAACGGAAAAACAATCTATAAATAAACACATTACAATCCTACAAAACTGGTTTGCAAGAATAGAAATATGTCAATTACGTCAAATGTTAATGACATTGCTGCCTTTATTATGCCTTTATGTAATAGATACAACCAGTGTTAAGGGCCATACATATTGTAAGCATATTCTATAGAAAATAATATGATCATTCTAGTTAGGTACCTACTTATCTTTTAACCACGATTCCCTCCCGTTCGAGGCCCTATTAGAATACCACCGCTGCATCATAGCCATGCTGCATAATGCCTTTTTTGGCTTCGGCCATTATTATTTTTGTTATTTTGTTCATATCTTTACCACTAATTTATTTATATCTATCTTTTTTACACAATTTATTTGGTGTAAATTAATTAGTACTTACTATTGTGTACTCTTATTATGACAAACTTTATGTTAGTGATTAATTATTGTTATTAATTCCCTTCGTTCATTAAACAACTATTAAATATGTTTTTAAATAATTTCCATGTAAGACAAAATATATTTAAAAAATGTAAAATGTATTTATTATATTATAATCTGTGTGTGCAGGTTAAAATAAAGTTATTCTTTTTTACCATGCCAAAGTAGTCAATGGGAAATTTTATGAAAAAATGTGCACTAAGTCAAACTTGAATGAAGTACACACTAGAAATATTTAATCTTTAAACTAGAAAAATAAACTATTATTATTATAAACTATTATTATTAATCTTTAGCTGTTACGGTCTATTTCTGTGTTAAAACAGCTTGAAACTTAGAATGGAACTACATAGTATAAAAATTACAGCTGGCCGACAATTAATCGACTTATCGAAACTAATTAGCACAGAATGCCCTATAAATATCAATTGTTTCTATCAACGCTAACAAGTGGGAATAAAAAATCACGACATTGTTATTTTCTATAAGCTATGGAAAAATAATGTCAATTTAGCAAATACTCGCACTTTCTAGAATTCCTTGTAGGATTGCGTAATTCGGAAGACAAATCGAAATTTGGAAAATTTCGAATAATAAAACATCATCAAGTCATGAATTATTAATGAACGCTTGAATTTCATGTTCTCAAGTTCGATCCTTCTGACTTTTAAAATTCATACGCGTACCAGAATTTGATTATCACTAGCACTAACGGTGCAGGAAAAAATCGTGAAGAAACAAACACAAAAGAGGAGGCAAAAAAAACTTGATGATGATGGTTGTGGACTAAGAGTAGAGTAATATTGGGCATTCTATACCACTGTCCTCCAGTAGCTCAGCGAGTTCGCCTTCGCTCTGAACAGTGATACAGGAAGCTCAATAATGAATGATCACCTCAATTTAACGCTGTTGTTCAATCATATATTCACGTAACTGATCATTGATCGAATTGATCGTTCATTTTAGAGCATTATGTAGTCTGTACTACATATCTGTCTAGAGCAATGGCAACTCACATGATCATTGGTCGAGTACAATAATAAATTTGAAAGTCGAGTCGATCGTTCAGTATTGGGCATTCTGTAGTCTGTACTATTGGGCTTTCTGTAGTCTGTACTATTGGGCATTCTGTAGTCTGTACTATTGGGCATTCTGTTGTCTGTATTATTGTCCAGAGCGATGGCGAACTCGCATGATAATTGGTCGAGTACAGTAATATAATAGAATCGACTCGATCGCTCATTATTGGGCTTAATGTACCAGTACATTAAATTGTGTGGATGAACTTCAGTGGACCACAAAAATTGTTTACTATAGTCCGTCTAATACGCAGTACACAGTTATAGGAAAATACCAATGTCGTGTTCTACGGTGTTTATTTTATTGACATTAACCATAAATATCGGCGTTTACGTTAATGATAATGTAAGCGTTAAATACATAATATTGTCACTCATACATACAACCGTTATGTAATTTAATAAGGATGCCTCACACTTGCGTCAAACGAATAAATTATGTTATTTAATGTTTGTTTATGTTATGGTATTTGCATGTGAAGATGACTTCGTCGTCACACAGGAAATTTTCTAAGCGTTTTACAAAGGTGAACGGTTAAAGGTTGACCGAGATAGACGATGATAGTTACCTAGTACGGCTACTACACTAGGGCCGGATACTATAGGCTGCAAGCCTCTCGCAGTTTATTCAGCTTGGTCATCAAACCTAGAACGACTTGTCGTACCTTGCTTGCTATTCTCTTTTAGACGAAAGATGAGTACTCACATAGCTGTTATTTCGTAAATTGTAGCCGTCAAGACACTGCTATCGAAAAGACGTAAACGACATCATCAAAAACCGTAAAATAGATATACAGGGTGTAAACGAATTCGTGTAATTCCTTCAAACCGCGTGATATACTGGTGACACAGATTAACCCTAAATGGGTATTCAGAAAAGAAAAAGAAAAAAAAAATATTTTCTATTTCTCTGTATGAGAAGAGGCCTTTGCCCAGCAGTGGGACAGTTACAGGCTATTTTTTTTTTTCTATTTCTGAGTCATTTTAGAGCCCCGAGTTAACTGACTGCAAAGAGCGATATCACGTTAGTCGTACCCGCCAGCCGTGTCACGGTGCTTTCATTAATTTATGCGAGGCCTCGAAATGTTGAAACAAATAAAAAAAAAAATGCAAAATTTTTTTTTTCTTATTTTTCCCTGGTGTGCTGAATTTATACATTTATAAAATGCTAAATTATACTTCCTTATAAGGTGGTTTAGATATGATCAATTACCGCTACCGCATGAAAAAAAAGGATTTCATTTTTTTATTTTTAATCAAGCTAAATTCTGTGCGGGGCCAATCTACACCAGTAGTTTATGTGATTTTAAGGAAGTACACGAATTCGTTTACAGCCTGTATCATCCAAGTTTTGTTTTTTTTAAATACTTTATATTCTTTGTATGCAAACGTTTTGTAGTAAAAACCCAATTCTCACCTTACGTTAAAAAGGATATAGCATTAGGCCTAGTCTTTAGGGCCAGTGCCTGCGAGGACTGCGGATTTTGTTCGAAAGAGTTACCGACTCCCTAAGCACGAAGTCCGTGGTTTCGGCCTTAGTTACGAGCGTTGCCTACTCCCTATCACCTACGGACATACAATTATTTCGGGGCCCGAACTAAGAATGAATGACAACATGATTTGACAGTTCTGTTGTCCCTACTACCGATATGTTTTTGCCCGTCCGAAAAGTTGAACTTGACACTTGTTTTGTTCACTCCTACGTTTCGGGCTACTTTCGGACGGGTGACTAACTTCGTTGACGGACTTAGGGAGTAGGCCCTCAGGAACGCAAAGAGCATTAGGAGGAACACGGATGGGTTTTAGTCAGACACCCCCTTATTACAAAAGATGGTCTAAGAAAAACCTAGGTTTTAAAATAGCTCTGTCTCTTTTTGTTATATGACATAAGAAAGTGATGGGTATATTTTAAACCTGGGTTTACCTTAGTCTTGGTTTAAACCATCTTTTGTAATAAGGGGGAGTCTGACACTCCCTTCCGCTGCGCCCAGAGCGGAAGAAGTCACTTGATAAAGACCGAAACATAAAAAAAAACCTAATAGTTTTAGTTGTAATTTTAACGATTTGATGCCGTGCTAGATCGATTGTAAAAATTTAAGTTGTCGTTCTGTCGTTGCGATTAATCGCAGGTGCATCAGGTACTTCTTCGAACTAACCTGCGCAATAAAACATGACGTGTCAACAATGTAAGGGAAGTTTCCGTGTGGCTAATGAAGGCACATTAAACTGATATTTATAATTGTAGCCTTCCTCTCTCTGCTTATAAAGTGTTTAGAACGCGTGTTTACGAAGGTAATTTAATTATTGTATCTACTTATTTTCTATAGTGTAGGAAAACTCAGTGTTAAGATGCTTACAGACTTGTTGTATTTTGTCGATCGGTAGATAGAACTTGTCAGTAAATTCAAGTAAATTATAGTTTTTTTATCGAGCGATTTCACCTATCATTAAAGTCGTCCGACTTTGAACTTGGAAAAGTCTACTTGAGAATCTCTACATAGTATAAAACAAAGTCGCTTCCCGCCGTCTGTACGCTTATATCTTTTAAACTACGCAACGGATTTTGATGCAGTTTTCATCTTAATGTAGGTAATTTCTCCCGTAAGATTTTAAGCTATAAAACGAACCCGCTAGTGGATCTATAAAATCTAAATTGATGTACCTACTCAATTGAATACAGGCTTTCATTAGTCTAAAATTAATCGACGTCGTGATTCCTTAAAACATAATATTTCTCTGGCTCTAATACCTACTTTGAGATTTCTCCCCATTATAAAAACAACGTTATAACTTTAACAAGTATTAATAAAACAGTGTCGCAAGTTCGCAACTCGCAACACAATTCAAATCTTTTCGGATACTTATCTTATATTATAGGTTCTCAAATATTTTTGAATTCAAACGCTAGTAGTAAAAGGATAATTATATAAACTGTATCAGTTCCATAAAATATGATCCCACGCTGTCGTATTGATTACCTACGCCTACTGCCTACCTAGTATGGCTTTATTGCCATAATAATACTAATAGCACAATGGAATTCTGAATTTCTAATACTTCGTGACTAGCATATTGACACAGTGTGTCGTAGATAAAAGAGAGGCATTAAATTTAACGCACCAATTTGAAGAGCACCTATTCGAATCCCACCAATAGTAAAGGAATACTATTGGTGCGATTCGAATTGTTGCTCTTCTAATTGGTGTGCTAAATGGAATGCCTCGTCTTTTGTCTACGACACATTGTGGCACTAACCTCCGGTTTCTGATTTGAGAATTCGAGATACTTATAATAAATAAGCGATATTTGAGTACGGAGTTGTCAAAAAAATGCTTTAAAATCCGTATTTTTTTTGACAACTCCGTACTCAAATGTTACTTAAGTACAGGGGCCTAATTCTCCTAAAATAAATCTTGATAAATCACAACCGAACCAAGGCCGAACCGTTCATTCAGACAGTTCTCAATTTCAAAAGCTATCAAATTGTTTGACACAAAAAACAAAATCAATCAATTTGAAAGTTTTCGAAAACAAAAACTGACTGACACAGTTGTGGTTCAATTGCGTTTGGCAACAATTTATTTTAGGAGAATTGGGCCCCTGCTCATCCTAGAATTCTCAATTCAAAAACCGGAGGTATGTCTTTTCAATGCCTCCAAAATACGACTGACTAACCTGTCTAGTTTTTTTTATTTATTTTATACACACATCAATAAAATTTGATCCAAACTACTTCCAAGTAACATTCCAATAACATTGGATGCAATCGGTCTTGAACTATTTCTTCTTCTTCTCCAAATTCATGAGCGAGGCCCATTTTTACATAAATCGACGAATACAATGAAAGGATATATATACATACCTACATAAACTCACGGCTTTTCCCATGGAGTAGGCAGAAACTGTAAAACGCCACATGCTACGATCCTTACACAGATACAACTGGCGAGGCGTAAGCTGAGCTTTGCATTTGTGTGAGTGCACATAGAATCGATTGCCAAAAAGCAGTATAAACCGGTTCAAACCAAGCAAAGGACGCGTCTGCATTCATTTTCACACAAATGCAAAGCTCAGCTTAGGCCTCGCGGACGGTACTCCTTTCGCTTCGTCTACGTTCATACAATACATCTTGTTATACACGCACGCCTGTTGAGACTGCCACGCACCTGTCCTTATTGAAGAACATCACTAATGACATCGATGTATATCCTTCTAGGGCAACCTCTATTCCACTAGCCACTAGGTCACTTTGTTGGCCAGCTCCGGGTTGTCAGGCCGCGGGTTTTTCTCTTACGTGAGCGATACTGGGAAGTTAATGATGACATTATTTCACAATTTATACAAGTTTAATAAACTGTGTTGAACTCCAATAAAATGTTACAGTTCCGTGAAGTTCCTTCAAACGTGACAGGTCCGGCTATATGCAGTGACTTGTTGGCGCAAACGGCTTGTGCAAAAGTTTGCACACTTTACTGATACCACTACGCGGTGTACTGTTTACATGCTTCTTTGTGCAAAGTATAGTGCAATAGGATTTTGTTTTTTTTTTCATTTATTATCTCCATATTTTTACAAAATTATTAAGGAACAATAAAAAAAAAACAATGAAAGATATTTACCTAATAAAATTCCCAAATTATGAGCGATTTATAATTATTCACAAAAGAGAGACAATACTACTATATCGTACCATCATTATAACGTCATACCTAAAACTACATAGTGACTTTACATTACTCTGTACACTATTACTACATATCAAGCTATAATTTCCAATATAAACTGACCTTTCATTATACGGAAAGCTTATACAATGCGAGATCAGCTCATTCAGGTGATTTACCTATAGCTAAATGTGTGGCTGTGTGCTGTAGACAACATGAAAAATAGAAAATAGAAATAATTTGTCATGACAATCGATGATCGCTAGACAATAGAAACAACAATTAAATGTACAGCAGTGCAATTCTGTAAGAATCTCACCTCGATCGCGACTGTCAATAAGACACTTGTCGTGATACAGCGTGGATAACAAAACTACGCGTTATTGATTATACTGTCGATTATCTGTGTGTTACGAGTACCTATTTGCTTCTATTATCCATACTAGGCTTGTTGAAAAAATGTCGATACATCGATATATCGATATTTTTGATTCGATATATCGATATTTTTAGCCGGTATATTTTAATCCGGTACATCGATATATCGATACAAATCGAAATCGTATCAAAAACGATATTTTTTTTCAAATTTAATTTATTACTACAATATTTAGCAGAATAAGTTCAAAGCCGTAAAAGATAAGAACGAACGGAAAAAAGGAACTGTGTTGTCTATGACTAGCACTAGCTGCTGCAGCCAATAACAATGCAGCTAATTTAGCCTCCCAAAGTAACAGAATGCCGGACGCGTTGAAGCAATTCCTAGATGCTCCAAATCTATCCCGTAAGGAAAACCCGATAAAATTTTGGATAGACACGAGACATTTTACCCCAGTTCTTTCGAATCTGGCACTTAAATACTTGACACCTACGGCTTCCTCTGTGACTTCAGAGAGAGTAGTTTCTGCCGTAAATCTAGCGGTCCCTAATAATAGGATCCGGCTGACAGCGGAGCATGTGAAGAGCAGAGTTTTTCTACTTTCGCTACCGGACAAATTGGTTTGCCTGAAATAATAAATAGCTATTTAGTTTTTGAAATTTTCTAATTTCGCCTAATCTTCATCTTCTCTCGTGTCAGCACGAGCTATACAAAAATAGCTCAAGCTGTGGTGAAAAGATTAGATAGTCAGCAAGGTTGGTAGCGGGGCTGACTGCACAGGGTGCGCCAGACGTACTGAAGTATCGATTTTGCCTAATAAAAAGGAATAATGATTGAATTACCTTCGTTTTTATTACGATTCTCATACATTAAAATAATGTGCATTTTGTTTAAAAAATACTATTACCTATTATTGCGCCAGACTGAACTAATAAATACATTATTATTTTAAAACCGAAAATCTCTGAAAATTTGACCGATAAGTCGATATTTTTTCCTCGTAATATCGAGGTCGATATTGATATTTTAATAAATATCGATACATCGATATATCGATATTTTTTTCACTTCCGACATCCCTAATCCATACTGTGACATTATGGATATCGAGCTAACCGTCGATATTGAGGTGGGTTTCTTACAAATGACACTACTGGATTGACTATGCTTGCGACCGGTCTAGCGATCTGTAATGTCATTTCCATACATTTTAGCGTATCTATTCTCTGCCGATCATTGATTGTCATATTGTCTATGGTGCCTAGATGCCTCCTCAACAAATTTCGAATGCAGGTATTTCTAAAATTTTTTCATCGATTCTATTTTATTGTTGCACTAGAGGTCGCCAGCGGCTTCACCCACGTGGATGTCGTTTATCGCGTATTCCGCGTTTTTCTCTATTATAATATGCATGTCTTATACATATAAACCTTCGTCTTTAATCACTCTATCTATGAAAAAAAACCGCATCAAAATCCGTTGCGTAGTTTTAAAGATCTAAGCATGCATAGGGACAGACATACAGCGGGAAGCGACTTTGTTTTATACTATGTAGTGATATTATAGTACCATGTTCTTTCTATACTTTCTATATAAAATGCAAAAAAAAATGTACATTTTTAATAGTATTCAAATACCTACTATAAAGATTATGCATGTATTGGAACCTTTAAATGAACTGCTAAAGGCGCCAATTAGTAACATTATTATGAACAATAAGCAGTTTCGTTAAGGTCAATGTCACTTTCGTAACATGCTTTGTAGGCGTTACGAATAATTGATGGTTGATTGAGTTCCATTGATTCGAATGCGTGAAATATTCAGTCATGCTTTTAAACGGTTCCTGTAAATTAGAGAGGCTTTTTAGTGAGTAAATAATCAATTTACATTGCATTCTTTTTCTTCCTAATGTTAAAGTTCCTCTTAGCTTTTTCCCATTTATATTGGGGTCAGGGCGCCTACTCTCTAAGTCCGTCAACGAAATTAGTCGCCCGTCCAAAAGTACCCCAAAACGGAGGAGTGAACAAAACAAGTGTCGAGTTCAACTTTTCGGACGGGCAAAAACACATCGATAGTAGGGACAACTGTCAAAATCGTGTTGTCATTCATTCTTAGTTCGGGCCCCGAAATAATCGTATGTCCGTAGGTGATATATGTAGGAAACGCTCGTAACTAAGGACCACGGACTTTGTGTTTAGGGAGTAGACCCCCAGCTTCCAGTCTAACCAGATGTGGCTGAATACCAGTATTTTACACGGAACGACTTGCTCCGCAACCCAGTTACGGGGCAATAGCGATATCCTAAGGTTAGACCGGTTAAGACTTTCGTACCTACCCGTAACGACTCATTTATTCTATATTATATATCATTCATTTAACTTAGGTTGCCTCAGCCTCCGCGGCCGGGTCTTGCTATCAGTCAACTTTCCTGAGCTTGTGGCCCTTTTGAGGGCCCGATCCTTGTCTTCCTTCCTCGACCTTGAAGAGATCTCCAACTTAGCATTTTCTTTTTCAACCCCTGTCTTTGGCGTAGAGAATTCCTGTTCCAAATTTTTGACAATACCTTTTCTCAGAGATTTCGATTTCGAGTAAATTTTTATCGTGTTTAGAGGGGTAAAAAAATGTTCTGGAGTCGACATGGGAGTGCGGAACTCCGAAAATTTATCTTTTTTCTCAATTTTCGGAGTTTTTGTTGTATCTGTTACGGTTATGGCCGGTACCTGTGACTGTCATAGGTATTCGTACGACACCCGGAACCGACGGTTTAACGTGTTCTCCGAGGCACGGAGGGGTCTTGATGTGTAACAAATGGGATGGGTGACAGCATCCACGGACTGACCGCGGCAAGCGCAGCTTAACCTTGCAATTGTTAATGCTTTAATAAATAAAATCAAAGATTTATTGACACTAATCTTTTCTAGACCTTTAAAGTTTGCTTACCCATTTGACATACATTTTTAAATCATCTATCATACATTGAATACAAGAATCTACATGAGTAATCGTTGTTTAGAAATCTGAAGTGATATAAATAGAGACAGGCGTGTCTAACTGATAGGTGAAGGAATAGTTTGTTAGTGTGGCTTTTGCAAACGTCGCGGTTTCGAAAATATATCGTATAAGCTGAACTTTAGCGCTCTTTCCATTATATCAAATTCAGGAGGCATTCCGTTTAGCGCACTAATTCGAATCTCACCAGGTTTCCTATTCCTGTTACTATTGGTGTGATTCAGATTGGTGCTATTCAAATTGGAGCTTTTCAAATTGGTGCTGTTCACATTGGTGGTATTTTAATTGGTGCTGTTCACATTGGTGCCATTCAAAATTAGTGCTGTTTAAATTGGTGTTGTTCAAATTGGTGTTGTTCAAATTGGTGTTGTTCAAATTGGTGTTGTTCAAATTGGTGTTGTTCAAATTGGTGCTGTTCAAATAGGTGCTTTTCGTATTGGTTCTATTCGAATTGGTGCTAGACAGATAGGTGCTATTCATATAGGCGCTTTTCGAGTCGGCGCTATTCAAATTGGTGCTATTCGAGTTGGTGTTATTCAAATTGATGCGCTAAATGAAATGTCTAAGTTCAGTGCACTAACTAAATTGGCCTTTGAAATCACAATAATGGAATGGAAGTTAGTGCAAATATTTACTGTAAACAACGCCCCACCTGTGTAGTTTAAATAGCTCTTACTAACGTCATTATGTAGGGTTGCCAGGCGTCTGGCTTTAGCCAGACAAGTTTGGGTTTTCAGGCTGCTTCTCCACCAGAGATATGTGTGCTACAGATGTGTGTCAAATCTACCAATAGCATCGCTTGATTTTCAAACATATTGTTATGTCAAGGTTATTAAAATAAAGCGATCCTATTGGCTGGTTTGAAACACATACGAAGTACAAATCTCTGGTGCAAAAGCAGCCTTAGTGCGTATACACGTAAAAAGCAGGTTTCCGGCGCCAATCTGTCAGCGCTTGTCGGTGCTGGTCCGCGCGGTTAGTTGGCGTAGGTAGTCTCTATACTGTGTGGCGAACCACCGCCAATAAGCTCCGAACTGCGCCGACAAGTTCCGACCTGCTCCGATCAGGGCTGGCAGGCCATCATTTGTTGCTGTATTTGCAAGGGAATAAGGCGTATTTTTGTTAAAAAATGCGAGCCCCTTCCTTTATTTAGCGGTTACCTGCACGGAACAGTACCGATAAGCGCTGGTAGGTCGGCGCTGGTTACCTGCTTTATTTATGTATACGTACGCCCTTACAGTCGTGTCTGGGCAAACCTTTGCTCGTCCGGCCTGCCAGGCTTTTATTAGACCTTTGGCAAAGCAGATTATAATAGCAATAGGCGGCCACGAGTCGCGAAAACGGAGGGGGGTACTTCAAATTACTTAGGTGCAGTTAAAGTTATACTGTAAACACTCAAAGGAATACATAAATAATGCAAAAATCAACTTTGCACCCACTTGTGCCACTTCAAATGTCAAGTGTAATGGATATAATAATGTTTATCATTCAATATTGACCACTCATTTTGCTGTCACCCTAATAGAAATACAACGGTACTGTAATGATGAGGTCAATAAATGAATATAAATAGTTGTCAGACGTTTTCGTGGTGTACAATTAAAATAGCATCAAATAGCCTCTGCCTGTAAAAATAAAATAATTTCTTAAGAGTGAATATTCAAAAGCTAAAGTAAATAAATATAATTTCACAATGTTTAACTTTTTTTTATGGCAACTGAGCCGATGACGACTATTCTGCCAGAGCTTTCTTTGTTATAGCGGCTGAAGTTGGTAATTCCGTCAAGGCTATTGGGAAAGGGAAATAAAAAAAACTATTTGCTTATAGCCAACAGTCCTGCGACGGAGGCCACTTCAATATGGGGAAGGTCCCCGAAAAATTATAATTTTAATTTTACGGGGAGGGGGGGGGAAGTAAAATCAACCAAAAAAGAAGAAACTATTAAAGAAGCGTGTAAACTTACCTCGAGGTCAAACAAGTCCGTCGCAATTTTTTTTTATTTTTTATTATCTGTTATTTTAGGGGCTTTTGGTCAGAACACAACCATGCCAGCCTCATCATAACCTAATTCAATAAAAGTTACTATTCAGATTTCAAAATATTATATACCATTTTATAAAGTAAGATAGCTGCATTCGAGACAGGCTCTGATAATATGCTTTGAACAAAACCAACATCTATCAAATTAATTTTGAAGGTATTCATCAGCACCTCTCTAGCAGCTCGAGTCTTCGTCCATCACTTGTTGGTGGAGTGCGTCAGGACCCGAGTCGCACAAGTTTAATTCTCTGTCTTAGTCTCGTTTGACCCTTAGTCGCACCTGATAGTAAACGCAGACAGGGTCTAAGATTGGGCACTTGAATCCAAGTACCAGAGATGTAGAGGGATTAAACCTATTCCCTATACCGCTCTGGCTCTCACATACACACGACGGAACACAGTAAACTGCTTGGCACCGGACTTTAATATGAGGGTGGTAGCTAGCCAGGCGGACCGTATAGATCCTATCACCAAGCGTGCTGGGTTTTGTTGAATCTTACAATACGCGTCTATTCCCAGCGTGCGGTGACGATGTTTTATATTCTAGGCTTTCTCCACACGGGGAAAAATCTTAATTTTATCGGCCATAGTTTAAATCATTACTAAAGTATTTTGCCATTAATAATCATAAACTCAATCTTCGTGACACCCGCCGGGTGAAACATTGGGTTGCAATTCTTTGTTTTAGAAACAGTTTCATTGGAAGTAGAACAAAAATAGAATTTGTAACCCAATTATCTTTGAAATAGATAATTAAAGGAAATGCGTTACGAATGTGCTTGCAGGCTATTATTTAAACAATTTATTTTGCTCTATTGCGATTGTTTCTACAAGATAATAATTTTAGTAACATTACTTGAAGCGGTAACGATTTCTTGTCTATAGATCCTATTTCCTAATATTACATTTCTATCTACTTAAAGCGATTATGGCTGAAACCAGACGAGCGTAATTTACGCGGCTCAAAATGAGTCTGCGTAATTTTTTAGAAGGATCTAGTACCTAAGTAAATTCTTCTAAAAAAATCCGCCAACTTATTTTAAGTAAATTACGCTCGTCTGGCTTTAGCCTAAATGTTATACTGACTGCCTCATTGGTCTAGTGATCGCAAGCCCGACTGCTGAGCTTGAAGTCCTGGGTTCGATCCCCAGGTCAGGTAGTGTTATTTGATTTTTAACCGACTTCAAAAAGGAGGAGGTTCTCAATTCGTCTGAATGTTCTTTTTTTTTTTTTTTTTGTGTGTTTGTTACGCGATATCTCCGCCATTTATCAATGGATTTTGATGATTCTTTTTTTGTTTGGTAGGCCATACTTCAGAGGTGGTCCCATATAAATTTTATTGAAATTGATTTAGCAGTTTTTGAAAAAGTCAACAAAAACAAAAAAAAATACACAAATCGTATGTAGACGACGTTCTAGTTGTAGTGCTGGTCCGACAATTTGTACACTATTGTAATTGTAATTTGTGGCACTAAAAAGTATGAAATAAAAAAACTTTAAAAAAGTAAAAACCGACTTCAAAAAAAACTGAACGGAGTAAAATAATTATCATTTAATAAAACTACCAGTTTCAGAAGTCGGTGTTCTACGCTGAAACAAATTGAATGCACCGACTTCTGAAACTGGTAGTTTTATTAAATGATAATTATTTTACTCCGTTCAGTTTTTTTTGAAGTCGGTTTTTACTTTTTTATTCGTTGTGGAATTTCTCGGTAGCAGCCCGGAGTCTGGATTTGTGCCCAGTTGATGGCAATAGGCTCGCCCCCTATTACATGGGACTTAAACGTAACGGCGAGATCAGGGTGTACTATTTTTTATTTTTTTATTTTGCGTTATGCTCGCTTTTGACCACTGTCTCGCCTAATGGTAAGCGATGATGTGGTCGACGGTGAAGCACGCTTGCCTAGAAGTAACCTATTCACTCTTGACTTAAAGACCCCAAGGTTGTAGCTATCAGGAAACACATATTGCGTAAGCCGCGCGCGATCGATCGCGTGCGGCTGACGCGCGCGGCTAATACGTCAATAGTCGTGTCTATAATTCAAATTCAAATTAATTTATTGGTATGATTTTTGGTACACTTTACATGAGACCTTAATAATAAATAGTTAGTTCCTCAAAAATCTACCTTAAAGGTGTACACTTTCACATAATTAGTAATTATTATAAAAAAGAATAATCAAGATTTATTAAATTAAATAATTACAACAAAACACAACATAACTTAAGACAGAAAAAACAAGCAAAACATTAACAATTGAGGATACATCTATGTAACGAATGGAAGTAAAGATAATAATACAATATAATATAATACAATATAATATACTGACTATCTATCGTTAGCCGCACGCGTCTGTCGCAGACTTCGGAAGCGGTGCCATTCATTTTCATACTCTAACTATTGACGCATTAGCCGCGCGCGGCTGCGATCGGCCGCGATGCACGGAATTGTACCTTAAGGCATTAAGTCCGCCTCTGTACTAATTTGGTACTAAAAAAATATAGGGCGAACGATCATAAATTAAAACGATTTAATGATCAAATTAACATCATACCACTAATTTGCGTTTAAGTGAGATTTTTGCGTAAGCCGCATGTCAGTAGCCATATTATAAAATTAACAGTTTCATAAGTAGGTGCATTCAATTTGTTTCAGCATAGATTACTAGGTATACATACAGAGGCCTACATTAATCCTTCTTATTTTCATAAAATTACAAGTGCCAGAGTACATTAAAAAGCCTTCTAAGTTACAAGGGGGTACCCAATTAATGCAGTTGTCTGTACGTACTGGCTACGGCATAATCAAGGTAGTCGTTAAAGCAATTTAAGGGCAATTTTCTCGTAGTACGCCCAGAGACCATTACTCATTGTTGGAAACCGTACTCTTTAATTTTTTATTAAGAAATTTTCCTTTGTTTGTCATAATATTATGTGGTTAGTCGTGAGTTGTGTGCCTAAATAATTGTAGCTTCGATTTAAGTAATTGGTTGTTAAGCAGAAGTGCTTCATTCTAGGTTTGGAGTTATAGTAGTCAATAAGTCATTTATTGGGAATTGTTAATTACATGTCATTATATTTACTTAAAATTATCGTATGAATTATTTACTAACATATTCAATAAATAATATTTGTTGTGTACCCGATTTAAATATCGTGCTGTCCACAACTTAAAGGTCAATCCGCTTGAATGCTGAGCTATTATTGCCGATCGCCGTATTAGGGTTGGACCTCATCTGGCAGCACGGAATCGCCTTTTTCCGTCGCCCTTTCTCTTTCTGACGCTTAGAACTGCCATTTGCTAGACCGAGACAGAAAGCATAATGCGATAGCACGCGGCGGAATCCTCGAGGCGATCGGCATCACGGACAAAATGCAATGGTCGGCGATGGCAGTTCTAAGCGACAGAAAGAGAAAGGGCGACGGAAAAAGGCGATTCCGTGCTGCCAGATGAGGTCCAACCCTTAGCTGGCCGATGGACGAACTCGCTTAGCACCCCAAACCAAACGGAATACAATGCGCTGATCTCACTTACCCTCGTTTGGTCCGATAGGAGCCGACGATAATGTTGCTAGTCACCGCCGCCGTTACACCATATATTTTAAATTAAGTAATTGTTTAAATAGATTTAGAGGATTTAGAAGACAAGAAGCCTCAATATTCGAATTAAATACAATTTTTTTTTTTTACTTTCACACAAAATTTGCACAGAAGCGGACTTGATGACTTAAACATTTTCTACCAGTCGACCTTAGGGTGATGCAAAGAAAACATGCAATAATAATACTAGTCAAAAAATAACATGTCATTGTTTTATTATTAAAATTACATTATATCACAAGTCATATAAATAAATAAAAAAATAAAACGTATGAAAAGAATATTAGTACTAAACTATGAAATACTTATATAATATTCATATCAGTACTAGGTTTTCTACCAATACATTTACATATATGAATTTCCATTCTTCGTCAAGATGGTTACGCATTCAGACACGTTCAGTGCCAGTGATACCCACAGAAATCTAAATAATAGACAAATTATTTTAAAAAAAACTCATTTGCGAGTAAGCAAATGACCTTTTTTTTCCTTTTTTATGTCTGTTACACCGTCACATTATCTTTTTTATTACTAAATACGATAATTTCGTTTAGGAAGCCATTAAGTTTTACATCTATTAAAAATAATCTTAATATAATTGCGTTAATGGGCGAGACTTGACGCGCACAATTTCGTGTATTAAACTATTCTGAAAACAAATCACCTGGTACAGTTCGTGTATTAAAATATTCTGAAACGAATTACCTGGCTTAGGGCTGAGTCTCAACGGATCATAAGCACTGCCGTGCTACTCTACCGATCACTACACCCCGCCAGGAACGGAAGTCGTCTACAGACTATACCGAGCCTCGACATCGAACTGAGGTAAATTCGAACCTTCGGAGCCGTGATGCACGCGTTAAACAGATAGCATCGATCTCCGCGATCCAAATGGGCTTCGACGTCGCACCTCACGTAGTGAAGCGCAACTAGTTAAGTGTTTAGAGCCTCCAGACTCTCGGGGCTCCACAGTGAGTATATCCTTGCCGAATTTGACTAGACAGGTTTCTCTCTTAAAGGTGTTCAGTGATTATCCTGCAGATGATAGCTTCGCACCACCGGCCGTTCGACCGAGTGCATGGACCAAATGTCCGATACTGTTGTTATTGTCGAAGTAAACAGTCATATTATCGCAACGACAAGCCATCAGTAGGGTAAAACTGACCTGTCTCACGACGGTCTAAACCCAGCTCACGTTCCCTGTTAAACTGGGTAAACAATCCAACGCTTTGCAATTTTCGCTTCACAATGATAGGAAGAGCCGATATCGAGGGATCAAACAGCAACGTCGCTAGGGGTCGCTCAGCTGCCACAAACCAGTTATCCCTGTTATAACTTTTCTGACACTTCTTGCTAAAAACTCTTTACGCAAGAAGATCAATAGGCCGTGCTTTCGCAGTCCTATGCGTATTGAACATCCGGATCAAGCCAGCTTTTGCCCTTTTACTCTACGCGAGGTTTCTGTCCTCGCTGAGCTGGCCGTAGGACACCTGCTGTTTTTTATTTTTAATCAATCTAAATCCGGTGCGGGGTTAATCTATACTAAACATGGGTAGCTCGTGAGCGAGTGATAGAAAAGAGCTAGCTCTTTTCGATTGACGTCGCTCTCGCTCACTCACTCACTCGCTAAATAGCTCACTAGCTCAGTTAGCTCAGTCAAGTTTTTATTCAAATTAGGCTAATAACCAGCACTTTTTGAAGGTCAAAATTTACAAAAGACAGTCCCCCAAAACGCCCCGCCCTCAGAAGATAATTACTTCGAATCGCGTGCGTCGTGAGTGAAATGAGCTAACAGTCAGTGTCTGAGTCACTGAGCTATAGAAGAACTAGTGAGTAACAAAGCTTCAAAATTTCCAAAGAGCTATTGACTATTGAGCGAGCCGAGCCGTATCCTACGACGTGCGAGAGACGTGAATCAAATGAGCTACAGTCGGCGTCTGAGTCACTGAGCTATAGAAGAGCTAGTGAGCTAGAAGAGCGACATAGCTCTTTAAAGCGAAAGAGCTAATCGCTCTTTTTCTTTTAAGTGAGCTATTTTGCCCATGTCTAATCTATACCGTTAATAGATCATGTGGTTTGAAGGAATTACACGAATTCGTTGCCAACTAGTTCATCTCAAAGTATACAATTCATATCTATGCCTAACATCTATCATTAGAACAACGACCACCATATCATACGGAACCCCGCTATCAAATCGAGGCCAAACCGTCCCAGTTCGCCATTACGTTCCGTTTTAGTAATCTTTAATTATTTGAATGTCACTGGCACGCACGAGCACGTGTTAAGGCTGTTGCAATGTTTGATTAGATTTTTATACGTTATAAATGGAGGTTGAGAGAAAATGCGTGAGTGATTGAAGGAACTGTCACGTTTTTGGCACGATTTGAGTAAATTCTGGGGCCTAATTCTCCTAAAATAAATCTTGATAAATCACAACCCAACCAAGGCCGAACCGCTCATTCAGACAGTTCTCAATTTCAAAAGCTATCAAATTGTTTGACACACAAAACAAAATCAATCATTTTGAAAGTTTTCGAAAACAAAAACTGACTGACGCTTGTGGTTCGATTGCATTTGGCAACAATTTATTTTAGGAGAATTGGGCCCCTGATCACTTTAATGCCTTGCACAGACCAACTGAACGTAGGCGAACGAACGCTAACTAACGCTCTGTGTGGAGATAACAGCGAAGGCGCTTGCCGGTCTTAAATTAAATACCTACATTTCAAAATCCCTGCTAATATTATAAATGCGAATAGTCTGTCTGTGACGCTTTCACGCCTAAACCCCTGAACCGATTGTGAAGAAACTTGGTACAGAGATAGTCTGCAACCTGGAGAAGGACATAGGGTCAGTGAAGTTCTAACAGTGCGAAAGTCATTTTGTGACAAGAACAGACAACACTGCAAAAGCCACAATATTACTTGAAATGAAAAAGATTATTAGGATTTTCAAAAGTTTATTAAATCATCAAAGAGTTATTTGTAATTATAATTAAAAACAATATTGCGTTCAGCGTAGGTTACGCTCGTTTTAAACAGTTTTTTCACTCTCTTGTAAAGTAGCCATTTTTGACTTCCGCACTGTTAGATCTTCACTGACGATAGGCTACTTTTATCCCGAAAAATACAGACGCGATATTATTTCCATAAAAAACAAAAACAAAAGAAGCTAATATCACTGCTTCTTGCTACGAGTCTAAAAGTCTACGCTTATTTTCTCGGGGCCTTCATATATGTATAAGACACACCGCTTCATATCAAACTAAACTTTTCCATTATAATCTGAGCTCTCATTATACGGAAAGCCTATAATGATGCGAGGTCAGCTTACACTGGTATTTTTCGCTTGATAATAATAATATATGTAGCCGTGCGTACTACTTCGATAATTATCTGTTCATTACTTACAATTTTTAAATCATTTTAGATTTAATTTTATTTAAAAAAATTGTCTTTTACTATGGAACTAAAACGGAAATCGCGAAACAAAAAAATCAGCTGTACCATCATTTTGACGATTTATGCGAGCATAAATGTAGGAAACAGCTGTTTTTTTTTCGCAATTTAAGGTTTTATTCCATAGTAAAAGTTGTTCATAATGATGAGTACAGTGACCCCTTAAGAGGTTGTGCGTTATTTATGTTATACATGCGTTATTATGGTAAACAAATCTTGACTTAGAGAATTTCATTACAATATCTAAATCATCATCTGCCTAGCCTTTTCCCAACTATGTTGGGGTCGGCTTCCAGTCGAACCGGATGCAGCTGAATATCAGTATTTTACATGGAGCGACTGCCTATCAGACCTCCACAACCCAGTAACTGGGTAATACGATACTCTTGGTAAGACTGGTTGTCAGACTTTCTGGCTTCTGACCAACAGTAACGACTGTCAAAGATCTACAAATGACAGCCGGGACCAACGGCTTTACATGCTTTCCGAGGCACGGAGGAAACTCGCTATGGTAAATGGTCACCCATCCAAAGACCAACCTCGGCAAGCGTGGCCTAACCCGGAAGATCGGTCTATGCGGCTGTAATTATTTAGCCACGAGCTCCACAGTTCATTACAATATCTAAATAACTAATTTAAATCGTGTCTATTATCCATGAACTCTAAAAATGTTTTTTATTGGGATTATTATTTAATTTTTTTGTACCTAATAGTACACAAATCTTGACATAGGGCATTGCATTACAATATCCATGAACTCTACATTATATAATAACATAATTATTCTTATTAAAATAATGGCGCTCCGACGCTCGCTGAGGACGGACGTGCCGCAACTCGCGCTGCGTACTTTCTCGACGTGCTCGCTCACGAATATCGCTACGCCCCGCCGTAGTGTTCTCCACTTCACGACTATAAGTTCAAAAGCTGCCTTTTTCAAGGCGGTGGCTGAACGCCTATTTCTTTGTTAAACGCGTGTGCCCCTTCAGGGAAAATCCACAGTTTCGTGGTCCTCGGCTGATACTTTGCAGTGTTAACGAAACCGAGCGGGTGTTGACCCAATACACCAGCTGCGCCCCTTCAGGGCAAGGCGAAAATTGGAAGGAGCTAGTACCACCGGCCTTGGGGGGTCTCCTAGTCGACGCTAGCTCTAACCCCGTTCTCTCCCATCTAGCACTCTCTAGTATTGCACCTCACTAGAGACTTAGGAACCCGTTCGCACAATAAGACTGGCGACGGGATTACAAGCTTAGGGCTCACCAATAGGCACTCAACCTCCCTGTCTATACCCGACAGGGAGGGTTTTCACACACCCCCGGGCTCATCCACCCGGGGAATCGCGTTTTTAAAAAAATTAAATTGTTAGGACTTATAGGCCGTTACTAAAAATAGTCGCGTACTTGTGCGCGCCGCGTTTTTATTAAGCCTAATTCCCATTTTTTACACACGGCTCAGGCATCTTTTCCGAGATGTCTGACGCTGTGTTATTAGCGTTCTTCCGGGAACTTTTAAAGGACCCCGAATTTCTCGCTAAATATGGCGCTCGTATTCCTAGTAGTGGGCCCATAAGGCACACTACTAATCCGTTATCGCCCACCTGCGATACCGACTTTGATTATTTCGGCGAAGGAGAGCCATTGTTCGACGAGAACAATGGCATTCCAAGCCTTTTATCGCTTCCGCCTTTCTCTCCCGGTCCATTGTCTCCGGAAACAATGGAAATTTCGCACCTGCACTCCGCAGCCGCGCCTTCCGCTAATTTAAACACCCCTTCCCCGTCCCTCCGACATGCTCCAGAGATGACGTCATCAATGGACACGTCAGAGCCCTTAGTCCCCGATTCCGATATTGAGTCCGAATCCTATTCGTCGGCTTCCTCTTCCTCAGAAGGCTACACTACCGTAGTCGGTAAGGGGAAAAAGCGTGCCCGCAAAAATAAGGCGACCTCCTCCAGCCAAGTCCCGGCTAAAACCCCCAAGACAAACGTTGCGACCCCCGCGTCGGCTGCTTCCCTTAGTCCCGTCCCGGCTACCTCCCCGCAGGCCAGTCGTCCTTCCTCCCCCCGCCCCGTCACCGGCTCGAAAACCTCGACTCCGAGGAAAGAGCCCTCTCCTCCGCCTCTGTACATTCAGGACAAGGCGAAGTGGACCGATGTGTCCAAGATGTGTGTTGATCGCAAGATCAACTATCTTAGTGCCCGCACCACCCAACAGGGCATTAAAGTCATGGTCCCCACGTCAAAAGACTTCCGCGATCTCACGCGTATGTTAAGGGAAAAAAGCGTGTCATTCCACACCTTTGCCCTTCCCGATGAGCGACTTATCAGAGTCGTTATCCGCGGCATCCCCAAGGAGATTGACTCCGACGCTATCCTCAGCGACCTTAAGTCGCAAAACATCCCCGCCTTGGAAGTCCACCGCATGCACCGCGGCCGCGGTGGCACCCCCTACGACATGGTCCTCGCAGTATGCGAGCCTTCAGACGAGTCTAAGACCGTCTATAATATTAAGTCCTTGTGCCACCTGTCTGGCATAAGCGTCGAGCGCCCCAATAAGTCCGGTCCGCCTGGTCAATGTCACCGTTGCCAGCTTTATGGCCATTCACAGCGTAATTGTTACGCGAAACCCAGGTGCGTCAAGTGCCTGGGCGACCACGGCACTAGCGACTGTGAACGTCCTAAAGATAGGTCCCTATGTCTCGAGCCTCCCAGCTGCGTTTTATGCGGCGAGTCTGGTCACCCTGCGAATTATCGCGGGTGCGCTAAAGCGCCAAAACAGCGCAACCCTAAGCTGGCTAAACGCTCAGCCGACCGTCACCAAAGAGAGAGTCCCTCCACGGCTCCCCCTCTTTCTTCCCAACTCCCCGCCCGCCTCAGTCCCCAAAGGCCGTCCCCATGGAACGCGCTGAACCATCAGCAGGCGTTCCCCGCCTTAAGGCCCACTACCCAGTTGCCCCAGCAACAGCAACAAACCACAAGACCCCCAATCCCGGCTATCCCCGCCCTGATGAGATCCACTATCCCCGCTCCCACTATAGTGCCAGCTGCTTCACAGGCTGCACGTAGTCCCCCAACATCACAGGCTGCCCCCGCACACACCCCCGCACCCGCCCCCGCACTCGCTCCCAGGCCAGCGCCGACAGCGGTTGCTCCCTCCACTTCCCTCTCGTCCACTAAAGTGCTCCTTAGGGACACGATCCCCAGCCTTATCCAAACCCTCTCCTCCTGCAATACGCAGTGGGCGATCAACATAGTCTCCGCTTGGAACGCCTCTCAAGGCGATCCAATCGCTCGCATCAATGTCCTCTGCGAACTAGATGACATAGTCATTTTCCTCATCCAATAAATTCCAATGGATACAGAAAGCTGTAGAATTAAGCCCCGATCCCTTAAATTAGGCTTCTTCAACGCTAACAGCGTTAACGGTCAACGAGATGAGATCGCAATCTTTTTGCGTGATCATCAAATTGACATCTTCCTAGTGCAGGAAACGTTTCTCAAGCCCCACAACAGGAACCCTGGAATTGCAAAATATAAATTAGTTCGCAACGACAGGACCCGTAGTAGGGGCGGTGGTACTCTCATCTACTACAAACGTTCCCTGTACTGCACTCCCTTAGACCCTCCTCCTGGTCTCCAATTCCTGGAAACTTCCATATGCAGACTAGGCATGACAGG
The DNA here is from genome assembly GCA_905220435.1 of Amphipyra tragopoginis. Taxonomy (NCBI): domain Eukaryota; kingdom Metazoa; phylum Arthropoda; class Insecta; order Lepidoptera; family Noctuidae; genus Amphipyra; species Amphipyra tragopoginis. Next base: position 26,249,310 of record HG991997.1, on the reverse strand, counting down.
ACACCAGCCGATCACAATCGTCTCGGTGTATAATCCTCCCTCCAGTAATAAGATCCAACTCCGGAGCGATCTTAAAGCCCTCTTTGACCTCGGCGGAGGTTCCGTTATCATAGCGGGCGACCTCAATGCCAAACATCTCTCGTGGAGCTGCAACTCCAACAACCACGCGGGTCGTAACCTCGAAGAGTTGAGCCCGGAGCTCGAATTCGACGTTATCGCCCCGATGTGTCCCACTCACTACCCCCATAACCCTGACCATCAGCCCGATGTCCTTGACATAGCGCTTCTAAAGAACGTAAACCTCGGTCTACGCTCTATAGAGACGCATGAAGAGCTAGACTCCGATCACCGCCCCGTAGTCCTTCACCTAGGTCCCCGGGGTGGTCCCCCGGATCCTGGTCAACCCGCCCCGACCAAAACTGTCACGGACTGGGGAAAACTAGAGGAGCGCCTCAAGTCTTCCTCGTCCGTTCACTTAGATTCCATCCCTGACGATATCGTTACGATTGCCGACACGCTGGGCGCGATCGACTCCCTTACCAGTCACGTACAGTCCGTGGTGAACGAGTGTTCACGGCAGGTTCCAGCGGTGGACGAACACCGCTGGAAGCTGCCGGACGATGTGCGTGAACTGCTGACGGAGAAGAACGCATCCATCCGTGCCTATGACACTTTTCCCTGCAAAGCTAACCGCGCCCATATGCGTTCTCTACAGCGTGCTGTAAAGAAACGTGTACGGGAGGTTCGGGAAGCCCGCTGGGACAAGATGTTGAGCGACTTAGAGCCATCCCATCTGGCCTTCTGGCAATTACAACGAAATCTAAAATCCGATTGTGTAGCTTCAACTCCCCCTCTCAATCGTCCGAACCAAAGGCCGGCCTTTGAAGATGACGAAAAGTCCGAATGTCTAGCCGACAGTCTAGAAGCCCAATGTACTCCCAGCACCCAACCCGCAGACCCGGTCCATCTTTCCAAGGTGGATCGCGAGGTCGAACGTAGGGCCTCCCTCCCTCCCGATGAAGACCCCGACGATCCCTTACCCCCCATCACCGTAGACGAGGTCCACACGATAGTGAGGAATCTCAAACCTAGGAAAGCCCCCGGCTCAGACGGTATCACCAATAAGGTGATCAAACACTTTTCCGCCCCGCTCATAGTCCTCATGACCGCCATCTTCAATGGCGCTCTGAGTAATAACATCTTTCCGCAAGCTTGGAAACAAGCCACCGTTATCGGTATCCCCAAACCCGGCAAACCCAAGAGTGAGCCCACTAGTTACCGCCCCATCAGCCTTCTCAATGTATTTGGGAAAATCTATGAGCGTCTCATTTATATCCGTTTAAAAGATTTCGCTGACTCCCGTAAACTCATCCCCGACGAACAGTTCGGTTTTCGAACCCAGCACTGTTGCATTCGACAATTGCACCGCATAGTCGAACACATTAGCTCCCGTTTTATGCGCTCGTACAAAACGGGCATGCTCTTCTTCGACGTAGCGAAAGCCTTCGACAAGGTCTGGCACAACGGTTTATTATACAAACTGTACCAATTCAACGTGCCGGACCGTCTCGTGCTCATCATTCGAGACTTTCTGTCGGATCGCTCCTTCCGCTATCGCCTAGAAGGCACCCTCTCGTCCCCTCACCCCATTCGCGCCGGCGTCCCTCAGGGCTCCGTGCTATCGCCCCTTCTGTTCACGCTGTACACCAGCGACATTCCCAAACGTGGCTTGGCCAAGTTGGCTCTCTTCGCCGACGACACGGCTATCTACTATTCCGGTAGGAGTCTCGATAGCATCTCTCGAACCCTTCAAACCGCAGCCAACACCCTCGGGGTCTGGTTCCGGAAATGGAGAATAGAGGTGAATCCCGAAAAGAGCGCAGCCGTTCTTTTCGAGAGACACGGTGATTCCCACACCCACATCCGTCCTGTCCTCATGTTCGGCAAACAGATCCCTTGGGAGATGAAAGCCAAATACCTGGGGGTTATTCTCGACCACCATCTGAGTTTCCGAGACCATATCAAAGCGGTGCGCGCTCGCGCCGCTTTCGCTGTCGGTCGCCTCCACCCCATCCTTAGAGCGCGCAGTAAATTGTCACTTAGAAATAAGCTGAGAATCTACGTGACGTGCATCCGCCCCATCTTGACTTACGCTAGCGTCGTGTTCGCACACGTTAAGCCTTGTCGCTTCAATTCCTTCCAAACCCTCCAGAATCGAGTGTTGCGCAGAGCCGCGGCTGCCCCGTGGTTCATGCGTAACGTCCAACTCCATCTCGATCTAAAAATGCCAACCATCAGGCAATACCTCAAACGCATTTCCAAGCGTTACTTCGACAATGCCCCCCGCCATCCGAACCCCCTAGTCGCCGCAGCGGCCGACTACAGTCCCTCTCTCATAAGTAAAGTTCGCCGTCCCAGGCACACACTTTTAGAACCCGACGACGAAATAACCCTCCTCCAGGAGGCGAGTAAATCGACCAGCACACTACACAACGTCCGCCGCCGTCCGGCATACCGTCCTCGCCGACGAGGCCCGTCGCGACGTCCCACCGCCGCCGGTCACGATCCACCGAGCTCTCCCGTCGTAGAGCCGGTCGTCTCTTCAGACTCCGCAGTCACACCGATAATTCAGCCCTCATCAAGCTGTCTCCCCCCCCTATGTCCACGCCAGCAACGCCCTAAGCCGAGGTCCGAGTCCCACTAGGGGTCGCCCTTAGTGCTGTTGTTGCAGGTAGTCATGATGTTAGTGTAGTACAAGTAGTTAGCTTAGGTTAAGTATTTTACTTCCCCCCCATTGGCTGGAGACCCTTCAGGTCTCGCCAATAACTGCCCGGTTACGTAGAAACCGTCCCCTAGGACGACCTACAGCAGTCCAATAGAAAAAAAAAAAAAAAAAAAAAATTATTAAAATAATCAAAGATTTTTTTTGAATAAATAAATAATCAATACTGTTGTTTTTGCGTAAAACAACAAAGTTGTTAATACTACTTAATAGATTCAAGCCTTGACATTGTGGAATGATTACATACAGAAGATTTGCAATTCAGCAATAAAAAAAACAAATCAAATTAAGTATGAGTATTATACATGTATTTTACATATTATACATAATATGTGCTATACATATTTTTTTATAAATAATATCATTGAATCTTCGACCGCCACGTGAAAAAAGCAAAAGCGTGCTCTCGGAGCCTTAAGCTACGATTTTATCCTTACGAATAAATCCGTCGAAAAATAAATATAAATAGAATCTGATTTGTATTATTTATGAATGCCTATTTTCAATTTTTTATCCATCATCAAGTTTCCGCTTAGATAGGTACAAATTCAGTTACCAAAAGAAAAACTTGATGCTAGTTTAAATTAAAACGAAGCTTATAACTGATATATTCACATGCTACCTTTTAATTATTACGATACTCCTTATTAGCTGCCAACCCATTATACAGGGTTATTGGTAAAACAACAACAACCTCTTAAGGGATCATTGTACTCATCATTATGAACAACTTTTACTATGGGACCAAACAAGAAATCGCGAAAAATAAATCAGCAGTTCACTACATTTACGTTCGCTTATCTCGTGAAAATGTAGGGAACAGACTGATGTTTTTTTTCGCGATTTCATTTTTGTCACTGCAGTGCGTCAGGGATGTTTGTTGAAGCTCAAGTGGACGGCTTTCAAGCCATTAGACGCAAGAGAGCAGCAACGCTGATGCAAAGGGTGAGGGGCAGTCCCAACAGCTACCTGAGTGTAATTGCAGAATACATCCGTAGTCCTATTTGGAGGCATTAGATCAGGTTGCACTTATTGTAGGCTGAAACGCGTTTTTCCTGTTGTATGTGTAAGTTACTGACATAGCTTTAAGTTATCTTGACTTACTACTAACACTTTATGGACCGAAAGATCTGAAATAAATGTTTTGAATTGAATTGAATTTTTGGTCCCAAAGTAAAAGTTGTTCATAATGATGAGTACAATGACCCCATCAGAGGTTGTTGGTGTTTTACCAATAACCCTATATATGTTAGGTACCCACTCTAAAAACCTAACGAATGGTCACTAGAATAAACGCATAACTATCGTGTAGTCGTGACCGTGGCGTGCTGGACACATTTTTCTTTGTCATGTATACATGACTGTGACGGTCAAAACGTTAGTATCGTAATAGTCTGTAACTGTTCCACTGCAGGGCTAAAGCCTCTTCTCATACAGAGAAGGAACGAGCATTGATCGTCACGCTTGCTCACTCCGTGTTGGCGATTTCAGACCATTAAAGGTACAATTCCGTGCATCATGGCCGATCGCAGCCGCGCGCGATCGATCGCGTGCGGCTGACGCGCGCGTCTAATGCGTCAATAGTCAGAGTATGAAAATGTATGGCACCGCTTTCGAAGTCTGCGACAGACGCGTGCGGCTAATGACAGATTAGTCAGTTTATTATAGACACGGTTATAGACGCATTAGCCGCGTGCGTCAGACGATCGCGCGCGGCTGCGATCGGCCGCGAAGCATGGAATTGTACCTTTATAGTGTTGTTGCAATAGCGATAGTTTCGCTATCGATAGTTGACCTTGAAAAACAGTCGATAGCGCGAATAGTCCTATCGAAAATATCGAAATTCTGTAATACTATCGATAGTATCGATAGTGAAAAGTAGGCGATACTATTGAACTTTGTCGATAGTATCGAGATACGATACTATCGTTAGTATCAATACTATCGATAGTATCGTGTCAAAATAGTCGATACTATCGATACTATCTATGATCTATCGACGCGTTTCGATAGTATCGATAGTTTTGTTTTAGTAACTATCGACGAATTTTCGATACTATCGACTGGGCTTAAAACGACACCTGGTCGGTAACACAGCGACACAAATATACGGTATGTTTAATATTTGCGACCGTTCGAACGATACTATGGATGATTTGTGATAGATGAACTATGTATCACCAGCTATATTTTACCTTATGAGCAAGCAATACTATCGTAAAATGTTCGACTATCGATAGGGCATTACTATCGATAGTATCGATACTACCGATACTATCGAAACGCATTCTATCGATAGTATCGATACTCTCGAAACCATCGATAGTATTTGTACTAATACTATCGATAGTATCGATACTATTGATTTTTAGCAATAGTATTACTTAATTTTATCAATCGATACTATCGGTAGTATCGATAGTATCGTCAAGGGTCGATAGTTTCGATAGGACTATCGATAGTATGACTGATTTTCAAGGCCACGATAGTATCACGATACTATCGATAGGCTATCACTATCGCAACAACACTTTAGTCCTGTGCAGAGTTTTTTTTTTTGTTTCGACCATACAAGATTTAACATAAATAAGTATACAACCTCTTAAGGGGTCACTGTGCTCATCACTATGAAAAACTTTTACTATGGGACCAAAACTGAAATCGCGAAAAAAAATCAGCTGTTCCCTACATAAATGTTCGCATAACTCGTCAAAATGTAGAGAACAGCAATTTTTTTTTCGCGATTTCCGTTTTAGTCCCATAGTAAAAGTTGTTCATAATGATGAGTACAGTGACCGCTTATGAGGGTGTACACTTATTTCTGTTACACCTTGTATACAAAGGGCTCGTGCAATGCTCTACGAGTCCAATATAATAATGCGTTCCGAGTAATGCTGGGCTTGCCGCGCTTCTGTAGCGCGTCGGGGATGTACGCGGACGCACGCATTCCGGATTTCGGCTCGCTGCTGCGTCTGCGAGTCGCATCACTGTTGCGTCGGGTGCGCGACAGCCCCAACAGCCTCGTGGCTACTGTAGCGGGCAGGGTGGATGGCCAAATAATTTGTCACTGGATGGGGCCACACAGACCGTCCTTCAGATATATGATATCAAAAGTTTTATTTAACGTTTTTAAGTTAATAGGTAAGTGCCAAATTGTTTACTCATTCTTATGGATCTCTGGTCTGAAATCAACATTATTATTATCGTGTATCTCTTCGCAATCACGGCGCATTTTCCGTGCGGAAGATGTCCGGTCTTTTGGAAGGCATACAGGGGACACAGGTCCAACGCGCAGAGGCCCCTTTGAGAACTTTAATCTAAAATGGGGTGGGGCACCAACCGGGGACTATCCACGGCTGCACTATTGGAGTACAGTCATGGACCGTCCCAGGTGGGTGCAAGACTATTGTAAAATATGGTGAAAAATATCTGGTCTATGGGAAGGGGTGTTAGGTGGACTGGATAACTTCTATTGCCGGAAGAAAACGGCGTCTGCCTTTCAACATTTGAAATTGAAAAGTGTTGAAAGAAAACAGACGGTGACTCGCCAGCTGACTAGCTGGGCCCCCTGAAAAGCTGCCAGTACATAGGCGAAGGGGGCAATAAACGTGTGAGCGGCTAGAGGTGTAGAGAGGTGTGGCCACGGTTTAACCGTCGCGGGGCTAAAAGACGCGAAGTGGGTTTCCCCGCAAATAAAGATTTGTTATTATTATATTATTATGTTAAAGAGCGCTACAGCCCACCTGTACGAAAGGCGATTTACCGGTTTTTAATTCCAGTCTGTTCCAAAGTATCTAAAAAAAAATTATTTTTGCAGAATAGCCGTTGACTATTTACTTGCAATAATCACCACTAATATAATAAATGCGAAAATAAATCTGTCTGTTACGCTTTCACGCCTAAACCGACGAAGCGATTTTGATTAAAATTGTTACGCAGATAGATTAGATCTTGGAAACGTGGGATACTTATATCCGGAAAAACGCGGAATAAATGACATCCGCGCGGGCGAAACCGCGGGCGACCTCTAGTATGAATTATTTGGTAAGTACTTTCGTGCGCAAACATCCCTTTCACTGTCGTCCAGCGCTCTTTTTGCGTAACGCGACCTGTACACGTGGGAAACGATTTTCAGATTTCAAATTCGATTCCTTCTCACACTGTGCGCAATATTAAGGTTCAAGGTGTCATATCAATTTACAAGAGTATTACTTAGTTTTTAAAATTGTGAAGCGTCTATTCTAGCAAAAAGGCTATTTATTAACCACTTTTTGATGTTATAAACTCCTTTTTAGGTAGGTGTGGCTAGTTTAAAGTTGTATGTAGCGAACTTGATTGAATTTACTAAATAGTTTGAGTTCTTTTTCTATGCTACCTAGTTTATAGCCTCTTTAAATTAACCTTTTTATGACAATAAAGATGTCAATAATTCTTTGCGAAGGACCGAGCGGCCTTATGAAAAAGAAATGTGCAAGTGATTATAAACTTTAGAGTGGTAGACATTTGAAGTCCCCGACTGTATATTTAAGCTATAATTTCCAGTATAAGCTAACCTCTCTTATACAGAAAGCCTATGCAATGCGAGGTCAGCTCATACTGGTCATGTTTCGATTGATCTGTAGTCGTGCGTACAAAAAATAAGCCTATGCAAAATTCTGACCTATACAGTTAAGTTCAATGCTAATATTTCGACATGAGAACGTTTAGATGCATTTAGCATTATAAACAGTTTTGCATAAAATTTCAATAAACTAAACTAGGTACCTACGTATATTTATAACGATTATTTTGTGAATTGCAAAAGTTTAACAACCTATACATATTCTTATTATTTAGTCAATTGCCTAAAATAAAGTACCCTATATTTGTATCTCTTTGGGAATCACGGGTCATCTTTCGTGCGGAAGATGTCCGGTCCTTTGGAAGGCATACGGGGAACACGGGTTCAATGCGCAGAGGCCCCTTTGAGAACTTTAATCTAAAATGGGATGGGGCACCAACCGGGGACTATCCGCGGCTGCACTATTGGAGTACAGTTATGGACCGTCCCAGGTGGGGGCAAGAATATGAAAATATGGCAAAAAAAAACTGATCTATGGTAAGGGGTGTTAAGTGGACTGGTTAACTTAACTTCTACTGCCGGAAGAAAACGGCGTCTGCCTTTCAACATTTAAAATTGAAAAGTGTTGGCAGACGGTGACTCGCCAGCTCACTAGCTGGGCCCCCTGAAAAGCCGCCAGTACACAACAACCTATACTTATTGTTTAGTCAATTGCCTAAACTAAACTACCCCTATATTAATTATTATTATTTAGTAAAATCGCATTTCGAAACTTCCTTATCTAATGCCGGATATGATTCATCATACTGAGAGAAGGTGAATTATGTGCGGGAAGCATATTATGTTTGGAAGAATAAGTAGAACGAAGGTCAGTTACCTGCACAACTCGTTTATGCAGTTTTTTTTCTGTATCAATATACTTATTTAACTTTTAATTTGCGTGAATATTTATGGCAGGAAGAAAGAAGAAAGTTTTTTTTTGTATTTATTACACACAATCAAAGACGCACATACAATACAAAATAATAAAGGAAAAAATTGAAAGAAAGAAAAGCCAAGCTGACAACGGTAAAACTTAAAAAAAAAAAACTTGTTACCGCCTGATAAAAGACTTTTCAGTACTTTATTCAGGAGGCCAAAGAAGCGCTCCCGCAACGATTGTCTCATGTCGGCCTCACTGATGCCTAAAGTCTCTGACATACCCAAGTATTTGTAGATCTCAGCTGGGAAGAGAGATCTAAGTTGTATGGAATTCGAGGGTTGGATTCCCTCGGATTCCATAATCCTCCCTCGCTTTACATGTATGACTGCACATTGTCCATCAAAACAGAAAAAAAAAAACAAAAAAAAAAAACCTTTTTTTTTGCTTGTCACATAATGATGACATGGTTATGATGACACAATTACAATATGATATGTTAAAAAAACTATACTATTGATGTACATACGGCTTCTACACATCAAGCAATCCATTCCCAGTATAAACTGACCTCTCATTATACCGAGAGCCTATGCAATGCGAGACCAATGCATATGTATATATTAGGTACCTACTTGATATTATTATGTAGACGTGTTTATAAAGGCAGACTAAATACTTTAAGCATTCTTTTAATATTTTGTTAAAAAACAATTTCTCTTTCTGTTTCTGCCCGTTATTTTAACTAATACTACTTATGCAGTTTTAAACCGTTTTAGACGTATTTCAATACAAAACATGTTTAATGTTCGAGTGACAAAGTTCACACGTTATTGACTCGCCAAATATTTACAAACTGTACCTATACATACTAGACACGAAAGTTCTATGGGCGACTGTACCTTGACATTGCACACGTACCTACATATTTTACATGGCCACAAAAGAGATTGCATTTTTTATCACAAACTACACGGTTACGGTTAAGCTGCCCTTGCCGCGGTCAGTCCGTGGATGGGTGACCGTTTGTTACACATCGAGAACCCTCCGTGTCTCAGAGAGCACGTTAAAGCTGAGCATCCACCAGAGCTGTGCTAAGCTGCGTAGCGAGGAATGTGTTTTGTAAGCACCAATCGAATCACTTCATTTACCTAGCTTCGCAATACGCAGATCTGGTGGATATGTGCTTAGCGGAGCCAGGTTTTTGTTTATACAAAACAAGCGAGGAATGTGTTGTGAGGAATGTGTTACGAGGAATGTGTTCCCAGGAATGTGTGGGAGGATTTGAAAATATGCGCCTACCAGTCAGTCAAGCCCCTCCGCTCCCGCCACACCACCCTCATATTCGAAAAGAGTCCGCTACCTGTCCTCGCACCGCTCATTTTGTACATATTAACACATTACGCATTACACATTCCTCGCACAGCTCTGGTGGAAAGGGTCACACCGTTTTACATCCTCGCTACACATTTTCGCATCGCACATTTCTTCGCACAGCTCTGGTGGATGTCCAGCCTAAGCCGTCGCTCCCGGTTATCATACAAATACCTATGACAGTCGTTACGGGTAGTCAGAAGCCCTAAAGAATGATAACCGGTCTAATCTTAGGATATCGGCATTGCCCAGTAACTGGGTTGCAGAGGTCTTATGGCAGTCGCTCCGTGTAAAATTCTGGTATTCAGCCGCATCTAGATAGACTGGAAGTTGACTCTAATATAGTTGGGAAAAGGGTTTAGTCCCATATCTTCCCTTTTCCCATCTCTTCCCCTTCCCATCTCTTCCCCTATTACGTTTCTAGAGATGAAAAAATGTTGTAGTTATAAACGCACAGGGGAAAAACTCGCGAGATCTCACCTGAGCCCCAATCTCGCGAGATTGTAATCCCTAGTTTAGATGTTTGAATAAATGACACACGTGCGCCTTGTCGATCACTTTAATTATGCACTACTCGAGCAATAAATCTACTAAATATCAAACACAAACATGGTGACTCGTTGGCAAATGCAGACGGTTTAGTCCCATCTCTTCCCCTTTTACGTTTCTTAGAGATAGGAAATTTTTGTAGTTATAAACGCACAGGGGAAGAGATGGGAAGGGGAAGAGATGGGACTAAACCATGCTGACACACATTGAAGCCAGATGTTGCAGAGGCGTGCCTGTTATCTTAGTTGATCTACTTATACATAAATATTTCCGCTTAGACTTAAGTAGATCATTTATACACTAATTAAAAGAACTAGGCATTACTACAAGACAACCTTAGCCATATTCTCACGACAACTGTCCTGATCACGCGACGTAAAGTCCTATCTCACGTAATAAAACACGCTTAAAAATCGACCCTATTCCTTAACTTTAAGATTTAATATCAAATGAAAACTTACGTAAGAGTTGTCGTTCAGTTTTTGTTTCATCACTATAATGACTGTGTTGTAACTTTGACTTTGTGGTTAAAATTCATTTGTGAGATCAATTTGATTGCTTAGCGTTTAAGTTATTATTTTTTCTAATGTTTGAGATGAAAACTGTTAATCTTAATTGCTTAGTTAGTTTCTCTAATTGCCATGTTAATGCTCTTCTGTGAACCGTAGAGGATCTGACCTTTTTTGTTTATTTATTTAATACTTTAATGCACAATCGTAGTATAGGTACCAGGGTTTTCGCGTTCCCGGCCTATTTGAGTTCCCGGGAATCGGGAATTTTTTCTCTTAATTCCCGGGAATTCCCGGGTACCCGGGAATTTTCATGTTTTTTGTATAAAAATAGTTTTTCTCGTATATTTCAACATTAAACTTGTGTAAGTACTTAAAACATGATAAATTGTCTAACATACCAATCGAATTTTCTTATTAAAATAAAAAATCTTACACTTGTTTAATTTTTTTAACTAGGAACAGTTACAGTTATTTATTGTGCGACGTCGCGAGTTTTTTTAATGAAAAAAAGTCTTCTCTTCTTATAATATGGCAAAATATTACAGAATAACAATAGGGTGAATAACTATAAAGGATGTTACCAAATTCGTGTAATACCTTAAAACCACATGATCTACTACTGGTGTACAATGAACGAGCACGGGATTGAACTTGATTAAAAATAAAAATCAAAGTTTTTTTTTTGCGGTAGCTATAATTATGTGATCGAAACATAACCCTAAAGGGTACAAATAAAAAAATAAAAATGGCTAAATATTTTTTTTATTCGTTGGAACATTTCGACGCCACTCATCAATGAATGAAAGCACGATGACACAGCTGGCTAGCACGACTAGCACGAAATCGTTCTTTGCAGTCGGTTAACTCGAGGCGCAAAAAGGGCTCGAAAACAGAACTTTTTTGAGAAAATAAACTATTTTGTATTTAAAATAAAAACCATTTAGGGTTAATCTGTGACCAGCACCTAGATCACGCTGTTTGAAGGAATTACACGAGTTCGTTTACACCTTGTATATTTTCATTATAAATCTCGAAACTACACAAAAGATAAGCTTTGTGAATAGTTTCTACAACTGAAACATTTACAAAAAAAATTCAAGCATTTAGAATTTGTTTACTAGACAGAGACAACAGTACTGTGTGCTGACATCACGATACATTTACCCCATTCTAAGTTCACACCGCGCAGTACAATCTCCGTTTCACGTGAGAGAGACAGAAAATGTTCTAAAATCTTCGGAAGCGTGCAGACCCTTCATTTCTCATTATCATTTCAAATTATTCTCCCGGGTACCCGGGAATAATTTTAAATGATAATGAGAAATGAAGGGTCTGCACGCTTCCCTAATAGGTACATAGTATAAAGCGCACTGAAAGCCATAATATAATATGTTTTCTCTACCAGTCAACCTTTGGGTTAAATCGAACAGCATCTAATATAAACACAAGTTTATTGGAAAAACAATAACAACCTCTTAAGGGGTCATTGTACTCATCATTATGAACAACTTTTACTATGGGAACAAACACGAAATCGCGAAAAAAAAACTGCTGTTCCCTACATTTATGTTCGCATAACTCGTCAAAATGTAGGGAACAGCTGATTTTCTTTCGCGATTTCAGCTTTTGTCCCATAGTAAAAGTTGTTAATAATGATGAGTTCAATGACCCCTTAAGAGGTTGTTTGTGTTTTTCTAATAACCCTGTACTATAAAAAGGCTATTTGCGACTTAATTAGAATATACAAGGTTAGTTGGAAAGGGGTCAAAGTACCCATAATAATGAATAACATTTGTTCTACAACTTTTCCCAAAAGTCAATAGTTTAAGAGAAATAGCTGTGCAAAGTTTTTTTTAAAATACGCCAATTTCTAGATAGAAATTAAAGTATTTTTAAAAAAAACTTTAGAATAATAATAAAAAAAAGAATAGGAAATATATAGAATAAATAAATAGAATAGATTATTCTCAGCTATGATCAGCTTTGTTCGTATTTTAGGTCATATTTGGGATTACGGATTAAAAGCTGAATTTTCTGAATTCTCAACTCAAGCAGAGATGTACAATTTTTGAAAAACTAAAGTATAAATAATTTGACATAGTAATAAAAATTATTAAGTTTTGAAATTTTAACACTTTCATTAAAACAGTAATCAGTGATACTTTATGGGGCCCGCTGCTATGTACCCCCTTTTTTTGACTAATTTGAATAGATAACTAGGTCTCTAAACAATTACAAATAAGTAAATATACATATTATAATATTTAAGTACTTATTTCATTTATTCATTATCCTTACATATTAGTTACACGTATTTACTTATTATTTTAGTAATTAATGTATATGTTACGGCTAATACCCGAAGTGTGGCTACACCTAGTTTTAGCCGGGTACAACTAGGTGCAGCCGGCCACATGCGGTTAAACTTAGATGTATCCTACTTATCCTCGGGTAGAACTAGGTTTACCCTTCATCATAGCGGGTAGAACTAGGTGCAGCCGCACACCGGTGGTTAAGGGGAACCCCGACACGGATAGGTTAGGTTCGAAGGGGATGACGGGGGCTAGAGTGAGCGAGCGAAGCGAGCGAACGAAGCCCCCGTCATCCCCTTCGTGTTAGGTTACTTTAAACCCTGCAGACAGAAATAGGAGCCCCGCTCTGCGAGGCTTCGTCGACTTTAGCTACACCTAGTTCTAACCAACTGCTACTGGTTGCACCTAGTTGTACCCGGCTAAACCTAGGTGTAACCACCATTCGGCTTTTACCCGTAACATATACAGCAATCCTGACTAATATTATGAATGCGACAGTAAGTTTGTTTGTTACCTTTTTACGTCTAAACCACTGATCTGATCATACTGAAATTTTGCATATACATTGTAACGGACATAGGGTACCTTTCATCCCGAAAAAAAGTACTGTTCCCGAGGAAAACAACAATTACGTTCTTATGATAATAGATGGCGCCACGTGTCTTTCGAATCATGATTGAATTATAGTATCCAAAAAAATACGGAATACGCGATAAACGACATCCACGCGGGCGAAGAAGCGAGCGACCTCTAGTAAAATATATAAACAATATTCTAATATAGATTAATTTATTACACAAGCTGACTTTTAATTAGTTGTTTTACTAGAATAAACGTTGTTCAGACCATGTTCTACTACCATTTTAAAGAATCAAAAAAAAAAAAAAAAGAAAAAAAAATCTAGGCTTTCTTAAAAAGTCTTGTTGCTCAAACGTGTTCAAACATTAACCGTAACATTAAACTCATAGCGGCAAAAGCGGTAAAGTTCCTGGCAAATATCTTGAACCATCATGGCGCCGACTGCGCAGGTCCCCTCCTTGTGTCTTTGGTGGTGTCTTTTAAGACCAATGTAATTTTTTTTTATTTGATGCATTTTAATTGTAGTAGACCATGGTCTGAACAAAGTTTGTTCTAGTAAAACAAACAATTAAATGTCAGCGTGTATTTATTTTATCGGGTGAAAGTTCTCTTGATTCAGCGGATGATAAATGATGGAATCAGGCATTACTTTGCGGAAATCCTTGACATACAAATATGCAAATACAATATCTAGCTTCAATTGCGCTGAACCAGATCGCTAGTCTGGATGCAGTATGCAGCACCACCCTCCCGCCCACAAGTATATGCACATGCAGAAAGAGTGAAAAAATAATGCTACATGCAACCAAACCAATAGACGACACGTGTTTTGCCCCTGCACGGGGCATCCTCAGGATATGTTGACTCCTCGACCGCTAGGACGCGAATCATTTAATAATTCATGCATCCAAACTAGCGATATTGTTCAGCGGATGTAAAGCTAGATATTCTATTTGTATATCGGCGGATGATCGTCTGGGGATGGTCCCGATGTAAGATTCCAACATATCCTGGTAACTATGACTAAAACCATCCGGTGCTTGTTCTTAGCACAAAAGAGAGAGGCTCCAGGATCTCCGCTGGAACGCACCGGCACTCTTGTGTTACGGCTGTGACACGTTCCGTGGAAACAACGTGGTTTCCCCACACAGGATCTGACCTACAAACTGATCCAGTCAGAAATACATTACATAAATATTATACCTTTAATTAACGGAAACTCACATTTCATAGTTATTCTTCACTACATAGTATAAAACATCACTACATAGTATAAAACAAAGTCGCTTCCCGCTGTCTGTCTGTCCCTGTGTATGCTTAGATCTTTAAAACTACGCAACGGATTTTGATGCGGTTTTTTTAAATAGAAAGAGTGATTCAAGAGGAAGGTTTTAAGCTATAAAACGTACACGTGCGCAGCCGGGGCGGATCGCTAGTCTAAAAGGGTTACATGTTATTTGTGTACTCAGAACTATTTCCTCGTCACGACTAAAGGGTAAACAAGGGCATGGACAGAGCAGTAAAGTAAAGAAAAGTTATCTTTATTTGCAGGAAAATGTGGTAGGTATACATAGGTTGTTACAAATGATAACAGTTAGCAATCAGCAAATCTTTGCCAGACATTCGTGAGACACATTAATATTTATGATTAGTTACGTACGTAGTGAGTTGAACACGCGGCGAGGTTGCGAGTTGAACTGTTAACATAAAGAGCGAATACGAATATCGAACACCTTGTTTGCACGTGCGTACCACTACCGAACAATGTGTTCGATGAACACCTTCTTAGTAATTCGTGTTCGATGTTCGTGTTCGCGATGTTCGTGTTCGTTCGTGCGTACTCGGCTTATTAAAGAAAATACTCATGATTAAGGGCTCCGTTTGGGTTCAAAACTAGTCGGGCAATCTCGAAAAATGCTCGCAAGTAACGGTAACTAATCATAAATCAGACTATTGACGGGCAAATAATGTTGTCACCTGTTGTCACAAAATTATTTCAATGATATTATCAATTATATTATATTATTTTCTAATTAATGTAAATGACACAACAATATAATCGTTCAGGGGTGATTCTATCATTACAGTTTTAGCTAATATCGGTATGTCAGGATTGCGAGCAAGGTAAACACAGTAAATAAAACCAACATAGACCCTCCACCACTGAGAGTACTTGCATTTGGGTTAATATTAGTAACATTAACTAGATCACAGTATATTACTTTACACAATTATTACAAGAATGATCTTTGATTGGCTTGTCCTTATTTTATGAAAAGTAAGGACAAGCCAATCAGATATAAAAGGTCAGACTTCTTCAGCTGTTCAACACGGAATGCCCTCGCTTCGTCGAATGACCACCGCCTTTATAACCTCGGGTGGGCCGATCCATATCGACGACTACCCTCTCTTGTCAACATTGCCCAGTGCTACCCGCTACCGATAACATTAAGTATTTATGCATTCATTCATTGACAATTATTTTCTTGTTATATAAATACAGTAACAATTAATAAGTTAATAAAATATTTGCCAATACACACTTATTGTCTATTCATTATTGCAGTTAATGCATTCCTACACAGTATAAAACATTTCTTTATACAGGGTGGGTCAAAAATCGTGGATCAAACGGAACAGGGCGATAGTTGGGGTTATTTGGAGCATTTTATGGTAGTACATTTTTTTTACAGTAAGGTTCTAAAGATACAAATATTTTTTCATGAGACTTAAAAGATATTGAAAAAAGTGCCAATACTCATAAATCATGGTACCCACTGTCATAAAAGCACTTTCAAGCAACTAAATACCATTATTGTTTTTTTAATAGGTACACTAATTTCCTATTTATTTTGGCATTTTCTTAAAAACACTCAAATTGTCATAACTTTTAAGGAGATTAAGTTAGGGCTCTGCCACAACGATATTTTTTACTGCAAATAACCCCAACTGTCGCCCTGTTTCGTTTGATCCATGACTTTTGACCCACCCTGTATATCTACTGTGCCGACAGTATGTCATAATACAAGGTTAGTCGGAAAGGGGGTACTAATCCGCGGACCAATTAAAGGATCGCTGCTGACGGTTTAAAAGCAAGTGTTAAAATTTCAAAATTCGATCATTTTTATTTCCATGTAAATTAACTTATAGTTTAGTTTTTTTCAAAAATTCTTCTTCTCTACTTCAGTTACGAATTCAGAAAATGGAGCTTCTAATTCGTGACCCCAAATATGACGTAAAATGTAAACATAGCTGATCATAGCTGAGGATAGATAGATTTAAGCGTAATTTTTTTGTAGTTGTTGAACAGCTATTTCTCTTAAACTATTGACTTTTGGGGAAAGTTGTAAACAAAAGTTATTCATTATTATGGGTACTTTAACACCCTTTTGGACTAGTACCCCCTTTCTGACTAACCTTGTATATACACGAACAATTTCTAGCATTAAAATTATATAATCATATCAAAATTAAGCCACAATCATATTTTGTAACATTCTTGGTATATAATTCTCCAATTAACTAATACGTATAGGATATTGACATACAATTTCTGTGTAGGCGTATTATTATCTAAAAACTGCAAACTCAAACGTGATGGTTATATGGTTGCGAAATTACTAATACAGTTAACGATGATTACTTAATGTGTTGTTGCAATCTACAAATTCATTAATTTGCCACTTAGCTTCACTTTCAAAGTAAAGTTGTTTCAAAATCGTATTTAAGTATTATTTTATCTTCTTCAATGTTGCGATAGTTGTAATTTGCACATTATTAACAATATGAAAAGATTTTCCGCCATTATTTTTATGATATTTTTTTACTAAACTTTTTTTTATTATTTTCGTTTTTTTACTAAAATGTCTACGCATTAAAATATTTAACAGTGAAATTAATTAATGTTAATCAAATATTTACTTCTGAGGCTGAAAACCGTTACATAAATATTTTAATTTAATTAAAATAAAACTCAAAATGACTCGAAACTTTTCATGAATTAAATAGTAGGTATGTAGGCATTCTGAACAATTAAACATTTTAATTTGCACCTTAACATTTGCACTTTTCGAATTTCGAATGTTCATTGATTGATTGAATTACTTTTACGATATAATTATAGTATTAGCACAGTGTACCTACTTACTACATACAGTGGGTCACCGCCCATACATTTGACAGGTCATATGAAATGTCAAAATTATGTAGGGGCGGAGGTTATGTCCCAAGTATGCAGTATGGCTACTCGGGACATAACCTCCGCTCCTTCACCCCGCAACCCCCCGCACGATTGCTCTGCGGCAATGTTCTACGTTGACCGACTGTAAGGAGTAAGATATAGGTAGACTGTGGTATTAGGTACTCAAAATGAAATGTTATTCTAATAGCTCTTATGTCTGAGGATCAGAGTACATTTTTGTCATTTCCATTATATTATTAAAACTTTAAAAGCAAAAAAAAAAACGAAATACCGTTATTAATTTGACTGCCTCGTTTGGTGCAACGGTCGCAGACGCGACTGCTGAGCGTGAGGTCCTGGGTTCGATCCCCAGGTGGGCAAAGTGTTATTGGGTTTTTCCATGTGGAATTTCTCAGTAGCTGCCCGGAGTCTGGATTTGTGCCCGGTCGATGGCAATAGGGTCGCCCCTTATTACATGGGACGTAAACATAACAGCCAAATGTGGGTGTGCTATACACCTCTGCCAACCCTTCGGGCAATACAGGCGTGAGTTTATGAGTTACCGTTATTAAATTCCATTTAAATAAATACTTTGAAATGGCAAAAATATACAATGAATTTCACACAGTGCCATCGAAATATATTTTTTATCCTTTTTTGAGATTTTTTTGTGATAGACGTAGACGTAATCTAACTAATATTTATTACTAAGATTTAGCTGCATTTATTACGTAGGAGTATAAAAAAATGGCTGGAATTTGTCAATTCTTTGGAATCAGTACCTAGTTCACTATATTCAATCGAATTCGAATCGAATGAATTTGAACAAAACACTTTTTATTAATGAGTTTACATTTAACCCCATTTTTCAACCCCTAAAGGGATTAAGTATAGGAATAAGTACTTATGCATACAAACTGATAATCCTGACGTACTAGCCTACTTTTGTGCGATATTAATCATAAAATTAAGGTTAGAATAGTTTCTGATATATATATACGGATAGTGTACCCCGTTGAAAAATGGGGTTACATGGTATAAAAAGGATGACATTGATACATATCATAGTTGAACCCTCTGAAAACATGTATAAAAAATGTCATCCGTTTTTTATGATTTTTGAAAAAAGCGAGTGAAAAACCGAAAATGCCACCACTTTAACCTTTAATTTCTCAAAAACTGTCTAGCAGAAACGAATGTCAATTTTTTTATAGCATCTCTACACAAAAACTAGAATTTTCATCAAAGGCGCAACCGGTTGCGACACGTTATTTTTCAATTTAAAAAAAATCCGTTCGCGCTGACTGTCTGTACGATTCGGATGACATTTTTTTTAAACAATAGTGATTACGCGTACTTTAATGCCACCGCCTTTCCATTCGGTTTCTAAACATTTTTTTTTTTCATTTTGACCCCCACCCTTTTTCTCCGATTTCGTCCATTTTGGGGTTATGAGGTACTAGACAAAAAAGTTTCCAAATTGCCTCAGGAACTCAAATACCAAGAGTCATCCGGTTGCTAATTTCAGATTGAAATTACGCACCATTGCCTTGAATATGTTACTGGGGAGTTTGTTGCACCGTTTTTTCTTCACAGCACAAACACTAGGAAGTGGTGAAGGAAGGGCTTTTTTGGGGGCCGTCTATTGTATAACATTGACGTTCAAAAAGAACTAAGTAACTCTAGTCTATTTTGAATAAATGAGTTTTTACTTTGAGTTTAAATATCCACATCAATAAAAACAGAATTCGCATATTAAATTGCATAATAAAAACACAATTCGCAAACAATGATTAATATCGACATTGACATTTAAAAAAATGCTTTATTTTTTAAATTATTGCTCCGAATGATAAATGGTATCTTTGAAGTATTTCGCAAGTGCAATGGTGTTAGTTAATTACTATCCTTAATGATAAAAGCAAAGCGTTGGTTAATGGAACGTTTCACAAGAGAAAGCTTAAATGTTATACTAATCTTTAATTATAATTTTTTCGACTGGCGAATTTAATTCATACGTTAAACAAGTTTTACCACAATATTAATAATTGTTTGGTTTTGTTTACCTTTTTTAATATTAATTTTTGTGTTACAGTATTTGTTTTAGTTTTGTTCACAGATTTTCTGACAATTCTTTTATATTTTTTTTTTTGTTTTAGTTACTCTTTTTTATTGTTGTAAAATGATTTTCTCTTTCTTTTGTTACTTTTCTTTTTAAAATGCAGCGTCAAACTTCACTTAAATCAGGTTAAATGGTATTTTTTGATATCCGTATCCTATTCGCTAGAACGAGTGACCACACACAATCGTTAAGTTCTTTTATTATTATCTAATGGGCCTATGAGCCGCATAACAAGTGGGCCAGTGTCATCTCAAGGCTAATTATGAATTCTCGCAATACACTAATTTACTTTTAATGCTAAATTTGGTCTGAGTGTTAGTTTCCAAACACTCTTTGACTGAGAAGTGCGGTTTGTCTCAGCGATTCCGGTTTTTATTTTTAATTGTTAATGTAGTTCTTTTTAGCAGTAGTGGCTTGTTTTTCTTCTTGGATTTTACTTGACAGAATAAGGTGTGTTGTCTGATGTGCTACATTTATTAGTGGTTTTAATTTTTTTTTTATAAAATGGACGGATCAAAATAAAACCTATTTTAGTTGAATGATCATGAAAAAAACCTCAAAAAATAAATAAGTAATAAAAAAATATAGGTAACTAAAAGTCGTTTTACATTTTTTTTAATTAATAAAAATAATAAATAGGGTCGTTTTTAATGTTTTTATTTCATGGTTTTTATTTTTTTAATCTTTATTCCTGCGTGATAAGTGCGTGTATATTCACATGCACATTCTATCATGATTTAGTAGAATATTTTTAAACATGTGCGAGTTTGTTTTGTGGGTGAAATTTTTGTTTTGTTTTTGCAGGTCCAAACACAACCATGTCGTTCGTAGACTCCTACAGAAAATTCATGGAACGCAACAGTGGTAAGTTTTTTTTTTAATTCTTGTAAAATGCAATACACATAAAAAAGCGTCAAATAGGTTTCCAACCTTTCAAAATAATGATCGATAAAAATACTGATTTATGGTAGTTGAAATGTTAGGGTGTTCTCAGGGTCTATGGGTCAAGGTAAAAAATACCTAATTTAGTATACAAAAATAACATTATTTATAGAGGGTAATCGTCTGTATGTTAACTGTAACTAGGGGTCTACTCCCTAAGCCCAAAATCCGTGGTTTCGGACTTAGTTACGAGCGTTTCCTACTCCTCCTCACTTCTACGTTTCGGGCTACTTTCGGACGGACGACTAAGTACGTTGACGGACTTAGGGAGTAGGCCCCATGTTACGTATCAAGGTCAAACACATGATGCATTAGAAAAAATATATTTTAATTATGAATAGAATCTATATCTAAACATATAATAAAATCGTAACAATGCTAAAACTGTACATAAAATATTTTTGGAAAAAAGTAAGCGAAAAGCATCCTAGGAAAGATACTGATGCCAAAAAAAACCTTTTTTAGTTTTATTTTGTCTGTTCATTCTTTTGTACGTTTGAATTTCACGCTAGTGTTACTGGATAGATCCAGTTGAAATTTGCCACGTCCTTCACTACATATAGTATAAAACAAAGTCCCTTCCCGCTGTCTGTCCCTATGAATGCTTAGATCTTTAAAACTACGCGACGGATTTTGATGCGTTTTTTTTTTTAATAGATAGAGTGATTCAAGAGGAAGGTTTATATGTATAATACATGCATAATATGGTAGAGAAAAACGCGGAATACGCGATAAACGACATCCACGCGGGCGAAGCCGCTGGCGACCTCTAGTTTAAGATATAAGAGTTTTTAGGGTACAAATTATCGCGATGTTATATGCGAGCATAGCCATAAGTGAGAAGTCCACTTACAAAAGGCGTTATGTGCTTGGATAAAAAAAAACCATAAACTGGATAGCGAGTTTTGCAAGAGTGTAAATGTTGACTACATTTGATACCGATTTGCTCAGAATATAGCAAGTTTTGGCGCTGTATTTTTGATGTATTATAAATTTATTTTAAATACTAGTCCGTTTCCCGCCATTATCTAAAAATCACAAAAATTGTCACTCGCGGTTTGCAAGTGGACTACTCATGTTACCGTAGGCAAGGCGCGGGTACGGCTAGTATGGAATTGTTCTTTTATGAACCGGAAACTGTATTGCAATTCGATTGTTATTTATTAGGATGCAAAAAATATTATAATTATACTGCATGCTTTGAATATGTATAATCAAAAATAAGC
This sequence comes from Amphipyra tragopoginis, assembly GCA_905220435.1. Taxonomy (NCBI): domain Eukaryota; kingdom Metazoa; phylum Arthropoda; class Insecta; order Lepidoptera; family Noctuidae; genus Amphipyra; species Amphipyra tragopoginis. The sequence continues at coordinate 26,227,252 of HG991997.1, read as the reverse complement.
AAAATAAACAGGAACGTCAAATATTTAGTCTATTTTAATGTGTTTAAATATTTATAGTGATAAATTATACGTTTATGACTCATCATCTGCCTAGCCTTTTCCCAACTATGTTGGGGTCGGCTTCCAGTCGAACCGGATGCAGCTGAATATCAGTATTTTACATGGAGCGACTGCCTATCAGACCTCCATAACCCAGTAACTGGGTAATACGATACTCTTGGTAAGACTGGTTGTCAGACTTTCTGGCTTCTGACCAACAGTAACGGCTGTCAAAGATCTACAAATGACAGCCGGGACCAACGGCTTTACGTGCTTTCCGAGGCACGGAGGAAACTCGCTATGGTAAATGGTCACCCATCCACAGACCAACCTTGGCAAGCGTGGCTTAACCCGGAGGATCGGTCTATGCGGCTGTAATTATTTAGCCACGAGCTCCTCGAAATTACACGTTTATAACTATAAATAGTTTATGACTACGAAACTGAATTTCGACAAATCGTTGTACGACAAGATTTTACTTCGATACTACGGAACTCCGACATTTCGCTAATCCGACTATTATGGAACTTCGACTCTGGGGTTTAAAGTAACCTAACACGAAGAGGATGACGATGTCATCCCCTTCGAACCTAACCTATCCTTGTCGGGGTGCCCTAAATTAGGTATCGAAGTTCCATCTATTATCGTTATTGTTGTTTTCCTCGGACACTGTACTTTTTTTCGGGATGAAAATGTACCCTATGTCCATTTCTGTACACCTAACAACGTATAGGTATGCAAAATTTCGGGATGATTGGTTCTGTGGTTTAGGCGTGAAAAGGTAACATACAAACAAACTTACTTTCGCATTTATAATATTAGTTAGGATTAGGATGAATCATTTCGCCATACAAAGATATGACAAGTGATTTAAGAGATATGATCCTATGTCATACACGTGCTTCAAAAACTTAATTATACATAATTCTGCAATTAAATTCACATTATTGTTAAAAAACATGTAGACAAGCATGTTTTAATTTGTAGAATGATAAACAATTCATGTTTTTAGAAAAATACACGAATTAAAAAATACGCGAGTACATTAGTACCTACTCGCGTATTTTTTTATTAGACTATGTAATGAATGTAACATTTAATTGAATATTTAACTAGTCCTTGCCTGTGGCTTCACTTGCATCCTAGCAGAACTACTTCGTGTACTCAGATTAAAAGTATCTTATATCACAGTTTAAGAATCATACAGTTGGGAAACGCCTTTGATGTCGGACGACACCGCCGCCCGTGTAGGTACCTACGCTATTAGTCGCAAATGTGCAAGGGTTGTCAAAAAAGAAAAACAAAATAAATGGGATTACATATTACAATCATATAATTAATAAACAATAATTAAATTATAATGTAATTATAAATACTATATAATACTGCCGTGCAGGCCCTAAAGTGCAGTATGAGAGAAAAAGCGGTTTCGAGTAAATCGCGAAAAACTTTTTAACGCTGTTTTTTTTTATATTATTCATTTGTATGGTGGATATTTTTATTGCCACGAGGACTACCTGAGAACAAAGATTATATCTACGAATAGAAATATGAATTTAGTTTATTAAGTTCTAAATAAAATGATTTTATCCAAAATCATGGCAGTTACTGCACGCAAAAAGGTACACGTATGCAGATTAAAATGCGGTAAAAATACTTGATACTGCAAAATCTTTGATTTATTTGCTACTTTGCAGAGTAATTTGCAGCATAATACCTTTTTTACTGCATTTTAATTTGTATCTTGAACTAATTGCACGTGTAGTATGTAACAAATTTTCCAACTTACGAATTATGTCCTACGTAGGAGTTTACAGAATAAAACAATTTTATGTATGTAATAAGAATAACGTTTATTTTTTAACAATTTCGGCTAATATTGTTACTTATCTTTAGGCGTTTCGAGCACATGCGGCTATAAATATACTTAAGAAACAATATTAAATAGTAAGAATGTTTTTGCTTTCGCAAGAAACATGAGATCTTTTACTTAAATGGCACATGGTTTATACCTATCTAAAAATAAATCCCAAAAATCTTAGGTATCAAAATAACATAAAATAAATGCTCAACATTCGGTTCATGTTTACAAGGCATGCATACTCATAAAAATAATAAAATAGGGTATATGATACGCGTATCATTTACTCGGTATTATTAGTTAGGTAGGTACCAAAAACAAAAGATATAAGTAAATAACAAAACACGAATGTATCAAAAAAACCATAAGTCCTCAACATTACCTGTTTTATAAGACGGGTATTTAGTCTGAACGGCCCAAAGCGAATCTAGTTCCAAAGGACCGGTGATAAAATGATTTTGAATTTTCATTATCTTCATAACCGGTTGGCACGACTTAACAATGACCCTTTATTTTAACTTTTGCACCCGAATGTAGGTACTTGATGTACTTTTTATCAACCGGTCCTTTGAAACGCAGACGATTTTTGTTTACGGTCGAATGGCCCGCGGTCCATTCGCTTTGGGCCGTTCAGACTAAATACCCGTCTTATAAAACGGGTAATGTTGAGGACTTATGGTTTTTTTGATACATTCGTGTTTTGTTATTTACTTATATCTTTTGTTTTTGGTACCTACCTTACTAATAATACCGAGTAAATGATACGCGTATCATATACCCTATTTTATTATTTTTATGATTACGCATGCCTTGTAAACATGAACCGAATGTTGAGCATTTATTTTATGTTATTTTGATACCTAAGATTTTTGGGATTTATTTTTAGATAGGTATAAACCATGTGCCATTTAAGTAAAAGATCTCATGTTTCTTGCGAAAGCAAAAAGTTTCTTATAGTCCGGCCACATTAGACATTTCAAAGTGCAAAAATTCACATAGAGCTGAAAATTGGTACAAATGTTCGAAACATCATTATAAATGAAATGTAAAAAGTCCCCATCGTTCCCACACTTGCAAAAAAAAATTATTCAAGGTCAAAGTTCGCAAATATGGGTTTTTGCGTTTTTTTAGCCAAACGGTAAGTTTTATGTTAAAAATAGGTCAGACAAAAATTGTAGATTATGCAATTATCTATTAAAATTGTCTACAATTTTTCTCCTAAACGTCACCGTTTCTGAGATATAATGGTTGAAAAAGTTGTATTCTTCAAAATATGCGTCTCCACGCCACCTGGAAGGTAGTGTACCTGGCGCGTTTTTTAACGTGGTTTCCCCGATAGGCCTATCCCACAATCTATTGTGATCCTGTTTAATTCAATACTTTTTCAAAATATATAAAAACTGGTACTATTGGAAATGATGAAAGCCGTGTGAATTCTAAAAAAAATGTTAAAATTCTCCGTCTCATTCATAATCATCTGATAATTCTGCTTCCTCTTCTTCTTGTTTGTCTTCTTGTACTTCTTCTTCTGCTTGCTCTTCTTCTTCCTGCTGGGTGTAAGTAAATTGTTCTAAAAGCGATGCATCAGATGTCTCCTCACTGATATCGTACGAATCTTCTTCTGATGGCGATTCAACATTGGAGTACGACTGACCTTGACCGTTGACCGTTTGGCTAAAAAACGCAAAAAAACTCATCTTTGCGAACTTTGACCTTGATTTTTTTTTTGCGTTTGTGGGATTGATGGGGACTTTTTACATTTCATTTATAATGGTGTTCTGAACATTCGTACTAATTTTCAGCTCTATGCGAATTTCTGTTAACCTACCCCTAGGCTAACTTGACTGGACTATTACTATTTAATATTGTTTCTTAAGTATATTTATAGCCGCATGTGCTCGAAACGCCTAAAGATAAGTAACAATATTAGCCGAAATTGTTAAAAAATAAACGTTATTCTTATTACATACATAAAATTGTTTTATTCTGTAAACTCCTACCTAGGACATAATTCGTAAGTTGGAAAATTTGTTACATACTACACGTGCAATTAGTTCAAGATACAAATTAAAATGCAGTAAAAAAGGTATTATGCTGCAAATTACTCTGCATAGTAGCAAATAAATCAAAGATTAAGCAATATCAAGTACTTTTACCGCATTTTAATCTACATACGTACCTTTTTGCGTGCAGTAACTGCCATGATTTTGGAAAAAATAATTTAATTTAGAACTTAATAAACTAAATTCATATTTCTATTCGTAGATATAATCTTTGTTCTCAGGTAGTCCTCGTGGCAATAAAGATATCCACCATACAAATGAATAATATAAAAAACAGCGTTAAAAAGCTTTTCGCGATTTACTCGAAACCGCTTTTTCTCTCATACTGCAATTTAGGGCCTGCACGGCAGTATTCACTACCTACACCACCGGCACGACGCGGACACGTCTTTCACGACTGATTGACCGAGAGAGAGAGAGCGACAGATCCTAACTAGAACGCAGTAAAATATGGTCTCGATTGCAGTGGAATGAAGTAGCATTGTTCAAGTTACCAATTATAATGCAGTAACAGCTACTCATACTGCTATTTAATTAGCATTAAGTTATTTTCACCTTTAAAATAATACCGACTATACTGCAGTAAATAATGATCATACTGCAATTTAAATAGTAGCATTCATACTCGAACGTGATTTGCGATTAAAGTAAAAGCAGTAAAAGAAAGAATTTTAATTTTGCTGCACTTTAGTTGGTTTTCACTCTAAGAACCTACTTGAATAAGACTAAATAAAATACCACATACAAGTATATTGCTGCATTTTAATCAGTAGTTCGCCTGAAATAAATTAGTGATCAACCATACCGTTGGTACAAAAACTACTTACTGCGTTTTAATTTTTATGCGTCAATATTTGTTTGAGTGTAGAATACAGATTTTTAGTGGTAATAAAGATATTTACTGCATTTAAATAGGTAAAGTGACGAGTCGTGGTAGACGTAACAGCTGTTACTGTATTTTAGTTAGTCTTATGACATATTTAGACCTGCAAAAGTAAGTTACTGCTTTCATTAATTCGTCTTTTTAACCGTTTAGAACATCCCAACTAAAAACCGGCAATATCACTGTGTTCCTTATAGCGTGACTGTCAAGATTCAATATTCAACTCAAAAACGTGAAAAAACCTGTTACTGCGTTTTAGGGCCTGCACGGCAGAATACATAAAATCTCACGTCTGTATTCCCCGAAGGGATGGCAGAGGTGTACAGTACACCCACATTTCGCCGTTATGTTTTACGTCCCATGTAATAGGGGGCGAGCCTATTGCCATTGACCGGTCACAAATCCAGACTCCGGGCTACTACTGAGAAATTCCACACGGAAAAACCCAATAACACTTTGCCCGACCTGGGAATCGAACCCAAGACCTCACGCTCAGCATTCGCGCTTGCGACCGGTAGACCAACGAGGCAGTCCTCAGGCAACGTGTCCTTGGTTTTCGTGGGTGCTGATGCCAAAAATGAGGTCAAAGTCCAAGAAGGCGGCTGCGAAATTTTACAAAATATGCGTCATTGATAAATGATATTTATTTCTGTAAATAAATCTGTCGCATACACAGTCTTGAATATTGCTTGGAATCTTGCTATAGAAACGTATACTTTGGCACCTAAATTAATTAAGTACTAACTTTTTGGAGCCTAGTCATTGGTAGTATATGTTTATTTTTATTTCTAATATTGACGCTATGAATGTCGCTGTTTTTAGAGAACAAACTAATATTTTTCTTAACCTACATCAAATTTTCAGAAATATATTGAGATGCGACCGTCATTATATTAATTTCTCCTTTATTCATTGGTGTCGTTTCCATGAATCAGCACTCCCGAAAACCATTTAACCAGTTTAAATTGTTTAAAGTTATTTAAAAACTAGCCTTTACGAATGTAGTAATTAATGGGTTTAAATTCGTACGCGCAAATGTACCAGATCCGGACGTGTCTGCCCTCAGCGTTCGAGGGCGCAAACTAAGCGTGATCGGGGGCCGCGATCCGCGCCGCCCACCTCCCCGCGAGGTCCCCGCTCTTGCTCTGCGCAAGTACATTCGTTTCCCAACTGTATGTATTGTTAAACTGTGCTTATATGTTGATCTAGATCATAATTTTTCTGTGTACCAAGTTTCATCCAAATCCGTTCAGCCGTTTATGTGTAATTGAGTAACAAACATAACAAACATACATACATCCATCCATCCATCCATCCATCCATCCATCCATCCATCCATCCATCCACCCATTCATCCATCCATGTTTCCATCCATTCATCCATGTTTCCATCCATCCATCCACCCATCCATCCATCCATCCACCCATCCATCCATTCATCCATTCTCACAAATTTTTACATTTAAAATATTAGTACGAGTAGTAGGATAGGATTAGTTTAGGTACATCGATTTAGCAAGACACAGAGCCCAGGGTGTGGCGGACATAATTGATGTCACTCGTGGAGGGTGTTTTAATGCACCACAAGCATTTTCTTAATTAGATATGGTGCCATCGAAATATAATTTTTTCCCAATAATGGGACAAATAATGAGAACTGTTCATAGATTTTAGATCTTAATTTAGGTACTCTTACAAAAAAACAATAAAAACTACATTTATTTTCATCGTCTCCAAAATGAGGAGTTTAATACGCACACAAGCATCAAATTATCAGTGGAATCTCTTACAAAACCAAATAACAAAAATCATGACATTTACTTACGAAATAATGCGATAAAAATCTGTAATTGACGGACATTCGTTAAAATCAAATTTGTTATAGATGTTAAAATAAAAGTTGCTAAATAGCAAAATGTTACTGGCATTATCATCAGTGTAATTTTTGTATTAGGTGTTGAACTACTTGGCTGATTTTAATTTTTGAAACTCAGCAATGTTTATTATGTGGACAATGGTGCTGATTCTGTCGTACACAAACTAAGCTTAATAATAAGAAAGAAACGGACGCAAATAAGAGCTGTCAAATTTAGTTGAACTGTAATTTCCATTAGACAATACGTCAGAGCGTGTCGTCCACAAACACGGTGAAGTTTCAGGCGTTAACTAGTTTGTTATCTCTGAAGGCTCCTACGCACAATGCCGCCGGATTTGCCGCCGGCATTGCCGCGCGACTTGCCGGCGGATGTTTAACCAGGCCGCCGGGTATAACGCCTATTGACTTACACCCGCGCGGCAATAAGCTGGCGGCAAAGCTGGTGGCAAAGCTGGCGGCATGTGTGTAGAAGCTATAACTTAGTTCTTATCTATCACCGTCCTTTTCTCACGCTGTTTGTTAGTAAAAGATAGCAATTCTCTAATGTTAGTTTAGTTGGTGAATTGGCATCAATATGGTATTATTTGACTTGCGAAATCCGTGACCGTGACCATGAAACACAGAAGGCGGACGCCGCTTCTGTGTCAATAGTTCAACAATTATGAAAGCATGTTTACACTTTGATTAGTACATTATTAAATAGGTACATTGGTCTCTGATGGTTTGAAATTGGCATTTCACGTGTAAACATAACATGACACCTTTATTCCCTGAAGGGTTGGGCAGAGGGTATAAAATACACATTCATTTCGCAGTTACATTCAAGTCCCATGTTTTAAGGGGCGAGCGTATTGCCATTAACCAGGCACAAATCCAGACGTCAGGCTGCTACTGAGAAATTCCACATTGAAAAACCCAATAACACTTTGCCCGATCATCAGCTCACCTCGCGCTCAACAGTCGCACTTGTAACAAGGAGGCAGTCAACCTCTTTGTTTAGTGGTACTCCTCTCGGATGCCCTCTGTTTTGGGAAAGTCGACGTCAAACTTCTACCACAGTGTACCTACTTACTACATACAGTGGATCAACGCCCATACATTTGACAGGTCCTATGAAATGTCAAAATTATGTAGGGGAGGAGGTTATGTCCCAAGTATGCAGTATGGCTACTCGGGACATAACCTCCGCTCCTTCACCCCGCAACCCCCCGCACGATTGCTCTGCGACAAAGTTCTACGTTGACCGACTGTAAGAAGTAAGATATAGGTAGACTGTGCTTCTACTATGTAGACCTCAGTCGGTACAACCTGCCGTTAACGGTGATGCTCTCACGATCAACAGAATATGGCATTACTTATCAGTCAAATTACTGCATAACAACGTGGCTGTGATGTACAATGACAGCGTTACCAATGGGGTGGGTGACGCTGTGGTTGACGCTGTGGTTGACGCTGTCGGCACATGAATAAATAAACCGAACAGAATGAAAGCTTCCTAACAGAGTTCAAAATTCTTACCTACTTTCATAGGGCTGTCTACTATTTCACGATCGTAAGTTAAGTACCTACCTATCTAATAGAAAAGGCCAAATGAAATCTTACTAAGACGGCCTACAAATACTTTGGTACTATTCTACAAACCTACTAAAACAAAAATACGAAACAAATAATACGCCAACATAATTACTTACAAATAATAATTCCTATGGGATAGCCGTCATCTTAGTTATTTTGGATATTATCTACTCGTAACTAAATATTCTGTAATAAGCATTAAACATGTGTAGGTTTATGTAGATATAATTAACTGACAAGATCCTTTGGAATACAAAATAAGAAGTCTCCTTGTTTTTCCTACCATTATTTGTACACATACACACAGTACAACAGTTTGGCATCTTTAAAAACAATTAAAATAAAACGTCCGCGTCTCGTACCGCTGCCGGTGTGACACCCCTTAACTTTGTTCGCGTACTGAGCCGGCTCAAACCTGTTTGTACGGGAGCGGGCGCCGGCGCACTCTCCGCGCGCCTTGTCGGTGACAGTCACGCACACATAAGCTGTGCGTGTAGTAGTGTACCTACGCACGGCGTTTAGTATGAAGCTTTCATTCTGCTCGGTTTATTTATTCATGTGCTGTCGGTGACGCTGTCGGTGACGCTGATGGTGACGCTGATTTTGACGCTGTGGGTGACGATGTAGGTGACGCTGTAGGTAACGCTGACGTCTAACGCACTCTGGGCAGTCAGTCCCGCTACGAACCTCGCTGACTGGCTAATAATTTCACCACGGCATGAACTATTCTCATATAGTACACACGGCTACACATCAAGCTATACATAACCAGTTTATCTTGGCGTCGCTTTGTATAATCTTTTCGTGCAAGTAACGGTCAGCTTATGCTGGTTTTGCGTAGCTTGAACTGGTAGCCGTGTGTACGTACCAACACAATAGAGAGAGAGAGAGATCGAAGGATGTCATTTTTTTTTATATTGTTTTCTTTTTCTTTAACCATTCACGCTTCTCAAGTGTTAATATTTTTAACCGACTTCAAAAAGGAGGAGGTTCTCAATTCGGTTGTTTTTTTTTTTTTTTTTTTTTATTTTTTATGTTTGTTACCTCATATCTCCGTCATTTATGAACCGATTTGAAAAATTCTTTTTTTGTTCGAAAGGGTATACTTCCCGATTGGTCCCATTTAAATTTTGTTATGATTAAACCATGAACTTCAGAGATTTGGAACGGAACTCCTCATCGGATCAAAGCAAAATTCTCAAATTACTAATATTGCTTTGTTTATATTTGTTGTTGGGAACTGACTACTTGAAAAGAGGAGGGGGTGCTTGTCCCCCCCTCCCCCCTTTGGAATGTTTTCATTATATCGTGTAAGGTATCATTTGAAAGGACTTTTTATGCCCGACTACGTCAAAACCAAAAAGAAGGGTTATGAAGGAGGGGGTTAAAATTATGACACTAAAACGTATTCAATAAAAAATAAACTTTAAAAAAAAAGTAAAAACCGACTTCAAAGAAATACTAAAGGGAGTAAAATAATTACCATAATATAAAATTAACAGTTTCAGAAGTCGGTGCAACTCTACACTAAAGCAAATAGAAGCCACCGACTTCTGAAACTGTTAATTTTATATTATGGTAATTATTTTACTCCCTTTAGTATTTCTTTGAAGTCGGTTTTTACTTTTTTTTAAAAGTTTTTTCAACTTAAATATCACAAAATTTGTTTCTATGCGGAACTAAGAGTTATTAATATTTATAAGATTATATTCTAATTACTTATTCACACAAAAACCATAAACAATTGTTTGAACACTGACCGTTGTGTATTCAGATTACTATAAAAATATTTGATTTGTCCCTAATTTAATTCCAGCAGTACAGTCGTAAACAGAAGTGTTAACGATACTCTGTAAGCAGTCAATTTGATAAAAATATATAGGACAATCTTAAGTTTTTTATCTGAGACTGCTAATAAAAATTGATTGTAGTTTTGTTTGAATCAAATCAAATATATTTCTGATTGTATTGTATGTTTATACTTTTTAGTTAAAACACGTGACTATTAATTATTTTATTTTTTCTAAATCACTTATTGCTTGTTTTTTTTTTATTATTTTACTTGGTCGCGCTTGACCCTAGTCGCACCTGATGGTAAGCGCAGATAGGGACTATGATGGAGCATATGAATTCAAAGTAACACAGATATAGAGAGATTCCCCTATACCCCTCTGGCTCTCACATACACACGACGAAACACAGTAAACAATTGACACCAAACAACGAACTGTTTACCGTTTCTAAAAATGGTTCGGTACAGGGTTTACATTCATAAAATTACTACCTAAAATTACAAGCATGCAGTCATAGACACGCATACATACTTCAAGTTATTAAATCTATATCTGTGTATAGGTCATAAAAATGTCATTGTTCTGTTTGGGAATCAAAACCTTGACCCTGAATTAAAGCGGACGCTACGCCACTGCACGGACAATGACCTCATTGTCACTACAACGGATACTTATGACACTCGCGTAAGTTAGTAGAAAAAAATGTAATTTAATGACAGTAAGCAACTTATATCGGGTGTAAAAAGACCCGTAACGATAACGAAAACCACATATTCTACCCATCATTGGGATCATTTTTAAGGTCAAAGTATACATATTTTGTTTTAGTTTTTTCCGAAAACGAATTCCAAGTCCATAATACTAAACTTTCTTCCAAACAAACATTATCAAAAATTTAAATTTTTCGTAAAAATTACGCATTTGAAGTTACAAAAAGGCAATGAATATCAAACGCACACGACCACCTTGGCTCAGCTATGTGGCCGCTGCATGCACGCAAACGCGTGGCATCGCCACAACCACACATTGCGCGCTACAAAAAAACGCGGTTTTTTTATGCCAAAAACTAAAAGTTGTTTCCCAGCAATTATTTTTAGTCAATGTAATTTAGGGCCTATTTTTCAATCGTCAGATATCTTTTATCTACGGAATAAATATTACGGTTTGACATATTTTCTATACAAAAGCTGTCAAAAAGTCAAACTTATTCCCCAGATAAAAGTTATCTGGCGATTGAAAAATCAGCCCTTAGTTTGATGTACAGAGTGCGTAAACTTCGGCTATGTGATGGGTCTTTTTACAACCTGTATAAGAACTTGCAATGTAATTCAGGTTTACAAAATGGTCTAGTTCTTAGAGGTTCTAGGTTAGAGGAGCTCGTGGCTAATAAACAATCGTGTGGATCCTATGATTTGTAAGGGTAAGCTAACCTTGCCACGGTTAGTCCGTGGATGGATGATATCAAAATCCCTCCATGCCCCGGAGAGCAAGTCAAACCGTCGGTCCCGGATGTCATTAGTATAACTATGACAGTCGTTACGGGTAGTTAAAAACCTTAAAGTCTGCTAATCGGTCTAAGAGGTCTTATGTTTCACACCGTGTAAAATACTGGTATTCAGCCGCATCTGGTTAGACTGGAAGCTGACCCCAATAGTGGGGAAAAGATTCGGCAGAACAAGCAATTATATACAGTATTAACAGTTTAATTTCAGTTTACAAATTTGTCTAGTACGGTACTATACCTACCTGTACTAACTTTGTTTGTCAAAAATAATAGTGCCCTACAACAAAAAAAAACATAACACACTCGTGAAGTGAAACTAAACTTTAAATGCAATTTCATACATTGTCAACAAAAAACAATTACAACATTGACTTTTGTGCGCGACTACACATGCGTAACCAACGCATTACAATTATTTTACGTAACGAAGTGTTTACTGTCTTTCTGTTTGTCGATTTATTCTTCAAACATACCAGATGAATATAAGATTTATTATTAATTTCGATGATGATCGCATCGAAAGAATATAATGTACCGAAACACGTGTTAAAGAAGTTAATCAACATTGTAAAGAAAATAATTATTGCGCGCTCCACGCGATCTAAGATCATGTTGTAATGACGCTGGGTATTGCTCGCTTTCTATTACACCTCGTTTGAATACTTAGGTTCCAGGGGCCTAATTCTCCTAAAATAAATCTTGATAAATCACAACCGAACCAAGGCCGAACCGTTCATTCAGACAGTTCTCAATTTCAAAAGCTATCAAATCGTTCGACACAAAAAACAAAATCAATAATTTTGAAAGTTTTCGAAAACAAAAACTGACTGACGGTTGTGGTTCGATTGCGTTTGGCAACAATTTATTTTAGGAGAATTGGGCCCCAGTTATACAAAGTGGGGTTGACATTATAACAATAAATGATACCACCCTGCTTCCGATGATCCATCACATCGACATGGCCTATATTATAACCAGAGAACGGAATCTAATGGCAAAACAATTGAAAGGTGATAGAGACAAGTCATTATTTTTTTATCGAATTAAAGCTATCGATATTTTTTAACAGCTGAGAATACAGACGGACAGATGTATACGTTTTTAGAAACACAATGTAATAGATCAACACGAAATGTCAGATTGAAGTACATGACGTAATTAATTTTTCATTTTGATTACCGTAGGTACCGTAATCAAAATACATCAAATATCATAATAGTGTCTATAGGGTAAACTTACTGAGTCGCGGTACTTATCAGATTTTTTTAATAGATAAAACAATGTTTTATTTATGTGTCATCATTAAAAAGATTACTTATGTGTAAAGAATAAAAAATTAAAAGTATTAGTTAAGCTAAGCAATAAAGTTCAATACTAAAATACATCGATAGCTTGAATACTCGATAAAAAATAATGATCCGTCTCTATCACCCTTCAATTATTTTGCCACTAGCTGCGCCCCGCGGTGTTACCCGCTTTTTTCGGGATAAATAGTACCCTATGTGTTAATCCAGGATATCAGCTACCTCCATACCAAATTTGATCAATATTGGTCCATCCGTTTGAGCGTGAAGAAGTAACAAACATACAAACACACACTCACAAACTTCCGCCTTTATAATATTAGTGTGATAAGATTCCGCTCTCTGATTATAACTCTGTCAAGTTCAATTTCATTTCGACCCCACATACATGGCCACCCAGGGTTTAAATCATAATATAATGAATGCATAAACACCAGTTTTAATCGCTATTTAAAATAAATGTGTCATTCGGATTCGTAAAGTGCGCAAGCGACGTGAATGTACTTTTGCAATTTTTTTATTAATGTGAATAGTGGTACGCTCCTAGTCCGTTTGGTTTCCGACAAAGAAAAAAAAGGTAACTGGGGGATGTGGTCTTCCTTCTCTCTCTTGTCAGCATACTGTGCGCTCGAATTCTCCACCTCTCTCTTGTCAACATACTGCACGCTCGAATTCTCCTTCTCTCTCTTGTCAGCGTACTGCGCGCCCTAATCCGTTTTCCAAGAATGTATTTATTTGAATCAGGAAGACATGAATCCCGTAAGTGCCCATTACTGTCTCACTGCTGGGCACGAGCCTCTTCTCAGAATGAGAAGGATTTAGGTCTTAGGGCGTATACATAAAGGAAGCAGGTAACCAGCGCCGACCTACCAGCGTTTATCGGTACTGGTCAGTGCAGATAACTGCTATATAAAAGAAGCGGGTAGAAGCAGGAGCTGACCTTTTTTAACAAAAATACGCCTTGTTCCGTTGCAAATACAGCAATAAATGGCTTACCAGCGCTGATCGGAGCAGATCGAACTTGTCGGCGAAGTTTGGATCTTGTCGTTGCTGGTTCGCCACACAGTATAGAGACTACCTCCGCCGATTAACTGCGCGAACCAGCACCGACAAGCGCTGGCAGATCGGCGCCGGCAACCCGCTTTCTACGTGTATACGCACATAGTCTGGCTTGGTGTGGATTGGTTGACTACACCACACTATCAATAACTTTTTGGAGGTTTCTCACTCTCAGAGCTTTGGGACAGGTTTGATCAGACCCTATCCCGCATAGAAAGCCAGCGCTCAACGGAGGACCAATTCTACAATCAAAATTGTTGCCAAACTGTCAGCCAGTTTTTGTTTACGAAAACTGTCAAAATGATAGGTTTTGTTTTTTGTGTCAAACAATTTGACAGCTTTTGAAATTGAAAACTGTTTGAATGAACGGTTAGGGCTTTTTTACTGTGACGCGGGCTTGTGACCGCATGCGAGAGTCACCCGCACCCGTGGCGCCTGAATTTCACCTTTTCATACATGTATTTATTGTGATGCGTGAAACACGTACGAAAAGATGAAAGGTGACGCACGCACGCGGGCACGAACCTGCAAGATAGTAAAAGGCTCTTAGGGCTTGGTTCGGTTGCAATTTATTAAGACTTCTTTTAGAAGAATTTGGACCCAGTTTGACTATCATATTTTCCAACATTTGTCATCATATTTATATTCGCAAAGCTGATAGAATTGATATTGCAAGCTGTTTATTTTCTTATGAAATCCTTGCTTCTTTCATGGTATTACAAAACTGGGTATTTTTGTCGATAAATTTAAGTACTAAACATGCCGTAATGCACATTGTATAAGCACTGAAATTGTCTTTGACTGCATGCCTCGTTGGTGAAGTAATTGCAAGCACGACTGATGATCATGAGGTCCTGGGTTTGATCCCTAGGTTGGATAAAGTGTTATTGGGTATTTTCGTGTGTAATTTCTCAGTAACAGCCTGGAGTCTGGATTTGAGCCCGGCTGATGGCAATCGACTCGCCCTCTAATTACATGGGACTTAAATATAACGGCGAAATGAGTGTGTACTATACACCTCTGCCCAACCCTTCGGGAAATACAGACGTGATGTGATGTTTTCATCTTTAAATTTTTCAGGAGTCTTTGATCAATAGAAATCGATCTTTTTCACTTAAATCACTACTAATTTCTATGTTTGGAAAAACCATTTAGGTTTCTCCCTGCGGGGTAACAAATCATCATCATTAGTGATCGGATAATCGGGCGCTTATATACCTAAACTTCTTCCCACGAAAGAATAATATGGACATTCCTTTCTGAATAAATAAGTAATCCCGGATTCCCGGGATTGAACAATTTTGTAAAAACAACTTTAACAAACTTAATTAAATTATAGCAATGGTTGTTTTGATTTAGTATCTTTATCTTATTCAAAACAAATGGAATATCAATAAAAAATGATAATGTGCTCAATTAGTGGAAATTGGTTTATCTGTCTAACAGATTAGTGATCTAACGACTAATTTACTTATTGTATTTTATACGAACAGAAGACTATTATTTTTTTCATTTTCATGTCCTGTTCTTACAATATTTTGTATGCAGGTAACATTTTTAGCAATCTCGGGAATTTCAAACGATTCCGGGATCCGGGATTCTGAAAGGCATGTCCGTATTATTCTTTCATGGGAATAAAAGTGAAGTTTAGGTATATTAGCGCCCGATTATCCGATCACTGATCATCATCCTCTTGCCCTTATCCCAACTTATTTCGGATCGGCGGCGCATCATTTATTTTTCTTTCATACTCTAGCTCTTTCTATTAGCCATCATCTCAGTAGTCACCCTCTTTCTATTCATTTCATTCATTCATACTCAAAACTTACCTTATGACATGGGGTAACAAATAGGTACAAAGATAATTACCATGTTCGACAATATTTATATTTAAATCCAATACGATAGGTTCGTTTAATAGTTTTGTTGTCCGCGTGTTTAGTATCACTACGTGAGTAGATTCCAGAGTATATTCGCAGTGGTAGGTCTAGAGTATGTCATTGTTTTGGACCAGCCTTTTATCTGCGCATGAGTTTAGTTCCGTTACTATAAATCCTTGAGACGTAAGCGTGAGGTGTTACATTAGAGGATGGCGCCATATTAAAACCAGGAACCTGAAAACATAATATTACTGTATTTTATTTATTACTAGCTGTACCCTGCATGCATTGCAATGCATTTTTTACTACTTACTACTTACCTTCAGAAACAAAATCAAAATAGTAACAAAAAGTTAAAAGCATTTTCATGCATGCGGTAAACAAATGAAGAATATAGACTTATTGAGATATTTCGTTTTTTTTTAAATATCAATATTTTCTTTCATAAGAACCTTCTCCTGCCCAACCAAATAAAAATTTTGCGAAATCGGTCCAACCGCTCACGCGTGATGCCGTGACCAAGTGAAATAGGGATTAATTTTTATATTCACAGATAGATTTAGCATTAGCTGTGGCCGCGACTCCGCCTGCGTAGAAGTCGGAAACCCTTATTGTGTTGCAATCATTTTCTTCCTAATTTTCTTTCTAATTGATAACTTTAAATTCTTATATCTTTGGATTGCTCGAACCGATTACGATGAAACAAAAACTAAATATTACGGTGAGATGCGCACAATATTAGTCTTTATTAGTCAACTGCATTGGGTACTTTTTACGTGATGCGTGCATAAAATACTAACAAACCGAAAAAACAGATATACAGACAAATATTCAAGAAATTATCGAGGAATAAATTAATTCTTTCTTTTTCTTTTTTTAAAAAACGTTGCCCCACACTAAGATTTCTCTTGTATCGTGGGTGCGTTTACAGACACAAATCTCACAAACAAACGCCCAGACCCAAAACAACCACCTGTAGGCCATACAAATTTTTGTTCCGTGTGGGAATCGAACCCACGACACGTAGCGCAGAAGCCAATTGCTTAGCCACTGCACCAAACGTGTCGTCTTTTTAATGCATGTCTTAAATTATTAAGGCATGGAAGTATAGGTGAAGCATAAGTATAATCAGCCCATTTCGGTCCTACTGGTGAGCACTGATGAAGGCTAGCGGACTAAATAGACAATCGAGAATCGGTTTTGGGTAGCCTTCTAGGGTGTGCAGGTTTCCTTACAATATTTTCCTTCACCGCACGGTTAAAGCAAGTGATACTCGAATTCTGGTCTAGACATCAATTTGAAAGTCAGCGGTGCGGGCCGTTATCGTAACCAGGGGCCCAATTCTCCTAAACTAAATTGTTGCCAAACGCAATCGAACCACAACCGTCAGTCAGTTTTTGTTTTCGAAAACTTTCAAAATGATTGATTTTGTTTTTTGTGTCAAACAATTCGACAGCTTTTGAAATTGAGAACTGTCTGAATGAACGGTTCGGCCTTGGTTCGGTTGTGATTTATCAAGATTTATTTAGGAGAATTAGGCCCTAGAACTACGCTTGCTTGGAAGGCACGTATTCAACTATTAGGCTACTCTGTCTGCTTTAACTTCCTAGGAACCAAGAAATGTGAGAATTCCCCCTCTTAAACCCTGGTGTTCGTCTTTAGCACACATGTTGAGAAGCTCCAGGATCTAGTAGCATCATCTTTATTATCTTCATCTGTTGTGTCCAAATAAATGAAATGTTGTGTCCAAATAAATGAAAATATTGTGTCCAAAGAAATTGTGTCCAAAATGAATTTGTGCTGTGTCCAAATAAATTATTCTTTATCTTATTTGCTTATACTTAACTAGCTTTTGCCCGCAGCTCCGCTTGCGTGAAATTTTGAGCCTCGTTAAGCCCCTTGTTAGGTGTAGTTATAAAATAAAATAAAAAAACTTTCATCCCCTATTTCACCTCTTATGGGTAGAATTTTCAAAAACACTCAAACACGTGTAGCTTTATTTCTAACCAGAAACCTAAATATTTAATTTCATGCTTCTTACTTTAGAAATGACGGACTTACATACAAACTTAAATCCCCTATTTCACCCCCTTACGGGTTGAATTTCGAAAAATCCCTTCTTAGTGGATGCCTACGTTACAAAAGAAACCTACTGTCAAAATTTCAAGTTTCTAACCCCAGCGGTTTAGGCTGTGCGTTGATAGATCAGTCAGTTAGTCAGCTTCTCCTTTTATACATATGTATAGATTCATATCAGTCTAGAAATTTTAATTTTAAGGCATCAGTTTTTACAAATATGACTGCTTGGGATTTCTAGCAACAGCTAATGCGGTACCTTCACTTCATCTTCGTCTAAAAATTAAAACAATTCAGTCTTCAGTATTGTTTTGAACAATAAAACAAAAAAAATACCACCAGTTCTGCCTACGACACATATTGTATGACTCAATAACAGCATAATAAATGACCATAAAAAACGATCGAGTATGCGCGAGCGCATTACCGCGCACACAAATATGATTATTATTGTAATGAACAGGTGTTGTTTCCGCCTTCTTCAAACGTTATCTAGGATTGATAGATCTAGATGAAATTAATTCCATTTGGTCTGTCATTGGAGAATAAAAATTATAGTAAACTAGAGATCGCTCGTGGCTTCGCCCGCGTGGATACCGTATTTTTCGGGATAAAAGTAACCAGTTTACCAGTGCTCTGGAACCTGAAGAAGGGCTTCTTCAGGTTCCAGAGCATCTCTGTCCCAGAGATTATTATTTTTCCCCAGGGCATGTTGTCAACTTATGAAGATTTGCCGTATTCAGTGTTAAATTTCGCTTGGATTATAAAAATAGTAACTTTTGGGTTTTATGAGTTACATTTTATAACAATTTTTTCTAGTACCTACGTATGTTGAACCAGGAATACGCCTTTATTAGATCGGACAGGGTTTTTTTTTTACAAATTGTAGGTGTATGCTATCTTCGTGTCACATCTTGATATCGCGATGTAGGATAGATAGATCGCATGTGGCGTGTTAGATACAACAGATTCCTTTTATTTTATTCATACTTACTTGTATATTCTACGAGTGCACAGTGGAAAAATAAAATAATAAACTCTAATGATTCAAACTCACGTGCATAATTCGGATATATGTATATTATGGAACACATGAGTAAAGCCATCCATAAACATGAATATCATTTATAAATATTATGGTAAGGATAATTTATATAAACGCGAGTGCAAGCAAGATTAATATTACTAAATAAATTCAAAAAATAAAATCATCCTTCATTTCTTTATCTCTTCATTACTTGAATAAATTTTTAATTAAAAAAAACAATAAGTCATGAGCATTTTCGTGGTTTTGAATAAATAATATTTTTACCCATACAATGTTTTAGAACGCAATATTATCGTTTATAAATAGCTAATATAATTCTTCTTGACATTTTGATTTTACCTATTAGTGTTATAGGGTGTCATACGAGTAACAGTCGTTACAGTTAGTCACATACCCGAAAGTTTGACAACCAGTCTAACCTTAAGGTACAATTCCGTGCATTGCGGCCGATCGCAGCCGCGCGCGATCGCTCGCGTGCGTCTGACGCGCGCGGCTAATGCGTCAATAGTCAGAGTATGAAAATGTATGGCACCGCTTCCGAAGTCTGCGACAGACGCGTGCGGCTAACGACTGATTAATCAGTATATTATAGACACGACTATTGACGCATTAGCCGCGCGCGTCAGACGCACGCGATCGTTCGCGCGCGGCTGCGATCGGCCGCAATGCACGGAATTGTACGTTTAGAATATCGGCATTGCCCAGTAACTGGGCTACGGATGCAGCCGCATCTGATTAGACTGGAAGCTGACCTCAACATAGTTGGCAAAAGACTAGGCAGAACAAGTTCGTAAACATCCATTGCTAAACATGAACTTCTGTCAACTAGTTTTGCTTCTATCCAGACTCGAAACGAACTTATAATTGGGGACTAACCGAAAACTTTTCAAATGCAGTATAAAATTTTCTAATAAAACAACATTTTGCACATATCGAAGGGATCGTAATCTCATGCTAATATTGCATAGCTTTGGAGTTTTCAGTATATCTAGGCCAAGTGTGGGCAATCTTTTTTCAAGAAGGGCCAAAAATCGCAAGAGATTTTGCAGAGGGCCAGAATAAAAAAAAAAGATTTTTTTTAGCTCTAATAATTACGGCTATTTGTTATGGCCATATTATTATACTCGTGGTCCAAAAGAGTGGGTTGGACAGCCATATTAAACCCGCAGCGGGCCGGAATTGGCCCGCGGGCCGTAGTTTCCTCACCCCTGATCTAGGCTCTTCATATGGGCGCTATGTGTAAAGTCAAGTGCCAACAATATGTCAAAGGAGGACCAGATAAGTTGGCCCTCACTGCCAATAACGACCACACATAAATCATTACAAACAATTTTAATGTACTAAAATCTTTATTATGGTGTCTCATTTTAAATCGCAATGAGAAAAAAGCTTGGAGTTGCAAAGTACTGCATTCTATTCCTTCTGCTTTTGGTAAGAATGTGATTGGGTAGAGTTCCTTTGGACCAATAACGGCCACCCGTGTGTCTTTAGAAAGCGATTTGGATTTATTACAATAGCTATTATGCGGCTCATTTCAAAAAGTAGTGAGAAAAAAGTTATGGCTTTACATTTGGCAGATTTCATAGGTAGTTCCTTACTTCGCGGGGCCAAGAAAAACTGGTCACTTTTTATTTGAAAGCTAAACAATGGCTGTTAGCTCATTTACACGTTCTCATACATACGTCAAATGACTCGAGTTACACACATTTTAACCGACGGGGTAATTAATAAATTGACGCATTTCTCTGTTTGATGTAAAAACGGCATGTAAACGTTTGGTCTTGTGTTTGTTTATGAATAAATTCTTGCATTTTAATTATGTGTTTGAATATTCATATGACGTTGACTTTGTTAGTACTTAGTTCGAGTTTTGCTCAACCAATAAGGGCAAAAAACATCACGTCACGTGTGTGTGTCGTGTTTTGTACGGACTAAGCGTTCCAATGTACGTGTAGTCGGTTACGCGTACACGTCTGTACCTGCAGCAACGCGTACACAAAGGGGACGTGAACGCTCAATTAGCCTGTACGCGTATTCAACATACCTAGATGAAGCGTACTTTGGAACGCTTAGTCCGTACAAGGCTTAAGAATTCTACTAAATTCTTGACACAGTGTTGTCATGGAAACGTGTGGTACACATACTGTACGAACGAGCTTAACGCCATCTACTGGGCACGATACAGACTATTATATATACAGGCCGTCTAAAAATATATCGTGAAATAAAAATGTTTCATACATTTTGTTGAGCAACATAGATGTATGGAACAGCAGTTTTTTTACACGATTTCAGTGTTCGTCCCATAGTAAAAGTTGTAGAGAATGATGAGCAGTTCATGGTTTTCGACTGTAACATGACTAAAAATTCTCGGTATATCATTAAATAAAACAGAAATTTACAAAACAGGCTTAGGAAGCAGCAAAGGGTAGACATATGCGAACAGTTATCTTGAATTTTTATGATATTAATTAAGTTTTAATTTTTTATTTTATTTTTTTTATTATGTTCACCAACAATTGTTTACACATAATTGTAACAAAAATGACATGCTCAGAATAATTGTACAGTGCAACAATTACTTATAGGTAAACACCAGATTCACAATTCAGAGAATCCAAAAGACAAGCTAACTTACATTGTAATAAGCGCTAATTATTAACACAATTGCATTGGTAACATTGTATAAAACATAAAATTGATAAAAATTAATGATACCTATTAATAAAATTGGTAAAACAGATAAAATTGACAAAATGAATAAAATTGACAAAATATATTTCATGAAATTGTGAAGATCGATAAAATAAATTAAAATATGCATGCATTTGATAAAAGTGGTATCTGATAAATTAAATGCACATACAATATGAAATAACATAAGCCGTGGTCTGTTACAAACGCCGGACGCCTGATGCCGCGTCTCTCCGCGTCATAATAATGTGTAGGTATGATGCAGGTCGGTCGGTCGATCAGATAGATTCTGATTAATACCGTCTGTCTTGTGTATTTACACTGTAAGTAGACCTGTTGAGCTTAAGTTTTCATGACTGGGCGACGAGGCGCGAGATGTTACTATATGATATTATATCTGCATCTACAGTGTCTGTATCTACAGTGCATTTCCATAATAAGCATGGTGTATTCCCGCTGTCCACAACGTCCGTGTCCCCATTAATGGGGACAAGGGGACTTGAATTCGTTGGCCGCGTACAGCGTTAGACCACGGTCTTGAGCCTCCTTTTTTAACCTTACGAGCTTACTTCAAACTATGACGAATTAAAATTTCTTCCAGATCCTCGGACGGAGAACTGGTGGTTGATGTCAGGACCAGGCCCACTGCTGACCATCCTTGCTACCTACCTCTACTTCTGCACCTCCGTCGGCCCCCGATACATGAGAGACAGAAAGCCTTACGACCTGAAGAACCCCATCATACTGTACAACGTGTCACAGATATTGATGAGCATATACCTGGTCTATGAAGTAAGTTTTTTCCTTGATCTGAAGCCATAAAAGCTTGGCCCCTAGGGCCCAATTCTCCTAAAATAAATTGTTGCCAAATGCAATTGAACCACAACCGTCAGTCAGTTTTTGTTTTCTAAAACCTTCAAAATGATTGATTTTGTTTTTTGTGTCAAACAATTTGATAGCTTTAGAAATTGAGAACTGTCTGAATGAACGGTTCGGCCTTGGTTCGATTGTGATTTATCAAGATTTATTTTAGGAGAATTAGGCCCCTGTTCTTTGTTTAGCTGTAGTATTTTCATGTCCCCAACCTTAACCTTTATTGTATGTCTACACCAGTGCGATTTCATGTTCATCTTGCGCTTTCAACTTTCAATTCCTCTTGCGTCAAGCGCATGCAATATTGATTGCTATAAG
Organism: Amphipyra tragopoginis; assembly: GCA_905220435.1. NCBI lineage: Eukaryota > Metazoa > Arthropoda > Insecta > Lepidoptera > Noctuidae > Amphipyra > Amphipyra tragopoginis. Next base: position 26,204,407 of record HG991997.1, on the reverse strand, counting down.
ACGCATGCTGCTTATCGTCTACAACGGTGAGCCTCGGTCAGTCGTCAGTCGACATACAATAGACGGATGAGCGTTCGCTAGGGGCATGCGTTTTTGTCGAACTAGTATTAAGGCATGCACTATGGCGCTTCACGCATGCTTCAGATGAAGACGCAAGATGAACATGAAAGCGCACTGGTGTAGACATAGTTTTATACTATACAAGGTTAGTCGGAAAGGGAGTACTAATCCGCCGGTCACTTAAAGTATCACTGATGATGGTTTTAAAGCAAGTGCTAAAATTTCAAATTTCGATAGTTTTTATTTTCATGTAAAATCCTTTTTATTTTAGTTTTTTCAAAAATTCTTCGTTCCTACTTTAGTTACGAGTTCAAAAAATGGAGCTTCTAATTTTTGACCCCAAATAGGACCTAAAATGTAAACACAGTTGATCATAGCTGAGGATAGATAGATTTTAACTTATTTTTTATGTAATTTTTGAACAGCTATTTCTCTTAAAATATTGACATATGAGGAAAGTGGTAGAACAAAAGTTACTCATTATTATGGGTATTTTAAAACCTTTTCAGATTAGCACCCCCTTTCTGAATAACAATATTCAGACCAAACCGTTTCATTTCATCGCTTCAACTACCAATTGACTAGAGAATGGTGCTGCAAGAATATTGTCATAATCTTCATGTTTCAACAACCTTCGACATCTACCGCAAGGCATTTGTATGCAGGAGAAGTCCGATCCTGGCCCGAACCTCTAAATTTCTGAAATTATGAGCGAATCAGAATTTGATTATCAGTTTTATTAAAGGTGAAGGAAAAACATCGTAAGAAAACCTGTATATCTGGGAGGACTTTAAATAGTTCTTCATGGTGTGTGTATTCCAACAATACCAGACAGCGTTATCGGTTACACTTCGGGGAGTGTGCGATGGAACTGCACAATTTGATTTTGCCTGGCCCTTTCCATCATCGGACTACAAGACGTACGGCAATGCGCCATCGGTACATGGTGGACATCCCACTCATATGTACAAAGCGTTTTGCGAACACTTTCATTGTTCGCACAGCTAAGGAGTGGAATTCCCTGCCGGAGTCTGTGTTTCTTGATAGCTACAACCTTGGGGTCTTTAAGTGAAGAGTGAATAGGTTACTTCTAGGCAAGCGTGCTTCACCGTCGACCACATCATCGCTTACCGTCAGGCAAGATAGTGGTCAAACGCGAGCATATCGGAAAATAAAAAGAAGGCGTGATAGACCAACATCACTTTCCTCATTCTGTTAAGGGGATTGTGCCCAGCAGTGAGACAGTAACGAGCTGAAAATGCCATATATTCTATATTTAGCAAACGGATGTTTGATCGCGGTATATTATTTACTATTTGGATCAAAATGTTACTGCCTAAACTCTTAACATCAATCTTCAATCGCCTTTTACGACACCTACAAAGACATCTAAGTACTCAATCATTAAATTACTTTAATTTAATTCCAGGGTTTAGCATCCGGATGGTGGAACGACTACAGCTTAACATGCCAGCCAGTAGATTACTCGAATAGTCCTAAGGCTCATAGAGTAAGTAACACTCTGGTTTCAATACAAACAAGATCAAGATACCACTTGTGGAAAATACTACTTCAATACTAGCTTCTCTAAAGCGCAAAACCCACTAGCCAGTTTTACTGAACAATGATATTTATTTCTGTAAATAAATCTGTTACAGACACTTTTACAAGTCAATGTAATGTTTTTTTGAAGACTAGAGTTTCGGCTTTTCTTCTCAGAGCTAGTCAGATAGGAAATGCCAGTGCCATCAGATGGCACTGGCATTCAAACTCAAATTGACTCGTGCAACCGCCTTTTAAACTGTGTACCCATCTGCTACAAGTCGATTTCTGCGAGTTTTACGAACTAAGCAAGCAATGGAGTGCAATGACTTGCGCAATAAAACTTGCTACTATATTTAGCGTTCAAAACTATAATATGTGCGATGAAGGCATCGTAATCAAGGCCTTCAAGGCAAGAAGCACCTAGACGAAAACAAAGACTGCAAGAGAACATTTAGATTAATTTTTGATTTTGAATCTATTACAGATGGCAGCAGCCGTTTGGTGGTACTTCGCAGCCAAGATCATCGAACTCCTGGACACTATTTTCTTTGTATTGAGAAAGAAAAATAGGCAGGTCACCTTCCTTCATTTGTACCATCACTTCATGATGCCTATCTGCGCTTGGATTGGCGTTAAATTCTTGCCAGGTACGTTTATTACGTGAATAATGTAAATGATCCATTATAATGGGTTTTCTTTAAAGAGAGTAATGGACACCTACTTAAATGATATGATATGATATGGATACTTAAATGATATGATATATGACTGTCCAGTCAGACCCGCTACCAACCTTGCTGACTGGTTAATCTTTTAATCACAGCATGAGCTATTCTTGTATAGCTCGTGCAAATACAAGACAAGAAGAAGTGATGAAATATATAATGATTCTTAACTTTGACCTCAGCAAAAAGAGTAAACGTTATTATTTACTTACATAATAAATCTTACCCAAAAAATAATGGTGATTCCAGGTGGACACGGAACTCTTCTCGGCGTGATCAACTCTTTCATCCACATCATAATGTACACTTACTACCTGATCTCCGGGCTAGGACCTCAGTACCAGAAGTATCTGTGGTGGAAGAAGCACCTCACTACCATGCAGCTGGTAAGTTGATGGATATACTCGACCTTACAAATAAAAAAATTAATACAATTACAACAGTGGATTAGTAAGCTGAAAATGTCGAAAACTATTACACTGTCATTTTTTGTTTTGTTAATACTTTAGAAACAGAAAGTTGATATATCCCACCAAAGAAACAAAATCAAACCGATTGATACACTGCTGTTTTATTCAATATTTTTAAGAATTCGGCTATACTGAAATTAAAATTTCATAGAAGCAAAGAACAATGACAATTAATATTCATCAACTATGTTAATTAATCTAAAAACTTGCAAATTATATGTAAACAATCTTAAGATTATTCATATACGTAAATAATTTGCTTAAATCAATATGAATATAAACTTCAAAAACATTTAATCAGCTAGTTAAGTGGTGTATCCACTGAATTACCAATATTACCTTGTAGTTACCTATGTAATTTAAGCTTCAAACCAGATTCAGGAACCGCAACAGAATTTAAAAAAGCAATGTAATCTAGAAACATTATTGATTTTGAATAGCAACATCTGCACTAAATTACGTAAATTAATCTAAAAACTTGCAAAGTAATTTAAATAATCATAAGATATTTTACTTCGGAACCGAATTAGAAAATCTTATTTTGAAACCTCTGCCCTAAAACTGTAAATCCTTCTCTATGTATGTAGTTAGTATGTAGTATGAGTGGGTTTTAAAATGAACATGTATAAGACAAAGATCATGTCAAATATCCATGTAACACCCACTCCCATGAAGATCGGAGACTCTACACTTGAAGTTGTCGACGATTATGTTTACCTAGGACAAACTGTCCAGTTAGGTAGATCCAACTTCGAGAAAAAGGTCAATCGTCGAATTCGACTCGGGTGGGCAGCGTTCGGGAAGCTACGTAATATATTTTCGTCCCAACTACCGCAGTGTCTCAAGATGAAAGTCTTTGACCAGTGCGTGTTGCCAGTGATTACATACGGCACTGAAACGTTGTCGCTCACAATGGGCCTCATAAGAAGGCTCAAAATCACCCAAAGGGCAATGAAGAGGGCTATTCTCGGAGTTACCTACCTTGCGTGATCAGAAATGATGAGACCCGCAGGAGAACCAGTGTAACCGACATAGCTCAAAGAATTGCCAAACTTAAGTGGCAGTGGGCGGGGTACATTGCTCGCAAAACGGATGGCCGATGGGTCCGAAAGGTTCTGGAGTAGAGGCGTGTACCGGAAGACGCAGCGTGGGTAGGCCAACCAAAAGTTGGACGGATGATCTGGTGAAGGTCGCGGCAATCCGCTGGATGCGAGAAGCACAGGACCGGTCGATGTGGCGATGCTTGTAGGTGGCCTATGTCCAACAGTGGACGTCTTTCGGCTGAATGATAATGACTATTTAGTTCACTTTTCACCAAGAAATCATTAAAATATTTGTTGTTCTCTTATTTCAGATCCAGTTCTGCATTATCTTCTACCACAACTTCACGGTCATGTTCAGCGACTGCAACTACCCCAAGGGCATCAACTTCCTGCTTTCCCTCAATGCTGGTCTCTTCCTTTACATGTTTGGTAACTTCTACTACTCAAACTACGTCAAGAACAAGAAGACTGTCCAAAATGTACAGGTTACTGCAAACGGAAAAGCGAAAGAGTGCTAGTAAAAAGACTTGATAATTGTGATCGTTTTAATTTAGTTAATTGAAGATAGTTTTTGACTAGCTGTTTGTTGTGTGATAGATTTATGTGTTTAAGATTTAGCAACATAAGTGCAAACGTTTTTCTACGAGTATTTGATTGGATAAGTTAATTTTTCTATTTCTTCTTCATCAATTTTTTATTATTATGATATCTTATTTTAGTCTTTTACCTCAAGCGCTTATAACTCTTATTTCTTACATTATTTTGTTGGTTTTGTTTTTTCGTTACTTATTTTGATGATAAGCAATTTTACTTTATCAATCTTTTCTTTATCTGAAACGTTATTACTTCTTAGTCAGAATACAGAATCTGTAGAATCTTAAATACATAAAATAAGTACTTAAGTAAACATTCATATAGACTTCCACCATTTGTTATATATTAATGACTGTATATATGTACAAATAGCTATAATATTTGGTTTAGGTATAATATATTATTATATCAACGGGAACTATTTGTAATTTACCCTTATTTCGACTGCTAGGATCTTTGTTGTAAAAGTTGTGTATGCTGTGAAAATATTTTTATATGTGTATGAGCAAGCGTGATGATCAATGCTCATTCCTTCCTCCAGGCCCAAAGAGGTCCACAGTAGGACAATTATAGACCGGTATTGTTATTAGTATTATAAGTGGACTACTTAAATCTAGCCGCAAGGGTTAAAATATGTAGCTTTTCTTTTCTTTTTTGTAACCTTCCTTTGTCTGTAACAATTATACAAGGTTAGTCAGAAAGGGGGTACTAATCCGAAAGGGTGTTAAAATACACCTAATAGTGAATAACTTTTGTTCTACAACTTTTCCCAAAACTCAATAGTTTAAGAGATACAGTTGTTCAAAAATCTCAAAAAAAAAAACTCTAAAATCTATCTATCCCCAGTTGTGATCAGCTGTGTTTACATTTTAGGTCATATTTGGGGTCATGAATTAGAAGCACCATTTTTTGAATTTTTAACTAAATCAGGGATGAAGAATTTTTGAAAAAACTAAAATAAAAATCATTTTATTTGGAATTTTTTTTTATCGAATTTTGAAATTTTAACACTTGCTTTCAAACCGTCATCAGCGATACTATAAGTGGGCTTCGGATTAGTACCCCCTTTCCGACTAACCTTGTATTTCCTTTGACTATCTTAATTGATACTGGCAAAGACTTTTTACTTCAACTTCTCTATGTTGCTTTTTTTTCTGTGTTGACATTTCTCATTTGTGTAAGATAGTTTGTACAACATAAAAAGGTTTTATAACGTTTTAACATAGCGTTCACCTTTTTTGTGATATAGAAAAAAAACACAGAATTTGGCCCCTTTTTACTCATATTTTGTTAAAAAATGTAGAATTGGAATAACTTGTCACTTTTCATTCCTATGCTGATGTGTTTTATGATATCTAAGATTCAATTCAATTCAAAGTCATTTATTCTCTCTTCACATTGGTTACCTTAAAATTATGAGACTGGTGCCTGAAATAGGTTTTGGAACAAAACCTGTGGGACAGGTCACCAGACCTCCCCCCCGCAGCAATAAAAAGTTTAGCAAATTGTGAGACGTAAATAATGATATAAGATTAGATCACACATACCAATAAGTTTGAGATAATTAAGTCATTAAATAAAATTTATGATTTTTATTTGTATTTTTTACTCATCGTGTTTATTTGTTATACTCTTCCAATTTGGAAAAAAAGTAGACAATCTTTTTGAGTATTTCTGCTATTAAAAATTAAGGTATCGTTTAAATCAAATCAAATTGATTTCCAATTGTATTCTACGATTGTAGCTTTTATTAGAAGAACAAGGGACTATTTAAAATAATAATCAATAACAAGAAGATTGTTTAAATTTTTTATCACATTAATTTGGGCAAGACTGTAAAATAAATCACAACTAAAATCAATTAGATAATGGTATCTCTTTTTATAAAATGTTACTAAAACGACATACAAATCTGTTTCAAACTTGTAAAGAATGAAGAATTATATATATTTTTTAAATTATGTAAATATAAATTCAATAATGTATATCAAGCACACACACAAAGACTTGTTATTTTAAGAGGATCTGAAATATATGGGTATTTTTTAAATCTATTGTTTTATTTAATTAAAATCGTTTAATATGGGTAAAAATGGTATAATATTATATGAATATCAACGTAGAATACCGCCCAATTGTAGAAATAAAGTAAAGAATTTATTGGTGAAAACAAACAAAAAATGTATAGATATAATTCCGAACTTGGGTAAGTAAACTTTGAATTAAAACAGAACAATTTTTTCTTGTGTCAGGAACATGAACAATGGAAATTACACTCTGGAGCAATGAATCTGTCCGAGTCACCAAAATAAACCTTAATATCTTGGAAACTAAGAAGTATTTAATAGTAGCAGTAATTAGTAATTCATTTGGATATGATGGATTGGTCAAAGTATACGTTTCTACAATAAAATTCCAAGCAATAATCTAGACTTAAAGGTACAAGTCCGAGACGGGCTGCAAACTGCAGACTGCATCCGCAGACCGCAACTCGCCGTCCGAAAAACACCTTTAAGATCCACATCTTAAAGGTAGTATTCCAACGGCGACCGCAAACTGCAACCGCAGATGGCAGCAGCAAACAAGCGACACTACTGGTTCATACAAACCAATGTGACTTGCGGCCTGCGGTTGCAGTCTACAATTTGCAGCCCTTGTACCTTAAGTCTCAATAATAATTTAAGACCTTTTTAAAGCAAAAACTTTGCGATAAGGGTTTCTATTAAGTTAAACATTATTTGGACGATAAAAATGCTTCGAATTGAGCCGCTCGCTCGTACTCGTATCACAAAAACAACATTGAAATAATTGGTTTTCTTTTGTCATTATTAGAATTATTATTGAATTAGTATTTTTACTTTGAAATTTTGTCGATTATTCATTTAACACACATAATTATTATAATTTACATTTTTAAACATTTCTATAAAATAACAAAAAACATGTAAAATATATAAAATAGTAGCCCACCGGGATCGGGAACAGGGTCCAAGCTGCCGGTGGTCAGGGCTTCAGAGAGAGGAACTTCCTGACAATACGCACCGTGTGAGTACCGCTTTCTGTATCAAGCCCTTAATCCATCCACCTAACGAAAGCCTCATGAGATGTTGGTCGAGGCTCTTGGCCGTAACGACTATCGGCACAACGACTGCTGAGTCGATCTCCCACATGTCGACAACCTCGTGTACCAAGTCCTTCTCGGCTTTCATGAGATTCTTTGAGAGATTTTTTAATTACTAATACTTATGTAGTTTTTTTTATTAAATTGTGAATATGAGTACCATGTAGGCTAGCTTTATACACGAATTTTTTAGTTAGTTTGTGACCTACGCAAATGTCCGTCTGATTGGTGGCGACGTGCGTCGGGTCGTTGAGCTCTGTAAAATAAGTTTGAGTCATTACACGATGGCTCATGCATGCGTGCCGTCAGTTGGGCCAGGTCAATTCAAACCTGCTATGACTCTTTCCTCAAAAGTCCATTCCAGACGTTGCCCTACATTGCTACACTCGCATGGTTTTATACCACATTGTCTGGACTTTAAAAGAGACCTTGACCTCTGAGTTTGTTTCGGCTTTTCTTCTCAGACCTCGTCAGGTAAGAAATGCCAGCGCCAGCTAGTCTTAAAAAAACAATGCATTGACTTATAAAAGTATCTGTAACAGATTTATTTACAGAAACAAAACATTTATCATTTTATAATTTATTGAAATAAAAACTATTTTATAGGCGATTTAAGACTACTGAAATAAAATTAATATCATCTGCCTAGCCTTTTCCCAACTATGTTGGGGTCGGCTTCCAGTCGAACCGGATGCAGCTGAATATCAGTATTTTACATAGAGCGACTACCTATCAGACCTCCACAACCCAGTAACTGGGTAATACGATACTCTTGGTAAGACTGGTTGTCAGACTTTCTGGCTTCTGACTAACAGTAACGACTGTCAAAGATCGACAAATGACAGCCGGGACCAACGGCTTTACGTGCTTTCCGAGGCACGGAGGAAACTCGCTATGGTAAATGGTCACCCATCCACAGACCAACCTCGGCAAGCGTGGCTTAACTCGGAAGATCGGTCTATGCGGCTGTAATTATTTAGCCACGAGCTCCTCTGAACTAAAAACACTGAAATAAAATTAATAAAACCTCTTAAATAGTGTATAACATATTTTTTATTTTAATAAGCTAGCATTCTTAGTTTCCGAGATATTAAAGGTTTATGTTGGTGACCCAAATTCATTGCACCCGAGTATAGATATAATATTAGCAGTTAGTTTTGCGTTTTTTGTTTCTACTAGATCAAATTTTATTTAACTTAAAGAAGAAACTAATCCTCAATTTCAATACGAAATCGTTTACGAATCATTACTTAAGCCTCGTCCCCACTAGGAACATTTGTCGAGCGACATGTGTTCCCGGTGACATCGGGCGACGTGGGGCGATGTAGGGCGACATCGCCCGATGTCTCCGGGGACACATGTCGCTCGACAAATGTTCCTAGTGGGGACGAGGCTTTCAAATGACAATGACACTAAAAGAAGTTTAAAGACTGTATAGCAACTAAATTATTTATTCGCAGATGGTTAGGCGTATTATAAATAAGTTGTTTATACTTTTTAATGAATTCGATTAGAACAATTCATTTTTTTTCGTATGTACATAGGTACATAGCGACTTTGTTTTATACTATGTACATAATATAAAACAAAGTCGCTTCCCGCTGTCTGTCCCTATGTATGCTTAGATCTTAAAACTAAGCAACGGATTTTGATGCGGATTTTTTAATAGATAGAGTGATTCAAGAGGAAGGTTTATATGTATGTATAATACATTGCACTCGGGCGAAGCCGGGGCGGGTCGCTAGTATCACATAAAGCTATATTTTTTTCATTTTACTGATTTTGTTGTAGCTCTTACATGATCATCTTAAATTACCTAATGAATTCAACTTTATTTCTTGGTTATTATAATATAAAACAGCTCCTGATCATTTTAATATTATTTTCGCTTTGATATAAAAAAACTTAGGCGATAATTTAATTTTAATACATATAACATACATAATTAGCCCATGGCCATCCCTCTAGTAGGTAGGCACCTCTTCTCAGAATGAGAAGGGTTTTAGCTTAGTATACCACTCTGGCCAGGGGGCCTACTCCCTAAGTCCGTCAACGAAGTTAGTCGCTCGTCCGAAAGTAGCCCGAAACGTAGGAGTGAACAAAACAAGTGTCAAGTTCAACTTTACGGACGGGCTAAAACACATCGGTAGTAGGGACAACTGTCAAATCGTATTGACATTCATTCTTAGTTCGGGCCCCGAAATAATCGTATGTCCGTAGGTGATAGGGAGTAGGAAACGCTGGTAACTAAGGCCGAAACCACGGACTTCGTGCTTAGGGAGTAGACCCCCAGGGTTGGCGGACTACACATACTGAGATCTTTTTATAAGCCCTCTCAAGTTTACCTGTTTTCTTTCAATGATTTCCTCCACTGTTAACGGTGATAATATAATCAAAATCTGATTTGCACATGGATTCGAAAAGTCAGAGATGAGGGCCGGGTTCAACTGTTATCGGTAGCAGGTAGCACTGAACAATGTTGACAAAGGAAGGTAGTCATCGATATGGATCAACGCACCCGATGTTATTAAGGCGACGGTTATTCGACGAAGCGGGAGCATTCGGTGCTGAACATCTGAAGAAGTCTTACCTTTTATATCTTATTATAACTTAACGACCACAACTCTCAAAGGGACTAAACCAGCTGGGAAGACGGTATTAATTTAAACTCGGGACTGAGTATTTAACTTTTAATAAGTAGGGTCAAGTGTTGTACCTATGGACGGCTTTACCTATGGACACTACCAATATTTCAAAAACCAAACGTCGTAAATTCGTAGTTAGAACGCATTCGTAAACTTTTTTTGACGAATGGCAACACTGACTAACTGTCACTAAGCTGTCAGTGATAAATCTGTTGTTATGTGCTGTTAAACATTTTTATTTGAAAAAGTAAGTTTTTTTGTACATTTTCAAGGTGTTTTTCTGTGAGATAACTTAAACTGGAAGTATAATTGTAGATGATTTACAGAACTTCGTTGTTTTTCATTGAAATAAGGACCATTCTGCGATTCTGTTAATGCTCTTTAAAAAGATTAACCTTTTCTAGGTTATGTCTTAATATATGTACCTGTGGACGGGGGAATGAATGTACCTGTGGACTGTCCCTAAGTACATAATATCGGTTGCACCTGTGGACAGTAATTTACACAGACAAATTACTACATTTGTTTTGTTTTTTTTTCAGTGCCTCGTAGTAAAACCGGAGTGAAACGGGATAAAATATGTCCAGACACTCTCTCCGAAGCAGTTATAGAAGTCAAAAGTGGATGTTTAGATCGTAGGGTGTCTGAAAAATACAAAATACCAAAATATACCATTTTGAAATATTTTCAACTCAACAAATATTATCATGAGATCATTATCTCAATGAAAAAACTATAGATTAATTATTAGATAGATTTATCGTTATATTATTGAAGAATGACGTAAAAAAGGTGTTTCAAGAGCATGAAGAAATTATGTTACGTGAATATTTAGAAAAAGCAGCCTACATGCCTATGGGTCTAGATTCCAAACAAGTCCGGGAACTTGTCTACCAGTTTTCTGTGCAAAAAATAAATAAAATACTCTTAAAAGCTGGCATCAATACAAAATGGCTGGTATAGGATGGTTTCGATGTTATCGACAACGTTTTCCAGAATTATCGCTACGAAAACCTGTTTTTTTTTTGCAATATTAAATGCTTGTCTACAGGTACATTACCGTCCATAAGTATATTTGTGCTGTCCATAGGTACATTTGTACGTTGTACCTAGGGACAAAATAAGGGTTTTTGAAAATCTTTAATTTTCTGAGCAATTATTTCCGCCATCGCATTGGAGACTGATAATTATTAAGAGTTGATTAGTTACGAAGCCGTACGATAAATAATTTAATGATAAAAGTATCAGGTTTTTTTAAAAAAAATACTTTTTTGTCAAATTCTGGAAATCGTCCACGGGTAGAGCACATACCCCTAGAACAGAACTAAAACTATACACGTACACGGTTTATTAATATTGAAATAGCAATACTTATTAACTTAATAATATTCTATCAATCTCTCCGACCACGGTCCGGGCGCGAATCACCCCGCGCAACCAACGTACCAAAAACGTTTTTTCGGTTCTGGCGGACCAATCAAGCCCTCCGATTGGCTCACGTAATGTCAGTCACATCGTCCGCTCGTAGAGCGATCTATTTCCCCGCCATTACTACTACCAATCAAAATTAGGGAGTATTCCCGTTATCCCCATTGCCCGTGTCCCCATTAATGGGGACAGCGGGATTTGAATAAAATAATCAAAAATTGTTCCCGTTGTCCCCATTGCTCTATCCCCATTGATGGGGATAGCGGGATTTGAATAAAATAATCAAAAACTGTTCCCGTTATCCCCATTGCTTTGTATTATACCTACATGTACAATGAGTAAAACGAACCTAAGTAAAAGTATCAAAAATAATAATCAGAACATCAAACTAAATTTACCAGATAACTATTTGTGACTTTCTAAGGAAAGCACCGGTGCTGCGATGTCGTTATAAAAGCACTGGTAACATTATTTATATTTTGCGAAACTCTCATTGGATCGTTCCAAAGTCTATTTAAAATAACGGTTTGATTCGTTTTGAAGTGAGTTGAACGTGGTGAATGGTAACGTTTTGTTTATAAATTAAAACGTAAGTATCAAAATATGGGGTATTCCACTAAACGCACCAACGATGGAACAGAGAGAAGAGCATGAAAGAATACGTATTAAATGATATCGATAGACGTTTTAAAATTAACTTTCCTAAAACTACCAGGAAAGCAGAAATGAACTGGAGCTAGGTGCTTAAGCAACATACTACTTAGCTCAATAATGTTAAAAATACAGGTTTTGAAATTGAATCATTTCTTGTTTTGAAAAGTACCAGGGTGACAGAAATGAACAAAAAACATGCGCCTAAACGATCTCACTAAGTTGTGCACCAACGATTAAACACAAAGACGAAAATAAAGTATTCTTTACTATTCACTATATCGATAGAAGTCTAAATTAAAACTGTCCTATAACTTTTATGTCCTATACCTATTACCTATAACTACCAGGAAAACAGAAATGAACTGGAAGTAGCTGCTTATGCGATACTACTTAGCTCACTAATGGTTGAAGTACACGTATTTACTTAGGTTCGTTTTACTCACAAACTATAGTATTGTACATGTAGGTATAATACAAAGCAATGGGGATAGCGGGAACAGTTTTTGATTATTTTATTCAAATCCCGCTGTCCCCATCAATGGGGATAGAGCAATGGGGACAACGGGAACAATTTTTGATTATTTTATTCAAATCCCGCTGTCCCCATTAATGGGGACACGGGCAATGGGGATAACGGGAATACTCCAAAATTAGTCAAGTGTTGACACTTCAATTTTAAATTTCGATTACAAAACAGTCTTTTGACATTACTGAGAGCATATTTTATATTATTTTATTTATATAAAACAATAACTGTAAGGAATGAAATCCTTATAACAATTATTATTTTTAAAATATAAACGATTACTTGTATTAAAATAACAAAACCTAACATATTAAAATAATAAAACCTAACAATCTGACTAGCTTATCCTTATTTTATGATCTTGTAATAATTGTGTAAAGTATTATATTGTGATCTAGTTCATGTTACTAACACTAACCCAAATACAAGTACTCTCAGTGGTGGAGAGTCTAATATTTACCTTGCTCGCAATCCTGAATTACTGATATTAGCTGTAACTGTAATGATAGAATCACCCCTGAACGATTATTATCATTATGTCTTTTACACAACTTTGCAAGGTTTTTAATACTTTTTAAATTTAATAATATTAAGGAAAGCGTTAAACAATATCACTAAACTAATAAAGATATTTCACTACACACAAAACTAAAATAATTAGATACTGTAATTCAGCACTAACACGGAAATAAAAATGTCAAGGTTCTATATTACGCAATTGATAGTTATCCATACAATGTACAAACCCCTTTTAATTAAATTGGTAACTGTCAGTGAATAAACAATTTAAATAATGAATGACAGCATTTTTTTTGACATTCTATTGTACATAGGTACAATAATTATAATCAGTTCTAGTGTAGTCTAGCTATTTTGGTCGTACCCAAAAAGTGGACGGTGTCAAAGTCAAATTATTCAGTACATAGGTTGTTTTTCAAAGTCAAACTCAAGACTCGTTTATTCAATTTAGGCTAGAATTACTTAGTTGTTTTTGAGCGTCAATTTTGCATAAAGGTCATGGCACACTATACCGGCACCGCAACGGCACCGCTCCAACCCAGCAATTGACTTGTCATTCAAATTAGAGCATTAAATCATGTGTCGTATAACATATTTCATAATTTCAATATGAAAAAGCCAACGGCGAGCATTCAGCGCGCTTGCTGCGTGAGGCGCCGCTGACGAGCGCGTTCCGCACTCTCAACCTCATTGCCGATGACGACGATATATTCTGTTGTGCTTTGGGTGAATTTGAAAGGATAGCTACCTATAGAATTTGTTATGGTACAAACAGTGATACTATTTAATTGTTAAGTGTGCTACCTTATCGCATTGGGTCTAGCCTGTAAGGATATTTGTACGTTTGGAGTAAATATATAAACTCGGAGCCCGCACGCTGTGAGCGAGCGGACCGCGTGCTTACTGCGCGCCGACTCCGAGTCGCCAGCGAAACAACGTCGTTACGCCGTCGCCCGCGCTCCTTTCACAAATGCCAAGTAACTACTGTGCTTGCGGTGACAGCAGGCTTGCGCCTCGCGGCCGGTGCGCGGACTGCGAGCTTGCACGTCGTGGACAACGCGTAGTTAGCGCGCTGGCGGCTAGCCGTAGAATAAATTCGAGGCGACGCCGTGCTGCAGCTGTGCAGTTGCGGTGTCGGTATAATGTGCCATGACCTTAAGACAGCCCTCAAAAATGCCCACCCTTCACCGCTTCCTAATGTTTATGCTGTGAAGAAAATCTTTTAAATAAAACATCAGTTCAGATGAGATCCAAGCTTCTTCATCTTCCAAGATCTAATTTACACTAGACAGGCAATGTCGATCACAATATTCGACTGTGAGATGGTATGGCTGTGTCTCGCTTCAACTCAGAAAGTATGTTGGCAGTAAAGACAACTGGCCCTACCATTAGCACTAATGAAGCTGACATTGCAGAACTAACAATTCAACTACTGCGGATCCCTCACGAAATCGACAAAATTGAAAGTAAAAGAATTGAATAGATGTAGGGACCCCACAGTTCGCCAAAACCGATATTGAATCCTATTAATGTACTATTTTAGTGACCGGACACTCGTAGACCTTTTAGCAAGTCATTTAAATGTTTAATTAGATACAAAGAACTCATTGAAAGAGCCTAATAAAACTAAATGAGCGATGATTTCATAGTTTAGTTTTAATTTGGGTCTCATTCGTTAGACTTGGTTCATTTCTCTTTAAAAGAATTGAAAATTGTACAATAAATAGTGTTTCGATATTTTTTGAAGTATTTTGGGTCAAGATGGCGCTTCTCATAGGGAAAATGTGGGACTCTTACAATTATGTATTTAATGATTTGACCGGTAAGTTAAGAAAATGTTTACCTATATTTTGTCTTTAACTGCTCAACTGAAGTGTACGACAAGCTGCAACTCTCAATTAATGCAAAGAAAATATGCCAGTATTCTTGTGTAACAACAATATCGTTTTAATTTGAAATGATTACTGTGAATAATCATTCAATCAATCACGTTCATTAAAAACTACCGAAGATGAAAATCATTAATAATTAGGAAATACAACAATCATTTCATCTTCGTCACCTTATCTCAATTTGAGTTGGGCGCAGTGTGACTTTTTCTTCTATACATCTGTCTCTATCAGCCGTCAATTTAGTGATAACTTCCATTCTAGCCATATCGTCTGTCACACAATCCATACATATTTTCTTTGGTTTACCCCTTTTCTTATCAGCCATCCACTTCGAAACTTAAAACTTTTCTCGTTACATTCTCCTCATTCCTCAGCTTAACATGTCCAAACCATGCCAATCGGTCGCTACTCAGGCTTTTTGTCACCAGCAATAATATCAAACCCCTAATTATTATCATTCCTAATCCTATCCATTCTCGCTACACCACACATTCCTCTTAACATTCTCATCTCGGCTGCATGCAATAACTTCCTTTCATTTGATCCCTTTTTGGGATCAATATTCGAATCTTTATACCAGCGGTGTGATTCTTTAAGCAAACTGCAATGATGTTTTGCCAGTTAATCTTTAGAGAAGTCAGTATTAAGTTAGGAACAGGTTGAACTAGATCTTGAGAAAGACAACACATTTGAATTGTATAGTGCTTGTATTAAAATTAACCCTGATAGAACTTTTTCCACGTGTGTTGGTAAAAATATAGCAGCTAATTAGAATATACAACATGTAACAGAAGTCCAAAATAATACTATAAGGCGTATGGGGTACTCTACAAATAATCATTGGGCATAGGTGTTGGAACCGAAACCCTAACAGAAGTTGAGTAAACCACAGCGATAGTTCTCACCAAAAACATTCAAACACAGCCCTAAAACTCAGTTGGAAAGGTGCATGAATAAACACAAACACGATTAAATAAAATTAAACGTAATGTTTACCTACTAAACTTGAAATAATTATTGTCTTGTGATTAATGATGGCTGAAATAGTTTAAAAAAAATGCTTCTTTGTATTCAAAAATGTTACAGGTGATTCTCTACTTGATATAGATACATGTCCTACAGTATTATTTTGAACTTTTGAACTATGTATTTCTAGAATTATTTTTTGGGACACATTTTGTTTGTTTTTATCCCGCACCCATCAAGATGGAAGATTCGACAAACTCGTGATGTATCGGCATGGTGCATGCTATGCACTATCTACTCATCATCATCTGCCTAGCCTTTTCCCAACTAGGTATGTTGGGGTCTGCTTCCAGTCGAACCGGATGCAGCTGAATATCAGTATTTTACATGGAGCGACTGCCTATCAGACCTCCACAACCCAGTAACTGGGTAATACGATACTCTTGGTAAGACCGGTTTTCAGACTTTCTGGCTTCTGACCAACAGTAACGACTGTCAAAGATCTACAAATGACAGCCGGGACCAACGGCTTTACGTGCTTTCCGAGGCACGGAGGAAACTCGCTATGGTAAATGGTCACCCATCCACAGACCAACCTCGGTAAGCGTGCCTTAACCTGGAAGATCGGTCTTTGCGGCTGTAATTATTTAGCCACGAGCTCCTCTTCATCTACAGATGATGACTCATCATAAATGCTGCATCTGTCATCCCCGATCATCTTTATCTTCCTGCCCTTATCCCATGTTACTTGGGGGCATCACAACACGTTTTCTTCTTCCATTCCGTCCTGTCAAGTGTCATGATATCTCTGACTCCCTTCTCTTTCATATCATTCTTCACACAATCCATCCATCTTTTCTTTGGCCGCCCTCTTTTCCTCTCCATCCATCCACATTTATATTCATAACTATTTTATCTCTATCATCACCAATACGAAAATTTATCCTTTTTTCACCGCTTACCTTTTTCGGTTTCATGTAATACGTCATCGATCGGACGCGATACGTATTGTTATCGGTAGCGGGTAGCACTGGGCAATGTTGACAAGAGAGGGTGGTCGTCGATGTGGATCGGCCCACCCGAGGTTATAAAGGCGGTGGTCATTCGACGAAGCGAGAGCATTCCGTGTTGAACAGCTGAAGAAGTCTGACCTTTTATATCTGATTAGCTTGTCCTTATTTTATGATCTTGTAATAATTGTGTAAAGTAATATACTGTGATCTAGTTAATGTTACTAATATTAACCCAAATACAAGTACTCTCAGTGGTGGAGAGTCTATGTTGGTTTTATTTACTGTGTTTACCTTGCTCGCAATCCTGACATACCGATATTAGCTAAAACTGTAATGATAGAATCACCCCTGAACGATTATATTGTTGTGTCAATTACATCAGAAGTGGAACAAGAAAAAACCAGTCCACATTATGATTGTATACCCACATGTAAATATTTTTGAAAAGTTAAATCCCCTATAGACGGACTGACAAAAACTTGATATTACAATGGTGAGAAGTGTGAGAATGAGAAAATGTGATAAATCCGGTGAGTCACAACCATTTTATTATGTGTGAAGGAATTTTGATGAAGGAAATATAATATGAGAGGTTATTTATTCGTGTAAAATAAATATTAAATGATATCTTTGCTTATTCATGTAAAATAAAAGAGATGTTATCTGTATTTATCCGTGTAAAATAAATGAGATGATATCTGTGTTTATTAGTATAAAATAAATATGATGGTATCTGTATTTATTCGTGGAAAATAAATACGGCATCTGTATTTATTCGTGTAGGAAAATACATTGCAAGTCGTATTAGAGTTTGTGGTGAGATGCAACCAGGGTTGATCTTTGGCACCGCCCGGTTTGGCCAGCCGGGGTTGGCCAAAGGCTTCGCCTGGGGAAAACTGAAACTCTAACGTGACGAAGCAATTGTTATAGGGCTGGAACCAAGGCGGGATATGCCATGATATGGCTAGATCCAAGGCGGGTGATGCCATGTTGATAAAGCAGGATCCCAGGCGGGTGATGCCAAATGAGTTGGCTAAATCCAAGGCGGGTGATGCTATTAATTGATAAATGAAAATGCAGTGAAAATGAGATTCTGTTTTGAATTAATGTTTTGAAAAAGTTTTGAAAATATTGATATTTGTTTTTTATTCGTTTTGTTATAATTCTTGTTGTAGAATGGTACAAAATAGTTTATTGAAATTAAAAAGTAGTTTGTTATTATTACTTATGGTTTAAAATGTATTTTTTGTAGACGAAAACAGGAAATTGTATTTATTATTGACGATAATTATTATGATGACTTCCGTTAAAGATTAATTTGTCAAATTCATTTTTAAATAAGAAATAATTTGACTTATTTTCGTTAAAGAAGTGTATAATATGTATTGTATTGTTGTAAAAAGGTTGTATTATTAGCGCATTATAGAAATATTATGTTTACAACATCATGTCAGTTTTGTAATATGAGTTTGTGAATAATTGAGATATTATTTTGATCCTGAAAAGTTTTAAAGGTTGATACTTAAGTATTATGATTTTGGGAATAATTGAGATAATATTTTAAGTGTTTATAATTATGTACTATGATACTGTGAATAATGATTAAAGATTTAAAGATATTTAACCATGAAACATTTAGGATGTTTGTTTTCTGATTTTGTGAAGAATTGAGATATTTAAGAATGTAGGATTTTGTGAATAATAATGAGATAATGAATCGTGAATTATTTTAATCGTTGTTATGTACTATGAGTTTATGAATAATGAGATATTTAATCTTGAAATATTTTAAGTGTTTAACGTACTATGAGTTTGAAGTGTTTATATGCTGGTACAATGAATTGTGAATAATTGAGATATATAATCATGGAATATTTTAAGTGTTAATGTACTATGAGTTTGTAAATTATTGAGATATTATGTTCTGATTTTGTGAATAATTATGAGATTTTTACGAATGAAATATTTTAAGTGTTTATGTATTATGGCTTTGTGAATCGTTGAAATATTTAACCAAGAAATATTTTAAGTGTGTATTATGAATTTGTGAAAAACTATAATGAGATATTTAGCCCTGAAAAATATTGTAAATGTATTTAAATGATTTTATGAATTTGTGTATGATGAGATTGTGTGTTTATGTACCTATTATGATTTATTGAATAACTAAAATTTGATGTTTAACCAAAGTAGAACTGTCTAATAGGCATCTGAGATAGTATTTTATGAAAATGTGAAAATGTTGGAAATCTAATGTGTGGATGTTTGTAAGATGTTGATACGAGAAGTTATGAACGAATATAGAACTAGGTTGATACTGAATGAATATCAACTAGTTTAAGTCATGGGTGATGAGCTTGTTGGCCGTCGATGGGATAACAAGCTCTAACCGATTCAAACATTCTTTGGATGCTCTTCATTTTACTTTGGTCAAAGACATGAGTAACATGACGAGGTCAAAGATGAGTGATCAGGTGTGGCCGAGATGTGTACTGTATTATTTGTTTCTGTTTAAGGTCCAGAGGTGTCACTGAAGTCAGGCCTTGATGTACAATCTTGACGATGGGGTTGATGGTGCGTCAACCACCAACCACCAACACACGAGGACGTGTGTTTTGCAGGAGGGCCGTGTTATCGGTAGCGGGTAGCACTGGGCAATGTTGACAAGAGAGGGTGGTCGTCGATGTGGATCGGCCCACCCGAGGTTATAAAGGCGGTGGTCATTCGACGAAGCGAGAGCATTCCGTGTTGAACAGCTGAAGAAGTCTGACCTTTTATATCTGATTAGCTTGTCCTTATTTTATGATCTTGTAATAATTGTGTAAAGTAATATACTGTGATCTAGTTAATGTTACTAATATTAACCCAAATACAAGTACTCTCAGTGGTGGAGAGTCTATGTTGGTTTTATTTACTGTGTTTACCTTGCTCGCAATCCTGACATACCGATATTAGCTAAAACTGTAATGATAGAATCACCCCTGAACGATTATATTGTTGTGTCAATTACAGTATCCTAAAAGAATTGAGATCAACGTATCAAATAGAATTCAAACTTAACCTAAAACTGACCTTAACATACTATTATTATGTGACCTAGTGAGACAGTAGGTGCTACTACTAATAATAAATTAGAGCGAACAATGTTCGCCACACTAGGATTTCGTCTGTATCGTGGGTGACAAACGCCCAGCGATGCGAGCACGGATCTTTTATCGAGTCGATTAAAGAAATGTATCTATGCTAAACGTCAAATTTGACATAAGATAAGACGGCAGACCCGAAAGAAACAACAATCTAGGCCATACAGATTTTTGTTCCGTGTGGAAATCGAACCCACGACCCGTAGCGCAGAAGTCAATTGCTCAGCCACTACACCAAACGTGTCGTCAAATTCTAGTTTGTATTTACATACTACTTTTATAATTTATGTAATTTAAAGTTACTCATCGATTTAACGTAAACATGGTTGTATCGCACTGTTCTCTGTACTAGTGATAGGTATATCACGGCAGGATATACCGTATATACCGCAGGATATACAGGACATATCCTCATCGTTGTTAACCACTAAATAGGTCTAGAAAGCATTAAAAGGTGGGCCTATAAGAAAACGTAACTTCTTTAGATACTATCCTCCGGTTTCTGGATTGAGAATCTTACGAGTACCTCCGGTTTCTAAATTGAGAATTCGGGATAAGCAAAGTATGGAGTTGTCAAAAAAATGACGGATTTGAAAGCATTATTTTTTGACAACTTTGCACTCAAATATTACTTAAGTATTTGCTTATCTCGAATTCTCAAATCAGAAACCGGAGGAAAGACTATGCAGTACATAAGTAACATTTGAGTACGGAGTTGTCGAAAAAGTTACGGATTTCAAATCATGATTTTGACAACTCCGTGCTGAAATACTACTTAAGTATTGCTTATCCCGAATCATCAATGCAGAAACCGGAGGTATGACCTTTTGATGAGTAATAAATCGTTACAGATCCTCGCACAAAAGACTGGTTGCTGGTATCAGGACCAGGCCCATTGTTTATCATCATTGCTATCTACGTTCACTTCTGCACCTCTGTTGGCCCTCGATACATGAAGAACAGACAGCCTTACAACCTGAAAAACACAATCATACTGTACAACGTGTCACAGATATTGATGAGCACATACCTCGTCTATGAAGTAAGTTTATGTTTTGTTGAGACGCTTTGACCGTTTTTTTTTTTTCGTGTGAAAATCCTCATGGATGCCCTTCGCCCAGGGAAGGCGAAGGGGTATGCCGGACTCTTACCGGCTAAAAACCCACGGTGTTCCTTCTTCTGACCCTGGGCCGGGGTCGCGGGATTCGCAGCTGCATGCACCGCAACCCCGGCAGGCCTCGGTCCGCCAGTCCCTGGCGGACCTCTCCTTCTGTGGGGCCTAGCCCCACTTCCTCCTGAGAGGCGCGCACGGAACACTGCGCGCCGCCTTCTCGGGCCTGTTACTGGTCGGGCGACGGGTCCCCTAACCCGCTGCCCGCAGGCCACACACTACGGTGGCCGGAGATCGTCGCGCGCCGACCGGCGCCCGGTGCGTCTGGCGCGGGAAGGGAGAGTGGCAGCTGCCTCTCTCTCCCTCTCCGCTCCCTCCTTGGTCGCCATCACCTCCTCGCAGAAGGAGGGGACAGCTTCCCACGCACTCTCGCTCCCGACCATGGACAGAACCACGGCCGGAAGCGAGAGGTCACCACCGACCGCCGCGACTAGTTCGCGGCGTGGCGTCGCCCACGCAGGGTCGCTTTGACCCTAGTCGTACTTACGCGCAGACAGGGTCTAAGGCGTGAATTACATAGAAGCGGCATAAGGTGCAGCAGGCGCGGCACAAGCGCGTCGCTTTCTTACATTTTGTCGTGCCGCTTCAAATCTATTTCGTACAAAATGTATGAAAGCGACGCGCCTGCGCCGCGCCTGCACCTTACGCTGCCTCTATGTAATTCAGGCCTTAGATAGAGCATACGAATCCTAGTTACAGAGATAAAGAGGTATTCCCCTATACCCCTCTGGCTCTCACATACCCACGACGTAACACAAACTGCTTGGCGCCCGACTTTAATACGAGTGTGGTAGGTAGCCAGGTGGACCATATAGATTCTACCACCAAGCATGCTGGGTTATGTTGAATCTTCTACTACGCGTTTATTCCCAGCATGCGGTGAGGAAGTTTTATATTCCAGCCCAACCCCACACGGGATAAAATTATTACAGTGTAACCTTCGCTTCTACACTAATATTCATATTTATCAGCCTGTTAAGATCCAAAATAACATTGGACTTCCTCAGAAACCAAAACGATTAAAGGTTGTGAGGGAATGTTGCCAGAATCACCACTCCCGTGGTTGACGACCGCAGTATTGTTTAGAACGCCTGAGAATGCTGCTCTCTTGACAAATCCTTTAGTTACCTTATACTGGCCGCGTGAGGGAGAGGCAAACCTCACGTCCCAGCCGCCGCAGCATAAAAAGACGCCCCGGGCGTCGAGAGTCGCAGGTCGATTTTCGGCCTGCGGACGGCGAGCGTTGGATGGTTCGCTGTCCGATCAGATCCAGGCCTGTTCGACGGCGCGTTGTGTTCCACGCGCGCCTCAAAGAGATGTTAGCATAGTAGACGGGGCCCCCTAGGGCCAGTGCCTGCCAGGGTTGCGGAGTTTATTCGAAAGAGTTACCGCGGCCCTGGAACGCAAAGGGCATTCGGAGGAACACGGATGGGTTTTAGTCAGTAAGAGTCAGACACTCCCTTCCGCTCCGCCCAGAGCGGAAGAAGTCATTTGATGATATCCCAAGCTTAAAAAAAACAAAAGTTTTCTACTACTACAAGTCTTTAAGGGCTATCGATAGCTATCGTCGAAAACTAAAAGGCAGGATTAAAAGGCCAATGCAAACTATTGGCATGTTTTACTTTTTTCCTTTCGCCAGAAATGAAACCTAGGTTATATGTTAGAGGACAATACGAGAAATCAATAGCAAAAAGAACCAGGTCTATCAACCGTAACCGAACGAAGATAGCCAGAGAAGTATTGCTAGTATCTTTTTGTCAGGCGTTACCCGCGTTACCTATTTTTCTTACATTATAATTAAATGAAAATACAATCATACGTGATATTTTCAGGTTTCCTTTGATAAAATAGATTAAGTTGATTGTTGCTGTTACATTTTTTTCGCACTGGCAGTTTTTTTATCACTAAAACTAGTAAAAAAACTGATAAACGTATCGAATCGATACGCGTTAGTGAGTATACGTAACAGTGAAGCCACACTGCTCCGTTGCGTTGCGTTGCGACGTCGCAGCGCTAGATTTGGACCAATGAGATGTCGCAGGGCAACATTTGGAATCTCTAGGTTGGTCCAAATCTAGTGCTGCGACGTCGCAACGCAACGCAACGGAGCAGTGTGGCTTCACGGTTAGGGCGAGGCCCCACTAAAGCGTTGCGCTGCGTTGCGACGTCGCAGCGCTAGATTTGGATCAATCTATAGATTCCAAATGTAGCGCTGCGACGTCTCATTGGTCCAAATCTAGCGCTGCGACGTCGCAACGCAACGCACTAGTGGGGCCTCGCCCTTAGTGTTGCGATAGCAATTTTTAACGTTGCACGCAATAAGTAAGTATCGCTAACCCAATCACGGGCGTACAGTGGTTGACAGGAGTCGATGATCGCTATTGCAACACTATTTAACGCGTATCCACTATAGGATAGGTCTTCTGGGTTACTTTTCTAAATTGTACTATGGAATATTCTTACAAAAACGAAATTACATAAACATAACTTCACGCCTTCTTCCCCGAAGGGTTGGCAGAGGTGTATAGTACACCCACGTTTCGCCGTTATGTTTAAGTCCCATGTAATAGGGGGCGAGCCTATTGTCATCAACCGGGCACAAATCCAGACTCCAAGCTGCTACTGAGAAATTCCACACGGATAAACCCAATAACACTTTGCCCGACCTGGGGATCGAACCCAAGACCCCACGCTCAGCAGTCGCGCTTGCGACCGCTAGACCAACGAGGCAGTCACAAAAAAAGAAATTATACAACCATAAAAACCGAAACCAAAACTATTTATTAAATAATTAGTAGGTACTTCTAGTTTTACAAAAATCTTTGCCTTACCTTATCATAGAACAATTACATGCTACTAAATTCTTATAGATAAAGTTAATTAATCGTAATCAGTACTCGTCTCTCTTTCCACATCATGTCTTATTATGAAATCCAGAAATTGAGCTGGAGGACCTAAGTTTTGTTGATGTCTACCCCACGCCATATACCATAATACAGACATGACGTGGCTACAACAACCTGTGTTCTCTTCCCAGAAATACAGGAACAGTAATGTCCTTTTATTGCTGCTACGCCATCATTAAGCCCTTCTATCAAGAAGATCTAGAAAGAATATTTAAGATAATAATGTGGAAGCGGGGGACGCGGTATGACTCATTAGAGTTGCCAGTAGGTAGTATTTAACATTGGGAAACTTAAAATATCACACACGGAGTATTTTTATTTAAGAAAAATAACGCCTGATAAAAAACAATAGCAATCTACTAAACACTCTCTAACTTGGTTTTGTTACGGTTAGTAGACCTAGCTCTTTTTGCTATTGATTTGTCATACAGTCCTCTAACATATGGCCTAGGTTTCAATTCTGGCGAAAAGAAAAAAAAAAACATGCCAGCTATGTATGGCAAAAGTTGCATAGCCCTTTGAATTTAATTTCAGGGTTTATTATCCGGATGGTGGAACGACTACAAGTTCTCATGCCAGCCAGTAGACTACTCAGATAATCCTAAGGCTCACAGAGTAAGTACCTCTCTCAGGTTTCAATTCAAAGGCAATTACCGCTTGGGGTAAACACTCAATTAATACCTACCAGCTCAACTAAAAATATGTCCTCATCATTACCAAGGCCATCAAAGTAAGATAGCGCCTAGAGAAAGAATGTTCGATTTCCAAATCCTTCACAGATGGCAGCAGCCGTTTGGTGGTACTTAGCAGCCAAGATCATCGAACTTCTGGACACTGTTTTCTTTGTATTGAGAAAGAGAAATAGACAGATCACGTTCCTTCATCTGTACCATCACTCCGTCATGCCTTTCTGCGCTTGGCTTGGCGTTAAATACTTGGCAGGTACGTTTATTACGTGAATAATGTTTATAATTAGAGAAGAAAAACTATTTTTGTATTATAACTTTCGTGAGACACATATTTATGATTATTTACGGTTTACTTACGTGCTTTTTCGGGATTGCCCGACTAGTTTCGAACTCAAACGGAGCCCTTAATCATGAGCTGACCACGCGGCGAGGTCGCGAGACGAACGATTAAGGGCTCCGTTTGGGTCCGAAACTAGTCGGGCAATCCCGAAAAATGCACGTGAGTAAATCGTAAATAATCATAAATATGAAGAAAATCTATTACTGGATTATATTACAACTGGATTAAACTAAAAATAGTATACCTCAGGATTTTTTTTTAAAGATTCTTGACCTTGGGATACTTGAGCAAAAAACGTTAATATTAACTTACAAAACAACCCATTGTTTTAGGTGGACACGGAACTCTTCTCGGCGTGATCAACTCTTTCATCCATATCATAATGTACACTTACTACCTGATCTCTGGGCTTGGACCTCAGTACCAGAAGTATCTGTGGTGGAAGAAGCACCTCACTACCATGCAGCTGGTAAGTTATTTGATATGCTCGACCTTACAAATACTTACTAATATTATAAATGCGAAAGTAACTATCTGTTTGTTGCGCTTTCACGCCCAAACCGCTGCATCGATTTTGATGAAACTTGGTACAGAGATAGTCTGAAACCTGGAGAAGGACATAGGCTACTCTTATCCCGAATAATACGGAATTTGCGATATCCGACATCAACGCGGGCAAAGTCGCGAACGAACTCAGTACAGAAATAAATACTGGGCATAACAAAATTGGACTAGCGAGCTGAAAATAGCCGAAAGTACTGGTAACATGATACGTTAGAAACAGAAAGTAAAGGACCATGCGCAAAAATGTATGGGACTTGGTCCAATCCCCACAACAGTTATAAAACCTATGCCATATGAAAGCTATTGGGGTACGATTTATTTTATTCTATTGCGGTTAAATCAAAATCGAGCACGAACAGGGGGTTTTGGTACATTTTATTTGTTAAAAATTGACAAGCATTTGATCACAATCCCACCTGATAGTAATAAGTGACGATGTGATAGAGATATATAATTCATTCTTTGCCGGTTAATGAGTCATCATCATCATCAACAACCCATTTACGTCCCACTGCTGGCACAGGTCTCCTTTAAGGAAAGTAAGTTAATGAGTTTAAATTACTAAAAAAAAACTTTGTATTTTTTTATTGTACATTTATTAAAATTTTTGCTTTCATTTAACTAAAATGCAGACAGTATCATTGCTAAGATAATCAAAAAATATCTTCCAGACAACGGTAGGGCAACATTCTCTGTTTTGATAATGTGCCCAAACACCATGTTCGCGTTCGATTTTGACATAACCGCCATAGTAAGAAATAAACGGTACCCCAAAAGCTTTCATGTGGCATAGGTTTTTTCACTGTTGGGGATTGGACCAAAATGACTCAAGGTCCTTTTTCTAGCTAATAAATTTAAAAAGCTTACTGATTAACACGTTCCTTGTTTAAATCAACCTTTTTTTTTGGAATGCGAAAATACTAAAACGAAAATTTTACTGAATCGAAAAACAAAGGTAATACATGTGCATCGATTAGGTACGCAAATTAATCTAAAACATACAAAGTAAGTAACGATTTGCACATGGAAACAGCGGTTTCTAGATAATAGTTGTTATGCATAAGCTTAAATAAATATTGAAGTAAAGGAGATCATCCATTTTGTTCGATGATTTGGGACAAACAAAATGTCGGCGACCTTTTTTTTTAATTATATTTTATTTAAACGGTGGCAGGAGTAGAAACATTTCTTTGTATGGCGAAAGTGTTGTGCAATAATATAATTCTTAAAACCCCTAAAGCTATGGCTACACCAGTGCGCTTTCTTGTTCATCTTGCGTCTTCGTCAGGAGCATGCGTGAAGCGCCATAGCGCATGCCTCAATACTGGTTCGACAAAAGCGCATGCCACTAGTGCATGCTAATCCGTCTATTATATATGTCGATTGACAACTGACCGAGGTGCACCGGTATAGACGATAAGCTGCATGCGTATTATGGCAATCAATAATGTATGCGCTTGACGCAAGAGGAATTGCAAGTTGAAAGCGCAAGATGAACATGAAAGCGCACTGGTGTAGACATACCATAATACAAATTGTTTCCCGTCGTCGTCGTTTAATTTCTTACCTGGTATATAATTATCTCCGAATCTATTTGGATTTCGACTTTGACTCCATAGTAAAAAAGAATGCATTACACATGTGCTTTAAAAATGTGTAAATATTAAGGAGGGCAGCCAAAAAAAAAACTTCAATTTTATCCCAGAATGGGTGATCTCCTTTTAAGGTTAAGGGTCTCGTGCCTAATTATCAACCGCGCGGATCATATGATTTGCAAGATTAAGGACGGGAGACGAGAAGAGATGTTTTTCAGCTAGGGTGTATCCACCCAAACTGTGCGGAGATGCGTACTGGCTAGACTGTAGCGGAGATGTGTGCTGGCTAGGGTGCAGATGTGCGCTGACTAGAGCGAAACTAGTGTTAGTGCGATCTGACTTGAAACCGCTCACTGCACGCCGCACACATCTCGTCTCCGTTGCGCGCCGTCATCAGCTTGCGAGGCAAAGCTCACATCTCCATCTTGTACCGCAGCCCAGCTCAATCTCAGCGAGGAACAGCTCACATCTCCACTTCTATCACGCCATACAAATATGATACATCTCTGCTTAGTGGAGTCCACTTAAGCTGAGTGGAGACGAGATGTGTGAATAACGAAATTCTATTGGTTTTTTAAAACACATCTCCGCTCCGCTCGTCTCGTCTCCGCTTTGGTAGAGTACGGGCCTAAACTGCGCTTACCGCGGTCATTCCGTGGATGGCTGACCGTTCGTTACCCTTTGAGATTGACCCTTCTGTGCCTCGGAGAGCACGTTAAACCATCGGTCCCGGGTGTCATACAAATACCCATAACAGTCGTTATGGGTAGTCAGAAGCCAGAAAGTCTGACAACTGTTGTAACCTTTGGATATTGGCATTGCCCAGTCATTGGGTTGCGGAGGTTTTATGGCAGTCGCTCCGTGTAAAATACTGGTATTCAGCCGCATCTGATTAGACTGGAAGATGACCCCAACATGACTGTGAAAAGGTTAGACAGTTAGTGGTTAAATTACAAAGATGACATTAAAGGAACAAGCAACCAAATTAGAAAAACTTAGGAACATCATTTTCAATGGGCAAATTATTAAACATTATAAGCAAAACCTTACTTTTAACTTTGAATAACAACAGCTGCTCTAAGTGTCTAAACACACTATGCCGAAGGTACGCGACCGAAGTTCGGCATACTTACGTCTGCAATGCTATTTGAATTACTGACGACACATTATGCCGAAATTACGTTGTGTTATAGCGTACAGCCGAACTTCGGTCGGGCGTTCGTTAAGTTCCGCGAAAATTCTAAATAAGTATTCTGTAGAGCACACATTTTACGCGACCGAAGTTCGGTTCGATTGCTAACGAAGATTCGGGGCCGGGAGCAGCGGAAGGCAGGCATGCCCGCGCCCTGCGTGTCCGCCCACAAGTTTGCGCAACTGAATTTTTGCCGCGTAAGTTCGGCACTTATGGTGTGTCATATCAGCTGAATACGTCGGAACGTAAAATCAGCCGCGGAACTTCGGTCGCGTACCTTCGGCGTAGTGTGTTTGAATACTTAAACTGCCAATTTTTTTTCTACTCTTCTTTCGTTTTGTTCACTGAGAACTTTACCTTTCACTAAAAAATCATTAACAGGTAGTTTTTTTATTTATTTCAGATCCAGTTCGGCATTATCTTTTACCATAACATCAGCGCCATGTTTAGCGACTGCACCTACCCTAAAGGCATCAACTTCTTGCTTAGTGCCAATTCTTTTCTCTTCATTTACTTGTTTGGCAAATTCTATTACACAAACTATATCAAGAACAAGAAGTGTGAACAAAATGTACAGGTTACTGCAAACGGAAAAACGAAAGTGTGCTAGTGAAAAGACTTGATAATTGTCCCTGTACCTATCGTAC
The DNA here is from genome assembly GCA_905220435.1 of Amphipyra tragopoginis. NCBI lineage: Eukaryota > Metazoa > Arthropoda > Insecta > Lepidoptera > Noctuidae > Amphipyra > Amphipyra tragopoginis. Next base: position 26,174,959 of record HG991997.1, on the reverse strand, counting down.
TGCATGGATCGGAATGTTGGGCCGTGAAGAAGACGGATGAAAAATGATTGCATGTAGTGGAGATGAGAATGTTGAGATGGATGTGTGGAGTGACCAGAATGGATAAGGTTAGGAATGCCAGTGACAGAAAAGTTGAAAGGGAACCGTTTGTCTTTGTATATGTGAAGAGGAGGGATGAAACGCATGTGACCAAAAGAGTTATGAATATAAATGTGGCTGGATGGAGAGGAAGAGGGATGCCAAAGAAAAGATGGATGGATTGTGTGAAGAATGATATGAAAGAGAAGGGAGTCAGTGATATCATGACGGGTGACAGGACGGAATGGAAGAAGAAAACGTGTTACGCCGACCGCAAGTAACATAGGATAAGGGCTGGAAGAATTGTGATCGTTAGTTAATTGAAGTCAGCTGTTGAGTGGCTGTTTTTATTTGATAGATTTGTGTTTAAGATTTAGTAACAAAAGTGTAAATGTTTTTTTAAGAGTATTATTTGATTGGGTAATTTTTTTTTATTCTATTTCCTCATCTTTTTTCTCGTGTTTTTATGTTATTTTAGTCTTTTAAGTAATACAATTAAGAACTGTTATTATTATAATATAGAATTTCACCATTAGATACTTACAGGTCTATGACTTTCACCTATAAGAAATAAATTATTATAAAATATAATTTTTGTATTTTGTTTTTAATTATAATCTAGCCTATAACACTAATAAGCATATTTAATATAACTTATTATTTATTGTATATATTAATAACTAAGAGTCTATTTCACTTTTTTAAAGTCTGATATGATTAAAACACTGTTCGTTCATGTGTTGTATTGTACTCGCAATGTCACTTTAATTTTATTCACTATCATTCACTATACTAACTCAACAAGGTTTTGTTCATTTCAGTCTTCTCACTATATCCATGTTATTGAGGAGCTGGATTGCATTTACATCCACATTTTATTGATGTTAACGTTCGTGATCTCCAATAAATTGGATGATATTGTTGACAAATTCCATTTTAAGGGCACATTGGAGATCTTAGTTTCTTTATACAGCACGGAACGTTAACTCGATTTTTACATTATTATGGAATCGCTGACTTATTTTTATATTGCTCTGTTTAGTGCAACGGAAAAGTTGGTTTCCATACATACGTCAGTCGGTATAATATTAGGACACAATACATTAGGTCACACACACGAAAACAAAATGACAAAAGAAAACAAATACGCCTATGATTATATTATGCTGATGCATAAATGTAAATTACATACAATGTACATTCCTGATTAGCAATTAATTTAAATGAATAAATATATTTGATATGGATCAAGTTTGCTTGAGGTTAAGTTTGTACGTACAATAATTATGATAAATAAAAAAAACTAATATTTAAAATAAATAATACAGGCCACAGTCGGTATAACGTCAGTTTAAGGCGCTGCACTGAGCAAAATGGCGCTTTTTAGTAGTTATAAGCTCGTCATTTAAAATCCAGAGGGACAATTAAATGCTCAAGGTCATGTGGTCAGGATTACGCCTTAATATCCAAACCTCGTGAGGCCAAACACTTAACTTATTAGGTGGTAAAAATCAAATGATTCCCGGAAAAAATGAAAGATGTGTTAAAAAAATTAATGCACATTAATACAAAAATGGCTTCAGCTGGCGTCCCACGGTGCATGGTAGCACGCACCGGCTGTGCATGGATCATCCATAAAATCACGCACTGTGGCAAGCCACATTATGAGGGTGTGTGATGTGCGGCGCACCGCTCCGCACGCGTCCGCGTTACCACGGACGAGTCTCTTCCCATGGTGCATCGGTGCGAGCTCGTGTGTCGCGGTGCGCGCTATCACGCACCATGGGAAGCCGGTATTAGAAACTGCTCTATCTTAAAACCGGTAATACATACAAACAAGCGTGGAACTTAGTATGATTCTAATGCATACTCAAAAGTTAAACAACAAATAATAAAAAGAAAGAAAACTATTGGTAGCGTAGGGGCTCAATTCTCCTAAAAGAAATGCTGATAAATCGCAACCGAGCCAAGGCCGAACCGTTGATTCAGTTAAGTTTTCGTTTTCTAAAGCTGTCAAATTGTTTGACACAAAAAACAAAACCAATTATTTTGACAGTTTTCATAAACAAAAACTGACTGACGGTTGTGGTTCGTTTGAGTTTGGCAACAATTTTGTTAGTCGAATTGGCTCCTTGTACCCTTAGGCCCGGTTTCCACCAAAACGGAGAGGAGAAGAGATGAGAGGAGACGTGTTTTGAATAACCAATCAGATTTCGTTACTTCCACATCTCCTCTCCGCTTAGCTTCAGTGGAAATGGATCAAGCGGAGAGGAGAGGAGGTCTAATTTTTCTATAGAATTTTGTGCCGCGAACGAGCAAGCGGCGTGGCAGAGCGGAGATGTGTGCAGTTGAGCGGCCGGGCGGGCTCGCGTTCGCGCACCCCTTTCCCCTATGCCTTCGAGCTCCCACAGCTCACATCTCCTCTCCGCTTTGGTGGAAATAACCTGCCAGATTCGCAGCACATCTCCTCTCGTCTTCTCTCCGTTTTGTTGGATACTGTGCCCTAGTCCGAATTGTCCCTGGTCGGTTTTTTAGGATTAACCCTGTCTACGGCATCGTTGAATCAGTGTCTGTCACCAGAGCACTTGTCGATACAAAAAACATAAGAAATTCTTCTAATGCTGCACGAGTTAGGCAATATCGCAGCAGGGGAGTCACCTGAGATGATTGTATTTTGCTTCAACCCAGAGAGTACGTTGGTAAAGGTTGATTGATTTATTTATTTAAAGACTTTGGAAGACTTACAGCTAAATACAATGGTGATAAATAACAATAAGATAATCTGACAGCCAATTACAGGTCTTCACGTCTAGAGCTTGTCTGGTATAAATGTACTGTGGTACACAATATACACACTGCCAAATAATGCCAAAAAAAAAATAAAAAAACTTTAAAACATGCATGATGATCATCACCTAAGATTTATGTAAAAATTAATGTACCTATAGTTGCGGCAGGTTAATTCCCATGAGGACCAAGGAATTAAAAATCAAGCTTTTTATCATATTTTTTATTGCTTTCTCACTTATCATTCATTTGTAGAATTTGTTCTATATCAGCCAAATTATCAATTGGTTTAATATTGCACCAATTGATATTGGTATTATTAATGGATGATATTTCTTTTGCCAAAACTTTGCTTCCCAAAATCCAGTCTACAAAAGAAGCTTTTTCAAAATTTTAAAATTCTGGATGTTTTTCTCCAAAATCGAGCTCACGACAACCTTTGACGACTTTTTTCAATATCAATAGTTGCAAATTTGATTGACCCTTAACTTCTATCTCAAAAACATATTCTGTAAGATGTACATACTCCACACTGCGCCAATGACGATATTGAATCTTATTATGTAGTATTTCAGTGAGTTACGCCGTTTAGCAAGTCATGTAATTATATACAAGGAATTCATTAGAATTTGACTTTCTAATAAAATGAATGCGCGATGATTTGTTGGTTTAGTTTTTATGTAGTGGTGCATAGTTGAACTTGGTTCATTAGGATTAAAAAATTGTATAGTCATAATATTTAGGAGCATTTTTTTTAGTTGATGTTTTTTTAATATTTTGTGTCAAGATGGCGCTAATCCTAGGAAAAATGAAGGAATCATATGATTATGTTTTTTATGATTTGGCTGGTAAGATAAAAAATTGTTTACCTTTATTTTTATGTAGCAAAAATATGTTGATTTTTTTATCACAATCCAAATTTTTTTCTAGGCATTATTTCATACTATATTTAAAAAAAAAAAAGTACTTTAAAGGATATTGGACACAATCCTTTTTATTTTCGCCCGTTTTTATTACAAACACCGAAACAGTGTTAAATTATACTTCAAAAAACTATTTTTAACTTAATCTTGTTTTGTGAATCGGCAGGATACCTGAAAAACGGACATGTTTAATTGTGTGTTCTATAGGTACTACATATTAAACTGTAAAGGACAAAAAGTGCGGACGTTGTAAATATTTTTACGAAAATTATAAATATAGTTCCTTATTTCGGATAAATATGTCAATTTTTTACAAAAATTTTATAATGCGAATATATACAAAAAATGACTGTGTTTAGAACTAATTTATTGCAACGTCTATCAGTGCAAGAGTGATGTAACCCACAATTTGTGCTGGTTGCAATTTTGGTGTAATATACAATCCTTATAATAACGACCTTCAATACAATATTGGAATATCCACCCTTTTTCATGTGAAATATTGACGTATTCCACATTGGGCACCCGCATTTACGGCACCCAAGTTAATGGCACCTGAGGTATTCCATATTCGGCACCTATCGGTATTTTTCGCAGGTGCCATTAGTGGAACAGTTTATTATTTAAAATGTTATTCCACTTTCGGCACCTACGAACTACGTACTACGTACTAGTGATGGGACGTTTACTTTTTATAGGACGTTAAAATTAAAAATTCGATTAAAATCAGTAGAGTTTAATAACATGATAAAAATATAATTTCTTTATGTATTTTAATATCACAATCGGTTTCCTTAATCACATATATTGCAAAATCAGCCTTGAGTTACAATAGTTTTTTTTTTTAATGTTTTGAGGCTTTTTATCAAACATGATCATGCCAGCCTCATCGTACACAATAGAATTTAAAAACAAATACTTTTTAGGTTTACATACAATTATTTCTCTCCTTGATTAACTTTGTAATTAAAATTCAACTGTCTTTATTTATTAAAACTACCAGGAAAGCAGAAATGAACTGGAACTAGGTGCTTAAACGACTTAACATACATATCTCAATAATGGTAAAAATACAGGTTTTGAAATTGAATCATTTGTTGTTTTGAAAAGTACCAGGGCGACAGAAATGAACAGAAAATAGGCGCTTAAACGATATCACTAAGTGACAGTTATAGGTAAGATATAGGACAGTTTTAAGACTTCTATCGATATAGTGAATAATAAGGAATACTTTATATTCCTTTTTGTGTTTAATCATTGGTGCACATCTTAGTGACAGCGTTTAGGCTGTCACCCTGGTACTTTTCAAAACAACAAATGATTCAATTTCAAAACCTGTATTTTTACCATTATTGAGCTATGTATGTTAAGTCGCTTAAGCACCTAGTTCCAGTTCATTTCTGCTTTCCTGGTAGTTTTAATAAATAAAGACAGTTGAATTTTAATTACAAAGTTAATCAAGGAGAGAAATAATTGTATGTAAACCTAAAAAGTATTTGTTTTTAAATTCTATTGTGTACGATGAGGCTGGCATGATCATGTTTGATAAAAAGCCTCAAAACATTAAAAAAAAAAAAAAACTATTGTAACTCAAGGCTGATTTTGCAATATACATATGTGATTAAGGAAACCGATTGTGATATTAAAATACATAAAGAAATTATATTTTTATCATGTTATTAAACTCTACTGATTTTAATCGAATTTGTAATTTTAACGTCCTATAAAAAGTAAACGTCCCATCACTAGTACCTACTGGTTCGTAGGTGCCGAAAGTGGAATAAAATTTTAAATAATAAACTGTTCCACTAATGGCACCTGCGAAAAATACCGATAGGTGCCGAATATGGAATACCTCAGGTGCCATTAACTTGGGTGCCGTAAAAGCGGGTGCCCAATGTGGAATACGTCGAAATATTAAGTAAGAAAAAAAAAATAGTAATAAAATAAGTTTGCAAATTTTTTACTTCTCATTATCTCTCATAAACTGAAAAAAAAAAGTGCTTTTGTCTAGGGTTAAACCACTCTAGTGGTTCTATCATAGCCTTGTTTAATGGACAAGTTCTTGCTTTGATCATCGTTAAAATATCAACATAAAAATTGTTTCGTGTAGATCTTTGTTACGCCAAGGAAAATACTGCCTTACAGAATAATGAATATAGCAAGATCAAAAAAATTTAGGACTCATAATATTAGGACCCATACTGTGATAATCTAGAAGCCTTTTATTATTATTCTAGTAATGTTAATTTTTGTCCGTAATGGTAAATCAATCCATACAAAAATGCCCAATGACATTTTCACAGTAAAATAATTATCAATTTCGCGTCATTCAAAGTTAAATAGGTACTACGCTTGTCGCACATGCACTGAATGTGAGAAAGAGGCTGTTACCATTTAACCCTTAATCAGGCATGCGGTTTTAAGAAAAGCAAATAACAAACAATTTGGCACTTTTTAATAAACACGATAAAGAAGAAAAAAGCTTTTTTTACGTAACCTTTTTATTTTTTATTGAAGAAAATAGTAAAAAAAATATATTTTGCCAGGTTTAAAAATAAAAATATAAGAAAGAAACATCGCGACGTATACAAAAACGTTGGTGGGAAAATAGTTCCCTGTGCCCGATTAAGGGTTGGCTTGGATTGTGGTTGAAGAAACTGAGTAACCCGATTCGCTCCTGTTCGCCCTATAGTAGGACCAGCCCTGCATTAGAGTGAATGCACATAGGTTTTTTTTTTTGTCAAAAGTCTTTTTATTTCAGTTTCTAAGACCTAGAAAAAAATTGGATAGTGATTAAAGAATCATTCTGTACAGGTAAAGAGATAAACGAAGATGGCAAAAACCATCTTCCTATACTCTAATATAGAGTGTGAGATGTGTCTGTAAAGGAACCCACGTTATAGGAGAACTCCTGTCTAGAAGAACTCCTAGAAGAAAATATTCAAAAAAGTATTGTACAAAAGAAACGTCATGCATATTTCATGTTGCTCCATGTGGCGGTCTATTAGGCTGTTTAGTTGAAGTTTATTTATTTATGTAAAACAAGTGTCTAATAAAGGGTTCCCCAAAATGTGTATTATGTCACTTTACAATTAGAATATTAGAGTAGACTTAATAATACACAGCATTTGTAGAACTGTGCAGCTTTGTTGTGAAATATATATATAATATACTTCTGGTTGCTGAGCGATTAGGGGGCTAATTCACGTAATTCCATGACGCGCCAATCAAGTTGCAATAATGCTGCAGTTAGGCGGATTTCGCACTACCACGCGCCACGCTCCGGTGAGCAGGGCAGCGTTTTTTAAAGTTGACCGTAAGGCCTCTGGTTCACAAATGTTTCTTCGCTGTAAAAACCTACGGTTAATTAGCCATGTGTAGGCACGGTCATCACTGTCATCAGTGTTGTATGGACTATTATAGAAGTTTGTTGACGGACACGACGGCCCAACGGCACGCCTGCGCCGTCATATGCACCGTGGCTGCTCCTCTTTTGCGCACGGTTTGATTTACATTAGTGTTGTATGACAGTCTATGAGAGTCTGTTAACGGTACCGGAAGTTTTCGCGACGGGCAATTATTGCATGACAGCTTTCCAACGCTGATTTTGTGTTACAAAATGGATATAAATCAGTTTCGGCTGGTGGTTTGCCGTGTCGTGTACAAGCTCACACGATTTTTCTACGACGCGGCTAATACGCCGTACGGTTAAGAAAACGTGCCGTTAACAAGAGGCTTTAGTACTTCAGTTTTTATATAAAACACGCATAGTGCAACACACTGACAACGTACAACGCGCGTGACAAGGCATGACACACTGGGATCGGCAGGAACGCGCAGATTTTTGCGAATAATTGACGTGTCCACAATCGAACTCGATGTCGACAGGTTCATTTTTGAAATTAAAAACCGTCCTTCTATTTGGAATATAAAATGTAAAGAATACAGTGACCGGACAATATTGAGTAATTGTACATAGCACGGGCACGTGGTCGACCGTGAATTGAATTGTATTTGGTGGGGGGATATTGAAATCTGCGGCCTCGCACAGAGACGCATGATTTGCGCCTTCGTTGCCGCGCGCGTGGATGCGTCGCTCTGCTCACCGGAGCGTGTCGCGTTGAAGTGTGAGATACGCCTTAAGTTCACGCAAGCGTCGAGAAAAGCATTGCTTTGATCGAAACTTGATTGCAACTGTATTGCAACTGAACTTCTTTAGATAGATTAGCGTACAGGGCATTAAGCAGTGAGATGGCTTGACTAGTAGGAGCATACTGTGCCTTTTGTAAGCGTACCTGCGGAACTGCAAGTAGACGGCGCGCGATGTACTGGGGGCCTACTCCCTAAGTCCGTCAACGAAGTTAGTCGCCCGTCCGAAAGTAGCCCAAAACGTGGGAGTGAACTTTTCGGACGGGCAAAAACACTTCGGCAGTAGGGACAACTGACAAATCGTGTTGTCATTCATTCTTAGTTCGGGCCCTGAAATAATCGTATGTCCGTAGGTGATAGAGAGTAGGAAACACTCGTAACTGAGGCCGAAACCACGGACTTCGTGCTTAGGGAGTAGATCCCCTTGCCCGGAGCGGATAGGGAGCAACAGGACAAAGCGGTTGGATTACTTATTTTCCCATTAAGCAGCAAATAAAAGTGGACCATCAAGGTGCATTTACGCCTAGAGTGTTAATACCTACCCATACCCAAGACAAACAGAGGAGGCTCCATAACAACTGTGTGTATCACACGATTTGCAAGGTTAAGCTCTGCTTGCCGCGGTCAGTCCGTGGATGGGTGACCGTTCGTTACACATCGAGATCCCTCCATGCCTCGGAGAGCACGTTAATCCACCGGTCCCGGGTGTCACACTATGTCAGTCGATACGGGTAGTCAGAAGCCCGAAAGTCCGACAACCGGTCTAACCTTAGGATATTGGTATTGCCCAGTAATTGGGTTACGGAGGTTTGATGGCAATCGCTCCGTGTAAAATACTGGTATTTAGCCGCATCTAAAGGCCAATTCTCGTAGTTAAAAATGCTCAAAATATAGTTTCGGTCTAGTCTCAGTCTAGTCTCAATCTCATAGATATGACAAATGGTATTCTTGTTCGTTAACAAACAACGTCAAACGTAAGATTATATTGAAATGAGATTGAAAGTTGACTGAAGCCAAAAGGGTATTCTGGTTACATTATGTACTGAGCCATTTTGACAAGTTGGAATTCTTATTTATTTCTAGAATTTTAGTCTATGACTGTTGATATCGGTATGCTATCGGTAATAGATTTTAAGTTGACTGAATTTTAAGTGAGTGAGTAAGAAACCGGACCGAACTTTAAGTGTACCAGAATACCATTTTTATTCAATTTATAATTTAATCTCAGTTCGGTCAACCTTCAGTCTTACTTCAAATTAATTACGAGAATTGGGCTTCTGGTTAGACTGGAAGCTGATCCCAACATAGTTGAGAAGGCACATATTGCTGACGTAGAAAGAAATCCAAATAATCATTGGATGACGTGCAACTTATTAAAAATGGGGTTAAGAGTCACCGTAAAGAAAAACAGCAATTGTATGTAGATTAATTTTAAAGTAATTTTCTGTTTGTTATATACGCATATTTTCGTATTATATTCATTAATTTTATTAATATATGATGTATCTACGTATATATTTGTAATATATGTGTGTATATTAAAATTTAATTTATTAATATTTTTAAATAGCCCAGTCACAATGTCGCAAAAAAGGGGTTTCACTTGCAAAAGGTCCGTCAGTCCTGATTTTTGGTTATCTATACTAATATTATAAAGAGGTAGAATTTGTTTGTTTGTTTGTTTGTATGTAGGAGGTAATCTCCGGAACTACACATCCGATTTCAAAAATTCTTTCACCAATAGAAAGCTACGTTATCCCTGAGTGCTATAGGCTATATTTTGGGATCAAAAAATTATAAATTAACGCGAGCGAAGCCGCGAGCAAAAGCTAGTGTGGTATATTTAGGTGTACTTATGAAAATATCAAGTTTTCGACCTTGAGTGACCTCGGCGCGCTCCGCCATCTTGGTTTAAAGACACCAAATATGGGTTTTTATTCAATAACCCCTTATCAATGGGTTTTACGACAAAAAATAATTTGATCAATATTGTAGACAATTCAATTGCCTATCATTCCTGTCTTGAGTATTTTTTCTACCACTAATAGTTTACGACATATTGCGCTTTAAAGGAGGAAAAAAATTCTATTTTTAAGCATTTTTAACCGACTTCAAAAAGGAGGAGGTTCTCAATTCGGTTGTATTTTTTTTAAAAATTTTTTTTATGTTTGTTACCTCATATCTCCTTCATTTATTAGCCGATATGAAATACCTCTTTCTGACTAACATCGTGTGTTGATTTTTTTTTCTTTTTCTTTTCAGATTACAGAACAAAGCATTTATTCCCATCCCCGTTAGTACTGTTCACCATGCTACCGTTTTATGTATACTTTTCCAAAAGTTTGGGACCTCGGCTCATGAAGGACGTGAAACCATTCAAACTGAAAAAAGTTATACTGTTTTACAATATTTTCCAAATTGTTATAAGTGCTTACATATTTTTTGAGGTAAGTTTTATTTTGAACCTTATTTTTATGTTTACGCCGATATTATATAAAGTATAAGTAATAATACGAAACAAAAAAGGGTTTAACACCCTTTTAAGAAGTTTAGGTTTTAGAGAAGTTTAAAGCCTCGTCCCCACTAGGAACATTTGTCGAGCGACATGTGTCCCCGGAGACATCGGGCGATGTCGCCCTACATCGCCCCACGTCGCCCGATGTCACCGGGGACACATGTCGCTCGACAAATGTTCCTAGTGGGGACGAGGCTTCTATCACTACTCTTCATCGACTGTGCGACAAGGAACAGTTTTAACAATGTCGCGGCGATGTCGTCCGACGTCGCTCGACATCGCCCGATGTCACCGGGGACACATGTCGCTCGACAAATGTTCCTAGTGGGGACGAGGCTTAATACTTCCTCCTCTCTCCTACATTTGCCGTGCCTGACAAGGCCCACACATGTTTCTTAATTATATCAATGTAACATCTATTTAACTTGTGGAGTGCAATAAATGTATAGAGTATTACTTAATTTTTTTGGCGGTCAGTACAAAGTGACGAATAGGTGGTATCTATATGCCTAAGGCTGCCTCTCCAGACCGGAAAGGAGCGGAGACGATAAAAAGTTACCAACAGTATAAAGGGTGCTGGGTTTTGTTGAAACTTATCATCATCATCATTCAGCCGAAAGACGTCCACTGCTGGACATAGGCCTTTCCCAAAAGGGGGGATTTGCCGTAATCACCACGCTTGGCAGGCGGGTTGGCGATCGCAGTATGGTTGTTAAAGTACTCAGAGAACGCTGCTGCCCATCCTCGAGAGAATCCCTTAGTCGCCTTTTACGACACCCACTGGAAGAGATGGGGTAGTGCTATTCTTTAAGTCTGGCACTACACGAGACGTTGAACCTTAAAGCGCGCATCTATTCCCAGCGTGTGGTAATGACATGTATGTGGTATGGATGATAACAAGAAAATTGCAGACATAAGTAGGATGAAACCAGCATGTATTGAAGAAGGTTGATGTAAACGGAATGAGGCCTATACTTTAATATAATATCATGCTGAGGACGATGATGAAGTAGTTGTAAGATGTCCTGTGAATCAATCAATAAACGATGGACGTTTTACGGCAACATTTGAAGTAATTCGTATGGTGTCTCTTGAGCAATCTGAAGAAGCACTAAAAAATTGTATACATTTTAAAACAATAGTAGATCGAGACTACTCACTGTACGCACAAAATAACTATCAAAATATAGTACAAAATCATCATCATCTACCTAGCCTTTTCCCAACTATGTTGGGGTCGGCTTCCAGTCGAACTGGATGCAGCTGAATATCAGTATTTCACATGGAGCGACTACCTATCAGACCTGCACAACCCAGTAACTGGGTAATACGATACTGTTGGTAAGACTGGTTGTCAGACTTTCTGGCTTCTGACCAACAGTACCGACTGTCAAAGATCTACGAATGACAGCCGGGACCAACGGCTTTACGTGCTTTCCGAGGCACGGAGGAAACCCGCTATGGTAAATGGTCACCCATCCACAGACCAACCTCGGCAAGCGTGGCTTAACCCGGAAGATCGGTCTATGCGGCTGTAATTATTTAGCCACGAGCTCCTCAAATATAGTACAAAATAAACCTATACAAAAAGCGCACTTAGGCGTCAAAGTACTCCTTCACATCGCTGTCATCTGGAAGTATGCCCAGAAGACTGATGGCGTTGCCACGTTGAATAGCAACGCTAAGGGCGTTTGTTTCCAGCCGCCGTCACCGAGAACAAGATGATGTTGCCGAAGTATTGATACACACATTATTATGAATCAAATCAAATAATTTATTTCACGAATATGGGTACATAATAAAGGTGTAACAGCGGTTACGCACTGCATCCGATCCGAGTCCGTGAAAATACGTTCCGAAGTAGCCATTGAACTATTTGTATGGTAGTTTACGCACTACATCCGGCATCCGTCATCCGATTTCTATCCGTCATCCGATTTCTATCCGTCATCCGTGAGTTTTTAATTCGGAAGAACAATTGACGGACCGAAGTAGCCGTAGTACTGTTTGTATGAACGCTTTCGCATTACCTCGGATTAAAATCAGACGCCAAACGGAATGCCAAATATGGCCTCTGAATTGTTTGAATTTGAATCAGAGATCGGAATAGTGCGTAAGGAACATCCGAATTCGGTCCGAGATTTTTACTCTAGATCGGTATTTTCACGGATTCGGATCAGATTCGGATCGGATGCAGTGCGTAAAGCAATATCCGAATTCGGTCCGAATTTTTTATATCCGTATTTTCACGGATTCGGATCGGATGCAGTGCGTAATCGCTCTAAAGGTGACTGGGTGTCTACCGCACGTCCGTTATCCGAGCGCCATCATTTCGGCCGTCGAGATTGTGGATAGTTCGGCGCTACCGCTAGAACTCGGCTGAGCTCCTGACGGACCGAAATGATTTGCCAAAACCAAAACAAGTCTGAACTTGTCCACTACACCCGAGATTGCCGGCGCCGGTGCACGGATTTTTGTTTTGTGTTGGGAACCACAGAAATCGCCGTCACGTCGTTCCAAACTCGGTCTGAAATACTCTCATTTCTCGGCGACGTTGGACAAACGCCGTTATACTTTTACCAAAAGACAAGCCAGTCTTTTAAAATTGTTCTTTTTCTTTCTCAGGGTCTATCCGCCGGTTGGTTATCTGAATACAGTTGGACGTGTCAGCCAGTGGAAATGGCTGATAATCCTACTACTCGAAGAGTAAGTAAATTAAAAAATAAAGGTCACAAGTTAAATCCTGAACCTGTTTGGCAGATTGTTTTTATTTTGTTAGATTCAGTAGAAAACCAAAGGGATACCTATAGTCACCAGTGGCGAAGGCTCCATACATCTCGATTCCTATCGGCTTCCCTTTCGAAATATGGCAAATACTAGTATCTATTACACACGGAACAAAAATTTCTATGGCCTACAGGTGGTTGTTTCGGGTCTGGGCGTTTGTTTGTGAGATTTGTGTCTGTAAACGCACCCACGATACAAGAGAAATCTTAGTGTGGGGCAACGTTTTTTAAAAAAAAGAAAAAAAGAGAAACAAATAATTGGTCCGGCTTCCCTTTTAGGAAAATTCACCCTTCGCCACTGCTAGTCATCCACTAGTTTGTCATTTTTAGGCTACCATGTGGCGTGGTAATGCCACAGATAACTTACACCCGTACAAATAAACCACTCTCAGCATGGCGATCTAGGAGCAGTATCCCAAGAAAAGCTGTCAAAATGTAAACGTCATCTGAATTACATAAACAAGTTTTTTTTTTTAAATTTCGAAATCACCATCCCAAGTGATATCAAAGAGACTCTTGGGACACTTGGGAGTTCTCAAATGAGAGCTGTTTATTCTAATAGGCCCGTGATGACACAGCCAACTGTCGGCCGTCAAAGCCTTGCCGCTCAGGACACCGTGGTAGTCCACGTGCAGATGAATTGACGTCGCAAATTAAATGATCCATGTTTCTTTCGAAACGAACTTCCTAAATTAAGAAACAATAATTATAGACCATGAGAGGATAGATTAAGAATACAAAGTCCCCTTTGTCGCCGGGCAAGCAAGTCATAAAAGTTGATGAATCTGGCACTAATTTTGTGCTCTAAAAATGGCAATAGGCTCTCCAGGGGACTACAAGAGACCTAAAACAGGGGTCGAAACGTAGGTGTACAGTAATAATAGAAAAAGAAACACCTCTACTTACCTCTTCGGGGATGATCGGAACTGACTGACTACCTCGTTGGCCTAGCGGTCGCAAGCGCTACTGCTGAGAAGGTTCTGGGGTCGAGCCCGAGGTCGGGCAAAGTGTTATTGGGTTTTTCCGTGTGGAATTTCTCAGTAATAGCCCGGAGGAGTCTGGAGGTGTGCCCGGTCGATGGCAATAGACGTAAACATAACGGCAAAATGTGGGTGTCCTATATGCCTCTGCCAACCCTTTGGGGAATACAGGCGTGAGTGTATGTAAGTTTATTATAGCACTAGCCTTGTGCTCGATTGGATTTGAACCATCCGACTTTTCTAAAAATGACGGACTTCCATACAAACTCACAAATACCTCATTTAACGCCCGTTAAAATTCTCAAAAATTCTTTCTTAATGCTTGCCTAAGTTATATTTGGAATTTCTGTACAAAATTGCATGCTTCTAGACCCACCGTTTAAGTTGTGCGTTGTCTGTCAGTCACACTGACTGTATTATGCTATGTCTACACCAGTGCTCTTTCATGTTCATCTTGCATCATCATCTGAGGCCTGCGTGAAGCGCCATAGCGCATGCCTTAATACTAGTTCGACAAAAGCGCATGCCCTTAGCGCACGCTAATTCGTCTATTGTATGTCGACTGACGACTGACCGAGGCGCACCGGTGTAGACGATATGCGTCTTATGGCAATCAATATTGCATGCGCTTGACGCAAGAGAAATTGAAAGTTGAAAGCGCAAGATGAACATGAAAGCGCACTGGTCTATACATACCCTTAGAGTTTCATTAAGTAGATTGTTCGGAATAACTTTTAACCCTTTCAAAGTTCTAAATATTTTTTCCTTTACGTTTCAGATGATAAACGGCCACTGGTGGTACACACTTGTGAAGATAATAGATCTCATGGATACTGTGTTCTTCGTATTAAGAAAGAAAGATAGACAGATATCTTTTTTGCATCTTTTCCATCATACCATGATGCCTGTTGCCTCTTTTGTTGGATTCAAATATTTTCCAAGTAAGGAATTTTTTGGTACTTCAAATTTTGATCAGCAAAGAGGATTACTCAAAAATACTTTTATTTTTGTAGAAGAGCTTTTATCTGCACTTTCTTCTTCTCTCGTGTCAGCACGAGCTATACGAAAATAGCTCATGCTGTGGTGAAAATATTAGCCAGTCAGCAAGTGTATTTTGACTATACACTGGGGCTAATAAAAGTCCAATAACAAGTAAAAGTGTTCAAAAAAAAAGTGCGTATAGGGAGAATGCCGTAGGTAGTATGACATTCTCATTAATATAATTTAGAACAGAGGACGCATTAAGCGCCTACACAATTGCAATAGCAAGTTATTAACAAAAAGAGGTTAATGAACGAGACATAACAACATCGGATGAGGCGTAGCGCCGCAACAGCAAGGTTGGTAGCGGGGCTGACTGCCCAGGGTGCGCTGGACGCACTTAAGTATCATCACCCGTGGAGGCTCTTTTCATGCACCCCCAAAAAATTATCAGCACCGATTTTCGATTTAGGTGCAGTTGCGGTCTGATCTATTAGAGTACAGTACGACACAACTAGTAAATAACATCGATTACCTGATCGAAAACTAATGGCAATCGGTCATTGTGCCTGATCAAAAACCAATGGCAATCGCTCATTTTCGCGCCACTCACACTTATTGCGTCACCGTAAAAAATATTATTTACTGCAGTACTAATAAAAATTCTTTAAAGTTCGGAAGCGATTTGTCGGTGCGATTTTTTAGTTCTGTCGTATTGTACCTGATGGAAAACAAGATTTATAATAAATCTGATTTATTCGGGTCATTCCCACTTGCCCCCACCGACAACGCCACCACTGGTGACAGATGGGATTTTTTATATTAAAATGTATAAGAATAATTGCCATGGAACCGAGAATAATTGGGAATAAACCATTTATTCTCGGTTCCTAGGCGAAAAACGATTCGTTTTGCATTTCTTCTTGCCAAACTAGGCTATCGAAATCAGCCTATTACTGTCCCTTTGCTTTGTACTAGCCTCTTCTGAGAATGAGAAGGATTAAAGCTTAATCCACCAAGCTGGCCTGTTGCCGGTTGGCGGACTAAACAAGGCTATACATATGGTGTAGAGTCGTAAAGTATCTTTAACTTAAAATTCTTCATCAGATGGTCATGCAAGTCTTCTCGGCATCATCAACTGTCTCGTTCACGTCGTGATGTACACCTACTATCTCATATCTGGGCTCGGACCTCAGTACCAGAAGTATCTCTGGTGGAAGAAGCATGTTACTATTTTGCAGCTGGTAAGTCAATCAGTTTTTTTATTCGACTGATAAAAAGCTATTTCTTCCCGTGTGGGGACGGGCTAGAATATAAAACTTCCTCGCTGCACGCTGGGAATAGACGCGTATTGTAAAATTCAAATAAATATATATCCTTGTGGAGTATGTGCCATTGTTCTCAAAGTAGTCGTGAGCCATATCCCCTTCCTCTGTTAGTGTGAGTGCTTGATTGTTTTGACAGAATGATGAAAGTATGTGGCAAGGTCCCCAGGTCGGGCAATATGTTATTGGGTTTTTCCGAGTGGAATTTCTCAGTATCGAGACTGTAGGCTAGAGTCTCGATTTGTGCCCAGTTGATGGCAATAGGCTTTACCCCCATATTACATGGGACTTAAATATAACGACCAATTAAGGGTATAGTATACACCTCAATCCTGTTATACAGGTGTAATGTTATCTATACTAATATTATAAAGAGGTAGAATTTGTTTGTTTGTTTGTTTGTATGTAGGAGGTAATCTCCGAAACTACACATCCGATTTCAAAAATTCTTTCACCAGTAGGAAGCTACGTTATCCCTGAGTGCTATAAGCTATATTTTGGGATCAAAAAATTAGGGATCCGTAAAGTAACGGGAGCGAAGCCGCGCTCAAAAGCTAGTGTTTTATATGAATGAAAAGCCTGTGTCTCAGAATACAGAAAGTACCAGAAGCTGTGATAGCGCCTAATACTGAAGCATCAAAAACTACTCTTAAACGGAGTAGTTTGACGCGCAGTCGATCAGTTACTATGGGGACGTCATAACGACTACATGTATTTACCGGTGTCAAATTAAATTAAATTATGCAGTTTTGTATCGTTCGAACCTATAAAAATGCAGCGGGGCTAAAAACAAAACAGGATGGGATCACATTTCACGTTTAAGTAGCACATTCAGATATCGTCTTATTTAATTAATCAATAAATTGTTCAGTTTGTAATTGTCATAGGGAATGATGCGTCCATATTGTTAGTGTTGTCAGTATAAGAGTTTTGATTTTCCCTTCTTTTTATTACCTACTGAGGGCTTAAATTAAACGTTTTTTTTATCTAAAACGTGTTTTATTCCTATTAGACTTTCTCTATTTCTTGAGATTATCAGGTACAGTCAGCGTCAAAATCAAAATCCAAGATGGCGACTGTGAAATGTTACAAAATATGCGTTATGGGTGTCGTTTCCGCGGTTTTCGGGAGCGCTGAAGATGAAAATCAGGTCAAAGTAGAAATCCAAGATGGCGGCTGCAAAATTTTACAAAATATGCGTCATGGGTGTCGTGTCCGTGGTTTTCGGGGGTGCTGATGATGAAAATGAGGTCAACGTCAAAATCCAAGATATCGGTTGTAAAATTTTACAAAATATGCGCCATGTATGTCGTGTCCGTGGTTTTCGGGGGCGCTGATGACGAAAATGAGGTCGAAGTAAAAATCCAAGATGGTGGTTGCGAAATTTTACAAAATATGCGTCATGGGTTTCGAGTCCGTGGTTTTCGGGGGCGCTGATGACGAAAATGAGGTCAAAGTAAAAATCCAAGATGGTGGTTGCGAAATTTTACAAAATATGCGTCATGGGTTTGGAGTCCGTGGTTTTCGGGGGCGCTGATGACGAAAATGAGGTCGAAGTCAAAATCCAAGATGGCGGCTGTGAAATTTTACAAAATAAGCGTCATGGGTGTCGTTTCCATAGTTTCCGGGGGTGCTGATGACGAAAATGAGCTCAAAATCAAAATCCGAGATGGCGGCTGCGAAATTTTACAAAGTATATGTCATGGGCAAAATCTTACAGCCGTCATCTTGGAAATTGACTTAGACCTCATTTTCGTCACCAGCGCCCCTGAAAACCACGGAAACGACACCCATGGCGCGTATTTTGTAGAATTTCACAGCCGCCACGTTACGGAGTTGATGTAGTGAGCGCACATCCATACAAATTCATATAAAGATTACGAACCGCACGAGGCGAGGCAGTGCAGGCTGAACCTTTAGATTGAATAAAAATTTAAAAAAAAAAACCCTTTTTTTATTTCATTGAAAATTTCGATGCCATGCATAAATTAATGAAGGCACGGCAACACAGCTGACGGGCACGACTAGCCTGATATCGCTCCACGCAGTCAGTTAACTTGGAACGCTAAAATTACTCAGATACAGAATACCACGGTTCATTTTTTGAAAACCTTTTTTTTTATTCTGAAAAAATCCCATGCAGGGTCAATCAGTGTCAGAACACGCGGTTTGAAGGAATTACATGAATTCGTTAACACCCTGTAGTTTTGTTCGGATCATTTTGAACAGTCTGTTCGTCCCTATATACAAGGTTAGTCGGAAAGGGGGTACTAATCCGAAAGGGTGTTAAAGTACACATAATAATAAATAACTTTTGTTCTACAACTTTTCCCAAAACTCAATAGTTTAAGAGAAAAAGTTGTTCAAAAATCTCAAAAAAAAAACTCTAAAATCTATCTATCCCCAGTAATAATCAGCTGTGTTTACATTTTAGGTCATATTTGGGGTCATGAATTAGATGCACCATTTTCTGAATTTGTAACTAAAGCAGGGATGAAGAATTTTTGAAAAAACTAAAATAAAAATCATTTTATTTGGAAAAAAAAATCTCGAATTTTGAAATTTAAACACTTGCTTTCAAACAGTCATCAGCGATACTATAAGTGGGCTTCGGATTAGTACCCCCTTTCTGACTAACCTTGTATTTGACGCTGACTGTACCTACTAAGATATAAAATATGGCCTTTATAGAAAAGCACAATTTTGATTTTATTATTATCTTACCTCCAATACTCAACGTTTTCCCCAAAAACGGGTAAACAATGTCTGAGCTAGCAACATTACGCGGGTGGGAAGTGAGACGGGCGCGGGACGCATGCTTTGATTTTGGACACAGCGTACGGCTTGCAATTACTGTTGAACGCGGATTCTGTTTCTTTCTGTTGTATTCTGAGGCCTGTGTGTTCTCAAGAAAAAAATGTGAAAGTATTAATTTATACTTTTTCTCTTTTCCAGGTCCAGTTTGGCATAATCCTCATCCATAACGTGACAGGTTATTACGTAAATTGCGGCTTCCCACGATGGATACATGTTATACTTATCATCCATAGCACTCAGTTCCTATATATGTTCGGAAACTTTTACTACGTGAACTATATTAAAACAGCAAAAAAAGACCCAAAAAATGGCAGTGTTGAAACTGTTACTGACAAGATTAAAGTGAACTGACATTGTATATATACTAGAGACATTTAATTTGCTGCTTATCTTAGGAGATATGCTAGTCGTAGGTCAGATGAGGATGGATTTAGGATGCAAACAGGAGCCCCTTTGATTAAACTATTCTGAAAGTCTGTACTCCATAATTTAGTACTGTTTTTTTCCAAAATACCTACGGAATGCAGATTTGCAGATTAGTTTCATCAAATGGGCCCCAGATGTGATCCACAGTTTGTGATAAGTTATAGGCAGATAGACCCTGAACTACAACTAAAAAACAGTAAAGTTTAATTGACACCTAAACCCGAACGAACGCAGACATCGCGAACACGAATATCGAACACATTGTTTGTATGTGCGTACCAAATAAATAAATGTATTTTCTTTCTTTCTTTCTTTCTTTACCATTACCAAACAGTGTGTTCGACAAACACCTTCATACTCGTAGTGATTTGTGTTCGATGTTCGCGTTTGTTGGTGCGTACACGGCTTAACGAAGCACGTCGGAGCGGACGGAAATGCAATGTATAATGCAATAAAGTTGTGCAAATAAAGCTGTGGAAGAGTTGTTAGAAAGATAGTAAGTAGACTTGTATCTGTAATTAGTAAAGTTCATATTTGCATGTGCTTTAGTGGCAAATGCACGTGTATACGACGGTAGCCGGTCAGCAACGCTCGGCCGAGCCGCGCCACCGCTAAAGCACACAAATGTGAACTTTCATTATTTTAAATACGTGTCAATTCTCTTTATTTCATTGTGAAATGTAAATAGCGCTTCCATCCGCTCCCATACGCTTTGCCAGATGTAAATCGTACGTAATCGCTCCCGCAGTTCAGTTTGATCGTGTCTATCAAACTTTTCATCGGCTGATACCGAATCGTTCTAATGTACGCATTTGTATACATCTTCATACTGATTAAGAAACCGACGAAACTATTGGCCGAGAAAAAGTCTGTGGTCTGCGGGAGCTCTCGAAATATGTCCCATAACAATAACAGATAGTGCAGAAGCCGGCATAGTTCGTAGCTGTTTGTTGGTTGCCTGCATGCTTTTGATTTGATTTTGATTTAGGTGCTTTCTGTGATATAATCTGGGTGTGGAGAGTGATTGTTAGGCGCCGTCCTAAATGGCTGCGATGATACGAACAAACGGTGCTATTTCGTCGCACGATAAGATTAAATACACAAATCTCTTTAGAGTGTCCTAATTGAAATTTTGAAATAAATTTAACAGGAAATGCTTAATAACGATCTTACAACGGGTTTGATTGTGCGATCGTGCAATCAAAGATACAGATCTCTTTTGAGTGTCCTAATTGGTCACGCGTCATCGCACGAGTACATCAACTCGACGCGACGGCATCTCACGATCAAAAACGCGCGGCAACGCGCGATTTCTATTTTTTTATTCTATTGGACTGTAGATGGTCCTAGGGGACCGTTTCTATGTAACCGGCAGTTATTGGCGAGACCTGAAGGGTCTCCAGCCAATGGGGGGGAAGTAAAATACTTAACCTAAGCTAACTACTTGTTGTATTGTGATGGTCGATTTACTCGCCTCCTGGAGGAGGGTTATTTAGTCATCGGGTTCTAAAAGTGTGTGCCTGGGACGGCGAACTTTACTTATGAGAGAGGGACTGTAGTCCGCCGCTGCGGCAACTAGGGGGTTTGGATGAAGGGGGGCAAAACGCGTTGGGCATCGCGCGATCTATTAAGACACCCGTTGGACCATTGCACGATCATTTTCATAGCGCGACGAAATCGCATCCTTTGCTCGTAGGATTGTACCCAGTTAGGACGACGCCTTAGGCTATAATTTAGTTTTATTAAATTATTATAGTCAGGTAGGTCCTATTATGTTAAGTATTACTCTAGAACGGTAGGCGTTGCTTTTTAAGAACCGATTTTATTAACGATGGATAACTTTTATCCGACGACCATTTGACATTTTGATAGCTTTCGTGTAGTTTTTTTTATTTTTTATAATTGCTTTACTCGGTCGCGTTTGATCCTAGCCGCACCTGATAGTAAGCGTAGAGAGGGTCTAGGATTCAGCACACAAATCCCATAGTCCCCTCTGGCTCTCGCATACACACGACAGAACACAGTAAACTGCTTGGATCCGCTCTTTAATGTGGCGGTAGTTAGTCAGTGTCTGAAGACCAAAGTATCCAACTAGTGCGTTGTCAGTATGGCGGGTAATGCTAGGATATGATCGTGTGAATTCTCAATCAAATATCTTATGCGTTTATCACACCGAACGCAGGACGCAAGCGGGTCATGTCGACATTTGAAGTGCAGGCCCGCCGTCGCCGCACTCGCCTTTTTAGAGGATTTACACGAGTCTGTCTAAATGAAAATTCGACTAGGCCGCAAGTGACTAAAATTGCAAGCCCCAAAGTTAGCCGCATGCGGCGGGTGACTAAAATCGACCGTGTAAATGGTCAGTTGCAGGCGATCGCCCGCCGCATGAGGTGTGTTTTGCGCTGTGTTGTTCCGCTAGAAATGAACAAGTCGCATGCGATTTTTGTCGACCAGTGTAAATGGGATGACGATTCGATTTTTACAAGCGATGCGAGTGTATCTGTACTTAGCGATTGACCATGCCCTGCGTCTTAACGAATACATTAAATAATTAGTTTTAAATTTGTTCTATCGAAATATGCATAATACGCAATTTGTTCCGTTTTAGTTTTTATAAAAAATGGCTTTTTCTATAACAGTTAGCCAGCATGTACTTTTAAATTACGCACTTTAAAAAAACAAAATCTACATAGGCGATTAGTTCTACATTAACTCTAATTACTAACCTGCTTTTTACTTATAAAATTCATTACTTTAAGTTAAAAAAGACAATACAAAGAAGTAAAGCTAGCGATGTATTTCTAAGTAAATGAATTTCTTTCGCTTATAACGTGACAGTTTTGTCCCCATTACAATTCAAATAAGATTTTATTAATATTTTTTATTTAATATTTGTAATGTAGATATATCGAAGTTCACAGAAACTACCTACGCTTAGAAAGAAGATTTTGTTTTTCAAATCGAAGTTCACAGAAACTACCTACGCTTCGAAAGAAGATTTTGTTTTTCAAAATTTTGTGATTTTTGATATTATCTACATTACAAATATTAAATAAAAATATTAATAAAATCTAATTTGAATTGTAATGGGGACAAAACTGTCACATTATAAGCGAAAGAAATTCATTTAGAAATACATCGCTAGCTTTACTTCTTTGTATTGTCTTTTTTAACTTAAAGTAATGAATTTGATAAGTAATTAGAGTTAATGTAAAACTAATTGCCCATGTAGATTTTGTTTTTTTTAAGTGCGTAATTTAAAAGTACATGCTGGCTAACTGTTAAAGAAGAAGCCATTTTTTATAAAAACTAAAACGGAACAAATTGCGTATCATGCATATTTCGATAGAACAAATATAGAACTAATTATTTAATGTATTCGTTAAGACGCAGGGCATGGTCAATCGCTAGGTACAGATACAAGCGATGCGACTAGTGACTTGCCGCGCGGCTAAAATCGACCCGTGTAAATCCCCCATTCATGTGATATACTTCATAGCAATCCATTGAATACAACTCACGCGGAGCTGCCAACGACACGATCCATTGGTACCACACGTGTGATAGTGAAATGGTGATTTTTTGATCTTATATTTCTCTGTCAATAATTAGAGAATGTTACAAATACAGAGATATTTGATTGAGTATTCGTATGATCGCATCGCATGGTCGTGCGATTGCTTGTCAACTAGGATCACGCCTTAGCCTCAATATTGGCCTCATCAAGAAGGTCAAACTGACCTATGCCTGGTTTCTAGAATCCACGGTTAAACTCTCAATAACTATTAATTCGATTTAGTTAATGATAAGATAAACTAATTTCATCGTTTGCTACTTTTGAACAAACAAATAAGTTCGTATATTTCGCACAAGATGGGACTATTTCTAAATATATTTTGTCGCCTTATAACTTAACAGCATTTGCGGCCTGGCAGGTTGCAATGTAGTAGACGGCCCCAGGATCTCCTGAGCTAAATCTGCCACACCAGTTAAAAGAAGAGTAAATATTAAGGGATTCTTACGTGGGGCTCGGAAAATTTATCTTATGAGAGCTGGGCAACCTGAGCATCCACATTCTATTGAAGAACCTGCGCCCCCTTGGTACCAAAGTGAGACGCATCCCGGTGCCCGATGGCAACCCCTTCTCCCTTCTTTTCAACTTCGTCTCCTGCCCTAACTACACTTACGAGTTCGGATCGTGGCTATTCTTTACCGTCATGACTAAATGCGCTCCAGCCGGACTGTTTGCTGCCGCCGGTTTCTATCAAATGGCTGGGCCATCGGCAAACACCGTAACTACAAGAAGGAATTCGCTGACTACCCCAAGGGACATAAAGCTATCTTGCCTCTTATTCTATAAGCATTTTATTATTGTTATGTATATGTATTAGGTATTGAATTCTCAATGCGATTCTTTGTAACTGGTGTAGCAGACGTGTCCTTAGCTCAAGAGAACCAGAGGCCGTCTGCAAAATTACAAGGTATAAAGGAAAATCGGTTCAAGAGTACCCCAGAACCCGAAAATTAAGTTAACTGAAGTTTGAACTCAAATCATCTTCTGACTGGGGTGTCCAGAATTCCAATGTCTCACTTTATCGAACCAATAGCGCTGTCGAATAGATAAACTCCGTTCAAGAGTACCCCAGAAACTGGGCATTAACGAGTTATAGAAATACCTATACTCGTACTCGGGGCTCTCAATCTGGCTGCGTTCAACTCGCTCTTCATGGCGACGATATAGTAACGACTGCATTTATATATTTTGTTTTTGATTTTGCCTCCATAATATAAAATGCCTCGTGTTCATCGCACTCCTCCAAAGGTACTTGACACAGGAAATATTATTCATGTCCAATCGGAACCTGACATGCTGAATATCATTTCTGATAAACCAGATACGTCGAAGATTTCTGTCCGGCCTAAGCGACCGCGTATAGAGAGCTCGCCCGAAGATGATACTCACCTATCAAAAACGGATGGAGAGCTCGCCTGAGGTTAACACCCACCAACTTAAACCTTATGAATTACTCGACACCATCCGTCAAGAGATTCGTGCAGTCCTAACAACGGAAATATCAACGGCAATAAAGGCTTGCCTCGCTGAGGAAACAAGTGAGATGAAGGAAGTGTTTCGCGAATTAAAGAAATCCGTCGACTTTATGAGCGACGAGTTTGATCGCATGAAGTCTGAACTGGATTCATGTAAAGTCAGCAACACAAACCTATTTAAGGAAAATGAGTTGCTGAAAAAAACCGTCTCTGATTTGTCAATGAGAGTTAACCTAATCGAGCAAAACTCACGTCAGCAAAACGTCGAGATTAACGGTATTCCTGAAAACAGCGCAGAAAACCTCGTTAAAACAGTCCAACAATTGGGTAACGCTGTATCCAACCCTATTAAAGAAGAAGACGTGTTATCTGCCGTACGTGTAAGGAAATTAGATCCCGAAAACAATAATCCAAGAGCTGTTATTGTGAATCTATGCAGCAAGCAAACGAGGGATATAATTTTAACCTCCGTCATGAACTTCAATAAAAAAAACCCTAGTGAAAAGCTAAACTCTCACCATCTTGGCTATGGAGGTTCTGTAAAGCCTATATTTGTTTCCGAACACCTTTCACCCCTAAACAAACAAATACATGCCGCAACCAGAAAAGCAGCGCGTGATAAGGGTTACAAATACGTTTGGGTACGTGATGGCAGAATACTTATTAGGAAGGCTGATGGACAGCAGGCTAAACAGGTAAGAAGCCTTGATGCAGTTGCCTTGCTCTGAATTACCCAAAAAGTGTCTAACATAATACCGTGCATTAAGGCGAAACATTCAACATTTACTACCAAAACTTTAGAGGCATAAAAACAAAACTGAACGCTATAAGAACGACTGCGCTATCAGCTAAGTACGACATCATTATTGGCACCGAGACTTGGTTAGACGACAATATAAACGACGGTGAAATATTCGACTCCAGATACCACATCTACCGCAGAGATAGGGTCTCAACCAGTCTAGGCGCCAAAAAGGGTGGAGGTGTATTAGTGGCTGTTTGTAAATCCATAAATTCGGTACGCATGACTAAATGGGAAACTGAAACTGAAAACTTATGGATTAGGTTAAAAGTTTCTAAAGGAAAAATATCGCGAAATATAAACGTCTGCGCTGTGTATATGCCACCACCAGTTCAACAACAATCACTGGATTCGTTTTTGGACAAGGCCTCGTCAATAATTGACTCGACAGGAGATGACACAATAATAGCTGGAGACTTTAATCTCAGCTTTATTAATTGGGATATAGACCAAACAGTGAGCAACTTTCCCTGCACAATTGCTAACAATTACACAACCAGATTGGGTTATTCACTGATAGATTTTGTCTCATCTAACAATATGATACAACTAAACACTGTTAAAAACTGCTATTGTAAAACGTTAGATCTAATACTTTGTAACTTTCATGGGGGAATGGTCAGCGAATGCAAAAATCCGATATCAGTAGTAGACGTTTATCATCCACCTTTAGAGATCTTTATAAGTAATGTATCACCGTCAGTATTACAAAATAAAAACATACTTAGAAGTAACTTTAGAAAAGCTAATTACACGTTAATCAACACTAAATTAAAAGCCATAAACTGGAAAGACGAATTTTCTGATCTGCCTAATGTCAATGCTATGGTCGATTCGCTGTACAAGCACCTAGATATTATTGTCAATGAGTGTGTACCTCTATATAAGGCTACAAACAGCAAGTACCCTGTTTGGTTCTCAAAACCTCTCATAAGACTTTTAAATGAGAAAGAAAAACTCCGAATTCGCTTTAAAAAATATAAAAATCCCAGAGATAATTACGAATATAAATTTCTTGACGAGAGAGCTAAAACAATGATTAAACAGTGTTACAAAAACTACGTGCAAAATACCGAAATAGCTATCAAACAAAACCCTAAACTATTCTGGTCGTTTGTCAAAGCAAAAAAGACCAAATCTAGTGAAATTCCCTCGGAGATGTCTCTGGACAACAATATAGCAGCTACTGGAGAAGAGGTTTGTAAATTGTTTGCCACACACTTCTCATCCACATACATACAATCGGTAGGATCTGATGAACACGCAAAGTCCCAGACATATCATCAACTCGCATTATGCAAAATAAAGTTCACAGAAAAAGATGTCTTAAACGCACTAAAAAAATTGAACGTTTGCAAGGGTCCGGGTTGCGATGGTTTTCCGCCATTGTTTGTAATGAGGTGTGCAACTAGTTTAGCTCTTCCACTAAAAACAATATTCAACTCATCAATCCAATCATCGGAATTCCCTGCAAAGTGGAAAATTGCAAATATTGTTCCTATATTCAAAAAAGGAGAAGCCAATGATGTAAAAAATTACCGTCCCATATCACTCCTATCAATCTTTTCAAAAAATTTTGAGACTCTGGTATGTCCAATCTTAACCTCGCATATTAAATCACAGTTAGCCCCCCAACAGCACGGATTCTGCAGTAATAAATCTACTACCACCAACTTAATGCATTACATCAACGATATAAGCGGATCCCTTGACTCCGGTAAGCAGGTAGATGCTATCTATACCGACTTCAGTAGCGCGTTCGATAAGGTTGACCACTTGATTTTGGTAAAAAAGCTCGAAAACTACGGAGTACATGGCCATCTGCTTCGATGGTTCAAGTCTTATTTAGCTGAGAGAAAGCAAAAAGTAGTAGTAAAGGGATATGAGTCGCCGCTATACACTGCCACATCTGGGGTACCACAGGGTTCTCATATGGGTCCGATTCTCTTCTTAATCTTCATCAACGATATTATATACTCTATAAAGCATTGCAAATGTTCCATCTTCGCTGATGATTTAAAAGTTTATAAAGAAGTCAAATCCCATGAAGATGTTACTCAACTTCAAGAGGTCTTGGATTCCATTTTTGAATGGTGTGTAAAAAATAGGATGTCACTTAACGCCAGCAAATGTTACCACATGACCTTCACGAGGAAAAAAAACATACATCTGTCGTCCTACAAACTAAATGGTGTGACACTTAAGAAAGTAGATACAATTCGCGACTTGGGAGTACAGCTCGATAGCAAACTGACTTTTAGAAATCATTTAGATAACATAATCTCCAAAGCGTCTAAAATGTCTGGTTTTGTTAGAAGAACATGCAAAGATTTCAAGTCTATTTCAACCTTAAAGTTGCTTTATAACACTCTTGTGCGAAGTATATTGGACTACGCGTCTCCCGTCTGGAACCCCAAATACCAGGTCCATATTAACCGTATGGAGAGCATCCAAAAACGTTTCACCAGGTACCTACGATTCAGATGCAGTAGCTGTCCGAATGATGCTCAATACCACCAACGGCTTACCCATTTCAAAATTACCTCTCTCGAACAGCGCAGAGACTTGACAGACCAGATCTCATTTTTCAAAATTAATTATAACTTAGTTAATGTACCAGAGTTACTAGCTGAAATAAACATTTCAATTCCACGCCGTACTGTTTACAGATCTAACCGCAATATAAACATTTTTCAAACAGCTACGTCCAGAACCAACCTCGGCTCAATGGCACCTATGAACCGGCTGATGAGAGGTTACAATGAAATCAGTACACGCACAAATGACATCGACATATTTTGTAATACATTGCCACAATTTCGCAGAAATGTACTGGCTTCTCAGCAGAAACAAGATTTATAAAGGGATGGGTACTCACTATATCATAATTAGGCATTTACGCGCTGTCTCTGTAAGACAATTATTGCATTCGCTGGCGAATCCTATTCTATCTCAAAATTTCCAGTATGTCACAATCGATCGCTCTTTTTTTTTTTTGTTAATTTTGTTAATCATATTTATTGCTATAAGCTATAATTTTCCAAGTGCTGTGCACTCCTGTAAGTGACGAGTTCACCATAATCCAAAATCCCCAAAATTGATTATTGTATGTTTATTAGTGAATAAGTCGTTGGAGAGCCATAATAAATAAATAAATAAATAAATAAATTAAAAAAATAAATCTGGAAAACCTAAAGATTAAAACATTTATCCACATTTATCCCTTGGTTGTTTGGACATGTTATAATGTAATTGCATAATAAAAAATTAAGTGATCTGATGAATGCTGAAGAGAAAAATAAATAATTTGTGAATATTATTTGTATTTATTTTAGTCAGATATTATGAACTATATTAGTAAAAAAGCAAAAAGCATTGTTTTTTTTTATCTTTGACCCCCACTATTTTTTCTCCTGTATCGTGTATGCGTTTACAAACACAAATCTCACATGCACAAACGCTTGTGACGACATCTATCATATCACATGCGAACTACGCGACAGAGCGGTTGTGTAGCTGACTACAACAGCGGACACCAGGGACAAATCTCAAGATGACGCCACAAATCATACATTGCAGTCTCAAAATGTAACACGTGGACCTTATAATATACAGCCGCCCAACATCAACCGTTAGGCAGTAGCCCGCCAGGCATAAGACCCGCCTGGTTGGAGGATCCCCCCTTTTTGTTGGAAGAACACACTAAGTTATTCCTCCACACACCCAATTTAAACAAATTAACAATCTGTCATAATGGTTGATTAGAGACGCTATGATGATGATGTTATCCCTATGGCGGAACATACTACCTATATACCTGTAACAAATATATTCCTTAATCCCACTTGACTCCTAGCCTTTATAGTAATTAAGGGGGAGGGGTATATTTTCCACATAAGAGCAATTGCGAGCAAATCTACCAGCATTCCATTCACTGCCAGCCGTTGTTCGTTCAATGGTCGGCAGAGCAGAGCTCTGGGATGCGGTGATCTCCTTCTGCAAAACTCCTTCATGTCGCAAAATTGCGAAACGGGAGAGGAAGAATGCAAGCGCTCTTCCGGCCCGCAGTAGGCGCACCGGGCGTAAGCCCCCTAAACGGGTCCAAAGGCAGCAGACTTAGTGGCGCCCGCCGCCCCCCGTCCAAATGGATCCAAGTAGGCGGCGCGTAGTGTTCCACGCGCGCCCCTCTTAGATGTCACGGGGGAGTCCAACACCTCACTGCCCCCACGGTTTGTGCCTGCAGAGGCGAGCCAGCCGGCAGCAATCGAGGGCTGCGGACGAATTTATTGCTCTCGCGATCCCCGACATAAGTGTGTGACACTGGGGTGGCTTTAGTCAGAAAAAGTGTGGCAGACCCCTCTCCTACGGCGGCGGAAATAAATTGGGGGTTTTCAGTGAGATCTATATCACTAGTGCTCTATCAATGGTCCAGAGTCCAGTCCTATGGAGTAAAAAGTATTATTAGATTCTCTTGTTTTCTTTTCCTACGATTTGTAAAATGTTGAAAATGGTCTGCTTCTACCAAAGTTTAAAAAACCTTGACTTACACTGGGCATTTACCATCGTCAAAACTATATCTTAAAACTAGTAGACGTAACAAAGACCTAAGTTAGATTGAACTAATAATGATCCTCGTCTAGGCACCGTTCGATAGCAGTGCAAAGCTGTGCAGAGACACGCATGCTGAACGTGTGAAACTTATTTACATATTTATTTTGCTAGACAGATGAACCTTAATAGTGTGAAAATAAGGTTTGTTTTCCATATGTCATTTTACTATTAGCTGTCGTCAAGGGTGAACTCGAGTCGCTTGGCGGAAATGAGCGGTCAAAATTAAATAGATTGCTCCACAGTCACAAACATTTGAATTGACCCAACTTGAAGATCAAGGTACTCTGTGTGTGTTGGCCATCTGCATATATGGTGTTTTTAGACTAATGCGGATTTCGTCACGCACACAGATTTGACCCGCATGCGTGGCGACCGAATTTCACTTTTCATACATGTGTTTAGGGCCTTTTTCCTGTGACGCGGTCTCGTGCCCACATGCGTGCGTCACCCGCACCCGTGGCGCCTGAATTTCACCTTTTCATACATGTATTTATTGTGATGAGTGAAACACGCACAAAAAGGTGAACTGCGAGCGCCACGCATGCGGATGACGTACGCACGCGGGCACCAACCCGCATGACAGGAAAAAGGCCCTTACGCACGCGGGTTTGACCCGCATGCGAGTCGACCGAATTTTACTTTTTCATACATGTGTTTATTATGATGCGTGATACTCGCACGAAAAGGTGAATTGCGAGCGCCACGCATGCGAGTGACGAAGTCCGCATGACTCTAAAAACAGCCATAGTAATTAGACTTTTTAACTAGCTACGCTTTCAGCAAATGCGTCCGTAAATGTTAAAGGAAAACAAACCTTTGATTGAGAAAAAGATTGTTTTGTTTAAAAATTCATCGAATGTACAGTCGGGGACTTGAAATGTTTACTACCCTAAGGTCTATAATTGCTTGCACATCTTTGTAAAAGGGTGAACCTACTTAATTTGGTTAGCAGTGTTTATATTTCTACAATTATTTTAAGTAGCGCTCATTGGATTTGTATTTAACTATTGTAATCTCATTCAGTGTTTATTTTGAGGGAATAATGTTATGTAATCCCATGTGTATCCAATGTGCTTCATAATAATTATTTATATGTATGTTGTCTATTAGATGAATATTATCAGTCTTCTTCTCTCGTATCGGCATGAGCTATTCGAGAATAGCTCATGAGAGAGTAGAGTTGGTAGCGGGGCTGACTGTCCAGGGTGCGCCAGACGTACTTAAGCATCGTCACCCCTGGTGGCTAATTACCAGTAAAAAGCGTTTGCTAATTTCATATCTTTGTTATCTTTTACCACATTCTTGGAAAAGATAATGGCGCAAATCTTTAATAGTACACAACTGCACATGAACACGCTTGCACAAGCCTCCTTGTTCATGTAACCTAGTATAACATCTCTACAGGGTTCCCACGATGACACACGACGGCCATGTGCAAAATCACGCTAATTACATACCCACTTTCCCCGCGCCCTTGCACCCTAGCACAGTATTAATATACACGCTGACATTTAATTGGTTACCATGGTCTACTACAATTAAAATGCATCAAATAAAAAAAAACGTCATTGGTCTTTACAAAAAACTCAACACCACCAAAGACACAAGGGGGAGGACCTGCGTAGTCGGCGCCATGATGGTTCAAGTTATTTGCCGGGAACTTTACCGCGATTCCCGCGATGAGTACTTTAATGTTACGGTTAATGTTTGAACACGTTTGAGCAACAAGACTTTTTAAGAAAGCCAAGAATTTTTTGTCTTTAATTTTTTTTTGATTCCTACAATGTTAGTAGACCATGGTCTGAACGGTTACGTATTTATTATACCTAAGTTTATTCTAACTATTTTCAAGATAACTGCGGTTGATTCACATTTCATAACGCATATTGATCGACTCAACTACTGTTTAACTTACTTGATCTTGATTAAACTAAAATTAATTGCACTAACGAACGATTAATCTAATGATTTTTTAAGATATTGGATATTTCAACTACGTATGAAATACCTAATGGACGCTTCTACTTAATTACCTATTTATATGCAATTAAACTATGATTCAACGATTTATGTGTTTTATTAACTTTATTTTTTAAAACATTTCTGCGAGCAACTTGGAAGTAGCGCTCGCCGGCCGCTGCCGCGGCACCGCTCGCTTCACTCGCTCGGCTCGCGCGTACACACTTTTCACAGCGGCCGGCAAGCGCTACTTCCAAGTTGCTCACAGAAATGTTTTCACATATACAAAATCACCAGTAAATCAAATACAAGACCACAGATAAATCAACAGTAGGTGAATCGTCCGTTAGTTTAATCGACCTAAGGTGATTTAATTGTAGTTGAATAATCCGTAGATGTATTCTCCTTTATGGATTCCATCAACATTACGCAAAGGGATAAGCTTGTAGTATCATAAATATTTATTACGGGTGCTGTTCTTTTGTTTTATTAGTGTGGAATAAGGTGTATTTATGCATATAAAACAATAGTTTTTAAATAATGGTTTAGTTTTATTATGAAAAATATAATTTTCACAAGAAAATACGAAAGAAGAAGACTGGTAATATTCAACTAATAGACCACATATAATAAATAATTATTGTGAAGCACATTGGATACACATGGGATTAAATAACATTATTCTTTCAAAATAAACACTGAATGAGATTACAATAGTTAAATACAAATCCAATGAGCGCTACTTAAAATAATTGTAAAAATATAAACACTGCTAACCAAATTAAGTAGGTTCACCCTTTTACAAAGATTCGTCTAGACGATAAACAAAGAGCAAATATAGACCTAAAGCTAGAACTGATCATTATTCAAAACATAAGTTACAAACCATAACATACTAACATGACGCCTTGTATTCCCCGAAGGGTTGGGCAGAGGTGTATAGTACACCCAGGTTTCGCCGTTATGTTTAAGTCCCATGTAATAGGAGGCGAGCCTATTGCCATCAACCGGCCACAAATCCAGACTCCGGGCTGCTACTGAAAAATTCCACACGGAAAAACCAACATAAGGTACATGTTTAAATATTTCTACAAAAATATTTAAAAAAAAAACACCGACATCCGGAATAAGGTTTAAGCTACCGGTTGTCGGGGCTCCATATAATCTCACAATGTATTATATTATATAGATATATCACGCCCTTGATCCGGCCGCCTAAAGAGAACTTCTTGAGGTGTTGATCGAGGATCATAGCTATTAGGCCATTAGTCGTAACGACTATCGACTCATTAACTGCTGAATCAATATCCCTCACATCGACGTTTTAGTTATTATTACGCACATTAAAAATCAGATAAGTGGGATTTGATAATTATAATTCACTTACCAAAATTCCAATTAATATAAATGGAGTTCCACTTCTATGAAACCAAACCGCATTAAACCGTAATCGTTTCCCAGAACAGAAATTAGGATAATTAAGCTTTTCATCCAACCAATATTAATTTGTTCAACTCCGTCCAATCCGAATACAAAAAATCAAATACGAGAAGTATCCGCGAAACTCTAAGATGACAATAATTCGAATAAGAGTAATGCACAAAGTGTTCATAGAATAAGTCCTATAGCTACTGCAGCATATGAACTCGATCGAAACTGAATCGTAATCGATAAACAATTAACTACCAATGCTCTTTGCCACATGCAATGAAACAAAACAAAGGCTGAAGTGAATAAAGAATAGTTAATACTTGATATTATTATTGATCCGATAAAGTCAAAAAATTGAAAATATATTTTTATTCACTCAAAGATAAGTAAACTCTCAATTACAAGTAAAACCCGTCTGTATACTGTGACTGTTTTTTCGCACGGGTGGCAGCCGTGGCGAGCGGACGTGCGCGCGGAGCTCTCTTGCGCTCCGTGCCTATTGCCTCGAGTGACCCAATATTTTTATAAGATACCTACATCAGTTTGCGCTCATATGAGTGTGGAGACTAAGGGAGGACCTTTAGGCCCTCCCGAAAACAGTGAAACTAGTGAAATGGACACGGACAGTGCAATTGTAAACAATAAAAAGAACAGTGACTATAAATTATCTAGTGTAAGTGAACTTTTCCCGGACAATGAAGGACAATACGCAGTTGCTTGTTGGTACTGCGCAAAAAATAACGTAATAAAAAAATTCCATGAGTGGCAGGGACTCCAAACTAAGATTAAACAATTAACTTGTAGATTGTGTAACAAAAGAAGTGCCGTGAAATGTTTTATCAAAACTTCAGTAAATATTTCAAACGGACACCTAGTGAACAGTGTAAACGAAATTAATATATATTCGTGTAATATAAATTTCTGCAAAATAAACAAGATAGACTGCCGCAAGTGCAACGGACAGTTAAATGTTAAGTACATGCCAATTATAGGACTTGAAAGTGAAGAAAACGTGACCTGTGAATGCGGCACAGTGAACAAAATAGTATCGAAATATAGAGCGGTACCCAGGACCCAAAATACAAGGGCTGAGCCATCGCCGTATGGGTCGGGCCGCCCCACTCGCCAGCCGCCGCGTCACACCTTTGGTGGCTCGATGTCTGCGACGACGGCGCCCGGCAGCGTGACCGCTAACGCCGCGCGAACGAAACCGAATGGAGCCACCGCTGTTGCGCGAACTCGCAATGTCGGCCCCGACACACGCGCGCGCGACGGCATGACCGTCTCGACGCTTCTGTGCGCCGACTCCGCGACTCAGCTCGGTCACGCGACGGCGCAAGCGCGCGCCACCAGTTCGACCGTCGCCTCGCAGCGACAGCCCGGCATAACAACAAGCAACCGCTTCTCCTCGCTCTCCACCGAAGAGGAGCACAAAGACAAATTGGAAAAGGAAAAAGACTACGCCCACGCTACTTTTACCTCACCCAAACCCAAGAAAAGAAAGAGAGGTGCCGTCACTCCTAACTCGACAGCGACCCAGCGACAACCGAGAGTGATCACATCATCCACTCACATCCCCGACATAATCATAACAGACGTCAAGAAAATTAACGATACGGAATACCTTAACAAAATTAGAAAAATAACCACAGAGCATGGAGCAAGACACGCCATGGCTAGCAACAAAAGAACTATCACGATCCGCTTATACACCGCGGACATGAGGAAAATAATTATAGAAGAGTTGAGGAAACTTGACGACGGGCTCCGCTTCGTGGCACGCGTCCCTAAAGCCCAGCAGACCCATCAGACAAAGGTTGTGCTCATCACGAACATCTACGATGAGACGAATGAGGCATGCCTTGACGAAATGGAGAGGTGCATCGGTGTGAGACCGATCAAAATGAGAACAATTAAAGGTAACCTACAATTGTTTATCTTTGATGGTGCCCACTCATACGGGGAAATCGCCACGCTCATGAAGACAACAAAGTATGCGTACTTCGGGGCTTTCAGCATGAAGCCTCAGGAATACAAAGATGACCCCAGGAGAGTAGTACAATGTAAGAAATGTTTCCTCTTCACGCATGCGACATCGGCGTGTCACGGTGAAAAGAAACACCCCACCTCCACAATTCAAAACGAAGAAGGCATAGATATCGAAATATGCACAGCATGCAAAAAACCGGGCCATGGAGCCAACCAAGCCAAATGCGAGAATTTCCAGAAGGCGGTGGACCGTCAATTGGCACAACACGAAGAAAAAGAAAGGAAAAAAAGAG
Organism: Amphipyra tragopoginis; assembly: GCA_905220435.1. Classification (NCBI taxonomy): domain Eukaryota; kingdom Metazoa; phylum Arthropoda; class Insecta; order Lepidoptera; family Noctuidae; genus Amphipyra; species Amphipyra tragopoginis. The sequence continues at coordinate 26,139,055 of HG991997.1, read as the reverse complement.
AAGCATCTGAACGCAGATATGCAGCACTGAGATACCGTCGGGAAAATGTCTCGTACGTGAACATAAGCTCCACTTCACAATTTCCACCGTTGCCCAAACAGGCGCCCCAATCACAATCACAACCACAGCACCAGCCACCGATGCAACTAAATGAACTCACAACAAACAAAGAAAACAGCATGGAGCCCCTAGGGCTAGAGTTACAAACAACTATGAAACAAATATTACACCAGCTACAGCTACAACACGAAATCCTCCTAAAAATTCTCAACAAATAATCCGAGAAATCAATATCATAAGTTACGCATACTGCACCTTAATGCGCAAGGATTGAAAGGTAAATTCCTCGAGCTAAAATCCTTAGCCGACCGTTATAAACCACATATAATCGTAGTCAACGAGTGCCGGGTGGACTTTTCCAAAATCCGCATGAATCTCCTGAATTACGACAAGATCACGCACTCGATCGCGTCGCATTTAATTACAGCCATGTATGTGATGCGAGGAATACGCTGGAGTCAGACCGACGTAACCCCAGGTACCGAAGAAAGAGACCGCCTCGTCGAAGGCGTCGCTATCAACCTCACTTATGATCATCTGACCGGAGATTCCCTAAAAATTAAGGGGATATACATACCACACAGATCAGAGCACTTCGACGCCGCAGCACTTAATGATGAGCTAGAAGACATCATAACCGAAGCTCCAAACATCACCATCGGGGACCTCAACCTTAAAATGACCGCACTCAACCAGACGAGAGACGAAGGGGCGGGAATACTCGTACGCGACCTCTGTAACTCCGACGTCTGCACCATACACCACACAGGCCTACCCTCGCGACCTAACAGTGCGGGCTATGGCATCCTCGATGCAGCCATCTTCTCGCACGATGCGCAAGCTTTCGACACCATAACATGCCGACAAATAACATCGGTTGGCTCCGATCATATGCCCTGGCTACTGGACCTAAGTATAGTGGTGGACAGAGAGAAAACACTGGTAAGAAATACCCGCGCTATTGCAAACAACGAAGAAATCAGACAACAATTCCAACAAACCCTATGGGATAAAACCACGCACCTACTAAAGGAAATCACAACCGACGTAGAATGCGAGGAATATATACTACAACTAGAAAAAGCCATCACAGAAACCTTGGATGAGTATGCGCCACTACATGAAAACAACAGAAGAGATCAACTTCCAAAAGAGATCAATGAATTGTTCGACAAAAGAAACCAAGCAAAAAGTAAAGCGTGGCGACTACGCTTCAACCAGGACAGAATAACGGAACAAAGAAGAACCTACAATCGTCTGAAACGCCAGGTCCAACAGGCACTCGTGGAATATAGCAGCGAAAAATGGGCACGAATAATAAACGATCCACAGAATAACAGAGCCCAGATGTGGCGAATCCAACGCAACCTGAAGGCTCCAGTACAGAGACTCCCCCACATTGAGGGTTGCAACAGTGAGAAAGAAACCATCGACGCCCTGGTCGACGCAGCGATCGTCACAGAAGCCGAGATAAACAACAAAGATAAGAGCACAGAGACGACCACACCGTTCCAGCCTCTCGACCCCACCTCCATAGAGGAAATCAGATTCGCGCTGAGACGCTTTAAAAATAAGAAGGCGCCTGGCCCGGACAAAATCAAAGCAGACGCCCTCAAACTCGGAGGCGACCCTTTTCTCATCAGGTACAAAGTGATAACTGACTACCTGCTACTAACAGGTTATTATCCTAACGGATGGAAAATTGGGGAGTGCATCTTCCTACATAAAGCAGGCAAGAATCACCGGGACGCCAAATCGTATCGACCCATCACTCTCCTAAACATCATGGGTAAACTACACGAACGCCTGCTCTTGTCACGCCTGCGACAGACGGCCGACAGACTCCAACCGCCGTTCCAACATGGCTTTACCAAGAATAGAGGAACAGGCACACAGATCCTTCGCACCGGCAAGTTCATTACGGATGCACTGGAAGCGAGGGAAAGTGTGGCCATGGTCATGACGGATCTTTCGAAGGCCTTCGACTCAATAAACCACGAAGGTCTGACGAAGAAGCTTCAAACAGCTGACGTCCCGAACAACATCATTAAACTAATAGAGAATTACCTGAGTGATCGCAAAACGTACGGACGCTTCAGGACCACCAACGGCGACGAAAAACCGGTGCCACACGGGGTCCCCCAGGGCTCTATCCTGGGTCCGGTCATTTTTAATTTGTACGTACACGACGTTTGGGACCAACGGGACCGTATCCGCGGACTCAAGCTCTCCCAATACGCCGATGACCTGTGCATCCTTAACAGGTCTCCCGACCCGAACTGCGCGACACACCGCGCGGGGTGGGCCGCCGATACCGTCATCGACTACTACCGTCGCTGGGGGCTAAAATGCAACGTAGACAAAACGGAGTGTGCTATGTTCACTCACAAGAGAAATTACCGCAAAACCATTCGCATCAAAGACGAGGTAATTGAATATAAAAATAGCATAAAATATCTGGGAGTACACTTAGACAAGACTATGACCATGGGCAAACAGACGGATTACGTTGTGCAGAAGGCGCGACGAGCACGCGGCGCGCTAGCCCCTATCATAGGCTGGCACGCCAAGACGGATATGACTGTTAAACTCGCTGTCGTTCAAGCCTGCCTACTTCCTATATTGGATTATGGCGTGGTACAACTACTCTCACGTTACAGTAAGAGCAACCTACTAAAAATTGAACGCCAATATCGAATGGCTCTCAAGACTAGCGGACAATTTCCAAGACGCCTAGAAACCTCACTACTCTGGGATATGCTCGATTGGGACCCATGGCACCTCCGTGTACAAGACTTAAACGAGGACATGCTGCGCCGACTCCGCGAAATGCACATCGAGGATCTGGAGACTCCTGGTGACGCCTACCTCGGATACGGACAGCACAACCCCCTCCTAACTAATACTAGACTAGGTGAAATCGACTATGTACCAAAAAAAGATAGGAGTCGGCTGCTCAGCAAGCGAACGACCGCTCCACGTCCCCATAAATTGTAATTAGCTGTAAATAGGATAGGGCAATATAGAAGAACATTATAAATTTATATAATTTTATTCTGTACACATTAACAAGCTCACAGCACACACTGCACGACACTTATATAGATCTCCTTCAGACAAACATAGGTAGACTGTAAGTAGCTGACACACCCACAGGTCGAATACACCACCGACCTGTGGACATAATGTAACATATGAACCAGGGAAATAAACATCTTTCTATTCTATTCTATTCTATTCAGGTTTCGCCGTTATGTTTAAGTCCCATGTAATAGGAGGCGAGCCTATTGCCATCAACCGGCCACAAATCCAGACTCCGGGCTGCTACTGAAAAATTCCACACGGAAAAACCAACATAAGGTACATGTTTAAATATTTCTACAAAAATATTTAAAAAAAAAACACCGACATCCGGAATAAGGTTTAAGCTACCGGTTGTCGGGGCTCCATATAATCTCACAATGTATTATATTATATAGATATATCACGCCCTTGATCCGGCCGCCTAAAGAGAACTTCTTGAGGTGTTGATCGAGGATCATAGCTATTAGGCCATTAGTCGTAACGACTATCGACTCATTAACTGCTGAATCAATATCCCTCACATCGACGTTTTAGTTATTATTACGCACATTAAAAATCAGATAAGTGGGATTTGATAATTATAATTCACTTACCAAAATTCCAATTAATATAAATGGAGTTCCACTTCTATGAAACCAAACCGCATTAAACCGTAATCGTTTCCCAGAACAGAAATTAGGATAATTAAGCTTTTCATCCAACCAATATTAATTTGTTCAACTCCGTCCAATCCGAATACAAAAAATCAAATACGAGAAGTATCCGCGAAACTCTAAGATGACAATAATTCGAATAAGAGTAATGCACAAAGTGTTCATAGAATAAGTCCTATAGCTACTGCAGCATATGAACTCGATCGAAACTGAATCGTAATCGATAAACAATTAACTACCAATGCTCTTTGCCACATGCAATGAAACAAAACAAAGGCTGAAGTGAATAAAGAATAGTTAATACTTGATATTATTATTGATCCGATAAAGTCAAAAAATTGAAAATATATTTTTATTCACTCAAAGATAAGTAAACTCTCAATTACAAGTAAAACCCGTCTGTATACTGTGACAATCACAGACATAGTTTTACCGAGTGTCCCAAAACACGTGGTCATGAATGGAAAGTACTTTAAAACTAAAAATTGCAAATTTGAAATAAAAGACTTCATAAAAAAAAACTTCATTCGAAGATGTTTTTGAAGTTTTTTGAGTTGTACTATTGTTAGTTTCGTCTATGTTGAGTTATTTTAACTATCTAAATTAACTAATGTGATTGAGGTCTTTAATCAAGGATGGTACTTAATAAGTCGTTTATCATGATTAACAAAACTCAATAAATATATAACTATAACTTCATTTCGACTATTTGAAATTTAAATGCGCGCAAGTCATACTTCGTTTGACCTCTTTTCCTACATTTGTGCAAATCAAATTTGACCGTTAGATACTGATTTAAATATACGAAATAACAAAATTATGTTCGTTAAATTTTTTCTTTAAACAATGAATGTGAGTGAGTTGGCAGTTTGCTAGGAAGTTTCATAACAGAAGTGGTTCAGCTGTAGTTTAAACGTACAATTTGTTATTCCAATATGGCGGGAATACTAGAGAGTATAGCCGAAAAATACAATTATCTGATGCACGATTTAGCAGGTGAGTTATAAAAACATATTTTATTATTTAAGAAGTGAAATGATAAATAAGGAATTGTGGAAAATTTTTGATCATAAACTAGATCCGTTGCGATTATTTTTTACAAATTAGTTTGAGTGAGGGTTGTATCCATTTATGGTTAGTTTATGGAACTAAGTGAAGCTGAGGAAGAACAGGCTGTGAAATCATCTCATGTTTGTAAAAATAATAAGAACCATGATTAATGAAATGTTTTATTTTTTCCAGACCCCAGAACAGCAAACTGGTGGGGTGTATCAAACCCCCTGGTGGTCTTGTCAATTGTTTCATTTTATCTCTACTTCTGTAAATCTCTGGGCCCAAGATTGATGAGCAACAGGAAGCCTTTCGAATTGAAGACCATACTTATGCTATACAATGCTTTCCAAGTGCTATTCAGCATATTCTTAGTCTATAGGGTAAGATTTATTTATAATCTAATCATCAAAATGGTTCGTAGTTGTGATTAGGTACTCTAATAATTCGTTGAGGGAACATAATTTTCGATACATTGTTTATGTCGCTGATCCTCAACATATTATTCGTCTGCTTTTACTTACTTTACGTTTTTTATGTTGCTTTTTACTAGCTTCTTTTCTAGTATGGAACCGATTTGTAAGCCTATTTGTTTCAATAAATACATAACATTTCTCCTGGATTTGATCACGGACACGTTGTCAAAAATTCGGTGATTCTGTTTGAGTTTTAGTTAAGATACTTGAACTTTTGTGTTCAAGTAAGTTAGCTTCATTCGCAGGGTTACGTATCATAATACCTACGTTTATTCTAACTATTTTCAACTTAACTACGGTTGATTCACATATGTTCATAACGCATAATGGTCGACTCAACTACAGTTTAACTTACCTAATCTTGATTAAACTAAAATTAATTGCACTAACGAACGATTCATCTAATGATTTTTTAAGATATTGGATGTTTCAACTATGTATGAAATACCTAATGGACGACTCGCCTACAGTTTATTAATACTGATAATTAGACAATGGTGAAAACATTTCTGCGAACAACTTGGAAATAGCGCTCGCCGGCCGCTGCCGCGGCACCGCTCGCTTCGCTCGCTCGGCTCGCGCGCGGTTGGTCACAGTTCTAGCCTAACCTAACCTATTTCACTCAGTTCAAAATGATGAATCATACAATCTGCCTGCGACTAGATAATTAGACAATGGTAAAAACATTTCTGCGGCAGATTGTATGATTCGTCATTTTGAACTGGGTGAAATAGGTTAGGTTAGGTTAGAACAGTGACAAACCGCGCGCGAGCCGAGCGAGCGAAGCGAGCGGTGCCGCGGCAGCGGCCGGCGAGCGCTACTTCCAAGTTGCTCGCAGAAATGTTGTCACATATACAAAATCACCAGTAAGACAAACACAAGACCACAGATAAATCAACAGTAGGTGAATCGTCCGTTAGTTTAATCAACGTTAGGTGAATTAATTGTAGTCGAATAAACCGTAGATGAATTCTCCATTATGGATTTCGTCCATTAGTTATTACAAAAATAGGTGAAACGATCTTTAGGTGTTTTAAACGGTAGGTCTTTTGATCGTAGTTAAGTTGAAAATAGTTAGAATAAACGTAGGTATTATGATACGTAACCATTCGCAGGACCAATACTTCTAATAGGTTTAAACTCCCCTTCAGCGTTTATGTTAGCCCACACAAGTCTCTTGTCGAACATTTGCCGTCTCAAATCTTCATTGTTGCCATCACCGCGTTTAGCAACTGGATTGGTAATCACAAAAGAGGATGCTGCTATTGATCCCATTTTCAACAGGCCTGAAAATAAATACCCAAAAACATGTAAAATATGTCAACTAATTATCGGCTTCCTAATGCATGGCAAATTATTTCAAAGTCACATTCCTGAAAATAGAGTCTGCTGTTTTGCATAAACGAATTCCTGGTTCTGGACTCTTGACCCACAACTTGACCTTATAGACATTAATAGAATGAAAGACTAACGTAATATGACAAGACAATCAATTTCCTTCTACAATATTAAAACGGTCGGTTTTTGGCTGTGGCTATTTAGAAGTTCATAAATGTTTGTTCGATAATAAGCTTGTATGAGCTGAACGATGATGACACTAATATTTTTCTTTATTACCTATTATTCGAACGACAAATAGTGCTAGCCTAGCGAACGCTTGCCTTCCATGAGAGAGTTTGATCCCAGCCCGCACCTCTGATTTCTAGAACTCATGTGCAAATCCGAATTGCGTTAACGGTGAAAGAAAACATCATAAAGCAACATGCACATCTGAGAGGTATCCAAAGAGTCCAGAGAGTAGAGAGAGAGATTAAATTATGGTCTAGTAACAGTGTAGATCTCGTTAGATTTTCTCTATTTTTCACGGTCTTCAATGATTTTGGAAGTTTTTTTGGATTCTACTAGAAGATATGCCAGAGCCGTCTTTGCGTGCAATTTCCGGCTTAGGAGAATACACCTCTTTTGTACTCGTAGTTATTTTAAAAAGTGGCCAATGTATTATATCTAGAGGATGTGCTACTGCATCTTCATTATTATCAACATCATCCTACGCAGCTTTTATCGCGTTCTCTTTACAATTCTTTCCTATTCTAATGAACACCAAAAAATTCAACTCGTATTTTCAACAATTGGTGATGAGACACAATATCCGCACGATTATTTGTTGTTATATCGAAAATAGGTGCATGTTGAGGTTTAATAGTATATGAAAATATGTAATGATGATGTTCAATGAACAATGAAGTTCGTTCAGGTAGAACTGCACAAGAAGTATGAATTTCTTTGTCTACCGTTACTTATTTTTATTTGTCATTTACAGGGGGCTATGTACGTATTCTCTAAGGAGTACAACATAGCGTGTGAACCTATGGATTACTCAGATAACCCTAGAGCATTAATGGTAAGTAATGAGATTTTGTCAATAAAAACGACTATTTTTTTCTTTAAGTTAGAGATAAAAAATATGTTGTTGTTGCTCGATTTTTGAATACAACATATTTTTTGGATATTTCCAATGGTATATAACAATTTCTCGACTGGAACCCCAGAATAAGGATGCGAATATTAGTTATTCAATATTGAATAACTAATATTCGGCTAGTACTCGTATGAAAATATAGTGGGTGAAAGTGCCTTGGCCGACCACCTCGAATATAAAAAATACGTTTAAACAATAACCTAATTATTACGCAAAACTAAAGAAAGACATTCTATAAAAGCATTGTTTACTTTAGAAACTGTCTTCCATACTTATGCATAATCATTGTACTTCCAGCTTGCTGCCTCGGGATGGTTTTATTACGTTGCAAAGATCTCGGAACTCCTGGACACCGTATTTTTCGTCTTACGAAAAAAGTACAATCAAGTGACATTCCTCCATGTCTACCATCACACGTTAATGTCCCTCATCATTTGGTTTGGAGTAAAATACTTCCCAGGTACGGATTTACTTTCTAAATGCATTCTTAGTTCTAAAACCACGTTCTGTTCCTTGCTAGAACTTGTGGTTCCCGTTAAAAAGTGGACAGGCTAATTTTTTTACGTAGTTGCCGTTGAAGACATCTATAGCCGGCTACACGCTTTCACCAGGACAGCCCAAGACGTTATTTCTATCCTTATCTTCTTACATCAAATAGAAAAGAACAGCTGCTACGTCTCGGGCTGCCTTGGCAAGAGTCTGGTGAGGCTATTAGTTATTTACGCTATCGGCAGTAGAATCAACCAACAAGAAAGGATATTATCCTTGACCAACAGATACAAGATTCAGTTAAAATTGTAAGATCAGTTAACTTTTTTTAGGAAAGTTCTAATTCAACGGTGATCCAAGAGCTGTAAAACAAGTCGATATTCGATATAAAGTTATTTGAGATCTTGAGTGTAGGCCAAGATGCCCAAGGTGTGACACTTTATATACATACTCTTAATATAATACAATTGCAGTACCCTTAAACCGAACCCAGTAGATAATATGGCAAACATGGTATAAATACATATGTTTTATCTTTTATTTGCAGGGGGCCACACAATTCTAATGGGATTCTTGAACTCCATCGTACACGTAATTATGTACTCATACTACTTGATCTCCGGTCTTGGACCTGAATACCAGAAATACGTTTGGTGGAAGAAACACGTTACTATGATTCAATTGGTGGGTGTTTTTATAAGAATTTTGCCTTTCGCAGTTTGGTTATGAATTAGTGTATTAATTTGAAAGCTTGTACTAACGTCAACTCTTTGAACATACACGAACTATTCATTATGTGGGAGACATAAATTAAGAATCTCAAAAGTAGAAATATTATATTTTGCACCCGCAGATTAGTGTACTTTTTTGTAATTTGTCGTTTTCTTGAGTTTGATGTTGACGTCATAACAATGTTCATTTAAAATTCTATGTAAAATGGTGATCACAAATTTTGTTTCTAATGCTTTATTTATTGTTATTTTCAGATCCAATTCTCTATAATCTTCGTTCATAATGCCGCCGTTTTCTTCTACGAATGCAACTTCCCAAAAGTCATCAACATTATATGCATGATGAACGCTCTAGCCTTCATGTATATGTTCGGAAAATTCTACATCAATAGTTACAAACAGAATAATAAGATTAAGACTGAATTGGAAAACAAAAAAGTTAATCCCATTTCTAGCAAAGTTAACAACTACAGTATGAGAAGGAAAGTTGCAGAAAAGTCGCGATAATTATCGTAACTTTTTGTACATATTTATTATGCTCAAATTAAAAGGATTCAGTGTAAAATAAAGTCTAACAGACGGGATATTAAATTATGGAGATTTCTGATGGCAAATAATATTATATAATATTATATGTGTGTGCGTGACCGAACATACGTTCAATCAATTATTTGGTCGCAATCATAATGTGACTAAATTATCACTTCAATATTTATGCGTACAATAAGCAGAGGAGTTATCTATACAGGCAACTTTAATCGCAATTGTGGTTGTCAAAGACATGGCCACTTTAAACTATGCACAGTTTCTGTGTTAAAATGTAATTATTATATCGTTGTTTACCTGCTAATTTATCTCTTTGCTGTCAGTATAACCAAATATGGGTCATATGTATAAATACTACAGAAGAAATTAAAGTTGAATTAAGCAATATTTTTTTTGTATTTTCGATCTCCCTTATTCTAATTGTCTACAACCTACAACAAGTACTTAAAGATATATAATTTTAATGTACATAGTTAAAACAGCTTAGTATTTGAAATATGTTAAAATTGGATTTAAATAATAATACCAACAATGTTTAATATCTGTGCCCTTAGTGAAAAAGGGTATAGTCCTTATAAAGGGTATACGGAAGTCATACCCTTTTTCATTTGGGGCAAAGGGTATAAAGTCCTTTATAAAGCATGTAAGGACTTATCTATGGTCTTTCTTTAATAATCCACGATATTTTGCATAGCGTCTAAGTGAATGCTGAAGATAATTATAGATATCAGTAAAAATGAAATCAGTTGTATTTTTTTTTTCAAAATTGTTTTAGAAGTCATTTATTTCGTTACTGGTTCTCTAAGTTGTTATAACATCCATGCAATAAAATAGCCCCACGCTGATAGCTAGCGCCGTGCACGCTATTACACCTAAAAGAACCAATAAATTAATTGATTGATTGATTTATTAAATTATTTTTTTAACAGAATATGTATTTAAACCATCAGATTTATTTTTTGTGGTAGGTACAGCGTCTTTAGCATTTACTAAGACACTATGTAAAATATCGTGGATTATTATAGTAAGACCTTATATAATTTATACCCTTTTTCACTAGGAACACAGATATGACATAAGACAAAATTACTATAAAAATAAAAGAAAAACCGACTTCAAAAACAGTAAAATAATTACCATATTATAAAATTAACAGCTTTCAGAAGTCGGTGCTAATCCATGTTGAACCAAATTGAACGCACCGACTTCTGAAACTTTTATAATATTTATGGTAATTATTTTACTCTTTTTGAAATCGGTTAACAAACTGAAATTCGCGTGACAAGCGATGCGCGCGATTGATGCGTCTCGGCTTGTCGCTGATCAACGCAGTTTTTAGTGAATGTATGAGAGGCGAACTTGCGATTCTATTCAACTCGACTTGGTGAGCCTAGTGGACGCTACCCTTAATCCTTACCATTGATTAACTAGGGTTAAAAGTATTTTGAAGGACATTTTTTAAGAGGTGCGACTTCTTCGATCTTCTTGTGACGATGTGTATAGAATGAAATTGATCTATCAATAGATGCTATCGAAATTCAAATCGAAGTCAAATCGAATCTGAGTTCAAAATGACTTGAATTTGGATTTTTTAATCTTTTTATTTATTTATTGTAAAGTTTATGTTTTTATTGTTTTATTATGAGAGACTTGTTACATACGGATTCCTAATGGATATCGCCGACCTCGCACATTCCTGTATGTTTACGCCAACCTCACGAAAACTGCAGCGTCCACATCCATCGAGCGACGAGCCGCCGACGCACCGAAATTCACCATAATAGCAATGAATTATTTTTAAGTATTTTTTCGGGCATTCCATATTCTAGCATCGAGTAGGTTTCACCATATTATATGTAGTAATTTCTTTTAAATTAAATTAGTTTTCAAATATCATTGGTTTTTTTCGATACACCGTCAGCAGTTTACATAATTGACTTCAAAGTAGTAGTAAGTATTCACTTATAAAATATATCAATTTCATACAATGAAAAGAAAAAAAATAGAAAAACATCTTTTACTGCGTTCATCTATTAACCGTATTTATTTCCAGACGGTAAATAAAGTTACCGGTAAAAAAAACAGTGCAATGGAATTCCTTTTTATTTATAGCACATTTTAAAGCAGCTTTTCCCTGGACATCTCGAAGGCTTTCGACAGGGTTTGGCATGACGGCCTTATTGGTAAGCTTTCTTCATTCGGCTTGTCTACCGGTTTCGTTGCGTGGATATCGGACTTCCTGAGGAATCGTTCGATTCGAGTGGTCATTGATGGCTGCTCATCAGATCGAATGGCTATTAGTGCCGGTGTCCCCCAGGGGTCAGTGCTCTCTGCGACGCTTTTCCTGCTGCATATCAACGACCTGCTAAAGCCCGGAACCTTTGGGTATGCAGACGACAGCACTGTGGTAGAGAGCTATGTAGCCAATGCACGGACCAGTGGACCACAAATTCAGTCTCTGAGAGAGGCCATGGTCGAGCGCTTGAATTTGTCCCTTAAGGCAGTCTCCGATTGGGGCGATGCCAACCTGGTCAAGTTCAATGCATCAAAGACCCAGGCGTGTCTGTTCTCTGCCAAAAGGAGGCCATTCCGGCTGGCTCCTACTTTTCGAGATGTGTCTATACCGATAACTGACCATCTTGAGCTCTTGGGCGTTACTCTGACGTCAACCCTCAACTTTGGCTCCTATATTGAGTCCAAAGCTCAATTGGCTGCTAAAAAGCTGGGTGTCCTCTCGAAGGTGCGGCGGTACTTCACATCGGAACAGTTGCTTCAACTGTATAAAGCACAGGTTCGTTCGTGCATGGAGTACTGCTCGCACCTTTGGGATGGCTCAGCCAAATACCAGCTTGAGGCGTTGGAGTCCATTGAGAGGCGTGCCAAGAAGCTCATCAGCAACGACTCCCTTGTTCAGACCAAGCTCCAAAGTCTTGAGCATCGGCGCAAAGTTGCCAGTCTATCGGTTTTTTATCGGACACATTTCGGAGAGTGTGCTTCAGATCTGCATGATCTAATACCCCCCTGCCCTTTTTTCTATCGGACGGCCAGAAGCACGAAAAAGCGCCATCGGTTCATGGTTGATATACCAAAAACCCGAACGAAGCGCTTTGATTCCACTTTCATTGTGAAAACCGCCAAACAGTGGAATGCGCTGCCCGAGTGGGTGTTCCCCGACAGCTACAATTTGGGTGTCTTCAAGTCACGAGTGAATCGGTTTCTTCAGGGCAAGCGTGCTCCATCGTAGACCGCATCATCGCTTAACATCAGGCAAGATGGCGGCCAAACGCAGGCCTAGTAATAAATATAAAAAAAAAAAAAAAGCTGATATGTAGTGCTTAAAACAAACATACTAGAGCATACGTCGGCATGACGTAGTAATTAAATTGTTTGTCTTTACAATTTAACTAAACCAACATACAATTTATTCTCATGCGTTAGTGATACAATGGAATGTCCGCCGTTACAATAAGGAATAGAAATTAATGAAGCGAATAATTTCAACTAATTAACACAACATTTTAATACAATAGTTACAAGTAATGACCAAATAAAAGTAAAAATATATTTTAAAGCTATACACAGACTGGGTCAACGTTAGCCTAGCATGGACAATTTAAGGCAGGGTCTAAATAACCCTTTGAACCCGTCGCCCGACCAGTAACAGGCCCGAGAAGGCGGCGCGCTGTGTTCCGTGCGCACCTCTCAGGAGGACGTGGGGCAAGGCCCCACAGAGGAAGAGGTCTGCCAGGGGCTGGCGGACCGAGGCCTGCCGGGGTCGCGGTGCATGCAGCTGCGAATCCCGCGACCTTGGCCAAGGGTCAGGAGAAGGAACACCGTGGGTTTTTAGCCGGTAAGTGTCCGGCATACCCCTTCGCCTTCCCCGGGCGAAGGGCATCCATGAGGATTTTCCCACGAAAAAAAAATGGACAATTTAAGGCAAGGTCTAAATAACCGGAAAATAATTAATTACGTAACGTAACAACGTAATTATCATAATTATAAATTATGATAATTACGTTGGGGTAAGTCCGAATGAGGGGTAAGTTCGTTGAAATGGATATTCCGCAGAACTTATCTTAAAAATATACAGTATACAAGGTAAGTCGGAAAGGGGGTACTATTCCGAAAGGGTGTTGAAATACCCATAATAATTAATAGCTTTTGTTCTACAACTTGCACCAAAAGTCAATAGTTTAAGAAAAATAGCTGTTCAAAGATTCCATAAATAATACGCTAAAATGTATGTAAGTATAGTAAGATATGATCATGAGAATGTTGAGATGGATGTGTGGAGTGTCAGGAATGAGTATATTAGAGGAAGTTTGAAAGTAGTGCCAGTGACAGAAAAGTTGAAAGGGAACCGTTTGTCTTGGTATGGGCATGTGAAGAGGAGGGATGAAACGCATGTGACCAAAAGAGTTATGAATATAAATGTGGATGGATGGAGAGGAAGAGGCAGGCCAAAGAAAAGATGGATGGATTGTGTGAAGAATGATATGAAAGAGAAGGGAGTCAGTGATACCATGACGGGTGACAGGACGGAATGGAAGAAGAAAACAAGTTGCGCCGACCCCAAGTAACATGGGATAAGGGCAGGAAGATGATGAGTAAGATATGATCAGCTGTGTTTATATTTTAGGTCACATTTGGGGTCACGGAGTAGAAGCATCGTTTCCTGAATTCCTAAGCATAGGTGATGTATTTTTGAATAAACAAAAATAAAAAATAATTTTAATGGAAACAAATTATTGAATTTTGAAATTTTAACAGTTGCTTTAAAACAGTTATTAGTGATACTTTAAGTGGCCCGCGGATTAGCACCCCCTTTCTGACTAACCTTGTATAATGGCGTCGTACGCTATTCTTTTGGCAATTAAAAATATTGTAATGTTCTGCGTCAAATCCATTTGAACGAACTCACCCCAACGCACTCTACCCGATGTATGCGTCATGCTCGTGAACGGGTGCTGTCTGTTGAGACTGGTCAGCTCGTAACTGCTATGGCAATCGTTTTAAAAGGCTAACTTTCTCATTACTTTTCATGTTGTTAACCACATGTACATTAATCTGCATTGTTCTTACATTACTACAGTGAAAATTGTCAAACCATTTACTTTTTTAAAAGAGTGTCTATGGAGTTTCTTGCCGGTTCTTCTCCAAAGGACGTACTACTTGGAATCGAGCACCTAGTGTTGACCTTTTGAAAGCACCAGGGATCTGGTCTACTTGAAATAAAAACTATTTGACTTTGACTTTACCCTTAAAACTTAAAACTTACGGGATGACGTCATATCCCTAAATTCCGGTTACCTGAATATTACGATACCTACAATATATTATATATATTTCGGTACCGAAAAGGGACTGTAAATGCGAAACGATATATTGCCGTAACAGTACCTAAATCTTTATGAAAAGGGCTTTCTTTGATGAACAGCCATGCCATGAAAACCGGTCAAGTGCGAGTCGGACTGGCGCACGAAGGGTTCCGTACCATTATCTATAAAAACGGCAAAAAATTATATATTTTTTATTCCGTTTTTTAGTATTTGTTGTTATAGCGGCAACAGAAATACATCATCTGTGAAAATTTCAACTGTCTAACTATCACGGTTCATGAGATACAGCCTGGTGACAGACGGACAGCGGAGCCTTAGTAATGGGGTCCCGTTTTACCCTTTGGGTACGGAACCCTAAAAAAAAACAACGCAGGGCCTTAGCAACTGCCGTGGCTATACAGGGTGTAAACGAATTCGTGTAATTCCTTCAAACCACACGATCTATTAATGGTATATATTAACCCCGCACGGGGTTTAGAATGATTAAAAAAAAACTTTTTTTTTTCCTAATAAAAAATTATGTGATAGAAAATTTCAATGCCATGCGCAAATGAATGAAGGCACAGCGACACAGCTGACGGGCACGACTAGCGCGATATCGCTCCACGCAGTCCGTTAACTCAGAACGCTAAAGTTACTGAGATACAGAATTATTTTGTTATTTTTTTGAAAACTTTTTACTGTTGTTTCTGAAAAAAACCTATGCAGGGTAAATCAGTGTCACCAGTAGATCACGCGGTTTGAAGGAATTACACGAATTCGTTTACTTCTAGACCCTTCGCTATGATTTACTCGTTACTCGATGATTTTCAGTTAAATAAAGGTATGGCCTTTTACCTTTATAAGAAAACGGTATTCTTCAAATTTAAATGTATCGTAATTAACCTTGTACCTTGACCGCTTTCAGTCCCTAATTTAGGGTATCTTATTGGAATAGAATAGAATAGATTTTTATTTTCTTACCACAAATTACGCTTAAGTTAAATTAGTCTACAGATACAATTTTATACTTAAGTTGTGGAAGACTAGTGCCTAAACTAAGCTTTTTTCAAAACCTGTAAGTCAGGTCACCAGGCCCCTTTACAATTTATACATTTCAAGTATTGCACTAGAGTCGTTATGCTTAAAATCAGAATTAAGTAGTAGGTATTCATTATTCATAAAATTCATTTATTATTTAATTATAAAATAGGAATTTAATATTTTTTTAATTTATTTATTAATTTAGTAAACATGCAAACATTAGTTAGTTATAACACTTCTCGTTACTCATAATAATCGTAATTCATAATAATTTTATTTCATAAAATTCGATATTTAGGTACTATAATTGTGTTTTGTCATAATATGCATAAAAATAATAATTAAAAAAGTCTTAGTCATCGTTTTTCAGAAATTCATCACTACATAGTATAAAATAAAGTCGCATCCCGCTGTCTGTCCCTATGTATGCTTAGATCTTTAAAATTACGCAACGGATTTTCATGCGGTTTTTTTTAATAGATAGAGTGTTTATATCGGGTGTAAAAAAACCCTTAACGATAACGAAAACCACATATTCTACCCATCATTGGGATATTTTTTTTCTACCAGACCATACCTGGGAAACCATTGGTTTTAGAAATATTGAAGGTCAAAGTATACATTTTTTTTTAGTTTTTTCCAAAATCGTATTCTAAGTGATAATATTAAACTTTCTTCCAAACAACCTTATCAAAATTTTCAATTTTTCCTCACAAATTACGCATTTGAAGTTACAAAAACGCAACGAATATCAAACGCACACGACCGCTTTGGCTCAGCTGTGTGGCCGCTGCACGCATGCAAACGCGTGGCATCGCCACAGCCACACATTGTGCGCTACAAAAAAAAAGTGTTTTTTTTTTTATGCCAAAAAATAAATGTCGTTTCCCAGCAATTATTTTTAGTCAATGTAGTTCAGTTTGATGTACAGAGTGCGTAGATTTCGGCTATGTGATGGGTCTTTTTACACCCTGTATGTATAATACATGCATATTATAGTACCTGTGCGAAGCTGGGGCGGGTCGCTAGTTTGACATAAAGGAAAAATGCAACTTCACAATTTTAATATGGAAACGCAAACGTATCGTCGTTGTGTCGGCTTGATTCTGGTGGACTGAGAGCTTCAACTTCTTTCTTCTGTAGATTAATACACGACGCTCGAAATAAACTATAGTAAAGTCATTCAGCGATAACGCCACGAGTAGAGTCGTCTATGTAATGTAATGATTCTACGAAAAAAAATATAAAAATAGAACGAAACATTATATTAATCCAAATCTGAGCATCCAGACTCCACCTGGCCAATTCTACTAACAGAAACTTTAATTAATCGCAACCAAATCGAAACCGAACCGTTTTGACTGACAGTTCGTTTGCGGTTTAGCAACAACTATGTAAGGGCTCTTACACACCACGTTTTTTTCAGGCACTGTCGACGTACGTCGCACGCAACTATAACGCGCTGCATACGCGATGTTATCGCATCAGGCTAACTCACGCCGTGGGTTTCTTCTTCACAGCATAAACACTAGGAAGCGGTGAAGGGTGGGAGCTTTGGGGGTGCAGTCAATTGTAACTACCAAAATGTGACGTTCAAAAAGAACTAAGTAATACTAGTCTACTTTGAATAAACGAGTTTTGAGTTTGAGTTTGAGTTTGGAACACTCGGCACGAGCCGCGGTAGGCCGCGCCAGGCGTTGCCACGTCTCGCGCGGCCTGTCGATTAACGGGCCATGGGACCTTACCATTGGAATGGCGGCCAGCAGGCCGCACTAGGCCGACTCACGTCGTGGGAACACTCGGCACGGGCCGCGGCACGCCGTGCCTGGCGTTGCCTCGTCCGGCGCGGCCTGTTAATTAACAGGCCGCAGCTTTAATGATAGAACAGTTTGGTGCAGAACCCCTATCACTAACCTCAACTAGTCTTTGTTTTTTTTTTTTTTGTGTACTCGTATTTATCGCAAATCACGCATTCCAATTTGAATACAAATAAAATAAGAATTGCAAATGTTGTTACAATTCTTTTGTACGCGCCGTTACTCTGTAGCTACTTGCTAGTGGGCTGGGGAGCTATGTAACACACAGAATTAGCTCATTTTATAAATAAAATATATAATTTCGCAGCCCTAGCTGTTTGAATGATTTTTATTTTATAACAGTAATAGTTCACTGACTTCAAAATGGATGGAATTTTGAATAATATTGTTGAAAATTATAATTATGTGATTGATGACTTATCAGGTATGCATAACTGTTTTTTTTTAACTGTTTACTGAGTCTTGTCGGCACGACCTATAAGAGAATAGCTCATGTTGTGGTAAAAAGATTAGCCAGTCAGCTAGGTGGTGACGAGGCTGACTGCCCAGGGTGCGGCGGACTTAAGCATCGTCACTCTAAGGACAAATGCCCTTTTATTGCATCCCTCAACCTCCCTAATAGTATTTATCAACACTCATATCGTAAATCTAATTATGAATTCAAAAGTATACCATAATGACATGCTTTATTCACGTGCATCTCTTTTGTTAAAGTACAGTTTCCTTAACAAAACAATACTTTAAAATAACTTTCTTTCAATTAACGTGTACTTTGGAACGGCCAATGAGTTTTCAATTCAATTTTTTTAGTGGCTGCTCGTTTTCTATGGTGATGCGCGCTAGTGGGTTGTTAATGTTAACTTAATGATGGTTTGTTGAAAATTGGTATCTAAATATTGCATGAGTTTAGATAAAGTATGTATGAAACTGCACATAACTAGGTATTAAAACACTCGTGTGATACTATTCAAAACTTACACTTGTGTTTTAATAACCCCTAAGCAACTGTTTAATAAACTACTATTGTAACCTCCGGTTTCTGAATTGAGAATTCGAGATAAGCAACACTTAATAGCGGTTACACACTGCATCCGATCCGAATCCGTGAAAATACGTTCTGAAGTAGCCATAGAACTATTTGTATGGTAGTTTACGCAATACATCCGGCATCCGTCATCCGATTTCTATCCGTCATCCGTGACTTTCTAATTCGGAAGAAAAATTTACGGACCGAAGTAGCCGTAGTACTGTTTGTATGAACGCAGACGCCAAACGGATATGCCAAAGATGGCCCCTGAATTGTTTGAATTTGAATCAGAGATCGGAATAGTGCGTAAGCAACATCCGAATTCGGTCCGAGATTTTTACTCTAGATCGGTATTTTCACGGATTCGGATCGGATGCAGTGCGTAATCGCTCTAAGTAGTATTTGAGTACGGAGTTGTCAAAAAAATGCTCTAAAATCCGTATTTTTTTTTGACAACTCCGTACTCAAATGTTACTTACGTAAGTACCGCTTATCCTAAAATTCTCAATTCAGAAACCGGAGGTAAGACTACCCAAGTAACAAAATTTGGTACTATAAAAGTCCTGAGAACGTTTTGGAGCGTGCTATTTAGTGTTTATCATTAGTACTATAATGGTGTTGTAAACGTTTACAGAACCCCAAATAGGCCCTAGTTTTATCACTGATTTATTCTATAAGCATTACATACAGGCTCTCACGGTGATAAATCAGCTCTATAGTTGAAAAGTAAAAGTGTCGAGAAACGCTTTTTAGTACTAAAATAGTGTTTCTGCATCGTTTATGTCACAAATTTGCACTATAAAAGTAACCAAAACATCTTTATAGTGCTATTTTGCACCGTAAACGATTCCAGTGATCTTTTTTATCACACATTTTGTTCGTGTTGTGAAAATATATCGGTAATTGTTGCTTAACGTAACATGTAATAAAAAGGACAACTTCAAAACATTCATGGATCGTAATTCTGCCATAACTTGCACTTGCGAAAATAATTGTATCGATAAAATAATTATGCTGATTTCAAATTTGACAATGCGCCCTCATAATTTTCGTGTTTTAATTAAATTTTAATTAATAAAATAAGGACTTGTCCCAACTATGGCTGCTATAGTACACATTGGCTCCAGCCGTGCTGCTAATGTGCTATCATGGCGTAAAAACAGCAGCCATTTTCAACGAAAACGAATTAGTCCATTAATTATTAATTTTAGTGCTTTTATGTCACGATTTAGTACCTTAGTAGTGCATTAGGAGTCGCTATGGTACTATTTAGTACTATAGAAGAGTTTTCATGACTTTTACAGAATTAGCGCCATAGCGATGTTGAGGGAGCTTTTAAGGAGCTAAAAGGTTACGTAATGGTTGTGCAAGGTACTTTTATAGTGCAGATTGATACTGTAATAATGTTTTCGATACTTCTACAATACTAGTACTGTAAAAGTTATTTTTACGCATTATTAGTGCAAAATAGATACATAAAAGTGTCAGAAAGGTCGTCTATAGTACTAAATAGTACCATAATCGCTTTTTTCATATCTATTACAGTGCAACACTTTAAAGATTCTTTTGTATGGTCCTGTAAACGTTCTAAGAGCTAAATTATAGAACTTAAATGCTCTTTAATCTTATAGAACCAAAACGCTCTTTTAAAAACCTTTATAGTACAAGCAGGCACAATGGTTACCACTATAGGCCTACTATATCACTATTTGGTGTTATAACACCCTGGTTATAGAAGCTTTTGTTACTTGGGTAGTGACCAAATTCTCAAACGCTACTCAATTTTAAGTTGCCGTTAAGGTCGTGCTGTCAATGTCATTTATCAGACTTAACGGCAACTCACAATTTAAGTGTCTGGCCATAGGTCAACCTATATTTTTCAGATGACTCTCTTTACCTCATGATAAAGGTTTTTAGGTTTTTTTTTTGTTATTTGTTTCGCACGCACTTGAGGTCGCACCTTAGGGTAGACGCAGACAGGGTCTAAAGATGGAGCACACGAAGCCAAGTAACAAAGATACATATCATTACATACACTGCACATAAATACACATGTTGGTTGAAGTGAACGGGCATCATCGCTGACTGACATCCGTGGAGCACAAAGGTTCCAGACGAAAACCAGCGTCAAGTACTTATAGTGCTTAACATTAAGCTGATCTGGACACCTTTTTGGTCTAGCTGTGAGACAGAAACCCAATCCTGTTTTTTTTTACATTGCACTTTTTATCTGGTGTGTCTCTTTGTGCTGTGTCCAAATAAATGTTTCTTTATCTTTCTTTTCTTATATCTTCGCCTGGGAGTGAAAACCTCGGAAATTCAATTTGGTCTTTTTATGTTATCACGATGTTGTACTATTATTATAAGAGAGCTATGGGAAATTTGTTTGTAGGCACTGAAATAACGCCTTTATTGGGTAACATTAGTAATGAATATAATTGATTAGCTTTTGCCCGTGTCTTCGTCGGCGTGAAAGCCCACAGAAACTGTGCAATGACCAAACGCAATCCCGAGGTTTTCACTGCCAGGCGACGATATAGAGATTCCCTTATACCCGTCTGGCTATCATATAACTTCGGTCTGCCTAGTGGTCTCTGTGACTGGATTGCGAACTTTCTGAGGGATCGGTCCATCCGAGTGGTTATCGATGGCTGCTCGTCCGGTCAGTTAGGTATTAACGCCGGTTTGACGACACGTTTGGTGCAGTGGCTAAGCGATTGGCTTCTGCGCCACGGGTCGTGGGTTCGATTCCCACACGGAACAAAAATTTGTATGGCCTACAGATGGTTGTTTCGGGTCTGGGCGTTTGTTAGTGAGATTTGTGTCTGTAAACGCACCCACGATACAAGAGAAATCTTAGTGTGGAGCAACGTTTTTTAAAATAAAGATAATAAAGTCCCTCAGGGGTCGCGGCTCTCAGCAACATTGTTTTTGCTGCATATGAATGACCTGCTGAAACCCGGAACCTTTGGGTACGCAGACGACAGCACGGTTGCTGAGAGATACGTGTCCGATGCACGGGCTACTGGGCTTCAGATCCGGTCTCTCCGGGAGGCCATGGTTGAGCGCTTGAGCCTGTGTTTGGAGGTAGTCTTCGAATGGGGCGATGCTAATCTAGTCAGGTTCAATGCTTCTAAGACGCAGGCGTGTCTCTTTTCCGCATGAACATGATAGAATAGTCCGAATTCGATCCTGGATCCTTCTGGCTATTCGAGTTCACGTGCAGATCATAAATTGATTATAACTTCCTTTAACGGTGAAGGAAAACATTGTGAGGAAACCTGCAAACCTGAGAGGGCTCCATAAAGTTTTCGATGGTATGAGTAGTCCGTATTGGCAAATTAACTAATTTTCCCATCTGCTACAACTGGAGGAAACTGGGGACGAAAAGAGTGATAATTCCCAACACCACTGCAACGGGACTACTGGTGGAAAATGAGACCTTTTAAAATAAAAAATCCCATTTGCCACCAGTGCAGCAGTGGTGGCGTTGACGGTGCGGGCAACTGCGAATGATAGCTTATAACTATCTTAAATCATAGTGCTGTATTTACTGTAATTGTTAAAGATATTGATTTTAAAAGGGTAACCGTAATTGCTTTAAGCGATAAGACCGCCATTTGTACTTTTCCTAATTACGTGTATTCCTACTGTTTTATTTCTTTTAGGGCTGATTTTTCAATCGTCAGATAACTTTTATCTGGGGAATAATTTTGAAGTTTTGACAGCTTTTGTATAGAAAATCTATCAAACCGTCATATTTATTCGTTGGATAAAATTTATCTGACGATTGAAAAATCGGCCCTTAGTGTACAATAAAGTATATCTATCTATCTATCTAACCGTGGAGATTGGTGATTAGATGGATGATTTTGATTAAAGTGCACTGATGAGTAATCTATCTTTATCTATTCACTTGCAGATATAAGAACGAGAAGTTTGCCACTGATGTCAAGTCCAATACCAGTGATCATAACAGTGATTATATACCTCAAATTCTGCATGAACTATGGACCCCGTTTTATGAAGCATCGGAAGCCGTTTGAATTGAAATACCCTATTATGTTGTATAACATATTTCAAGTAGTATTTAGTGTGTTCTTAGTATATGAGGTAAGTAATTACTTTCTATATTGCTATTCTCTAGTTTTGCCTTCCCTTTTTTCAACTAGCAGGTCATTTCCAGTCTAACCAGATGCGGTTGAATACCAGTATTTTACATTTGTTGCCCGTGGTACTAGTATTACTACCAGTAGTACCGGGTAAAAAAAACCCCGTAGAACTACCAAGCGATCCAGTAATGCCACGGGAAGTTTTTTTTTACTCTTAGTCGACATTTCATAGTTTGACACCTGTCACTTTGACACCTGTCACTTTGACACCTGTCACTTTGACACCTGTCACTTTGACACCTGTCACTTTGACACCTGTCACTTTGACACCTGTCACTGTGACACCTGTCCCTTTGACACTTTGTCTTTTACTATTTAGAAATTTCCCTACCTTATCACCTTTCGTTGCCACTAGTGCCAATATCAGTTCCATGATGGAACTACTGATGTTTTTTTAAATCACTAGTTACAATTATCATTTTAGGCACTTGTGAATTTTTTTAAGGGTGTAAAAACACTAGAGGTGAAAGCGTAACGTTTTTATAGTAATTATATTCAATAAAATCAACAAATATTTATTGTTGATTTTATTTAATCAGCAATTTTGTTTATTGTTGATTCAATAAACAAATATGTATTTTTTTATTGAATCAACCATAAACAAATAAATATTTAATTATTTGTTTCTTGTTTATAATTATTATAACAAATAAATATTTAATTATGTATTATATTTCACACGAAGCGACTGCTGACATTTCACATCTTCCTTCACAAGCAGTGCCGTCCATCCATGTTCATTTAGACCCTTGTCGGACTCTAATCTATGCACTACAGACTTAACTTTCATGGAATATGCACTAAACACAACACTGTACTAAAAACACAACAAAACACATCTCCCTTCATCTCCATACGATGACACACATAACTCAAACATGCATGCGATTTTTTAGAGTAAGTCCTTATTTCAATATCTTTCCTGCTTAAATTTTATTATAATGATTATTTATCCAAATAACTAAGCATTTATACACTTCATCTGTATGATGGGGTCCTCGTAATCTGCTAGACAGGGAAACCTAGTGCGGATACCAGTCTCAAACAAAGATAAATGAATACTGTGTTGTAACTGTAAAACGTCGTCTGTAAAATTACGTAAATCAGCGAAATCGGCAAAATTGGCAAAATTTCGCATTCTTTTAAGACCGACCTTTGTGAAAGAGAAATAAACCTGTTTTCCATCCACAAGACATTTCCAGTTAAGCAGTTCTAATATGTTGCTGAACGCCTACTCTTATCTGTTTTGCCTGCCGACAAAACTCTTGTGTGTGAATTTCCTATTATTTTTTTGTAGGCGCTCTGTTTAATTTTATTTAAAACATTTTATATTGGTGTACATTGATATGAAAGTATTCATGTGTGTGTACGTAGTATGGGTGACCGTTCGTTAAATATCGAAACCCTTCCGTGCCTCGTAAAGCATTTTAATGCTCACCACTTATGCTTTTCCTAAGCGATACTTGTGATTTTTTGCGATCATGGCAACACTTTACACGCCCTCCGTCACGCGCAGAATTATCTTGCGCGCACTCTACCATTGTATCCATTAAACTATTTATTTTTGTCACGCATCCACAACTTACATACACATAATTATAACGTTATATAATAATGTTTTTGTAGGCGCTCTGTATACTATTATGTATGTATATAGATAGGGTGACTGGTAATTAGTGACCGATACTTTAACAGATGATTGTACTCATGATAACAAACAACTTTCCCAAAGATACATTATTTATAAAACAAAAAATAATATTTCCATATTACGAGCCGCGTCCATTCCGTAACGGTTTAGTAATATATTTTAGATGAAAAAAATTAAATAAAAATAATGTTTCTTTGGGAAAGTTGTTTGTCATCATGAGTACAATCATGTGTTAAAGGATCGATCACTAATTACCAGTCACCCTATATATTATTTTTTTAATTTTAAGTATGCTTGTGCGTCTGTTTGGGCGTAAGAGTAAATATTTTTCTTTCTTCTTTTCTTTCTATACATTTATTTTGGACAATTATGTGGAAGTAGTTTGAACATTATTCTTGTTATTTCCAGGGTCTTCACTACCTACTGGCTGAGGATTATAATTTTATTTGCGATCCAATTGTGGTGTCAGAGGATCCCCGTCTAACGAGAGTAAGTATTTCCCATTATGCATTATGAACTGTATTATATTCGAGACCAGGGGGCCTACTCCCTAAGTCCGTCAACGAAATTAGTCGCCCGTCCGAAAGTAGCCCGAAACGTAGGAGTGAACAAAACAAGTGTCAAGTTCAACTTTTCGGACGGGCAAAAACACATCGGTAGTAGGGACAACTGTCAAATCGTGTTGTCATTCATTCTTAGTTCGGGCCCCGAAATAATCGTATGTCCATAGGTGATAGGGAGTAGTAAACGCTCGTAACTAAGGCCGAAAACACGGGCGATAAAAAAATATGACCCGTCTCTTCACCTTTCAATTGTTTTGCCAAACGATTTCGCTTCCTGGTTATTGTTAATTTATGTACTATTCAGTATCTATGCAATTAATTATGTAATTCAAACACAACATACATTGTTCTATGAATAAATAAATGCAAGTAAAATTACATTAACCCTAACAAAAGGAAATCCAATTTTTTAAAAAAATAAAAGAGGTAAATGATATTTATTTCTGTAAATAAATCTGTTACAGACACTTTTACAAGTCAATGTACGTTTTTTTTTTAATTGAAGGCGCTGGCTTCTGAAACTGAAAAACTGTCAAAAAAAGATTTATCTCGAATTCAGAATGTCATATACGTGGCATAGTTTTTTTTTTTCTTTAGCCTGAAATTGACCTAGGTATCATTAAATACTACTAATTTGAAATAAACTTTCATATTAAAAAAATAAAAACTTAAAATAAATAAATCGATTAAATAATATCTAAATTCAAATCATAAGCAGGTGCGAATATTTGAATTAAAAGTAAGTAAAGAATGTAATGTATATTTTAATTTCAATAGTAGTCTATTGATAGATGAATCATAAGGAAAGAAAAGACATCACTGCTTGTTCTGTTGACCGCTTATGTGAGGTAGCATGTGCAGAGATAGAAGGCCATACTATCCTATGTGTTTATAGACCACCGGCATCAAATTTATCATCATTTTTAGTTACTTTAGAAGACATATTGAGCAAACTTTTTAGAAATAATAATTTAATTTTTGTTTGTGGCGACCTGAATATTGACCTTTTAATTGATTCACTAGATAAATGTAAACTTGTTTCATTATTCAAATCTTTTAATTTAAAATATATATTTAATGAAGCGACTAGAATAACTGCAACATCAGCTTCATGCATAGACAATATTTTTACAAACTGTAGAATTAAAAATTCTTCTTTAATTAGTGGCGTTAGGTCTGATCATACAGGCCAACTAGTATACTTTGAGTTAAATAATAAGATACAATTAGATACAATCATTGAAATAAGATCGCTTACTAAAAATAACTTGCACAAATTTAATAATAATGTTTTAAGTCACCTTTCAGCATCCCACTTCAGTTCAAGGGACCCCAACATAAATTATTGTACATTGTTTTCTACAGTCTGCCGAGAATTTAAAAACACGTGTCCAGTTAAAAAATGTAAAATTAGTAGTAAATCAAAATTTAGTGAATGGGCCACCTTAGGCATAAGAAACAGTAGAGAAACTTTATATCATCTATATCACGAAAAATCATTGACCTCCGATCAAGCTTTTCATAGTTATGTTAGAAATTATTCAAAGATATTTAAGAGTGTTTGTATTCAAGCTAAATCTAGATTAATTAGTAAAAAATAGATGCCTCTAAAAACAAGATAAAGGCTGTGTGGCAGGTAATAAACAAAGAAACCGGAAACACAAAACAACGGGATAACGAACTAGTTTTAAAATATAATAACAAGTCTATTACAGATAAATTTGAAGTCGCTCAGACACTCGAAAACTTTTTCACGAACATCCCGGTAGAGGTTACGAAATCCCTTGCGTCGTCCTCTATACTAGCTAAATCACTGCTTAAACAAAATTTCTGTAAAGATATACCTATCTTTGAATTTGAGCATATTTCTACTGCTTCGATTAAAAAAGCATTTAAAAGTCTTAACATAAAAATACTGAAGACTTATGGGGCATTTCTGTAAGGGTTCTTGGAGTTATAATTGACACCATTGCCCCTATACTTGCAGGCATATTCAACCAATGTTTAGATAGCGGTACATTTCCCGATTTGATGAAACATAGTAAGATAATACCAATCTTCAAATCGGGCTGCAAGAATAACCCCTCTAATTATGGACCCATTTCTGTGCTTCCAGCACTAAGTAAAATTTTTGAAAAGATTATGTTTGATCAGATGATGTTTCATTTCAACCTAAACGGGATATTGCACAGTCGCCAGTATGGTTTCACGAAAGTTAGGTCGACCACAGACGCAGGAGTGAAACTAGTCACTCAAATTTTGGGATCCTGGGAGAGCTCTCAGGATGCTGTTGGCATCTTCTGTGATCTCTCCAAGGCTTTCGACTGCGTTGACCACAACACACTTATCTGTAAATTACACCATTACGGAATTCGTGGACGAGCTGCTGACCTCGTTTTTTCTTATCTATCAAATAGACAGCAAAGGGTGGGTGTCAATGGTGCTATATCGTCGGGGTCTCTGGTTAAGATGGGTGTGCCTCAGGGCTCAATTCTTGGGCCTTTTCTATTTCTAGTTTATATAAATGATCTCCCTTTTATGATGTCCAATTTATCTGATATAATTTTATTTGCTGATGATACTTCCCTAATTTTTAAAATAGATAGGAAAGATAGGGACGTTTTACATGTCAATGAGAGCCTAACTGTTCTTTCCAAATGGTTTACAGCTAATAATCTATTACTTAATGCAAATAAAACAAAATGCCTTAGATTTTCTCTACCAAATGTACCCCAAGTAGGTTTAAATTTAATGCTTGATGGCAACAAACTTGATACAATTAATGAAATTGTGGAAGGTGTGAGATATTTGATAAGTGGAATACAAGCCTAACTAGTATAAATTAAACCCATTTTACAACTTGAAGCAAAGTGGTGTTCCTTTTTTTCATTTGTTACGTCATTCCCATTTTGTATTTGCAGACAGCCCTCAGCTCCTGGTGGTATTTCTTCGGCAAACTGACAGAGCTCCTTGATACAGTGTTCTTCGTGCTCAGAAAAAAGAGCAGACAGGTCTCAACACTCCATCTATATCACCACTCGATGGTCACCATCTGCTCTTGGGCGGCAACCAAATATTTCCCAGGTAACTTATGCATACAAAATAATACAACTTTATTTTTAGTATATACAAAAACCGAGACATCCCAACAAGATTTCCATCAGAATTGCCTGAATGTGTGTTTTTTTTTTAATAAATCTCCAAGTTACACCTTAGTTTATGTCGCGTTTAGTTCCCTAATGCCTGAGATGTGCTATGCAGAAGTTGTCTAATACACGGAAACTGACCGAGCAGACCGTCTCAAGCCTCAAGGTGTCTATTTCCGTCCACTGTTATGCGTAGAAACCTATTGAAAGAGAATTGAAATTTATGAAAAATAAAAAAGGAAAAATATAATGTGGTATAAAAACTATGTCAATCGATTCTCCTGGTGATTCTGAACAAACTAGTTTCAGGTTTAGTATATACTAAAACTAAACTTTTATACATAAACTCACGTCTTTTCCCATGGGAGAAAGTGTACAACGCCACATGCTAAAATCCTTACATACTCCTTCCGCTTTGTCCTCGTTCATACATCTTGTCATACACACACACCGGTTTAGAGTACTACGTACCTGTTCTTTTTGAAGAACATCACCTATAACATCGATGCATGTCCTTCTAGGGTGTCATCTACTGGCGTTTCCACTGACATCCATCATACAAACTTTTCTGGTCTTTTTTAGAGTTGAATAAACCTGTGTTCATTTCTCCATTAATAATATCGCGATATTGCCTCTCTGTTTTTACTCTTTATTCTTCAGAAATTTTATTAATACACCAATAAAAATAAAGCTATTCTATTAAACGAATAAAACCAATTTCGCTAAATTGTTGGTTATCTGGTTTTACGTAGGGAGCGTCGAAATGATTGTTTACCTTTTATACAAAATTTAATTGGCCGAACTTTAGAGAATCGGGTTTGTGCACATCCTTCTTTTTTGAAGTCGGTTAAAAAGTCTCTTAAAACAAACTCGAGTCTCTGTGTTTAGAACGAAATGTGGTTTGCCAAGAACTGTGATAATAGCGATTTCCTCACGTGACCACTTATTGTGGTGGTCTATTAAGTGGCCATTGATAAGATAAATAATATATTGATGTCGCCGTAAAACCTGCTGTGGATTACGTAGTATGTCAAGTAAACGACAATCACTAGTAATCAAGAACCTGTCTCTAATCAATGCAGATATAATTGAAAGACTTAAACCGTGCACTGCCCTGAATCCGATTCCGAAAGATTCTGTCCAAACTAGCTGAGTAATACCAATATGCATAAAAAATATTTGGCTTTAATTCTGCCAAACCATATCGAGATCCGCTAAAACAGAATACTTCATCGGATCAGGGTGCCTACTCCCTAAGTCCGTCAACGAAGTTCGTCGCCCATCCGAAAGTAACCCGAAACGTAGGAGTGAACAAAACAAGTGTCATGTTTAACTTTTCGGACGGGCAAAAACACATCGGTAGTAGGGACAACTGTCAAATCGTGTCGTCATTCATTTTTAGTTCGGGCCCCGAAATAATCGTATGTCCGTAGGTGATAGGGAGTAGGAAACGCTCGTAACTAAGGTCGAAACCACGGACTTCGTGCTTAGGGATTAGACCCCCAGTTGCAGTGGTCAAGCGCTCTAACTTAGAATTTCGAATACAATATCACGATATACAAGCCACTAGTAAAGAGTACCGTAAGGCCTTTTCCGGTGTACCCTATGCCCTTTTCCGGAGCACCCTATGCCCTTTTTCGGAGTACCCTATGCCCTTTTCCGGAGTACCCTATATACTTTTTCGGAGTACCCTATGCCCTTTTCCGGAGTACCCTATATACTTTTCCGGAGTACCCTATGCCCTTTTCCGGAGTACCCTATATACTTTTCCGGAGTACCCTATGCCCTTTTCCGCAGTACCCTATGCCTTTTTCCGGGTCTCAAACAGACAGACAAACTAACTTTCGCTAGTGCTGTTTTATGTGTGCTCACATGCGTTTGCACACCGTCCGTGAAATAAGCTTTGATTCGAAGCTATATAACACATGCTACGGAACCTTAAGTGCAGTTTAGACTACTTTATAAAATATAGCATAGAGAAAATATTGTATAGCACAACGATATCGGTCAGCATACATTTTATATGGACACGTTCACACAACGCTATACTATAAAGTATTGGCTTGCTGTATGCGATAAACTTCAGCGATTCTCAGAGCTATATCGTACGATTCTCCTGTCCCCGCTCCACTTTACTTTTACCCCGTCCGTCGCCCCACGGATCGCCGACAAATAACTTGCTATGTATAGTAGACCGGCTTGTGATATAGCGTATAGAGTGAACGTCATGGTATATAACAATAGCTTATGGCGCAATATGCTTTACTATACAGGGTGTAAACGAATTCGTGTAATTCCTTCAAACCGCGTGATCTAGGTGACACTGATTGACCCTGCATAGGTTTTTTTTTCAGAATCAACAAAAAATAAGTTTTCAAAGAATGATCCATGGTATTCTGTATCTGAGTAATTTTAGCGTCGCAAGTTAACTGACTGTATGGATCGATATCGCGCTAGTTGTGCCCATCAGCTGTGTCGCCATGTCTTCATTCATTTATGCATGGCATCGAAATTTTATATCACATAAAAAATATATGGGAAAAAAAAGTTTTTTTTCATTTTTAATCAATCTAAATCCCGTGCGGGGTTAATCTATACCATTAATAGATCATGTGGTTTGAAGGAATTACACGAATTCGTTTATACCCTGTATAGCGAAATAGTATAGCGTAGTCTGAACAACGCTTTAAGTGCGTGGACGAGACTAACCGGTGTTTTATTGTAAACAGCCATTATTACGTCATTACATAAATATTAACAGTATGATTGGTGACTTCTCCAAAAATGTCCATCAATTGGTCTGACCTTACGATACCGGCTTCCCTATATGGACGGGGACGAATTTTCATTACCTTTTTGTCTTTGCAGGTGGCCCTATAGTTTTGGTCGGGACCATGAACTCTTTCGTTCATATACTGATGTACTCATACTACTTGATTGCTGGTTTGGGTCCGCAGTACCAAAAGTACTTGTGGTGGAAGAAACATGTGACTTTGATTCAATTGGTAAGATACATAGATATATAGATATACTTTATTGTCATTGCATAACCATATCAACCATCCAATTCTAAGAACAATTCCCAATCAACCGTTGGGCAGTAGCCCGCCAGGCATAAGAAACCGTCTGGCTGGAGGATCCTCCGTTCGGTTGGAGGAACACCACACTTCGTTCCTCCAGAGGTTCTAAATATTAAATAAAAATGATTTGTTTTATTTCCGTACAATATTTTTGTAAAGTTCCAAAAATCGGCAACCCTGATTTAGATTGCGCTACTTATCCGTGACTCCAAATAAGACCTAAAATTAAATACAGTTGATGATAGCTGAAAAGTAGATAGGTAGATTATAGAGTAGTTTTTTCTATGAGCTCTTTGAACACTTATTTCTACATAAAACTATTGACTTTTGGGAACAATTGTAGAAGAAAAGTTATCAACATAATGAACAAAAATTATGCAGTATAACTATAATGTTTTTTTTTATATATATTTATCTTATGTATTGTGCGGTGTGGTGCTTAATAGCCAATTAAGGGTCTTCTTAAATGCTAATTAAAGGTGAACGTACACTTATCCGAGCCGAACGCATCGAACAAAACGAATTTTAATATTTTGTGTATGAAATCTTAAGGAACCTCGCACACATGCCCGCGTCGAATCGTCTGAATCTGGAAGAACCCCAGAAATCCTAGACAAATTCGGATGACGTCATCAGATTCGTCGCGGCTTATGCGGTCGATTCGATTGATACGTTTGCTCATTCATCTTCCATTAATAAAGCACTGACAATAGAGTAATAACAGTGCGACAGGCGTAAAGGAAATAGAAACGATTTCTTCGGCGCGGTCGATTCTTTCGCTGCGGATATGTGTGCGAGGCCTCCTTGACTTCGATTCGTTCGACGCGTTCGGCTCGGATAAGTGTGCGTTCACCTTAAGGTGCATAAAAATCTAATAATAATAATTTGAAGTATGTACCTGTTGTTGGTAAAGATATACATAATTAATTTGTTAAAACATTACTGTAAAGTGCAAATTAGATAATTATGTTATGTAGTATGTACGGTTTTTTACATGTTTTGCCACGCATCACGTGGCAAAGTAAAGTAAATAAATAAAACATTAAATACTAAAACTCGATTCCTACATAATTTCAAATTAAAATTGAGATGAATTACATCAAACGAGCTACAGAAATATTTGAACTGAAACAAAAACTAAATGTAATGTGGATAGGCCTCCCACAAGGAGGACCGATGATCTGGTGAAGGTCGCGGAAATCCGCTGGATGCGAGAAGAAGCACAGGACTGGTCGATGTGGCGATGCTTGGGGGAGGCCTATGTCCAGCAGTGGACGTGTTTCGGCTAAATGATGATGATGAAAGTCCAAGTTTCCTCACGATGTTTTATTTCACCGTATGTCAGTTGCGTCTTAACTTATCGAGTGCTGTAATTATAGACACAATAGATAAACAATGGCACTGACGATCCGGATCGTTGGTCGGGCCGCTAGCGGTTAAATCAACTAAAAAAGTATATTGACATTGAAAAAGTCACTTTAGCACATGCCTGGGTTTGAACCCGCAACCCGGTTCTTAACAAGCTGGTCTGTAACCTCCGAGCCACCTGTTATACAAGGTTAGTCGGAAAGGGGGTACTAATCCGCGGGTCACTTAAAGTATCACTGATAACTGTCTTGAAGCAAGTGTTAAAATTTCGAAATTCGGTAATTTTTATTTTCATGCAAATGATTTTTATTTTAGTTTTTTTAAAAATTCTTCATCCCTGACTTAGTTACAAATTCAGAACATGGAGCTTCTGATTCATAATTCGAAATATGACCTAAAATCAAAACACAATTGATCATAATTGGGGATAAATAGATTTTAGCATTTTTTTATTGAGATCTTTGAACAACTATTTCTCTTAAACTATTGAGTTTTGGGGGAAGTTGTAGAACAAAAGTTATTCATTATCTTGGGTACTTTAACACCCTTTCGGATTAGTACCCCCTTTCTGACTAATCTTGTAGAATATACCTAATATGACCCTAACCAAATTTTATTTTTTCTACTTTTCAGATACAATTCGTCATAATAATAGCTCACAACACGGCCGCCCTATTCTACAACTGCAACTACCCCAAAATAATACATATTTTCCTTATTGCCAACACCACCTTACTTTTCCAAATGTTCAGCAAATTTTACTATAACAATTATATTAAAGTACATCCGAAGAAGGAGGAAGATGCGGTTACAAAGGCGAAAGGAATTAATCCTCGACAAGGAAAGAGACTGAGCGTCGGACAGTAGTTGTAAATAAAATAGAGCACCTGTTGATAAATAAATTCGTAATTAATTAATATAATTCGATTATTTTTTTACTACCATCGATAGGAAAAACAAGTGAAAGAGCCCACGCAGTGCAGTGCATATACAACCTTATTTTTACTGTATACGAAAACCGAGACACCCCAACAAGATTTTCATAAGAACTGCCTGAAGTGTTTTTTTTTAGTAAATCTCCAAGTTACACCTTAGTTTATGTCGCGTTAAGTTCCCTAAAAAAGTGTGAAATGCCTGAGATGTGCTATGCAGGGGTTGTCTAATACACGGAAACTGACCGAGAGGACCGTCTCAAGCCTCAAGGTGTCTATTCCCGTCAACTGTTATGGGTAGAAACCTACTGAAACAAAACTGAAATTTACGAGAAAAAAAAAAGTGGTGTATAAAATATGTCAATCGATTCTCCTAGTGATTCCGAACAAACTAGTTTCAGCTTTAGTATACAAGGTTAGTTTTAGTATATACTAAACCTGAAACTAGTTTGTTTAGAATCACTAGGAGAATCGATTGACATAATTTTTACAACACATTTTTTTTTTTTCTTAAGTTTCAATTTTGTTTCAGTAGGTTTCTACCCATAACAGTTGACGGGAATAGACACCTTGAGGCTTAAAATGCTCCGCTCGGTCAGTTTCCGTGTATTAGACAACCCCTGCATAGCACATCTCAGGCATTTCACACTTTTTTAGCGAACTTGACGCGACATAAACTAAGGTGTAACTTGGAGATTTACTAAAAAAAAACACATATTCAGGCAGTTCTGATGAAAATCTTGTTGGGGTGTCTCGATTTTCGTATAAAGTAAAAATAACGTTGTATACTAAAACTAAGCTTGTATAGTAAAGCATATTGCGGCATCCTAATAGGCATGTTGACAGCATCAATAAATTGCAAATCTAATTAGTCCGCCAGTTAGAGTTTTGAAAAAGAATGGACATGTATTTTTTTTGTTGTTAAATCTATGCATATTTGAAAAGATAAAACGCATCAAAACTCGAGAGTGGTGGCTTGTGACGTCAGAAGCAAGTAAAAATTGAACTTGCTTGTGACGTTTTGCCAATCTTGAAAGTGCCGTATCTTCGTCAATTTTGGTTTACCTACGTAACAAAAGAAAAATACTGGTCAAATATTTTTTGATAATCTAGCTGACGGACTAATTAGATTTTTTCAGTCAAATACCCTATTCGAACTTTCTAACTAATATTATAAATGCGAAAGTAAGTTTGTTTGTTATTTACCTTTTCGCGCCTAAACCACGGAACCGATCATCCTGAAATTTTGCATATACGTTGTCAGGTGTACAAAAACGGACATAGGGTACCTTTCATCCCGAAAAAAGTACTGTTCCCGAAGAAAACAACAATAACGTTCTTATGATAATAGATGGCGCCACATGTCTTTTGAATCGTGACTGAATTACCTATATTATCCCGAAAAATACGTCCCAAGCGAGCGAAGCCGCGAGCGACTTTAAGCTATAACTTTAAGCTTTAAGCTATAGTAAGCTATAACTATACAAGTTTAGTACTAATCCGCGGGCCATTTAAAGTAATCACTAATGACTGCTTTAAAGCAAATATTGAAATTTCAAAATTCGCAACTTATTTCAATCCAAAATTAATTATTTTTAATTTAGTTGTTTGAAAAATTGTTGATATCTGCTTTAATTACGAATTCATTACATGGAGCGTCTAAACCGTGACCTCAAATATGACCTAAAATGTTGAACATAGCTGCTCATAGCTTAAGATAGATAGATTTTAGCGTATTTTTTATGATTTTTTTTAACAGCTATTTCTCTTAAGCTATTGACTATTGAGGAAAGTTGTAAACAGAAGTTTTTCATGATTATGTTTACTTTAACACTCTTTCGGATTAGTACCCCCTTTCCAACTAACCTTATACAGGGTGTTAACGAATTCGTGTAATTCCTTAAAACCACATGATCTACTACTGGTGTAGATTGGCCCCGCACGGGAATTAGCCTGATTAAAAATCAAAAAAACAAAAATCTTTTTTTTTTCATGCGGTTGGGTTAAGTGATCATAATATCTAAACCACCTAATAAGGATTCAGTAAAAAAATAAGTTTTTTTTTTTGCAAAAAAATTGTTTCATGCTCTTGAACATTTCGATGCCACGCATAAATTAATGAAAGCACGGCGACGCGGCTGGCGGGCAAGACTAACGCGATATCGCTCTTTGCAGTAAGTTAACTCGGGGCTCTAAAATGACTCAGAAATAGAAAACTAAGATATTATTTTCAAATTTTTTTTCAGTTGATTTTAAAAAATTCCCTTTTTGGGTTAATCTGTGTCACCAGTAGATCACGTGGTTTGAAGGAATTACACGAATTCGTTAACACCCTGTATAGTAAAGCATAAGGCGTCATAAGCTATAACTAAATAGATTGACGTTCACACTATACGCTATATCGCAAGCCGGCTTGTATAGCAAGTTATTTGACGGCGAACCGTTGGACGACACGGACGGGGTAGAAGTGTGCCTGGCGGGATCCAGAGAATCGTACGATATACATTAAGGCCGACGTATCTTGGCAAGTCTGAAGTTAGCTGATTAACAGCTGCGCAGTAGACAATTTCGTTTCTAAAAGATTCATTGCGCAGCCAAACTCGCCAAGATAACATACGTCGGCCGTGTTGTTGCTCTGAGAATCGGTCAAGTTTATCGCGCCCAGCAAGCCAATACTTGATAGCATAGCATTGTGTGAACGTGTACATACGAAATGTATGCTGAGCGATATCGTTGTGCTATACAATATTTGCTATATGTTATGTATTATAGCGTAGTCTGAACTGCGCTTACATCCCTTTTAGGGTTGAATTTTGAAAGCCCTTCCATAGTGCTTGCCTATATTAAAACCTTTGAGCAAAATTTCTAGTTTCTAGATAGCTACAACTTATTATTGCTACATTTACTTATTATTCGCTTATTTAGCGGTCACATGTCACGTTTATACTTCTGCCGTACGAGCAAAAAATGCAGTAAGTGCAATTTTAGAGTGTAGAAAATTAAACCTTATTAGTTAGGGTTATCATATAAAGTACATTATTAAAAAAAAAACTTACTGCGTTTATTGTTCGTACAGCAGCTCTCTGTCAATGTAGAATTTTGCTTAAATTCTAACTTGTTTTGTATGCATTTTGCAAACAAATTATGATTTGCACCATGCATTCTTTACATGTATAGTCAAAGCATGTAATTTTAAGTGTATTAAATACACATAAAGTTAGGATACTAATGCAAAACCTAATTGTATGTGCATGCCAATTATAATATGAAAGATACCAATTAAAGCAAACAGTACTGGTTTTTGTTTTCCTATCCAGATAAAGTATGGAACCATTTGAATAGAACTATTGTGGCCGATTTCTATGATTTACTGATCGTTATTGGTTAAAATTAACACTTATGTTACTTTACTGCATAGTATAAAACAAAGTCGCTTCCCGCTGTCTGTCTATCCCTATGTATGCTTAGATCTTTAAAACTACGCAACGGATTTTGATGCGGTTTTTTTTAATAGATAGAGTGATTCAAGAGAAAGGTTTTAAGATATTAAACGTTAACGTGCAAAGCCGGGGCGGGTCGCTAGTCACTAATAATGAAACAAAAATCATAGTATAATACACCTACCAATACGTTAGTAGCTCTTACAGATACAGACTATCACGGTATGCTCGCTAACGTATACATAAAGGAAAAGGGTAATTGGCGCCGAATTTCACACTGATAATTCAGCCCTCATCAAGCTGTCTCCCCCCCCTCTAAGTCCCCGCCAGCAACGCCCTAAGCCGTGGTCCGAGTCCCACTAGGGGTCGCTCTTAGTGCTGTTGTTGCAGGTAGTCATGATGTTAGTGTAGTACAAGTAGTTAGCTTAGGCTAAGTATTTTATTTCCCCCCATTGGCTGGAGACTATTCAGGTCTCGCCAATAACTGCCCGGTTACGTAGAAACGGTCCCCTAGAACCATCTACAGCAGTCCAATAGAAAATTAAAAATATCGGCGCCGACCTGCCTGTTTGTTTTAGGTGCGTTGCTCCAGATTTCGATTAGATACAGTATGTGTGGCTTTACTAGAGAGTTGTATATTGTCTAGCGTACACTATATGGCAGACAGTGTACGATGTTTCGTTATAGTGAGCCCAATAAAGATGTCAATTTGGATCTGATGTGGTCAATTTGAACCTTCCAATTTAGATGGCAGTCTAATCTTAACCCGAGGTACTTCTCGTGTTGTTTGAGTTCGAGTGTTTGGTTTTCAATTGTTAGAGGTGGATGAGGTGGTAGATATTTTCTTATTTTTGGCTTTAAATATGACGTAGCTGGTCTTGGATACATTGACTGTTAGAAGACTTTGTTGAAACCAGATGGACAGTGAGTTTAGGTCTTGTTGGGCTTGATAATTATATCATGTCCGCTATAGAACCACCAAAACAAAAAAGGCAGGTAGAAATATGCCCATGTATTGGAACTTTATGGATCGAGTTCATATACAGAGTGAAATTGTAAACACTCGATAAACCGAAATGGGAGATTGTACTCATCACTGTGAACAAATTTTACAATGGGAAAAACCAGAAATCGCGACAAAAAAATCTGCTGTTCCATACATTTTGACGAGTTATGCGAACATTAATGTAGGGAACAGCTGTTCTTTTTTTCGCGATTTCAGGTTTCGTCCCATCGTAAAAGTTGTTCATAATGATGAGTACAGTGACCCCTTAAGAGGTTGTGCCCTGATTTATGTTACACCTTGTATATTTCAGTGCTAGCCTAGTGGTTGACACTTGCCTATCATGCATTGGGTCTGAATTAGATTCCATCCCGTTCCTCTGACTTCTCTAATTCATGTGTGGATCAGAATTTGAATAACACTTGCGTTAAAGGTGAAGGAATCATCGTGAGGAAACCTGAACACTTGAGACGCCCCCAAATTGCTATCGATGATGTGTCCGTAAAACCCTCACCAGGGCAGTGTGGTAGACTAAGGGTCATGACCAGTGATCGGAAAAGGGTGAGCTAATTTACCTAAACTTCAAAGAACAGAGACAAAAACTGGAGACTTCCTTACGACAGCATTTTTCTTTCGGGAGAATTTTCTCGGAGATCGTCTTTCATTTGTTTTCAAAAAATAAAAGACAATCTCCTTTTTTGAAAACAATAAACAATCTCTTTTTTAAAAACAATGAAACACGTGCCATCTGGTTTTGTGACAATTTTGGGAAACAAAAATAGAAAACGAATTTAATTGTTTTCTGTACTATTAACATTGATATTAAATGTACTTTAGTGATGTCCCGAAACCCGGAGTAATTTTCACGAAAAAAAATGTTGTCGTAAGGAAGTCTCCAGTTTTTGTCTCTGTAGGAGAATGGGCAAAAAAAACCCCGATCCAACAGAAACGGCTTGTATTGGTATTTGTCACACTTAATGTCCTAAACAATTTTGCATAATTTTTTTTTAAAAAAGTTTCTGTTCGTGTATTATTGAAATCAATTAATATTTATTCTAATAATTATATCGCAGTGCACTGCTGGGTATAGGCAGCTCATATTAATCGTCACCACACCAGATGCTTGCTCAGATAATGGATTAAAACATTATCAAAGTTGTAAAAGTGGTACAATGAAAAATGATAATATTATGTACAAATGATAAATGATATTTATTTCTGTAAATAAATCTGTTACAGACACTTTTACAAGTCAATGTAAGTTTTTCTTTTTTTTTAAGACTAGATGGCGCCGTCATTTCCTACCTGACTCGCTCTGAGAAGAAAAGCCGAAACAAACTCAGAGGTCAACGTCTCTTTTAAAGTCCAGATATTGTGGTATAAAACTATGCGAGTGTTACAATGTAGGGCAACGTTTGGAATGGCCTTTTGAAAGAGCCAAGGCAGGTTTGAGTTGACCTGTCCCAACTGACGGCACGCATGCATCAGCCATCGTGTAGCTCAACCTTATTTTAGGGAGCTCAACGACCCGACGCACGACGAAACCAATCAGCCGGACATTTGCGTAGGTCACAAAAAAGAAATTACTCAAACCGCCAAACAGTTCTACGATTCTTTCTACATATTTTACATATTAATTAAGTTATTCGACATAACTACCTAATTATTTCATCTCAATAATGTAAGAGATTTACATGGTCAGAGAACACCGGATGGTTGTCCAGAGGACTTCTAGTGACTGCATAGTCAATCCTCTACCTTGATGGTATTAATATGCCGAAGGACCTGTTGACAGCCTTGGGGATTTCGGTTGACTAGTTCAATGGTTATTTTCATGTTTCATTGTACTAACCGCTTTTATAACTTTGATAATGTTTTAATCCATTATCTGAGCAAGCACCTGGTGTGGTGACGATTAATAGGAGCTGCCTATACCCAGCAGTGCACTGCGATATAATGATTAGAATAAATATTTAATGGTTTCAATAATACACGAACAGACACTTTTTCAATCTTTGACCTCGTTTTCATGGGTCCAGACGGAGCCGACGAAAAAAAAATTATGCAGGATTGTTTAGGACATTAAGTGTGACAAATACCAATACAAGCCGTTTATGAAATTTGCCCATTTTCCTTAGGTCACCTTTTTCCGATCACTGGTCATGACACACTATACCGGCACCGCAACGGCAGCGCTGCAACCCAGCAATTAATTTGTCATTCAAATTAGAGCATTAATCGTGTGTCGTATGACATATTTCATAACGTCAATATGAAAAAGCCAACGGCGAGCAGTCAGCGCGCTTGCCGCTACCATACAACTCAACTCGGAGCCCGCGCGCTGTAAGCGAGCGGACCGCGTGCTGACTGCGCGCCGACTCCGAGTCGCCAGCGAAACAACGTCGTTACGCCGTCGCCCGCGCTCCTTTCATCATCTGCCTAGCCTTTTCCCAACTATGTTGGGGTCGGCTTCCAATCGAACCGGATGCAGCTGAATATCAGTATTTTACATGGAGCGACTGCCTATCAGACCTCCACAACCCAGTAACTGGGTAATACGATACTCTTGGTAAGACTGGTTATCAGACTTTCTGGCTTCTCACCAACAGTAACGACTGTCAAAGATCTACAAATGACAGCCGGGACCAACGGCTTTACGTGCTTTCCGAGGCACGGAGGAAACTCGCTGTGGTAAATGGTCACCCATCCACAGACCAACCTCGGCAAGCGTGGCTTAACCCGGAAGATCGGTCTATGCGGCTGTAATTATCTCGCGCTCCTTTCATAAATGCCATAATATAACTACTGTGTTTGCGGTGAGAGCAAGCTTGCACCTCGCAGACGACGCGTAGTTAGCGCACTGGCGGCTAGCTGTAGCCTAAATTCGAGGCGACGCCGCCGCCGTGCTGCAACTGTGCAGTTGCGGTGCCGGTATAGTATGCCATGACCTTATGGCCTAAAATCATCTTATTCTGAGACGAGGATCATGTCCAGCTGTAGGACAGCAATGGACAGATTATGCTTATGGTATAAAGCATTATAAATACATAATATTAATGATTTTATAATATGTATGGATAAGATAATAAGGGGATATTTCACTAAACTATCAGTAACTGTTCATTAACTCATTGGAAACCAGTTTTAGAGACACAATAGATAAACAATAGATGCCGCCGCTGATCGGTGGCGCTGGGACATTAGCGGTTAAGCTAATTTGATCTGTAAACTTTTCAATGGCTAACATTTGTATTTTACGACTTATCAATAGTGATAATGACAAGATTATTGAACACATTAATGTCATAAATGTAGGTCACATTTAGCTTATCCGGTGAATAGTTACTAGTTGGAGAAGTACTTATTAATACTAGTTAGTATGTGTACGTGAAAGCTAGAGGGGTCTCTGAATCTCACATACGCGGCATCTTAGGCACTTATCCCACCGCGAACGATGAGCGAGCAGCGAGTAGAGCTAGAAGCTAGAAACGAGTTGGCGAGCAGCGACAAGCGAGTGTGTAGTTCCGATAGTTTTGTCGCTGGGCTATAAGCGAGTGTGTGAATGCGACGGGCGATTACTCGCACTACTCACAAATGACCGCTGGTTGGTCTCTCGGCGTGAGTTCTGACCGTCAAGCGAGCATCGCTGAGCAAGTATCGTTGAGCGAGTATTATCTTTGATAGCTCTTGTCGCTCAGCGACAAACTAATGGAGCGAGTTCTCGCCGGCAGTGTGAACAGTCAGCGATCAGCTATTAATATATGCATCTCTTTTGTTTACACAGAATGTGTATCTATTGTACGTTTCTTGAGAGAGAAAATAGCCGATAGTTAGTCGCTTCCTCGCCGGCGGTGGGACGACTGCCTTACGTGAGCGATCTAGAAGCGGCGCGACGCGTAAACAACAAACAGTCGATACCTATTATTGAAGTAGCCTACGTGACCAAACGCACTTGGAGTGCGGTGCGGCGCGGCGCGAAGCGAAGCGAACGCGATCAGTTGGCTTGATATTTTTGCGCGAACTGGATGCGGTACCGTACAGTGCTACTGAATGATGGCGGCGGGTGGTTCGTGAGCTCGTACGACAAAGACGCCGCTTCGCACCTTATCGCATTGAATTCGCGTGTCACCGCATCGGATCGCTTCGCAATTCGCGTCGCTTTGAACCGCCTACGTAAGACGCCGCGTTATACACGACGGAACACAGTAAACTGCTAGACTTTAATGTGAGGATGGTAGCTAGCCAGGCGGACTGTATAGATCCTACCACCAAGTGTGCTGATAGTTAATTACAACGCACGTCTATTCCCAGCGTGCGGTGAGGAAGTTTTATATACTACCTCGCCGATTTGTGAATACAAATCTGGAAAAAGCAGGCTAATTAGAAAAAAAAACACTTGACGTCACACGATCATATCGATTAATAGATAGCGTGTATTTCTATGTTTAATTAACGGCAGTGAACCAAATTAAGGTTATGGGACAAACCAATGACATTTAATGACGGCCTTTTTTATCTTGGGAAAATCCTGATGGATTCCCTTTGCCTGAGGAAGGCGAAAAGTTATGCCGGACTCTTACCGACTAAAAACCAACAGTGTTACATCTCCTGACCTTTGGATGGAGTAGCGGGATTCGCAGCTGTATTCTCTGCGACCCCGGCAGGCCAGGGGCTGGCTGACCTCTCTTTCTGTGGTGCCTGGCCCCACGTCCTCCTAGGAAGCTTGCGCGGAACACTGTTACGCACCGTCTCGGGTCTTTAACTGGCCAGTTCTCTTTAGCCAAGGAGAGCGGGGTGAATCCTTTGTCCACTGCGACTACATCTTGATGCATCCTCACGTCGGCTTAGGAGAAGTACTCCCTGAGACTGCATACCTCGTGGTTGTGGAAGGTCTTAGCATTTAAAAAGCCTCGATCCCCACACTTACATGGGATGTACAGTCTCATTACCGATGAGCGTGGATAATGCATGGATCTAACCCGTTGCCTGTAGGCCACACACTACGGTGGCCGGAGACCGTCGCGCGCCCTCTGGCGCCCTCCCTCCTTGGTCTCCATCACCTCCTCGCAAAAGGAGGCGACGAATTCCCACGTAGCAGTGATAGCCTAGCGGTTGAACGCTTACCTTCCAGGCAGGATGATCTGAGTTAGATCCCGGACCGAAACCTCGGGCTCGGACATTATCTCTTGCGTTAACTCTAAAGGAAAAATATAGAAAGAAAGAAAGAAAAAATATTTATTTGTCACAGAGACACACACATAATTATTGTTAAAAAAATAATAAAATAAAATGGTCAACTGCGACAAAAAGGTGACCACTCAGCATAATGCTGTGCTATGGCGTGGACCACAAACACAGCGCTGATTTTCAGTGATCACCTGAATGACGTGCGGATATTAAGCCAGAGTTAATATGACTTATATACAATACTTATGTAATTAAAATAAAATAAATTATAATTACACCCCTTTCAATATAAAACAAGAAAATAAAAAAATAATCATAAAACACCCTACACACACCACCATCAGTTTACTTAAATTATTTATACAAAATATTTATTTTAGGTTCCTATTTTAATTTTAAACACCTACCGGCAAAATCTAAAAAGTAAACAAAAGCCTCCTGACCTACTTTCTGCGCCCCGCTTTTGTCTCTTTTCCGCACCGACATAGCTATGGTGTTTGGTTGTGTGTCATTTCGCCGGCGCTACGCGTGAGTCATGGTGGTGTGATCGTGTGACTGGAGCGTTGCATAATTTAGATAAAAAACTGTAATTGCTCGCGTGATTTCGCCGTGTAGGTGCTTTGTTAAGGCTATGAATTGGTGGAATGTAAGTATGTACGGTGTCTATTTACAACTAAAAACGACATGAACTATCATTAGCAAAACTTAACAACTTATTTATTGTTTTAGACAAAAAATATACAAATGGCAAATCTTTCTGGCGATATGGTACTTATACAATAATTTTACTAAACTACATACCTAACTATGCCACAAGCCGCGCCGCCTCAAGCCGCTTGGAGTACGATGTGCCTTGCCCATCGATCATAAACATATCGTGACGACACCGGAACATCTGAAAGGGCTCCAAATAGTTCTCGATGGTATAGCCCGTGTGACACCCGGGCCAGACGGACTCTCCAAGGTACGAAGGGATCTCGATGTATAATGAACCGTCATCTATCTACGGACTGACCGCGACAAGCGCAGCTTAACCTCGTTAATCGTCTGATCCGCGTGGTTATTTAGCCACGAGCCTTTCTATATATAATGGATACTTATCAATATTGGGGGTGCATGAAAAGACCCTCCACAAGTGACGATACTTAACACGTTGACTGCCGACAATAAGGTATAAGGTATAACGGGCTAGTGTCCGCAACTCCACGTCTAAGCGCATATTTTGCGTGATGGGTAGTATAAGTATAGTTACTCGATCCACCTTAACTCCTCGAAAAAGGCCAGCACACCCTTGATGTTGCTGGTGATCTCTCGGAGAGTACCTGGGTTTCTGAAGTACTTGGGCTGTATGTGGCGACCTCAGGGCAGTTTAGTAGCACGTGGGCTGCCGTCTCGTCCTCCTCCATGCATGCTCTGCACAGTGGGCTGTAAGAGGTATTTGTTGACTGCCGACGATATAAAATAGGTTTTCCATTCGAGCAGTGACGACCACAGGTGGCCGACAACCAACTCTTCCGTTAGGGCCGTGTCGCCCACAGGTGACCGTATGCCAGAGGAGTTTATAATCGATCAATTTTGGCAAAATTAATGTTTTTCATCTGGCCCCGCGAGAGTATCTAGTGTCGCCTACCATTG
Organism: Amphipyra tragopoginis; assembly: GCA_905220435.1. Lineage (NCBI taxonomy): Eukaryota > Metazoa > Arthropoda > Insecta > Lepidoptera > Noctuidae > Amphipyra > Amphipyra tragopoginis. The sequence continues at coordinate 26,094,104 of HG991997.1, read as the reverse complement.
TCTGTCACGGCCAATGTTGAACGTGTTTAATGTGTCCGCATCGTGGGCAGGCCACCCTGCGACCAACCTTGCTTTTGCAAAAAATCCTTACTAATCAAATTCAAATTTTAATTTTATGGCTCCATCGTTATTCGATGATTCCGCCAACGTCAAGGTTGAAAAAGACACTGTGATAAGTACGTAATGTATTACACTAAACAAAGACTACTGACCGGTGTTTGTAGCGTGGAAATCAAATCCTTACTAATATTATAAATGCGAAAGTAACTCTGTCTGTGGGTACATATTTGAACGTCGAAAATTAAAATACCTACGGGTAAAATGTCAACGTTCAAAACATCGAAAATTTAAATATCGATTGTATCATAATATCGGAAATTGTTCTACCTAAGCTTAAAATGTCTAACATTGAAATACCGAGTGATAAAAATATCTAATGATTAAAAATATCGATAGTCATTATGCCTAAGTTCAAAATGTCAACATTTAATACACCCAAGTTCATTATACATATTTACGTTAAAAATACCTACTCGTTAAAATATCGAACAAAATTTGATTATGCGGTATTGTTATTATTAGCCATTGCTTCAAATCTTTAAAGTATTGTACTGGTATTTTCTATAGTTGATTTTTCACTTATATTTTTGATTATTCAACAAAGAGAATAATTATTTTGTTTAATATTTTGTATTGTCCATTGATATTGATTATAAGGAATATATTTTTTGATTTACGTACAAACCTGTTTTATTTTGAGCAGTAGCGCTCGCCGGCCGCTGCCGCGGCACCGCTCGCTCGGCGCGCGCGCGGTATGTCACAGTTCTAACCTTTTTTTTTATTTCTTGGGATTATCCTCATGTATTCCCTTCGTCCGGGCAGGGCGAAGGGATATGGGCGGACTCTTACCGGCTAAAAATCCACGGTGTTCCTTCTCCTGACCCTTGGCCGGGCACGCGGGATTCGCAGCTGCATGCACCGCAACCCTGGCAGGCCTCGGTCCGCCAGCCCCTGGTAGACCTCTTCTACTGTGGGGCATAGGCCCACGACCCTCCTGAGAGGCGCGCGCAGGACACTGCGCGCCGCCTTCTCGTTCCTATTACTGGCCGGGCGACTGGTCCCCTAACCCGCCGCCCGCAGGCCACACACTACGGTGGCCGGAGATCGTCGCGCACCCTTCGGCGCCCGGTGCGTCTACCGGGAAGGTAGAGCGGCAGCTGCCTCTCTCTCCATCTCTGCTCCCTCTTTGGTCGCCATCACCTCCTCGCAGAAGGAGGCAACGGCTTCCCACGCACTCCCGCTCCCGACCTCGGACAGAACCACGGCCGGAAGCGAGAGGTCACCACCGACTGCCGCGACTAGTTTAGCGGCGTGTGCAGCGTCATGTCCTCGGGGCAGTCGACGCATTGGTGACAACCGGGCGTCTGGTCTGCTCCCGGCCTATGCGACACAGGTACTTCCCGAAACAACCATGTCCCGAGAGTACCTGCGTCAGCCGGAAGCTGAGGGCGCCATGACGCCTCTCCAGCCACTCCTCCATTACGGGCCTTACCGCCGCTATCGCGGCGTGCTCTGCAAGTCGCTCCTTTCATTCTGCCACTAGGATCTGGCGGAGCTCGCTTCGCTCAGGCGCCTCCTCACCTCCAGATCCCAGGGCACGGGTCCGGCTAAGAGGCTCGCCGCCTCGAAGGAGATCGTACGGTATTCCCTTATCACCCTGACGGCCATCGCACGCTGCGGTCTCCGCAGGATTGCGACGTTGCGGGCCGTCAGGGAAATATGTACCCCTGTCTGTCTGTCTGTTACCTCATCACGATTAAACTACAGAACCGATTTTGATGAAACTTGGTACAGAGATAGTCTGAAACTCGGAGAAGAAGCCTTTTACCCCAAAAAACGCGGAATTCGCGATAAACGATATCCACGCGGGCGAGGCCGCGGGTGACGCCTAGTATAAGTAGACACGGCTACACATCAACCTATACATTACCAGTTTACACTGACCTTTCATTGTAAGAAAATCCTATACAATGCGAGATCAGCTTATACTGGAAATGTATAATAGCTTGATCTGTAGCCGTGCGTACATAATTATGCCCGCTAAAAGGCGATAGGTCTGCCTCCTTTGCTAGGAAGGACTCAGATGGATGATTGCGTCACTATCAAGCTGTTGGCAAGCCTGTGTCATCCCACAACACTGCAACTCCGGAGTGAAACACAAAATAAAACCGAACCGAATGTTAGTGAGAATGACCGAACCGATGTAATAAAATCGCGGACGCACAGCGGAATAGGAACTCTCTCGCTCAGCACGAAAGATCAAATTCACATGTAGGAAGCACATTTTTGTTACGTACGTATGTGACACATTAGTAGGGACTGAGATTTTTGTATTATTCATTATTCTATGATGTGGGTAAACGACCGTGAATTTATCTTTCAGTGTTTTTACTCGTGAAGGTTAAATTACTGTTTGTTTTTGCACATAAGGTACTTAGAATCTCGTAACGTTAAACATTATTATATTGTTTATGTATTTGATGATTTATGTATACACATACTTATGAACATATTATAATAATATTGTATATATATATATATGTTTATATATACAACGTGCTGCAAAAATACCCCTAAAGCCGAAAGGGGATTAAAAGGTGCCTTGTAAAGAGTCTATTGGCAATATTTTAAATTAAAAGAAGGACCCAAAAAAAAATTGGACAAATCATACGCTAAAATCATCACTGAAAAGCAATCCTGAAAACATAAAACTAAAAAGTAGACTACCCAGAAAGTTATTTACATTCTTACCTAATTTCCTCTGAGAGGTAAATGACAACAACCATAAAAGACTACTTTATTAATATTTTCTTTTTAAGGGAAATTATGTAACACGTTGTATATACAAGGTTAGTCAGAAAGGGGGTACTAATCTGAAAGGGGGCTAAAGTACCCATGATAATGAATAACTTTTGTTCTACAACTTTTTCCAAAAGTCAATAGTTTAAGAGAAATAGGTGATCAAAGATCTCAAAAAAAAGCTCTAAAATCTATCTATACCCAGTTATGATCAGCTGTATTTACATTTTAGACCATATTGGGGGTCATGAATTAGAATCACCATTTTCTCAATTTGTAACTGAAGCAGGGATGAAGAACTTTTGAAAAAACTAAAATAAAAATCATTTTGCATTGAAAAAAAAATTACCGAATTTTGAAATTTTAACACTTGCTTTGAGACAGTCATCAGTGATACTTTAAGTGGCCTGCCGATTAGTACCTCCTTTCTGACTAACCTTGTATAAATGTTTTTTTTTATTACCTCTTATAAAAAATTGTATATCGACCAGCACTACACAGCGTCCACCGCCGTCCGGCTTAACGTCCTCGCCGGCGCCGGCGAGGCCCGTCGCGATGTCTCACGTACTGCCGTGCACTATCCACCGAGCTCTCTCCTCATAAAGTCGATTGTCTCTTCAGACTCCACAGTAACACCAATCTCCCGCCAGCAACTCCCTAAGTCGGGGTCTGAGTTCCAATAGGGGTCACTCTTAGTGCTGTTATTGCTAGTAGTCCAGTCAATAAAGTAGTTGTAGAGTGCGTGAGCTCCCGCACCTAAGCGATTTCTTCAGAAACTTATTCAGGGTGCTTAGGGAGAAAACATACACATCCGGCATTTGACTTCAAGAATCATTGTTTTAAGGCATTAACGATCTTGTTGCTGAAGGAGCAAAATATCACATAGACTTCGTTAACCCGGGCATCATTTCTCAAAGAACATACCTCCCTGATACGATATTTTAGAGCTAGAGTCTCAACTGAATGTACAACCCTACTTTTGGGCAACGTGTACATAAAAAACAATGATTCCATCCTAAAACATTTTTCGCTACAACGCACCTTTTTTGAGATATTAGCGAAAAACCTAAAATTGAGACCTTTGTCACCCCCCATAAGTTTCTGAAGAAATCGCTTAGGTTCCCGCTCACGCACTCTATACCCTCCTTTGAGTCATTCCTTAACTAGACTATAGTAGCCATGATTTTAGTTAGCTTAGGTTAAGTATTTTAGTTCCACCCCGTTGGCTGAAGACCGTTCAGGTCTCACCAATAACTGCCCGGTTACGTACAAACGTTCTGCAAGGAAGATCTACAGCAGTTCAATTGAAAAAAAAAACGTGGGGTCACCTCTGTGGCAGGGTATAGGTATGAAAAATATTTGTAATTAATTACATATTTTATATGGGCAATGGAGAGGGCTATGCTCGGAGTTACCCTGCGTGATCATATCGGAAATGATGAGATCCGCAGGAGAACCAAGGTAACCGACATAGCTCGAAGAATTGCGAAACTTAAGTGGCAGTAGGCGGGGCACATTGCTCGCAGAACGGATGGCCGATGGGGCCGAAAGGTTCTGGAGTGGCGACCACGTACCGAAAGATGCAGCGTAGGTAGGCCTCCCACAAGGTAGACCGATGGTCTGGTGAAGGTCGCGGGAATCCGCTGGATGCGAGAAGCACATAACCGGTCGATGTGGCGATGCTTGGGGTAGACCTATGTCCAGCAGTGGACGTCTTTCGGCTGAATGATGATGACGACATATTTTATAATTCTTCTCAATAAAACATAAGCTCCATATTATAGACAGGTTATTGAAACAGTCGTTAGTCTATGGGAATCAAGGATAAGTCCAATAAACTTAGAATAGGACTAAGAAAAACAGTAAAAAATGTTAATTTGTTTTTTTTTTATAAAGTGTAATTAAAGTTTTTAGTGTTCATTTTTATAATATGTACATGTAATAAACAATTTTTTATTTCATAATACTTAATGTATAAGAAATTTGAAAAAAAAAAGTCATAATAATGAAAAATTCATTAAAAATTGTCACAAACATGCATTGTGATTAGTGAACAACGTTTGACAATGTCGTCTGACATTTTTTATTTGTTGTTTGTTTCTTTAATGTGGATGTGGAGAGGGAACGCGGTTTCCAGCATTGTCAGTCAGACAGAGGTAATATGCTCGCATGCCTAACGTGACCACAATTTTTTCCCTCAGAGCGGGACACCGGCAAATATTAATACGTTTTACAATAATGAAAGACATATTTAATTTATGGTTTATATAAACTTACTAGCTTTCGCCCGCAGCTTCGCTTGCGTGAAATTTTTAACTCGTTAAGTGACGATTTTCCATACAAACTTTCATGCCCTATTTAACTCCCTTAGGGGTTGAATTTCGAAAAATCCCTTCTTAGTGGATGCCTACGTTACAAAAGGAACCTACTGTGAAAATGTCAACTTTCTAACCCCCGCGGTTTAGGCAGTGCGTTGATAGATCAGTCAGTCAGTCAGCTTCTCCTTTTATATGTATAGATAAAAAAAACGAAAATAAGAACTAATCTTTTGTAGTCTGGTGGGCTGGTTCTAGTATATTTTTCGGATGAGCAATTTTAAAATAATTATCAGGTTTGGTTCTCAGGTGTCAATATGTGTCAAGACTTGTTGATGTTATCCTCGGTTATTAAAATGTATTCTGATGCGATTAATAAATACGCGCCCGTTATATTGAATTCCTTGACATCGATTACGTTTTTTTCAAAGCAGGATATTTATGTGTTTTTTGGGACAACGCCAACGGGACACAGCTCAAAAGCGGGACAGTCCCGCTCAAAGTGAGACATATGGTCACATTACGAATGCCCCGTAAGATTGCACGATGCACTGCACAGCTGAAAATGTCTTTATTTAAGGCGTTCTGTCAGTCGTTTTACACGTGCCGCCTTCTATGGGTGAAGCATACAGAAGACTTATAATGCCCTGCATGTCCAATACAACAGTGCGTTCAGGATGTTGATGGTTTCACCTCGTTTTTGTAGCGCATCAGGTATGTTTGCAGACGCACAAGTTTACATCATCTAGCTGAAGTTTACAAGGCTTTACAGCGGTACATCGCAAAAGAATAGCGTCCCTGGGGGTCTACTTCCTAAGCACGAAGTCCGTGGTTTCGGCCTTAGTTACGAGCGTTTCCTACTCCCTGTCACCTACAGACACACGATTATTTCGGGGCCCGAACTAAGAATGAATGACAACACGATTGTTGTCCTTTTTACGAATGTGTTTTTGCCCGTCCGAAAAGTTGAACTTGACACTTGTTTTGTTCACTTCTACGTTTCGGGCTACTTTCGGACGGGCGACTAAGGGTCTTCCCACATTTATCGACGCGGAATCGGCTAACGCCGATCAAAAAAGCCTTTATGTCTACATAATAAGGGTGTTACTAATACCATTCGCATCGGCTCGGCTCGGACGACGCGTCGCGATGCCGGCCGACGGCGAAACGAGCCGTTTGTATAGATAAGTCGAGTTGTGTGGTGATACGCACTCGGCTTAAGCCGATTCCGCGTCGATAAATGTGGGGAGACCCTAACTTCGTTGACGGACTTAGGGAGTAGGCTCCCTGATGTACCGCTTACGGGGCGGCCCCAACAGCTTCCTGCAACTCATTGCAAAGAGAATGGACACTGACTGCTCCTTCATGGAGTAGGTACTGAATAAAACTGCATGAAATACGTTCCTGATTTAGTGTTTCTATTATTGTATTACTAGCTTTTACCTGGGGCTTCGCTCGTGTTAATCTAGAATTTGACAATCAATTTGGGTTGTATAAAAAACTCTTAACACACTACTAAAGTTTCTATAATAATATAATTCAATCATGATTCGAAAGACACGTGCACCATCTATTATCATAAGAACATTATTGTTGTTTTCCTCGGGAACAGTGCTTTTTTTTGGGATGAAAGTATGACGGTCTGTCACGTACTCCTAATTATTAACAAAATATTATATTTATTTTAAAACCGTAATACGAAGTCGGGCCTCTTAGGAACATATTAAATCTATAATTTATGGGAAACAAACTTGGGACAATAGTGCTAGCCAACTGTTAAGATAAAGTATTTTACAAATTCTAAAGAAATAGATAAAATGTGAAACCCCGAGTGCAACGCACAATACAAGGGCCACATTAAGAGCGACCCTTAGAAACAATTGAGGAACTGTACAAAAAAGGGCAATAAATCTATGCGCAAAAGCATGGGAATATGGTCTTAGTGACGGGAAATGGAATATAAAGGATTCAAGGAAGGGCAGTTGGTTTTACACTACGATAGGGTACGGACGTCAAAGTCAAAGACTAGGAGAGTGGGTGCTAGACTACGATAGGGGACGGACCCAGAGCCATAGGCTAGTGGCCTTAAGATTAACAAGGAGAATTGATCAAAACCCAGCTAGGGAGTCGTAAGAGCGAGAGGCTATTATAGCTGGTTAAAATTAATATAGTCTAGCATAAGTATAGTATAATACTGGATATGGTTTGACTTAATTAGTACCTACTAATAAAGTGTGCAAGTGCGAATCTCCATGAGTGCGTGAGTGAACGAGTGGGTGAGTCTTTTATTATAATTATCCTAGGCTGTATTATTGTTTATGTGCGTACAGTAACTATAAAGTAATTTAATATCGTATACCGTTTAGAGATAAACGGTACATCTGACTTCGCCGAGGGTTCTTACACCTGCGTTTGGTTATAGGGAAGCGGAGAAGGCCTTCCATTAATTGGCACACATACAGAATCACACCCGATCATACAAACAATATTTATACAATCTACTTGGAACACACTTACCTCCTTTGAAAGGCTGAACCGTATAACATGCTTTGGACTCGCTCGGATATATCTAGGCTACAATGCCAACCCATAATAATTACCGGAATATAAATCAACCAAATGTTAGTGATGGCTACCTTCTATTGACAGACTGAGCCCGACATTATGTCTTACGGCGATGCATTTGTTTTACGTACACTTCCAGGGAGCGGAGGTAGGCCAAGTACCCCAAATTGGATGGATGGTCGTCTTAAAGGACGCTAGGGAGCGTGTCTCGTAATACACCCGGTCCATTGTGGCCTCTTACTGAATCGACGAAATTAGCACTTAACGAGACACGAATAGAACAGAATTGGAAATCAAAATGGAACACAGCAATGTTGCTTGACGACAGAAATATGTATGATAGTAGTACTTCAAAATGTAACACAGTAATGTTGCTTGGCGACAGAAATATGTATGATAGTAGTACTTCAAAATGTAACACAGCAATGTTGCTTGGCGTTAGAAAATTATGTGTGATTGTACTTCAAATTGGAACACAGCATTGTTGCTTGGCGGTAGAAATATGTCTGATAGTAGTACTTCAAAATGGAATACAGCAATGTTGCTTGGCGTTAGAAATATGTATGATTGTACTTCAAATTGGAACTATACGATACGATTCCATTCGGCCAAAATCCTTCCTTCATGAAGATATCCCGATGTTGAGTTGGAAACCGCACCACAAATGACGGAATATTCCGGTCTGTACCACCTGTCCCCTCGTCGGTAACACGGGGACAGATCGAAACTTTTTATTTCTATTTGTCCTGAACTGGTGGTCCAGGGAAGAGACCAGAAATAATTCGTTCGATCTGTCCGTTCTTCTTGATGACAGGGGGACAGATCGATTTTTTTATTCCTGATTGTCCCCCGAAGATGACAGATCAGAGGGACAGCCCGGAATATTCCCAAATGACTTGAAGTTAACACTATGACGCGACTTAAAAATTTCCACTCTCAAGGTCCACTTGGTCTTTATGCTGATGTACTCCATGTTCTCCTCAACCTTCGTGGATTAATGCAGACGGAGTACTTACAACGCAAAATAATAAAAGGGTATTTGACTACCATTAAAAATGTTCAACAATTTAGTATTATTTCATGCGAGTAGAAGATATAGAAAGAAAACGGTATGTGAAAAAATAAATTAAATCTATGAAAAAATAGAGAAGATAAGATATGTCTACACCAATGCGCTTTCATGTTCATCTTGCGCTTTCAACTTTCAATTCCTCTTGCGTCAAGCGCATGCAATATTGATTGCCATAAGACGCATGCAGCTTATCGTATACACCGGTGCGCCTCGGTTAGTTGTCAGCCGACATACCTACAATAGACGGATTAGCGTGCACTAGGGGCATGCGCTTTTGTCGAACTAGTATTAAGGCATGGGCTATTGCATGCGCTATGGCGCTTCACGCATGCCTCATACGAAGACGTAAGATGAACATGAAAGCGCATTGGTGTAGACGTAGCTAAACACACGCTTTCGGAGTTTGTTGAGGGTGCATTTTCTGTATTATCACGTGAAACGGATATTGTACAGAGTGATGTCAAGTCACAATGGAGTTTTAAAGATATGACGTCATTATGATAGTACTATTATCTCTATCTTATGGACAATTTTAAGTTAGTCATAACTGGAGTATTTTATTAAATATTACATTGGTTTTTTCATTGTTGCTGATAATTTTTATTTATAATTAGTTACAGTTTACTGACGTATATTTTTCGGGATTGCCCCACTAGTTTCGGACCCAAACAGAGCCCTTGATCATGAGTTGAACACGCGGCGAGGTCGCGAGTCGACTCGTGACCTCGCAATCGCCTTCGGGCAATCCCGAAAAATGCACGTATGTAAACCGTAAATCATAATTATGAATGTGTCACACGAAACTTATAATTTTTGTAATTGTTTCGAGATTTCTATTGATATCAATATTTGACAGCAATCCGTCGGGCGACAGACGGGGTAGGAGTGAGGCCGAGCGAGTCCAGAGAATCGTACGATACAGCTTTGAGAATCGCTAAAGTTTATCGCTTACAGCTAGCCAATACTTTACAGCATAGCGTTGTGTGAAGGTTTCCATATAAAATGTATGCTGAGCCATATAACATTGTGCCAAACAATATTTGCTATATGCTGTATATTTTAGCGTAGTCTGAACTATGCTTCATGCCGCCATGAAAAGATTAGCCAGTCAGCAAGGTTGATCATAGCGAGGCTGACTGCCCAGGGTGCGCCGGACATATTTAAGTATCGTCACTCGTGATGGCTCTTTTAATGCACCTCCTCATTTGTAATTATCACTTATTTTAAACAACATCTATACATATAAAAGAAGAAGCTGACTGACTGACTGACTGATCTATCAACGCACAGCCTAAACCGCTGGGGTTAGAAAGTTGAAATTTTGACAGTAGGTTCTTTTTGTAACGAAGGCATCCACTAAGAAGGGATTTTTCGAAATTCAACCCCTAAGGGAGTTAAATAGGGGATGAAAGTTTGTATGGAAAATCGTCACTTAACGGGTTCAAAATTTCACGCAAGCGAAGCTGCGGGCGAAAGCTAGTTACATCATACGATGTATTGCACTAATCATAGCTATTATCCATACGTATCGTACGAATACCTATAATAGTCGTTACGGGTAGTCACACAGTAGGTAACTTTAGGATATCGGCATTGTACCTTTAGGTTGCGGAGGTCTGATGGCAGTAGCTTCGTGTAGAATACTGGTATTCAGCTGCATCTGGGGGTCTACTCCCTAAGCACGAAGTCCGTGGTTTCGGCCTTAGTTACGAGCGCTTCCTACTCCCTATCACCTACGGATATATGATTATTTCGGGGCCCGAATTAAGAATGAATGGCAACCCGATTTGACAGTTGTCTCAACTACCGATGTGTTTTTAAAATGACATTTTTCATTTATACATTACTTTTACATTAAAATGTAAAAGTAAAGTATAAATGAAAAATGAATATACTTAGCAGTGGCGAAGGCTCCATACAACTCGATTCCTACCGGCTTCCCTTTCGAAATATGGCAAATACATATCTATTATTTTCAATTATCATTTAAACAAATAAATGGTCCGGCTTCCCTTTTAAGAAAATTCATCCTTCACCACTGATACGTAGATAGTAGGTACATACTTTCGTTTATTTAATTCATATAATAAAATTGTACAAGTAAAGCAGCTGTAGACTAAACCATAATTTGCATGCCACTATGCTGGCGAAACGAGATGATCTCATTTTTTACCTTGTTTCTTGCAAATAAATTTTCTTTCTTCTATCGATGTGTTTTTGCCCGTCCGAAAAGTTGAACTTGACACTTGTTTTGTTCACTCCTACGTTTTGAGCTTCTTTCGGACGGGCGACTAACTTCGTTGACGGATTTAGGGAGTAGGCCCCCTGGTTAGACTAAAATCTGACCCCAAAGTAATTGGGAAAATGCTAAGTAGGAAAAGGAATAGTTATTATACAGTCATCCAATTTTAAACTACTTATTAAGTTTGAGTGAAAGTATGCACTCATTACGATTTCAACTTACATTGTTTTCGCACTAATATACTATTTTTAATCGAAATTAGCATAATGTAATGACTTCGCCAATTTATAATGACGTAAAATTAATACGACAATAATTATTATTCGTTTCTGCGTAATTTTATTGTCCTGAGTATACAAGGTTAGTCGGAAAGAGGGCACTTACCCAGGGACCACTTAAAATACCTACAACTACCTTAAAATATCTACAGAAAATCTGCCAAAACTTAACATCACTCCTGTATTTTCCGAAGATTATGACAGAGGTGAATAGTACACCCCCATTTCGCTGTTATACAATGTGTCCGGCCATGGACTACCGATACTCTAGGTACTTATACAAGGTTAGTTTTAGTATATACTAAACCTGAAACTAGTTTGTTCAGAATCACTAAGAGAATCGATTGACATATTTTTTACACGACGTAATTTTTTTTTTTCATAAATTTCAATTTTATTTCAGTAGTTTTCTAACCATAGCAGTTGATGGGAATAGGCACCTTGGGGCTCGAGACGGTCCTCTTGGTCAGTTTCCGTGTATTAGACAACCCCTGTATAGCACATCTCAGGCATTTCACACTTTTTTAGGGAACTTAACGCGACATAAACTAAGGTGTAACTTAGAGATTTATTAAAAAAAACACATATTCAGGCAGTTCTGATGAAAATCTTGTTGGGGTGTCTCGGTTTTCGCACAAAGTAAAAATAAGGTTGTATAACAACTATTCTAGTACACAAAACACTATACACTAGGGTCCAATCCACTTCCACTTTTTTGTTTAGATGTTTTTGTACGTGTGTACCTAAAAGTCATATCGCTCAAAGTGTTGGTCCTACTGAGATAAAAGTAGGCCTATTCGGAAGGAAACAATATTGTCTATCGTTTACATTACGATACAATTATGTTCACAATTTCATAACTTTAAGATAGAGAATATCTCAACAAAAAGCAAAATGGCTGCCAAGTAGCGGGGAAGTGGATTGGACCCTAGTGTGTAGTGTACTTGTGTACTAGAATAGTTGCTACATAAGTACCTAGAATATCGCTAGTCCATAACCGGATACATTGTATATTTTATTCAAATCTAATAAAATATCTAGAAGTTCTAACTATATTTTGTATGCAGGTAACATTTTTAGCAATCTCAGGAATTTCAAACGATTCCGAGATTCAGGATTCTGAAAGGCATGTCCGTATTATTCTTTCGTGGGAATAAAAGTGAAGTTTGGTACCTATATTGGCGACCGATTATCCGATCACTGACTCATGTAAAATGGGGCTAGCTTATTGCCATCAACCGGGCACAAATCCAGACTATGGGCTGGTACTGAGAAATTCGACACAGAAATACCGAATAAGCCAGGACCTCACCACATGCAACCTCTTGACCAACGAGACAATCAACCAAGCCAAAACACCATATTTACTTCCCAGATAAGAGTTATCCGATGATTGTAGAACAGAGGGCTAATTCTACTAACTAAAACGTTGATCAATCGCAACCGAATCGAAGCCGAACAGTTCAGAGAGTTTTCCTTTAAAAAACTGTCAAAATGTTTGACAACAAAAACAAAACAAAATATTTTGACAGTTTTCGTAAACAAAAACTGACTGACAGTCGTGGTTCGTTTGCGGTTTGGTAACAATTTTGTTCGTAAAATTGTTTCCTAGGCCCTTTTTTTCTGTAAGTACCTTTTTTTGATTTCAAAATTTCGTCTCTTCGCCAGGAAATGGAGATAGGTAAAAATACATGACCCAAAATATGACCAAAAATGTGAACTTAGGCCTAAACCGTTCTTATTCTGCGAAGGGGCATGCCCAGCAGTGGGACAATAATGAGCTGATTATTATGCTGATAGGTAGATACTGACAAACACCTCGATCAGTGTAGTGTTGCCCTATAAAGATCACAGCTCATTAGAGCCACCCGGCATCCGACCCGCATCGTCTCGCCTCGTGCGGTGAGTATTCTATGAACTTGTATGGATGTGCGCTCACTACATCAACTCCTTAGCGTCACCGGATCGCCTCGGGCGTATGCCGTCCTCGAACGACGAGTTGACCACTCGGTGACAACTCGCTGCTCGCATGCTTGCCTTGCGTTCCTGCGCATTGCCAACAAGTCCTGAGTGAACCGCGCGCTGCCACCGAGTGGACTCCTCAGACGACTCCTCTGGTTGACCACGCGACGTTTACTGGTGATAACGCGGCGTCCACCCGTGAACCACCTGCTGATAACGAGTGGACGCCGAGCGACGAGGCGATGTGAGTCGGGTGCCGGTTGGCTGTAATGAGCTGTGAGGAAACTAAAAATGACTCAGACATTGATCCACACCTGAACAAAGTATCGATACGGCTTGCATCCTTCAGTTTAAGTGCCAAAGAGCTAAGATAAGATTATTATCGTACGCATACTCAGATTTGACTGAATCATAGGCTTTGCTGTTTTATCAACTGTTAGGGCGTATTCATAAAGGAAGCAGGTAATCAGCGCTTATCGGTACTGGTCCGTGCAGGTAACCGCTACATAAAGGAAGCGGGTAGAAGCAGCGGCTGGCTGTACAAACAAAAATACTCGTTATTCCCTTGCAAATACAGCAACAAATGACTGTCTACCAGTGCTGATCGGAGCAGGTCGGAACTTGTCGGCGACGTTCGGAGCTGTTCGGCGCTGGTTTGCCACACAGTATAGAGACTACCTGCGTCGACTATCTACGCGGACCAGCACCGACAAGCGCAGGCACATCGGCGCCGGAAACCCGCTTTCTACCTGTATACGCACTTAGTAATGTTAATTCACGTTTCAGTGATCAACAAATTATTAGAAAATAATTTTATTAAGGGCAATTTTTTTAATTCGCAGATCACTTTTATCCAAGGAATTAATATTCCTTCCGTTTTGACAGCTTTTGTATAAAAAATCTGTCAAAATTCCACATGTAATTTTATTTTACGATAGAAAAATCGGCCCCTATTATAATAATTGGTTAAAACCATTTTTTGGGGATACGTATCGACAAAAGTGAAGTTATCTTTTTAGGGTTCCGTACCCAAAGGGTAAAACGGGACCCTATTACTATGACTCCACTGTCCGCCTGTCCATCTGTCACCAGGCTGTATCTCATGAACTGTGATAGACAGTTGAAATTTTCACAGATGATGTATTTCTGTTGTCGCTATAACAACAAATACTAAAAAACAGAATAAAATCAATATTTAAGGGGGCTCCCATACAACAAAAGTGATCTTTTTGCCGTTTTTATAGATAATCGTACGGAACCATTCGTGCGCGAGTCCGACTCGTACTTGGCCGGTTTTTTATTCTATTACCACTCGATCACTTAAAGAATAGGATTGAAAATGGCGGCGCTATTGTTATCGTTATTTGCTTCTCGCTCACACTCGTTGTCTGTGAGCGAAACAAAAATAGAGGGTCTGCCATTTAAACAGATGTTGTAGAATGGTGCTCTGTGAATGATGAAGTGAATGATTACTATTTGACCTATTGGCACATATTTTAGTATAGGACTAGCCCTCGCTCTCACCAGTTTCGATCAAACAACCATGGGATTGACAGTGAATTGGACAACATTATTTTGATATGCGTTTTTGATATACAAAAAGTTTTATTTAGCAAACTATAAGTGTAGCCAAAGTGTTATTGTGTTTATCTGTCACAAAAAAAAATGCTCAATTGCACATTGCACACTTAACCCTAACCACATTGTGATCTAAAATGCACACGTCTGCCCATATTTTCAAGGATTGCATATTAGGCAATTATTTATGTACTCGTTTAAAAGCAACGTATGTGGATTCTGATGTTCGCACATTTAATTTTGACATGACCTTGAAATTTTACTATAATTATGTACACTATAATAACCTATTACGTAAATAAATATTTACAAAAAATTATCGCGTTCCCTAAATAAAATAATGACAGAAAATCTTTGTAAACAAAATGAGCCGTGCTATCTCGTGTACAGGTGGCGAAATATAAAACTTAAAATACATTAATTTATGTTAGTCCGTAAGAGACTCTTGCGCAGGCAAGTTCAATTTGGATGGTTACCAAGTGGATATAATTTAGCGTATTTTTTTTCTAAATTAAGTTTAATATAATAGATTTATTAAATAAGTGGATTAAATAGTGGTAATAATAATAAATAAATCCAAAGTTTTTTTTGTGAAAATAATAAAAGTATTCTAAATAAAAAATGGCAGTCGTCCAGCGAGCGATGCAAGGATATCAGTATGTTTTTGAAGAATTATCGGGTAAGTAATGTTTTTTTTTTATTTTTAAAACCGACATTAATAAAAAAGAACAGTTATTTTATGTTAAGCTTTTTAACTTCTTTTTCTTAATAATAATGAAATAGGATTCAAAAATAATGTCTCAAGTTTACAATAGCAGTAATAATTTCGTTTTGTAATAAATATAAAACTTATAGTTTATGAATAATGTAATAAAACATTAGCACATTACAAATTCAAAATGATAACTATCATTTTTTTCGAGAATTGATGGTAATAAAAGTTATAAAATTACCTAGTTGATGCTCAATTTTGAAATATGACCATGTATATCTTATATGACTGTATATCTTATATGACTATGTATATCTTAGGATAAAATGAAATTTATTTTTACCCGACTGCGCAATATTAAAGGCAGGGTTATGTTATTTTTGTTGGTCGTAAGTGCGACTGCTGAGTGTGAGGTCCTGGGTTTGGTCCCCAGACCGGGCATTGTTATTGAGTTTTTCCGTGTGGAATTTCTTCGCAGCAGCCCGGAGCCTGGATTTGTGCCCGCATTCTATTACATGGGAATTAAACATAACGGTAAAATAGAGTGTAATACACTTCTGCCCATCACTTCCGAGAATACAGCCGTGATGTTATGTAATTATTATATCCGTTTAAAATTAGGTTATCACTATCCATTAAAAATACATAGCAAGTAATTATTAATGACAATTAGTCACCTGAGAAGGTACTTAAGATAGACAAGCACTTATGATTCGTTGTAAATGTTATTGCACGGCTCCAAAATGTTGGTTCTGTTTAGAAGATCATTATTTTCAATTCGTAGTCAGTACAAAAATTCTTTGAGTAATTATAAATGTAAAACTCTGGTTAAAGATATTTTAATTCTCATAAAGAAATTTACCTATTATAATTTTTATTTTCACTTACATGAGAACAAATTTAAATATAAAAAATTAATCATTGTCCTTCGACACTCGGACTTACAATTAATCCGAAGTATTTAAGTAGACATGCATTATATTATTACATTAGTAACACAAATTATTTGGGTTTGTGGGTACTCTCAAAAATCTAAGTTGTGACACTGTGCGTAGCTACCCTGCTCTGAGATAAAGAGTGCGGTCCCGCTGTCATAATGTAGTTAAATCAGTCAGTAGTACAACTTTTGTTTACATCTGCTATTTTTATGTTTTTTATTTATTATATTTTATTTTTCGAATTGGTTTTACGTTAAGTTAGTAGAAATAATCTTTTATGGTTAATTAATATTGATATTTTGAAGAACATATTTTTTTAGTTTGATCTTAAAATATTGATCGAATTCGCACCCTTTATCTCATCTGGTAATTTATTGTAAAGTTGCACTCCCTCATAAACAAGTAATCTTTTACCTTGAGTGGTTCTAAAACTGCATTAGTAAAAACAGTGTCCTGGGTATGGCTCCACGCATTTATAATAAAATTCCAGACGGCTTCGTTCGCTCACTTTGCTCGCTCACTCTAGCCCCCGTCATCCCCTTCGTGATAGGTTCCTTTAAACCCTGCAGACAGAAATAGGAGCCCCGCTCAGCGGGGCTCCGTCGACTTAAGCTACACCTAGTTCTAATTAACTGCTACTGGTTGCACCTAGTTGTACCCTGGTAAACCTAGGTGTAACCGCCATTCGGCTTTTACCCGTAACATACACGTTGTATCTTTTTAAATGATGAATAATACAATATTTTTTGTTACAATATTGTGGCAAGGCGCAAGGGTGTGAGAACAATAAATAAAATTTATATTAGCCTGTAATTGTCACAGTGCAAGGCAAGACCTCTTCACATATAGAGAAGGAACGAGTATTAATCACCTCACGCTCACTGCGGTTTGGCGATTTCAGATCATTAAGTCCAGTAGTGTCATTCTAAAGAAACCCAAGTTCTTAGTTTCGTAAGAAACCCACCTCAATATCGACGGTTAGCTCGATATCCATAATGTCACAGTATGAATAATAGAAGCAAATAACACAAGATAATCGACAGTATAATCAATAATGCGTAGTTTTGTTATGCACGCTGTGTCACGAAAAGTGTCTAATTGACAGTCGCGATCGAGGTGAGATTCTTACAGAATTGTACTGCAGGTTTCCTCGCAATGTTTTCCTTCACAGTATATCAGTGGCGTCTTAGATTACCTAAGAAAGTACATTATGACATTGAAAAAGTCACATTGGTACATGTCTAGGTTTGAACCCGCAACTCAGTGCTTAACAAGCGGGTCTGTAACCTCCAGGCCACCACGACACGCCAACCTATAATAAAATAAAATAAGTCATCATCTGCCTAGCCTTTTCCCAACTATGTTGGGGTCGGCTTCCAGTCGAACCGGATGCAGCTGAATATCAGTATTTTACATGGAGCGACTGCCTATCAGACCTCCACAACCCATTAACTGGGTAATACGATACTCTTGGTAAGACTGGTTGTCAGACTTTCTGGCTTCCGACCAACAGTAACGACTGTCAAAGATCTACAAATGACAGCCGGGACCAACGGCTTTACGTGCTTTCCGAGGCACGGAGGAAACTCGTTATGGTAAATGGTCACCCATCCACAGACCAACCTCGGCAAGCGTGGCTCAACCCGGCAGATCGGTCTATGCGGCTGTAATTATTTAGCCACGAGCTCCTATAATAAAATTAAATAAGTAATATACCTAAATACCAACAGAAAGATCTCTTTAAGAAGAACAATTGTTATTATTACGACTTGTTTCAATTATTAGTGGGTTCGATGTGCTATTCTCCTTTATTCAACTGACTGATTAGTCACTTGACCCGAAAACCATGAACTCTGCCCATCAGTCTTTTCTAAACATTTTGCTAAGCAACATTGATTGTTTTGTGTGAATCAGCAGATTTTTTGTCCCACGAATTCAGTGTTTGTCTCATAGTTAAAGTTGTACAGAATTATGAAGAGAGTTCATGGTTTTGTGTGTCTGTTTATTATCATCATCATTCAGCCGAAAGACGTCCACTGCTGGACATAGGCCTCCCCCAAAAGGATTGCCATAATCGCCACGCTTGGCAGGCGGGTTGGCGATCGCAGTATGATTGTTAAAGTACTCAGAGAACGCTATTGCCCATCCTCTAGAGAATCCCTTAGTCGCCTTTTACGACACCCACGGGAAGAGATGGGATAGTACTATTCTTTAAGTCCGGCACTACTCGAGACTGTCTGTTCATGTTTGTTTTACCCTAGAATTTGATTATCACTTGCATTGACGGTGAAGGAAAACATCGTGAGGATTTTTTTACAACCGCGAGGAATAAAGAACAAAAATTGTGTTCGTAGTCGGCCAACCCATACCAGGGGACTACTCCCTAAGCATTCGTGCTTTCGGCCTTAGTTACGAGCGTTTCCTACTCCCTATCACCTACGGACATACGATTATTTCGGGGCCCGAAATAAGAATGAATGAGAACACCATTTGACAGTTGTCCCTACTAGCGCTGACAGATCGGCGCCGGCAACCCGCTTTCTACATGTATACGCACTTTGTTCGCAACGCTCTGGCCTAGTGCAGCACAACCAGCCCAATACAGTCCCACTGCTGGGCACGAGCCTCTTCTCAGAATGGGTTAAGACGTTATTGGTTTAGGGTATAGTCCACCTCGCTGACCTAGGGGCCTACTCCCTAAGTCCGTCAATGAAGTTAGTCGCCCGTCCGAAAGAAGCCTGAAACGTAGGAGTGAACAAAACAAGTGTCAAGTTCAACTTTTCGGACGGGCAAAAACACATCGGTAGTAACTGTCAAATCGTGTTTTCATTCATTCTTAGTTCGGGCCCCGAAATAATCGTATGTCCGGAGGTGATAGGGAGTAGGAAACGCTCGTAACTAAGGCCGAAACCACGGACTTCGTGCTTAGAGCATAGACCCCCAGTACCGATAAGCGCTGGTAGGTCGCCGCTGGTTACCTGATTCCTTTATGTATTTGCCCCATGTCATAAAGCCTTCTCAATCTGAGAAAAGGCGCATATCCAGTAATGAGCTGATTATCTAAAGACTTACCTACCAACAAATTTTTGTATTTTAGATCCTCGGACAAAAAACTGGTGGCTCGTCGCGGGTCCTGGTCCTCTCATGACAATACTGGCTACATATCTCTACTTCTGCATCAAGGCTGGTCCAAGTTACATGAAGGATAGAAAGCCTTATAACCTGAAAAATGTCGTGATGGTCTACAACGTGCTACAAATTGCCCTCAGTTTATTTATGACAATTCTAGTAAGTTTTTTATACACGTAATTTGAGATTTGGCAGTAATGGCTTTTACACGCATGCCGCCGGCTTTGCCGCCGGCTTATTGCCGCGCGGGTGTAAGTCAATAGGCGTTATACCCGGCGGCCTGGTTAAACACCCGCCGGCAAGCCGCGCGGCAATGCCGGTGGCAAAGCCGGCGGCATTGTGTGTAGGAGCCTTAAGGGTGGCTACCTTAACCATTGTAGCTACAGGAAAATGTACTTAGGAGACTGGCCATATTTTTTGGACATATTATACTCTCCATTTACAAATTTTGAAAAATGTGCAGTCAGCGAAAAAATGTGCAGTTTTCACAAAACATTTTAATGATCTCAATCGATCCCATTTCCTAAAAGGATCAAAAGACATTTCCGGACAACCAATCGCTCAGTCACTGCACCAGCGGCAACACATTTGGTGCAGTAACTGAGCGATTGTCTTCTGCACTTTGGGTCGTGGGTTCGATTCTCGCATGGAGCAAATATTTGTAAAAGTATTAAATATAACGTTTAATTAAAAATTTAAAAACCCCCAACGCAAATTACAAAACAGCTGATGACCCTGAAACGGCTGAACCGATTTTGATAAAACATGTCTAAGAACCACCGCTAGAAGACCAGCTTTTAAATAAAAAAACCGCACCTAAATCGGTTCACCCGTTTAAGAGCTATGGTGTATACAGACACACAGACAGACACACGGACACACTTATCGGTCAAACTTATAACACCCCTCTTTTTGCGTCGGGGGTTAAAAAAGAAAAGGGCCTAAAAAACTGAAAGGAGTAAAATTATTAACATATTTACTATAAAATTAACAGTATTAAATTATACCTTCAATTTTTATAGCGTATATTAGCACCGAACTTGTTAATTATTTTATAATCTGTTATAATTTTTTGTGATCCAATTATTTTATAATCTGGATATATTTTTTTTCGTCTCCGCTTTTCTCCGCTCCGGTGAACTGTAGCTTTAGGCTGAGCATCCACCAGAGCTGTGCTAAGCTGCGTAGCGAGGAATTTGTTTTGTAAACACCAATAGAATCACTTCATTTACCTAGCTTCGCTCTGCGCAACTCTGGTGGTTATGGGCTTAGCGGAGCGAGGTTTTTGTTCATACAAAACAAGCGAGAAATGCGAGCGAGGGATGTGTTGCGAGGAATGTATTAATGAGGATTGTGTTGCTAGGAATGTGTGCGCCTACCAGTCAGTCAATAGATGGTGTTTGGAAGAGGTAGATGACCATTTGTACACAATAACACATTACGTATTACACATTCCTTACACAGCTCTGGTGGAAAGGGTCACACCGTTTCACATCCTCGCTACACATTTTCGCAACGCACATTTTCCTCGCACAGCTCTGGTTGATATCCAGCCTTAGACGGCGTTCACGGTTAGAGAGGCAGCTACCTATATTTTTACATAATGCTTTGTTCCAACTCTTGTCTCGTGTAAAAACTTTTTTTTTATTTCAGGGTCTTAGGTACGTCTTCACGGAAAGTTACGAAAACAAATGTTACTCAGTGGATTACTCCGAGTCTCCCAGAGCAATGCAGGTTAGTTGATTGAACTTAATAAACAATAAAAACTGTCATAAGAAACTTTATCATACATAATAGGTACTCGTAACATAACATCACTCCCGTAATCCCCGAAGGGTTGGGCAGACACCCACATTTCACCGTTATGATTAAGTCCCAATGTAATGAGTATTTGTGTACAAGTATAGTTGTTATATAAGTACCTAGAATATCGCTAGTCCATAACCGGACACATTTTAAACAAAACCAAAAAGAAACTATTGGGAAAATATGCGTCACATTCGCGCAAAATGGCCATCGCTCAGCATAATACTACGACGAGACGAGACTCACGTACGAGACAGAGCCACAGCGCTGGTTTTCAGCGACAGCCGGCGTTGACATGATGACGTCCACCAATATGAACTCTAAATGACACACGGCAATGTGCAAATTGTAAAGGAAAACATCGCGAGAAAACCTGCACATTTGTAGTTCGCCAACCCGCACCAGGGGGCCTACTCCCTAAGTCCGTCAACGAAGTTGGTCGCCCGTCCGAAAGTAGCCCGAAACGTAGGGGTGAACAAAACAAGTGTCAAGTTCAACTTTTCGGACGGGCGAAAACACATCGGTAGTGGGGACTAGTGGTGGTTAATATAGCAAAATAAAGCACCGTGCTTATTATACATATCATAAAGCAAATGCTATCGTGGCTCTCACTTGTTGCTATTTGCTTAGTGCTTTATATCGCACTCTCTATCTCTGTCAGTCGCGCATCGCAAAATCGCAATCGCAAGTACAAGTAGCAAGTAGCAAGAAATTAATTTGATTTGAAGTTTTTGAAGATTGCTATCGGTCACGTGCGTAATCATTTTACGCACCGCGTTTAAATAGTAACAAACTTTATTTATTTCATAATAATTAACACACTTAATCAATTATAGACAGTCATAAGCCTGGAAAGTATGAAGGAAAGTTCATTGTTTTTTTTACTGTTCCGTTTTATCGTAATAAGTTCTTATAACGCATGCTGTCAGATAACAGTCAGCGCACTTGCTTTATTCGCGCGCGCCCGTTTGGTCCACGTACCCACGCAATTTAAAAAAACATGTTATAATAAAGCATATAAAATAGCATGCTTAAAATATTAAGCTTAAAGTATTAAGCAAGTGATTGCCATATAGCACCTTTGAACACTACTAGTGGAGACAACTGTCAAATCGTGTTGTCATTCATTCTTAGTTCAGGCCCCGAAATGTATGTTCGTAGGTGATAGAGAATAGGAAACGCTCGTAACTAAGGCCGTAACCACGGACTTCGTGCTTAGGGAGTAGACCTGCAGTGCTGCGCGACATAATTTTATCGTCGCGTTAATTCGTGCCAAAACCAGATATGATTTTGTCTACCTATTCTAATATTTAGTGGCTTAAAGTCTTCTCATTCTGAGAAGACGCCCTCATCTCATTTTTTAAATTGAATTTCATACCGTCCGCGAGGCCTAAGCTGAGCTTTGCATTTGTGTGAGAATAAATGCAGACACGTCCTTTGCTTGATTTAAACCGGTTTATACTCCTTTTTGGCAATCGATTCTATGTGCACTCACGCAAATGCAAAGCTCAGCTTACGCCTCGCCTGTTATAATAACGACCCTTTTCTGTATTTAACGTACGGTTTCCTTGTGAATTTAATAACTATCACTCAGTTGCAAGAAAGGTCCATTAAATTTTAATGCTCTCATTAAAATGTTAATGCTCCATTAACCTCTTCTGTCCATTGCAAGAAGCTAGATTTATTGCAATGATTAACTATCCACTAAAATTAATTTTTGATGTGTCAAACCCCCATGATTTCAATATATGATAATTAGTAAATGAAGAACGAACTACGACCTAATTAGTGTTCATGCAATTGCCATTAATTTAATAGAAACATTATTCTTAATGACGGATTAGTTAATGATCACTTAATGGTATCTTTCTTGCAACTCAGTGTATGTTTTTTTTGCATTAGCGATATCTACAGTAAGATTGAGAACTAATTCATCTCGAAGTATGCTTAACCACCCAATAGATGCCGCTCTAGTTCTTTCCAGTAACTTATTTTATTTTTTGGGCAATTCGAAATTACCTGTGAATGGTCTAATTGAAATAGATGCTTTGACTTTGAAATATCCAATCCATTTATCATAATACTTGCAGTTGAAAGTTCATGTAAATAAGGAAAATAATGTGGACTCCATTCAAACATTGCTTTGCAATTATTTACTTATCTATTTGCAAGTTCATTGTAAATATATATTATAACAACTAAGAAATACAATTACAATCGTAATCCTAGTTTGTAGATGAACCACTTGGATAGTATAAAGTATAGATAGATATACTTTATTGTACACTAAAAGAAATAAAACAGAAGGAATACACGTAATTAAGAACAGTACAAATGGCGGTCTTATCGCTTAAAGCAATTTCTTCCAGACAACCATTGGATGGAAATAATTGTTAAGAAAAATATATTATAGGGCAGTTTGCAGCGTACGAATATTGACCTAATAAAAATCGGGAATCAAATAAATAACTAAGTATAAATACATATTATAACACAAAAATATATACATAATCTTAAATATAATATACATACTCCAATGAGGAACACAATATTTTATTTTATATATTGGAGACATATTTTAAAACATAAGGATACAATATTAGTACCTAATCGTAAAAAAAAAACATTGGTAGCCTTAAAAGCCTTGATTAAGACTGAGTTAAATAGACAGTTTGTATTTTTTTAATATGCAAATCTTTGTATTATTACTTTCGTGGGACACCGTGCATTTTTCGCGACGAGGTCGCGTATCCAATCGAGTTCGATTCGCGACCTTGCCGCGTGTTTGGCTCATGAGTCGGGCAATCCCGAAAAATACACGTGAGGAAACCGTAAACAACAATAAACATACAAATCGCACTGCTAATACAATACTGTTGTAACTCAAAATGTGACTTTTTTCAGAATCGACGGAGAATTGATTAGGTATTCACTTCCTATTAGAGATTATAAAAAAATGAATACCTTAACTTTACTTTTAATGTAAGGTATTCATTTTTTTTATAATCTATAATAGGAAGTGAATAATCAATTTTCCGTTGATTCTGAAAAAAGTCACATTTTGAGTTACAACAGTATTGTATTAGCAGTGCGAAATCAGTTATTATAAAACATTGATTCAAAGTCAAAGTTTTTATTTCTATATGACTAAATAATAGGGGGCCAACCGAAACCCGAACCGGCAGAAAGCAGAACCGTTTAGTCAAACGGGTTTCGTTACAAAAACTGTCAAATTGTTTGACAACAAAAACAAAACCAGACATTTTGATAGTTTTCGCAAGGGCTCATTGACACGGGTTCCGTCATTGACGATTCGTCACAAAACACGATACGTCATGACGGATGGACGTTCACATTGCAAACGGAATCGTGTTTTATCACGATTCGGCAAAATGTCCGAATTGATGTTCACATTCGTTTTGTGATTCGTCTTGGATGAACTATCGAAAACGACGGATCCGTCACAAAAAAAAATCACGAATCGTGTTTTTTGACGAACATGTTTTTTAAAAGACGATACGTGATTTAAGACGTGTCCGACATTTTTCACGGGCATTTAAAAAGAATCGCCGCCGTCAAAAAAAAACGAATCGTGAAAAAAGACGATTCGTCAAAAAAAACGAATCGTCTTCGTGTGAATGAGCTTTAAATTAAAATGGTTTGTTTGAGGTTTGGCAACTATTTTTGCAGCTAGATTTAGGCCTCTGGTACTTTTGAAACGTCAAAACGAGGTCACGGTCCCAATAAGTAGGTTTTATAGAGAAGAGCCGGCAAAAACCTCTATGAATAATTCATCAGTTAACTACTAAATTGAGAGCAAAATTAGATTTCATGGTCTCAAAAGTTTAGTTCAAAATCAAGGTAAAGGCCTTGCAATTCTACAAGGTTTATTATTATACGTTACTAGCTATCTAGTTTGGCGGAATTAAAGCCTACTATTTATAAAAATATTGAATCGGGTCTTCTCGCGTAACAAACTTTAAGAGGCACAAAATACCTTTTATCCCGACGTTTCGGCCGAATTTCACCGGCCGTGGTCACGGGTAGACTGAAGTGGCGGAGCAGTTGTCATCTTTGTGAAGCAAGGGCATTTTCATCTACCCTCACTTGATCTTGATTTTTTATAAAGTTATCGTCGGTACTTCGACACACCACACTAACGACGTCTTTACACTCGCCTAAACCGTCCCGTTGACGATAACACTTGCTGATGACCGGATTCCATGATGTTGATAGTTTGTATCCATCTTCCCGATTGAAATTCTTGTATTTCTTAATTTCAATCGCTTCACGTACAATTCTGGGATAATAGTGACGATCGGTGGAGAGGATTTTTGGACTATGTAATTCTATCCAGTGATTGGAACCGGACTCCAGAAGATGCTCGGCTATTGCGGACTTATTTATCTGGCGGTTTTTGACTGCGGCGATATGTTCCTTAACCCTTTCTGCGATCGTTCTTTTGGTCTGCCCGATATAAGAACTACCGCAACTGCAGTCAATCTTGTAGACGCCAGGTGTCTGAAGAGGAATAACATCCTTTGGAGTACGCAGTTGCCTTGATACCTTGGAGAGAGGACTATATACAGTCTTAATGGCGTATTTCTGTAGTACTGTACCAATTTTATCCGTCACTCCTTTTAAATACGGCATGAACGCGGGCACTCTGTTTACCCCCGGTTTTTTATCTTTCCTCTTCGGACGTCGTAGGTACCCACTGTATCCGTTTGTCTTCAATACCTCCTGAACATGAGCGAGCTCCCTATCTAAATGTTCAGCGTCGCACAGATCGTATGCTCTGTTCGTCAGTGAGGTAACAACTGATTGAAGGTGACGCGGATGGTGGTGCGAATGGGCATTAAGGTACCTATCTGTGTGTGTCGGTTTTCGGTATACAGTGTGTCCTAGGGTACCATCATGTCTCACCTTTACCTGTACATCGAGAAAAGCTAACGACCTGCCTGTTTCCATTTCAAAAGTAAAATCGATGTTCGGATGTATGGAATTCAAGCGGCTAGCTAATTGTTCTGCTTCCTGACAACTACCCTTCATGATACAAAAGACATCGTCGACATACCTTTTCCACAGCTTCACTCCTGCTGCCTCTAAGTCGAAGAGTGTCTCGAAATGTTCCATCCAGATATTGGCTATCACCGGCGCCACTGGGCTGCCCATAGCCACTCCGTCGATCTGGAGGTAGTGCTGTCCACGGTAGAGGAAGAAGTTACCCTCTAAGCATTTCTTCAACAGAACAATATACTGTAGAGGCAGGTCGTTTTCTCTTAGCTTTCGTTCGATAACATCAAGACTTTCTAAGATTGGAACGTTGGTGAATAAAGATGCCACGTCAAAACTCACCATGATCTCATCTGGTTCCAACTTCATGCTCTTGATGATGTCTACAAAATGGCGTGAGTCTTTCACGAACGATGAAGTTTTACCTACTAATGGCTGCAGTACAGTAGCTACGTGTTTCGCTAACTCGTAAGTGGGAGAGTCAATTTGACTTACGATCGGCCGTAGTGGAACGCTATCTTTGTGAACCTTAGGCAAGCCATATAGTTTAGGCGGCTGTACGATTTTTGGTCTATGTAACCGTTCGTACTCTTCATCCGTGAACACATCTTTATGGTCCGCAATTAGTGTTCGTATACGTTTGGTGACTCTGGCTGTAGGGTTATATGACACCGACTTGTAGATGGAGGTGTCACTCAACAGACTACGTATTTTATCGTCATAGTCACTGGAATTCATCACTACGGTGGCGTTTCCCTTATCGGCCTTAAGCACTAAAATATCTTCGTTCTCACGAAGCGCTCTTAATGCTTGACGCTCTTCCGCCGTGACATTCGACTTTGGTAATGTCGACTTTCGTAAAATAACCGCAACATCCTGTCTAAGCGTGTCCGCATCTGTAGACGGTACCTTGTTACGAATTATCACTTCCTCAACACTACTTATGACGTTTTCATACGGAATCCGCTTTGGTGTTACTGCATAGTTTAGCCCCTTTGCCAGTACATTATGTGTCGTGTCATCCATGGTAATGTTGGACAGATTTATAACCGTATGTTTAGGTGATAACTGGCTATCACAACTTTTGATACTATTCATACGTTCGTGGCGCGCAACGAGCTTCGCAAACTTCCCTTCATGTCGTTGACTACACAAGTCATAAATGCGACACGCTTGGTAATACGTCACTCGATCACACACTTCGAAATCACTTGCCGATAACACAACACTGCATTCCATATGTAACTCGTATAGTTTACACTGCACACTATTTACTTCGTACCTACAATTTCTAATTAATTGTCCCAGAAGACGAACACTCGCGTTTTTTAGGATTCTTTCGGAGTGTGGAATGTCCTTTCGTGGCTTGATTTTAACCGCCGACGGTAATAAGTTCCTATCACGACATTTTATAAGAAATGTCAATGATGTTTCACAACGCACACGTTTTATCCGAAGGAATTCGTCGTGATAAAACGTCGTGATAGAACGTCGGGATAAAAGGTATTTTGTGCCTCTTAAAGTTTGTTACGCGAGAAGACCCGATTCAATATTTTTATAATGTGTACAAATCGCGAAAGTTTAAAAACATTTATTGCAAACCGATACGGGCCGGAAATTGCTCAAAAAATAAAACACCTAGAATTCCTTCGGATAAAACGTGTGCGTTGTGAAACATCATTGACATTTCTTATAAAATGTCGTGATAGGAACTTATTACCGTCGGCGGTTAAAATCAAGCCACGAAAGGACATTCCACACTCCGAAAGAATCCTAAAAAACGCGAGTGTTCGTCTTCTGGGACAATTAATTAGAAATTGTAGGTACGAAGTAAATAGTGTGCAGTGTAAACTATACGAGTTACATATGGAATGCAGTGTTGTGTTATCGGCAAGTGATTTCGAAGTGTGTGATCGAGTGACGTATTACCAAGCGTGTCGCATTTATGACTTGTGTAGTCAACGACATGAAGGGAAGTTTGCGAAGCTCGTTGCGCGCCACGAACGTATGAATAGTATCAAAAGTTGTGATAGCCAGTTATCACCTAAACATACGGTTATAAATCTGTCCAACATTACCATGGATGACACGACACATAATGTACTGGCAAAGGGGCTAAACTATGCAGTAACACCAAAGCGGATTCCGTATGAAAACGTCATAAGTAGTGTTGAGGAAGTGATAATTCGTAACAAGGTACCGTCTACAGATGCGGACACGCTTAGACAGGATGTTGCGGTTATTTTACGAAAGTCGACATTACCAAAGTCGAATGTCACGGCGGAAGAGCGTCAAGCATTAAGAGCGCTTCGTGAGAACGAAGATATTTTAGTGCTTAAGGCCGATAAGGGAAACGCCACCGTAGTGATGAATTCCAGTGACTATGACGATAAAATACGTAGTCTGTTGAGTGACACCTCCATCTACAAGTCGGTGTCATATAACCCTACAGCCAGAGTCACCAAACGTATACGAACACTAATTGCGGACCATAAAGATGTGTTCACGGATGAAGAGTACGAACGGTTACATAGACCAAAAATCGTACAGCCGCCTAAACTATATGGCTTGCCTAAGGTTCACAAAGATAGCGTTCCACTACGGCCGATCGTAAGTCAAATTGACTCTCCCACTTACGAGTTAGCGAAACACGTAGCTACTGTACTGCAGCCATTAGTAGGTAAAACTTCATCGTTCGTGAAAGACTCACGCCATTTTGTAGACATCATCAAGAGCATGAAGTTGGAACCAGATGAGATCATGGTGAGTTTTGACGTGGCATCTTTATTCACCAACGTTCCAATCTTAGAAAGTCTTGATGTTATCGAACGAAAGCTAAGAGAAAACGACCTGCCTCTACAGTATATTGTTCTGTTGAAGAAATGCTTAGAGGGTAACTTCTTCCTCTACCGTGGACAGCACTACCTCCAGATCGACGGAGTGGCTATGGGCAGCCCAGTGGCGCCGGTGATAGCCAATATCTGGATGGAACATTTCGAGACACTCTTCGACTTAGAGGCAGCAGGAGTGAAGCTGTGGAAAAGGTATGTCGACGATGTCTTTTGTATCATGAAGGGTAGTTGTCAGGAAGCAGAACAATTAGCTAGCCGCTTGAATTCCATACATCCGAACATCGATTTTACTTTTGAAATGGAAACAGGCAGGTCGTTAGCTTTTCTCGATGTACAGGTAAAGGTGAGACATGATGGTACCCTAGGACACACTGTATACCGAAAACCGACACACACAGATAGGTACCTTAATGCCCATTCGCACCACCATCCGCGTCACCTTCAATCAGTTGTTACCTCACTGACGAACAGAGCATACGATCTGTGCGACGCTGAACATTTAGATAGGGAGCTCGCTCATGTTCAGGAGGTATTGAAGACAAACGGATACAGTGGGTACCTACGACGTCCGAAGAGGAAAGATAAAAAACCGGGGGTAAACAGAGTGCCCGCGTTCATGCCGTATTTAAAAGGAGTGACGGATAAAATTGGTACAGTACTACAGAAATACGCCATTAAGACTGTATATAGTCCTCTCTCCAAGGTATCAAGGCAACTGCGTACTCCAAAGGATGTTATTCCTCTTCAGACACCTGGCGTCTACAAGATTGACTGCAGTTGCGGTAGTTCTTATATCGGGCAGACCAAAAGAACGATCGCAGAAAGGGTTAAGGAACATATCGCCGCAGTCAAAAACCGCCAGATAAATAAGTCCGCAATAGCCGAGCATCTTCTGGAGTCCGGTTCCAATCACTGGATAGAATTACATAGTCCAAAAATCCTCTCCACCGATCGTCACTATTATCCCAGAATTGTACGTGAAGCGATTGAAATTAAGAAATACAAGAATTTCAATCGGGAAGATGGATACAAACTATCAACATCATGGAATCCGGTCATCAGCAAGTGTTATCGTCAACGGGACGGTTTAGGCGAGTGTAAAGACGTCGTTAGTGTGGTGTGTCGAAGTACCGACGATAACTTTATAAAAAATCAAGATCAAGTGAGGGTAGATGAAAATGCCCTTGCTTCACAAAGATGACAACTGCTCCGCCACTTCAGTCTACCCGTGACCACGGCCGGTGAAATTCGGCCGAAACGTCGGGATAAAAGGTATTTTGTGCCTCTTAAAGTTTGTTACGCGAGAAGACCCGATTCAATATTTTTATAAAGCCTACTATATTTGCATATTTGTATGTCATGGATTTCCGCAAAGTAGCGCCTGATTCTATCATTTATTTTACGAGTATGTTTATTTCTATCAGAAGCCGAAATATTTAATTCCGTGCTTCTTAATTCAAAAGTACCAGATTTCCTATACAAACTTTCAACCCTAAGACTTAAAACGCACTAGCGGCCAGCCGCAATACAGCGTGCCGCTTGCGGTTGGCCGCACATCGATTTTTACATGAAACCGCAGGATCTCAACGCACTGACGCACGACGGCTGGCCGGAAATCAGTGCGTTGAGATCATGCGGTTTCATGTAAAAACCGTATTGCGGCTGGCCGCTAGTGCGTTTTAAGACTAAGGCCTCATTTACACAGGGTAAGTAACTGACTCCAAAATCGAGACAAGTTAGTGCTGATGCTGACCCGATACCTAGTGTAAATTGATTTGGAGTCAGTACAGCGCTGTCGCGATCAATTTACACTAGGTAATCAATTAAAATATTTTTGTGTTTTGTATGGAAAGGCGAATTTCGAAAAGTTGTAGAACGAAAATTGTTCAACTTTCGATACCGATTAACCCCACAAAATTGTTAGATTTGATTTTTTAACACCTTATAGATTTAATATACTTTTATTTATTTATGACTAGCTTCTGCCCGCGACTTCGTACACGGATCCTGTTGCTTATGCCAGCGACAACGGGGTCGTCAAAATCGAAGATCTGAAACGTCTGATGTTGAATTCTAAGAGCCCGGGGACGGGAAAACAACGGGATGCGCGAGACGATTCGAGACGTTCCAGATCTTTCATTTTTGTAAGTCAACAGGAAATGCCCATCAGACTAAAGAACTTTTGCTAAAACGTCATTCCTATACATATATGTTATACTGTCGCTGGGCTTTGGAGTTCCACAACAGGTGTTCCAGATCTTCAAATTTATTCTCACAGCAGAAAATGCTCTTCACGTGGAATAATTTGTGCTATGGCACCATTTTTATATCTCTTATACCTACTTTAGCTGGTCCACATCCGATTCTTCAGATGATATCGATATTCTGTTCAGAGAATGTCGAAGTCGATCAGAATTCAAACGTTCGTTGCGCTCTTCTTCTGTCTCTTCATGCCGTACTCCAGCAATTCTTTCTCTCTCACTTTCTAACTGATTATGAATATTTTGTTGTGTGCGTGTTCGGGACAATGTACGATAATCTCGATCAGCAGTTAGTCGCGCATCACGTTCATCACTCGTTTCAAAAGACCTGTTAGTAGATGTACGAATACGCTGAGAACTCAAGCGTGATTCTGTATCGGTAAACGTTTCCGATTCGCGAGACAATGCATGTCGCTCACTATCAGCGGACAGTCGCGCATCGCGTTCCGCACTTGTCTCTAGAGACCTAGAAACAGATGCGTAGATACGCTGAGAACTCAAGCGCAATTCTCTATCCGTGAACGTCTCCGACTCGCGAGACAATGCATGACGTTCACGATCAGCGGTCAGTCGCTCATCACGTTCCCCACTTGTCTCTTTAGACCTAGAAGTCAATGCGTAGATACGCTTGGAACTCAAGCGCAATTCTCTATCCGTGAACGTCTCCGACTCGCGAGACAATGCATGACGTTCACGATCAGCGGTCAGTTGCTCATCACGTTCCCCACTTGTCTCTATAGACCTAGAAGTCAATGCGTAGATACGCTTGGAACTCAAGCGCAATTCTCTATCCGTGAACGTCTCCGACTCGCGAGACAATGCATGACGTTCACGATCAGCGGTCAGTCGCTCATCACGTTCCCCACTTGTCTCTAGAGACCTAGATGTCAATGCGTAGATACGCTTGGAACTCAAGCGCAATTCTCTATCCGTGAACGTCTCCGACTCGCGAGACAATGCATGACATTCACGATCAGCGGTCAGTCGCTCATCACGTTCCCCACTTGTCTCTAGAGACCTAGATGTCAATGCGTAGATACGCTTGGAACTCAAGCGCAATTCTCTATCCGTGAACGTCTCCGACTCGCGAGACAATGCATGACGTTCACGATCAGCGGTCAGTCGTGCATCATATTCTTCACTTGTCTCTAGAGACCTGGATGTAGATGCGTAAATACGCTGAGAACGCAGGCGTGCTTCGCGATCCGAAGAGATTTCCACGGAGCGAGTTGCAGCCTGATGTTCTCAAACAGCATCAAGTCTCTCCTGACGCTCTTCGGTAGATTCTTGGGATCTTCTGATCCTCAATCTTTTAGCTTCTTTGGAACATTGGGAAAGATTTGACCTCTTTCTAGGCATGGTTATAGTTTTATTGTGAAGATACCTGATCAATTAAAATCTAAGTGACTGCTCCCTGCATTACCGGGTAGGCTACCGTGTTACGAATATAAATGGAAAAGGAAATTAAACACTCAAATAACATAAGCCTAAAGGCATATTTATTCGATAAAATAAAAAAAATAATGGGAGTTTTGGCCAGTAGAGTCAAATTTTCAATGATATACCATCGTCATCGAAAATCAGTCCTTAACTGTTACCGCCGTCACCGCGTGGAGGTACTTCCAGCTTAAGTTATTTTATAATTATACAGTGAAATTAGTGATAGCTTTTATTTCCACATCAGATGTTTCTGATCTTCGATTTTTATAATTCAACAGGAAATGCCAATCAGAACGAACAACTTTTCCTAAAACGTCATTCCTATATGTGTTATGATGTAGCTGGGCTCTTGGAGTTCTACAACAGCTGTTCCAGATCTTCGATTTTTATAAGTCAACAGAGAGTGCTCATCAGATTGAACAACTTTTGCTAAAACGTCATTACTATATATATTATAGTGTAGCTGGGCGCTTGGAATTCCACAACAGGTGTTCTAGATCTTCAGTTTTTATACGTCAACAGAGAGTGCTCATCAGGCTGAACAACTCTTGCTAAGACGTCATTCCTATTTATGTTATAGTGTAGCTGGGCTCTTGGAGTTCCACATCAGGTGTTCCAGATCTTCAAATTTATTCTCTCAGCAGAAAATGCTCATCACGTGAAACAATTTTTGCTATGGCACCATTTTTGTAACTCTTATAGTTTAGCTGGTCTGTTGCGGTTCTGCATCAGGTGTTCAAGTTTCCAAGATAAATTATAGCCTATATGTTGCCCAGACTTAATACCTATACAACAAAAGAAAAATCATTCAAATCCGTCCAGTAGTTCCGAAGATTAGCGTGTACAAACAAACAGACACACAGACAAACAGACAGATTTTTTTTTTTGGATTCGTGCTCTATTACTGTTTCTAAACCCCCCTCAACTATTGTTTTTTTAATATATTCAATGTACAGACACAGTTTTTTTACTGTTTTATTATATGTAATAGATTTACACGGCTTCAGAAAGCAATTACATAAATCAAAGTTTATAATAAGTACAAACATAAAACAAACTTGTAACAACAATTAATTACCTACAATAGTTCTTTAAATAAATTGGATTATGCAAAGGCCGACTAAAATTCGCTGGCATATTTTTGTTTATATAGGCTATCACAAAATTAATTCTAAGAATATTGTGGGGTGTCGGAAATTGAAAAACGCTTGTAGAAATACTTTTTAAAGTTCACATTTTTTTTTCTACTTTCCACACTATTCAAATAAAAGTTCTTTGTGATTTGTAAGAAAAGTAAAAAATAATACTTACGTGAATTTTGAATAGTAGGTACTCGTAGTTCAAGGTAACGATGAGAATGAAGTATGTAAGAAACGTAGCACTTGGCGTTTCTGCTTAAGTCGTGGGAAAAAGGCTATAGTTCATGTATATACAGCGAAAATAATAATTCCGAAGAATAGGTGATCAAAGATCTCAAAAAAAGCGCTAAAATCTACCCAGTTACGATCACCTGTGTTTACATTTTAGATCATACTTGGGGCATGAATTAGAAGCACCATTTTCTGAATTTGTAACTAAAGCAGGGATGAAGTGTTTTTGAAAAAACTAAAAAAAAAAAAAAACCTAATACCTATTGAAGTTCACGATCCACCGAGCTCTCCCGTCGTAGAGCCGGTCGTCTCTTCAGACTCCGCAGTCACACCGATAATTCAGCCCTCATCAAGCTGTCCTCCCCCCCGCCAGCCCCCGCCAGCAACGCCCTAAGCCGAGTTCCGAGTCCCACTAGGGGTCGCCCTTAGTGCTATTGTTGCAGGTAGTCATGATGTTAGTGTAGTACAAGTAGTCAGCTTAGGTTAAGTATTTTACTCCCCCCCCCCCCATTGGCTGGAGACCCCTCAGGTCTCGCCAATAAACTGCCCGGTTACGTAGAAATGGTCCCCTAGCACCACCTACAGTAGACCAGTAGAAAAAAACTTTCTTTAAGATAGTCATTAGTGATACTATAAGTGGCGTGTGGATTAGTACTCAATTTCCGAATAACCTTGTATATAATGACCATTAATTATATATAATAGCTATTTAATCACTATGACTATAACATATATATTTCCTCTAATCTCCGGGCAAGTACTAAATAAGTATTTGGACCAATTTTGGAATTGAACTCATGACTTTTATCACACGAAGAAAATATAATGCCATTCTTTCAAAAGTTGAAATTCAAATCTTGAAACCTATAAATAATTTCAATCGATCGATTATTTTTAACTAAGATTGCACAATATATTGTGATCTTTAGCTTGCCAGTTAAAGACCAAATTGATCAGTTAGTATAGTTGGATGGATACGAAAAAATCATTAATATACAACGTGTTACAAAAATACCCCTAAAGCCGAAAGGGGATTAAAATGTCCCTTGTAAAGAGTCTTTTAGAATAAAAGTAGGACCCAAAAAAATATGTTTGGACAAATCATAAAATAAAATCATCACTGCATACTGAAAAGCAATCCTGAAAACATATAAGTAAAGAGTAGACTACCCAGAACGTCATTTACATTCTTACCTAAATTCCTCTGAGAGGTAAATGACAACAATCATAAAAGACTACTTGATTAACATTTTCTTTTTAAGGGGAATTATGTAACACGTTGTATGTATATGATTTACGTGGAATCTAATGTCAATACTGTATCGTGTGTGTTCTTCGGCATAGAATAAGCAATCTTCTTCCCTAGGTATCCCATGTGGGCTGATATGGGTACGAGGTAGAAAATAAAACTTCCTTGGGCCTAATTCTCCTAAAATAAATCTTGATAAATCACAACCGAACCAAGGCCGAACCGTTCATTCAGACAGTTCTCAATTTCAAAAGCTGTCGAATTGTTTGACACAAAAAACAAAATCAATCATTTTGAAAGTTTTCGAAAACATAAAAAATAAACTTTAAAAAAAGTAAAAACCGACTTCAAAGAAATACTAAAAGGAGTAAATAATTACCATTATATAAAATTAACAGTTTCAGAAGTCGGTGGCTTCTATTTGCTTCAGTGTAGAGTTGCACCGACTTCTGAAACTGTTAATTTTATATTATGGTAATTATTTACTCCTTTTAGTATTTCTTTGAAGTCAGTTATTACTTTTTTTAAAGTTTATTTTTTATTGAATACGTTTTAGTGTCATAATTTTAACCCCCTTCTTTTTGGCTTTGACGTAGTCGGGCATAAAAAGTCCTTTCAAATGATACCTAACACGATATAGGTAATGAAAACATTCCAGGGGGGGGGAGGGGGGACACGCACCCCCTCCTCTTTTCAAGTAGTCAGTTCCCAACAACAAATATAAACAAAGCAATATTAGTAATTTGAGAATTTTGCTTTGATCCGATGAGGAGTTCCGTTCCATATCTTTGAAGTTCATGGTCTAATCATAACAAAATTCGGACCAATCGGGAAGTATACCCTTTCGAACAAAACAATAATTTTTCAAATCGGTTCATAAATGACGGAGATATGAGGTAACAAACATAAAAAAAAAGAAAAAAAGAAAACATACAGCCGAATTGAGAACCTCCTCCTTTTTGAAGTCGGTTAAAAAAAAATACAACCGAATTGAGAACCTCCCCCTTTTTGAAGTCGGTTAAAAAACTAACTGACGGTTGTGGTTCGATTGCGTTTGGCAACAATTTATTTTAGGAGAATTGGGCTCCTTAACGCACACTGGGAATAAACGCGTGTTGTAAGATTCAACTAAACTCAGCACGCTTGGTGGTAGGATTTATACAGTTCGCCTGGCTTTACTCACAAACCGTAACAAATAATCATGAATAAACATAATCATTTTTTAATATTTTTAAACGTAAAATATTGTTTTTTAAGGTACGTTTTTAAAAATATAATTCATATGTTTGTTTACAATGAATAAACATCATAAATTTTAATGATCATATTTTTTTGTTCTCATTTTGAATTATCATTGCGAAAATTAAATTCATAATTACATTTATTGGTGGTTGGTTTATAGAAAAGTTGAAAGGAAACCGTTTCTTGAAGAGAGTGATGTTTACGAACGTTGATGGATGGAAGGGTAGAGGAAAACCAAAGAAAAGATGGATGGATTGTTTTAGATAGGGTTATGAAGGAAAATGGAATAAGTAAATGATGAGGTGACGGCTGACCACAAATAATTTGGGAACGGGACAGGAAGATGATGATGTATTAGATTTATCAGTTGCATTTTAAGAGACTTTACAATTAACATTTAAGCTTATCGGCCGCACCATGGACGGTCAGCTTCACTACCAACTAGAGATGTGCCGAATAAGACTTTGGCCGATTAGTCGGTAGTAAAGTGGCCGATTAATCGGCCAAGCCGATCACGGTTTCAGAGGTATTCGACAATTTCTGTGACGCTTCTTTTAGGGCGTTCGCTACGTTAAGCGTGCGCACGCGGCGGGTACCCGCCTCGGGTGTGTGTATTGAAAGATAGTATGAGCAGCGCTAACTGGCGCGGACGCGTGCGACGGGTTTGTACATACTATCTTTCAATACACACACGCGAGGCGGGTACCCGCCGCGTGCGCACGCTTAACTTAGCGAACGCCCTTACAGGTTATTCGCGCGCAAGTCGCAACCGCCGTCTGCGAGCGTTTCGGGTCATGTTTTGTTTACTTCGCATTGCTTTTTGTTTTTATTTAATGTTATTCCTCCTTAAATTTTATTGAGAAATACGTACAAAGTAAGAAGCCGGATAGTCGGCGCTCTTTGCCGAATAGTCGCCGACTACGAAAGCGGCCGGATAGTTGGCTTTACCGAATAGTCCCCGACTAGTTGGAACATCAGAAAGAAAGAAAGAAAATACATTTATTCAGCTAAGGTCACAATAACAGCATAAACAATAAAAAATAAAAACAAAAACATAAAAGAATCAAACACACATTTTATGCCGTGGATCATGCCCATGCCGAAATTGTCACCAACTCAGCATATGCTGGGCGTTAAACACCCAACGCTGATTTTCAGTTGGTTCCCTTGCAGTGATACACGGACGAAGGTAATTTTAAATATATATTTTAACAATCATCACTATTACCAACCCTTCTCACTGGCTAATCTTTTCGTCATGGTATGTTCTTGTATACATTAATGAAGAAGGTTAGTAACACCCGGAACTACCGTACCGGAACCTTATTTTGAAGGAATAAAAAAAGATTATGGCTGGGTTTTTCCATCTATTAAATTATTATTCCAACTGAAATTAATTGGGCATATTATTTAGAGCAACAGCGTAACAAGCTATAAAGTTTTAAATATTTAATGAAAGAGCCCATAAAAGAAAAATACTAATTTTTTGTTACTTTTATAAAAAAATATAATTGATGGAGTCAGGAGTTTTGAATTAACCCGGCGATTTGCATATTTGTATGTCACGGATTTCCGCACAGTGACAAATATGCAAATCGCCGGGTTAATTCAAAAACCAACTAACTGCTCAAATCATGACTTCGAGGTAGGGCGTTTTGAAAGTGTGTGCCCTAAAATTTCATATACTACCTTAGATCAGATTGTATACGAAGTTTTAGGACACAAACTTAGATAAGATAGTATATGAAATTTTAGGAAACAAACTTAGATAAGATAGTACTTGAAATTTTAGGACACAAACTTAGATAAGATAGTACACGAAATTTTAGGACACAAACTTTCAAAACGCAATAATTCGAAATCATGAGTTGGGTAGTTAGTTGGTTTTTGAATTAACCCGGCGAAATACAATATTTAGTTTTAATTTCGCCAGACTAGATCGCTAGTTTGGATGCAGTATGCATAACCACCCCCTAGGAGTGAAAAACAAATGCAACATGCAATGAAAACGAATTGACACGGGTTTCATTCCTCAACGGGGCATCCTCAGGAGATGTTTACTCCTGGAGATCCAGGAGATGTTTGCGTGAGGTGCTGTCTGTCGGGACTGGTCGGCTCTTAACTGCTACGACAATCCTAGAAGGCATATTTTTTCTATTTGTTACTCTTATGTGAGTTTATTTGTTACGTTAACCTGCATTATTCTCATTCTATGTCGTACACTACTGTTATGGAATTGTCATGAATAGTCATGATCTACTATTTTAAAAAGAGTATTCATGGAGTTTCTTGCCGGCTCTTCTCCATAGAACCTACCTTTTTGAACCGTGCAACTAGTTTTGACGTTTTAAAAGTGCCTGTAATCTGGTCTATTTGAAATAAAAACTTTGACTTGACTTGACTCGTCGTCGGCTTGAAGCGATATCGGTTTGGTTGCATGTTGCATTTTTTTTTCACGCCTTCTTCGTCTTCGTATAAAAGGAGTAACATAAATAACGCACAACCTCTTAAGGGATCACTGTACTCTGAAATCGCGACAAAAATCACCTGTTCCCTACATTTATGTTCGCATATCTCATCAAAAGGATGATGGGCACAAATGTATGGAGTCTGGTACTGGCTCCAATCGGAATGATCGATACACCGTTGGAAAGGTATTTTTGTGTAGATTAAGAATAACCATGGCGCTAGTCCCGATTCGCTGTCCGATCGAAGTAATCCTGCTTGAAAGTTATTTATTTTTGTTACATCCTATTAAGTACACATACTTTTATTGTCGTTTTTCTCCATTTTGGCATGGTATTACAATAATTATTATTAATATTTTTCATTATCTAGGTAAATAAAACAAGTTCGAAGTAAGTTTCATCGTTTATTGTATGTAAGTATACAGTGTGTAGACGAGTGTGTAAAAGAACCCGCATAGCCGAAATCTACGCACTCTGTACATCAAACTAAATTACATTGACCAAAAATAATTGCTGGGAAACGACTTTTATTTTTAGGCATAAAAAAACGATCCGAAAAAGCGTCCGATTTTTTAAAAAGATAGATCACCCTTAACTGAAAAAATACTAAACCGATTTTGTTGTGATTTTGATCCGTTAACTGAATTTTATTTAGCTCAAAATCTGTGCAAATATCATCAAATCGGTCAAGCGAAACCGCCGATATGATTTTTTTAAATTCTATTTCGAACTGAATATCCAGTATCTTCTGAACCCGTAACAATTGTCCGTTTTGAAATATAGTCTATATTTCAAAACGGACAATTGTTACGGGTTTGTTGCCATAGTCGTTTTTTGTACTCTTGAAAAAAGCTATCCAACGATGGTAAATTCATTTTGATTGGACATGAGTACCAAAACGCCCATCCTCCTTTAGGGACCAGCTGATTTATTTTTCGCGATTTCAAGCTTGGTCCCATAGTAAAAGTTGTTCATAATGATTAGTACAGTGACCCCTTAAGAGGTTGTGCGTTATTTATCTTACACCTTATATTTGTGGGCGGAAGGGTTGTTAGGTGGACTAGATAACTTCTATTGCCGGAAGAAAACGGCGTCTGCCTTTCAACATTTAAAATTGAAAATTGTTGGCAGACGGTGACTCGCCAGCTCACTAGCTGGGCCCCCTGAAAAGCCGCCAGTACATAAGAAACAAACGTCTGAGCGGCTAGGGGTGTAGATAGGTGTGGCCCCGGTTTCGCCGTCGCGAGTCTAAAAGACCCGGAGTGGGTTTCCCCGCTAGTACGCCATTAGACACTTCCACCCCCGAGCATATAGCTCTGGCGGCCCCCCTTTGGCCGGCCGATAAAGGCAAGCCAGAGTTGAGAGTCCTGCGGGCACTCTTGGGGTTCCACCCCAGACAGCCAATAAAGGCAAACTGGAGACGAGGCCCTGATCGACTCTCTGAGGCAATAAGGTACGCAGTGTCGCCACTCACCAACAGCTCGCCACAAGCTGCCCTGCGGTTTGTAAGCTTTTCAGTAGACCTCATGATACATTTTTTGTTATATGATGGGGTTGTAGAAAGCTAGTCTAATGTTCCCTCCGGTTTTACGTTAATCTCATGATGAGATAACGCCTTCCCCAGAGGGGGAAGTACAGTGACCCCTTAAGAGGTTGTGCGTTATTTTTGTTACACCTTAAATTTGTGGGCGGAAGGGTAGTGCTGCATACTGCATCCAAACTAGCGATTGAGTTTGGCTGAATTAAAAGTAAATATTGTATTTACATCATCATCTGCCTAGCCTTTTCCCAATTATGTTGGGGTCGGCTTCCAGTCGAAGCGGATGCAGCTGAATATCAGTATTTTACATGGAGCGACTGCCTATCAGACCTCCACAACCCAGTACTGGGTAATACGATACTCTTGGTAAGACTGGTTGTCAGACTTTCTGGCTTCTGACCAACAGTAACGACTGTCAAAGATCTACAAATGACAGCCGGGACCAACGGCTTTACGTGCTTTCCGAGGCACGGAGGAAACTCGCTATGGTAAATGGTCACCCATCCACAGACCAACCTCGGCAAGCGTGGCTTAACCCGGAAGATCGGTCTATGCGGCTGTAATTATTTAGCCACGAGCTCCTCTAATATGTAAATATTGTATTTACATAT
The DNA here is from genome assembly GCA_905220435.1 of Amphipyra tragopoginis. Lineage (NCBI taxonomy): Eukaryota > Metazoa > Arthropoda > Insecta > Lepidoptera > Noctuidae > Amphipyra > Amphipyra tragopoginis. The sequence goes on along the minus strand of HG991997.1, from coordinate 26,052,599 downwards.
TTGTATATTTTTTTATTCATTCTCGTCAAAACAAGAGATAATTACAATTGCCTACCGTAACCTGGCCAGTTCGATTAACAAAATTGTTGCCAAACGCAAACGAACCACAACTGCTAGTCAGTTTTTGTTCACGAAAACTGTCAAAATTATTGGTTTTATTTTTTGTGTCAAACAATTTGACAGCTTTTGAAATTGAAAACTGTCTGTATTAACGGTTCGGCCTTCGTTCGGTTGCGTTTATTAAGATTTGTTTTAGGAGAATTTGGCCCGGGGGTTGTTTGCAAACCACGGAGCTAATTGGAATTCAGTAAGGAAACGTGCTTCTTATACCATTACGGCCACAGGTGCTGTGTATTACCGATTTTAATGTTATTGTATATTGAGATAGACATTTGGAATGACGAGAATGGATAAGATAAGGAATAAGTATGCTAGAGGACGTTTGAAAGTGGCGCCAGTGAGTGAAAAGTTGAGGAGTACCTAATACGTTAGCGTGGTATGGACATGTTATGCGGAAGAAAGTCATGCTAGAAGAGTTTTAAATATGAATATGGACGGATATACATGTAGAAGTAATCCAAAAAAAACATGGATGGATTGTGTGTGTTGATTAAAAAATGACTTTGTACGAACTTTCTCAAGCGAAAATACAGTATGTTAACTAACGATAAGCGTTCCCGTTAAACAGAAATACTATAGCGTTCGTATATATTAAAAAAATATTCATCAACAAAACACAAAAAATAAAAATAAAAAATACGTAAAAGCAACGCTCTGTCTATCACTTTGGACAACACGGCAACATCAGCATTTAACCTATCCACGCTACTATTTTGATCTTAAACAGGCCGTTCCGAATTGTTTTACATTATTTTATTTTATTTCCGGTTTTTTTTTTGCTTATTTTTATATTTTTATTTTAATGTAATAATGTCAATTAACGGGTTTTAGGGAACGTTATTTAACATACTATTTAAGATGTTTTTTTGTTAGGATTTCCTAACAAAAAAACATCTTAAGTATATAGTTAGGTTTTGGATTTTGAAACTTTTTCATAAATATTGATTATACGACGTGTCACATAATTCCCCTTAAAAGAAAATGTTAACCAAGTAGTCTTATATGGTTGTTGTCATTTACCTCTCAGAGGAAATTAGTTAAGAATGTAAACTTTCTGGGTAGTCTTAGACTAGACTACTCTTTTCTTTTATGTTTTCGGTGCGGTTGCGTTTCAGTGATGATTTTATTTTATATTATGTCCAAAAATTTTTTTTAGGTCTTGCTTTTATTTTAAAATATTGCCAATAGACTCTTTACAAGGGACCTTTTAATCCCCTTTCGGCTTTAAGTGTATTTTTGTAACACGTTCTATACGTCACGAACAATAAGCACACGTCTTTTGTAAGACTTTAAACAATGTGTACCAATTGCATATTAGAATTACATTTTCAAAATGTGTTTATTAAAATGTATTGAATTTAAATTCTTTGACGTAAACTTTTGAGTAATTTTGACGTAGGTTAGAACATTATACGATGACCCCAAAACTAATTAATAATTGCAGAATTTTAGTCTCCAATTGTGATTCTAAAAACCTACGTAGTTTCATATTATTTCCCAATTTAACATAGTTGAATTTAAATTTTGCTTTTAATTTTACTACAATTTATTTCACGAACGATTATTACCTATTATTTTGGAATTAAACTGATTGTTGTTGATTTAGCATAGAGATGTTTTATTAGGTTCATAAATAGGTAATCCTATTATTGAATATATTATTTATCGCTTATGATACCGTACCTATTACTGGGTATTAGTCAAATCTTAGTGAACCGATTCAATAGTAGCTACTCAATCTAATATTGATACCTGCGTAATATTCTCCATAATAATTAATATGAAATACAAGATCTTCGTGAATATGCGCATTTATTATTCACGTACGCCTATTACAGAAGTGAAAACGGTGATTCAATTTTCCTTCGAGTCGCCTCGCTATTACGCGTCCCTATTATTTGACTAATACCTGGTAACCTATTACTCTATATTCGCTTATCCTTATGCTTGGGGTGCATAAAAAGAGCCTCCACGAGTGACGATACTTCAGTACGTCTGACTGGCTAATCTTTTCACCACAGCGTGAGCTATTCTTGTATAGCTCGTGCCGACACAATAGAGAGAGAGCTTATCCTAATATGAATATACGTGGCTTGTACTATAATACCTGGAGGTCTACTCCCTAAGCACGTGGTTTCGGCCTTAGTTACGAGCGTTTCCTACTCCCTATCACCAACGGACATACGATTATTTCCGGGCCCGAACTAAGAATGAATGACAACACGATGTGACAGTTGTCCTTATAACCGATGTGTTTTTGCCCGTCCGAAAAGTTGAACTTGACACTTGTTTTGTTCACTCCTACGTTTCGGGCTACTTTCGGACGGGCGACTAACTTCGTTGACGGACTTCGGGAGTAGACCCCCTGTACCTATTACGAATATATTAGTCACATCTCTAGTTTAGATAAGCGTGGATTAAAGTTTTTAAACTGAACAATAAATATTAGATTGTTTTTTATTACTCTAATATTAATTACCAAATAATGTTTTAACTAGAGGTCACCCGCTGCTTCGTCCGCGTAGGTAGATGTCATTTATTGCGGAGATATCTCGCGGTTTTTGGTATAAAAGTAGGCTATGTCCTTCTTCGGGTTCCAAGTTTCATAAAAATCGGTTCAACGGTTTATACGTGAAAGCGTAACAGATAGAGTTACTTTCGCATTTGTGTTATGTAGGGATTATTAGATTTACAGTTTAAACCTAATTTTCGTCGCCTTAGAGTGAAAATCTCGGGAATTCAATTTGGTCATTTTTATTTTATCACGACGACTAGATAAATGTACTATACAAGGTTAGTCGGAAAGGTGGTACTAATCCGAAAGGGTGTTAAAGTACCCATGATAATGAATAACTTTTGTTCTACAACTTTTGCCAAAACTCAATAGTTTAAGAGAAACAGTTGTTCAAAAATCTCAAAAAAAAACTCTAAAATCTATCTATCCTCAGTTATGATCAGCTGTGTTTACATTTTAGGTCATATTTGGGGTCATGAATTAGAAGCACCATTTTTTGAATTTGTAACTAAAGCAAGGATGAAGAATTTTTGAAAAAACTAAAATAAAATTATTTTTTTATGGAAAAAACAAATATCGAATTTTGAAATTTTAACACTTGCTTTCAAACAGTCATCAGCGATACTATAAGTGGGCTTCGGATTAGTACCCCCTTTCCGACTAACCTTGTATAAGGTGTTAAAAAATCAACTCTAAGAATTTTGCGGGGTTACTCGGTATCGAAAATTGAAAAACTTTCGTTCTACAACTTTTCGAAATTCGCCATTTTTTTTGCCTGTCCATTCTCATCAATTGAAATTTTTTTTTGATTTGTATGGAAAAATGAAAATACGCGAATTTCGAAACATTGTAGAGAAAAAGTTGTCCAATTTCCGATACCGAGTAACCCCATAAAATTCTTAGAGTTGATTTTTTAACACATCGTATTATTAAAAGGAGCCGCTTTATGCGAAATTATTTTATAGGCACTGAAATTAAGCCTTTGTTGGGTATTGACTAGCTTTTGCCCGCGACTTCGTCCATGTGAAAGCTCACAGGTACCTTGCAATGACCATGTATTCCCGAGGTTTTCACTCTAAAGCAGGCCAAAATCGACGCTTGCGGATATATGATTTTTGAAAAATCAAATTCAGTTTAGCTCAAAAAAAATCAAATATCTACTAGCGTCGATTTTGGCCCCATTGTGCGACGTTTTCTTAACCGATTTCAAAAAGGAGGAGGTTCTCAATTCGTTTTTTTTTTGTTTTTTACCTCAGAACTCCGTCATTTATGAATCGATTCGAAAAATTCTTGTTTTGTTTGAGAGGGTATACTTTCCATTTGGTCCCATATCAATTTAATCGAAATTGATACAGCGCTTTTTGAAAAAATTTACAAAAACTAAATAAATGTACACAAATCGAAAAATCAAATATCTACTAGCGTCGATTTTGGCCCCATTGTGCGACGTTTTCTTAACCGATTTCAAAAAGGAGGAGGTTCTCAATTCGGTTTTTTTTTGTTTTTTACCTCAGAACTCCGTCATTTATGAATCGATTCGAAAAATTCTTGTTTTGTTTGAGAGGGTATACTTTCCATTTGGTCCCATATCAATTTAATCGAAATTGATACAGCGCTTTTTGAAAAAATTTACAAAAACTAAATAAATGTACACAAATCGGATATCGGCGACTTTCTAGTTGTGCTGTTCTAGTTAGTGGTCCGAGAATTTGTACACTATTGTAATTTGTGGCACTAAAAAGTATTAAATAATAAAACTAAAAAAAAAGTTAAAATCGACTTCAGAAAAAAAAACTATACTTACGGAGTTTTTTTTTCCAAAACAATTCTATGTCTTATATTTTAATTCTAATATATTGAGATTCTACTAGCAAATTATGCAAGGTAATTTTTTTGTAAATGTTATGCTATAAGCCCTTTTTAAAATACACAAAATCTAAAATATACAACCGATTTGAATGGAATATCGATTCTGTTATGGTCTTGAATTCTGTAGGTACAACATTTTGTTATTCATTGCTCAAGGTTAGATATCGAAATACAAGATTACTCGGAAAGGGGGTACTAATCAGCGAGCCACTTCAAGTATTACCGATGACTGTTTTAAAGCAAGTGTTAAAATTCCATACATACAACATTTAAAATTGATTTTTCAAAAAAAAAAAAAACTTCCCTTTTTACGAACTCAGAAAATGGAGCTTCTAATCCGTGACTTCAAATATGATCTAAAATGTAAATATATCTGGGGACAGATAGATTTTAGCGTAATTTTTATGAAATCTTTAAACAGGAATTTCTCTGAAAATATTGACTTTTGGGGAAAGTTGTATAACAAAACTTATTCATTGTTATGGGTACTTTAACACCCTTTGAGACTAGTGCCCCCTTTCCGACTAACCTTGTATTGTAATATATAATAACAGACCTATTACTTGTTCTTCATACATAATTGTGCATATTTTTAATAAAGTTTAATAAAATTATGAAAATATCTTGGTGAGGGAGAAGCCACACGGTGCGGAGCGGTACGGAGCGGTGGGGTGCGCCGCCGCACGATGTCCATTTTGCCGCATCTACGTGCACACATAGTACGCGGAGTTGCAAGAGCCACGCGGCGCCGCACCGTACCGTGTGGAAAGGCTCTCCGTCAACACATCTGCGGTTTGGGACGACGGGGCGGCGCGCGCCGTAGCGGCGCATACACCCTCCCCCCTCGTCTTGGTTCGGCGAGCGTGCGGCGCAACGCCGCACCGCACCGTGTGGTATACCATGGAAATTTGTATGCATTACTCCGCAGCGGCACCGCACCGCATCGTGTTGCTTCTCCCTTATTCGGGTTTAAAAAAAAACATATTTAGAATAATAGCCCATTATTTTCGCACAGCAGTGCACGGGCCTCTTCTCAGAATGAGAAGAGTGTAGGTGTTAGTGCGTATACACGTAGAAAGCGAATTGCCGGCGCCGATCTGCCAGCGTTTTTCGGTGCTGGTCCGCGCAGTTAGTCGGCGCAGGTAGTCTCTCTACTGTGTGGCGAACCAGCGCCGACAAGCTACGAACTGCGCCGACAAATTCCGACCTGCTCCGATCAGCGCTGGTAAGCCGTCATTTGTTGCAGTATTTGCAAGGGAACAAGGCGTATTTTTGTTAAAAAATGCCAGCTCCTGCTTCTACCCGCTTCCTTTATGTAGCGGTTACTTGCACGAACCAGTACCGATAAGCGCTGGTAGGTCGGCGCTGGTTACCTGCTTCCTTTATGTATACGCCCTTAGTCCACTACGCTGGCCTACATCCGAATTGCGTATCACATTTCTAATTTCAATAGCTTTCATTTTGACAAGACAACAATATTCATTGCGTGGTACAGAGTAGTGGAGAAGTCGGATTGTTAATACATACGTTGCTATAGGAATTGTTGACCTGTCAAAATCAAAGCCATTGCGATTACGAATGTTCTGCGCTACAAGGATGCTGGTTTTGGAATTGAAATCCTTAATCCGTGTACGCACGAACGAATACGAATAACGAACACTTTGTTTGCATGTGCGTACCTACCTACCATTAAGCCATGTACACATGAACGAACACGAACATCGAACACGAATCACTATGAAGCTATTCGCCGAACACACTGTTCGGTAGTGGTACGCACGTGCAAACAATGTGTTTGATATTCGTGTTCGCGATGTTCATGTTTGCTCGTGCGTACACCGCTTTACCAAACAGTGTGTTCGGTGAACACGGTCATAGTGATTCGTGTTCAATGTTCGTGTACGCCATGTTCGTGTTCGAAAGTGCGTACACAGTTTTCCAACAAAAAAATAATACCGCCAAATTACGTTCGCGTTAAATATTTGTTAATGAGCACAAACTTCGCATGGCATTGACTCCGGAAAGAATTTCAAGAATAATAGAATTTGAATTAAGTATTAATTATTCATAATTACAAATCAACTTATCGAACAACTTTTGGTAATTAGGCTGCCAGTAATCTACACCACTAGTGAAGCATCAACGATAACTTTAATATTTATAATTATAAACACTTTAATAAATATAAACACATAAACTCACGCTTATATTCTCCGAAGTGTTGACAAAGGTGTATACAAGTTTATTTTTAGTATAGGTACACTAAACCTGAAACTAATTTGTTCAGAATCACCAGGAGAATCGACTGACATAGTTTTTACACCACATTTTTTTTTTTTTCCCTAAATTTCAAATTCCTTTCAATAGGTTTCTACGCATAACAGTGGACGGGAATAGACACCTTGAGGCTTGAGACGGTCTGCTCGGTCAGTTTCTGTGTATTAGACAACCCCTGCATAGCACATCTCAGGCATTTCACACTCTACTGGGGAACTTAACGCAACATAAACTAAGGTGTAACTTGGAGATTAAATTTATTAAAAAAAAAACACATTCAGGCAGTTCTGATGAAAATCTTGTTGGGGTACTCAAATCAAATCAAAAGTTTTTATTTCACATAAACCATTACAGGAAAAGTCGAATTTAGGTGCACGGTTTCAATTAGTCGTTTCCTATGGAGAAGAGCCTTACTAAAAATAAAGTTGTATAAAGCACACCCACATTTCGCCGTTATGTTTTACGTCCCATGTAGTAAGGGGCGAGCCTATTGCCATCGACCACAAATCCATACTCCGGTCTGTTACTGAGAAATTCCACACGGAAAAACCCAATAACACTGCCCGACCTGGGGATCGAACCCAGGACCTCACGCTCAGCAGTCGCGCTTGCGACTACTAGACCAATGAGGCAGTCATTTTTATATCTACAGGGTGTAAACGAATTCGTGTAATTCCTTCTAACCGCGTGATCTACTGGTGACACAGATTAATCCTAAAAGAGAATTTTTAAAAACCAACTGAACAAAAAATTCAAAATAAAATCTTAGTTTTCTATTTCTGAGTAATTTTAGAGCCCCGAGTTAACTTACTGCAAAGAGCGATATCGCGTTAGTCGTACCCGCCAGCCGTGTCGCCGTGCTTTCATTAATTTATGCGTGGCATCCAAATGTTCAATTACATGAAATTATTTTTTTGAAAAAATAAGTCTTAATTTTTTAGTGAATCCTTATTAGGTGGTTTAGATACGATCACTTACCTACCCCTACCGCACGAAAAAAAAGAGTTTTATTTTTAATCAGGCTAATTCCCGTGCGAGGCCAATCTACACCAGTAGTAGATCATGTGGTTGTAACTTGTAACCCTTTAACCGCCTCAGTCGGATAAATCCGACAGCAAAAATCGTCTCTATTTCGACCATGTCGGATATACCTGTGTCCGTTACTATCCATATAGAGGTTAATAAACTTGTCGGATATATCCGACTGGGGCGGTTAAAGGGTTAAGGAATTACACGATTTCGTTTACATCCTGTATATTATAGCGCAGCCTGAACTGCGCTTAAAAACTAGACGCGATATTTTTAGAAATACTTAAAGTTGTTATATTAAGGAGATTTGCTAGAAAGCATCAATTATACTCGTAGTAATCTTCGTTAATTAATTAGCTAAGATGACGTCACTCGCCCTAAGATAGTCACGTAATTACATCAACATCCGCGGCCTCAAGTAAAAATGATTCGAATACCTAGTAAAATTGTTTGATGACAAACAAACTCTAATTCCGTAGAAATATCACGTAACAACGGTGTTGGCTTCGTCAACATTTATTTCGCTGATCGCTTGAAAACGCATGCGTCATATTAACCTTGATAATACGAATGGATAATAGTATCGTGACATGATATTAGTACTTTTCTTTTCACTAACAATTTGTTCCTAAAACTAGGGTTTTTACGTATGAAGGTAATTCTGAGGATTTTTTCTATGAATCATGTGTTGGGGATTCACACCTATTGAGTTCGCCGTGGATAGATAAACAGTTCGACGACACATTTGAACAAAAATTTGTATGGCCTACAGATAATTGTTTCGGGTCTGGGCGTTTGTGTATGTGAGATTTGTTTGTAAACTTGTGGCGGCATCCGCGGCATCTATCCACGCCACATGCGAAACCGTGCGAAATGCGCACCAAACGTGTCGTTTTCAATTAACCCTGTATATACAACCGCCCAACATTACCCGCTGGGCCGTAGCCCGCCAGGCACAAGACGCTGCCTGGTTGGAGGATCCTCCCTTTGGTTGGAGGAACATCACACCTCGTTCCTCCACAAACGCACCCACGCCACGATACAGGAAAAATACTAGTATGGGACAACGTTTTCATAAAAGAGAAATGAAAAACCGGCCAAGTGCGTATCGCGCCACGTGCAGTAATAGGGTTCCGTACTTGCACAATAATGCGGAATAAGAAGAGGGCTTAGTAATTTTTCAATGGAATTTGTACGAAATTATAATAATAAAAAAAAAAACCTTGTCTTGGTCGCGTTTGACCCTCGTCGCCCCTGATGGTAAGCGCAGTCAGGGTCTAAGATGGAGCACACGAATCCAAGTAACAGAGATATAGAGAGATTCCCCTATACCCCACTGGCTCTCACATACATACACAAGACGAAACACAGTAAACTGCTTCGCGCCGGACTTTAATGTGCGGGTGGTAGCTAGCCAGGCGGACTGTATAGATCCCACCACCAAGCAAAACTTTTCCGGTTGGTCGACTCCTCGTAAACTTGTAAAGCCATTAGCTGTGATAGTTTCCTTTTAACTTCGTTGTATATACTACTACCGTGAATTTTTTCACTTATACAAAACCAACCGTTTAGCTGGCAGGGGGGGTGGACACTTGACTCTAAACAAAAAGTAGCACTTTATAGCTTTCAGAAACGGTTCCCTTAATCGATAAACTGTCTTGACAAACCCGCAATATTTTTGAAATACCTATCCAACGACACCCCACACCATGGGGTAGACGAGAGAAAAAACATCACCCCTAAGTGCACAGGAGGAAACAACATTTTTTTTTTTCTTTATTTTTTTTACCACTTTGTTGGCGTGATTAATGCCTATGAATATCCATGCCAAATTATAGCTTTCTAGTACTAAGAGTCTCCGAGGCCTCCGAGCTAAGCTGCGGACGAACGGACAGACGGACGGACATGGCGAAACTATAAGGGTTCCTTGTTGACTACGGAACCCTAAAAAGGAAGTTTTTGTTAGATAAACGTAACACAGTTATTGCGTTAAGACTTCGTTCTGGGGCCTGGGGCCCAATTCTTCTAAAATAAATTGTTGCCAAACGCAATCGAACCACAACCGTCAGCCAGTTTTTGTTTTCGAAATGATTGATTTTATTTTTTGTGTCAAACAATTTGATAGCTTTTCAAATTGAGAACTGTCTGAATGAACGGTTCGGCCTTGGTTCGGTTGTGATTTATCAAGATCTATTTTCGGAGAATTAGGCCCCTGATTCGACTAACTAAAGAAGTTCAGTTGCAGTTGTTTCGATCAAAACAACACTTTTCGAATTCTCTTAATAGGTGATCGCTGTCAGATACGCTCGCGTGAACTAAACCGCAGCGTAATTGCAACTTGATCGGCGCGTCATGAAATTACGTGAATTAGCCTTTTCCGTGCTGTAAGTTGTTACACCTCACCTCATCAAAATCACCAAAAGCAAATTATGTTTTTTGTTATAATTCTGTTGAGGATGTTTATCTTAAAAAAAATGATGGAATCAGGCGTTACTTTGCGGAAATCTGTGACATACAAATATGCAAATAGAATATCTAGCTTTAATTCCGTTGAACAAGATCGCTAGCTTGGATGCAGTATGCGTTTTGGGCCATCGCGGGTAGAGAATACCTGGTATTATTATAGAATAGAATAAATATAAATACTTTATTTTACACCAAAATTGTAAGCAGCTCTTATACAATATCATATATTGAAGGATAGAATGGCGATCTTATCGCTGATAGGATAGCGATATCTACTAGGTATCTACCATCTATCAAATTATACTATGGGTTTAGAGAAATAGGTTACTGTAACAGTGTTCTAGTAGTGCCTTTTTGTGACTCAGCTTTGCTAAAAACCTGTTATAACAATTTAACTATTAACCAGGGCGATAAAATCATGTGTCATCCTGGTTAATAAAATAATTATCAGTTCACATGTACTTGGTGGATAGTATACTACAACATCCCCGTTCGGCAAAGACTTAAGAGCCGTAATAGCTTTGCACAGCGTGTCCTCCCACTCACTGGCGAACGTTCACAGGCAAGAGTCCAGTTGTGGCGAGATAAGGCTTCTCTACCCACTCCGTTTGTTGCCCCTTCCGAGGATCTCCCACCTGGGCATGAGTTGCCTTGGCTGACCTGGAAGTCTCTAAATAGACTTCGGACTCAGGTTGGTCGAAGCAAGAAAAACCTGCTCAGGTGGAAATTTGCGGATAACTCAAACCTTGAGTGTAAATGTGGTGCCGTTCCGCAAACTATGGCGCACTTAACATCATGCCCCGCCTGCCCTGTCACCTGTACGCCACAAGAACTAATGCTAAACTCATTGCTGAGTTCTGAGCCGACACGGTGTAGATTGTCATCGACACGCTAAGAAGAAGAAGAAGAAAAAGTTCACATGTGCGTCACTGCCCTTTTTTACCTTGAAAATAAGAAAAACAACTGCCTCCCGATTTAATAAAACGTTTTGATAAATCAGTTGTCAACCAATCCTGTATGTTATCTCGTTTTGTCTACGGTTCTCATAATGAGAGAAAAAGAGATAGCAAATCAAAATTACTGCAAAATCTTTCTGTATGGGATGGAACTGACCCAACAAAAATGGGCTCTAAGCTCATAAGAACACACTAGAATGTTCCACTGATTGACTGCCTCGTTAGTCTAGTGCTTGTAAGCGCGACTATTAACGGTGAGGTACTGGATTCGATCCCCAGGTCGGGCAAAGTGTTATTAGGTTTTTCCGTATGGAATTTCTCAGTCCGGAGTTTGAATTTGTGCCCGGTTAATGGCAATAGGCTCACCCCCTATTATACGGGACTTAAACTAACGGCGAAATGAGGGTGTACTATACACTCTGCCCAACACTTATGTTAGAATTTTCTATTTTTGGGTGGCATATAGGCTTGCCAACCGTCCCGCGAGAGCCAGGACGTCCCGTTTTAAGAGCTTTAGAGAATGCGTCCCGCAAAAGACGTGTGCAGGACGCCAATGTCCCGTTTTATCGTACCTACGGCTAAACCGTCGGGCAGAAGTCGCAATTTAGTGAACGCAGTTTTGTTTAACTAGTTCTATGAAAACAAAAGCAAAAAAATAAAAAGCCAAAGTAAAACATTCAATAAAACTATTTAAAATAATTTCTAATTGTATTTTTCGCCTCCCTATACTTTGACAGTTGGGTCCCGCTTTTTTTTGCCACGTCCCGCATTTTGATTGCAAAAGTCCCGGTAAATTCATACATTAAGGTTGGCAAGCCTAGTGGCATACTCAAATCGTACACTAACAATACAAACTCTGATATATCCGTGGATACAGGGAGTATTTGGGGGCTTGACCCAGATTGCCCAATGCGGTAATTCCACCCAGGACCATAAACATAATGTATCGTAGTAGTAGGTCCATACTTATTGAATATTATCTACAGGGTGTTAACGAATTCGTGTAATTCCTTAAAACCACATGATCTACTTCTGGTGTAGACAGGCCCCGCACGGGATTTAGCTTGATTAAAAATAAAAAAAATAAAAATCTTTTTTTTTCATGCGGCTTTGTTACCGATCGTATCTAAACCACCTAATAAGGATTCAGTAAAAAAAAAGTTTTTTTTTTTTTGCAAGAAAATAATTTTATTTGTGTGAACATTTCGATGCCACGCATAAATTAATGAAAGTACGGCGACAGGGCTGGCAGGAACGACTAACGCGATATCGCTCTTTGCAGTCAGATAACTCAAGGCTCGAAAAAGACCCAGAACTTGAAAACCAAAAATTAATATTGAATTTTTTTTTTGGTTGTTTTTCGAAAATTCCCATTTAGGGTTAATCTGTGTCACCAGTAGATCACGTGGTTTGAAGGAATTACACGATTTCGTTAACACCCTGTATAAACGTAAACATAATCCATTTGGATGGCGTCCAAAAAATCTTAAACAAAATATTTCCTTTTTTTATTTGCATACGGAAGTACCTATAAAGGACGTAGAAGATGATGATGTTGTTTTATCATAATAGTCTATGAATTATACAGAGTGTAAATTAATTCGTGCAATTCCTTAAAACCACGTGATCTATTACTACCATACAGGGAGTGTCGTAAATAGTAGTTCAACGTTAAGGGGTCGACACACCGAGTATTCAGCTATCACATACCACAATTTGAACCATTTTTTACCATAGGTCTCAGTTTTTTTTTTTTAATTAAAAATTACTCTTCGTTTTACTAATTTAGCAGTTATTTCAACCCAATACATTGTTTTCCTATTTTGTTTATTGTTTATAACTGCTGAATACAGGTGCTATCATATGCAAGTAATTTATAATTTTTAGTTGTTTCAAAAAAAACTAATAAAAAAAAAGTTATTGTTTTATGTGATAGCTGAAATATCGCATATCGACCCCATAACGTTGGACCACTATTTACGATACATCCTGTATATTAACCTTGCACGGGACTTTTAATAAAGAAGAAAAAAAAAACATTAAAATGTTTCGTGTTCTGTTTCCGAATCATTTTAGCGCCGCAAGTTAACTAACTGCGCGAAGCGATATAACACTAGTCGTGCCTGCTAGCTGTGTCGTCGTGCTTTCATCCATTTATGCGTGGCATCGTAAAGATCTAACAAAAAAAAGTTATATATTTTTTTTTTATTCAATCTTTCCTTTTTTTTTCTATTTCACTGCTGTAGGTCGTCCTAGGGGACGGTTTCTACGTAACCGGGCAGTTATTGGCGAGACCTGAAGGGTCTGCAGCCAAAATCTCTTTCCATTGCGTATTTAATCTATACCAGTAATAGATCATGTGATTTTAAAGAATTGCACGAATTCGTTGACACCCCTCTTCTTATGTTAAATCAAAAACCTGATTTTCTATTTCTTTCATTTCAGTGGGCGGCAGGCGTCTGGTGGTTCTTCTTCGCGAAGATTTCAGAACTCCTTGATACCGTCTTCTTCGTGCTGCGAAAGAAGGACAGACAGATCTCTTTCCTGCATTTATACCATCACACCATCATGCCGATCGTTGGATGGATCGGAGTCAAATATGCTGCAGGTTGGTAGTAAAAAATCGATTGACGACAGTTTTTCCATTTCAAAATACAGGGTGTTAACGAATTCGTGTAATTCCTTAAAACCACATGATTTACTACTGATGTAGACAGGCCCCGAACGGGATTTGGCTTAATTAAAAATAAATAAAATAAAATAATTATTTTTTATGCGGCTTTGTTATCATCGATCGTATCTAAACCACCTAGGTACTAAGGATTCAGTAAAAAAATAAAGAATTTACATTTTTGCAAAAAAATTGTTTAATTTTTATGAACATTTCGATGCCACGCATAAATTAATGAAAGCACGGCGACACGGCTGGCAGGCACGACTAACGCGATATCGCTCTTTGCAGTTAGATAACTCATGTCTCTAAAATGACTCAGAAATAGAAAACCAAGACTTTTTAGTTTTTTTTTTTTAAATTGATTTTCATAAGTTCCCATTTTGGGTTAATCTGTGTCACCAGTAGATCACGTGGTTCGAAGGACTTACACGAATTCGTTAACACCCTGTATAAACTTACCATCATTATTTCATTCGTTTATTATTTTTAGACCTAAGTGTGAGTTGCTTAGTTTACTACATGATAAGTGTCAAACTATACTAACTCGCGTTTTTTAGTCACGCTATTCGCCGCTAGAGGCGCTGCCTAAAATTCATACATTTTTAGCGTGACGCAACTACAGTAGTTAACGAAAAGAACTCACAGTTGGGGTACAGTTCTTCCATAAAGACGAATCTTAAGGGAATTTAAAATAGAAACATAGAGCTGATGGTCTTTAAACCTTTATTCTCAGAGATAATCAGATAGGAAAGGTCGGCGCCATCTGGTCTTAAAAACCCCAATTTACTTGTAAACGTTCCTCTAACAGATTTATCTTCTTCTTGGTCTACAATCTGGAAGGACTACTCCCAAAAAGAAATAAAAATTCATAACTTTGAATGCCTTACACTTACATATACTTAATAATCATTTATAATTTTCAGGAGGACAAGCAGTGCCCGAAGGTTCTATCAACGCATTTATCCACGTCGTCATGTATACTTACTACCTGATCTCCGGTCTCGGACCTCAGTACCAGAAGTACTTGTGGTGGAAGAAGCACCTTACTACTATGCAGCTGGTAAGCAATCTATATGACCTCTAAATTCATCAATCTGCTTAGTTTATCACTGATCACTGGTGGGCTCAAAGCTAGGAAGGTCCCTGAGAAAGTAGTCAAAGTTCATAGTGAATATTAAGGCAGGTTAGTAACTGATATGGCCTGCGGGCGGCGGGTTAGGAGACCCGTCGCCCAACCAGTAACAGGCCCGAGAAGGCGGCACCCCTCTAAGGAGGACGTGGGGCGAGGCCCCACAAATGGAAAGGGGCTGGTGGACCGAGGCCTGCCGGGGTTGCGGTGCATGTATATGCGAATCCCGCAACCCCGGACAAAGGTAAGGAGACGGAACACCATGGGTTTTTAATAATAACGAGTCGGGCATAACCCTTCGCCTTACATGGGCCGAGGGTATTCATAAGGATTTTACGAGGATAAAAAAGGAAGATTAGTAAGTGACCGCAAAGCCAGTCGTCATGCATTCATAACGTTGTTGCCTTGAGAGGTAGAATATCCAGCCATGACCATATCCGATGCTCGTGTCACTGACTTATGATGGTAAAGGCCATCATTGGGACCTTTGGAACATTGGGGATATTTGGGTAGCTGGATATTTTTCGCTTTCCTATTTCAACACCTCCAAAGGAATTAACTCAATTGAGGAGATCGCCTTATTTAATTATTTATATGGTACCATGATTAACTACTTCGGTGGTTGTATTAGATTACATTCCGTTTTCCTGACTGTACGTATACACGTAGAAAGCGGGTTGCCGGCGCCGATCTGCCAGCGCTCGTCGGTGCTGGTCCGCGTAGAGACATCTACTGTAAAAAATGCATAAGCCCAAAACTTCAGACTCACCATCGCTTCTTTTTCTTCCAGATCCAGTTCTGCATCGTAGCTTACCTGAACGTGAACAGCTTATCATCGAGTAGTTGCAACTACCCGAAGTATTTGAGCGTACTGGTCATGCTCAACTGCTTCGCCTTCTTCTACATGTTCGGAAAGTTCTACTACAACAGCTACATGCAAGGAAGCAAAAAAAACTTAAAATCGGCTTGTGAAAAGGAACTTTAGGTTGAGGAGTTTTCTGAACTTTTATGGCTGTTAATAGAGTAGGCTGAGTAATTATTTTAGTAGTAGTAGTATAGTCCTTGTTTGGCTATCAAACTGTCAGGCTCGTGACGTCAGCCTTGCAAATTGGGTAACAGGACACTTAGAGTTATTTGTGCAATGCAACATGACCTTCCTTGATCTTAGTCACCATCATTATGATGCTCCTTATCCCAACTTACGTGTGAATTGAGGGACCAAACTGGTATTTCGCAAAATAAAAATCGTAGGATTTAGTAGTAGACTTAAAACAATTGTAGAACAAAACTGGGAATTTGTAAACAAATAATTATATTAAAAACTACAGCCCATATAGTGCGATCCCTCAGTCCTCCGCTTTGAACTGTTATTCAGCAAATATCTTTACAAATTCTTTACTAAATATCTGTAGTCACAATACCTTAATTTTTAAGATACTTTCAGAGATCTGGCTGATGGTCTAAGAGGACTGAGTTACCGCACTTTAAGGGCTGTAGTTTTTAATATATTTGTTTACAAATTCCCAGTCTTGTTCTACAATTGTTTTAAGTCTAATACTAAATCCTACGATTTTTATTTAGCGAAATACCAGTTTGGTCCCTCAATTCACACGCACATAACATATTTGGGGTCGGCGCAGCATATAATGTATATAGGTACCTATATATCCTTGATCTTAGTGTTAGGGCTAAACATAGAAATATAAAAAACAGGGGCTAAATGTATGATATGGAACTATTTTAATATTTTAAGCGTCCAGTCTTCTTAACCGGTTGCGTACCGCCCATCGTCCTAGGACGACACTTAATTGTCTTATCTATTGTGTCTATAATTACGGTGATTGAGAGTTTAAATGCAGCTCAATTTTTTGGGAGTTGTGATTGCAATCCAACATTGGACAGCGTAACTTCTTGTGGCTTCTGATTGTCTCTGATGACAATTAAAGATCAATGTTTGTATAATGGATGACCAATAAATTAACGTACTCTTATTTTCTTTATTATTTATTGCACACATATGTGGTTTTAAAATACATTAACACATTAGTCTGAAAAATGAACCCTGTTAGGGTTTTGCAATATAACAAAAAAATCCATGTAAAGGTTGTTCAACCGGAAAACCAGATTTTACGTCTTACCCATAAGGTTCATTTTGGTGATGCTAAGGCATATTATTATAATTGTGATAAAATTTAAAAATACAAGAACACATTTGAACAGTGCTTGCTATTTTAATATGTATAGGCGTTGTAACTGGTGTAACACATAAGCTAATAAAATAAACTTAAAATTCAAAATATTTTAAGGATATTTTCTTTGATGTTTTTTATTTTGTGAGTGCTGTTAGCTGTGCCCATTCACGATGATAATTCGACAGGTACCCAACGAATATTTAACGCGTCATCGTGAAATGCAACAACTATTTTATAATAAGAAATGTTACCTTCTAAACCTATTTTCAGTTAAAACGCGTTTTAACTAGTAAAGTTTGATGACACGTTTGGTGCAGTGGCTAAGCGTTTGACTGCTGCGTTGCGTGTCGCGGGTTCGATTCCCGCACGGAACAAAAATTTGTATGGCCTATAGATGGTTGTTCCGAGTCTGGGCAAACGCCACACGAATCTCACATACACAAACGTGTATCTGAGATTTGTGTCTGTAAACGCACCCACGATACAAGAGAAATCTTAGTGTGGGGCAACGTTTTTTTTTTTAAGAAAGGTATTAGAAAGAAGTGTAATTGTATCAAAATTATTAATAGCGAATTATTATATTTATGATTGGTTACGGTTTACTCACACGCATTTTTCGGGAATGCCCGAATAGTTTTGGACCCAAACGGAGCCCTTACTCATGACTTGAACACACGGTGAGGTCGCGAGTCGAACAAGTCGGGCAATCCCGAAAAATGCACGTGAGTAATCAATACGTTCTGGTTTTGTAAAAAAGCTTAGTAGAAGAGTTCCCATAAAGTAGAATTTATTAATATTGTTAATATGGAGTGACTGTTTTTTTTAGTATATTTTTATTAAGTTTTAAGATAGATGTTTGTAGTAAGCTTGATATTATCAATATGTAAAGCCATGCAGCGGTAGTCGACTTGCTTTTATAGCCCGAACGGTTTTTATAAAATTAACTGTAGGTTAATTTAACCTTTTTTTTTTCGTGGGAAAATCCTCATGGATGCCCTTCGCCCGGGGACGGTGAAGGGGTATGCCGGTGTTCCTTCTCCTGACCCTTGGCCGGGGTCGCAGGATTTGCAGCTGCATGCACCTCGACCCCGGCAGGCTTCAGTCCGTGAGCCCCTGGCGGAACTCTTCTTCTGTGGGGCCTTGCCCCACGTCCTCCTGAGAGGCGCGCACGGAACACTGCGCGCCGCCTTCTCAGGCCTGTTGCTGGTCGGGCGATGGATCACCTAATCCGCTGCCCACAGGCCACACACTACGGTGGCCGGAGATCGTCGCGCGCCTTCCGGCGCCCGGTGCATCTGGCGCGGGAAGGAAGAGTGGCTGCTGCCTCTCTCTGCCTCTCTCTCCCTCTCCGCTCCTTCCTTGGTCGCCATCGCCTCCTCGCAGAAGGAGGTGACGGCTTCCCACGCACTCTCGCTCCCGGCCATGGACAGAACCACGGCTGGAAGCGAGATGTCACCACGACCGCCGCGACTAGTTCGCGGCGCTGCGTCGCCCACGCCGGACACGCCTGCAGCGTGTGCAGTGCCGTGTTCTCGGGGCAGTCGACGCAGTTATGACAACCGGGCGTCTGCTCCCGGCCTATGCGACACAAGTACTTCCCGAAACAACCATGTCCCGAGAGTACCTGCGTCAGCCGGAAGCTGAGGGCGCCATGACGTCTCTCCAGCCACTCCTCCATTACGGTCCTTACCGGCGCTGTCGCGGCATGCCCTGCGCTGGGTTGTGCAAGTCGCTCCTTCCATTCTGCAACTAGGATCTGGCGGAGCTCGATCCGCTCAGGCGCCTCCTAGCGTTGATGATATCTCAGCGCGAGGGCCTTCGCCTCCAGATCCCAGAGCATCGATCCGGCTAGGAGACTCCCTGCCTCGAAGGAGATCGTACGGTACCCCCTTATTACCCTGACGGCCATCGCGCGCTGCGGTCTCCGCAGGATTGCGACGTTGCGGGCCATCAGGGTTGCGAATGCAACTTGTGGCTGATAGGGTCTGACGCTGTGTAATTGGTAACAGCTAAAGCAGTTAACCAGTATGGTTATGATATGATAACATGGCACGCCCCTCCAACATCTGTCTTTAATGTGTGTGTGCATATGCCAACGAGTCACCATGTTTGTGTGTGACAGTACTTGACATGTTTGATATTTAGTGGATTTATTGCTTGACTAGTGCATAGACAAGGCGCACGTGTGTCATTCATTTAAACCTCCAAACGGTATCACACTGTTAATTAGCGTGGTCAAATCTGTCGAGCGACTGATCCATGTTTTTGTTTAAGTTTGGCCTACAATTGCAGAATGCACACATCTAACCCGTTGTAAATATTCTTTCTCACACATTTTTACTTGCAGTGATATTGGAGGTGCGTACTCGTAATATCATTTAAGGAAAGAAATATAAAATTTTAATGTTAATGTAGGTACATTATGGATTCTGTCAAAATACTTGAACAAACCTTAAATATACGTGAAGGTGTGATGTTAATAAGAAAATTCAATGCAGGTTTTTGTTGCAAAATGTTTTTGTAAATAGAAAATAAATAAGTTTTTTAAAGTGGATAATAAATGTTTCTTTTTTCTTTATCCTTTCTCTCGATCAGATTGTTATCTGGGGGGTTACCATGATCTGTTAGAGCAGGAATGTTTTAATATTATTACGAGAGTGGGTAAGAGATGGCGCTAGAGAGCTGTCAAGCGCTGTCAATTTCCCACTCTCGGAATTAAAACATTCCTGCTCTAACAGATAAACCTGGACGATAGAACCTGGTCTCCTACGCGTGTTTTACTGTTCACACTACACACACCATGTGCCGCTTATGTTTTGTTACATTTTTAATGGTTTCAACACTGTTTTTTTTCTTTTCGGGCCCAATGGACAACAGCAGTGTAGGTAGCAATGCACAATGCAAAACGATAGGGTCGAAAAGTTCTGGAGTGGCGACCGTGTACCAGAAGGCGCAGCATGGATAGGCTGACAAGTAGACCAATGACCTGGTGAAGGTCGCAGGAATCCGCTGGATGCGAGAAGCGCAGGACCGGTCGATGTGGCGATGTTTGGGACAGGAAGGGGATGGAAGTTTATCGTCCCATGTGGACGTTTACATGGCAATCATAGGCATGTTGACAGCATCAATAAATTGCAAATCTAATTAGTCCCCCAGTTACAGTTTTGAAAAATAATGGACTCGTATTTTTTCTTTTGTTAAATCTATGAATATTAGGAAAGATAAAACGCATCAAAACTCGAGAGTGGGGGCTTGTGACGTCAGAAGCAAGTAAAAATTGTACTAGCTTGTGACGTTTTGCCAATTTTAAAATTGTCGTATCTTCGTCAATTTTGGTTTACTTAACAAAAGAAAAAATACGTGTCAAATATTTTTTGATAATCTAACTGACGGACTAATTAGAATGTTTCAGTCAAATACCCTATTATGATGATAATGAGTTTTTACAAAATTAAACAAGAGGAATCTTAAGTGTCAATTACACAGAAAAGGCATAAGGTGCTGATACGGCGCAGGCGCGTCGCTTTCATACGTTTTGTCGTGCCGCTTCAAATCTTTTTCGCAAAAAATTATGAAAGCGCTTCTGTGTAATTCACGCCTTATATTAGGCTTAGTTAAAGAAACTGGCGATTTGCCCTTGACATTCCTAATCATATTATTATGTAGGTATGAGGGCACGAGTAGATAATAGATAATTTGCATTGACGTCTTACATGGTTCCATTAATATACTTTACATGTTATTTCGTCGTTTATTTATTTTTATTCAAAACTAGCTGTGCCCTCGTGCGTCTCGGCCCGCGTATGAAGTTTTTCTCCTAAGTTTACTCCCCACTGCATATTCTCAGATACGACCTATTTTGTTAATAAATGGTAGGTACTACGCAGAAAACTTCCGCGTAAATGCCAATAATGACTGTACACAGTTTCAACTCAATCAGATGAACGATTGATGACGAACACACAAAGATTCATTTTTATATACAAGGTTAGTTAGTGTCTCAAGGGGACATTTGGAAGAAAACCAAAGTTTTCCTCAAAAACTATATATTTTCAGTATTATTTGTAATTTACATTTTTGTGTTGTTGACTCCGAGGAGACTGGCCGAGAAGTGAGTTGACGTTTATACAATTAATAAAAACGTAACGTTATTACACACAAAGTGGTGTCTTTGCTAACGCATATTTTGTAGGCGTCGCGCGGCGCCGGAACATCTTCCCCTCCGTTGAAAGCCCAGGCTTTCAAGCTTTCAGGTCATCAGAAGTGAGCAATGGACACAGTCGAACCAGAGGTCTTCGAACGATGCCACGGGTGGTCTTGATATCGGCGACTCGGGAAAGGCCATCAGGTCCAGGGAACAAGCGTGTTACACGCCCAAGACGCCAGCATAATGGAGGAATGTTGTCTTCTTGCAGTAATACTAAATCTCCAAGGTTTAGGCTGGACATGTTGGTTTTCCATTTTGTTCTTTGCTGTAATTCTGATACGTATTCCCTTTGCCATCTTTGCCAAAAATGCTGATGTATTTGTTCTAGGCGCGCATATCGCTGATGTTGATTATGGGTCAAGTCTTTGAGCTTTGGAGATGGTGCCGCGATCAGTGGCTTTCCGATGAGGAAGTGCCCTGGAGTGAGAGAAAGGAAGTCGTTAGGGGATGATGAAAGGGGATATAGGGGACGGCTGTTAAGAATAGCCTCCACTTGCGCAAATAGTGTTTGGATCTCCTCAAAGGTTAGATGACTATTGCCCATTACACGCCTGATATGAAATTTTGCAGACTTTACCCCGGCTTCCCAGATGCCACCGAAGTGAGGAGCGTAAGCTGGTGAAAATACGAATTTGATGCCTTCCTGACTCGCACAATCAGATATTGGTTCCGTGTGATTTTTTAGAAAGCTAGCCAAGTCCTTGGCTGCTGCAACGAAATTTCGTCCATTATCACAAAATATTTCAGCTGGCTTGCCTCGACGTGCAATAAATCTTCGCAAGGTCATTATGAATGCATCTTTAGACAAGTCACTAACGGCTTCCAAATGTAAACATTTGGATCGCAAACAGACAAATAAACATAAGTAGCATTTTTGAGTCTTAGCACCGCGTCCCTTGCGATTCAAGATTAAAAAAGGACCTGCGAAGTCTAAACCGACCGAAGCAAATGGAAAATCAGGTGTTATTCGCTGTGAAGGAAGGTTACCCATTTTTGGACTGAGTGTTTTACCATTGAGACGTCTGCATCGAATACAATTATGCACTGTGCTTCGAGCCAAACGTCTGCCATTTGTAGGCCAAATGAATTCCCTCACTGTAGCTAACAATAATTGAGGAGCAGCGTGCATGGTACGTATGTGTTCCCTTTCGAAAATTAATTTTGTTAAACGATGAGAAGAATCGAGAAGTATCGGATGTTTTTTGTCATAATGATAATCAGAAGCATTAATACGACCACCAACTCTAATTAAATTGTTTTTTATAAAAGGT
This sequence comes from Amphipyra tragopoginis, assembly GCA_905220435.1. Lineage (NCBI taxonomy): Eukaryota > Metazoa > Arthropoda > Insecta > Lepidoptera > Noctuidae > Amphipyra > Amphipyra tragopoginis. The sequence goes on along the minus strand of HG991997.1, from coordinate 26,029,894 downwards.
GACAATGATAAAATTTTGGACTTGTTATTTAGTTGTTTGTTTTGAAGAAATGATTTATACTCAAGAGGAAAGGATTCCTGCTGAGCCATCGAACAAAGGTAAGTAAAGGATTCGTTTAATTCGTTTATAGATAATTTGCCTAATATTTTATTTTCGTTTTTTAGATTATATGCAAATCGTTTAACGTATGCAATTATTCTTTGTAACTTGTTAAGATTTGAATAGTTTTCAATGTTAATTATAGGATTTAAAGTAATTACTGTGTTTGTTTTAATTTCAGGTAACTCAACAGGTATGGTTGCATTCAATGTGGGCCATTTTGATTGATCTTCAAGTAAAAACCTAGGTCCGGACCACCACAGTGTAGATTCACATAGCAAACCACCATTCATACCTCTGGATATTAGGTCAGCTGGATTGTCTGCGGTAGGTACATAACGCCAGGAGGATAGTACGGTTGTTTCCAAGATCTCACCAAGCCGATTAGCGACGAAAGTTTTACATTTCATAGGGTTGCCTTTTAGCCAACCAAGTACCACACTAGAGTCACACCAATGGAATACTCGAGTAGGCTTAGACCTGATAGAATCTAGAACCGAATTAGATAGCCTAGCAGCAAGTAAGGCGGCACATAGTTCTAGGCGTGGAATTGTCGTTGGTTTTAAGGGCGCAACCTTGGATTTTGCGCATAACAATCGAACAGTGACGTCATTATTGCGATTTATAGACCTGATATAAATGCAGGCACCGTAAGCTAATTGAGAAGCGTCACTGAAAGAATGCATTTCCACTAAACCAGGTGAGTCACATACAACTGTTCTAGGAATTTGAAGAGTCGAGAGTAATGGTAAGTAGTGACTAAATTCAGTCCAAGCTTGACTTATATCTTGTTGCACTGGCTCATCCCAGTCAACCTTTTGCAACCATAGCTTTTGTAAGATCATTTTTGACTGAATAATGCAAGGACTGAGAAGGCCTAATGGATCGAATATTTGAAATGATTTTGACATTATGTATCTTTTAGTTATATTATGATTTTCAGGATTTATGATTACAGGAAAATTAAAGCAGTCGCTAGAAGGATTCCAGCCAAGTCCGAGAGTGCTCGACGACTCGCTTAGTGTTAAATTATTATCCTGTGCATCTATTATGGATTTATTGAGAATTTGAGGTAAATTAGTTTTGTATTTTCTTAGTCTGAAACAAGCTGAATTTAGAATTTTAGAAACTGAATTTTGTATGAATCTTAATTCGTCCTCCTCATTAGACCCGGTGATGAGATCGTCAATATAAAAATCTGTTTGAAGAATAGTCTTGATTAATTTGTTCTCACACTCTTCACCGAGCTGCCAAAGACATTTGGTACTCAAATAGCTAGCACTTGCAGTACCGTAAGTGACAGTATTCAACTGTAACGTTTGGATCGGACTGGACTCATCCTCTCTCCACAATATCAACTGAAGGCTACGATCCTTTTCGTTCACGTCTACCTGTCGGTACATTTTTTCGATATCCCCAGTTAAGAGGTATTTATACTGACGTGCCCGCAACAAAATAGAAAGAAGAGAATCCTGAATATTTGGACCCACCATTTGGATGTCATTGACAGAAAAACCAGAGGTTGTAGGAGCAGAGCCGTCGAACACTACTCGAATTTTGGTGGATTCACTGCTTTCCTTGAAAACAGCGTGGTGACAAAGAAAATAAGATGGATTTGGTATTAGTATTTTGGAACATGAAAGATGACCCAAATCTGAATATTCCCTAATAAAGGCGACATATTGAGATTTAAGTTCTGGATTTTTGCGAAATCTTTTTTCAAGATTTAATAAACGTTTTTTGGCTAAGTTGTATGAGTTTCCTAAGCAGTCAGGTGATTCCTTTAGTGGTAATCTGACACAAAATCTGCCTGTATTTAGACGAAAGGTGTGAGCTAAAAAATGTGCCTCACAAGCCTTATCGCTTTCACTTAAAATGTATTTAGGGGGTAACTCTTCAAGTTCCCAGAATTTTGCAAGTGAATCATCGATTTTAGAATTGTTGTTTAGTATATTTTGAGATTTTGAGTAATTGCAATTTATGTTTTTAGTTTGTGTAAATGAGTGAATAATAGGCCCGGTTATCAACCAACCTAAGCGTGAATTTCGAAGTTGCGGGTTCATGGGACCCAGGGATTTTTGTTCGCTGCCCAATATATCCCAAAACACATCGGCACCGATTAGCATATCGATGGGTGCTGGTACATTGAAATTAGGATCGGCAAGCAATATATTTTTAGGCAAATTTAGATTTTTTATATTGACAGGAAATTTTGGTAAATCTCCTGTAAGTTCATTCATAACAAAACAAGAAACGGAAACACTAAATGAACTGTGCATAGATTGAAGCTTTGTCAGACAAGTTTCAGTCACTTGGCTGTTCGAATGATTGCCTGTCCCAATAATATTTACGGCGTCAATAGGAGTGGAGGTAAGTGACAATTTTTGTTTCAGGGATTGACTAATAAATGTTGCTTGACTGCCACAATCTAGCAGGACGCGAAATATGTCAGTTTTATTTGTTTGTGGGTTAGACACCTTTACCAAAGCTGTTGATAAAAGAACTTGTGTTTCATTCTGTCTTTTTGAAAAATTAACTATTGTTTCCTGTTGTTTAGTGTTAGATGATGTGTTAGTGTTGTGAAGTAAAGTATTGTGCCTCCTTCTACAGATACGGCAGGGACTCAAGAGGCAATTACTTGCAAGATGGCCCTGTCGAAGGCAATTAATACATAACTTATATTTTGAAACTTCAGCAAGTCTCTCCTGAATACTCTTTGACTTAAAAATGGGACAGTCATATATTCTATGATCCTTACCACAAATGATACAGACTTGAGTATAATTGCTTGCGTTCACAAAGGATTTAGTAAACCGACCATGTTCCTGCCTGACACTATGGCTACTGGAAGGGTCTGAGGTGCGAGCTGCTGGCCCCTTTGATAAGTTATCAAATTTGTTACGGTTCATAGCCTCAAGCACATCAGCACGATTTATTAAAAATGTTTTAAATTGTTCCAATGTAGGAACATCATCGAATAGATTACGTTGTTCTTCCCACTTCAGTAAGGTATGATTATCCAATTTTGAAGCAAGCATAAATATTATTAATATGTCCCAATATTCTGTGGGTTGCCCCAAACTAGCGAGTGCGCGGAGATTTTTTGTAACGTGATCTGCTAAAAAACGTAATGACTTTTCAGATTCACGAGTGAAGGGTTGAACATTAAATAAAGAATTTAAATGGTGATTAATGAGTAACCTTTTGTTATCGTAGCGTTCGCACAACAAACGCCACGCATCCTTATAATTGTCAGATGACACTTCCAGATTAGATATGATACGAGCTGCATCCCCTTCTAAATAAGAGATTAAATAATGAAACTTGTGTATAGAAGATATTCGATCGTTATTGTGTACAAGGCTCAAAAATGTATCACGAAACTCTAACCAATGAAAAAATGATCCATTGAATTTAGATATTTGAATTTGGGGTAATTTAAATCCGAAACTCTGATGACAATGACAATCATGCGTAGATTTACGTCTCGATTCATTTTGAATGTCATTGTGCACGTCGAGGAAGGATTTAGCTGTGGCGATACTATGAATGATTTCGTGCTCAACATTGTCCCTCTCATCAAGCTCAGCATCAATATTTTTAGAATTCAGGACCTCAATCTCACTCTGAAGCTCATCAAATTTTGAAGACAATCCCTCAATTTTACTAAGTTTAAGCGTTAACTCGGCGATTTCAATAGTTGTGAGCTCAGACTTTGAAGAAATTGTAGTTAAATAATTTTTAAATTTAGTTATTTGCCCTTTAATTGAGCTACGCCTAACCACTAATTCCCTTAAGGAATCATTTGCACCGAGTTTATCATCGCGCGACATTATTGTAAACAAACACGAACAACTGACAATTCAAAACAACTTAAGAACAACACTTAAGAATGATATAAACTGAATAATTATATTAATAAGGATCTTATTATCCTTTAACTACTCATTAATAACCTATATAGACTAATGCTGGAAATAGGCGAACAATATTAAGCTGTTATTGCAATTTAACAACTAATGAAATGAAAAATCCAATGCAAATGTTCAATATTAAAATAAAAATGTATTCAGCTCACGCTCCTCATTAGGTGTCACCTGCCGAGCGGGAACCCGGGACTGCACATGCACTGATGTCCTTCAAGTCATGCGTGACCTTGACCGATATAACGCCTCACGAAGGCCGGTACGTCTCCGCGAAATTCCTGGAATAGTCGGCGAAATCGAGTAAAAATATGCTCAAAGGCACATCGATAGACACGGAAGGAGGCTTATGGGCATTTCTAGTGAATTATTAAATGAATTGGAAGAAAAAAGTTACAAGATTATTTTCATAAAATAATGTAGGTAGATTTAGGTCTCATTGAAAAATGCAGAAAAAAGGCTAAAATTGCAGAAATTATAAATGATTATGGTTATTTAGCAAGTGAAGGATGTTAAGAAGTTGTTATTTTGGGATATGGTATGGATTTGAATGGATTTTGAATGTATTTTGGTAAGAATTAGGATCGGACAAGAAAGGAAAAAACCAGGGCACTTATCTGTTCTTTTAGACGGGCGGTGAGGCGCAGTTTTCGTTGCTGCAGCTGCTCATTAGCTCGCGGAACAATGGATGGCACCAGTCTTCAACCCCAATCTTGATCCTGTAGTCTGCTGCATCGGCACTGGACTTGAACTTTGACCTTCTTGAATGCGCCGTGCAGACCATTAATTCCGGACTATTAAATACTTTTTGAGTCCTGTCACGGTCGCCAAATTATGTCTCAAGGGGACATTTGGAAGAAAACCAAAGTTTTCCTCAAAAACTATATATTTTCAGTATTATTTGTAATTTACATTTTTGTGTTGTTGACTCCGAGGAGACTGGCCGAGAAGTGAGTTGACGTTTATACAATTAATAAAAACGTAACGTTATTACACACAAAGTGGTGTCTTTGCTAACGCATATTTTGTAGGCGTCGCGCGGCGCCGGAACAGTTAGAAAGGGGTACTAATCCGAAAGGGTGTTAAAGTACCCATAATAATGAGTAACTTTTGTTCTACAACTTTCCCCAAATCTCAATAGTTTAAGAGAAATTGCTGTTCAAAAAGTGCAAAAAAATATGCTAAAATCTGTATATTCTCAGCTATGATCAGCTGTTTACATTTTAGGTCATATTTAGGGTCACAAATTAGAAGCTCCATTTTTTGAATTCGTAACTAAAGTAGGTACGTTTTTTTTTTTGAAAAAAAACAAAACAATAATTATTTTACATTCAAATAAAAATTATCGAATTTGAAATTTTAACACTTGCTTTAAAACCGTCATCACTGATACTTTTAGTGGCCTGCGGATTAGTACCCCCTTTCCGACTAACCTTGTAGGTATATGTTACAGTAAAAACTCTAAACCAGTCAACAGTAATTTTAAATGCAAAAAACAATCAAAAGTAGTTTTGATTAAAGACATTGGTCTAAAATACTTTTTTCTGAAATATCAGTCAAAAGTACTTCTGACTCCACAAAGGTACTTTTGACTGGTTAGTAGTTCAGATTATCGGTCAAAGCTCTTAAAAACTTAAGGAGCTGAGTGAAAATTAATAACAAAACAAAACTTCAACCACAATAAAAAATAAATTGACAAACAGATAGCTGAAAGGTAGGTTAGGTTATGTTAAAACTGTGACCACTCAACGCACGAGCCGAGGGAGCAAAGCAAGCGGTGCCGCGGCAGCGGCCGGCGAGTCCCAGAAACGATTCACTTCACCGATCACTTTTCACCAATCATTTAATTGGTGTGTTCAGAAACAAATGGGTTTCTTTAATTATAGTGTGAACCATTAATTTTGTAGTGGAAAGCATTATTTATGAAATGGGTCTTCAATATTTGTTGTTTTTATTTTCTTTTATTTTAAAATGCTTTTAAATATATCCCTAAACGATTTCGCAAACTCTTATGAAACATATTTTATTAAATACAAAAGTCAAAAGTTATTTTGTCTAACACTTTTGGTCAAAACCACTTTTAACCGTTTATTTTAGGCAAAAGCACTATCAACCTACTTTTTATACCTATATTAAATTAATTTTACCGGTTAAGAGTTTTGACTGTAACATAATATGAATTTTCAAATATATTTACAAAAAAAACAACAAATCACACATAGCATCGGGAACAGTTTCAAATCTACTGGTGGTCAGGGCTATAACAAGAGGAACCTGTTTTGTGTATCGGCCCTTTATCCAGCCACCTAACGAGAGCCTTTTCAGATGTTGATCGAAGCTCTTGGCTGTTAGACTATTGGCGTAATGACTGTCAGCACAATGACAGCTGAGTCAACGTCCCACATTACATTTTAGTTATTTATTTTATAATTGCTTTACATACTGAAAGTATCTATAATAATAATAATAGTTACTTTATTTTCTCTCAAAAAGGTACAATGGTTCGTTAATACACAAATTACAGCAAAATTTCTAACCTTTGTGAGAGCTGGAGTCTATACTGGGTTCGGGACCTGTATGACAGATCTCCAGGCTCTCACCCTCTCAAATTATAATAGAAATTGTGTAAAGGTACTTTGTGAAACAGGACAAGTCCAAGTACTGAGAGGAGAATTTAGACAAAAATCAAGAGGAATACAAAACAAATAATTGAAAGGGTAAGTACTTTGTGTATCTGTGGATGCATTGTGTGTCTGTGAGTATGTTGTGTGTCTGTGAGTATGTTGCGTGTCTGTGATTGTGTTGCGTGTCTGTGAATGTGATGAGTGTCTGTGAGTATGTTGTGTATCTATGAGTGCGATTATGGGTGTGTGTATTTTATGGTGAAACGAAGTTTATGTAATGGATGATTTTATTTTATGACAACTAGGATAGTTTCAGTCTCAGCATAATCTAATTCAAGGAGCCATCCAGTAACCGATCTTTTACATTTAGATTTGCACATAGGATGTATGTTTAAAATTTTATTAAGTTTATTATACACGTAGCTACCGAGGAAAAGAAAGCAGCGTTGGGCCAAACTACAGTTTACACGGACTGAGGGACAGACTGTACGCTTACGTCGTGGGGAGTTGAATTTTGAGTGATCGTACGGAGTGAGGGAGTGTGTGGTTAAGACCAGATTTAGTATAAATAATTTTCGAACAGAGAGAACCTTACAGGTTTTATAAAGATCGGTGGTAGGAAAGCGGTATGGTAATTGCCAACCAACTTTCAAGATGGCCCTTTGGGCACGCTCTAGTCTCAGCATGTGGGTCTTTGCTGATCCACCCCAGGTAACTATACAATATTGGATGAGAGATTGGCAGAGGGCCAGATATACAAGTCTTAGCACCTTCGTATCAGCAACGTGACGAAGACTCTTAAAAACGTAAATCAGCCGGCGCAACCTAGAGGCAAGTGTGTCTATGTGAGTATTAAATGATAAGCAGTCGTCAATCTGCACACCCAAGTATTTAATGCAGTTGATGCGGCAGAGGTGGGGACAATTACAATCTGTTAGATGAGGTGCAGTACAGGAATGTGCTATCAGAGAATAATGAGAGGAAGGGAGTTTCCCAGCGGTGGACAATGAGAAGGTAAGGTATTTAGTTTTGTCAACGTTTAAAGTAAGCAGGTTACGAGCCAACCAGTTGGTGACAGAGTGGAGTCCCGATTGCGCATACTGAAACACCGATTCCCAAGAGCTTCCATGGAATATTAGGGCAGTATCATCGGCGTAAGTGAAAATGGATGCATTAGGGAGTTTTAACTGGCATAGGTCATTTATATAGATGAGAAAAAGGGTCGGGCCGATAATACTGCCCTGGGGGACCCCGTAGGATATGGGGAGCTCATCACTGATCCAATCTCCGATCCTCAGGCATTGCCGTCTGCCTGTGAGATAACTCCGAAAAAGTGATAATTGGATGCCTCTAATTCCGATTTTTTCCAGCTTAGTTATGAGAGTGGAGACAGAGATCGCGTCAAAGGCTTTCGCCAGGTCCAAGAAAATGCCAATGACCTTCTGCTTTTCATCCAGTTTGGTGACGATATTATTAGTTAGGTCTAACACAGCATTACTGGTGGATATTCCAGAGCGAAAACCGTATTGAGAGGAAGAGAGTATATGATTATGTTCTAAGTATTTAACGAGTCTGTTATTCATGAGTCTCTCAAGCAGTTTAGACAGAGTGGGTAAAATTGAAATGGGCCTGTAGTTGTTCGGCAGATCTCTGTCCCCGCTCTTATATATAGGATGCAATACAGCCAGCTTAAGGGCATTGGGGAAGACGCCTGTAGTAAAAGCCAGGTTACATATGAAATTGAAATGTGGAATGAGAATATTTTTAAATTTCTTAAGAAATGTGCCAGAAATCCCATCGGAACCCACTGCACAGTCGCTCCTAAGACTCATAATTAAAGTATCCAACTCTGACTCATCTGTATCTAACAGGACAAAGGTATTATGGTACATTTGGCGATCGCTAGTTTGTGGAGGTGTGCAAGCAGAGACATGTGTGTTTTCAGCCAATGTACGTCCAATGTTCGCAAAATATGAATTTACATCATTTACAGAGCGCTCTGGTTCAGAGGATGATAGAAGCTCGTTGGCATATGTCTTAACTTTTGCTGTGTTGGTGATAGATTTTATAGTATCCCAGAGTTTTTTACTATTATTTTGTGCGTTACTTATTTGAGCTTTATCATAATTAGTCTTAGTAGTTTTAAGCAGCATAGAACAGTAATTCCTGTATCTTTTAAATGTAGTTTGTAGTATGTCATTATCAGGAGATTTTTTTACTTTCATATGCAAATTGTCACGGTTACGTAGGCATTTAAGGAGGCCTGGAGTCATCCAAGGCTTGCTCAGCCTTTTACGGTTGGGTACCACTTTCAAAATTGAGTTTTGGACTATGACTAGGTTAAGGGTATTGATAAAGTAGTCAGTAGCTTCATTAACATCAAGGGTGTTATATACGGGGTTAAAGTCTGTCTGAGGAATCTAGTCTATGAGGAAAATAATAATCTGGTACTATTTCAGCACTACTAGAATCAACCAATCTTGATTTTAAACTTTAATATGTATAAGTTGGGCTAAGTGCGCTTACGCAGATTAAAGGTCACAGTTCATTAGAGCCACCATCCGACTTGCATCCCCTCGCCTCGTGCGGTTAGTATTCTTTATAATTATAAACTTGTATGGATGTGCGCTCACTACATCAACTCTGTAGCGTCACCGGATCGCCTCGGGCGTATGCCGTCCACGTGCGGACGACGAGTCGACCACTCGGTGCTCGCATGCTTGCCTTGCATTGCTGCGCACTGCCAACGCACAAGTCCCGAGTGAACCGCGCGCTGCCATCGAGAGGACCGCGCGCATCGGTCCTCTGGTTGACCACGCGACGTTTACTGGTGATAACACGGCGTCCACCCGTGAACAACCTGCTGACAACGAGTGGACGCCGAGCGACGAGGCGATGCGAATCGGATGCTGGGTGGCTATAACGAGCTGTGACCAGTACCCCAAGTGTGAGTTTTTTACGTTACTACTGTAGTTGCGTCACGCCAAAAATGAATGAAAATTTAGGCAGTGCCTCTAGCGGCGAATAGCGTGACTAAAAATTTGTTTGACATTTTTGGCGTAACACAACTACAATAGTTACGTAAAAAACTCACACTTGGGGTGCTAAAGTTAGTTATTGCAAAAACAAGTACGTTTCCAAAATTAACTTGGAACTAGAGACAATTCACTTCTCTACATCCTAGCCTTTTTCCAACTATATTGGGCTCGGCTTCCAGTCTAACTAGATGAGGCTGAATACCAGTATTTTACACAGAACGACTACCATCAGACCTCCGCGACCCAGTCACTGGGCACTGCCGATATCCTAAGGTTAGACGAGTTCTCAGACTTAGGATAACTAGGGAAAATTCGCTTGTACTAGTTTAGTTTCACAAAATAAAATGAAATTAAACTTTTTAGTACTTCACTACAATGTCAATGACACGAAACTAATTCATTTCCAATATACAATGACTTTTTATAATGTAAATTTTTAGGTAGGTACTATCAAATCATTAATTCCAATAAATTATGCTAACAGGCAATTGTCTATTTAGGAAATAAATTAAAATATGAATATGAAAATATGAATATGCCTTCTTATTGTTTTGAACTTATAAAAATATTTATTAATGAGTACTTACAACAAAAAATGTTTCAAAAGTAAATTTATTCACAATTTATTCATACATACATACAGTAGTACATTTACATTTTTATACATATAAGTTGGTGCAAACATAAACTCATTAGAGTATTACCGTGCACCAAAATCATCGACCACATAATTTAGAGAACAAAAACAAACTTTCGTTCTTCATTAAAATGAAACAACAACAAAAATAACAATGTGGGTATTTAGCGACATATTTATCTTTATCTAAGCAAACGAGCGAATACCGGTAACCGACTGACCGTCCTTAATAAAAAAGTGGTGGAGGAATGTGACTTAGATTGATAGGTACAGGTTGCTCCTAAAAGTAACTTTTTAGTAATTTAAATTAATCAGAAAAGGTAATCTGAAACATGAATTGACGCATAGAGTCTTAAAATAGATACAAGTTTTAAAAAAAACGCGGTCGACGACTCAGGGCGTCGACCGGGACGTCGACCACGCTGCTCGAAGACTGGATGTGATAAAGAAGTTAAAACAATAATTCTTTGAATTTTTAATTCTGTTTTTGGCACCAATTATCCACACAAGTAAGGACAAGTGAGTCTTCAAGGATCTTAGTAGTCAATCAGTTGCAAAGATCACAAGATCAACTCTTGATAATTCATGTCGGGTCCGAGCCGAAGAATGCTAATCGCAAGTGAGCAAGTAACTAGAATCTATGTTCACTATAGATGCAGACACTTTGAGGTGTATACGCAATAGTTCTGATACGAAAAAAAAAAACAAAACTTATGCCACTACTTATTATGTACAGTCAGCAACAAAAGTAGCTAAACATTTGAGTTTTTAAACTTGGCATTAATTAGAAAAGTAATTGTTTTAAAACAAAATCTTTAATAGATACCTAGAGCTGCTAGATACAGCTCTAAGTATGTCTTAAAATTTTTGTTTCCTATCAATTAGTTATCTAATTAATGCAAAGTTTAAAAACTCAAACGTTCAGCTACTTTTGTTGCTGACCGTACATAAGACTGTATACGTCAAAGAAACTGCTGCTACTCCAAGTAGCGGCAGTAAACAATGACCCTTGGACTTTTGTGTGTACATAACTAAATTGTTGGTTTGTTGTCTATTTCATTCAAATAACAATGGTAGCATAATAATCAAAATGCTAATTTATTAACTCCCCTAACACTGAATCGATTAACGCAATGAATTTACGAACGTTCTATTAGTCGTATGTAGGAAATCATTCTAGTAGGTCCGTGAAAAAATGTAAATGTAAATCATCAAAGAAACAAGATAAATCATATAATGAGGATAGGATTGCTGATGCTGAAGATAAGTTAAGAAAATTAGCAGTCACATAGAAGTTGAAAGATATCATAAAATTATTCAAAGAAGTAGCTTCGGAAGAAGCAAATCATTCTGAGGTAGCGAATAGTGAAATTTGTGAAAATGGCAGCGATTATTGGCAAAGCTTGGCAAGGATATCAAATATTGTTCGAAGAAATACCTGGTAAGCATATTTTAGGATTTTTATAAAATAACTGTCTCACCGTCTTATAATGTTATAAATCATATTAATTAATGTTATAGTTCCTGATTGCTAAAAGGTATTCCCAGTAATACTGTTTCCACACTTAGGGCGTATTTAACTGTTCATTAAGCTAATTCGGTTTCTAAACTTTTTAAAAGCTAATATTTGCACCACACCACCAGATCAATAGTGATAATGACAAGATTATTGAACACATTAATGTCACAATCATTTGTAGGACATATTTAGCTTATCTGGTGAATAGTCACGGACTACTTATTGAAATGTTGGTGAAATACCCCCTTAGTGTTTACGTTCAGGGATAACTTGGCAAACTATTTGATTTTCGTTTATGTTGGTCGAAATTCCGTAGTTCATATTGGCAGCCTGATAATAAAATTAAATAATGTCTTTTGTTTTCCGCAATTTCAGATCCCAGAACAAAAGAATGGTTATTTGTAGCTAAACCATACCAGATTTTTTCGTTAGTTGGTCTGTATCTAATGTTTGTCCTAAAATGGGGACCAAAGTTAATGAAGAATCGTCAACCATTTAATTTAGATAAAGTTCTTATTGCGTATAACGCATTTCAAGTAGCAGCTTGCTTGTATTTATTTTACAATGTAAGTGTTTTGTTTTATTATGTTTGGTGGAATATCAATTTCTATTCATTTTCTTTCTTTCCATGTATATCAGATTATTGTAAAACAACATTGCAAAGTTTTATATCCTTAAAATCTGGTGTTATATCATGGATAAATTTTCTGTCTATTTAGGTACAACATTTCTAACCTTGTTTATATTTTCAGGCAATATACCTAGCATGGGGATGGAACTACAAATGGATTTGTGAACCAGTTGACTATACAAACAATCCCAGAGCCCTGGCTATTGCAGCATGCACTTATGATTATTTTGCACTTAAAGTTATTGATCTTCTGGATACAGTAAGTAGCTTTTGATCCGTAGATAACTTTTTTGACAATTATCGTTGAAGTCCTATTCCAGATCAAACGATACAAACCAAAGGATCTTGTAAAGGGGACAGACTTGTACAATTGTAATCATGATGATATGCTACTTGGCAACGATGTAATTAATATATTGAGGGTAGCATCTGTTTGTTCATTCTTTCATGTCGTTCAATACAGTGTTTACTAAACGTCTATGACCACGTTTCTTTATGATAAATGATATTTGTTTCTGTAAATAAATCTGTTACAGAAGTCAATTTTATACGTTTTTTTAAGACTAGATGGACCCGGCATTTCCTATCTGACTAGCTCTGAGAAGAAAAGCCGAAAAAAACTCAGAGGTCAAGGTCTCTTTTAAAGTCCAGACATTGTAGTATCAAAAATTACCTTGACAATATGAGAAAAATTATTAGTTTCAATTTTAGCTAGCCTTTTTACATCACTGATATCATTCTATGTGACACAAGGTTGTCTTCACCGTAAGCAACAATCTACTTCACTAATTCTTCAAGCTTTATGAACGCTCAAATCTTTTAAACACCGTTGATACTACCTAAAGCAATAAATTATAGTTTATTTTTAGTATTTAGCTATTTCAATGATAAATATTGCTAATTTAATCGGACTAGTAATTTGCCATTATGTCAGTAACTTTGTAATACAATGCAATCATTAAAATTCTTGGAATGCGAATATAGAGCATGCATAGAAATGCATAGCCATTTCTATGCATTTCTAAATAAATAATTTTGAAATTGGTATGTTCGACTTGGTTATTTTTGTTTTTTGAATGAGTTAGCAATTCAGTGCTTTACAGCTTTACCATCTACTTTGTCCAAAGATTAAATGCTTTTCGTTTCTTCTAGAATAGATAATTTATTTTGATCTAATAGCTTGTCTATTTTCCTTTTGGTTGTTTTGACTAGTATTTCAACACATTCTCTAAAAACTTTCTAGGATTATATCCTTGTCACCGTAATTTTAGTAGTGACGTTTCTTTACAAAACGCTACCATACAAAGAATATCAAATATTAAAAAAAAAAGCATGGATGATAAATAAGGTGTTAAAAAATCAACTCTAAGAATTTTGTGGGGTTACTCGGTATCGAAAATTGAACAACTTTCGTTCTACAACTTTTCGAATTTACATAGTTACAATTTTAACGTCCCAAGTTAACTGACTGCGTGGACCGATATCGTGCCCATCATGTCGCCGTGCCTTCATTCATTTATGCATGGCATCGACATTTTCGACAACATAAAAATTTTAGTTGAAAAAAAAAGGCATAATTTTATTTTTAATCAATCTAAATTCCGTGCGGGGTTAATCTATATCATTAATAGATCATGTGGTTTGAAAGAATTACACGAATTCGTTAACACCCTGTATATATGGAGAAGCTGACTGACTGACTGATCTATCAACGCACAGCCTAAACCGCTGGGGTTAGAAACTTGAAATTTTCACAATAGGTTCATTTTGTGATTTAGGCATGCACTAACGAGGGATTTTTCGAAATTCAACCCGTAAAGGGGTGAAATAGGGGATTTAAGTTTGTATGTTAGTCTGTCATTTTTGAAGTAAGAATCATGAAATTAAATATGAAGGTTTCTGGTAAGAAACAAATGTACACGTGTTCGAACATTTTTCTATCCTTAAGGGGGTGAAATTAGTGTTGAAAGTTTGTATGGGAAATCTGGTACTTTTAAAGTAGGAAGCATGGAATTGGATATCTAGACGTCTGGTAAGAAATAAACATACACGTGTTTGAGCGTTTTTAGAAATTGCACCCCTAACTAAAGTGGTGAAATGGGTTGTTAACGTTTGTATGAAAATCTTTATTTGAAATTTGGCATAACCACCCTTCAAAATAAATAATAAAAGCCGGACTTTTTGTATTTTACAACTAGGTACACCTAATGAGGGGGAAAACGCTGGTTGAAAATTTCACGCAAGCGAAGCTGCGGGCAAAAGCTAGTTTATAAATATAATAACCTTACTTTTTCGATTGCACATTCGGATCATAATGCGGCCATGTTATTTTCATGTTACTAACCTTTCTTTATTTATAAGGAAAGTGCTTTGTTTCCACGATAAATATATGTTAATTTACCACGATATTAACGAGTGTAATAGTGAAATAATTTTTTTTGACTCACAATGGTTGTATGCGCATCAAAGTTTTTTATTAGTTTTTTACTCACTAGATTTCTCGTCAAAAACGCATCTTTGTATTGATCTCCAATTCTTAATCTTAAAATTTGGCCTGTACCTATTCGAATATGATGGGATTGTGTGTCGCGAACTCGCCAGGAAAGAGAAGAAATATTTTCGTAAAGTAATAGTGTTAGTTACTGTTATTTATGTCCATATTATTTAAGAGCCAAGATTCCTGACGATCAAATCTTACGATAATAATCGATAAATGCCCGTCTTACTATAATAATCGATAAATGCCCGGTTCTCACGGCCAAAAACGAATCGTTTTGCTTACCAACGGTAGCATTTTTATTGCCAAACTGGGCATATACTCACAAGGTAATTTTACCAGTGATTGCTACTAACGTGGGGGTGTGGGTTTTTATGCAAAGGTCTTTGATGCATTATGGTAAAATCACTTTATTTTATGGCGATTAGAGACGCGAAAGTGATGCCAGAAAAAAAAACAATTTATGTCAACACACTACAAATTAAAACGTGTAGTCAAGTGTTGTAGAAATTTTCGACCACCAATATCAACACTAGAGCTTCTGGATTCGAAGTTTTAGAGATAAGTACCAAGAACGGCCGTTTTTAGCATTAATTACTAAAACTTCTAACCTAGGAAGTCAAGTGTTGTTTTTTGGTGTTCTTAAATTTCTACAACACTTGACTAAAATGTTGTACACACGAAATTTTAATATGTTGTGTGTTGACAGAAATTACGTTTTTTTCTGAAGCGGCGTCACTTTCGCGGCTCTAATCGCCTTAACCAATGACGCTTTACAAATATGCAAATAGAATATTGAGCTTTAATTCCGCTGAACAAGATCGCTAGTTTGGATACAGTATGCAGCACCACCCTCCCGCCCACAAGTATATGCACATGCAAAAAGAGTGAAAAAATAATGCAACATGCAACCAAACCGATACACGACACGTGTTTCGCCCCTGCACGGGGCATCCTCAGGATATGTTGACTCCTCGACTGTTAGGACGCGAAGACTAGGGCGGGAGGGTGGTGCTGCATACTGCATCCAAACTAGCGATCTTGTTCAGCGGAATTAAAGCTAGATATTCTATTTGCATATTTGTATGTCATGGATTTCCGCAAAGTAACGCCTGATTCCATCATTAATTTATCAATGACGCTTTGTGTATTGTATGCATCGGCCGAAAATCGATACTTATGAACTTAATTTAATTTGCCATAAAATTGCTTCCAGGTATTCTTCGTGCTACGAAAGAAATTCAACCAAGTATCTTTTCTGCACATCTACCACCACTGTGGAATGGTTTTGTTAATCTGGGGTGCCGCCACTTACTTACCAGGTACGAAAAGATGCTTCCTTCATACACTTTTTTATAGGGTAGTATTTAAACGATCGAATATAAATTCAAAGTCATCATCATCTGCCTAGCCTTTTCCCAACTATGTTGGGGTCGGCTTCCAGTCGAACCGGATGCAGATGAATATCAGTATTTTACATGGAGCGACTGCCTATCAGACCTCCACAACCCAGTAACTGGGTAATACGATACTCTTGGTAAGACTGGTAAGTGGTAAGAATATAAATTCAAAGTAAGGGTGTCAAAAACACTGATTATGGCGTACTGAAATACTAAGTGGGCGAAAGACTGAGGGCGAAAACAAATACTGAGAACGGTGACTTAAAATTACGAATTTGAGGTACTAGTTATTCAGAACGATCAGTATAATAATTCTTAAGCGAACTTTCACTCACATTATTGTTGTATGTTTGTAAGGTTGTTTGGGTTTCCAAAGGAGCGTCGACGGTTGAACCTAACCTATCAGTGTCGGGGTAAGGAAATGTATATTTTCGCCCACTCAGTATTTTTGTCGCCCACTTAGTATTTTTTTCGCCCAAATTAGTATTTAATTCGGACACTTGGAATTTTAGTTACTAGCTTAGATTAACTGTTTCCCACTGCTAGTAGCTCATTTTACGAATTTTAATCATTCATAATTTTCCGCCAGTTAAGTTAATTTTTGTGTCGTGGTGGCCCGGAGGTTACAGACCCGCTTGTTAAGCACCGGGTTGCGGGTTCAAACCCAGGCATGTACCAATGTGACTTTTTCAATGTCATATGTACTTTCTTAGTTAATCTAAGACGCCACTGACATACGGTGAAGGAAAACATCGTGAGGAAACCTGGACTTAATGGTCTGAAATCGCTAACCCGCAGTGAGCAAGCGTGGTGATCAATGCTCGTTCCTTCTCTGTATGAGAAGAGGCCTTTGCCCAGCAGTGGGACAGTTATAGGCTAATATTTAAGTAAATTTTTCGCAAATATATTTTAATGCCGCTCAGTTTAGTATTAAAGTATCTCATTAACTGTCTTCCATAGATTATTTATTCGCCCGATTAATAATTCCCCTTTTTTATATAGAACTAGCTGTACCCGACATGCGTTGCTATGCACTTTTTCCTAGTTACTACCTACCTACTACTTACCTTCTACCTACCTTCAGAAACAAAATCAAAATAGTAACAAAAAGTTAAAACTATTTTCATGCATGCAGTTAACAAAAGAAGAATATGGACATACAGAGATAATTTCTTTTTTTTTAAATATCAAAATTTGCTTTCATAAAAACCGTCTCCTGACAATTACGAAAAAAACAAAAACAAAATTAGCGAAATCTGTCCAGCCGCTTACGCGTTTTGCCGCGACCAAGGGAAATAGGGATTCATTTTTATACAAATACATAGATATTGCCCCCCCAATTAAAAGAGACAAGACAATAGAAATCCCCTTAGTTAAGGAACACAAATGCTAGAAAACAAACAAAAAAAATGACTTTAACAAATAAATTGAAATAAAAGGTTGCCTAGAAGAAATTGTAGACAGCAATAAGGCTGCCAATTGTATGTTTCAATTACATTTATTTCATTTTCAATAAAGTTGCAAATAAAACAAGCAACAGTTTACCATATCGATCTACGATTGACTTTAATGGTATGTCTACACCAGTGCGCTTTCATGTTCATCTTGCGCTTTCAACTTTCAATTCCTCTTGCATCAAGCGCATGAAATATTGATTGCCATTGACGCATGCAGCTTATCGTCTATACCACGATTAGCGTGCGCAAGGGGCATGCGCTTTTGTCGAACTAGTATTAAGGCATGCGCTATGGCGCTTCACGCATGCTTCAGACATAGAAGCAAGATGAAAATGAAAGCGCACTGGTATAGACATAGCTTATAACTAAAGGTGACAATCATGAACGTCAAGTAAAGGCATCTAACGGAGGAAATTTCTAAAATAAACCAAATGACTCTAACTAAATAATAAAAAAGATTGATAGTGAATGAACAATAATACGTAGGAGGTCAAATGTTAATGAAATAGACGGCGCGTGTAATTGAACATATTCTGTTAGTATAATGAACTGGCCCTTTGGATGTTTTTAACATTCCTCTGAATTAAATCAAATATAAAGTTATCTACGAACGGGGTGTGCGTTTAACTTATACATAAAAATGAATCCCTATTTCCCTTGGTCACGGTATCACGCGTGAGCGACGTATTCCACATTGGGCACCCGCTTTTACGGCACCCAAGTTAATGGCACCTGAGGTATTCCATATTCGGCACCTATCGGTATTTTTCGCAGGTGCCATTAGTGGAACAGTTTATTATTTAAAAATTTATTCCACTTTCGGCACCTACGAACCAGTAGGTACTAGTGATGGGACGTTTACTTTTTATAGGACGTTAAAATTAAAAATTTGATTAAAATCAGTAGAGTTTAATAACATGATAAAAATATAACTTCTTCATGTATTTTAATATCACATTCGGATTCCTTAATCACAAATATTGCAAAATCAGCCTTGAGTTACAATGTTTTTTTTTAATGTTTTGAGGCTTTTTATTAAAAACAAATACTTTTTAGGTTTACTTTCTCTTCTTGATTAACTTTGTAATTAAAATTCAACTGTCTTTATTTATTAAAACTAGGTACCAGGAAAGCAGAAATGAACTGGAACTAGGTGCTTAAGCGACTTAACATACATAGCTCAATAATGGTAAAAATACAGGTTTTGAAATTTAATCATTTGTAGTTTTGAAAAGTACCAGGGCGACAGAAATGAAAAGAAAATAGGCGCTTAAACGATATCACTAAATGACAGTTATAGGTAAGATATAGGACAGTTTTAAGACTTCTATCGATATAGTGAATAATAAGGAATACTTTATATTCCTTTTTGTGTTTAATCATTGGTGCACATCTTAGTGACATCGTTTAGGCTGTCACCCTGGTACTTTTCAAAACAACAATTGATTCAATTCCAAAACTTATAATTTTAGCATTATTAAGCTAAGTAGTAAAGTCGCTTAAGCACTTAGTTCCAGATCATTTCTGCTTTCCTGGTAGTTTTAATAAATAAAGACAGTTGAATTTTAATTACAAAGTTAATCAAGAAGAGAAATAATTGTATGTAAACAAACCTAAACAGTATTTGTTTTTAAATTCTATTGTGTACGATGCGGCTGGCATGATCATGTTTGATAAAAAGCATCAAAACATAAAAAAAAAAACTATTGTAACTCAAGGCTGATTTTGCAATATATGTGATTAAGGAAACCGATTGTGATATTAAAATACATAAAGAAGTTATATTTTTATCATGTTATTAAACTCTACTGATTTTAATCGAATTTTTAATTTTAACGTCCTATAAAAAGTAAACGTCCCATCACTAGTACCTACTGGTTCGTAGGTGCCGAAAGTGGAATAAAATTTTAAATAATAAACTGTTCCACTAATGGCACCTGCGAAAAATACCGATAGGTGCCGAATATGGAATACCTCAGGTGCCATTAACTTGGGTGCCGTAAAAGCGGGTGCCCAATGTGGAATACGTCGCGTGAGCGGCTGGACCGATTTCACATTTTTTTTTTGTTGTGTTCATTATTATCAGGAGAAGAATGAAAGAAAATTTTGATATTTAAAAAAAAAACGAAATCATCTCAGTATGTCCATATTCTTCATTTGTTTACCGCACGCATGAAAATGGTTTTAACTTTTTGTTACTATTTTGATTTTGTTTCTGAATGTAGGTAGTAGGTAAGTAGTAGGTAGGTAGTAAGTAGGAAAAAGTGCATGGCAACGCATGCCATGTATAGCTAATATAATAGAAATGAATCGCCGAAATATATGCACGCGCATAACTTCCGAACGACTCCACCAAATTGGATATTTTTTTTTTGTGCGTTCTTAATTGTCAGGACAAGGTTTCTATTAAAGAAAATTTTAAATATTCACAAAAACAATAAAAATGGCGGTACGAAGTTCACCAGGTCAGCTACTTATGTTATAAATCAAAGCTAGAATTAATGTCACAAAAAATATTTACAGAATTATAATATATGTTTATTCATCAAAAAATACGGATAAGTTACAGCAACAATCAGTGGGTAGAGAGTTATACAGGGTGTAAAAAGACCCATTACATAGCCGAAATTTACGCACTCTGTACATCAAACTAAATAACATTGACCAAAAATAATTGCTAGGAAACGACTTTTATTTTTAGGCATAAAAGTGCTATTTTTGGTAGCGCGCAATGTA
Organism: Amphipyra tragopoginis; assembly: GCA_905220435.1. Lineage (NCBI taxonomy): Eukaryota > Metazoa > Arthropoda > Insecta > Lepidoptera > Noctuidae > Amphipyra > Amphipyra tragopoginis. The sequence continues at coordinate 26,009,333 of HG991997.1, read as the reverse complement.
ATGCACGTAACCGATTGTGCCTGTATGAGTTGTGCAGCGGCTACACAGCTGAGCCACAGTTTAATAACTGAGCCAAGGCGGTCGTGTGCGTTTGATATTCATTGCGTTTTTGTAACTTCAAATGCGTAATTTGTCAGGAAAAATTGAAAATTTTGATAATGTTTATTTGGAAGAAAGATTAGTATTATCACTTAGAAATCGTTTTAGGAAAAAAAAAATGTTTACTTTGACCTTCAATATCTCCAGAACCAATGATTTCCCAGGTATGGTCTAGAAGAAAAAAATGATTCCAATGATGGGTAGAATATGTGATTTCGTTATCGTTAAGGGTCTTTTTACACCCGTTATAATTAATTAGGTTTGTTGTAAAATCTGTACTAAAATGTTTAAACCCTGCCTCTCAAACTAGGTTATAACCTGTATTTTGAGAAACAGTTTACGGCCACAAAATTCTTATACAATATTACTGTTACAACAATTAATAAACAGTGTCATTCTGCCGCTGCAATAATTTATGTGATTCAAACATAATTAAAAATACAGACATCAAAAAAAGTTCACTTTTCACGATCACTTTGAAAAATTATGTAGCCTTTTTGAAGCGGAATTTTCTAATCGGGATTCAAAGCGATAATTATCATGATAAATATAGATTGATAGTTATCTAGATAAATATAAATCAGATTTCAGTTGGACTTTGAATTCGGAATCTTCACATAATGACTATGCTAGTGATCGCAAACTTTTTTTGATGTATGTATGTATAAATATACAGGGTGTAAACGAATTCATGTAATTCCTTCAAACCTCGTGATCTACTAGTGACACAAATTGACCAAGCACTGGTTTTTTTCAGTTTCAGCAAAAATATTTTTGCCTAAAAATAACCAGATTTTTTTCTGAGTAATTTTAGCGCCCCAAGTTAACTAACTGCACGGAGAGATATCACGCTAGCCTGATTCTGATTCTTGACTGATTTGACTATGAAACACCGTACCCCAAACTTAACCGTTTTCAAGATAAATTGAAAGGTTAAAGTTTTTTTTTTTAACTTTCAATCGTCCACTACGACTCAGTTGATTCAGTCAACTGCAATTTTAGTATTGAAAATAATAAAGCAACTTATCTACGACACAAAAATCGCAAACACAAATAAATTAGAGGCAAAACACCCAAAAAAAATATAAGCGAACAGACAAAAAATCGGCAATTTATAAAGAAAACTTTGACTTTCATTATCTTGACAAAGAACACAAATAAATTAGAGGTAAAACACCCAAAAAAAGTGAATAGACAAAAAATCGACAGTTTAAAAAAAAAACTTCGACTTTCAATATCTTGAAATCGGTTAAGTTTGGGGTACGGTGTTTCAAGTCAAATCAGTCAGGAATGATGGCAGCTACAACCTTTTAAAGGATATAGGTCAACTTAATATGTAACCCTGTATATTTTGCCATTGTCTACCGCATTTCCACTTACTATCTAGTGAGATAGTGGTCAAACGTGAGCCATTAATTAATAAAAAAAAACTAAATTTTCAGGTGGCCACGGAACTCTGATTGGTGTAATCAATTCATTTGTTCACGTCGTGATGTACACCTACTACCTTCTGACAGTAGCCGTTCCGAGTGTCAAGAATGCGATATGGATAAAGAAACACGTAACTCAGTTGCAAATTGTAAGTATATTATTTCCTTTTTCATCGATAAAATTACATTTTTAAATATTTTCACATATCAATAAAAAAACAAAAACATTTAAAAATATAGTAGCCCAACGGCATCGGGAACAGGGTCCAAGCTACCGGTGGTCAGGGCCTCAGAGAGAGGAACTTCCTAACAATACGCGCCGTGTCCAGAAGTACCGCTCTCTGCACCAGGCCCTTGATCCAGCTGCCCAACGAGAGCCTCTTTAGATGTTGGTCGAGGCTCTTGGTTATTAAACCATTTGCCGTAACAACTATCGGCACAATGACTGCTGAATCAACATCCCACATGGCGACAACCTCGTGTGCCAAGTCTTTATATTTAATTTCTTTATCTTTCTCGGCTTTCACAAGGTTCTCGTCATGCGGAACCGTGATATCAACAATCATTGTAAGACGCTCTGATCGATCTATCACCACTTTATCAGGCTTATTGGCTACAATAGTCCTGTCGGTGATGATAGATCGATCCTAGCACAATGCGATATGACCATTCTCAAGAACTGGGTCGGGCACATAGTAAAGTATATTATTTTTAAGATACGCTGTTCTGAATTAATAATTGTTAAAAGTGAAAAGAAAAAAATACAGTCAAATTAATAGCAGAAGAAGCTATCACCACATTAAAAACTACGTAAGGAAAACTGAAAAGAGGATGATACGGAAATTGTTGATAACAATCTTAAAAATCGTTTGATACTTATCCAATTTTCATGAAGATTTAATGACGAGTCATCACAGTTCATTATACCTACTTTACAAAGTTGCAAACGTATTATCTAATCATATACTGCACAGTTTGCAACAAAGGGCTTGTTATTATTTAAATTTCCTTTTTCAGCTGCAATTCTTCTGGTGTGTGGTTCATATGGCTATTATAGTCTTCAAGAGTGACTGCGAGTATCCTCGTTGGACAAGCGCCGTCTTTTTACCACAAAACCTGTTCATGCTGGTACTCTTCATCGACTTCTACATTAAAACCTATATCAAGAAACCGAGGGAACAGTTGAGAGCACAAATTAATCAAATCAAAGTTGCCAGTCAGAATAATGAGAGGGAAAACAATAATGTCTACAAAAATGGTATTGTAAAAGCTAAAACTGAAAATGGAATCAATCAATTCCATCAGGAAAAGGAAATTATTAATGAACCTAATTGTTTTCTGAAAAATGATTTAAGTAAACTTATAAACGGACATGGCAATGATGTTTCTTATTATAACAATAATAGTGAATTCAGTGAAAATATTAATATTTTTGAGAATGGCAAAGAGAAATCAAGTTGTTCATCTGGCAAATGTAAAATAAATCGCCACAAACATTATAAAAATGAATAATTTAGCTTTTGTATTACGTAGGTTTATTAAATTAAAAGGTAGAATAAGTTATTTAGCAAAATATTACACATTTATACTCAATATTATATATACAGTACGTAAAATAACAGAGGGCGTTCCCTTAAACCCCAATCTTCCACATATAAATATTTAAAATAAATATACAAAAAAGAGCAAAAAAATTTAGGAAAATAAAAAAAAATTAAAAGTAGATAGATTAAATGCGATGTTGCCATTTTTCCACATTAATCGACAAGTGCACGTCTACAGTGTGCGTTGCTTTTAGGTTTTTTTTTTGCTATTTTAAATGAAAAAAAATAATATTTGTAGATTTTTTTTTCGTCGTCGTTGATTGTCGTTTATTTGTGGAGTTTTTTTTTTGTATGTATCGTATTGCTGGTTACTAGGAACGCCTTTCGTTAGTTAACATACTGTATACAATAAAGTATGTACCTAATCTTTTTTTTTTGTTTTCTTTTTTTTCGGTCAACCTGTGCAATAATAGTTTTTTTTATGTTATGACTGACTTAACAGTGCACCGACATCGTTTCATCCCGGATGGTGCTAAAATACATTGTATATTGTTCGATGTCGTACATGTGAACAAAGCGCCATCTATTACTGTTGGGTTAAACTGACGTATCGGAGGAGCAGCGGCGATGGCAATGAAATGGAAAACGGTTACCGCCGCGCCGCCTATGGTCACCTACCGAGAGGATTGCAAATGCGATGCCAACCTTAGAGAGAAAGGTGGAAAATCTCATTTCTTCAAACCGGAGCTCAGCAATGCTGCTTGCCGGCAGAAATGGGTATGGTATTTTTCTGGACGATTTTTTTCACAAAGAGCTCTATTGCTATAAAATATTTAAATTATTCTAAATTAGTAGGTCTAATATTATCAAACTTGCAGCGCTTCAAAGCCTTCAAAGGACATGTGGATGTACAGATATTTAAATTCACAGTCCATTATTTCCATTAACTGAATATTTTAAGAAAAAACAGTCCATGTGCAATGATAAAATATAATGATTTACTAAAAGAGGTGCATGAAAAGAGCCTCCTCGAGTGACGATACTTTAGTACGTCCGGCGCACCCTGGGCAGTCAGCCCCGCTACCAACCCTGCTGACTGGCTAATCTTTTCACCACAGCATGAGCTATTTTCGTATAGCTCGTGGTCACACGAGATAAGAATGATAAAATAAAATGATAGCGTGTGGCCAGGTTGACTACCGTATGATTAATTTATTTAATCTTAGGAAGGATCTGATTGAACACAAATAACATGAAAACAGTGTTAGGACGTCATATTAAAATTATGATCAAATAATAGCTACTAAATGAAATGGAGTTATTTATTCTGTAAATTATTTAACAAAATTTTCACAACTCAGTTTGTATTTTACAAACTAGATGGCGTCAGCGTTTCCTATATGACTACCTCTAGGAAGGAACGCCGAAACAAACTTTGGGTCAAGGTCTCTTTTAAAGTCCAGATATACACGGTGAAATTGTAAACAGTCGACAAAGCGAAATGGGAGATTGTACTCATCACTATGAACAACTTTTACTATGGGACCAAATCTGAAATCGCGAAAAAAAATCACATGTTCCCTATATTTATGTTCGCATAACTCGTCAAAATGTAGGGAACAGCAGACTTTTTTATTCGCGATTTCAGGTTTGTTCTCATAGTAAAAGTTGTTCATAGTGATGAGTACAATCTCCGATTTCGGTTTGTCGACTGTTTACAATTTCACCCTGAATAAGCAGTAGCAAAAAAAAATGTGTGAAGATAATGCAGGGCAACGCATAGACTGTTATTTTGAGGAAAGTTTAAAATCAGTTTGAGTGGACTTGTCCTAATAGATAGCACGGATGTGACAAAGTTTGTAGAGTTGTCATAATTAAAGCTTTACTAATAATATCACTATATTTTTGGTTTAGTCCCATCTCTTCCCTTATTACATTTCTTATGCTGGGCTTACATTAGCGGGCGAAGATTCGTGTCGCGTTGGCGCGCTAAAACATCGTGTGCGGGCATACGCGATGTTTTTGTCTACATTAGGCGGGCGAAGATTCATCGCACCAGATTGTGTTGTTCTCTGTTGTGCGGCCGAGACGTAAGCTGTAATTCAAAATGGAGGAAGTAGTGGCGTTGCATTATATGTCGGTAAATTATTAATTATTAGAATTGTACAAGTATCAGTTACAAAATAATATGAAAAAGACACGTAGGTGTAGCCACCCAAGCGAATATTGTCGCGACAAATCCCTTTCATGCGCGCCAGTTTACCGACAGTGCCCCGATAGTACATCGTCTTCTTCCGAATACTACGCGCTGCAACGATCTACCCGGCCACATTCATCGCATTAACACGAATATTCACCGTAGCCCGCTAATGTAGCCCCAGTATTGGAGATAGGAAATTTTTGTAGTTATAAACGTACAGGGAAGAGATGGGAAGGGGAAGAGATGGGACCAAACCATATATTGTAGTAATTACTTCAGGGACGAATTACATTTCAATACAGCCTTGACAGGGTATATAGAATTGTAGTAATTCAAGCTTTAATTCCTGTCATATGCATTGGCCATCGTATAGCTCAACCCTACCTTAAGGAGCTCAACAACCCGACGCACAACACTACTGCCAGCCAAAACCATGAATGTAGGCCACAAAACACCCAAACCGCCAGACAATAATGAAAATACTGCAAATATTAAACCTGTATAGTAAATAATAATCTATTAAAATTTGATTATGACTAATTTCACACTCCTAATTGCCATAGCGTGCATATAAAACAATACAAATCCTACTTGCATAACAGGTAACAAAATGTCTGATTTCAATCAATTACTTAACAATGTTTAAATTGTGTGAGTCACGCAATCTCATGAACTATGCAAGTGGGGTGTCTGCGGGGGTGCGACGTGTGAGTCCAAGTGAATTGAAGACGGCTTGGGTATTTCCGATTTGGGGAATTTACGAGTAGGTACTTACTGGCAGTATGATATGTGTAATTATTTGTTTGTGTGTGTACGTAGCAATTGTGGGCATACGGTGCTTACACCTTAGCGTAATAAAAATCAACACATAAAAGTTCGCAATCTAGCACTAAAACTGTCTGTTCCTAGTAGAAAATCCCGAGGGAGATCTAAAAATCAGGTGAATAGTAAATCAGATGTAGTGAACAAAGAAGCCGTTATTTCAGACCCGGATTCCCAAGATTTCAAAATAGAACCAAGTTAAACAGTGATCAAAGGCAGGCCTTTTCCTCAACCATGTGGCTTTTTTATATTCATCATCATCATCATCATTCAGCCGAAAGCTGTCCACTGCTGAACATAGTCCTCCCCCAAGCATCGCCACATCAACCGGTCCTGTGCTTCTCGCATCCAGCGGTTTCCCGCGACCTTCACCAGATCATCGGTCCACCTTGTGGGAGGCCTACCTACGCTACGTCTTCCGGTAAACCCCTCCTGGGTTTGCCATAATCGCCACGCTTGGCAGGCGGGTTGGCGATCGCAGTATAGTTGATAAAGTACTCAGAGAACGCTGCTGCCCATCCTCTAGACAATCCCTTAGTAGCCTTTTACGACATCCACGGGAAGAGATTACGTCCAGCACTACACGGGCAACGTTTTTTACATTACCAGTAGGCAAACAAGCGGACGATCTACTTTATGGTACGTGGTTACCGCCGCCTATATCGGGTGTAAAAAGACCCTTAACGATAACGAAAACCACGTATTTTACCCATCATTGGGATCATTTTTTTCGAACAAACCATACCTGGGAAATCATTGGTTTTGGAGATATTGAAGGTACACATTTTTTTTTTTAGTTTTTTCCAAAAACGATTTCCATGTCATAATACTAAACTTTCTTCCATACAAACATTATCAAAAATTTCAATTTTTCCTAACAAATTACGCATTTCAAGTTACAAAAACGCAATGAATATCAAACGCACAGGACCACCTTGGCTCGGCTGTGTGGCCGCTGCACGCATGCAAACGCGCGGCATCGCCACAACCATATTTTGCGCGCTACAAAAAAATGTTTTTTTTTCATGCCAAAAAATAAAAGTCGTTTCCTAGCAATTATTTTTAGTCAATGTAATTTAATTTGATGTACAGAGTGCGTAGATTTCGGCTATGTGATGGGTCTTTTTACACCCTGTATACACCTACAACCCCAAGGGAATTGTTGATGCGTTGCCAACTTCAGAGACAAAGTCAAAAAATATTTTGTGCATGTATCTGGGGGCCTACTTCCTAAGTCTGTCAACAAAGTTAGTCGCCCGTCCGAAAGTAGCCTGAAACTTAGGAGTGAACAAAACAAGTGATAAGTTCAACTTTTCGGACGGGCAAAAACACATCGGTAGTAGGGACAGCTGTCAAATCGTGTTGTCATTCATTTTTAGTTCGAACCCCGAAATAATCGTATGTCCGTAGGTGATAGGGAGTAGGAAACGCTCGTAACTAAGGCCGAAACCACAGACTTCGTGCGTAGGGAGAAGATCCCCCTGCACCGGTACCTAAACCACGGTAATGCATTACCGTGCCCAAACCCTTCAAATTAGACCACCAATACTGTGTTTAGTGCTTGACGGTAGAAATACGTATAGTGGCAATACTTCTCCGGACGAAATCATTCACAAGGAGCTTTACTACTACTTAAGATTTACTTTTTCTGCCTAGCTCTTCCCAACAAAGTTGGGGTCAACTTTCAAGATGCTAAATACCAGTACTTTACACGGAGCAACTGCCATAAAACCTCCGCAACCCAGTTACTATTTAGTGCTGATATCCTAAGGTTAGACTGGTTGTCAGAGTACTACTAAAGATTAACAGTAAAAAAAGACAGAACGAGAGTTTAGTAATATAACAAGAAACCCCTATAAACACAGCAAAAATGCTCTCTATAAAATGTCCATTTGATATATACGCTTCGAATCTAAGTGCTGGGACGCAATTTTAGTGTCTGTCGTATTGGAAACCGGACGAGGAGAATTGAAGATAAGTGCAAAGAAAATTTTATGCAGCAATGAAGGTCTGCATTGTATTAATAATAATTCATCTAACATAAACCTTATTCCGATATGCTTTGTACATCATAACAATAGAAAAAAACAGAAAGAGTTTAAAACAAGGGACAACATATAGCAATAGAAACAGAAGAATAAAAACATTTATTTACATAAAAACATAGTTGCACAGACAAGGAGCCTATTATATTACGAGAAACGTTAGTCAATCGCAACTAAATAAAAGCCAAACCGTTCATTCAGCCAGCCCGTTTTCAATTGCAAAAACTGTCAAATAGTTTAAGGTTTAAGAACCTTAGGGCGCTTTCAATTTAGACGTTTCGTGTCGGACCGCTGCCGCACGTTTACCGTGCCGCTGGTTATAACCCGCTGCCGGGCCGCTGCAGTACGGTAGCCGTCCGACAGCAAACGCCTAAATTGAAAGCCTATCTGACTGCCGTGCGTTTGTATGCTAGTGATGTGACATCAGTCAAGCCATGGACTCTGACGAAGAAACATTACTGTTAGTGCTCTTGTTGAAAATTATAAAACAGAAACAAAAACAAAAACGACGCCCCCGTAAAAGAGCAGCACCAATGTTTTCATTAACATGTAATTCTGGTGATTTCCATAATCTATATCCTAGGTTAAAACAAGATCCAAGCAAATTTTTTAACTATCTAAGAATGTTACAGAATGTTTCTACGAATTACTTGAATTAGTTAAAAGTAAAATTCAGCGGCAAGAAACTGTTTTCAAACATACTATATCAGCTGAAGAAAGACTGCTGATAACATTGAGGTGAGTAAAGTAAACAACATATTTGTGATATTATTTATTTCTTCAATTATTTTCATTGGTTATTTTTTTTACAAACTTTTAGTAAAAAGGATAATATTAAGAGGGCTATCACATTTTATCACCTCTCTCGAAGAGAACATATTTTTAAGAATGTAAAATGAAAAGATGCACTTTTGAAAAATGTAATCAATGGGCTCAGAAAATAATTATGAATTTAATAAGTAATTTAAAAATACATTTTTATTGTGTTCCATAATAAACACAGCTTGCTTGTGTTTGAGAGAGGTGATAAAAGCAAACAAGTAATGAAAATTTTATGAAATTAGCTCTGTCGTCTATTCACCGCACTATTCAACAGCAAAATGAACACGTGGTGTTTTCGACGTTGCCGTCCTGTTGTCGAGCGTTCGCGGTGCCGGCGCCGCGCTGTTGCCGCACCGCGCGCTTTGTATGACAAAAAACGATCGTCCGTGCGCAGTGCGACTAACGTGCCGCTGCCGCACCGCAGCAGGACGACAGCAAACCGCTAAATTGAAAGAGCCCTTATTTCTCAAAAAGCATGATATTCACTTACATGAGAAAAACTTATATGTAATTAAGGGCTGATTTTTCAATCGTCAGATAACTTTTATCTGGGGAATAAGTTTGAAGTTTTGACAGCTTTTGTATAGAAAATCTATCAAACCGTCATATTTATTCGTTGGATAAAATTTATCTGACGATTGAAAAATCGGCCCTAAGTTAAATTACATAAGGTGACGCAGCGGCTACACAACAAGAATAGGTTAGATAGGTACAGTACCCAATTTACAGTTTTGATTCCTTTAAAATATGATAGTTTGACAACAAAACCGAAAATGTTGACAGTATTCGAAAACGAAAAGTGACTTAGGGAGAAGCCACACGATGCGGTGCGGCTCCAACACGGCGCCAGAGCGGTGCCGCTGCGGCGCAATACATACAATTTTCCATGGTATACCACACGGTGCGGTGCGGCGCCGCACGCTCGCAGGACCAAAACGAGGGGGGGGGTGCATGCAGCGCAGACCGCAGATGTGTTGACGGAGAGCAGTTTCATATCACACAACGATGACTCTGCTATGATGTAATAGTACTCCTCAAATCACATCGATTTGAAGTGAAATACTACTTCATAATATAATTTTATCCCGCGTCGTATAAAATATAAAATCTCCTCACCGCACCCTGGGAATAGACGCGCGTTGTAAGATTCAACAAAACCCAGCACGCTTAGTGGTAAGATCTTTATGGCCCTGCTAGCTACCACCCTCACATTAAAGCCAAGCAGTTTACTGTGTTCCGTCGTCTGTGTGTAAAAACTACCCAAGTGCGAGTCGGACTCGCGCACAAAGGGCTCCGTACCAACATCTATAAAAACGGCAAAAAATCACATCTGTTGTATTTGAATCCCCTTAAATATTTATTTTATTCTGTTTTTTTACTATTTGTTGATAATAGCGGCAACAAAAATACATCATCTGTGAAAATTTCAACTGTCTAACTATCACGGTTCATGAGATACAGTCTGGTGACAGATGGATGGACGGACAGCTGAGTCTTAGTAATAGGGTCCCGTTTTACCCTTTGGGTACGGAACCCTAAAAACGAGGGGTATATGTAGTTTTGCCAGATCTGTCTTCTCAAATATTGGGGCTAATAATTATGAAGAATAAGCGGAATTGGGACGTAGAAATCGCGCGTCGGATAGTCTCCCTTCATCCACCGCCTGCTCGCCTCGTGCACTCCTACCTTCGCTTACAGATTCTTTTTAAATCACTTACCGCGCCAATGTTACCCACCCGTCCCGCTCAGAGTGCTGAAAATCGGGACGTCTGGCATCGCTGAGTATAGAAGAGTTATAGAACAACAAGTGATTGTGATACCCTTCGCCCTGGGCAGGCAAAAGGTTATGTCGGACACTTACCGGCTAAAAACCCACGGTGTTCCTTCTCCTGGCCTTCGGCTGGGGTCGCGGGATTCGCAACTGCATGTACCGCAACCGCGGCAGGTCTTGGTCCGCTAGCCCCTGACGGACCTCTTCTTCTGTGGGGCCTCGCCCCACGAGAGAGTTGCGTGCGGAACACGGCGCGCCACGTTCTCGGGCCTGTTTCTGTAGGCCACGCACTAGGGTGGCCAGAGATCGTCTCGCGCCCACCGGCTCCCGGTTCGTCTGGTGTGGGAAGAGAGAGTGGCAGCCGCCTCTTTCTCCGTCTCCACTCCCTCCTTCGTCGCCATCACCTCCTCGCGTAAAGAGGCGACGCAGCGACAGCTTCCCACGCACTCTCGCTCCCTACCATAGACAGAACCACGGCCGGGAGCGAGAGGTCACCAACGACTGCCGCGACCAGTTCGCGGCACTGCGTCGCCCACGCAGTGCACGCCTGCAGCGTGTGCAGCGCCGTGTCCTCAGGGCAGTCGACGCAGTGGTGACATCTGGAGTATGCTCCCGTCCTGTGCGACATAGGTTCTTCCTGAAAATAGGATATTTTCCCTGTTTTAAGTTATTCTAAAAACTGAGTATTTCCTGAAAAAGTAATCTTGTTACAAGAGAAAATTAGGTACAGTAAATGAGTTGGAAATATAAAGAAAACCTTCTTCCATATCCTGCCAATTATAATGTCACAGGTAGATGCATAATTCAGTAAGGAAAATTATGTCTCACTGTCAATCAGGGTTGAATTATTAAGCGCCATGGCATTACTAAACTCATAAAATATTTCGTTGATTGGTGAAACTTGTATTGTTGTTGTCGGAAATGTTGGGGTAGAAATAGGCCTAATTTACTGAAACAAAATTCGATAAATGTTAGTTATACAGATTAAGCTAAGTTGTGCTAAGCTAGTACAAATGAAGATTCAGGTATAAACATAGGGTGACTGGTAATTAGTGACCGTTACTTTAACACATGATTGTACTCATGATAACAAACAACTTTCCCAAAGCAACATTATTTATAAAACAAAAAAAAAATATTTCCATATTACGAGCCGCATCCATTCCGTAACGATTTACTAATAAATTTTAAATGAAAAAAAAAATAAAAAATAATGTTTCTTTGGGAAAGTTGTTCGTCATCATGAGTACAATCATGTGTTAAAGGATCGGTCACTAATTACCAGTCACCCTATAGATTCGAAGCGTGTGCAGCACCGCTAATCCACATCAGCAATCTATGCTAATATTAAAAATACGAAAGTAACTCTGTCTGTCTGTCTGTTACGCTTTCACGCCTAAACCGCTGAACCGATTTTGATGAAACATGGCACAGAGATATTCTGGAACCCGAAGAAGGACATAGACTACTTTTATTCCGAAAACCGCGTAATATCTACGCAATAAACCACATCCACGCGGACGAAGCTGCGGGCGACCTCTAATAATATACAAGGTTAGTCGGAAAGGGGGTACTAATCCGAAAGGGTGTTAAAGTTCCCAAAAAATGAATAACTTTTGTTCTACCACTTTCCCCAAAAGTCAATAAATAGTATTAGAGAAATATCTGTTCAAAAATTACATTAAAAGTACGCTGAAATCTATCTATCCTCAGCTATGATCAGCTGTGTTTACATTTTAGGTCATATTTGGGGTCATGAATTAGAAGCACGATTTTCTGAATTTGTAACTAAAGCAAGGATGAAGAATTTTTGAAAAAACTGATATAAAATTATTTTATAGAATTTTGAAATTTTGACACTTGCTTTAAAACCGTCATCAGTGATACTGTAAGTGGTCTGCGGTTTTTTTTTAGTAAATCTCCAAGTTTCACCTTAATTTATGTCGCGTTAAGTTCCCTAAAAAAGTGTGAAATGCCTGAGATGTGCTATGCAGGGGTTGTCTAATACACGGAAACTGACCGAGAGGACCGTCTCAAGCCTCAAGGTGTCTATTCCCGTCAACTGTTATGGGTAGAAAACTACAGAAACAAAATAGAAATATAAGAAAAAAAATGTGGTGTAAAAATATGTCAATCGATTCTCCTAGTGATTCTGAACAAACTAGTTTGAGGTTTAGTATATACTAAAACTAAGCTTTTATATGTACCTATTTAAAATTACCTCCGTCCGTGTGTCACTGCATTGAAAACAACTGAAAATCAGCGCTGGGTGTTTGACGCCCAGCATATGCTGAGTTGGTGACCCCTTCGGCATGGACATGTTTGACAGAACTTAAAATGTGTATGTCAAATTCTTTTTATGTTTTATTGTTTAGCTGTCATTGTGTCATTGGCTGAATAAAATTAATATTCTTTCTTCCATTCTCACTGTAACTAATTGATATTTTATTCAAATATAAAAATGAATACTACGCATTGGTGAGGCTAATAAATCATAGAAACTATGGAGGTACCCCAAAGCAGCACACCACTAAACTTGTGACCTCAAATAGCTCCAAATCATCTCCATTTCACGCCTCATGGTTGAGGTAAGTAAGAGATAAGGTTTAAGTAAGAAGGTTTACTAGCAGCACAATGTACCTACTTACTACATACAGTGGGTTAACGCTCAACGCCCATACATTTGACAGGTCCTATGAAATGTCAAAATTATGTAGGGGCAGAGGTTATGTCCCAAGTATGCAGTATGGCTACTCGGGACATAACCTCCGCCCCTTCACCCCGCAACACCCCGCACGATTGCTCTGCGACAATGTTCTACGTTGACCGACTGTAAGGAGGAAGATATAGGTAGACGGTGCTAGCAGCATGGTATAATAATACCAAGTATTCTCTGCCCATGATAGCCTAGGTCTACGTCACAAATGTCGCGATCAGTGCTGCCATTTTTAAACATCTTCAATACAATTAAGGAGATTTTTAATTCATGGTGAATATAAAATAAATTGCTAGAGTCTGGCAAAAGAAAGTAGAGACTGAAAAAGCACGGCAAATTTTAAAAACATCAGCATAGCAACCCCAGAATTAGTATGGAATACCAGGGGGCTTACCATGACCTCTTAAGAAAACGTTCAAATGCCAGCCAGTCAACTTTCGTTCAAAAGCAGGCCTGCTTCTGAATCGCTAAAAATCGTACCACGACAGCACTAAAGGTGAACGACTATTGAAACAAGTTGAACGGTATTACCTTGCTCATGGTACGAAAAGTCTATACAAAAAAAAGGTGAACGGATTTCGTAAACGTCAACGTAGCAGGCCTGCCGCAGGCCTGCTGTAATGATGTCATAGTACAAAAAAGCAGGGCAATTCAACTTCCAGGCAACTTCTGGCCTGCTTTAAGAGGTCATAGTAAGCCCCCAGAAATAACCTAATTTGATACTTTAAAATTATATGTTTTTTGTTGAAAATTCGTTTGCCAGACTCTAAGTAGCTTAATTATTTGCTATTTCATGTTATTTATCTATTTAGTAAAAAAAAAGAAACTTTTTAAAATGACTTATTCAAAATAGCTTCTTCACAGAATTAAGTAAGTGAAAAATTGCATTTTGCTCAGGTAATTTACTTATTTACGCATAGTGTAACCTTCACCCGTTTTATAGGCTGTAAATTATAGTCACCTAGTATGACGGTGTCTGAATAAAAAAACGTGTGTCCAATAATTTACGTTTAATACAAAATAAAAATAATCGACTATGCGGAGGTACACAAATTTGTAAGGTCGGTCGTGGGTTTACGGACGTCTGTTGTCACACCTAAGGGTCTACTCCCTAAGCACGAAGTTCATGGTTTCGGCCTTAGTTACGAGCGTTTCCTACTCCCTATCACCTACGGACATACGATTATTTCGGTGCCTGAACTAAGAATGAATGGCAACACGATTTGACAGTTGTCTCTACTACCGATGTGTTTTTGCCCGTCCGAAAAGTTGAACTTGACACTTGTTTTGTTCACTCCTACGTTTCGGGCTACTTTCGGACGGGCGACTAAGTTCGTTGACGGACTTAGGGAGTAGACCCCCAGATCTTAAGCGCAGACAGGGTCTAAGATGGAGCACACGAATCCAAGTAACAGAGATATAGAGGGATTCCCCTATACCCCTCTGGCTTTCACATACACACGACGGAATACAGTAAACTGCTGACTTTAATGTGAGGGTGGTAGCTAGCCAGGCGGACTGTATAGATCCTACCACCAAGCGTGCTTTGTTTTGTTGAATGTTACAACACGCGTCTATTCCCAGATTGTGGTGAGGAAGTTTTATATTCCAGTCCGTCCCCACACGTGATAAACATATATCTATCTGTCAGACTGCCTCGTTAGTCTAATGGTCGTAATAGGAGATTTACATGGGTCGATTTTTGCGGCATGGCTAGGCCGCACGGTGAAAATCGACCGTCTAAATGACAATTCGACTAGGCTGCAAGTGACCAAAATCGCAAACACCAAAGTTGGGTGCCTTATGCGGCGGGTGACTAAAATCGACCGTGTAAATGGTCAATTGCAGGCAAACGCCTGCCGCATGAGGTATGTTTTGCGCTGTGTTGTTCTGCTAGAAATGAACAAATCGCATGCGATTTTTGTCGACCGGTGTAAATCGGTGGCGATTCGATTTTTACAAGCGATGCGACTGGTAACTTGCCGCACGCCTAACATTGATCCGTGTATATCCCCCATAAGCGCGACTGAAGGGAGGGCTTTTTGTGGGATGTCTATAATATTGTAAAACTAACGTTCAAAAAGAACTAAGTAATTCTAGTCTATTTTGAATAAATGAGGTTTGAGTTTGAGTTTAAAACTGCTGAGCGTGAGGTCCTGGATTCGATCCCCAGGTCGGGCAAAGTGTTATTGGGTTTTTTCATGTCAAATTTCTCTGCAGCAGCCCGGAGTCTGGATTTGTGCCCGGTTGGTGGCAATAGTCTCGCACCCTTACATGGGACTTGAACGTAACGGCGAATGTGTTCCGTCGTGTGTATGTGAGAGCCAGAGGGGTATAGGGGAATCTCTCTTTATCTCTGTTATTTGGATTCGTCCACCATCATCGTCACCATCTTAGACCCTTTCTGCGCTTAAGATCAGGGGGCTTACTCCCTATGTCCGTCAACGAAGTTAGTCGCTCGTCCGAAAGTAGCCCGAAACGTAGGAGTGAACAAAACAAGTGTCAAGTTCAACTTTTCGAACGGGTAAAAACACATCGGTAGTAGGGACAACTGTCAAATCGTGTTGTCATTCAAAAAACCGCATCAAAATCCGTTGCGTAGTTTTAAAGATCTAAGCATACATAGGGACAGACAGCAGGAAGCGACTGTGTTTTACGAGTATAATAAGTAGTGATAATAACATGAGAAAGTCTTAGAAATAAATAAGGGTTTATCTTTACAAATTACTTATGCGATTTCTAGAATGTATACAGATGGAAGTGTCAGAATTTTATATTACACAGTATAAAATATTATTAATGTATACTATTTATATATATTTTTTTTTAATATTATTAATTTTAATTTATCTCCACAAATTACATTAAACAAAGTAGACAATTGAAGTTGACTTTTTTACTTTTTTTTACTGGATACTATTAATAATATTATAATATACTATTAATAATTCAATATACAATTACAGCTGTCAGTTACTTTGAGGCCAAACATAACTCTTACGCACCGTTTCTGAATTTTAAAGGCAACATCTTTGTAAGTAGAATTGTCCCAGAAAAAATACCGTATCTTAATACTGATGCAACGATACCATGATAGGCAGTAAGTAGTGCCTCTGTGTTTACTATTGGAGCGAGTTTATAAAGGGCATAGGATGAACTACTGACTCTTCTACTTAGGGTTTCAACGTGAGCCTTCCAATCTTCTTCTTCTATCTTGTCGGCACGAACTATACGAGAATAGCTCATACCGTGGTGAAAAGATCAGCCAGTCAGCAAGGATGGCAGCGGGGCTGATTGCCCAGGGTGCGCCGGACGTACTTAAGTATCGTCACTCGTGGAGGCTCTTTTCACGGATCCCAGCCTTCCAATGTAGCTGCCTGTCAATCGTTAAACCAAGAAATTTAGCATTTTTCTCTTCAAAGATTTTTGTTGTTTTAATATTGTACGTCCATTTTTAAAGAGGGTGGTTGTCTGTGACTGAAGTGCATTATTTGAGTTATTATTGTTGTCGAGCCATGTAATAATTGAAGATAATGTACTATTTACCTCAACTTCATAAGACTTAAGTTTATCACAACATCTTAAGGGCTCTTACACACTATGTTTTTTTCAGGCGCTGTCGACGCGCGTCGCACGCAACTATAACGCGCTGCAAACGCGATGTTATCGCAACCAATTTACCTATTCACACGTTCATAAAATTGTAGTATGCAGACGACGACTTTTTCGCGAGTTGTCGACGCGCTCGTAGCGCGGAGTTACATCGATACAGATGCGCTGGCACACCGCGTCTCTTTAGCTGCAAACACATACGTACAGCGCGTTTTAATCGGTTAGTTGCCGACACGTGCGTCTGTAGCGCCATACACGCTCCTTCGCGCGCGTGCTACACGCGTTTTACTTTGCAAGGAGAATTGTTCACGCGCGTCTGTAGCGCGTTTCTCGTGAGTTTGCAGCGATGCAATCGCAAGTAATCTGCCTATTTCAAGTTTAGCAGCGCCGACAACGCGCGATAGCGAAACGCGCGTCGACGGCGCCTGAAAAATACGTGGTGTGTAAGAGCTCTAATTGTGTGTGTGTGTCTTGAAAACTAAACTCTATTGCGTAATAACGTTAGACAAAAGTGGCCCACTAAGGCACGAATATCTTTTCTGGTTAAGAATCTTTATTCCTCATAAGAATTACAAAAAGCATTCACTTACATGAGAAACAAATAATATCAAAATAAGTAAACTCACTAATGAGCGTAGGTACAGAACATCAAAGTATTATTCATAAACAACAATGAAATAGATAGTTAATCTACATAATATTGTATATTAAACTGTTGTTCTAGTGGCAGAAGGAACAAAACATTGCAAAACAAAATTAAAATTATAAGTACACACATGTCATTATGTAGTTAATAATAAGTACAACAGAATTAGTGGACATTTGACAAGAAGCGCCATGTTGGTACTTTTGAACCATTTCTGTTATCGGTAGCGGGTAGCACTGGGCAATGTTGACAAAAGAAGGTAGTCGTCAATATGGATCAACGCACCCGAGGTTATAAGGGCGGTGGTCATTCGACGAAGCAAGAGCATTCTGAGTAGATTACAGACTAGATAGGGATACAAGCAGACGGCGCACTCTCGAACAAAAAAATGGACATTTTGCTTATCTGTGGACCTCACATAATTATCCACTCGCAAATTTTTTACCTTTTAATTGTGGGCGTGTCAGTCGTCATTCGTCAAACTAACACGAACACAAGTCTTTTAAGCTAAATTTCGTGTATTTTAGATTCGAATACTGGTCTTTTGAGCTCTATATTTTTGCTGTACGTAGCTCCTTACTAATTTACTGGTTCTTGTTGTATTTTAGAAACAGGAATATTATAATAAAAAAGAAAAGACAATGCATTTTGTTACTGTAAAATATATTTATTATTTTAATTTTACAACTTACTAAACCAAGCCGCGTAGGATAAAGTGGCTGGTACTGTTATACTGTATACTCCAGTGCAGTTATTTACCTAAAACAAAGTTAATCACTGTTATTAAATTATGAATACCTGTAAAGATAGACGAGTGGAAAGAAGTGTAAATACCAGTTAAAAAAATACATAATATTATTTAAACAACCATGACTTATATTATATGTTACGGTTGTTAGATGATTTATTTGTATTGCTATTGGACACCTAATGCAAATATTTACATGAACTTGCCAGGAAAAGTAATGCTGTTAAGCATTGAATGTTGAAAGTTTTATAATAATATCATCATTGCAACTGATCAAAACTATTGGTTCTCGTGACTCGACCTATTGGTTTTAGTCTGCAGTAATTAAATACATACATACCTTCATCTATTTGATTTTTTTCAGGAACCAAGTGTTGATCATTTAATTTATGAAGCAATCTCACATTATTGTGACTGCAGTCCTTTGTATACATCCACTATGTTACTCCATTTGGAAATTTGATTATTATGTTTTATATTCTTTGTGAGGAAATTATTTCTAATTCCTTTTATCCGGTAAGGTGGGGCGTAGGTTATTTTAATGAATCACCATTCATTACAATGACATCATCTGGAAGAGGAAAAAAGATTAATAATCAATTATGTTTATTCCATTATGTACAGTATTTTACATAATCATGTTCCTGCACATGCTTCTTATTCACACATAATTGCATCTTGAACTTTATTTAAATATAAGTTCAATTATTAAGACATTTTAACAATTTTAACAAATAATGATTGTTTGTAGTTTATTATTCACTCTTACACACATTAGTAGGTAGCACTCACCGCCAATTATTTCACTAGCATCAGTTTAGTCACTCCGTCTTCCAGCAGACTTTTCATTGATGATTGAAAGACCGAGCTTTGATCACCGAGCTATTGGTAGTCCTTCCTGCATTGGAAACTTTTGAGTTCTGCATTGAAAATTAAGTTCTTGCAGTTATTGAAAAGTCAAGCCCTGTGAATGTTCCAACTTGATGCACTTTAAGCACAAGAGTCCTATGTTTCAAAAAACATGACGGTCTTTCCACTTCTCTGACAACCCACAGCACATCACTTATTGCACATAATTGCAGCTTTTCAAAGTTTATACAGTAAGAATATTTAGAGGATACGCTAAAATACGTAAATATATAAATTTTATTGATATTTTGATAATGTTAGTTTGACAGATCAGTCCATAGACTTCATAATAGAATAGAGATAAAAATGACGTCATAGCATCAAGATGGCGTCAGAGGGCGTCAAAGGGGCGAAGTATGAGTCAGAGGGGATGAGGTAGTTGTCAGAGTCAATATGTGAGCCATAGAGACGAAGGTCGAAAAATTTTCTTCGCAGTGAACCCCCCATGATTATGTTGAAATAGGAGCCTTTTTTGGCCTCTTGCAGGTAGTTTAAATTTTTACCCTTTTTTTGTATACTGCTTTTGTTTCTGTAACGGGTGGGATACTCAACTTCAAAAACCAAAACAGCAACAATCAAAATATCAACACCATATAATCAACAGTTTAATTGTTCAATGAATCAGAATAACATTAGCTTAAAACATAAACGGTTCAAAATGTCAACACTTCAGATGAGCAACGAATGTGAATATCACTGATTTATGAAGTAAATTGTTCACTTAATCAACACTTTAGAAAATCGATGTTTAACAAAATATCGTGAAATATTCAGTCATAACTTATTATTCGTCGATTATAACTTGATCTGATCTTTCAAAATTGTGTTTTGCCACCGATTCAGAATAAAGGATTCACAATACTCGTAGAAAACCAGACATTTCAGTATGTTATGTTTAACAATGTCTGCGACGAATATTATTGTGACTGAATATTTCACGATATTTAGTTAAACATGGATTTTCTAAAGTGTTGATTAAGGGCCGATTTTTCAATCCTCAGATAAACAGACAAATATCATTTATTCAACAGATAGCAAAAAAAATATTTTTTCAATTGTCAGATAGGCTTTATTTGACGAATAATTTGACTTCCTACCTGAGGAATAACTTTATCTTTCCCTTTGACGGCCAGATAACCGCTTATTCATTAGATAGTTTTATTCGATGACTGATGATGTAAACAAAAAATATAATTTTACTAGACCATTCTTGGGTTTGCGTTTTCATCAAAGTAAAATGGATGTATAATATTTGATAGCACTGATGATCTGGCAATAATTGAGGAAGAAGCTCTGATACCTAAATGAATTCATAAATCCAGGAAGGAAAGTAAGAAATATCGCATCCAGGCTCAATCATTTTCCTTCCTCAATCAATTTCTCCAGCCACCCTAGTGTGTGGCCTGCGGGTGGCGGGTTATTGGACCTAACGCTCGACCAGTAACAGGCCCGAGGAGGTGGCGCGCAGTGTTCCGTGCGCGCTTCTCAGGAGGACGTGAGACGAAGCTCCACAGAAAGAGAGGTGACGGACCGAGGGCTGCCGGGGTTGCGGTGCATGCAGCTGCGAATCCCACGATCCCGGCCATAGGTCAGGAAAAGGCATACCGTGGGTTTTTAGCTGGTAAGAGTCCGGCATACATAACCCTCTGCCTTCCCCAGGCGGAGGGAATCAATGAGGATAAAGGCATGATAAAAAGAAAAACATGCCCAGTCATTTTACAGTGTGGGATTCAAAAGAATTCCATCGTCGATTCAGACTTTTAGAGTCCGTGCAATATTTACTTCTAGATAATGGTAGAGGATAAAATCAAGCATCAAACACAAAGGTAAGTTTTCAATCGTTTATTATACAAAAAATAACTGCGATATAGGTTCATGGGTACATAACAGAGCTGTAGTAATTGATAGTGTAAATCTTCCTAGCGAACTATGTTGGGATCGTCTGCCAGTGTGACAGGATGCAGTCGAATACCAGTATTTTACATGAAGTGACTGCCTATCTGACCTCCATCACCCAGTTAGTAGATAACACGATAGCTCTTGGTAGAACTGGTAGTCAGACTTTCGGGCTTCGGTTCTGTACATTTCTTGTCTGCATGGAGGACTTTTTTTTGTTCCTTTTTCAATTCCCTCGTACTTAAGTTTTAATGTATTCCATGAAAGGACACTGGTTGCGATTCCACCTGAATTAAATGAGCTCTCAGTTTTCCTCCATGCAGATTCTTTGTCTTTACTCATCACCGCATCGGTCGGTCTTCTTATTTCTTCGGTTTTCTTATAACGTGTTTGTATTTATCCATTAAACTTACGAGGAATTGAATTACAGCTCTATTAAAATTCGCTGAACGCTCTCTTTTTTGATTCCATTGTAATAAACATATAAATATTAATATTGATTTACAATCAAAATATATAACATGACATGACTGGAAGATAGTCTGACAGTGTCATTTTTGCCATACAGGTAATTAATGTATCTAGACTCTGTGCATGTAATTAAAATAGTCTGTCCTGCTCTAACGTTCGTTTATGCCATATATTTATTTCACCTCCCTGAAGTTAGCGTTGCTAAAGTCAATGAAATCGGTCAGATAGTAATTCGTGAGATAAATGGCAATTGAAAAATTGACAAACAATTATCAGGCAGATAAACAGCCAAATAACTTTATTCGTCAGGTAGCTATCAGGCATTTTATCTGAGGATCGAAAAATCGGCCCTTAGTGAACAATTTACGTTATAAATCAGTGACATTCAGATTCATTGCTCATCTGAAGTGTTGACATTTTGAACCATTTATATTTTAAGCTAATGTTATTCTGATTCATTGAAAAATTAGACTGTTGATTACAAGGTGTTGATATTTTGATTGTTGATGTTTTGGTTTTTGAAGTTGAGTATCCCACCCTTTAAGTGCCTGTGTGAGTCCAGATTAAATAATTTCCTTTCTTTCTTTCTTTCCTAGCCTTTTCCCAACTATTATATGTTGGGGTTAGGTTCCAGTCTAACCAGATGTGGCTGAATACCACTATTTCACACGGAGCGACCGCCATCAGACATCCACAACCCAGCTACTAGGCAATGCCGATATCCTAAGGATAGACCGGTTTTCAGACTTTCCAGCTTCAGGCTACCACGAATGTTAAAAGCACTCGTATGACAACCGAGATCGACGCGGCGACGAATTATCGTACTCTCCGATGCAGGGAGGCATAGTAGACATATAAGCTAAAGCAGTACTTCAACTACCTACAATCGTCCGATTTGACACACTCACACAGACACGCACTGCAACAAGACAAATAGGGTATTTTCGGGATACAGTTCCATACAAAAACAAAAAACTACTCAGTATACAGAGCGTGTCTGTGTGAGTGTTTCAATTCATGAGATTATAGTAAGTTGAGGTACTGCTTTAACTTATATGTCTACTGTGACGGAGGGGTCTCGATGTGTTAGAAACGGTCACCCATCCATGGATTGACCGTAGAAAGTGCAGCAAGTTGTATGAGCCGCGCGGTTGTGGAATCACCTAATATTCGTAATTATAGACCAAGAATCTCCCTCAAACGCATTTCCAAGCGTTACTTCGACACTGCCCCCCCACCATCCGAACCCCCTAGTCGCCGTAGCGACCGACTACAGTCCCTCTCTCATAAGTAAAGTTCGCCGTCCCAGGCACACACTTTTAGAACCCGATGACGAAATAACCCTCCTCCAGGAGGCGAGTAAATCGACCAGCACAATACACAACGTCCGCCGCCGTCCGGCATACCGTCCTCGCCGACGAGGCCCGTCGCGACGTCCCACCGCCGCCGGTCACGATCCACCGAGCTCTCCCGTCATAGAGCCGGTCGTCTCTTCAGACTCCGCAGTCACACCGATAATTCAGCCCTCATCAAGCTGTCTCCCCCCCCTATGTCCACGCCAGCAACGCCCTAAGCCGAGGTCCGAGTCCCACTAGAGGTCGCCCTTAGTGCTGTTGTTGCAGGTAGTCACGATGTTAGTGTAGTACAAGTAGTTAGCTTAGGTTAAGTATTTTACTCCCCCCCCCCCCCCATTGGCTGGAGACCCTTCAGGTGTCGCCAATAAACTGCCCGGTTACGTAGAAATGGTCCCCTAGGAACACCTACAGCAGTCCAAAAATAAAACAAGAATCCTTCGTGCATCGAAGCCCTTAGTCGAACGTCCGCGCAGGCCTTTATGAAGCTACTGAAGCTAGCGTTAATATCAGTTAAAGACATGAATTTAATGCGATTACTGCATGTTGCGTCAAGAATCCCTTGTACAATGACCAACAAAAAGAAACGTAGTACATTGTAAAAGAAATTGTCTCTGAACTCCGTCTTTACTAAACACGAAATATAGTCATTGTTCTAGTCGCAAATATATTTAATTAGTCCAGGTAACAATGAAAGCGTAAGTTAAGTAGGACGACACAATATCTTAGGGACTACTGGTAACTACTTATGTCTGTTACATCGCGTGCTATGCGCTTATTTTATGTGTTGAGTCGGTCGATACGCCGCAGTGCTGTGTAAAGCGCCGACCTAAACGCACGGGCAGAGTTTAACTTCGGTTTAGTTTAACGAGAGTTCGTGCCAACCGCTGTTGCGTTCGAAATTTCGGGTGAGTTCCTTTTTTGAATTTTTAAATATGTTTTTTCTTTTGTTTTTATTGTGAAAATACGGAAAATTGGTTTTGTTTTTGGCCTGAAAATTGTTTAATAGGCTTTCATGTGCTAGAAAAATTATAGAAATGCGATTAGAACTGTGTGTCTAATTAAATATATATTCGTGACTAATAAACAAACAAAACGTTTGTAAATGCAGAAAATTTTAGTATGTATAATGCTATATTTTTCAACACCAAATAAAATACCTTTTTTTTCTAGTCAACTTTATTTAAATACTTTGGAATAGTTTTTTGAAAACAATGTTGGTAGGCTATAAATTTAGTAAGCAATTTACGTGTTTCGCCCTTTTACATTAACGGAGACTAAGCTTTCTTGGGAATTATTTTTATATCATACTAAAAAGGCAATTCTGTCGTGCTGGAAATAAGATTTCAGCTTCAGAATAATTACATTTCAGCTTATATTCAATGGAACCAAATGAAAATCTTTTCAGCGATTTTGAAATCGTTTCTTTTTTCTTTTGTTCGTGATCTTATTTTTAGATTCTCTTAGAAAATGTGTCTTGTTTTTATTTGAAATTAAAACAGTTTGTAAAGGTTCCTGCATTACGTACGTGCGTCTACATAATTTAAGCAAATGTGCATTAGCTAATGCATATGGTAAAACTATTTTTTTTTGCATGAATTGAAAAGTCAATTGAAAAATTGAGTTTTACTATTTTAAATGACGTACTCATTGATTGCATTTTACACTATTGTTAAAAGTTTAACGTCCATCTACATATACGTGTTTATGAACAAAAAAATACGTTGAAGTACTTATAAACAATATTGGTATTTATATTAGAACAAATATTACCGTAAGCCTCAATTTTTACGAAGCTAACTCAATGATTTTATAGGGTGACTGGTAATTAGTGACCGATACTTTAACACATGATTGTACTCATGATAACAAACAACTTTCCCAAAAAAACTTTATTTAAAAACAAAAAAAAAAACATATTACGAGCCGCGTTCATTCCGTAACGGTTTATTAATAAATAAATTTTAAATGAAAAAAATAAAATTAAAATAAAGTTTCTTTGGGAAAGTTGTTTGTTATCATGAGTACAATCATGTGTTAAAGTATCGGTCACTAATTACCAGTCATCCTATACAAGGTTAGTCGGAAAGGGGGTACTAATCCGCAGGCCACTTAAAGTATCACTAATGACTGTCTTAAAGCAAGTGTTAAAATTTCAAAATTCGGTATTTTTTTTTTCAATGCAAAATTATTTTCATTTTAGTTTTTTCAAAAGTTCTTCATCCCTGCTTTAGTTACAAATTCAGAAAATGGTGCTTCTAATTCATGACCCCAAATATGACCTAGAATCACAGCTGATCATAACTGGGAATAGATAGATTTTGAAGCTTTTTTTTTTGAAATCTTTGATCACATATTTCTCTTAAGAGGTGAGTCCTTAAGAAACACCTAAAAAGGCACTTACTGTTTTCAAAATTTCTATAAATTCTCCGCATGGAATTACGTAAAAAAAATAATGAAGAACCTTAATAGATGTACCAACAGTTTCACCGCGAGATATTTGCGAAATCATCATTAATTTCGAGAAAAAAAAATGTTAAATTCCCTCAAAAACATCTAAATCGACCTTTTCTATTTGCAGAATTTACTTAATTTTAAAGGAATATATAAAAATCTATTTAGTTTAATCGTGACACGAAAGTATGAATAACAGGTCTACCGTTTTATTATTTTAATAAATCAAACCTAATGAGAGTAATCTACGTCTCAACATTGTAAATTTTTTACGGAAATTGTTTTCCGTTCCCCATACATTTTAGTATGGAGCAATACTCTCCCGTAATTTGTTTTATAAAAGAGTACGCACGCCAAAAATTTTCAGTGCCATCCTAGAATCCAAGGTGACAGCACGTCCGTTTGTAATTCGAGCCGAGCTCTCAAAACATCTACGCACAAGGCATAAGGGTGGGTTGCGAGTGTCGTGACATGACTGCATTTTTTCACTCTTCGAACAATAAGACAGACGACTCTGACAGTGACCAAATTGACACATTTTAATTTCAATATTTTTTTCACTGAATATTCGGACACCATCAAATTATTGAAGCTTTTTAGTACAGTCAGATTAAAAAGTTTTAATATGTGGCAAAAAACGCGTTACCAAAACTATTTGTGGCTTTAAGGTGCATCTTTCAGTAATAAATAGCTTTGTGAACTCACCACTTTGAACTGCACCAAAAGTATTCTTCGAAACGCACCAACGATGAAACATAGAGGAGCATGAAGGATTCGTAGTGAAATTATATCGATAAACGTTTTAAAATTCAGCTGCCCTTATTGTTTATTTATTAAAACTACTAGGAAAGCAGAAATGAACTGCAACTAGGTGCTTAAGCGACTCACCTCCGGTTTCTAAATTGAGAATTCTAGGATAAGCAAGCAGTACTTAAGTAACATTTGAGTACGGAGTTGTCAAAAAAATTACGTATTTTAAAGCATCTTTTTGACAACTCAGCACTCAAATACTACTTAAGTATTGCTTATCCCGAATTTAATTCAGAAACTGGAGGTAAGTCGCTTAAGCACCTAGTCCCAGTTCATTTCTGCTTTCCTGGTAATTTAAATAAATAAACAATAGTTTTTTTTTTATTTACTTTTACAGTTGAATTTTAAAACGTCTATCGATATAATTTATCACGAATCCTTCGTTCTCTTCTCTATGTTTCATCGTTGGTGGGTTTCAAGGAATACTTTTGGTGCGGTTCAAAGTGGTTGCGCTTCGAGGAATACCCCATCTTTATTTACCCGACTGCCAAAGCACGTATCTATGTATGTATGTGGGTTTATAATATTATTTATTAAAAACGGCTGCTTTAGTTATAATCTGGTTAAAAACTGTTTTTTTATAACTATAGGCTGGGCGGAGAACGGATTTCCACAATTATTAAGGTATCGTTGAAAGTTTTTTATCTGACTGTACAAAACAGCTTTTTTTATTGGTGTCCGAATCATCAGTGAAAACAATATTGAAATTAAAATATGTCAATTCGGACACTGTGTCCGAATATATTGTGAGTTTTATATAGGTAGGTACCTATATATATTTTTCACTTTGAGATCACGGCTCATCTTCCGTGCGGAAGATGTCCGGTCCTTTGGAAGGCATACACGGGGACACAGGTCCAACGCGCAGAGGCCCCAGTGAGAACTTTTTCACTTATTATTAGTATAATGATTTCCTTATTTTACCACGTTTCATAGCTACGTCAAGGCCGTGGGCAGACTTGTCAATTTTGACGTTTGATAGCTTGTCAGCTGAAGGGTTCTCTATTTCTTGCTAATATATTTTTCTGCATATTATTACTATTTCAGATAGAAATGGGAAAACGTAAAGAAAATTACAAAAGTTTCATTTTGATTGTATGCTTCCGGAAATAACAGATTCAAGATTAGACAGAAAAATGGAAATAAATGAGCCCAATCATTTGATCGAGGCAATTAAAAAACGAGAACCTGAAAGAAAATCAAAGAAACGGAACAGCGAAAATGTTTTATCTGATGTCAGCAGCCCCAAGCAATAAATAAATAAATTAAAGAAAATAATTTTATCAAGCATTAATTTTTGTATAGGTACGTACACACGGCTACACATCAAGCTATAAATTTCCAGTTTACACTGCCCTCTCATTGTAATGAAATCCTATACAATGCGAGATCAGCTTATACTGGAAATGTACAGCTTGATCTGTAGCCGTGTGTACTAAGATGTAGGTACCTATAAATTTTTTATAATAAAATATAATTTTAAAATATCAAACTGAGAAAAAAAAATTATTATACGCAGTAATTGAGTTATGTACATTAATTGTTTTTCATTACAAATCAATCACACATTATCTCGTTTTCATTTTTATGTTGGCTCTTATCTTCCCTCGCAACATTTACATACCCTAAAATATTCCCAAACAAAAATTATGTGTCATTATATTCGAAAATAGAAACACAGAAAATCAACAATAATATATTACAGTAATTATTCTAAGTTTAAATCTGTCAATACCGCTTACACTGTGACCCCACCCTTTGTTCACGACACCAATACTATGAGCACGCGTGCATCCCGGTGCGGTGAATAAATAGCTAATACATTGCGCGTTTTTTGCAACATACTTACTAGTCCTTCAGAAGCGAACGCGCACTGAAGGTTTATTTAACCCGGCGCGCCACAATATAAACCTTCGGTGCGCTTTTGTTTTTTGGTATGTGTACACTACATTGTGTGATGCAGCTGTATTAGTAGAAATGTCGAAGTGTGGGTTCGAAAATAAGTTCTCACGCTCGCAAACCTTCCTCTTAAACTATTGACTTTTGGAAAAAGTTGTAGAACAAAAGTTGTTCATTATCATGGGTACTTTAACCCCCTTTCAGATTAGTACCCCCTTTCTGACTAACCTTGTATAGATGTTTTTTACAGGAACAATATTTTACTATCGTGTTTGAAATTAAGACATAAACTCACAAAGGTGGCTTAAATGTTTAAAACCGCCTTAGTTTTGCAAAAGTAATAGTTTTGGTGTAAAATTTAACGTGCCTTGGAGACCACATTAAATCGTCGGTCCCGTGTGTCATACGAATAACTATGACAGTCGTTACGAGTAGTCTGAAGCCCGAAAGTGACGACCGGTCTAACCTTAGGAAATCGGCATTGACCAGTAACTGGGTTGTGGAGGTCTGATGGCAGTCGCTCCATGTATAATGCTGGTATTCAGTCGCATCTGGTTAGATTGGAAGTGATCCCAACATAATTGAGAAAAGGCTAGGCAGAGTTTTGGTGTGATGTTAATATTGAACAGGGTGGCCGTTTCGTACTGTAGATGTCGTTCAAAGGTGGGTTCACGTTATAATATGCATCATTTTTCCCATCCATGATTCACTGATTCGTGTCATGATCGAGTGTGAACCAGCACGCAAATTCTACTTACATAAAAATTAAGTTCAAAAACTAAAACCCGACTACTAAAAAGTGAATGAAATAAGAAAATATTATCATCTGAAATTGTTATGTGCAAACTATTCAATATTTATCTTCTATTAGCTGTACTCGGTATGCGTTGCAATGCCACTTAGAGAAAATAAGTGTGACACTAATTTGCATTTTTAAAATCTAAATACGCGATAATCCGAATATTGTGGATATATGCTGTCGATTCGAAACCCACATTTGAGGAGACCCGAGTTTACCGTACGTCAGTACGGTAAGGGACGAACATCAAATGTTTGACAGCTAGGAACAGTTTGTATGGGAAAATAAAATTGTTGTTTTTACTATTTTCCTCGCAACTTTTCCATATTTACTCACCATTTAAACCTTCCCTGGATTTCCACAAATATTTTAAAACCAAAATTAGCTAAATCGGTCCCGCCTTTCTCGAGTTTTAGCGAGACTAACGAACAGCAATTCATTTTTATATATTATATAGATTAAATAAACAACTTACACGTAATATATTTTAATGTATTTAATACATATTCACAGTGATGTTCAGAGGATAGCCATGGTCCGTGGTCATATGCCACTGTCCCAATGTCCCAAAGCGTATGATCGCTTACTACTGTTAGAATGTATTGTTTTGTTAGGGTAGGTGGCTCCAAAGTGTCCTCAATGATGTGTGTAGTCCGCCAGACCATCGTGGTGGACTTAGACCAAAACCCTTCTCACTCTGAGAAGAGGCCCGTTTCCATCCATAAAACAGTAATGGGCTGATGATGATAATTATGATTGCCGAATATGGAGTTTACTTATGTTAACAGCGAACGTTCCTTTATTCTTTTATAAGAACATTTTCTGAACTGTTTGATTGTTCCTACAAGTTCCTACATCTGTTCCTATATTTTATTCGCTTCCTGGTCCGGGAAGTAAGAAGTCTGGAAACCTGTACACAGGTAATCCTAGTACAGGCAACAGACTCTACAACATATCGCACACCTAGATCTAAAAAGAGACAAATAAAAAAAAATGTTTCTGGATATTTCAAAAACGTATAACAAACAATGCAGATATACGTTTTTTTGCGTCTCCTGAAAAATTATATTTTTTTGAGTATTCTTTGTTTAAATCTAGGTGTGCGATATGTTTGAATGGAAACAGATAAGTAAGTTATGTACTGTAATCAATGTAATCATGATGTGTTGGAGATGTTTACGTTTATTGTATTGTATTTTTGTTTATTCATCTAAAATACATATAAGATACATTTTTAAATATTTCTATAAAACCAAAAAAACATATAAAAATATAGTAGGTCACCGGCATCGGGAACAGGGTCCAAGCTATCGGTGGTCAGGGCCGCAAAGCGAGGAACCTCCTAACAATATGCGCCGTGTCGAGAAGTACCGCCCTTGTCAGGCCTAAGTCAGGCCCTTGATCCAGCCGCCCAACGAGAGCCTCTTAAGATGTTGGTCGAGGCTCTTGGTTATTAAGCCATTGATCGTAACGACTATCGGCACAACGACTGCTGAGTCAATCTCCCACATGTCGACAACCTCATGTACCAAGTCTTGATTTTTAATTTCTTTTCTTTATTGTATTTCGGAAATAATGATTCCGACTGTAGTAACAGAGCTATAAAACACGAAAAGTTCAACGACATTTTCTCAGAATTATTTATTTAAGCATCCAATACTGATACAAATAGAACGTCAATTTAAAAGGACAATCGTAAATACCTATGTATATCAGCTGGTACGGTTTGACCTTTTTGTTGCTATCTGACCTTTTTAGTCCTACCCCGAAGCCTTTGTCATAAAATAGATTTTTGCGGTAGATTTTTTCTTACGTACTTGTTTTATTGCCCGGCTTGTTTCAAATGCAAACGGAGCCCTTAATCATGAACCTTGTTCAGTATAAGTAACCTAGGGAGTTGATTAAATTCTATCAACTTTCTGAGCGTTGATAGACGATGGGAGATGGGAGATAGATGGGAGTGTCACGATAAGTTCATTTTTCTAACAACAACCGGGCATCAATTTCCATTTTTAGAGATGCATCCAAGGCAATGTCGAACATCAAATTCCATTCTTGGTGATGCATCCAAGGTCACATTGGGCATCAATTTTCACTTTTATCGATGTGTCCAAGGCAGGACCAAACAGCAAATTCCATTCTTAGAGATGAATCCAAGGCTACTCTAAGCAACCGTTTTTAATCATAGTGATGCATCCAAGGCAGTATCGAGCATCAAATTCCATTCTTAGAGATGAATCCAAGGCAGTGTTAGGTATAAAATTCAATTTTTAAAGATGCATCCAAGGCAGGACCGATCAGCAAATTCCATTCTTAGAGATGCATCCAAGACAGTATTGGAAATCAAATTCCATTCTTAGAAATGCATCCAAGGCAGGGTCGAGCAACAAATTCCATTCTCAGATATGCACAAGGCTGATTGCCTAGAAATGAGAGTTCAAATTGTATCTATTGTTACTCTAGCCAAGAGACCCTTATCACGTGTCTAACACATTCTTGACTGTATTTTATACAATAATAAGATAGAAAGAACTCATGTTGATACTAACTCGGATGTTGAACTAACGTGTTTATGTTATAAAAACTCACTTCATATATTTATATTTAAACAAATCATTTAAACAAGACAATGCACTGGAATACGGGTACCACCTCACACTACAGCATTGTTTAATAAAAATGTTCTAGGTATGGCTCCAAAAATATATAACAGGATCTCAAGGGCTATACGAAATATACACGATGTTATCGTATTTAATCGTATGCAGACATATTTAAAATAAAATAAGAGTTTTTTTAATTCAGTAAATCTTTACAAGTTGCCGGGGCCTCCCAGAAAGTAATCAAATGATACTTGTGTTGGGGAAACCTCGCTCTTCCTATGTAAACATAAATTTAGATTTACAAGACTCTTACAAGATCTTCCTGTATATGTAAGTTACAGTTAATAAAAGAAAAAAAAGAAAGATAAAGTTAGTTTTCAAGTGGTTGTGTCCGCAAGGGGCAATTAGCTAGCAAGCTATTTAATAGATAAAACTTATTATTCTGTAAATTATTTCCTTACTGACATACAATTTTAATGAATACATATACACTTACCGAATATAATGATAATAATATAATATTTTAATTTTATTGTTATCCGTAATAACTTTTATTGTATGCATGTAAATTTTAAAACAATAACTCCTGCAATTTTCTTATAAAATTTGCACTCTAGAAATGGTAGTCTACAGAGAATAAAATATTTATTGCAACAACTGCATGTAACCTGTATGACGCAAATAAATTGATTTGATTTGATTCATCTATTTAATAAATAAATGGAAAGAAAGAAAAGTATTAATTTTTTCATTGGGATCACGGCTCATCTTCCGTGCGGAAGATGTCCGGTCCTTTGGAAGGCATACGGGGGATGGACCTGTGGTCCATGGCGCAGAGGCCCCTTTGAGAATTTTAATCTAAAATGGGGTGGGGTAGCAACCGGGGACTATCCACTTCTGCACTATTGGAGTACAGTCATGGATCGTCCCAAGTTAGTGCAAAACTATTGTAAAGTATGGTGAAAAATATCTGGTCTATGAAAAGGGGTGTTAGGTGGACTGGATAACTTCTATTGCCGGAAGAAAACGGCGTCTGCCTTTCAACATTTAAAATTGAAAAGTGTTGGCAGACGGTGACTCGCCAGCTCACTAGCTGGCTTCCTGAAAAGCCGCCAGTACATAGGCGAAGGGGGCAACAAACGTGTGAGCGATAATTATTATTTATTGAGAAACTCTTGAAAGCTAAAAAAATGCATGACAAAATATTGCCCATTAGGCATGTGACAGACGGGCGTTTTTTGGAGGCTGTATTTTGTATTATAACCTTGACGTTCAAAAAAACCTAAGTAATTCTAGTCTGTTCTGAATAAATGAATTTTGAAGTTTGAAATATGCATTTATCAAATAAATAGAAGCGTTAAGTGGACAAGGTGTAATGTGAAAAAAATGTAAAATATGTCATTTTTACATTAACAAAAGTTTTAACTGATAATAAATTGTCCTATTATATTGAAGATGTAACATAAATAAGTATACAACGTTTAAGGGGTCACTGTACTCATCATTATGAACAACTTTTACTATGAGAACAAACCTGAAATCGCGAAAAACATAACAGCTGTTCCCTACATCAATGTTGGCACAACTCGTCAAAATGTAGGGAAAAGCTGATTTTTTTTTCGTGATTTCTGGTTTAGTCCCATAGTACAAGTTGTTCATAATGATGAGTACAATGATCCCTTAAGAGGTTGTACACTTGTTTATGTTACATCTTGTGTAGTAGATAGTTTTGAGCTCATCTCAAGACTCGGATATTTTCATTATTTATGGTGTTACACATAGTTACAAAGTATAACAAAGGTGTTATCTGCTATTACAATTAAAATTTACTATTATAAAATGCCCATTACCTACTAGGTACATTTGAACTATTTGCTAGTTATCACCTTTGTCCACTTAACGCTTCTTGTGTCGATAGTCGTACCAATGAATGGATTGATAGTGAAGGGCTTTGAGCAATTATTAAAAAGCTCTTGGTGAACAGTTGGTTCAAGGGCCTGATACATAAGGCCTTCGACACTTATGGTGAGGAAGTTCCTCGGTCTGAATCCCTAACCACCGGTAGCCTTTTTTTTTCTCGTTGGTAAATCCTCATTGATACCCTCCGCCCTAGGAAGGCGAAGGGTTATGCCGTACTCTTACCGGGTAAAAACCCACGGTGTTCCTTTTCCTGACCCCTGGCCAGGGTCACGGGATTCGCAGCAGCATGCACCGCAACCCCGGCAGGCCTCGGTCCGCCAGCCCCTGGCGGAACCACCGGTAGCCTGAGACTTACCACCTCCATGGAGTTTCTTGCCGGCTCTTCTCCATTGGACCCGTGCACCTAAATTTGACTTTTCATAAGCGCCTATAATTATTCATGCGTTTTTTTTATCTTGGTTTTACTGCGGTGGGAGCACTATTTTGAACACATTTTTTAATTATATTTTTATCTTACTGGTTTCTTAACACACGTTCGTTAAAACAGGTTAGTCTGAAAGGGAGTATTAATCCGAAAAAGTTTTAAAGTACCCATAATAGTGAATAACTTTTGTTCTACAACTTTCCCCAAAACTCAATAGTTTAAGAGAAATAGCTGTTCAAAAATGACATATAAAATACGCTAAAATCTACCTATCCTCAGCTATGATCAGTTGTGTTTACATTTTAGGTCGTATTTGGGGTCATGAATCAGAAACACCGTTTTCTGAATTTGTAACTAAAGCAGGGATGAAGAGTTTTTGAAAAAAAAAAATTTAATAATTTTTCATGAAAATAAAAAAACGAATTTTGAAATTTTCATACTTGCTTTAAGACTGTCGTCCGTGATATTTAGGTGGCCTGCGAATTAGTACCCCTTTTGCTACTAACCATGTATATTTCTTTTTTATTAAGGGATAGTTTTAACTTATTCAAATAAATGCCTGCATACCGCATTTAAAAACAATGCTACTGCACTATTGATCGCCTTCTTCCCACCTCGAACAAAAAGCAAAGATAAAAATTGCAGTATGCTAAGTAGCCCGCGGTAGGTGACCTGTGACCTACAAAATGTACCCCTTTCCTCATACCACCATATAATTCCTTTATAAAGTAGGTTTATATACGTACAGTAATGAGGTTCATTAACGTATACCTTTGTGTAGTTATGTTACTTTGAGGTCAGACCGTCTAGCCACTAAGGAACATCCGTTTCTCACGAGTGTCTTTTTATTTAGACTAATAATTTTAATGGCGTTGACCTATTTGCTCAAGTGCACGAAGCAAACATACCACGAAATATTTGCGTGCAGTTCACGAATAGAATGCATCATCATCATCAGTTTATCTCAGTCCACTGCTGGACATAGGCCACCATGTGCACGCCACTGAGCTCGATCGTCGGCTTTTCTCATCCAGCTGCTACCAGCTGCCTTGCGAAGATCGTCACTCCATTACAGCATACACGGTCATTAGTAGCAATGCGGCTGATATAACGGCTAATATATTCGGCCTTCAACTTGCATATCCTGTGGACTATGTCGACTATACTTTGGTTCTCTATCGGATCATCTCGTTTCGGTTTCGATCCATAAGAGAGATTCAGCCTTTTCAATATCCCTCAGCACGCCACCTCTTTCAAAGGCGTCAACGGTGTTTGCATTTGGTATGAGAACTGTTCGCGGTTTGTTTGCTTCGTGCACGTGCACAAATGTGGACATAACATAAGATACTTACAGTTACTGCATTCTGTTTGTTTTTTACATACAGAGACCTCAGTTCGTATTCTTTTTTTGCAGAGGATACCCGTTAAATAACGACAAATACTTCAAATGAAAAAACTATTTTAAACCCAATTAATTTATTTTCTAAACTATTTACCTACTGTTTTCCTTGCATCCTTAGGGTGTGACTGACTAGCTACAATCCTCAAATTAAAGCCCAAGCCAAACAGTTTACTGCGTTCATCATCATTATCAGTCAGCCGAAACACGTCCACTGCTGGACATAGGCCTCCCCCAATCATCGCCACATCGACCGATCCTGTGCTTCTCGCATCCGTTACTACGTTCCGTCATGTGTAAATATATGAGAGCTAGAAGGGAGTCTCTCTATATCTTTGCTGCTTGGATTCATGTGCTCCTTCTTAGACCCTGCCAACCATACTATCACGTGCGACAAGGGTCAAAAGTCAAAAGTGACAAAGTTAAAAAATAAAAGACACTCCAACTTATAATATTAGTAATGTGTTTTAACGACTTACAAAAACATTCTAGTTTTGTATTGTCACCTCATGTGGATATCGGTGCGGAAGCCAAGCGATAATTCTGATTCCAAACGTACGAAAACATAATTGTATTATTTCTAATGCCATTTTTCTTCGACGGTACTACGTCGTAGCACTGAGAAAACCCCGTAGACCGTAGACTTTTCGGAGCTTAATTACAGCCAGTCATTGTGTGGAGTGACGAGATAAGATAAGGAATGAGTATGCAAGAGGAAGTTTGAAAGTAGCGCCAGTGACTGAAAAGTTGAAGAGAATAGGTTAGCATGGTATGGACATGTTTTGCGCAGGGAAGAAAGTCATGTTACTAAAAGAGTGTTTAGTATGAATATGGATGGATATACAAGTAGAGGTAGGCCAAAGAAAAAATGGATGAATTGTGTTAAGGATGATATGGATAAGAAAGTGAGTACTGTGATGACGGCTGATAGAGTTGAATGGAAGAGGAATACATGTTGTGTGAACCGTATCTAAAGTGGAATAAGGGCAGGGAGGAGATGATGATGAATGCTATTGTATACTAGCTGTACCCGGCATGCGTTGCAATCATTGACTTAGAATAAGTATGGACCTCGGGTCATCGCTCAAAAATGTCCGAACCGAAAGACAGTTAAAACACGATAGATTTGAAAAGAGCTACAATTGCGCGCGTCATTCTTCATTTGGGCCAACAAGCAGCTACACCTCAATGTCACATGTCAACAATGCCGTTCTGTGTAGTGAAATCGTGTAAAAACTACTCAAAAAAGTGAAAAAAGTTGATGGTGTATCATATTTTCAGTAGTTATATTATTCTTTTACAATTTTAAAGTATTATTTTGTTATGGAACATTGTATTTTACTTATAATTGAATTAATTGCAAGAGCAAAACACACAATAATCCAACTAAACAAAAAGTATCTTATTTTCATTCCTTTGTTTGACCGATTATGCCAACTTCATTTGGTTGGATTACCATAAGAAACTTGACATATTTGACAGAATTTAGAACAAAGATTCCAAAGAGTCGTTATTTTTACGCGATGTTTTTTTTGTATTGCGATTTTGAACCAATTGCAATTTGTTTTGTTCTATTCATTTAAACAAGTTATTTTTAAACTTGCATTGTATGCAAACATTATGTACGAAAATATGTATGTTGTCCTTCCGTTTCAAAATTGTATTGGTTTTTCAGTCACTACCAAGTTTCCGATCGAGCTGAAATTTTGCAGGTAGATATGTGCATATTAGATCATTAAAATGTCATTGAACTAATTTGATGACGGAGCCGAAGATTAGGCAGGCACAGGAACAAAATATGGTAGGCTCTTCGAGTTTCAGCTCATGTATTTTGTCATTATAAGCACTTTTCATTACATAAATAATGACGTAGGTCCGATGGTAGAGCCGAAAAACGGGCTCTGGAACTTCCTAATGGCAAATAGTGGACACATGACCTTTGGGCTCGTTTGTTTAGTTATCGTGAACTCTTTTATAGTATACACATACCAAAAGATTGTTTCTTTCAAAAAAAAAATATGCCATGATTTAATTTCAGTTTTCCTCGAGATCAATTAGATGATGCTGACACTGATGGTGATACTTCAGCAAAGGAAGCAAATACACATACCAAAAGATTGTTTCTTTGAAAAAAAAAATATTCCTCTGATTTAATTTCAGTTTTCCTCGAGATCAATTAGATGATGATGATGCTGACGCTGATGATGATACTTCAGCAAAGGAAGCGAAATCGCGTTTTTGAAAATGTCGATTTTGTAATTTTGCAAGAAATGTTCTATGCTCTTTCAGTTGGATTAAATATTTAGCGATCGCAATCAATCTAACAAATAATAAAATGTTTTAGAAATTAAGGTTACTCTATTACTCCTATGTTCTCCAAAAGAATTTGAAACCATTACATGAAGTTTCGAAATTTGAAAAATTGAGCCGTGCTGTCATGTTTTCGTATGGTAAAAATTGTTGCAAGCTAAATTAGGCATTATGATAACGACATAAGATTTCGTCCATCGTAAATGAGCTTGTTGGTATTTCTAAGTTTGTATTATGTCAATTCAGGACACTTTTATCGTGAATTTTGTACTACACTCGTTGTCCATACTTATTCTAAGTCAATGGTTGCAATGCACTTTTTCCTACTTACTACCTACCTACTACCTACCTTCAGAAACAAAATCAAAATAGTAACAAAAAGTTAAAACCATTTTCATGCATCCGGTAAACAAATGAAGAATATAGACTTAATGAGATAATTTCGTTTTTTTTTTTAAATATGAAAATTTTCTGACATAAAAACCTTCTCCGGACAATTACGAACACAACAAAAAAAAAATTGCGAAATTGGTCCAGCCGCTCACGCGTGAAGCCGTGACCAAAGAAAATAGGGATTCATTTTTATACAAGGTTAGTCGGAAAGGGGGTACTAGTCCGAAGCCCACATATAGTATCGCTGATGACTGTTTGAGAGCAAGTGTTAAAATTTCAAAATTCGATAAATTTTTTTCCAAATAAAATTATTTTTATTTTAGTTTTTTTTTTTAAATTCTTCATCTCTGCTTTAGTTACAAATTCAGAAAATGGTGCTTCTAATTCATGACCCCAAATATGACCTAAAATGTCAGCTGATCATAACTGGGGATAGATAGATTTCAGAGATTTTTTTTTTGAGATTTTTGAACAACTGTTTTTCTTAAACTATTGACATTTGGGAAAAGTTGTAGAACAAAAGTTATTCATTATTATGGGTACTTTAACACCCTTTCGGATTAGTACCGCCTTTCCGACTAACCTTATATACATAGATTTTAATAACTTAACATTGAAAAGTCTCAAGCCATGTTTTTGCGCGATGTGGTACCCAAATAACCCCATGGATGATGAATTCCCATCCTTAGACATTATGCAAAACGATTCGTTTTGAATCGTTATAACTCTCGTTTTATCTACAAATGACAGTGTCCCATTGACACAAGCCAACGGTATAGTCGATCGTCGGCTCGAGCCCTTAATCGCATGGACATTTGCATCGATTTATCGTTTATGGGATCTAAAAATGATTTACCTAACCGCTTTATAATGGCTAATGTGGTTACTTTTTTGGCAATTTGATCGAATCGGAGCATATATCATTATTATATTATTTTTATGCTGTAAAAATATATGTAAGTTAGGAATTTGTCTCGCATAGCAATTTTATTCTTTGATGATGTTCATAGGGTGGTATAGAAAGAAAGATAGAAAGAAAACTGTATATACTTTGTTTACATACATACATACCATAATACTGGGTGTAAGGGACGGTGTACTGAAAACTAAAACAATGAATTCAGCCCATTATTCTGAATCGAAAATAAGTAGTTTTTTTCTCGGCATTTTCCGAATTTACTAGAAATTGCTAATTTGCCTAAGTTTTATTGTATTTCAATAAGTGTTATGGCAGGTAAATAAACTGGGTGTAAAGGACAGGTTACCAAAAATTGACACAGTGAATTCAGTTCATTATTTCGAATTGAAAATCCGTGGAAAATATCAACGAAATCTTTAGAATTTTCCGATTTATAAAAAAAAACATTTTATTTTTGCAACGTGCTGTGTGTCCTAATAGGATTGCTTATTTTGCAGCAGATAAATGTAAAATTTGTGAAAAGAAAAATTGGAAAAGTCGGAAAATTCCGAGTAAAATTTCCACTTATTTTCAATTCAGAATAATATACAGGCTGTAAGGGTAAACACCGTTATCCTTGAAACCAGTGGTTTGGTTTCATTTATAGAACGTAAAATCAATGAAAAATAACAAACTTTTTTTTTTCAAATTTTCATTTTTCCCCAAATGCATTTCACCCTATACGCGGGGCCAACAAGCTACGGGAGGGGGCGCGGGGAACTCGCCGCGTGGCCCGACGCACGGCCCCGCACAGTTTGCTACCCCAGTCAGTCAGCTGTCTCGCTAGCGAGTGCGTGTACCCCGCGTCGTAGCGCCGCCGCGCCGCTCATTTCTCGCGCGTACATTTTTTTTGTTTTTTTTTATTCAGTCCTATATTTTTATGTTTAAGTCAACTATCCATGGTTTAAGTGATAACGGTGTTTACCCTTACATGCTGTATGATAATAGGCTGAATTCACTGTTTCAGTTTTCGGTACACCGTCCCTTACACCTGGTATAATCAGTCCATTACTGTCCCACTGTTGGGCAACGGTCTTTTCTCAGAATGGCAAAGGTCTATGTCTTAGTCCACCACGCTGGCCAGGTGCGGGTTGACGGACTATAATCTTTGTATATACAAGGTTAGTCAGAAAGGGGGTACTAATCCGAAAGGGTGTTAAAGTACAAATAATAATGAATAACTTTTGTTCTACAACTTTTCCCAAAAGTCAATAGTTTAAGAGAAACAGCTGTTCAAAAATCTCAAAAAAAATTCTCTAAAATCTATCTATCCCCAGTTATGATCAGCTGTGTTTACATTTTAGGTCATATTTGGGGTCATGAATTAGAAGCACCATTTTCTGAATTTGTAACTAAAGCAGGGATGAAGAATTTTTGAAAAAACTAAAATTAAAATCATTTTATTTGGAAAAAAAATATATCGAATTATGAAATTTTAACACTTGCTTTCAAAAAGTCATCAGCGATACTATAAGTGGGCTTCGGATTAGTACCCCCTTTCCGACTAACCTTGTATAGCAGTCGGATTGCATAAATCGCCGTATTACATTACGGCTAGCCGTTATCAAAAACAGGGCCGTTTTGAAATGCGGCGGTTCAACGATTAGCCGGATTGAATGCAACTGAATAAAAAACCGCCGAAATGTATTCGCCGCCATACGTTATTCAACACGGCTAGCTATAATGTAATACAGCGAGACATTAGCCGCTTCTTTGACAGGTTTTAGTTCCGATTCTTAACACTCGTGGCGCTGCGTCACATAACAACAACAATTCCGTCGAGTACTGAATGGGCGAAAATATACATTTCCTTACCCCGACACGGATAGGTTAGGTTCGAAGGGGATGACGGGGGCTAGAGTAAGCGAGCGAAGCGAGCGAACGAAGCCCCCGTCATCCACTTCGTGTTAGGTTACTTTAAACCCTGCAGACAGAAATAGGAGCCCCGCCTAGCGGGGCTCCGTTGACACTCCTTTGGAAACCCAAACAACCCTACAATCTAAGTAGTAGTACGATGCGGCTAAACGTGGCCCGCCTTATTGAAGAACGTATCGCAATGACAATCCGGCTAATCGTTGAACCGCCGCATTTCAAAACGGCCCTGTTTTTGATAACGGCTAGCCGTAATGTAATATGGCGGATTATGCAATCCGACTACGACATATATACTTTGTTTATCATCTTCAATTTACATAATTTAATTAATATTACCTTTTCATGTGCTTATACTTAATTAATTTATTCACTTGACAGACAGATCTGTGTTGCTGGGGAGTTTGTTGCGCCGTTTCTTCTTCACAGCATAAACACTAGGAAGCGGTGAAGGGCGAGCGTTTTTGGGGGCTGTCTATTGTAACATTGACGTTCAAAAAAGAACCAAGTCATTCGTTGGTTTTGAATAAATGAGTTCTGAAGTTTGAGGTTTAAAACAAATTATATTCAGCTCAAAACACAAAGACAACATGAAAAAAAATTACCTTCACATTTTATATTACCTACTTTCAATAATATCATTGAAATAATATGTTGTCGACTATGCCTATGCCGAAAGGGTCACCAACTCAGCATTTAATTTGTCGTTTAGCGTTTTCAGCGCTGATATGATTTATGATGAATATATTCTTAAGTAAATAAGTACTTTTTTGAATAATTTGGTACTTATTTTACTTTTTTCAAAGGTCAATGTGACGTGAGATAATTATACAATTTTTTTTTACGTGTAATGAGATGTAGAATAATCCCTATTTACATAAAGGAATCATTTAAAAATTTTATTTAAATATTATACCTTCTGAAATATTACTGTATATCCCTACGCATCTGCATTATGCAAATTAGCTTTTCCCGAGTTAATTAATCAGCAGATAAAATTAATTCGCTTACCTGCTTATATTATTTTAATATTACAGTTTCGTAATTTCACGTGACGTAACATCACGCCTGCATTAACCGAAAGGTTGGGCAGAGGTGTATAGTACACCTTCATTTCGCCGTTATGTTTAAGTCCCATGTAAAATGGGGCGAGCCTATTGCCGTCAACCGGGCACAAATCCAGACTCCGGGCTGCTACTGAGAAATTCTACACGGAAAAACACAATAACGCTTTGCCCGATATAACGCTCAGCCCTCTGAGGGCTAACTCTGCTTAAGGTGGATCTAGACATGGCGAGGCATGCGCCGCGAACGGCGCACAAAGCATGCGTATCCCTACCAACACACGCTGGCTCGCCTCGCACATACTCAGCCTGTGCGCAGCACATGCCTCGCCACAAACATGAAGACAGACAAACGAAGCATTTGCTTCGCACGCGATGGCTCGACCCGAGCATACGTTGGTATATTTTTTCGACACGTACCCCTCACTCCGAGGCATTCGCTGTGCGCCGTTCGTGGCGCATGCCTCGCAAAGTCTGAATCCACCTTTACAGAAACGTTGATCAATCGTAACTGAACCGAAACTGAATCATTCATGAATTCAGACAGTTTTCGTTTACACGAACTGTCAAATTGTTTGACAATAAAAACAAATTCAAACATTTTGACAGTTCTTGCAAGTGTAAACTGAGTAACGGTTGTAATTCGTTTGCAATTTGGCAACAATTTTGTTAGTAGAATTGAGCCTCAGTCGTGCTTGCGACTACTAGACCAACGAGACAGTATTTCAAATGTTATTAGTACGCAAAACAACATAAACCCTAAAAGTGTAATTCTGAACACGTGTCACCGTCATAAACCGTTATAATTTACGATGCTGGCGGGAATACGTCACATTTTACGTGAAGTGACTATCGTTCTACCTCTGAAACTTAAATTTTCACCGTGCTGGAGGTAGATTTTACTGTCTAGTCCAGGGGTGGGCAAAATTTTGTCATCACGGGCCAGAAAAAACGCCAGAAACAAGGAAGGGGGCCACAATTTAAAAAAATGCATTTTTTTTCTGCCATAACTAACGTGATCATTATTTTTTTCCCTCAGAGCGGGACGCATGCAATAATATTTTTTTTTAAGAGTAAAACATGTTTACTGTGAAATTTTAGAAAAAAATAATATTGAATCAATTCAAGTATTTTCTTTCTTCTCGTGTGCATGTTCGCGCAAACAATTAGTGACGTTTCATTAGGTATCGTATTAAAAGTGCCGAATTAATTATAAATCAAGAAGATGGGCAGGGGTGCAGCAGCTGCGGAGGTGAAATTCTGTTATCCTCCCGTTCCTATGTACGATCGGAGTACGTAGGTACTTCGATCCCCAACCGAATGTTTATTATAGCTGTCGGTGATGATGATAGTTGTTGTGACGCAGTGACATAATAATAAAATTACATGTGATGGCATACAGGGTGTTAA
The DNA here is from genome assembly GCA_905220435.1 of Amphipyra tragopoginis. Classification (NCBI taxonomy): domain Eukaryota; kingdom Metazoa; phylum Arthropoda; class Insecta; order Lepidoptera; family Noctuidae; genus Amphipyra; species Amphipyra tragopoginis. The sequence continues at coordinate 25,965,935 of HG991997.1, read as the reverse complement.
CGAATTCGTGTAATTCCTTAAAACCACATGATCTACTACTGGGGGCTTACCATGACCTCTTATGAAAACGCTCAAATGCCAGCCAGTCAACTTCCGTTCAAAAGCAGGCCTGCTTCTGAATCGCTTAAAATCGTACCATGACAGTACTAAAGGTGAACGACTATTCAACCAAGTTGAACGGATAAGTTTGTTCAAGGTATGAAAAGTCTATAGAAAAAAAAAAGGTGAACGGATTTCATAAACGTCAACGTAGCAGGCCTGCCGCAGGCCTGCTCTAACGATGTCATAGTACAAAAAAGCAGGGCAGTTCAACTTCCAGGCAACTTCTGTCCTGCTTTAAGAGGTCATAGACAGGCCTCGCACGGGATTTAGCTTGATTAAAAATAAAAAAAATCTTTTTTTTTTCATGCGGCTTTCTTACCTATCGTATCTAAACCACCTAATAAGGATTCAGTAAAAAAATAAAAAAACTTTCTTTGCAAAAAATTAATTTTGTTTGTGTGAACATTTCGATGCCACGCATAAATTAATGAAAGTACGGCGACACAGCTGGCAGGAACGACTAACTCGATACCGCTCTTTGCAGTCAGATAACTCAAAATTCTAAAAAGACTCAGAAATTGAAAACCAAACATTTTTTTAATTTTTTTTTTGTTGATTTTCGAAAATTCCCATTTAGGATTAATCTGTGTCACCAGTAGATCACGCGGTTTGAAGGAATTACACGATTTCGTTAACACCCTGTATATTGCTTGCATTGGAAAAAATATGACATAATTATCATAATAATTTTCATGATAAAAATAGTAATATAATGGAATTATTTGCTTTACTCATAATACGTACGTACCGAATCCACATTATTTTTTATTACTTTTTGGGTTGATTTTCCAATCGTCAGATAACTTAATAAGTACAACGGTTAGAATTGAAACCTTACAAAAATACAGCGATGGCATACATTGATAGACGAAAAGTATGAAAAATATTTTGTATGGTTTCACTCGTCTATTTATAGTCATGTCACGTTCACTACTTCTATAAGCTAGCTTTTAGTTCTTAGGAAAACTCATCATCATGTTTCACTACAGTAAACGAATTCGTGTATGTCCTTAAAACCACATGATATAATACGGGTGTAGATTAGGTATGGCCGCACGGGATACAGATAGTTTTTTTTTTTTTTTAAATCTTCCTTGCTAGGTGTCAGTGGTTATTGTTCCAAATTACATTTAAAAAAATAGTAATATAAAAAACAAAAAAACATTCATTCAAAAAATTAAATGGTAAATACAGTAAAAATCTTAGTAATTATAAAGGTATTTACAATGTTAGGTGCCTGTACTAGGATAAACCTGTGTCACAGGCAGCAGGAGTGCTTAAAGTATGGTACTTATAGGAACTTAAATTTCTAACAAATATTATTAACATTGTAATCTTAAAAAATACTTTATCAGTTACATAATGATAGGGAAACATAAAATTTGCTTATGCAGTACATATTGTAAACTGGGTTATATAATATTTTTTTATATAAATTGCATTTTTATCACACCTTTTGCATGTGCATATATTTGCGGGCGGGAGGGCGATGCTGCATAATGCATCCAAGCTAGCAATCTACACGTGGGAGCAAAGAAATCGGGCCACTTTTTTCACGTGTCCTAGTTTATTAGTTTTGGTTTCATGAATTATATTCTTCAAAATACAAAAAACTACCCTCATTGTAAAGATTATGAAATAACCTTTTAGGCGATATATGTTTAGAATTGATCTGTTCCATACCAAAAATAATAACAATTATACTTACGTGAAAAATAGAAGTGGCTCGATTTATTTGCTCCCAAGTATAGCTTGGCGGAATTAAAGCTAAATACTTGTATTTGCCTCCTTGTACAACTGGTGAGGCGTAAGTTGAGCTTTGCATTTGTGTGAGTGCACATAGAATCGATTGCCAAAAAGCAGTATAAACCGGTTTAAACTAAGCAAAGAATGCGTCTGCATTCGTTCTCACACAAATGCAAAGCTCAGCTTAGGCCTCGCGGACGGTAACAAATTGGTTTTTCAATGCTTTGTTAGCCACTCTAATCTATTTGATAAGAATCCGTAAAGCTATGTCCACACCAGTGCGCTTTCATGTTCATCTTGCGTCTTCGTCTGATGCATGTGAGCACCACAGCGCATGCCTTAATACTATGTAGTTCGACAAAAGCGCATGCCCCTAGCGCACGCGAATCCGTCCATTGTATCTCAACTGACGACTGACCGAGGCGCACCGGTGTAGACGATAAGCTGCATGCGTCAATGGCAATCAATATTGCATGCACTTGACGCAAGAGGAATTGAAAGTTGAAAGCGCAAGATGAACGTGAAAACGCACTGGTGTAGACAACATAAGACTATCTAAATCTTTAATCCTCACGCACGTTGAATCAAAAACTCATGTTTAATCAAAAGGAAGTCGACCGCCAATTAACAAAATTGACCCAGAAAATCGACTCCTCAAAGTTTTAAAAAATTGGCAGCAGAAGCTTTTAGTATAAAATTCTATTTTCATGTTAATAATAAGATTCTTTTCAGACCAAATCCACTTTGGATCTCGGTCAAAAATGTTAAAACTGCTAAACTTGCAAATTACTTCGAGTCTTTTCCGTTCCTTTGAGAGCGTTTTTAGTATAATCAAATTGAGATACAAAGAGTAGAATTAAAACGTATTCAGTATAATTTTCTCTTTATGGAGTGCTAGAGAGAGGCACAAGGGGCTCGTTAACAACAGCGCGGTTGATGCGATTTGCAGGGTTAAGCAAGATGGGTGACCGTTCAGTAAACATCTCCCTGTGTATCTCAAAGAGTACGCTAGTGAGCACGTTGTCAGTCCCTGGTGGTCAGAAGCCCGAAAGCCTGACAACCGGTCTAACCTTAGAATAAGCATTACCCAGTAACTGGCGGCTGTCCTATTTCAAAACCTAGTACGGGACACTCTTAAAAAAATCGTTTTGTTGCATAATCTTGCTAACCTTGAAAGCCTCTACCAAATACAAAAACAACAGCGTTGAAAACTCACATAATAAGCAGATATATTTAAGTATCGATGCCCTAGTTTAAGTGCCATTCACTGCCTCTGATCATTTTAAAAGCTGCTAACTTCCGGTTTCTGATTTGAGAATTCGGGATAAGCAAATACTTAAGTAACATTTGAGTATGGAGTTGTCAAAAAAATGACAGATTTTAGAGCATTTTTTTGACAATTTTGTACTCAAATATTACTTAAGTATTTGCTTATCCTGAATTCTCAAATCAGAAACCGGAGGTAAGTCACTTTAACTACATGGTTTTACCTAGCATAAATACTTTTCAAAGGCTGACCAATTTAACGTTTATGCGCTCTCCTGTAAAATGAAGACCTTGGGTTGCGGAGGTTTGATGGCAGTCCCTTCGTGTAAAATAATGGTATTCAGTCGCATCTATTTAGACTGGAAGCTAGCCCCAACATAGTTGAGAAAAGGCTAGGTAGGCGGAGTGCCAAAGATATTATTTTAATCTGGTGTTGAGATTAATTTACATTACAAATCAGCCTAAAAGCGTAAACATTTTGTAAATGTATTTTTTTCATAGATGGATACAATAAACGCCTTGGAGGTTAATGTCATAACAACTTTTGATTACGTTCGGATCATGATGCTCATTAATTCTGCTTATTATAATACTTCTGTTAAAGACAGAGTTCATTATGATAATACAGAAGGTACTTCTATTAAAGATAATATACATAATGACAATAGAGTAGCAATAAAATGGTATTTTAGCAGGGAAAAGTATAGAAATAAATAACATGTTTGCTTCCAACAGAAATTCAGCACATTATAATTATGTTTTGAACCTTAACGGTCAATTGAGATGAGTTGTATTTGAAGATATGGTTCAAAAGATATTCGTCCTTTGATGGGCCACTTTTGTCTAATTAATTGTAAGTGATTGTGTAACTTCTGAACGACTTGACCGATTGAGGTCCTATTTACACAACTTTTTTCTGTCTAAATAATGTTTCATAGTTATGCAGCTATGCCAAGTTCCGATAGGTGGCACTGTAGTCAAGTTATATACAAACAATAACAAAGTTATAACAAAAGGTAAAACGGGACCTTATTACTAAGGCTCCGCTGTCCGTCTGTCCGTCTGCCTGTCCGTCTGTCACCAGGCTGTATCTCATGAACCGTGATAGTTAAACAGTTGAAATTTTCACAGATGATGTATTTTTGTTGCCGCTATAACAAAAAATACTAAAAAATAGAATAAAATAAATATTTAAGAGGGCTCCCATACAACAAACGTGATTTTTTGCTCGATATTGATAACTGCAATAGGTAGTAGACGCTTGAAATATTCACAGAATATTTAGTTATAATATATTCACTTTAAAAATAAATAATTAAGTTAACATAAAACAAATATTTAAGGGGGCTTCTGTACAACAGACATAATTATTTTTTTGCCGTTTTTATAGATAATGGTACGGAACCCTTCGTGAGCGAGTCCGATTCGCACTTGGGCGGTTTTTTCTTTGTTCTCCTGGGTTGTTATAATAGTTTCAGATTGTTTTTATTCTTGTCTTAATGCTTGACAGCAGTAGTATAGTTTGTTTTTTCATTATCATAATTGTAGTTTTAAACATCTGCATTGTTAACCTTGGAATGATGATAATGATGTTGTTAATTTTTCAAGGGAGAACATCTTATCATAGAGTCTCTTTGTCCCACTTCAGGGCAAAGGCCTCCCTTCCTTCTTTCCATCTTTTGCAATCTAAGGCAAATCCTCCTTCTTTATCTACCAGTTATCTAGCAGCTTTAACTGTTAATATTATCATGAAATGTTGTTTAATTGAGTGCTAGAAGTTATAAAACAATATTTATAATGATTGCATACTTGCAATTTACTTTAACTATTTTAAAATGGTCGCTATCGTAGACGTTCGTTTGTAGTTCTATTAAAAGAAATGCGCACAGTATATTTCCAACAAGTTACTTTTAACTTAAACTAGAATTAATTAATGTTGGTTCCCTCGGCAATAGTACCGCCCATTAACATGTGGTGTTGCTTATTGCCATTCTCAGTTAATAACGTACACAGGTGCACTTTCACCGACATAACAACCCCTAGATGTTTGTTGCTTTTACCTACAGCAGTATTTTAGATTACACAACATATTATCACGCCTGCATTCCTCGAATGGTTGAGCAGAAGTGTAAGATAAATATAATACAAGGTGTAAGATAAATAACGCACAACCTCTTAATGGGTCACTGTACTCATCATTATGAACAACTTTTACAATGGGATCAAACGTGAAATCGCGAGAAAAAATCTGCTGTTCCCTACATTTTAACGAGTTTTTTTTTTCGTGATTTCATTTTTGGTTCCATAGTAAAAGTTGTTCATAGTGATTAGTACAGTGACCTCTTAAGAGGTTGTGCTTTATTTATGTTACACCTTGTAAAGTATACCCTCATTTTGCCGTTATGTTTAACCGGTATCGTCCCGCGCGACGACCCGGATCGTCAATACCATTGTTTATCTATTGTGTCTATAATTACAGTACTACACAGTTTAAGGCCGCTGTAATAGGAATCATTACCGGGCACTAATCCAGAGTCCGGTCTGCTACTGAGAAATTCCTGACAAAAATCCGACCTGGAGATCAAACCCAAGACTTCACGCTCAGCAGTCGCGCTTGCGACTACTAGACTACCGAGGCAGCAGTTTTTTAATCCTCGTCCTAATCCTAACTTTTAATATTATAAATGCGAAAGTAAGTTTGTTTGTTTGTTACCTGTTCACGCCTAAACCACTGAACCGATCATCCTGAAATTTTGCATATACGTTGTCAGGTGTACAGAAACGGACATAGAGTACCATTCAACCCGAAAAAAAGTACAGTTCCTGAGGAAAACAACAATAACGTTCATAGATGGCGCCACGTGTCTTTCAAATCATGATTGAATTACTTACATTATTATAGAAACTTTAGTAGTGTGTTAAGAGTTTTTTTTTTTAAATCTAAATAACGCGGTCGAAAGCTAAAGCTAGTTATCTTTATACAAGGTTAGTCAGAAAGGGGGTACTAATCCGAAAAAGTGTTAAAGTATACATAATAATGAATAACTTTTGTACTACAACTTTTCCCAAAACTCAATAGTTTAAGAGAAACAGTTGCTCTAAAATCTGTCTATCCCCAGTTACGATCAGCTATATTTACATTTTAGGTCATATTTGGGGTCATGAATTAGAAGCACCATTTTTTGAATTCGTAACTAAAGCAGGGATGAAGAATTTTTGAAAAAACTAAAATAAAAATTATCGAATTTTTAAATTTTAACACTTGCTTTCAAACAGTCATCAGCGATACTATAAGTGGGCTTCGGATTAGTATCCCCTTTCTGGCTAACCTTGTATAATAGTCGTCAGTGCGTCTGTTAATGATCGTGTAACTTCAGTACGACTTGATCGCTTAAGGTGATATTTACACAATATATTTGTTTTGTTCTGTGAAGAAACGGTGCAACAAACTCCCAGCAACACAGCTCTGTCAGTCAAATGAATAAATTAGTTGACTCTAATGACAAAAAAGTAGTACAATAATATAATTATGCAAATTCAGGATGATAAACAAAGTTTAACTTTTATAACAATTATGAACGAATCGATAACAAAATTACTTCTTTCTATTTACAGTATGTAAAATAACAGAGGGCATTTCCCTTAAACTCTAATCCCTAAATAATGGTTAATCTACATCGAGATATAGATTAAAATCAATATTAAAATAAAGAAAAAAATAAATCAATTCGGAACGGCCTGTTTGCAAATTAGTAGGTTGTATGCTACGTACTTTCTGTATTCTAAGGCTACGTATTTATGATTAATTATGGTTTACTCACGTGTATTTTTCGGGATTGCCCGGCTAGTGACTAGCGATTGTAAGAATCGCGACCTCGCCGCGTGATCAGCTCATGATTAAGGGCTCCGTTTGGGTCCGAAACTAGTCGGGCAATACCGAAAAATGCACGTGATTAAACCGTAACTAATCATAAATATGAATATATCTCAAGAAAATAATATGCTATGTTGCTGTGTTTTCCACATTGATAGATAAGTGCGCATGTACAATAAGCGTTGCTTTTACGTATATAGGGTGACTGGTAATTAGTGACCGATACTTTAACACATGATTGTACTCATGATAACAAACAACTTTCCCTAAGAAACATTATTTAAAAAACAAAAAAAAAACACCGTATTACGAGCCGCGTCCATTCCGTAACGGTTTACTAATAAGATTAAATGAAAAAAATAAAATAAAAATAATGTTTCTTTGGGAAAGTTGTTTGTTACCATGAGTACAATCATGTGTTCGGGTTAAAGATTATTTATTTATCCAAAAGAACAAGTTCACTTACGAATAAATATAAAAATAAGTTACAATGATAGCTGTAGTAATCAAATACAGAGGTGTTTTGTATTCATTAGGAAAATGAGTCTCTAATTATACATGCCAATCAAAAAAATAAGATGTTAAGTTAAACAGAACCAGTAATGGAAAAGTTGGTTTTTTTACAAGAAATTGTCACTCCCCGCAATGTACAATCTAAGCCTAGTTTTAAAAATGTTTATAGAAGATGCGTTCCTGATGCTGATTGGGAGAGCATTGTACAATTGCACACCTTCACACCTGATATTAGGGATGGGATATACTTGCGAAATTCAATACCAGGGCTTCCAAGTACGAGTATGTAAAAATACCAGGGTCGAAAACCAGGGTTCAAAATACTTGAAAGTATTTGGCAGTATTAGATCTAGTTGTACCGTGCTGCAATATGGTACAGTTTTTTTAGATGAAATTAAATCTTTCCTTCCTACTTTTTAATCACACTTTTCTTAGGAGCCATGTTTGTAGATTTCTTTATTATTATTTACAACTAATAACCTAACTATTATATGTATATCGGGTGTAAAAAGACCCTTATCGATAACGAAAACCACATTATTCTACCCATCATTGTGGTAATTTTTTTCTACCAGACCATACCTGGGAAATCATTGATTCCGGATATATTGAAGGTCAAATTCAACATTTTTTTTTTAGTTTTTTCCAGAGACTTATTCTAAGTGATAATACTAAACTTTCTTCCAAACAAACATTTTCAAAATTTTGAATTTTTCCTAACAAATTACGGATTTGAAGTTACAAAAACGCAATGAATATCAAACGCACACAACCACCTTGGCTCAGCTGTGTAGCCGGTGCACGACCCACACAGACACATTCGGTTACGTGCATTACATTACGCGCTACAAAAAAACAGAGTTTTTTATGCCTAAAAATAAAAGTCGTTTCCCAGCAATTATTTTTGGTCAATGTTATTTAGTTTGATGTACAGAGTGCGTAAATTTCGGCTATGTGATGGGTCTTTTTACATCCTTTATACAAAAATCAGTCTTATTTACAATCTATTATTTATATAGTTCAAAAATCGTCTATCCTATAATCCCTCGAAGTGACTTCTTATATTTACAACTCCTAACTAATAAACACAGAATCCACACAAAAATGATCAGTTTTAAATGTTAATTACACACTTATTGTTATTAGTACAAAAATTTACACTAAATTCAATAAATTCGCGAAATAACGGTGACGGTCAGTTGGTGACGTAACAAGTTCGCATCACAACAACAACATACTGACAAAAAAACGAAAACAAAAAATTTATTTGAATGTAAACATAACAATTACTAGGTGTACACACGGCTACACATCGAGCTATACAATTCCAGTTTACACTGACCTCTCATTGCAAGAAAATCCTATACAATGCGAGATCAGCTTATACTGGATATGTACAGCTTGATCTGTAGCCGTGTGTACTTAAAATACTTTCGTACTCGCTATAATGTGTCTTATTCGTATAGCAGTAAGGAAGAAAGGCGCGAACTAGTCTAAAAAAATGGAGCCGAAAATGTTTACGCAATTATGTTCCTTATTTTGATAGTTAAGCCAGCTTTGTTGCCTCGGGCACCTTCGGAATACTTCGGGCACAGCCATCGAGCCCCGAACTCGCAACCGCGAGCGCGAGCCTTGCGCTCTTGGCTTCCAGAGTTGAAAATACTTGCATAGGAAATTGATCCATGTCATCCTATAAATAACGAGCAAAATCGTATTTGTGAGAAAGAAAATACTTTTATCTTGCAAGTATTTTTTTCGCAAATACGATTATGCGCCTTATTTTTATGAAAATACGGATCGATTTCCCATGCAAGTATTTCCAACTCGGCGGCAGCAGTGCAAAAATACTTTAAACTTGCAAGTATTTTTTTCGCAAATACGATTGTGCTCCTTATTTATATGACAACATGGATCGATTTCCTATGCAAGTATTTCCAACTCGGCGGCGGCGGCGCTTAAAATACTTTAAACTTGCAAGTATTTTTTTCGCAAATACGATTGTGCTCCTTATTTATACGAAAACATGGATCGATTTCCTATGCAAGTATTTCCAGCTCGGCGGCGGCGGGGCTAAAAATACTTTATACTTGAAAGTATTTTTTTCGCAAATACGATTGTGCTCCTTATTTATATGAAAACATGGATCGATTTCCTATGCAAGTATTTCCAGCTCGGCGGCGGCGGGGCTAAAAATACTTTATACTTGAAAGTATTTTTTTCGCAAATACGATTGTGCTCCTTATTTATATGAAAACATGGATCGATTTCCTATGCAAGTATTTCCAACGCGGCGCCGGGGGGGCTAAAAATACGTTAAACTTCCAAGTATTTTTTTCGCAAATACGATTTTGCTCCTTATTTATATGAAAACATGGATCGATTTCCTATGCAAGTATTTCCAGCTCGGCGGCGGCGGGGCTAAAAATACTTTATACTTGAAAGTATTTTTTTCGCAAATACGATTGTGCTCCTTATTTATACGAAAACATGGATCGATTTCCTATGCAAGTATTTCCAGCTCGGCGGCGGCGGGGCTAAAAATACTTTATACTTGAAAGTATTTTTTTCGCAAATACGATTGTGCTCCTTATTTATATGAAAACATGGATCGATTTCCTATGCAAGTATTTCCAACGCGGCGCCGGGGGGGCTAAAAATACGTTAAACTTCCAAGTATTTTTTTCGCAAATACGATTTTGCTCCTTATTTATATGAAAACATGGATCGATTTCCTATGCAAGTATTTCCAACGCGGCGCCGGGGGGGCTAAAAATACGTTAAACTTCCAAGTATTTTTTTCGCAAATACGATTTTGCTCCTTAGTTATAGGATGATATGGATCGATTTCCTATGCAAGTATTTTCAACTGTGGAAGCCAAGGGCGCGGGGCTCGTGGCAGCGCAAGCGTGCGCCCCGCCGCCGCTGAGTTGAAAATACTTGCATACGAAATCGATCTGTATTTTCATAGCCATAAGGAGCATAATCCTATTTGTGAAAAAAATACTTGGAAGTTCAAAGTATTTTTTTCGGAAATACGATTTTGCTCCTTATTTATAGGGTGACATGGATCGATTTCCTATGCAAGTGTTTTCAACTCTGGTGTGTTTCACCTCTGCTGCGCCTGACTAGCAAATACTTTCATACTTGCAAGTATTTCCCGTCCGCACCAGGGCGCCCTTCTTCGAAGTGAAGCCCTGGTTTTAGAACGTGGTATCGTAAATACGTCTCATCCCTACCTGATATTCCTTTTACCGTATTGTGTTCTTGGCTGCTGCGTACATAGTTGATTGGGGTTTCTTTCGCTGCGTTTGGTATTTTTTTTGGGAAAAGTAATTTGCGAATGAACTGTGCCATCAATTATTTTACGTATAAGGAGGCAGGTATTGAAAGTGTACAACTGCTTAACGCTCATTAATTTGGTTTCCCTATATAATTGTGATGTGGGAGTGAGGAAATTGTAGTTAAGGAGTATCTTGATTATTTTGTTTTGGGCAATTTGTAAGTGTTTTAGTGTGGAGTTACTTACACAACCCCAGATTTCTATGAGATAATTAAGGTGTGATTTAACCAGTGAGTTGTAGATGGTGAGGCGGATGCTGCGTGGGAGGTTATTTATATATCCGCGCATGGACCCTAAAAGAGATATTATTTTCGATTCGATGGATTCATTATGTGACGTCCAACTTAATTTGCTGTCGAGTTTAAGGCCGAGATATTTTTCGCAGGTGGACCTATTGATTTTAACTTGATTGATGTGCAAGGGTTGATGGTTGGGTATCTTTTTATTTTTTGCAGCAAAAATAATGTAAGACGTTTTTGACGCATTTATGGTTAACAAATTGCTACTAAACCAGTTATACAGTGTGTCTAAATCCCTTTGCGCGTCAGTTATAATGTCATTTATTGACCGTCCAAAATAAAACAAACAGGTGTCGTCCGCGTACAAGGTTATTTGACCTTTTAGACCTAGGTCTTTAATGTTATTAATATAAATAGTAAATAATAGGGGTGCCAGCAGAGATCCCTGAGGAACACCGAATTCGATGGGCAACGTTCCACTTTTGGCATCACCTATTTTCACGACCTGACATCTATCGCTAAGATAAGACAATAGGATATTGTAGGCCTCGCCAGTAATACCAATGCTTCTAAGTTTCTGCAAAAGGATTTTATGACTCACCGTATCGAAAGCTTTTTTGAGATCAATAAAGATCCCAAGTGCGATGTTTTTTTTGTCAATGTTGGTTTTAATTGTTGTAACTAAGTCTATTGTTGCGGATAGTGTGTTCGACTTAGGCCTGAATCCAAATTGCAGATCGTAAATATAGCTGGTATCTTGCAGGTATTTTTCTAATCGAGTATATATTAGCCTTTCGAGGATTTTTGATATCACTGGTAGGACCGAAATCGGCCGATAGTTATTTGGGTCTGTTTTCGTTCCGGATTTATGTATAGGAGTGACCTTTGCAATTTTAAGAGATATTGGGAATGTTAAAGTATCGGTCACTAATTACCTGTCAGTTTTTTGTGATTTAAAATAGATAGAATATATTCTATATTCTCTATTTAGATCCATAACTAAATAAGATAATTTACCCAACATAATGTACACATAATTAAATACACACTATATTTTTAATTACAATAATATTACTAAAAGTAATGTAAGAACAACGTAGGTCATTGGCAGAAATAGTAGTAATGAGAAAGTGCCTTGCAGTTGCCATAGTGTCGAGCTGACCAGTCCCGACAGACAGCACCCGTCCACGAGCATAATGAGTGCAACAGCATCAGAATAAATTACAAGCGTATTTGTTCGACCTGCAGGTCAAAATATGCAAAAAAGTTGCTGAAATACATTACTTTGTGATGCTTGTTTTTTGTAAATTGTTTATTTCTACCGCTGATTTAGTGACGCAGGCAGCAACTGGAGGCCAGAGTACCTACTAATAAAATAGATTAAAATCGCAATTTCTATAAGAAAAAAAAACAAATAGCCATGGTTGGAGTGTCCGACACTATATCGAATTCCAAATAATCGAACGTACATTTTATCGAAACTAACAAATCGTTAATAACTTGGGCATTTCATTAAACATTTCATTGTTTTTTTCACTGTTGCTTATTATTTTTGTAATAGTTTCGAGATTTCTAAAAAAAAAAAATAGCCAAATAACCTAGTCCTAGATTCTAAGAATTTAGGACACCACTGACATACGGCGAAGGAAAACATCGTGAAACCTGAACATAACGCACCTTTAGAATTAAAGAGACCTAGGTATTCGAAATATTAAGATTTCAACTTTTACTCATAGACTGACCCATCTTCATCGCCTCTTAATAAAACAGAGGCCTATTGTGGCGTAGAAATGTAATGCAATCGAATAATCTCCCGTTTCTACAACATTTATAAATATACGAAACTTTATTCAACGTTTTCCAAAACATTAGTTTTATAGATAGGTCTCTTTAATTCTAAAGGAGCGATAATGTTCTTTAATCGCCAACCCGCTGTGCGCAAGCGTGGAGATCAATGCTCGCCTTTTCTGTGTGAGAAGAGTCCTTTGCCCTGCAGTGGGAAAGTTAAAGGCGATTTTTTCTTTTAACCTTTTCGTTGTTGACTTGTAGGTACCAATACTCGAATACAAACGTAACCCTATGTATCCGTAGGTATAAACAAAGTGTCTGTCGCCGTATTTGTATAATTAAACAATAGATTTGTGTTATCGGGTCATTTGCTTCGACGTTTGATTCAATGCAGATTGGGTTATGAAATGTTTATATAATGAAATTGTAGTTTCAGGCTAGTGACACTGTTTTGAATTTAGAGTCGTCGTAGTTTCGTAATAATTTATTTTATTGGGAACGGGTTACAGCGGTTACGTACTGCATCCGATCGGAATCCGTGAAAATACGTCCCGAAGTAGCCATAGAACTATTTGTATGGTAGTTTACGCACTACATCCGGCATCCGTCATCCGATTTCTATCCGTCATCCGTGAGTTTCTAATTCGGAAGAAAAATTGACGGACCGAAGTAGCCGTAGTACTGTTTGTATGAACGCTTTCGCATTACCTCTGATTCAAATCAGACGCCAAACGGATATGCCAAAGATGGCCCCTGAATTGTTTGAATTTGAATCGGAGATCGGAATAGTGCGTAAGCAACATCCGAATTCGGTCCGAAATTTTTACTCTAGATCGGTATTTTCACGGATTCGGATCGGATGCAGTGCGTAAAGCAATATCCGATTTCGGTCCGAGTTTTTTGTATCCATATTTTCACGGATTCGGATCGGATGCAGTGCGTAATCGCTCTTAGAATATAAAACTTCCTTACCGCACGCTGGGACAGACGCGTGTTGTAAGATTCAACAAAACCCAGCACGCTTGGTGGTAGGATCTATACGGTCCGCCTGTCTAGTACCACCCTCACATTAAAAGTACAGCTCCAAGCATGTCCATCTGCATTATTTTTACATTACTACAATAAAGTTCCGTGTGATACCGGAGTTCCGTAAAGAATAGCATTACCCCATCTCTTCCCATGAGTGTAGTAAAAGGCGACTAAGGTATTCACTAGAGGATGGGCAGCAGCGTTCTCTGAGTACTTTAACAACCATACTGCGATCGCCAACCCGCCTGTCAAGCGTGGCGATGGCAACCCCAAACATGGCTTAGGGGAAGGCTTATGTCCAGCAGTGGACGTCTTTCGACTGAATGATGAACTTTAACCAATTGTCAGACTTCCAGGCTTCTCACTACTGAGAACGACTGTCATAGGTATTCGTGCGACACTCAGGACCGACAGTTTAACGTGCTGCTTGGAGAGCTTGGACAGTCAGGGGACAACACATTAACATAATCAGTTCATTACTGTCCCACTGCTGGGTACAGGTCTTTGCCCAAAATGGGAAGAGCTTGGCCTTTGATCCACCACGCTGGCTTGGTGCGTGTTGACGGACTACAACCACCATCAAGAACTTTTTGGAGCCCTCTGGAAAGTCCCTAACCTCCGGTTTCTGAATTAAGAATTCGAGATAAGCAATACTTAAGTAGTATTTGAGTAAGGAGTTGTAAAAAAATTGCTATAAAATCTGTAATTTTTTTGACAACTTCGTACTCAAACGTTACTTAAGTACTGCTTATCCTAGAATTCTCAATTCAGAAACAGGAGGCTAGACCCTTTTGCATTGAAAGCAATCCTTCAACCGCTAGGCTATTATTGATATAGGAAGACAACATGGAATGTAAATTAAATGTTTGCACTACTATGTTGGGGTGCATGAAAAGAGCCTCAACGAGTGACGATACTTAAGTACATCCGGCGCACCCTGGGCAGTCAGCCCCGCTACCAACCTTGCTGAATGGCTAATCTTTTTACCACAGCATGAGCTATTCGTATAGCTCGTGCTGACACGAGAGAAGACTGAAGAAGACTATGTTAGTTCCTCGATGCAATTAAACTTAGCGATGATAAAAATGTGCAACGTGTAATACCGTTGGGAGTCATATAGTTAAAACTTTTACCCTAACTCTAAAATAAAACGATCGTAGAAACAATATAAATCCGAACTGGAAAACTAGACAGTAAACTGTCTAACTTGAGACAAGAGTAATCTTTCTACCTATCTTTTAATGAAATATGATTTTGGTTTCGAAATTGTTACGATGGTTGCGTTAAATGAGTCACGCATATTTTCCTCGTGTGGGGACGGGCTAGAATATAAAACTTGCTCACCGCACGCTGAGAATAAACGCGTGTTGTAAGATTCAACAAAACCCAGCACGCGACGTGGTAGGGTATAATACGGTCCGCCTGGCCAGCTACTACCCTCACATTAAAGTCCGGCGCCAAGCAGTTTACTGTGTTCCGTCGTGTGTAGGTCCAGTGTGTAAGAGCCAGAGAGCCCTCTATATCTCTGTTACTTGGATTCGTGTGCTCTATCTTAGACTCTTTCTGCGCTTACCATCAGGTACTACTAGGGTCGAACGCGATCAAGACATGTCTTTTTAAATATTTTACCTTTAAAAAAAAATCTGCTGTTCCCTACATTTTGCGAAAATAAAATGTAGGGAACAGCAGTTTTTTTTCGCGATTTCAGGTTTGGTTCCATAGTAAAAGTTGTTCACAGTGATGAGTACTATCTCCCATTTCGGTTTGTCGAGTGTTTACAATTTCACCCTGTATAGCCTCTTTAAATTACCCTTTTTGAAACAATTAAGAAAAAAAAAATTGCCCTGTCAATTCTTTGCGAGGGACCGAGCGACCCCTTATGAAAAAGTAATGTGCAAGCAATTATTGACCTTAGAGTGGTAAACATTTTAAGTCTGTACGCCACATAATTATTCTGTGACGAAAAAAATCGCATCATCATTGCAACTAGGAAAATATTTATGTGTAATAAATTATAATATATTATCATAATGACTGACTTATTTTAGTTACACTGCACTGGGGTCGTCGGGTCTCATAGGCTTACTTTGATACGTGCGATTCACGGTATCGCGCGGTTGTTGTATGCGAATTTTAATTTTAAAAAACCTAAGTATGTGTGTGTCGCCAATGTGAACAATTTTCTCTACAACTCACACATGCACAAAAAAAATGGACAACTAAACTAGTTTAGTAATATAAATGATGGAATCAGACGTTACTTTGCGGAAATCCATGACATGCAGAAATGTAAATAAAATATCTAGCTTTAATTCCGCTGAACAAGATCGCTAGTTTGGATGCAGTATGCAGCACCACCCTCCCGCCCACAAGTTTATGCACATGCAGAAAGAGTCAAATCTTTCGCGTCCTAGTGGTCGAGGAGTCAACATATCCTGAGGATGCCCCGTGCAGGGGCGAAACACGTGTCGTGTATTGGTTTGGTTGCATGTTGCATTATTTTTTCACTCTTTCTGCATGTGCATAAACTTGTGGGCGGGAGGGTGGTGCTGCATACTGCATCCAAACTAGCGATCTTGTTCAGCGGAATTAAAGCTAGATATTTTATTTGCATTTCTGTAGTTTAGTAATTTCACATATTGCCGAATTGTGGTACTAGCAAACAAAGTTTGATCATAATTAGTAAACCGCTTGTTTACTGGTAACCTATTGAGTTCACTGTTTATGGTTTCGTACCCAAAGGGTAAAACGGGACCCTATTACTAAGATTCCGCTGTCCGTTCGTCCGTTAGACAGTTGAAATTTCCACAGATGAAGTATTTCTGTTGCCGCTATAACGACAAATACTAAAAAACAGAATAAAATAAATATTTAAGGGGGCTCCAATACAACAAACATTTTTTTTTCTTTTTGACTGCTGTATATGGTCCTAGGGGACCGTTTCTACGAAACCGGGCAGTTATTGGCGAGACCTGAAGGGTCTCCAGCCAATGAGGGGGAAGTAAAATACTTAACCTAAGCTAACTACTTGTACTACACTAACATCATGGCTACCTGCAACAACAGCGCTGAGAGCGATCCCTAGTGGGATTTGGACCTCGGCTTAGGGCGTTGCTGGCGGGGACTTAGGGGGGGAGACAGCTGTTTGTGGGCTGAATTATCGATGTGACTGCGGAGTCTGAAGAGACGACCGGCTCTACGACGGGAGAGCTCGGTGGATCGTGACCGGCGGTGGTGGGACGTCGCGACGGGCCTCACCGGCGAGGACGGTAAGCCGGACGGCGCGGCGGCGGGGCAACAAACGTGATTTTTTTGCCGTTTTTATAGATAATGGTACAGAACCCTTCGTGCGCGAGTCCGACTTGCAATTGGCCGGTTTTGTTTTAATAACGTAACATTGTTTTTAAAACAAAAAAGTTTTTTTAGTGTGATGGTGGTTTAAAGATTTTGACGTTTGTAACCATTATAGAATCTACACCGAAATAAAACGCGATCTAGACCCGATATTTAGATTCTATAAAATGTAACAACAGTTTCTAAAGGTATGTCAGTACAATGCAATTGTGTGAGTGTAATCACTCACACACGTTAACGCGAAAAACCTGCGTCGAATGATTGTATTGAGTGACTAATCAGTGTTATCATCATCACCAATAGGCGCGACAACAGCAGGATATGCCTTCATACTGCGGGAACAACCCTTAAGCGCAAAAGTGTCTTCTGTATGGCTCCTATCACATATTTAATAAACTTCCTAAATGTTGGAGAGAACTGCACTTGTCACTTTTCATAAATAAGCTGCGGATTTATTTAGTTAATAAAGTATACTATAATAGTTTAGTTTTTTTTAATGAAAATGACTTTTCTTTTCCGACTGCTAACATAGTTAAGAATAATAAGTAAATCATGTAAGTTTTAATTATTCTCACTGATAAATTAATTTAATGTGTTTGATGTAATGCTTGCTCATTAATATTTTTTGCATGCCGATTGGTAAAATATGGCTGAACTTTACTCGTGTGTAACTCCATTTTGTACCCATATTTGCAAAACAAATCATCTTTCTTTCTTTCATCCGTTCTCGTGTAGCGCGTCCATACGTATACAGCACAACAAACCGTGCATCTAAGCTATGTAATGTAGCGCGTTGTAGCGACATCGCGCGTCTATCTGAACTTAGCCTAAGTCTATTGAATTATACAAGTGCCGCAATGCGGCATTGCTCGGACTTGCAGAATACAGGCCTGATATTTTATTTAGACATAATTGCATTGAAGCTTGAACTTCGTAGAGGTTAAGCGGCAGTAGCGTTGTTAGGCGATGACTCGTGTATAGGGTTGGATTAAAAGTATTGTATAATTTAGAAAGGTATGTACTACGTTGTATCCGGAGATCTAGAGCATGTGTACACAAAATTTCCAAATTGACAAATGTCTTTGTTTTCGATGTTAACATAATATCACGCCTGTATTCCGCGAAGGGTTAGGCAGAGGTCACTATTATATATCGGGTGTAAAAAGACCCTTAACGATAACGAAAACCACATATTCTACCCATCATTGGGATCATTTTTTTCGACCAGACCATACCTGGGAAACCATTGGTTTTGGAGATATTGAAGGTCAAAGTATAAATTTTTTCTTAGTTTTTTCCAATAACGTATTCTAAGTGATAATACTAAACTTTCTTCCAAACAACCTTATCAAAATTTTCAATGTTTCCTCACAAATTACGCTTAATTCCGTTAGTCCCATGTAATAGGGGGCGAGCTTATTGCCATCGACCGGGCACGAGTCCAGACTTCGATTAGCTACCGACAAATTCTACAGAGAAAAACCCAATAACATTTTCCGCGACTTGGGGATCGAACCCAGAACATCTCGCTCAGCAGTCGCGCTTGCGACCACCAGACCAAAGAGGCAGTGTATCTTTGTTTTCTCTCTCTTAATTTGCATGTAGTGTGCCTTATGATATTATTTACTAATCACTACATAGTATAAAACAAAGTCGCTTCCCACTGTCTGTTCCTATGTATGCTTACATCTTTAAAACTACGCAACGGATTTTGATGCGGTTTATTTTTATAGATAGAGTGATTCAAAAGGAAGTGTTTAAGCTATAAAACGTACACATGCAAAGCCGTGGCGGGTCGCTAGGATTGCATAAACTGACATCATTGTATTTTAAAGTGTAACAATTGTTGTTGAACCAATAAATACATAAATAAATAGTTTATACAGCATGAGTGACAGCCACTCACATATGCACATCTGAATGATCTGCGCGGTTAATAAGAAGCCATGAGCCCCATTTCAATTTCCTTTTTTTTTTTCTATTTGACTGCTGTAGGTCGTCCTAGGGGACGGTTTCTACGTAACCGGGCAGTTATTGGCGAGACCTGAAGGGTCTCCAGCCAATGGGGGGGAAGTAAAATACTTAACCTAAGCTAACTACTTGTACTACACAAACATCATGACTACCTGCAACAACAGCACTAAGGGCGACCCCTAGTGGGACTCGAACCTCGGCTTAGGGCGTTGCTGGCGTGGACATAGGGGGGGGGGGGGGAGACAGCTTGATGAGGGCTGAATTATCGGTGTGACTGCGGAGTCTGAAGAGATGACCGGCTCTACGACGGGAGAGCTCGGTGGATCGTGACCGGCGGCGGTGGGACGTCGCAACGGGCCTCGTCGGCGAGGACGGTATGCCGGACGGCGGCGGACGTTGTGTATTGTGCTGGTCGATTTACTCGCCTCCTGAAGGAGGGTTATTTCGTCATCGGGTTCTAAAAGTGTGTGCCTGGGACGGCGAACTTTACATATGAGCGAGGGACTGTAGTCGGC
Source organism: Amphipyra tragopoginis (assembly GCA_905220435.1). NCBI lineage: Eukaryota > Metazoa > Arthropoda > Insecta > Lepidoptera > Noctuidae > Amphipyra > Amphipyra tragopoginis. Next base: position 25,946,195 of record HG991997.1, on the reverse strand, counting down.
CGCTGCGGCGACTAGGGGGTTCGGATGGAGGGGTTTTCAATTTCCACGAATGACGATATTAAGTACCTACGTCCGACGTACCCTGGGCAGTCAGCTCCACTACCAACCTAGCTGAATGCTGAGACGTAGGTGACGCAGGTGCAGAGCAGATTTTGTAATGCATGAACGTACTAAGAGCTGCGTACGCTGCGGCGCAGACGCGTGTGACACAGACATGCGCCTGTCCTGCTCTGCGCCTCGTTGTAGTGCCGTCACAGATTTCTGCGCGACGCGTGCATGTCGACATGTGTCTTTTACCGCTAATTCTAATTTTGTTGCAATGACAGAACATTTAATTGAATTAGTGCGTTGTGAACATTGTTTGTGTTGCGTACCCGATTTAAATGTTGTGCTGTCCACAACATATGGGTCAATCCGCTAGAGTGCTGAGTTATTGCCGATCGCCGTATTAACTGGCCAATTGACGTACTCGCTTAGCACCCCAAACCAATCGGAATATAATGCGTTAATCTCACTTACCCTCGTTTGGTCCGATAGGAGCCGACGATGTTGCTGGTCACCGCCGCCGTTACACCAATTATGTTTTTCGATTAGGTGCGATTAGGTAATTGTTTTCGATAGACGATTTAGAGAAGATGATGAGACGATGTGACAATTCAAACATAAAGTATGTGACAGAGACGACTAGTAGCGCCAGCGAGCGAGACGATCGCCGGCGTCCGTATGCGAAGCCGAAGGTGGGAGCGAGTCAACGCATCGTATTTCCAAGAGGAAATATGTTCCGATTGACTTAGGACGCCGTGACGTGAACACACATCAACCAGCCACAGGCGTCCAGCAATGAACCCAGCATTCGGCGCGCGATTTAAATTTATAATTTAAATCGAGTACGAAACTATGATAATTATGATACTATTCAACCAGACTATTAAAAAAAAACATTAAAAGATTTATTATGGATAAGAATTGCCAAGGAATTAAAACTCGAATGTGTCTTCGAGCTGCGTCGGAGCATGCGGTCCTGGCATGTGTCTGCCTCTCCTGCCCTGCCCTGCAAAATCTGTACTGTGTTGTGCTGCGTCACCTACATCCTAGCATACGCTTAATCTTAACCACGGCCTGAGCTATTCTCGTACAGCTCGTGTCGACACGAGAGAAGGTTCCTAGTACGGAAGCTATAAGTGTAGACGTTTATTAGAAGTCAACAGCTGATGTTGTAGTGTACGGAGCTAACACGCGAGGTCAAGGTGTCGCCAATCTAATTCTGGACACAGAAAATGTGTTTTTTTAACATAAATAAAGGTTATATATCTGCCTAGCCTTTTCACAACTATGATGAAAGTTATGTATCTGCCTAGCCTTTTCACAGCTATATTTTTTAGGGTTCCGTACCCAAAGGGTAAAACGAGACCCTATTACTAAGACTCCGCTGTCCGTCCGTCTGTCCGTCTGTCACCAGGCTGTTTCTCATGAACCGTGATAGTTAGACAGTTGAAATTTTCACAGATGATGTATTACTGTTGCCACTATAACAATATTCACTTCTTCTTCTTCTTCTCTCGTGTCAGCACGAGCTATACGAAAATAGTTCATGCTGTGGTGAAAAGATTAGCCAGTCAGCAAGGTTGGTAGCGAGGCTGACTGTAAGTTAAGTTGTTAAGTATCGTCACTCGTGGAGACTCTTTTCATGCACTCCCAACATATACTAAAAACAGAATAAAATAAATATTTAAGGGGGCTCCAATCCAACAAACGTGTTTTTTTTTGCCGTTTTTAAAGATAATGGTACGGAAACCTTCGTGCGCGAGTCCGACTCGCACTTGGCCGGTTTTATTTATTTATTTGAGATGGGTTTGCTCTTGACTATGGTCAAGGTCAGAGGTGACAGAGACAAACTCTACGATGGAGCGAGCTTACCCAGCAGAAGCCTGTTCACTCTGACTTTGAAGAGATTCGGGTTGTAAGCGTTCAGGAACACAGACGCTGGTAGTAAGTTCCACTCTTACACACACTATAGCATAACTGTGTTGTGATCAACTTCTAATCTAACCAGATGCGGCTGAACACTAGTAGATATTTTACACGAAACGACTGCCATCAGCTCACTGCAACCCAGTTAGGTGCTGTTAATTAATATAGATGAAGGTTGTTTTCTAAAATATCTAGAATTTAAATCTTTTTTGCCTAACCCTTGGTGGATATTATTAGTACTATCGTGAAAATTTCTAAAATCATCATAAATAGACCTGAATAGCGCTCTGGAAACCATGGAAGCTAAGTAAATTTGTTATGTATTATTTTGCTTAGTGGTAGCATCATACGGTCCGCCTGGCTAGCTACCATACCACACTCATATTAAAGGCGCCAAGCGGTTTAGGCTAAGCGTATGCTGAGACGCAGGTGACGCAGCGCAGTACAGTACAGATTTTGCCGGGCAGGGCAGGCGAGGCAGACATAGGCCACGACCGTATGCTGCGACGCAGCTCGAAGACACATTCGAGTTTTAACTAGTACAAAGAATAGACGCGTTCGAGTTGACGAACTTTTTTTTAATAGTCGGATGATTAGTATCATACGAATAAGGTTCACAACGCACTAATTCAATTAAGTATTCTGTCATTGCAATAAAATTCGAATTAGCGGTAAAAAACACATGTCGCCATGCACGCGTCGCGCAGAAATCTGTGCCGGCACTACAACGAGGCGCAGAGCAGGACAGACGCATGTCTGCGTCGCACGCGTCTGCGCCGCAGCGTGCGCAGCTCTTAGTACGTTCATACATTACAAAATCTGCTCTGCGCTGCGCTGCGTGCACCTGCGTCACCTGCGTCTCAGCATGCGCTTAGCCTTACTGTGTTCCGCCGTGTGTATGTGAGAGCCAGGGGGTATAGGGGAATTCCTCTATACCTCTGTTTCTTGGATTCGTGTGCTTCATCTTAGACCTTGTCTGCGCTTACCATCAGGTACGACGAGGGTCAAACGCGACCAAGTCCAAGTAATAAAAAAAAGTTATGTTAGGATAATGTCACACCGATCTTTTTTTTTATCCTGGATTTATCCTTATGGATACCCTTCGCCCGGGGAAGGCGAAAGGTTACGCTGGACTCTTACCGGCTAAAAACCCACGGTGTTCCCATTCCTGACCCTTGGCCGGGGTCACGGGATTCGAAGCTTCATGCACCACGACCCCGGCAGGCCTCGATCCGCCAGCCCCTGGCGGACCTCTCCTTCTGTGGGGCCTTGCCCCACGTCCTCCTGAGAGGCGCGCGGAACACAGCGCGCCGCCTTCTCGGGCCTGTTACAGGGTCAGCACCCTTGGCCGGGGTCACGGGATTCGCAGCTGATTGTCACATCTACCTGGCCGATGACAGTCGATGACTTCGATGCAAGTCAATCAATTGGTGTGGTAGCTTCGTCTGATCGACGGACAAGGGTCGATAAAACAATCGATCGACCAACAATAGACAATTTCGACAAAGCCGGGACCAATAGTTTTCGAGATAATCGCAAAAATACCTACATAGAAGTCAAACTGAGAATATCCGTTTTTGAAGTAGGTTAATAAAGTAGGAACTGCCGTAGGACTAGCGACCTAACCTTTTACTACACACGGGTGACGGTGGCCTAATCTTTTACGATCCCCTCTGGTGTAGGTGGCTTAATATCTCCCGAGAACGATATAATACTTTGACCAAACTACTACGATAAAAACCGGTCAAGTGCGAGTCGGAATCGCGGACGAAGGGTTCCGTACCATCCTATGCAAATCCTAACTAATATTATAAATGCGAAAGTAAGTTTCCAAAATAAACCACTGAACTGATCATCCCGAAATTTTGCATGTACGTTGTCAGGTGTAGGTACAGAAACGGACATAGAGTACCATTCAATCCGAAAAAATGTACTGTTCCCGAGGAAAACAACAATAACGTTCATAGATGGCGCCTTGTGTCTTTCGAATAACGATTGAATTATATTATTTTAGAAACTTTAGTAGTGTGTTATGAGTTTTTTAGCTTAATTAACGCGTACGAAGCCGCGGGCAAAAGCTAGTTATCTATAAAAACGGCAAAAAAATCACGTTTGTTGTATGGGCGCCCCCTAAATATTTATTTTATTCTGTTTTTTAGTATTTGTTGTTATAGCGACAACAGAAATACATCATCTGTGAAAATTTCAACTGTCTAACTATCACGGTTCATGAGATACAGCCTGGTGACAGACGGACGGACAGCGGAGTCTTAGTAATATGGTCCCGTTTTACTCTTTGGGTACGGAATCCTAAAAAGAATATTAGTTGGATCTTTATTAATAGATAGATTTTATGTGTGTAGTTATTACGCCAGCGCTATCATCATAATTATTCAGCCTAAAGACGTCCACTGCTGGACACAGGCCTCCCCCAAGCATCGCCACGTCGACCGGTCCTGTGCTTCTCACATCCAGCGGATTCCCGCTACCTTCACCAGATCATCGGTCCACCTTGTGGGAGGCCTAACCACGCTGCGCCTTCCGGTACGCGGTCGCCACTCCAGAACCTTTCGGCCCCATCAGCCATCTGTTCTGCGAGCAAAGTGCCCCGCCCACCGCCACTTAACTTTGGCAATTCTTCGAGCTATGTCGGTTACCTTGGCCAGCGCTAAGTCTTTGAAAAATACGAATAAATAAATCCAACCATATTTCATAAACGAAAACGCCTGCTAATAAATCCAGCGAAATATTTTACCTGTCATAAATTTTTTGATTCGCTTGCGTTTCACGAACAAATTAGGGTTATCTGATATTAATGTTTTACTAAGCTGAATATTAAAGCGATGTCTGGCTTCAGGTTTTGCTAATAAAAACAGTTTGAGACAAACAAACTATAAAGCGCAGTTCAGATATAGCATATAGTAAATATTGTATAGTGCAACGATATCACTCAGCATACATTTTATATGGACATGTTCACACAAGGCTATGCTATAAAGTACTGGCTTGCTGTACGTGATAAACTTAAGCGATTCTCAGAGTTATATCGTACGATGCTCCATTTCCTGCCCCGCTTCACTTCTATCCCGGCGTCGCCCGACGAATCGCCGTCATATAACTTGCTATACATAGTAGACTGACTTGCGATATAATGTATAGTGTAAATGTCATGCTATATAGTTATAGATATGCTTTACTATATAGCGAAACAGTATAGCGTAGTCTGAACTGCGCTTAATGGCGGGTACAAGCAACTCAGGAACTGCTCTCGTATATGGGGGGAAACCATTACATATTCCTTGATGTGAAGCAGGAAACTACGCAGAAAGGGATGACACGCACCCAATGCATTTCTTATGCAGTAATGCAAGAACATTTTCCTCAAGCCACAACGATTAAGGTAGCTAGGTAGGCTTATTACTATCTCATCTCAAATAAGTTTTTTTGCGAATTCTGACTTTTCTAGTACTCCAACCTCAGTTGGTCCGGAAAAGTATTTTAATCCTTAAGGGAAATGGGATCGATTGGCATCATAAAAAAGATTTGTGAAAACAGCCCTTTTTCTCGCTGACTGTACATTTTTTTACAAAATCTGTGAATGCCGATTTAAATTATCCCAAAAGTGAAGGGTGGTTTTCTAAAAACGTTTTCCTGTAGCTACAATAGTTAAGGTAGATGCCCTTCATGCCCCATCTCAAATTACCACCCTGTATAGATGCCATAACTAATAGACAAAGGTGAAAGACACAAGGGGAGGGTTAACCTTAAAAATAAAATTATCAGGAATTCTTCCTCCTAGCCTTTTCCCAACTATGTTGGAGTGCTGATGACCCAGATGCTGTTTACCAGTATTTTACACGGAACAACTGCTATCAGACCTCTGCAACTTAGTTACTGGGTAATGCCGATATCCTAAGGTTAGACCGGTTCCCAGACTTTGGGGCTCTCAACTAGTAACGACTGTCTTATTATTCGTATGATACCCAGAACCGATGCGACTGTTTTATGTGCTCTTCGAGGCACGAAGGGGTATCGACCGATGACGAACTACTTAACTCTTGAAAACTCGTACAATTCTTTCAGCTAAAGAAATGATAGGTAGTCTTGCGGTAGTGTTGCTCAACTATCGATTGACTCTCGATAGTATTTCAATACTATCGTGACCTCAAAAACTAGTAACAATATCGATAGGGCTACCGATAGTATTGAAGTTTAACAATACTATCGATAGTATCAATCCACAGATATATGTAATACTATTGATGAGTACCAATAGTATCGATAGTATTGAGTTGTGATACTATTGATACTATCGCGATAAAAGTGTGTTTTACAACAATTACTAGCGATACTATCGATAGTATTAGAACTATCGATATTTTTACCCCATCGATATCTAACGAACATTCAATAGTATTGCATCAGGATATAAGTTATCATAACCTATTAGAATAGAATATTTTTATGAACAAGTAAACTCACGAAAAGTATTAAAAACACTAAATTGTTATGGTTGAGTTAAAAATTGCTGTACATCTCACAATTACAAACACCTTTGCATCAACACAATACTATTGAATTTTCGTTAAATATCGATGCAGTAAAAAGATCGATAGTTCTAATACTATCGATAGTATCGCCAGTAATTGTTGTAAAACAGATTTTTATTGTGATAGTATCAATAGTATCACAACTCCATACTATCGATACTATTGGTAGTCATCAATAGTATTGCATATGTCTGTCGATTGATACTATCGATAGTATCGATAGTATTGTAAAATCCCAATACTATCGATAGCCCTATCGATATTGTTACTAGTTTTCAAGGTTAACTATCAATAGATCGACTATCTTAGGCAACACTATCTTGCGGTTCAACCCTTGCCTTCCATGCAAGAGGTTGTGAGTGCGAACTCGCTCTACTCCTCTGACTTTTCAAATTTATGTACGGATCATAATTTGATTATCACTTGTGTTAACGGTGAAGGTAAACTAAGGACATATTGTGTCCTTTTTATTTTCTATTACAGAAAATAGGTAAAAAATGTCGTATTGCTAGGTTTAAAAAAATCAAGGCAATTTTCGGGATATCGTCCAAAAAAGTTGGTGGGAAATATATTCCCTTTGCCTTATTATTGGTTGAGTAAAAAAAAACAGTTAGAGGAGAGCCTTTTGTTGAAAAGGCTAAACTGAGTTAATTAATATAAATAAATAAACCTTATTTCCATATGAACTCGCCGGAAGACGCCTAGGAAACTCTGGCGTGATGACTTAGAGTCGTTTATGGGAGATTGGCCAGAGAAAGCAATGCATAGAGAGCCTTTCACTCATCTCTATGGACTTGGAGGCTATGAGGGAGACCTTTGTCCAGCAGTGGGACAATAAGCACTTTTGAAGAAGAAATTGACAAATCTATTAATTTAACCGCTAGCGGCCCGACCGACGAACCGGTTCGTCAGTGCCATTGTTTATCTATTGTGTCTATAATTACAGTACTTGAGACTTTAATGTTATTACTCAATTGGCGAATTTTTGACCGATAAGAATTTAAATTGATAATGACATCTCTGTACTCCTGACTTGTACTAATTCATTTATTTTTTTATTTAACTGTATAGACCTCAAACTTGACGAATTTATAATCCCATTTTATTAAACTTGACATTATGTATTGTATTGCCTATTTCAAATTATTTACTGAATTTCATTTTGACATGGTAAATTTGTATTGATTTGATTGAATGTGATAATGATAATCATAAATAAAAAAATATATTGTGAAGGACGGCACGGTTGACATCTGTCGGGCATGCCACTGTCCCGGTGAATCTATCCGACATATTATCTCTGGTTGTTCTCGTCTTGCTAACGGTGATTATTTGCACAGGCACAATCTCGTAGCTAGGAGTATCCACCAGCAACTTGCTCTGAAATATAACCTTGTGGACACAGAAGTACCATACTACAAGTATGTGCCCGACCCAGTTCTCGAGAATGGTTATGTCACACTGTATTGGGATCGATCTATCATCGCCGATAGGACTATTGTTGCCAATAAGCCTGACATCGTGGTGATAGATCGATTACAACGCCGCACAGTGATTGTTGACATCACTGTTCCGCATGACGAGAACCTCGTGAAAGCCGAAAATGATAAAAAAATCAAATATCTTGATTTGGCACACGAGGTTGTCGACATGTGGGATGTTGACTCAGCAATCATTGTGCCGATAGTCGTTACAGCCAATGGCTTAATAGCCAAGAGCCTCGACCAACATCTGATCAGTCTCTCTTTAGGCGGCTGGATCAAGGGTTTGATTCAGAAAGCGGTACTTCTGGACACGGCGCGTATCGTTAGGAAGTTCCTCTCTCTGGACCCCTGACCGCCGGCAGCGTGGACCCTGTTCCCGATGCCGGTGGGCTACTATTTTTTATATTTTTAAATGTTTTAAGTTTTTTATAGAAATATTTAAAAATGTATTTAATAAGAATTGAAGTGAATAAACATTATAATAAGTGTGTTTGGTATTATAGCTTAAACTGTTTGCATGCCTTAGTTAAGGTAGTTAGTATACGGAGAATTTTAAACTTAACATCTGAAACTTGTACTTACTTTCTGTGCAAATAAAGAACTATTCTATTCTATTAATAAAGGTAGGAAAAAAAAAAGTTCCACAAATAAACTAAGAAAGGGGAGAGTATTTAGAAAGCGATTTTAATTAAGGTTACGACGATTCCCAGCAGAATTTTCTTGCTGTACATTTATAAAAGAAAAAATACCCCAAAAGGTAATGCCACTAATGGTAATGCTTCGATGTTTAAAAAACGTATTCAACAACAAAACAATATACCACCCAATACTAACACAATTAAAATTGACATCAAATCAAACGTAAATACTCCAATAGCAATTAATTTAATTGATAAGCAACACGGCACTGACGACATAATGACAGAGTAATTTGAACGTAGCTCCCTTCGTGACCAATGCTATAAATACTGGGTAGGAGTGGGAAAATTGACGATATGTTATGGGAAGTTTCGATTTGAAATAAATGAAAAGTTTAAATTAGTAATGCTAGGAAGTAATACGATTTGTCGATGGAAATTAATTGACGGACTGTTTTATTTTTGAAAATCATTATATTTTGTTAAATTGATCTGAATTGGCTAGTGGTCACAAGCGCAACTGCTAAGCGTGAAGTCTTGAATTCGATCCTCAGGTCGGACAAAGTGTTATTTGGTTTTTCCGAGTGGAATTTCTCAGTAGCAGCCCGGAGTCTGAATTTGTGCCCGATTGATGGCAACAGGCTCGCCCCCATTACATGGGACTTAAACATAACGGCGAAATGAGGATTTACTATACACCTCTGCCCAACCATTCGGGGATTACAGGCGTTATGTTGTTATTTAAATTGGGTCAACATGTTCAACACAACAACTCGTAAACATCCTCCGTTTATTGGCATCCCAATAACTGCTACAATGGTCAGAGGTGGGATTGTCATAATCACCATTGTCGGATTGGCGACATACTATGGAACCATTTCCCCGATCCTCGCTCGAACCAGGAGTAGCCTATGAGCAAATACTCAAACGCTACTCAATTTTAAGTTGCCGTTAATTTCGTGTTGTCACTATCACTTCGCCTTAAAATGACAGTGACAGCACGAGATTTATGGTCATCTTAACATTGAGTAGCATTCGAGTCATCATTCAGCTGAAAGACGTCCACTGCTGGACATAGGCCTCCCCCAAGCATCGTCACATCGACTAGTTCTGTGCTTTTTGCATCCAGCGGCTTCCTGCGACCTTCACCTTGCCCAAGGCTAGCAGAGCCTAGGGACTAGGGACTAGGGGCCGTTTCTTCTTCGTGCTATCCATGTTGGGTTTGCTATAATCGCCACGCTTGGCAGGTGTGTTGGCGATCGAAGTATGGTTGTTAAAGTACTCAGAGAATACTGCTGCCCATCTTCAAGTGAATCCCTTAGTCGCCTTCTACGACATCCATGGGAAGAGATGGGGTAGTGCTATTTTTAATGTCCGGCACTACACAAAAAACAACGAAGCATTCGAGTATTTGGCCATTAAACTCATTTCTTCATAATAATGTCAATCAGATCCAGTACCTCTTGTACCTCCAGCAACGCCCTAAACTGAAGTCCGATTCTTAGGAACGCCCTTTGTAGCTGTTACTTAGTATGTAGTTTTTATCCTCGGCTGGACACCCATGCGGTCTCGCCAACTCTAGTCCGATCAAGCAGAGAACGTTCAAAAACGAGGAAAATAAAATTCCATATAGTTTTTCCAAGGGTTTTGAAGATAATGTGCGGAGGTAAAGTCACAAATACTCAAGCAATCATTATAAAAGGGATGTATTGGGCATAGCAGAAAGCGACCAACGCCGAAAAACGCGTTTTGATATTATGGCTGTTTTGAGGTGTTCTGGCTATTATTTTTTACATAAAGATAAAGATGCATTTATTTGTTCAGAACATGTGTAGATAATGATGTTATATACATGCAGTATTAAATAATTTTGTATCAACATGTTTTGCCATAACAGGCGTACAAATTATTGTGATAAATTAAATTATATTGTTATAAAACAGATAAAGAAATTACATGTAATTGAATTGCAATAATTTTAAATAAAATGTCATAGAATTAACCAAAAGACATCATGTCAACATAATAAAACAAGATTGAAAGTCACATTTATAGTGAAAGTACAATACGGCCGACGTATCTTGGCGAGTCTGAAGTTAGCTGATTAAAAAATTCATTGCGCAGCCAAACAACCAACTTCAGACTTGCCAAGATACGTCGGCCGTATTGTACAATACAGATTATTATATTAAAATAACAGACAAAATACCTTAAAACGGCCATTTCTCAAAACTCGTTATTTGTCGATGGTCGGTTTCTGCTTATACGCTCTATTTAAAAACACTTGAAACTGAATGAAAATGACAACAAAAAACACTTAAGGCACACTACAAAATTAATTGTTTGCACTACAAAATTAATTGTTTGCACTATGAAATTAATGGTTTGCACTATGAAATTAATGGTTTGCACTATAAACCATTAAGAGCCATTTGTTTCAGAACGTACTCATTAAACGAATGGTGGAAAGTGATCGGGGCCGAAACGAATCGTTAAGTGGTCACAGTTCTAACATAACATAATCTACCTTTCAGTTATCTGTTTGACATTTTATTTCTTATTATGGGAGACTTTGAAATTGAAATGAAATGATGATGAAATGAAATGATATTTTTATTTCTGTAAATAAATAAATCTGTTACAGACACTTTTACAAGTCAATGTAATGTTTTTTAAGACTAGATGGCACCGGCATTTCCTATATGACTAGATCTGAGAAGAAAAGCCGAAACAAACTCAGAGGTCAAAGTCTCTTTTAAAGTCCAGACATTGTAGTATAAAACTATGTGAGTGTAACAATGTAGGGCAACGTCTGGAATGGCCTTTTGAAGAAAGAGCCATAGCAGGTTTGAGTTGACCTGTCCTAACTGACGGCACGCATGAATTAGAAGCATTAACAGGTTCACTGGCCAGACAGCAGACACAATAGTTAAACAATGCCGCGGATAATATGTTATTCACGGGACAGGGAAAGGGTTAAAATGAATAGTGTAAACTATTATTTTACAGAAGACTTTTAAAGTTATAATTTCAAAGCTAAGCTAAAGTGGGAACTATTATTTTTAAAGTTAATTTCTTTATATGCATATCCCATTGGAAAACAGCTATTGTACAGGTTTTAGTATGTTTTGCTTGCTGATTCTATACAAGGTGTTAACGAATTCGTGTAATTCCTTAAAACCACATGATCTATTACTGGTATAGATTCTTCCTGCACGGGATTTAGCTTGATTGAAAATAAAAAAATAAAAACATTTTTTTTCTTGGGGTTGGGTTAAGTGATCGTATATAAACTCCCTAAAAAGGTTTTAAAAAAGGAGCAAAAACTTTTTCTTTTATTTGTGGCATTTCTTTTCCCTGCTTAAATTAATGAATGTACGGCGACACAGCTAGCAGGCATGACTAGGGCGATATCGCTCCGTGCAGTCAGGTAACTTGGTGCGCTAAAATAACTCAGAAAAAGAAAATGAAAACGTAAATCAGTTTTTTTTTTTTTTGCTGAATCTGATTAAATCTATTGCTAGGTCAATCTGTGTCACCAGTAGATCACGAGGTTTGAAGGAATTACACGAATTCGTTTACACCCTGTATTTCCATTTCAGAATTAAAAAGTTATTATATTACCTTCAACTTAGTTACTTGTTACTGAAAGCATGACCTTTACTTAGAGGCCATATCATATTTTCATAACTTAATTCCATTATAATAGAAACAATATACTTATGACGTATGAACCTATTTATAGGAAGTTTATAGCTTAGTAATGTAATCGATATAGGGCTATTTTAAGCGGTAAAGATAATGGTGGTCACGGTGTTCGCATAGGTCATAGGGGTCAAACGTTATTAATTGTAGCCAGTTGACGGATAGCTCTGAAACTTTTTTTGCGATTGTGTTTATTTTTGGGTGGTTATTCGCACCTCTGGTTAAAATTTCAAGGTAAAACCATGGTATAAATATGCTAAGGTATTCTCTTCCCGTAATGGCTTAAGGATACGTCACGAATGTCACGATCAGTGCTGCCATTGATTAACATCTACAATACAATAAAGGAGATTTTTAATTCACAATAAATATTAAATAAATTGTTAACTAGCCTAACTATTTTCTATTTCGTGTTATTCATCTATTTAGTTAAAAAGTAAACTGTATAAAATTACTAGTTTAAAATTGCTTCTCTAAAGAAGCAAATATGTGAAAAAATGCATCTTGCTCGGGTAATTTATTTATACATAGTGGAAGCACTCCCAGCTGATGACGTAGTCTTAGGCCAATCACGTGACCTAGCTGTCACGGGAAGAGAATACCAGTGAAACATATTATTATACCATGGGTAAAACCGTGTTCGTCAGTAAGGAAAAAGTTCAGTTGCCCAGCGTCGCCGCGTCGCCGGGCAAGCGAGTCGAACAACAATAGTAATAAATGTTCGAAATAGCAATAGGCTCGCTACGTATTGCATAGGAATGAATAAAACAGACGAAACGTGGTCGTACAGACTCCTGGGGCCCAATTCTCCTAAAATAAATTGTTGCCAAACGCAATCGAACCACAACCGCCAGTCAGTTTTTGTTTTCGAAAACTTTCAAAATGATTGATTTTGTTTTTTGTGTCAAACAATTTGATAGCTTTTGAAATTGAGAACTGTCAGAATGAACGGTTCGGCCTTGGTTCGGTTGTGATTTATCAAGATTTATTTTAGGAGAATTAGGCCCCTGGGAGAACACCTCTGGTTACCCCTACGAGATTACATAGGCGTGAATGTAAAGCTGTTAACAAAAATTTAAAACTAACCCTCATGATAATATTTTTTTATGCAAGTGAATAATGCATTCTCAGTGTATTTAAAGAGTCTAATAATATAAACAAAAACAATAATTGGCTTTGTGTGTACATGATTGATTTTTGATTGATATACAAGGCCAGTCGGAAAGGGGGTACTAATCCGAAGCCCACTTATAGTATCGCTGATGACTGTTTGAAAGCAAGTGTTAAAATTTCAAAATTCGATATTTTTTTTTCCAAATAAAATGTTTTTATTTTAGTTTTTTCAAAAATTCTTCATCCCTGCTTTAGTTACAAATTCAGAAAATGGTGCTTCTAATTCATGACCCCAAATATGACCTAAAATGTGAACACAGCTGATTTTAACTGGGGATAGATAGATTTTAGAGATTTTTTTTTTAAATTTTGGTACAACTGTTTCTCTTAAGGCGCTTCCCCCACCGAAAGTGGCGCCACTTCAGAAAAAAGCATTATTTCTGTCAACACACAAAATAGTGAAATTTCGTACGTACAACATTTTAGTCAAGTGTTGTAGAAATTTTCGAACCCCATTAAACAACACTTGACATCCTAGGTTAGAAGTTTTAGTAATTAATGCTAAAAACGGCCGTTTTTGGTACTTATCTCTAAAACTTCGAATCCAGAAGCTCTAGTGTTGATATTTGGTGTTCGAAAATTTCTACAACACTTGACTAAAATGTTGTACGTACGAAATTTCATTAAGTCAAATCCCTGTTTTATTAATAGGTGTTGATTAATTCTATAAACAAAATACATAGTATCATCTGGTAGCCAGAAATAAATCAAACTTTTGAATAAGCTATCTATAATTCTGTCGGTGAACCCAGCCGGTGCGATCGATATAAGATCTTAATCATTTTCTTATGACGCACTATCTGCAAAATACAAGGTGACTCATGTTTTAGGGATCAACGACAAATTTTCACTTTCTTTACTTAAACATTTTCCACGATATTTCCTTCAGCATTACTTTCTATTTATAAATAATAAACTTTATTGAATAAAGGTCATTGGGCATTTTTGACCCGGTACCTCAAAAGTACGCGTCCATTAATGAAATATGGTTTGTTTTGAAGGGTTAGGATTAACATTTCACGGAATGTATTTAATCCAAATGTATGGGGGAAAAAAGTTATGTGGTTCAAAAAACTGCGAGGAACAAGATAGAAAAGCTCCTAAACATTCTTGTACCTTTTTAGGAAGATCTTTGTGCATTTTTGTAAGCATTTTATATATTTAGAAGGATATGGATATACGAAAATCCTTTTTTTATATTAATTCTTGTTTTGCTAAAAAAAACTTTCCCATACGTTTGAGGAATGCGACTCATCTCATTGGGTAGTATTCATGGTCTTTAACATACTCCGACTAGTTTCGTTAGTTGTCGCTGGTGGGTCACAGGTCCGAACAAAATGCCCATTTACCTTTACGTAATAATAGTCTACATTTGGCACTACTTCCACACTAGGATTCCCTGTGTCGTGGAAGCTAAGCGAAATAATGAGATACAAATATAATATTACTACAAATACATATTATAGGCTAAAAAGGGTCATAGACAATAATCTTGAAGACTAAGGCCGCAAGTTCGGAGCGGCGCGGCGTGGCGTGCAGCGGGGCGTTTTTGCGGGCGTTACTTAATATACAGACTAGTATTTGAAGTCTCTTCACAGCAGCGTTCCTAGCGTGCAGCTAAATGTATGCACGCTCAATACAACGCTTCAACGTCCCGCTGCACGCCCCGCCGCTCTGTATTTGCTAACCTAACGTAACTTACTTTTTATTGAACATTTAGAAGTTAACGACCGATCCCTGTGACTTGCCTAGGGTTATCGGTTAAAATTAAGACTTGTATCTTTACCAAAAATGAAGCAATGACCCCATATAGTAGAGCTTTGTATAATAGACCCTCCCATAAGTTAGTAAAAATGCATATTAAAATAACGGCGTAAATACGTTATAATTATCTGAAAATAACTGAAAAACCCAATTTTAGTCCAACTGTACGGCGTGTATTCATTCAAAAACCGGCCGGGAAGAAGGGAAGGGTATCCAGGGGTCCATACCATTATCTATAAAAACGGCAAAAAATCATGTGCCCGTTCACCTTTGGCAGCAAGATTTGATACCGTTTGCAAAACAACTCTAGGCTTTATTACTACGACAAGGACAACAAAGAAAGTAAGTATTTCTACAAATGACTATTCTTAACACATCAAATAGTGCTCGTTATAGCCTTTCATGTCACTTCAATGTCAGTGCAATCTTCATTTCACTGCTTGTCGACCTGCTTCTGATTTCTATATTTTGAGTGCATCAAAGTAGAGTTGAATTGATGTAGCTTTGTAGCATTAATCAAAACTTACTGTTGCTCTTATAACCTACTGGCAACCAGCGCACTAGGCACTAGGTAGAAAATAAATTTCCAAAATGTTTTAGGATAAAAGAAACGTTTAATTTGTTCTATCGGGTCTAGAATTTTTTACTACTTTTTTTGTAAATTTCAAGCTTTTAACAACAATCGCTGGAAGTTTCAACACAATATAAAAAAGATGATAAATATGGCCTTTCGTAAACAAGGCGACGCAAATCTCTGATACTCAGTCGCCAACCGCAGTATTGGAAGCTTATGTAGCGTTGTGTACAAAGGGTTTTCAATCATCATCATCATCTGCCTAGCCTTTTCCCAACTATGTTGGGGTCGGCTTCCAGTCGAACCGGATGCAGCTGAATATCAGTATTTTACATGGAGCGACTGCCTATCAGACCTCCACAACCCAGTAACTGGGTAATACGATACTCTTGGTTAGACTGGTTGTCAGACTTTCTGGCTTCTGACCAACAGTAACGACTGTCAAAGATCTACAAATGACAGCCGGGACCAACGCCTTTACGTGCTTTCCGAGGCACGGAGGAAACTCGCTATGGTAAATGGTCACCCATCCACAGACCAACCTCGGCAAGCGTGGCTTAACCCGGAAGATCGGTCTATGCGGCTGTAATTATTTAGCCACGAGCTCCTCAAAGAACAAACAAAGTCAAAAAACAAAGGGTTTTCAATAAGACTTGCAAAAAATAATAATATCGAATACAATTTTAAACTACATTGTCTCGAATCTAGAACACTGATACAATAATCACGCTTTTTAACCGACTTTATAAAGAAGGAGGTGCTCAATTCGCCAGGATGTTTTTTTTTTTCAAATATTTACAGGGGAGATAGATATACGATATAAAATTACCAAAAGGTAGTGGCGGTGATACAAAATTGTAAATACATATAATGTGAACGTATCTCTTTTGGAAATAAAACACGTGTTTCTCTGCTACGAATGAAACGACATTTAATGTCCTTTCCTCTCTTTAACAATCTATTTTTATAATATTGTTCGCACTTACGGAATTAATTCAACCATCAAATCTCCTCTTTAAAATTTTCTTTCTTGACAGTTGAGCTGTCACGCAGAGCACGTCAAATTAATTCAATTAAAGAAAAAGTATTTATTTCTTTACATACAAAATTTTAAATTACAATCTCTGATTAGCTAATTCTCTGGTGCAAAAAAAACGAGATTGAATTTAGAGAATTAATCCAATGATTTTACAAAGTTAAACAATGTGGTTGGTTACGGTTTGCTCACATTTTCGGCTTTTCGGGATTGCCCGAGTACGGACAAGTTGCGAGTCGACCTCGCCGCGTGTTCAGCTCATGATTAAAGGCTACATTTGGGTTCGAAACTAGTCGGGCAATCCCGAAAAATACACGTGAGTAAACCGTAACTAATCATAAATATGAATGTGTCTCATGAAGGAATAATATAAAAAGATTTATAAAAGGGCATAACGATAAAATAGGATATTATGTAAAGGACGAATATGACATGTCTTGTGTTGCTTGACCTTCTTTTCTTTAGTATTAAGCGTCGTTATTGCTACTTTTCATTACTTCGAATCCATTGCTCAAAGGTAAGTAAGAGATTTCATCTCATTCATCTCTCAAAAGATCAACAAGACCGAAAACACGATTCAACTTCATTCGGACTCCAAACAAAAGCCATAAAACGAGAGTACATCTGATCCCTTGATCATTCTTGCAGAAAGGCGCCAAGCTCGTTTAGCCATTCTCCTCTGAATCTACAAAGAAGAAAATAAGCTGATATCTAGATTACTATCCAGACATCTGCCTCGCTGCATACTTTATACTAGCTTCTGCCCGCGACTTCGTACGCGGATCCGTCGTCGCGGGGTCGTCAAAATCGAAGATCTGAGACGTCTGATGTTGAATTCTAAGAGCCCGGGGACGGGAAAACAACGGGATGCGCGAGACGATTCGAGACGTTCCAGATCTTTCATTTTTTAAGTCAACAGGAAATGCCCATCAGACTAAACAACTTTTGCTAAGACGTCATTCCTATATATGTTATAGTGTCGCTGGGCTTTGGAGTTCCACAACAGGTGTTCCAGGTCTTCAAATTTATTCTCACAGCAGAAAATGCTCTTCACGTGGAATAATTTTTGCTATGGCACCATTTTTATATCTCTTATACTTTAGCTGGTCCACATCCGATTCTTCAGATGATATCGACATTTTGTTCAGAGAATGTCGAAGTCGATCAGAATTCAAACGTTCGTTGCGCTCTTTTTCTGTCTCTTCATGCCGTACTCCAGCAATTCTTTCTCTCTCACTTTCTAACCGATTATGAATATTTTGTTGTGTGCGTGTTCTGGACAATGTATGATAATCTCGATCAGCAGTTAGTCACGCATCACGTTCATCACTCGTTTCAAAAGACCTGTTAGTAGATGTACGAATACGCTGAGAACTCAAGCGTGATTCTGTATCGGTAAACGTTTCCGGTTCGCGAGACAATGCATGTCGTTCACGATCAGCAAACAGTCGCGCATCACGTTCCGCACTTGTCTCTAGAGACCTAGAAGCAGATGCGTAGATACGCGGAGAACTCAAGCGCAATTCTCTATCCGTGAACGTCTCCGACTCGCGAGACAATGCGTGACGTTCACGATCAGCGGTCAGTCGCGCATCACGTTCCCCACTTGTCTCTAGACACCTAGAAGTCAATGCGTAGATACGTTTGGAAGTCAAGCGCAATTCTCTATCCGTGAACGTCCCCGACTCGCGAGACAATGCGTGACGTTCACGATCAGCGGTCAGTCGCGCATCACGTGCCCCACTTGTCTCTAGAGACCTAGAAGTCGATGCGTAGATATGCTTGGAACTCGAGCGCAATTCTCTATCCGTGAACCTCTCAGACTCGCGAGACAATGCGTGACGTTCACGATCAGCGGTTAGTCGCGCATCACGTTCCGCACTTGTCTCTAGAGACCTAGAAGTAGATGTGTATATGTCGTGGCCATATCGTAGAATTGATCACTTCATGATGTGGCCGGCCATTTCATGAAATGGTTGTATTTCATGAAATGGCCAACTAAAATTGGCCATATCGTTGAAACGTCAACGTTTAATGATATGGCCATCCACGTTTGGCCATATCCTTAATGTAGGGTTTCCATGATATCCAAGGTTTAATAAAAAATCCAAATAAAGGAAGCACGTACCATGCAAGCAAAGGAGTAGACTACGGAATTTCGACCCACAATATATCGATGCACGTTACCGCGAAAGTTTAATAGCTTGATTCACCAACAATTAAGGGGATCTGGCGCTCGGCGGCCGCTGCCGCGGCACGCTCGCTTCGCTCGCTCGCCTTCGCGCGTTATTGGTCACTGTTCTAACCTAACCTAACCCAAATGATTCAATATACTAAATAGCAAATGTTTGCACTAACGCGCATCGATATTTTGTGCTATAGTTTCACAGGTTAACCAGATAAATAATCGAACAAATAAAATTCTATGAAAAGTTCACCCGCAGTTACCATGAAGTCATATTTTGAAATCCAATAATAGTCCATTAATTTTCGTTGCGTGGTCACCCTACTTTACTTATTATCATTAGCTTTTTTGTCAGAATAATTGTCCGCCGCCATGATGCATCACAAAAACAAAACGATATCAGCGCCTCTAACGGTGAATAATGTAACTATTTTACGATATGATCACTAATGTTTGACCATATCATGAAGTAGCCGTGCGTTTAGCTGATCATATCGTTAAACGCTGATTATTCATTGATCTGGCCAGGCCATTTCATGATGTGGGCAGCGGGTATTGGCCATTTCATGAAATGCAACCATTTCATGAAATGGCTGGCCACATCATGAAGTGATCAATTCTATGATCTGGCCACGACATATATACGCTGAGAACTAATGCGTAATTCTCTTTCCGTGAACGTCTCCGACTTGCGAGACAATGCATGACGTTCATGATCAGCGGTCAGACGCGCATCATATTCTTCACTGGTCTCTAGAGACCTGGATGTAGATGCGTAAATACGCTAAGAACGCAGGCGTGCTTCGCGATCCGAAGGCATGGTTTTCACGGACCGAGTTGCAGTTCTCGAACAGCATCAAGTCTCTCCTGACGCTCTTCGGTAGATTCTTGGGATCTTATGATCCTCAATCTTTTAGCTCCTTTGGAACATTGGGAAAGATTTGACCTCTTTCTAGGCATGGTTATAGTTTTATGGTGAAGATATCTGATCAATTAAAATCTAAGTGACTGCTCCCCTACGTTACGGGGTAGGCTACCGTGTCACGAAGATAAATGGAAAAGGAAATGAAACACTCAAATAACATAAGCCCGAAGGCATATCTATTCGATAAAATAAAAATAATAATAGAAGTTTTGGCCAGTAGTAGAGTCAAATTTTCAATGATATACCATCGTCATCGAAAATCAGTCCTAAACTGTTACCGCCTTCACCGCGTGGAGGTACTCCCAGCTTATGTTATTTTATAATTACACAGTGAAATTAGTGATAGCTTTGATTTCCACATCAGATGTTTCTGATCTTCGATTTTTATAAGACAACAGGAAATGCGTTAATGCGTTTAAATGGTTTTATGGTTTAAAATGCCCATCAGACCGAACAAATTTTGTTAAGACGTCATTCCTATATGTGTTATAGTGTAGCTGGGCTCTTGGAGTTCCACAACAGGTGTTCCAGATCTTCAATTTTTATAAGTCAACAGAGAGTGCTCATCAGATTGAACAACTTTTGCTAAACGTCATTCCTATAGATGTTATAGTGTAGCTGGGCGCTTGGAATTCCACAACAGGTGTTCCAGATCTTCGATTTTTATAAGTCAACAGAGAGTGCTCATCAGATTGAACAACTTTTGCTAAAACGTCATTCCTATATATGTTATAGTGTAGCTGGGCGCTTGGAATTCCACAACAGGTGTTCCAGATCTTCAATTTTTATACGTCAACAGAGAGTGCTCATCAGGCTGAACAACTCTTGCTAAAACGTCATTCCTATATATGTTATAGTGTAGCTGGGCTCTTGGAGTTCCACATCAGGTGTTCCAAATCTTCAAATTTATTCTCTTAGCAGAAAATGCTCATCACGCGAAACAATTTTGGCTATGGTACCATTTTTGTATCTCTTATACTTTAGCTGGTCTGTTACGGTTCTGCATCAGGTGTTCAAGTTTCCAAGATAAATTATAGCCTATATGTTGCCTAGATTTAATACCCATGCAACAAAAGAAAAATCATTCAAATCCGTCCAGTAGTTCCGAAGATTAGCGTGTACAAACAAACAGACACACAGACAAACAGACAAACAGACAGACTTTTTTTTTTGGATTCGTGCTCTCTTTCTGTTTCTAAACCCTCCTCAACTATTGTTTTTTAAATATATTCAATGTACAGACACAGTTTTTTTACTGTTTTATTATATGTATAGATTTTATGTCCAAAAACATGGCATTATGCCAGCCAAGTTCGGAAAGAAACGGGGAGCTTTATATTATTTTGCAGTCGGTGCAAGTTTCATTCTGTTGGTTACAGTCGACTTAATCTTGGCTAATATATTTTACAGATTAGCCTGTCTACTGGTTAATGTGAAGAAAATGTATTTTAAGAATGAAAAACATTTGCATATTAAAAATAATCACAGAAAATTGTTATTTGCAAGAACGATACATCTTGTGTGCGGTTTTAGACACAAAAGTGAATAAAATTAAACCGGCCAAGTACGTGTCGGACCACGCGCAGTAATATGGTTCCGTAGTTGCACAATAATGCGGACTAACCTGTTTTACACACCTAACAACGTTATATGTAAAAAGTAATTTTTCAATGGAATTTGTACGAAATTTTCACTTTTATAAGTTGATCGACTATTACTTGTAAACTTGTTAAGCCTTCTTAGCTGTGATAGTTTTCCTTACATGTAATTTTGTTGTATAGTATACTACTACCGTGAATTTTTTCAAGAATACAAAACTAACCGTTTAGCTGGCAGGGGGCCCACCCACACTTGACTCTAACAAAAATTAGCACTTTAAAACTTCATATTTCACAAACGGATCCCTTAATCGAAAAATTGTCATCACAAACCCGCAATATTATTGAAAGACCTATCCAATAACATCCCAAACCATGGGGTAAACGAGAAAAAAAAACATCACCACTTTAAATGTACCTACAGAAGGAACCAACGATTTTTTCATGATTTAATTTACCACTTTGTAGGCGTGATTAATATCCATGCCAAATTGTAACTTTCTAGTACTAAGAGTCTCCGAGCTAAGCTGCGGACGGACGGACAGACAGACAGACGGACGGACATGGCGAAACTTGTTGACTACAGAACCCTATAAAGTAAACTGTTATACAGTTTATTTTTTAGGTAATGACTTGTTCAACTTGCTTCTTATTAGAGGCAATTAAGTGAAAAAATGCATTTTGTTCGGGTAATTTATTTACACACTAGAGGTCGCCAGCGGCTTCGCCCGCGTGAGTGTTGTTTATCGCGTATTCCGCGTTTTTCTCTACTACATTATGCATGTATTATACATATAAACCTTCTTCTTGAATCACTCTATCTACTAAAAAAAACCGCATCAAAATCCGTTGCGTAGTTTTAAAGATCTAAGCATACATAGGGACAGACAGACAGCGGGAAGAGACTTTGTTTTATACTATGTATTGATAGTGGCAGCACCCTCAGCCGATGTCGTTTTTTTGTGCAAATCCTAAGAAAAGAACCTTGGGTAAAGAATACCTGGCGTAGCACATTATTATACCATGATTCGAACCTTGTTACCACAACTTATATACTCCATCTTATGGACTTGACCCTTTCCTTTTCAAACACAACTGTCCTCATACATTACTCGTACACCCACAATGCAGCTTACAGTTAGGGCCTTGCCATAAAACGGCACTCCGGTATTTTATAGCCAACAATTCTATAGCAACTTGATTCCTCAGTCACCTGTCTCAATTGTCCGTCTCTATAAACCTTAACACCGTGTAGGACATACCTGAATACACTTACTAACGAGGACATTGACATACATAAAATGTAGGACGATACGAGAGACCTAAGGGAATTAACCTACAATAGTTCACATTGCAACAAAAAACACTTCAGAATTACTTTATAGCAACAATAGAACACATACAATAGGATTACGACTTTATTTCAGTAGGTATAAAGTTGGAAATGTAATGGTAGTTCGATTGAATTTATGCATCAAAGGAAATCGATGTCACGGAAGCGCTGTGTCAAGATGTATCAGCGATCATGAACAATTTATCGCGTCTGTGTGGAACTGTGTCAATAGTTGGAAAACAAATATTGTGATATGATGCAAATGGCTGGAAAAGTTGTAGATACGTACAAAGGTCAATTCTTTGAACAAAATTGTTATCAAACGGCGAACGAATCACAACCGTCTGTCAAAATGTTTGATTTTGGTTTTTTTTGTCAAATAATTTGACAGTTTTTGTAAACGTTAAAGAATAGAATAGAATTAACTGTCAGAATAAACGGTTCGGCTTCGGTTCGTTTGCGATTAATCAACGTTTCTGTTTCTAGAAATAGCCGTCAGATAATAATAATGTATAATTGGGAGCCTGGTTTATGTACCTACTCAATTCTTTGAACAAACAATATGCTTACACCTAAGCTTACTCTAGCTGTAGACTTATTCACGTCTCCAGTACTTAGTAGACTATAATAATTTTGTCAATGACTCAGACTTTCCTATGGGACTAAAATTAAGTAGCTGGAACAGTGTAAATAACTAATTAAGTCATTAGTAAATAGCCGATTGAATGCTTACATGTGACAGATCACAATTTTTTTGTAATTACACCCTGCTCCAAACCAATTTGATAAAAATGTAATTGTTATGTGATTTATTAAAAAAAAACAACGCTAATTATAAAAAAAATACAAATGTAGAATACAATTGGAAATAAGTTTGATTTGATTTAAACAGTGCTTTTAAAATACACTAAAATACAGTATTTTTTTAATAACAGTTACTGATAAAAATACTCAAAAAGATTTGGTACATCTTTTCAAATTGATTTCGCAAATTATTTTCAATAGGCAGATAATGAGCTGCTCACTTGCTGTGCTGCGAATATCCATCGTATACGATATCGCCTTAAAGGTACAAGTCCGAGATGGGCTGCAAACTGCAGACTGCAACCGCAGACCGCAAGTCGCCATCGGAATAGCACCTTTAAGATGTGCACTTTAAAGGTGCTATTCCGACAGCGACTGCAAAACTGCAATCGCAGACCGCAGCCGCAGATCGCACCGCAAGCGATACTACTTTTGCAGTTTGTGGTCTGCAGCCCGTCTCGGACTTGTACCTTTACTTATGCAAAGGAGGGTGACACATGCCCGGACAACGCTGGGTATTTGTCATACGTACATACGTATATAAGACACGTACTTATCAAATACAGAATTAGTATAATTTATTTGACTACAGATTAATGGAAAAATTCTCGTATTTATGCTAACGTTGCAAATGTCGAAGAAAATCAAGCAGTCATATTTTCATATGCTTTTGCATCTGCGAGGATTTTGGCTCAAAACTGCCGTATCCTTTTCCCATAGCTGCGGCTCTACCTATAAAATAACGTAGTGCAAACTCAACTGACGGAACAAAATAAACCTCTCAAACAGTTATCCGTTTCTATTTCGCCGCGGCCATCTATCGTTCGTGACACTACTCTCCTTTGTCTTTCATCATAAAAGTATTGAGTCAAGAAATTTCGATGATTGATGTGCGACTACATATATGGAGCAGACGTGAAATAAATTCTTTAGCTTCATTGTTTGTATAAGATTACCGCTATTATTTTTTGTGAAAAGATGGTTGACACATCGGTCACGAGGATTAACCTAGTGGCTTAGCATGCTAGCTCACAGTCGTGATGGGAGATTTAACACGAATTTTACAAAATCTGTGATGTCAGTTTTAGTATTAGAGGTAACAGCGTTTTCACCTGATTTTAGCAAGGTTCATTCTTTCATATCCCCTTCCTTTTCATGTGGGTAGAATAGAAAATATTCTATTGTCAATATATATCCGATAAAATATATATGACGTGGTTCTTCTCTCGTGTCAGCACGAGCTATACGAAAATAGCTCATGCTGTGGTGAAAAGACTAGCCAGTCAGCAAGGTTGGTAGTGGGGCTGACTGCCCAGGGTGCGCCGGACGTAATTAAGTATCGTCACTCGGGGAAGCTTTTTTCATGCACCCCATAATTATGACGTGGTGAGAACTCTATTCTCAATGCATCAAAGTCTTAAAGTGTTCTTTATATGAGCATGTACCTGTATGCGTTATACGCAAAGGTAAACGCAACGTCTCCGACTAGCAAGACCATCCACATATCTATACACCACTTTAATGCAATTTTATGTTTTTTCTTTTTAATAATACGAATGATAAAATTTTAAAATTTCTTATATAGCACACCGTTGTAAAGACTACTTACTTCACGGAAACTCACACGAATTGTGATTAGTGTTATTAAATTGTTCAATTGCCCTCGCAATCCTGGCACTAAAACACAAGTTAAATCTTAATTTGGGTACCAGTGTTCAACTTTTGTATGGCTGTATTAGTGCTGGGAATATCGTCTCTTTTGTGGTACTTACGGACGTACTAATTTCACACCCAATCTTCTGGACCGATCTACTAGGGTTACAAAGCGGAAAATTTGGAGGATAGTTGGGCTTCCATTTATTACATGTCATTAATTCCAATAAATTATCCAATTCATAATAAATTGAGGGTTGTGGTTGCCCGGAGGTTTGCAGACTCGTTTCCTTAGCACTAGATTATGGGTTCAAAACCTAGAATGTAGCCAATAAGACGATTTTGATTTCAAATGCACTTTCTTAATTAATCTAAGGCGAATGCTACATGCTGTATTTGGATCCTGATATTGAGTTTTTAGATCAGTGTAACATAGGGCCACAACATGCAATTTTATTTTTTATTTTTTCGATTTATCTTTGTTACAAAAAAAATTAATAAATTGTAGGTTAAATAGTAGTAAAGTTCAAAAACAGTTTCGGAGTTTTTTTGACAAATGTTGTTTAAGTAGTTTACCCTAAACTGACGCAGTACGACAAAAACCTGATACAATCTAGAACATTCTATTCGATCAAGGATAGCAAAAGGTAATTGAGGTCAAACGATGGACTTATCGCTGGCTAGACTGAAGCCGTTCAAGTCTAAAACAGGTGACCTGACACGACTCACATGTGCGAATGACATTGTATATTAGCTTTAACTTTTAAAGGGTATGTTTTGTTTTTATTATGTAATTTTCTACCCTAATAGAAACGTAAATCAATCGCAACCGAACCGGAGATGAACCGTTCATCCAGACAGGGGCCTAATTCTCCTAAAATAAATCTTGATAAATCACAACTGAACCAAGACCGAACCGTTCATTCAGACAGTTCTCAATTTCAAAAGCTGTCGAATTGTTTGACACGAAAAACAAAATCAATCATTTTGAAAGTTTTCGAAAACAAAAACTGACTGACGGTTGTGGTTCGATTGCGTTTGGCAACAATTTATTTTAGGAGAATTAGGCCCCTGTTTGACAACAAAATCAAACCAAAACATGTTGACATGTTAAACATGTTGTTTTTATTTTATTAAACTTGTTTTAATCTCTGTAATAATTTGCACGCCGTAAGGTAGACTGTAGCCGATCTCATTAATTTATGTACAACATCATATAACTGTACCTACATTCAAAGCAAATAAAGATCTGATTCTGATTCTGACAGTTCTCATAAACGAAAATTGATTTAGCCTGACGCACATTATCAGAAAAGCAAGCCTTAAACCTATCTATCACTGAAAAAATGGTATTCATTTTGAACTAGCTTTTGCCCGCAGCTTTGCTCGCGTTAATTTCGAATTTGACAATATACTCTTAACACGCTACTAAAGTTTCTATAATAGTGTGGCTGCATCTATCTCGCCACATGCGAACTATCCTACATCGCGCAATCAAGATTTAACACGCAAATAGTATATATACAACCTCCCAACATCAACCGTTGGGCAGTAGCCCGCCGGGCACAAGACTCCGCCTGGTTGGAGGATCCTCCCTTTGGTTGGAGGAACACCACACCTGGATTCTCCACAATAGTATAACTCAATCATGATTCGAAAGGTACGTGGCGCTATCTATGAACGTTATTGTTGTTTTCCTCGGAAACAGTACTTTTTTCGGGATGAAAGGTACCCTACGTCCGTTTCTGTACACCTGACAACGTATATGCAAAATTTCAGGATGATCGGTTCAGCGGTTTAGGGGTGAAAAGGTAACAAACAAACAAACTTACTTTCGCATTTATAATATTAAGTTAGGATGTACTGAATATTTGCGTATAATATAGAATTAGCCCTCAGGGAACCATGACAAACAAGGGAGGAGACCTGGGGCCTAATTCTCCTAAAATAAATCTTGATAAATCACAACCGAACCAAGGCCGAACCGTTCATTCAGTCAGTTCTCAATTTCAAAAGTTATCAAATTGTTTGACACAAAAAACAAAATCAATCACAAAAAATTTGACGACACGTTTGGTGCAGTGGCTAAGCGATTGGCTTCTGCGCTACGGGTCGTGGGTTCGATTCCCAAACGGAACAAAAATTTGTATGGCCTACAGATGGTTGCTTCGGGTCTGGGCGTTTGTTTGTAAGATTTATGTCTGTAAACGCACCCACGATACAAGAGAAATCTTAGTGTGAGGCAATGTTTTCTATAAAAAAAAAAAACATTGTGAAAGTTTTCGAAAACAAAAACTGACTGACGGTTGTGATTCGATTGCGTTTGGCAACAATTTATTTTAGGAGAATTGGGCCTCTTCACAAATGCAGTGCTAGTACAGTAAACAGATAAAGTCAATGAATCATTCGGAATTTTGATTATCATTATCATATCACGCTTGGTGGTAGGATCTATGCGGTCCGCCTGACTAGCTACCACCCTCACATTAAAGTCTGGTGCCAAGCAGTTTACTGTGTTCCGTTGTGTGTATATGAGAGAGCCAGAGGGGTGTTGGAGAATTCCTCTATATCTCTATTACTTGGATTGCTCCATCTTAGACCCTGTTACCATCAAGTGTGACGAGGGTCAAGCGCACCAAGGCAAATAATAAAAAAAAAAAACTAATAATTATCCTCATCCCAAGTTAAGCACATTTTAGCTGATACATTATAGATCATCACCCACCATTATTTTTATTAATTGCCCACAAATTATGAGTTTTTTTAGTTGTTAAGTTTTTTTTCATAGAATATATTTAACTAGCTGTGTCTGGTTCCGCTCTCGTATGAAGTGTTTTATTGATACCAGAAACCTTAGCGCACCTTCCAATAATAATTTTACAATGTTTCAAATCCATCCATCGACTGCTTTTCGAGTTTTGCGTACACAAACAATTTTTTTTTACCTGTACTTTCTCACTGCTGTGCAAAGGCCTCTCCTAAGTCCTTCCATGTACTCTTTTCCTGTGCTACCTCAAACCAACCCTCAACAATACACAAATATAATTATGAAAGCTAAATTTTAATATACATAAAGATTTCGGCAGCAAGTAGCTGCGTAAGAACAGCAAATAAAAAATACCTTAGGATTTGAATATACAAAAAGTATGATCTCCTTTGGGTAAAACAAACTTTTCGAAAATCTAAAGCGACAAGGAGAGAGAGTTGAAATATAAAATCAGTTTTCTATTCCCCGAACGTAAAAGCAAAGATTAACGTTCTTCTATTCTGTTAAAATCTCCACGTCTTTGTAAATTGAATACAACTTTATCTACATATATATACATCCGTAGGGAAATAAGCTGTCTCCATACAATTTCTTCAAGAATATCGCGAACGAAATATAATATGACAGCATAATATCAGATTATACACCTATTTTAGAAATACTTCTTCGTTCTAACTTTGGGCAATTTTATTAGATTTTTACATTACGTAACTTAACATCATACCTGTTCCCCGAACGGTTGGGCTGAGGTGTACAGTACACCCTCACTTTGCCGTTATTTTTAAGTCCTATGTAGTAGGGAGTGAGCCTATTGCCATCAACCGGGCACAAATCCAGATTCCGGGCTGCTACTGAGGAACAACACGAAAAAACCCAATAACATTTTGCCCGACAAGGGGATCGAGCCTAGGACCTCACACTCAGCAGGCCAACTAGAGTCTAGTTGGTCTGCTGAGCGTGAGCTAATTACTAGACCAGAGGTTCTCAAACTTATTTCGTCTACCGCCCACTTTGAGAATCAATTATTTTCTAGCGCCCACTAAAACTGTTAACTTTACCACATCTTAAAAATCACAGTCGCAATCATTACTTTTACTGCCCCCCTGTAGGCCTCTAGCGCCCACTAGGGGGCGTTATTGCCCACTTTGAGAAAGACTGTACTAGACCAACGAGGCAGTATTGGATTTTTCTGTTAGGAAATTCTCATGGCAGCTCTTGATTTGTGAATTTTGGCTGGTAAATGACTGAGGAATCGTCTTCCATGGCATAGCATAAGGATAGCATAATCAGCTCGTTACTGTCTCACTGCTGGGCATGGGGCTCTTCTCAGAATTAGACCTAAGTCTACTACGCTGGCCTGGTACTGGCGAAGTACACACCATCGAGAACTTTTTGGAGCCCTCTTAGATGTGCAGGTTTTCTACGACGTTTCCTTCACCGTTAAGGCTCAATTTGACGACACGTTTGGTGCAGTGGCTAAGCGATTGGCTTCTGCGCTACGGGTCGTGGGTTCGATTCCCACACGGAACAAAAATTTGTATGGCCTACAGATGTTTGTCTCGGGTCTGGGCGTTTGTTTGTGAGATTTGTGTCTGTAAACATACCCACGATACAAGAGAAATCTAAGTGTGGGGCAAAGTTTAAAAAAAAAAAAATTACACCGCCCGGAATGGAATGGAAGCGTCAATTTCACCTCATGACGCTAGAAGGCGCGCAAATTCGCGGGAATGCTCAAAAATTCCCGCGCATTCCAGCGAATCATCATCATAAACGCTTGGCACCGCACTGCTGTGACCGTCCAGACCGACTCGTCGACGACTGTTCGCGCCACTTCCCGCGGATTCCACAGACGACGCCGACAGTAGCTAGTAGTAGCTTTTTTGGCTCGTATTTAGTTTGTACTTTATACAATTGACATAAAGTTCATTATGCTAAATGTACAATTTCGTTGCAAAAAGTCGCTTCCAGTCCATTCCGCGCAAGTGATAATGAAACTTGCATGAAAGGCGAGCGTTCAACCGGTAGGCTAGCACTGCTTTTACCTATTTGGCCAACAAGGGGGCGGGGGAGGAGGGGGGGGGGGGTGTAGCCGTAATCTCCACACTTGGCAGGCGGGTTGGCGATCGCAGTATGGTTGTTGAAGTACTCAGAGAACACTGCTGCTCATCCTCTAGAGAATCCCTTAGTCACCTTTTATGACACCCACGGGAAGAGATGGGGTAGTGCTATTCTTTAAGTACAGCACTACACGAGACCTATGAGTTTGTAGGTATATGTTTGATATTAGAGCCAGCACGCATGATGATAAGATCTAAATGGCCTGCCTGGCTAGCTACCACCCTCACATTAAAGTCCGGCGCCAAGCAGTTTACTGTGTTCCGTCGTTGTATGTGAGAGCCAGAGGGGTATAAGGGAATCCCTCTTTATCTCTGTTACTTGGATTTGTGTACTCCATCTTAGATCCTGTCTGCGTTTACCATCAGGGGCCCAATTCTCCTAAAATAAATTGTTGCCAAACGCAATCGAACCACAACCGTCAGTCAGTTTTTGTTTTCGAAAACTTTCAAAATGATTGATTTTGTTTTTTGTGTCAAACAATTTGATAGCTTTTGAAATTGAGAACTGTCTGGATGAATGGTTCGGCCTTGGTTCGGTTGTGATTTATCAAAATTTATTTTAGGAGAATTAGGCCCCAGGTGCTACTGGGGTCAAATGCGACCAAATCAAATAATAATAAAAAAGAGCCCTATATTGTGCCAATTTTTTCACATATGAAACAAAATAACGATCATACCACATAACCCGTCATCTGTCCAACGTCAAAAGTCCGAAAAGTGCGTTCTGTCAAGCTATTTTTCGCGTTTTGATTCGCGGCCAATTTGATTACGGCGCATGATTAGTTATGGTTCACTCACGTGCATTTTTCGGGATTGCCCAACTAGTTCGACTCGCGACATCGCCGCGAGTTCAGCTCATGATTAAGGGCTCCGTTTGGGTCAGAAACTAGTCGGGCAATCTCGAAAAATGCACGTGAGTAAACCGTAACTAATCATAAATATGAATGTGTCTCTCTCAGCAATACTACATATAAATACGTAGGATACATAGCAACAAAATAAAGTCATGCCTTCCTAAGTTAGGTCTACTCGCATTTTACGTATCACTGTTGCCATGACCTGCAAATTAAGTAAAAATCAATAGTTTTGCCCGGCTGAATTTCATGCGAAGGTCACGCAAACTGATTTAGGGAAGTAGGGTAAAACATTCGTAGACGGGCAGTCTGCTCAGTTCACCTCGTTTTGATGTTGTGTAACGTAAGGAGAGTGGATTTCAACGTAGTATTTTTGTAAAAACAAAGCTCATAATTGTGTCCCTGGATATAATGCAAACACAAAAGGGGGTCTAACTATGGCAAAAAAGTTCGACCAAAAATTAAAAATTTCATTTTTTATTTCGCGGTTCTGCTGGCTAAATTTTTATTGAAATAAGCAGTATTTTTTTTGAACTCACAAGTGTCTACTGTTTTTCTCTTGTAAGTTAATGTTGTGTACATAAAATATAAACATACTGCATATCATAATAGCACGTTATCCAGGTACACGCTGTACATAATTATGTAAATCGATAGGTAGAACAATTACGAATGTTATTTACCGATTTCCGTTTTAAATTTACTAGGTAGGTACCATTATTGCTGAAATGTTTATTACCATCAATTTGATAATACAATAGAAAAAAATGATAAAAAACACAAAAGAGGTCGGATTATAAAACAATAAACTTTTTGAATAATTAAGAAAAATGTTCCGATGACACCTTATGCTGACACTGGCACAAAACAAAATAGTATTAAAAATAAATATAAAAATGGCTGTCGCGCGAGAAATTTTCTCATAGATTTTTGTTATTAACGGCTTATTTGTTTTATTTAATTACAGAAAACGGCGTAAAAATGAGCTACTTGGAGAAAGTCGACCGATACCTGGACTCCCTCAAAGTGGGGAAGAGTAAGTTTCTTTTTTCTTGTTTTTTCTCGTAGCATATTCCTCGTCTGCTGTAAAGGCCCACATTTCGACAATTTATTTGTCTCTACTTGACGCGGTCTTGAAAAACCGGTAATACGATATTACGAATAGTTGTTACATTTGGCAATACTGTATTTTTATATAAAATGAAAAAATGTTGAATATTTTTCACTTTTTTCGCTCTTTCGTTGATGCGTCAAATGTTTTAAAGACGGACTCGAAACTATTTATTTTCAAAAATAAGTAAACTTTTTGAGTTTTTTATCTAAAACTGTTAGTTAAAATTAAGGTATTGTTTAAATCAAATTTAATTAATTTGCAATTTTATTCCATGTTTGTATTTTTTTTTTTAAATAGACGTTTATTTTTAAATATTTCTTCTTCTACCTGCCCTTTTCCGAAGTTACTTGGGGTCAGCGCAAAATGTTTTCTACTTTCATTCTTTTTTATTATCCGTCCCGCTATCATTTACTCCCTTTTCATTCATATCATCTCTCATATAATCCGTCCATTTTTTTTTTGTTCTCACTCTTCACCTCTATCCACCAACATTTGTATTCATCACTCTTTTAGACATTTTTCGTCCCTCCTTATCACATGCCCATACCAAGATAATCGGTTCCCTTTCAACTAGCCTTTATTTTTAAATACTTATTCTTTTTAATAAATCACTAAAACATTGTTTACCTTTTTTCAAATTGATTATACCTTCTGAATTCTGTTGCCTGACAGCCTATTATAATTACTAATCATCCACCTACCTAATACAGGTAACACCTATCTTTTCTAATCAATCGGCGTCGTATGAGGAGATTATGGCGATTCACACACTGCACCGCATCACGCAGCGTACCGCGGGAGTGCGTGTTCTTATGTTGTTTGCAAGTATCTGTATTTGTATAGAAAACACGCATAGTGCAACACACTGAAAACGCATTCACGCGCAGTGTTTTCAGTGTGTTGCACTATGCGTGTTTTCTATACAAATACAGATACTTGCAAACAACATAAGAACACGCACTCCCGCGCTACGCTGCGTGATGCGGTGCAGTGTGCGAATCGCCTAGATCTCCTCATATGACGCCATTAAAAAAGGGTGGTCTCACAGTTAAAAAAATGTATTAACAATACGCCTGCATTCCCCGAAGGGTATGTAAAAAGGTGTATGGTACACACTCATTTCGTCGTATGTTTAAGTCCCATGTAATACGGGGCGAGCCT
Source organism: Amphipyra tragopoginis (assembly GCA_905220435.1). Lineage (NCBI taxonomy): Eukaryota > Metazoa > Arthropoda > Insecta > Lepidoptera > Noctuidae > Amphipyra > Amphipyra tragopoginis. Next base: position 25,912,789 of record HG991997.1, on the reverse strand, counting down.
ATTACCATCAACGAGAAATTCCACCCGGAATAACCCAATAACACTTTGCCCGACCTTAGAATTAAACCCAGAACCTCACGCTCAGTAGTCGCGCTTGCAACCAAAATACCGACGATTTCGTAAAAATAATAATAATAAAAACACCTTTTCTCATTCCAGGTGCCATGGTGGACTCCTGGTTCATGATGTCGAGTCCAATGCCGATATTATCGGTGGTGGTTGCTTACCTGATATTAATACGCATCGGTCCCAGAATCATGAAGAACCGGCCACCATTACAGATGCACCGTCTTATCGCTTATTATAATGCGTCGCAGGTCTTCTTGGCGACTATGATCTGTTTTAAGGTAAGATGTCTATGTATGTACAGTATGATCTGTTTTAAGGTAAGATGTCTATGTATGTACAGTATGATCTGTTTTAAGGTAAGATGTCTATGTATGTACAGTCAACTAAAGGGATAGATATGCAGGCCACTAACTAGACTAGGCGTATGTTAGCGAACTACGGAATTGGTAAGGCAGGGCAGTTAACGCAGACAAAAGCTCGGTTGTCCAATTTCAAAACCTCGTAAGGGCTTAAAACTAAATTTTACAGGAAAAAGTGTCCCTTACTCTGAGCTGCGAGCTTTTGCTGTGATGCAGCTAAATGACACAGATACACGCATTCACGTCCTAGCTGATACTAAGAACGTGCATACGTCGCGCAGAAATCTGTGCCGGCGCTATAACGAGCCGCGGAACAGGATAGACAATGTCTGTGTTTTACGTGCCTGCGTCGCAGCGTACACAGCTCTCATCTTATTCATACATTACAAAATCTGCCCTGCGCTGCGTGGAACTGCCTCACCAGCGTCTCAGCATACGCCTAGCCTTAAATTCGTATTTTAACAGAGTTACGCGTGTGTTGAGTAGCTAAGCCTTTGCCATCGTTGTTTTAGCGTGTTATGTGTAGAAGAAAAAAGAAAGAAAAGTGTGTATAAAAGTTAATGTGCACAGAATTACAATTGCTGCGTAGTGCATTATCCATTGTTTGCCTGTATATCTAAGTATTTTGTTGACTGTACCTATTCAAATAGCTTTTATAATAGAATAAGATAGAATGGAATACTAACTGATGAATGTGTGTTACCAAATCATGACGTGGGTTTTATCCGGTAAGAAAGAAAGAAAGTAAATTTTATTCAGCCAAGGACACAATGACAGCATACATAATCATCATCATCACCATCATTCACTACTGGACATAGGCCTCCCCCAATAAAGGGGTGGTTTGCCATAATCGCCACGCTTGGCACAGGCGGGTTGGCGATCGCAGTATGGTTGTTAAAGTACTCAGAGAACGCTGCTGCCCATCCTCTAGAGAATCCCTTAGTCGCCTTTTACGACACTCATGGGAAGAGATGGGGCAGTGCGATTCTTTACGTCCGGCACCACACGGACGCATACACAATAAAAACATAAAAATAATTCAACACACATTTTATGCTGTTCGAGCATGCCCATGCCGAAAGGGTCACCAACTCAGCATAATAATATGCTGGGCGTAAAACACCCAGCGCTGATTTTCAGTTTGTACTCTTGTAGTGACACACGTACGGAGGTAATTTTGAATAAAGTAGTTGTCCAATCGATCGTCGGATCAAGCCGATCAATATTTAAATATGTCTAATAAATTATTTTAATACATTATAATTGTCTAATTTCAGGTTTTCAAGTTGAATCTCTTCAGAGATGGCATAATTTATGCAGGGTGTCGTTATCCGTCCAACACGCAAAATACTATGGTAAGCAAGAATAAAATTATGTAACAATTCATAATGACATGAAGAACTGACTGGAAAATTGTTTGGTAGGCAATCCTTCCTATAAACCGAACCAAACTATTTTGGTTAGAAATATTGTAAAGTCAGTATCTTTAGCTGGATAGTGGGATAAAGAGTGAATTACAAGAGAGGCTCTACGAATGACGTTCCTTAAGTAAGTCCGGCGCACCCTAGGTAGTTAGCCTGCTACCAACCTTACTGACTGGCTAATCTTTTCACCACGGTTTGTGCCGTGTCGTTGCTGATAGGAGAGAAGAAGTGGAATAAGGCTGGTTGCTTAGCAGCCCGGGGCATAATAAAACTCACCAAACAAAATAATATAATTGGCCATTTAAAAGAAATGTAACTACTTATCACACTTGACAAACAGATACCTTTTACAACTGCCCATAGAAGGATTCTTCTGCTTATACTCATGATATTCCTTTAGTCACTTTTACAACAAAGAGAAGGTTCGACTGATTCTTTGCCGGAGGAATATTTCTGAAGAGAACTCAGAAATCTTCTTCCAGAATAGTCTACAACGCAATACTTAATATTTTTTTCTGAATCTTATCACGGTTAATAAAATAAGCATTTCTGTTTTTCAGCTGCTAGACTTGGGTTGGTGGTATTTCTTCGCGAAATTCACTGAACTTCTAGACACAGTGTTCTTCGTACTACGAAAGAAAGATAAACAGGTAAGATGCCATAGTATTTCTTTTAAGATAGTACCCACACGGCTAACTTGCAATCCGCTTCCGAAATTGCTTAGGATAAGTGACGGTTTTTGGTACACCGAGACGTCTCTGTACCTTGGAAATGACCTTAAAATTGAATGGTTTTTCTATTAATACGAATACCAAAGATCAGCTAAGGTAGAATAGGAGCTCTTGTGCACTGCATGTGATCCGAATCGAAAAAATACGTGCGAGATAACTTGGCTGGAATACTATGAAGTTCGGATCAGAGCCGCGGAGGCAATGCATCAGCATTCATACAAATACTACTACAGCTAGTTCAGAACTAATGTTCTCGGATTCAGAGCCAGAGCAGACCACAAGCCTACATATTGTTTCTTTGATTTTGTAAGTGGTTACCGCCCGCCTATATACACCTACAACACTAACCTCCGGTTTCTAAATTGAAAATTCGAGGATGAGCAGTACTTCAGTAACGTTTGAGTATGGAATTGTCAAAAAAATGACTGATTTTAAAGCAATTTTTCGACAACCCCTTACTCAAATATTGCTTAAGTATTGCTTAATTTGAATTCTCAATTCAGAAACCGGAGGTAAGAGGATAGCTGATGCATTGCCAACCTTAGAGACAAAGTTAGAAACTCTCTTGTGCGTGTAATTTCACCGGCTCCCATACCTTTTCAGTCCTGTTCCTACTGGAACACTGCAATGCTGGTTAACATCAGAAATAGTTATGGAGGTAGTACTTCCCAGAACTAACTCTTTTACAAGGAGCTCTACTACTCTTAAAACATTTCTAACGTTATTAGGTTCAATAAAATCAGTGTCAAGAAACGCAGCAAATTATTGCTGCATGCTACTGCAGCGCTGATTTTCAATTAAATCCTTAAAAAATTGTGGGCGGTTTATATTCCAGGATTCTAGTCTCTACCATTTGTAATCTAAACAAAAATCTCCACCATCATTTCAGGTGACATTCCTCCACGTCTACCACCACGTGATCATGGCACTCTACTCCTGGAGCTACCTGAAGTTCGCAGCCGGCGGTGAAGGGGCGGTCCTTGCACTCCTCAACTCTGTCGTCCATGTTGTCATGTATTCGTACTACCTGCTCTCAGGATTGGGACCACGGTTCCAGAAGTATTTGTGGTGGAAGAAGTATGTTACTAAGCTGCAATTGGTAAGTCTGAAAGAGAAACAAGATCAAGTTAATGAATTCTGGTCGCTCATAAGGCTGTGGAGTCATCTGTGAGTAAAAGTAAGGCAACAGGAGAGGTTTGATAGCTGACGATTCTTACACAACGACATCGCTGTCGTTTGCGATACGAGTACTTGTGGCAGCCAACACGGACCAGATACAGGCAGCTATTATTTTTTCCGTGTGGGGACGAGCTAGAATATAAAACTTCCTCACCACACGCTGGAAATAGACGCGTGTTGTAAGATTTAACAAAACCCAGCACGCTTGGTGGCAGGATCTTAACGGTCCGCCTGGCTAGCTACCACCTGAACATTAAAGTCCGGCGCCAAGCAGTTTACTGTGTTCCGTCGTGTGTATGTGAGAACCAGAAGGGTATAGGGGAATCTCTCTATATCTCTGTTACTTGGAATCGTGTGCTCCACCTTAGACCCTGCCTGCGCTTACCATCAGTTGCGACCAGGGTGAAACACGACCAAGACAAGTAATAAAAAAAAATGCGACTTTGTGTCAAATACTGAGATTCAGCCGCATCTGGTGACTGACAGCTGACCCCAACATAGCGTAGGAAAATTGTTGATGGTTAGATATAACCATAAAATTTACCGTAATAAATAATTCGATTATGGTTCTGTAGTGGGATTTGAAAATGTTATGTAATTAACTCAATATGGCACTTATTGGCTTATTGTTCTGTCTAAATTAGAAAACATGTTCTTACATGAACTAATAAGCATCGTCATGTGTTACTTGTTCTATACTTGCTGGACTTCCTTTAATTGTATGATTATTATTTTTACAGATTCAATTCATCCTGATGCTCACCTACTGCGCCTGGACGCACTTCTCTCCGCGCTGTCAATACGCCTCCGGCTTCACCTACTTCATCTGCTCCAACATAACAATCTTCCTCTTTCTATTCCTCAATTTCTATACTAAGAGCTACAAAAAGAGAAATCTCGAGAAGAAAAACATTGAAAAGGAGATCAAGGAAGAATACGAGAGAGCTCACAATGGAGTCAAAACAAATGGAGTCTGCAAGAACGGAGTCAATCAGAAGAAAGAGAACGGGGTGCATGGGAATGATTGCAAGAGTGTTCCCAATATAGAGGAAATCCCTTGCGAAGTCAATAAGGCTTGCGGTGATTATGTCAAAGACGGCAAATTCTTCCTCTCAAGGCGGACGGCAAAATCAGCATATGGCGCCGAATATGACTTCGATAGTATAATAAAGAAATGATTCATCATGGTCAAAGACTACAGCTAGCGGTTCTATTGAGACTGATGTATGTGATGACATTGGTATTGTTAAAGCCTAAGATTTTTGTGGAGTTTGGAAGTTAGATAAGTACGCTTAAGTATTCGCTTCACTAGGACTCTTTCAAATTGAAGAAAGGACCATGTTTGGTGCTATCATTTGTTAGAGCCGTTAATTTTCAAGTGGGGTCTAAAATTACAGCATATCGTAGTTCGTATTGCAAAATTAATGAATTTAAAAAATTATCGTACCAGTGAGAAGACGCTTTAAATTTACAATAAATTGCCAACCGCACAATTGTTAATGTAGATTTTAAGGTTAAGCATTTGCTGTAAATATAATACGTGAAGTATAATCGTGCACTAATTCGATGCAGGCAGATTTTAGTTTAGAATTGAGACCTTTCATACATAGAGATTGATTCGACATCAATTGAGACATGAGAAATGTATTATTTGTAAAATAATTAACATTGTAAAAGTTAAGGACTTCACAAAGCTCTAAGCAATGCAAGGTATTGTGTGCACAGCACTTGAAACAGTGACAGTCTAAAGTATAATACAATAACATTAAGTGTCCTACTTTCTCTCAGTTAAATCGCAATAAGCAGCCGTCCACTTGGATTATAAGATTTGCCAGTGACTCGTTAAATTTGGAGTTTCATCAAACTTTACTATTGGTAGCGGTAGTGTCATTTTAAGCTTCTCTTTTTTTCAAGCGCGTTTGTAATTGAGGAACTGTTCGCATTAGCATCATCGCCGTCTCTCCCTTCATCTATAGAAAACATAGGATCTATAGTAAATAATATATGCTTTTTAAGTTACAACAGGGTAAAAGTTGTGACGATAACAACATTTTTGACAATATTTTAACGAATATTTTGCTTTCATTCGATACAAGGAACTGCATTTGCTGCCTTTTGTATCATAGCTTTAAAGCTGGCGATAATTTTGTACTTTGATCAAAGCAAGAAGTTGTAATCAAATGGAGTTTTAAAACTTATCCTTTCTAAAATCAAGCTTACCTCATTTCTGAGGGTCGCGAGGGAATGGAAATATCATTGGGACACTCGGCAGCAGTACGTCATCCGATCGTCGTAAATCTTCTTCTTTGGTGTCGACAAGAGCTGTATGAGTGAAAGGATTAGCCAGTCACTGCAAGATTGATAGTGTGGCAAAAAATTCTATATACGTATATTCTTCGCTAAAAAATTCTGGCTCAAAACCGTTTATTTTCTGTAATGCAACCGTTATGGATCGATTGTGAGGCTGGCGAGACATCCTCACGATCAATCGATGTCGGTTGCGTTAGCAGAAAGTAAACGGTTTGACGCAAGAATTTTTTTAAAGTGAAACCCTCTCATTTTAGTTCGGGTGTAAAGGGATAAAGCAAAGCCAAAATTCACTTGGGGAGAAATGTCTCGCGCCACGCGTCGCTTGAGATGTCAGACAAAGTCAAGCGATGTTGGGCGACGTCGCATGACTTGTCAAGGGACAAGTCGTGCGACGTCGCGTGTCGCTTCAGTTGAGGGATGAAAGTAGTGTAGACGTGTACCTATTGCATAATAATGTGGACGAACGATGTAGCAACTAATAGATCTTTATCGGTCCAACGAATAATATCGCGAAACAAGATGTCTGACGACGTTGCTCGACTTCGCCCAATGTTGCTCGACTTCGCCCGACGTTGCTCGACTTTGCCCGACGTTACTCGAGTTCGCCCGACGTTGCCCGACTTCGCCCGACACCTCTAGCGACACGTTTCGCGGCACATTTCTCCCCTAGTGAATACTAGGCTACCTCTATTTGATTATAACTCAGTGGAACAAAGCAAGCAATGCGCAGCTTCAAGTAGCGCGGGACCACTCAACTTTATTTACTAAAAGGATAGTATCGAAAGTAGCATAATGTATGAAAAGCCTCATTAAATTATCAATTTAAGTGTAATTGTTTTAAGAAAAGTGTGCCAGGATATGTTTCATATTCAAGGAACTGTAATTTCGTTATCTGATTAAGTACTATTAAGTACTTAATATTAGTTAATTTAATAATTAATTTTTCAATTAGCATAGTTTTGATTTTGTACTTTTAATGCAATTAACAATAGTACAAAATAATGTTAATTTTAAGAAACTAATAAAGTTAAAATAATATTTATTTATTTTTATTAATTGAAGATTCATAGTTCATTTTACCTCCGAATTTGTTTAGAGTAAGGGTGCCTTTCCACCAGAGATGTGCTATGCAACGTTGTAATGGATGCGTTTGATATCCACCAATCATGTTCATTGGTACACATAGCATAGCACTGGTGGAAACTGATTCAACTAAGCTACGTTTTTATATGGAAGGATGCGAGCTATGGATCCGTGCTATGGAGTGTGAGTTACCGCAGCAAAATAATATCAAAAATAGTCATTTAAACCTTATAGATAATTAGTTGCCCAGCTTTTGTAATTGTTAAAAAATATTTTTGTGAAATAACTAAAAAACTATAAGTGCAACAAAAAAAATGTGCGCAACAATTACAGAAGCTGGGCAACTAATTATCTATAAGGTTTAAATGACTATTTTCGACATTATTTTGCTGCGGTAACGTACACTGCTATGGATGGTCGCGAGTGGTGTAGCTATGTGCAGAGCAGTGCCTTCCCAATTGTCGATACGTCGCATAGCTCCAGTTGCGCATCTTTCTCGCACAGCTACATAGCTTAGCATCAGTGGAAACGATCACATACTTTCGTAGCTTAGCTTTTACATTCTCGCAGCATAGCTGAATAACACAACTCTGGTGGAAAGGTACCTTAAGGGTGAACGCGCACATAGACGCGCCGCAGGAGCCGCACGCACCGCAGGAGCCGCACGCACCGCAGGAGCCGCACGCACCGCAGGAGCCGCACGCACCGCAGGAGCCGCACGCACCGCAGGAGCCGCACGCACCGCAGGAGCCGCACGCACCGCAGGAGCTGCATGCACCACAGTCATCACATATTATAAATGTTTATATGAAATCGTATGCAACGCCGCAGACCTGTCCGCGCCGCACGACCCGTATTTCAGTAACTGTACTGTAGGTATACTAACTGTAGGATTCCACCAGTGCTTGCAGATGACGTCACCAAATTCAGCGATTTCGATGCTTGCGGCGAATGAGGTGCGGGTGGCGCGGATGACGTCATCCGTATCGTATTATGTAATTTTTTGTTCTTTCATTTTCTTCTTCTAACAGGATCAAGTTCACTACGTACGTTCGTTCTGTACAGAAAATATTTATACTATGTAATAAGATGTAGGTAATATAATAAGAAGTACAGAAGTGGATACGATTCCGATACCATTGTGCATATGGTGCGTTCGGTGCGTGCGGTGCGTTCGGTACGTGCGGCGCATTCGGTGCGTGTGGCGCGTTAGGCGTGTGCGGCGAGTTTGGCGCGTGCGGCGAGTATGGCGCGTGCGGCGAGTTTGGCGCGTGCGGCGAGTTTGGCGCGTGCGGCGAGTTTGGCGCGTGTGGCGAGTTTGGCGCGTGCGGCGCGTTTGGCCCGTTAGGCGCGTGTGGCGAGTTTGGCGCGTGCGTCGAGATTGGCGCGTGCAGCGCGTTTGGCGCGTGTGGTCCGAACGCTCTTCGATGGTCTGTTGTTAATTTTGACCCATTAGCTGGCTTGTGTGGTACCAGTCTACGTTCCTTCAATCTTCTTCAAATCGTAGAGTCACTTACAGTCACCCTTCGAACAACAAGGAGCTGCTGCTGCAGTTGAAAAGCGCGAAGGCGTCGATTTTGCAAACAAACGGTTGCAATAAATCGGCCGTCTCACTCAAAAGTGACCCAATTCCTACTAGATCCTGGATGGCGCGTAAATAAACCAGTCTCCCGATAGCGTTGGTACACTCTTTGAACAGACAAGTGGCTTAGATGCAATCTTGCAGCTACAACACGCTGACTAGCCCCAGAATCCAGCAATGCCACTACTTGGGCGGCTGCTGCGGGTGAAGTATGCATGTGTGATATAAAAAAACTTTCTAACAGACGTCACAGAGCCTAATCAACAAATTACAAACAGAAAATTTTAAAGTAATGCGTTATTTTTCATTTTTTGCACGACAAATGTACTCCAACTCTAAACACACGTTTATCTCAAAACAATGTTCCATTCATTTAAAGGTTAAAATTTGAAAAAAAAAACACATTTTTGGAAGTTTCGTACACCATTGTAAAGGCCAAACTTCCAGCTACTAAATTATGTTTTTTCCGTAATGAATTAATGCTTGGTTTTTGTTTAATTGTCGCCACAAAGATAATTTCGGAAGTGTTTCGATTTTTTTGATGAGAAGTGTAATTAACTAAAGTTAGCTATTTTATTTTATTTAATTGTGTATCTCTTTTTATTCACGGCTCATCTTCCGTGCGGAGGATGTCCAGTCCTTTGGAAGGCTTATAGGGGACATAGGTCCAACGCGCAGAGGCCCCTTTGAGATCTTTAATCTAAAATGGGATGGGGCACCAACCACGGGGACTATCCACGGCTGCACTATTGGAGTACAGTCATGGACCGTCACAGGTGGGTGCAAAACTATTGTCAAATACCTATGGTAAAAATAAACCTGGGGCCCAATTCTCCTAAAATAAATTGTTGCCAAACGCAATCGAACCACAACCGTCAGTCAGTTTTTGTTATCGAAAACTTTCAAAATGATTGATTTTGTTTTTTGTGTCAAACTATTTTATAGCTTTTGAAATTGAGAACTGTCTGAATGAATGGTTCGGCCTTGGTTCGGTTGTGATTTATCAAGATTTATTTTAGGAGAATTAGGCCCCTGGTCTTTGGGAAGGAGTGGTAAATGGACTGTTTAACTTCTATTGCCAGAAGAAAACGGCGTCTTCCTTTCAAGTTTGAAATTGAATTGTGTTGGCAGACGGTGACTCACCAGCTCACTAGCTGGGCCCCTTGAAAAGCCGCCAGTACATAGGCGAAGGGGGCAACAAACTAATGAGCGGTAATTGTGTACTATTATTAATGATACCTAGGAACCCAGTGAATTTTTACCAATTTATTTAAAGTAACCCTGTATAATTAATTCAGTGGGAACATTGCGTATACAGGTGTAAACGAACTTGTGTAATTTCGTTAAACCGCGTGATCTATTTATTGGTGACACAGATTGACCCTAGATGGAATATTTTAAGTTTTTTTTTTATCAAAACTTTTCTTGGTGTTCTGTTTTTGAGTCATTTTAGCGCCCCGAGTGAACTGAGCGGAGCGATATCACGCTAGTCATGCCCGCCAGCTGTGTCGCCGTGCTTTAATTTCAAAGGTATAGTAGCCCACCGGTATCGGGAACAGGGTCCAAGCTGCCGGCAGTCAGGGCTCCAGAGAGAGGAACCTATTACTCACTGTGCGTGCCGAGTCAAGGAGTACTGCTTTCTGTATCAAGCCCTTGATCCAGCCGCCCAACGAGAGCCTCTTGAGATGTTGATCGAGGCTCTTGGCTATTAGGCCATTCGCATAAAAAATACAAACAAAAAAATTAAAATCATGTTTTTTTGTTGGAATCTTATTTGTTCATTTATGTTCTATAATTTAACACTATTGGTTCAGTGGACGACACGTTTGGTGTATTGGCTGAGAGATTGGCTTTTGCGCTACGGATCGTGGGTTCGATTTCCACACGGAATAAAAATTTGTATGGCCTACAGATAGTTGTTTCGGGTTTGGCGTTTGTATAAGTGAGACTTGTGTCTGTAAACGCACCCACGATACAGGAGAAATCCTAGTGTGGGGCAACGTTTTTAATAAAAAAATAAATAAAAAAATAACACTACCACAAGAAAACAGTTTTTTTTTTAATTTTAATTCAAGCTAAATTCCTTGCGGGGTCCATCAATACCAGTAATAAATAGAATATGTAATTTATAGAACTGTTTACAATATATAAAAGTAGTTTAAATACTGGCATAATTGCAAATAGGTTTATGGTCTAATATATAGCGGATTATATAAACGAAATATAAAATATAATACTTTACACTGACTTTTTTATTCTTTGACGTGGCAGCGTTTGACCTCAGTCACACTTGGGGCCTAATTCTCCTAAAATAAATCTTGATAAATCACAATCGAACCAAGGCCGAACCGTTCATTCAGACAGTTCTCAATTTCAAAAGCTGTCTTCTTGTTTGACACAAAAAACAAAATCAATCATTTTGAAAGTTTTCGAATACAAAAACTGACTGACGGTTGTGGTTCGATTGCGTTTGGCGACAATTTATTTTAGGAGAATTAGGCCCCTGATGGGAAGCGCAGACGGTCAAAGATGGAGCACACAAATCCAAGTAACAGAGGTATAGAGAGATTCCCCTATTCTCCTTCTGGCTCCTACATACAACCGAACACAGTAAACTACTTGGCGCCGGACTTTAATGTGATTGTGGTGGCTGCTAGCCGGCGGACCGTATATTACGATTACGTGGTCGTTGGCTCTTACAGATAGATTAACTTTACGGATGACATAACAATATATGGTTAGCGTCATGCTCGCGTTTTAACGATTCCAGGACTATTGCCATATCCAAATTGCTTTCATAGTGATGAACTGACCAAAACTAAATAATTAGTGACTTACTAAATATAAATTGCGTAATTTTTTAATTGAAAAAGCTTGATCCAAGATTTTCTAAATAAATAGTAATATGATGTTTAATGTTAACATTTTATACGTAATATTCAATGTTTTGAAATTATTAAGAAGGATTTGAAATGTTTTCAAACTAATAATTATTATATGCCTGCTAGGCAGGACGTAATGGTACTGTAATTTATATCAACATCTGTTTAACCTACGCCCACAATAAAAAGATTTGATTTGATTTGATACTTTTCGAATTATGAGCAGTCATTGGTGAGGACGCTAGCTTGACGTCAAGCTAGCGTCCCTTGCAATTATAAAACGACTATTAACAGTTAAGCTCAAAAAATAGCCTAAAGGTAAAAAAAAATTAGCGTAGAGACACTTACTTCATTGTTTTGGTGGGACATTTCAATGCCTCCGTCAAGCCAGCGTCCCCCCTGAATTTTCATAGAAAACCAATGCATTTGTATAAAATTCTACGTCGTTAAATTGTGCCTGAAATAAGGACTCTACTGATTTGTTTTGGTCACTATTTGTCAGTATTTAGGCACAAATTTTTGGATAAAACAGAAATCCTGAAATAGTTTGTGGGGACGCCAGCATGACGCTAAATGTATATCACATTAAGAAGATGAGATCTTCTATCGTTCAGCTATACAAGAATAGCTCATGCCGTGGTGTAAAGACTAGCCAGTCAGCAAGGTTGGTACTACCAACTTGGTAGCGGGGCTGACTGCCCAGGATGCGCCGGACGTACTTAAGTATCGTCACTCGTGGAGGGTCTTTTCATGCACCCCAAGAAGATGAGATAAGCAGTGGCAAGATGATAATATTCCAAACACTTGGTGAAGTCGACCAGATGCTGCCGACCCGCAGGAGGGATGGAACAGAGAAGAATATTCAGGATACTATCACCTTGTCGAAGGTGATCGATCCGGACAACGTGCACGCTTTAATGGCGAAGGAGCTGAATAAGCTGCCCCCTGTCACATTCGACCACGTGTCGATGTCACCAGGCTACTGAAGGACATCACATTCCTTAAAAAAACCTTACCAAGGTGCAGTCAAAGTTGGAGTCGTCAGATAGCACCATAGGTGAACTACGTGCCGAAGTAGTGTTGTTACGCAACGCTGTTCCATTAAGTAGGTCACCTGACGCCTCTAAGGTAAACACACAACAAAATGCTTCCATCAGCAGTTTTGAGTCGGTGATTTTAGATGCGTCACAGACTGTCGATATCGCGGGCGATGAAATGCATCCGGCTGCCGTCCGTCTGTCGACTCCAGTAGATGTTACAACGCGCATAAGTACGTCGATCCCTAAACAAGCATACAATGCTATTGCCGCTACCAACAAACCCGCTGCATCGCAAGCTAAGCAGCAAAAAGACGGAAAGCAGAACCGCTGTGAATCCATTTATAGTGATCGATGACTGCGGGTCTGCGAGTGCGACATGGAGGGCTTTATCAAAATTGAGAAGAAGAAGAGAACGTCCACTTGTCGGAACCAGTGCTGTACGGCACCGATCGGACCAAACCATCTACTGCGTCCTGCTGTAACAACGATGTTGCTATATATGCGTATATCGGCTGCATTACTCTACAAAGGTCCAGGAGATTGTAGATTACTTCCGAGTAAAGAACAAATCCACTCTGAGGATCGAGCGGTTGGAATCTCGTCACAGTGCGAATTTCAATTCCGTTATGATAAGAGTGCTGACCGAACATCTGTCGTACTTCATGAAGGAGGAATTTTGGCCGAGAGGTGTAGTGTTCCGGCGATTCCGAAGCCGGCTACCGGACACCGCGCGACACACGACGCCGGCTCCTCGTGTGAATTAGTGTTTATATTTTATTGTTTACTAGCTGTGCCCGCGACTCCGTCCGCGTGGAACTCGGAAAACAACATTGTGTCGCAGCAACTATATAGTTATATGTATTCCATTTATTATAATAATAGACAAAGATGTCCCACCAAGGCACTTATATCTTTTAAAGCATTTCTTTAGGTAGAGTTTCAGCTCTTCTTGATTGACCGTAAAGGTTCATATAACCATAACACTAAAAACGCGTTGCTTATTTCCATACATTTCCTTGCTAAAATGGATTATAATTGAATATTGATATTTATTGTGATAATGTAACGAAACCTTATGGCGATACAAAAATGGCCACAACGCCATCTAGTCACAATCGGCGAACTAAATCAAAATATTTTATGCATTGCAGTCTATAAAATGATTTCATTCGAGGTGTGGAATAGGAAAGTACTTTAAATATATAAAAACACCTATAGAAGACTTCATTTAATTTTATAAGTTAGAAATAGGTACTGCTTTCAAAGATTTCAAAAAGTTTGATCTGGAAATCGAACCAACCCAAATGCGAAAAAATTTCATCTGTATTTTTATTTCACCAATCGATAGGATCAATAATACGGATCAAATCGCTCCAATAAACATTGTGTCTGAAATTGATGGAAGACCATAAAACGAAAATTGACTAACTTAGGTACATTTAAATTCAAGCACTTATTAATTGTTGTTAAGTAGTTCTTATTTTTTCCACTTCGTTCAATTTAAGACACTGTGTTTGTTGGAGAGATTTGATCCTGATTATTGACCATAAAGATATTTATCAACATGTGCCACCAGATGGTATAGCTTTGTCAGTTCGATTCCCGGTTCAGGCAAAAAAATCAGTAAAGGCAATATTTTTTACTTTTAAAAATAAAATGAAGCCTCCTTTGAGTAAAATTTGCAATTTTTTATATTTAAAGTACCTACTTTCCCTGCATGGCCATGTGTTTTGGGACATTTCCTAAGGCTTAAATAAACATAATAAAACGACGACGACAGGCTTTGAATAGTTCTGACAACAATGAACAAAATAAAATATATGAAACATTCCAAAAAAAATACTAAAAGTAAATTTTTTTAAAGTGAGGTTTTAATGCAGGCCACTGAGCCAGCGACCGTTCACTGCAGCACTTACTTCTGTCTACAGCTTATACTACGCAGTATATGGAAATAATGTTCCGTCGCTCGGCATCTATGAGCAATAGCGTGATAGTTTATATACCAGCATAAGCGCAGGCCCATCAAAATCGATTCACGCGATTTTACGATCCGAATATTAAGCTTATACTTCGCAGTATGTGGAAATAATGTTCCGCTGCTCGGCTCCTATGAATAATAGCGTGATGATATATGTACCAGCAAAATTGTCGCTCTTTACGCAACACATCAACGAAAGTCCCATCAAAATCTATCCACGGGATTTTACGTGATGTCCAGACGGAAAGACAAACAGACACAATAATTCTAAAAAAAAATGTTATGGCCGAATCGAAATTTTGGAAAAATATTTAATTACAGACAAAGTGCACTTTGAATTTTATTCATAGTATATGTATAGATTTATAAATACGTATTTAAGTATTTATTTAAGTATTCCTATCAAAATATATGAGTATTTCAAATTAATCTATGGAATTGCCTTGCACAATTAACAATTTAGAATACCTACACTCGCTTATGAAATTGAGTGTAGGTGTTTCTCTACCACTGCCATTCAAAAAGATGGGTACCTACCTAATCAATTTTAAATAACAACATTTTATATTTTTTTTTTTATAAAAGCTTAGTTAGTATTAGTACCTTCTTCGGATAGCATTTCAATAGACCTTCCGTAGACTGAGAATAGTAATATATTCGTTGTAATATTTTTCCTCACAACGTGATTTGATACACGTAACGCCATCTATTGAAAAGAAATGGTATACATACACAAATACATGCTAAGTTCTTCTAGAAAACTTAAAATTCGCATAACTTTTGATTGCGTGAACCGATTGCGATGAAACAAAAAACATATGTTACTTGGAGATAAGCACAATATTTGTTTATAAAAATCAACAACATTGGATCAGTTGTTTTTACGTGATGCTTGAACAAACAAACAGATAAACAGACAAACAGACAAACAGACAAACAGATAAACAGACAAACAGACAAACAGACAAAAATTTAAAAAATGTTAAAAATGGGTTCTATTGGTTATCGTTTAACTCCCCAACCAGGTTTTTTCAAAATATTTGCTATGTACAGACACGCCATGTCTACAGATTTATTATATGTATAGATGTATAGTATTTTATGTTAGTTGTAAATTTTATTGTTTTTTCTCATATGGGTGTTGTTGCTTGATTTAAATAAAATAAAAATATAGTGAAAGAGAGTGTAAAGTAATATTTTACTAGAAGTATTCTTTAGTTATTATATCAAAAAAAGTAGTCCAGTTTATTAGCTTCTTTTTAAAAATACAGACGTGTACACGGCGGTGGTGTACCTCATTGCTTCTGCAAAAAAATACCGTCGTGAACCTGGAGGGAGAACAAGCGATTTCTCAGCTTATAAAATCTAGCAGCAAGTGTGACCACGCCCTAACAAATAATTAAAATTCAATATTTACATCAACATCTACGTTAACATTGTATTGTTATTTCATTACCGCTTCGACTTTGTGTCAGTTACTTACTACTAGTAGGTTTTCAAAATGAATTATGTTAATGATACATCAAGTGGACAGTTATGGGATTTTAAAGGAAAATGTAAGTAGTTCTTTTCTATTTTTATATTTTTAAAGTACACCAAGGAAAGACAACGGATTTTTAAGATAAAGCAACGATTATCTTCGACTGTTTAAATACGGATACTTAGGTTCTCCGGACACGTAATCCGGAAGAAAGCCGTAAGTCATTCTAAGTTCCTTTCGTAAACTAATCACTCAGTCGAAAGCTGTCTAGAGTTGGACATAGGCCTACCCCAAGCATTTCCACATTAACCGGTCCTATGCTTCTCAAATCCAGTTGATTCTTGTTACCTTAAAACGGATAACCATTAATCAATCTCAATCTATTTGTGGATTGAGATAAGTTTGTTACGTAGGTAACTTCTATTGAATGTCTGTCAACAACCAATCATTACAAGTATAGAGAATTTTTATTATTTTGTACTTGTATACATTTCAATTTATTTGTGTAATAGCTTTGAGTTCTTTTTTTTTAATTTCAATTGTTCTTGTTTTACTGTCGTACAATAATTTGCAGCTGCCATGACATGCCATGCTTCTGCATTACCTTTGGTTGACTGGTAGAGAATGCCTAAGGCATTAAGTCTTTGTACTTTTTTGTAGCATAAAGTTTAATTAAATAAATAAACCAAGAATTAGTCCAGAAATTTTGGATTACGGTTAGGTTTTGAAAAAGCAGTTATAGCCTAGTGGTTTAACGGTTGCCATTTGTGCAGGAAGATCCAAGTACGAACCTGGCTCGCACGTCTGGCTTTTCGAATTCATGTGCGGATCAGAATTTCATTATCACTTTCGATATCGGTGAAGGAAAACATTTTGAAGAAACTTGCAAACCTGAGAGGGCTCCAGAAAGTTCTCGATGGTATATGTTGTCTGTCAACCCGCACCAGACCATCGCAATGGACTATATTGAGAAGAGGACTGTGCCCAGAAGAGGACTGTAAAGTGCTGAATACGTTCAGGTTTTGGCGGGGGCAAGAGACCTCAAGTTCACTCTTTCATGCGACCGTCGGACCTCATCAAGACCATTACACACTCCATCATGATTGAATTTCACTTACCTTGCATGTATCTTTAGTAAATAAATTAATTTCCACAATTTTTTAATTTTGTAAATCAAGTTTTATGAGCAATCTTGCAACATTATAATGTATGAGATTTTTATTTGAATAATATTATATGCGAATCAGATCGTCTCCAGTACAATAATAAAAATATAACATTTTGTTTTAGGGAGCTTGGTGAACTGACATACAGGTTTTGTAAAAAATTTAGGCACCAGTCTTCCACAAATCCTAACTATCCTAACTTTCTAACTAATGTTATAAATGCGAAAGTTTGTTTGTTCGTTACCTTTTCACGCCTAAACCACTGAACCGATCATCCTGAAATTTTGCATATACGTTCTCAAGCGTACAGAAACTGACATAGGGTACGTTTCATCCCGAAAGAAAGTACTGTTCCCGAGGAAAACAACAATAACGTTCATAGATGGCGCCACGCGTTTTTCGAATTACGATTGAATTAATAGTAGAAACTTTAGTAGTATGTAAAGAGTTTTTTGAGCTTAATTATAAAAGCTAGTTAATTATAAAATTGTGTCTGTAGACATTAACTTACTTTCTCTGTAATTTATGGTAATAAATAAATTGTAATTGAATGTTCTCGCATTGCCTTATGCAGAGCCGAATGGAGATGCATCACTAGTACTGCTGCTCAAGAACCGAGACACAACATTTATTTATCTATTTACTTACATAACCCCGACCTGTCTGGCCGGGGGTCCAGCCCAAAAGTCATAATGATTCTTAATAGAGTGATTATAATGTACAATTTGTTTTACGTCATATTTCACAGTAAACTAATTAATGCATTTATTTGCATTTTATTTGACGTCAATCAGAAATTACCGGACCATGATAAAGACGTCCACTGCTGGACACAGGCCTCCCCAAAAGGGGTGGTTTGCCGTAATCGCCACCCTTGGCAGGCGGGTTGGCGATCGCAGTATGGTTGTTAAAGTACTCAGAGAACGCTGCTGCCCATCCTCTAGAGAATCCCTTAGTCGCCGTTTACGACACCAACGGGAAGAGATGGGGTAGTGCTATTCTTTAAGTCCGGCACTATACGAGACCTTCTAAATCCCTCTCTAATAAGTAAAGTTCGCCGTCCCAGGCACACACTTTTAGAACCCGATGACGAAATAACCCTCGTCCAGGAGGCGAGTAAATCGACCAGCACAATATACAACGTCCGCCGCTGTCCGGCATACCGTCCTCGCCGACGAGGACCGTCGCGACGTCCCACCACCGCCGGTCACGATCCACCGAGCTCTCCCGTCGTAGAGCCGGTCGTCTCTTCAGACTCCGCAGTCACACCGATAATTCAGCCCTCATCAAGCTGTCTCCCCCCCCCTATGTCCACGCCAGCAACGCCCTAAGCCGAGGTCCGAGTCCCACTAGGGGTCGCCCTTAGTGCTGTTGTTGCAGGTAGTCATGATGTTAGTGTAGTACAAGTAGTTAACTTAGGTTAAGTATATTGTAGACGGATATTGTAGGGGATGAAGTGGTTTACACTTCTTTCGACAGTGTTGTCGATCAGGACGACGCCACTAATTACCCAGTTTCAGTAGTAGTAGTAGTCAGCTTCCGGTCTTTATCATCATCATCTGCCTAGCCTTTTCCCAACTATATTAGGGTCGGCTTCCAGTCGAACCGGATGCAGCTGAATATCAGTATTTTACATAGAGCGACTGCCTATCAGACCTCCACAACCCAGTAACTGGATAATACGATACTCTTGGTAAGACTGGTTGTCAGACTTTCTGGCTTCTGACCAACAGTAACGACTGTCAAAGATCTACAAATGACAGCCGGGACCAACGGCTTTACGTGCTTTCCGGGGCACGGAGGAAACTCGCTATGGTAAATTGTCACCCATCCACAGACCAACCTCGGCAAGCGTGGCTTAACCCGGAAGATCGGTCTATGCGGCTGTAATTATTTAGCCACGAGCTTCTCTTTATTATAGACTAGCTTCTGCCCGCGACTTCGTACGCGGATCCTGTTGCTTATGCCAGCGACAACGGGGTCGTCAAAATCGAAGATCTGAAACGTCTGATGTCGAATTCCAAGAGTCCGGGGACGGGTAAACAACGGGATGCGCGAGACGATTCGAGACGTTCGGACAGATCTTTCATTTTTGTAAGTTAACAGGAAATGCCCATCAGACTAAACAACTTTTGCTAAGACGTCATTCCTATACATGTTATAGTGTTGATGGGCTTTGGAGTTCCACAACAGGTGTTCCAGATCTTCAAATTTATTCTCACAGCAGAAAATGCTCTTCACGTGGAATAATGTTTGCTATGGCACCATTTTTATATCTCTTATACTTTAGCTGGTCTGTTGCGGTTCTGCGTCAGGTGTTCCATTTTCCAAAATAAATTATAGCCTATATGTTGCCCAGACTTAATACCTATACCTACAACAACAAAAAACTTTTCTTCCCGTAATTCCGCAGCGGATCCCAAGGGTACACTGAATTAACAATAATATTGCAAATAACTTAAAAAAAAATCTTTATAAACTATATTTGGGGTTTTTCCTTCAGGAGCTAATATACAGGGTGTAAAAAGACCCATCACATAGCCGAAATCTACGCACTCTGTACATCAGACTAAATTACATTGACCAAAAATAATTGCTGGGAAACGACTTTAATTTTTTGGCATAAAAAAACGCTTTTTTTTGTAGCGCGCAATTTGTGGTTGTGGCGATGCCGCGCGTTTGCATGCGTGCAGCGGCCACACAGCTGAGCCAAGGCGGTCGTGTGCGTTTGATATCCATTGCGTTTTTGTAACTTCAAATGCGTAATTTGTAAGGAAAAATTGAAAATTTTGAAAATGTTTGTTTGGAAGAAAGAAAAAAGTTTAGTATTATGACTTGGAATTCGTTTTAGGAAAAAAACTAAAAAAAATGTAGACTTTGACCTTCAATATCTCCAAAACCAATGGTTACCCAGGTATGATCTGGTAGAAAAAAATGATCCCAATGATGGGTAGAATATGTGGTTTTCGTTATCGTTAAGGGTCTTTTTACACCCGATATAAAGACCGGAAGAGTATCGTTTACCCAGTTACTGGGTTGTGGAGGTCTGATAGGCAGTCGCTCCAAGTAAAATACTGATATTCAGTTGCATCCGGTTCGACTGGAAGCCGACCCCAACATAGTTGGGAAAAGGCTAGGCAGATGATGATGATAAAGACCGGAAGCTGACTACTACTACTACTGAAACTGGGTAATTAGTGGCGTCGTCCTGATCGACAACACTGTCGAAAGAAGTGTAAACCACTTCATCCCCTACAATATCCGCCAAAAATTTTTGATTAATTTTTGCAGCTTGATCATTTTTTGGGGTCAATATGGCGCGTTCGCATAACCATGAATTTTCTAATAATCTAAGTGACTGCTCCCCTGCGTTACCGGGTAGGCTACCGTGTCACGAAGATAAATGGAAAAGGAAATTAAACACTCAAATAACATAAGCTCGAAGGCTATTTATTCGATAAAATAAAAAAAAAATGGGAGTTTTGGCCAGTAGAGTCAAATTTTCAATGATATATCATCGTCATCAAAAATCAGTCCTAAACTGTTACCGCCTTCACCGCGTGGAGGTACGTACCAAGCTTATGTTATTTTATAATTATACAGTGAAATTAGTTATAACTTTGATTTCCACATCAGATGTTTCTGATCTTCGATTTTTATAAGTCAACAGGAAATGCCCATCAGACCGAACAACTTTTGCTAAGACGTCATTCCTATATGTGTTATGGTGTAGCTGGGCGCTTGGAATTCCACAACAGGTGTTCCAGATCTTCAATTTTTATACGTCAACAGAGAGTGCTCATCAGGCTGAACAACTCTTGCTAAGACGTCATTCCCATATATGTTATAGTGTAGCTGGGCTCTTGGAGTTTCACATCAGGTGTTCCAGATCTTCAAATTTATTCTCTCATCAGAAAATGCTCATCACGAAAAATATTTTTTGCTACGGTACAATTTTTTTATCTCTTATAGTTTAGCTGGTCTGTTGCGGTTCTGCATCAGGTGTTCAAGTTTCCAAAATAAATTATAGCCTATATGTTGCCCAGACTTAATACCTATACTACAAAAGAAAAATCATTCAAATCCGTCCAGTAGTTTCGAAGATTAGCGTGTACAAACAAACAGACACACAGACAAACAGACAGACTTTTTTTTTTGGATTCGTGCTCTATTACAGTTTCTAAACCCCCCTCAACTATTGTTTTTTTAATATATTCAATGTACAGACACAGTTTTTTTACTGTTTTATTATATGTATAGATTTATAGACAGTTGAAATATTATTATTAACTCAAATTTGCAACGCCTGTAAAAAGCCACTAAATTTTAAGCACCACTAGTGAGTAATAAGACCTGTATTTTTACACTTAGTAAGCAAATAAATGATTTGATTTGATTGTCATTCTGAGGAGAGGCCACGCCCAGCAGTGGGATAATAATGGGCTGATTATGTAATGTATTTGTTATTTACATTCCTAGTCCTAGGTTACTCATGAATTTTGTATGAGTATTTGTCCGCAATATTCAAGGTTTAACAGTTATAATGTAAACTGGTACCTATCATACATACAATTAATTTGAAAACAAAGACTCGTTGGTATTTACTTATTCTGTTTTTATTTTGGATATAAGTATATAATTACTGGCTGATGTTTTTTTATATCTTAATGATTGGACATAATCCACTAAAAAGTATGAAAGTGTGAATTTTCAAAGGATAGCCAAATTATCAGGGGCGGTACAAAATCGATAACATAATCTCTGATCTATGAAATCATCATCTCCCTGCCCTTATCTCTCTAGGTGGAGTCGGTATAACTTGTATTCCCCTTCCATTCTCCTATATCAGCCGTCATCTCAGTACTCACTCCTTTCTTACCCTAATTTATCATTCTTCACACAATCCATCCATCTTTTTTTGGACTACCTCTACTTGTATATCCATCAACATTCATATTTAACATTCTTCCCTCCGCATAATAAAACACAAAATACGTTTTTTTCCTTTTCTCCACTAATAAACAGAACGTGTGCATAATTGCAACTAAGCAATTAAGCTCAACAAAATAGATAGCATATTCATAAGTTACATTTGTAAAAGCATGTATACAATCGCAAGTTCAAACTGCTCCCTCCGCCATCCACCAAGATTTCTTTATGATATTTTCAAATGAAAATAATTTCAATATTTGTAACACAGTCACTGTATAATGGAGCATACACACCTAGCCCACGAAAGCCAATAAACAGAGCTCCATACCGCTAAAAGCTGACTTGACTAATAAAACCGGATTCGTTCTTTATAATCCGGTTAGTCTCTCATTGGTCAAATTCAACAAATGACGAACGTTCGTCGGCTATACGTATTCAAGTAGGCAAGAGACATAATGTAAACAATCTTACTATGTCTCTTTTCAGTGAAATACGAAACTATTCAATGAAATATTCTAAACTTAC
Organism: Amphipyra tragopoginis; assembly: GCA_905220435.1. Classification (NCBI taxonomy): domain Eukaryota; kingdom Metazoa; phylum Arthropoda; class Insecta; order Lepidoptera; family Noctuidae; genus Amphipyra; species Amphipyra tragopoginis. The sequence continues at coordinate 25,890,046 of HG991997.1, read as the reverse complement.
TACAGGAAGAAGTGTTTTATGTAAATTAACATCACCTTTGGTTGACTGGTAGAGAATGCCTAAGGCATTAAGTCCGCCTTTGTAGCTTTTTGTTGCATAAAGTTTAAATAAATAAATAAATCATTTCTTTTTGTTAGAAATTAATGTTTTGAAATGTTTTACAGAAAATCTTTTAATTAAGAATAGTCAAATGTTGTTTACCTTTTATCTCACGGCTCCCTGAATACCGTATAGGTACATACCTATTCCCGCCTTTATTGTATGCAGGGTATGTACCCTGAACTGAGTCATAAAGCGCCATGCCACACACCGTTAATGTAGCGTGCTTATTGGGCACATTTCATCTCATGAAGCCACGTTTCGTCATTTGGCCAATGTACACGCGGGGGCGGTTGCATCGGGTGTTACATGTTTCCTGCGGTCTTAAACCTTCTCGTGGTAGGGCGAACATTAGCACTTTTCTATGAAATACCAGCGTAAATTAGGAATACCTACGATGTAGCAGCCTTATCCTCAATTAATTTGACAGCAGCCGTATTTTGGGAAAGGCACGAAAGGTCGACAACGTATCAAACGTGCATAGCGGAGGTGATCACTTATCATAGGAGACCGTGATTGTTAGCCCCTATGAGATTGACTGCAGATCCTTCAGGTCTTGCCAATAACGGTCCGCAAGGACCACTTTTTATTCGAATAAGCTATCACACTTAGTACTATGCGAGCCAAATAAGAATAGTACAGTCAAGACGCCATTTTGTTCAGCAATACTCGCGAACTTCATTACAAAAGCGTAAGGTGTGCAAAAAAATTAACAAAGAAAAATGATGCTGTTTAATTATTTTTTGTTCACTTTTTGTGTTGTGATTCCTGACCCGACCACGACATGGAACGGAGATTTTACTATGGCACAAAATGGTTATTTTAATTGTGTTTTATTGTGCCACTTATCCCAGGAATGTGTGCCTTGTACTTTTCGAGTAATAAGATACGATTGTGGTCGGGCTGGGGATCACGGTTCCTGACCCGACCACAACCAGATCTTATAAAATATCAATAGTGGGAAGTTACTAATTATGCCAAAAATATGTGTCAAATTGTGCCTATGGCACACACAACGTATTAAGTCAAGTAGTCACACTCTATGTATAATTTAGTCTGCAATTAAACATTTGAATTCTGTTAGTTATGATTTAACTGAACTGTTGTCGTAGCAAAACTGATCATACAGGGTTACAGAGTAAGAAATAAAAATGGAGTTTATTTTGTCAGCTTTCTTTGGACATCACGGCTCATCTTCCGTGCGGAAGATGTCCGGTCCTTTGGAAGGCATACACGGGGACACAGGTCCAACGCGCAGAGGCCCCTTTGAGAGCTTTAATCTAAAATGGGGTGGGGCACCAACCCGGGACTATCCACGGCTGCACTATTGGAGTACAGTCATGGACCGTCCCAGGTGGGTGCAAGACTATTGTAAAATGTGGTGAAAAATATCTGGTCTATGGGAAGGTGTGTTAGGTGGACTGATAACTTCTATTGCCGGAAGAAAACGGCGTCTGCCTTTCAACATTTAAAATTGAAGTGTTGGCAGACGGTGACTCGCCAGCTCACTAGCTGGGCCCCCTGAAAAGCCGCCAGTACATAGGCGAAGGGGGCAACAGACGTGTGAGCGGCTAGAGGTGTAGAGAGGTGTGGCCCCGGTTTCGCCGTCGCGGGTCTAAGAGACCCGGAGTGGGTTTCCCCGCTATTACGCCTTTAGACACTTCCACCCCCGAGCATATATCAGCTTTCTTATTATTATATTTATTGAATTTTTACATAAAACAAAATAAAAAAAATCTATGGAAATAGCTCGAGAATCAAAACCAGGGTACTTCCCGTTGACCTAGAATCATGAAATTTGGCAAGATCTTACATCACAAGTAAAGGAAAAAGTCTGAAAACTATGTTTTTATACTTTAAAAGGTTAATTCTTAACTATTAACTTCTTGTATTAATAGTAAAAGTATGCAGCAAGGGATCAGCTTGTACTGGTACTGTTTAAACGAGATAATTTATGTTTAAATTTCAACTTATCGTCATGATGTGGGTTACGGAACCCTCAGGATACGAACCCGGATCGCATTTGACCGGTTTTTTATACAAGCTTAACACACTAATATAATGCTACAAAACATAGTGCTTGTATTTTTTTTATAAATACATATATACGCGTACGAAGTCGTGAACACATCCAGTAAAATAAAATAATAAAGTGCTTTATATATAGCATAATTTCACAAAATAAAACTGCTTGCAAAGTCGTAGTAAAATTGCATAGCGTGTGATTGACACACTTTATTTCTTGATTATTCATTTTTTTCCGAATTAAGATATATTCTGTGATATGAATAGTAAAAGAATTTCGTGTGCCATAGGTACAATTTGACACATATTTTTGGCATAATCAGTAACTTCCCACTATTGATATTTTATTAGATCTGGTTGTGGTCGGGTCAGGAACCGTGATCCCCAGCCCGACCACAATCGTATCTTATTACTCGAAAAGTACAAGGCACAAATTCCTGGGATAAGTGGCACAATAAAACACAATTAAAATAACCATTTTGTGCCATAGTAAAATCTCCGTTCCATGTCGTGGCCGGGTCAGGAATCACAACACCACTTTTTTGGTATTTCTAATAAATTTTATGTCAAATAAGTCAAATTAACTACGCGCGTATACACGGAAGCGTAGCTAACGGCACACTGGTACTAGCTTCTCAGTTGCGTAGCAAAATGGCGACATATTAGGGTGACCAGTAGCATTTCGTTAAAAAAATGAACCAACTATATGTTGGTTCATTTTTTTAATAAAAATCCTGTTTCCATATATCATTCATTTATCCAAAATTATCTATTTATGGAATTCAAGAAATAACAATTTATAAAAATGAATAAATATAATGAAATCTATGAATAAAAAAATAAAAAATATTTATTTTTCACAGTATTTTTATGCTGTCAGTACTAACTTGACAGCTATCGTGTGAAGTTGGCAGCAAGCGCGATCCTATTCTTATTTGGCTCGCATAGTAAACGAGATATTAAGGTTTATGTTGGTGACACGAATTCATTGGTCCCGAACTCTCGAGCTCCCGAGTGTTAATGGCCGGTTGCGACTTGACACGAACTGTCAAATCGCTTGCTTAACTATAAGTACGGCATTTAATATGACTTCGTTTTACTTTTTCAGTGGACTTCGTCGACGAATGGTTCCTGATGAGTTCTCCAGTTCCTATGACAGCCATAACTGTGTCTTACCTACTGTTCGTGTTGAAAATAGGACCTGAGTGTATGAAGAGTCGACCACCCTTTAGCTTGAACAATGTTATTGTACTGTACAATATTGTTCAAGTTATCGTATCGTCTTATTTGTTTTATTTGGTAAGCATTAAAAAAAAAGTATTAAAAAGAACTTTGCCGCGTATGATCCTAGTCGCACCTGGGGGCCTCCCTAAGTCCGTCAACGAAATTAGTCGCCCGTCCGAAAGTAGCCCAAAACGGAGTGAACAAAACAAGTGTCAAGTTCATCTTTTCGGAAGGGCAAAAACACATCGGTAGTAGGAAAAACTGTCAAATCGTGTTGTCATTCATTCTTAGTTTGGGCCCCGAAATCATCGTATGTCCGTAAGTGATAAGGAGTAGGAAACGCTCGTAACTAAGGCCGAAACTACGGACTTCGTGCTTAGGGAGTAGACCCCTTGATAATAAGCGCAGACAGACTCTAAAATGGAGCATAAAAATCCTAATAACAGAAATATAGAGGAGTTCCCTTATATCCCTCTGGATCTCACATATACACGACGGAACATAGTAAACTATTTGGTGCCGTTAATGTGAGGGTACAGCTAGCCAGTCGGATCGTGTAAATCGTACCACTTAGCGTACTGGGTTTTGTTGAATTTTACAACACGCATCAACTCTCAGCGTGCGGTGAGTAAGTTTTATAAGCTAGCCAGTCCCAACACGGTAACTTGCACTTTTAGTAGTTGTAAAAATCTACTCTAAATGTCTACTATCCGAACCCATGAGGCCATGCTTAGCTGGTACATTTGTGATCTCATTATATTGTTACATCTACATGAATGTGGTCTATTCAATTCTTCCTCCTAGCCTTTTCCTAAAAAATTTTTTGTTGGTGTCAACTTCTGGTATAACCAGATGCGGCTGAATTTTACACGGCGCGACAACCATCAGACCTCCGCTACCCAGTTACTGGGCAATGCCGATATCCTAATGTTAGACCGGATGGTAGACTTTCAGCCTGCTGACTAGTCTTAACGACGGCCATAAGTGTTCTTATGACACCCGAAACCAACGATTTAACGTGTTCTCCGAGGTGTTTTCGATGTGTAACGATCGGCAGTCGGTGGTGACCTCCTGCTTCCGGCCGTGGTTCTGTCCATGGTCGGGAGCGAGAGTGCGTGGGAAGCCGTCGCCTCCTTCTGCGAGGAGGTGATGGTAAACAAAGAGGGAGCGGAGAGGGAGAAAGTGGCAGCTGCCACTCTCCCTTCCCGCGCCAGACGCACCGGGCGCCGGAGGGTGCGCGACTTTCTCCGGCCACCGTAGTGTGTGGCCCGCGGGCGTCGGGTTAGGAGACCCGTCGCTTGATCAGTAACAGGCCCGAAGACGCGGCGCGCAGTGTTCCGTGCGCGCTTCCTTCTCCGTCAGGAGTTGGCGGACCGAGGCCTGTCGGGGTTGCGGTGCATGCAGTTGCGAATCCCGCGACCCCGGCCAAGGGTCAGGAGAAGGAATACCGTGGGTTTTTAGCCGGTAAAAGTCCGGCATAATTATCCGTTCACCTTCCCCAGGCGCAGGATATCATGAGGATAGTACAAGGGAAAAAAAAGTATCCAGGCAGTTGTTAATTAGCCACGAGCCTCTCACGATCACACAGCAAATGTATTTCATAAAATTACACATAATGCTTTTAGTCTTTTGCAAGGCATTTCTATTGGTCATCCAAATTATAATCAACACTTTTCATTTATTTTCAGACTACCCGTCTGATGTTGCCTAACGGTTTTGTAAGCAAAACTTGCCTCTTGGAAAAGGAAGAAACCAGACACAGTGTAATAATTTTATTTTATTAAAAATGAATCATTATTTATAAAAATACAGATTCGGGTCTAATCGCGTAGAAACTTAAAAGAGTACGGGTAGACTCTACCAGTCTACCCGTGACCAGAGTCGGTGTAATTCGGTCGAAACGTCGGGATAAAAAAGATATTTAGTGCCTTTTAAGTTTCTACGCGACTACCCGAATCTGTATATTTATAATGTGTACAAATCGCAAAAGTTTAAAAACATTTATTGCGAATCATTATTATTTTTTGCTATTCTCAAGCACAATATTAGACAAAGGTGCTGATTCTGTTGCATACCAACTAAACTCAACTAATAATATGAGACGTATTCAAAAGCACTTTGATATTAATGAAAATAGTAACAAAAAATCTTTAATGATGCTTTCCACTACAAAATTAATGATTTGCACTCAAACGGTTTGATCTCAAGGTCGGTTAAAGTGGTATTGGGTTTTTTCATGTAGAATTTCTCAGTAGCAGCTCGGAGTCTAGATTTGTTCCTGGTTGATGGCAATAAGTTCGCCGTATTACATGGGAATTTTAAATGTATTTATTTTTCCTTAATTAAAACGGTCTTAGACCAATTACAATAATTAAAGATAGTAAGTAGAAGAAGAATAAAAGAAGACACATTTATTACAAAGGAACGAAAAAAAAACAACGATGAAATGAATGTTCAACTACACACTTCTGGACAACCCTTCGGGGAATACAAGCGTTATGTTATGTTAATGTAAATCTTAATGATAGTAACAAATTGGAAAACTTTAAATAAGCGAATTTTCTTTCATTATATTACTCTCATAATGAGGAAAAAAAAATGGAGAAAGAAAAGACAAGAGGGAGAGACGTAGATTATGTTTATGATAACTTTGCTTATAGCGTTAGTCTATGGCAGAACTGTTAAAGTGATATTGATGGCAACATGTCAAAGGTTTGACAAACAAGTGTGCGACATGCCATAACTCGTCATTAGAGCGACAGGTCAAATGTTCGACAAGTTGTTCCAGCGACATGTCAGAGGTTCGACAGGTTGTTGGAGCGATAGTCAGTACCAATGACATGTCACGCATTTGTTGTTCGAACCTAACTTCAACGGTGAACCATGCTTTCTGTAAACAATTATATCGTTCAAGGATAATTCTATATACCGTACGGGACTCGATTGATATTGATATCCTCACCCAAAGTTCAAATCAAGTCCCTTTATTATCAACGTTTCTCTATTCAATATTTTTTTCTAATTCCAGCTCGCAAACATAATGTACTACTACTTCCTAGCAAAACTAAGTGAAGTCTTAGATACGATATTTTTTGTCTTGAGAAAAAAAGACAATCAAGTCACCTTCCTCCACGTGTACCATCATGCGATAATGATAGTCCTCAGTTGGACGATCCTGAAGTATGAGCCGACATATCCGACGATATTTATTCGCAATATAAACTGTTTTGTACATGTGATCATGTACGCCTACTATGGACTGTCGTCATTCCCAAGTTTAGCGAAGTATTTGTGGTGGAAGAAGTATATTACTAGTCTGCAATTGGTAAGTTTATGAAAAAAAAATCTTCAATACCTTTAATTTTTTGTTCTTGAACATATCGACACTAGTATAGGTCGGCATCACATGTATTCCTCTTCCATTCTCCTCTATCGGTCTTTCTTACCCATATCATCCTTCACATAATCCATCCACGTTTTCTTTGATCTGCCTCTAGTTGTGTGTCCATCGACAGTCATATTTAGTACTCTTCTAGTAACATGACTTTCTTTTAGTACTCTTCTAATAACATGACTTTCTTCCCTCCGCATAAAATGTCCATACCATGCTAACCTATTACTCCGCAACAATTCAGTTACTTGCTACTTTCAAACTCCCTCTAACATACTCATTTCTTAACTTATCCATTCTTGTCACTCCACTCATCCATCTCAACATTCGCATCTCTCATTTCCATGCCCTTGATGGCCTAACACTCAGATATATACACTACAACAGGTCTTATGATCGACATGTAAATTTTCCCATTCGGAGAAAGTAATTGATTGTCTGTACAAATTGTCAACAGACTTTGATTTTTCACTAAAAGGAATTAAAGGAAATAAACTTGTTCTATGTGAATTGTTTACTGAAAAAGTCTATAATGAAGTATTGAATTTATTAGGGGCATTCGTGTATCAATCCTTTGGGGATTTATAACCATCATCATTAAAAAGTTGCTTAGAAACTATTATGAGTTAGGGTATGGCCTTTAACTGTAATCTCAAATTAAAAAAGGCAATTAAATATCTTTTTATAGTAATCTAGAGTAAGCCCATATCGCCAGATACGTTATTAACTTTTAATGTAAATGATTTAAAAAAAACTTTAATACTGGTCACGAAAGCTCGGATTACAAATAAAGTCATCACAATCTTTTTTTCTGATTTCAGATACAGTTCATGCTGATTCTGATCCACTTCGTGATGACGTACACAACATCAGAATGTGTTCCGTCGTACACACTATGTTTTGTAATCACATTTAATGCGAGTCTATTCCTCGTCCTATTCGGTAGTTTTTATTTGAAAACTTATTTGAATAAAAGTAATATAAAAGCAAATAGTATCAAAACTGATGAAAATGAAACGAAATTTGATAAGGATGAAGTCAAGGCTGGTGATAAAATACGTCAAATTGTGAATAGTCGATATGAAACTGATAATACAAGTATTGATAATGAAAGTAGTTTCTTACATAGAAAGAGATTAATGAGTAGAAGTAGATGATTGCGTTATAGTTAAAAAATCCTGTTCACAATGACTAATTTTGGACACAGTTTAGCAACCATAAATGGATTTCATTGGCTATCCCCGAAGCGAATATAGTCAACAGTCAGTCGACGCAATTTTTATAATTTCAAAATTCAATTATGGCAAGTGTTAAAATAATACTTTTCTTAGAATTCACTTTTTATCGTTGTTCGTTAACGAAACTAAAAATTGACAAGTTTTAACTCAAAAAACAATTTTAAAGCTTCAAGCAATTATAAAAGTCCAATAAAACTTTGGTCAGTGTGAGCAGTATTACTGGGAAGAATAATACACTTCTTTGTTCTTACTATTCTAGTAATAAATATTTAAAATAATCAAGAAAGAGGTTTCATAATGTGCCATTTTTTTTTTGGCTTTTGTAGGTCCCCCTATTGCAATAAGATTAGATCTTGTTTTTGAATTATACTTTACTCCATGTCGAAAGTCAAGTTTTTTATTTAAAAAAAATATTCAATATGTTTTGTGACAACGCTTGTAATCTGCTTGGAATTTACTCTTTAACTTCTAGACAACAATCGATCACAAAAATAATTAGCTTCAAACCATTTTTTCGTTTTTTGTGGTTTTTAATTGTATACCATAGGCAAGTCATGAATTTTTTTCAAGACTTCTCTTATTTTATCCTTGGTAAATATTTTCATAATAAAATCGAATAAAGAAACTCACACCAATGAACTCTAAGAACATTACACTTCTTTTTTTAGGAAGACTTGTAAAAAAAAACAATAACATTTTGTCAATGCTAAATGAATATTTTTTTTAAACGACATAACTATTTTTAATTGTTCCTAGGAAAAGAAATAAAGATTTCTTCTTTTTTTACTCTGAAAACTATTACGGAAACCTTGACAAGATAGGCAGTTAATGCTGAAACAGCCTAAAGTTAAATGATTTACTTAATTTGATTTTTAAATGATTTATTATCATGAATACAGATATACTTACTATTGGTGATGTTTTTATTTTTTATCCCTTCGTCTGTGGAGGCCATTGCGTGAATTCGCGAATTTGTAAAGGATGGGGAGAGGGGAGAGACCGCGCGGTTTGGCGCGTCTGATTAATTAAAACGTAGATATTTCTTAAGTAAGCCCCCTTGCGCACTAGCGGTTAACCGCGGGGGCGGGTAACCGCGCGGTTCCATTTTAATATGCAATTTTGTGGCGGTTAAGTGCGTACGATCACAAGCGGTTGCATACTAAAATGGAAAAGCGGGGCCCGCCACGCGGCTAGCCGCCCCCGCTCCCGCGGTTTGCCGCTAGTGCGCAAGGGGGCTTACAATAGGCAGCTCTCTACAAGTTACATCATTTGATTTTCTTGATGATGTTCAAGGTTCACTTTACAGCTGTTATCACCGAAGGGGTAAGCAGAGGTGTTCTCCTATTACTACGGCAGTCTATACACCCATATTTCTCCTCTAATATTAAGTTCCAGGTGGTGAACCTATTGCCATTTTCCAGGCAAAATTATATTACTATTTGCAATTATTCTGGGTTCACTTTATGTAAATAAACAAGCGTTTTCATAGGATTCCCGGGTTTACTTATGCTGTTTAATCAGCTTAAAAAGCAGTGATAGCCTGGAGGTTAAATGCTTGCTTCCATACATGAGAATCTGAGATCTATGCCAGCCCAAACCTCTGAATTTTCGAATTCATAAGCATTTATTAATTTACATACATATAATTTTATATTTTAAAATATTTTTACCAAAAATATAAAATAAATATATAATAGTAGCCCACCGGTATCGGCAACAGGGTCCAAGGTGCTGGTGGTCAGAGTTCCAGAGAAAGGAACCTCCGCACTAATGCTTTCTGTATCAAGCCCTTGATCTAGCTGCCTAACGAGAGCCTCGTAATGTGTTGATCGAGAATCTTGGCTGTTAGGTCATTCGTCGTAATGACTATCGGAACAATGACTGCTGAGTCCACATTCCACACACCGACAACTTACTGTGCTAGATCAAGATATTTTTTTACGAGCTAAGCGAGCATTGGATTCCAACAAACTTGCTAATGGATTTGACGCTCTTCAATCGGATTTAAACTCCCTGTTCGGTTGGTGTGTTGCGAACTGGATGTTGCTTAGTGTTAGTAAATGTAACCACACAACGTTCAACTGTAAAAAATAAATCATAGCATCATCTCATTCACTCAATGGAACAGTACTGCAATGGGTAGATGGTATAAGATAGTGATGAGCAAAGTACGGCCCGCGGACGAGGGGGTCTACTCCCTAAGCAGGAAGTCCGTGATTTCGGTCTTAGCTACGAGCATTTCATAGCCCCCGTCACTTACGGACACATGATTATTTCGGGGCCCGAACTAAGAATGAATGACAACACGATTTGACAGCTGTCCCTACTACCGATGTGTTTTTGCCCGTCTGAAAAGTTGAACTTGACACTTGTTTTGTTCACTCCTATGTTTCGGGCTACTTTCGGACGGGCGACTAATATCGTTGACGGACTTAGGGAGTAGGCCTCCAGCTTCGGCCCGCGAATCGCTTTGATCCGGCCCACCAACAACCGAACTCATAGAAACCTTTCGAATAATCTCGAAAATAAACCTAGATGTAAGGAAATTCTGGCCGCCATGAGATTGACTCGGTTTTTGGCCCTTGATGAGAAAAGTTTTCCCGCCTCTGGTATAAGAGATCTAGGAGTTTATTTATTATTTAGGAGTTCAGTACTGACCTATCGTTTACTCCTCATATACATAGTATTTTAACAAAAGCTGGAAAGATGGTAGGATTTATCTAAAGGATCGATCAAGTCTTTAGAAGGACACATGTGTTAATACGTTCCAGGACACTCCGTTGAGAGGCGGGATCTGATTTTTCATCAAAATGTACACACGAATCTTCCATACATTTTGACTCAATGTCTGAAGACGATGTGTAAAATCATTTTTTTTATTTTTTTAACCTATACTGTCCCACTGCTGGGCAAAGGCCTCCCCCAAGTCCTTCCATGTACTTTTTTCCTGCGCTACCCCAAACCAGCCCTCGTGGTACGCGTCTAAGTCATCTCGCCACCTCTTTCTGGGCCGACCGCGGCCGTATTCTGTCTGTTCTTTTGACGCATAGAATACTGCGCTCCATTGCTCTTTGGCAAACCCCAAGGCGGGACTTTTGCAATTCGGTAAGCGAACAGGTCTGAGCACCGTAGGTTAGGATGGGCAGGATACACATGTCGACGAGTTTGCGCTTGAGGGAGATCGGCAGATCTCCCTTCATTAGCGTCTTCATGGACCAGTAGCTTTTCTAACTGAAACTAACTGGCCCAAGTAGATATACTCATCGACATAATGTATTTCCTGCCCACATCTACCTCGACCCTACGTTTAGTGCTGTTGGTCATTATTTTAGTTTTAGACCGATTCATTGCGAGCCCCACCCTGAGGCTAGCCGTGCTTAGTTCTTGGAGCATGGTCTGTAGTTCAAGAGCTGTCGGGGTAAAAAGGACTATATCGTCAGCAAACCGGAGGTTTGTCAGCCTCTTATTGCTGACTTCGATGCCCTTGGTCTTCCATGAGGCTGCAAATGTTTTAAATATCTCCTCGAGTGTACTCGTAAATAATTTGGGAGAAAGCGGGTCACCCTGCTTAACACCCTTTTCTATTTTGAAAGAAGATCCTGTAGTGCTAAGTTTGATGTTTGCGGAGCTATTGTGGTAGATATTTCTTAAGAGATCGATGTATGGTTTTTCAAGTTGCTGGTTCTCTAGAGATCTGAATATTTTGGAATATTTTTTATACTATCGAAGGCCTTCGTATAATCTACGAAGGCCAGATACAGTGGTTTATTAAATTCTGCAAATTTTTCTAAGATCTGATTTAGTGTCTGAAGGTGGTCAGTTGTTGAGAAACTAGGGCGAAATCCGGCTTGCTCTGGTGGTTGATGTTTATCCAGTTTCCCGTCTATGCGATTATGTATGACCTTAATAAATGTCTTGTATATGTGGGATGTTAGACTTATTGGACGGTAATGTTCGATATCGCTTTTATCGCCCTTCTTGTGCAGAAGCACTATATTCGAGTGGCACATTGTATTTGGTACTTTTCCTGATTGTATTAAGGTGTTAAACAGGTTCGCGAGGTGGGGCAACAAAGTGACAGATCCGATTATAAGTGCTTCAGTAGAGATGCCATCCTCCGCAGGACTTCTATCATAGCGCATAGTTGTAAGTGCTCTGTGCACTTCAAAACCGCTTATTGGAGGAATTAAATCTGATAAACTGTATTCTGTATCGATAGTGGGTGGTGAATGATCGGAATATAATGACTTATAGAATTTAGTTGCTAACCATGTAAGTAAAATCATGCACATTTTATTTTGAGTGATATGACACACCGTTTCTCGACGTGACCGGCGGGACTGAGGCAAGGGGAATGTATACGCAGATACCCGCCGTGGAACTTTGTGTCACAACGTAGGTACTGCACGCTTACACGTGTGTAAAGGGACCATATTGGTGACTTGTAAAAGCTACCCCGGGTGACAGCACAAGGCTAAGATATCTCACACTTCACACACGTACCTACGCTACGTCACGTTCATGAAACTTCCATTACCGGCGCCCGGTTGTCGACGTAGTGGCTTTCATTGAGGCTCAAAGACAATCGTCGATAGGCGTTGTGCCGCAGCGCATTGGATTTCTACACCCGCCCTACGACGTAATGTCCCGGAACGTGTTAAAGAAGATGAAGAGATTCCGCTGGATGCGAGAAGCACAGGACCGTTCGATGTGGCGGTCCTTGGGGGAGGCCTATGTCCAGCATTGGACGTCTTCTGGCTGAATGATGATGATGATGATGTATTAAAGGCACTTTTAAGAAAGAAAGAAAACGTTTTTGCCGTCTTGGTGCCTATGCATACGACGTCTTTTTAACGCGCCGTCGATGCGTGTTTCTGTCATACTTAAAAATCGTCATTGTGATTTTTTACGTATGGAGTTTGACGGAAACGCACGTCGACGGCGCGTAGAAAAGACATCGTGTGCATAGGCCCTTAAAGAGACGCACACAACCAACAAAAAAAAATGCAAAACAAAAGGAAGCATTAAATTGTATTACACGTGTAGATTACAATTTTATGTTTCCTTCATGCAGGTGCGTAATTAGCGGAACACAAAAAAAAACACCCGACTTTTTGTACGATTTAGGTTGTTAGGTTTAGGTTTTTGGTGAAATAATTTAAAATTAGAGATAAATGCGTTAAAAGGACAAATAGTCAATAATCATTTTATTGAATTTGGTCATTTGAATCCTTAATTAGCTAAAATATCCATTTTGACATTTTCAGCGCTTATTTTCCGGAATAATTAATAAGCAATTTATTTGACTGTTTTTTTGTTACTGTTTTTATACTGCTAATCATTATTATAACATGTTTTTCTAAGCAATCTATCAATCCATTATATTTTCGTAAAGCAAATTGTGCCAACACTCGCACGAAAGACTTTTTAATCTTCTAATGTTGCAGCGCTGGTTAACAGCAACAGCTTTTCAACGGTTTTCTGCGCAGTATCCTTGTATACATAATCCCCGGTCTAAAGTCCAACTTACAACGTAAACATCAATCGAATCGAGCGTATACATAAACACTTCACCAGATAATCTTCGTTATAAAGACCATAGCTGGCCATGCAGAGCTGAATACTCACAGCGTTTGTTGGCAACTTCGTGGAGTGAGCGCCATCTGTTGTCCGCCGCCTATCTAACCGTTATGTCAACATCGGACCACCACTGCTCGTTGGAGTGAGGAGACCGGCTTGCTCGGTGTGCCCGGGCGATTGCTTTTTGGACCGTACGACGGAACACTCGTTTTGAGCATTCTGTGGAGATCAGCTGAAGAAGTCTGACCTTTTATATCTCTCTAGCTCGTCCCTATTTTATGATCTTGTAATAATTGTCTAAAGTATTATATTGTGATCTAGTTCATGTTACTGACACTAACCCAAATACAAGTATTCTCAGTGGTGGAGAGTCTATGTTGGTTTTATTTACTACATTTACCTTGCTCGCAATCCTGACATACCAATATTAGCTATAACAGTGATTTCCTCTCACTTGAAAATGTGTCAGATGATAGTTTACATGCGATTTTGAATAAATAAAAACGTCAGCTTGCTCTATTTTGGTGGAAAGGTCGTCAGCTGATGCAGTGAAAGGTGGAGCATGGGAGCCAGACGTGAGCGCCGATCGCTTATTTAAATACGTCAGCTGACGAGTTTTCCACCAACATAGAGCCAGCTGACGTTTTTATTTATTCAAAATAGCATTTAAACTATCATCTGACACATTTTCAAGTGAGAGGAAATCACTGAACGAAACATTTTTTTGCATGTTCATGTGACCAGCTGACGTATAATCCACCAAGCTACGGCCAGCTGACTTTTTTATCTTCGAACAATTGCGTTAACTATCATTTAACAAATTTTCAGTCGGGAGGAAAGGACTGAAAACTTTTTTTTACGTGTTTGATGGGCTACCGCTGCCCCCCAACCACTCACGGAGCGGCAGCTGACGTTCACCATGCTGCATAATGCAACTCTCTGAAGCATTCCACGAGTTATCACTTGAGAGGAAATGACTGACAAAATATACTATCTGGCTCATGTACTAAAATATGTAGTCAAGTCTGCATTAGTTGCTACTGTTGTGCTTATGAACCTTTGGATCCGTTTATTAATTTGACTTATTGTAATTTAATTGATTTTAAGCGAATTTACTGAATGCCAATTTCGCATATTTACATAATCTATGCAATTTTATTTCTTATGTCCTAGCTGTACACGCGGCTTTGTCTACGAAAATATACCTAAGGTTATCGTCTATTTAACCCCGTTAATTTAACATAAAATAATGGACAAATGTTTTTGTAAATACATTGTTTCAATTGTAATTAAAGCCAAAAAAAGCTTAATAAAAACCTAGGTGTTAAATAAAATAATTCGTACGCAATGAAAGCATAAATACACAAATCAAAAAGTCTAATTGGCACCTATTGATTATATATATTTCTTGGATATTTAATCAAATATTTATCGTTTTTATGGAATGAAAAACCATAAATTGTTTACGAATATTACATTATTATTTATTTAATTTATTTATAACAAAAAAACGGTGCAAAAAATCACGTTAGTTTTAGTTGTATGGTAGCTCCATTTATTTTATTCTGTTTTTTAGTATTTGTTGTTATAGCGGCAACAGAAATACATCATCTGTGAAAATTTCAACTGTCTAACTATCACGGTTCATGAGATACAGCCTGGTGACAGACGGACGTACGGACGGACAGCGGAGTCTTAGTAATAGGGTCCCGTTTTACCCTTTGGGTACGGAACTCTAAAAAGGTGTTCTTAAAATACGACTAAAACTCTTGGTACAAAAAACATTACATTTCTTATTTATTTATTTCTAACTAAAACTGAACTTTCAAATAAATGAGCGTCATCATCAATCGTGGAAGAGATGCAAAGAACTGCTAGGAATGCTCGAAATGAAAAACATTCAAGCCGATGTTGCTTGGCGTTTCGTCGTCCACAGAAGTGTAATTTGCAGGCTCTGAAGACGTTATCGTGACACAAGTGACCCGTGATATTATTTGACAAACACGTTTCTTTTAAGCCGGTTCCACAGCGCCAATATTCTAACATGTTATTGTGTTTTTGCTAACAAAACTGTTAGGCCACGCCCCTATTCGGTTAGCAAACAATGTTAAGCCGGGTCCGCAGCGCCAATTTGGCTAACAAAACTGTTAGGCCACGCCCCTATTCGGTTAGCAAACAATGTTAAGCCGGGTCCGCAGTGCCAATTTTGCCAACAAAACTGTTAGGCCACGCCCCTATTCGGTTAGCAAACAATGTTAAGCCGGGTCCGCAGTGCCAATTTTGCCAACAAAACTGTTAGGCCACGCCCCTATTCGGTTAGCAAACAATATTAAGCCGGGTCCGCACCGCCAATTTTGCTAACAAAACTGTTAGGCCATGCCCCTATTCGGTTAGCAAACAATGTTATCCTGTTTGCAAACACGAAAACATGGCGTAGCGGCTTTATCGTTGCCGCGGGAACGTTACTAAACGACACTAGGCAACATAGAACAACGCGGTCGACGTCTCAGTCCACATCGACCACATTGCTCTATTGGTATGTCTACACCAGTGCGCTTTCATGTTCATCTTGCGCTTTCGACTTTAAATTCCTCTTGCGACAAGCGCATGCAATATTGATTGCCATAACACGCATGCAGCTTATCATCTACACCGGTGCGCCTCGGTCAGTCATCAGTCGACATACAAAAGACGGATTAGCGTGCGCTAGAGGCAAGCGCTTTTGTCGAACTAGTATTAAGGCATGCGCTATGGCGCTTCACGCATGCTTCAGACGAAGACGCAAGATGAACATGAAAGTGCACTGGTGTAGACATAGCTTAATGTTAGGCAATAACCATTTTTTCCAAGAAAAAACCTAAACTACCTGTATCATACAAATTATTCCAATATTTAAGTAATACATATTATGCAATCGAATGAAAATCAAAATCTCATTTATCAGTAAGAGTGAAGCCACACTGCTCCGTTGCGTTGCGTTGCGACGTCACAACGCTAGTTTTGGACCAAACTATAGATTCCAAATGTAACGCTGCGACGTCTCATTAGTGCAAATCTAGCGCTGCGACGTCGCAACGCAATGAGGCAGTGTGGCTTCACTGTAAATCAGACCGCATATTATAAGAAATTTCTGTAAGTTTCCTGATGCATGCGTGAAGGCACTTTGCGCATACATTTTGTAATAGGCTCCGCAGGCTGCCGGCACACTAGATATATAAGCTAAAGCAGTAGGTACCTCAACTTCCTATAATCGACTGAATTGACGAACTCACACAGACACGCACTGTATACTGAGTATAATGCACTCTTTGTCATGTAATCTATGACAGCCGTGACTGACTGTATTCCGATCATACCTGAGAAGTCTCGTTGCAATGCGTGTCTGTGTGAGTGTTTCAATTCGGACGATTGTAGGTAGTTGAAGTACTGCTTTAGCTTATACACAATGGGCGCGAGGTACCCGAAAGATTTTAACCACGCCTTTCTGATGGTATTATGAGTCTGTTACATCAAAGAAAGAAAAAAAAATTTTAGTACTTAACACTCTCACTGCCACCCATATATAGAATTTTTCAGTGCAGCAGGCCGTGCGGTCCGCCGGCGGCCGCAACTTTGCCTACCCGTGCAGGCCGCGGTGAAAATCTATAACGAGTGAAGCAGGCCGTTACGGACCGCTGGCGGGCTCACTGTTTGTTTTTGATAGCTAATAGCCATGCGGTCCGCCACGACCTCGCAATTTCATATTCAATTTGTAGTGCGTGGCCTGCTGCTACAGAAACTGATATCGCTCAGTGCAACATGTAGGTGGCGTGCCTCACTCGAAAAGATACGACCCGCCGGCGGACCGTATGGCGGTGAGAGTGTTAATAAGTCAATTAACTTTAGTACTTCCTTGTAAACAATACCTTAGGTTGAACTGAACATTTATAAATTATCGTGTGAGTGGATAAGAAACTTCTCACTTCACAACCCTCCCCGACAAATAAGACTTACGGCGAGAGGAGTACTGTATGGAGTTGCAACGCCATTGTTACCATAGATATTTTTCGATTTGTGAATTTCCGTAAATAACAAATATTTCGAAAATTAACCTGTATTCAACAAACTATATCCTAGCTTTTATTCTCCAATAAAATTAGGCATCGGAATCGAAGGTTAAAGTCTTTCGGCTACCTCGGTCCCACGTTGTATCTGTATACGTATATACTGTGCTGCCGGTGTGATAGTTTGTACTACCTACATTTAAAAAATTAACTTTAAAAAAGTAAAAACGGACTTCAAAGACATACTAAAAGGAGTAAAATAATTACCATAATATAAAATTAACTGTTTCAGAAGTCGGTGCAACTCTACACTGAAGCAAATAGAAGCCACTGACTTTTAGTATTTCTTTGAAGTCGGTTTTTACTTTTTTTTAAAGTTAATTTTTTATTGAATACGTTTTAGTGTCATAATTTTAACCCCCTCCTTCATAACCCTTCTTTTTGGCTTTGACGTAGTCGGGCATAAAAAGTCCTTTCAAATGATACCTTACACGATATAATGAAAACATTCCAAAGGGGGGGAGGGGGGGACAAGCGTCCCCTCCTCTTTTCAAGTAGTCAGTTCCCAACAACAAATATAAACAAAGCAATATTAGTAATTTGAGAATTTTGCTTTGATCCGATGAGGAGTTCCGTTCCATATCTCTGAAGCTCATAGTCTAATCATAACAAAATTTAAATGGGACCAATCGGGAAGTATACCCTTTCGAACAAAACAAGAATTTTTCAAATCGGTTCATAAATGACGGAGATATGAGGTAACAAACATAACTCCTCCTTTTTGAAGTCGGTTAAAACTGACCCGCTCTTTAAAAAATATGGCTGCCAAATTTCCACTGGATCTGTCTGCACTGGCGTCTTCTTCTCTTGTGTCGGCAAGACTCACGTGAGAATAGCTCATGCCGTCGTGAAAACTTCAGCCAATCAGCAAGGTTGGACGCAAGGCTGACTGACCAGGGTGCGTCGGACGTACTTAAACTTCGTCACGCGTGGAGGCTCTTTTCATGCATATAGCGTGAAGCTTAAACATACAAACAGGCAAAAAGATAAACTAAATCTAAAAAAAATAAACTTTAAAAAAAGTAAAAACCGACTTCAAAGAAAAACTAAAAGGAGTAAAATAATTACCATAATATAAAATTAACAGTTTCAGAAGTCGGTGACTTCTATTTGTTTCAGTGTAGAGTTGCACCGACTTCTGAAACTGTTAATTTTATATTATGGTAATTATTTTACTCCTTTTAGTTTTTCTTTGAAGTCGGTTTTTACTTTTTTTAAAGTTTATTTTTTATTAAATACTTTTTAGTGTCATAAATTTAACCCCCTCCTCTTCATAACCCTTCTTTTTAGCTTTGACGTAGTCGGGCATAAAAAGCCCTTTCAAATGATACCTTACACGATATAATGAAAACATTTCAAAGGGGGGGGGGGGGACACGCACCCCCTCCTCTTTTCCAGTAGTCAGTTCCCAACAACAAATATAAACAAAGCAATATTAGTAATTTGAGAATTTTGCTTTGATCCGATGAGGAGTTCCGTTCCATATCTCTCAAGTTCATGATCTAATCGTAACAAAATTTATATGGGACCAATCGGGAAGTATACCCTTTCGAACAAAGAAAGAATTTTTCAAATCGGTTTATAAATGACGGAGATATGAGGTAACACACATAAAAAATAAAAAAAATAAAAATAAAAAAAAAAATACAACCGAATTGAGAACCTCCTCCTTTTTGAAGTCGGTTAAAAACTAAATTTTCGGTATCAGTATCGTTCCTAGTATGCGTTGCACATGTGTATAGTTTGAGCATTGTTACGATTTTATTATATGGACATGTATATAGATGAGTTACGCATACCTATAGGCGATTTATTTACACATAATAATAAACCAAGTTTATATCTATATTACATTTTAAAGAGGTAAAATTTGGTTAGTTTGGTTGCCAAAGAGCGATGGAGCGTAGCGTATTGGGTATTAAGCTCAGTGACCGAATACGTAATACCACGATACGCTCCAAAACAGGAATCGCTGATATGGGCCATAAGTCTGCAATACTGAAGTGGGATTGGGCGGGTCATGTATGCAGAATGCACAAAGACAGATGGGCTAGAGTCGTCACGCAGTGGGTGCCGGAAGACGGGCGTCGTCGCCGAGGGAGGCCTAGGAAACGCTGGCGTGATGACTTAGATTCGTTTATGGGAGATTGGCCAGAGAAGGCAAGGCATAGAGATGAGTGGAAGGCTATGGGGGAGACCTTTGCCCAACAGTGGGACAAAACAGGATGAAAAAAAAATGTTGTATGTAGCAGGTAATCTCCGAAACTACTCATCCGATTTCAAAAAATCTTACAACAATATAAAAAAAAATAGCTACGTTATCCCTGAATGATATAAACTATATTTGAGTATCAAAAAATTTGGCATCCGTAACAAAATTACAATAATGTAACCCAAGGTATCAAAAATTTGCTCACCTATCTAAGTATATCTACGTTACATTAAATGTATGAAACCTAGGTGTTGTATCTAATTCCTAGGAAATGTATATGTTACGGCTAATAGCCGAAGTGCGGCTACACCTAGTTTTAGCCGGGTACAACTAGGTGCAGCCGGTCACATGCGGTTAAACTTAAATCTATCCTACTTATCTTCGGTTAGAACTAAATTTAACCTTCATCATAGCGGCTAGAACTAGGTGCAGCCGCACACCGATGGTTAAGGGTAACCCCGACACGGATAGGTTAGGTTCGAAGGGGATGACGGGGGCTAGAGTGAGCGAGCGAAGCGAGCGAACGAAGCCCCCGTCATCCCCTTCGTGTTAGGTTACTTTAAACCCTGCAGACAGAAATAGGAGCCCCGCGCAGCGGGGCTCCGTCGACTTAAGCTACACCTAGTTCTAACCAACTGCTACTGGTTGCACCTAGTTGTACCCGGCTAAACCTAGGTGTAACCGCCATTCGGCTTTTAACCGTAACATATACAATGTCAAGCCAATTTAGGAAATGTGTAAAATTATTTGTCAAAGGTTCCTAGATACATACATTTCCTAGGAAATGTATGTATCTATATATGCTATTTCCTAGGCATTGAATGCAATTACTAAATGGTACTAGGAAATGTAGGTATACAAATTGACATTATACCGTAGAATTAGGAAATGGATAGGTATGGGATAGATATGTTAGTTGAAAGGTAGGTTAGATTTTGGGGCAAACACTGTAAAATAACGTATGGATAGGAGCCTCTTTTTGGAGCGAACAAGTTCAATAGCCTGAGGCCCTAGACAAGTGGCAGTTGATTCAAACGATTCCATTTTCAAAGGAGTTCAATTTATAAGAAAAAAGGACGTAATTACACAAAATGAAGTAACCGATTTCCGACCTTAATTTATTATCTTAAGGTCGGAAATCGGTTACTTCGTTTTGTCTAATTACGTCCTTTTTTCTTATGACGGCAGTAATGGATCTAACGATTGACGTTAACCAGTTGCGTACCGCCCGTCGTTCCAGGATGACACTTAATTATTAATTGTCTTATCTATTGTGTCTATAATTAATGTGATTGAGAGTTCATTTTAAAATCCGAACGGCAAATTCAAACAGTGTGTGCCTCCACTGCTGCACTGGTGGAAACAGTAGGAGCGACTGCCACTTGTCTAGAAAAATAGAGGTATATAGGTTGCAAATAGAGTGGTTTGTTGTACTAACAGACCTCCTTCAGTTTTGTATGATTGTTTTGAAAGGGTCATAGATGAAGATGAAAGGAATGAACTTTGTAAATCAATCAACTATCATTGCATACGGTGACTTTAATGATAATTCATTCAAAACATATTTTTGTATGTTAATATTAAATCTATTTTAGTCTTTCAATACTGAAAACCTATTCATAGAGCTAATCAAAATTACTATACGTACCTATAATAAATAAATACAATTTTTATTGCAGTAAGATTTAACAAAACTTTACACATTGGCCCCAAACTAGGCAAGCCTGTATCTTGGGTACCAATAAACCGTTTACCATTAAACATGAAATATTGCGTTCGTACATTTTTGTAACTTTTACATAAAAGTACAAAAAATATAAAATTGAGAATATAAAATAAACAAATTAAATGGAAAGTAATAAAAATAAAACAGACTAGAAATAGACGCTATACAAGGGCCTAAATCTCCTAAAATAAATCTTGACAAATCACAACCGAACCAAGGCCGAACCGTTCATTCAGACAGTTCTCAATTTCAAAAATTGTTTGACACAAAAAACAAAATCAATCATTTTGAAAGTTTTCGAAAACAAAAACTGACTGACTGACGGTTGTGGTTCGATTGCGTTTGGCAACAATTTATTTTAGGAGAATTGGGCCCCTGAAGTGTGTGACTGTGTATGGGTAAGGGAGTGTTTAGGTCTGAGAACAATCTATTGTTTTGATTGTGTGAGTGCGAGGTGTAGGTAGGTATGAAATTGAGGGTGTTTGAGTCAGAGTATGTTTAAGACAGAGACACGAGTGCGGCAAATGTATGCAAAATTATTTCATTACTTGTGTTATATTTGAATTAGAAATTGGTCATCCATAAATATAGCATTCACTTCACACATTTCACCTCCTTTTTACTTATTATAATTTACTATAAACCTCTTTTTCTATCACAAGCCACTTATTGGAACACACTCCATACTCAAATTCAAAGACTCGAAAAATATAGTATAAGCCAACCGGACTCAAAATCAAAATCAAAAGTTTTTATTTCACATAAACCATTACAGGCGGGCGCTTATGAAAAGTCGAATTTAGGTGCACGGTTCCAATAAGTCGTTTCCTATGGAGAAGAGCCGGCAAGAAACTCTATGGTTACTCTTTTAAAATCCATATCTTTAACAATTTGAGTGGGTGCAGTTATGACTTAGAATAGTTATGAGAGAGCAAAGTAGACTTAAGAGCAGGAACCACACAAAAAAGCAAAATGAAAAATATGGTCAGAAATTAACTAGGTATCCAGGCATCTAGCAAGTCTAAAAAGCTCTCACATTTACAAAAAGTAAAAGGACGCTAAACTATATAAAACAACTGACATGGTTAATTGTCATCAAAACACATTACAAAGAAAATCACTGTATAATAAGATAAAGATATCTTGAGAGACTACATAAGATTAGCTCCTATTTTCATATATTTTTATGAATAAACGTACATCTTTCATAAATATATGTTTCATTTTTATAAAAAATATCAGGCGTCCCGCTCTGAGGAAAAAATAAAATGGTCACGTTAACTATACACCTTTGCCCAACTCTTCTAGGAATACAGGCGTGATATTGCGTTATATTCAGTGATCGGAAAAAGGTGAGCTAATTTATCTAAACTTCAAAGAACAGAGACAAAAACTGGAAACTTCCTTACGACAACATTTTTTTTCGTGAAAATTATTCCGGGTTTTGGGACATCACTAAAGTACATTTAATATTAATGTTAATAGTACAGAAAACGATTAAATTCGTTTCCAATTCTTGTTTCCCAAAATTGTCACAAAATCAGCTAACACGTTTTTCATTGTTTTTAAAAAAGAGATTGTTTATTGTTTTCAAAAAAGGAGATTGTCTTTTATTTTTTGAAAACAAATGAAAGACAATCTCCGGGAAAATTCTCCCGAAAAAATATGTTGTCGTAAGGAAGTCTCCAGTCTGTGTTCTTTGAAGTTTAGGTAAATTAGCTCACCCTTTTCCGATCACTGGTTAAATTAGATTCAGAAATCTATCGATAGTTGTTTTCAATTCGCAATCTAAACAGAAATGGGCAAAAAATACATTAGAGTTAACCCCAAAACTGCAGGTCACCTGGAAAATTTTAAGAATAAACTTACTAGTATTTTACCTTTTTAGGATTCCGTACCCAAAGGGTAAAACGGGACCCTATTACTAAGTCTCCGCTGTCCGTCCGTCCGTCTATCACCAGGCTGTATCTCATGAGCCGTGATAGTTAGACAGTTGAAATTTGCACAAATGATGTATTTCTGTTGCCGCTATAACAACAAATACTAAAAAACAGAATAAAATAAATATTTAAGGGGCCTCCCATACAACAAACGTGATTTTTTTGCTCGATATTGATAACTACTACGGCTACTGGTACCGGCTACTGGTAGACGCTTGAAATATTCACAGAATATTTAGTTATAAATTCACTTTAATTAAAAATAAATAATTAAATTAAAATAAAACAAATACTTAAGGGGGCTCCCATACAACAGACATGATTTTTTTGCCGTTTTTATAGATAATGGTACGGAACCCGGACTCGCACTTGGCCGGTTTTTTTTTGCTTGTGACGAAGATCGGAATAAACTTCGTGTTTTTTTTTTATTTATTTTCTGTAGCGAATTCAATGCTACTCTTGTTTTCAAGATGATCGCAGTTAAAGACAACGCGTCCTTGACCGCTGACTAGATTTGTAAATTTTAAAATTAAATAAAAATTCATTAGTCAAACATCAAAACATATTTATTCATACGTTCAAAAACTAAAATCCGACTACTGAAAAAACGCTCTATTATGTATGAAACAAGAAAATATTATCATGTGAAATTGTTATGTGCAAATTATTTAACATTTATCGTCTATTATATAAACGACTTACACGTAATTTAATATGTTAATGTATTAAATACCTACATATTCATAATGATGTTCAGAGGATAGCCGTGGTCCGTGATCGTATGCTACCTACCCTAACAAAACGATTCATTCTAACAGTAGTAAGCGGTCATAAGCTTTAGGGCAAAGTAGCTCATAAGCAAATAGCTTCTATATTAACCGAATAATCCCATAAAAACCGTATTTTTTGCATAATTTATGTTCGTGGTAAAAATCAAATTTTGGACGTAAAGCGACTTAATTTAAAAAAGGATTTTGTGTCATTTCGTTTCTTATGTAACCTAATTTTAATAGTAGCGATTTTGACGAGTTATGCGAACGTAAATGTAGGGAACAGCAGATTTTTTTTTCGCGATTTCAGATTTATTCCCATAGTAAAAGTTGTTCATAATGATGAGTGCAGTGACCTCTTTAGAGGTTGTGCGTTATTTATGTTACACCTTGTATATATAAATAAAAATGAATCGCCAAAATGTAGGTACACGCATAACTTCCGTACGACTGCACCAAATTGGATCATTCTTTTTTTTTGTGAGTACGTTATTGTCAGGAAAAGGTTTGTATAAAAGAAAATGATGAAAAAATCTACACGAAAAAAAAATTGCGGTTCGAAGTCCGCCGGGTCAGCTAGTGGCTATAAAATAAAATAAATAAACAATTCTGAATAAATTGATTATTAACCGTAACTCAGAATAGTTTGGACTTTGAACCGCGTGACTCGAGCATTTCGACGCCAAAGGATTCAGTCATTATGTATGGTCAACTATGAGGTTTCTACTCCGGTAGTACAGGATACCTCCTGTATCTCGTCTAACTCCTTTTTTTTTATTTTCTTGGGAAATTTCTCATGGATACCCTTCGCCCGGGGAAGGCGAAGGGTTACTTACCTCTTACCGGCTAAAAACCCACGGTGTTCCTTCTCCTGACTCTTGGCTGGGGTCGCGGGATTCGCAGCTGCATGCACCGTGACCCCGGCAGGCCTCGATCCGCCAGCCCTTGGCGGTCCTCTTCTACTGTGGGGCCTAACCCCACGTCCTCCTGAGAGGCGCGCACGGAACACATGCGCGCCGCCTTCTCGGGCCTGTTACTGGTCGGGCGACGGGTCCCCTAACCTGTCGCTCGCAGGCCATCCCGTCTAACTCCTGGCACGGCTTAACGTGCTCTCCGAGACACGGTGGGGTCTCGATGTGTAAAGAATGGTCACTTATCCACGGATTGACCGCGGCAAGCGCAGCTTCGACTTACAAATCGTATGACCTGAGTGGTTGTTAATAAGCCATGAGTTCCATACGAATATGAACATTAGCTTTATACGAATATGAACATTAACTTTATACGAATATGAACATTAACTTTATACGAATATGAACATTAACCGGTATCGCCCCCGCGACGACCCGGATCGTCAGTGCCATTGTTTATCTATTGTGTCTATAATTACAGTACTAAACAGGTTAACTTTATACGAATATGAACATTAACTTTATACGAATATGAACATTAACTTTATTAGAATAATGTTCATAATCATATTATAAACGCACACTCTGCTTAGCAAAGTCTAAGTGCGGTCTGTGAATCTCGCCCAAAGTATTGAAAAACAAACAATTTACAAAAAAAATATTTAAGTCATTTTGGAGCTTTTTTTGAGTTTTGAATTTTTTTGTCAAAATAATTTACTTAATTAGGTACTTGTACCCGGAAATGATTACAAAATAAAAATACATTTTGATTAATAAAATACATTTTTGATTATACACGATGAAATTCATGAATTAATTATTTATTATGCTCCGTTCTGATAAGGTTTTACTGAAAGAGATTTATATAATTAACTTAACGGCCCGATTGGCGCAGTGGCTGGGTAAATGGCTTCTGCGCTCCAGGTCGTGGGTTCGACGGCTGCAGGAAAAAAATATTTGTATGACCTATATACATAGATAGTTGTTTCGGGTCTGGGTGTTTGGGCAAGTGTGTGTACACATGCACATATGATAAAGGAGAAATTCTAGTATTCGTTTCTTTATGAAAAATAATGATTTTTGTATCAAGTTTCTGCTATTTCGGAAATACCGCTGTATAATCGGTATTTTCGAAATAGGATACATGACAAAAAAAATAGAAATCTCGAAACCATTACAAAAATAATAATCAACAAAGAAAAAAAACAATGAAATATTTAATTAAACGCCCAAGTTATAAACTATTTAAAATTATTCACAAGATAGAGATAACACTACTACCATGACGTCATACCTTGAATACTTCGTAGTGACTTGACATCACTGTGTACAATATACGTTTCGCGTGACAAGGAAAAAGAATTCTTACTCAACAAACTCTCCTCTATTTTTTTATCAATTTTATACTTTCTACAAAACAATAGTAAATTGTTGTACTAACGTTTTTAAAAATAGTTAAATACCCTACAACACTTTTACAGCCGGAACTCTCATACACGCTTATAATGCGTACAAATTCGGAAAAACTAAGATTGCCGACGCGTACAATTTATTTTGTTACTACGGCGTCACTTCTTCTATTAAATCATTCAAAGAAATAATGTTCTAAAAAAATAGCGATTTATTTATTTATTAGATTAACGATCATCAGCATTACAGACACTACAAGATTGTGAAAACATTATTACAGGAATAATTCAAAAAAGTTAGTAGAAAAGGGGTTATTAATCCGGAAGGGTGTAAGAGTATCCATAAGAATGAATAACTTTTGTTCTACTTGACTGGGGAAATAGCTGTTCGAAAATTACATAAAAAATATGATAAAATCTATCTATCCTCAATTTTGATCAGCTGTGTTTACATTTTAGATCATATTTGAGGTTACAGATGAGAAACATAATTTTCTGAATTTGTAACTAAAGTAGGGAAGAAGAATTTTTGGGAAAACTAAATAAAAATAATTTTGGATTGAAATAAAAATGATCGAATTTTGAAATTTTAAGACTTGCTTTGAAACTGTCATCAGTGATACTTTAAGGCTGTACACCCACCAGAGCTGTGTGAGGAATGTGTAATGCGTAATATGTTAATGTGTACAAATGTGTCATCTCTTCCAAACGCCATCTATTGACTAACTGGTAGGCGCATATTTTCAAATCCTCGCACACATTCCTCGTAACTCATTCCTCGCAACACATTCCTCGCAACACATTCCTCGCAACACATTCCTCGCAACACATTCCTCGCAACACATTCCTCGCAACACATTCCTCGCAACACATTCCTCGCAACACATTCCTCGCAACACATTCCTCGCAACACATTCCTCGCAACACATTCCTCGCAACACATTCCTCGCAACACATTCCTCGCAACACATCCCTCGCTCGCATTTCTCGCTTTTTTTGTATGAACAAAAACCTCGCTCCGCTAAGCCCATATCCACCAGAGCTGCGCAGAGCGAAGCTAGGTAAATAAAGTGATTCTATTGGTGCTTACAAAACTCATTCCTTACTACGCAGCTTAGCACAGCTCTGGTGGATGCTCATTCTAAGTGGCCTGTGGATTAGTACACGCTTTCCAACTAACCTTGTAGACAACATTAAAGAAAAAAAAACATTAGCAAAGGTGTAAAAAACATTATTTCGGAAGTTTAAAACGCTGCCGCTTATAATAAGCACCACACCTCTTACATAAATCCAAATTAACCGGTGTCATAATACTTTCGTCAATTGTAGGTAAATAATCGATGTGACCAGTCGTGTCCTGCTCTTCCAACTTCCTATAGCAAAAATGGAAATTGACGATGGAATTAAAATTGTTGACTTGAATGGAACTAAGATGCTACCGATATCAAGCCAAGCTACTAATAACAGTAAGTAACTAATTTGTATTTTTTTAGTTCATTATGTATTGTCCTTCGATTTAGTCCCCCATATTACTACTACTAACATAGTTTATAAGTATATTGTTACTAACACAATCCCCCTTATTACAAACGATGGTCTAAGAAAAACCTAGGTTTTAAAATAGCCCCGTCTCTTTTTGCTATAAGACATAAGAAAGTGATGGGTATATTTTAAACCTGGGTTTACCTTAGTCTTGGTTTAAACCATCTTTTGTAATAAGGGGGATTGTGTTTACATGTAGGTTTAGCAAAAGCTTCTTTTGTCCAAGATGATTGGTGTGTGTGATCGTTATTTGTTGATATTTTTATTTCTTCAATACACGCTGACATTTAATTGGTTGTTTTGCTAGAACAAACGTTATTCGACCATGATCTACCGCAATTCTATACTATCAATTAAAATATATATACGTCATTGGTCTTTGGTCATTCGTCACAAATGTCGCACGGGGACGCGTATTCATACAAGTCAGAAGGGGGACCAGGGGCCCAATTCTCCTAAAATAAATTGTTGCCAAACGCAATCGAGCCACAACCGTCAGTCAGTTTTTGTTTTCGAAAACTTTCAAAATGATTGATTTTGTTTTTTGTGTCAAACAATTTGATAGCTTTTGAAATTGAGAACTGTCTGAATTAACGGTTCGGCCTTGGTTCGGTTGTGATTTATCAAGATTTATTTTAGGAGAATTATGCCCCTGCGCAGTCGGCGCCATGATGGTTCAAGTTATTTGCCGGGAACTTTACCGCGATTGCCGCGATGAGTACTTTAATGTTATGGTTAATGTTTGAACACGTTTGAGCAACATAAGACTTTTTAAGAACGCCTAGTATTTTTTTTTTTTTTTTGATTCTATTTTCTTGTAATAGACCATGGTCTGAACAACGTTTGTTCTAGTAAAACAACCAATTAAATGTCAGCGTTTATATTATAAAATAAATAAATATTAACCTGTAATAGTCCCACTGCTGGGCAAAGTCCTATTCTCATACAAAGAAGAAACGAGCATTGATCACCACGCTTAACCATCGAGGTTTCCTCAAGATGTTTTTCTTCACCGTCATTGGTGTCTTAGGGCGCTTTCAAATTGGACGTTCGCCGTCAAGCTGCAGCCGTGCCGCAGCGGTGCGGCTGTCGAGCTGCAAACGGGCGGTTGTGTTTTTACATACAGCTGACGCGATGAGAGAGCAGTGTGACGCCCGACCTGATGCCGTGCGTGCGCGGTACGGACGACGCACTGCTTTCAGGCCGCGTCAACTGTATGAAAAAACACAACCGCCCGTTTGCAGCTCGACAGCCGCACCGCTGCGGCACGGCTACAGTACGACATCAACCGTCTAATTTGAAAGCGCCCTTAGAATAACTAAGAAAGTACATAGGACATTGAAAAAGTCATGTTGGTACATGCCTGCGTTTGAACCTGCAATCCGTTGTTTAACAAGCTTAACAAGATAATATACACCATGGGCCCGAGGTAACCGAAACATTTTAACCATCGATTCCGATGCCTAATTGGAGAAGAAAAGATAGGATATAGATGTTGAATAAAGCTTAATTTTCGAAACATTCATTTTTTACGGAAATTCACAAATCGAAAAATATCTATGGTAACAAGTCGAGTCGAGTCGACAAGCGACTTTTTTCAGACCATACCCTTCTCGCCGTATGTCTTATTTGTCGGGGAGGGTTGTAAAGCCAGAAGTTTCTTATCTGTTCACACGATAATTTACAAATGTTGCCAGTTCAATCTAAGGTATTGTTTACAAGGAAGTACTAAAGTTAATTGATTTATTAAGAACCGAAAAACAAAAAAAATAAATAAAAAAATGACTGAATTGGACTTTCGTTGATATAACATTTGACTCATAATACCATCAGAAGTATATAATATAGTCGTCGAGGGTATTGCGACCCGCAATACCCTCGACGCAGCTGTACGTGTCCCGTCTTCATCACTCCACGAAGGTTGAGGAGATCGTGGAGTTCATTCTTATAAAGACCAATTGGACTTTGAGGGTCGAGAAGTTGGAGTCGCGCCATAATGTGAATTTTAAATCGTTTGTGGTGCGAGTTCCAACTAAACATCTAGATACCTTCCTAAAAGAAGAATTTTGGCCGAAGGGTGTCGTGTATCGTCGTTTCCGCGGAAAGTTACGCGACACCACGCAGCGCAACACGCCGACACTACGTGTACATTAGTGCATTATTAAGTTATATTTAATATGTATGAATTTATTTTGATATTATGTTAGTCTTTAAGGTATTTATCTATGGCCCTTTGTAGCCTGTAATATGTATAGTATATTTGTATCTATCAGTTTCGGCTAGCTTCCACGACACAAGGAGTCCTAGTGTGGAAGCTAGTACCAAATGTAATATTATTATTATGTAAGTTTATTGAATAAAGTAAAGAAAGGCGTGGTTAAAATCTTTCAGGTATCTCAGGCCCACGGTGTATAAATAATGTTATCATCGTTTTGCAGTATACAAG
Organism: Amphipyra tragopoginis; assembly: GCA_905220435.1. Classification (NCBI taxonomy): domain Eukaryota; kingdom Metazoa; phylum Arthropoda; class Insecta; order Lepidoptera; family Noctuidae; genus Amphipyra; species Amphipyra tragopoginis. Next base: position 25,859,430 of record HG991997.1, on the reverse strand, counting down.
CTTAGTTTTAGTATATACTAAACCTGAAACTAGTTTGTTCAGAATCACTAGGAGAATCGATTGACATTTTTTTTACACCACTTTTTTTTTTCCTAAATTTCAATTTTGTTTCAGTACTTTTCTACCCATAACAGTTGACGGGAATAGGCACCTTGAGGCTTGAGACGGTCCTCTCGGACAGTTTCCGTGTATTAGACAACCCCTGCATTGCACATCTCAGGCATTTCACACTTTTTTAGGGAACTTAACGCGACATAAACTAAGGTGTAACTTGGAGATTTACTAAAAAAAAAACATATTCAGGCAGTGAAAATCTTGTTGGGGTGTCTCGGTTTTCGTATAAAGTAAAAATAAGGTTGTATAACAAAAATCTGATAGACCCGCAAGCGGAGTATTAGCCCGGCCGCACATTATAAGAAAACTTCCTGAAGGCACTCTCCTCAAAGACTTTGTACTAGACTCTGTCAGAATTTGCGGGATCTGGCAAACTGCGCGGCGAGGTCACGAGTCGAACTCGGGATGTCGTTGAACGTCGGGTTCGACTCGCGACCTCGCCGCGTGTTCAGCTCATGATTAAGGGCTCCGTTTGGGTCCGAAACAAATCGGGCAATCCCGAAAAAAATGCACGTGAGTAAACCGTAACTAATCATAAATATGATCGTGTCTCACGAAAATTATAATACTGTGGCGGCATCTATCTCGCCACATGCAAACTATCCTACATCGCGCAATCAAGATTTAACACGCAGATAGTATATTATACAACCTCCCAACATCAACCGTTGGGCAGTAGCCCGCCAGGTTTAAGACTCCGCCTGGTTGGAGGATCCTCCCTTTGTTTGGAGGAACACCACACCAAGTTTCTCCACATTGGTGACCCCGACGTGATCGTCACAGACAGTGTTTCCACACTGGTGACGTCATACACAACCTTCGCAGCCTCGGCAGCCACATCATCACTCCCTCAGCAGCTCAGCATTCAATCGAGCAGCAAGCAGCGAGTTCGACAGCCAGCCAGCATCCTCGGCTTCAACGGGTGATGTGACCACTAGCCTGCAGCGAACGCGCAAGCCACCTGGTTGGAGGATCCTCCCTTTGGTCGGAGGAACACCACACCTGGTTTCTCCACAATACAAAAGAAGGAAAACATGGTGGGGAAACCTGCACACTTGAAAGGGCTCTAAATAGTTTTCGATGGCATGTGTGTGGTGGGCAAAGACCTAAACCCTTCTCATTCTCAAAAGGGACCTGTGCCCAGCAATGGGACAGTAATGGACTGATTATTTTTTTGCGTTACGTGAGAAACTTGTTTCATTAAAACCTCAAAAGCACGGTAATTATAGCCACAATAGATAAGACAATTAAGTGTCGTCCTGGGACGGCGGGCTCTACGCAACCGGTGTCGCTTTACATTTAAATTATGTTTAAACGACAACAACACGTTTCATCTACTGCTAACTAACTTATCTTTACTTAAATGGATTGCCACATACTCCGAATTGGTTAAATTATAGACACCTCTGCATATAATGATCTAAATGACGGAATGACGCCTTGTTTTTTTTTACTTATTATTGTCAAACAAAATAACTCAAATTCAATTTTGCCGGCCTGAGAATCAAACCCTAGTTCTCAGCTTGGCAGACGCACTCAAGACCACTCAACCTTTGGGGCGATTTTCAACTTGAATGTTTGTAAACATCTGGATAGAATGACCATTTATATTCACGCAGATCATCATCTGCATCTGCCTAACCTTTTCCCAACTATGTTGGGGTCGGCTTCCAGTCGAACCGGATGCAGCTGAATATCCTATCAGACCTCCACAACCCAGTAACTGGGTAATACGATACCCTTGGTAAGACTGGTTGTCAGACTTTCTGGCTTCTGACCAACAGTAACGACTGTCAAAGATCTACAAATGACAGCCGGGACCAACGGCTTTACGTGCTTTCCGAGGCACGGAGGAAACTCGCTATGGTAAATGGTCACCCATCCACAGACCAACCTCGGCAAGCGTGGCTTAACCCGGAAGATCGGTCTATGCGGCTGTAATTATTTAGCCACGAGCTCCACGATTTATATTCACGCAGATAATAGGTATTTTTGTATAATAACTTTCGCGAGACACATTCATATTTATGATTACTTACGGGTTACTCACGTGCATTTTTCGAGATTGCCCAACCCGTTCGATTCGCGACCTCGCCGCGTGCTCAGCTCATGATTAAGTGCTCCGTTTGGATCCGAAACAAGACCACGACTATGCTCTGAACATCACTATGAATATGTATTAAATACATTAATATATATTACGTCTAAATTGTTTATTAAATAGACGACAAATATTAAATAGTTTGCACATAACAATTTCAGATGATATTTTTTTTTTTTTAAATTCATTTTTCAGACTTCGGGTTTTAGGTTTTGAAAGTACTTTTTATTTAAATTATTTTGGGGCTATAACATAATTAAATATTTCTGAAATGTGCTAAATAATTTCTTTCATGTCATACCAAACACGGCTTCATTAAAAAGCTTATTTTTTATTTCTTGACTTTATGTCCTCTAGAACGCGCCATACTCAATTTATTGTGACGTCTCAGTGCCTATAACCAGCGGACGATTGAGGCGCTTCTAACGGTACCTCATTTGTCAAATTATGATAAGTAGTTTGGAAGTTACGAGGGAACAGATGAACATACATGCATACCCACATACGTACCGGTCAAAGTCATATAGTACCTTCCTTTTTGCTTCGCCGTAGTGGGATAAAAATACCTATCATCTGCTTGAAAATAAATACAGTCGTTAAAAATAATGCATAAAGATAATATCTAAAGTTCATATCGCTTGAAGAATTTACGTTACAGTACATACAATATATATAGGTGGTTACTAGTTACAAAAATAGTACCAAAGTCAAAAAACAATGTATTCACTAAAAATGTGTTTGTGTAAAAGAATCAAGTAGGTAGGATTTATTCTGGGATTTAAAATATTTATTAGGTTTGCCTGCATAATTTGAAATACAGATCATTGTTTCATGCGAACTATTTCAGGTGACACACTTGACCATGTGCCTACGTTTGCAATGCAAGTTCCTTGCACCCAAGTACATTGACTTTACACCTGCATGTAGGTTGCAAGTCAATCTCAACTTGGATGCAAGCTAAATGTATCATTGTGCAATCTTACAACCGACAGCTTTCATGCAAGTTACTTGCACATTGGAAACGCGGCTTTTATTGTAAGAAAAACGCATAATTTTCATAAGTTTTTGTGAAATTATCGTAAAACACCTTCCTGAAAGCGGCGGTTATTGGCCGATTAAATAATTATCTTTTTATTATGTCAAGTGCCTAGTGCCTACGTGTAAAGGAATGAAGGAATTATTTATTTTTCTACATAAATTATGGATATTTTCAACACTGCAAGTTCAATTTTTTTTTCGAGGAGTCTTGATACTTTTTTTGGTAGTTTTGCGATAGTTGAGTTTTTAGGGTTCCGTACCCAAAGGGTAAAACGGGACCCTATTACTAAGACTACGCTGTCCGTCTGTCTGTCCGTCTGTCACCAGGCTGTATCTCATGAACCGTGATAGATAGAAAGTTGAAATTTTCACAGATGATGTATTTCTGTTGCCGCTATAACAAAAAATACTAAAAAACTGAATAAAATATATCGCACGCTTAATCCAATACTGTCACTATCCAAAATTTTGCCAAATCGACTTTTTAATGCCATCTGTTGGGAAACGTGGAACTACGCGTAACCGCGCTTACAGTAGTCTAAAACTAACAGAAATAACCGCTAGATGGCAGTGGTCCGCTTCGTCACTAAACAAAATATTCCCCTCCCCTCAGCGCAACACTATCATTAAACGAAAAAGTACGTGTCGTCAAGAACAAAATTGACGATTTTTGAGCGCAAAGGTGTCATTTTAGTGATTAAACCGGTTTACTAGTCATGTTTTTGGTAAGTTATGCATTATTTTAATTGAAATAGTGACATTTTGCGTTTAGGTTCACATTTGGACTAAGATTTTCTCATAATTAGATCATTGGTTTGACGCCATACTGTCATTTTTTGCTTAGTGTCACGTTTGCTTTAAAGTTACTGCATTATTAGTTCAATCATTTGTCGTCATAATGTCACTTTTAGCTTAGTGTCAGTTTGACTTTAAAATCATAAGTTATTTATAATTTTTTCGCTATAGCATAATAGTTACATTGCTTAAAATGTCATTTTTGTTATCATTATTTTCTTAAAAAACTGTGTAAAAAGACATTGATAAAATATTTTATTTCATGAAGTGTCATTTTGCTGTCAGAATTATGGCAATAATTAACGCAAAGTGTCTTTTTATCGTTTCTTACAAGCTCATACCATGACACTTCTGTTGCGACGACGGTTGATATTTAAAACTGTTCAATTACGTTAGGGATTACTGTACTAGAGTACGGTTTCAAAATATTGTTTCGGACGGTTCTAATATTTAAACTTTAGGTATTATTAATCTCTTTGTTTTAAAGTGTGCACTACAGAAACATTGATTTATGGCTTTCATATTTTAAGGTATGCAAAACAATGCAGCAGCGTGATAAATTACTGAAGCTTACACTTGAAAATAAAGAAAATGTCTGTAATGACAGACAAATCGATAGATACCGCATTCCTTAAAATCCAGCCATCCGTTCGGATGCTTCGAGGGTATAAAGAATTCCACATAAATAGATACATAGATACGCGTGAAAAACAACCCTGTCTTTGTTGTTACGCAGTCGGGTAAAAGATAAACTCATATCAACCAGTATTTCATACTCTTACTCAAGTAGAGCCACTACAGATGTCGGTTGAAAACAATAAAAAGCCACGTAGTTAAGGCAGCAGTAGTTCATCTCCTTCATGCAGCTCTTCCTCTTCGAGCAGCTCATCTTTGTTCTCATTATATCAGGTTCCATCAAGTTTAAGGAGTTCAATATTAGTACACACTATTTGACGAAACCGGACGAGAATCTATCGAGCATATCTAATTTCCAAAGTAGTGTGATTCAAGAATCTGTTCCTCGTCAATTATCTAGAACAAGATCATTGAGTTCTTGTTCATCTAGATCTAAATCTTCTATAGCATCGTCAATAGCAGGTGATTTTTCCCCGGATGATGATGACGCTGATTATGTCCCGCCACATAACCAAGCCACACATAGGGAAAGCTCTAGCAGTGAGCCAGCTGATAACGTTACAGTCCCTATGGTTTACCCCACAAAAACATGCGAAAGACGCATGGGTCCTCCTTGTACAGAACGATGTCGTTTAAGATGTTCAGATTATTTTACAGTATTATTAGAATAAAGAGAAGATGTTGTTTTTTTTTTAATACTTCTTGTTTGTGTTAGTTAATGCAAACTAAAAGAATTTAATTCTTATTTTTGATAAACGAATTCTATAGATTTATTTTAATAAATTTCTATCGGAACAAAACGTTTCTTATTTGTGCCTTGTAAGAATAACTCTTAAGTAATTATGATATATTTATTTTGTAGTAGTGAGTACACATTTTTTATCACTGTTACATTAAATAAAACAGTTTTTGTCAATTAAACAAAAGTTTTAAAGCTTTCATTGTTATTATTTTTCATTGAAAAGTAAGTCCACAGTGCCACTAAGAGGAAATAAAATAAAATAATTAAAGTAAAATTGACACTTTAATATAAATAACGATAAAATGTAAATACAAACACCTAAATTAATATTTTTTTTGTTCTCAAATTTGAGATACAACATTTAGCCAAAATTTCTATATCAAAGAATAACTAAATTGTGCATGGATTCTTACGTATCACTCATATTCATACAACAAAAAACGTTTTTTGGCTGTCCTGAAAAGTCAACTTTTTTGGATAGTGACAGTATTGGTTTAAGCGTGCGATATATTTAAGGGGGCTCCCATACAACAAACGTGATTTTTTTGCCGTTTTTATAGATAACTAGCTTTCGCCCGCAGCTTCGCTTGCGTGAAATTTTGAACCCGTTAAGTGACGATTTTCCATACAAACTTTCATCCCCTATTTAACTCCCTTAGGGGTTGAATTTCGAAAAATCCCTTCTTAGTGGATGCCTACGTTACAAAAGGAACCTATTGTCAAAATTTCAACTTTCTGACCCCAGCGGTTTAGGCTGGGCGTTGATAGATCAGTCAGTCAGTCAGCTTCTCCTTTTATACATATGTATAGATGATACGGAACCCTTTGTGCGCGAGTCCTACTCGCACTTGGCCAGTTTTCATTTTTATATTCGCGGAAATACTTTACTGTATCTCGAAAAAAACGTTTTAGAATTAAATACAATAAAGAATGGATAAGGTCAGGAATGAGTATATTAGAGGAAGTTTGAAAGTAGCGCCCGTGACAGAAAAGTTGAAAGGGAACCGTTTGTCTTGGTATGGACATGTGAAGAGGAGGGATGAAACGCATGTGACCAAAAGAGTTATGAATATAAATGTGGATGGATGGAGAGGAAGAGGGAGGCCAAAGAAAAGATGGATGGATTGTGTGAAGAATGATATGAAAGAGAAGGGAGTCAGTGATACCATGACGGGTGACAGGACGGAATGTAAGAAGAAAACATGTTGCGCCGACCCCAAGTAACATGGGATAAGGGCAGGAAGATGATGATGATGATGAAAGAAGTGCGTTTGTGTAAACGTTATAAATGTAGTATGGTGGCGCGCACACCATGCCAAAATTAGGTGACGCTAGTTAAGCAAGATTTTGACGCCTGAACTTTTGAATTACCCGCGATGCCCCAGGCTGAAATAACGTCGCGTCAAATAAATGTGTTAGCATCGTTGACATAAACTGTCAAATTTTTTCACAAAGAAAAACAAAATAGAAAATTTTGTCAGTTTTTTTAAAAGGACTTAACCGAATTTTAACTGACTTATGTTGTTTTCTTGCGGTTTGGCAAAGATGTTTGTTAGTAGTGGCCTTCGGCTAAAAAAATTAACCTAAAATATTTGAACGAAACAAAAATCACGAGGCTGATAAAGTACACAAATGTAATATCAACTATTTTGCAATGGAAATACAGAATGATTGTGTACTTTTTTCCCAAATACATTGTCATTGTTTTTTTTTTAAGCCTACTTATAAATTTAAATGTTTTACGTATTTTATGCATGCTTAATATGAGCCAAATTATATAATTTATATGAATAACTAGCTTTCGCCCGCAGCTTCGCTTGCGTGAAATTTTGAACCCGTTAAGTGACGATTTTCCATACAAACTTTCATCCCCTATTTAACCCCCTTAGGGGTTGAATTTCGAAAAATCCCTTCTTAGTGGATGCCTACGTTACAAAAGGAACCTACTGTCAAAATTTCAAGTCTCTAACCGCAGCGGTTTAGGCTGTGCGTTGATAGATCAGTCAGTCAGTCAGTCAGCTTCTCCTTTTATATGTATAGATAAGCACCAAATCCTAGTGTATGTATCAGTAGCGAAGGCTCCATACAACTCGATTCCTATCGGCTTCCCTTTCGAAATATAGCAAATACTATTATTTTCAATTATCATTTAAACAAATAATTATTTACGAATATATAATATATATGCAATAACCTATACTATAGTAAGAGTAGTTACTGGAATTCACGCATCACACTTGACCAAGGTCAGCATTTTTTGGTCCGGCTTCCCTTTTAAGAAAATTCACCCTTCGCCACTGGTATGTATTTTTATCGTACCTACTACATGTAATTAGAAATATAAACAGAATGCATTCGTTTAACTTGAAAGAATCTTGAACTTCCTCAGGTAGTCCTGGGAATCCCCAATGCCTTTAATCGGTATTCTATAGTAAGTAGTATTCACATTCGCTTAAAGGAATGAGCGATATTGAAAAAAAGATCGAAAAAACAATAATTGATTTGTTGTGACCAAACTTAAAACGCATCATAGATAAAAAAAAACGATTTCAAAAAAACTGAAAAGATGTGCAAATTCACGCTGAACAAAATTGAAAGCACTGACTTCTGAAACGGTTAATTTTATTAATGTGTTAATTAGTTTCCTGCTTTCAGTTTTTTTAAGCAGTTTTTTTTTTTCTTTTAACGTAATTTTATTTTTCTCTTTTGAGTGGTCTGAATATACAAGGTTGGTCGGAAAGGGGGTAATAATCCGAAAGGGTGTTAAAGTACACATAATAATGAATAACTTTTGTTCTACAACTTTCCCCAAAAGTCAATAGTTTAAGAGAAACAGCTGTTCAAAAATTTCATAAAAAAAACCGCTAAAATCTATCTATCTTCAGCTATGAGCAGATGTGTATGCATTTTAGGTCATATTAGGGGTCACAGATTAGGCGCTCCATTTTCTGATTTCGTCACTAAAGCAGGGACGAAGAATTTTTGAAAAAACTAAAATAAATATAATTTTGCATGGAAATAAGAATGATCGAATTTTGAAATTTTAACATTTGCTTTAAAACAGTGGCCTGCGGATGAGTGTACCCCCTTTCCGACTAACCTTGGATACAGTGTGTCCGGTCATGGACTAGCAATATTCTAGGTACTTATATAACAACTATTCTAGTACACAAATACACTATACACTAGGGTCCAATCTAGCGATGGGCGATTGTAGCAAAAAAAACAATCGACTGAATCGAAAATTGTACTATTGCGCATTCGATTGTCGATTTAGTAGTTCCTCACCATAATTATTCGAATAACAATCGACGAACTACTAAATGTATACTGCAATTCGCTATGCATGTGAGTGTGTGTGCGCATAATAACTGCAGTTGCACTTGCAAGTAGTGGCGCACGGACTTTTAACTATTGAATAGTGGCGCAGCGGCAGCGCACGCACCACTTTTTAGTAAGTAATTACTTATTTAGTAGTACCTACGAGTATATAGTAATACGTGCGCTGCACCACAATTCTATACAAATTGGTACCTAATTAAAGTTGATACGGTAACCGTATCAGTGATAGTCGCCTGCTGTGGGCCGTTAGTCGATAACAATCGACTAACATCAATTGTTATCGACTTTCATCGACTGGACTGAACAATCGACTAAGTCGATTAGTTTTAGTAATAATCGCCCAACGCTGGTCCAATCCACTTTTTTGTTGAGATATTCTGTACGTGTGTACAAAAAAAGTCATATCTCTCAAAGTCCTACTGAGATAAAATTAGGCTTATTCGGAGGGCAGCAATATTGTCTATCGTTTACATTACGATACAATGGGTTCACATTTTCATAACTTTAAGATAGAAAATATCTTAACAAAAAATCAAAATGGTTGCGAAATAGCGGGGAAGTGGATTGGACCCTGGTGTGTAGTGTATTTGTGTACTAGAATAGTTGCTATAAGTACCTAGAATATCGCTGGTCCATGACCGGATACATTGTATGACTGTTCTCGTCATTGCAATCTTCTCTTTTCTTTTATGGGGTAGGATAGGTTTTAGATATGTTGAGACGAATATTTGGACATTTTGCTACTGAAACAGTCAATAGCGTAAAGCAGTATATTGCTAAATTATGCGTAAAAATCAATCAACTGCACGATTAAACAGAACGTTGTGCAGAAAATGTTCATACTAATTCACCAATTTCCATGCGGTTGCCGGACGAAATAGCCTTCAATCCCACTAACTTCCGGCCTAAAAATAATTTAAATTAAGTATTATAATTATAATAGTTTTCTTCCGGCAATAGAGGTTAACCGTTCCACTAAACGCCCCTTCCCATAGACCAGATATTTTTATTATCATATTTTATAATAGTTTTGCACCCATCTGAGACGGTACATGACTGTACTCCAATAGTGCAGCCGCGGATAGTCCCCGGTTGGTGCCTCATCCCATTTTAGATTAAAGTTCTCAAAGGGGCCTCTGCGCGTTGGACCTGTGTCCCCCGTATGCCTTCCAAAGGACCGGATATCTTCCGCACGGAAGATGAGCCGTGAACAACAAATAATCCGTTAAAACCGCGATATCGTCGTGTTGGAATAGGAAATGTGTTAGAAAATATTTCAAGGCCGCATTGCTACAGCGTGATTGTACAAAAATACTGTATGTATTTTTCCGCGAAAAATGTAACTTTGCGATGTTAATTCATAGTCAGAATAGCTTCGTCGAATAAAATACGGAATACGAATTACCCAAGGCCCGTTTGTGGCTATATTATAACATGTTTTTTGTATTTATATAGACTCACCGAGCAGATTTCAATGTCAGTTTGCATCCTGGCTACATAATCGCTACATCATTAGCAACTCGCGTTCAAAACATAATTAAATTACTTTATTTAGATTAATTTCTCATATTACTGAATAATAACTTGTTGCTATATGTTTAACGTAAAATTTGTGGTTTATTTTGCTAAATTAGTAGTTAATTTGAGACGTTAAATACAGCAATGGAAGATTCAGGTTAGTGCACGTAATTATTATCTTGTGTTCTATGAGTATTGAGGAATCATTGAAACGCTGTTTCCACTACGCACGTAGTGTGCAGGCAAGTTGCAAGTTAGTGCGTATCTAAATAAATAAAAAGAAAAGTTCTGACTGACTGAGTCAGGACTGGCTGACGACGTTCGAAAAAGTTATATAATATCCTAGTTAAATAAACAATTTTTGACTGTAACTTTTTGGCCCCTAACCAACGACTTTCACGTGAAAGCGTGACAAACAAACAAACTTTCACATCTATATAAATAAAAAGAAAAGTCCTGACTGAGTGATTGACTGATTCATCAATGCCCAGCCCAAACCTAGAAAATTGAAATTTTGCAAAGAGGTTCCCTTGAATTTCAACCCCTAAGGAAGTTAAATAGGGGATGAAAGTTTGTATTCAATTTTTCAATCATTCAATTCAATTTGGGTTAATCTGTGTCACCAGTAGATCACGTGGTTTGAAAGAATTACACGAATTCGTTAACACCCTGTAGAGGTTGTAAATGTACGAAAATAACTTGTGCTTCACAAAAACTTCAATGTATTCAAAACGTCATATTCTGACAAGATAAATCATTTGTTTTAGTTAATTCATTTAATCGAAAGTGTATAAAAAGACAGACTTTTTGAACTGGATTAAAATCAAGGCGAGCGGTGCTACAACTTCGATGCCCTATTAAGAAATGCTCTGGCGGACGAATTCTATCAGAATAAAGCACTTTTGTTTTTTGGCCGGCACTTTCACATTTGGACCAAAAATGTATGAATCGTGGATGATGTCCTTAAAGAGCTTTGTTTTACAATACATAATTATTAACATACATTGTTTTACATTTTACATAGTACGGAACCCTAAAAACTGTTATATGATTTTTCTAATCAATAATTGTAACTATAAATTAATAAAGTCCAATAAATAATTCGTGATTTTTAAATCCCGGGATTGAAACGTCATTATAATTATTCCGCGATTTTAGAGGAGGTATTATACACTCTATATTACTTCCTTCCTCGAAGTTTAGGTAAATATACTCTACCTATTCCGATCTCTGATGATTAGTTCTGGTTTACTCACGTGCATTGGGCAAACCCGAAAAATGCACGTGAGTAAATGCATGCTCAGCCGATCAAGCGGCGAAGTCGCGAGTCGAACAGTTCAACTGAGTGAGTGAACCGTAACTAAACATAAATATAATGAGGGTCTCACGAATGTTATGAATAATAATGAATGGAAATGTAAAAAGGTAAAACACTAAATAAAAATTTGCTTAAATCTACGAAAAATTCAGTTGTGTTATGTGCCTGAACTAGGTCACCCTGTGTTTCAGGCGAGGCAAGGTATAATATTTCTAAATAATCACATTACTTATAAAAATCTACTCATTTAAAAGGTATGTAAAAAGGTGTAAACAGTACAATAAATCCTACGTGCTAAAATCTTAGTAACTATCCTAACTTAGCTTAATTTAATTAGTACAAGTACACTTTTCTTTAAGTACAACTAATAATTTCTCTGTATCTTCATAGGACATACTTTGAAGAGCTTTCTCGAGAGTTCTTTTACAATTTTTGTAATTTAGAGAATAAATTTTGGCTCTCGCATTTAGTCTTTTCTAAAGTATATAATACTAATAAGGTTGTATATTTTTGTTATTTCAGTGGACTTCGTCAACTCATGGTTCCTAATGGGCTCTCCGCTTCCCGTCAGTATAATTTTGGTCTCATATCTACTCTTCGTTCTGAAGATAGGGCCGGAGTTCATGAAGAAACGGGAGCCATACAAATTAGAAAACATCTTGCGGCTGTACAATGCATTCCAAGTCATAATATCGTTGTTATTATTTATCATGGTAAGTTTATCTTTTTAATCTAGGGCCCAATTCTCCTAAAAGATATCTTGATAAATCGCAACCGAAACAAGGCCGAACCGTTCATTCAGACAGTTTTCAATTTCAAAAGCTGTCAAATTATTTGACAGAAAAAACAAAACGAATCTTTTAAGAGGAAATTTTGCCGATTTCGCTGATTTATGTGATTTTACAGACGACGTTTTACAGTTAAAATAATGTATTTCTACAAGTTTGAATGCACAACATGAAATAACATTTCAATTATGATCTAATGAATAAGCCTACTTATGGCTTGCGTTGAGTATTATAAGTCGAGATTTAGGTTGTTTTAAAAGATTTTTGATTGCCAAATTTTTATAATATTTTGCATATTTTTTTTCCGAAAATTGATTGATATTGAACTGAAGTTTATTTTTTGTTGTTTTAATTTTATGAACGAGAGTTCGAAATAGCCAAAATCAAAAGCAATTCTTTGCCCCTTTTCTCTAAAATTTGACTGAATTAAATATTTTATACTCAAAGTGGTAAAAAGTGGTAACACATTTTATAGACGACTTTCATAACAATACATGCTAAATTTTTCATACCCTTTAGACGTCAAAACAATTCGTAAATATGTGATATTCTAAACCTCTTACAACAAAAATTCGCAAAACAGGCGTCGGTTTGTGGTCACAAAAAAAAAACGTAGCTCATTTATTAGATCATAATTTAAATGATATTTCATGTTGTGCATTAAAACTTCTAGAAATATATTATTTTAGCTATAAAACCATGTCTGTAAAATCACGTAAATCAGCGAAATCGGCAAAATTTCGTGTACGGCCTCATATCAGTTTTTGTGAACAAAAACTGACTGACGGTTGTGGTTCGTTTGCGTTTGGTAACAATTTTGTTAGTCAAATTTGCCCGAGCTCTGATTACATAGAACCGTCTGGTGATATCTCTTTTTAATGTATAAGTACAGTGTAAACGAATTCGGGTAATTCGTTCAAATCGCTCGATCTACCTGGTAACACAGATTGACCCTGCAAGGATATTTAATAGACACAACAAAAAAAAAACAACAAAAAAACATTTTGTTCTATTTATAGTAATTTTAGTGCCCCGAGGTAACTAACTGCGGAAAGCGATATCACGCTAGTCGTGCCCGCCAGCTGTGTTTCCGTGTTTTCATTAATTTATGCGTGGCACCGAAATGTTTTGCTACATCAACTTACATAATTTGCTCCACATAATCTGCTACATATTTTTTTTGCAATTTTTTTTTATTTAAATCTTATTTGGTATGACTACAGCAGTGTGCTTTCATGTTCATCTTGCGCTTTCAATTTTCAATTCCTCTTGCGTCAAGCGCATGCAATATTGATTGCCATAAGAAGCATGCAGCTTATCGTCTACACCAGTGCGCCTCGGTCAGTTGTCAGTCGATGTACAATAGACGGATTAGCGTGCGCTAGGGGCATGCGCTTTTGTCGAACTAGTACTTATTAAGGCATGCGCTATTGCATACGCTATGGCGCTTCACGCATACCTCGGACGAAGACGCAAGATGAGCATGAAAGCGCACTGGTGTAGACATCGCCATTAGGTGGTTTAGATAAGATCTCTTACCCATACCCCAAGAAGAAAAAGTAAATTTAGCTAAATCCTGTGCGGGGTTAATCTATACATCATGTGGTTTCAAGTAATTACACGACTTCGTTGACAGTCTGTGTGTATTTTTAAGTTATTGACTTTTCCATGCCTCAGAGTCCTCAGACCAAATAAAAAACCAAGACAGAACGCTGCGATGTAAAGTGAAATAAAAAAAAATAAAAAAATAGGATTTATTTTTAAAGGGTTAAATGTGAATTTAAGTTTAAATTAACTATAACACGTCACTGAATTAATACAGTCGACCATCACATCACGCGTCATTTGGTTCTGGGAACAGCGTGGCACGCGATGCGATGGTGACTGTGAAATAATAGTTAATATACATATAAAGTGGGTAGATAAGAATGTTACCCTGAAATATAATAAGAGGTTGCCGAATAGACTCTCGGAGAGGGATCGAACCTCTGGATCAAGGACCTCTTGGTGGTTGTACTGCAGGTGCTGATATTCAATCAAAATACAGTTTATCAGTCTGCCGTACGTTATCTAAAAGGCAGCTAAGCCCAAAAGTCTACTTTTGAGTTATACGCGAAAAAGGTGGGAATCGTTGTCTCTATAGAAGGGAAGTTATTATTACAAAATTGTTAATTGAAATAGGTACAATATTGATTGCTCTATAATTTTCAGTATATTTCAGTTATCTATCCCTTTCAGTTTTTTCACAATATTCATTTTTACTTTTTAGTTAAGCATTTTGTAATTATGATAAATGAGTAATACGATACTAAAAAGTCGCTAACCATACCTTAGCCGCTTTGTAGCGTAGGAATTATCAACAACTTCCAGTATAAATGCTTTTTATGCATAGTTTTAATCTAAAACTTAGCATATAGGCAGTTTTGTGTCTTTGCTGCTTTTTAGAAAATAAATGTTTATTAGTTGGTCTTGTCATGAACTTGTAAAAAGGCCGATAAAGTTACTTTAAGGCCTTTAAGTCTAGTAATACTAATGGTTTTTTTTAAAGAATGCTTGTTATTGTTTTTTAAAAACTATGACTTCGCTAAAAGGCGGTTAAATGAAACTCGCATAAAGTAAACTGCTTTTTAGCGTAGAATTCACGGGGTAATAATTTATTACTTAGAACAAAATTGCGGCTAAGCCGAACCTTTTTTTAAATTAAAGAAATCAAATTTGTGTATTTTTTTATAATTATAATTATTTTGCATAAGTATAAACATAAAATATAATTTTCTTCTAAAGAAATACTTAAACAAAATAGAGATTATCGGTAACTTGTAAAAGCACCTTACTTTTTTTTTTTTTAATAAATAACTTTTCATTATCAACTTAAAAAATCCCTACGTTGTAATGTGGCTGTTGATCCTAGTTCGTGATTATTATTAATGCGGTGAGAACGTGCTTTCCATATCGAGTCATACGGTCTCAAACAAGATGGGTCTACTAGTCAATGCGGAGTGCTAATCACCACCCTGGGCCACCTTCCAAGCCTTCTTGTCAAAATAAGTCATGAGGCAAAACCGATGGGCGTGTCAGATTATTAGCTATTTTGAAGATGTTCTGTTAACAACCTTCCGGGCCAAACCCTTAATCAGATCAGCTCGGTAGGGCTCGCGATGAATCGGTCTAAAACTAAAATAATGACCAACAGCACTAATCATAGGGTCGACGTAGATGAGTACGAAATACATTAACTTGAGCCAGTCAGTTTCTTTTGAAAACCTACCTGGAAAGGGAAATCGATCGCCGAATCGAAAACGCATGGAATTTGCAAACTCGTCGACATTATTATGTAACCTGCCCATCCTAACCGACGGTGCTCAGACCAGGGGTGGCAATAACGTCACATTTGGTGAAACATATTTCGTTTCATATTCGGAATCATAGCTGCAAGTAGACTGCACACCCAGTCGAAACTTAGATAGATAGACAGAATATGCTTTATTGTAAATCATGACAATAGCAATAAACAAAAAGAAACAGTGTTATCGCTAATGGCGATATCTTCTAGAAAACCTTTGGTTTGACCAGGAAGATGTGAAAAATAGATCATGGGGACAGTCCATCGTGTACTGTGCACAATTTCAATTTATATTTAATTAAAATAAATAGGTAAATACCAGAAAAATGTACTACACAAACAATTATCGAGATCATAATAAATATCAAATAATGTTTGTCTAAAAATATGTCCAGTTGTCACGCAGTTGCACTGACTACATCCTAATTGCCTTCAAGCTGCATTTGGTAGTTGCGTAGTTTACAGTTGCGACTGGGTGTGGAGTGTACTTGCAGTTATGATAACGAATATGAAATAAAATATGATTCACCAAATGTGACGTTATTAGCCGCTCTGGTCGCTCACCGTGTTACATAAGTTCTACTTTGTAGTTCGCCAAAGAGCAATGAAGCGCAGCATTCTAGGCGTAAAAGAACAGACAGAATATGGAACACCATTTTGCGCTCCAAAACGGGGGTAATAGATGTAAGCAGAAAGGCTACCAAGCTCAAATGTAATCGGGCGGGTCACGTCACGTCAGTCGCATGCATAACGACCACTGGACACAATGAGTGCCTGAAGATGGCCGGCGCCGCTAAAACCAGCCCAGAAAAAGGTGACTAGTTGACCTGAACGCGTACCTCGACCGCTGGTTTTAGGTGGCGCAGGAAAAGAGTGCCTGGAAGAACTTGTTAGAACACGGGACAGATAATCATGAATAGCATTCGACAGAGGACAATTACACAAGTTGTGACGGTTGGAAGCGGGGAGAAGTCCTTTCCTTAATCCCCTATCAGGCCACGTTAAAAATTAACTCGCTCGCGGACAGTAGATATGTATTCTAAGCAGGCGCGGTTTTGATACGTTGGCTGCCTTAGGCAATCACAAAAATTAAATGAACTATAGGCATTAAATTAAAATAAAAAACAACGAAATTCAGTTAATGATAAAATTATCCCAATCAGTGTTTCAAATACTGTTGCTTACCATTACTATTTGTAAGTAACAATGAATCGTTATTCACAAATTGTCTTTTTGCCAATTGTCTA
This sequence comes from Amphipyra tragopoginis, assembly GCA_905220435.1. Taxonomy (NCBI): domain Eukaryota; kingdom Metazoa; phylum Arthropoda; class Insecta; order Lepidoptera; family Noctuidae; genus Amphipyra; species Amphipyra tragopoginis. The sequence continues at coordinate 25,842,448 of HG991997.1, read as the reverse complement.
AAAAAACCCCACCAAATTTTGCCTCCCCCTACATTTTGACGCCCCAGGCCCGGGGCATACCTGGCCTATAGAGAAATCCGCCCCTGATTCTAAGCGGACTTACTAGGCAAGGTTTAGCTAATTTCATTCAAAATACATAGATATTATGGATTATAGGTATTTTCGGAACCAGATTTACTGCCCGAGAGTGAATCAAACCACCTCAATAGAAATCCTGTCAATTAAGTATTTTATCCAATAATTGGTTAAATGAGATGTTAGCCGAAGTAGCTACGAACTTATTCATCATAATTATTTCACATTAATATTAACTAAAAAATATATAATTCTTATCCATTAGTAACGGACATTGTTCTTTTTTGGCGGGACTATGCTAATCGTGTCACACCTGCACAACCGTAAGGCGAATGCTACTCGCTCAATATTTATCACGATATTTGGATCGCCATCCTGGATGGCTATTTATTGAGCGCTTAAACAATTAATACATTGATCTAATCGCCCAATAAATATCACAATCCAGGATCCCGATTAAAATATCGTGATAAATATTGAGCGTATAGCATGCCTGTAGGTTCTTCGCCGACGAGCGTTTGTCTAACGCGAGCGCAGAAAACTGCTTTTTTGTTTAGCAAAGCTAGCCAACTGCCTTTTAGCTTAGGAACTGTCAGAAAAATCAAAAATAATAAAGGGGGTGACTGCTTTTTAGACAAGTTTTTTATGTATTCGTTAACAGCAAATACTTTTTCAGAAAGCAGCTAACCGTCCATAATTGCCTTTAAGTGTAGTATTTTCGTAAAACTGCCTTTGTTATAAGTAATTATATACTCCTAGCAATATGACAGAATTCTTAAAAAAGACGTTAAAGTCCCTTTACTGCATTTTTGTCTATTTTATTTAAGAACGTCTTTTTAGTTAAGTATAATAACAATGTTTGATATTTGTTGCGGGCAGTTAAAGGTGGTTAACCTCTATTTTGCGTAGTTTTGCTGCTTAGCTGCTGTTTAGCATATGGAGGCAAGTAAAAATGTGTATTTAACTGCCTTTATGTTATGTGTAACTTCGCAACTACAACAGATATAAAAACAATTCCAAGACAGGACGATAGAGAATTTTCAACTCTATAAAATGGCATCAAAACCTCAAATTCGACCAACTGTGGCTAAACTGCCTTTTAGTCAACGTACGGCAGCAGTAACACTTGTACAATTTAACAAAAATATTATAATTGTTCATTCGCGAACATGGCGGTTACGGCCGCGGTATCTGGGTACCTTAAAGATAAGCCGTACTTATTTTACACTCGAGTTCGTTCGCGACGGACTGAGCATGCTCGCACTATTGTTATGGGTTGGCCAACCTTACCGCACTTGATTCTTCGGAGTGTGGCTCGAAGCAGCCTGCGCAATGCGCACAGGCACGTTGTGCTGGCCCCCCCGCATACCACCTAGCAAGGCGGCGGCGTCGACGTCGTCGAGTGCCTGCGCAGCCGGCACGTGGTGGCAGCACTGACGGCGCACAGGCACCGGATGATGCGGCATGCGGCACGCGCACCCAGCGAGGTGGCGGCGGCGTCGTCAGCTGCGCCGACAACTGGCCAGCGGTGGCGTCAGCAGCGGTCGCCCACGCAACTGCCGACCCCGGGTGTCCTTGGCATCGTCCCGCGCAATGAACCGCGGGACATACCGCTACGGCGTCCTACGGACCCGGGGGTGGCGATCGGCGAATCGCAGGAATGGAGCCCACGCGTACAGCGTGGCGAGATGTCTCCACAGAAGATGGATGAACCCCACTTACTTGCTAGCATCACCATGCAAGATGATGTATCCAGCCTCAACCGCGAGCGGTTGAGGCTGGTGCAGGATGCGATCACGCCCTCGTGGCCAGCACACCGGTCCGTAATTGTAAGACTTCTTCCAAATCAGGTTCGCCTCAGCAGCAAACCCAAAGTTGAATGTCATGGTCATGCGCAACCGGTCTAGTGATTGGAATGACTTGTCTGTTTTATAAAATAGTCGACTTGACGATTTAGTAAAAATTAAAATAAATTAAATATAATAATTATATTTATACTAGGTCAAAGCCGCTATTATTTATCACAAGACAAGCCAATTCCAATCACAGGAAACCATCCTGGTATCGCATGAACATTAAATATTTAAAGATATCGATTGATAGTCAATCGATACTTTCTGCAATTGTCAGTTTGTAACTAATTTGACGTCACTAATTTTGACAATTGACTTTATGGATTTAATTTTAAAATTCAACTATTTAATATTGAAAACTAATGAAATAGATTTATAGAACTAATTTTGCTGATTCCATCAATACTACTAATATCACGGTATCTCGTACTGTATTAGCAGAGATACAAGCGCGAATATGTTTCACAATGAACGCCGGTATTGATGTTTCATTGCTTCAAAAATACAGATATTTACATTTATGTAATGCTTAAAAGATGCTGACACGGTGGTCTTAAATCATAGGATTATGTGTAATTCACTTAATTAATAATAATTAGTGAAATATGAAATACACATAACCTATATTGAGCTGTTTGAAAAAACAAGAAAATTAAGTAGTATACACTGCAGCGAACAATACAATGAAGCATGCCAAAACTACACCTCCGCTCTATACATACACGCACTCACGCACACATTCACAACATTTTTCAATCAAACTACACCTCACTAAGTGCACACATGTTTACGAAACCGGCCTCACGTCACTGTTGACAGCGCTCTGTCTTGGTTTTTTATTTGGTCTAAGTTCCATGCGACGGAAATCGCCATACGGTATGGATGAAGTAATAACGTCCGTACAGGGCGGTTACCATGATCTGTTACAGCAGGATTGTTTTAATATTATTACGAGAGTGGGAAAGTGACAGCGCTAGAGAGCTGTCTAGCACCATCTCTTACCCACTCTCGTAATAATATTAAAAAAGAGATGGTGCTAGACAGCTCTCTAGCGCTGTCACTTACCCACTCTCGTAATAATATTAAAACAATCCTGCTGTAACAGATTATGGTAACCCCCAGTACCATACCGTAACGTATGGTAATAAATTCAGTCAACGATCCAACAAAGTTTGATTCTCAGGCTATTTAACTAATTGCAATTGACCTTTCTTTGTCCGTCATGATCATGGGCATGACGATTTAGTTTTGCTAGGCTGTTTTTTTTTTTAACTATTTGTATAAATTATTTAAGTGTAATATGTACATATTTTAATTACAACATAATATTTTGTTGGTGGTAATTTTTTTTTGAATAAGTTTCTTGTCTTTTCAATTTTGGTATACCTACATTATTATTTGTACGTTTTTGACCGAAACATTGACTGGTACAGAAAGCTAATGGCATTAAGCTCGCCTTATGTATCACCAATGTACATGTTTTTTTAAATATTATTTTTGTTTTTTCTTTTAGTGTGTCGACATGATCGTGAACCATGGATTGTTGCCAAAAACCTGTGTAATGGAGACCGAATACAGCAGAAGACGTGTAAGAATTTTTAAATTGTATTTTTATGGCACTCATAGAGCATTTGTTCACCACGAAACGAGATTACCTATTTCGGATCGAGTTTGGACCGACGTGACGGCGATCGTGTGTCCATCGCGACCGATTTAGGTGGTTCTCAACGCAAGATAGAAATCCGTGCACCGGCGCCGTCAATCTCGAATGTAGTGGACAAGTGCAGATGTGTTTTGTATTGCCGGCATTTCGGTCCGTCACGATCTCGGCCGAGTTTTAGCGGTAGCGCCGATTTACTGACAATCTCGGTGGCCGAGATGACGGCGCTCGGATGACGGACGTGCGGTGGACACGCAGTCATAGTAATGTATGTATCGCTACTCCGGCAATGTCATCTCATTCTCGGTGATGGCGGCGGTAGACAACCGTGTGGAGAAACTTGGTGTGGTGTTCCTCCAACCCAAGGGAGGATCCTCCAACCAGGCGGAGTCTTGTGCCTGGCGGGCTACTGCCCAACGGTTGATGTTGGGAGGTTGTATATATACTATCTGCGTGTTAAATCTTGATTGCGCGATGTAGGATAGTTCGCTAGTTCGCATGTGGCGAGATAGATGCCGCCACAGACAAGTGCAGATGTGTTTTGTATTGCCGGCATTTCGGTCCGTCACGATCTCGGCCGAGTTATAGCGGTAGCGCCGATTTACTGACAATCTCGGTGACCGAGATGACGGCGCTCGGATGACGGACGTGCGGTGGACACGCAGCCTTAGTAATGTATGTATCGCTACTTCGGCAACGTCATCTCGTTCTCGGTGAAGGCGGCGGTGGACAAACGCCCTTAGGGAGAATTCACATGTACCACAACCACACGACATCGCAGCGATAAAAGTGGTCAAACAGTGGTTACGTGTGAATAGTGTTGCTGCAGCTTCTTACAATTGCGTTGCTATAACTACAAAATGTCAATATGCTTGCGTTGCCGCTAGTAGTTGCGATGTGATTACGTTGTGGCTAGTGTTTGTAGACTGACAGATCGACTCCGGCTTCAGGCGTACATGCGGTGTCGTTGCGTTAACGCAACGTTGTATTTGCGAGATGGCCTGTCCATAGTGCGCGGTGTCGCTAGTGTTTCCGTTGTGGTTGCGATGTGATTGGTATTGCCTACGCGGTTGAATTTGGCGGTAAAATTTGGTCCGTGTGAATTAAACTATTAATTTCCACACAAATTAGTGCCCGACCACGTGCTTTTATGGTGTAGTTGTAGTCTATCAAACAAAGCGATGCGACGCAACGTCACAACGCAAAAATCGGCGACCCATAGCTGAGGGCCTACTCCCTAAGTCCGTCAACGAAGTTAGTCGCCCGTCCGAAAGTAGCCCGAAATGTAGAAGTGAACAAAACAAGTGTCAAGTTCAATTTTTCGGACGAGCAAAAACACATCGGTAGTAGGGACCACTGTCAAATCATGTTGTCATTCATTCAATAATCGTATGTCCGTAGGTGATAGGAAGTAGGAAACGCTCGTAACTAAGGCCGAAACCACGGACTTCGTGCTTAGGGAGTAGACCTCCTGAATTAAGTATCGCGTTAGTTCTTAAAATGAAATGTTTCTATACAGTATCACTAACAAATCACTTATTTGCGCATAACTTGGTACAATATTGATCTTTCAAGACAGTACATATTGTTCTTTCAACTTAAGTCATAATAATGTTGACATGCAAATATTGCACACATTAAACGAGGCACAAGTACCTACTTATCGTGTCCATCTGTATACCTAAAAACATAATAACAACGTAGAAGATTGAATTCATAAATTGTTACATAAATTATGTTAATTGATGATGAGTTGATTAATTAAAGTTTAATAAATCATCGGCTGAATAAAATGTTTTATTTCATGATTATTTACAGTTTACTCACGTGCATTTTTCGGGATTTTCCGAAACTCGTCGGGCAATTCTGAAAAATGCACGTGAGTAAACCGTAAGTAATCATAAATATGAATGTGTCTTACTAAATTTACAATACAAACTTAACGCAGATAGGAATTTTAAATACACATTACATGACAATTTTTTTGATAGAGTGTAGTTTGCTTGCGTAACTTTGATATGCGTCGACCCTTAGTGAGTACCATGTAGGCTAGCTTTATGCACGAATTTTATAAAATTGTTTGGCCAGGTTTGAATATTTTTGTGACCTACACAAATGTCCGGCTGAGTCGTGCGTCGGGTCGTTGAGCTCCCGATAATAAAGTTGAGTAGGACAGGTCAACTCAAACCTGCTATGGCTCTTTCCTCAAAAGGTCATTCCAGACATTGCCCTACATTGTTACACTCACATAATTTTATACTACAATGTCTGGACTTTAAAAGAGACCTTGACCTCTGAGTTTGTTTCGGCTTTTCTTCTCAGAGCTAGTCAGATAGGAAATGCCGGTGCCATATAGTCTTAAAAAAAACATTACATTGACTTGTAAAAGTATCTGTAACATATTTATTTACAGAAATAAATATCATTTCATTTCAACAAACTGTAGCATGCTAATACATGTTATCCACCTCAAATTAAAAGGGCCTTTCATAATTACGATACGCAATTAACAATGAAACAAAGGGAATCGACATGTATCTATGAATACTAAAGTTCGTAAGTGTATGGCCCAGGTGTCGGCGAGAGCGTGTAGCGGCGCGGGCAGCGGGTACCTACGTCTTGTTGGCCCGGGCGCCCTACCCGCTCACAAAATGTTGATCTATATCCGTGCCATATTTAAGGAGGTGACTGTATCACCCATACGGAACACAAATCGATAAAAAAATCAGTAACAAAAAATATTTTTTTGTTTTAAATGTGTACTTAAGTATTTGTAAACAAATTCCGACACAAAAATTACGCGTGCAAATCTACCAAAAAAATAGGCAAGATTCGACCACGCGAACGTGCCGCTGGTGACTTATTCTCGAAGTCGTTCGGAGCACTTCTTTAGATTTAGATGATCAAGCACATTTTTGAACATTGTTCTACAAATATGCTTACAGATCAATACTTTGTATAAGGACATAAAAGAGCGTATTTGTTATAAATGCAGGGAAACGCTGATGTTTGATTTGAACGCTACCCGCCCCGCTGTACGCTTCTGCCCACACCTTGGACGACCGGTGACTATTTGCATATGTTATAAGGGCAGAAGTGTGAGAACTTTTTATCACAAAAAAATCATATTGCTTGAATCATTTTAAAATTATAAAATTTAAATTCGTTAAATCATAAGGTTTACTGGAAATCTTAAAATAAAATGAATATTAATGAGCAAAGGTTTGTTAACCTTTTTTTATAAAATTTAAATAGCCGGTCTATAATAAAGACATTAAGGTTTACCTGCCTGCGAATTAACACACGAAAAACAATTAATTAATTAAAATTCATTGCTAAGATCTACTTTACATATCTTTGGAGTTAAATCAATCACGAGGTTAAAACGCACGTGACGATAACCACTGTTGCGTGGAGTGCGTTCGTGGCCCAGGTACCCTACCCGCTCCGCTTTGTAGGACACAAAAGAGTTTCACAAAACGTTTGATTTGAACGCTACCCGCCCCGCTGCACGCTTCCGCCCGCACTTGGGACAAGCGCTGACTATTTACATATGTTATGAGGGCAGAATTGCGAACGCAGACAGGTGCATGCCGCGGATTGTACGAATATTCACTCTCAGCCTTTATACGTGTCATGGTGTATTCTAATTCGTGTAATTTCTTGAAATCTCGTGATCTACGCGAGACGGGTTTATTCTGTGTGGAAAAAAAACTGGTTTTCTTAACACGTTTCATTTTAGGGCACGGAGTTAACTGTACGGAACGATTTTACGTTAGTCGTGACCGCCAGCTATGGCGCTGTGATTCCATTCGTTTAATTATGCGTGGTATCGACATTTGATATTACATAAAAAAAAAGCATAGTTTTTTCTTTGAGGGGAGATTTTTTTTTTCTCGTCTTCCCCATTGTGTGGGGTGTTGTTGCATAGGTCTTTCAAAAAAATAAAGGATTTTTTAACCCAATTTTTTGATTAAGGGTTTTATTAGTATTTATTAGGGGATTAATTTCTGAAATATTAAGCTTTAAATTGCTAATTTTTGTTATAGTCAAGTGTCCCCCCCCCTGCCAGCTAAACGGTTAGTTTTGGATATGTGAAAAAAATCACGGTAGTAGTTTATATAATGAAATTAAAATGAAAATTATCACAGCTAAGTAGGTTTACAGGTTTACGAGTAATAGTCGACCAGCCGGAAAAGTAAAAATTTCGTACAAATTCCATTGCAAAATTACCAAGCAATGCAACTACGGAACCCTATTACTGCGCGTGGCCCGACACGCACTTGGTCGGTTTTTTGTTTCTGGAAATACGTTGCCTCAAATGACGGTTAGGTCCCCTGTCTCATGGGTGCGTTTACAGACACGAATCTTACGTGCACAAACACTAAAACCTGAAATAGTAATCCGTAGGCCATACAAAAACTTGTACCGTGCTGGAATTGAACCCAAGATCCGCGGCACAGAAGTCTCACTCAGCCACTTCAATAACCGTGTCGTACCGAAATTTGGGGTGCATGAAAAGAGCCTCCACGAGTGACGATACTTAAGTATGTCCGGCGCACCCTGGGCTGTCAACCCAGCTACCAACCTTGCCGACTGGCTAGTCTTTTCACCACAGCATGAGCTGTTTTCGTATAGCTCTTGCTGACACGAGAGAAGAAGAAGACCGAAAGTTTGCGTAATCTTTGCTGAGAACCCCATTGGCGCATGCTACACGTTCAATATTCACGATATTTGAATCGCGATCCTAAATCGTGATATGTATTGATCGTTTTAACAGGCAATGCATTGACCTGAACGCTCAATATTATTTACGATATTTGGATTGCGATCCAGGAAGGAAGGAGGAAGTCGTGGCTAAATAATTACAGCCGCATAGACCGATCTTCCGGGTTAAGCCACGCTTGCCGAAGTTGATCTGTGGATGGGTGACCATTTACCATAGCGAGTTTCCTCCGTGCCTCGGAAATCACGTAAAGCCGTTGGTCCCGGCTGTCATTTGTAGATCTTTGCCAGTCGTTACTGTTGGTCAGAAGCCAGAAAGTCTGACAGCCAGTCTTACCAAGAGTATCGTATTACCCAGTTATAATAAAAGAAAGAAAGAAAGAAAAATCATTTATTCAGCACAAATTAATAACATATAATAATAACATAATTAACACTACCTATTTATATAAATTGCGCTGAAAAGGCGCTGGTTCAGCATATGCCAGACGGAATGCCTGGCGCTGGTTTTCAACCAGACCCTAGTGGCCCACGGATGGTAAGCCAGTACAAATAATAAAAAAGTTACTGGATTGTGGAGGTCTGATAGGCAGTCGCTCCATGTAAAATACTGATATTCAGCTGCATCCGGTTCGACTGGAAGCCGACCCCAACATAGTTGGGAAAAGGCTAGGCAGATGATGATGATGATGATGATGGATTGCGATCCAAATATCCTGAAAAATGCTGAGCGTGTAGCATGCGCCATAGCATAATATATTTATTTGTATTTGTATCTTTACTAATTAGCGCATCATTATTTCAGATAGCGTCAGCAATGCACTACTACTTTTTAGCCAAGATTTCGGAGCTCCCAGACACCATATTTTTCATACTTCGAAAGAAAGAGAAACAAGTGAGCTTCCTCCATGTCTACCACCACAGTTTGATGGTGTTAGTGACGTGGATGGCATTGAAATATGAGCCTACGTATGCGCTGATATTTCTCGGATTGCTGAATTCCTTTGTGCACGTAATCATGTATACTTACTACGGGCTTTCGTCGTTCCCGAATATGGCGAAGTATTTGTGGTGGAAGAAGTACATCACTAGTATGCAACTGGTGAGTTTAAAATTGTATTACACAACGTTATTTTTCGTTTACACTAAAATTGAGAAACCCCAAAAGATTTTCATCAGAACTCCCTAAAAGTTTTATTTTTGAGTATTAATTTCTATGTTGCATGTTATTTTATGTTGCATTAAGTTTCCCAGACCCCTGAGACAAAATCCCTTTTCCTTAAACGTTAACGCCTGCGGAAAGTTCAAATTGGATGGAAGCAAATGTCATTTCCATACAATTTGATCTTTCTGCAGGCGTTAAAGTTTCAGGCAAAGTCATTTTGTCTCAAGGCCGATTAGAGTACGAAATGTGCGAAGAGTGCCATGTATGGGCTGTCAAATACACGGAAACTTTTCGAACTAATCGTCTTAGACCTCAAGGCATTTATTTGCGGTCCACTGATATGCGTAGAAACCTATTGAATCTACCACGAAAACTGAACTTAGATAATAAAAAATATATCGTGGAACTACACCTATGAATTTTCCTGGTGATTCGGAGCAAAATAGTATCAGGTTTAGTGTATCCTTAAAACGACCTTTTTTTTTCGCCCGGGGAAGGCGAAGGGGTATGCTGGACTCTTACCGGCTAAAAACCCACGGTGTGCTTTCTCCTGACCCTTGGCCGGGGTCGCGAGATTCGCAGCTGAAAGCACCGCGACCTCGGCAGGCCTCGGTCCGCCAACCCCTGGCAGACCTCTTCTTCTGTGGGGCCTTGCCCCACGACCTCCTGAGAGGCGCGCACGGAACACATCGCGCCGCCTTCTCAGGCCTGTTACTGGTCGGGCGACGGGTCCCCTAACCCGCCGCCCGCAGGCCACACACTACGGTGGCCGAAGATCGTCGCGCGCCCATCCTTAAAACAACCTTGCAATAACCATGTATCGAAGATTATTGCCAAGTTTTTTCCCCCTATCAGAAATGGTTACTGTATCTAACGCTATACTGCTAACATTATGCTGTGATTATTTGTAACAGAAAACAAACAGTAGATACCGTTACAATCCAAAGATCCTGGATGAAACATTCCAGATCTTTTTTGGTTTATTTTTGCCACTTCCATACAAAATTATTGTAGACAGATAGTACATACATCGAGACTGGCTTCATACATTATATTAATATACAACATTCCATTTTCCAGATCCAGTTCGTCTTAATATTAATCCATTTTGGATTGGCCATTATGAAGTCAGAATGCACACCTTCATACATCATGTCCACTGCCATGGCAGCGAACGGCATCCTATTTCTATACCTCTTCGGAAGCTTCTATGTTACCACCTACAAAAATAAGTCGAGTGCCAAAGCCGATAAAAGCAAAGAAATGAAAATGGATAATGGAACTGAAGATAATTTATATGAAGTGGACAAAAAGATATATCAAAATGGAGCAAAACTCAGCAATGGCTTTGGAAAAATGGACAATGAAACTAATTTTACGAGTGCATCGATAACACTGAATGATACATACAGAATAAGATTTAATATGGACTCAAAGAAACAGTAATTTAAGAACATTTTAAGAAATAATAATGTAAATAGATAAACGAAATTGGAATCAGTGCATCAGTTGAATGCTATCAATAATTGTACTCGAATAAAGAAAATGACTGTATATTGAAAATAACGTTTAAATTTAACGATTCCCTATATTTAGTAGTAGTAGAATTCCTAGTAAAAGAGCTCGTCGGGGGAAGTCCAACACCATACCTAATTCTGAAGTTAAATAGCATTGCTGTGTTCTGGTTTGAAGAGTGAAGATGCCCGGTAAAATAATAGGCATACAAGATTTTCCAATTTTGTCTCTAAGATTGGCAGCCTCCGTTGGGTGGCTCGTCGTCCGATCAGAATCAGGCCCGGGTTGACGGCGCGTTGTGTGACAGCATAGTAGACGGGGCCCGCTAGGGCCAGTGCCTGCCAGGGTTGCGGAATTTCTTCGAATCGCGCGGCCCTGGAACGCAAAGGGCATTAGGAGGAACACGGATGGGTTTTAGTCAGTAAGAGTCTGACACTCCCTTTCGCTCCGCCCAGAGCGGAAGAAGTCATTTGATGATTTAACATCATTAAAAAAAAATAGGTTATCAACCTCATCAGCATGTAGGTGTTTAAAGGTGGCAGTAACCACTTTCCATCTAGTGAACCGTTGGCTTGTGAGCGAAACTATTAAATAAAAAATTAAAATTAAACTGTTTTCGGTTTGTAGTGCTCCTTAGGGAATGCCTCCTAACTGTTAGTAGAGGAATCATCAATCCAAATCCACCTATGTTTTGAATGTCTGCTACAATATTGAAACCTGCCGATTAATCCCTTAGCGCTTCACTAGCCCTTCATTAAATACTGTCATACACGACCCAATAAATATTAATTAAAAAAATTGCGACCGTCATTACTGCTAGCCTTGATTTTAATGATGAAGATATTGTAACCTCAAAGTCTATAAACATTAACCCAAAATATGTCATTACTCTTAATGATGAGACAGTACCTAATTAAATATTCTGTAACATTGCTGTAGGTTGTTTGCTAAAGTTTTTTGAATATAAACGAAGAGATCAAGGATAACCGCTTTCTGACGAATTAGTTAAAGAGTATTCGGGATGATCTTCAAAATCAACGTATTTGGTTGACTTCTCTGGTGCATTTTTATATTGATATTAACTACGTTCTGTATTTTTATTTTGACAAAAAGGTATGTAAGCAATCCCATTTTCATATTTGCCTCGATTTTAACCAAGCAGTTTTGAAAATATTTAGGTTTGTAATTTTAAAGACCAGAGAGGTATTTTACTTCCCCTCCATTGGCCGGAGCCCATTCAGGTCTCGCAAATAACTGCCTGGTTACGTAGAAACGGTCCGCAAACACCACAAGTAGAGGCCTAATTCTCCTAAAATAAATTGTTGCCAAACGCAATCGAACCACAACCGTCAGTCAGTTTTTGTTTTCGAAAACTTTCAAAATGATTGATTTTTTTTTGTGTCAAACAATTCGACAGCTTTTGAAATTGAGAACTGTCTGAATGAACGCTTTGGCCTTGGTTCGGTTGTGATTTATAAAGATTTATTTTAGGAGAATTAGGCCCCAGTACAATAGAAAACAAAAAGCGAACGTAACAGTATTATCAGGAAACATTAACAGCAATCTCCACGCAAAATAATTCTAAGTTGTACATTTACATTTCTATCCTGCGTCATCCCACTGCTGGGCAAAGGCCTGTCCCCATATCTTCCAGTTTCTTCGATCCAGAGCCAAAGTGGACCACTGGTCCAGCTTGTCCCGCCATCTTCTTCGAGGTCTGCCGCGACGCCTTCTGGCTGTGTCAGGGCTCCATAAGGTGGTTATTTTAGTCCACAGCTCATTGGGCATGCAACACATGTAGCCGGCCCAGGCCCACTTCAGCTTAGCGGTTTTTTGAGCAACGTCAGCAATTTGTGTTTTGGAGCGCAGAGTGGTGCTAAGCTGTAATATTATTATTATATTCTCAAACCTAAAAAATATTAGGCTCATAAAAAGGTCATATGCGTGACATTGGATCTTGTTTTTTAAATAACTTACGTAGTTAAATTTCACGTCGGTCACATGAGCATAATTAGAAAGGCACGTGTTTACAGACGTCATAGTTCTGTATATAATTAAAGAATAATTATACAAGGTTAGTCGGAAAGGGGGTACTAATCCGCGAGCCACATAACACATTCGAGTCCACCATACTTTTCATAAGGCTCATACGCCATGCCGCCATACATATTGCTAGTGGACATTCCAGGAGGGTCCTCGGCATTACGTTTGCGCTAAGTGTGAACCAGGGTTGTTGCGAACATCAGCATTCGCTGATCTTCAGCATCTTTTTCAATATCAGCATCAGCATCCGCATTGATCGATGCTGATATTAATGTTGATGTTCGAGTCGTGACATGACCGCAGACGGGGCGGGGTTTATAAATCCCGTGGAGTTTTTGCTTGTGTCAGGGTATGTAATGATCAATCCAAGGGCAGTCCGGGATTGCGTTTGCAAACAAATACAAACTTGTCTCATTCATTACGTTATACTTAATACGTAACTGCGCGTGAAAGTTTTTTTTTCGTAAACTTTTGAGTTTGATAAATAATGCCGACCCCGTTGATAAGTGGATTATGTACACTTTGATTAAATTCCAATACCTATTAATTAAACGAAAGATTGGTAGCAGGTTACGCACTAGGTAGTCTAGGTACTTAATTACTAATCTAGTACTATACTAATTATTACTAAACTACTAAGTTTGATTATATTTTTTTTTAAATCCCAAATTTTTTGAGACAATCGTTTATTTCAGTACGAAGGAAAAAAGTGCAACTTTTAGATATACCTATATTCAAAATGGTCACTACTTTTTCCCTGCTTTTTTAAGAAAATAATGAGAATCAGCATCAGCATCCGCTGATGTCAATGGTAAAACATCAGCATCAGCATCCGCTGATGTGAAAAAATATGCATCAGCAACAACCCTGGTGTGAACCCTCGAGGAGGGTTCTTGGCATTAGGTTAAAAACCGTGAAAAATACACTACTACGTCGTAAGATAGGTGTTTGTTTGTTTAATGACGGTGTATCTTCCAAAAAAACCTGCATTTAAAATGAGCCCTCCACGAGGGCACCCGGCATGGCGAATGCGACTACAGGATGCCCTTCTTGAGGGCACCCGGCACTGAACGTGTTAGAGAATCACTGATGTCTGTCTTAAAGCAAGTGTTAAAATTTGGCTTATTATTTGCCAGGTGACTAATAACTTAAAAGGCGACTAAGTGTTTGCAACTAATAAAATGAGGCGAGGAGCTATAAATAATGACTTGGCGACTAATATAATGACTTGGCGACTAATAATGTTAGCAGGGTGGTTAAGGGGAATCCCGACATGGATAGGTTAGGTTCGAAGGGGATGACGGGGGCTAGAGTGAGCGAGCGAAGCGAGCAAACGAAGCCCCCGTCATCCCCTTCGTGTTAGGTTACTTTAAACCCTGCAGACAGAAATAGGAGCCCCGCACGGCGGAGCTCCGTCGACTTATGCTCCTTCACTGTAGCTGCCAACCTATTATTTTTGCTACCCATTTTAATTATTTTTAAAACCCCCTGCTTGCTTAAAATGCTACTTCACTGTAGCTGCCAACCTATTATTTTTGCTACCCATTTTAATTATTTTTAAAACCCTAAATCAGATTAGTTTGTCGCCGCGTTAAATACATGCCTTAAAATTTCAAAATTTGGTAAAAAAACAACATGCAATTACAAATTCAGAAAATGGTACTTCTAATTCATTACCCCAAATATGACCTATAATGTAAACACAGCTAATCAATAGCTGAGGATAGATAGACTTTTACGTCTTTTTTTTGAGATTTTTGACCACCGATTTCTCATAAACTAGTGACTTTTGGAAAAAGTTGTAGAACAAAAGTTATTCATTATCATGGGTACTTTAACACCCTTTCGGATAAGTACCCCCTTTCCGACTAACCTTGTATATTATAGCACTGCCAAAACAATGATTACATTAATATAGTCCAATCAAAATTTATTTTTAACTTCGGAATAACATGAATAACTTTTTTTGCAGAAGTTGGATTTATGGGTACTTTTGACAATTCATTTGTAGTTAGTATTAATTTTCAGCTCTGTGCGACTTACTCCGAAATAAGATATTTTGTCTGTTTTGACTGGAGTATTGACTGCCTTATTGGTCCAGTTTTCCGTGTGGAATTTCTCAGTAGCAGCCCGAAGTCTGGATTTGTGCCCGGTTGATGGCAATAGGCTTGCCCCCTATTACATGGGACTTAAACATAACGGCGATGAGCGTTGATGCGAATGAGGGTGTACTATACAGCTGTGCCCAGCTCTTCGGGGAATATTGGCTTGATGTTCCTTGATCTCGACAATGCATAGACAAATGATGTGGAAGCGTCGAGTGGCAGGCTGGTCCGGAAATGCTTAAACCTGCTTTTTATATTATTTTTCTGGTTGACATTTATTTCTTAATAATTATTAGTACACACACACACATAACACATATGATTATAATAAACTATTTATTGATTTTATTTAGTAGTTAGTATTTTAATTATATTCATGTACGTAATCTATATATTATTTGTGTCGTTATTGCCCGTGGCATCACTATGGTCACAGTAGACATATAAGCTAAAGCAGTACTTCAACTACCTACAATCGTCCGATTTGACACACTCCCACAGACACGCACTGCAACAAGACAAATAAGGTATTTTCGGGATACAGTCCCATACAAAAACAAAAAACTACTCAGTATACAGAGCATATCTGTGTGAGTGTTTCAATTCATGAGATTATAGTAAGTTGAGGTACTGCTTTAGCTTATATGTCTACTGTGCTATGGTCCTATCTGAAAACCAGCGTTGCGACATTTTGTTTTATTTTTTTAAATGTCGCCGCATTATGCTGAGATCGGAGCCTTTTTTGCTGTAATGTAACAGACGGCCCCAGGATCTCCTGAGAGCACGTCTGCTACACCAGTTGTAAAGAATGTGTAGAGCATTCAATACCTAATACAAGTATGAAAGCACAATACAGTACAGTACAATGTTCCATTTGTACAGTACAATGAGTAAGAGTCAGCATAGCTTTACGTCCCTTGCAGTAGTCAGCGAGTTCCTTCTTGTATTCTCGGCGTTCGTCGATGGCCCACACAGCCATTTGATAGAAACCGGCGGCAGCAAACAGACCGGCTGTAGCATTTAGTCGTAGTCATAGTAGTAAACGTAGACGACAGCAGGTCCGATCGCCGATCTCACAAGTGTAGGTAGGGCAGGAGACGAAGTGAAAAGAAGGGAGAAGGGGTTACCACCGGGGCGCAGCTTGTTTATCTGGCTTTCCAGTTGGATAACATGCCACAGCTGTTAATAACGGGTTCCCTACGTTAGATCGAAACACTTTTACTAACATTTTTATAAAATTTAAATAGCCGGTCTATAATAAATACATTAAGGTTTATTTTTTATCTGCCTGTGAATTACCACTCTAAAAATAACTAATTCATTAAAATTCATCGTTAAGATCTATTTTAAACCTCTTTGGAGTTAAACCGCACGTGCTGACAACCACTGTTAGCGTGTGGTCCAGGTGCGTGAGCGGGGCGGACAGCGAGAGCGTCTTGTTGGCCCAGGTACCCTACCTGTTCCGCTATAGACCGGACAGCGCTGTACGCAAAAGAGCGTCTTTCTTATAGACGTAAGTAAACGCTGATGTTTGATTTGAACGCTACCAGCCCCTCTGTACGCTTCCGCCCGCGCCTGTGACAATAGCTTTTGAGTGACAACCTTGCAGAAAGAGATGACCAAAGCACCCCGTTCAGATATAGAAGCAATTCTTTTTATATTTGTGGATAATCTCTACAATGGAGAAAACGGAAAGTTATGCCGGACTCTTACTAGCTAAAACCACCTCGGTGTTCTTTCTAGAACCTATGGCCGGGGTCATGGGATTCGCTAGTGCATTCACCGAGACCCTGGTAGGGCTTGGTCCGCCAGCCCTAGGCAAACCCCTCCTTCGGTGGGCCCTTGCCCCACGTCCTAGAACATGCGGAACATGGCAACCTTCTTGAGCCTATTACTGGTCGAGCGATGGGTCTTGGAAACGCACTCTACAACCCAAGATAAGGAGACGTGGAAAAAGCCCGAGAGCACCTTGTGAATGCGAAGGGCCTTGCGCTCGCAATGTGCTATAGAAATGTATCCTCAAGGTAATACTCCCTCCAATAATAGACTGCCTCGTCTAGTGGTCGCAAGCGCAACTCCTGAGCGTGAGGTCCCGGGTTCAATCAAAACCAAAGGGGTCGGGCAAAGTGTTATTGGGTTCTTCGGTGTGGAATTTCTCAGTAACAGCCCGGAGTCTAGATTTGTGCCTGGTTGATGGCGATAGGCTCGCCTCCTGTTACGTATGACTTAAACATTACGACGAAATGAGGGTGTACTGTACGCTTCTGCTCAACCCTTCGGGGAATATAGACGTGATGCTATGTTATGTTGATGCCAAAAAAAATATAACTGATTTCATTTTAGGGACACCAGCATAATCTCCAGCATTCACTAAGGCGCTATGCAAAATATCGTGGATTACGAGTATTAAAGTAAGACCTTTATATACACCGTGGGCCTGAGGTACCCGAAAAATTTTAACCACGCCTTTCTGATGGTATTATGAGTCAAATGTTATATCAACGAAAGTCAAATTCAGTAATTATTATTATTTTTGTTTCTTATTTTTTGTTTCTCGTTACTTAATAAATCAATTAACTTTAGTACTTCCTTGTAAACAATACCTTAGGTTGAACTGGCAACATTTATAAATTATCGTGTGAGTGGATAAGAAACTTCTCACTTCACAACCTTCGTCGACAAATAAGACATACGGCGAGAGGGGTATGGTATGACAAAAGTCGCAACGCCGCGTTCATAGGACTTGTTACTGTAAATATTTTTCGATTTGTGAATTTCCGTAAATAATTAATATTTCGAAAATTAAGCTTTATTCAACAAACTATATCCTAGCTTTTCTTCTCCAAGTAGGCATCGGAATCGAAGGTTAAAACTTTCAAGTACCTCGGGCCCACGGTGTATACAACTGGCGGTAGCCCGCCTGGCATAAAACTCGCTACTACAGATACACCATACTCGTATACTTCGTTCCTTCACAGAGTAAAAGAGAATGTTTCGATATTTAGATAATTTACTAGTTGTGCCCGCGACTCCGTCCGCATGGATATCGGAAACCAACTTTGTGTCGCATTAAACTAAACAATGTAGATGAAACGAAACCATAATAACGATTATAAAATGCTTACAACGCCATCTACGTAGTTACAACATGCGATCGAAATCTATACATTTCACGCAGTGAAGTCTCTATAATATTTTCATTCGTAGTCTCGAATTACATTACACACTGTGGCCTGTAATCCCCAAAGGGGTAAGCAGGGTCTTCTCCTATTAAAGAAGTCCACACACGTACATGTAACGCCATCTATTGAGCAAATATTCCAAATTTGCTCAATAGATGGCGTTACGTGTAGCTTAAATTTTAGAAATTAATCTTTCTTGTTTACTTTAAATTACAATACATTTTGATTGAGCAAACAGATTACGATGAAACAAAAATTAAATGTTACTTCGAGATACACACAATATTTTTCTATAAAAGTAAACCGCATTGAGTTAGTACTGTATACATGATGGGTGTACAAACAAACCAACAAACAGAAAAAAAATCCAAAAATTCTGGATATGGATTCTATTGGTAATCCTTTAAACCCTCCGCTATTTTATTTTTATACAAGGTGTTAAAGAATCAACTCTAAGAATTTTATGGGATTACTCGGTATCGGAAATTGAGCAACTTTGGTTCTACAACTTTTCGAAATTCGAGTATTTTTTTATAAAATTCGATTTAAATCAATTTTTTTTTAATTGATTCGTTTGTACAGGCTTGAAAAAAATTGGGATACCGAGTAACCCTACAAAATTCTTAGAGTTGACTTTTTAAAACCTTATACATATAAGTATTTCCAATATACAGACACACCAAGTCTACAGATTTATCATGGCTATTTATATATGGATATGGGTATTATATATGGATATTATATATGGATAAGGCCATATTATGATATGTATAATTGTATAGATTAGTCGGTCAAATTATTATGATTGTGTCTGCGAACTACCCTGGTTATAAAAAATCATAACATCACGCCTGTATGGACTAAGGGTTGGGCAGAGGTGTATAAAATACACCCACATTTCACCGTTACGTTTAAGTCCCTTGTAACAAGGGGCGAGCCTACTGCCATCAACCGGGCACAAATCCAGACTCCGGGCTGCTACAGAGAAATTCCACACGGAAAAACTCAATATCACTTTGCCCGACCTGGGGATCGAACCCAGGACCTCACGCTCAGCAGTCGCGTTTGCGACCACTCGACCAACGAGGCAGTCCTGGTTAATTGGTTATACCGGGTGTAAACGAATTCATTTGCTTCCTTAAAACCATGTGATTTATTTATCTACTGGTGTATGTATATGTTGATGCAACATTTCAATGCCACGCACAAATGAAAGAAAGCACGGCAACAAAGCTGGCTGGTACAACTAGGATAATATCGCTTCGAGCTGTCAGTTACTTGGGGTGCTAAACTTACTTAGGAACAGAACACCATGTTTTTTTTCTCAAAATTTCCCTTTGCTTGGTTAATCTGTGACACGGATCGAGATTCGCGTGATCTAGTGATGACAAAGGATCTGTGTCATCACTTTGAAGGAAGGACAGTTGTTTAATAATGAAGTTTACTGTCAATGTCACTAAGACACTGACATTCACAAAATTCCATGAAAATACTAATTAATTTTGTCGAAAAACAACAACAAACGTGACGCACGAATAAAATAATAATATTTTGGAATGCAAATGCATTCATCATGCATTCTGAAAATAAATCTTTCGTATGAAAACGAGTTCAGCTACCGCCACATTCAACTTCAAAACCTTCAAAACTCATTTATTCAAAACTAGCTTTTGCTCGCGGCTTCGCTCGCTTTAGTTAAGCTCAAAAAAACACTTAACACACTACTAAAGTTTCTATAATAATATAATTCAATCGTGATTCAAAAGACACGTGGTGCCATCTATGAACGTTATTGTTGTTTTCCTCGGAAACAGTACTTTTTTTCGGGATGAAAGGTACTCCATGTCCGTTTCTGTACACCTGACAACGTATAAGCAACATTTCAGGATGATCGGTTCCGTGGTTTAGGCGTGAAAAGGTAACAAACAAGCAAACTTATTTTCGCATTTAAAATAATATAGTTAGGATTAGGATAGACTAGAATTACTTGGTTCGTTTTGAACGTCAATTTTACAATAGACAGCCCCCAAAAAAGCCCTCCCTTCACCGTTTCCTAGTGTTTATGCTGTGAAGAAGAAACGGCGCTACAAACTCCCCAGCAACACAATTCTGTCTGACAAGTGATTAAATTAATTGATTCTATACACAAATAAGGTAGGTAATATATTATTAATTTAATTAATTAACCGGTTTAAAATTAGAGCCTGACACATCAATGGAGGCTTTTAAGGCTAAAAATCCGCTAGATGGCGCCACTTGAGACTAAGATGAAAAATACCGGTACCTATTTAAATAAATAATTGGGCTGCAAAATTGGTCTGAAATAAAATAGTAGTAGTTGCGTAAAATATTAATAAATATGAAAATATATTCTGATTATGATGATGTAAATTTTTTGTTCTTTTTTTTCTATGTTATGCTGTTTTCAAATACTTTATCCAAATAATTGTTTCATTCATTCATTCCAGTCAAAATAAAGTATTTTAATATAAATGATTTATTAATATAAATTCAATCGGTTTACTAATAATTTGCTTAGGCCGTAGTCTGTGACCGCGTCCGCTGTGACGCTCTGTACGTGGCCGACGAATGCTTATTATGGAAATGCACTATAGTGCTCTCTCTCAAACGCCTGACGCTGCGTCAGGTGTGTGACCTGATAACCTTCCCTTCGCTTATTTTAGGTCGTCCAGTGTGTCTGAAGTAACTATGAAGTGAAAGTTGTGCCACATAATAAATAAAGCCAGTAGTTTTATTTCATACAATACTTAATATGGCACGTCTTAAGTGCTGGTAGTCGGGGTATTCCTCGAAGCGCACCAACTTTGAAACGCACCAAATGAACCGCACCAAAAGTATTATTCGAAACGTACCAATTTCCTGGTAGTTATAATAAATAAACAATTAGGACAGTTGAATTTTAAAATGTCTATCGATATCATTTATTACGTATCCTTTCATGCTCTTCTCTATGTTTCATCGTTGGTGCTTTTCGAGGAATAAAATTGTAATATTCTTAATTTGATTTTGTTAGCACACCTGATTGGTACGTTTCGAGGAATACTTTTGGTGCGGTTCTTTTGGTTCGTTTCAAAGTTGGTGCGCTTCGAGGAATACCCCAGGTAACTGACTCATAGGCCCGCATTAATAAATGGCTCTTATTAGAAAGCCTCTTCATCACTACCCGTTTGAGATAACTTAACATGCTGATTTGATGTATTATTTTAATGTTTTGATTTCGTATGACTACCTCGTTGGGCTAGCAGTCGCAAGCGCGACTTTCGAGCGTGGGGTGCCATAAAACGGGCACAAATCCAGGCATCGGTCTGCTACTGAGAATTACCGCACGAAATAAACTTAATAACACTGCCTGACCTGGATATCGAGCCCAAGACTTCACACTGAACAGCAATAATGGAAGTCAAATTCGGGATTGGTAAGCACGAGTACACGATAGTTAATTTTAATTTGCGCCTACAATAGTTCAAGACTGCTTTATTTTACAAACTGTACTGTAGAGCCCCTTCAGGTAGGGTTACCAGACGACAGAAATTTTCCTGACATGTCTGGAATTTTGGCCCTGTCAGGGAAACAGGGAAAAACTGTCATTGTCAGGATTTTTTGAAATACAAAGAATTTTAGTAATAACAAAATAATCCGCGCATATTTTGAAAATGTCGCTGCCTTCACATACCACTTACAACGTTCATACAAAATGTCAGGAAATTTACTGAAAAGTCAGGGACATTGTCAGGAAATCTCATTATTTGATCTGGTAACCCTATCTTCAGGCAGAGTTGGGCCTTCTGTCTTACTTATTCTGTGGTCGTTTAACCGATTCAGGCTCTCCTTTTAAGGCTGAATCGGTCTAAATACAGCATTGAGTCAGGTCAAATACATTTTCAATGTCTTTGCCATTTTATTAATTATTTTTACACTACTTTAAATAGACAGCAAGTAACAGTGACTTTTTAAAATTATTTGAATACAGTATTGCTCATAGTACGAGTTGGTAGTCGACTGCATACAGCAGCAGCATACGACGTGTCGTTACGACAGTACTGGTTTCTATGTATTTCTATGAAATACCTTCCGCAGCTAGCGACACGTCGTACGACCACAGGTGACGTCGCCCGACCGCAGATCAGTAGTGCCACCGATGCTGGAGCGACGACACGTTGAATCTTTCTCAAAAAATGAGTTTTTCCAATTTCGAAGAAGAAAAACTGATAAACCAAGTGGCCCAATATCCTGCGCTATAAGATGCATCTAACAAAAAGAAAAGATACGAAAGTAAATCGTGATCGCTAATCCCAAACAGCAGTGCGAGCACGGTTCTTTGATCGATAAACTTCTCGACTCGATAAAAGTTTAAACGTACCGAATTTTATCGAGAGTCGGTAGCACGGAACTTGCCTCGGTATCTTTATCAAGCCTTGTCGACGGCTATCTTCTCGATAGCTTATCGACTTTTCAAAATGGCAACACCAGATTTAAAAATATCATTCACTCATGTAGACTTTATTTTATTTACAAAATAATCTTTTCCTGGTTATTTCTCGCGACTGAAAACTATTTCGTTATATTATTTTGTTAGAAATATTGTATACAATTTTTTATAATCTTTGTAAGATTGTAAAAAATATTTAAAATATAATTTTAGTGGCATACAGTCTGTCAAAAAAGAGTAGAAAAATTGGGGGACCACTAGTCATACATTATTGAATTAAACTTAAATTCGCGTCTCTAAACTCCGCTTGTGAATCCTTTTCATGTCACGATGCGTTCTGCTTTCAACATCTAACGAAATGAATTCTCCAAAATCCATTTGTTTTGCAAAAATAGCTTCAAAGAATCTTTATCTACCAACTTTTAACTGACGACAACAATTCGTGATAATTCGAGAAATTTACCAATAAGAACTGTCAAAACTCGACATAATCGATAAGATTTGTCGATTATATCGAGGCCTCGATAAAATACGATCCGAGCTACCTTTGTCGTTTTATCAATATCTTATGTCAAATTTGACGTTTAGAATAGATAAATTTCTCGAATCGACTCGATAAAAAGAACCGTGCTCGCACTGCAGGTCAGATATCTTGTCTCACGGAACATTGAGAACTAACTAGAATACGACGTGTCGTAACGACACGTCGTCTGCTGCTGCTGTCGACACGTCGTCTGCTGCTGCTGTATGCAGTCGACTATGACCTTGTACCTCAAATCACGTTTAGTAAAATGAAGTCTTTTATAACTAAAACTGGCTACACACTTTAGGTACCTACCTACTTTCTCTTAATAGCATAATCCAGAGGAGTGGGATACCCGGTTCTGTTCTGTTTAGCCTTTTTCCAACTATGTTGGGGTTAACTTACAGTCTAATCGATATAAGTTAAGTGACGATTTTCCATACAAACTTTCATCCTAATTTTAACTCCCTAGGGGTTGAATTTCAAAAATTCCTTCCTCATTTCTTGTCTACATTATAAAGGGAACATCTGTGTAAAATTTCAGCTTTCTAGGTCCAAGGGTTTGGGCTGGGCGTTGATGAGTCAGTTAGTCAGTCAGGCAGGACTTTTCTTTTTATTTAAATATATAAGGTCCATCTATTCATGCACGAAATATTTTAAGGAATACACCTATAGGTGGATAACAAGCCAGATAAATTTTAAAAAAACTTAGAAGGTATATATTTTTTAAACTAAATATTTTAAATTTACTGAAAACACATAACAAATACTGGCTTATTTTTCAACATCCATTACGCTAGTTTCTACGTAGTAATTATTGTCATTGAAGCGGGCATTTTTTTTTTTTTCAAAATGCAACCTTTCTCAAGCATTATTACAATTATAATAATTACGTAAAATAAAATACAAACAAAAAACACATTTTTTTCGCTTACCTTTGGCTTCTTTACCACCTATAGATGTATCCCTTAAAATATTTCGTGTATGAATAGATGGACCTTATATAGATAAGCAGTAAAAAGTAAGTAATCGGTAAATACCGCAACTCCGGCAAACCATGACCTAAGAGGAATTTTTCATAATATTGAAAACAAAGGTCCTAGCACAATCTTTCATAATATTATCCCCATACGCCATTGAAATCTATTGGCTTTCATAATTATTATTCTCAACAAAATCCAAACTTATACAATATTACTATTAATCTAATACTCATTGTTCCATACAATCACTGTAAACTACATCTCATTAAAAAACATTCATGTAAAAATATCAACGTCTTGCGACTCTTTTGCCGTGAAAAGTTCTGAGATCTATGTACGTACAGCCATTTCATTTATGAAGATATTTTTCGAACTTTACAATCACGCAGCATAGCAACTTGTAATTTGGCAATTCGGTCAAATACATTTTGTACTATCTGTAACATAATTTTCAAGCTTTCGCTGTCATCTCGAAGGCCGTGGACACATGTCTACGGTGCGGCACCGGCCACCGTGTAACGGCACGGCGCCGCTACCGGGAGACGGCGCGGCGTCGTGCCGTAGCACGGTGCCGTGTACGGTACACCGCACGTTAGTTTATGTTTTGCTGTTGCTTAGTTCGCACGAGTTAATAAAAATGGCTGACAATTTAGATGTCGACTTATTAATTTCACTAGTGGAAGCACGTTCTGAGCTGCCGTGTGCCGACGCGGTGCAAATGTTCAAATTTTTATCTTTATAATCCTCGTTTGTCTTGTCCCAGAGAAGCAAAAACTAACATGCAATGCACCGTCCATGGCACTGTGCTGCGGCACGACGCCGCGCCGTCTCCCGGTAGCGGCGCCGGCGCCGTGCCGTTACGCGGTGGCCGATGCCGCACCGTAGACACGATGTGTCCACGGCCTTACAAAGATATAGGGGACTTACAAGTGTCTTGAGTTGCTTCGAGAAAAAAGTTGTACGGCCGTGCCAGCTCGACGTTAGTGTGGGACTGCCGTGCCCCCTGATAATTATAATATTATTATCTTCGTGATGATACAGGGGCCCAATTCTCCTAAAATAAATTGTTGCCAAACGCAATTGAACCATAACCGTCAGTCAGTTTTTGTTTTCGAAAACTTTCAAAATGATTGATTTTGTTTTTTGTGTCAAACAATTTGATAGCTTTTGAAATTGAGAACTATCGGAATGAACGGTTCGGCCTTGGTTCGGTTGTGATTTATCAAGATTTATTTTAGGAGAATTGGGCCCCAGATACGAAATTTACATCATAGACGGCATCGTTGGTCTAGTGGTCGCAAGGGCGACTGCTGTGCCTGAGGTCCGGGGTTCAAGCCCCAGGTCGGGCAATGTGTTATTGGGTTTTTCCGTATGGAATTTCTCAATAGCAGCCCGGAGTCTGAATTTGTGCCCCGTTGAAAGCAATAGGCTCGCCCGCGTAAATAACTTGACTACAGCACAACATTGGATCCTAGCATACCTATGAACTATCGTCTAGACAAAAAAATAGGTAGGTATATTGTGAAAATATGACCTCCATCGGTCAAGTCGTCGAGGCACCAACTATTATCTATCTTCTATCTATCTATATATAAATAAAAAGAGAGGTCCTGACTGACTGACTGATTGACTGACTCATCAACGCCCAGCCCAAACCCTAGGATCTAGAAAGCTCAAATTTTGCAAAGAGGTTTTCTTTATTATGTAGAAAAGGAAGAAGGAAGGATTTTTCGAAATTCAACCCCTAAGGGAGTTAAATAGGGGATGAAAGTTTGTATAGAAAATCGTCACAAATTTCACGCAAGCGAAGCTGCGAGCAAAAGTTAGTACAATACATATACATTCTTATAAAGATATATTACTGGGTTTTTATAAAAGGTTAGTCGGAAAGGAAGAACTAATCCGTGGTCACTGATGACTGTTTTAAAGCAAGTGTTAAAAATAACACTTGATAATTTTTACAAAATGATTGTAATTTTCGTTTTTCCAAAAATTATTCGTCCCTTCTTTAGTTACGAATTCAGAAGATGGAGCTTCTAATCTGTGACCCCAATTATGACCTAAAAGGTAAACGCATAGCTGAGTATAGATAGATTTTAGCGTATTTTTCATCAAATCTTTGAACAGCTATTTCTCCTAAACTGTTGACTTTTGGGGAAAGTTGTAGAACAAAAGTTATTCATTTCAATAGGTTCGTTAACACTCTTCCGGATTACTAGGTACCCCCTATCCGACTAAGATTGTATAGATGATATTTTAAGTATTTCGTGGAAAGTTGGCAAATAAAATTAAGCCCCAAACCGCGAAAGCCAAATATCACAACATACGTAATTCCTAAAACAAAAAAACGTCTGACAGTGACCCTGGAAGCAATCTGCAATAGTGGTGCTTTATTTTGGTATTTTCCCATTTCAGAGAGAATAACTACCTGGGTTTTTCTCGGAGGTGTTTCAAGAAATCGATACTAATTTAATTAAAAACCCAAACGGACGCCCAAAGCTAAAATTGTAAATATTGAGGTCAAGTTTGACCACAACACTAATTCTATTTATAAATTTTAATGATTCAAAAATGCAAATTTTTGCGATTACTAAAATTAGCCTGTTCAGAATGTTTGGGTTAGTAAAGCAGGAAAAAGATTAAAATATTGTAAATCAACGATCTCGATAGGTTGTTGACAACAGGGCCAACAACCTGACGTGCTCGTTACGACAACAACAAAAGTGTACTATAGTAGGTTTATTAATTCACTGGAGTAAATTGACGGGTCCTACCTTTGTTGATTGACAGTAGTGCATTGTTAATTAACCAGTGCCCGTGTTTTTGCCGAAGTTCACACTGATAATTCAGCCCTCATCAAACTGTCTCCCCTCCCCAAGCCCCCGCTAGCAACGCCCTAAGCCGAGGTCCGAGTCCCACTAGGGGTCGCCCTTAGTGCTGTTGTTGCAGGTAGTGATGATGTTAGTGTAGTATAAGCAGTTAGCTTAGGTTAAATAAATAAATATTTTTTGGGACATATTCTACACATCACCATCTAGTCCCAAACTAAGCAGAGCTTGTACTATGGGTACTACACAATGGATATAATACTTTTATACTTTTTTTTTTTGTAAATACATACTTATAATACATAAAGGTTAAGTATTTTACTTCCCCCCATTGGCTGGAGACCCTTCAGGTCTCGCCAATAACTGCCCGGTTACGTAGAAGGGGTCCCAAAGGACCATCTACAGAAGATAAATAGAAAAAAAAAAATTGCCGATGTATTTTATATCGAATTTACGCCGACAACGATTCGCCGACGTAATCTTTGCCGAAACAATTTCACCCTAATTTAATTTAGCCGAATGATTATTAGCCACCATAATTATTTTTCCAAAAAATCATTCAGAAATTTTGTTTTAGTCGAATACTTATTTGGCTATTGTTTAATTTGCCAAATAACAATTCGCACAACATTATTTTTACACAACGGAATGTTATGCAAATCCGACTCGGCGCACCCCGACTACACGAGGTCAGACTCTGTCCTACCCTTACAGTGTTATTTAAAAGCGTGGAGCCAGAAGCTGACGAAGGAGGTCCTAAGTGGAACGAGTGCACGAGGCTAAAGCGTAGCGCTGGTCGAGTGTGCGAGCGAAGCAAGGAGCGACAAAGCGAGTCTTCTGGCGGAGCAAACCCAGAAACACTTACATGCTTGCTTGCTTTCTTGCTTGCATGATGGGAAAATGAGCCATCTAAACAGTGTAAAGAGGCCAATAATAGTTTACTAATGAAACTGTGACCAGCAGACTAGTCGGTGTAACAAAAAATTACAAAACATCATTAGGGACGTTAATCATTCGGAGTTTTAATTATTCGGCGAAATGAAAAGTGTCGAAAGGTTGTCGGCCAGATAAGAATCGACTAATAATATTTCGATATTCCAACAGAGTACGTTATTTAACATTAGCACCTGTCAGTTTACTCTAGTGGGAGGCTCCTGGCTAACTAACAACCACTCGGATCATATTATTTGCAAGGCATGCTGTGCTTGCCATGGCCAGTCCGTGGGTGACCATTCGTTACACATCCAGACCCTTACTTGTCTCGGAGAGCACGTTAAAGCGTCGGTCCCGAGTGTCATACCATACTTATGAAAGTCATTACGGGTAGTCAGAAACCCGAAAGTCTGACAACCGGTCTAACCTTTTTTTGACCATGGACAGAACCAAGGCCGGAAGCGAGAGGTCACCACCGACCGCCGCGACTAGTTCGCGGCGCTGTGTCGCCCACTAACCGGTCGCTGGTTGTCACCAGTCGACGCAGTGGTGACAACCGGGCGTATGCTTCCGGCCTATGCGACACAGGTACTTCTCGAAACATCCATGTCCCGAGAGCACCTGCGTCAACCGGAAGCTGAGGACGCCGTGCCGCTTCTCCAGCCACTCCTCCATCATGGGTCTTACCGCTGCTATTGCGGCGTGCCCTACAACCGGTCTAACCTTAGGCTATCGGCATTGCCCAGTAACCGGCTTGCGGAGGTCTGATGACAGTCGCGCCGTGTAAATTACTGGTATTCAGCCGCATCTGGTTAGGCTGCAAGCTGACCCTAACATGGTTGGGAAAAGGCTAGGCAGAAGTTTACTCCAGTGAATTAATGCTCGTACTCTCGAGCATTACAACGAAGATTCCAACTCCCTGATTCTGAATCGATATTTTTTTTGTCTATCTCTTTCTCTCTCGTTACAAAAATCATAGAAAAAACGAGAAAACAAACCAAGTCGATCGACAGTTGGCTTGTGGAATCTTTCTGAAGCAGGGGGCAGAGCCGAGAGCCCGCATCCGAAGGCGGCCCCTGAAGAATTTTTAGTACAATACGGCCGACGTATCTTGGCGAGTCTGAAGTTAGTTGTTTGGCTGCGCAATGAATATTTTAGAAACGAGATTGTCTACTGCGCAGCTAATCAGCTAACTTCAGACTCGCCAAGATACGTCGGCCGTATTGTAGATAAGAATCCCTCATACAACAACCTCGACCTCTTGGTGTTTGGGCTACGGCCAAAGAATTTTTAACGACTGTTTTATTTAGATAGGATAAACCCTTCCGAAAATAAAAAAGAAGAAAATCAACTCTTAATTGAAAAAATATACCTTTTCTTATAAGCTTAATTAATATACATATTTGGTTTGAGGTCACTTTTAGTGTGCTACGGGCAGAGCTATGGGTCGTGGTTTCGATCCCCGGAGTTATATTTCGCATATTTCTGGTATTCCCAAGGAGTCACGTGATTCGATGGGAATAACTCGATAACCGCACGTAATAAATATTTGCATGACCTTCAGATTCTGGGTCGCTGTGTTTGTATCTATAAACGCATCCAGGATACAGGAGACATCCGAGCTAGGGGCAATGTTTTTACAAAAAAGACAAAAAGAAGAAAGGATTAGGTAAGTAGGTACCACAAACATTTGATTTATTTTAGGAAACAGACGGTTTTACCTTAAAATACTAAGTTTTTAACATCTTTTCTAAATACTACTTACTCACAAATATATAGCCGATTACTTCGTAGCATTTTCAATAGGGAGTGCCTACCCTGCCAGCACCCAAAAATAACGCCATTAGGAACCGGCGCGGCGGTACATTACTGCCGGCAGCCGAGATTAAAAACATCGGCTGCCGGCACCCAAAATGGACACCAGCGGTGGTAATAAGTTGTTTGGTAGATATGTTAGTTAAACAGTAGGTTAGATTTTGGGCCAAAAACTGTAACTTGTCTTTCAACTGACTAATTTCAAGAGCGAGCTCGGTATTTTGGGGCACCCGACACGGATAGGTTAGGTTTCTTTAAACCATGCAGACAGAAATAGGAGCCCCGCACAGCGGGCCTCCGTCGACTCTGCTTTGGAGATCCAAGAAACCTTACAAACATCCCCTTAAGTTTTTCATTCGTTTTTATTGTGAAAATGAAAGTGGGTGACGAATAATCGACTCATGAAGAGTTTGAAGAGGCCTTGAAGGTGTATAAAAACACTGTATGGAGTCGGCGCGGCGCCGGCAGCCAGTTTGGCAACCAGCGCCGGCACTCGTAATGGCAACCGGCGCCGGCAGCGGAGGCACTCCCTTTTCAATATTAAATTAAAATAGTGTCATAAAAAAATCAATATGTTGTGCTACAGTGGTATAATGAATGTTCGGAAACATAATACTTCGAACAAATGTTATTTCGGCTAAGTGTAACTACGGTAAAAAGTTTTTCGACCAAATGAAACGTCGGAGTAACGAAAAAAAACGAATTGATAATAGGTCAACTGATACAGTGGCAGACGTGACTTCGGTGAAGTAGAAAAAAACGAAACGATAATAGTTGAAAAGTTCTAGGTGAAATGAAATTCGGTCAAATATTTTTCGAACGTATTAGGTAACCGTTGTCACCATTTAAATTTTTAGAGTTGTCAATTTCCGTAAATAATGAATATTTCGAAAATGAAGCTTTATTCTACAAACTATCCTAGCTTCTCTTCTCCAATTAGGCGTCGGAATTAGGGTTTTCGCGTTCCCGGCCTATTTGAGTTCCCGGGAATCGGGAATTTTTCCTCTTAATTCCCGGGAATTCCCGGGTACCCGGGAATTTTCATATTTTTTTTATAAATATGGTTTTTCTCGTATATTTCAACATTAAACTTTTTAAGTACTTTAAACACGATAAATTGATGAATTGTCTAACATACCAATCGACTTTTCTTATTAATATAAAAATCTTACACTTAAGTATTTAAAAAATTGAACTACTTAGGAACAGTTAGTTATTTATAATGTGACGGCGCGAGTTCGTTTAGTGAAAAAAAGTCTTCTCTTCATATAATATGGCAAAATATTACGGAATAACAATAGGGTGAATGACGTAAAGTGAAGTTACCAAATTCGTGTAATACCTTAAAACCACTTCATCTACTACTGGTGTAGAATGACCGAGCACGGGATTTAGCTTGATTAAAAATAAAAATAAAGTTTTTTTTTCTTGCGGTAGCGATATGTGATCGAAACATAACCAGCCAATAAGGAATTAATAAAAAAGTAAAAACTGCAAAAAAAAAAATATTGTTGGAACATTTCGACGCCACCCATCAATAAATGAAAGCACGGTGACACAGCTGGCTAGCACGACTAGCACGAAATCGTTCTTTGCAGTCGGTTAACTCGGGGCGCAAAAGGGCTCGAAAACAGAACTTTTTTTTGAAAATAAATCTGTTTTGTGTTTAAAATAAAAACCATTTAAGGTTAATCTGTGACCAGTCACGCTGTTTGAAGGAATTACACGAATTAGTTTACATCCTGTATATTTTCATTATGAATCTCGAAATTACACAAAAGATAAGCATTGTGAATAGTTTCTACAAAAGAAACATTTACAAAAAAAAATCAAGCGTTTAGAATTTGTTTACTAGACTGAGACAACAGTACTGTGTGCTGACATCACGATACATTTATCCCATTCTAAGTTCACACCACGCAGTACAATGTCCGTTTCACGCGAGAGAGACAGAAAATGTTCTAAAATCTTCGGAAACGTGCAGACCCTTCATTTTTCATCATCATTTCTTTATTTCAAATAATTCCCGGGTACCCGGGATTCCCGCCAAATAATTCCCGGGTCCTAAAATCTCCAAATTCCCGGGAATTCCCGGTTCCGGGTACCCGGGGCGAAAACCCTAGTCGGAATCGATGGTTAAAATCTTTCAGTTACCTCGGGCCCACGGTATAAAGATGTGTTTACGAAAATGGAAATTTTACTTTAAATTGACAAAACGTTTGGATTTTCTAAAACAATAGATTTATAATGTAGCAAATATCAGATTATACTTAAGACAAAAAGACATGCCAAGCTTGTTTACGTTTAAGTACCTACCTATCTAAACAAACAGAGTAGATAAAGTACCTATTATGCACGGATATCGAGGGATAACCCCAAGCGCGCGTCTCGTGTCACTCCCGCCCGCCACGCATGCGCCCCTTTGACCTTATGCGAGAGCAGTGGCGACAACCCCCGTTTAGTGGCATACCAGATGTCGATCGCGTTCCGTGTTTTTGAAACTTTTCCGAAATGCCTAATTGTTCCGTACTTAACTGCAACAATAGGAGACAATCACAACAAACCTCAAGACAAGTGTCGTGTCCGTGTCTTGCCACCGGTAAATAAGAAATTACTGTTTTCGGCTATTTTTAAAGATTTTTTTCGCAAATATTTTTCTACGCGACGGAGCCATTCCGGAGCGTTGGTTTGGTTACGTGCAACGCTCTGTTGTTATCGATATCTAATCTATTTTTCTTTATTATAATATTATAATTATTTGCATTACTTTTTTTACTGGACAATAAAAAATGTAAATTTTGCTTTTGTGTTTTATTGATGCAAAGTATACAGTTCTACACATTCAACCTACCCATGAATGCTTATGAACATATATAAAACAATACAACGTATAAAAACATATTTGTTTTACACTTTTTTTTATCGATAACATTCATCGAATGTCACTTTTGTATTGTGCCTATTTCGAAGCACCGCCCACTTCCTGCACGTGTGCAATCAATGAATGTAATAGTGCTGCTGCTTTTTATTGTGTGCGTGATAAAATATAAATAAGTGTGCTGTAATGTATTTTTTGCATTAGTGTTAGCAAATTAAGTGAGAGAAAAGTGGTGTAACTCGAACGTGCATCGAAGATGTATCAGGCATCTCGGATCTATGGTAGGATGTTGTAATATTTGTTATGATAATCACGTATTAACTCACACACGCTAACTCATCATTACACACATGCACATACAAGTACAATGTCACAGATGTGACGTAGCCACATAATGCAATCTACTAATATGTGACGTAGAATGCTTATTTACTCATTACGTATTACATAATGTAGTGTGTGTTCACACACTCATACATACACAAAATACAAAGACTTACACAACATGTAACATTAATAACCACAACACAAAAAAAAACTACTCACATTATTTTTCTTGTTTCGTATTAAAAAAAGTGCTGTCACACATTTTATGCTAACATGTAATATTATATAAGATAAGATTGCTGGTTTTTTCTAGTCTAAACTATTTGCAACAATAGAATAATTCTATTGTTGTAAACAGTTTACTACTTATAACTAATTATTAGTCAGAACGAATTTTCAATAGCCAAAATTAGAAAAAAACGCACTTAACTGAAAACGAAGCTTAACGGTAACATATTTCATTTACTAAACTCATTTGGGAACTTTTTTATTTTCATTATAATTAACATGGACTGTTGAGCGATTGTGTGATGTAATCTACATTCCACGATTGCGTATACGAAGCCCTCCAAATTGTAGGCATTCTTGGATTAGACCATTTGATTACATTGTTTGTTACACGAATGTAGGGCTGCCCTAAATTGTATTTTTCCTTTATTATTACCCCAAAGTACTAATTTATGGTTTTAGTACTCGTAAACCCGAGCTTTCGCATTTAGAGTCTTTTTAGGATTCCGTAGTCAATAAGGAACCCTTATAGTTTCGCCATGTCCGTCCGTTCAGGTTTGTGAAGACAATTTTTCGATTAAGGGTTCCGTTTCTGAAATATTAAGCTTTAAAATGCTAATTTTTGTTGGAGTCAAGTGTCCCCTCTGCCAGCTAAACGTTTAGTTTTGGATATGCGAAAAAATTACAATAGTAGTATGTATGTTACGGCTAATAGCCGAAGTGCGGCTACACCTAGTTTTAGCCGGGTACAACTAGGTGCAGCCGGCCACATGCGGTTAAACTTAAATCTATCCTACTTATCTTCGGTTGGAACTAGGTTTAGCCTTCATCATAGCGGCTAGAACTAGGTGCAGCCGCACACCGATGGTTAAGGGTAACCCCGACACGGATAGGTTAGGTTCGAAGGGGATGACGGGGGCTAGAGTGAGCGAGCGAAGCGAGCGAACGAAGCCCCCGTCATCCCCTTCGTGTTAGGTTACTTTAAACCCTGCAGACAGAAATAGGAGCCCCGCACAGCGGGGCTCCGTCGACTTAAGCTCCACCTAGTTCTAACCAACTGCTACTGGTTCCACCTAGTTGTACCCGGCTAAAACTAGGTGAAGCCGCACTTCGGCTATTAGCCGTAACATATACAACAAAGTTATAAGGAAAACTATCACAGCTAAGTAGGCTTTACTTTACGAGTAATAGTTGACCAACTTATAAAATGTACTCGGAAAAGTAAAAATTTCGTGCATATTCCATTGAAAAATTACTAAGCCCTCTTCTTAGTCCACATTATTGTGTAACTACGAAATCCTATTCCTGTGCGTGGCCCGAAATGCACTTGGCCTCTTTTTGATCTATAGCGACATCAAAAAACGGTATTCATAGGTAAGTACTTTGGATGAAAAGAACCCCCACGAGTGACGATACTTAAGTACGTCCGGCGTACTCTAGGCAAACAGCCTCGCTACCAACCTTGCTGACTGGCTAATCTTTTCACTACGTCATGAATTTTCTCGTATAGCTCTTGCTGACACGAGCAGTGGCGTAGCTAGTAACCAAGGGCCCCGAGGCAAAAATGAAATTGGGGCCCTATTTAAACTAAACTAAACACTTTGAAGGTGCAAAACTACTTCATCATCAGCTCCTTATCGCCCACTGCAGGGCATAATAAAGCGAAGCTATTTACTAGTAAGCAGATAATTATTTAATCGTAATTCCTAATATTATTATAAACTAGCTCTTGCCCGCAGCTTCGCTTGCGTGGAATTTTGAACCCGTTATGTGACGATTTTCCATACAAACTTTCATCCCCTATTTAACTCCCTTAGGGGTTGAATTTCGAAAAATCCTTCCTTGTTCCTTGTCTACATTATAAAGGGAACCTCTGTGCAAAATTTCAGCTTTCTAGGTCCAAGGGTTTGGGCTGGGCGTTGATGAGTCAGTCAATCAGTGAGTCAGGACTTTTCTTTTTATTTATATAGATGTGAAAGTTCGTTTGTTTGTCACGGTTTCACGTAAAAGTCGCTGGTTAGGAGCCAAAAAGTTACAGTCAAAAATTCTTTATTCAACTAGGATATTATATAACTTTTTCGAACGTCGTTCATGAAGGCCGAGGGGCCCTCGAGCTTGGGGGCCCCAGTGCACTGCCCCGCCTAGTCATACGGTAGCTACGTCACTGGACACGAGTAAGAGAGATGGAAAACAATATCCTTCAATACAAAAAAAAATGCTTTACATGGTGTAAACGAATTCGTGTAATTCCTTCAAACCGCGTGATCTACTGGTGACACAGATTGACCCGGAATGGGTTTTTCTCTGACTCAATTATTATATGAGTAATGTTCTGCTTCTGAGTCATTTTAGCTCCCCGAATTAACTGACAGCGCGAAGCTATACCGTGCTAGTCGTTCAGCAGTCTTGCTCGGGCTCGAGCTTTCATTTATTTATGAGTGGCACTTTTTTTTCTCTTTGAATGCTGTAGCCAGTCCTTGGGGACCCCTGCTACGTAACCGGGCAGTTAATGGCGAGACCTGAAGGGTCTCCAGCCAATGAGGGGGAAGTAAAATACTTAACCTAAGCTAACTACTTGTACTACACTAACATCATGACTACCTGCAACAACAGCACTCGGATCTCGGCTTAGGGCGTTGCTAGCGGGGGCTTAAGGGGGGAAGATAGTTTAATGAGGGCTGAATTATAGGTATGAATGAGTGGCACTCAAATGGTAATGGTATTTATTTGTTTGTGTTTTAGGTTTATTTAGAGTGCTTAATTTAATGTCTCCTTATTTTATTGTTACACTGCGAACTACCCCACTCTTTTTTCTTGCAAATCATGTCTACTAAGGTTGCTGAGATCAAATAAAAAACCAAGACAGAGCGCTGTCAACAGTGACGTGAGCCCGGTTCCGTAAACATGTGTGCCCTTAGTGAGGTGTAGTTTGATTGAAAAATGTTGTAAATATGTGCGTGTGTGCGTGTATGCACAGAGCGGAGGTGTAGTTTTGGCATGCTTTACTGTATTGTTCGCAGCGTTCTGTCTTGGTTTTTTATTTGGTCTGAGTAAGGTTTTCTGGCAGAAATCGTCTACAGTTACGACAACGTAATAGGCCAGATTTGACGTTTGCTTTAAAGCACAAAATAAATGTGTACGGAAGTTTTACGCCTCGTCTTTTTATTTATCTGTACATAGGGCACTCATGATAAAATTGAACTAAACACCACGCATTGGAGTAATTATTATTAGTGTTGACATTACTCTTAGTATTTTGACAGGTGTCAAAACGGATTTCTAAAGTTGGCTTCCCACAAAAAAAAAAAAAAAAAAAAATAAGACCGCCCATTGTACATCCCTATTTTTATAGTAATGTTTCTTCTGCAATAGACAGGGTGTTTAACGAATTCGTGTAATTCCTTCAAACCACGTGATCTATTAATGATATAGATTAATACCGCACGGGATTTAGATTGATTAAAAATAAAAATGAACTTTTTTTCCCATTTTTTTATGTGGTAGAAAATTTCGATGCCATGCGTATATTAATGAAGGCACAGCGACACAGCTGAAAGGCACGACTAGCGCGACATCGCTTCACGCTGTCAGTTAACTTGGGACATTAAAATTACTCAGACACACAATACCATGCTTCATTTCTTGAAAATTTTTTTTTTGTTCATTCTGAATTAATCCTATGCTGGGTCAATCAGTGTCACCAGAAGATCACGCGGTTTGAAGGAATTACACGAATTCGTTAACACCCTTTAAAGTAGGTTCGACTTTAGTATGTTTTTTTTTCTTCCTGTTGGAATTCCGTACAGTGTTGATGAATACCAGTGTTTTCCAATCATGTGGTTTTAAGGAATTGCACAAACTCGTTTACAGCCTGTATACTTACGCAATATTTTTTTTGCGAAATTATCAATACAAGAACATAAAAATACAACAACATAACAGAACATTAACGCAATCCCTACTTATATTATAAATGCGAAAGTAATCTATCTGTGACGCTTTCACGCCTAACCGCCATTTTCAATATCCTATCTATCGGCGGTTTACCTTACTACAGATAGAAATTTGACAATACTTCTATGCAGTTTATGTCAAATATCTATCTCTAGTAGGCGAAACCGCTAATAGATAGGTTATTGGAAACCGCTTAACCGCGTTAACCGCTTAACGACTTTTAATTAAACTTGGTACAGAGATAGTCTGGAGTCTGAGCTTTTATCTCGAAAAATACGGAATAAGGGATAATCGACATCAACGCGGGCGAGGCCTCGAGTGATAGTACACACGGCTACACATCAAGCTATACATTTCCAGTTTACACTGACCTCTCATTGTAAGGAAATCCTATACAATGCGAGTTCAGCTTATACTGGAAATGTATAGCTTGATCTGTAGCCATGCGTACTTAGTCCTTATTGGGCAGGGCACTGAAATAACACTCGAATACTATTTTTCACGCTTTATATTAGATTTAACACCTTATTCGTTTACTAATACAAGACGACTGAGCGTCGAAACAGGGGCCTAATTCTCCTAAAATAAATCTTGATAAATCACAACCGAACCAAGGTCGAACCGTTCATTCAGACAGGGGCCTCATTCTCCTAAAATAAATCTTGATAAATCACAACCGAACCAAGGCCGAACCGTTCATTCAGACAGTTCTCAATTTCAAAAGCTATCAAATTGTTTGACACAAAAAACAAAATCAATCATTTTGAAAGTTTTCGAAAACAAAAACTGACTGACGGTTGTGGTTCGATTGCGTTTGGCAACAATTTATTTTAGGAGAATTGGACCCTCAACAGTTTTATTAGCTCTACAACCTACCCACAATTATTAATTTGTCTATACAATTTTATAACAAAAATGTACTAATTATTTATGAAATAACTTAAACAATACAGTATTATTCAATAGAACAATATAAAAATACAAATAAACTAAATAATCTATATCGAACTTATAAAACACAATAAATCATTATCCTGTTTAACTTGTAATTTAATTTGACTAATTGACAATCTCATAGCAAGAAATAAACTAATTTAAAACAATACATTAACATAACTTATATTAATCACGTAATTCATAAATTATTTAATAAAAGCTAACACGAGCAACCTCTAATTTTACATTTTGAAGGGTACGGTTCGATACAATAACTACGATGGCAGTGTCGATCGGGCGAAGTAAGAACTGAGGTCAACGACCCCGCCCTTACACTAGACTTCAGACATTTTGTGTACTATGTATTGTTTCAAGAAACTTTATTTTCGTTTCTTTTTTCAAAAGGCCAATCTAAACGTTGACCTACATTGTTAAAATCGCGTAGTTTTTAATAAAGGTGTCTGGTCTGGACTTTGAAATAGACCTTGACGTCTGACTTTGTTCGGCATTTTTTCTTATAGATAGCTAGTAGACGAATTCAGGTATTTTTTTGAAGCGAGAATAGTGAATAAGCATGTAATTCGAAACTCTTTCATTATTGAAATATACATTGTAGGTACAGGAGTCAAGACACAAATTGCATATTTTTTTTCATTTTTTAACGCGTTCCTTATTTCACAATTCATTATTTAATGTTACGTTTTTTTTGTGGAACAGAACGCAATCTCGAAAAGCGTCGTCTTCGAAAATGCCGGAAGTGACATCAAAATCCATGTAAATAATAAATTTTTAAATAATCCATTCTTAACAAACTGTTTGATTTCTCACTGAGGTAAGTTAGTAAGTGCAATTTCTGCTTGAATAAAGCACAAGAAATAATTGAATTTACATGATTTGTGGCTAAAAAAGAGATGTAAACAAAGCAGTACTTATCGTAAATTATGACGTCACATTATGGCCGCGACACTAAAGGATGTTTGAACTGTAGAAGAAAATTGTTGAAGTTTAATAATTGTTTTGAGCAACAAACAATAGCAACATTGGACTTTTAATACTTTTCTTGGGTTTATTATTAATGTGTCTTATTGATTTAATCAAATCAAATCAAAAAAAAATGTTTCACATAAACCAATACAGGCGCTTATGAAAAGTCGAATTTAGGTGCACGGTTCCAATTAGTCGTTTCCTATGGAGAAGAACTGGCAAGAAACTCCATGGTTACTCTTTTAAAAAAATGGATATCTTTAACAACTTCATTAATACAGTAGGTACTATGATTTATGATAGTTAAGAGAGAACAATGTAGTCTTGACCACAGACCTGTCAGTAATGTAATACCAAGTCTTGAGTACAAAAATTAAACAAAAAAAAAAAAAAAACAATATGAATAATAGTAATTTACACAATTATATGTATAGGCAAGTCCACGAAGTTCTCACATTTACAAAAGATGAAATGAAGCTAAACTATATAAAAAGATTAAGAAAAAGATAAAGATTAAGAGAAAAAAATACCTACCTGCTTATTCCCTATTGTGCAGTGGGATTCATGTAATTTCATGACGCGCCGGTCAAGTTACAGTGACGCTGCAGTTCAGATCACGCGAGCGTATCTGACAGCGATCACCGATTAAGAGAATACGAAAAGCGCTGTTTGATCAAAACTTAACTGCAATTGGATTTCTTTAATTAGATAAATTAGCCTACAGTTCGTCGGAGGAGCTCGTGACTAAATAATTACAGCCGCATAGACCGATCTTCCGGGTTAAGCCACGCTTGCCGAGGTTGGTCTGTGGATGGGTGACCATTTACCATAGCGGGTTTCCTCCGTGCCTCGGAAAGCAAGTAAAGCCGTTGGTCCCGGCTGTCATTTGTAGATCTTTGACAGTCGTTACTGTTGGTCAGAAGCCAGAAAGTCTGACAACCAGTCTTACCAAGAGTATCGTATTACCCAGTTACTGGGTTGTGGAGGTCTGACAGGCAGTCGCTCCATGTAAAATACTGATATTCAGCTGCATCCGGTTCGACTGGAAGCCGACCCCAACATAGTTGGGAAAAGGCTAGGCAGATGATGATGAGCCTACAGTTCGTCCACAGCTTTCTTTGACAGTTCAGTTTACGCTTACGAAAACTGGCAAAATGTCGGGATTAGATTATCTTGTCAAAAAATTTCACAGTTTTTGTAGGTAAATATCGGCATGGTATCGATACTTAACGGCAACTTGAAATTGAATAGCGTTTGATTACCGGCCATTCGTCTTCCATTTTGACATTTTAATAATGATATACTTTCAATAAAATTGAATGTGCTTAACTATCATCCAAATAATTACAATCACAAACTTAACAATCTTTTGAAGTATAAAAGTCAAGTGTACGTTTGTTAACACCTATCTCTTAACATTTATTTCTATAGCTTAATTTATAATCTGCAATTTGATAGTCGTCTTCCTAAATTTAACATCCCTCTCCCAATTAATTTCCCTTCTCTTCTAACATATTCCTCCCCAGATCTATTTGTGGCGATGATGATTTTCATTCGTAACAATAATATTAGATTGTGAGTTTTTACTACAAATATTTGCCGTCGTGGTGAATGTGGTATATTTTTATTTGTTATATAAAATTCTCGTGTCACAGTTTTCGTTGCCATACTCCTCCGAAACGGCTTGACCGATTTTGATGAAATTTTTTGTGCTTATCCGGTATCTATGAGAATCGGCCAACATCTATTTTTCATCCCCCTAAATGTTAGGGGTAGTCCACCCCTAAAATTTTTTTTTATTTTTTAGCCAACATTTTTAATTTCTAATTATTTATATGGCAAAACAACGTTTGCCGGGTCAGCTAGTATTGTTATAAAAATTATAATATTTATGTCCATAATGGTGTACTGGTACCAATGCTTATGTTAAGAAATTAAACAGTCTAAATAAAAAATAATAAAAATAAAAAAATAAAAAACACCCAATAAATAAAATAAAACTGGAATATAATAACATTACAAATTATAATTAGATAGACTAAATAAACGAATTACATAAACATAAGAATAAACTATATAAACTAAAGATAAAAATTACAATAACATATATGGAAAAATGGATAAAAGCGCTCTTCCTCTCGCCACCCTATCTTATAATTTTGCTGTGCCCGACAGGGTCCATAATTGTTTCTTTTTAAATATATTTTACCACCTGTATATGTACATTATGGATTGCAATAAAGAATTTGAATTGAATTGAATTGAATATGTATGGAAGTGAATGTTGGTCTTGGAAGAAGAGTCATGAAAGTAGAATAAATGCCGTGGAAATGCGTTCCTTGCGAAGTATGTGCGGTGTAACTTTGAATGATAGATTGAGGAATGATGTGATAAGACAAAGTTGCGGTTTAAAAGATGATGTAGTGACAAAAATTGAAAGGAGTATGCTTCGGTGGTTTGGGCATGTTGAAAGATTGAGTGAACGGCGATTAACAAAAGGAATTTATAAGGCGAATGTTAGTGGAAACGCCAGTAGAGGACGCCCTAGAAGGACATACATTGATGTTATTGGTGATGTTCTTCAAAAAGGACAGGTGCGTAGTACTTTCACCCGAGGTGCGTGTATGACAAGATGTATGACCGTGGACTTAGCGAAAGGAGTATGTAAGGATCGTAGCATGTGGCGTTCTACAGTTTCTGCCTAAACCCATG
This sequence comes from Amphipyra tragopoginis, assembly GCA_905220435.1. NCBI lineage: Eukaryota > Metazoa > Arthropoda > Insecta > Lepidoptera > Noctuidae > Amphipyra > Amphipyra tragopoginis. Next base: position 25,800,574 of record HG991997.1, on the reverse strand, counting down.
GGAAAAAGGCGTGAGTTTATGTATGTATGTATGTAATATTTATGTATTTATATTTTTTGTTTGTTTCAGTTATGTACTAACCTAACAAGTCTACGTTCTAATTACGTTTTTGCCCACTTGCTTTTCCATGTCACTTTCGACATTGGCAGAATTGTCGACATCGACACTAATTGCCACTAAGAAAAATAGAATAGAATCTGCAATGTGACAGTTCAACCTTGATTATTCAAACGACACGGTCAAATAAATATTCCAGAATGTGCATATCTTTAAAGCGGTCAAAATAATGACCATAACGTTCCTAAAATAGATATGCCCAAACTTAATAAAACGGATTGTTATATTTCGATAATAACTTTTTATTTATTGAATGATTTTGATCCTATTCGCACCTGATGGTAAACGCAGACAAGGTCTAAGGCGTGAATTACACAGAAAAGGCATAAGGCATATCGCTTTCATACGTTTTGTCGTGCCGCTTGAAATCTTTTTCGCAAAAAATGTATGAAAGCGACGCGCCTTATGCCTTTTCTGTGTAATTCACGGTTAAGATGGAGCACACAAATCCAAGTAACAGATACATAAGATGTTAAAAAATCAGCTCTAAGAGTTTTGTGGAATCAATTGAAATACTTTTTTGATTTGTATGGAAAGTTTTAAAAAAAATACGCGAATTTCGAAAAATTGTAGAACAAAAGTTGTTCAATTTCCGATACCGAGTAACCCCATAAAATTCTTAGAGTTGATTTTTAACACCTTGTATAGAAGGATTCCCATACACTTTCTGCGTCTGCGTTACACGTCGTGCGTACATGGTTCTCATGTACGCACAACGGAACACAGTAAATTGCTCGGCGTCGGATTTTAATGTGAGGGTGGTAGCTAGCCAGGTGGACCGTATAGTTCCTACTACATGGCGTGCTTGGTGTGTTGAATCTTAGGGCTCTTACACACCACGTTTTTTTCAGGTGCTGTCGACGCGCTGCAAACGCGATGTTATCGCAACCAATTTACTTATTCACACGTTCATAAAATTGTAGTATGCAGACGACGACTTTTTCGGGAGCTGTCGACGCGCTCGTAGCGCGGAGTTACATCGATACAGACGCGCTGCCACAGCGCGTCTCTTTAGCTGCAAACACATACGTACAGCGCGTTTTATTTTGCAAGGAGAGTTGCTCACGCGCGTCTGTAGCGCGATACACGCTCCTTCGCGCGCGTGCTACACGCGTTTTACTTTGAAAGGAGAGTTGCTGACGCGCGTCTGTAGCGCGTTTCTCGTGAGTTTGCATTGATGCAATCGCAAGTAATCTGCCTATTTCAAGTTTAGCAGCGCCGACGACGCGCGATATCGAAACACGCGTCGACGGCGCCTGAAAAAAACGTGGTGTGTAAGAGCTTTTACAACACGCGTCTATTCCCAGCGTGCGGTGACAAAGTTTTTTATTATAGCCCGTCCCCACACGGGATAAACGTGTATCGTATACAGTATCAGTCTGCATTTATCCGTCACTGGAGACCAATACTACCAGCAAAATTGTTTAAAATTGCAATCGAATCACAGCTGACCCATTTAAGTACATAAAATATATTAAAATAATAAAATTATATTAAAACAATTAGAGTCATCTCAGTAATTGGATTAGCGTAACTCATTAGCTTAATTCATGATATTTCATATTAAGAATGTAAAAAATAATAGGTAATTAGGTAAATAAATGTTGATAAAATCATTAAAGCATTAACTAAACAATTTTTTTTATACCGCTATTGTTTCGCTCTTTAACCACGGCTGTTTAACTGATAACATTATAGTAAAAAAAATAAAAACAAGCATGATTGAGCAGCGTTTCGATTGAGATTTTTAACAATTCTGTTTGTAGTGTTGGCATCCAACCGGGCTAACAAGATGATCGACGCATCATCTCGTGCCGAGGCGAGATGATTATCATTACGACAAAACTATCTCGCGCTGCTCATGTTAGGCTAGCAGATAGTGTGATGATCTAAAAGTGTTTGTGGGGCAAGGATGAGCAGAAATTGCACTAGATAAGGAGCTTTAGTGCGTATACACGTAGAAAGCAGGTTGCCGGCGCGCCGATCTGTCAGTGCTTGTCGGTGCTGGCCCGCGCAGTTAGTCGACGCAGGTAGTCTATATACTGTGTTGCGAACCAGCGCTGACAAGTTCCGACCAGCTCCGATCAGCGCTGGTAGGCCGTCATTTGTTGCTGTATTTGCAAGGGAACAACGCGTATTTTTGTTAAAAAAAATGCCAGCCCGTGCTTCTACCCGCTTCCTTTATATAGCGGTTACCTGCACGGACCAGTACCGATAAGCGCTGGTAGGTCGGCGCTGGTTACCTGCTTCCTCTATGTATACGTATACGCCTTTGGAAGTAAAAAGGAACAATAAGCCAAATTACCTGATGAATGACAGCCGATCTTATCTTAGGATAACGGCATTGCCCAGTAGCTGGATTGCGGAGATCTGATGGAAGTCGCTTCGTGTAAAATGGTACTTAGTTGCATCTGGTTAGACTGGAAGTTGACCCCAACATATTTGGGAAAAGGCTAGGCAGAATGAGCAAATTAATTTTCTGTTATAAAATCATGTTTAACGGTTTTGAGGATGTGGATGTGGATGTGTATGGATGTTGGGAAATTCCTTCTTAGAGCGTTTGTCCACCACAGTGTTGCCAGACGTCCCGATTTTGGTGGGACGTCCCGATTTTGAAATCAAAATTAAATGTCCCGCGCGGGATAGGCTCTGTCCCGCTTTTCGGGGATTACAATTATATTCCTCTGAAGACTGAACTGGCTAACTATCGGGTAGACCAGACAGTTATTGTTAAGTAATGTATTTTCATTAAAATACATTTTCTAGGGCTATTTTTGCTATCTATTGTCATGTAAACATAATTTAAAACTCAAATAAAAAGATAAGTATTTAAAAACTACTGATTATATACGTTTTTTTACTATGTCCCGCTTTCGACGAAAAAATCCCGCTTTTTTTTTAAAAAGTTTCAAATTCCGGCTTTGCCAAAAAAAAATATCTGGCAACGCTGGTCCACCACCACCGTCACCGAGAAACGAGATTATTTCAGACCGAGTTCGGAACGACGTGACGGCGATCGTGTGTCCACCGCCACCGATCTCGGTGGTTCTCAACACAAAACAAAAACTCGTGCACCGGCGCCAGCAATCTCGGATGTAGTGGACAAGGGCGGACCTGTTTTGTAGTGCCAGCATTTCGATCCGTCACGATCTCGGCCGAGTTTTAGCGGTAGCGCCGAACTACTCACAATCTTGGCGGGCGAGATGACGGCGCTCGGATGACGGAAGTGCGGTGGACAACCATCCATAGGGTAAAACTCGGTAATACGCCCCAAGTGACAAAACGCCCCACCACTCCAGCACTCACACTATCAAAGCTGCGCCGCTCACAACTAGACGCGCAGAGACCCACTAGTAGGCGAACAACATGGCCGACGTGTGCACGTAGTTTGTGATGTCCGTTTAAAAAATATTGCAAAATCTGTATTTATTGGAGTGAAATAATTTGCGGTAAGTTTCTAAGAAATTCATATATATTGATACTTTTAGATTTTGTGTTATAATGACCCACACTATCGTAAAATAGATGAAATTACCTTTATACTTTTATTTTGTCGAACGTTATAACCTTGAATCTACTGCTTTGACCTCGGTGGGGCGTATTGAAAATCAAATTTGACAATATGCCCCTAAGTCAATTTACAAAACGCCCCAATATTTGAACTGTGTTAAAGTATTTTTATCGCGTGTTATTATTTCAGATTATGTCTCGGAAGTATCAAAGAACAACACTACGAGCATCATGGAGTGCAGACGACTTAGACAAAGCCATGCGCAGTGTACTTAGCAAAGAAATGGGTGTTAATGAGGCATCCAGAAGCTTTGGCATACCATCTCGAACCCTAAGAAGACACATTTTATCGGGAAAATCAAAGGGCCCTCTTGGATGCAAACCAGTATTTTCTGTAGAACACGAAAAAAAACTGGTTGCCCATATAAAGCAATTGGAGAAAGGTGGATTTGCCCCTGATAGAAAAGATGTTAAAGAAATGGCATTTCAACTTGCTAGGAAACTCAATATTAAAAATCCATTTTCATCAAGTTCAGCATCAGCTGTAAATGTCTGGTTTTCGGGATTCATGGCTCGCAACTCAGAATTAAGTCAGAGAAAATGAAGGTAATTGCCGATAAAAAGAAGCCAGCAGCTGGAAAATTAAAGCAGACTAAGACCACAAAAATAACTAAACCTATCGAAGAAAAAGATGGTGATAAAAAGAAACAAGAAAAAGGAGGTAAAAAGAAGCCAAAGAAAGTGTCTGTCAAAAATAAGAAGAAGAAAAAAGTAAGCTATTCATCCTCTTCTGGAAGCAATGATGAAAATGAGGGCAGGGTAGATACTTCTGAAGAAGAAATCTCAGACGAACATGACGACATTATCAGATGCGTGGAATGCACGGAAGATTACTATAATACAAAATCCACAGAAGATTGGATTCAATGCCTGTCTTGTTTAGCGTGGTTACATGAGTTTTGTACCATGTTTATTTAAAAAGTCTGATTTGATAAAGAGACTGAGTAACTGCCTCTTATTATCCTAAGTCTTAACTTAATCTTAATTGAGAGTTAATTTTTGTCAAAACAATTGTTGTTATAGTTTAAAATGTGCAAAAATATATGATTAATACACTGGGGCATTTTATAATAAGAGTGAGTCGTATTAGCCAACGATCACACTACAAAACGCCCCACCTAAGGTTTTTTTAAATAATAAATATTATTGTATCCTTAGTTCCTATTATCATTATTACTTGTGGTATTGTTGTTAAAATACTAAATATTGTTCCAAAATAAAAAGTTTGATTATATCTTGTACGATTTTTTATTTATTACAATTTAAAAAAAAGTGGGGCGTTTTACCGAGTTTTACCCTAGAATATTCAGTAAAATCATAATACAAACACAGAATTTTTACTTGTATGTGCTTAAATGTTGTGTATTTAAGAAAATAATATCACTCTTTCATTGGTAACTATATTTAAAATTCAGTCTTATGTCCTTGGCATGAGGCTCAATCTCTGATTTTAAAAAGGAAGTTAAAAAAGGCTGAATTCGATGTAATGTATGTATCGCTATTTCGGTACCGTCATCTCGCTCTCGGTGACGGCTGCGGTGGACAAACGGCCTTAGGATGTGGATGCAGATGTAGATACGGATTTGGATGTATTATAGTCGATGTCTAAAAGTGTTTGTGGAGCAAGTATGGGCATAAGGAGCACAAGCTACTCCTTAGAAGTAAAAGGAAAAATAAGCCAAATTACCTAATAAATAGGTATTGTTAAAAATTCGGGGTGTCGCCATTTAGTTAATACCTAGTCTATAAGCAATAATTAAATGTCTAATTAAGCTAATTACTGACGTCATTACACCTTTCTAAACAGACATAATTTATACGGACGAACTATAACAAAAAGTTCTTTATTCGACATTTATGTTTAACACATTAAAATTTATTTTAATATATTCTAAAATCCCGAAAATGAATATTGATAACATCGTAAAAACTCCCAATTTCATGTCTTTCCCGAATAACAATGAATTATTCATTAATTTATTTTACTACAATTGAAATATTTTAATGTGACATTGCAAAGTTTTGCATTCTATTTCAATTAATGTCTATTGTGAAGGTGGATTTAGATGACGTCAAACCAGACGCACGGCCGTACATGAAGCTAACAACACCGTTGTCTGCGTGCCGTAGTGTCTAGTACACTCCCGTCCGAGTACCCTCGCCCGGTCTCGTAAAGAAATCTCGCGCGACTAGTTGTGTCCGAGTTAGGGTTGCCAACCCTACTATATAATATAGTATCTTACTATATTAGAGGCTCGACTACTATATTTCTGAAAAAAGTATATAGTAGGCGAAACTACTATATTTTAAAGGCATCAAACTCAAAGCAATAATATTCGTTTCAAAACGTGTAAGCGTAATACGAAACGTCAATATCTATTTCTGAACGATTCTGGTATGTCAAGTTGACATTTACGTTCACTTTGAGCTTGACAGATTGGCAATTTCGATTTTCGCGCTTTCGATTTTGTGTTTTGGTAACTGTCTACTTTTGAAGTTAAGGAGATCGGACGGGTGTGGCCCAAGTGGCGTCGGAGCATGGCGTATATTTTATTTGAAAGTTCATTACCTAAGCTTACTTTTTTTGTATGGGTACAAAAAAATCTATCCAGGGAGAAAAAAGTTATAGTGTATATTAAAATACTCATCTATCGAGCTATTTTCAACTATTTAATCAATTAAATCTATTTCTTTTAACTTAATAGGTATAGTATGTTTGCTGTTGTCTAACATCTATGATGACTCAGGTGCGTGGTACTTTTTGCGCCAACATTAGAAAGAGACAAAAATGATACAAAGGCAAAGAAAACGCAACCCGGGCGCAGCGGTAGTGCGTTTCCCTTCCCTCCGCTCCATGATCAGGATGACGGGATCAGCTCAAGTCACTGGCAGTCACTCTCTCCGCTCGCTGCTGTTCGATGTGATTGTTTCAACTGCGTTACCTATTCTGTTATTCGTCCACTGTTTACCGGCTGTGTTTGATTACTTTCTGACGAACTTGGCGTGTTTACTTGAACTGTCCGATTTCATCTGGATTGTCCATTTTTTTTATTTAATGATTTGAAATCATCAAATGACTTCTTCCGCTCTGGGCGGAGCGGAAGGGAGTGTCAGACTCTTACTGACTAAAACCCATCCGTGTAAGGGCATTAGGAGGACCTAAAGCCCTTTGCGTTCCAGGGCTGCGGTAACTCTTTCGAACATTTTCCGCAACCCTGGCAGGCACTGGCCTTAGCGGGCTCCATCTACTTTGCTGACATCTTTTTGAGGTGCGCGTGGAACACAACGCTTGTCGACCAGGGCCTGGTTCTGATTGGACGGCGAGCCAGCCAACGCTCGCCGTCCGCAGGTCTGCGCCTACACCGGCCGGGACGAGCCCTGCGACTCCCGATGCCCAGGGCGTCTTCTTCTGTTGCGGCGGCTGGGGCGTGAGATTTGCCTCTCCCTCACGCGGCCTGCCTCCTCCTTCGTTAGCATTACTGCTTCGCAGTAGGAGGTGACTGCTTTCCATGCCCTCTTGCTCCAGACCATGGATTGAACCAGGGCCGGAGGCGAGAGGTCGCCGCCGCCGATCGCCTCTACGAGGACACGGCGGTGCTCCGCCCAAGCAGGGCAGATCTCCACCGTATGCTCCACCGTGTCCTCCGGGCGATACTCACAGTGATAACACCCGGGCGTGTCCTCCCGCCGACTCCGAAACAGGTAGCTCTCGAAACAACCGTGTCAGGAGAGTGCCTGCGGCAGGCGCAAGGTGAGGACGCCGTGGCGCCTCTCTAGCCACTCCTCAAAGAGGGCATTAATCGCCGTAATTGTGACGTGCCCAGCACTGGGTTGCGACTGTCGCCGTCTCCATACCGCCATGAGATCCTGCCGGAGCTCCGTCCGCCGCGCTGCGATTTGCCGCGGTAAAGGAGTTACGCCCCGGCGTAGCGCCTCCACGCGCCACGCGTATACGTGCACGAGGGCTCTCGCCTTCAGATCCCATGGCGGCAATCTTCAAAAGGCGGTCTCGGTAAGTATCTCTCTTCTTAGAACAGAACAATTACAAAGTAGGCACGTCACACCAGCACTCGGTCGTATCATGTTACAAAAGTAACAAATCCAAAACAGGTAAGAAGAATCAGTCCATTTAAACACGCCAGGATAATCGAAAAGAAATCGGATAGTTCAAATAAACACGCGAATGTCGTCAGAAAGCAATCAAACACAGCCGGTAAACAGTGGACGAATAACAGAATAGGTAACGCAGTTGAAACAATCACATCGAACAGCAGCGAGCGGAGAGAATGACTGCCAGTGACTTGAGCTGATCCCGTCATCCTGATCATGGAGCGGAGGGAAGGGAAACGCACTACCGCTGCGCCCGGGTTGCGTTTTCTTTGCCTTTGTATCATTTTTGTCTCTTTCTAATGTTGGCGCAAAAAGTACCACGCACCTGAGTCATCATAGATGTTAGACAACAGCAAACATACTATACCTATTAAGTTAAAAGAAATAGATTTAATTGATTAAATAGTTGAAAATAGCTCGATAGATGAGTATTTTAATATACACTATAACTTTTTTCTCCCTGGATAGATTTTTTTGTACCCATACAAAAAAAGTAAGCTTAGGTAATGAACTTTCAAATAAAATATACGCCATGCTCCGACGCCACTTGGGCCAGAGCCCAAACAAAAATGTCCGATCTCCTTTATAAAAAAATATTCTTTTAAGTAATAAAGTAGGTACCTATTTTGGAACCTACTATATTTTTTTTCATCCTTTCGTTAACTACTATATTTTTGAGGGTAATAATTGTATACTACTATTTTTGACCGACAAAGAGTTGGCAACCCTAGTCCGAGTGCGGCCTTGTACACACGACTACACATCAAGCTATAATTTCCAGTTTACACTGACCTCTCATTGTAAGGAAATCCTATACAATGCGAGATCGGCTTATACTGGAATTGTACAGCTTGATCTGTAGCCGTGTGTACACTCTCGCCTAGTTCAGTTGCAGTTGCGAACTCCGAGGAGATGGACGGAGACATTGCTTTATGCTGCCGTTGCTTTATGTGCCATCAATTATTTTTATTTAGATACTGATCCCATAATACAGGTTGCATTTGATTTCCTAAGAAATTCAGTGCAGTCTCATAGTTTCATGGCATTTTGCTGAATAAAAACAACGCATCTGTCAAGCGGCGCAAAAGTGTACAGCGACGCACTCATACCTATGCTCGCAACTTACGCGAGACCTTTTGACTTGGGCGTAAAAAGCTGACAAGGGACGGAAAGCGAGCGAGGAATACAGAGATACACCGAGGGGCAAGCGCTCTCATGTAGAGAAAGAACCTTGAACCTAATACTTTTGCAGTAAAGATGAAAATCTATTAAAGAAATTTGACAGATTGTAGTAGCTTAATGTGCTGGCGTCTGGACATTCTCGCACACGGCCTGTCTCAATATGCCTTGGTGAGAGTATTCAGCTGGCCTCATATTATTAGTTTCTCTTATAAAAATCTGACACCTGCGCGAAGGTACTCTGCGTAAACCCCGTAGACTGTCAGATCCGGCAAATTTCTGACAGTGAGTGGGATTTAGTACGAAATGTATGCGAAGAGTGCCTACGATGCGCGTCAGAAATCTAACAGAAACTATATCTTATAATATGCAGCCGGCCTAAGTGTGAACGAAACATAAATAACTGTCAAACATTTGTGTCTGGAATTAATGTTTTTGGGTCGATTGGTTTACCTACATTCCATCATTAAGTCCCATGTATTTAAGGGCTAATAAAATCCTACTGGCAAAACCACCATTCAAACCCCCTAGTCGCCGCAGTGGCCGACTACAGTCCCTCTCTCATAAATAAAGGCACACACTTTTAGAGCCCGATGGCGAATAAATCGACCAGCACAACACACAGCGTCCGCCAACGTCCAGCATACCGTCCTCACCGACGAGGCCCATCGCGACGTCCCACCGCCGCTAGTCACGATCCACCGAGCTCTCCCGTCGTAGAGCCGGTCGTCTCTTCAGACTCCGAAGTCACACCGATAATTCAGCCCTCATCAAGCTGTCCCCCCCCCCCCCCCAAGCCCCCGCCAGCAATGTTCTAAGCCGTGGTCCGAGTCCCACTAGGGGTCGCCCTTAGTGCTGTTGTTGCAGGTAGTCATGATGTTAGTGTTGCCGTGCAGGCCCTAAAACGCAGTAACAGGTTTTTTCACGTTTTTGAGTTGAATATTGAACCTTGACGGTCACGCTATAAGGAACACAGTGATATTGCCGGTTTTTAGTTGGGATGTTCTAAACGGTTAAAAAAACGAATTAGTGAAAGCAGTAACTTACTTTTGCAGGTCTAAATATGTCATAAGACTAACTAAAATACAGTAACAGCTGTTACGTCTACCACGACTCGTCACTTTACCTATTTAAATGCAGTAAATATCTTTATTACCACTAAAAATCTGTATTCTACACTCAAACAAATATTGACGCATATAAATTAAAACGCAGTAAGTAGTTTTTGTACCAACAGTATTAACACTGCATGGTTGATCACTAATTTATTTCAGGCGAACTACTGATTAAAACGCAGCAAAGTACTTATATGTGGTATTTTATTTAGTCTTATTCAAGTAGGTTCTTAGAGTGAAAACCAACTAAAGTGCAGCAAAATTAAAATTCTTTCTTTTACTGCTTTTACTTTCATCGCAAATCACGTTCGAGTATGAATGCTACTGTTTAAATTGCAGTATGATCATTATTTACTGCAGTATAGTCGGTATTATTTTAAAGGTGAAAATAACTTAATGCTAATTAAATAGCAGTATGAGTAGCTGTTACTGCATTATAATTGGTAACTTGAACAATGCTACTTCATTCCACTGCAATCGAGACCATATTTTACTGCGTTCTAGTTAGGATCTGTCGCTCTCTCTCGGTCAATCAGTCGTGTCGAACGCTGCCGCGGAAGAAAGACGTTTGTAAAGGATTTTGCTGACTCCCGTAACCTCATCCCCGACGAACAGTTCGGTTTTCGAACCCAGCACTGTTGCATTCGACAATTGCACCGCATAGTCGAACACATTAGCTCCCATTTTATGCGCTCGTACAAAACGGGTATGCTCTTCTTCGACGTAGCGAAAGCCTTCGACAAGGTCTGGCACAACGGTTTATTATACAAACTGTACCAATTCAACGTGCCGGACCGTCTCGTGCTCATCATTCGAGACTTTCTGTCGGATCGCTCCTTCCGCTATCGCCTAGAAGGCACCCTCTCGTCCCCTCACCCCATTCGCGCGGAGTCCCTCAGGGCTCCGTGCTGTCGCCCCTTCTGTTCACGCTGTACACCAGCGACATTCCCAAACGTGGCTTGGCCAAGTTGGCTCTCTTCGCCGACGACACGGCTATCTACTATTCCGGTAGGAGTCTCGATAGCATCTCTCGAACCCTTCAAACCGCAGCCGACGCCCTCGGGGTCTGGTTCCGGAAATGGAGAATAGAAGTGAATCCTGAAAAGCGCGCAGCCGTTCTTTTCGAGAGACACGGTGATTCCCACACGCACATCCGTCCCGTCCTCATGTTCGGCAAACAGATCCCTTGGGAGATGAAAGCCAAATACCTGGGGGTTATCCTAGACCACAATCTGAGTTTCCGAGACCACATCAAAGCGGTGCGCGCTCGCGCCGCTTTCGCTGTCGGTCGCCTCCACCCCATCCTTAGAGCACGCAGTAAATTGTCACTTAGAAATAAGCTGAAAATCTACGTGACGTGCATCCGCCCCATCTTGACTTACGCTAGCGTCGTGTTCGCACACGTTAAGCCATGTCGTTTCAAATCCTTCCAAACCCTCCATAATCGAGTGTTGCGCAGAGCCGCGGCTGCCCCGTGGTTCATGCGTAACGTCCAACTCCATCTCGATCTAAAAATGCCAACCATCAGACAATACCTCAAACGCATTTCCAAGCGTTACTTCAACACTGCCCCCCTCCATCCGAACCCCCTAGTCGCCGCAGCGGCCGACTACAGTCCCTCTCTCATAAGTAAAGTTCGCCGTCCCAGGCACACACTTTTAGAACCCGATGACGAAATAACCCTCCTCCAGGAGGCGAGTAAATCGACCAGCACAATACACAACGTCGTCCGCCGTCCGGCATACCGTCCTCGCCGACGAGGCCCGTCGCGACGTCCCACCGCCGCCGGTCACGATCCACCGAGCTCTCCCGTCGTAGAGCCGGTCGTCTCTTCAGACTCCGCAGTCACACCGATAATTCAGCCCTTATCAAGCTGTCTCCTCCCCCTATGCCCACGCCAGCAACGCCCTAAGCCGAGGTCCGAGTCCCACTAGGGGTCGCCCTTAGTGCTGTTGTTGCAGGTAGTCATGATGTTAGTGTAGTACAAGTAGTTAGCTTAGGTTAAGTATTTTACTTCCCCCCATTGGCTGGAGACCCTTCAGGTCTCGCCAATAACTGCCCGGTTACGTAGAAACCGTCCCCTAGGACGACCTACAGCAGTCAAAGAGAAAAAAAAATAAAAAAAGTAGTAAGAAACTTTTTGCTTTCGCAAGAAACATGAGATCTTTTACTTAAATGGCACATGGTTTATAAATAAATTACTTTTATTTCAGACCATGGTGTCCATTTTGTTAGCAACAATGTTCTTATAGACTAATGTTAGTAAAACTTAAAACTACCAAAAACAAAACATATCAAAGAAAGTAAACTAAACAAAGTAAACTCAACAATCACTACCGCGTCATTCCATGACCAATGGCGCAGCAATGATTGATGTAACCACAGTCCAGCCGACTAGCGATCATGCTAAGGATGCTGTTGGCGCTGCCACGTACTCTACGCACCAGGGATGCGCACCTTTTACGCATCGTAGCGTAAAAGCAGTCTACGCGACGTTCAGCAAACATCACTGATGCACTACAGAATAGGTCCTTTGGAACGTCGACGATTTTTGGTTACGGTCGAATGGCCCGCGGTCCATTCGCTTTGGGCCGTTCAGACTAAATACCCGTCTTATAAAACGGGTAATGTTGAGGACTTATGGTTTTTTTGATACATTCGTGTTTTGTTATTTACTTATATCTTTTGTTTTTGGTACCTACCCACCTAATAATACCGAGTAAATGATAGGCGTATCAAATACCCTATTTTATTATTTTTATGATTATGCATGCCTTGTCAACATGAACTGAATATTGAGCATTTATTTTATGTTATTTTGATACCTAAGATTTTTGTGATTTATTTTTAGATAGGTATAAACCATGTGCCATTTAAGTAAAAGATCTCATGTTTCTTGCGAAAGCAAAAAGTTTCTTACTATTTAATATTGTTTCTTAAGTATATTTATAGCCGCATGTGCTCGAAACGTCTAAAGATAAGTAACAATATTAGCAGAAATTGTTAAAAAATAAACGTTATTCTTATTACATACATCAAATTGTTAAATTCTGTAAATTCCTACCTAGGACATAATTCGTAAGTTGGAAAATTTGTTACATACTACACGTGCAATTAGTTCAAGATACAAATTAAAATGCAGTAAAAAAGGTATTATGCTGCAAATTACTCTGCAAAGTAGCAAATAAATCAAAGATTTTGCAGTATCAAGTATTTTTACCGCATTTTAATCTGCATACTTGTACCTTTTTGCGTGCAGTAACTGCCATGATTTTAGAAAAAATCATTTCATTTAGAACTTAATAAACTAAATTCATATTTCTATTCGTAGATATAATCTTTGTTCTCAGGTAGTCCTCGTGGCAATAAAAATATCCACCATACAAATGAATAATATAAAAATAAACAGCGTTAAAAAGTTTTTCGCGATTTACTCGAAACCTCTTTTTCTCTCATACTGCACTTTAGGGCCTGCACGGCAGTGTAGTACAAGTAGGTACTTTTTAACGGTCGGTTAACTCGGCGGCAAACTCGCTGGTAAGATCTTTACGGTCCACCTGGCTAGCTACCAACCTCACGTTAAAGTCCGGCGCCAAGCAGTTTACTGTGTTCCTTAATGTCTATGTATGTACCAGAGCGTAAACGTTAACATTACTTATGTATGGAGTTTGACGTTAACGCGCGTCGATATGGCGCGTAGAAAAGGCGTCGTGTACTTAAACCATGTGAACTGTTTTTTTTATCTTTGACCTGGTCGCGTTCGCACCTGCCACAAGCCCCTGAATAAGTAGTACCAGCGATTGGGGTTACTTTGATATCAAGGGGCGACATTGATAGTTACTAAAAATATTGAATTTGGTCATATATCTCTGTAAAAATGGAACTTATGCATTTTAACTTAACTGTTTAAGCAACTTTGACAGTTTTCCTATTTTACCATACGGTACAGAGGTGTCTGCGAAGTTAGACGGCGAAGATAAAAAATACTAAATCACACCCTTGATTATGTACAAAATTCGAGTCCTAATTGGGGCTGCTTTGACACTGAATGATAAGACAGGAATTATCAAAGTAAAACCCTACGGTCCGACTTTGATAAGGGAATTTCTCCTTTTTTTATCACAAACTATGCTCTGTCGTTTTTTTTCTAGTCTATGTGATTTTATACAACGTTATTTTTAGTATATACCTACAAAAACCGAGACACCCCAACAAGATTTTGTTTGTTTTTTATTAATAAATCTCCAAGTTACACCGTAGGTCATGTCGCGTTAAGTCCCCTAGTAAAGTGCGTCATTATGAGCACGCAACCATCCACCGTTGAATATGGCTTTCCCCGCCGTTCCCCGGTTTCCCCGTAGGCCCGAAGAATAAACATTGACTGATTATACCAAATCCCTCGTATTGTCACATCTAATTGATACGGCATACATACCTAAACCACAGTGTACCAACCTAATCATAGAATTATTTGTAAAGGTAGTTTACACTTCACAGTATATTAAAATTCAAGTAAATTCGTACGGCGATGTGATTTCGAGATGACAATTGATGATTCATAGTCGTCATAGAAAAAGAATAAATTAATCTGTTCCAACTTTTTTTTAATCATTTTCGTGGCCACCTTTGAGTCTAGTGACACATCATGGTAAGCGCAGACGCAGACAGGGTCTAAAATAGAGCATACGATTCCAAGTAACAGAGATATAGAGGTATTCCCATATACCCCTCTGGCTCTCACATACACACGACGGAACATAGTAAACTGTGTGACTTTAATGTGAGGGTGGTAGCCAATAGCTAGCCAGGCGGACCGTATAGATCCTACCACCCACCGTGCTGAGTTTTAATGAATCTTACAACATGCATGTATTAATTTATTTATTTTATCCGGCTGCTTTGGATTTTCCTAGGGTACCGTTTCTACGTAACCGGGCAGTTATTGGCGAAACCTGAAGGGTCTCCAGCCAAAGGGGGGGGGGGGGGGGGGGGGGAGGGAGTAAAATACTAACCTAAGCTAACTATTTTTTTTATTTTTTTTTTTCGTGGGAAAATCCTCATGGGTACCCTTCGCCTGGGGAAGGCGAAGGGTTATGCCGGACTCTTACCGGCTAAAAACCCACGGTGTTCCTTCTCCTGACCCTTGGCCGGGGTCGCGGGATTCGCAGCTGCATGCACCGCAACATCGTGACTACCTGCAACAACAGCACTAAGGGCGACCCCTAGTGGGACTCGGACCTCGGCTTAGGGCGTTGCTGGCGTGGACTTAGGGGGGGGAGACAGCTTGATGAGGGCTGAATTATCGGGTCTATTCTCAGAGTGCGAAGAGGAAGTTTTATATTCTAGACCGTCCACACGGAAGGGTGGGAGAAGTCTATAGAGGATGTACTTACAGAAATAAAATTAGGTACGTCATCATCAGTGATCGGATAATCGGGAGCTAATATACCTAAACTTCACTTTTATTCCCACGAAAGAATAATACGGACATGCCTTTCAGAATCCCAGATCCCGGAATCGTTTGAAATTCCTGAGATTGCTAAAAATGTTACCTGCATAAAATGTAGTTAGAACTCGTTGTGTTTTTTTTTTTTTTTTATTGATATTCCATTTGTTTTGAATAAAATAAAGATACGAGTACTAAATCAAAATAACCACTGCTATAATTTCATTAAGTTTGTTATAGTTGCTTTTACAAAATTGTTCAATCCCAGGAACCCGGGAATCCCAGGATTACTTATCAATATTATTCTTTCGTGGGAAGAAGTTTAGGTATGCACTGGTCATCAGGCAAGTTCATTTTACCACGACGTATCGACCGTCGGAGCATGTTCTGTGAACTATTTCTCCTTATGACGTCACTTTGGGTGTTGCCTCCGCACATAAAATCCGCCCTACCTCGTGAAATAAAAATACTATGAAAGGTAATTGAGAACCAGTATTACTTTTGTACACACGGCTACACATTTCCAGTTTACACTGACCTCTCACTGGAAATAAATCCTATACAATGCGAGATTAGCTTATACTGGAAATGTGTAGCTTGATCTGTAGCCGTGCGTACAGCTCCGGAGAAACCATTCGCGTCATAGTTTGCTCTCATTTGTTGTCATTTGTTGTCGATCGCTTTTCTCAGAAACTACTGAATTAATTTTGTTGCCAATTATTTTTATTACGTTCGGTAGTTCTTGGGACTCGGTTACTTAGTAACTATTTTATATTTCCGGGGCTATTCGTAGCATAAATGACGTGTTTTCCAACAGGAAAAATGGTGACGTACAATGGTCCACTTAAAGGACTAAGTGCGGAAACCACATCTCCTAACATAGAACATGGTGACTCGGTATCCGTGACTTATCTGACGAATCTTCAGTAGGTAATCATTATTTTAAAATAAAATAAAATCACGCCTGTTTTTCCCCAAAGGGTCGGGCAGAGGTGTATATGTGTTCACCCACATTTCGTCGTTATGTTTTAAGTCCCATGTAATAAGGGGCGAGCCTATTGCCATCAACCGGGCACGAATCCAGACTCCGGGCTGCTACTGAGAAACTCCACACGGAAAAACCCAATAACATTTTGTCCGATCTGGGGATCGAACCCAAGACTCAGTAGTCGCCCTTGCGACAACTAGACCAACGAGACAGTCATTATTTTTATTTTCAATATTTTTATTTTCAATGAATATTGTCGTACAAATACAGGTTTTAAAATTAAATAAATAGTGATAACATCATATTCTGCCATTTGTACTGTGCAAGGGTTTGTGAAATTAGGTCACAGTGTAATTTCGTCACAGTTTTGAAAATTCCATACATTGGTGACAGAACTTCTATTTAGTAACAGTTTTGTGTTATTTCGTCACAGGTGCATATTTTTTATTTTATACAGTGTTATGTACTTTTAGATTGTAATTTTCAAATATTTTTAACATAATAAAAGCTGTGACCAATTTACACAAAATAAATGTACCTGTGACCAATTTACAAAATTACAGTTGTGACCAAATTGGATTAAGTTAAATCTCGTGCAAATAGTAATTCAAATAATTATCAAAAATAGAATTGTAAACCCAAATTATCAAAATAGAAAGGAAATAAGACATTAAAACATACCACTAATCAGACATACAAACATGCAACATAAAACTTATCTAATATGTCATTTTTTGTACTAAAGTACATACCTAATTATTATAATGTACCTATCATTCAAAAATTCCACAATAACATAATATCATTTATCACGTAGAAGGGTCAGTATTTAAATAACTACAAAGCTATCGACTTGATAATAATAGATGAGTTTGGTCATTTATTTTTAATTGATGAAAACTAGGATTTAATTAAGGTGGCGATTAACCTGAGTATCCAATCGTAATATACCTAAAGTTTGGAGCGACCTTGCAGTACGCAATATAACTTTGTCGCTCTGAAACCAGGGGCCTAATTCTCCTAAAATATATCTTGATAAATCACAACCGAACCAAGGCCGAACCGTTCATTCAGACAGTTCTCAATTTCAAAAGCTATCAAATTGTTTGACACAAAAAACAAAATCAATCATTTTGAAAGTTTTCGAAAACAAAAACTGACTGACGGTTGTGGTTCGATTGCGTTTGGCAACAATTTATTTTAGGAGAATTGAGCCCCAGGCTTCATGCATTCTGTAGGCTAATTCACCTGAGGTTTCTGCGAAGCAGTAATGCTAGGCGGAACACGTGAGGGAGAGACAAACCTCACGCCCCAGCCGCCGCAACAGAAGGAGACGCCCCGGGCGTCGGGAGTCGCAGGGCGATTCCCGGCTACCGTAGGCGCGGGCCTGCGGACGGCGAGCGTTGGGTGGCTCGCCGTCCGATCAGAATCAGGGTGTCTGCTCCCTAAGCACGAAGTCCATGGTTTCGGCCTCAGTTACGAGCGTTTCCTACTCCCTATCACCTACAGACAAACGATTATTTCGGGGCCCGAACTAAGAATTAAAGACAACACGATTTGACAGTTGTCCCTACTACCGATGTGTTTTTGCCCGTCCGAAAAGTTGAACTTGACACTTGTTTTGTTCACTCCTACGTTTCGGACGGGCGACTAACTTCGTTGACGGACTTAGGGAGTAGGCTCCTTGGTTTTAATCGGACGGCGAACCCAACGCTCGCCGTCCGCAGGCCCGACAGTCCGTACCTCGAACTTTTCGAATTCATGTGTGGATCAGAATTTTATTATCACTTGCGTTAACGGTGAAGGAAATCATCATAAGGAACCCGCTACACGCATGAGACTGCTCCATTAACTTCTCGATGGTATGTGTAGTCCGACTGGCACCAGGTTAATGTGGTCGACTAAGGCCTAAATCCTTTTCATTCTGAGAAGAGGCCCATGCCCAGCAGTGGGATAGTAATGGCACAGTGTACCTACTTACTACATACAGTGGGTCAACGCCCATACATTTGACAGGTCCTATGAAATGTCAAAATTATGTAGGGGCGGAGGTTATGTTCCAAGTATGCAGTATGGCTACTCGGGACGTAACCTCTGCCCCTTCACCCCGCAACCCCCCGCACGATTGCTCTGCGACAATGTTCTACGTTGACCGACTTTAAGGAGTAAGATATAGGTAGACTGTGGTAATGGGTTGATTATGCTTAAACATCATGAATTATGTTGGAAACGGTCGACGTTCTAGTCATTTTCAACAGTCAACCGTTTCCAACACAACTGGGGCCCAATTCTCCTAAAATAAATCTTGATAAATCACAACCGAACCAAGGCCGAACCGTTCATTCAGACAGTTCTCAATTTCAAAAGCTGTCGAATTGTTTGACACAAAAAACAAAATCAATCATATTGAAAGTTTTCGAAAACAAAAACTGACTGACGGTTGTGGTTCGATTGCGTTTGGCAACAATTTAATTTAGGAGAATTAGGCCCCTGATGCTGTTAAACGTAAAACGTAAATACGTTTATAAAAAGAATGCTAAAAAAGTAGGTCAAGCAACTCCATTTTTTACCGACGTAAATAAATACTCATTAAATATTTAATGATGCATTATGTGTATTTTTATGTTTTGTATTTTTACTCACCACACCACGTTTTGGTAAACATGTTTTTGACAAGTACGTTGACGTGTACATATGTATAAAAACCTTTACGTTTACTTGCACATTATCTCGTAAATAAACCATTATTATTCTTGGCAGGAGATAATGAGACGACAAAATTACCGGCAGCAGCTCACACAATCTTTCAGAAAAAAAAAAAAAAAACTGCGTACGAACGTCGAAATAATTATCTACTAGTCAATTTCAAAATTATAAAACTCATTTATTCAAAATATACTGGTTTTACTAAGTTTTTTTTTAACATTAATGATAAAATACAGCCCTCAGAAACGCCCACCCTTCACCGCTTCTAACGCCCTGTACGGACTAAGCGTTCCAATGTACGCGTAGTCGGTTACGCGTTAGAGTGCGCGCAAGATAACTCTGCGCGCGACTGAGGGCGTGCTAAACGTTGCCGTGATCGCAGAAGTTCAAATTACCGCTTTTTAAGCTTAACTTTTTTATCGCTATACATAATTTTCCCGTTAAATATTCCTACAATCAGGTAGTTCTACTATCAAAATTAATAAAACGGCACATACTTTGGTGGACCATCATTAGTTCCGATTTCGGCCGCGCGCAGACTTATCTTGCGCGCACTCTACACGCGTGCACAGGAACGCTTAAGGACTTGTCACAGATGCATTCTGATGATGATGATGCATGACAGGATGCGTTCTGCGTCCTACAGTCCGGTCAAATCGAACGCAGCCCGCATCCTATGTGAACATCATTTGCGTTTTATATATATTTTATGTAATTACAATCTGAATAAGCGAGCACAAGCAAAGAACGTAGGGAACGCACCGGTCAGGCGGTCGAGGTGGGAAGGTAGCGGACGGGCTGGCCGGTTGCGGGCAGGAGGGCAGCAGGCGGTGGGCGACACGCAATCAAAAATAAAATGGCCGCTGTTTGCCATGCCCGTCAGATCGCTGACCGTGCCCGGATCGCTGCTCGGTTGCCCTGACTATGAAGTTCACATAGGATGCGGGCTGCGTTCGATTTGACCGGAACGGAGGACGCAGAACGCAACCAGTGTGACTAGTCCTTTAGTCCGTAACTGCATCAACGCGTACACAAAGGGGACGTGAACGCTCAATTAGCCTGTACGCGTATTCAACATACCTTGGTGACGCGTAGTCCGTACAAGGCTTTAGTGTTTATGCTATGAAGAAAACACGGCGCAACAAACTCCCCAGCAAAACAGTTCTGTCTGTCAAGTGAATAAATGAATAGAGAAGGTTATACAAAAAAAACGTCATAATATAATATTCCCAACAAATTTCATAATTTAGGGTTCGATGGTGTTAACATCACGCCTTATTCCGCGAAGGGTTGGCAGAGGTGTAGGTTCAGTACACCCTCATTTCGCCGTTAGTTTTAATCCCATGTCGGGCGAGCCTATTGCCATCAACCGGGCACAAATCCAGACTCCGGGCTGCTCCTGAGAAATTTCACAAGGAAAAATCCAATAACACTTTGCCCGAGCTGGGGATCGAACTCCGGACCAACGAGGAAGTCACCCGCATTCTTATTTTAAAATTAAAGTTGCAGAACCGACTACCTTCACAACAAAATAAACACAAGTAATTCATTAAAAAAAATATTTTCAACAAACTGCGTGCACATGTTATATACAAGGTTAGTCAGAAAGGGGGTACTAATCCGAAAGGGTGTTAAAGTACACATAATAATGAATAACTTTTGTTCTACAACTTTTCCCAAAACTCAATAGTTTAAGAGAAACAGATGTACAAAAATCTCAAAAAAAAAATCTCTAAAATCTATCTATCCCCAGATATGATCAGCTGTGTTTACATTTTAGGTCATATTTGGTGTCATGAATGAGATGCACTATTTTCTGAATTTGTGACTAAAGCAGGGATGAAGAATTTTTGAAAAAACTAAAATAAAAATCATTTTATTTGAAAAAAAAAATATATCGCATTTTGAAATTTTAACTTGCTTTCAAACAGTCATCAGCGATACTATAAGTGGGCTTCGGATTAGTACCCCCTTTCCGACTAACCTTGTATATATTCTATTGTAATAAAAAAAAACGAAGCAATATCTAATTTTAAATTAAATTAATTATTAATATCGCAATTGATACATATTAAAATAAGCTTATCTTGATAATCATGAGGATTCACGGGCACATGCATTTAATTGTTCTTGCTTATTATCATCAAACTGCGTGCACATTTATTTATATTTATTGTGTACATGTTATATACAGGGTGTAAAAAGACCCATCACATAGCCGAAATCTACGCACTCTGTACATCAAACTAAACTACATTGACCAAAAATAATTGCTGGGAAACGACTTTTATTTTTTTTGGCATAAAATAAACGCTTTTTTTTTTTGTAGCGCGCAATTTGTGGTTGTGGCGATGCCGCGCGTTTGCATGCGTGCAGCGTGCAGCGGCCACACAGCTGAGCCAAAGCGGTCGTGTGCGTTTGATATTCGTTGCGTTTTTGTAACTTCAAATGCGTAATTTGTGAGGAAAAATTGAAAATTTTGATAGGGTTGTTTGGAAGAAAGTTTAGTACTTAGAACACGTTTTTGGAAAAAAACTAAAAAAATAAATATATACTTTGACCTTCAATATCTCCAAAACCAATGGTTTCCCAGGTATGGTCTGGTAGAAAAAAATTATCCCAATGATGGGTAGAATATGTGGTTTTCGTTATAGTTAAGCGTCTTTTTACACCCGATATAATATATTCTATTGTACTTAATAAAAAAAAATAAAGCAATATCTAATTTTAAATTAAATTAATTATTAAAATCGCAGTTGACACATATTAAAATAAGCTTATCTTGATAATCATGAGGATTCATCCAGGCACATGCATTTAATTGTTCTTGCTTAGGCGAGCGTAACATGTAACTTGCTTACAAAAAGGCAAACTCATCGACTAATTAAGTTATAAAAAAGTGTAATTTAATATTTTATTACTAACTTAGTGTACCTACATAACTTTATTAATATTTCGAATAATTTGTACGCTGTAATGTTGAATATGGATTAAGAAAAACGAACGAATAACTATTTGTATTATTAACATAGGTACACACGGCACACGGCTACACATCAAGCTATACATTTCCAGTTTACACTGACCTCTCACTGTAAGAAAATCTTATACAATGTGAGATCAGCTTATACTGGAAATGTATAGCTTGATCTGTAGCCGTGCGTACTAGCTTTTGCCCGCGGCTTCGCTCGAGTTAGAGAGAGAGACACACTACTAAAGTTTCTATAATAACACATATACCTAATTCAATCATGATTCGAAAGACGCGTGGCGCCATCTTTTATTATAAGAACGTTATTGTTGTTTTCCTCGGGAACAGTACTTTTTTCGGGATGAAACGTACTCTATGTCCATTTCTGTACACTTGACAACGTATGATACAAAATTTCAGGATGATCGGTCCAGTGGTTTAGGCGTGAAAAGGTAAAAAACAAACAAACTTACTTTCGCATTTATAATATTAGTTAAGATACAATTGATACATAGTGTATTTAAGTGTAATAAACGTTACCTGAAAGTTTTTAAGAAATTAGTTTAAAGGTACTTTCTTAAAAAGCACGTGTAGTCGCCGTCGGCTACTGCAGCGGTGCTTGGAAGCCATTTCATGTATATATGTTACGGCTAATAGCCGAAGAGTGGCTACACCTAGTTTTAGCCGGATACAACTAGGTGCAGCCGGCCACATGCGGTTAAACTTAGATGTATCCTACTTATCCTCGGGTAGAACTAGGTTTACCCTTCATCATAGCGGGTAGAACTAGGTGCAGCCGCACACCGGTGGTTAAGGGGAACCTCGACACGGATAGGTTAGGTTCGAAGGGGATGACGGGGGCTAGAGTGAGCGAGCGAAGCGAGCGAACGAAGCCCCCGTCATCCCCTTCGTGTTAGGTTACTTTAAACCCTGCAGACAGAAATAGGAGCCCCGCTCTGCGGGGCTCCGTCGACTTAAGCTACACCTAGTTCTAACCTACTGCTACTGGTTGCACCTAGTTGTACCCGGCTAAACCTAGGTGTAACCGCCATTCGGCTTTTACCCGTAACATATACATACAAAACAGTAGTGCAGCTGCGGCCGACTTCATGCAGTCGCTGCACGTGGCCTTAGTAGGCGTTTCGGCCGCTGAGTTTCGTCCGATCCGGCCGAAACAGCCATTTCATTATTATTAATATTTTTGAGTGGTGTTTCGGACGAATTCTTTTTCAAAGGCAAATTAACGTCAGAAACATAATCAAATAATACATATTTTACTTTGTGGCCATGGATAAATCGAAATGTACAATCAAATAAAAAAAGTCTTATTTTTTTACTGAATCCTTATTAGGTGGTTAAGATTCGATCACTAAGGCAAACGGAAAGAAAAAAAAAATTTTTTTTTTTGCACTAGTTCCCCTGTGGTGTAAATCTATCCATACCAGTAGCAGATCATGCAGTTTTAAGGAATTACACGAATTCGTTAACACCCTGTATAAGACTGATTATTGTTGTTTACATTTATAATTCTTATTTTTAATTGATATATAAGACTGATTATTGTTGTTTACATTTATAATTCTTATTGTACGCTTTTTATTTGATATTTAAAGACTGATTATTGTGATTTATCATGTTTACTGTTGATTGTTGTAATTGTATATTAAACTTTATCTTTGTCCAACAATTCCCTGACTTTTACTTCAATAATATAACCCTGCCTAAGATTTTTCATTCTGACCGTACAAAATTTGCTTCAAAAAAAGTATCGTCCGAAACGCCACTCAAAAATATTAATAATAATTAAATGGGTGTTTCGGCTGGATCGGACGAAACTCTGCGGCCGAAACGCCTACTAAGCCTGCACGTGCAGTCGGCAGTTGCAGTTGGCAGCTCGGTTCGAAAGACCTTAAGAATCAGTTAGGTACTGAATCTATTTCAACAATTTTTCATGTACCTACAACCCAAATATCCCAATTACTCAAACGCTACTCAATTTCAACTTCTAAAATCATTTATTTATTCAAAATAGACTAGAATTACTTAGTTCTTTTTGAACCTTAATTTCACAACCCCCTAAAAGCTCACCCTTGACCGCTTCCTAGTGTTTATACTGTGAAGAAGAAACATCGCAACAAACTCCCCAGCAACACAGTTCTGTCTATCAAGTAAATAAATAAATGAGACTATATAAGGTCTATCTATTCGTACACGAAATATTTTAAGGGATACATCTATAGGTGGTAAAGAAGCCATATAAATTAAAAAAAAAGAAAAACTAAGTATATTTTTTTTAAATTAAATAATTTTTTACTTGATACACGTATCAAATACTGGCTCTTTACTATTTTCAACATCCATTACGCTAGTTTCTACGTAGTATTTATTGTCAATGAAGCGGGCAATTTTTTTTTCAAATTTTTGCATATTTTCTCAAGCATAATTACAATTATAATAATTACGTAAAATAATATACTCTAAAAAAATTTTTTTTCACTATTCTTTTCTTTCTTGTCCATCTATAGATGTATCCTTTAAAATATTTCGTGTATGAATAGATAGACCTTATATACAAAAATAGTTAATATTAATTACAATGATAAAAAACATTAAAATTTTCAGGCCCGCTTTGTGGGAAAAAAAAATGGTCACGTTAGGTATACCGTAGAGGTCTTCATTTCACCGTACGGTGTCACTCGAAAGAATTGATTTCCGATCTTGCACCGGTCGCCTGGTGCAGGTTCCAAAAACTGCACAGGTCTATCCGCGGCTATATCAGGCTATATACACGATCCGGTTTACCTGCGCAGGCACACCGGCACAGGTACACCTCTCCGGCGGACCGTAGCGTGTATGGCCGCCATAAAGGTCACTCTTAATAAGGTACTTGTATTATGCGTTGCACTCGGGGATTCCCTAGCATCCATTTCTTTAGAATTTGTTATAATACTTTGTCTTAACAGATGGCTGACAATTTGCTTGTTTGCGACAAGAACGTGTTAAGTCCGAAAACCGGATTATTCAGAAAACGCCTTTATTCAAAAGTTTCAAAGGCTTTTTCAGTAAAATCTGGTTTTTGGACTTTAGACGTTCTTGTCGCAAACAAGCGAATTGTCCCTAGTCTGTTTCCCATAAACTAAACATTTAATGTGTTCCTAAGAGGCCCGATATCGTTTTACTATATTTTTTTTTAGGTTTTTAAATAAATATATTATTTCATTAATACCTATTAGGAGTACGTGACAGACCGTCATAAAAGTAAAGTTTCAGAAGTTTAAATTAGTAAGATTCATTGAATACTAAAACTCGGTACAAAGAACTTCTATAGATTTTTTATTATTATTGCATTCACCTTAAAACGTTTGTCATACACGCAGCTGAATTTGACTGTCCATGTCATTGAAGTATAATCAGTATAATGTAGTAATAATAGCTCATGGTCCATGTCGTGAATTTCGTTATTCTATTCAATTTACAGAAAAAATGTTGGTTCGGTTATTATACTTTATGAGACATTATTTAATCCTTACTATTATTATAAATGCGAAAGTAAGTATGTCTGTCTATCTCTCACACCGATAATTCAGCCCTTCAAGCTGTCTCCCCCCCCCCCCCCCCCCCCAAGCCCCGGCCAGCAACGCCCTAAGCCGAAGTCCGAGTCCCACTAGGGGTCGCCCTCAGTGCTGTTGTTGCAGGTAGTCATGATGTTAGTGTAGTACAAGTAGTTAGCTTAGGTTAAGTATTTTACTTCCCTCTCTTCCCCCCCATTGGCTAGAGTCCCTTCAGGTCTCGCCAATAACTGCCCGGTTACGTAGAAACGGTCCCCTAGGACCACCTACAGCAGTCCAAAAGAAAAAAAAAAGTCTGCGTATCTGTGATGCTTTCACGCCTAAACCGCTGAACCGGTTTTGATAAAACTTGGTACAGAGATAGTCTGGAACCTGGAGAAGGACATAGGCTACTTTTATCCAAAAAAATACGGAATAAATGAACGACATTCACGCGAGCGAGGCCACGAGCGACCTCTAGTCACACATAAAACCGAATAAATAAATAACATTGCATAAATCTATCTGACTAGCCTTTTCACAACTATGTTAGGGTCAGCTGCTAGTCTAACCAGTTGCGGTTGAAAACCAGTATTATACACGGAGCGACTGCCTTCACACCTCCGCATAACAGTTAGGTACTGGGCAATGCTGATATCCTGTAATAAGATAGCCGATGCCGCAGCAATGATGCTAACGGCAGTCGTATGGTCCGACATCTTCAGAAGCAAATTCACAACTGCGGCTCATAGTTCAAACGCGAAAGAAGCTATTTGCGGGATTATTCCGATCTGTCCCCCTGATCTGTCCCCTCGTCGGTAACAGGGGAACAGATCGAAACTTTTTATTTCTATTTATCCCTCTAAAAACAGCAGACAGACAAAAATAATTCATTCGATTTGTCCATTCGTCTTGGTGACAGGGGAACAGATCGATTTTTTATTCCTGATTGTCCCCCGAACGGGACAGATCGGAATATTCCTATGAGCTGCGCGCGTGCTGCACGCGCGCCCTAATCGAGCCTTGCCGGAGTTGCACTAGAGCAGCGCGCCAAACGTAGGCTATAACCACACGCGAGCAACACGCGTGCAGTTCGCAAGCGGCTCGCGAGCGGCGCATTCGCCAGGTCTAGCCATTAAAGTTAGACCGGTTGTCAGCCTTTCGGGCTTTTGACTACGTCCGATTGTCTTAGGTATTCGTAGAACACCCGGGACCGACGGCCTAACGTGCTCTCCGAAGTAAAGGGGGTCTCGATGTGTAACGAACGGACACCCATCCACGAACTGACCCTGGAAAGCGCAGCTTAATTTTGTAAATCGTATGATCCGCGTGGTTGTTAATTAGCCCACATACAAGGTTAGGAGGAGCTCGTGGCTAAATAATTACAGCCGCATAGACCGATCTTCCGGGTTAAGCCACGCTTGCCGAGGTTGGTCTGTGGATGGGTGACCATTTACCATAGCGAGTTTCCTCCGTGCCGCGGAAAGCACGTAAAGCCGTTGGTCCCGGCTGTCATTTGTAGATCTTTGACGGTCGTTACTGTTGGTCAGAAGCCAGAAAGTCTGACAACCAGTCTTACCAAGAGTATCATATTAACCAGATAGTGGGTTGTGGAGGTCTGATAGGCAGTCACTCCATGTAAAATACTGATATTCAGCTGCATCCGGTTCGACTGGAAGCCGACCCCAACATAGTTGGGAAAAGGCTAGGCAGATGATGACAAGGTTAGTCAAGGTGTGTACGGACTGCGCGTTCCTGTGTTACGCGTAGTTGGAATACGCTGTCCACGCATACATTGGATACGCGTACAGCTCCTGTACGGAAACAGACAACACAGTACTGTTTGTACTTGCCGACTGACGGCGGCTCGCGGCGCTCGCGCGGCACGCGTTCCCTAAGAGTGTACGCGTAGCTGCAAGTATGTACACACGGCTACACTTCAAGCTATGCAAAACCAGTATAAGCTGACCGTTACTTGTGCGAAAAGATTATACAAAGCGACGCCAAGATAAACTGGTTTTGTATAGCTTGATGTGTAGCCGTGTGTACATGGCGTTCCAGGACACGCGTAACCGACTACGCGAACCGATGTACGCGCTGTCCGTACACACCTTCAGAAAGGGGGTACTAATCTGAAAGGGTGTTAAAGTACACATAATTATAAGTAACTTTTGTTCTACAACTTTCCCCAAAAGTCAATAGTTTAAGAGAAATAGCTGTTCAAAAATTGCTTAAAAAAATTTGATAAAATCTATGTTGTATCCTCAGCTATGATCAGCTATGTTTAGGTACATTTTAGGTCATAATTGGGGTCACGAATTAGAAGCTCCATTTTCTGAATTAGTAACTAAAGTAGGGACGAAGAATTTTTGAATAAACCAAAATAAAAATTATTTCACATGGAAATAAAAATTATCGAATTTTGAAATTTTAATACTTTTTTGTATTATAACTTTTGTGAGACACATTCATAGTTATGATTATTTACGGTTTACTCACGTGCATTTTTCGGGATTGCCCGACTAGTTTCGGACCCAAACGGAGCCCTTAATCATGAGCTGAACACGCGGCGAGGTCGCGAGACGAACTTGCGAGTTCGTCTCGCGACCTCGCCGCGTGTCATAAATTTTAACACTTGCTTTAAAATCGTCATCAGTGATACTATAAGTGGCCTGCGGATTAGTACCCCCTTTCCGACTAACCTTGTACATTTAAAATCAGTCTACATACATAATTAATTAGGTATAATTCATCAACGCATAATCTAGAATTTAATCAGCCTAATTCGATGTCTAACAATTTTTATATCTACATAATTAAAAATTGTTTTTATAAAAGATGCGAATTCAGCACCATTAAATTTTTTATAAAGAAAAAATCCGGAAAAAATATTTTTTCAATGTTCTTCCTCTTTTTCATTTTGATGGTCTGCATTGTGACGTCAAACTAATTTAATTCAACGTAATTGAATTAGAGGTTCCGTGTGGTGTCGGAAGTAAAGAATAGCACTACCCCATCTCTTCCCATGGGTGACGTAAAAGTCGACTAAGGGATTCACTAGAGAATGGACAGTAGCGTTCTCTGAGTACTAACAGTTGTAATGTAACAGACGGCCCCAGGATCTCCTGAGCACGTCTGCTAATACATAATTCATAAAAACAATAATAAAGTGCTTATACGAGTAAGAGTCAGCATAGCTTTACGTCCCTTGCAGTAGTCAGCGAGTTCCTTCTTGTATTCACAGCGTTCGTCGATGGCCCACACAGCCATCTGATGGAAACCGGCGGCAGCAAACAGACCGGCTGTAGCATTTAGTCGTAGTCATAGTAGTAGACGTAGACGACAGCAGGTCCGATCGCCGATCCCACAAGTGTAGGTAGGGCAGGAGACGAAGTGGAAAGAAGGGAGAAGGGGTTACCACCGGGCACAGCTTCTTTATCTGGCTTTCCAGCTGGGTAACATGCCATAGCTGTTAATAACACCAAGGGAAACACGTATAAATTCCACAAATGCTTTTTATTTAACTTGATACACTTCATTTCAGTAAAATATCAAAAACTGTTCTGCTGTAGACATATTCCAAATTTCAGTGTATAACATTTATCATTTATCAATATAAAATAAAACAGACATTCGTATCAAAAGCAATCACCATGGTGTCCAAAAAAACAATCCAATGTCCAGTCCCAATTTTAAATTCCTATCTGTCATCAATGAAAAGGTAGCAAATATAAAAATGGCCAGTCGGTGAAGATGACGATCATGAAGGTGATACTACACAGTAACAACCATACTGCGATCACCAACCCACCTGCCAAGCGTGGCGATTATGGCAAACCCCCCCAACATGGAGCACAGGACCGGTGGATGTGACGATGCTTGGAGAAGGCCTATTGTCAAACCATTTACTTTTTTAAAAAGAGTGTCTATGGAGTTTCTTGCCGGTTCTTCTCCAAAGGACCTACTACTTGGAACCGAGCACCTAGTGTTGACCTTTTGAAAGTACCAGTGATCTAGTCTACTTCAAATAAAAACTATTTGACTTTGACTATGTCCAGCAGTGGACGTCTTTCGGCTGAATGATGATGATGATGATGATGAGTTAGAGGTAACAATTAAGAAATCTATCTATTAATTTTTATTCTGGGCTAATTGATAGTTAAATCCGTGATACGTTAATGATAAGACGACGCGTGCTTATTACATTTTAAATATGTCTGGCTAGTAGATCGCCTCATCTCTCAACTGACTAATATGTAAAAAATCAATACTTTATATTTATTATGGTTTACTCACGTGCATTTTTCGGGATTGCCCGACTAGTTTCGGACCCAAACGGAGCCCTTAAACATGAGCTGATCACGCCGCGAGGTCGCGAGTTGAACTGAACCGTAATTAATAATAAATATGAATGTGTCTCACGAAAGTTATAATACAAAAATGAATACTTTAATTTACACGGACCACATTTTGTCACCAAAATCAACCATGTGGGCGAAACCGACCACATCGCAAATACTAGAGACAGCGCAACCATATCGATATTTTGTAGTTACCACAACGCAATAGAGAGGGCTATGCTCGGAGTTACCCTGCGTGATCATATCAGGAATGATGAGATCCGCAGTAGAACCAAGGTAACCGACATAGTTCGAAGAATTGCCAAACTTAAGTGGCAGTGGGCGGGGCATATTGCTCGCAGAACGGATGGCCGATGGGGCTGAAAGGTTCTGGAGTGGCGACCGCGTACCAGAAGACTTATCGTGGGTAGTCCTCCCACAAGGTGGACCAATGATCTGGTGAAGGTTGCGGGAATCTGTTGGATGCGAGAGGCACAGGACCGGTCGATGTGGCGATGCTTGGGGAAGGCCTATGTCCAGCAGTCGACGTCTTTTGGCTGAATGATGATGATGATGAGAACGTAACTGCAAGAAACTGCAGCGACAATATTCACACATAACCACAGCTTGACCACTTTTTGTAGCTGCGATGTGGTGTGGTTGTGGTGCGTGTGAATTCTACCTTAGTCCATCACAGTCCATCGCTGGGCAAAAACCTTTCCAAAGTTATGTAACACTTGGTCCACTTCTGTCCGCATTCAACCTTAATAGGACGCGTCATAAAATGGATTATTCCGATCTGTCCCCCTGATCTGTCCTCTCGTCGGTAACAGGGGAACAGATCGAAACTTTTTATTTCTATTTGTCCCCCTAAGAACAGCAGGGGACGGCCCAGAAATAATTCGTTTGATCTGTCCGTTCGTCTTGGTGACAGGGGAACAGTCGATTTTTTTATTCCTGATTGGCTCCCGAAGGGGACAGATCAGGGGGACAGATCGGAATATTCCCTTAAATCAATGAAAATTCAAATTATACAGTTACCAAAGATTACAAAGTTATAGGATAGGAAAAGGAGATACATAGTACAGACGCCAGCATATCAAGCTACTACAATCTGTCGTTCTTTAATAGATTTTCATCTTTATCGCAAAAACATTAGGTTCAAGGTTCATTGGGAAAAATTGACAGTTTCGGATAGCTTGATGTGCTGGTCTGTACCTAATATTATTTATTTATTTATACAAGGTTAGTCGGACAGGGGGTACTAATCCGCAGGCCACTTAAAGTAGGTATCACTGACGACAGCCTTAAAGCAAGTGTTAAATTTTCAAAATTCGCTAATTTTTGTTCATTCAAAATAATTATTAGGTATTTTAGTTTTTTCAAAAAATCTTTATCCCTGCTTTAACTGCTTTTTTTTGGTACTTAGTTACGAATTCAGAAAATGAAGTTTCTAATTTTTGACCCCAAATATGACCTAAAATGTAAACACAGCTGATCATAGCTGAAGATAGATTTTAGCATATTTTTTATGTAATTTTTTTAACAGCTATTTCTCTTAATAGCTATCTAATATATAAAATCCCTGCTTTAGTTCAAAATTCAGAAAATCGTGCTTCTCATTCATAACCCAAATATGACCTAAAATGTAAAAACAGCTGATTTTTTTTTAGATTTTTGATCCCCTATTTCTCTTAAACTATTGACTTTTGGAAAAAGTTGTAGAACAAAAGTTATTCATTATCATGGGTATTTTAACACCCTTGCAGGTTATATTCCCTTTCCGACTAACCTTGATACTTTTCATTGTACATAATAAACCGGTAACAAAAAAAGAAAATTACACCAATTTACACAATATTTACAATTATTCTAAATGTTTAGATGACCTAAATTTGAGACAAGATAAACACTCCTAAATATTGTCAACACACATACAAACGTGCATAAGTACTAGGTATATTAACAAAAAGTTCCAACGCAAATTAAGTAATTGAACGAACACATTTGCACGACACTGTACCGTATCAGTTAATGTTTTAATAAGTGGTTACCATATTTTTCATCATATTGCAAACAGACTCTGCGGCCGACGGTCATTTTCGAATTCGAATAATTCGAATAATATTTTTTTTGTGATATTTTTGTTTGATAGTGAAGTGTCAGTGTTTTATTCAGCCAGTGAGTACTTTTTCTTTTCCTTTTTATGTTAACCTTTTGGAATTATTTCCCCGGAGAATGCTAATGTTTTTGCGGAAGGTAGGGCCCGTAGGGATGTGAATTACGTCAGTGTTAAAAGATAAGGTGATTAAATAGTTTTCTACTATGGCAGATTAAAATATTTGATAGTGTTTTTAGTAAATAATTATGTAACCTAGTGCCGTTAAAGAAGTCTGCCTACCTACACTATTTTGACAAATTATAAGTGTCACCACCACACTCAATATTATGTTAATAGTCATAACAATTCTAATTATTGACGATTATTATTCCTAATGGGTTTCAAGAAGTAACTAGTACTTACATAAGTAGGTACTTCATAAAGCAAATGTTTGAACAATAATAATGATTACGATAGATAAACAGCTAATATTTTTTTAATAAAAAACCAAGATTTTTCTCATTTTTTCCTATATAAATAGAATGCTCTTTTTGAATAAATACATATTAATTATGTGTGGGTATTTTAAAATAAATATGAATATATTATCGGCCGGCTCACGTGTGACAATATGACAATGGGCTCTTGAGTATTAAGTGGTCATCTAGGTACAACATAAATGAATTGTCTGAGTACAGTATTAGTAGGTAGGTGTAGTACTTACATCATTGCAGAGGATCGGACACGATGTATTATATCAAATCATCGTTCTATATTTTTTTAAATACCGAATAATTATCATACCAAGTATCCCAAAACACGTGTGAGAAAATTACTTCAATTACTTTATAAATAAAAAATAACAAATTTTACTTGAAGGAGACGACATTTTATTTTCGAAATGCCACTAATTTACTAGTATCGGAGCTAGGGGCGAGTTCTAGGGGCGCGGGACCTAGTGGGGAGTAAATTAGGCCGCTCAATATATACGTTGATATATAACTGAAAAAAAAAACGCAAAAAATACAACGATATACTTAAATGCCAATGAACTATTTTGACAAGTTTGAATAGTTTCGCTGCATTGATGGGTAAAATCACAACACCAAATTGCACGGAATGCAATGTGTTTCAAGACGTTTTTTTATATTATGGTGGAATGTGTCCGGAGTGACGAAGTGGAAAGATGTTTGGTTGAAGACAAAGGAGAATGACCAAAAGTGGTACCAAAAAGTGTCATGCAACAAGATCAAAACATTATAGTAATTATTTTCATATTTTTTTACGAAATTACGCGTCGGGGTTATGGTTTTTGAACAGGGAATTTAATTTAAACTGAAAAAGTGTTGATATTGTTATTGTTTTTTAGAGCAATAATAAATCGTGTATGACATGTCCACATTGTCAGGTTAATTTGTTTTTTCTAAAATCTCTGAAACTCACGTTTTGTTTACAAAAAGAAGTTTTGTAGGAGTTAATATGATAAGTGTAGTCTATAGTCATGGAGTTTCTTGCCGGCTCTTCTCCATAGAACCTACCTTTTGGAACCGTGCACCTAGTTTTGACGTTTTAAAAGTGCCTGTAATCTGGTCTATTTGAAATAAAAAACTTTGACTTTATAAAAACAAAGTTTGACTTTGATGCAGCATGTTACGGGACTCCATACATCCATGAGCATTGCTCTTTAATATTAATGTCCGTCATTTAGGAGCATGTAATACTATTCTAGCTTTTCCAGCATCCAAAGCTGCTGGAATAATGTATAAATTCGTTAATTTAGGAATTAAGCGTAGATGTTAAAAACTAAGGTTTCCTATGAGGGTGACATGTTCACATTTTGTGATCAAACCCTCGTTAATAAATAAAGTTTTTTTTTAAACTTTTTCCGAAGATTGAGACCAAGAAATATCAGGCAAAAAAACGCTTATTTTTTTATTTTATCCTCAAATTTATTCTGAACTGAAAGACTCAATCTCTGTCTGGTATTTTCTTCCCGTGATGACCGAATCTACGTCACAGTTTATAATATTTTCCGACCAATAACAAAATTGTGTGACAACAGGAGCCGAAGCTCATCAGTAGCTATGACGTAGATGAGGTTAATCACGTGATCTAGTTGTCACGGGCAGAGACTACGTTGTTTTGTTATGCCATGGTTAGAACGATGAACATGTTCATAGATAATATTTACTAGCAAATATTAGCCGTGGAGTCAGCTGTATCCATAGAAGTAATAAGTACTACGGCTGTATCATACTGTATCTGTACGTAAATAATGTATCAAACTACAGTAATAATGGTTTTCCAGCTATTGGCAACGATAAAATCCTTATTTATCATGTATCTGTACGTAAATAATGTATCAAACTACAGTAATAATGGTTTTCCAGCTATTGGCAACGATAAAATCCTTATTTATCATAAGTACCTACATAATTATTATAAAACAAAATTATTTTAAAAAGAGTATCCATGAAATTTCGGGCCGGTGCTTCTCAATAAGATCTATCTTTTGGAACCGTGTTCTTAGTTCTGATGATGTAAAAGCACCTGTAATCTGCACTATTTGAAATAAAAATAAACACGTTGGCTTTGAAAATAACTCCCCCGCCGTGCCGCGTCTGTATCCCTGTCTGTGCGCGATTTTCTCCGTAACCACTGAACGGGTGTCATTCCTGTTTTTAAGATTAGATAGCTTAATTCTCGAGAAAGGTTATGTGCATGAATTAAACGCTATGTCTACACCAGTGCGCATGCCTTAATACTAGTTCGACAAAAGCGCATGCCCCTAGCGCACGCTAATCCGTCTATTGTATGTCGACTGACGACTGACCGAGGTGCACCGGTGTAGCCGATAAGCTGCACGCGTCTTATGGCAATCAATATTGCATGCGCTTGACGCAAGAGGAATTTAAAGTTGAAAGCGTAAGATGAAAATGAAAGCGCACGGGTGTAGACATAGCAACAAACATGCGGTTATATTAGCTGAGTTATTAACGATTGATGACAAGAAGGTTGAAAAAATGTTTGCTGTTTGATAAACACTGACGAAAAATACCACGTGCAAGTAACTTGTACACACGGCTACAGATCAAGCTATACATTTCCAGTGTAAGCTGATCTCGCATTGTATAGGATTTCCTCACAATGAGAGGTCAGTGTAAACTGGAAATGTATAGCTTGATGTGTAGCCGTGTGTACGATGTCGAGGAGGGTCACTAGTTTGCCCAACTATGCTGGGGCTAGCTTCCAGTCTAACCACATGCGGCTATACCAGTATTTTTCACGGAGCGACTGCTATCAGACCTCCGCATCCCAGTTAGTGAGCAATGCCGATATCCTACGATTAGACTGGTTTTCAGACTGTCAGGCTTTTGGCTACCCGTAACGACTGTCATAGGTATATGACACCCGGGGGACTGTTTAACGTATTTTCGTAGACACGGAGGGTTCTCGGACTGACCGCGGTAAGGGCAGCTTAACTTTACAATACGGCCGACGTATCTTGGCGAGTCTGAAGTTAGCTGATTAGCTGCGCAGTAGACAATTTCATTTCTTCATTTTTGCCGCATGAAAAAATAATATTTTTTATTTTTAATCAAGCTAAATCCCATGCGGGGCCTGTCTACATCAGTAGTAGATCAAGTGGTTTTAAGGAATTACACGAATTCGTTAACAGACTGTATAAATTGAATTAACAGATACACCGTGGGCCCTAGGTACCCTAAAGACTTTAAACCTTCGATTCCAATGCCTAATTGGATAAGAAAACCTAGGATATAGTTTGTTGAATAAAGCTTAATTTTCGAAATATTCGTTATTTACGGAAATTCACAAATCGAAAAATGTCTATGGTAACAAGTCCTAAGAACGCGGCGTTGCGACTTTTGTCATACCATACCCCTCTCGCCGTATGTCTTATTTGTCGGGGAGGGTTGTGAAGTGAGAAGTTTCTTATCCACTCACACGATAATTTATAAATGTTGCCAGTTCAATCTAAGGTATTGTTTACAAGGAACTACTAAAGTTAATTGATTTATTAAGTAATGAAAAAAATGACTTTCGTTGATATAACTTTTGACTCATAATACCATCAGAAAGGCGTGGTTAAAATATTTCGGATACCTCGGGCCCATGGTGTATATAAAACCAAATAGGCTAAATAAAAAAAATAACAAAGCATTGTTTTCGAGAGAAAAAAGGAGCAAAGTAGTGCTTCTACTTTGATGATCTATTGAATTTTAAAGTAGCCCCAATCGAAAAATCTAAAAATCGTTTTTTTTACATAATCAGGGATGTTATAATTATAATATTTTTTATCTTTGCCATTTGCCATGGAGCACCGCACACATCTCTATACCGCAAACGGTAAATAGGAAATAAAAAAGAAAATAGGAAAACTGACAATATTACTTAAACAAATAAATTAAAATGCATAAGTTCCACTTCCACCGAGATATTGACCAAATGCAATGTTTTTTAGTAACTATCAATATCGCCCCTGTATTTGAAATTAACCCCGGTCTACCGGTACATAAAAACAATATACAGGGTGTAAAAAGACCCATCACATAGCGAAAATCTACGTACTCTGTATATAAAACTAAACTACATTGACCAAAAATAATTGCTGGGAAACGACTTTTATTTTTTGGCATAAAAATACGCTTTTTTTTTGTAGCGCGCAATGTGTGGTTGTGGCGATGCCGCGCGTTTGCATGCGTGCAGCGGCCACACAGCAGCTGAGCCAAGGCGGTCGTGTGCGTTTGATATTCATTGCGTTTTTGTAACTTCAAATGCGTAATTTGTGAGGAAAAATTAAAAATTTTGATAAGGTTGTTTGGAAGAAAGTTTAGTAGGTATTATCACTAGAATACGTTTTTGGAAAAAAACAAAAAAAAAAAGTATACTTTGACCTTCAGTAGCTCCAAAACCAATGGTTTCCCAGGTATGGTCTGGTAGAAAAAAATGATCCCAATGATGGGTAGAATATGTGGTTTTCGTTATCGTTAAGGGTCTTTTTACACCCGATATACATGAAAATTAATTCATTATATTTTACGTTACGTTGCCTCATTAGTATTTTATCATTATTCCGACGAATTACAGTTCCGAATTATGTTTATTATTTGCACGATTTACTAGTTATTTTTTTTAAAATAAATAATTCATTTTCTACTGGTTTTGAAAACAATAGCTGATTGCAAATTTTATTAGAAAGGATTTTCGAATTTGATTACGAAATGTGCGACATCCGATTTTTGTAAATAAATTATCATTAATTAATATATTACGGTGTTGGTTCAATATTCTAGTGTCAATATACTTAAGAAATAGTTTAGTCTATTGTAGGTTAAATATATTCTACACGAGGTATAGCTTCGGTTTCTGAATTGATAATTCGGGATAAGCAATACTTAAGTAGTATTTGAGTACGGAGTTGTCGAAAAACTGCTTTGAAATCCGTAATTTTTTTGACAATTCCGTACTCAAATGTTACTTAAGTACCTACAGCTTATCCTAGAATTGTCAATTCAGAAACCGGAGGATAGTTTTACTATGTAAAGGATTTTACACACCAAACCCAAACACTCACGGCTTTATTAACGGGCGCAAGACGTAAACAAAGCAGCTGACAACAAAGCCGTCAGGTCGGGCAAAGTGCTATTGGGTTTTTCCGTGTGGAATTTCTCAGTAGCAGCCCGGAGTCTGGATTATGTGATTATGTTTTCTCGAAAAAATGCTTTTATGAGCATTAACGAACCTGAACTCTACTTGGAAAAATGGCTCAAAGGATATTCGTGCCTTGGTCGGCCAGTTTTGTCTAATTTTATAGAAAATAGAGCTTAGAGGGTTTAACGATTTGAAAATGAACAAAAGTCAAGCAAATTAGTCAATGTAAAGATGGATAAAGATAAAGAATCATTTATTTGGACACAGCAAACAGAGACACAACAGGTAAAAAGTGTGATATGAATAAAAAAAGTCTTGGGTATATGTGTCTCACGGCTGGACCAAAAAGGTGTCCAGATCAGCTTAATGTCAAGCACTATACTTAACGCTGGTTTTCGTCTGGAACTTTTGTGCTCCAAGGATGTCAGTCAGCGGTCATGTCCGTTCACTTAAACCAACATGTGTGTAGGGTTATCATCCGTCCGAATTTGTCCGGACATGTTCTGACTTCTAGACTTTTGTCCGGACTTTGTTCGGCTCTTTAATTTGTCCGGATTTTTTGTATGGAATACGAGTAATAAAACTAACATGTTTAATAATTATCAAACTCAATCTTTATTAACTTCTCATTCATCTAAAAACAAGATATAAATCTTCTTTAACAATCAACTTAACGAGATCAAACAATAAATCTTCGTATGTTTGCATTTTGTGACTAAAATGTCCGGACTTTTATTGAAATGTCAGGCTTTTTGTCAGGACTTTTCAAATCTCTAAATGGTAACCCTACATGTGTGTGTATATGTGTAGCGTATGTTAAGAAAGAAAATAAATAAATACCTACGTAATAAATAAGGAACAATCTAAAAGTGTAAGTGCCTATACACGTAGAAAGCGGGTTTCCGGCGCCGATCTGTCAGCACTTGTCGGTGCTGGTCCGCGCAGTTAGTCGGCACAGGTAGTCTCTATATTGTGTGGCGAACCAGCGCCGACAAGCTCTGAACTACGCTGACAAGTTCCGACCTGCTCCGATCAACGATGGTAAGCCGTCATTTGTTGCTGTATTTGCAAGGGAATAAGGCGTATTTTTGTTAAAAAATGCCAGCCCCTGCTTCTACCCGCTTTCTTTATGTAGCGGTTACCTGCACGGATCAGTATCGATAAGCGCTGGTAGATCGGCGCTGGTTACCTGCTGCTGGACGTTGAAAGCCGTCTTCTTTACACATTACTAAAAGGCCGAGGCTACACTAAGTCGTGACGCGAACTGCGACACAGAAGCGATAAAAAAGGTATTAATATTCACTATACATACAGGGTGTCCCTGGAAGTATGGATCAAATCGAATAGGAGCGTGGGCAAAGTCTGATAATTTCGGTGCAAATTTTACGGTTCAAAAATTATGAATAATTATTGTTTTTTTTTTCAATCACTTCGCATAGACAAAAATCATTAAAAAAACTCTCAGAGCTATCATTCTTTTCACAGTAGGCCTTTCTTGCGGTAATACTTTTACGCAGCTAGAAAACATTTGTGTTCAATAAGAAAAAAACATTTACTGCAAAAGCTTTTTTGGTCTGGCAAAAATTGTATTCAAGTTTTTACTACTACAAGTTTTGAAATGACCTTGCCTTGCCCATGCCCCTACTCGATTTGATCCATACTTCCAGGGACATCCTATATACCAAAAATCACTGCCTTGTATAGTAGCCAAACACGTGAAATTTGCATCAATCGCTTGTGTCTCGCAGTTGCATCGCGGCCAATGTAGCCTCAGTCTCAAAATCACCGCTTGCGACATCTATAAAAACTCGTGGGGTGGTCTGAAGTAATGCAATTTAACCAATATTAGTTATACTCTACAGAAAATCAAATGGCATAACTAATTTATACAATTACGACGTGTAATATTAGTACTAAATCCACCGCCAAAGACTAAGTAAGTAATAAAATGTTGGTGTTGAATAGTAATAAAACACACAAACTCTATTTTATTAGTTAGTGAGGGGCTTTTGAAATTAAAATTAAAAGCTCTGTGTACTGTGTGTGATGTAATACAAACGTCCGGACTATAAAGGAGCTTCACACACCAATTGCGGTGCCCGGTCACGATCCACCGAGCTCTCTCGTCGTAGAGCCGGTCGTCTCTTCAGACCCCGCAGTCACACCGATAATTCAGCCCTCATCAAGCTGTCCCCTCCCCCCTAAGTAACCGCCAGCAACGCCGAGGTCCGAGTCCCACTAGGGGTCGCCCTTAGTGCTGTTGTTGCAGGTAGTCATGAAGTTAGTGTAGTACAAGTAGTTAGCTTAGGTTAAGTATTTTGCTTCCCCCCCATTGGCTGGACACCCTTCAGGTCTCGCCAATGACTGCCCGATTACGTAGAAACGGTCCCCTAGGATCATCTACAGCAGACCAATAGAGAAAAAAATGCGGTGCGGCCGCGGCCGCCGGAGTCGCAGGGCAATTCCCGACTAACGTAGGCGCGGGTCTGCAGTCGGTGAGCGTTGGGTGGCTCGCCGTCCGATCAGAACCAGACACGGGTCGACGGCGCATTGTGTTCCACGCGTGCCTCAAAGAGATGTCAGCTTAGTAGACGGGGTCCGCTAGGGCCAGTGCCTGCCAGGGTTGCGGAATTTCATCGAAAGAGTTACCGCGGCCCTGGAACGCTAAGAGCATCAGGAGGAACACGGATGGGTTTTAGTCAGTAAGAGTCTGACACTCCCTTCCGCTCCGGCCAGAGCGGAATGAATCATATGACGATACACATCCATAAAAAAAAACCATCACTAGTATCGCGCCGCGCCTCACTGCATTTTATGTGTGGAGCTCCTAAGGCAGATGTCAGACGAGCGTAATTCACGCCGCGTCTTTACGTGCCGCATTCTAACGTGCAATAAAACGTACGTGGACGTGCACACGCACTTATTCGTCAGATAATAGTTATCTGTAGGCTAATTATATTCAGGTTTTTTTAAAATCAGAAAACGTGCACTAAGCGTTCACGTTTCTTTAATCGTACAGTTTTCGTTTACAAAAACTGTCAAAATGTTGGTTTTTGTTGTCAAACAATTTGACAGTTATTGTAAGCACGCGACCAGCACGTTTCCTGCTGCAAAAAGACACTGACGTCACTAAAATCAGTAAGCGTGATAATTTTACAGTATTATAATAATTAGCTTTAAATAAAAAGAACAGCCGACGCGTGACATGTTAAGTCTGGCCTTGTAGTATTTAATTAAACAGAGCAAAGTAATTAAAAAACATGAATACCTTAATGGCAATGTTTTGTTTATCCTAATAACTAAGGTGCGCGCGCGACCTCCAGATTTATTCTTAACATTTCTATGACCCATTTCTCTAATAAAATAAAAGATAATTATAGTACGTGACGTCAGCTTTGACGTATAATAATTATACTCGTGAAAAACACTTTTTTGTTTTAAATATTTTAACATTGTTTGTTTTGAAAAATTCTTTATTATCATAAAATATACGTAATAACTGTAGAACTTACATAAGTAACATTTAACACTATGGTAATAACACTTTCACAGACTATAAACGCCTTTTTAAGTATTCAAATAATCAAGGTTGGGGCCTAATTCTCCTAAAATAAATCTTGATAAATCACAACCGAACCAAGGCCGAACCGTTCATTATTCAGACAGTTCTCAATTTCAAAAGCTATCAAAGTGTTTGACACAAAAAACAAAATCAATCATTTTGAAAGTTTTCGAAAACAAAAACTGACTGACGGTTGTGGTTCGATTGCGTTTGGCAACAATTTATTTTAGGAGAATTGGGCCTAAACATAATTATGAAATTATGTTACAATTTCATTATTATAATGAAGATAGCAATTAAATATTGCGCGTATTTAATTGCGACCCCTCATTATAAGCCAGTGGCTTATAATGAGCCGCAAACTTAAGTGCGACCGATGCAAGCGATAACTCAGAAGATCGCGTATAGCTACCGACGACGTACGAGCTCAACATAGTAAAGAAGCGTGAGGGATATATTAATAATACATTCATACATAAACTCACGCCCTTTTCCTATGGGAGTAGGCAGAAACTGCAGAACGCCACATGCTACAATCCTTACATACTCCTTTCGCTTCGTCCACGTTCATACATCCTGTCATTCACGCAAGCCGGTTGAGGGTACTACGCACGGTACGCACCTGTCCTTTTTAGGGTTCCGTACGCAAAGGGTAAAACCGGACAATATTAATAAGGCTCCGCTGTCCGTCTGTCCGTCTGTCTGTCCGTCTGTCACCAGGCTGTATCTCATGAACCGTGATAGTTAGACAGTTGAAATTTTCACAGATGATGTAGGTATTTCTGTTGCCGCTATAACAACAAATACTAAAAAACAAAATAAAAAAAAAAAAATAAGGGGGCTCCCATATAACAAACGTGATTTTGTTGCCGTTTTTATAGATAATGGTACGGAACCCTTCGTGCGCGAGTCCGACTCGCGCTTGGCTGGTTTTTTATTTTAGAACATCACCAATAACATCGGTGTATGTATTTCTAGGGCGTCCTCGACTGGCGTTTCTACTGATATCCGCCTTATAAATTCCTTTTGTTAATCGCCGTTCACTCATTCTTTAAACATGCTCAAACCTAAGCATACTCCTTTCTTGTTACTTCATCATCTTTGATAATCATAATAATTCATGTAATACATTCATATACAT
The DNA here is from genome assembly GCA_905220435.1 of Amphipyra tragopoginis. Lineage (NCBI taxonomy): Eukaryota > Metazoa > Arthropoda > Insecta > Lepidoptera > Noctuidae > Amphipyra > Amphipyra tragopoginis. The sequence goes on along the minus strand of HG991997.1, from coordinate 25,758,007 downwards.
CCACGTCTGTAATTCATGAAGGGGTGAGCGGAGATGTTCTCTTATTCAAGGACTCGGCACACCCACGATTCGCCTCAGGTATAAAGTCCCATCTAATAGCTGGCGAACCAAAATTAAAAACAATTGAAATCCAATTTTCAATTTTAAATACACTCGAAAGCAATGAACCCGAGTCGAACCTTCGACTCGCGACCTCGCCGCGTGATCAGCTCATGATTAAGGGCTCCGTTTGGGTCCGAAACTAGTCGAGTAATCCCGAAAAATGCACGTGAGTAAACCGTAACTATTCATAAATTTGAATGTGCCTCACGAAAGTTATACATAAATTTTTCCTTTCACATAAAAAACATTCGGATGTAAGCGGTAACGAAGCTTGTTCGTTGGCCTTTGTAGGTATTCGTTGGCTTGGTGTGTATGCCACTCGGAAGCAATTAATCCGGGTCACCAACATAAACCACAATACCTCGGAAACTAAGAATGATAGCTTACTCAAATAAAAATGTTTTTATAGACTACTAGGGGTCGCTCGCGGCTTCGCCTACGTTTATCGCGTATTCCGCGTTTTTTCGTGGTAAAAGTGGCCTATATCCTTTTCCGTGTTTCATACTTTCTCTGTACCAAATTTCATCAAAATCGGTTCAATAGTTTAGTGGTGATTAGGTAACAGATGATTCAGCCGAAAGATGGACGTCTTTCGGCTGCTGGACATAGGCCGCCCCAATAGGGGGGGTTTGCCATAATCGCCACGCTTGGCAGGCGGGTTGGCGATCGCAGTATGGTTGTTTTGTTAAAATACTCAGAGAACGCTGCTGCCTATCCTCTAGTGAATCCCTTAGTCGCCTTTTATGACACCCATACGAAGAGATGGGACAGTGCTATTCTTTACATCCGGCACCACACGGAACAGGTAACAGACATACAGACAGAGCTACTTTCGCATTTATAATGTTAGTAAGGATTTAAGAAGTTTTATTAATTTTAATTGACAAACGAAGTTTGTAAAACATTATTAACCCCGTACATACTCCGAATAGAGAGTATGGCTGACGTAACCATTAGGTAGGTACAGTTTGAACGATCTATATTGCCTATTAAGGCCACGGCCACGCCCTCATCACAATGACCCCTATTTCATCATAACTCCATGACAACACGAAAAAATACTCTTTAGTAACGCTCCCATCGACAATAATGAAACATTTTTTATTGACATAAAACTCTGTCAGTTTTCCGTCAGTGTATTTGTATCTCAGAAAGTGAGGTTTCTATCAAGTGAATTATTATATATTATATTTGTGTATCATTTTACTGTTATTGCAAGACTATTTTAATAACATTTTATAGTTTTATTTTTGTAAAAATCATGTTATTTAAAGAGGTTGATTAAAGTTCTAGTTTACATTAATATACTTTTCTTCTACGCGGATACTTTTGGATCTTCTATATACAGGTACATAAAGGTATGTTTAGATTGAATTACTAAGTACTTCAGGGAAGGCAACGGTGTGATGTTGAACAAACACATTCCACCGATGAAGACTTTTTATATTATAATAACATTATAGTAATATGTAGGTACTTGGTGATGTTCTTAACAAAGGACAGGTGCGTAGTACTTTTAACCGGCGTGCATGTATGACAAGATGTATGACCGTGGACGAAGCGAAAGGAGTATGTAAGGATCGTAGCATGTGGCGTACTACAGTTTCTGCCTACCCCCATGGGAAACAGGCGTGAGTTTATGTATGTATGTATAGTAAAGGTGCATCTATACTGCGAGCATTAGCATAATCATTTGGGACAAGAACGTCTAAGTCCGAAAACGCCTTTATTCAAACAGTTCGAAGACGTTTTCTGAAATAAAACGGTTTTCGTACTTATGACGTCCTTGTCGCAAATGAGCAATTATGAAAATTAGGCTACGATGGGCAATAGGTATGTTGACCCGAGAATTACAATGCTCGCACGCGAGCAAGAAGTTTCTTTGTGAGTACGTTTTACGGAACACCCCACCAACCCCCAACCACCCGTCTGGCTCGCGATTACTTGATCACACTCGAAATTTAGGGGTTTTTAATCGGTTTAGATATAAATTTGCACAGCAACAGCATGTTTATCGGCCTCCCAGTATCCCGCCAGAAACGCCTTAAGCCGAGGTCCGAGTAGTGGTCCGAGTCCAGTAGGGGTCTCCCTTAGTGCTGTTGTTGCTTGTAGTCATGATGTTAGTGTAGTGTAACTAGTTAGTTTAGGTTAAGTATTTCATTTGCCTCCCGTTAGCTGGAGACCCTTCAGGTCTCGCCAATAACTACCCGGTTACGTAGAAACCTACAAGCAGTTAAACAGAAAAAAAACATTTCTGACATTATATCGAAAAGTGATGAGACTCGCGAATTTGCGAACTTTTGCAAGCAAAATGCTTGGCTTGCAATGGAATTTTCACAACAAATGCTCATTAAGGCCTGATTTTCACAGGCCCAGTTTCTGACCAACCAGTAGTCAGCAACTGTACATTCTGCTGTCTATACAGTACTGTCACTTTCCCGACGTGTTCTCACTACTGGGTCTGCATAGGAGACAGCAGTACACAGCTACTGTGCTACTAGTTCTGGCCTGGTGTTTCTGACCCATCTAGTTGCGTTCGTATGGAGCGAGTGACCACCCAGTAGCTGTCCTTGTGGGAATGGGGGAAGGTCGGTGGACAGTAGAAACAAAAAAATTTGAAGTAGCTGACTGACAGCAACTGATAAGGTCAGTACTGGCTCAACTTTGTTTTAACGAACCCAGCAGCTGCCAGACAATAACTGTCCTTCACTGTCCGCCAGCTACTGGGCCTGTGAAAACTGGGCTCAACGAGTACTCGTGTGAACGCACCGTAAGACGAGCGATGCCTACGCCAGTTAACTAATTACATTAATAAAAAAAACTTGCTCGTTTTTGCCCAAAATGCCTAATTATAATAGGTTTTTTTACGAAAATATGATAAAACTAGCAGTCGCAAAATAGTTTACAGTAATAACAGGAAACAGTTTTGCATAAATGTTTAGTTTTGATTACAATACAATAATATTATTTACTTTTCAGGTTTTTTTATGTAACAAAGGCAAAGGCAAAACACTTTTTGTGTTTTGCCTTCAATTTTTTTTTATGTCTAACATCCGTACTAACCATAATATGGTGATATATGAATGAATCCATAATATATGAAATAAATATCAATTATCATCATTTATCATATTATGATAAATGATGATAATTGATATTTATTTCTGCGAATAAATCGTTTACAGACACTTACAAGTCAATGTAATGTTTTTTTAAGACTCGATGGCGCCGGCGTTTCTTATCTGACTAGCTCTGAAAAGAAAAGCCAAAACAAACTCAGAGATCAAGGTCTCTTTTAAAATCCAGACATTGTGGTACAAAACTATGCGTGTGTACACAAGGTGTAACATAAATAAGGGCACAACCTGGGGTCACTGTACTCATCATTATGAACAACTTTTACTATGGGACGAAATCTGAAATCGCGAAAAAAACCCAGCTGTTCCCTACATTAATGTTCGCGTCAAAATGTAGGGAACAGCAGATTTTTTTTCGCGATTTCATTTTTTGTCCTAAAGTTAAATTTGTTCATAATGATGAGTACAGTGATCCCTTAAGAGGTTGTGCCCTTATTTAATGTTTCACCTTGTATAATGTAAGGCCAAAGTCTGGAAAGGTCCTTTTAAGGAAAGAGTCATAGTAGGTTTGAGTTGACATCGTATAGCTCAACCTTATTTTAGGGAGCTCAACGACCCGACACGCGACGTCACCTACCAATCAGCAGGACATTTGCGTAGGTCACAAAAAATACCTAAAACTGCCTAACAGTTACGAAATTCACGTGTAAAGTCAAAGTCAAAGCATTTATTTCAATTAGACCATTTACAGGCACATTTAAACTGTCGAAAAAAAAAGAAGTTACTGCGCGTTCCAAAGTGTGGATTCATATGGAGAAGAACGGGCAATAATCTCCATGGTTACTTTTTTCATCAAATATTTACAAAAATTTCAATACTCAATACTCAATACTTTTATTGCATTCCACAATGTGAACTTAGGTGGTAGGTACATATGGAATATACATACAGTAGTTTTAGAGCATTGTGGGCCCTGTCGGGCATAACAAAATACAAATTAGGAGGAGGGCTATTATAAATTAATATTAGTTTACAACTTCAATATTTATCTACTCGTTCGTTTTGTGAAGGTAGGTGGGCTTACAACTAGGTACATAAATTGTGTCATATAATTTTTACTACTTATATTATGGATTTATACATTAATATTTATTTAAATTATACATGTATTATTATTATTGGTATTATAGATTATTATTGCGGTTTTTTTTTTTTTGGTATTATTATTTATTTATTAAATTTATCATTTAAATATTCATGTACATTATAATAACATTTACGGATTAGAAGTTGTTTTAATTTATTTATAAAGATATTAAATTTTTGTTCATTTTTAATTTCATCGGGTAATTTATTATATATTTTAACTGACATTACTAAAGTGCTTGTGGAGTGTATTTTTAGCTTAGAACTTGGCTGATTTAATCTATTTTTGTGTCGTAGTGTGTAGTGAGTCTGTATGTTTTCACGTGTAGTGAAGAGTTTTTGGTTATTTTTAACAAATTTACACATTTCCAAAATATATATACAAGGTAGGGTTAGAAGTTTATGTTCTTGGAAATGGGGTTTGCAGCTGTCTGTGCTATCTATATTGGCTAGTATTCTAATCAGTCGTTTTTGTAGTATGAAAAGTGTTGGTGCGTCTGTACTATTTCCCCATAATATTATGCCGTAGTTTAACCACGCGTATGCATAGGCATAATACGTAACCAGAGCAGTGGAGAAATTTGTTGATTTTTTTATTTCACGGAGGGCATAGGCAAATTTTGACAATTTTGACCTGATTTTTTTAATATGTGATTTCCAATTTAAATGTGTATCTATGGATAAGCCGAGAAGGTTGAACTCTTTTACTGTTTCTATTTTTGCGTCATTGTAAATAAATGTTATGTCTATAGGAGTTTTCTGATGTGGATAGAAGGACATGATTTTAGTTTTATCAAAATTTAGTTCAAGGTTATGTTCTGTCATCCAAGTTATTATTTTGTTGAGTATACCTGTAAGTATTTCGGTTAAGTTGGTATTGTCGTGGCAAGAAGTTAGTACTGAGATATCGTCGGCAAATAGAACACATGACTCATTTATGATTGTAGGGAGGTCATTTATATAGATGATAAATAAGAGGCATCCAATAACACTCCCTTGGGGGATTGAGGCGTTAATTTGCTTGCTATCCGACCGAATGTATTGAATTTGTTTTGCGTGTTCGTTGTAGTATTCTACTTCGACTTGGTGTTCTCTATTTTCCAAATATGATTTGAACCATTCGTAAGATTTTCCGCGAATCCCTATTCCTTGTAACTTATTAAGTAGGATGTCGAATTGCACTTTATCGTAAGCTTTTGTCATGTCTAACAGTATACCTACGGCATATTTTTTCTTATCAATTATATTAATGGCTTCCTGGATAAAATTATATACTGCTAGAACTGTAGAGTGGTTTTTTCGGAAACCATTTTGGGATTCATTAAAAATTTTATATTTTTCGCAAAACGAATAGACGCGATTACACATTGCTTTCTCGAATACTTTCGAGGCTGCAGGTAAAAGAGCAATAGGGCGGTAATTAGAGGGGTCAGTTTTTGAGTCTTTTTTGTGAATTGGCTTTATTATGGCTTTTTTTAGGTAGTTTGGAAATCTTCCTTCCTCAAAAGACTGATTGACTAGCAAGTAGAATGGAAGGGTCAGCTCATCTGCACACTGTTTGACTAGGGTTGGTGGCATTTCGTCTATTCCATTTGGTTACATTGTGAATAAAAAAATATGTAAGAACAATGTTACGAGTAGATAAGCTATGCTAACATTTGCAAAGGCAGATTAGAGATGACCAGTTCCAACTAACGGCGCCTGTTTTAAAGCTAGCCTACATGGGTGCTCACATCTTATCCCAATCCTAACTAATATTATAAATGCGAAAGTTAATTTGTTTGTTTGTTACCTTTTCACGCCTAAACCACTAAACCGATCATCCTGAAATTTTGCATGTACGTTGTCAGATATACAGAAACGGATATAGAGTACCTTTTATCCCGAAAAAAGCTCTCTTCCCGAGGAAAACAACAATAACGATATAGATGGCGCCACGTGTCTTTCGAATCACGATTGAATTATATTATTGTACCTAAAATTATAAATTAACGCGATCGAAGCTGCTGGCAAAAGCACAATAAATTTATCAAATAATAATGAAAAAAAATGATTATAACAAAAAACAACCATAATAAATATGGAGCGCTAAACCCAAAATAAATCGAAAACCGACAAAAAATTAGACAAGCTAACAGTTAGTAGACAGTAACATTCCTTATCATGCGTAGATAGAAGAGATTTCCATTATCTTATCAGTTTTCTTAAGGAGATCTTATTATAATATCTTACATAAGGTCCGCGAGAGCAGTTGTGTGAATAAAATTATAAGTTCTAATCATTTATTAAATGTGCGGATCTCTAAAACAGTATTTTTAACATAATGATATTACTTGTGCTCATTCTCAAATCGTTAAAACAATAGTTAATAATTATGTATTGAGTGACTCGCATGCTGATACTTGTAAGATAATCTTTCATAAATACTATAAACTACTATTTAAGTTATTGTAGTGACATAAAAGAAGCTGTGATTTATTTATTTATTTACTTTAATTAAAACGGTCTTAGACCAATTACAATAATTAAAGATAGTAATAGAAAACGATACATACAATACAAGGGCAAGAAAATAAAAATTAAAAAATAATTCTAATACCTAAACTCTTTCATAAATCCCTTACAATGCTTCTGACAGTATATTCTTTCACTCGTTCATGATGCATTCCTCTCGCAGTACTCCATACATTCCGACAAAATCACCCTCCATTCATCCGCAAACATATCAAAATTCGGTCCGACGTCCAGGAGGGCATTGAGCGCGGTGAGACTTCGCGGTATGGGTGATCGTGAACGAGCCACAGTACGACTTATCGGAACAGCAAACAATTTATGTTTTCTGCTCCGGCGGTAATTATTTGGAACAAATAATCGGCACAACTCGCAATTAAGATCCGGGGCATCTACTTTCCCTCGGAGGATCTTGCACATCATTATTAGTTGGTCACTAGATCTTCTGACCTCTAATGAGTTATACCCCAGGCAACCTAAAAGGAATTTGGTTGGATACATAATGATAACCTACCGGTTCAACGCTTGCCTTCCATGCAGAAGGGTTCGAGTTCTCGGCCCGCACCTTTGAATTTTCTTATGATAGCATACGTTAATGGTGAAGGAAAACATCGTGAAGAAATGTGCACACCTGAGAAGGCTCAATAAAGCTCATAATGGTGTGTGTAGTCCGCCCACTAGGCCACCATGGTGGACTAAGACCTAAATACTTCCTATTCTGAGAATACGGGATAGAACAGTAATGGGCTGATTATGATGTCAAATACACACATCAAAAATATAAACTTTAAAAAAAGTTAAAACCGACTTCAAAGAAAAACTAAAAGGAGTAAAATAATTACCATAATATAAATTTAACAGTTTCAGAAGTCGGTGGCTTCTATTTGTTTCAGTGTAGAGTTGCACCGACTTCTGAAACTGTTAATTTTATATTATGGTAATTATTTTACTCCTTTTAGTTTTTCTTTGAAGTCGGTTTTAACTTTTTTTTAAAGTTAATTTTTTATTAAATACGTTTTAGTGCTATAAATTTAAGCCCCTCCTCTTCATAACCCTTCTTTTTGGCTTCGACGTAGTCGGGTATAAAAAGCCCTTTCGAATGATACTTTACACGATATAATGAAAACATTCCAAAGGGGGGGGGACGCACCCCCTCCTCTTTTCCAGTAGTCAGTTCCCAACAACAAATATAAACAAAGCAATATTAGTAATTTGAGAATTTTGCTTTGATCTGATGAGGAGTTCCGTTCCATATCTTTGAATTTCATGCTCTAATCGTAACAAAATTTATAAGGGACCAATCGAGAAGTTTACCCTTTCGAACAAAAAAATATTTTTTCAAATCGGTTAATAAATGACGGAGATATGAGGTAACAAATATTAAAAAAAAAAAAATACAACCGAATTGAGAACCTCCTCCTTTTTGAAGTCGGTTAAAAAAAGGTTTGCGATCACTAGCATAATTATGTATGTGAAGATTCCGAATTCAAAGTCCAACTGAAATCTGATTTATATTTATCTAGATAACTATCAATCTATATTTATCATGATAATTATCGCTTTGAATCCCGATTAGAAAATTCGGCTTCAAAAAGGCTACATAATTTTTCAAAGTGTCGCAATTTTTTTTTGATGTGTGTTTGTATTACTTTTCGTGCACTATGTGCTATAGAATAAAAAATCTAAGCCAGTGGTCTGTAAAGGTGTGTACGGACAGCGCGTTCATTGGTACGCGTAGTCGGTGACGCGTGTCCATACTTGCAGCTACACGTACGTTCCCTAAGAATGTACCCGTAGCTGCAAGCACAGTATAACAATACATACAGTTGGGAAACGAATGTACTTGCGCAGAGCAAGAGCGGGGACCTCGCGGGGAGGTGGGCGGCGCGGATCGCGGCCCCCGATCACGCTTAGTTTGCGCACTCGAACGCTGAGGGCAGACACGTCCGAATCTGGTATATTTGCGCGAAAGAATTTAAACCAATTAATTACTACTACATTCATAAAGGCTAGTTTAAGTTATATTATCTCACACGTTTCCCCTCCAGAGGGTGGGGGAGGTCAAAATCAAAATCCAAGATGGCGATTGTGAAATATTACAAAACATGCGTCATGGGTGTCATTTCTGTGGATTTAGGGGGCGCTAATGTCGAAAATGAGGTCGAAGTACAATCCAAAATGGCGGCTGTCAAATTTTACAAAATATGCGTTATGGGTGTCGTTTCCATAGTTTTCGGGGGTGCTGATGCCAAAAATGAGTTCGAAATTAAAATCCAAGATGGCGGCTGCGAAATTTTACAAAATATGCGTCATGGGTGTCATTTCCGTGGTTTTAGGGGGCGCTAATATCGAAAATGAGGTCGAAGTAAAATCCAAAATGGCGGCTGTCAAATTTTACAAAATATGAGTCATGGGTGTCGTTTATATAGTTTTCGGAGGTGCTGATGCCAAAAATGAAAATATGAGTCTTGGATGTGTCCATGGTTTTTGGGTTCATGACGAAAATGAGGTCGAAGTCAAAATCCAAGATGGCGGGTGCGAAATTTTACAAAATTTGTGTCATTAGTGTCGTTTCCATGCATCAGCACTCCCGAAAACCATGGATACGACACCCATGACGCATATTTTGTAAAATTTCACAGCCGCCATCTTGGATTTTGATTTTGACCCCCACCCGCTGGAGGGGAAACGTGTGAGATGATATAACTTTAAACAACTTACACTAGCCTTTATGAATGTAGTAATTAATGGGTTTATACGGATACATGCTTAGTATACACCTCTGTCCTACCCTTCGGAGAATACAGGCGTGATGGTATGGAATCTTATTTCTCGGATTTTGCGGCGGAAGTGAATACACGCAAATGTCTTCCGCGGAAATGTCTTTAGCACATTATGTGTCCTGATACCGACGCGTCCATGTAAATCGCGAGCGTGGTTTACAAGAATCGTTGAATAAATTAATTATAATGATTATGCACATATTAATAAATGAAATAAATGATTATAATAATCACATTTATTTTATTTTTCGTTTTTGACAACCCTTGCACATTTGCGACTAATAGCGTAGGTACCTACACCGGCGGCGGTGTCGTCCGACATCAAAGGCGTTTCCCAACTGTATGATTCTTAAACTGTGCTGCAAGTATGGACATGGCGTTCCAGGACACGCGTAACCGACTACGCGTACCAATGTACGCGCTGTCCGTACACACCTTAAGGGTCTTCTCGGAAAAAAAGCGTGTAGATTAAGCGACTTAACGTCAGCATTTACAGAGAAAATATATCTGAAAAAATAGGTAGTAATCTACAGGATATGATACGTAACTTAGACTTGCCAGATTTTTTCGATCGGCATCACATAATAAGAAAAAAACCACCAAATCTCCTCCAAGTCGTTGAGATGAAACCATTTTACTCCTACATTTTTTATCAAAAGACTATAAAAAAATATCTTCTGCTTTGCAATACAAAGGGCAATAACTTGGACTTGTTACTTTTTTAAAATATGTATTAGTTTCATTAATTTAAATTAAAAATGCGTCAAATTACAGATTGCGTCTATGTCACACTCGCACTCGTCCCTCTCTCTCTCGTCGACTCGTCGTAAGTTAGTACGGTACCAAATGCTCAAGGTCGTTGGCGTGAATACAAGCCTTAACAAACGCCTGACGCCGCGTCAAGCATGTCAGAGAGACCACTATAGTGCATTTCCATAATGCGCGCACAGCGTCACGCCAGACGCGTGCTTAGCTGCGTTTGTAACAAACCACGACCTGATAAATAGATGCCACCTTTAACAACGTTAAGTTTGAGTAACTAAACTCCATATTGTCATAATTATAATAGTTATATGCAATCTAAAATCTATGGAGAAGTTCTATGGCGTAATTACACTTAGTCATTTACCCGAATTCAGATGTTTCTGGTATTGCTTGAATTCAAGTAAAGTCGAAGTAATTGATACCAGAATTGGGGGAAACAACCAAGTGTAATTGCACCCTGTCCATCAGTGTAGGTACATCGCAAATTGAGATAGGCAAACAGATAAATGCTACCGAGTATTTATCCGTTGGCCCATCTCTAGTCACGAATATTTTTGATACTGTATTTTTGTGTTTCTTCTATAACGTGGGTGCCTTTACCGAAACAAATCTCACATGCACAAACACTCAGACCCGAAATAACTATCTTCGGGCCATACAAATACTTGTTTAGTGCCAGAATCAAACCCGCAACCGGTAGCGCAGAAACCAATCGTACAGCTACTTGACCAAGCGTGTCCTCAATTAGTTCCTTTCTAGGTAGAAATTAGGTCCATTCTATTAAAAGTTAAGTTACTTGAATCGGTAGTCGTATTCTCTTGTGTTTAGGAACAATTTACTTTGACCACCAACCAATCCGTTTACGTTAGCAAGATCCTCTAAGGACATTTATTGTTATACATATTTGGAATGACAATCGATTCTCGTCTACTTCGATATATCTTTCGATTAAATAAGACGACTTTTATATTGCACGTTTTCACCGCGAAATTGTCCAAATGAATGGATCAAGGTTTATTGACAATATACTTACGGTTAACCGATGAACCATTGTCAATTTGTTAAGCAACATGCAACACAATAGCACATAAGTGCAATATCAATTTATATTTTTTCTATTATTTCAGCTCTATTGTTCTATTGTTTATTTAAAATCGGTTTCCAAATAATTGTTTACGCACTAATTGCATCAAACACATTGCTATAAATTCTCCTTTCCCGCATCCCTGTAAAATGTACCCGCGTGGGGACGGGCAAAGATATTAAACTTACTCACCGCACGCTAACTATAGACTCTCTTCAGACTCCGTAGTCACGCGATAATTCAGCCCTCATCAAGGTGCCCCCCCCCCCCCCAAGCCCCCGCCAGCAACGCCCTAAGCCGAGGTCCGAGTCCCACTAGGAGTCACCCTTAGTGCTGTTGTTGCAGGTAGTCATGATGTTAGTGTAGTACAAGTAGTTAGCTTAGGCTAAGTATTTTTAGACGGCGCGGGGGGAGTCTAAAATCTCACTCCCCCCGCTAACCCGAGGAGGCCCGCTGCGGCGGGCCGGCACCAGCCGGGGGTTGCGGAAGTGTCGTAAGTTCCCGCGACCCTCGGCGCAGGTGTGAGATGGAACACCGGGGTGGTTTTAGTCAGTAAGAGTCTGACAGACCCCTCCGCCCACCCCAGGGCGGAGGACATCCATGAGGATTTCCACCCCGAAAAAAAAAAAAAAAGCTTCCAACCCATTGGCTGGAGACCCTTCAGGTCTCGTCAATAACTGCCCGGTTACGTAGAAGAGTTCCCCAAGGACCATTTATAGCAGTTCTAAAGAAAAAAATAAAGAAAAAAAGCTAACTATTGAGGCGCGTTGTAAGATCCAACAAAACTCAGCGAGCTTGGTGGTAGGATCTATATGGTCCGCTTGGCTAGCCTCACATTAAAGTCCGACGTCTAGCAGTTTACTGTGTTCCATCGTGTATATGTAAGAGCCAAAGGGGTACAGAGGAATCCAAAGGGATTTGGTGGCATTTGAACTTAGTCGCACCTGGTAGTAAGCGTTTAAGACACGGTCTAAAATGGAGCACACGAATCCAAGTAAAAGAGATATAGAGGGATTCCCCTATACTCTTCTGGCAATCACATATACACGACGGAACACGGTAAATTGCTTGACGTTGGACTTTAATGTGAGGGTGGTAGAAGTCCTGGCTAGCTCTAGCCAGGCGGACGGCACAGATCCTACTACCAAGCGTGCTGGCTTTCGTTGAATCTTACAACATGCGTCTATACCCAGCGTGAGGTGAGGATTTTTTTATATCCACACGGGAAAAATTGTAATACTTTTACTGTGTGTATTTATTTTACAATTTATTATTTTCTACAAGGTCTAACATAAATAAGTGTACAACCTCTTAAAGGGTCACTGTACTCGTCATTATGAACAACTTTTACTATGGGACCAAACCAGAAATCGCGAAAAAAAAACAGCTGTTCCCTACATTAATGTTCGCATAACTCGTCAAAATGTAGGGAACAGCTGATTATTTTTCGTGATTTCAGGTTTGGTCCCATAGTAAAAGTTGTACATAATGATGAGTACAATGACCTCTTAAGAGGTCGTACACTTATTTATGTTTTACCTTGTATAGGAATACCATTTCTACTCTATTATCGATTTCTCACGACTTTCATGTATAATCGCTAGTAGCGATGACACCACCCATTGTACGATTAATATCACACATATTCTGCCGTACGAGCAATAAATGCAGTAAGTGCAATTTTAGAATATAGAAAATTAAACCTTATTATTTAGGCCTATCTTAGACAGAACATTATTAAAAAAAAAAACACTTCTTGCATTTATTGCTGGTACGGCAGTATTGTAAAGTAATAATTGTCATTCAAAATGTACTTCTCATAAAACAAATTACCTATATTATATTATATTCTATCTATCTATACAAGGTGTCCCAAAAAGTAGTGTCGAGCAGACGTTCAGAGGTAGAGCACCCCTCGAGGTACCCGAATCACCCCCATGTGTTCCGGGATTTTTTGGAGTTTGTGAGTTATGATTTCTTTTCATGTTTTAACCAAACTCAGACTTTAATTAAATTTTTAACCGACGTCAAAAAACGGAGGAGGTTATCAATTCGTCGGAATCTTTTTTTTTTGCATGTTCACCGATTACTCAAAGACGCTTGGGCCGATTTGGAAAATTCTTCTTTTGTTTGAAAGGGTATACTTCCCAGGTGGTCCCATAGTCATCAGGTCAGGATCTGATGATGGGATCCTGGAGAAATCGAGGGAACTCTTCAAATTTTATAGGCACACTTGAAGCGATTTTTTGTTTGAAGGAATATTCTGCCGAGGTGGTCCCATTTAAATTTGGTGAAGATCTGATGACGGCTTTCGGAGATTGACAATGGAACTCTTCAATGGATAACAGCAAATTACCCGCGATTGCTGTAATTGCATGTTTATGTACTGTTTATGCCACTTAAAATAGAAAAAGAAAATTACTTTAAAAATAAAAGAAAAACCGACTTGAAAAAAACTAAAACAGGAGTAAATAATTACCTTATATGAAATGAACAGTTTCAAAAGTCGGTGCCTTCAATTTGGTTCAGCGTGGATTAGCACCGACTTCTGAAACTGTTAATTATATATTATGGTAATCTTCTTCTTCTTTTTCTATCGTGTCGGCACGAGCTATACGAGAATAGGTCATGCCGTCGGCGTCGAATTAAGACCCTCCTGAATGGTAGGCTATCATTCAACCGCTAGCCCACTTCCATTGCCGTAATTATGTTTATTAGAAATAGCCTTTCGCTCGCGGAGATTGTTTTCGAGCAAGATTGTCCATTCACTTCGTTTATTTTCCTTATCATGCACGAGCCTATTACAAATGTTGCTCTAGTTGTAAGAATGAGTCATATAACCAACTTTAGAATGTAAACAAATTGTAATCATGTGTGACGGAATAACCTATCATTAGTTTGGACAACTAACAAATTGCGACTCCAAGCGTGATGATGATGACTTCGTGATGACGTCATTGTAATAATAAGTTATTTAAAAAAATAATGTCAATCTGAATACAATAGTTCCTTCAGGAAATTACTTTGAGATAACATCAAGATTATTATAATTTTCGTGACACACATTCATAATTTATGATTAGTTGCGGTTTACTCACGTGCATTTTTCGGGATTGCCCGACTAGTTTCGGACCCAAACGGAGCCCTTAATCATGAGCTGGGGCCCAATTCTCGTAAAATAAATCTTGATAAATCACAACCGAACCAAGGCCGAACCGTTCATTCAGACAGTTCTCAATTTCAAAAGCTGTCGAATTGTTTGACACAAAAAACAAAATCAATCATTTTGAAAGTTTTCGAAAACAAAAACTGACTAATGGTTGTGGTTCGATTGCGTTTGGCAACAATTTATTTTAGGAGAATTAGGCCCCTGATCTCACGGAGAGGTCGCGAGTCGAACATTGTCGTCATGATTAACCGGTATCGTCCCGCGCGACGATCCGGATCGTCAGTGCCATTGTTTATCTATTGTGTCTATAATTACAGCACTACACAGGTTAAGAGCTCCGTTTGGGTCCGAAACTAGTCGGGCAATCCCGAAAAATGCACGTGAGTAAACCGTAACTAATCATAAATATAAAATCAAGATGCTTATGTGAACATGCGATATGCACTTCAGTAAATCTTACCCACTATCAGCATATCATATGCCAGTCATAGAATTTATCAGATAGGAAACAGCTCATAGTCGATCCTAGGGTTTGTGAATCACTCGCACCGTCGACGTCATCGGCATGAATCATTTCAGTAAGCGAATTAGATGCTTTTGCTGCCACCTGCCAAGCATCAGAGCCTCTGCTGTCATTAGCTGTATGTTCATGTAACACGTGCGTGTGAGTTTGGCAATTTGGAAAGTTGGTTGTTGTTTCACTATCATTATCTATAAAATGTTCACTGTTGAGCATAGGCCTCTTTATAATACAGATTGCCACAATAGGCAGCGCAGTTTTAATTTTTACACATGTTTTAAAAGTTTATTCACCGTTTTAAATTAAAATGGACCAAGTTTATCTTTACTGTAAGGTGAGTCCTAACACTCCTAACGTTTCCAGGCTCGAGGTACCCGAAAGATTTTAACCTTCTATTCCGATGCCTAATTGGAGAAGAAAAGCTAGGATATAGTTTGTTGAATATAGCTTAATTTTCAAAATATTCATTATTTACGGAAATTCACAAATCGAAAAATATATATGGTAACAAGTCCTATGAACGCGGCGTTGCGACTTTTATCATACCATACCACTCTCGCCGTATGTCTTATTTGTCGGGGAGGGTTCTGAAGTGAGAAGTTTTTTATCCTCTCACACGATTATTTATAAATGTTGCCAGTTCAAATTAGACTCATAATAGTCATAATATCATCAGAAAGACGTGGTTAAAATCTTTCGGGTACCTCGGGCCCACGGTATATAGCTATTTTACGGTTTTTAATCATGTCGTTTACGTTTTTTCGATAGCAGTCAGACTTATCTTTCGTTGGACAGAGTAATTTGTTTCATGTCTTAATATATTTATGCACGTTTGCGTTAATTCATGACACCCTTGACACAGGGAATCCAATATCCGTAGCCAAGGTGACGCGTTTATTATTTATTTAAATTACACAGTTTCCACAAAAGGCTCTCTTTGAAAGTAAACAAGGCTCATCCGAAGACCATATAATGACCATTGTTAATTAGCAAGGGTAGGTAATAACAAGTTTTCCTTATAGTGAGTTGTAACGCTACGTTCACACGGAGTCACGTTTCGCCGAATATTATTTTCATCGGATCTGGAAAAACCGAATGTTATGTTCACACGGCACATCTTGCGTTGCCGTATACGACGGCCCCGAATTGGGATCCCGTGTGAACACACGCCCCATGTCCCTCCCCACCCATTCCCCCGCTAGTGCGACCCGACATGTATTCGGTTTCAAGATCCGGCAAATAACCGAATTTACACCAGCTTGTATCGTATGAATGCATGTATTGAATGCGCTATGCCACTGCACCGGATCCTATACTCAATACATTTATTGCACTCCACAAGTTAAATAGATGTTACATTAATATAAGAAACATGTGTGGGCCTTGTCAGGCACGGCAAATGTAGGAGAGAGGAGGAAGTATTAAACTTCTCTAAAATTTGCAGTGCGGTCGGATCGGTTTGTAGTCGCCAAATCGGACGTCAACTTCAGTAAGATTCGGTTTTTTTGCCGTGTCTTGAAACTGAATGCATGTGTGAACTCATGTATTGAAATACTGTTGCCACTAAACCGAATCCTGCCAAAAACCGATTCGGTAGAGAAACACACGACACCGTGTGAACGTACCGTAAGTTGTTATTGAGTAATTACCTGACTGCCTTCAAACCTAAAAAAGAATGGATGTGCACGGTGTGTGTAAAAACTTCTTCAATGGTAATTGCTTTAAAATATTTCGTGTATGCCATAATTTTATTGTAAGTGATGTGACTTGTGACGTAGATATAATAAATAAGCCTTCGTTCGAACATGCGCGATTTTTTTTGGCGCGAAGATGCGCGCTCTTCGCTTCTGAGTCACTCCCTCTTCAGAAACTTTGGAATTTAATAGTTAGTCCCTTATCTTAACGTGAATTTTTATCGATGTAAATTACACGCACACGCTCAGCGCCCGAATAGCTATTGCGTTGTACACGCGTCGCAATCGCGCAGCGCTCGCGCCGCCTCCACCCTCCCGGCTATGATGGTAAATGCAATTTGAGATCTATTGATGTGTCATAAGACTCAAACTATGTATAACAAATTTCAAAGCGAGTTAGACGCGAGTGCTGACGCGCGTGGCGGGCGCTAAGCGGGCGCGTGTCGTCTGAACGCGCCCTCAGTGTTATTTTGTTTGAGGATCGATCAATGTATTCGAACCCTAGTGAGGTTTTGACTGCTTTTGTAAAAGGAAGTGTTTTTGATAGAATGACATTGGGGAAAATATTATTTAAATTGACGTTTCTCATAAAAAAATGTGTGACAAATGATTCAGGTATATTGTTTTCACGATAAGAAGATTAAAATGACACATGTCAATAGGAGTTGCTAGACATGTGACTGTAGTCGATTCAACTATCGATAAAATTTGTAAAATTTCAGCGAGAATTTGACAAATTATTGTAATGTGATTTTATGTACATTTCAAATACTTGTGATTTAAGTAATTAAGATTAAGTCAATTAGCATGCATATCTTCAACAATAGACGATTACGTGCTGATGTGATAATGAATCCAGCAGGTATGGGATGAGTGAACATAAATGTTTATTTATCACCAATAACAAGCCCAGTAGCCGGGTCGCGAAAAAGAGGTTTATCTTGCGAAAGGTTCGTCGGTCCTGAATTTTGGATGTGTTATGTTAGGTGTTTTTTTATGAAAAGCCCACAAACAGACACACAGACAGAGAGAGAAATAGACAGCCAAACAGAAAGACAGACATGGGCTTCAAACCTATAAAATATCTCTGATTTTGAGTCTGGAATGAAAAATAAGAATTTAATTTTCTACAAAATTGATGTGAATAATTTTTGGCATAAAACCCACAAGGAGTTATTTAATAAAAACTCATTTTTGGGTTCTTTAACCCAAGATGGCAGAGCGCGCCGAGGTCACTCAAGGTACAAAATTTGTAATTTTTATAAGAACACATATCCGTATCACGTATCCAAAATTTAGGACTGACTGACCTTTTGCAAGGCAACTGGGCTATAATGAGCCTTACTTTAATTATTCAATCAACTGAGCCTATCGTCTATAATTATTACGACAGTCAAAATATTCATTCTGTTAATATAAATTTATCGAAATTATTTTATCGATACGCACGTCTCTGGCAACTGGTACCATCTGACGCAAGTTTGAAAACGCGCCGGGGTTTTTTCAAAATCATTTATGTAATATATAATTATGGCGTTAAACACATATAACTATATTGTTTCTATGTTTTTGATTTTAAAACAACCTTTTGGGTAACGCTTTATTAATATTTTAAATTGATTTAATGCTTTTTGAATTAAATTGTCATACACAAGCGCCATTACAATTTATTTTTATGTCATGAACTGACATCTGCCAAATTAATCAACTTACCGTGAAAGCAATATAGATGATTGCTTAAACCTGTCTCAACAATATACAAGGTTAGTCGGAAAGGGGGTACTAATCCGCAAGCCACTTAAAGTATCACTGATGACTGTTTTAAAGAAAGGATTAAAATTTGAAAATTTTTGTTTCCATGCTTTATGATTCTGCTTTGGTTACGATTTCAGAAAATGGGGCTTCTAATTCGTGACCCTAAGGGCCTATGCACACGGTGTCTTTTATACGCGCCGTCGACGCACGTTTCCGTCAAACTCCATACATAAAAAATCACAATGACGTTTTTTAAGTATGAAGTATGACAGAAACGCGCGTCGACGGCGCGTTAAAAAGACGTCGTTTGCATAGGCTCTAAATATGACTTAAAACGTAAACACATCAGGGGCCCAATTCTCCTAAAATAAATTGTTGCCAAACGCAATCGAACCACAACCGTCAGTCAGTTTTTGTTTTCGAAAACGTTCAAAATGATTGTTTTTGTTTTTTGTGTCAAACAATTCGACAGCTTTTGAAATCGAGAACTGTCTGAATGAACGGATCGGCCTTGGTTCGGTTGTGATTTATCAAGATTTATTTTAGGAGAATTAGGCCCCTGATCATAGCTGAGGATTTATCGATTTTAGCGTATTTTTTTATGATATCTTTGAATAGCTATTTCCTCTATTGACTTTTGAGGAAAGTGGTAAAACAAAAGTTAATCATTATTTTGGGTACTTTAACACCCTTTCAGATTAGTACCCCCTTTCCAACTAACCTTATCTTTCTTTCTTTATTTGTATACCTTATCATTGGTGATCCCCAAGTGGTATTATTATAATACCACTAATTCAAACCGATTTACTTACGATGATTCATTTAGAAGATAGTGAATACTAGCATATAATTTATTGATTACCTATCGATTAACTCGCAGTAATTATTTCGTTGAACTAGTTTTGTGCCTGCATAGTTTTAGATGATATTGCATGCATTATCAGAACGTTAGAAATCCCCATATTATCGAAAGCCTGTATAGAAAACATAGTGGCCTAGGAGCAGCATCCCAAGCAGAACTGTCAAAATATAAACGTGAATTGAATTTATATAATTGGACACAAATTTGTTTTTAATTAATCTAACCAAGTGATATCAAAACTACGCTTAAGAGGAATTCTCCTCCTTAAGTGTCAAATGAGAGCTATTAATTACACAAAGGAAAATGAACAGGGGGTCAAGTCAGCTAATTTAAATAAGGGTCAAAATACACGTCCGATAGTTAGCCGGATCCGACTATCTGATCGGATTCGTAAAATACAGGTACGATTCTCGTGTCCAATTTTTTCTGTACGACGACGACGCCCGGACGATGCTTACGATTCTGACATCCGATCCGATAGTCTGATCGTACGTGTAATTCATGTTCAAACAAATGTATGACGCGGAGGCCTTCAGATAGTGTATTCAGACTATCGGAACCGAATCGAAAGCAAGTATCGGACGTGTATTTGGGCTCTTAAATGACATAAAATTATCATCCTATAAAATTGTCATCCCACCGACGACACCCTATTGAGATTCATAGCGATTGTAACAGATTAAATATTCTACTAAAACTTCAGTGTTTTCTATTGAAGTATAAGTTCAATGGAAAGTCACTGGTCTTAAATAACTAGCAGAATAACAAATGTCTAAAACTATTCTATCGACACACTATCGAAGCATTCGTAAAATAGGAGACTTGGGCTCCAGGCTTCATTACCGCTTACATCCGAATGAAACAGAATAATTATTTTCCATGTAAATACACACATAATAAATGACGAACGTTCGTTGGCATGGTGTGTAGGTGTGTACGTACAGACGCCAGCAGGTCAACCTACCCGAAACTGTAAAATTTTCCCAATCAACCTTGAACTTTGCTTTCGCGATAAAGATGAAAATCTATTAAAGAAATTTGACAGATTGTAGTACCTAGGTTGATGGCTGGCGTTACTGTTATAATAATAATAAGAAATAATATTTACATATTATTTATTTCTTATTACTATTATTTTATTATCTTTGTCCTATATTTTTAATTGTTTTGTTATGTACCTATAGTTAATTAAGTCGCAAATATCCTTTTTTTATTTTTGTACCTCTTTTCGATGCTTTCTCTTTGACCCAAAGGTTGACTAGTAGAGAATGCCTTGTGGCATTAAGTCCTCCTTATGTACCACCATTGTGCATTGAAGTATTAAATAAATAAATAATACGGGCCTAAATGGATATCAACGAGTATCCCCCATTAGTTATTTGTGGAAGTCATGATAAGGAAGGTAGTCGATTCATTTAATATACTGATATTAATGGCAACTAGGTGCTGACCTAGAAAAGACTAATGAATTATAGTTTATGATAATAAATGCTTTTCATGGCACTCAGTATTCCTAAAATATTATTAAAACCGCAACACCTAATGACGAAACAATATTAGAATACAAAGAGCAAAAATATCGACTTATCGACCTGGGTTTATAAAGGTGCCAACCCAACAGACTTTCTCGATTTTGTCGATCGATGAATGTTTGTCGACACAAAATACTTCGACAGAATCGAACAAATCTGTAGTAGAAGTACCTTTATATACCTAAGTCAAAATAAGATGATATTTTTGCTATTTGTATTCTAACATAATTTACATTTTCGTCGATAGCGGTTACGATACATTTAAGTCTGGCACATTGGTACAGATACTATAAGTTATCTATATCTGAACGCATATCTTACGATATCGCTCTTCATAGAATTCAATAGACTAACACACACGGTCCAAATAGTATGTTTTGTCATAAGTATGAAGGTACCGACTGGTGTCAACAGATTCTGTCAGATACCAAATATACGAATATATTATGTATCCGCAGATAATAACAAATTTTATTATGAATGTATCGGTTTTCATAATATTATCGTAATATTGCCGTGTATCTTCAAATACTATAAGTTTTAATGCGCAGATAAAATATTATTGCATCTGCATCGTGTGCCTTAGAGCCTATGCACACCACGTCTTTTTAACGCGCTGTCGACGCGCGTTTCCGTCAAACTCCACACATAAAAAATCACAATGACGTTTTTTAAGTATGAAGTATTACAGAAACGCGCGTCGACGGCGCGTTAAACGCGACGTGGTGTGCATAGGCCCTTAATGCGAAACGACCAATCGTGGTTCGTGGTAAACCATTTTTCCTATTAGATAACGACAGTCAAATACCAAAAGATATTAGTATAGTAACGACTGAGTGTTTGTTAACACCTGTTTTAACCTGTTTTAATATTACTGTGATATTTTGTGAATTATATTAATAGTCATTGATATTCTACATGTTCTGGGTATGGGAGTTGTGACTTTGTGACTTTTTTAAACCAATAAGTGGCGTTTTTAAGTGGTGAGTGAAATTTCTACATTAACAACATCACGCTTATATTCCCCGAAGGGATGGGCAGATGTGTATAGTACACCTTCATTTTGCGGTTATATTTAAGTCCCGTGTAATAGGGGGTGAGCCTATTGCCATCAACCGGGCACATATCCAGATTTCGGGCTGCTACTGAGAAATTCCACACGGAAAATCCCAATAATTTGGTCGCGCTTGCTCGGCCAACAAAGCAATCGATTAATGGGTGCTGAAAATAGGTATTATGGTATAGAACGTTACAAAATCATCGTTTTTTTTTTCAAATTTCGTATTTCTTTGCAACTGAAACAATACAACAGCGTCAAATACTTATAGTGCTGGACATTAAGCTGGGGCCTAATTCTCCTAAAATAAGTCTTTATAAATCACAACCGAACCAAGGCCGAACCGTTCCTTCAGACAGTTCTCAATTTCAAAAGCTATCAAATTGTTTGACACAAAAAACAAAATCAATCATTTTGAAAGTTTTCGAAAACAAAAACTGACTAACTGACGGTTGTGGTTCGATTGCGTTTGGCAACAATTTATTTTAGGAGAATTGGGCCCCAGATCTGGACACCTTTTTGGTCCAGCCGTGAGAGACACATACCCAAGACTTTTTAATTTACATTGTACTTTTTATCTGTTGTCTCTTTGTGCTGTGTCCAAATAAATGTTTCTTTATCTATATCTTTGTCTATTATGGAAAGTATTAAAAAATAAGAAGCCGGTGCCTTCAACTTGAACTTCTGAAACTGTTAATTTTATATTATGGTAATTGTGTTATTCGTTTTTTTCAAGTCGGTCCTATTTAAGAAGTTTTTTTTCTTTGTGGCCTTAATTAAAATGTGGTTAGACCTATTCACCCAGAATCTTCACAAATGGCGACAGACAGACAGTCAGCCCCGCTAGCAACCTTGTTGACTGGCTAATCTTTTCTCCAAGACATGATCTATTGTTGTATAAGCTCGTGCCGAAACGACGGGATAAAATGTATCCTTTCTGTCTATTTATGTGCCAAACATTCAAATCCGTTCAGCCATTTGTGCCTGATTGAATAGCAAACAAACATCCATCCGTCTTCACAAACTTTTGCTTTTATAATATTATAGTGTGATTTATTTCATCTGATGGTGATTACCTACTGGGTTTATAGGACAGTGTACCGAAAACTGAAACAGTGAATTCAGCCCATTATTCTGAATCGAAAAGAAGTGTTTGTTTTTTCTCGGAATTTTCCGAATTTACTGGAAATTGATAAATTGTCTATGTTTTATTGTATTTTAATAAGTGTTTTGACAGGTAAATAAAGTGGGTGTAAAGGATAGGTTACCAAAAATTGACACAGTGAATTTAGATCATTATTTTGAATTGAAAATCCGTGGAAAATATCAACGAAAAATCTTTCGAATTTTCCGATTTATAAAAAAATACATTTTATTTTTGCAATGTGCTGTGTGCCAATAGGATTGTTTATTTTACAGCAGACAAATGTAAAATTTGTGAAAAGTAAATCGGAAAAGTCGGAAAATTCCGACCAAAATTTCCACTTATTTTCAATTCAGAATAATATAAATGATTATAGGCTGAATTCACTGTTTCAGTTTTCGATGCACAGTCCCTTACACCTGGTATATGTAGTCTAGCGCTTTATTTTATTTTTTATTTGATAAAATAGGAACAACAAACAGCTACATTATGGGATATTACAACATGATAACATAAACAACTTAAACAATAATGTAGCAGCGCTGTTCACAGATAATAAACTAAAGTTTAAACTGCTAGGAAATAAGCTGTTCATGCAGTTAAAACAAATAACAAAAATTAAAAAGAGAAGAAATTAATAGAGTACTATGTCTACTAATGATGAAATTACTAAATTATATGGCTAAAAACATTAATTAATTAATCCAAGAGCATAAGTGTCTCATACTAATCCGAAGATATCTTAAAGAAGAAAAAAACATTCCTGATGAAAAACAAATAGCACAATATCACACATTTAGCCATCGAATCTTATAGTGAAATATTTATAGTATGATATCACTAAATATCACTGAAATTCTGAGCTACATCCTGTGTCTGTTCGCTCTGGGTTTTTTTGTCATACTTTATGATCATTCTCCTTTCCTATTAACAATATTATACAAGATCATTGCTTAAACGATTAGTGTTTGCGTCAGGAGCTGAGCGTGAGAAGTCTTTACCTATTTATTGACTTATTGTTTGTATCAAACCATCTATATATGAATCCTTGTATTGTTGCAGTTGCAGAGTTGGTGACGCGCCGCAGCAGTAACTCAACATGAACACCGTTATAGGACTCAGCCCCAAGAATCCCAGCTGGGACTTAAACAAGAGCAAATGTAAGTTATTTAATTTATCTTATTTTTAACCCCCAACGCAAAAGGAGGAGTGTTATAAGCAGTGATCGGAAAAAGGTGAGCTAATTTACCTAAACTTCAAAGACAGAGACAAAAACTGGAGACTTCCTTACGACAATTTTTTTTTTCGTGAACATTATTCCGGGTTTCGGGACGTCACTAAAGTACATTTAATATTAATGTTAATAGTACAGAAAACAATAAAATTCGTTTCCTATTTTTGTTTCCCAAAATTGTCACAAAACCAGATGACACGTTTTTCATTGTTTTTAAAAAAGAGATTGTTTATTGTTTTAAAAAAAGGAGAATGTCTTTTATTTTTTGTAAACAAATGAAAGAAAATCTCCGAGAAAATTCGCCCGAAAAAAAATGTTGTTGTAAGAAAGTCTCCAGTTTTTGTCTGTGTTCTTTGAAGTTTAGGTAAATTAGCTCACCCTTTTCCGATCACTGGTTATAAGCCTACGTCTGTCTGTCTGTGGCATCATAGCTCCGAAACGGATAAACCAATTTCAATGCGGTTTTATTTGTTTGGAAGCAAGTTTAATCCAGTGGCGTAGCTACCGTAGGGCTAAGCGGGACAGTTCCCTGGGGCCCCCAATCTTAAGGGCCCCCTAGGCCTCTTATAGCTCTCCTTTTATTCCTCGAAAATTATCCCACGGGATCCTTTTATCGGAATAAAAGTATTCTACGTCCTACCCAGGTCGAGCTCTATCCTAGTGCAAAATTTCTTTCAAATTCATCCAGTAGTTTTTACTTGAAAGTGTAATATTGTCCGGCTGATTGGTGTCGTCGTGTGTCGGGTTGTTGAGCTCAGTAAAATAAGGTTGAGCTACACGATGGCTGATGCATGCGTGCTGTCAGTTGGGACAGGTCAACTCAAACCTGCTATGGCTCTTTCCTCAAAAGGCCATTCCAAACGTTGCCCTACAATTGTTACACTCACCTATGCGAGTGTAACAATTTTATTATACCACAATGTCTGGACTTTAAAAGAGACGTTGACCTCTGAGTTTGTTTCGGCTTTTCTTCTCAGAGCGAGTCCGATAGGAAATGCCGGCGCCATCTAGTCTTCAAAAAAAACTTACATTGACTTGTAAGTGTCTGTAACAGATTTATTTACAGAAATAAATATAATTTATCAATAAACAAACAAACTTTCACATTTATACTATTTATTTTTAGGAAGTACGATTAAATATTATCTGCTGCGTTACACATAATACTAAGTAGTAAGAAGCTTAGCTTTATTATGCCCTGCAGTAGGTGATAAGGAGCTGAGGATGAAATAGTTTTGCACCTTTAAAGTATTTAGTTTAGTTTAAACAGGGCCCCAATTTCGTTTTTGCCAGGGCCCTTGGTTACTTAGCTACGCCACTGGTTTAATCGGGATGGTTATAGGCTGTGGCGGCATCTATCTCGCCACATGCGAACTATCCTACATCGCGCAATCAAGATTTAACACGCAGATAGTATACAGGGCGTCCCACGACTTTGCCACATGGAGGGGAAGTACCTTAAATACTGTAGATAGAAAATTTTACTTAATGAAGACTTCATTTTTATTTTAAAAACAATACGAACTGCATTCAAAGAATTTTAAATAATCACCTGCCTGAACCGGGAACCGAACCCGCTAAATGTGAAAACAAAAACATCTGTAATTTTATTGTACTAATCGGAAGGCTCGATCAGATACATTTATTTCTTCTAAATAACATAGCATCTAAAATAAAAGGAACACCATGAAATTTAACATTTAATTTAAAATTTTGTTCAGAATAATGAATAGCATTTTCTCTATGTCGTGCTTAAAACAACTGACTTTATGCACTGCTTTCTGCTTTATTACTATTTCGAAGTATTATTTCAAATATTCACCATGAAAAGTAAATAAATCAACGGTAAACGAGATTATTGTAAGAGTTACATTTTGTATACAATAGGAAGAGACACATTTTGAGCATTTAATACATTAGATTGATTGTAAGTTGCACAGTTAAACGTGTGTTATTATTTCAAATAAATGTTAAATTTCATGGTGTTCCTTTTATTTTAGATGGTATGTTATTTAGAAGAAATAAATGTATCTGATCGAGCCTTTCGATTAGTATAATAAAATTACAGTTTTTTCTTGTTTTCACATTTAGCGGGTTCGACTCCCGGTTCAGACAGGTGATTATTTAAAATTCTTTGAATGTAGTTCGTATTGTTTTTAAAATAAAAATGAAGTCTTCATTCAGTAAATTTTTCTATCTACAGTATTTAAGGTACTTCCCCTCCATGTGGCAAAGTCGTGGGACGCCCTGTATATACAACCTCCCAACATCAACCGTTGGGCAGTAGCCCGCCAGGCACAAGACTCCGCTTGGTTGGAGGATCCTCCATTTGGTTGGAGGAACACCACACCAAGTTTCTCCACATTGGTGACCCCGACGTTATCTGAACACGCAACCTTCTGATATGTTTCAAGATAATCAGCTCTTTTCATAGTCGGTGTAGAGATTCTGCCATACATTGTAAAATTTCAATTCCGCTCATCCGATTGACTTCTAAAACCTGGCGTCGACTACAGCCGAAACGCGTCGAATCGAGTCGAGTCGCATTTGTTCCGTGTGAGGCGAAACGGTCAGTAATCTCAAGTCGTTAAAACAGAAATTCGCGTGACAAGGGATGCGCGCGAGTTATGCGACTCGGCGCGTCTCGGCTCGTCGCTAATCGACGCAGTTTTATAGTAAATGCGAATTATTGCGGTTCTATTCGAATTCGACTCAACTCGGCGAGCCTAGTGGACGCCAGCTTTAACATATAAATGGAAACCTAACCTAGTGATAATACAATACAGGGTGTTAACGAATTCGTGTAATTCCTTAAAACCACATGATCTACTACTGATGTAGACAGGCCCTGCACGAGATTTTTAGCTTGATTAAATATAAAAAAATAAAATTATTATTTTTTCATGCGGCTTTGTTACCGATGGATTCAGTAAAAAAATAAGAATTTGTTTTTTTGCAAAATTAATGAAAGCACGGCGACGCGGCTGGCAGGCACAACTAACGCAATATCGCTCTTTGCAGTCAGATAACTCAAGGCTCTAAAATGATTCAGAAATAGAAAATCAAGTTTTTTTTTTAGTTGATTTTTAAAATTCCCATTTAGTGTTAATCTGTGTCACCAGTAGATCACGTGGTTTGAAGGAATTACACGAATTCGTTAACACCCTGTATAAGTCCACTGAGCTGATCCGATTCAGGGTCTGGTTTTGTTAACACTACTCCAAAATAGCTAAATCAGGCAAACACATTGATTTTGGCTCGTCACTTGTTTTGACGCGGACTTGGAAGGTGACTCAGGGTGGTGATTAGAACTCTGCAATGACTGTAGCCCGCTTATCTGGGATCGTTCTTGAGGCAGCTGCGCGGTGCGGGAGGGGTGACACTTGTCACAAGTTGACGAATCAGTGAGCTGTCACGTCGCGTCACCACACCCCTCCCGCACCGCGCAGCTACCTCAGAAACGGCATCGGATAAGCGGTCGGACTATTGTTGTAGGCCTATCGTGTTTGAGCGCGTATGACTCGTAAGAGCGGGGGCACACGATGCGTTGCGGAATCGCACCGCAACGATTTCACCGTATCAGCGGGCACATGAGCGGTGCGGCGTCGCAACGTT
This sequence comes from Amphipyra tragopoginis, assembly GCA_905220435.1. Classification (NCBI taxonomy): domain Eukaryota; kingdom Metazoa; phylum Arthropoda; class Insecta; order Lepidoptera; family Noctuidae; genus Amphipyra; species Amphipyra tragopoginis. The sequence continues at coordinate 25,729,957 of HG991997.1, read as the reverse complement.
ATTATGTCGCAGCGGCGCAATCTCGCAAATCGAAACGACCGAGCGTGTGTAAAGACACACGCTCGGTCGTTTCGATTTGCGAGATTGCGCCAGTTTCAGTTGCTTATGCGTCAAAAGGAAAGCCTTTTGACGCATAAGCAACTGAGCGGTGCCGCTCCGACGTCGCAACGCATTCACCCCTCCCCGCCTCGTCTCGGTGGTTGCAAGTCCGGTGCGGCGCCGGAGCGCATCGTGTGACACGCCACAGATATTTCTATGTAAGACGACGCAGCGACACCGCTCCGGCGCCGCACCGCCGCCGCAACGCATCGTGTGCCCCCGCTCTTATGGAAAGCATTTTCTCACCGCATTAAGGCTGGTTTTAGAGTCACGCTGATTGTCGGCGTTGAGTCGGAGCTGATCGATCAATATGTATGTAATTAATGGCTCAGCCTTAATCAACGGCAGAGCTGACAGCTACACGTAATTCTAAAACGATCCTAGGACAATTATACATATTGGGTCTTCACTTTTGGGGAAAGTTGTAGAACAAAAGTTGTTTATTATTATAGGTACCTACTACGAAGGAGCTCGTGGCTAAATAATTACAGCCGCATAGACCGATCTTGCGGGTTAAGCCACGCTTGCCGAGGTTGGTCTGTGGATGGGTGACCATTTACCATAGCGAGTTTCCTCCGTGCCTCGGAAAGCACGTAAAGCCGTTGGTCCCGGCTGTCATTTGTAGATCTTTGACAGTCGTTACTGTTGGTCAGAAGACAGAAAGTCTGACAACCAGTCTTACCAAGAGTATCGTATTACCCAGTTACTGGGTTGTGGAGGTCTGATAGGCAGTCGCTCCATGTAAAATACTGATATTCAGCTGCATCCGGTTCGACTGGAAGCCGATCCCAACATAGTTGGGAAAAGGCTAGGCAGATGATGATGATATTATAGGTACCTAACTACTCCTCCTCCTCAAGTCGTACTCCTCATTACTGAGGGTCGTGATCCTCCCTTGAAAACATTTTTGCTCTTATGATGTTACGCCATCGCTGTCTATGCTTGGCCAAGTGAAGCGCATCGTGAAATTTCGTATCAAGAGAAGAGCTTATCTGGTCAGACCATCGCAAAGGGCTGCGACCTCTTGGTCGTTTACCGTCCACCTTGCCGGTAACCATCAGTTGTTCGAGGTTATTGCCATCTTTTCTCGCTATATGGCCGAAAAATTCCAAAACTCTGCGGAGACAAGTCGTAGAGGTAGGTACCTACTACTAAATTACCTACCCCCTTTCCGACTAACCTTGTATTCTAGCTCGCCCCACATGGGATAAAATTCTTGAAGTAATACCTACCTAGGTTGCCATAATATTACCAGCCAAACCTAAAATCCTAACTAATATTATAAATGCGAAAGTAAGTTTGTTTGTTACCTTTTCACGCCTAAACCTCTGAACCGATTGTCATGAAATTTTGCATATACGTTGTCAGATGTACAGAAACGGACATAGGGTACCTTTCATCCCAAAAAAAAGTAACGTTTCCGAGGAAAACAACAATAACATTCATATGATAATAGATGGCACTACGTGTCTTTCGAATCATGATTGATTATATAATCCCGAAATATACGGAATACGCGGTAAATGACATCCACACGGGGGAAGCTGCTAGCGAGCCCCTAGTAATATAGTACAAGGTATAACATAAATAACGCACAACTAGCGTTGAAAATTGCGAAAGATACATCATTTTGTTTTTTTCAAAACTTTGTATCTTTCCCAATCGTTCCTGTATAATACATGTAATTTTCGAAAAATACAAATATCTCGTTCGTCTGAAAAATACAATCATACACGTATTTGTATTATACTCATTTCCTAGGAATTCTATACATTTCCTAAACAGCAATTGGAAATGTGTAGTTTGGGTTTCCAAAGCAGAGTCGACTCATTTTTCTGTCTGCAGGGTTTAAAGTAACATTTCTTTAAATGCGAAAAATACACCGTAAAATACTTAAACTTGCGAAAGATTCAACCGAAGATCCGCAAGGAAAGTTTCTGTACTTTATTGAAAAATACAGGGGCGTTTGAAAGACACATGTATTTTACATGTTATTTTCAACGCTACGCACAACCCCATATGGGGTCATTGTACTCATCATTATGAACAACTTTTACTATGGGACCAACCCTGGAAAATGCGAAAAAAAAACGGCTGCTCCCTACATTTTGACGAGTTATGCGAACATAGATGTAGGGAACAGCTGATTTTTTTTTCGCGATTTCAACTTTGTTCCAATAGTAAAAGTTGTTCATAATGATGAGTACAGTGACCCCTTAAGAGGTTGTGCGTTAGTTATGTTACACCTTGTATGATTAACATTTAAATACACACGTCAAAAGTGTCTAGGGATCAAGCATTTTTATGCGGATTTCTTGAGATTGAGATGTGGCTTTGTAATAAATTTATGATTTTATAAATTTATATGGATCCTTTTTGGTGCATTTCATAATTTGAATCAGGAACTGTGAATCAAATTCGAGTAAAAGATGAAAATCAGCTGTCAATATTTTCCCTATAAAAACATACAACGCATTGAAGACATTATTAGTGCTACTGTTTCCCTACTACTGATTAAAACCAACGTTATTATGGAGCGGCGACGTCATTTAAGCAGGGAAGAAATGCTCAGAGCCGTGGGAATGATAGAAGCTGGTTCCCGGCAACGTACTGTGGCTTTAGCTCTGAATACAAGTCAGAGTGTTATCAGTCGACTTTGGACACGTTACCGAAGCACTGGTACCGTGGCTGAGCGCCATGGAGGACGGTATCGCTGCACCACACGGAGACAAGACCGATACATTCAAATCTTAACTCGAAGAGCTCCAACAATAACCGCCATGATGTTAGCCGTGAGGCTTCATCACTCTTCAGGGAACTTAATTAGCGACCAAACAGTCAGAAACCGCTTGCATGAAGTGAACCTTCATTCCCGAAGACCGCTACGGGTACCACCTATAGCAATGCACAATCGTAGGATTCGATATCAATGGGCTCTTGGACACAGAAATTGGGCAGAAGAACAATGGCGTTTCGTGTGCTTTTCTGATGAGTCTCGTTTTGGTATGAGACCGGATACAAAACGTATACGACACTGGAGAACCCCTGGACGCCAACAGCGATTAAAATCCTGCCAGGAAATCCATCCTTATAGTGGTGGAACCATCATGGTATGGGCGGGTATTTGGATCGGCGGAAGAACTGAGTTGATTTGGATCAGAGGCAACCTCAACGCTCAAATTTATGCTGAGACGATTGTATCAGACGTCATCGTTCCTCTACAAGCGCAAATCGGTCCCTTATTTCAGTTAATGCATGATAATGCACGACCGCACACCGCAAGAGTTGTAAGACAGACTCTCGCCGCAGCTAACATCAATGTCCTGCCCTGGCCTGCTCAGTCGCCAGACTTGAACCCGATTGAGCATGCATGGGATATGCTACAGAGAAGAGCTCTGCCGAATATGGAGGGTATCCAGTCGCAAGAAGACCTTTTTTTGTTGTTGCAACGAACATGGGCGGCCATTCCACAGCGTGATTTGGATGAACTCATTTTGAGTATGCCAAACCGATGTTCTTGTGTTGTTAGTGTTCGCGGTAGAAACACGGATTATTAATTGTTTAAGTTACCCAATAAAATTTTAAAGAAAACTGTTATTTCAGTCTTTTTTTCGAACTTTTGTGTTAGTGGTTCAAATGTCAAAAATCCCTTTATTAGGAAAATGGCAAATTTCTTTATTAATGCAAAGGTGACTTGGTTTATCGTTACTGTGACAAACGAAAACACTTTATTTGATGAATCCTTAAAGAAAATTTTAATTAATATCAATCAGGAGAAAAGTTATTGCAAAAATATATGTTGATCCCTAGACACTTTTGATGTGTGTATATTCTTAATTTTAGCTAAAACACCATTGTAATTCTGCTTCTCTAGTTGACCTTACTTAATGTAAACAGATCCTCGTAGCACCCAGTTCACTTATTACCATCAAAACATAAATATGCACATAAGTCAAAAAAATATTGTAAAATATGTAATATCGTCGAAGTTCTAATGAAAATAAAGAAACAATTTGTAAAAAAAAAATATTCTTTGTCTTCTTTGTGACATACATATTTTAGTAACTACGTAGTTTAAAAAAAAATGTTTAATAATAATAACATTGGGGTACATGAAAAGAGCCTCCATGAGTGACGATACTTAAGTATGTCCGGCGCACCCTGGGCAGTCAACCCCGCTACCAACTTGCTGACTAGCTAATCTTTTCACCACAGCATGAGCTATTTTCATATAGCTCGTGCTGACACCAGAGAAGACAATAATAATAATAAAAGAAAGTTTAAAAATAATAAAGAGATTATTTCATCAAGAGAGTGAGAGCAGTCAGGGCTCCAGAGAAAGGAACCTCCTCACTATGCGTGTCGTGTCAAGGAGTACTGCTTTCTCTATCAAGCCCATGATCCAGCCGCCCAACGAGAGCCTCCTGAGGAGTTGATCGAGGCTCTTGGCTATTAGGCCATTTGCCGTAACGACCATCGGAACAATGACTGCTGAGTCCACATCCCACATGCCGACAACCTCGTGTGCTAAATCAAGTTTTTTTTTTTTTTATATTTGTTTATTTTTTTCTCTCACAATAGATTTGGTACACTTTACAGTTAAAGGTTCAGGAATATACAAATTCACATTGTGAGAGCTGGTGCCCGTTGTAGGTTTAAAAAAAACCTGTATTACAGGTCACCAGGCCCCATTCAGTGGCTGCACACAGACTTGGCCTCATGGGATCGTGGTAGTTACATGCAAGTTGTACCAACAAATTAAAAAAATAAAATAAAGAAGAAATACAATAAAAGCAGTAGGTAGGTGTATGATGTTAGAGTAGAGTGTTTGAATGTTATTTTTAGGTTAATAATTATTATTTGAGTATGAGTGTTCGTGTGATCGTTGGATTTTAGGAGCCAAATAAGCATACAATATATACAGCAACAAAGACGCGTAAAAGCGATTAATAAGCCAGGATTGAGATCTAAATAATTGAGTGAAGTAATTTCTCTGTATCATCGTAGCTAAGAGTTTTATTATAATTATTATATTATATTTGTTTGTCTTTTAACGAAAGAAAGTTTCAAATAATATAGAGATCGTTTTAATCTGGACAGTGTTTTTGAGGCATTTCATTTAGCGCACCAATTTGACGAGCAACAATTCGGATCACACCAATTATAGTATCACTAGGCTATTACTGATTCGAATTGGGCCTGTTTAAATTGACATTCCATTTATGCTGTGCCCGTGTCAATAATTTGACTACAGTGCCACCTATCGGATCCTATAATACAGGCTGTGAAAGGAATCGTGTAATTCCTTCAAACCGCTTGATCTACTGGTGACACTGATTAACCCTAAATGGGAATTTTCGAAAATGAAACAAAAAAAAAATTCAAAAAAATATTATTGGATAAAGAAAATAGTAAAAAAATGTGATGTTGCCAGGTTAAAAAATAAAAAAAAAAATTTGGTGGGAAATACATTCCCTTTTACAAACATACAAATACCTACTAAACATACTAACACGTTCTCATTCACATATCATCTACTTTTCTTTTATTTTTTTTAATTTTATAAGCCTATGCTTTTTGTAAATTCCTATCGCATCTTTTATTGTAGATAATATTAAAATGTAAGCATTACCCAAGGGGTGGAGACCTGGTGTCCTGAAATACAGACCTCACGTCTAGTTTAGGCACCAGTCTCCCACAGTATAATTATTGCTAATGTATTCTTGTATTAATACCTCTCTAATGTACTTATATTGTGGTGAGAAATAAATCATTATTATTATTTTCTTTCTGTTGCAATTACGTTTCACATAAATTTTAAAAGTCCGTTAAATTTCTCATTTATTTTGAAATGCAACGTAATTCACCGAAATAACATTTTATAAAAATAATATTGCTGAAGTAATGATACAATGCACATAATACTAAATTATATTGCTAACATTTATTAAACTAGCAATTTCTTTCACTTTTAAACTTTAGCATTGACACCAATATTTTTAGATAAATTGCCATTATAATGTTTAAAATAATGTTTTACCCAATGGCGGAATATTGTGTATTTGATGTTCGCCGACAGAATGATGGGCTAATATTATTAATCACTGGAAACCTGATGAAAGTTATTATAGTTGTCATAGCTGGCATAACCCTCTGGATGATTATACGAGGTAGTTACGACTATGCCAGATAGAAAATGTCATCATCTGCCTAGCCTTTTCCCAACTATGTTGGGGTCGGCTTCCAGTCGAACCGGATGCAGCTGAATATCAGTATTTTACATGGAGCGACTGCCTATCAGACCTCCACAACCCAGTAACTGGGTAATACGATACTCTTGGTAAGACTGGTTGTCAGACTTTCTGGCTTCTGACCAACAGTAACGACTGTCAAAGATCTACAAATGACAGCCGGGACCAACGGCTTTACGTGCTTTCCGAGGCACGGAGGAAACTCGCTATGGTAAATGGTCACCCATCCACAGACCAACCTCGGCAGGCGTGGCTTAACCCGGAAGATCGGTTTATGCGGCTGTAATTATTTAGTCACGAGCTCCGCCAGATAGAAAATGTATAGGCTATAATCTCAGACCAAATAAAAAACCAATACAGAGCGCTGCGAGCAACACAGTGAAGCATGCGCAAAACTACACCTCGCTCTGTACATACACGTTCACACGCACATGTTTACACCAAACTACAATTAAACTACGCCTCACGACACTCACACATGTTTATGATACCGGCCTCACTTCACTGTTAACAACGCTATTGTCTTGATTTTTTATTTGGTCTGAGGTTGTAATGCAAAACCCGTGTGGCTTAAACCCGTTATCCCGTGTGGCGACGAGCTAGAATATAAAAAACTTCCTCACCGCAATCTAGGAATAGATACGTATGGTAAGATTATACAAAACCCAGCAGGTTACGTGATAGGATCATAAACGGTCCACCTGGCTAGCTACCACCCTCACTTTAAAGTCAAGCAGTTTACTGTATTCCGTCGTGTGATATTATATGAAAGTCAGAGGGGTATAGAGGAATCCCTCTAATCTCTGTTACTTGGACTCGTGTGCTCCATGTTAGACCCTGACTGCGCATACCGTCACATGCGACTTCAGACAAAGACGACAAAGCTCCGGTTTCTGGATTGACAATTCTAGGATGAGCAGTATTTTCCTGTCCCGTGAATCACATATGAACATCTGCATTGTTTAACTATTGTGTCTGCTATCTGGACAGTGAAGTTGTTAAGTAACATTTGAGTAAGGAGTTATCAAAAAAATGACGGATTTTTTAGCATTTTTTTTACAACTTCGTACTCAAATATTACTTAAGTGTTGCTTATCTCCAATTCTTAAATCAGAAACTGGAGGTAAGACAATCAAAATATTTAAAAAAAGCAGCATTGCTGTGTTACGGTTTGAAGGTTATGGATGCCGATGAATTTACAGGCACATGAGACTTTTCAACTTTTGGCAATGCATTAGCAATCCTCTTGGGGTTGTACTTGTAGGTGTACATAGATGGTAAACATTTACCATCAGGTGGGCCGTTAGCAATAGATTGTTTGAAAAAAAAATGATTAATGCCCGGTTCTTATGGACAAAAACGAAACATTTCGCTTACCAATATTTTACTGCCATATTGGGCATATAAATTGACTCGTTAGCTAATTTTACCAGTGATAAAAGCTACTGATGCAAGAGAGAGCGTATGCAAACCTATGGGATCTTTGCTTCGTTATGGGGGATTTACATGGGTCTTTTTTCGCCGCACGGCTAGGCCGCACGGCGAAAATCGACCGTCTAAATGACAATTCGACTAGGCCGCAAGTGACTAAAATCGCAAGCCCAAAGTTGGGTGCCATTCGACTTTTGCCGTGCGGCGACAAGTCGCATGCGGCGGGTGACTAAAATCGACCGCGTAAATGGTCAGTTGCAGGCGATCGCCCGCCGCATGAGGTGTGTTTTGAGCTGTGTTGTTCCGCTAGAAATGAACAAGTCGCATGCGATTTTTGTCGACCGGTGTAAATGGGGTGGCGATTCGATTTTTACAAGCGATGCGACTGGTGACTTGCCGCACGGCTAAAATCGACTCGTGTAAATTACATGTAAAGTAAATTAATGGTAAAGATACAATGGTTTTAATTTTAACCAATAACGCTCGGCAAATCATAGGAATCGGCTATAAATGAAATGTAACGTTTTTCTTTCCAGATGAAGAAATTGACGAGCTACCCTTCATGGCTTCACTGGGGCCAGTTCTCACAATCCTGGCGGTCTACCTGGTATTCGTGCTGAAGATCGGACCAGTATTCATGAGGAAACGGGAGGGATACAAACTAACACATACGTTACTTGTTTACAATGCCATACAAGTCGCTATATCAGTCTATATGGTGTACAGAGTAAGTATATAAGTACATTAATTTATCAACCCATTTAAAATATCACATTTGATGTCACTGTAGTTCAGTTTAATGTATAGGTTTAGTACATTATAGACACGGTTGGCGATTCCTTTCTCTTATGTTGTTTGCGTAGTTATTAGTTGATTCACACTGGCAATTAATTAATTGAAATATGAATATATACCTACGGAAAATGAAGCGCGTTCGTGCCGACCGCAGAGTCAGCAAAATATGTACAGTTGAAGACAATTTAAAAGAAATGCCTGGAAGGCCACTCTGGCACTTATGGCCTCAATTAAGAAAGTACTTACATACCTACATTGAAAGAGTCACATTGGTACATGCAAGTGAGGCGGGATCAAATGGTTACTATTTTTTGATTTTTTATTACAGTTGACAATCTCGATGAAAAGAAAGCATTTTTTTTTAATATCCGTTTTCTTTTGCTTTTTTTTCTGAAGAAAAACTGCCGATGTTCTTTAGATTCATCGCGTTTTAGTTTTAAGTCCATTAGAAAAAATGTGGTTCCAAAAAAAAAAGGTTATTCCATAATCTGTTTAGCGTCTTATCTCAAACCGTTTGGATTACACACATATTGTTTTAGGGTAATTTAATATACCTGTTTTACTTAAAATAAACATTATACCAAGTACTCGTTAACTATGTGTTTGACAAACAAAATTTGAATAACTTACGCAGCTTTTCTTTGTAGAATGGTAATCTTTCTGGTAAATCTTTCGTTTTTTTTCGCACTTATGTTTATGGAAATTAAGATGGCTCCACACATCAAAGACTTCAACTAGCAACAAGCAAATAGCATCTAGCAATATCACTTGCCACATTGTGTTTACCACCCTAAGGTCTATAATTGCTTGCGCATTACTTTTTCATAAGGTCGCTCGGTCGTTCGCAAAGAATTGACAGGGCAACGATATTTTTTCTTAATTGACATAAAAAGGTTAATTTAAAGAGGCTAGGACTATGTAGCATAGAAAAAGAAATCAACCTATTTAGTAAATTCAATCAAGTTCGCTCTACAGGGTGTTAACGAATTCGTGTAATTCCTTAAAACCACATGATCTACTGGTGTAGACAGGCACCGCACGGGATTTAGCTTGATTAAAAACAAAAAAAAAAAAAAAAAAACATGCGGCTTTGTTACCGATCGTATCTGAACCACCTACTAAGGATTCGGTAAGTGTGAACATTTCGATGCCACAGCAGGCACGACTAATGCGATATCGCTCTTTGCAGTCCAATAACTCAAGGCTCTAAAATGACTCAGAAATAGAAAATCAAGTTTTTTTTTGTTTTTTTTTTCATTAGATTTTCAAAAAATTTCATTTAGGGTTAATCTGTGTCACCGGTAGATCACGTGGTTTGAAGGAATTACACGAATTCGTTAATATCCTGTGTACAACTTTGACTAGACACACATTAAGGACTTCATAACATCAAAAGGTGGTTAATAGCCTTTTTGCCAGAATCGACGCTTCACAATTTTAAAAACCAAGTAATAGGTACTCTTGTAAATTGATATGACATCTTGAACCTTATAGCGCAGAGTGTGAGAAGGAATCGAATTTGAAATCTGATAAACATTTCGAGTCCGCAGCTGTACGCCAATCTCATAGATAATGATAGCTAGCGATATCGTAAGTGGCCAGAGCACAGCTGCCACTTACTGATAGCCCAGCAGTGTGTTTCTACGAAGGCGTCACCCACGGTGACGCATACCGGTACGACAAAAACCGTGTGCGTACTACAGCCATCATCATTCAAACGAAAAACGTCCACTAGTGGACATAGGCTTCAAGCATCACCACATCGACCGGTCCTGTGCTTCTTAGCACCCCACCGTTACCTAGGCCGCTACCACAGTAGACATATATAAGCTAAAGCAGTACCTCAACTTACCATTGGCGAAGGCTCCATACAACTCGATTCCTATCGGCTTCCCTTTCGAAACGAATAGTTACTGGAATTCACGCATCACACTTGAGCAAAGTGAGCATTTTTTGGTCCGGCTTCCCTTTTAAGAAAATTCACCCATCGCCACTGCAACTTACTAATAATCTCAAGAATTGAAACACTCACACAGACACGCTCTGTATACTGAGTAGTGTTTTGTTTTTGTATGGAACTGTATCCCGAAAATACCTTATTTGTCTTGTTGCAGTGCGTGTCTGTGTAAGTGTGTCAAATAATAATAATAATAAAGTTTTTATTGTCACAAAGATACATACATTAGTATACACTGATTAACAAGAATACTAACTACGCTGCAGAAGTCTGTATACAGATATTGTGAGCCCTGCCTCTCAAACTAGGATAACCTGTATCTTAAGAGACAGTGTTCAGCTGTGAGGTTACTTAAAAATAGGGTTTATACAACTGCGGACTGTGCCAACTTGTTGTTCATGTTAACAGTCAAATTACTTTTAAACGTAATATATTTTAAAAAAGAGAAAAGGAAAAATAGTACAAAATAACAATTTAATACCTATGTAATACGAATGGGTGAATGTGTGTGAGGATGTGTTTATGATGTATGTATGTGTGGTAAGTTTTTGTGTAAGAGTAGTGAGTGTGAGAGTAGTGAGTGTGAGAGTAGTGAGTGTGAGGTGTTGTATGTGAAGCAATAAAGCAATATTAGGCAATGAATGTTAGTAGTGATTCAATTTGTGTATAGTCCTGTTGAAGTAGCCATTCCGTCACCTTAGCTTTTAACATAAACTTATTGCAATCGAGTATATTTAGATTTTTATGAATTTTCTTGTAAATTAGTGTACTTAGTGTGAAGTATTGGTGTTTGGCAAAAGCGGTTCTATGTCGTGTACCTGGGGGAATATTAGTTCTTTTGTTGGGATCAGATGGTGGGACACTGGAGTGTCTTCTGAGAACGGTTTGCAACACGAAGAGCTGACGAACTGTTAATACCTTACTATCTGAGTAGAGTTGAGTTGTTGGATAGCGATAAGGTTTTCGTAGCATCACTTTCAGTATTGCTCTCTGGGCTCTCTCCACTCTAAGAAAAGTAGTTTTAGCTGCACCGCCCCATACATTGATGCAGTACCCAAGAACGGACTGACACAGAGCATAGAACACCATTTTTAGAGTATCGGACACGAAATCGGACGATTGTAGGTAGTTGAAGTACTGCTTTAGCTTATATGTCTACTGTGCCGTTACCGTGACCAGGGGGCCTACTCCCTAATTCCGTCAACTGTCCGAAAGTAGCCCGAAACGTAGGAGAGTGAACAAAACAAGTGTGTTCAACTTTTCGGACGGGCAAAAACACATCGGTAGTAGTGACAACTGTCAAATCGTGTTGTCATTCGTTCTTAGTTCGGGCTGCGAAATAATCGTATGTCCGTAGGTGATAGGGAGCAGGAAACGCTCGTAACTAAGACCGAAACCACGGACTTCGTGCTTAGCGAGTAGACCCCCAGGGCTAGCAGAGCCGCCGGGGACTGGGGGCCGTTTCTTCTTTGTGCTATCCATGTTGGGAGCATTTGCCATAATCGCCACGCTTGGCAGGCGGGGTGGAGATCGCAGTATGGTTGTTAAAGTACTCAGAGAACGCTGCTGCCCATTCTGTAGTGATTCCATAAGTCGCCTTTTACAAGAAATGGGGTAGTGCTATTCTTTACGTCCGGCACCACACGGACGGCAAACTACAATGTCGTGGGACTCTATACAATTCAGTGCGATGCTAAATCGTTTCTTACACCGATAATTCAGCCCTCATCAAGCTGTCTCCTCCCCTAACCACCCGCCAGCAACGCCGTAAGCCGGGTCCGAGTCTCACTAGGGGTCGCCCTTAGTGCTTTTGCTGCTAGTAGTCATGATGTTAGTGTAGTATAAGTAGTTATTAGCTTAGGTTAAGTATTATACATACATCCCCTCCATTGGCTGGAAACACTTCAAATCTCGCCAATAACTGCCCGGTTTCGTGGAAACGGTCCACAAGGACCATTTACAGAAGAGAAATAGTACAAAAATACCTAAAATCGTGTACATAATATTATAAACGCGAAAGTAACTCTGTCTATCTGTCTGTTACGCTTTCACGCCTAAACCGCTGAACTGATTTTCATTAAATTTGATACAGAGATAGATTAGACCTTGGAGAAGGACATAGGCAACGCTTTTATCCTGACATCCACGCGGGCGAAACCGTAGGCGACCTAGGTATAACATAATTAAGAGATGTGTGCACACGCACTACCCGGCTACCTATCACAAAAAGGAGGGGGGCGCGTCTTCGTAGATGGACATTGTGCTGTACTGTTCACATAATATTAGACGTGGCTACTGTTTAATAAAAGTATAAAGAATTCATTAGAGCGCCTGTTGACTTTAGGCTAGCAACAGATCGCAGTATAAAAACTGTAGTTGGCAAGATTATTGTCAGGCATTTAAGGTAGTTTGGTACGAAATGTAGGCATTAAATAAATAAATAAAGAAAGGGAACTTCACTTACTTAAATGGGTTCGAGTTTGATCCTAGACCGCACCTCATGACTTTTCATATTAATGTGTGGATCAGAATTTGATGATCGCTTGCGTGAAGGAAAAAATAGTGAGGAAACCTACATTTAAGAGAGCTACATTGTTCTCGATGGTGTGTGTCGTCCACCATCACGCAACAGGCCGGCGTACTAGTGCCAAAACCCTTCCCATTCTAAGACGAGGCTTGTGCTTAGCAGTTGGACAGTAATGGAAAGAATTTTATTTATTTAAATGTTTTGGGTTCATGTGGATATTAGAAAAAAATCTTGCTAAATACTATGGTTTCATTAGACTAATATAGTTTCCTAAAAGTTATTTTCTATTTACAGTTTCTCTCGGACCTCATACACATGGGTCTGGTACCCAAAACGTGTTACATGAATGAAGAAAATGCACGAAGCAGAGTGAGTAGTTAAACTTTATTTCTTCTTTAGTATAGATAGATAGATATTGACTGCTTGGTCGCAAACGCGACTGCTGAGACATAGGTCCTGGGTTCGATCCCCAAGTCGGGCAAAGTGTTATCGGGTTTTTCCGGGTGGAATTTCTCAGTAGCAGCCCGGAGTCTGCATATCCCAAGTAATAGGCTCACCCCCTATTACATGGGACGTAAACATAATGGCGAAATGAGGATGTACCATACACGTCTACACAAAAGGATCTTCAACAAAGAATACACCTTACATGCTAAATATAGCATGTAAGGTGTATTCTTTGTTGAAGATCCTTTTGTCTCTTGGTCTTATTATATAATATATTTGATCGTAGTATAATAATAAAGGACAAGAACAAAAATCCATGTGCTCCCTCAATTATAAAAGACCACATCATGCAATAAAAAACAAAAAAACAGTATGAGATGCCTAAATTAAATAATTTTAAATGGAAATAGCACTCAAAGTTAAAATTATATAATGAGATTACTTAAACTAGTATATTATTAAAGTTGACAATTTGAATCTAAATTTAAAAGAAAAAGGATTAAAAAACAAAGAAACACAGTAGAAAAAACTATACTTACAGACAAATAAATGTGTATTTTATGTAGTATAGATAGTTTTACATTTACATACAAAGTTTTTAAAACGTCTATTGAAAGACATCGGAGTTCTATCCGGGCTGCACATGATAAGAAATTCCTATCAGAAAATTATTGACACGTGCGCAAAGGTCCTCTGCGCATATATTTTGTACTAGGCCAGACTGACGCCCGGCGCGCATCAAAAAGTCTGTGTCAGAAAAATTCTTACAGTGTGGCTGCACCATTTATATATAACTGGTGATCCTAGAAGTGTGACTACTTACTCAAAGAATACTGATCCTGCTCATCAGTTCCTTATAAATATCTTATTTACTTTAAAAAACTAACATACATGTTCTATTATTTTCCAGATCCTGTTCGACACATACCTATACCTAGCAGCGAAGCTCTCAGAACTTCTAGACACAGTCTTCTTCGTCCTAAGAAAGAAGAACAGTCAGATAACATTCCTCCACCTATACCACCACACGGTCATGGTGATTGGCACATGGGCTTTGCTCAAATATTGGCCGTCCCACACCCTCACGTTTATTGGGTTCCTCAACTCGTTGGTGCATGTATTCATGTACACGTACTATGGGTTGGCAGCGTTGGGGCCAAATGTGGCCAAATATTTGTGGTGGAAGAAGTATATGACGAAGTTTCAGCTGGTAAGTTTGTTTTGAAGTTTTGTGATTTGATTAAAGCTAAGATCAGGATGCATGGCTGGTCCAAGAAAGTAATTGATGATAGAGAGATCACGAATAGATTATGTAAAAGAAATGAGGCTTATTTCTAGCTCCAGAATGATATTTGATGACTATATACTTTTTTGGGGTCTTGCCCCATGTCCTGAGAGGTGTGCGCGGAACTCAGCACGCCGCCTTCTCGGGCTTTTAACTGGTCGGGTGAAAAGGCCGTTAGACCGCCGCCCACAGGCTTCTATGTACAGTGGCCGGAGACCGTTAAGCACCCTCCTTGTGCGTCTGCTGCAAAAGAGGAGAGTTTGTCACCTCCAATTCCCTTTCTGTCGCCTCTTTGGTGACCATCACCTCCTCGCAAAAGGAGGCGGCTTCTCATGCATTCTTGCTATCGACCATGGCCAGTACCAGGGCAGGAAGCGAGAGGTCACCACCGACGAGCAGCTATACCTAGGTTAGGTTAGCATAGATGTCTGAAAGGCACAACGCGTGATTCGCAATATTTAGAAAATGAGAGCAATATTTCGTTCACGCATGCGTCATTTTTACGCAGACTATCTTTCTAGGGTTAATGCGTAACAGAAATAATCAAAAATCCTAGATAGTCCAATTAGAATACCAAGTTAAATATACTCCATTACACAGCACAATGGTTCAAATTTAAATTTAATGAACAAACCCTCGCTAATATATGTTTTTAAGAGTTAATAAACATAGAATTGGATACAGTCCGCGAGGTCTAAGCTGAGCTTTGCAATTATGTGAGTGCACATAGAATCGATTGCCAAACAGCAATATAAATCGGTTTAAACTAAGCAAAGGACGCGTCTGCATTCATTCTTACACACAAATGCAAAGCTCACCTTAGGTTTTGCGGACTGTACCTATGTGATTTTATATAATCAAGCACATTTTTTAACATTTGCTCTAAAAACATGGCACGGTTATCAATCAACATCTTGTTTACACATATTTGCCCATGCATTGGTCATTTTGGTCATTTACTATGTGTGTCTATATTTTTCTCTTATTTGAGATGAGCCAACAACTGGCTCACTAAAAGCTAGAACAAAGAAATATCAAATGGTTTTGTTCAAACATTCCGTAGCTGAGACAACTTTGAATATACTGCAATTTTTCGCCAACCTGTTCTTATTCAGTTTTTTTTAATAATTAGCTTACCCGACAGTCGTTGTCTACAAAAATCCCATAGAACGAATAACTTTCTGGTTTTCCCGATTTGACAATTTTCCTGTCATCTTTTCCAATTTTTCTTTCCATAAAAACCTAACGAGGATATATCCTCGTTAGGTTTTTATAAGGCTGGAAATATTTGGCCATTTTTTTTTAATGTTCCTGACATTAAAAAAAAATGGCCAAATATTTCCAGCCGTTCTTAAATGATTTACGCGGCGTCTTACGTAGGCGGTTCAAAGAGACGCGAATTGCGAAGCGATCCGATGCGGTGCGAAGCGGCGGCTATGTCCTACGAGCTCGCGAAACGTCCACCGCGCGCCGCCGTCATTCAGTAGCACTGTACGGCACCGCATCGAGTTCGCGCGAAAATATCAAGCCAACTGATCGCGTTCGTGTCGCTTCGTGCCGCGCCGCACCGCACTCCACGTGCGTTTGGTCACGTAGGCCACTTCAATAGGTATCGACTGTTTGTTGTTTTCGCGTTGCTTCTAGATCGCTCACGTAGGATGCCGCGTTACCAATGAACAGCACAAAATTTTTATTTATCTAGATTACATAACTTTTTCTCTTTTTACAGATCCAGTTCGTGTCAATCATCGTCCAATACGTAGCGACTGTAAGAGTATCTGACTGTCCCCCCGCTAAAGGCGTGGCCATATTCGTGTCATGCAACACCGGAGTCATTCTCCTTCTCTTCCTGAACTTCTATCGTCAAAACTACAACAAGAGAAGAGGGGGCACAGCCAGTAATATATCCCTACCTTCAGTGTGTTTGCATAAAGAAGACTAGAAGTGGATTGTAAAAAAATTTATAAGTGATATTAAAAACCTCTGTGATGACAATGACATTTTATGAGTTGTGTAAAATTCGTGATTGTTTTAAATTCGATTTCATCACGATCATTGTATATAGTGTTTGTAACTTCTAATAATGGTGTAAAGAGTTTAAACTTCGCAATGGCACATAAAACTAATTTAATTGTTTATTGTAAAGTTCAGTGTTAAAAGCAAACGAAAGGAGCTAAATTGTTAAAAGCTAGTTTCGTAAGTTTTTTGAGGCTGTGAAGTATATTGAGGTTCTATAGAATTTTTGTTATAACTAATGTAGTGCCTTGATATTCTGGATGTAAATGAAACTTTTTGGTAAAAGCCTGCTCTTGCTATGAACTGCGTTAGGCTGCTGATGATAACGGTGATATGAAACTTGTATGTGATCGGATAAAACAGATTTTAGTATGAAATAAGTTTTGTAAGGTTTAGGAATAAATTGTTAAATCAAATGAACTTGTGGTTGAAGATAAAACAGAAACCCCCTATTACAAAAGATGGTTTAAACCAAGACAAAGGTAAACCCAGGTTTAAAACTTACCCATCACTTTCTTATGTCACATAACAAAAAGAGACGGGGCTATTTTAAAACCTAGGTTTTTCTTAGACCATCTTTTGTGATAAGGGGGAAATAGTTTACTACAGTTTGGGTAGTACTGAGGGTCCAAATTACTAAATGTCTAAAAGCTATTGTTATTAGTTCTGGAACCAAAGGTTTCAAGTATTAAAGGAATCGTTCACCGTTTATTCTGCATAAAGAGAAAATAAAGCTTCGCTTTTATCCAACATAAAAGGAAAGTTATATTTTTGTTTTATTTTTGCCTTACTAAATTAAGTGCTATTAAAATAAATCGAAAATAGACGGTAAAAATGTAATCCATTGAATTTCGTTTAAATTGAATGGATTAAATGTTATTTTATTCAGTAAATTCTCTAATTTGGATCTCCTGGCAATATGGAAGGTACAGAGAATCATGTTTAAGAACGATTACGCACTGCATCCGATCCGAATCCGTGAAAACACGGATATAAAAAACTCGGACCGAATTCGGATATTGCTTTACGCACTGCATCCGATCCGAATCCGTGAAAATACCGATCTAGAGTAACAATCTCGGACCGAATTCGGATGTTGCTTCCGCACTACTCCGATCTCTAATTCAAATTCAAACAATTCAGGAGCCATCTTTGGCATATATCCGTTTGGCGTCTGATTTGAATCCGAGGTAATGCGAAAGCGTTCATACAAACAGTACTACGGCTACTTCGGTCCGTCAATTGTTCTTCCGAATTAGAAACTCACGGATGACGGATAGAAATCGGATGACGGATGCCGGATGTAGTGCGTAAACTACCATACAAATAGTTCTATGACTACTTCGGAACGTATTTTGAAAGAAAGAAAATACACTTATTTAGCACAGACTAAAAAGGCACACAATATAAAATAAAGCAGAAAAAAAAACAAACAAAAGAAATTAGCAGGAGAGTGTACCTCACGGCTGCGCCAAAAAGACCCAGTTCAGCAAAAATGCCAGACAACTAGTGCCTGACGCTGGTTTTCAACTGGACCTGAAGTGTGAGGTGACGGATGTAAGTCAGCTTTATGCAACGTGTGTATGCTTAATTAAATATTTTCACGGATTCGGATCGGATGCAATGCGTAACCGCTGTAAATCAAATCAAACGTCTGTGTGAACTGACATCAGAAACAAAGTGATTTTTAAAATTGTTATTGCTCTAGACGGCGAACAATCATTTTGAGAGGAAGACAAAGTTGTGGCAGTCCCTTTACAAAATCGTGAATTATATTTTGTAATTGAACTACTTAGCTATGTGTAGTTTTTTTAAAGTTAATATATTTTATAGTAATTTGGATGTGTATATTAATATTATGATTACCACAATTCATGAATAAAGTGCAATGAAATAATTATGAGAATTATGAATGTTTTATGCGTGAATTAATGTAAAAACTATTTATTGTTTGGTATGTCATGTAACAAACGAAAATTATTTGTAAATTAATATTTAGATGAATAAATGTTAGCTTAAAATAAATGATTTCTATCAGTTGTGTTCTTCCCTTTTCAAACTATTGATAATCAGAGCTACATAAAGGCTTTTCAACACTTTCCAAACGAAGATATTTTTTATAAAAGATGTTAAATGTCGAACCGTTTAATTAGTCCGTCCTTTTTAAAAGTGAAAATAATAGCATCAGGCAGTCGTCCCACCGCCGGCGAGGAAGCGACTAACTATCGGTTATTTTCTCGCTCAAGAAACGTAAAATAGATATACATTCCGTGTAAACAAAAGAGATGCATATATTAAACTGACTGTTCACACTGCCAGCGAGGACTCGCTCCACTAGTTCGTCGATGAGTCACAAGAGCTATCAAAGATAATACTCGCTCAGCGATACTTGCTCAGCGATGCTCACTTGGCGGTCAGAACTCATGCAGACCAACCAGCGGTCATTTGCGAGTGGTGCGAGTAATCGCCCGTCGCACTCGCACACTCGCTTATAGCCCAGCGACAAAACTATTGGAACTACACACTCGCTTCTCGCTGCTCGCGAACTCGTTTCTAGCTTCTAGCTCTACTCGCTGCTCGCTCATCGTTCGCGGTGGGACAAGCCCCTTATCAGTCCATTACTGTCTCACTACTAGGCACATGCCTCTTCTCAGATTGAGAAGTGTTTAGAGCAATGGCTCTAAACACTTCTCAATGTGCGTCATGACGCACTGTCGACTAGTCACCGAAGACTTGGTCTCTCGGCGACCTAAGCATAAGCATAGTCGCCCGGGCAATCGGCGATCATGTGCGTAAACACCAATTTAAACTATAGAAAGTCACAGTCCCCGTCGACCAAGTCTCTGGCGACCAGTCGACAGTTCGTAATGGCTCTTAGGCCTCAGTCCACTACGCTAGCCTAGTCAGGCGCGAAACACACGGCGGGGCGGGGCAATTGACCGCGAATCAATAAAGACCGCGTCTGACCGTTGACGCACGCGGCTGCCCTCACCGCGAACACAAAGCACACGAGCCACGGATATGCCGCGCCGCCAGTGCCCGCCGGGCACCGGTGGTGCGGTCTTTTTGCCCTCTATGTGCGTTGGTAGTATAGTATTCCCTTTGCACTATCGTTCGCGGTCAAATTGACCGGCCCGGCCCGCCCCGCCGTGTGTTTCGCGCCTTAGGCCGGCCATACACGGGCAGCTCGAGCAGTTAGCCAGTGATAAACATACACGGACAGCTCGAGCAGTCAGTGTATGGCTGACGACTAATTGACCGCACGCCGTGCCGCCAACCGCCCGAAGCAGTTGCAACTGCTCGAGCTGTTTCGTGTATGTACGTACGTAGAAGGCTGTAGTTTACTATGCAGTTGCAGCTTAAAGCAGTCGATCCTGACTGCTTCAAGCTGCCCGTGTATGGCCGGTCTTAGTGTGCGTTGGCAGACTGCACACCTAATCAAGAACTTTTTTGAAGTCCCCTCAGCCAGTCTGTCACGTACAGTGCGATAAAGTTTTGTCGACGCATTATTTCGTGGCGAGATAAGTCATAGGTACGTCTCGGCACGAGATAATGATACGACAAAAATTATGTCACACTACGTATTTTAGGCTTGTTGTTCTCGCACGATGTTTTTCTTCACTGTTAAAGTGAAAATAATAAATGCTTATGAGCTTGAGTTTCTGGGCATAGACGATACGTTATACGGAATTCTGGGCTTCCCAGGTCGGGCAAAGCATTAAAGTAACCTAACACGAAGACGATGACGGTGGCTTCGTTCGCTCGCTTTGCTCGCTCACTTTAGTCCCCGTCATCCCCTTCGAACCTAACCTATCCGTGTCGGGGTGCCTCAAATTCCCGATAGGGTTTTTCCGTGTGGAATTTCTCATTAGCAGCCCAAAGTCATTGACATCAATTGACACATTTTAATTTCAAAATTTTTTTCACTGACAATTCGGACACCATCAAATTATTGAAGCTGTTTAGTTCATTCAAATAAAAAGTTTTATAATAAAAACGGCTGCTTTCATTAAAATCCGGTTAAAAATTGTTTTTTTACAACTATAGGCTGGGCGGAGGACGGACTTCTACAATTAAGGTATCGTTGGAAGTATTTCATCTGACTGTACAAAACAGCTTTATTTATTGGTGTCCGAATCATCAGTGAAAAAAATATAGAAATTAAAATGTGTCAATTCGGACACTGTGTCCGAATATATTGTGCCCGAGTCGTCGGCAAGTCGTCTGGATTTGTGCCTGGTTGATGACAATAGGCTTGCCCCTATTAACGGTGAAACGAGGGTGTGATATACACCTCTGCCCAACCGTTCGGGGAATAAAAGCGTGATGTTATGATGTGTTATGTAATGTAAATATTTGTATGAGATGATCAATACGTCGAAAGAAAAACAACATATATCGTAGTCACATATATATTATTAATCATTACAAACCCGATTACGCAAATGTACAATTATTTAATGTATAAACGTGCAACTACAGTAATGAAAGATGCTTTAACGATTGCATTTATTTTAAGGCAATAGCACACTAAGCTGTAACAAAATTGATTTCTTTTTCGAAGAGGTTGATTGCAAAATAGGACACTAGCGCCCGCTTGCACATCGAATAACTAAATATATTTAGTGCTAAACGTAATTAAAATGTCATTCTTTCTCTTCCGACTTCAAACAATTGATTGTAATACAATGATCATTATTTTAAATATGTTTAACACTAAATGTATTTAACAAGTCGTTGTGCAAGTACCTAAACACACTAATATCAGCATCAATTCGCAATTTACTTATAGAAATTGGACATTTATATGGACATGCGTACACACGACTTCACCTTTTCACATCGTTTCAACATTCGCCTGCTTCAGCACGCTTTCGCAGGGAGGTACACGATTTCATAGATGATACGGGTAGTGCTTAAAATCAACCAACATTTTTCCGAACTGATGCTGATTAAAGTGATTAGTCCCTAAAACATTCTGGGCTTATAGTTTTTATAGACATTATAGGTATCGTTGTTACAGGTAAGTGTGTTTTTGCCTTAAATCATAGTTACATTTTGGTATTGAGCTTATAGAAATCTAAACCGCTAATTGTCAGCTAATTGTATAAAAACAGTAAAAGTATTAAGTAGTCTTATTTCAAATTCGTACAAAAATGTCATAGTAGTGGTTAGAGTATTCTGTTTGATCGAGTGTGGATAAAAAAGACAAAATTCTTTGCTAATTAAACATAGATTGATCGACGACTAATTTGCTAAGCTCTATGCGGAAAATAAATAGTAGTTTTTCTAATTAGAGTTAATAAAATTCATAAAGCTTAGGCAGAAAAGGTTGTTTAGAAAATAAATTCGTATTCTAGTGGTAAATTACCGTTTTTAACGGTCTTGGGGGCAACCATTTTCGATTTCTTTCGCTTTTTGAGTATCAATACTATTCCTAAATTATAATAAATTTCGAGTATCATGGAACCCGAATATAACCAGAGAACAACGTTAACTAAAATGCAATTTAGTTAAAATGGAAGAAATATTCTGATACATTGGAAGACAATTTATACATTTATCACGATATATTACAGTAATTCAATTGACAGTAGTTTGTGTACCAAAGTTTGTGGAATCCACAATCACACATTTGCAAAGATCAACAATTTAATATTACGTAATAAGAAATGAAAATTCTACATTTTTATGCTTGTATCAACTTCCATAGCTGACAACTGTATCTTTTCCAATTCCTTAACAAGCTAGAATTGTTCTCTTTCCTTTGTATTATGTATATCTTTACTATCTATTTAATAAGCTTCACCCAGATAACATGAAAAATTATGAACAAACTTTATATTATGTAGGTACTTATTTTACGATTTCAAAATGGTTATTTATAGAGCAGACGTATCAAAGCACGGTACTTCGAGTTTCATGGCAATATACTCAGCGTATCATCTAAACTTTAAACAATAATGTCTTAAATACATGATATAACAATCTATAGTATATACACCGTAACATTCTTATTTATAACTGAAGACGTAACATAATTAATCAAACAATAAAAAATCCAACAAATTAGAAGTACTGAAAACAGCATTGGATAACATCTACAAGATGTTAGATGATGGAAAAGTACTTACTAATCCAGTAACGGTATAAGTAAATTAATGGTAGAATTTGTTCAGCATTCGTTACATGGATTTCTTCTATAAGTAATCAATATTCAAAATTAGCTAAAACTAAAATTGGTATTGGATCTTAAACAACAAAAATATTTACATGTTATGATCACATTGTTTAATCAACCTTTTTACCATTGGGTGTGCCATTAGGTGTACCATTGAGTGTGCCATTGGGTATGCCATTTGCGATTCCATTGGTATTGACTTTGCCATTCGCGTGACCGTTACTCGTTATTTCTTTAGCTTCTGTTTTCTTGTCATCATCTCCTTTCTTGGTAGGCTTGCCATAGGCCTTGTAATAGAAGTCGTAGAAGAGGTAGTAGAAGAAAATGGAGTTAGGGAGTGTGAAGACGACGGACCAACGAGGATAGCCGCAATCGTAGAACAGGAGCTGGGCGGAGTGGAGGAAGGCAATGCAGAACTGGAGCTGGAACGAGCAAACAAAATAAAATTAAAATCATATCGCGTATAAGGGTGCGTATTCATCTTGCGAAGGCCATTTTTGTGGCTATACCATCGATATGAGAAATATGCGCCCGCATATCGAAGGTTAATACGTAGTTTTAGCGTAGCACACGTAGGGACTGGGTTCTTTTTTGAAGCGTTTACATTCATTGTAAAAGTAGCTAACGGAATCAGTCGTTTCACTCTTCACCTGTTTCTTTTAAGTAGTTCTATGTTCATAACAGTTGGTTAAACCAATGCTGGCAAAAGCTTTTTTTATTTCAATTATTTTGCATTAAAATGAATTAAATTCTTTAAAAAAATTGTAATCTCGAAGGAACTTACCATTTGCAATGTGGTGATGTATTTTTTCCAAAACAGGTACCTTTGGAATTGAGGTCCCATGGCTGAAAACATGTAATACGTGTACATGATAATATGAACGAAGGAGTTGATTACTCCTATGAGAGTCCCATGCCCTCCCGGATAATACTTTGTCGCTCCCCATGATATCATGGGCATCACTGTGTGATGGTACATATGGAGGAAGGTGATCTGCCTATCCTTTTTTCTGATAACGAAGAAAACTGTGTCGAGTAGTTCAGACATTTTCGCCAGGAAGTATATGTAGACGCCCGTTGCTACCTGGAAATGAGACATTAGATTATTAAAGGAGTTTTCGTTTTGAAAATATTATAGATATGATGAAAATTTTAAAGAAAATCAAAATCAGAATTTCAGTACGCATGAATACCAATCAAATCTATTCATACAGCTTCTGGCTTTGGTAGGTGCTGCCAAAATTGCTATCAGATATGGCAAGCATGGCGTACCTTGCAGATCTATCAGTCTAATTGGATAGCTAAACCACAAGCTCCTATAAGATAAGTTTTCATCAATAAACACTGTTATTATTTATAATGTGGTATCGTGACTACTCGAGTTGAAGCCTAATAAGATATTAATATCGCAGGATAAGAGTATGCAGTAAATCAAGACAGCTTTGTCGTTAATATAGAAAAAAAAAACTATTTAATTTTAAGAAACGTTTATTTTTTGTGTTGTTATAATGGGATTGCATCTTAAGACCTAGCTGGCACCTAACACGCAAACTATTTAGGCTTTGAAAGTACGCCATAAAAGATTATATTTTAAAATGCTTACAAAACCTGGGAAACTGACTGCCACTATGTTAGTATTCGAAAATATTTAGATAATATCAGGTTTGAGATATATTTATTTCTCGTAAGAATTTACAATTCACTGACAAGAGAACACTTAACTTATTACATATATTTTAAAACCGATCGGCGTACAGGTATATCAAAGAATAGTTTGTAAACGTTGGGTAATTATCAAATAATTTAACTCAACCAAGTAGTTTGGGAAGTAAACATTGCAATAGAGAGATAATAATAAATTAGTTCTCAAAGGGACCTCTGCGCGTTGGACCTGTGTCCCCCGTATGCCTTCCAAAGAACCGGACAACTTCCGCACAGAAGGTGAGCCGTAAATGAAAAGAGATACAAATATCTCTTGTAAATATAAATTAAATAACACTAATTCGTCTTTACTGTTTTTTTCGCCAGTAACTTAATCAGGTAATGGAGCATTCATCAAAGTTAATGGAACCGTAACGACAGTTAATAACAGTACTATCAAGACTAGTGTCGATTTTATGAACTTGATGAAAGTTCTTTTTGTCTATGTTTTTTTTTTTAATTCAAGTCTGATATTGTCTTCAGCCTAGCCTAGTCATAGCTAAGTTTCAACAACAATTTTGGAGATGGCTTCCAGATTTACTAAATGATTTTTTTTTTCTTTTCCACTGCTGTACACTTACGCATGTCCTAGGGGACCATTTCTACGTAACCGAGCAGTTATTGGCGAGACCTGAAAGGTCTCCACCCAATGGGGGGGGGGGGGGGGGGGGAAGTAAAATACTTAACCTAAGCTAACTACTTGTACTACACTAACATCATGACTACCTGCAACAACAGCACTAAGGGCGACCCCTAGTGGGACTCGGTCCTCGGCTTAGGGTGTTGCTAGCGGGGGCTTAGGGGGGAGACAGCTTGATGAGGGCTGAATTATCGGTGTGACTGAATTTTACTAGATGTAACCAAATATCTGTATTTAACGTGAAACTGTCAACTGCAACCCAATTATTGCCGTGTAGATTTGATTTTCGGGCTTCTCATTGTCCATATTGATTCGTCAGAGACTCGCATGACTGCCAATGGTTTATTAAGAACTGTAGTAGGCACAATATAAAAGCGGCGACAGGTCTGTATCATGTTCGTGTAATGTAACATATTACAAAGCGAACATTACGACAGTCAAGCGAGCACAGAGTTCTAAATGAGCATTATTACCCGGATAGCAGGTAAGGTAACGTAAAGGTACCGGGAATATTCGCGTGTAATAATGTAAGATTAAATTTTGAGCATTACTACTTGGCGATAATGGCCAAAATCGAATCTTGCGTTGTAACGTTACATGCGAATGCTCCCGGTGAGGGAGCGCCTTAACAAGCTCTCTGCGAATGTTACACGAGTCGCCACCTTAAAACTATGTTTTTCCGAAGAATTGCTTACAAAAGATTTTGCTTACTTTATAAAATTATTTAAGCCTACTGCAAAATACAAGAAAAGAGACTTGTGAAGAGTGCTCAAAATTCTAAAGGATAAAAGACTGTTCTACTGCAAAATATTGCACTGTGAACAAAATTACTTATAATTAATTACACATTCATCTTGATAGTTATAAACACCGTGGAAGAAACGGTCACTGATTAACACGACAACATTATAACATACCTAGTTGTTCATGTTAACTTCGTGTTTTTCCGTATAACTTAGGCTATCTTGATTGTGTAATTTTTGTATTACTACTTCATGTGTTTGTTATACTTTTCCTTTTGTTTTTCACACGTATTTATTCGACAGATTTTTTTCTTCTGTTATTCATATATCTGTGTTATTATGTCTTGCATTCTGATACTTTAATAAGATTGATGAATAATTGAAACGGACTTATTACTCCTTGCACTCGATACAATAGTATTAAATTATCAAATACAGGCTGCATTTGAATCATCATAAAGCCTTAGACGGTCGGCTCAGTAAGTTCATCCCTGCAGGGCATACCTCATACACTCCGTACCCTACTGGGGAAATTAACGCAACAGAACGCATGTAACTCAGGCAGTTTTTATGAAAATCTTTTTGAGGTGTCTCGTCTATGTATACATAACTGTATAATATCATTTCAAATACACCATAGACCAGGGGGTTACTCCAGACAACTTGAAATTCTGAATCAATCGAGATTGATTCGAATTACTGTCAATTCTTACTCTTGGGTGGACAAAACTGCACGACTGTGCCGATGTTTGAGTTAAAACTAACAAATATTTCAAACAGTCGTTAATTTTAATTCGTACAGTCGTGCGTTTTTG
This sequence comes from Amphipyra tragopoginis, assembly GCA_905220435.1. Classification (NCBI taxonomy): domain Eukaryota; kingdom Metazoa; phylum Arthropoda; class Insecta; order Lepidoptera; family Noctuidae; genus Amphipyra; species Amphipyra tragopoginis. The sequence goes on along the minus strand of HG991997.1, from coordinate 25,703,069 downwards.
TCGAAATGACAGTAATTTGAATCAATCTTGATTGATTCAGAACTAGAAAGCTGTCGGAAGTACAATTTTTCCTTTGACAGTGGCAGGCAAGACTGTAATACCTAAACATTTATAGGTAGCTAAGATCATCATAACACACTTATGAAACCTAAGAGGTATAATTACATGTTATTATTATAATACATAAGCATCACAATGTTCATGGGGATTGCCCCAGGTTAATTATGAGATCATCTACGTTTGACTCCGACTACTACAACCTGCCAGCTACGGTAAGGACCACAAGTGTTAACAGTAATCATCAGAGATCGGAATAGGTAGAGCGATAAGACCGCCATTTGTACTGTTTTAATTAAGTGTATTCCTTCTGTTTTATTTCTTTTAGTGTACAATAAAGTATATCTATCTATCTATCTATCTATATTTAGCTAAACTTCGTACGAAGTAACATAGAGTGGATAATGCCTCCTCTAAAATCCCGGAATAATTATAATGACATTATAATCCCGGGATTTAAGAATCACGAATTATTTATTGGACTTTATTTATAGATACAAATTAGGTATTGATTTGAAGAATCATGTAAAAATTTTTAGGGTTCCGTACTAAAAGCATTAAATTAAAGAGCTTTGTTTTACATAAATTACATACATTGTTTTACATTTTACATAGTACGGAACCCTGAAAATGTACCTACAATAGCGTGATAATTTGTACCCTATAACCTGACCCACTCTTTAGACGACGTGGTTGCCAAATTTCAACGGGATCTGTCCAGTAGCATTGGCGTGAAGCTCAAACATACAAACGGACACACAGACAAAAATTCTAAAAAATATATTTTAGGGATCAGTGTCGTTCATAAGATGCGTTGCACTTACTTTCTTCCAAAAATATTTAATGTACAGTTTTAGTATCGTTACGATTTTATTATACTGGGTGTAAGGGACGGTGTACCGAAAACTGAAACAGTGAATTCAGCCCATTATTCTGAATCGAAAATAAGTGGTCTTATTTCTCGGAATTTTCCGAATTTCCTGGAAATTGCTGATTTGCCTATGTTTTATTGTGTTTCAATAAGTGTTTTAGCAGGTAAATAAACTGAGTGTAACAGACAGGTTACCAAAAATTGACACAATGAATTTAGTTCATTATTTTGAATTGAAAATCCGTGGAAAATATCAACGAAATCTTTCGAATTTTCCGATTTATAAAAAATACATTTTATTTTTGCACCGTGCTGTGTGTCCTAATAGGATTACTTAGTTAACAGCAGAGAAATTCCGAGCAAAATTTCTACTTATTTTCAATTCAGAATAAATATGATAATAGCGTGAATTCACTTTTTCGGTACACCGTCCCTTACACCTGGTATATGTAGATATTAGAGATACTTACTCTCATAGCCTCGGGCGAATTTGTGGGGTCAACCGGTTGACATTTCCAACTATAAGTCCTCAACCAGCCTGCGGCGAGGCCCTGGAATCATAAGAAACACACATTTGAATAATGTATTGAGAAAAGTACACAATATTAGTCAACACTTAATGGAGCTATTAAAAAAGTAAGGTGGTACCTTATGTATCATTGTAGCATATCGCATCTCCGTATAGTATCGTAGTTGTGGACGTCTTGTTTATCCCTATGTCGTATCACCGACAAAAGCCGACCACGAAATGGAACGACCGTATCAGGGGGTCTACTCCCTAAGCACGAAGGCCGTGGTTTCGGCCTTAGTTACGAGCGTTTCCTACTCCCTATCACCTACGGACATACAATTATTTCGGGGCCGGAACTTAGAATGAATGACGACACGATTTGACAGCTGTCCCTACTACCGATGTGTTTTTGCCCGCCCGACAAGTTGAACTTGACACTTGTTTTGTTCACTCCTACGTTTCGGGCTACTTTCGGACGGGTGACTAACTTCGTTGACGGACTTAAGGAGTAGGCCCCCAGATCGGCGTATCGAGGCCGAGTATCATCCATCCAAACTACTGATCATGATAAGTATCTGTGATACAGATACGATAATCGGATCGGCCAAATGATACATAAGGAATGAGGCCGTAAGATAGATTGCTTTTAGGGAATAGACACATTTATCAGAATCGCTGAGAATTTTACTCATAGAAAATGGCTATTTCGATCGAATAGGTTCACTTTTTTCTAATGTACTTTTTTGTAATGTGCCTAGTGTAGGCTATGCTTCCAGGCGCTAACACATGAATCGCATGCGAACGTATGCGAATACATGCTTACACATGCGAAAGTATGCTTACGCAGCTGATCAATCAGTTGCATACACGTAACTGGGTATGCGTAAGCACGCTTAAGCACGCTGTGGCACGCTTAAGCACGCATAAGCATGCTTACGCAACTGAAACCGTACAATACCACCTTTCTTTTTTTACATTGACAGTTTTAAAAATATAGGCTAAATAAAATACAACCAACCTCATGGAACAACCAGCAGCTAACGACGACTTGAATAAAATTATAAACAATTAAAGTCTTCTGGAGTTGGAAAGGCTTCTTGTCTGCCATGTACCTCGGCCCCCATTTCAGTGAGAAGTACAAGTACAGGCCGATGATAGTGAGACCGGGAATTGGATCTGGTATCAGGAACCAGTGGTTTGTTCTGGGATCTGGAATTTGAAAAAGATTTTTTTTATCTAATTGTATATCAACCCATAGACCATCTCGCAAACCTCAGCTCCATCTCTTCGCCGTACAGTATTTGGTGATAATTCGCCTATACCCCGCATGTTCAAACTCATAAAAGAGCGCAGCGACCTGAAGCCGAATTCTCGTAACTAATTTGAAGTAAGACTGAAGCTTGACCGAACTGAGATTAAATTACGAATTGAATAAAAAATGGTATTCTGGTACACTTAAAGTTCGGTCCGGTTTCAGTATCATCTCAATCTATCTCGATATTGTGTCAACTCAGTCAACTTAAAATCTGTTACTGACTAGCTTTTTTCAACCCGTTAAGTGACGATTTTCCACACAAACTTTCATCCCCTATTTAACTCCCTTAGTGGTTGAATTTCGAAAAATTCTTCCTTATTCCTTATCTACATTATAAAATAAACCTCTGTGCAAAATTTCAGCTAGGTCCAAGGGTTTGGGCTGGGCGTTGATGAGTCAGTCAATCAGTCAGTCAGGACTTTTATTTTTATTTATTATATAGCATACCGATATCAACAGTCACAGACTAAAATTCTAGAAATAAATGAGAATTCCAACTTGTCTAAATGGCTCAGTACATAATGTCACCAGAATATCCTTTTGGCTTCAGTCAATTTTCAATCTCATTTCAATATAATCTCACGTTTGACGTTGTTGGTTAACGAACAAGAATACCATTTGTCATATTTATGAGAATGAGACTAGACTGAGACTAGATCGAAACGTTTGAACATTTTTAATTATGAGAATTGACCTTCAGGTTGACGTCCACGCAGACTCAATATCGACGTTTGTCAGACGTAATTAGAATTAGTATTTAATATAATTATGTAGAATTTAAGTACATACATTAAGGACTGATTTTTCAATCGTCAGATACATTTAATCTAGGGAATATGTTTGACGTTTTGACAGCTTTTGAATAGAAAATACGTCAAACCGTCATATTTATTCCGCAGATAAAAGTTATCTGACGATTGAAAAATCGACCCTAAGGCTTAAAACGCACTAGCGGCCAGCCGCATTACGGCGTTCAGCTTGCGGCTGGCCGCATATCGATTTTTATATGAAACCGCATAATCTCAACGCACTGATTTCCGGCCAGCCGTCGTGCGCCAGTGCGTTGAGATCATGCGGTTTCATGTAAAAATCGATGTGCGGCCAACCGCAAGCGGCCCGCCGTATTGCGGCTGGCCGCATATCGAGTTTTATATGAAACCGCATGATCTCAACGCACTGATTTCCGGCCAGCCGTCGTGCGCCAGTGCGTTTAGATCATGCGGTTTCATGTAAAAATCGATGTGCGGCCAACCGCAAGCGGCACGCCGCATTGCGGCTGGCCGCTAGTGCGTTTTAAGGCTAAGTCTTTAAAATTAAATTTATAATTACAAAGAGCATTTTGCATATGGTGTTTCCCTGTAATTGGTTGTGCAGTTAGATTTAAGACACAATTACTTAGATGTTCCTATCTGTATAATATCTGTAACAACTGTTGGTGAACCTTAATTAAACAAATAAATCAAAATGTTGAAGAATTTCTTTGTATTTTTTTAAATATAACTTCTGGGAGACATATTCATATTTCTACAGTTCGACTCGCGACCTCATCGCGTGTTCAGTTCATGATTAAGGGCTCCGCTTGGGTCCGAAACGAATCGGGCAATCCCACAAAATGCACGTGAGTACACCGGAACCAATCATAAATTTCTTAGTAATTTGATGATTTTTCATGTTTAATACATTTAAACAATGAGTTATCTATACTTGGGAGCAAATAAATCAGGCCATTTCTATTTTTCACGTAGGTATAATTGTTATTTTTTTGGTATGGAACAGATCAATTCTAAACATATATCGCCTAAAAGGTTATTTGATAACCTTTACAATGAGGGTCGTTTTTTGTATTTTGAATTATATACTTCATGAAACCGAAATTTGAAAAAAGAAGTGGCTCGATTTCTTTGCTCCCAAGTATATATATTTTCATTTTAATACTTTTTGGACATTAAGCTTGACTGCAAACTGCAAATACATAAATAAGTATTACAAAAATACCGACTCTAGTCATTACGCTTAGAATATTTTAAAGTCACAATATTCCTTTTTCCGCCTTTTCAGTCTACATGTCACCACGGCCGGTGTAATTCGGTCGAAATGTCGGGATAAAAATGGTATATTGTGCCTTTTAAATATTCTACGCGATTAGACCCGATTCAATATTTTTTTTAATGTGTACCAATCGCGAAAGTTTAAAAACATTCATAAATAAATAATTGTTGCACGTTTTTTGATATTAATTATTAACAATCAAATTGTTTTTGTAAACAAAAATTAACAAAAACAAGAATGAACGGTTCGGCTTCGGTTCGGTTGCGATTTATAAACGTTTTATTAGCAAACCCCAAAAATAGTGTAATGTTTTGCGAACTTTTAAACTAGATTTTAGGCCATATTTTGCATTAATTAAATTAACCTACTACCTCTTGTACTTTTAGAATATTAATCACATATTTGTTACATAAAACTACATCAACACAAATACATAATTATATTCACGCAAAAATCTTAATAATATTATAATTATGTATATTAAACACACCTACGTAAATGGCGGTTATGTCAGAAATGGGATCCGTTTCGAAACACTCTTAGTGTTTGCCAAAATTATGCGTGCTAAGATTTGCAATATAATTATTAGCAATTTAAATTCTTTTGGATGGCTATTAGATAATTCATGCCTACTTAGATAGCGGCATAATTAGGCAATGTTTTCTCCATTGCGAATGTTTTTTGTTAATTAAATATAGGTAGTTATCTTTTAGAATAATTTCAGAATGAAAGTGTAATCTGGAGCGTGTCTTTTGGTTATTATTTTGGGCATCAATTTAAGTAAATGACGTAACTTTGTCATCGTCATGATTAGGGCTGTAAAGTGACGGAAATATGATATAAGTGTAATAACTAATAATATACGAACATTAAGACTGCAGATACACTGACCGTATCTTGCACGGCTCATGGTTCGTCGTATCACGCGTATGCATCGCGCTAGATACAAATTCTTCTGCGCGGCCTCACCACGCGTATTATACTTCGCTATGCCAATAAGGACTAGAAGTTTCACACGCGTCTTGCGTTCGGTCGATGTTAAGTTAACTATTTTCGGCGTTGTTAGCCGACGCCGCGCGGTAGGCTGCGTGACGCCTTGACGCGACATTAGGAGTCAGGCATTTGAGAGAGAGCACTATAGTGTATTTTCAAAATAAAAATTCGTCGACAGCGTACAGCACTGCATCACGCCGGACACGGTGTACGGTGTTTGTAACAGACCACGACCTTAAGCGTATTTTGCGGCGCGTATCTTGCGTAGTACGCGATGCAAGAGACGCTAAGTGTGTTTTGGCTTTTATTTTCACAATGGTCAAATAATTATTTTCATAGTTATTAATAATTAGGCGAATTTCTCATAAAAAGTACTAAACAGTCTTCTTTCGCTATAATATTAAAACATTAATTTTGAGAATACGCCAAATCTACCAGTTGCAATATTTCAACAAAAAATAGATACTTTTATAATAAACAAACAAGAACAAAGAATATAATTACAATGCAAAAACCAAACCGGTTTCTTTCAGTCATTATTAAATTATGAATAGATTTTGTTTATTACAATGAGATGAGAAACATCACAATTACTTAATAAGTTTATTGGACTGCCGTGCCGTGTGGTGCCGGACGTAACAAATAGCACTACCCCATATCCTTCCATGGGTGTCGTAAAAGGCGACAAAGAGATTCACTAGAGGATGGGCAGCAGCGTCCTCTGAGTACTTTAACAACCATACTGCGATCGCCAACCCGCCTGCCAAGCGTGGCGATTATGGCAAATCCCCCCAACATGGAGTACAGGACAGGTGGATGTGCCGATGCTTGGGGGAGGCCTGTGTCCAGCAGTGGTCGTCTTTCGGCTGAATGATGATGATGATGATGTACTGTTTTAATTAAGTGTATTCCTTCTGTTTTATTTCTTTTAGTGTACAATAAAGTATATCTATCTATCTATGATAAACATAACGGCGAAATGAGGGTGTACTATACAACGCTGCCCAACCCTTAGTGTAGGCGTGATGTTATGTTTCTCATATTAAGTCGACTTGCAGAAGTAAACTTGCGCAATCTAACTTGCTAGTGGATTCACAATATCCCTTTTGTAGTGGTATCTTCATAAACAACATACGAAGACAATAAACAGTGACATACAGACGGACGGATGAACAATGACGTCATCCAAATAGAAGAATCTTTGTAACAGTTGTAGTGTACGTGCACTTACCAGCATATTCAGTGAACAAGCGATGGTAGGTTCTGGAGAATGAATTGTTGAATAGCGCCATCTTCTGTTTGTTTTAGGTACTAGCTGCAGTATTAACTTCTACTCGATTGTCATGAAAGGCTCCCCTGCATTTTATAGTTGAACTACTGATCCGTTATATGTCTGAAACAAGGAGAATTTTTTATAAGTAAAATGATAAATAAATTATAAGTCCATGGGGTGACAGATTAGCAATACAATGGAATATTCCGATCTGTCCCCTTCGGGGGACAATCAAGAATAAAAAACAACAATCTGTTCCCCTGTCACCAAGACGAACGGACAGATCGAACAAATTATTTCTGGTCTGTCCCCTGCTGTTCTGTAGGGGGACCAATAGAAATAAAAAGTTTTGATCTGTCCCCCTGATACCGATGAGGGGACAGATCAGGGGGACAGATCGGAATATTCCAATACAATTCCCTTTCGTCGCCGGGAGAGCGAGTCTTAAGCGATGAACCTGGCACCACAATTATGTCCAAAAATGGCAATAGACTCGCCACGACTAAATACAAGAGACAAAACGAGGGTATACAGAGTTACAGACGTCTGTAATAGGCTATGTATGTACGGTCGTGGACTCGAAATGTTTATCAGATTTAAAATTCAATACCTTATCATACTGTGCGCAATAAGATTTAAGATGTCGTATAAACTTATTTCATATCGACCTTATAAAAAGTAATGTGCAAGCAATTATAGACCTTAGGGTTGTAAACATTTCAAGTCCCCGACTGTATGTATCATCATGATCCCCCTGCTCTTATCCCACACTAGGTAGGCTCGGCACAAAATATATTCTTCTTCCATTCCGTCATCTCCGTACTCACTCCATTCTTACCAATATCATCCTTCACACAATCCATCCATCTTTTCTTTGGCTTACCTCTACTTTCATCTCCATCCACATTAATATTTAACACTCTTATGGTAACATCACTTTCTTCACACAACATGACCATACTACGGTAACCTATTACTCTTCAATTATTTTGTGCTTCCTCATGAGCTATGCATGTAATACTGAATAGGAAAATAACATATTATCTAAAACATGTCTAACTGTATACTCTAAGATATTTGGCACCAGACAAAATAATAGCTTGTAGATAGTAAAAAACAAATTATCATGTGACCTAGACAGGCCATCCCGTTAAGAGTGGTAGGTATTATAAGAATGTAGTAGGAACTCATTTGGTCAACCTATGGTCAAATTGTTTGACCTCTCAAATAAACAAATCTGTAGTGAAGAGAGATCAAGATAAACTTGGTAGTATATACCTACCTAAATTATTCATATCTTAGCTTACTTTACAGGAGTTATTAATATGTTGGTTTTACTTAGCAAAAAAAGGAACAATAGCACAAAGTATGTCATAATTTCACACCCATAAAATATGGAATTCATTAACATATTGTCCCGTCTGTTGTCAGCCTGTTTGAATATAATATTAAGATATATTCCGTCATTACATATTGCGTAGTCAGATAGGATTGTATAATTTATTTCGATGTTAACTAAATACATAGACCACCTCTGACGTAGGAGCCTATCCACTTTCGCTTGCGCGTTGCGATGACCTTTGACCTCTTAACTCCTCGCCCCAATCCTGGCAACGCGGTAAATCTTTATTTGAGACAGAATGAGAAAAAGCTGGCAAAAATGCTTTGAACCATGGAATTGACTTTCAGCACGGTAATTTCTAATAAGGATTTTTAATTCATCATTTATTGTTAGATATTGTGGTATTTTTGTCAAAAAGTTTATTGGTAGTGCCAATAGAAGATTTAGAACTATAATTTACATTACAATAAGAATGATAAATAAATGCTTGCTAAAATATTAGGTACAAAGATTTGACAGAGACAAACTATAATTATACATTTTCCTAATAACTATGTCGAAATTCAACTCACACTGCGGACCAATAGCCCAAATTGATCCCACACTTGATCAAAACGCCGCAACTACAAATCTATAATACATACTATGTTAAAACATCTCCATTTCTCCAAGTAGCACTATAGGAAGACATTGTAGGAAGCACTGTCTGCAATTTACTTTCACATCATCATTAACATTTTAATTTACATTTGTTTTGTCAACGCGAATGGCACAAAACGCGTGCGCTCGCTTTGAAATCGTTAACGCGACTGAGCTTTTATCCCCCCTCCACCCTGGTGTGGGAGTGACGGCGTTAAGAGGAGGGGTATATTTAAGGGGTGGTTAGGAAAACAGGGTGTTTTCTTTATTGTGTGTAGAGTTTGTTTGAGTAGTTAATTTCCATGCTACTCGAATAACTTTGTTCTGCTTTGTGAACATAGGTACCGTATTCCTCGTGTAATTATGTATGTACCTACTGGCATTTCATTCAAAAATTTCTAATAAATATGATTGTTATGAAACCTTAACTATTATGTTGTTAATTCTTTTTAAAATAGTTCTCAAATAGTAAATAAATAATTATGACGGTTGGTAGCCAGAAGTATACATAAATATATAGAATGGTATTTTCAGTTTCAAGTAGCACTAGAGTGGAAAATGAACAAGATTTGTATTATACTATTTTTAAATTTCCAGTTTCTATATTGACAACACCCTGCTATCTGACGATTGTCTCTTCCTCCCCGTTCAAACAAATATTTTGTAGATGTAGTTACCCCTGTACTCAGGGGTTGTAACGGCGTACCGTGCGCCCCTTTCATCCACCCTCTGCCTTTTTATCTGAATATGGTGTTTTGAATAATATTTTTAATTTTAATTTTAGTTCCGTTCGTTTTAATGAGTTACTTTCGTGCGTTTTAATTATGCTTGACATTATGAGGAATTGGATTGGTTGATTCTTCAGAAGCATTGGCTAAATTGTATTGAAAATTAGGACAATCAAATATGAGTACATTTTTCTAGATTCTGATTTTGTTAAGTTTTGATTTTGACAGGCGGAGGACCGAGTAATGTGGCGAAAGTTTAAAGAAACTTATGTCCAGCAGTGGACTGCTGATAGATTGTGAGTTGAGTTGAGAACGTTATGATTTCTGGAGTTTGGACTCTCGCTAATTGAATCAACGTATTCGTTTAAGCTAACTTTAAGGTCATAGTCAATCATGATACTATAAGGTTCAAATTAAGAGATCCATGATTCGTAATAATCATTGCAGAATACTGGCAATGATGTTCTATCACAGATATAAATGTGACTTCCCATCTAATCAAATCTAACGTTGACTTTTGAATTTTAGCTAACACTGTTAGAATCGTATCTAATTCCTTTGAAGTAGATATTATAATCGATACATTACCTACACTCTCATAAATTCCATTAACAAACAATTCATTAGCAAATACATAAAATTACGAACACGCAGGACTGAAAACGGATAAAATGCAATCTATAAGTACCAACATCCTTTGATTGCCTTTAATGAAGGAATTATTGTGAAAACTCCTACATTGCATACATTCGTGTGGTTAATTTTAATTGTGTGTGATTAATTAGTTTATAACAATCGCTAATTTGTTCATTAGAAATGTTGAATAAGGTTATTATCTACTAACATCAGAAGGTTTTGAAGCAAATCAAGCTATGGAATATTTAGTATTTGTCTTTCAGTTATACGATCTTTTTGAGCTTTGTCATCTACAACTGCAAATGGTCACTAACATCTTCCCTCACAAGTATTATTGATAGTCACTACGCTTATAAATAAAGGCACCCGCTACTGTTAGCCCTTTAGTGACAATATCCGCAGTAATCCACAGATGGTTGACACCAAGTGTGGATTATGGCATAATCCTCCGTAAATCGTTCATTTTAACATTGTCTGCATGTGAGCCCTTATATTTTGCAAGGCGGGACGCGATGATAATAATAGTACATGGTATTGAACCAATTTTGAATATTGCTCGAGCTGTAAACAGAAAAGAGCGTATAGGAAAATGTTATTGTCAAGAATTCTCAATAGGCAGAAAGTTACCGCAAGACACAATGTCGGTAGCGTTGGAAGAAATTACTGCTCATCCAAGGGACAAAAGAACAATATGTTTCCACACATTTTCGGTTGAAACCGAAACCAATCGTTACAACAAAAACAAACCATTGCGTCACTACACATATAATTTTCGCAACGGAACAAGTCATTCATACTCGACATCGTAAAACGCCTTACAAGCATGACCGACGTAACTTGGTATCCCCTTTCCCCTTTACATCGCACTTACGCAGAACACATCAGGGTGTCGCATCCATTCGCATAGCTCTTTCAAACTGGTCATAACGTCACAAACAGGGTTAGCACGTGCGGTTGCAAAAGACCTTAATTGGGTAAACATAGAGGTGAAAATTGAATAGGATGGCCACATTAGTGTTGTCCAGACTGTGTCGCAAGTGTTTCGCTCCGCTGGCTGTCCTAAATACTTCGGTCCAAAGATTGCCGTTCGGAAATCCCTTGCTCTCACTCCTCAAGTGATAAGTGCCTGTTTTATGCGTTTGTAATGTGATTTTGATACCGCGGTTGATGTCTACGATGCTACAATTGACTTGTTTTATTTATCATACATGTCTTTGTTTTTAAGTTTTTTTGTAAGTTCTATTCTCAGACCAATAAAAAAATGGTCTGAGGTTCTAATATAACAAGAGTATTTTTTGTTAAATAACAAACCATCACTAATTTATAGGTCTTTTTTCCGTAGGATCTATTGAACAATCTTAGCGAGTCTAGGGGGGGTGCATGAAAAGAGCCTCCACGAGTGACGATACTTAAGTACGTCCGGCGCACCCTGGGCAGTCAGCCCCGCTACCAACCTTGCTGAGTGGCTAATCTTTTCACCACGGCATGAGCTATTCCGTAGCTTGTGCCGACATGAGAGAAGAAGAAGCGAGTCTGAAGTTAGCTGATTAGCTGCGCAGTAGACAATTTCGATTCTAAAAGATTCATTGTGCAACCGAACAACTAACTTCAGACTCGCCAAGATACGTCGGCCGTATTGTACATATTAAAGAAAAATACTGAACCAATTGACCGACATACTGCGTGCCTTAGAATTCTAAGTTCACCGAACTATTGTGGTGAATTTTGTGGCACAAACATAGGAATTTAGCATCAATGTAAGAGTTAACGGAAATATCAGTACTTAATGCTCTTTTCAAGATAATTTGCAGTAAATAAGTCAGATTTGCCAAATTATTGTCACTTTTAACTTTACAATCTAAACCTTCGTTATTTTCCTGCATGTCCATTCGAACATTAGCAAAAACATAACGACCACAAATGCCCTTTCTCTACAGAGGTCATATACCAGTGTCGTATCGTTAGCATCCCGGACGTATGTATGTAAACCGAGCTTCCTTATTTAGCATGGATTTATATTATGCTGCTTGCAAAATGTGTATAGTGTTAAGACTTCTTTTTGGTACGGATTTCATCTAGTTTTATATTTGTTTGTTTTAATTCATGATACCATTCTTCTTTTACTTTTATTTCATTACAAAATCCTTCTTACTTTTCTTATCAATGTCATTTATCACACAGTCCATCTAAATCGGCCTCTTTTCTAAATTTTGTTGTATTTAAAAGTTATTATTAAAATATTTTCTTTTTGTTTATTGAAACTCAAAACCCATGAGATTTCTATCATTGGTCAATTGGTCAATTTGCCACCAAATGACAAACTACGCACACCAGCATCTGAGTTCAGACTTCTATTCATTGCAAGAGAACCTTCACTTAGTACGTTAAAACTATAATACGTTTAACTAGTTTAACTGACTGCATTCAGTTCTGCATCTTGCCTTATTTAATCACCATTAAAAATTGTTGCACATTACACTACCTCGTCAGGTTAACATGAGCATAAACTAACTTATAACGGTTTATCCAATACGAAACGTTACTGTCAAAATCCAGTTATTTAAATGAAAGTGGTCTTCACCTTGCATTCAGTTACCAAACCATAACTGGATTTAACGTAACATTATTTTTTGTGCACTACTAGCCTAATGTAACTGTAACAGCAAAGGCAGTGTCAGACAAGATTATATCGACAATTTCGACGCAGAAGTGGAAAGTTAAAGACGGAATCGGAGCGATTTTAGATAATTGCGATTGAGGTGTTATAACAGTGAGATGGGAACCCAGTATGGCAGGATTATAGATAATGTGATCGATAATTTGTCTACAAAGTTAACGTGAATCGGTTACTATTCTAGAGTAGTGTGTAACTTTCCCACTACAGGATAATGCCTCTTCTCATACTGAGATGGAAGGAGCATTGATCGCCACGTTTCCTCATTGTGGGTTGGCGATTTTAGACTATGAAGTCTATACCATATTCATTAAAGCATGAGATAAAATTTCAACAAACAACTACCCACTTTTCATTTAAATCCTTTGTTCGGAGGTGTCAATTACGAGAAATGCAATAGCGATAGTTTTAGAGTGGGTAGTATTTTGTTTACATTTCGTCTCAAGCTCCTGTGAATGTGGTATAGGTTTTCTCACGATGTTTTCTTTATCATTTCTTAGTGATGTCTTAATAAATTATCATACTATGTCTTCTGGGAAACCAAGATCTGCAGTAAGTTGAATAAAACGAAAAATAACAGTTGGAATACCACAAGGAACACTGCAGTTTCTTAGGGCCAGCTCGGTTGAAAAACCAAAAATCTAACAAGAATTTACAGACAAGGCCACAAAATCTACGTGTCATTAAAGCAACCCATACGTATTATTATAATAACAGTACTATTCATTATTACGTGAACAGCAATAATAATATTCGGTACGTGCCTCTCAAATATTTGCTAAGTTTAATTTTATTTGCTTGCTTTGACAAAAACTTGTGGTTGAATAATGGACGTGATGTTCGCGGACAATTATTGCGTTAGGTAGGTACTTATTTTTAATCTGACATTAAATTATGATTTTTCTAATAAAAATACTGGAAACGATGTCCACTCCCAGTATGAGCTGATCTCGTATTGTATAGGCTTTCGGTACAATGAGAGGTCAGCTTATACTGGATAGTATAGCTTGATATTTGGTTTGGTAACAAAAGAGTTTATGTTTTGTTTAAGCGTGTATAAATGTCTCGCAATATGTGTCTCTAGCGATGACTAGCGACATCGCGTGAAATGTCTGGCGACTAAACATAGAACGAAATTGTCGCAGACGCAGACGTCGAGCGATGTTGCTGGACGATGCTGGCGATACTAGTCGCAGGGCATTTTGTCCCTTAATAAATAAGCACTAGGTAATATTTAACGTTTTGTACACAAAATGTTTATGAATAAAAAAATGTTTCCTATTAGTTATTTAATTTAATTCATCATTTATGTTCGTATATATGACTGATTGACCTTTGCAAAACACTCGTAATCGCTTTGATCAGAACAGGTCAACAATTTGCAGAGCAACGTATGTTATAACAATCCGACTTCTACACAACTATGTATATTATAAAAATGAAAGCTATTGAAATTAAGAATGTGATACACAATTCGGATGATGCTCTTAATCAAAAAATTATAAAAAGGATTGTATAATACCAATAGACTGTTAAACATGTTAGATAGACGGCATGGCACGGCTACATTATTAAAGCAGACTCTGTGCTAGATAATTTAAAGGTCACATTTCGGCATAGAATTTTGATTCTTATGTCACAAAACAATAGATTTAGTATCCCATAATATAATATTATGTTCAGATGCGCTTTCTTTTGTGTATATAGACACCTAAGTATCGTTATGAAAGTCTTCTTCGAATTCATTATTGTTGACCTTTTGTTTGATTACATTATTGTTAATGTTTTACGAAGTGAATGCTAATTTACCATCAAGATAAATCGATAGGTATTCCGTTATTTCAGAAATATTGCTGGCAATTTAAGTTTTAGAAAGATCTGTTACAACCTAGTCATCACATAGCACTAAGAAACTCGGGCTAGCTGTAACTATAAACAAAATCACTACATATTATAAAACAAAGTCGCTTCCCGCTGTCTGCCCCTATGTATGCTTAGATCTTTAAAACTACGCAACGGATTTTGATGCGGTTTTTTTAGCAGATAGAGTGATTCAAGAGGAAGGTTTTAAGTTATAAAACGTACACGTGCAAAGCCGGGGTGGGTCGCTAGTTATTTTATAAATTAGAATACTTAAATAATGGTATTTGACAGAGAATACGAAAAACTCGTACGTAATGCTCTAAGGTATAAATAATGTTGCCGTTTTTACAGCTTTTGTATAGAATACATGTCACACCGCCATATTTATTCCTCGAATAAAAGATATCTAACGATTGAAAAATTATCCCTAAGCAATACATCAATTGGCTAATGTGCTGACAATAAGTCGAAATCACGAAACTCATGTCTTGCAGATAACATAATTATTACCAAGATGTTTCAATACAAAATCAACGTACCAATAGCAACAAAATTTAAAGATTACTTAAGTATAATAGACTAATGTTAGTATGTATTCAGCGAATGTAACATTTAGAAATATTAATTCTATCATCTATTTAGAATTTGCAATAATGTATAGTAATCATTATCGTCATTACATGACTCTAATAAAACACGACTATTAATCGTGCCTGTCTCATTTTTATGCAATACCGCTTAATAAATATATATTTATAATTCAAGCATTGTAACTTTGTAACTACGTTATTGTATTATATAAATTGATACATGCTGCGAGACTCTAAATGAATAATCACTACATAGTATAAAACAAAGTCGCTCCCCGCTGTCTGTCCCTAGTCCCTATGTATAAGTATGCTTAGATCTTTAAAACTACGCAACGGATTTTAATGCGGTTTTTTTAATAGATAGAATGATTCAAGAGGAAGGTTTTAAGCTATAAAACGTACACGTGCGAAGCTGGGGCAGGTCGCTAGTTCAAAATAAAAAAGAAAGAAATAAAATTATTTATTGGAACACAGTACAAATCAATAGGTACACATCGCAAAGGCCATCAGCTAAGCATAATGTCAGATCGCAGTACTAGATACTATACGCTAATTTTCAACTGCAACCCACGAGTGCCATACTCGAACTAGGTAACTATCAATTTGAACTAAGGAAGGATGTTTAGAAAGATATGAAATTTGATTTTAAACAGTAACTGTAGTACGAATTCGTACATTACGAACACGCCAATTGTTTTTGCAAGCTCGATACATTGTATCTCTCTTACACACCCGCAAGAAAAAGAACCAAATATATTATTAAATTTTGCGAGATCACGGAATCCATGGCCGATTTTCACATAGTACACGTAAAATAAGTTTGGCTGTCTGAAACCAGACTAAGCGCTCTGTTCCTCACTTAAGACAGGCAAAGTCATTTGGTACGCATAAAATAACTTTGCCGCTCTGAAACAGGATTTCAGCGTATGGGGTACATGAAAAGAGCCTCCACAGTCAGCTGGGCAGTCAGCCTCGCTACCAACCTTGCAGACTAGCTAATCTTTTAACCACGGCATGAGCTATTCTCGTAAAGCTCGTGCCGACACGATAGAAGTAGTAACGTTCTGTTCCTCACTTTAGAGAGGCAAAGTTATTTTACGCGTACTATAATTTCCAAACTCGTTCTAGAGCCCTAGTACGAGTTTGCTGCTGAGTCTTAAAATATCTACAAAATAATCTTTAAAAAATTGGTATTTAGGAAGAAAATCGCTTGAATACTACTTGTGTTCACATTTTTTTTTCACGATTGTACTATTCGTAACTTTTAATTGACGATTGTAATCAATTGTCGTTGGTTATTAGCGCTAAAACTATTTAGTTATACTCAATTATATGATTTTCTCGGTATTAAAGATTGCAAAAATTTCAATTAGTTACTTAATCTCTTCATTTTATTATTGAAATTAAAACTTTTGTATTGGGTCATTTTATATTTGATCATATTGTTATTCTTTATCTAAATAATATATTTTTGTAACATAGTGCGAATACACGTACAAAGCGGGTTGCCGGCGCCGATCTGCCAGCGCTTGTCGGCGCAGGTAGTCTCTATACTGTGTGGCGAACCAGCACCGACAAGTTCGGAACTTCGCCGACAAGTTCCGACCTGCTCCGATCAGCGCTGGTAACCCGTCATTTGTTGCTGTATTTGCGCGAATTTGTATTTGGAACAAGGCGTATTTTTGTTAAAAAATGCCAGCCCCTGCTTCTTCCCGCTTCTTATAAGTAGCGGTTACCTGCACGGACCAGTACCGATAAGCGCTGGTAGGTCGGCGCTGGTTACCTCCTTCCTTTATGTATACGCTCTAAGGGCTAATAACGTCATGTTTTTTGTAAAAATAACTGCAAATGGACTGCACATATATTCGCAATTGCAAGCTTGCAACTGCCAAAAATGCAACTTGAAGGTAATTAAGATGCAGTCAGAGCAACAGCGTGCCTACTGCTGATTGGATATGCAGATATGACGTTATAAGCCGTCCAGGACTTTAAATCAACTTTTTTTAAACCTCTTGATGATCACGTTCATCTTCCGTGTGGAAGATGTCCGGTCCTTTGGAAGGCATACGGGGGACACAGGTCCAACGCGCAGAGGCCCTTTTAAATTTTTAATCTAAAATGGGATGGGACACCAACCGGAGACTATACATGGCTGCACTATTGGAGTGCAGTCATAGACCATCCCATGTGGGTTCAAGACTATTGTAAAATGTGGTGAAAAATATGTGGTCTATGGGAAGGGGTGTTAAGTGGACTAGATAACTTCAATTGCCGGAAGAATTTTGAAAATTATTATTTCATTCTTTGGTCTTCGGCCTACAGAAGATTCTACATAACGCTGATTAGTTACAGACGAAAGCACAAAATTTCGAAACTGCGTACCTGTGACAAAAATTCTTACTTAAATGCGAATTTGATTGCCTCATCATTTCGTAACAATCTAGGCATGCAAAATAATAAATTAGAAATGACAATAATTTTATTCATTCAAAAACAACTTCTACTGATGACGAATGTATATTTTCGTTTTTTATAAACTGCTAGCTACTCTTCGAGTTATAGAAACTTATTCTTAGACTCAATTTACACCGCCGCGGAATGGAAACGGAATGGAATGGAAGCGAAGAAATTGTGTCAAATAATGCGTCTTCCGGGGAATCCTCGCGACTTTTTCTTGGCTCGTATTTAGTTTGTACTTTCTACAATTGGCATAAACTTCATTATTCTATGTACAATTTCGTCGCTTCCATTCCATTCCGCGGCTGTATAAATTGAGCCTTAATGGTACAAACGCCAGCTGGCACATCAAGTTACCCGAAACTGTCAAATTTTCCCAATCAACCTTAAACCTAATGCTTTTGCAATAAAGCTGAAAATCTATTAAAGTAAGACAGATTGTAGTAGCATTATGTGCTGGCGTCTGTACACACAGCTACATATTAAACTATAGTTACATTTCCAGTATAAGCTGGCCTTTCATTAGAGTAGGCTAATTCACCTAACTAAAGAAGTTCTGTTCCAATGTAGCTGCAGTTAAGCTTCGATCAAAACAACGCTTTTCGTATTCGTTAGTACTTGTTCACGTTAACTCGCGGGCGCGGTGGCGGGCGCGGTAGCGGGCGCGGTGGCGGGCGCGGTCGCGAAATATCAAACGTATGGCATAATATGCAAGTGTTCACGTACAAAACGCAGGTGCGGGCTATGTAGCGGGCGAACTCGCGACGGGAGCGCGCGGCGCGCTCGCGATAATATCAAACGTATGAAGTTGTTTGCGAGTGTTCACGTCGAACTAGCGGCGGAGCGTGCGATTAACTCGCGTCGTCAGGTAAGATCAACCCGTTTGAACTTGTCGCTGGAAATAATAGCACGTTTTTCATCATGTCGTTTAATACAGAAGAATTTATCAGTGCTATTCAGGCAAGAACTCTAATTTGGCCAAGTTAACATCATTTCCATATGAACAGAAACGTTCTTAATAAGTTATGGAAAGAAATTGTTGAATTATTTCTTGATATGGAAGGTAAATAAAAAGTATTCATATTTATAGGTATTTTAAACTGCTTTATTTTTGTAACTATAGTATAAGGTATGAAATCTCATTTTAGGAATGAATTTTCTATTAAAATAAAAGATCGTCGTCCATGTTTACAACCTCTGAAAACACGTCACACTCGCGCAAACGCCTGGCGGTCAATGTGAACATGAACTCGCCAAGTCCACCGCGCCCGCCACCGCGCCCGCACCCGCGAGTTGTACGTGAACAAGCACTAATCGGCGATCGCTGTCAGATACGCTCGCGTGAACTTCAATGCAGCATCACTGCAAGTTGATCGGCGTACATGAAATTACGTGAATTAGGCTGAATCCAGACGAGCGTAATTAACGCGGCTCAAAATGAGTCAGCGTAATTTTGTAGAAGGATTTACTTACTAAATCCTTCTAAAAAATTACATCGACTCATCTTGCGTGCTGTATATTACGCTCGTCTGGCTCAGCGTAATTTTTGTAGAAGGATTTACTTACTAAATCCTTCTAAAAAAACGCCGACTCATTTTGAGCCGCGTAAATTAAGCTCGTCTGGCTTCTGCCTTAGCCTACAGCTCATACTAGAAATGTATAAATTGATATGTAACCGTGAGTACATCTTAGTTGACAAATCCTAATTTGCACAAGCGTGTACGTTAAAATGTACGCAAAGCGGTATTCCACGTGCCATTAATACCAGCAATACAGTTTGCGCAAATGTTTGCACATGCAAATTGTTGCATGTAGCTGGACCTTTAACAAAACAATTCCTATACGCAATTCCTATAGTCAAGAAAGATAGGTTATTTTGCATGAAATGAGGAACATTTGTAGGATTAACTCTGTCGCAGTACATTACTGAAGATAAGTCAGCGTTAAATTCTCTCAGTTTCGCTACATACATTCTTGCTTTTTGTTCAAAGAATCGTTGCCTTTTTTAATTCTTTCTTTGGTAGGCTATATTAATCAAGTTTATACCTAATTAAAATTAATTTAGTAAAACTATTATTCAAAGTATTTTTACTAATAAGTGTTACAGGCAAATTAAATTGCGCAAGTTATCGAAGCACGTCCTTTCTTACTTATTTACACTGAAAGCAAGTTTTTTAAACCTTAACGGGCAGTTTGCGGCAAGTCAGGTAAGTCGCTAAAATTCCAGAAGTCGACTTTCTGTGGTTGTGTACATAGTGAAAGTTGGTTGCAGAAACCAATTTGCGCAATTTATGTTGCTCGTAGTGGTATAATACACTTGCAGTAAAAAAAACTTTGAATAATGATTGTCTTAAATTATTTTTAAAAATAAGCTTGAGTAATTAGCCTACTGCGTGATGGATTAACCAAGGCAGATTTAAAACAACTGTTTGAAAAAAAAAAACGCAAAGAATGTGTGTAGCGAAAGTGAGAGGCTTAGATCTTACATGAGGAACTAGGCATAATCAGTAGGTGTGGTTTCTACGTAAAAAAACTTTTTGTATGGCTATGAATACTAAAAGCAAATACATCAGAATTTTGCTTATTCATTTCTTTACATAAAATTTCACACTTATATAAAAAATAATACAAAAAAATTACAGATTTAGTTATTTTGTTATGATGTTTGAATTATGCCGTTTTTATTCTGGCCTTAGAGCGAAGCGGTCGACGACTCATGCCCGGTTCCATTGCCAAAAACAAATATCGTTTTGCTTATGAATAGTAACTACCATTTTTTTAGAGCCACGTTCGGCATATAAATAGATTAGTAAACTAATTTTACCTGTAATAGCTACTAACTATGCACAGTTATGGGGTCTTTGTTTTATTATTGGTTGAGATATAAGTGTTCATTTTAACCAATAATGTTCGGTTGATCATAGGAATCGGCTATCAGTCGTCGTCGCCGAGTTGGAATATTCCGATCTGTCCCCCTGATCCCCTTCGGGGGGCCAATCAGGAATAAAACAAACGATCTATTCCCCTGTCACCAAGACGAACGGATAGATCGAACGAATTATTTCTGGTCTGTCCCCTGCTGTTCTTTAGGGGAACAAATAGAAATAAAAAGTTTCGATCTGTTCCCCTGTTACCGATGACGGGACAGATCGGAATAATCCGCCAAGTTGCTCTATGCTCCTGGCTTTTAAGAGCATATACATATAATATACCTTTTATACCTACTTCAAGTCACGTAAAGTTAGGCAGGTACTTTAAACACAAATATTGTTTTTCACATCTCGGTTACGTCGCGTATGGTTATTAACTCCATTATAGGCTACCTAGAATTGTGGTTAGGCTAAAACATATCTGTGGTTGTTGAAGACCTACACTCAAACGGTTAGTGGTTTAAATAATTTGTAATACATGTACTAGGAGCGTTATTGACCTGAAACTTAGGCTAAACATTAGACCTAGCCAAACTTTATTTCAAATGGAACCGCAACTGTATATAGCGAAGACGTAATAGTGCTGAATTCCACAAATACCCTTTATTTTTTCGCTATAATTACCTAGGTACTTATACAGCAACGGAACTTGCGATTTGCGATACGGGAGCTTTGTGGTTAAATTTATGTAGTGCAACAATTGTAAAATTGAAATAGTGCAACAACAATTCTAATGGGGAAAATTTTATGGTGTTAGGTGTGTAGCACCAAAAATCTATACAAAAAATTTAATCGTAACAATGCTAAGACTGAAAATTTAACATTATTGAAAAAAAAAACAACGTTACCTAGGAACGATACTGATGCCAAAAGTAGTGTTTTTAGAATTTTTGTATGTTTGTCCATTTCAACTTTGACGACACGTTTAGTGCAGTGGCTACGCGATTGGCTTCTGCGCTACGGGTCGTGGGTTCGATTCCCACACGAAACAAAAATGTGCATGGCCTACAGATGGTTGTTTCGGGTCTGGGCGTTTGTGTAAGTGAGATTTGTATCTGTAAACGCACCCACGATACAAGAGAAATCATAGTGTGGGGCAAAGTTAAAAAAAAAAACTAAGTCTATTCAGTAGTATTGGTGTAAAGCTCACACTTGCAAACAGATAAACAGACAAAAAATCTAAAAACTTCTTTTTCAGCTTCAGTATCATTTCTCTTACACGTAGCAATTATTATTTTTCAATAATATTAAATGTACAATCTTTGCTTTCTTACGATTTTATGATATGTATATGTCGTGGCCAGATCATAGAATTGATCACTTCATGATGTGGCCGACCATTTCATGAAATGGTGTATTTCATGAAATGGCCAATACCCGCTGCCCACATCATATAGGCTGGCCAGATCAATGAATAAATCAGCGTTTGACGATATCAACAGCTAAACGCACGGCTACTTCATGATACGGTCAAACATTAGTGATCATATCATAAAATTAATTACATTATCCACTGTTAGAGGCGCTGATATCGTTTTGTTTTTGTGATGCATCATGGCGGCAGACAATTATTCTGACAAAAAAGCTAATAATAATAAGTAAAATAGGGTGACCAATTCTAAGATATGGCCACGACATATAGATAAGATTGATTGAACGGATACCACCAAACGACAACACACGTACACAAGTACTAAAACTATTAAAATCACGCTTACTTCATTCTTCGTCAAATCTGAAGTACTATTACAACAGCCGCGCAACTTTCTCACAATTATTCTATGTTTTCACTAGAACGCGAACTGTGTAACTGTGCCGAAATATGCCCGACCCTTACTTATGTAACAACTTCCGTAAAGAAGTCCGAAACTAGTTTATAGCATTTTTATGCGTATAATATAACATATAGATGCGTTTGTATGTATTGCGTAAACCGTAGCGCGAATTTAGATAGTGACTCACTTTTGCGTAGACGAGAATTTACAAAAAGGTGGATATGGATTCTTGCATGAAGATCTTTTAGAGTTCCCTACCCAAAGGGTAAAACGGGACCCTAATACTAAGACTCCGCTGTCCGTCCGTATGTCACCAGGCTGTATCTCATGAACCGTGATAGTTAGACAGTTGAAATTTCCACAGATGATGTATTTCTGTTGCCGCTATAACTACAAATACTAAAACACAGTATAGATAATGGTACGAAACCCTTCGTGCGCGATTCCGACTCGCACTTGGCCGGTTTTTTCTATTTGTCTACAATATGGTCCTTGCGGACCGTCTCTACGTAACCACGTAGTTATTGGCGAGACCTAAAGGATCTCCAGCCGATGGGGGAGAAGTCAAATACTTAACCTAAGCTAACTACTTATACTACACTAAGATCATGACTACTAGCAACAACAGCACTAAAGGATCCCACTAGTGAGACTCGGAGCTCAGCTTAGAGTGTTGCTGGCACCCGTCGCCCGAGCAGTAACAGGCTCGAGAAGGCGGCGCGCAGTGTTCCGTGCGCGCCTCTCAGGAGGACGTTGGGCAAGGCCACACAGAAGGAGAGATCCGCCAGGGGCTGGCGGATCGAGGCCTGCCGGGGTCGCGGTTCATGCAGCTGCGAATCCCGCGACCCCGGCCAAGGGTCAGGAGGAGGGACACCGTGGGTTTTTAGCCGGTAAGAGTCTGTCATACCTCCTCGCCTTCCCTGGGCGAAGTGAATCCATAAGGATTTTCCCACGAAAAAATGGTGTTGCTAGCGGGAGATTGGAAGGCACTAAGCTATCACTGCTACAAAGTTAGCAGAATTTTATGTGTGTAAACTATACCTAATAAAACATGAGCTAACATAACCATTACTTACAACTTCAACACGTATTGTTGAATAGGAACCGCCCA
Organism: Amphipyra tragopoginis; assembly: GCA_905220435.1. Taxonomy (NCBI): domain Eukaryota; kingdom Metazoa; phylum Arthropoda; class Insecta; order Lepidoptera; family Noctuidae; genus Amphipyra; species Amphipyra tragopoginis. Next base: position 25,679,255 of record HG991997.1, on the reverse strand, counting down.
AGGCAAACCTCAGCAATTTGCTTGTATCAATATTTTAGGTCATGCTATTTCCTAACACTAAAACCTAACTAAAAACAGGTTCCCTCAAAGCTAAATGTTCAAATGTTCAATAAATCTTGATGAGAAGCGAGCGTAGTGTAGTAGGCGGCAGTAGGTCAATTGCATGCTGTCCCCGAATTCTTGTATGATTATATTAAATTGTATGTTACGGTTGGTTACGTGATCAGAGGTTACGAGCCATTCAGTGATTAAATATTTAATGGTTTTTACTATAACGTTAGTTTGTAGTACAGCAGAATGGAGTTATCTAATATTTTGATTGTTTTACTGGGAGTTCAAGTTTTAAACGACAATTTATTAGTACTACATAAAAATAAAACATCTTTTTTTAATTATTTGACTTGGGCGTGTTTTCCCCTAGTCGCACTTCATGGTAAGCGTAGACAAAGACTAAGATGGAGGACACGAATCCAAGTAAAACAGAAAAAGACGGGTATACCCCTCTGGTTCTCACACATTACACGACGGAATACAGTGAACTCCTTGGCGCCGGACTTTAATGTGAGAGTGGTAGCTAGCCAGGCGAATCGTATAGATCCTACCACCAAGCGTGCTGGGTTTTGTTGAATCTTATTACATGCGTCTATTCCTAGGGTGCGGTGAGAAAGTTTTATATTCCAGCCCGTCCCCATACGGAATCTAGGTGCATGAGGACATTGTATAGTCTGTAGTTATACGTTGCAAAAGTTACTTCAATCTACAAGTTTAGTTTTAGTAAACACTAAACCTGTAACTAGTTAGTTCAGAATCACTAGGAGAATCGATAGGCATAGTTTTATACCACGTTAAATCTTGCATTTTTTTTTCATAAATTTCAGTTTTTTTCAATAGGTTTCTACGCATAACAGTGGACGGGAATAGACACCTTGAGGCTTTAGACAGTCCGCTCGGTCCGTGTATTAGACAATCCCTGCGTAGCACATCACACACATTTCACACTCTACTGGGGAACTTGACGCAACATAAACTAAGGTGTTACTTGGAGACCATGTTATATGAAATGGAGTATACTCCATTTCATATAACATTAGACAAAAGTGGCCCACCATTTCACTAACATCTCATGAACCATTTCTCGATTTAGTTGGATTAACCGGTAAGATCCTAAGCATAATAGCGCTTTGAATATCTGCTGGAAGCAAACATGTTGCTTATTTCTATACATTTCTTTGCTAAAATGGGTATTTTTTATCTAATGATATATTAAGTACTGTAGTATAGTACCGTTAAGTACGTCTATTGACGCAGATGTCTTATGAGTGGGTTTTTTATTAGCAGTATATTTTTTGCGTTTTTCCCCGCTCTTTTGTCTCCTGTATCGTGGGTGCGTTTTGCAGACACAAATGTCGACATGCACAAATACCTAGACCCAGAACAACTGTTAGGCCATACAAAATTTGGTCCGTGGTGGAAAACCTGCGACCCGTAGCGCAGACAGCCAATCGCTTAGCCACTGCGTCAAACGTGTCGTCAAAATAAACGATAATTTTGGAACCTTTTAACACTTTGATTTGTTTGTTCAAAAAAGACCGTTACAAATAATTAGCAAGCACGTGTTTTCTTTACACTACGCAATGTGTTTTAACTAATCATAATGTAAACAAAACTGTAATATTTTCATAAAAGCAAATCACGCCAAACTCACTTTTCATTACACTACGACCATATCAGTTTCACACAATTGACCCACTGCATTCCGTACACCAACACACTCAAACATACGCCAATACAGTCCTTTATCTAACGCAATAAGATCTAAATTAGCATACAAATTTTGTGCAATGTTAGTGCCTATGACCACGGTTACGAAGTAAGCAAATAGCAAATACCATTTAGTGTGGGTAATCGCACAGGTAGGCATTTCTAGACAACCTAATGCCCTACTTGTAATCCAACTAAACGTACAAAGTCTGTTTACTATGCGGTTCGAGATGAGTTATGAAATTATATTGTTATTTTATACCTCGCACTATACCTAAGCTCGAAGAATTGCCAAACTTAAGTGGCAGTGGACGGGGCACATTGCTCGCAGAACGAATGGCTGATGAGGCTGAAAGGTTCTGGAGTGGTGACCGCGTACCGGAAGACGCAGCGTGGGTAGGCCTCCCACAAGGTGAACCAATGATCTGGTGGCGGTCGGAGAAACCGCTGGATGCGAGAAGCACAGGAACTGTCGATGTGGCGATGCTTTGGGGAGGTCTATGTCCAGCAGTGGACGTCTTTTGGCTGAATGATGATGATGATACCTCGCACAGTTCGTGTTAAGTAGCATTGAAGCTCTGTAAACCAGGCTTTGAGCATTCTGTTCCTCACTTCAGAGAGGCAAAGTTATTTGGTACACATAAAAAAACTTTGCCGCTCTGAAAACAGGCTTTGAGCGTTCCGTTCCTGACTTCAGATGAGAAAAGTTATTTTACGCGTACTGTACCTGCCTCGTTGGTCTACTGCTCGCAGGCGCGACTGTGAGCGTCAGGTCCTGGGGGTCTACTCCCTAATCACAAGTCCGTGGTTTCGGCCTTAGTAACGAGCGTTTCCTACTCCCTATTTCGGGGCCCGAACTAAGAATGAATAACAACACGATTTGACAGTTGTCCCTACTACCGATGTGTTTTTGCCCGTTCGAAAAGTTGAACTTGACACTTGTTTTGTTCAGTCCTACGTTTCGGGCTACTTTCGGACGAACTTCGTTGACGGACTTAGGGAGTAGGCCCCCTGAGAAGGCTCCAATAGATTCCGAAGAAGGGTTTTATCGACTGAAGTACATACAAAATGACATGTTATTATTGGCATTGTGAATATGTCATTTTTTCTTTTCTTCCGTTGACAAAACCCTCGTCTATGGTGGTCATGCTACGCCTGCTGGCGGGCACGACTAGCGCGATATCGTTCCACGCAGTCAGTTAACTGAGGGCACTAAAATGACGCACGTTAAAAACATCATGTATCTCTTTATACAAGGTTAGTCGGAAAAGGGGTACTAATCCGAAGCCCACTTATAGTATCGCTGATGACTATTTGAAAGTAAGTGTTAAAATTTCAAAATTCGATATTTTTTTTTCCACATAAAATGATTTTTTATTTTAGTTTTTTCAAAAATTCTTCATCCCTGCTTTAGTTACAAATTCAGAAAATGGTGCTTCTAATTCATGACCCCAAATATGACCTAAAATGTAAACACAGCTGATCATAACTGAGGATAGATAGATTTTAGAGATTTTTTTTTGAGATTTTTGAACAACTGTTTCTCTTAAACTATTGACTTTTGGGAAAAGTTGTAGAACAAAAGTTATTCATTATTGTGTGTACTTTAACACCCTTTAGGATTAGTACCCCCTTTCTGACTAACCTTGTATAATCTGATATAATCCCATGCAGGGCCAATCTGTGTCAGTAGATCAAGAGGTCTGCATTGCCACAGTAACCATGCTTGAAAGACGAGTTGTTGATCGCAGTTTAACGCGCAGTTTAGACTACGCTATAATATATAGCGTAAAGCAAATACTGTATAGCCTAACGATATTGCTCAGAATACATTTTTTATTTCATTATTTCGCTTCGTCGCGCTTGACCCTCGTCGCACCTGATGGTAAGCGCAAACAGGGTCTAAGATGGAGCACACGAATCCAAGTAACAGAGATATAGAGGGAATCCCCTATACCCCTCTGGCTCTCACATACACACAACGGAACACAGTAAACTGCTTGGACTTTAATGTGAGGGTGGCAGCTCGCCAGGCGGACCGTAAAGATCCTACCACCAAGCAAATGCTGTGTATTGCTGTCCGCGATAAACTTGAGCGATTTTCAGAGCTATATCGTTCAATTCTCCGGTCCCCGCCCCGCCTCACTTCTACCCCGTCCGTCGCCCGACGGATCGCCGTAAAATAACTTGCTGTACATATTAGACCGGCTTGCGATATAGCGTATAGTGTGAACGTCATGCTAGTTATAGTTTGTGATGCAATATGCTTTACTATGTAGTGAAATAGTATAGCGTAGTCTGAACTACGCTTAAGGAAGATGCAATCATTTTCTTTTGTTTATGTTAGTGAAGAAAGATTATTTAAATTAAAATTATATATTATAATAATGTTGCAAGAGATCCATGTGGAAATACCAGTTATGATAAACAGTGTTTATGTGTGAAGTAGGAAAACAACTTAGTTTATGCTAATAGTAATACTATTATAATTATAATAATAATAGTGTACGACGAGTTAAGTATAGACAGCGTGTCGAGGGTTAGTCGGAAAGTGGGTACTAATTCGCAAGCCACTTAAAGTGTAACTGATGACTGTTTTACAGCAAGTGTTAATACTATAATATTTATTTATTTTTATGTTCATTTATAAATACTTTATATTTATTTCATAAAATCGACAACCCTGATTTTTTTACGAATTCAAAACGAACCTACTAGTCCGTAACCCCAAATATGACCTAACATGTAAACAGCTGATCATAGATTTGATTATTTTTATGAAATCTTTGAACAGCTATAATATTTCTCTAAAACTGTTGACGTGAGGGGAAAGTTATAGGACAAATATTAAAAGTTAAACAGTAAAATTTATTTTTTTCTTAAGAGAAACTTTGCCCGATACTAGAACTCAGTGTAGAATTACACCGACTTTTGTAATTTACTTTTTTTTATTATTTTATTTAATAATATTTAAATAATAATTTACGCCACGTTTGGTGCAGTGGCTAAGCGATTGGCTTCTGCGCTACGGGTCGTGGGTTCGATTTCCGCACGGAACAAAAATTTGTATGGCCTACACATAGTTGTTCCGGGTCTGATCGTTTGTGCATGTAAAGATTTGTGTTGTAAACGCACCCACGATACGGGAGAAATCCTAGTATGGGGCAATGTTTTTTTTTTTTAAGAAAAAAAGAAAAGTAAACGAAGTCACATAAATTATAATTAGTTTATCATACACAAGAAGCAGTGCAATATCAGATTCTAAATTACCGTTTTAAGCCCAATTTTACATTGTTGTGTAGGTTTTATCTCTCTTGCAAATCTGCACGAGGAGGCGAGAGAGCAGATCAATTATTGTACCATCTCAAGCATTTACAATTTTCTAAGCAGATTCGGTAATTACATAATATATAACACATGCTTTCACGCAGCGATTGTAGCAATTACAGCGGTCGGAATAGACGGATAACTATCTTAACTATCAGCAAATGATATGAGCAACTACATACTTAAACGTATTAAAGCGTATTATACTTGTACGAGGGACGATCTCTGCGTGGCCACTCCGAACGCTAGTGAGGTGGCCAGTGGCCACTCCGAACGCTATTGAGGTGGCCAGTGGCCACAGTGGCCACCTACTACCTATACTAAAAGTATCGATGAACCAATGACATGATAAGAAAAAGAAGCGTAATATTTTTCGTCATAATTGGATGGCAAAAAAATATGGCAATAATCATAATTATGATTTGCAAGGTTGAGCTGCGTTTGCTGCGGTCAGTCCGTGGAGGGGTGACCACTCGTTACAAATCGAGTCCCCGCCGTGCCTCGGATAGCTCATTATACCGTCGGTCTAGGTTGTCATACGAATACGGGTAGTCAGAAGCCCAAAAGCCCGATAACAGGTCTAGCCTTCAGATTTAGGCATTGCCCAGTAACTGGATTGCGGAAATCTGATGGCAGTCGCTCTTTATAAAATACTAGTATTCAGCCGCTTCTGGTTAGACTAGAAGATGATCCCAACATAGTGGGGAAACTAGGCAGAACCATTTAACTTCCTACAGAAAACAAATGTAAAATTAATAACAATATATATCTTCAGGTACAACATCCAGACACTCTCAACACCAACACAACTATAATCATTCATACACCCACACAGACACCCCAATAATACACAACAAACATGCACACCTATACATACTAAGTTATCTACTGTTTTTCTCCGTTTATTTAGCACTAGCTTTCGCCCGCAGCTTCGCTTGGGTGAAATTTTGAACCCGTTAAGTGACGATTTTCCATACAAACTTTCATCCCTTATTTAATTCCCTTAAGGGTTGAATTTCGAAAAATGCCTTCTTAGTGGATGCCTACGTTACAAGAGGAACCTACTGTCAAAATTTCTACTTTCTAACCCCAGCGGTTTAGGCTGTGTGTTGATAGATCAGTCAGTCAGTCAGTCAGCTTCTCCTTTTATATGTATAGATTAGTTTTCTTTGTGCATTGGTATTGGTTTTCTTTGTGTAATGGTATTAGTAACGTATTATGTTTATCTATATAAGAACAAATTATGTAAACGGAACGAAGGAGCCTGGATCTCACGACACAGGGAATCTTAGTGTGAGTTCCAGGAATCAACGCAAAACAAATGTCATTTCCTAAACAATTAATTATTCTTATTAATTCTATTAAAATAAACATTACAGTTGTTGCACTAAAACGCTTACTATCATAATTTACTCGTAACACTCGACGATAAAAATGTACACTAACATTTTCCTATAAATCTTTGAGTAAGTACTCTAAAATACATGTAAGCACGTCATTAAACATCATCATCTGCCAAGCCTTTTCCCAACTATGTTGGGGTCGGCTTCCAGTCGAACCGGATGCAGCTGAATATCAGTATTTTACATGGAGCGACTGCCTATCAGACCTCCACAACCCAGTAACTGGGTAATACGATACTCTTGGTAAGACTGGTTGTCAGACTTTCTGGCTTCTGACCAACAGTAACGACTGTCAAAGATCTACAAATGACAGCCGGGACCAACGGCTTTACGTGCTTTCCGAGGCACGGAGGAAACTCGCTATGGTAAATTGTCACCCATCCACAGACCAACCTCGGCAAGCGTGGCTTAACCCGAAAGATCGGTCTATGCGGCTGTAATTATTTAGCCACGAGCTCCTCTTCATGTAAGCACGTCATTAAACATTACTCTCATTAAGCGTAACATATTTGTACATCAAAATAAAATCAGTACCTATTAAAAAAACATCAAATAACTTACATAACAATCAACTCGCTTAATCAATGTGCGTTACATACGAAGGCTTTCAAGGCCCCACTGGTTCTTATTACGACATCTAGTGGAAACGGTTCCTAAGCAAACTTTCGCCTTCTAAAACACTTTCGACTATGTTATGAAGGAAAAAAAATACACCTTATTACTGTTACAGTGACTTGAAAGTACTCTAATTTGGTACTATCTAAAAAATAATCTACCTGTGCGTACGCGTGTGTAGTGTACTTAGTGTTTTTTTTTACCCGACTACGGTGAAGCAGAGAGGAGGGTTATGATTTTGACCGGTATGTATGTTCATCTGTTCCCTCGTAACTTCTACTTATCATAATTTGACAAATGAGGTATCGTTGGAAACGTCTTGATCGTCCGCTAATTTCTGATTGCTTCCTACTATTAGAATGTATTGTTTTGTTAGGGTAGGTGGCATACGACCAGGGACCACGGCTATCTTCTAAACATCACTATGAATATGTATTAAATACATTAAAATATTGTTATCGGTAGCGGGTAGCATTGGGCAATGTTGACAAAGGAAGGTAGTCATCGATATGGATAACCTACCCGATGATAAAAAGGCGGTGGTCATCCGACGAAGCGGAGCATTCTGTGTAGATCAGCTGAAGAAGGCTGATCTTTTATATCTTTCTAGCTTGTCCTTATTTTATGATCTTGTAATAATTGTGTAAAGTATTATATTGTGATCTAGTTCATGTTACTAATACCAACCCAAATACAAGTACTCTCAGTAGTGGAGAGTCTATGTTGGTTTTATTTACTACATTTACCTTGCTCGCAATCCTGACATACCGTTATTAGCTATTACTGTCATGATAGAATCACCCCTGAACGATTATGTTGTTGTGTCTTTTACAATACATTACGTGTAAGGTGTTTATTTATTAGACGATAAATATTTTGCACATAACAATTTCAGATGATAATATTTTCTTGTTTCATACTTTTTAGAGAGTGACTTTTCAGTAGTCGGGTTTTAGTTTATGAACTTACTTTTTATTACAGAACAGTGCTGCCCAACCGATGTTTTTACGTGAATCGGTCGATGGTTTTTATGACTTTATAAGTCTTAAGATCGATGAGGCGACGATTGCTTTTTATTTCATTTCATTATCGTTAACTGCCGTTACGTTACGTGCAGAAGCAAAGGTAATGAGGTCATTAGCTAACTGTATCTTGATTGAAGAAGAGGTTAAATCAGACAAAAATTATACATAGGTTTGCAGAAAGGATTCGGGTTTGATAAGGTGGTTATAATAGGCGACAGAAGGAAATGCTTGCAGATATTTTATGTAGAGGGAATTATTGCCAAAAAAATAGTAATAAGCAGGAAATCACAATTGGCTGTCATTTCGATGGATATCACAATTTTATCTTACTTTTGTTTCAGGCACTATTTAAAAAAAAACATTCCGTCTGCTTATTATCACCACCAGTGTAACCAGAGGGGGTTAATAATGTCATATTTGGTGAAACATATTCCATTCATTAAAACCGCACCGTAACTGCAACTTGACTGCACAACCGGTCAGCAGTTGTCACGCAGTTGCACTGACTGCATCTTTACTGCCTTCAAACTGCATTTGGCAGTTGCAGTCGGTATGCAGTCCGACTGTCTAGGCACTTACAATGCCGTAAATGTGATTCACCAAGTTTTAATATAACGACCTTCAAGGTAATTTGGAAATTCGCATTGGTTTCCCTTTTTGCTATATTATGTTGGCTCAAACTACAATTGAAGATGTCAAACTTTCGTGTTTCTGACATGGTCTAGCCTAAGGATACTGGTACTTAGGTTTGCCAACCGTCCCGCGAGAGCCGGGACGTCCTGTTTCAAGAGCTTTAGAGGATGCGTCCCGCGAAAGACGTATGCGGGACACCAATTGTCCCGTTTTATCGTACCTGCGGCTAAACCTACGGGCAGAAGTCGGAATTTAGTAAACGCACGTTTTGTTTAGCTAGAAGAGTGGTGATTGCGACCGCGAGTCTCGCGTCGAACGAACGACAAAATAATTTCTAATTGTATTTTTCGCCTCCCTATTCTTTGACAGTTGAGTCCCGCTTTTTTTTTTTTGCCACGTCCCGCATTTTGACTGCCAAAGTCCCGGTAAATTCATACATAAAGATTGGCAAGCCTACTGGTACTGCCCAGTAACTGGCCTGTGGAGGTCTGATGACAGTCGCTCCGTATAAAATACTGGGTACTTTTATAATTATCTGCCTACTAGGGTACTTGTTATTTGTTACGGTAACCGACACATAGTAATTACTTAAAACGAATGCTAACTTGTTCCTCTTCCTTTCACTAATTAATGTTAGACTATTGTTTTTATATTTCTATGTAATATAATTTTCGTACGCAGTTTCGTTACGATTAACATCTTGTGCGTGTATTTAATTAATAAATAATAATATGTTTAAAAACAAAAGCTTTTTTCTTTAAATCATTATGAACAACTTTTACAATGGGACCAAACATGAAATCGCGAAAAAAAATCAGCTGTTCCCTACATTTATGTTCGCATTACTCGGCAAAATGTAGGAAACAGCAGATTTTTTTTCCTGATTTCAGGTTTGGTCCCATAGTAAAAGTTGTTCATAATGATGAGTACAATGACCCCTTAAGATGTCGTTAGTGTCTCACCAGTCATTTTGTATAGCATATTAGCAAATTTAATATAGCACATCGATATCGGGAGACTATTTTGCTGATAATTTCTTATGAAAAAGGTGGAAATTCATTGTTGTAAACCTAAAAAGGCCATAGGTTTATTTATTTAATTCTCTATACATCAGCCACTTTAAAGTGATAATTAACGTGCTTTGAGATTATGAACCTTAATTCAATGACTAATAGTTCAGTTTCCATCACATTCAAATTACTTTTAAGCCCTTTTCAGTAATTTTTGTCATTCTAAAATGAACTTAAAAACATGTTGTAAAAGTTTATAATTGCGTAATTAGTAATAACGTTTATTTCTCTTTCCATATTGGCTTTAGTATAGCTATTATTTGGCACAATTTTATATTGTATTTTTACAGCTACATTTGACACAAAATGATTTACGACGAAAAAAGTGTCGAAGAAATACCTTAAAACCTACTTTCATTTGATTTTTAACTGTTTTACCTACAAAATACTGTCTATTTTTGTTTGTGTGCCTATTTGATAAACCCGTTTAATAGTGTTGCATCTGTTGGAGACTTTCACTGCGATTTTGATGAATACAGTTAGACAATTCTCAAAGAAGTTGCTATCACGGTTAGTTTTATTGAATTCATTGTACAAGTTGGTTAAGGTTAAATTATTTAGTATCTGAACTTGCTCGTTTAATTCCAGTGTTCATTGAACTACAAACTTTTTAACGTAATACAGAAGTCATTCACAAAAGTGGACGAATGGAATATTTTCTGTATTATTTTTTCATCGTATTTATTCTGGAATTTCTCAGCTTAAAAGACCTGTAATAAAGCCATTAAATAAATACCTTATCTGACCTGTAATCTCTATTTTTCCATTTTAAGCCATCTTTTAGTTTTTATCTTTCTTTGATCCTAATTTTATACAAGGTGTAACATAAATAACGCACAATCTTATCAGGGGTCACTGTACTCATCATTATGAACAACTTTTACTATGGGAAAAAAGCTGAAACCGCGAAAAAAAATCAGCTGTTCCCTACATTAATGTTCGCATAACTCGTCAAAATGTAGGGAACAGCTGATTTTTTTTTCGCGATTTCTGATTTGTTCCCACAGTAAAAGTTGTTCATAATGATGAGTACAGTGACCCCTTAAGAGGTTGTGCCCTTATTTATGTTATACCTTGTTGAGGGATTCCCGTAACCACCAAGCGTGCTGGGTTTTGTTGAATCTTACAACATGCACCACCTATTCCTAGCTTTTTTTTTTCTATTGGGCTGCTGTAGGTGGTCCCTTCCTACGTAACCGGGCAGTTATTGGCGAGACCTGAAGGGTCTCCAGCCAATGGGGGGGGGGGGGAAGTAAAATACTTAACCTAAGCTTGTAACTTGTACTACACTAACATCATGACTACCTGCAACAACAGCACTAAGGGCGACCCCTAGTGGGACTCGTACCTCGGCTTAGGACGTTGGACTTAGGGGGGGAGACAGCTTGATGAGAGCTGAATTATCGGTGTGAACCTATTCCCAGCATGCAGTGAGGAATATTTATATTCTAGCCTAGGAGATGAATCTTCTCATTTTGAGAAGAGGCCAAACAGTGCGACAGTAATGTGCTGATTACGCTACGCTACGCAAAATATTCCGCATAATATGAATATTTTAGATATTAAAACTATACCAATGCATTCACGTGCGTGCAAGACAACTTTTGTGCAATAGTTTTAATGGAAAATGTTTTTTATGTAATTATGTATTCAGGTTACATATTTTTCTATTAAAGTGTTACGTAAAGATGACCGCTTGCGCAGCCCAGTTCCTAAATGTCGGAGCGTGATGATTTATGATGTGAATCGAGGTACTATAATTGTGTAATAGTGATGTGAACTTATAAGGTTGGCCACTGTTTGAAAGTACGTTTTTTATTAGCTGTATAGTCAGCCCATTACAGTCCCACTGCTGGGCAAAGGGCTCTTCTCAGAATGAAAAGGGTTTAGGGCCTTAACTTTAGGCCTTAGGCCACCTCGGTGGACTGGAGGCCAATTCGAGTAACACAATTGTTGCCAAACGCAACCACAGCCGTGAGTCAGTTTTTGTTTACGAAAACTGACAAAGTTATTGGTTTTGTTCATTCTGTCAAACAATTTGACAGCTTTTGAAAACGAAAACTGTCTGGATGACCGGTTCGGCCTTGGCTATGATTTCTTTTCATTTTGTAACCAAACTCTAACACTAATTACATTTTTGGTCATAGTTTTTCTTTCTAAATAAGCTGAAAAGAGAAAAGAATTTAAAAAAAAAACTTGCATTTGTCTCAACTTTTCACGATTTTGATCGAAAAAGTCATGTCATGGAAATAATATAACTAGAAAACTATAAAAATCGCGGGTGGGGGTGATTCGGGTACCTCTAAGGATGCTATATCTCTGGTCTTCCGCTTGACCCTAGCGATATCGCGCTACTCGTGCCCGTCAGCTGTGTCGCCGTGCCTCCATTTATTTATGCATGGCATCGAAATATTCTATCAAATAAAAATATTATTTGAGAAAAAAAAGTATCGCAAATCGCAAGTTACATTGCTCTTTATGGGTGTTAACGAATTCGTGTAATTCCTTCAAACCACGTAATCTACTGATGACACTGATTGACTCAGCATAGGTTTTTTTCAGAATCAACAAAAAAAAGTTTTCGAAAAATGAACCATGGTAGAATAGAATAGAATAGAATAGAATATACTTTATTGTACACCAAAATTGTAACATAGCTCTTTTATAAAATAATTTAGTGAAGGGTACAATGGCGGTCTTATCGCTGATAGCGATATCTACCAGACAACCTTTGGATGGACAGGAAAACAATGAATAAGATAGGGGGGATAGTCCGTGGTGTACTGCTGGAAAATATATATACTATAGGTAGGTATTCTGTATCTGAGTATTTTTAGCGTCCCAAGTTAACTGACTGCGTGGAGCGATATTGTGCTACTCGTGCCCGTCAGCTGTGTCGCCGTGCCTTCATTTATGCATGGCATCGAAATTTTCTATCAAATCAAAATATGATTTGGGAAAAAAAGTTTGTTTTTATTTTTAATCAATTTAAATCCCGTGCGCGGTTAATCTATACCAATAATAGATCATATAGTTTGAAGGAATTACACGAATTCCTTTACACCCTTTAAAATAAGCGTCTTCAATTCTTTAAAATCTGTACGTGATTTGACATAAAACTAATAGAAAAACGTGTCGGTACATAAATCGGATAAAATAAAATAAAATATACTAGTCTATTCCAAAGTGTTAACAAATACTGGGTACATGGTGCTTTTTAGAAATATTTGTTGATCCTTTTAAAATTTAATTAAAATACCTATGCAAATTGATTACCTAAAACGTTTTTCTATGTCTAGACTAACGAAGTACCACTGTTTTTGCATTAATAAAGACTAGCATTTATTACAAATTGTGGGAAATTTGAGCTTAGTTAATGCTGACAAAAATAAACTGATAAAAATAAAGTTATTAAAGGTTTTTATGATGAAGAATTATATTTAGTGGATAGACAATAGGTGTCGTCTCCCCGAGTCACTTACAATAATGAATATAAATTAAAAATGATTATTTCTCCTCCATGAATAAAAAAACAGGTCATATGCTTGCCAGGAAGCGCACGGCCATTTCTCTAACTCTTTGGTATGAATAAACAAAGAATCTGTAAAATGCTGCTATGTGAAAATCATGGCGCTAATTAACATCAACATGGCCTTTTATATTTACCAACATATTTTTTAAACTATCTACAATTTCAAATAGGTACCTTTTGAAATATATACTCGGAAAGTCGGAAGCAATGAATCCGGGTCACCAACATAAAACTCGGAAACTAAAATTGCTAGCTTATACAAATAAAAAATATTTTATAGACTATTTAATAAGTTTTATTAATTTTATTTGAGTAGTATTCGATAGTCTATAAAATACTATTTATTTGACTAAGCTATCTATCATTCTTAGTTTCCGAGATATTAAGATTTATGTAGGTAGGTGACCCGGATTCAGTGAATGAAATGAATGAATCAAAGAATTCGTAAATATACACCTCCTATGACCATAACGGTATAGAAAGCACGTTCCTAAACTAAATTCCAATTAGCCCCGTGCTTCTTAAATCGACCAATTTTACCGCTACCATAGAAAAATAGACAAATGACAATGACCCACAAAACAGTTCACCAAGTAGATCATTACCAATATTATTTACATCCTAATCACTGCGACGCAATTTTGTTCAAGAGTACCGCAAATTATATGCACTTATAACCAACCTTATTGAATAAAAAATAGGGAAGAAAATTCAATAATTTGAAATGAAGTTATGTTGGTTGAAAATTCGCGTGCAGCTGCGTCATTGAGCTGTGTTTGTTCGCAAGTGGTTGTCAGTAAAGCAGTCTACACACCAAACCCGCCGACCCGCCGACATGAGTCGTCGACTTTTTTGTCTGCGGGTTAGCCGGCGACTTCACATCTCGTTCAAGTAGTAAAAATTGTCGGCCGCATGAAATCAGTTATTTTTTGACTAACTTTTTTAGTAACAGCTCGAGTATCGGCAGGCAATTGAGCGCGTACGCAAGTCGCAGACATGCCGCCGACATGTTGCCATAAGTTGCCAGGCGACACTCAAAAGTACAAGTCGCCGACATGATTCTTTTGAAATAAAGCCGTCGACATTAAGAGCGATTACGCACTGCATCCGATCCGAATCCGTGAAAATACGGATATAAAAAACTCGGACCGAATTCGGATATTGCTTTCCGCACTGCATCCGATCCGAATCCGTGAAAATACCGATCTGGATTAAAAATCTCGGACCGAATTCGGATGTTGCTTACGCACTATTCCGATCTCTGATTCAAATTCAAACAATTCAGTACTACGGCTACTTCGGTCCGTCAATTGTTCTTCTGAACTAGAAACTCACGGATGACGGATAGAAATCGGATGATGGAGCCGGATGTAGTACGTAAACTACCATACAAATAGTTCTATGGCTACTTCGGTCCGTCAATTGTTCTTCCGAATTAGAAACTCACGGATGACGGATAGAAATCGGATGATGGATGCCGGATGTAGTTCGTAAACTACCATACAAATAGTTCTATGGCTACTTCGGAACGTATTTTCACGGATTCGGATCGGATGCAGTGCGTAACCGCTGTAAGCCGCCCCGCCGCGCCGGGCTGTGTCGGCGGGTCGGCGAGTTTAGTGTGTAGACTCCTTCAAGTAGCATTTATTTGACATCGTTATGACATCCTAGTACATCGTTTATATGTCAGGCCTTTTTGCATATTATGGATCTATTATGAGCTATTATTTAAATTTTATTTAAAGAAGATAATACTGGAAAGTTTATTTTTCTATTCTTTAATCTTTAACATGGTCACGTTTGATCCTTGTCGCCTAATGGTAAGCGCATACAGGGTCTAAGATGGAGCACACGAATCCAAGTAGCAAATATACAGGGCGACTCCCCTTACCTAGACCTCCTGTCTCTCGCATACTCACAACGGAACACAGTAAACTGTTTGGCGCTGGACTTTAATGTGAGGGTGGTAGCTAGCCAGGCGGACCGTATAGATACTAACACTTAGCGTGCTGGGTTTTATTGAATCTTAAACCGGCTTCCCACGGTGCGTGATAGCGCGCACCGTGAACCACGAGCTCGCACCGACGCACCATTGAAAGAGACTCATTCGTGGTAACGTGGACGCGTGCGGTGCGGTGCGCCGTATCCACATCACACACCCTCATACTTGTAATGTAACAGACGGCCCTAGGATCTCCTGAGAGCACGTCTGCCACACCAGTTGTAAAGAATGTGTAGAGCATTCTATACCTAGTAGTGTACTTAACAATAATAAGATGCTTATAGAATAAGAGGCAGGACTGCGTCACGTCCCTTGGAGTAGTCAGCGAGTTCCTTCTTGTCGTTACGGCGTCCGTCGATGGCCCACACAGCCATCTGATAGAAACCGGCGGCAGCAAACAGACCGGCTGTAGCATTTAGTCATAGTCATTAGTAGACGTAGACGACAGCCGGTCCGATCGCCGATCTCGTATGTGTAGCAGGAGACGAAGTGAAAAGAAGGGGTCACCCTCGGGCACCGGAACGCATCTCACCCCGGTACCACGGGAGCGCAGGTTCCCGGATAGGTGGTGGAGGCTCAGGCCGTCCAGCCCCCCGGAGTCCCATGTAAAGGCAGGTGTTGCTTAGAGCAGTGTATAGGGAATGGTTGATGTGATGGCATACCACATATAATTAAACGGTCACTCACACGGATTTAAATTTATAATATTTATATCAATATAATATAATAAACAGTAAATCATAGTATCAAAAATCACCATGGTGTAAAACAAATCAAAGTCCAGTCTCATTTCAAATCCCTATCTGTCATTATTAAAAAAAAGTATAAAATATAAAAATGGCCAGTAGGTAGGTGAATGACTATGAAGAAGGTGATACTACATTACCCCAAAAACCCGGAAAAAAAAAATTTTTTACTTAGAAAAACAATTTTTTTTCAATCTGTAAATTTTGAGGTTAGGAATATATTACCTTGCCACATGCATTCATCATTCTATCAAACAATCAAGCACTCACACTAACAGAGGGAGGGGATATGGCTCACGACTACCTTGAGATCAATGGCACATACTCCACAAGGATATATTTGAGATAATGAAGGCTTATTTTTAGGGTGTCATAACCCGCACCACTTAGAAAACCCAAAGAAAGAATATAGATAATGAAGGCTTATTTTTAGGGTGTCATTACCCGCACCGCATAGAAGAGAATAGAGAAGAGATAAATAATAGATAATGAAGGCTTATTTTTAGGGTGTCATTACCCGCACCGCATAGAAGAGAATAGATTATAGATAATGAAGGCTTATTTTTAGGGTGTCATTACCCGCACCGCTTAGAAGAGAATATAGTAGATAAGGAGGGAAAGATAGTAAAGAGAAAAAAAAAGAATGGGGATGATAGCCACGTGATGTAAAAAAAAAAGCCAAATAGTTCCCAATAATGAAATGAAATGAGATGATTACAGTACAGTATTATAAAAAAAACAATATAGAAAAACAGAATATACAATTTAAAAACATAACGAATTAATAAAGAATACAAATGACAGATAGGAAGTACAAATGGTACAGATTATGGTGCTGCATTCCTGTTTGTGAGCAAGTAAGGTGAATAGAAAGTTATCAAAAAAAAAAAAAAATTAAGTAAACAGTAAAAAGTATGCAAACCCAAGTTTAAAAATAACTTCTTCTAACTCGTTTCATCGTGAAGTGATGAATGTAGTACTATTCAATGTTAGTAGTAGTAGTAGTGTAGCAGTGTAGTGTAGTTAGTAATTACTAGTAGTGTAGTTAGTAATTACTAGTAGTAGAGTAGTTAGTAATTACTAGTAATAGTAGAGTAGTTAGTAATTACTAGTAGTAGTAGTGTAGTTAGTAATTACTAGTAGTAGTAGAGTAGTTAGTAATTACCAGTAGGAGTAGTAGTAGTAGTTTAATGTTGTAAGAGTATGAATAGTGTACTACGTTCGAGTAATGTTTGAAGTATATTGTAAGTACAAGGCGATTCGAAAAATAGTTCGAAAAATATTCGTACGTGCAAGTAAGTTTTTAGAATTAAAAAAAAATGTTTAAGAAGTATTAATTCCAACTTAAAAGATCAAAAGAGTTCGCAATTAACCATAAAGTTGTCAAACTCAAAAGAAAAATAAATACGTCAATATACTATGACATATTCACGTTGACATATTATATGTCAATATTCTAAAATAAATAATGAGTTATTTTTATAAGAAAATAACTCAGTATTTTATTTCTGTAAAACTTTAAATGAAACGTACGAATCGTAAGTATGAAGGAAATATGTAGGTAAGATAACCGTTCTACACAGAAATAAAACCACACAAATATTCCTAATAGTGAGTAGCGATAACGATAGAAGAATTTATTTTTATAAGAATATTGCGGTAGACGCAATTAACTAGGCTAGCTAAGCTACAACTTGGGTTTACTACAACCAACCAACAAGGTAGAAAGCATAATCATCTACAGCAAAAATATTAACAGACACCTTACATATTCCCGTTTAATTATGCAAGATAAAACGTAGAACGTAGGGTACGGAGGCTCACCAGAATGCAACACAATATCTCTGAAATGACAAATAAATGTTAACAGAGGGTTAGGAGAGAGGGAAAAGAGTAAAAATAGAGTACAAATAGAGATAGTTGAGGCCGAATGAATATCCAAACTATACAATTCGTAGCTGAATTATTTTTGAATTTAGAGGAAAGGGAGGGGTTCAGACAAAGTTGGGCGCCAAACTGTAATGTAACAGACGGCCCTAGGATCTCCTGAGAGCACGTCTGCCACACCAGTTGTAAAGAATGTGTAGAGCATTCTATACCTAGTAGTGTACTTAACAATAATAAGATGCTTATAGAATAAGAGGCAGGACTGCGTCACGTCCCTTGGAGTAGTCAGCGAGTTCCTTCTTGTCGTTACGGCGTCCGTCGATGGCCCACACAGCCATCTGATAGAAACCGGCGGCAGCAAACAGACCGGCTGTAGCATTTAGTCATAGTCATTAGTAGACGTAGACGACAGCCGGTCCGATCGCCGATCTCGTATGTGTAGCAGGAGACGAAGTGAAAAGAAGGGGTCACCCTCGGGCACCGGAACGCATCTCACCCCGGTACCACGGGAGCGCAGGTTCCCGGATAGGTGGTGGAGGCTCAGGCCGTCCAGCCCCCCGGAGTCCCATGTAAAGGCAGGTGTTGCTTAGAGCAGTGTATAGGGAATGGTTGATGTGATGGCATACCACATATAATTAAACGGTCACTCACACGGATTTGAATTTATAATATTTATATCAATATAATATAATAAACAGTAAATCATAGTATCAAAAATCACCATGGTGTAAAACAAATCAAAGTCCAGTCTCATTTCAAATCCCTATCTGTCATTATTAAAAAAAAGTATAAAATATAAAAATGGCCAGTAGGTAGGTGAATGACTATGAAGAAGGTGATACTACATACTGTGGCTTCCCACGGTGCGTGATTTTACGGATGATACCACGCACAGCCGGTGCGGGCTACCACACACCAAGGGAAGCCAGTGTATATTCCCAGAATGCGGTTGCCCTATTGAATACAACTTGCTACCAACCTTGCTGACTGGCAAATCTTTTCACTCATATAGCTCGTACACGAGAAAAGAAGAAGAAGTTTACTAGGATGTAATCTTGAGTCAAATACAAAAAGATTTTAAATTCAAATTCTTCTGTTGCCAGAAACAGACAAAGTTAGAAACCAATTATTTTAACGTATATAATATAGGTTTGTTTATATAAAAACTTACTCAAAATTACTGCATTATATACAGCATGACTGGTCTAGTCACTTTACATCCGAAAATCATGAACTGGGATCATCATTCAGTACAACTTTTACTATGGGACAAATACTAAATTCGTGAAAAAATAATCTACTCTTCCATACACTTAAGGAACTAATCAGTATTATTTTATACTAGAGGTCGCCCGCAGCTTCGCCACGTGGATGTCGTTTATTGCGTCAACATTTCGCGGTTTAAAGTAGCCTATGTCCTTCTTCGGGTTTCAGATTATCTCTGTACCAATCAAAATTTCATCAAAATCGGTTCAGCGGTTTAGACGTGAAAGCGTAACAGACAAAATTACTTTTGCGTTTATAAATTAGTAGGGATGGAACAGCAGTTTTTTGTATTTTCACGAATTCATAGTTTGTCCCGTAGTACGTAAAATTTGCATAGAATGATGAGCAGAATTCACAATTTTAGGATGTAAAGCAACTAACAGTCATGCTGTATATGTTTATATAAAACTTATTATCTTACTCTATTTTATAATATATAATTTCGTTATTATAAAAAAAAAACACATCTACATTAGAGATTGACGTGACAATGATTAAATAACAGCCCGTAGTACGCACTTTCACTGCCACAATTTAACTATTAGACTTTAAATATTATAACATGTTACGAATTCAAAACATTGCGTCACCATGACAATGCGTTTTTTCATGGTGATCATACCATACAAATTGTAAAACGAACAACAAGTGATTGTGTCTTAGACAAAGTGTGGGCATCGATTAGAATATACAAAGTGTAACTAACATAAATAACGCACAACCTCACTGTACTCATCATTATGAACAACTTTTACTATGGGACCAAACAAGAAATCGCGAAAAAAAATCAGCTGTTCCCTACATTTTGACGAGTTATGCGAACATAAATGTAGGTATCTAGTTTGTTCAGAATCACTAGGTGAATTGATTGACATAGTTTTTACACCACATTATATTTCTTCTTTTTTTTTTGATAAATTTCTGTTCTTTTCAATAGGTTTCTACGCATAACAGTGGACGGGAATAGATACCTTGAGGTTTGAGATGGTCCGCTCGGTCTATTAGTCAAACCTTGCACATATCAGGTATTTCACACTTTACTAGGGAACTTAACGCGACATAAACTAAGGTGTAACTTGGAGATTTATTAAAAAAAACACACATTCAGGCAGTTCTGATGAAAATCTTGTTGGGGTGTCTCGGGTTTTGTATATACTAAAAATAAAGTTGTATAAGCAGTAGTTAAGTAGAAGTAATATTTACATCGGCCTATAATATTACAATACCAACCAATTAAAAACCACTCACCTACTAGCTATGTTCGATTAGGTAATTCAAAGCTAGTTAATATTTCTGCGTGTGATCACTTACAGCTTAGACACGCAACAGTGAAAGTCGAACAAAAGTTGATGGCAGAAAAATTACATGCATACGAACAAGCTATTATGTCAAGGAAAAAGCTTTTAAGTTGTACCGTAAAATATTTGATGATTGGCGCAATAAATGTTAGTACCGTATGTTGTCGGTTTTTGGGAAGCATTTATCAAATAAATGGGAAACGGTAGTTAATTGTTTCGACGACATCTGTGGTCTAGTGGTTCGAGTGTCGTACTGCTGCCTGATCACGAGGTCGTGGGTTCGATTCCCACATGACTCAAATAATTTATGTGATGAACATAAGTGTTTGTGTTGGTCTGGGTGTTTCTTATTATTATAAGTATGTGTTTACAAAAAAAAAAACTAGATAAGTATTATATCCATTGTCTAGTACCCATAGTGCAAGCTCTGCTTGGTTTGGGACTAGATTTATATTCTAGCCGGTGGACACGGGATAAAGCGGCCTAGTTCTATTATCAAGCAGATAAACATATGACATCAAACAAACCTGTTTTCTCTATAGATTTGAACTACGACAAAATCCCGTTTCCTTCCGTCGAGTGAATGTCATTTCCATACAATTTGACCTTTCCGCAGACGTTTAAGGAAAAGGTATTTTGTCTCAAGGCAAAAAAGATAACATAATGATTTCTACTTTCCTAGATTTCCCCATGTTTATTAGAAATAGGACACGCATTCATCAAAGAAACACAAAAGGAACTATTGAAACCTCAACAACTACAAGCCGGGATCAAAGGTTGCCGTGTCCATCATCTGCATTTATAATGTGGTGGCCTCAATCAGACCTCACGACTGGTATTCAAAGTTAGGCTGAATCATTTAATATACAAGCACTTAAACGTATGTAGGAACAGTTCTATGCAGACAGTAAGGCCTCGTTTATAGAGGCGAGGAGCTAAGTGCGACGCGTAATGCGGAGCGTAAAGCGGATAATTCAAACATAATATATGAAGACGTATTAGAGCGTAAATAGAGACGCGTTTTAACGAGAAGCGTTTGCCGTAAGCGGGCAGACATTGGCGTGACCTGAAGAGTCTCCAGCCATCGAGGGGAAGTAAAATACTTAACCTAAGCTTACTACTTATACTACACTAACACCATGACTACTAGCAACAACAGCACTAAGGGCGACTCTTAGACTCGGACCTTGGCTCAGGGCATTGCTAGTGGCAGATTGGGTGGGGAAACAGCTGGATGAGGGCTGAATATTGGTATGACTGCGGAGTCTGAAGAGACGACCGATGTGCTGGTTGATTAACTCGCCTCCTGGAGGAAGGTTATGTCATCATCGGGTTCTAAGAGTGTGTTCCTAAGACGACATACTGCAGTGATAAAAGAGGAAGTATACAGTCAGATTCTGCGGTCACTAAATGATTTGGGTGGCACGGGCGTATTGTGTGAGTTTTGATTGTATATATGACAGTAGGCGGCGAATCCCGCACTCCATAAACGAGGCTTAAAAGGTTGTCATCGCAGATGAAAAGCTTCTAAAATCAGAACCTACAGTTTAATATTTGACCCTATTCATAACTGTTGATGGTACAGGAAACTACATTATAAGAATTGAGCATTAATCTATTTGGTTCTAACGCTAAAACCATATAGCAAATTATCTATTTTACCTAAGTATTTCTTATTATGTCACCTCTGCCAACCACATTGAATGCGTGAAAGGTTACAACAATGCCAACCACTATATTTTCCTCAATCTTAACTTCTTACAATATATGACCGGTACTGAATTCTATGAAACTTTCGTTTTGGATTGCCATAAGTGCGGTCACCGTAATTCCATAATTACGGAGTTGTAATTCTGTTGCACGCGACGCAGAAGATGTTTGTGGGAACATTCGATATTTCTGCGCAGTGCGTAGTGTCACTGCCTAATGTAGGGCCAATTTAATAAATCACATTTGACATCTGTCAGTTTTAGCTTCATAGTGAGATAACCTGCTTAAAAACATCGATTAGAGTGAATGCATCGATACGGACTTCAAACATATGTAAATCAAATTCAGTACATAATCATTGCATCCGAATCTACTTATCAACTTTCGATTTTTTTGGGTAACATCCCATTTGTTTAAAAAGAAAAAGGGTTCACTGACGCAACATTATAACGACGTTCAGTTCTCTGTAGAACAGAAATTGTTTAATAAAATGGTTTATTAGTGAAAGTAAATCGTAAAATTACCATTTTTTGTCATTATTACAACAAATTTGTAATCATAACTAAAAAAAGTTAAGCAACTGTGCAGTTCTAACTTCGAAAAAATAAATAATATTTTATGCCCGCCGTTACAAGGTTATGTTGTTAAATTTTACTGAAGTGTCAAATGGAATCTATTAAATTGGCCCTACAGTAAAGCGCCAAATTCATTGGCAAGTCTAGTTCCGCAATATAACTTGCTTGTGGATTAGGCGCTTAGTTTGGGTAAACCAAATGTTTTCTAGAAAGTATATTTTTTTAAACCATTAACATTAGGTCGAGAAGGTAAGTAACTAAGTCATTAGTGAATTACCGAAAAACGAGTGGCTTTGGAAATCACAAACTTACAACACGAATATTGAAAAAAAATGGATTGTAAATGGCGGATTTACTATTCGCCTTTCGCTCACAGAGAATGTGAATGAGTGAGATGCAAATAACAACGAACTATAGACGCGCCGTCATTTTCAAACCAATTTTTTATATAATCGAATTGTACTTTTAAACTACATTTTTGATAATAAAATTTCTGTGAACAAATTATTATACTACCTATGTTTCTCTTGTTCAAATAAAACTCATTTGAGACGTAACAGCCCAAGCAGCACACTTAGCTGTATAGTCTTTGGACAACAGAATTTTAGAAAACTTTAGGCTGTATTGCTTTCTGTACAAGGGCTGTATATCCAGCTACACAGCTCTTATAATTCTAAATTTGGCCCCAAATTAACCAGCCCTGAGCATTATAGTAGCTTGTTAACAGCTGTCCAGTGCATTGTAAGAGCTGTACATGGGCTGTACAATGGCTTAGACAGCTGTCAATGGGCCACTATCCAGCTCCTTTAATTCTCGTAGACAGCCAAAAGATGGTTTATGGCTTAGTAACGGTTATTGTTAAATCTACAAAGAAATACTCGTAGCAACAAAGAACTATTTGTTCAGTGCAAGTGTTACGGCCATTTTCTGTGGACAAATAATAATTTCTAATTAAGTAATTTTTCACGTTTGTTTTTCGTATCTCTGTTGGTAAATTGTACTGTGGGTGCCACTTTATTGTTACTATATATAGGTGATATTATCAAATATTACACGCGCCATCGAAATAATATAGTTTTACTAAAAATATTATACAAAATAAATACGGTGTACGAATTATTCATGGATTTTCACATTTTTTTTTCCATTTAATGTGCATTAATATCTATTTGTAACAATTAAATAATGTGTTTTTACTTTAATAGCTCTCAAATATCATGAAAGTTTTACAGATATTTGTAGTTTTTTCATTTGTAATCGGCTTATTTACATTAAAATGGCGTTAATTTGTTATCCAGCAATAATTCTAACTAAATTCCCTTGTCCGTCTCTTTTCTGTTCAATGGCCATATTTAAGTCTGTTAATCAGCTGAAAACTGTACGCTAGCTGTACAGTGGTTTACAGTTATTCTAACGACTGGTTAAAGGAGTAAAGTGAGAAGGGATCTCTATTAATAGAAAATCATTTTGAGGTTATGACAAAATCGATGTTATCAGGGGGGCAATTCTCGTCTTAAAAGTCTATTTTAGATAAAAACTAACGCTTTATGATTATTCGTAATGGATGTTAATTCCTTAGTTTTCAAGTATGCTGATGCTGAAGATAAGATCTGTAACGCGCGAGAATCGCTTCCCAGCTGATTGTCGTTTGTTAAGGTTCGATTTCGAAATGTATATCTCGACCGATACCAACTGTTCGAAGCAACTCGAACAGCTATTCGTATTTTCGCTCGAGAAAAGTTCTAATTCGACTTTTTTCTCGAATTCGTGATTAAGTCGAATACACGAGAATTGACCACCTGAGCATTACTAACCTATGTTTACTCTTCAATAATTCTAGAGGCTGTAAAATAGCTCATATTTACGCTATAAGCTTTGGAATTAAAGAGGAGTAACGCTACACTACTTTACAGATCAGGCTATGATAAATGCTTTAAACCAGCTACTATTAAGCTCCTTGAGGTAGCATTATAATAGAATGAGTGTACACCATGAAAAAGCCAAGGGCAAAATTTGATTCTCTAATACAACTCACAGCTTAGAAGAGGATGTGATTTTATCGCATTAAGCAGCCGTTCACAAGCTTTGATCTTCTTAACCAGCTAGTGGCATTATACGTAGCCAAAGGCTGGACAATAGTTCTTTCAAATTCTACTAATATGCATTTTGTTGTTTTTTTCTCCATTGTACAGCCATTAGTCAGCTGTGCTGTTTAACAGTGTAGAGATTACCCCTCATACAGTCTCAAGAATCGTTTTATCCGTTAGTACAGCTGCATAAGAGCCTTTGACTGTAGTATAGCTTGTTTATGGATGTAATTTCCGCCAATGTGCTGCTTGGGAGTTAGTTCACCGAATTTGCATAGAAACGTGAAGTGCTAATTAATTATGACACTAAAATAAATTGTTACATCTCACAATTCTGTCCAACCCACAAAAACGATCTTGACAACAAATGAGCAGAAAAATATGTTATAAACAAAATGGACTTTGACCCCGTTATATTTAGTCAAAACAGCAAAAATTGCACAAAATGTCGGTCACATTTTTATTAACATACGTCAGGTTTGTTGTCTTATTATTTTGAGACTGTCAGCTATTAAAAATGAGGGCAAATAAGTAACTGAGTAAGTACCTGCCTACTTTATTTATCTACATTTCCTTAATGTAGATGAATATCTGTTGGAATATCGAAATATTATTAGCCGATTCTTATCTGGCTGACAACGCCACATCATTTCGCCGAATAATTAAAACGCCCAATGATTAAAGTCCCCAATTATGTTTTGTAACTTTTTGTTACGCCGACTAGTCTGCTGGTCAGTTTCATTAGTCAACTGTATTATTGGCCACTTTAAACTTGTTAGATGGCTCACTTTCTCATCATGCAAGCAAGCAAGCAAGCATGTAAGTGTTTCTGGGTTTGCTCCGCCAGAAGACTTGCTTTGCGGATGCAGTCTGCAGTTTGCAGCCTGACTCAGACTTGTACCTTTAAGGAAATGGAGACAAGGCATACATGGTGACTTCTTTTTCTTGAAGATGAATCCTTCAAACGATTCCCGGTCTCCTGAAAGCCGGGAAGTGTAAAATTTTTACCGAACTAAAACAGCTCCGAGCCATCTTCAACACAATAAGAGGGCTGAATGGTGTCTGTCAATCAATCAATCTGCCTAGCCTTTTCCCAACTACACACATCAAAAGTGTCTAGGGATCAACATATATTTTTGCAATAACTTTTCTCCTGATTGATATTAATTAAAATTTTCTTTAAGGATTCATCAAATAAAGTGTTTTCGTTTGTCACAGTAACGATAAACCAAGTCACCTTTGCATTAATAAAGAAATTTGCCATTTTCCTAATAAAGGGATTTTTGACATTTGAACCACTAACACAAAAGTTCGAAAAAAAGACTGAAATAACAGTTTTCTTTAAAATTTTATTGGGTAACTTAAACAATTAATAATCCGTGTTTCTACCGCGAACACTAACAACACAAGATCATCGGTTTGGCATACTCAAAATGAGTTCATCCAAATCACGCTGTGGAATGGCCGCCCATGTTCGTTGCAACAACAAAAAAAGGTCTTCTTGCGACTGGATACCCTCCATATTCGGCAGAGCTCTTCTCTGTAGCATATCCCATGCATGCTCAATCGGGTTCAAGTCTGGCGACTGAGCAGGCCAGGGCAGGACATTGATGTTAGCTGCGGCGAGAGTCTGTCTTACAACTCTTGCGGTGTGCGGTCGTGCATTATCATGCATTAACTGAAATAAGGGACCGATTTGCGCTTGTAGAGGAACGATGACGTCTGATACAATCGTCTCAGCATAAATTTGAGCGTTGAGGTTGCCTCTGATCCAAATCAACTCAGTTCTTCCGCCGATCCAAATACCCGCCCATACCATGATGGTTCCACCACTATAAGGATGGACTTCCTGGCAGGATTTTAATCGCTGTTGGCGTCCAGGGGTTCTCCAGTGTCGTATACGTCTTGTATCCGGTCTCATACCAAAACGAGACTCATCAGAAAAGCACACGAAACGCCATTGTTCTTCTGCCCAATTTCTGTGTCCAAGAGCCCATTGATATCGAATCCTACGATTGTGCATTGCTATAGGTGGTACCCGTAGCGGTCTTCGGGAATGAAGGTTCACTTCATGCAAGCGGTTTCTGACTGTTTGGTCGCTAATTAAGTTCCCTGAAGAGTGATGAAGCCTCACGGCTAAAATCATGGCGGTTATTGTTGGAGCTCTTCGAGTTAAGATT
Organism: Amphipyra tragopoginis; assembly: GCA_905220435.1. Lineage (NCBI taxonomy): Eukaryota > Metazoa > Arthropoda > Insecta > Lepidoptera > Noctuidae > Amphipyra > Amphipyra tragopoginis. The sequence continues at coordinate 25,652,138 of HG991997.1, read as the reverse complement.
TGAATGTATCGGTCTTGTCTCCGTGTGGTGCAGCGATACCGTCCTCCATGGCGCTCAGCCACGGTACCAGTGCTTCGGTAACGTGTCCAAAGTCGACTGATAACACTCTGACTTGTATTCAGAGCTAAAGCCACAGTACGTTGCCGGGAACCAGCTTCTATCATTCCCACGGCTCTGAGCATTTCTTCCCTGCTTAAATGACGTCGCCGCTCCATAATAACGTTGGTTTTAATCAGTAGTAGGGAAACAGTAGCACTAATAATGTCTTCAATGCGTTGTATGTTTTTATAGGGAAAATATTGACAGCTGATTTTCATCTTTTACTCGAATTTGATTCACAGTTCCTGATTCAAATTATGAAATGCACCAAAAAGGATCCATATAAATTTATAAAATCATAAATTTATTACAAAGCCACATCTCAATCTCAAGAAATCCGCATAAAAATGCTTGATCCCTAGACACTTTTGATGTGTGTATGTTGAGGTCGGCTTCCAGTCGAACCGGATGCAGCTGAATATCAGTATTTTACATGTAGCGACTGCCTATCAGACCTCCACAACCCAGTAACTTGGTAATACGATACTCTTGGTAAGACTGGTTGTCAGACTTTCTGGCTTCTGACCAACAGTAACGACTGTCAAAGATCTACAAATGACAGCCGGGACCAACGACTTTACATGCTTTCCGAGGCACGGAGAAAACTCGCTATGGTAGATGGTCACCCATCCACAGACCAACCTCGGCAAGCGTGGCTTAACCCGGAAGATCGGTCTATGCGACTGTAATTATTTAGCCACGAGCTCCTCTAATGGTGTCTGTCAATGCTTATTGTTTTTGGATCCCCTTTTTATGGACTGCTTTATACATACATACAGTAGAATATTAGTGCCCTAGCTTTATTGTATAATTAACATTAAAGGTACAAGTCCGAGACGGGCTGCAAACTGCAGACTGCAACCGCAGACCGCAAGTCACATTGGTTTGTATGAACCAGTAGTGTCGCTTGTCTGCTGCTGTCATCTGCGGTTGCAGTTTGCGGTCACCGTTGGAATACTACCTTTAAGATGTGCACCTTAAAGGTGTTATTCGGACGGCGAGTTGCGGTCTGCGGATGCAGTCTGCAGTTTGCAGCCCGTCTCGGACTTGTCCTTTTACGAATACGAATTAATATATGTGTCAAAATAGTTACGCACTGGTATTACTCCAGATATTTTTATTACGTACGTCTTCTTCGGCGCCGAAAGCAATCGTTTAAAAACGCAGACAGACATAACGTGTAACGCATGCTATAATCAATCATAATAAAATGTGGGTCACGTGTCTAGTAGATGAACTGCACTAGTGTGTTTTTAGGGCACCGAGTTAAACATTCACCTCTTGATTGACTGCTAAATTAATATCTACATACTAAACTTTACAGCCCGGCTACACGCTCCGTCTTGCCTGCGCAGTCCAAAACTGCGCAGTCATGACTGTACAAAAAGACGGAATACCGTACAATGGCCACATGCGCAAGTAAGATCATGCAAACTGGACTGTGCAAACCTCTTAGTGTTTTGAGAGTTCGTCACGTCATGACGTGCGACTTCTTACGTCACTCATTGAGTCGCCGAAAATAATTTTGCCGGACTGATGCGCGGCTTGAATGACCGGCTACACGCTGCAAGTCCAATCTTTAGCTTGTCGACGATTGCGCAAGCCGCGCTTTCGGGTCTGCGCGAGCTACCGTCTTACCGTCCCCACGTGCGATCTTACCTGCGCAAACTGGTTTGCAAGACGGAGCGTGTAGCCAGGCTATAAAAGCTGTTACAGTCCGCGAGGCCTAAGCTGAGCTTTGCATTTGTGTGAGAATGAATGCAGACGCGTCCTTTGCTTGGTTTAAAGCGGTTTATACTTCTTTTTGGTAATCGATTCTATGTGCACTTACACAAATGCAAAGCTCAGCTTAGGCCTCGCGGACTGTAAGCTAAACTAAGCAAATAATTCATACAGCGTTAGGGCGTTTGTGCACTACAAGGAATTTTACTGTCCGGCAGTCCGATTTTTTACATGCTCAGATTTATTTATGGCATCGAAAAGTTAACCAACAAATGCATCATTATTTTTTGCTATTTTTTTAAATTAAACCTTATTTCGACGGTGTAGTATCAATATCTAATAACTACAAAACCGTCATTTTACAGGAGGCGAAAAAAACCTTTCATTAATTTCTATAGTTATTAGGTATTTTTAAGCAAATATTTCATAAATAAGAACAATTCAAGACCGATTTATCATGAAAAAGAACAATTCAACATTGTAAATACAAGCTCTTTCATAATTTACCTACAAATATGCAATAAAGTGAAAATCGATAAAATGTTAGTTATTAGTTATTGATAATTAAAAAAACACCGTCGTCGATTTGGTGGTTTAGATACGATCACATAACACTACCACCAGAAAGAAAAAAAATGTTAGCTTTTACTTTTAATCAAGCTAAATCCCGTGCGGGGTCAATCCACACCAGTACATGCCAGATCATGAGGTTTTAAGGAATTACACGAATTCGTATACACCCCGTATTATGGCTTATCTCATGTCGATGCGAGATAACGCGACAACAAAATTATGTCGCGCAGCTGTCGTGGTCATGCTATTACAAATATTGTTTATTTAATGAACCATTACGAAAACAACAAAACATTACAGTTACACATAACTGAATAAATGAAATTAAAAGGGTAACGTTTTCAATAGCCGGATACCGATGTGCAAGTAAAGGATGTTTGGAAACGATGCGCAGGCGCAGGGCCGTTGCGAAACCGTTCTTGTGTTAGTTTTCACAAAGAACTGGATGTGCGTATATCATGTTATGTTTACACAATCATTGTTATTATAATAGCATAAACATTCATTAATCAGCCTATTACTACGGGCCTCTTCTCAGAATGAGAAGAACTTAGTTAGGCCTTAGTCCACCACAGTTGGCGGACTAAACACATCACAACAACTTTTTTTTGTAATTGTCGCCTTCCTTTTGGGGGTTTCAATTTACAAGTACAAACGGGTACATTTCAAGCTATATTGCCAGTATAAGCTGACCTCTCATTGTTTGGAAAGCCTATTCAATGCGAGATCAGCTCATACTAGACATTTAGGCCCGGTTGCCACCAAAGCGTAGAGGAGAGGAGACTAGAGGAGATGTGTTTTGAATAACCATTTAGATTTCGTTATTTCCACATCTCCTCTCCGCTTAGCTTCGGAGGAAATGGATCAAGCGGAGAGGAGAGGAGATGTCGCGAGCGAGCAAGCGGCGCGGCAGGGCGGTGATGCGTGTAGTCGGGTGTCCGGGCGGTGCCCGCGATCGCGCGCCCCTTTCCCAGATGCCTCCTCCCCGCGCCTCGCACACCCGAACTGACTAATTTCGAGCTCACACAGCTCACATCTCCTCTCCGTTTCGCATTGCCTCTCCGTTTTGGTGGAAATAACCTGCCAGCTTCCCAGCAAATCTCCTCTCGTCTCCTCTCCTCTCCGCTTTGGTGAATACCAGGCCTTATAGCTTGATAATAGCCGTGCGTACCTATAATGCCGAACACTATCTCCTACTATCTCATTTCAGAAAAGGATATTTAAAAAAAAAACTCAATGTTGTTAGAATGGTATTGCATTGGCTGTGGCACGTAATACAATATTTTATGGACGTGAAAACAAAATATCGGTAACTGAGCGACATACATTGTAGATGAGCATAACCAATAAACATGTTTGTCAAATCACATGTTTTTTAAGTGTTTGTTCAAGAGTGCAAAACGCAAACGAAGTCTTCCGTCAAATCTATCTTTCTCACAAACACCTGTGGTTTGATTGACAAACAAACTCGCAGATACTCAAACAGTTGTCAAACGCGTATTTGCAACGTCAAACATCTTAAAACTTGTGGTTTGATTGACAAACAAACTAACAGATACACAGATACTGTTTGTTAGGTTATTGACAAACAAAATGCGTTTAACGTTGACATTGCATAGTTAACCTCTTCTTGAAATATTATGTAAAATTAAAATGTAAAATGAAGTATCATTCTATAACAATAATAATGATATAATGCCCGGAAGAAACACAATATGTTAATTGCTAGATTGAGTCTATTATTTTCATTGACATATTATTATAGGTCTAACATGTCACGACCCTATCCAACGTTGCACTCATTATTCGTTTACGATGTTCATTTTCCAAGAAATAAACACTTCAGCATATTAAAGTAGAGGTAGCCAAAGAAAAAAAGACAATTTCTTCTAAAAAAATGTTTGCCTTTTCGCAACGAATCAAAACAAAACCGAACATTTTGACAGTTTTCGTAAATGAAAACTGACTTAAACTAAAGTTGTGGTTCGTTTCCGACTTGGCGACGAAAGCGAATCTTATATGTATTTTGTATTAATAAATCGCTTTCACGTATGAGATCCATCTTAGGAACACATTCGACACCTCTTTAAATACTGATTCGATTAAGAAACATCGATCATTATCCTATCTTAAGATAAAAAAATGATGAAATGTCAAACAAGCTGGCAGACTACAGAGGGTCTTTCTAGTCATAATATCTTTTACATTATCCATCCATCGTTTCTTTGGTCTTCCTCTACTCTTAGAACCATCCACATTCATACTCGATACGATACGATAATTTGGCAACAGTAATAATTACATATCACAAAATTAATTACAATTGAAATAACCTTACTAACATTATAAATGCGAAAGTAATTTTGTTTGTTTGTTACCTTTTCACGCCTAAACCACTGAACCGATAATCCTGAAATTTTGCATATACGTTGCCAGGTGTATAGAAACGGACATAGGGTGCCTTTCATCCCGAAAAAAAGTACTGTTCCCGAGGAAAACAACAATAACGATAATAGATGGCGCCATGTGACTTTCGAATCATGATTGCATTATATTATTAAAGAAACTTTAGTAGTGTGGTAGGAGTTTTTGAGCTTAATCAACGCGAGCGAAGCCGCGGGCAAAAGCTTGTTAACTATAAATAAAAACCAAACCAAGCAATCAATCAAATTACATTCATTTTAAAAATTATACAGGGTGTTAACGAAATCGTGTAATTCCTTCAAACCTCGTGATCTACTGGTGACACAGATTAACCCTAAATGGGAATTTTCGAAAATCAATGTTTTCAATTTCTGAGTCTTTTTAGAGCCTTGAGTTATCTGACTGCAAAGAGCGATATCGCGTTAGTCGTGCCTGCCAGCCGTGTCGCCGTGCTTTCATTAATTTATGCGTGGCATCGAAATGTTCACACAAATAAAAAATTTTTTTTGCAAAAAAAAATATTCTTATTTTTTTACTGAATCCTTATTAGGTGGTTTAGATACGATCGGTACCAAAGCCGCATGAAAAAAAAAAGAATTTTATTTTTTTATTTTTAATCAAGCTAAATCCCGTGCGGGGCCTGTCTACATCAGTAGTAGATCATGTGGTTTTAAGGAATTACACGAATTCGTTAACACCCTGTATAACATGTCATTGTAATTTTGGAAAAAATTCTTTGAAGCTATGGCAATGAAAAAGGACTTGACTTTGTTTTTAAAAACCGGCTACACCGTATGGACTCAGGGAGAGCATTAAATACTTTTACACCAAAAATACGAGTACACTTACTTGTTTTAGTAAGTCGGTGTCTTGTCACTGAGCATTTCGTGTAGCTATATCATGTACAGTGAGAAGCAATAATATCTGCCTATCGACGGATTTAAAACCGCTAATAATAGTCATCTGACCCAAGCCAAGTGATTAAGTACGTGATTCTGGGTAGTACGGCCATCCATTCTATACATAGACCCATATTTATCCGTTCTATCCACATTCAGATTGCTATTGTTGGCGATTTTAAAACTGGCGACAGGCAGATATTATTGTTTCTGACTGTACATCTTTGTGTTGATGGAATATTTCAATATTCTTGTACACTCAAAACTTTCCTCACGACATGTTCCTCATTCCTCCGCATAAGATTAATTAAGCCAAGAAAAGGAAGTACCAACACATGCTCCATACATCAAGCTCGTCATCTCAAATGCATCTAATTTACACGTGTAACAGTATACTGCCGACTCACCCTTGCTAATGAGAGGCAATTATTCTGAGTTGCAGCAAAAACATGCACACCGCGAGTACTTGCATTTTCTCATTCCCACACTGCCTTGTTAGCGGTCATTTGTCAAAGTATTAATCGTAGTTTTTAGAAATTTTACGATACTTGGTCATTTGACAGGTAAATTACTGTACTGACGATTTATCGTGGTCGCCCTGAACATAGTAGCCCAGTCGCCAGGTAATTTTCATGGCGACCACGGACCACGGCTATCCTCTGAACATCAGTATGTATATTTAAATACATTAAAAATTACGTGTAAGTTGTTTATTTAATAGACGACAAATATTGAATAGTTTGCACATAACAATTTCAGATGATAATATTTTATTGTTTCATTAATTTTTCAGTGATTGGGTTTTGAGCACGGGCAGCGGGCAGGGATCCTGCGGGCATATTCGTGTTTGTTCTCACTATACACGCACGGATCTGCCCGCCAGCCACGTCTGTTGGGCAGATCCGGCGGGCATATCCGTGCGTGTATGGCTAGCTATTAAATAAAAAACCGGTCAATGAATGCATGCAATGCGGTCAACGTAACAATAATCATAGAAACTTAATATCAATAAATTTTAACGTTAAGCAATTTAACAATGAATAATTTAAACTAAAATCTACATGTGTAAACATTCGAAAATTATCTAACGCGGTATTATGAAACAAATGTCTATTTTTACAAGGCTTCAATAAAAATAGGCACCGATTTCATAATTGATTCTATTTGAATATTTATGTGCTAAAATGAAAGTTGTAACATTCCGCCTATCAGCTGTTTCAAAGCGTGTTCATCACCCACCCGACGACGTAGATCGATATCATGGCTTTTACTGATCGACGGTCGATAAAATAATCAATCTATACACACTTTGATATATGGAAATGACAGCTGGGTATGACAGAAGAGGCATGAGAGATGTGATCTTCGCAGAATACATGTGGAGTGAAATTATGTGACAGAGTGAGGAATATTACTGTGAGAGAGATGTGGCTTGAAATAGGTTCTGTTATTTAGAGCAGATGAATGACAGAAGAATCACGAAACCTAATAAAGGAAAAATTGCAAATGGTAATGTCGGAAAGGGTAACCCCCAAAGGACATGCTCAGGCGAAATAAGCGATATTTAAAAAAAGATTATCAAAAATATTTTTTCAATCATTATATTAGCCTCTATTTTTATCGATTATTTTATCAAAAGAAAACCTAATCAGACCGAGAAAAATGAATCCATTTGAATGCGGTTTTGACCCTAAATCTTCTGCTCGAATTCCTTTTTCACCCCTTTTCTGTACGAAATATTGACTATAGTATATGAAAAGGATAATGGATGTAGCGGAAGCGAAGAATGTATGTCAAGATTGTAGCAGGGGCGTTCATTTAACCCGTCGTCCGACCAGTAACAGGCCCGAGAAGGCGGCGCGCATGTGTTCCGGCGCGCCTCTCAGGAGGACGTGGGGCTAGGCCCCACAGAAGGAGAGGTCCGCCTGGGGCTGGCGGACCGAGGCTTGCCGGGGTTGCGGTGCATACTGCGAATCCTACGACCCCGGCCTAGGGTCAGGAGAAGGAACACCGTGGGTTTTTACCCGATAAGAGTCCGGATAACTCTTCGCTTTCTCCAGGCGAAGGGTATCCATGAGGATTTTCCAACGACGAAAAAAAAGGGGTCATTCAATTATCCTATGTTTTTAAGCACTAGTGTGAAAGCCGCAATAAATATTTTCCTTATAAGCAATTATGCAAAATATCAACGCTTATGTTATATTTAAGGAATTTCTATTTAAAATCTTGTTTTTTATAATCTTTAAGAATACGAGTAACATTATCTGCCTACCACGGAAGGAAACAAGAGTTAATTTTGTATCTATGTATGTATTAAGCCGGGTCCGCTGCCGCTGCGCCGTGTTTTTGTGTTTGCAAACAGGATAACATTGTTTGCTAACCGAATAGGGGCGTGGCCTAACAGTTTTGTTAGCAAATTTGGCGCTGCGGACCCGGCTTAACATTGTTTGCTAACCGAATAGGGGCGTGGCCTAACAGTTTTGTTCGCAAAAACACAATAACTTGTTAGAAAATTGCCGGCTTTATGATGACATTGTAACAAATAAAATTTCACCTCAACCACTTACAGACTAACCCAGTTAAAATTGTAAACTATCAGATAAAAAATCAGAATAGCTTACATAACCTCTTTTCAATGTTACGTATACTATGCATTCTTAGAATAAAAATGCTAATTTAGAATTCAATTCTGTTTCAAACGTTGCCAATAAAAATACTGTTTCAGCAATACTATTTTGTTTTGGCGAGTTATTATGATGTTTTGATTATCTACTAGTGCTGAATCCGGTCGTTAAATAATAATAGGTATTAGATCAAACTGAACAATATTGTTATTTTTTAATTCACTACTATCCAAAACTCGTTTATCATCTTAACTGTGTGAATAGTTATTATTCAATAAAATATGTGTAAATCGTCTGTTTGAATTTGATAAATCAAAGCCAAAGAAGAATGATTAAAAAAAACAACTACTTTTGAGCGTAAGTATATTTTTTTAGGGTTCCGTATCCAAAGGGTAAAACGGGACCCTATTGCTAAGACTCCGCTGTCCGTTCGTCTGTCACCGGGCTGTATCTCATGAACCGTGATAGACAGTTGAAATTTTCACAGATGATGTATTTCTGTTGCCGCGATCCTATGCAAGACAGAGCCCCAGCGCTGGTTTTCAGCGACAGCCGGCGCCGACGTAATGACGTCGTACGGTGCAGCAAACAATTATTATTAAAAAATAAATAAATAATATGATTTAATTTACAATTAATAGAACATACTAAACAGGAATATAAAAAAAAACAAAAGGAAATAGACAGTTTAAAACTCCTACACTTAATTAATTGATAAGTGAAACTAATTGTTCAAAAGCTGTAGCTAAAGCTGGAAGCACGTGGCGTTTAGTGACGCCTATTTTGTAAATATTTCGCAGTTTTGCGTATTTGTTCGTCACTTAGCGTATGTCACATGTTTCGTCACAGTTTTCAAGTTTAAACTCTCGCCCTACAGACCTATAGATAAGATACTTCAAGGGTTAATAGACTTTGAAGTCCATAAAACAAGTCCACATTATTAAATCTTCTTCTGTTGTCGCAGGATATTTATATAGAAAATGTCTCAATCGACACCAATCACCAATGTGACAAAATAAAACTGTACGTCAAAAGATATGAAAATGCTATTAAATGAGCAGAGATTCTATTTTGTCATTGTAAAGATTTTAACGAAAGGAATGTACAGTCTGAATTTTTAATAATTCCTTCAGATCATTTTGTACGATTTATTGAATTAATGGAAAACAAGTTTCGATCATTTTTTAATATTCACCAGAAAATTACAAATGTTGGACAAGATATTCTAAAGCATTAGATGATAGCACTTTTGAAATGCCGTGCCCCTGTTTTCCAATAGATTATTTAAAAAAAAATATTAGGTTTAGAATTTCATCATACGATAAAACGAAATAATAAACTACTAAAAACCAAGCAAAATAAGCACAAAAAAATATTGAGAGTTGGAAATTTGTAGAAATATAATAATAATAGATACTTGCTTAACTGTTTGAATAAAACATTTTGATTTTATTTAATTTTTTTCATTTCTAACAATTAAATGTAGGTACCCCGATTAATATTTTCAATAACCGAGGGACAGCCCTATGAAAGTAGGTAAGAATTTTTAACTCTGTTAGGAAGCTTTCATTCATTCTGCTCGGTTTTTTATTCATGTGCTTAGGCCTCCCCCAAGCATCGCCACATGGACCGGTCTTGTGCTTCTCGCATCCAGCGGATTCCCGCGACCTTCGCCAGATCATCGGTCCGCCTTGAGGGAGGCCTACCCACGCTGCGTCTTCCGGCCAATTAGATTTAAAAAATGCATGTAAACAATTCTTTATTTATCAATTTATTAACATCATTCCCCTCTTGAACTAGATATCAAGGCAGCTTGCATTCACTTAATAAATAACGTTATAGTTACAGTATAACGGTAAGGATACACGGTGACACTGACATTCGACACAATGCAATCGCGACACTGAAATTAAACCCGAGCTAATGCGCAACTCAGTGTAACAGCGATGTGTCGACACTGAGTGTCGAGTGTAATGTGTATATACGTAGGTCCAAAAAGTAGAGATATTTTGAACCACCAACTCATAATGCATGCGTACTTTCGTCATATACCACTAAAAACCTTTTTAGTTGTTTTTGCCAAGCTAAAAACCTGAATTGCGCATATCGAAATTTACATATTTGCATTAGCGAAATTATTTAGCAACCTTTAATGCGAAATATTTTTTTAGTGACAACAGAAATTACGCAGTGCCTAGGTGTTGTCTAATAGTCGGCCAGTTAGATTTAAAAAATGCATGTAAACAGTTATTTATTTATCAATTCAAATCATTCCCCTCCTGAACTGTATGCCAAGGCAGCTTGCATTCACTTAATAAATAACGTTATAATTACACAATAATATAATTATAGAAAATAAGTAGATACAAAAAAATCGCTAAGTACGGTATTTTGTAATACCTACATATTAAAATGTATACTATAGTGTGGCCAGTCAAATGCTGTGTAAAAGGTAAACAAACCACGATCAACGTGAAACATTTATTTGAATACACAATTGGTGTAAAAATTTTACCCACGGTTCAATAGTGATGGCTCTTTTAAACAATAAGATAAGCACCTAAATTCGAAAAACCGAATCAATAATTAACGAGGTGATACAAAAAAAAAAAGATTTTGAATAAATGCCAAAATTTTGCTGAATGCACTTCAGTTATGAATTATCGACCTATATTTTTCTCATTAACTCATACAGAACAGAAAAAAAAACAGCTGTCTTAATATGTATTAATACTTTGGATTTGACACCTGTCAAAATACTCTGTGTAGTGTCAACACTGGTAATAATTTACTCCAATGCATGGCGTATAGTTAAATTTTAGCATGGATGCGCGATGTTTAAGTTAAACAAGGCGGCCATCTTTATGATCGGAATACAAGAGTGGTTTCATATAAACGTCAAATCCAACATACCTATTACGTTGCGCCAACTATAGCTTCCATCTTAAACCGACATCAAAATGGAGGTATTCTATCGAACAGATATATTAGGGGAGCCACCTTATTTGGTCTACAATCTGACAGCAAAATATTATGCTATCCCTATCTTAACCGCAATGAAGAATCAAACGTGTAATCAACGACATAACCTAGGATCAGACAAAAACACCATATCCTGCAATTAAATGATCATGTAACTGAGTATCAAACTCCTTGCAGTGTTACAAAATTGAAACATTTGGTATTTGTATCAACATGGCATTGGTGCCGATTCTCTTGTTCACCAACTAAACTAAAATCAGAGAATTGCTATCTTTTACTAACAGATAGCGCGAGAAAAGGACGGTGATAGGTAACAACTAAGTTAGAGATGTCAAATTAGTTTACGCCCTAAACTTCACCGTGTTTTAGTCGACACGTTTTAAATGTCGTCGAAATTTGTATGGAACTTCTAGTTCAACTACATTTGACAGCTCTTATTTATGTCCGTCTCTTTCTTAATTTATTAGAGTGAAAAAGATGGCAATAGCCTACATTAAGTTTAGTTTGTCCTTAATAGAATCGGCACCAATATCATCATCAGCTCATTATTGTCCCCCTGGTGTAGACGAGCTTCTCAGAATGAGAAAGAATTATGTCTTAGTCCTACGCTGGTTTGGTCCGGGTTAACGGACTACTCACACCATCGAAAAGCTTGGAGTCGTTTTTTAGTCTTATGATACAGGAAACTGAGAAAGCGCAGAGTGAAAAGATGACATAAAGATTATTATCAAGATAGGTAGATACTATCAAGATGAAAGGATAATAATTATGAAAGAAGAATAAATCCCACCAAAAACAAAAACGTGAAAAGGGGGCCAAGTTCAGTACAAAGGACGTGCAGAAATGGCAGCTTTGAATTGAGATTAAAATGGGTGACAAGTCCTATACAAGTTCATTAAATCATAGCTACAGAAATGTACGTTCATCAATTGCTTTCAAATAAATTTGCTGTTCCTTGCTACAAAATATGTAGCTTGGCAAAAAATTGGTCGAAATGATTCGTGGTTAACACATGGCCGATGCGCCTCCCCTTTTCTTTTCCGAGCTCGGCTTGACACACTGCCGGTTGTCTAGATCAAAACGTATTCTACAACCCGATTAACATAAAGCATAGGATTAAAAAGGGCAGCGCTCCTATTGTTGTCGCTATTTGCATCTCGCTCCCGCACGTCCTCTGTGAGCGAAAAGCAAATAGTAAATCCACCAATTTCATTCTTTAAGTAATCGTGACACGCACATCCAAACATATAAGTCTAGAATATTATTGCTAAGCAATGAGCAAATAATACTATTGCTTAACATAGCACACGATACCAGTTTGTCGGTAGTTGCAATAAAGTGATCAGTTTAAAGATTGCAATAACATAATGTGACAGGTTACGCATCGCACGCTGCAAAGCATTTCCATTTCCTTATAACATTATGTTTGGCGGGTGAAAATTCACGAGAAATGATATATTTTCCTTTCAATTATAACCTACTGCAGCAGGGGTGGCATGACTACCGTGGACAAGAATTTTGTCGATTATAGAATAAAATGTCATGTCGTCACCCTCCGCGCCAACTGTCGTAACTAGCAATTGATATTTTTTCAGAGAAATTCTCACAGGGTGACGTATCTGCTTCAAATGAATAGAAATAAATAAATAGATACCTTAGGGTTTTAGGGCCCAAACCAATCCAAGAGTAAGCCAAGAGCAATATAAAAAAGTTATTAATTCATTAATAAAGCCACAGCTAACGCAACTACTGAAAAATTATCAATTGCTAGATACGACAGTTAGCGCGGAGGGTGACGATGTGTAACATAGTGTTCATGTCAATTTGAAAGGGAACCGATTATTGCGGTATGGGCATGTGATGAGGCGGGACAAAAAGCATCTGACTAAGAAAGTGATGAAATAAATTTTGATGGATAGAAGGGAAGAGGGGGATCAAAGAAAAGATGGATAGACTGTGAGAGATGATATGAATGAAAAGGAGTAAATGATAGCGGGACGGCTAAAGGTACAAGTCCAAGACGGGCTGCAAACTGCAGACTGCATCCGCAGACCGCAACTCGCCGTCCGAATAACACCTTTAAGATGCACACCTTAAAGGTAGTATTCCAACGGCGACCGCAAACTGCAACCGGAGATGACAGCAGCAGACAAGTGACACTACTGGTTCATACAAACCAATGTGACTTGCAGTCTGCGGTTGCAGTCTGCAGTTTGCAGCCCGTCTCGGACTTGTACCATAATAGGGAAGGATGGAAGAAGAAAACGTTTTGCGCCGACTCCAAATAACTTGGGATAAAGCCAGATAGAAGAAGTGTTTATGTCTTTATGTCTGTTCTTCTGTCGACAAAACCTTTGCCAGCAATGGTCATGCTACGCCTGCTGGTTATAAGTCTCCCCTGAACTATTTTATATATTTTTAGGTTATATTTTACGTGACGACACGTTTGGTGCAGTGGCTGAGCGATTGGCTTCTGCGCTAAAGGTCGTGGGTTCGATTCCCACACGGAACAAAAATTTGTATGGCCTACAGATAGTTGTTTCGGGTCTGGGCGTTTGTGTTTGTGAGATTTGTGTTTGTAAACGCACCCACGATACAGGAGAAATTTTAGAGAGGAGCAAAGTTTAAAAAAAAAACTGCCATTCTTTGATCCTGTGCCAATAACATCCAGGCTTGACCTGCGAGTTTTACAATACCGTCGGGCAATATAAATCTAGCTCCCGTCTCCTCAATAATGAAACGTTAGTGATACAAAAGGAGTTTATGATTCCGGTTGGTTATGTAAAGACCTAAAAGTGTGTGCACGCTGAAAAACCCACCCACCCAGAAGAGGCCTGTGCCTCTTCTCATAATGAGAAGGGTTTAGGCCACAGTCCATTACCCTGGCCTGATGCGGGTTCACAGACTACACACACCCTTTTTTTTTTCGTTACGGGTAGTCAGGACCTCGTAGGGGTGCGTGAAAAGAGCCTCCACGAGTGACGATACTTAAGTACGTCCGGCGCACCCTGGGCAGTCAGCCCCGCTACCATCCTTGCTGACTGGCTAATCTTTTCACCACGGCATGAGCTATTCTCGTATAGTTCGTGCCGACACGATAGAAGAAGAAGGACCTCGTAAGTCTGACAACCGGTCTAACCTTAGGATATCGACATTGCCCAGTAACTGAGAGGCGGAGTTCTGAAGACAGTCGCTCCGTGTGTAAAACTGGTATGCAGCCGCATCTGGTGATTAGCAGCTGACTCCAATATAGTTGGGAAGAGGATAGGCAGAACGAAGTGCAAAGATCAGCGCGAAAGTGAACCTTAATTCTTTGTGAGAGACTCCTTATTTCATACAGTTTCAGTAAAGCTTTAGATAAATAACCTAGAGCTTGTTACTACTGGAAAGTTCGTCAATTTGGTCAGTAATTTTACACCCATTAATTTAATGTACAACTAGAATTTTAATTGCCTGTCACTTTTTTTGCTAGGCTTTGTCGGTAAAAGTGGAACACATAAAAACTATGCACAGACCTACATTATTTTTTAAGTATATCAAAGTCTCGTGTAGTGCCGGATTTAAAGAATAGCACTACCCCGTCTCTTCCCCTGGGTGTCGTAAAAGGCGACTAAGAGATTCTCTAGAGGATGGGCAGCAGCGTTCTCTGAGTACTTTAACAACCATACTGCGATCGCCAACCCGCCAGCCAAGCGTGGTGATTACGGCAACCCCCTTTTGGGGGAGGCCTGTGTCCAGCAGTGTACGTCTTTCGGCTGAATGATGATGATGATATCAAAGTGAGCATAGTGTGTGTAATCAGCCCACTGCTGGGCATGGGCCTCTTCTCTGAATAAGAAGGGTTTATAGCTTAGTCCACCATACTGACCTGGTGCGGGAAGGCGGACCACATATACCATCGAGAAATTTCTTTTGGAGCCCTCTTATATGCATATCTATCCATATAAAAGGAGAAGCTGACTGACTGACTGACTGATCTATCAACGCACAGCCTAAACCGCTGGGGTTAGAAACTTGAAATTTTGACAGTAGGTTCCTTTTGTAACATAGGCATCCACTAAGAAGGGTTTTTTCGAAACTCAACCCCTAAGGGAGCTAAATAGGGGATGGAAGTTTGTATGGAAAGTCGTCACTTAACGGGTTCAAAATTTCACGCAAGCGAAGCTGCGGCCGAAAGCTAGTTTCCTTATGACGTTTTTCCGTTATCAAAGGTATTTTACTTCAACTTAACAACAAAATAAAAAAGTAAGTGGATAGGGACCTATAATTTCATAAATTATTTTTTGGAATACTTTCTTATCTTTCCGAATAGTCCTAATCAAAATCCGATCGTAGCTAAATAAATAAAACATTCAGCTTAACGCGATTTCGTAACATGTAAACCGTCAACTTGACGGAAACTTTCGTTGTCACAGATTATTCTATGCATCACTACCTATAATAATTTTACTTTCAGCATGAAATTACTAATCTAGGTTATCGATGTTCACACATACATACAGTCAAATTATACTTTCTAAAACAAATCACACATTTTAACAAAAGTGGAAAACACTAACCTTCGCTTTAGATGCGATCGACGAACAAAAAAACTCAACAAATGAAAATTTATAAAAAATAAAATTTCAAATTCACTCGCGATTTTCGAGCCGCTCCGGATAGAGAGTCGAGCGACTAGCGCGGTGATTAGAAGGCAACTGAGGCTGTTTGAGCGAGCCTGCGCACACGCAACGGCTGGTCGAAACCTCCGGATGAATGAAGCCTAGTTTACAATACAAAAAGTAGGTGTAGAGCTCACTGGATTTTGAAGAACTAGTTCGTTACATATTTTAACGCGTGTATTATCTAATCGCTGTTGCAAATGCTTATGATGAACGAGTAGTCATATACTATTACGTTATTGAATTAAATTAAAAAAAACCGGCCAAGTGCAAACCCGAACTTACACAGTAAGAGTTCCGTACCATACACCGCTTTTTTTATGTATTAGTAAATATCAGAATCATGGTAATTTAACTGTTAAAATATTAAATACTACTAAATATTATTCATATTTTTTATTTCATTTGCTTAGGGCAACTAAAATGTTTACTTGTTTTTAAATGTATAATAAGTAAGAAAAACTTGTGTAAATATAAAATTGTATTTTTCTCTATAAACTAAGCAAGATTTGATTAATGACATTGGATGGAAACTGTTTTGTTTTTGAAATTCTCAAAATAAGATCCAGGTTTTAAAACGTTTTATTTTTATGTCTAATGGGTCAAGACGGACGGAATGTACACTAAAGCGATTTCATCCTTAATATTACAAATGCGAAAGTAAGTTTGTTACCTTTTCACGCCTAAGCCACTGAACCGATCATCCTGAAATTTTGCAAAAAATACGTTGTCAGGTGTACAGAAACGGACATAGGGTACCTTTCATCTCGAAAAAAAAGCACTGTTCCCGAGGAAAACAACAGTAAAGTTCATAGGTGGCGCCACGTGTTTTCGAATCACGTCCTTAATATTATAAATGCGAAAGTAAGTTTGTTTGTTTGTTTGTTACCTTTTCACGCCTAAACCACTGAACCGATCATCCTGAAATTTTGCATATTCGTTGTCAGGTGTACAGAAACGGGTATAGGGTACCTTTCATCCCGAAAAAAGTACTGTTTCCGAGGAAAACAACAATAAAGTTCATAGATGGCGCCACGTGTCTTTCGAATCATGATTGAATGAGATTATTGTAGAAACTTTAGTAGTGTATTCAGAGTTTTTTTGAGCTCAAGTAATGCGAGCGAAGCCAGGGGCAAAAGCTAGTAAATCATAAAGGTTTCAAAATGTAAACCATTATGATCATGAAACATTAAAAAATAGAGTTTTTTTTAGAATAAATTATGGAATTATAATAAAATATATTTTAGGTGAGAAAAGCAGGTCAGATATAATAATTAAAGAAGAGGGTTTTTTTTCTCTTCCCTGGCCATCAAACATGAACGAAGAATAGTATCGTTCAAGATGGGCTACTTCTCTACTCTCAAAAGATGGTCTAAAGGGTTGGGTTATACCCAGGTTTTAAAATATCCTCGTCTTTTTTTGATAATTAAAAACGTTAAAACTGGTGAATAAATTTTCAATCTGGGTTTACCTTCGTGTTGGATTAAACCACTCTCATAATACGGGGGACAAAGTTTCAGAATTTTTAGAATTTGCAGTGTCACCATTGTTCCCTTGTTAGTCTAACTAGACAACCACTTACAGGTAAATAACACATGTCTACGTCTAAGTGTTTTCAAATATTTAATTAGCTAGCAGACATTAAAAAAAACCTCAAACTGAAAAAAAAATGTGACTAAAATAAATAAAAAAAACATAACAAAACATCACGCCTGTGTTAACCGAAGAGTTGGCAGATGTGTATAGGACACCCTCATTTCGCCCTTATGTTTAAGTCCCATGTAATACGGGGCGAGTCTATTGCCGTCAACCGAGCACAAATCCAGACTCCGGACTGCTTCTGAGAATTTCCACACGGAAATATAAAATAACAGTTTGCCCGACCTGGGGATCGAACCCAAAACCTCACGCTCAGCAGTCGCTAGACCAAAGGGACAGTCAAAATAAAAAAACCGCACGAAGGGTTCCGTACCATTATCTATAAAAACGGCAAAAAAATCACGTTTGTTGTATGGGAGCCCCCTTAAATTTTATTCTGTTTTTTAGTATTTATTCTTATAGCGGCAAAATAAATACATCACCTGTGAAAATTTCAACTGTCTAACTATCATGAGATAAAGCCTGGTGACAGACGGACGGACAGCGGAGTCTTAGTAATAGGGTCCCGTTTTACCCTTTGGGTTCGGAACCCTAAAAAACTAACAGAATATATTTGAAACTCCAATTTTAATATTATATACATAGACTAGCTTTCGCCCGCAGCTTCGCTTGCGTGAAATTTTGAACCCGTTATGTGATGATTTTCCATACAAACTTTCATCCCCTATTTAACTCCCTTAGGGGTTGAATTTCGAAAAATCCCTTCTTAGTGGATGCCTACGTTACAAAAGGAACCTACTGTCAAAATTTCAAGTTTCTAACCGCAGCGGTTTAGGCTGTGCGTTGATAGATCAGTCAGTCAGTCAGCTTCTCCTTTTATATGTATAGATTTGAATATGCAGTTGTACACACGGCTACAGATCAAGCTACACATTTCC
Source organism: Amphipyra tragopoginis (assembly GCA_905220435.1). Lineage (NCBI taxonomy): Eukaryota > Metazoa > Arthropoda > Insecta > Lepidoptera > Noctuidae > Amphipyra > Amphipyra tragopoginis. The sequence continues at coordinate 25,633,617 of HG991997.1, read as the reverse complement.
AGTATAAGCTGATTTCGCATTGTATAGGATTTTCTTACAATGAGAGGTCAGTGTAAACTGGAAATGTATAGCTTGATGTGTAGCCGTGTGTACACTGTTCTTTATTCACTTGTCAGTCCATTAAAGTTTCCACACTGTCTATTGGTAATCGCTGCAGTATATATACAACAATTATTGTGCGTAGGATTACTTTAACCACTGATAAACTTCATGCTATCGTGAATATTTATTTACGTTATGGCCAAAGGAATTTTCTTTTCTGAACTAGAACTTGGTAAGCGAAGATGTGGTGGCCAGTTCCTACGTTTTAAAGATGGTCAGAAAATGCATTTGAGGAAATGCAACATTGAAGCTTCTCGATGGGAGTCATCAGCAGTAGACCGTCCTATATGGCGACGCCTTAGTGTGCGTCCTGAGTGACGGCACACGGGGGTTTGCGAATTGTGGAACGGCTTTACCGTGACTTTACCGTCGATACCTGTCCTTAATGCACACGGGATAGTTGACGCTAACGCGTGTGTTTACTGTTTCGTTTATTTTTCTTTGGTTTTAATAATGTCATCATCATCTGCCTAGCCTTTTCCCAACTATGTTGGGGTCGGCTTCCAGTCGAACCGGATGCAGCTGAATATCAGTAATTTACATGGAGCGACTGCCTATCAGACCTCCACAACCCAGTAACTGGTTAATACGATACTCTTGGTAAGACTGGTTGTCAGACTTTCTGGCTTCTGACCAACAGTAACGACTGTCAAAGATCTACAAATGACAGCCGGGACCAACGGCTTTACGTGCTTTCCGAGGCACGGAGGAAACTCGCTATGGTAAATGGTCACCCATCCACAGACCAACCTCGGCAAGCGTGGCTTAACCCGGAAGATCGGTCTATGCGGCTGTAATTATTTAGCCACGAGCTCCTCATTTGGTTTTAATAATGTCGATATCAAAATTTAAATGTTTCGAATTTTTTTTAATGCGACGTTCATTCCGCCTGCGCGGTGCGCCGTCACTCAGGACGCCCACTTATGCAGCAGAGGGTGCAGAATTTTGAAAGCAATAGAAGGTGGGAAAAGGCTATTAGAGTGACCAACAAAAAAATCAATCGCCTAGTAGTTTCATATAACCTTGCGAATGGTGCCCAGACGTGTCCTCGTTACGTTCAGACTTTCTCGGGTAAAGTATACGTCAGTCGGATGACAAAAAAACAAACTAATAAAACACTCTTAAAATTTAAATTTAGAAACCTAATCGCCGTAGCCTACATCGGCTATATTTATAAACATATTACTTAATATTTATTTATAGTTTTGGTATCAAAAGAACTTTAGCTAATCTTTTTATATTTAAATTAAGCATTTTCCAAACCTATGAACAAATTTTGATCTTCTTATAGGATTAAGGTGCGTAAGCGCACGACGTTCCCGTAGACTACCGGGTTCACAAAGAAAAAAATATTTCTGATACCTATTCCGTCAGCCGCATGCATAAAAATGCTGGGCAAGAGTATCCACACAATGGTTACCGGAAGATGGACGGCTCCGCCGAGGTCGGCCCGGAAAGTGGTTTTGACATGACCTGGACGCATACCACGAGGGCTTTTTTGAGATGGCACAGGAAAGGAGTACCTGTCTGGAAGAACATAGAGAAATAGAGAAGGCCTTTGCACGGCAGTGAAAAAAAATGGGTACTTTCTGTTTTATATCATCATTCAGCCAAACGACGTCCACATAAGCCTCCCCCAAGCATTGCCACTATCCATGGGTGGGGGGGGGGGGGGGTTGCCATAATCGCCACGCCTGGCGAGAACGCTGCTGCCCATCCTCTGGTAAAAAGTAGCCTTTGTCTTTCCCCAGGTATCGAAGTTTACAAAAAATAAAATGTGTAGTTAACTAATAGACCGAACGTTGGGCAGGTTGGGCTGTTCGCTCGCACCGCGGCATTTTTCTTACTTTTTAACCGACTTCAAAAAGGAGGAGGTTCTCAATTCGGTTGTATTTTTTATTTTATTTTATTTTTTATGTTTGTTACCTCATATCTCCGTCATTTATGAACCGATTTGAAAAATTCTTTTTTTGTTCGAAAGGGTATACTTCCCGATTGGTCCCATTTAAATTTTGTTAAGATTAGACCATGAACTTCAGAGATATGGAACGGAACTCCTCATCGGATCAAAGCAAAATTCTCAAATTACTATTGTTGGGAACTGACTACTGGAAAAGAGGAGGGGGTGCGAGTCCCCCCTCCCCCCCTTTGGAATGTTTTCATTATATCGTGTAAGGTATCATTTGAAAGGACTTTTTATGCCCGACTACGTCAAAGCCAAAAAGAAGGGTTATGAAGGAGGGGGTTAAAATTATGACACTAAAACGTATTTAATAAAAAATAAACTTTAAAAAAAGTAAAAACCGACTTCAAAGAAACACTAAAAGGAGTAAAATAATTACCATAATAAAAAATTAACAGTTTCAGAAGTCGGTGCAACTCTACACTGAAGCAAATAGAAGCCACCGACTTCTGAAACTGTTAATTTTATATTATGGTAATTATTTTACTCCTTTTAGTGTTTCTTTGAAGTCGGTTTTTACTTTTTTTTAAAGTTTATTTTTAGCACTTCTAAACGAAAGGTCCGATTCGAATAATTAATAGAGCATTTTACATGTACATTTAATAATCAACCTTGATTATTAAACTTTTTACTGGATTCACGGAGTTTTTTGTGGATAACGAAGAGTACTATTAAACATGTAGTACATTATTTTACGTATCATCAATAGTTTTCGCAACGCACGCCAAATAATAACTTTTATAAGCAAATTTTTGATACCTTGGGTTACATTATTGTAATTTTCTTACGAATGCTATAGTCTGTAGCCCTCAAGAATAACGTAGCTTTCTATCGGTGAAAGATTTTTTGAAATCGAATGAGTAGTTTCGGAGATTATCTCCTACATACAAACAAACAATTATTAAGTACAGATGACTTGTCAAATAAAACTTCGGTCTGCTGCCAGCTGTCTTTTCATTTCGCATAGGTACTATAATTACACAGGGTGTTAACGAATTTGTGTAATTCCTTCAAACGATATGATCTATTAATGGTGTAGATTAACCCCGCACGGGATTTAGATTGATTAAAAATAAAATTATACATTTTTTATCCAAAAAAAATTTTACGTTATAGAAAATTTCGACGCCATGCATAAATGAATGAACGCACGGTGACACAGCTGACGGTCACGACTAGCGCGATATCGCTCCACGCAGTCAGTTAACTTGGGAAGCTAAAATTACTCAGATACTCGTACAGAATACCATGGTTCATTTTTTGAAAACTTTTTTTTGTTGATCCTGAAAAAAACCTATGCAGGGTCAATCAGTGTCACCAGTAGATCACGCGGTAATTCGTTAACACGCTGTATATTGCATACTTGTCACTTTCCAATATGATATTATTATGTTACCTTACGGTATTTATATAATGTGAATACATTATCATAATGCGTGACCAATTGTAAAGATTAACATCATAGAATGAATTTCACAAGGTTTTAGACCAAAAAAACTAATTTTAGCTTGGCATGCTTTCTCGAAACGTAATAATCTTTATATAACACATTATGATATTAATATTTATTTTGGTTTCTACTGCTAGATTTGCTTAGTTAGGTACGCGAGGAATGTTTTCGTGCGTACGTAATCATAACCACTAATTAAGTTGCGTATTAGTTTATTTATTTTTACTCGAGTGTAGATCTACATTAATTTAAAGATTTGGTACAGTATCTATTACGAGTACAGTTGTCATAAAAAGTTGTGCATGGAAATTATTATTTCGGAGAAGGGTCTGTGGAACGGGACAATTCACAACTGTTCACAAGGAGTTACCTCGAGTTCCATGGTTCGATAATGCTAATCTTTCCAGCTCCGCGAGCACGGATCTTTTATCGAGTCGATTCGAGAAATGTATCTATTCGAAACGTCAAATTTGACACAAGATATAGATAAAACCTCAACTGCTGTCGTTTTATCTATATCTTATGTCAAATTTGACACAAGATATAGATAAAACAACAACTGCTGTCGTTTTATCTATATCTTATGTCTTTTAGATCCGTGCTCGCACCGCAGAGACGGTAGTTTTAGCGTTGAGGATAACATCTGGGCATGTACTCCCTAATAGTTTTTTACATTTAATAGGTAGATATTATATTTATTGTAGGTATATAATATTTATTTGTTTGTGTTTTTAGGTTTATTTAAAGTACTTAATGTAATGTCTCCTACTTAATTTATTGTTACACCAAGAACTATCCCTCACTTTATTCTTGCAAATCGTCTAGTGCGATAAGACCGCCCATTGTACATTTGTATTTTATATGAATGTTTTATATTCGTATTTTAGACTAGCTTTAGTCTGCGACTTCGCTCGCGTTAAAAAAACTCTTAACACACTACTAAAGAGTATTTAATAATATATTTAAATCATGATTCGAAAGACACGTGGCACCATCTATTATCGTTAGTGTTGTTTTCCTCGAGAACAGTACTTTTTTTCGGGATGTAAAGTACCCTATTTCCGTCTCTGTACACCTGACAATGTATGTGCAAAATTTCAGGATGATCGGTTCAGCGGTTTAGGCGTGAAAAGGTAACAAACAAACTTACTTTCGCATTTATAATATTAGTTAGGATATCAATCACCTTTCTGCTATACTTGCCATAACCATAATTGTCGAGTGCAGCACACATGTCGATATTAGGGAGTTGTTGTATGGTTGGTGCGGATTTTTACAATCGGGGAATTGGTGGAGTTCTCAAGCGTTCTCTTTCGAGGGAGACGAGTTTATGAGTTTTTCAGGTGTGCATTTTTTAGGAGGTCGCATCTTGAGACGTATATCCTGAAAATTTTTGAGCGGTTGATGCTTTCTTTGGGAACGATATTATAAATTCTTCAGTTGTGGGAGTCCCTGCCGGTGGAATTGTATAGCGGTTCCTAGATGTCGACATGAGGTTCTATGTGTGATAGATGGCGACATATTAGAAGGTATAAGACGTCTTTAGTTACGTTAAGTGAATGAATGCCTCGAAAAACAATAAAATAAGAAAAAAAAGTTGTGCGTCTGGAGATGTTGCTAAGACATTGTCTTCACTGGTCTGAGCATGTTTGGAGATTATAAAGTTATTCTTCTACTTTTCGAATCGATGGTACTTCTTACTTCATTACTTGGGCCCAGTAGTTTGGCCATGCCAAACGCGGCACCGGTGGCATTCTTTATGTACTTAATAGTGTAGATGTACGGACATTTTGGACACTCCAGCAAGTGGGACATGGTCTGGTGGGGATTACCGAACCCACACTAGTTGTCGGAAGGATCTAATGCCTCATTTTGCCAAATTGTGTTTGTAGCAGCCGACTTGGGTGCGCAATTTAGATAAACAACTATGTTGACGATATGGACGTGTGGCGCTAGTTCTTTTCTGCACATGCGGCTTCCCTGGAAACCATTAGTTTTATGTGTGAACAACCCGTTTACTAGGCGTCACTTTTCACAGATAGACACTTCTGCAGCACTCTTTATTTTAGCAGGGGTGAAGATACTGATATTAAAACAATAGAAATACTTTCAACCGTGTATTGAGATCAAATTCGTTTGACAATAATTTTGGCCTATGTAAATCCACTGCGCACCATAACACCGCGATTTAGGAAGGATCTGGTACATTTGCGCGAAAGACATTTCCGCGAAAGACACTTGCGCGACTCCCTTTGCGCGACTAGACAAATGCGCGAATGGACTTTTGCGCGACTAGACTTTTGCGCGACTAGACACTTGCGCGACTGGACGTTTCCGCGACTAGACTGTTGCGCGAACCCACTTGCGCGACCGACATTTGCGCGACTGACTTTTCCGCGAAAGACATTTGCGCGTATAGACTTCCGCGATAGGACACTTGCGCGACATTTATTACGCAAAGGATTTAGAGCAAAATCCGAGAAATGAGATTCCATACCATCACGCCTGTATTCTCCGAAAGGTAGGACAGAGGTGTATACTAAGTATGTGACTATATGAACCCATTTATTACTTTATCTAGATACTCGTAAAATTCATCAAGGCTAGTTTCAGTTGTTTAAAGTTTTATTATCTCACAAGTTTTCCCTCCAGAGGGAGGGGTTGGTCAAAATAAAAATCAAGATGGCGGCTGTGAAATTTTACAAAATTAGCGTCATGGGTGTCGCATCCATAGTTTTCGGGGGTGCTGATGACGAAAATGAGGTCAAAGTCAAAATCCAAGATGGCGGCTTTGAAATTTTACAAACTATGCGTCATGGGTGTCGCGTCCATAGTTTTCGGGGTGCTGATGACGAAAATGAGGTCAAAGTCAAAATCCAAGATGGCGGCTTTGAAATTTTACAAAATATGCGTCATGGGTGTTGCGTCCATGGTTTTCGGGGGTGCTGATGACGAAATTGCGGTCAAAGTCAAAATCCAAGATGGCGGCTGTGAAATTTTACAAAATTAGCGTCATGGGTGTCGCGTCCATAGTTTTCGGGGGTGCTGATGACGAAAATGAGGTCACAGTCATCATCCGTCAAAGCCGCCATCTTGGATTTTGACTGCGACCTCATTTTCGTCATCAGCACCCCCGAAAACCATGGACGCGACACCCATGACGCATATTTTGTAAAATTTCAAAGCCGCCATCTTGGATTGTGACTTCGACCTCATTTTCGTCATCAGCATCCCGAAAACTATGGACGCGACACCCATGACGCTAATTTTGTAAATTTTCAAAGCCGCCATCTTGGATTTTGACTTTGACCTCATTTTCGTCATCAGCACCCCCGAAAACCACGGACTCGACATCCGTGACGCATATCTTGTAAAATTTCACAGCCGCCGTCTTGGATTTTGACTTCGACCTCATTTTCGTCATCAGCACCCCCGAAAACCATGGACGCAACACCCATGACGCATATTTTGTAAAATTTCAAAGCCGCCATCTTGGATTTTGACTTTGACCTCATTTTCGTCATCAGCACCCCGAAAACTATGGACGCGACACCCATGACGCATAGTTTGTAAAATTTCAAAGCCGCCATCTTGGATTTTGACTTTGACCTCATTTTCGTCATCAGCACCCCCGAAAACTATGGATGCGACACCCATGACGCTAATTTTGTAAAATTTCACAGCCGCCATCTTGATTTTTATTTTGACCAACCCCTCCCTCTGGAGGGAAAACTTGTGAGATAATAAAACTTTAAACAACTGAAACTAGCCTTGATGAATTTTACGAGTATCTAGATAAAGTAATAAATGGGTTCATATAGTCACATACTTAGTATACACCTCTGTCCTACCTTTCGGAGAATACAGGCGTGATGGTATGGAATCTCATTTCTCGGATTTTGCTCTAAATCCTTTGCGTAATAAATGTCGCGCAAGTGTCCTATCGCGGAAGTCTATACGCGCAAATGTCTTTCGCGGAAAAGTCAGTCGCGCAAATGTCGGTCGCGCAAGTGGGTTCGCGCAACAGTCTAGTCGCGGAAACGTCCAGTCGCGCAAGTGTCTAGTCGCGCAAATGTCTAGTCGCGCAAAGGGAGTCGCGCAAGTGTCTTTCGCGGAAATGTCTTTCGCGCAAGTGTCCTGATACCATTTAGGAATCGTCGCTCAAAGTACAACGCCATCTATCGGCACTAAAGTGAACAATTTTTCTCAAACAATGTGTATTGTATCATACAAAATTGATTTATATACTTTTTTAATTTTTACTTTTCCTTTATATGCATAAATTTATTATTGTAAAAAAAAATATGATTTTCTTTGTATACAGTCAGTTAATTTATTCACCTGAAAGACAGATCTGTGTTGCTGGGGAGTTTGATGCGCCGTTTCTTCTTCACAGCCACACTAGGAAGCTGTGAGGAGAGGGCTTTTTTGTGGGCTGTCTGTTGTTAATCTGACGTTCAAAAAGAACTAAGTAATTCTAGTGTATTTTTAATAAATGAGTTTTGAGTTTGAATTTTGAGTCGAGTCAGTGCTTTCCATATGGCCTTTATAAGCAAGTGCAGGTCACAACCGAGTGGCATAAAGTTATTAAACTATTTTTGTATTATAGCTTTCGTGAGGCACATTCATTATGATTACGTTTTACTCACGTGCGTTTTTCAGGTTTACCCGACTAGTTTCGGACCATGAGCTGAACACGCGCTGCACCGCGCCGCGTAGTTAATAAGGGCTCCGTTTGGGTCCGAAACTAGTCGGGCAATCCCGAAAAATGCACCGTAACGTACGTACGAGTAAACCGTTACTAATCATATTATTAGCTTACTGTTCATTTGTAAACATTTGTTTATAAACAATGTATCGGAAACAAGAATCTGCGTGTTTTTTGAAACATGTTGCAGTCAACTCTACGTGATGGTATTTTGTTTAGTTGCAGTTTAGGTTTAAACGTGCGATATACTATGTTGAATACATATATATGTATTTAGTAACTAGCTTTTGCCTGCGGCTTCGCTTGCACGATTTTGTTTCATACAAATTTACTGCCCGTTCTCGCCCGCTTTAGGGATTTTTTTGAAAACCCCAAGATATGTAAGTAATTCATGCCTGAACAGCTGCTCAACTTGTATAAAGCGCAAGTTTGGTCATGCATGGAGTACTGCTCTCACCTCTGAGACGGATCTGCCAAATACCAACTCGATACACTTGAATCGATCGACAAACGAGCCAAGAGGCTTATCGGCAACCATGCACTGGTCAACTCAAAGCTCCAGAGCCTTGAACATCGACGCAAAGTTGCCAGCCTATCGGTTTTTTATCAGTTACACTTCGGGGAGTGTGCGATGGAACTGCACAATTTGATTCCGTCTGGTCCTTTCCATCATCGGACTACAAGACGTACGGCAATGCGCTATCGGTACATGGTGGACATCCCACTCACACTTTTTGCAATCACCTCTTCGGATGAAAAGTGTATACTTAATCTCAGAATTCACTATTTTACAGGAGAACGTTTTCAAATTTCAACAGTTACTAAAAATGTTTTGGAACTGTGTTTTTGGTCACTAATACACTTACTAAAGCCGGGTCTGCAGCGCCAATTTTCTAACAAAACATGTTATCCAAACAAGTTAGCAAAACATGTTAGCAAAACAGCCAGTCCGCTGCGCCTTTATCAAAACAATTTAGCATCAGCGTCTTCCCTTAGTGAGCGCGGGGGATATGTTATCCATTCGTCTCGGCTAACATGTTATTATGTTTTTGCTAACAAAACATTTAGGCCACGCCCCTATTCCGTTAGCAAACCGTGTTATCCTGTTTGCAAACACGAAAACACGGCGCAGCGGACCCGGCTTTACTGATACTTAGCATTTCTGTTTATATGACTCGATTTTGCGATACTTTTGAGATTATACACTTTTGATGCGAAGTAGCTACGTGTCAACATGTATAAAGCGAGAGCTAACGCTTTATTCAAAGGGAGAGGTGCCATTCACACCAGCTTCTATGCACCGCAAACACCTTGCATATAAAAGCGAAGTTTGCACGTAAACATACATGCCTAAGTGTAAGTATTTAAATGAGGTCATCAGCTGCTGATTTTGTTTGATTTAATGATTATAAGCTATAAACTGTTTAGCTTGTGGAATTTCTAGTCACTTGTTTCACCGTTTGAAGGTTAATCGTACGTGCTTATTATATTGTTCATGTAGGTATGTCAGATAGGTAGAAAGTCTTTCTACAGGGTGTTAACGAATTCGTGTAATTCCTTAAAACCATATGATCTACTACTGATGTAGATAGGCCCCGCACGGGATTTAGCTTGATTAAAAATAAAAAAATATTATTTTTTCATGCGGCTTTGTTACCGATCGTATCTAAACCACCTATTATGGATTCAGTTAAAAAAAGAAGAATTTATTTTTTTGAAAAAAAAATGTTTTCTTTGTGTGAACATTTCGATGCCACGCATAAATTAAAGAAAGCACGGCGACACGGCTGGCAGGCACGACTAACGCGATATCGCTCTTTGCAGTCAGATAACTCAAGGCTCTAAAATGACTCAGAAATAGAAAATCAAAATTTTCTTTTTAATTTTTTTTTTTAGTTGGTTTTCATAAATTCACCTTTAGAGTTAATCTGTGTCACCAGTAGATCACGTGGTTTGAAGGAATTACACGAATTCGTTAACACCCTGTATAGGTATTTTTAAAATTATTTTCACATCCAACACTTAATGTGTAAAATTTTAACCTTTTTACGAGTAATTGCGTACAAAACAAGTACGAAAATAAAATCTACAGGTGGTTAAAAATTAACGCTAAGAATTTTGTGCGGTTACTCAGTATCAAAAATTAAACAACTTTCGTAGAACAGCTGTTTGAAATTCTCGTATTTTTTATTACTTTCCATACATACATAAACAATAAAGAAATAAACTTAAACAGAATCCTGAAATTCCGACATCCAATTCTACTTCAGGATATCGAGATCTCCTAATCATTTGTTTATGGAAACAGGGACGAAGTCCGTGTTGCTCCGTGTAAAATACTGCTACACAGCCGCATCGTATAACAGTAGACACCAACCCCAACATAGTTGGGAAAAGAATTGATGATCCTGGATTGATGTTTCATAAAGAACTCCTCTTTCTTAAGCAAAATCAAATAAATAGTTAAGAAACAAAGTAAAAATTCAACGACTAAATACTTTATTCTTATTAAAACTTATAAACATAACACAACTATCACAAATCATTGCATTTTCATTAATGTCTCATCAACAACAAACTCCGATTGTCTATTCTTCTCTTGTCCATTAACTTTCTTCGACTTACTTTTGTAGCTGTTGATATAGAAGTTCATAAACAGAGCGAAGAAGGAACAGATGACAAACATACAGAAGTTGTGGAAGAAGTTGGGGATTGGACACGAAGTGAGCTTCTGCTGGTAGTGGAGGTGAGACACTACGAGTATGAACTGGATCTGGAAGAAATTAAAAGTTTTTTAATAAAAGTGTATTTGCGTATGTGGCGTCTCGATCTAGACATGTTTGCGTGGCTGGCATGGTCAGAAACGCCACAAAATAATGCTGTGTGGAAGGCAAGAGGTTTATAGGGCTTTGCTCAGCAGTGAAACACTCAATAGGCTGGTAAAAAAAAAATGGCGTAAGCGTTGATTTTTCCGTCTGCTTGCGATGTGCTTCGATGTGCTTCGCTCAGCTGATGTCTCGCTCATCTGTTAGCACGTAGGTAATTTGTTTCATCATCAATAACACTATGAGTTATTGATCGTATTATTCTTTCATCACCAAAATATTTCAGAAATTCCAGGATTTACTCTCATTCTGATGATACCACCCAAAATTATCTATTAGTAACCTCATACCACCTAGGTCCGCATTAATAAACAGCTGTCATTGAGAGATCTCCCAAGAGGAGCTACCATAATAGGCCTAGGCAAGGCATAGGCCTTGGAGGAGAAAAAGTTGATTAGTTAAAGTTTCAAAGGAAAGACATCACCAACCATTTATTAATTATAAGTTCATTGGCTATAAGAGTTTATACGAGGTGTAAACGAATTCGGGTGATTTCCTCAAACCACGTGATCTACTGGTGACACAGATTGATCAAGAAATGGTATTTTATCAGATTCAGCAAATAAAAATTATCAAAAAAAACCTGGATTTCTGTTTCTGATTCATTCTAGCGCCCCGAGTTAACTGACTGTACGGAATGATATTGCGCTAGTCATGCACGCCAGCTATGTCACCGTGCTTTCATTCATTTATGCGTGGCATCGAAATGTGCTATCAAATAAAATTACATCATCCAAAAAAAAATGTTTTTTTACACCCATTAGATTGTGTGTCTACGATCACTTATCGCTACTGCAAGAAATTTATTTTTTATCAAGCTTTATCCTATGCGGGTTTAATCTATACAAATCGTTCGTTTAATCAGTCATGCAAGTTCTTTCACTTGCATAATCATTTCAATACTTGAGACTAATCATAAAACCTTAACATTTGATACGGTCAGACATCAAATTTTGTAACTCGATGTGTATTAAAAATGTCATGCTATACTAGATGACGATAATCTTATGAGAAAAAGAATTGCTGCACATGTTTTCAACACATCGCTGTAGTAACTTATTTGTTTATGAGATTTGCATTAAATGCGCATTTCCTTATAGCCTGAAGGAAGATGTATTATTATACATAATGAAGAAACTCCGTAATTAGTATGAGGTCGCCACTGGTGACTATAATGAAGAAGCCCCTCACCAATAATCTTGGCACACGAGGTTCTCGACATGTGGGATGTTGATTCAGCAGTGAATGTGCCGATAGTAGTTACGGCGAATGGTTTAATAGCCAAGAGCCTCGACCAACACCTAAAGAAGCTCTCGTTGGGCGGCTGGATCAAGGGCCTGATACAGAAATCTGTACTGCTTGACACGGCGCTTATTGTTAGGAAGTTCCTCTCTCTGTAGCCCTGACCACCGATAGCTTGGACCCTATTCTCGATGCCGGTAGGCTACTATTTTTAATGTTTAAATGTTTTTTTTTTTTATATTTAAAAATGTAAAGTGATATGTATTGAAAAAGCAGTCTTATAAGTACAGTTTTATCTTCACTTAAAACTGTGCAGTTAACTCTGAGAACCCTTTAAATTAAACAAAATTTCGCACCAAGCGGATAAATCATTTTCTTGTGAAAAGACAAGCAAATAATTAAAAAAAAAAAAAAACATCTGGTAAAAATACTTAATAGCAGTTTTTTTTTTCTTATAACGACGGTAAATAATTAAAAGGACACAAAAACTCACCAACTGAACTTTAGTCAAGTGCTTCTTCCACCAAATATATTTCGTATACTCGGGACCTAGTGAAGAGATTCCATAGTACGCGTACATCAGCACATGAACGAGACTGTTCAACATGCCTACGGCCACAAAATTGTCCGTCGGGTGGTACATGAAGTGCAACCACGTCCAGGTGACCATGGAAGTGTGATGGTAGAGATGCAGGAAAGTAATCTGGTTGTCTTTCTTGCGGAGGACGAAGAATACTGTGTCTAGTAGGTCTAGATGCTTCGCAATGAAGTATGGGTAGACTTCGTCAATCACCTGAAAGATTTATTAGAATTTTAAATTATAATTATTACACATTTTTTATAGTAAATTTGTTCAAAGGTTGGCTGTAAAACTACCTCGCAGATCGATCAATGTGATGGATTTAGATGCACCTGCCGCTTACCTTTGCCAGGGAGACCGTATACAAGGTGTAACATAAATAACACACAACTTCTTAAGGGATCACTGTACTCATCATTATGAACAACTTTTACTAAGCGAAAAAATTAGAAATCGCAAAAAAAAATCTGCTGTTTCCTACATTTATGTTCGTATAACTCGTCAAAATGAAGGAAACAGCTGATTTTTTTTCGTCCCATAGTTCAAGTTGTTCATAATGATGAGTATAGTGACCCCTTAATAAGAGGTTGTGCGTTATTTATGTTTGACCTTGTAAACTCTTAACGAGGTCGGCCGTGTCCCGGAGAGCACGTTAAGCCGTCTTTTCTGGTTATTATAATGAAACCCTATTTGTTGTTACTGGCAGACTAAATGTCGGTGTCTTCGCAATGATTGGGAGATCAGGCGACATAAACTCCGTGTAAAATAGTGATATTGCGGTATTAAAACAGCTTAGTGCTGCTTAGAGCAAACACAGTTATGAAAAACTGGGCTGATGAGGTTTAAAATCTACTAAGACATAAGCCAACCAGAAAAAGTCATACAGATTTGGTATACTACACAATAATAAAATGACAGTTACCCCTTGTAAATCCTCGCCTTGGGGACATCTCGTTGTTATTATATTAAATCTGTAGATGTATCTCAAGTACTGAAACAGAGAATAATTTAAGAATTATTAAAAATGCCTTTAATGAGAATAATTAGAATGAGCTTTGGAAAGAGCACCAATCCAAGGGCAATGAGGAGGTTAAATGAGAAGTCATGAGTAAGTGTTGTCATAATCTCCAAAGGACATTGCCAAGGTTTGGACCAAGTGCTGCCTAGGAGTGTGAGCTGGTCCAGTGGTACTGTAGCATTAACAGGAACTATAAAAAAATATTTAAAAAAGGCTCCAGGAAAAGTAAATAAATCCCAGTATTTGTGATAATGAATTATCTTTCATTAAACAACGTTTTTGATATATTGTTTTCTAATAATAACTGATTGATACCTAATAATTAGGTACTACAACATCAAAAATACAATTATTACAATTATAATTGAACGCACATTATCTGTTTAATAGTTGATTAGCGGTATTAGCAGTAGCGTTCATAAGTCCATTAGCAATCTCACAAAGCAATAGACTGACACTTTTGTTTGACTTACGACCTTCTTTAATTAGTAATTTCTATACTATAGGCACACACACACACTCAATATTGTCTACAACTGATTGTAGTTCATAATTTCAATTACTTTAACAGATAGCATCCTGGCTTAGCGGTTAACGCATTCAGGTGCGTATCATGGCAATCCGTTGGTTCAGACCTCACGTGCGATGACTTTTTGTAGTTTTAATAATTACTCGTATTAGTTCGATAATGATTAGTTGTTGTCTCTTTCGTCTTGTGTAGTAAACTTAGTAGGTAGACCACAGAAAACTAAATAAATTATTTCGATTTCTGTAAGGTAGACAGACGCAGTTACGACTCATCCAACTAAATCGAATAGAACGTTGTTGGTTGGGTGTTATTGTTGGTTTGTGAAGTGTGAATCTATTAAAGTTTAAATATTTTCAATCAATCAATCAATCAACTAATCAGTTTTAGTCTTTTGCTTATGGATGCCTAACAGTATTCCTTTTTTGTTTTAGAGAAATACTGTGAGTCGGTGGGTTAGGAGATATGAGGAGGAGGGAAGCCTTGCTAGTCGGGAGCGAAGTGGAAGGCCGGTGCTTATTAAAGAGGCGCAGCGACGTCACATGGTGAATGAATATGAAAGAAGTGGTTTCATACCAACGAGACATTTTGCTGAAGTATTCGACACATCATTACTGACTGTTCGCCGTGCACTCCACGCTGAAGGTTTGCATCACCGAAGACCAGCTAAAAACCCTTTTTAACGGAAAAACATAAACAAAAACGTTTACGTTTCGCACAAGAATATTTAGACTTCGACTGGGCCACTACTATATTCACAGATGAAAAAACGTTTAAATCGAGCCAAAAGGGAAGACTTCATTTATGGCGTAAAGATAATACACGCTGGTGTGAAAAAAACATAGTTCCTAACACGGAATCAGGGCGAATCACGGTCAATATGTGGGGATGGATGAGTGCAGCAGGGCCAGGGGAACTTGTATTTATTCCTCCACGCGCCAATAGCGTCACTTATATGGAAGTATTAAATGACGTCATGCTACCTACTGTGCGTAACGTTTATCCAGCTGAAGAGATTATGGAGATATCTTTTGTCCAGGATAATTGTCCAATTCACCGGGCGGGCACTGTGCGTGAGTGGTTTATCAGACACCCGGAGATAACTGTCATTCCATGGCCAGCCCGATCTCCTGACCTCAACCCTATAGAAAATCTATGGGGTTTGATGGTGCAAAGATGGGAAGCACGGGACGAGAGGTGTCTTGAGCAGTTAAAATCACATTGCATGGAGATATAGGATAATAGGAACAGAAATATGTTTTAATCTCATAGGCTCCATGCGTCAACGTCTTCTTGACTGTATCGAGAATAATGGGGGATACACAAAATATTAAATGTTTTATTATAAAATTATTAAATATGAATATTATATTACGCCATATTTTCCGTGATTATTTATGGATTAAAATGTGAGGTTTAGTTTCAATCTTCTTTTCGTAAAGAAAAAGAATACTTAAGCTATAACCTCAATAAGTCCTAATGAATAAGATTTGTTAACTTTCAGGTTTGAGATCACACGCAGTAAAATAAAAGTAGTATTACTGTGTAATTTAATTGTATTGTGACAACGAGTCCGCACTGGATATATTTACGTGGGTAGATTTGCGTAGATTTGCTAGTTGTGATTTATTAGAGTACCCACTATTTAAAACACAATATTGTTTTAGTACTAAGATACAATATTTTAAGCCTGATTGTCATAGTTCACTGATTAGCTACTTTACTTCAATGAATCGTTCTTTATGAGAAAATAAACTGTTTTAACTAGAAGTTTATTTATTTATATAAATATATAGTATATAATAATTGTAGCAGTTTTTTAACTTTATGTAATTAATTAATTAAAATGAATAAACAATAAACATTTTTGTTTTGTTATCACTTATCACTTAACACGCATTTTTTATTCTAATCCCTTTATTGCAATAACAATAATAAAAAGATAGCAATACTATCACCTAGGTAAATATTATTGTTGCAAACAAAAATAAAACATTGACAAAAAATGCATCACGAGATCAGAACCTAAACCGACACGCACCTAATTCCGATGCTTTACGCTTACCGCTATCGGTGCCTGGTAATTTGATTTGAATTTTAGCAATCCTATGAACCGACCAAGCAAGATCATGCGTATGCTGCGTGTATAACAAAAGCGACGGAAATATATTTTTGTTTCGTGTAGTGCGACGCGATGACAGTGTGTGAACTCTGTGGCTGTGGTATGCGTACTGTATCGAGACACCACTTACACATACAAACATACGGACTGCACCGCGTGTGTTCACAGCAATACAAACCTTAGCGTGCCAATGCACTTATGAACGTTTACTGTACATTTGTTGCTATTAAGCTCATTTTTTCCAATAAAAATATTCAAAACAAAATACTGTTTTTCTTTGGACTCCTGGGATAGATTTTTATGCGCTTTGGATTACAGATTAATTATGATCTGATGAACAAAATGCACTATATGAGCATTCTAGGCAGCACTTGGTCCAACTTCCATACAAAAGTAGGCAATGTCCTTTTGTAAATGGATTGGAGTACACTGTAAGCATTCTTAACGCTGATGAAGATGCTGCATCAGCTGCCCTTTGACATACTTTTGTTACCACCTTCAGACCAAATAAAAAACCAAGACGGAGCGCTGTTAACAGTGACGTGAGGCCGGTTTCGTAAACATGTGTGCACTTAGTGAGGTGTAGTTTGATTGAAGGTTGATTGAAAAATGTTGTAAATGTGTGCATGTGTGCGTGTATGCACAGAGCGGAGGTGTAGTCTTGGCATGCTTCACTGTATTGTTCGCAGTTCTCTGTCTTGGTTTTTTATTTGGTCTGAGTTACCACCTTAAAGGCAGATGTACCTTACATTGATCCTGTAGCTGAATTTCAGCGTAGAATTGGCGTTGGACTTTTGACTGGATTGAAACGTGTTTAAAATCGTCTATTGCCAATCCAGCGATGCTGGATCCAATATCTAGTAGATACTTAGCTGGACCTCGGCGTTGTACTAACGTAAACGAGTTCCGAGCGCTGGATAGGATTGAAACATTAGTCCAAGGGCAAAACAGTGCCGGAATCCAGTGACGCTGAATTCTGCTACTGGATCAATGGTGTTCCGCTTTTTTAAACAACGCGGAAAAAAGGGAGTTTCCCTTTTCTTACGGCTAACAGTCTGAGAACCGTTTAAGAAAAAAAAATACGGACTTGACAATGAGCCAACTGTGTAGTACTATAAAGACGGATCATCGATTAATTTAGCAATCACGATACTCGGTAATGAGAGATGAGTTTTATAATTAACTATTAAACTACTTATGGCTTCCTTTGTGACATCGCTCTTGTATACAAATGACCTAATTAGAATATGCTTCGATCAACAATTAGTAAATAATAAATGTAGTTGTTAGGTAAATATGTATAGGTAGCATCAAAATAAATGATGACATCTTTTGACATTTCAAAAAGGTGGGACACCCTTTAAAGTTTGAGTGTGTAACGTTAGGTTGAACTACGATAGTCCGATGAACGTTAGGTCGAAAGATCGTTCGTGCGATGAACGTTAGGTCGAAAGATCGTTCGTGCGATCAACGTTAGGTCGAAAGATCGTTCATGCGATGAACGTTAGATCAAAAGATCGTTCGTGCGATGAACGTTCGGTCAAAAGATCGTTCGTGCGATGAACGTTAGGTCGAAAGATCGTTCATGCGATGAACATTAGGTCGAAAGAACGTTCGTGCAATAAACTTTAGGTCGAAAAAATGTTCGTGCTATGAACGTTAGGTCGAAACAACGTTCGTCCGATTGACGATAGGTCGAATGATCGTTCGTGCGATGAACGTTAGGCCGAAAGAACGTTCGTCCGATGAACGATAGGTCGAACGAACGTTCGTGCTATGAAAGTTGTAGTTCGACCTAGTGCTGGTGCGAGGTCCAACGCGCAGAGGCCCCTTTGAGAGAACTTTACAATATATTACATACTTTGAATCTACGTTTTGGAATGCGACGGTAACTCTTTTTTTTTTCTTTTACTCTTTTCATGAAATTATTTTTTGAATTTCTGATGTCAACTGGCCACCAAGATCATACGATTTAACGCCGTGCGATTTTTTTCTTTGGGATTATGTGAGATCTCGAGTTAATACGAATAAATCAGAAACAATTCCTGAGCTTAAATCCAAGATCCGACGCGTCATCGGTGAGATACAGTACAGCACTCTGTGAAAAAGACATGGAAAATATCATGAAAACAGTAATGGCCTGTCATCATTTGCCGGATATTTTATTCCATACTTAATCGGAACATGTCTGCTTTACAATCCAATAAAAATATCACAACTCTCTCAAAAAATACGTGTTTTTATTTTAAAACTAGCTTCTGCCCGCGACTTCGTACGCGGATCCTATTGCTTATGCCAACGACAACGGGGTCGTCAAAATAGAAGATCTGAAGCGTCTGGAGACGATTCGAGACGTTCCAGATCTTTCATTTTTGTAAGTCAACAGGAAATGCCTATCAGACTAAACAACTTTTGCGAAGACGTCATTCCTATATATGTTATAGTGTCGCTGGGCTTTGGAGTTCCACAACAGGTGTTCCAGATCTTCGAATTTATTCTCACAGCAGAAAATGCTGTCCACGTGGAATAATTTTTACTACGGCACCATTTTTATATCTCTTATACTTAAGCTGGTCCACATCCGATTCTTCAGATGATATCGACATTCTGTTCAGAGAATTTCGAAGTCGATCAGAATTCAAACGTTCGTTGCGCTCTTCTTCTGTCTCTTCATGCCGTACTCCAGCAATTCTTTCTCTCTCACTTTCTAACTGATTATGAATATTTTGTTGTGTGTGTGTTCGGGACAATGTATGATAATCTCGATCAGCAGTTAGTCGCGCATCCCGTTCATCACTCGTTTCAAAAGACCTGTTAGTAGATGTATGAATACGCTGAGAACTCAAGCGTGATTCTGTATCGGTAAACGTTTCCGATTCGCGAGATAATGCAAGTCGCTCACGATCAGCGGACAGTCGCGCATCACGTTCCGCACTTGTCTCTAGAGAGCTGCTAGAAGTCAGTGCGCAGATACGCTGAGAACTCAAGCGCAATTCTCTATCCGTGAACGTCTCCGACTCGCGAGACAATGCGTGACGTTCACGATCAGCGGTCAGTCGCGCATCACGTTCACCACTTGTCTCTAGAGACCTAGAAGTCAATGCGTTGATACGCTTGGAACTCAAGTGCAATTCTCTATCCGTGAACGTCTCCGACTCGCGAGACAATGCGTGACGTTCACGATCAGCGGTCAGTCGCACATCACGTTCCCCACTTGTCTCTAGAGACCTAGAAGTCAATGCGTAGATACGCTTAGAACTCAAGCGCAATTTTCTATCCGTGAACGTCTCCGACTCGCGAGACAATGTGTGACGTTCACGATCAGCGGTCAGTCGCGCATCACGTTCCCCACTTGTCTCTAGAGACCTAGAAGTCAATGCGTAGATACGCTGAGAACTCAAGCGCAATATTCTATCCGTGAACGTCTCCGACTTGCGAGACAATGCGAGACGTTCACGATCAGCGGTCAGTCGCGCATCACGTTCACCACTTGTCTCTAGAGACCTAGAAGTCAATGCGTAGATACGCTTGGAACTCAAGCGCAATTCTCTATCCGTGAACGTCTCCGACTCGCGAGACAATGCGTGACGTTCACGATCAGCGGTCAGTTGCGCATCATGTTCCCCACTTGTCTCTAGAGACCTAGAAGTCAATGCGTAGATACGCTGAGAACTCAAGCGCAATTCTCTATCCGTGAACGTCTCCGACTCGCGAGACAATGCGAGACGTTCACGATCAGCGGTCAGTCGCGCATCACGTTCCCCACTTGTCTCTAGAGGCCTAGAAGTCAATGCGTAGATACGCTTGGAACTCAAGCGCAATTCTCTGTCCGTGAACGTCTCCGACTTGCGAGACAATGCGAGACGTTCACGATCAGCGGTCAGTCGCGCATCACGTTCCCCACTTGTATCTATAGACCTAGAAGTCGATGCGTAGGTACGCTTGGAACCAAAGCGTAATTCTCTATCCGTGAACGTCTCCGATTCGCGAGACAATGCATGACTTCCACAATCAGCGGTCAGTCGCGCATCAAGTTCCGCACTTGTCTCTAGAGACCTCGAAGTCGATGTGTATATACGCTGAGAACTCAAGCTTAATTCTCTTTCCGTGAACGTCTCCGACTCGCGTGACAATGCATGTCGTTCACGATCAGCGGTCAGTCGCGCATCATATTCTTCACTGGTCTCTAGAGACCTGGATGTAGATGAGTAAATACGCTGAGAACGCAGGCGTGCTTCGCGATCCGAAGAGGTTTCCACGGAGCGAGTTGCAGCCTGATGTTCTCGAACAGCATCAAATCTCTCCTGACGCTCTTCCGTAGATTCTTGGGATCTTATGATAGTCAATCTTTTAGCTCCTTTGGAACATTGGGAAAGATTTGACCTCTTTCTAGGCATGGTTATAGTTTTATTGTGAAGATACCTGATCAATTAAAATCTAAGTGACTGCTCCCCTGCGTTACCGGGTAGGTTACCGTGTCACGAAGATAAATGGAAAAGGAAATTAAACACTCAAATAACATAAGCCCGAAGGCATATTTATAGGCATATGAAATAAAAAATAAATGGGAGTTTTGGCCAGTAGAGTCAAATTTCCAATGATATACCATCGTCATCGAAAATCAGTCCTAAACTGTTACCGCCGTCACCGCGTGGAGGTACTCCCAGCTTATGTTATTTTATAATTATACAGTGAAATTAGTGATAGCTTTTATTTTAACATTAGATGTTTCTGATCTTCGATTTTTGTAAGCCAACAGGAAATTCCCATCAGACCAAACAACTTTTGCTAAGACGTCATTCCTATATGTGTTATGATGTAGCTGGGCTCTTGGAGTTCCACAACAGGTGTTCCATATCTTCGATTTTTATAAGTCAACAGAGAGTGCTCACCAGATTGAACAACTTTTGCTAAAACGTCATTCCTATATATGTTATAGTGTAGCTGAGCGCTTGGAATTCCACAACAGGTGTTCCAGATCTTCAATTTTTATACGTCAACAGAGAGTGCTCATCAGGCTGAACAACTCTTGCTAAGACGTCATTCCTATATATGTTATAGAGTAGCTGGACTCTTGCAGTTCCACATCAGGTGTTCCAGACCTTCAAATTTATTCTCTCAACAGAAAATGCTCATCACGTGAAACAATTTTTGCTATGTTACCATTTTTGTATCTCTTACAGTTTAGCTGGTCTGTTGCAGTTCTGCATCAGGTGTTCAAGTTTCCAAGATAAATTATAGCCTATATGTTGCCCAGACTTAATACCTATACAACAAAAAAAAAACATTCACATCCGTCCTTTAGATTCGTGCTCTATTACTGTTTCTAAACCCCCCTCAATCATTTTTTTTTAAATATATTCAATGTACAGACACAGTTTTTTTACTGTTTTATTATATGTATAGATTATATGTATAGATGAAAAAGTGCACTCTTACTGAGACACCCTTTAGAAGTACAATCGTAGACTACCTTGGGTGGGTGCTAGACTATTATAAAGTATATTAATAAACATGTGGTTCATGGAAAGGGGTGATCAGTGGACTGGTAATTTTAGTGTATATTATTATTAAGACTCGAGGGGAAAGAAAGAAAGAAAAGCGCTGTTGAGTGTTGAATTTTGTTCTTTCATAAAACAATGATTGCATACTCGGTTGTGGTTACAAAGCTGACATTTGGCTATTCAAATCATATGACATATCATACAAACTTTATTTCAATTTTTATTGGGGAAGCTGCGTAGAATCTTTTCGTCCCAACTACCACAGTGTCTCAAGACGAAAGTCTTTGACCAGTGCGTGTTACCAGTGATTACATACATTACTGAAACGTGGTCGCTCACAATAGGCTTCATAAGAAGGCTCAAGGTCACCCAAAGGGCAATGGAGAGGGCTATGCTCGGAGTTACCTTGCGTGATCATATCAGAAATGATGAGATCCGCAGGAGAACCAAGGTAACCGACATAGCTCGAAGAATTGCCAAACTTAAGTGGCAGTGGGCGGGGCACATTGCTCGCAGAACGAATGGCCGATGGAGCCGAAAGGTTCTGGAGTGGCGAACGCGTACCGGAAGACGCAGCGTGGGTAGGCCTCCCACAAGGTGGACCGATAATCTGGTGAAGGTCGCGGGAAACCGCTTGATGCGAGAAGCACAGGACCGGTCAATGTGGCGATGCTTGGGGGAGGCCTATGTCCAGCAGTGGACATCTTTCGGCTGAATGATTATGATGATGATCATATAAACTTTATGGACTACTAGAAAAAAATTGTTGTAACATACGTAATGATAATGTAGTAAAAATTATCGTCAATTATTATAAATGAAAATTACGTAATATTATATAATAACCTGAAAATTGTATAGACAATAACGCTATTATTTTAATTGGGAGAGGCAGGAGATTGTGGTCAAACTCCTGTCTCTCACAACAAAATTAGGCCCCGCATCGTTTTATCTTTAAGTAATATACGTTAGTATGACGTAGCAGTATCGTTCCTTCACGCAATTAATCCTTGCACCAACAGTAGGTCGAACTACAGCTTTCATAGCACGAACGTTCGTTCGACCTATCGTTCGTGCGATGAACGTTCTTTCGACCAAACGTTTATTGCACGAACATTCTTTCGAACTAACGTTCATCGTACGAACGTTCTTTCGACCTAACGTTCATCGCAAGAACGTTCGTTCGACGAAACGTTCATTGCACGAATGATCTTTCGACCTAACGTTATCGCACTATCGTAGTTCGACCTAACGTTATA
Source organism: Amphipyra tragopoginis (assembly GCA_905220435.1). Classification (NCBI taxonomy): domain Eukaryota; kingdom Metazoa; phylum Arthropoda; class Insecta; order Lepidoptera; family Noctuidae; genus Amphipyra; species Amphipyra tragopoginis. The sequence continues at coordinate 25,610,258 of HG991997.1, read as the reverse complement.
CACCCTTAAAGTTTGTCGATACTCAAATTATGATTTTACTTAATTACTCAACTCTCAATCATAATGTATTATTTACTATTAAGGAGAAGAGCGAGTTGAGTCATGTTTGGTAGGTATGAAGTGGCCCCGATAATAATCATGACGCAGCAGTATAAGCGGCTACTGAAAACACATTTTATACTATGAATTGTCAACACGTCTACGCTCAGTTAAATCGATTTGAATGCTTTGTTTTGGACTCAATTCTTTTTATTTCGCATGATTGTAATAAAGAAGTTTTATGATTCCCGTCAAAGAATAGGTCACCCCGTTTATTGCCCGCGCGTGGCTTATGGCGATGACCGTTCGTTGTAGCGGTCAATAGGAGTTCTGTGTTCAACAGTGATCGTATACGGAATGATATAGAATGTAACTAAGTAGATATCAAGATTATTAGTAATAGTTCTATTAATTACAATATTGTACAGTCAGCATCAAATATATCGGGACGAACAGATTGTTCATAATTACGTACAACTAAAGAAATAAAACTTTATCTCAATGGAATAGAATTCTTGTCAGAATTACAGTTTTCGTGTACTGTGTTCATTCTGAAACACACCTTGTATCATTGAGATATAGTTTAATTTTCTTAGTTGTTCAGATAATTTTGAACAGTCTGTTCGTCCCGATATATTTGACGCTGAATGTATATATTATACTTGGCTGGTCTGTAAGTTACGCCAATTTTGACCGTATAAATAGTTCATAAAACATCAAAATTGCGTAATCATAAAACAGTTATACCTACTACTACTCTGCTTATCATTGTTTCCAGCAAAGTCAGTCACAAATCAGGTTGGTGACCGCAACGATAGTCCATGATAATAATCTTTAAAAAAAATTAATAGCAAGGAGTAACACTTACGAGTAACACTACATATAAAGAGAAGGCGACTTGAAACGCGTTGTACAACAACATCAGATTCTTCAGTTGGTACGGCTGCCTGTCCTTCATGTATGTTGGTAATACCTTCACGACTAATACCAGGTACAGTGTCAGAACTATACCTAGTCCTATGAAAGTCTCTTGCAAAGTCCATGTTGGTATTGACTCTGGAATCGATTAAAATATGGAATCATTTAAAATGTTTTTTTTCTTGTCGTTACAGATGAATTGCAAGAGAGACGGGAGGAAAAACTTGATCAGATTACGTAACGAAATCGGAATATGAAATATGAGCGGGACCCAGGACAAGACCCTGAGGGAATCCTAGGACAGATATTTGTGTAAGATGTAATATTTTCGCTAGGTACCGATGATGAAAACATATGACAGCGATCGACTATGTCCGTTTGTATCCCATACTGGAAAAGAGAGAAGGAACCGAGCAGATGTACCTATATAAGTAAAAAATAATAAGACGAGGAATAGCATGGGTATGGATAGCACTAATGGGGCGTAATAATATTATCTATACCTGGGAAACTAATTTGCATGATAATTAAATTGGTAATAATAATATATTCTAGATCTATCCGACACATTGTTTCCGGTTGTTCTCGTCTTGCCAACGGTGAATACTTGCACAGACACAACCTGGTGGCCAGGATTATTCATCAGCAACTTGCTCTAAAATATAACCTTGTCGAATCGGAAGTACCGTACTACAGGTATGTGCCCGACCCAGTTCTCGAGAATGGTCATGCCACACTGTACTGGGATCGATCTATTATCACTGACAGGACTATTGTTGCCAATAAGCCTGATATAGTGGTAATAGATCGATCAGAGCGCCGCACAATGATTGTTGATATCACGGTCCCTCATGACGAGAACCTCGTGAAAGCTGAGAAAGATAAACAATTAAAATATCTTGATCTAGCACACGAGGTTGTCGCCATGTGGGATGTGGACTCAGCAGTCATTGTTCCGATAGTCGTTACGGCGAATGGCCTCATAGCCAAGAGCCTCGATCAACACCTTAAGAGGCTCTCGTTGGATGGCTGGATCAAGGGCTTGATACAAAAAGCAGTACTCCTGGATACGGCACGCATAGTGAGGAGGTTCCTTTCTCTGGAGCCCTGACTGCCGGCAGCTTGGACCTTGTTCCCGATGCCGGTGGGATACTATTTTTTTATATTTTTAAATGTTTTTATTTTTATATTAGAATATTTAAAAATGTAAGTAAATATGTAAAAAAATGTGAATAAAGGAAATATATTCTAGAAAGCTAAATAAAACAGCAACATTATTAATAATGGTGTATCTGGTCATTTGGCGTAGCTTAAAGCCAATACTAATAAGTCCAAAATAAGTGCAACTATAATCTCTTCTGAAATTCTATAGCCAGCAATATCGTGTGGTAAATCTCAGTGAACTTCCGGAGATACCGAAAATTAACGAAAATATCAAAAGCGATAACATAAAATGATTTCACCTGACGATTTGTTTAATTTATGATACAGTGGTATGATTGCTGTGTAGGAAAGTTTAAGATTTGAGACATTGGCTTTATAAATCACCTTTTCTTACCAGTTTTGATAATAATGTAAATACTAAGAAAATACTAAAGAGAATCAATTAGTGTAATCACTTACGAATCTCCTTGTCAACACCAAGGTCTTCCACAATTTGTTCTAATCTTGCATCCATTGCGATTTCAAAACTAAATTCACTTATTTTACAAGCTACTTCAGCTTACTCCATACTACGTTTAGTTCTATCACGGTAAACACAGCAAATGAAGATATTGAAAGAAATGGAAATAAAGAAATCTATGATAATTGGATGTATTCACCTACAAACGGGTGCAACTTATGTTTACTATTGTATGCTAATAAAGTGCGTTCTATTTTATTCGGTATATAAAATAGGATTGATTGTTTCAGTGTTAATTTCTTTTTGTTTAATACAATCACTTCAAAAAGAAAGAAAAATGTCTAAATTACAATATTTGACTTTACGATTAAACCATATTTCAATATTGTTAAAATTTTATTTCGTCGGCTGCGCATTTTTCACCGAAAAGTCACGCCTAGTAGGTATTTGAACTGTTGACGCTAGTATGATATGCAGCATGACTGAAGATCGGTATGTATTCTTGTTTAGTATTTCGCGTTTTGTACCTAATAATAATAAGACCTTTGTTACCTGATTTGTTTAATAGATATGTAAGATACACTAAGGAAAAAAGAAAATCTACCTACAGATAACCTATTGTTTCCAAGGAATCACATATTTCTCATGAACGCTCGTTATATTTTCCAAATTTTCCTTTGTTATGGGCCCATGTTCAAGAGTGGTTAATTTTTAAATTTAATTTTGAAACTTTACAACACGTTTTGAAATATGATACCGAATGCAAATCAATTTATGTTGCGTAAATGAACAAATACCAATGTGATCACATGGTGTCTACTTCTTGACATATCGAATTTACCGTAAAGGTTCAGACAAAATTCACACTTTTATGCAACGCGAGGTTTACACAAACATTCTGTTTAGTATAATTTTCTATGTGATCTATCCTCGTTATGACAGCATTTGTGTAGAGGAGATTGACTCTGACTTAGTTTGGAGCGACAGTTATTTGATACGAAGGAAAGAGACTAAAAGTCAACACAAAGCTAGAGATGTTTTTAAGTCAACATTTTGTGATTTAACCTTAGGTATTCCCGAAGAATTGGAGAAAATGTTAATATTTAACCGCATCTGGTTAGACTAGAAGTTGACCCTGTCATAGTTTGAGAATGGCTTGGCTGCTGAGGTAAGAATATTAGCAAATATTCAGAAGAACTTCCAGAGAAAAAGGGTAGTAATAAACACAATACTAATTCTAAAGAAAGTATGTATCAAGTACGAGTAAATGAGTGCGTATTTAAATGAGATGACACAATAGTATAAGGAATGCAAATATAGGCTGTTACACATGCATGAAGTCATCGTTTCTGTCGGGTAAAGCGGAATTAATTTCCTCGTGCTGTTCCGATTAATTAAATAATCAATATTCCACTTATAGTATCCACTGCTGTACTCAAGCCGCTTGCAGATGAACTTAAAAAGATGGTATTTCCAAATGTATCCGGCTCAAAGGTCCATGAAGTTTAAAGGAGACGCCCAGGATCTAATACTATTTTACCGTCTTCCTTAGGTCTTCGAGTCGGCTATGCTTGCAGATGCAGACAATGCAGGAATCATGGACGACAGTAGTCTATTGCTGAAAGATCGTCCTGGTCCAAAATGTGGCTGCTGAGTGGGATACGGGGAGGATTTAGATTTAACCTGCTTTGAGCATAGGTGCTAAGGTCACAACTGCCACGGCGCTTAGCCCCTTGAGCTACTAGCCTTTAAGTCCGCAAGTAATCCGGAATCGGGGATTAATCTACTGCTAGGGACACGAGTCTTTTCTCAAAATGAGGAGGTCTAAGTCTATATGCTGGCCTGGCGCAAGTTGGCGGACTACACACATCATCGAGACCATTTCTGGAGCCTCCAGAAATGCATGTTGCCGCACGATCGCTCCAGAGCAGTTTACCAGATTCTCAATTCACCAGATTCGCAACTCACCAGATTTTCAGCTCACCAGATTCGCAATTAATCAGATTTTGTACTATCAAACAGAAAATGCGTATCACTATGATAAACAACAATATTATGCACATTTTGCGTCTTTAACAGAGAATAGAGGTCGGATAACATTAATAATTACACAAGTTTGCGGTGCGATGGATGGCACCGTCGCTTAAATACAAAAATAAGTTCCAAACCATCGTTGCTTAAATGCATCATAACATTATAAAAAGAAGCAGACGTCCAGGACATAAAAATTCAAAAAAATACATTGCATTATAAAGAAAATAAAAAAATGAAAAAATAAATAGCATTATTACCGATTGCTTACATGAAAAAAATTGTGTAAGTAATGGATTGCATTAAGCATCTGGCTTCTTTAAACTCTTAAATTTTTAACAGACGAGAAATGGAGTAAAATTTTTATGGTTTTTTTTTTTTCTTTTGGTGCTTTAAAATATAATATTTAAATTCAATTTGTTTTTTATTATACTTCCGGTTAATTGCGAATCTGGTGAGTTGAGAATCTGGTGAGTTGCGAATCTGGTGAATTGAGAATCTGGTAAACTGCTCCGGAGCGGACCCGTTGTGTGAGAACGGGGTGAGAACAAAAGATAGTAACAATGTTAAGCCTGTCATTAAATGTATTTCTATGGTAAGTATGAAACTTGTTGCTATTATATTTTTAATAGGTAGGCAGCACTTGCTGGTGTTAATATACAGAATGACTGGTGAGACACTAACGATATCTTAAGGGGTCACTGTACTCATCATTATGAACAACTTTTACTATGGGACCAAAGATGAATCGCGAAAAAAAAATCAGTTGTTCCCTACTTTATGTTCGCATTAAGTACTCGTCAAAATGTAGGGAAGAGCGGATATTTTTTCTCGATTTCAGGTTTGGTCCCATAGTAAAAATTGTTCATAATGATGAGTACAGTGACCCCTTAAGATATCGTTAATGTCTAACCAGTCATTCTGTATATGAACTCTGAATCGAAACCCGAAATAACCTACACCGATGGAACGCTATAACGTCACACCGTTCATCCTTAGTCGGTTCTACAAATAATAGTACACCGATGCACTGTTCGCTGACTGAAACAATCGTTTGTTGTTAGAACGGTTCGACTATAACCTTCATCCAATACAGGATACTGATGTACAGCATGAGGTACAGTTTACTGATGACATTATTATGATCCAATTGTTTCACATACATTATGATAGAGCACCAGCCTATCGTCACTTTAGCCTGATCTATACACGCATTTGGGTAGGAAGGTTAGCTCGCTCATTAGGCGATTTAAATAGAAGACATCATTTGGAAATATATTGGCGGGTTAAGTTTAGTACTTGCTTAAGTAAGTTCACTGAATCGGAAGTTAACTCCTGACTTAAATATGTGAGTGTACTTTGGTATTAACGCCTGTTAAAATTGTATTACTAATGCGTCGTATTGCATCTTACTGTTAAATAATGTAAGGCACCCGAATTTTCCAAAAGAGATAGTGCATAGTTTGTAGAGGTATATACAAATAAAGAAAAATATAATAATCCTAATAAAACTACAAACTAAAATAGGGCATCAAAATATTCCTCCGCATCGCTGTCGACTGGTAACGTGCCCAGAAGACTGGCAGCGTTGCCACGTTGTATGGCGATGCTAACTCTTTGACCAAAATAGAGGCCAGCCTTCGGGTCACGGGAAGTGCCGTCCAGCCGCCTTGCAACATATCTGTATAGAAGTTGGGCACTCCGACCCCACGACTCGAGTGTTTCGACCCAAACGGCTCCAAAATATAATTACTAAAAAATAAACTTTAAAAAAAGTAAAAACCGACTTCAAAGAAAAACTAAAAGGAGTAAAATAATTACCATATAAAATTAACAGTTTCAGAAGTCGGTGGCTTCTATTTGTTTCAGTGTAGAGTTGCACCGACTTCTGAAACTGTTAATTTTATATGGTAATTATTTTACTCCTTTTAGTTTTTCTTTGAAGTCGGTTTTTACTTTTTTTAAAGTTTATTTTTTATTAAATACGTTTTAGTGCCATAAATTTAACCCCCTTCTCTTCATAACCCTTCTTTTTGGCTTTGACGTAGTCGGGCATAAAAAGCCCTTTCAAATGATACCTCACACGTTATACTTAATAAAAACTTTCCAAACGGGGGGGGGGGGGGGACACGAACCCCCTCCTCTTTTCCAGTAGTCAGTTCCCAACAACAAATATAAACGAAACAATATTAGTAATTTGAGAATTTTGCTTTTATCCGATAAGGAGTTCCGTTCCATATCTCTGAAGTTCATGCTCTAATCATAACAAAATTTATATGGGACCAATCGGGAAGTATATCCTTTCGAACAAAAAAAGAATTTTTCAAATCGGTTCCTAAATGACGGAGATATGAGGTAACAAACATAAAAAAAAAATAAAAAAAAAAAACATACAGCCGAATTGAGAACCTCCTCCTTTTTGAAGTCGGTTAAAAAAGTGATTATATTCTTACCGCTTGAGGGCCTTCGCCGCTGCAGCAACAGCGACAGCACAGCCTGCTGACCTCGAAAGATCGGATGGCGCAAGGGTATCGATGCACGTTGCGTCCTATACCAAAGGCCTACCCATCTTCCATGGCATCAATGACATGCCATCTGGTCTCTTGCCATCGTCACGTGCCAAGCCATTTAGTTCTAATACACCTGGAACGCCGGCATTGACAAGAGCACGATGGATAATATCATTTAAGTTGGCGTGCCGTGCTATACGACCTACACTCCTGCTGCAAGGCAGCCGTGGTGTCCGAGGCTGTCGACGCCTTAACCGCAGTGGCAGCGATGCAGAGCACAGCAAGGAGTGCCCAAACGAAGGCATGTAGCGATCCGGAAAGTAGTGTCGACCAACATATGTCACCAGTACTTATGTTCGACGACGGAAGTGCCTGAAGCCATAGACCCGACTCCCATTTACCCTTAGCCAGCAAGCGAGCACGCTCAGCGGTTGTGATTAACGTATTTACAATTCTATTCCGTATCAAAACGCAGAGTGGCTTATCCCACTGTCTTTGGAAAAATGGGTTGACGGGCGGATTCGTATTCGGGCAAGCGATTTTCCAAACGTTCAAAGCCTTGGTCAAGCACGTTACTTCAAAATTAGCCATTGAGCTGGCTAAGATATTCCTGGTTAATTTTTGAGTACTGTGAACCGAGGATAGGACTGGTAATTTTGCGGGCATCGACGACGCTTGTTCCAAAGCTCGGTAGTCCAAAGCCACATTTAGATTGGAGGTAAGAGTATGATCTATAAATGAGTGGCGCGAAGAATATAAGTTTTAAGACCAAAACAGCAGTAATGAATAATATACATGACCAAATAGATTTTAATTTTAAAAAGTCTTGTCGAAAGGGCACTGAAATGTTGTCTTTTTTCGTCTATAAAAATGGTAAAGAATACTCTAAAATAGGGAACACTAGGAGGCGTAGAAATGTTTTTTGGTAATATTGATTTGTGGGGGCTATTGCGTTAAACTTTTGGTATGTGCATTCTCTATCTATAGTGTCGGATATGATTAATTCACATTTTGACGGGTTAACGTATAAGCGCGATTGCTCTTTTAAAAATGGAAGGTTTTTCAGTACAGTATCTACATCACCTCCTAGGGTTCCATCATCATTTAATACTGCATGTATGTAACATCATCATCTACACATGTTCTGAACAAATAAATGCATTTTTATCTTTATCTTCATCTAAGTACCATACGTAAAATTTGGAATTTAGTTGTCGAATAATTGTATGAATAGCCAACTGAAAATCACTGGCCCGAGGGGTTACCTTGTTGACAGCCATCTACAGATTCCAATATGTTATCTTTATAAAGTAATTTTGATGGATATCTATAGCACTGCCAGAAAAAAACTGTAAATTTTTGGTATTTCTTTTTAAGCTTCTGCCAATTAAGGTTTCCCAATTTACAGAATTAAAGGCATTTTTAATGTCAACCTTTAGGATGCCCTCACCTTTCCCACAATTTATAAAGGTTGACAGGGCGGGTACGGCAGTCTCACAGCCCTGTTTTGAACCAAAACCTAACTGCACGGGACGGAATTTTCTTGAAACGGTCTCATTATAATATTTACAACAAATGTTGACTGCCATACGACGGCAGGTACTTCGGGACGAATGCCGCCATCCTTTTTGCGCAGGGCACACAAGTTAGCCCCGTACAAAACATTGATGACGACTGCGTGCATATAGCCGGAGACCATTAAGTTGTTCAGAGCCGTAAGCTCCTTCAAAAGCGTCTCATCAGCTTGCTCGGCGCTTTGAGATGTTGAGGTGACAAGCCGTCGAGGCTGCCAGCGGAGCCGCTTCGGAAGGAGCATAGGGCTGCGACCAAATGCCGAACTGTAATCAAAATTGTGTTAGAATCCGGATCAGGGGAATCGGGAAAAGAAAGGTCATCTGCTGGACCAGGATGTTTGCTCTCCAGAACTGCAAGTGTATCTGGAGAGCATGGAGCGACTATATCACTGCTAAAAAGTATCCTGGCCGCAACCCTAATATCACTTTCACTTAACTTGGATTCTACATGTTGACATATACCTCTTGGGTGTGGTGTGGACCTGTGCTGGTAATTTTAGATCGAAATGTTGCAATTATCTTGAGCTGTTAAAGTGCTTTTGTTTGACAAATTCTTTTGAACATGTAGAATCCTATAAGGGAAGGTGAGTAGTTGTTCCCAAGCACGTTGCGAGTTCTCCCGGGCGACGAGATGGACACATCCTGTTAAGTGTTGTGCAACGGCAGGACTAGCGCCGCGGGAAACTCGCTTCAAAACCGGAACAGATTTTTTGATTTTAATAGTGTTTTCCGAAACGTATAAAGATTAGAGGTTAGTGATGGTGTGATTGGTGTGGTAGTGGGGTTGGAGGGTGTTTGAGGACCTTCCCAAAATGCACGTTTAAACCCCGCTTACCTTTAAAAACGCACTTGGGAACAATGGGGACATCTGACCAGGATATCCAGCGATGTGGAAGGTTGACTAGCACTTATTTCCGTATCGCTATTGCCACTTAACACTAAATATTACTACTTACGCCTATACTAAGCAAACATAACAATATTTACAAAAGTTTAAAATAATAATACTGAAAAGACATGATATTGTTTGTAAATAAGAAGAATGGTGTTTTGACAGTAGCGACAGAACTTTGGCCAATTGGGTGTGCGCGGGAACATTATTCTATAATTGAGCACGAATCGAGAGATTGCATTTGAAGCTGCTTAGCAACGCCTGCGTTGTCAGGGTAATGTCAGAGGTGGCGTCGTCACTGTCAGGCTGGATAGGGCTGGATGACTTCGAAACGTTGGAAAAATATATCTTTAGGGCCGATTCACACGTACGCTCCTTGACTCGGATAAAGCAGAGTTCAGACTACGCTTTAATATATAGCAAATATTGTATAGCACAACGATATCGCTCAACATACATTTTATACGGACACGTTCATATAACGCTATGTTATAAAGTATTGGCTTGTTGTACCCGATAAACTTGAGCGATTCTCAGAGCTATGCTATGTCGTACGATTCTCCGGTCCCCGTTTGCCTCACTTCTCCGTCGCTTAAATCGCCGTCAAATAACTTGCTATACACAGTAGACCGGCTTGCGATACAGCGTATAGTGTGAACCTCATGCATGTAGTTACAGCTTATGAAGCAATATGCTTTACTATAAAGCGAAATAGTAAAGCGTAATCTGAACTGCGCTTGACGCAGTATGTAGCTATTCTGCCACCATTAACTGCTTGGCTTTTTCTGTTTTTATGAGTAGATTTGCTATTTTAAATCGGCGTTGTCCCACAGTATCTGACTTTTATGTTTCAGATCTTTTTTGAAAATTCGTTTGCGTGTTAGGTACGCTTTGAAATATCATAGTGATTAAAACCCCTAGCATGAAATAAATAAACACACAGTGAAATAATGCAGTAGTGTGACATTTATAAGACGTTTGTTGCAGCCTTCGAAATTTCTAAACTATTACAACACTTCTTGACATTAGATATTTGTAAGCTGTGTAACAAAACAAAACTGTTGATGTTAACACAATGTACTGTTGGCTCGATTACATCAAGGTATAAAACCTAAAACATTGTATTCTACATGTAACAGTCATCATCTGCCTAGCCTTTTCCCAACTATGTTGGGGTCGGCTTCCAGTCGAACCGGATGCAGCTGAATATCAGTATTTTACATGGAGCGACTGCATATCAGACCTCCACAACCCAGTAACTGGGTAATACGATACTCTTGGTAAGACTGGTTGTCAGACTTTCTGGCTTCTGACCAACAGTAACGACTGTCAAAGATCTACAAATGACAGCCGGGACCAACTTTACGTGCTTTACGTGCTTTCCGAGGCACGGAGGAAACTCGCTATGGTAAATGGTCACCCATCCACAGACCAACCTCGGCAAGCGTGGCTTAACCCGGAAGATCGGTCTATGCGGCTGTAATTATTTAGCCACGAGCTCCTCCTCTACATGTAACAGTCAATTCTTCTAAAAAAATAATTCCAAATACCATAAACCATAAGTAGCAAACATGTAATTTTTAAACGTAAATGTTGAGGACAGGGATGGTTGGCTTATAAATAAAAGGTTTTTTTTGGTCGTCGTACCACGAACAAACCAATTGCCACATGCGCTTGCGCATCGTGACAAAAAATGTTATGCTTGCTTTTGACGATCATTTTCAAGTAAACGTCACCTTTTTATTGTTTGTTGGGAAAAATAATTGTATTTAAGTTTCAGGAAGTTAAAGATTTATCTGTGGGAACCACGATTATATTTTCTTCGTGGTGGGAACTTATTTAATTAGGGCTTTTCTAATAATAATCGTTTATTTTCAGGCAAGGAACCAATAGCATCACATTAATGTTACATTTTATAAAAATTACATTCACTTTCCTTGTCAATGTAATGTTTCTTTTTAAGACTAGATGGCGCTGGCGTTTTCTATCTGACTAGCTCTGAGAAGAAAAGCCAAAACAAACCCAGGGGTCAACGTCTCGCTAAAATACCCCGTTACTGTCCACTGGTGGGCACGGGTTTCTTCTCAGAATGAGAAGGGTAGGTCTGCCTTGTTGTCCTGGTGCGACATTATTCTGTCATAAAAAATACTAAGTAGTGCAATACGGCCGATGTATCTTGGCGAGTCTGAAGTCAGTTGTTTGGCTGCGCAATGAATCTTTTAGAAACGAGATTGTCTACTGCGCAGCTAATCAGCTAACTTCAGACTCGCCAAGATACGTTGGCCGTATTGTACTTGGCAAGTAGTCATTTCGCTATAAATCCTGACCCATAAATTCCGGAATTTTGTGTTGTTATCTTTCCTTGAAACCTTTCCTTTTGTTGACCAGCTATTCCGAACTGCGTTCTTAAAATTATTTAGTAACAAATAATAAAGTATGCACTTTATTGTAACCAAATAATTATAATAAATAGCATTTTTTTTCTTGTTTCGGTAATTTTTTACACAGCACCATCTAGTCCCAAACTAAGCAGAGCTTGTACTATGGGCACTAGACAATGGATATAATAATTATTTACTTTTTTTTATAAATACATGCTTATGTGGGTACCGGCTGTGATTGAGAGATTTAACATTGTTAGGATTTGGAGAAAAAGGGTTGACCTCAGGGCTATTATGTAACAGGTATAAAATACATAAATTTAACCCGGCTTAATTAAATAAAATAAATTATAGGATGAAGGTGGCTTGGTTAGCTTCTTTTATAATAGGTATTTACATAAGAAACACCCAGACGAACACAAACACCTATGTTCATCACATAAATATTTGTGTCCTGTGGGAATCCACGACCTCGTGATCAGCAGTCCGACATTCGTACCACTAGACCACGTCGTCTGTTAATTATAATAAGAACATTTATCTATATTCCGCACATAGTTTATTATTCGTTGCATCGTTTAGATGCTGACCAGCACTACCTTTCCTCTAATAAAGTATATTCTTTGCAGATAACCACTCGACGAAATCAAATGACTTCATGACTCTTTAACATTTAATTTTACAAGCTAAACTTTGTACTACTGTTTAATATGAATGTATGCAATTAAATATCCATCGATATAAGATAACGAGACCATAAAATATACATGATTGAAAATACGATTGTTTAAGTCTATAAACTTATAAATAAAATAAAGAAATCGTATCCTTCCGATGTTCAAGGTCGCCCCCCAATGCATATATAATAAACTCGTAAAACTGACAATATTTCATCAAAAGTATAATTTTGTTTTCAAGTGAACGGCCCGCCGTCGTTTCGACATGGTCTAGTCTAGAATTAATTCAATCGCTCTTGTACCGGCTTGTGGCTTAACATGTGTGGTAGCTAGATCGTAGTAGATATATGTATACACTAGCTTTAGCCCGCTTCGCTTGCGTGAAATGTTGAACCCTTTAAGTGACGATTGTCCATACAAACTTTCATCCCCTATTTAACTCTCTTCGGGGTTGAATTTCGAAAAATCCTTCCTCATTCCTTGTCTACATTATAAAGAGAACCTCTGTGAAAAATTTCAGCATTCTAGGTCCAAGGGTTTGGGCTGGGCGTTGATGAGTCAGTCAATCAGTCAGTCAGTCGGGACTTTTCTTTTTATTTATATAGATAGCAGTAGATTGGATATAAAAACTCCTTTAAAGGCCTTATATGTTGTTCTGCCCAGCTTTTTACCAACTATATTGGGTTCGGCTTCCAGTGTATCTAGATGTGGCTGAATACTAATATTTTACATGGAGGGACTGCCATCAGACCTCCGCAACCCAGTTATTTGGCAATGCCAATATACTAAGGTTAGACCGGTTGTCAGAGTTTCGAGCTTGTGACTACTTGTATCGACGTATGATACGGATTAACGCGCTCTCTGAGGCACGAAATTGGGTGAGGTCTTCTTGTAAAATGTGTATTTGGTAAGGCTGGAGGCCGACCCATAACCACCCGCTTAATTGGGAAAAAGCTGATATACACCGTGTCCCAAAATTCAACGATAAGCGGGCACCAGAGAATGGCCCTGCACATGACAAATCGAGAAAAAAAATCTTTTATTTTAAATTACAAAATGGAATTTGAAGTCATTCAAAAAAATAAGTTTGATTGATTTTTGTGTAAAAACTACAGGCATTCGGGGATTTTAAAGGGTCGTGGTGAATAGCAGTGCCACTTAGATGGCCGATACAAAAAAAAAGCAGAAATATATGAAAAAAATTCGAAGGATTTCAATTTCTTTCACGGAATTTAAAACGTTTTTTTTTCTCGTTTTGTCATGAGCAGGTCTACCCTCTGATTCCCGCTTATAATTGAAATTTGGGACACGGTGTATATAATGACAGAAATTGGAACTATATTCATTTTAATCTTATAAATAAATAAATAATACAAATTGTTTATTTAAATCAACATGACCCATACAAAAGTGTTTGTTATGTGTTGTGAATGTATCTTACGCGATTATATCCAGAATGAGAACCCAGTGTAGGTCCAATTAATGGAATGTTAGTCGATATTAAGACGATTATGTTGAAAGTCGGTTGTATATTACGGAATTATTATACGGATCGAGCAATGTGCCCCACCCACTACCAATTAAGTTTGGCAATTCTTCTGGCTACATCGGTTATCCAGGTTCTCCTGCAGATCTCATCATTTCTGATATAGTGCATCATTGCTCGAAAAACCGATGGCCCATGGGACTGCAAAGTTCTGGAGTAGCGATTGCGTACCGGACCGTTACAAAGCGTTTTGCGAACACTTTCATTGTTCGCACAGCTAAGGAGTGGAATTCCCTGCCGGAGTCTGTGTTTCCTGATAGCTACAACCTTGGGGTCTTTAAGTCAAGAGTGAATAGGTTACTTTTAGGCAAGCGTGCTTCACCGTCGACCACATCATCGCTTACCATCAGGCGAGATCATGGCCAAACGCGAGCTCACTAAATAAAAAAAAAAGGTCGCGGTATCCGCGGCATGCGAGAAGCACAGGACCGGTCGATATGGTGATGCTTGGGGGAGGCCTATGTCCAGCAGTGGACGTCTTTCGGCTGCATGATGATACGGATCGAATTATTATTCATAGCTATCAGTGTGTAATAGGTATGTTTTTTAGGGTTCCGTACCCAAAGGGTAAAACGGGACTCTATTACTAAGACTCCGCTGTCCGTCTGTCACCAGACTGTATCTCATGAACCGTGATAGTTAGATAGTTTTGAAATTTTCACACATGATGCATTTCTGTTACCGCTTTAACAACAAATAATAATATTTGAATAATATATTTTTTTATTTAAAAAAATAGCACTTAGATTACGTTACAATTTAGTGCTGTGATAAAACAAAAGTACACAAAAGCTTTAGCATCTGAAGCCGAACTAGGAGGAACCTGTGTTTCGGCTAACAGCGCCAATCCCCTCGAGTTACATTAGATTTGAATTCTTAAATGCTAGCATTTTACAAAACAAAGGAATAAAAATAGTTTAAGGTTGTATTAATGGTCTAGACCTCAGACCTCTCTTTGTGTTATGTGATATGATGAATGAGTGAGTGTGAGAGGGTGTTTCTATTTGTGAAATAACTAAAAAAATACTAAAAAACAGAATAAAATAAATATTTAACGGGGCTCCCAAACAACAAACGTGATTTTTTTGCTCGTTTTTGCTCAATCTTGATAACGGCAACAGATAAACGCTAGAAATATACACAGAATATTTAGTTATATGTATATTCACTTTAAAAATAAATAATTAAATTAAAATAAAACAAATATTTAAGGGGGGCTCCATAGGGGGGCTCCAATACTACAGACATGATTTTTTTGCCATTTTTATAGATAATGGTACGGAACCCTGCGTGCGCTAGTCCAACTCGCACTTGGCTGGTTTATTTAACATAATATTCGAATCATAATATAAAAATATGACCTAGAATCTAGATCAATATTATGCTATTGAACTTTGAACGCGTACGTTAGACCTTGTTTTTAACGCAATATTTACAGCAAATTAATGCACATATCATATTTTATTGTCCGATGGTTTATTAGGATTGCTATCCGGATTTCACGTTTAGCAAATCATGTATTATTAAATAGCTGTGCCCGCAACTCCGTCCGCGTGGAATTCGGAAACCAATATGGTGTCGCAATGTCTAAACTCATCTTGATAACTTAAATTCTAATATCTTTTGATTGAGCAAACCGATTACGATGAAACAAAAACTACTTATATGTTACTTCGAAATATGCAAAATATTTATACAACGTTATTTTTAGTACATACAAAAACCAAGACACCCAGACAAGATTTTCATTAGACCTGCCTGAATAGGTAGGTATGTGTTTTTTTTTAATAAATCTCCAAGTTACACCGTAGTTTATGTCGCGTTAAGTTCCCTAGTAAAGTGTGAAATGCCTGAGATGTGCTATGTAGGGGTTGTCTAATACACGGAAACTGACCGAGCGGACCGTCTCAAGCCTCAATGTGTCTATTCCCGTCAACTGCTACGGGTAGAAACCCACTGAAACAAAATTGAAACTTATGAAAAAAAAAGTGGGTTAAAAAACATGTCAATCGATTCTCCTAGTGATTCTGAAAAAACTAGTTTCAGGTTTAGTATATACTAAAACTAAGCTTGTATATAAAAATCAACCATATTGAGTCAGTACTTTTTACGTGATACGTGCACAAACAAACCGACAAACAAACAGACATAATAGGGGGTGGTTTAAAAGTAATCCTTTAAACCACCCGTTTTTTTTTTATATTTCTAATTTACAGACACGCCAAGTCAACAGATTTAACATAACATCACGCCTTATTCCCCGAAGGGTTGGCAGAAATGTATAGTACACCTTCATTTTAAGTTCCATGTAATAGGGGACGAGCCGATTGCCATCAACCGGGCACAAATCGTCTGGGCTTTTATACAGGCTGGTTCAAAAGTCGTGGATCAAACGAAACAGGGCGATAGTTAGGGTTATTTGCAGTAAAAAATATCTATGTGGCAGAGCCCTAACTTGATCTCCTTAAAAGTTATGACACTAAGAGTGTTTTTAAAAAAATATCAAAATTTGTAATAAATAGGCAATTAGAGTAAAATGGGTAGGTACCTATTTTAAAACCATAAATGGTGTTTAGTTGCTTGACAGTGCTTTTATGACAGTGGGTACCATGATTTATGAGTATTGGCACTTTTTTCAATATCTTTTAAGTCTCATGAAAAAAGGTTTGTAACTTTAGAACCTTACTGTAAAAAAAAAATGTTCTACCATAAAATGCTGCAAATAACCCCAACTATCGCCCTGTTTCGTTTGATCCACGACTTTTGAACCACCCTGTATACATAATATGACATAAAGCCTGCATTCCCCGAAGGAACGAAGTGAGCTGAGGTGTGCCTCTACCCAGCCCTTCGGGGAATACAGGAGTGATGATGATGAAATGGCGGAATGAGGGTGTACTACACATAGTAGACCTCATTCCGCCAATATGTTTAAGTCCCATGTAATAGGGGTGACACCGGGCTGCTACTGAGAAATTTCACACGGAAAAACCCAATAACACTTTGCCCGACCTGGGGATCGAACTCCAGACCTCACGATCAGCAGTCGCGCTTGCGACCGCTAGTCCAACGAGGCAGTCAACAGATTTATTATATGTATAAACTAGCTTTCGCCCGCAGCTTCGCTTGCGTGAAATTTTGAACCCGTTAAGTGACGATTTTCCATACAAACTTTCATCCCCTATTTAACTCCCTTAGGGGTTTATTTTTGAAAAATCCCTTCTTAGTGGATGTCTACGTTACAAAAGGAATCTACTTTCAAAATTTCAACTTTCTAACCCCAGCGGTTTAGGCTGTGCGTTGATAGATCAGTCAGTCAGTCAGCTTCTCCTTTTATATGTATAGATAAGCTGATGCAACAGAACAATACGGTACATGTAAACATACTATATATTTCCGGAATATTCTCAATCATTAAAACATCGGAAACCCACACAAAAACATAAACGAATGAAGAAATCATTCATGTCACGGCCAAACGGAATTGAAAGAAAAAATAATCAATTCAAATGAAGTCAACTTACATACGAATCGACGTAGAAAGTCTGAAGAGAATCTGGAAGTTGCGCAAATGTCAGATTGAGTTTTGCGCTAAACTGGATGTGATCATCGGGCTGGGTTATTTACATGTTTAGAAGGCCTTATTACGTATCTGGATAAGTTACGAGCGAAAGAGTATTTCTGGTGGTAGAGGGGCTAGTGGCTAGTTAACAATCGCGCAGGTCATACGGAAGGTTAAACTACGCAAGCCGCCATGCGTGGATGGGTGGTGAAAACCTCGGGAATGCAATTTGGTCATTTTTATTTTATCACGGTGCTATCTATACTAATAATATAATATAATATAATATAATATATTATAAAGAGGTAGAATTTGTTTGTTTGTTTGTTTGTTTGTTTGTATGTAGGAGGTAATCTCCGAAATTACTCATCCGATTTCAAAAATTCTTTCACCAATAGGAAGCTACGTTATCCCTGAGTGCTATAGGCTATATTTTGGGATCAAAAAATTTGGGATCCGTAAATTAACGGGAGCGAAGCCGCGAGCAAAAGCTAGTATCTTATAAGAGAGCCACTCTATTTGAAATTAGTTTGTAGGCACTGAAACTAGACTTTATTGGGTGCATAACAAATTCGTAATAAATATAATTGAATAGCTTTTGCCTGCGACTTCGTCCGCTTGAAAGCCCACAGGAACCGTGCAATGACCAAATGCATTCCCGAGGTTTTCACTCCCGGGCGACGATAACCGGTCTAATCTTAGGATATCGGCATTGTCCAGTAACCAGGTTGTGAAAATCTGATAGCAGTTATTCAGCTGCATTTGGTTAGACTGGAAGTTGACCCCAATATAGCACCATACCGATTTCTGTCTGCTGTGTTCCGGTTTGAATTACAGGGACTCAGAGATCTTCCAACTTTGTCTCTAAGGTTGGTTACGCATCAGCAATCCTCGTGGCGTTGCAGATATATTCAGGATGTATACGAATTCGTGTAAGCGCAGACAGGGTTTCAGATATAGCACACGCATCCAAGTAGCGAAGATATAGAGGGACTCCCTTATACACCAGTGGTTCTCACATACACAACGGAACACACTTAATTGCTTGGCACCGCGACTTTAAGGTGAGGGTGGTAGATAGCCAGTCAGACCGTAAAGATCCTACCACCATGTGTGCTGGGTTTTGTTGATTTTTACAACACGCGTCTATTCCTAGCGTATGGTAAGGTTATATTCTGGCCGGTGTAGGGACTTTAGAGCAACATGATTGACATAGTCGGGAGTACCTTACGGAACATTACTCCTCTCGCTTATGCCCCATTTGACAGTTCATGTCAAATGGGGCATAATTTTGTTTTATTTTTAATGTGTGAATGTCGTAGCTACAGTGTAGAATGCATATGTGTGAGACCGTCGAAGACGCACATATCTCTCTTCTTCTTCTAAGTATGAACATACTCCTCCGGTTTCTGAATTGAGAATTCTAGGCTAAGCAGTACTGCTTAGCCGGAAACCGGAGAAGTTTTGAAATCCGTATTTTTTTTGACAACTTCGTATTCAAATGTTAGTTAAGTACTATTTGAGTACGGAGTTGTCAAAAAAATTACGGATTTCAAAGCATTTTTTGACAACTCCGTACTCAAATATTACTTAAGTATTGTTTATCCCGAATTCTCAATTCGGGATAAACAATACCGGAGGAGTATGTTCATACTTATAAAGTGAATACTCACAATACATTGGAACATTTTTATCTGACTTTACAGTGCACACATCTTGGATTTCCCCCTACCCCGTACCAGTAAATGAGCGTGACCATATCTAAATTCCATACTCAATATGCTTGCTTGAGCAACTGACTCAGTATTCCGTGAGAGACGCCGATTTAGATGCCAGAGATAATTTGGACGTAAGGATAGTAGTGCCTTACTTACTTTGCTAGTTAGTCTAGTTTCCTCATCCATGTCTCAATATGTGTAGCCATCGAGTGTTCCGTTCAAGTACTTATACAGGGTTACTCGAATTAACTGGCGAAACTTCAGTGTTACCAGGCATCATTAATGGAATACATTCTAATAAAAAATAACTAAAGTTTAGTTAATTGCATGACAAGATACTACGTTCGAACTTTTCTTATTTTTATTTGGATGTGTTCTATTGTGGAAGCTAGTGCCAAGTGTAAGTTTATTTATTTGAAAAGTAAAGATTATTATTTTTATTTTCTCCTTTATTCATCAATATTATTAGTAATTACTTTTTTAAATACATCTATAGAATAATATTATACACATTTAAAAATATAAACTAGTCCACTGAAATCGGGAGCAAGGTCCAATCTACCGGTGGTAAGGGCTCCAAGAACAGGAACCTCACAATACGCGCCGTGTCGACGAGGACTGCTTTCTGTATCAGGCCCTTGATCAAGCCACCTAACGAGAGCCTCATGAGGTGTTAGTCGAGGCTCTTGGCCATTAGGCCATTGGCCATATTATTATTAGTCCCTTTATTTATCTTTTAAACTTATAAGTTAAATTTTTAAATATTTCATTATAAAAATAAAAACAAAACATTTAAAAATATAAAAAATAGGGGTCCACCGACATCGGGAGCAGGGTCCAAGCTACCGGTGGTTAGGGATCCAGAGACAGGAACCTCCTCACAATACGCGCCGTGTCGAGGAGGACTGCTTTCTGCATCAGGCCCTTGATCCAGCCACCTAACGAGAGCCTCTTGAGGTGTTGGTCGAGGCTCTTGGCCATTAGGCCATTGGCCGTTACGACTATCGGCATAATGGTTGCCGAATCCACATCCCACATGTTGACAACCTCGTGCGCTAAGTCAAGATATTTGATTTGTTTGTCTTTCTCAGCTTTCACGAGGTTCTCATCATGCGGGATGGTAACATCAACAATCACTGTGCGGCGTTCTGATCGATCTATCACCACTATATCAGGCTTATTGGCGACAATAGTCCTGTCAGTGATGATAGATCGATCCCAATACAACGTGATATGACCATTTTCGAGAACTGGGTCGGGCATATACTTGTAGTACGGTACCTCCGATTCCACAAGGTTATATTTCAAAGCAAGTTGCTGATGAATAATCCTGGCCACTTGGTTATGCCTATGGTTATTATTATTAATAACGATATCTCGAATTCCGTGAAGTTTCGCCAGTTAATCAGAAGTAACCCTGTATAGGTATAGTGTTTCGTAAAATAAAATACACATCAAGCTTACTACTGTCTCTTTTGCCTGTCATTGATTTTAGTAGCTACCCCTACAAATTGAAACACACACAACATGAGGTGCAGTTTTTAATACTCAGCCCCCTGTTAGGAATTTTTCGATAAGCAGTTGGCGCCCGATTCGGCTTTTTATCTCATTTCGTCTACGAATCTCGTAACGAGAGGAAAAGAGATAATGAACCGAATCCTTCGACAATCGACTTATCGGATCCTTCTGAATCAGCCCCTGATCAGATTGTTGGGCTTTTTCAATCTTCATGGGAATGCAACAGTAGGTATACCTATGCCGAATCCATCTCTGTATACAACCTTAGTTTTAGTATATACTAAACCTGAAACTAGTTTGTTTAGAATCACTAGGAGAATCGATTGACATATTTTTTTCACCACATTTTTTTTGTTTTTTTTTTCATAAATTTAAATTTTGTTTCAGTAAGTTTCTACCCATAACAGTTGACGGGAATAGACACCTTGAGGCTTGAGACGGTCCTCTCGGTCAGTTTCCGTGTATTAGACAACCCCTGCATAGCACATCTCAGGCATTTCACACTTTTTTAGGGAACTTAACGCGACATAAACTAAGGTGTAACTTGGAGATTTACTAAAAAAACACATATTCATTCAGGCAGTTCTGATGAAAATCTTGTTGGGGTGTCTCGGTTTTCGTATAAAGTAAAAATAAGGTTGTATAGTTTCTTCGTAACTTTATTTCCAATCGAACGCCCCGTAGCCGCCGATAGATGGCACCACGGATCACTTTATGCGCGTTTTAATTTCAATGTCAAGCATTCAATTAGTAATATTTCTGCTGACACGACAACGCCCGAAGATGAAGTGTTGACATGCAATTTATAACCGACTCAACTTGACCGACATAGAGTTTCGGATTCCTATATCTTACCAATCGTTACACATGTTACAAGGCTAGTCGCAGAGGGGTTACTAATCCGAAAGGGTGTTAAAGGACCCATAATAATGAACAACTATTGTTCTACAACTTGCCCCAAAAGTCAACAGTTTTAGAGAAATAGTTGTTCAAAGATTTCATAAAAAATATGCTAAAATCTATCTATCCTCATCTATGATCAGCTGTGTTTACATTTTAGGTCATATTTGGGGTCACGGATTAGAAGCTTCATTCTCTGAACTTGTAACTAAGGCAGGGATAAAGAATTAAAAAAAAACGAATAAATATATAATTTTGTAGGGAAAAAAATATGTTTGAATTTTGAAATTTTAACACTTGCTATAAAGCTGTCATCAGTGATACTTTAATTGGCCCGCGGATTAGTACCCCCTTTCCGACTAACCTTGTATATATACATAGAATAAAGCGTAGCGTAGTAAGTCTACTATTCTATCCATTGAAATGAAATGATTTATTCTGCAAGTTGGATATTTAAAAATCACTTCCATATCCTATCTCACTACCTCTGAGAAGAAAGGCCGAAACAAACTCAGGGGTCAAAGTCTTTTTTTAAGTCCAAACATATTTTCTGTAGCAAAAAATTTTGTGAGGACAATGCAGAGCAACGCCTGGACTGGACATTACTAACATGTGTTGATAACATTGGCTAAGATTTATTTAATAAAGGGACAGTTAATTGGTTTCTTTGATGAAACTACTGTTGGTAAGACAAACAATTAGTTTTTCGATGTAGAAACCATATTTAATTGTTATTTATTATACATCTGCATTGATCAAACATTGACAAAAACGGTAGGTCACGTTACATCAGTTATAATTATTTTTTATTTATTGTTGTTGACTATTGTTTTGTTTGATGACTTAATCATTTCGATATGACTTACCATTATCGAATTGATGAAAGATTTGTTTGATTTTTTTTTTATTATTTTATTTTATTGGTAGGTGCGATTGCCTTCCAGAGTTGCATATTTGTACTAGGGTTGCGTAATTTGTTCGAAAGAGTCACCGCAGCCTTGGAATGCAATGGGCATTAGGAGGAACACGGATGGGTTTTAGTCAGTAAGAGTCTAACCTATGGGCATGTGAAGAGGAAAGATGAAACGCATGTGACGAAAAGAGTTATGAATATAAATGTGGATGGATGGAGAGGAAGAGGGAGGCCAAAGAAAAGATGGATGGATGGCGTGAAGAATGATATGAAAGAGAAGGGAGTCAGTGATATCATGACGGTTGCCAGGACGGAATGGAAGAAGAAAACGTGTTGCGCCGACCCCAAGTAACATGGGATAAGGGCAGGAAGATGACTAATAACCGCTGATACCACTGCAGTAAAGCGATGCTTAAATACACAAATCTCTAAATATGATTATTAAGATGAGCCATACAACGGAATGTGTTAAAGATCTTTTGTCTTGCACAATAACCGAACTGACCACGATATAATGATGTGGAAATATCTTAATGAACAACTATTGACATGTACTTATTATTGATGACAGTGCGCTTATCGAAATTAATAATATGATAATCATTATGAAATACTCGTAAAGATTCATTTATGGGTGATCTGTAATAGAATAGAATGAAGATTAGAACGAACAGTATAATGATTATAAAAGGCCCAGTTATAGAACCTTGACCTAATCATAAATCATCTATGCATATAAAATTGTTACGAAGCGAAAACGAGGGCTTCATCCCAACTGATCCCTAGTCCCAACTCGCCCGGTCCGTATATATCTACATACACGTATAGCAAAAGGCGCAAAAGTACTGATGGTAAGAAAAGTGCTTGAATGGTTTGTATTTATTTTTATTCAGTCATCGCAAATCACAGTTTTTACAATAATTAAAGCTCTCTGCTAAAAAATCACAGTCTGTATATACAATAATTTAAACTCAGAAATCACAATTTTTACAATGATTAAAGCTCTCTGTTAAAAAATCACATTTAATACACTTAAGTTCATTATAATGATTGAGCTACCAAAACATTATTTTACCACGCCATTAATTTGAATAGGTCGAATTTAATGTTTATCCGACACAAGACACCCCGACTCCACGTGGTCAGACTCTGTCCTACCCCTAGAGTGTTATTTAAAAGCGTGGAGCCAGAAGCTCGCGAAGGAGGTCCTGAGTGGAACGAGGCCGAAACGTAACGAGCGGGGGAAGGTGGCGAGCATGCTCAGAAACACTGGCATGCTTGATTGCTTGCATGATACATGCTTGCTTGTTTATGTACCCCATTCGATACTCTGTACTTCGATACTTAGGTCTTTCGATGTCACTTTTGTAGATAATTAGATTTTAGATAATTATATTGGACGTAGGTTATCTAACCATTGGACAATATAAACTTACGTTATTTTAATTTTCGGTTTTATGATCGTTCGATATTTAAGTTTTCGATGTTTTGAACATTGACATTTTACCCGTAGGTAGGTACTTTAATTTTCGAAGTTAAAATATGTACCCTAATAACTATCTACTTATTAGCACGGAATGTAAATAGGTTATTTTATTAAAAAATATATAGAAAAAGATCAAGAGCGAAATTTATACGTGATTAGTATTTATTTTCTACATCGTAGCACTTTTCTGACAAACTGTACCCTGGCAGCTAATAGGCATATAAAAAATCGGGCGAGTTGGGACTAGGGATTAGTTGGGACGAAGCCAAAACGAGACATTAAATATTTTTGGAAAAAAGGAAGTGCAGCGCATCCTGGAAACCATACTGATACCAAAAATGTCGTAGAATTTATGTATGTTTGTCCGTTTGTATGTTTGAGCTTCACGCTAATTCGACTGGATAGATGTAGTTGAAATTTGGCAGCCATCTCCGTTTAAGAGCGGATTAGGTAAAAGTATACAAATTATCACGCTATTGAGTGTGGCTGATGAACCTTATGCTTCCGTAGGCAAAGGCACGGGAATAGTTAGTATACCATTATTATAAACACCATACACTAAACGTGGAAATACTGTTTTGGTCTTGCCTTTCTGAAGGGTCGCAACACTACCTACTCCTGTCGGCCAAAAGTCTGGGCTGAAGAAAACGGACTTACTAATATACTTATTCATCTAAAAATAATATTGGTAACGATCATTCATTCATTCAACATTAACACACGACAAGAAACACTCATCATTAAACATGACAATACCATACTGTTCTACATCTCCACCTTTTCTATGTTCAGCAACATGAACTTCTAAAGTCATCAAACTCGTTTTTTTTACAACCGACTGACATACCAATATTTACTACGAAGGCCACACTCAAAACCATGTTACTCAAGGTCGCGTAACCGCTGATACAACCATCTTAGTAATGACCTACAATGCACGTAAGTCATAAGTCATAACAGTGTGTAAATGTTTTGACTGATGTAGTTGGATCAACCGGACCGCATAAATTCGTAGACTCGTAATATGAGCTACATTCTAGAAGACTATGCATTTCTTCTTTAGATAAAGAGATAAAACATAAGCTAAATTAATCACTATCACTACATAGTATAAAACAAAGTCGCTTCCCACTGTCTGTCCCTATGTATGCTTAGATCTTTAAAACTACGAAACGGATTTTGATGCGGTTTTTTTTTAATAGATAGAGTGATTCAAGAAGAAAGTTTATATGTATAATACATTGCTAGTACAATATAAATCTATCTAAAGTAAAAACAAAGAAAAAATCGGAGTATGGGTAGCAACGGAAATATAAATACCAACAACTTTGTATACCTATATTCTGACAAATAAATGCTTCGTTCTGTCTAAGCAGTATTAATTATTTTGTATGGAACTTGCTGATTTTTTATCACGAATTCGGAGTTTATCCTGCGAGATACATTTATACTGCGGTAAAAGTTTTACAGAATGATTAGCAGAGTTCATTATTCTCGGATTTAGATGACTAACCAGACATGCTGTATAGTACTATGGCCAGGTTGACAGAGGCGTCATTGACATTTTCTAATTCACCTAAAATTCAGGATAAGGGCCCTTGGGACATAACTGAGACATGGTCAAATCGTGGAGTTCTGTGACTCAGCTTAAGGCATCACGTATTGGCCTTCTAAAACAGGTAACGCCCACGAAAGGTAATGTTGGGTAAGCAATTTAGGGTTCACAGAGCCAGCCCCTCTTGCATCAGTGGCGATATGGATTCTTGCTTCGGGTTTTGCAGTAAAACCTTTGCTGCTAGCAATTTGGAGAATAAAATAATGTGCTTCAATAATAAAACATCGACCCAAATCGGTGAGTCAATCCCTGAACATTCCATCCAACTTAGCTTATCGCAGATCACAGCTAAAAAATACTCTTTCTAATTGATGCAGGATGACGACAATATATTTGGTCTGCTTTACAAAATAAATTTCGTTAAGAATCTGAATATTGCTAAATCGATATTTCTTTTACGACAACGCTTGTTTTTAAGAGCATAATACGGTAGCTAATATCAATACTGCTTGGAATTCATCTGTATGTCTTACACAAATGTCGTTGCTTATACCGACGTATCACCAAGGTAACTATCACAGCCATATAGCTGAAGGCCATGCTACCGCTAATTTGACGCATCTCAGTAATGACCTACATACTCCTGAGTATTTTGGAGACATCGATGTACGTCAACAAGTTGTGAGTCAATATTTGATCGCAGCACTTCAGTTTGGAGATTCAGAGTGAACAATCAACTTAGTTGATTTAAAATTGACGAAACAATACGTTACTTAGCATAATCACAGTATAAGCATAATCAGCCTTTTACTGTTCCATTTCTGGGTACGGCCCTCTTCTCAGAACAAGAAGATTCTAAACTTTAGACCTTACTTACCACGCTGGTCTGGTACGGTTTTGTCGGACTATACACACACCATCCAAAACTATTTGAAGCCTGCTTAGCTGTGCAGATTTCTTCACGATGTTTTTCTTCATAATTAACTCCACTGATAATCAAATTCTGATCTGTACATGAATTAGAAAAATCAGTGGTGTCTGGATCGATTTATCATAAATCACTACAGTAAATTCTCGTTAGGGATTAAAGCCATAATATGTACGCTTAGCAAGCGGAATTTTTATCGCAGTAAGTTGGTATTGAAGCAATCGAGGATGCAACTAATATCTTCTTTTGATGTCATCTCGGAAGATTTAAGAAAGAAAGCACAACATAAATTATCAGAGTTAAAAGCAGCATCTACTTACTATTATCTAGAAACAAATAACTAAGTTAATTTTCAGACAGTAGGCAATACAGTTAAAGTAGGAAACCTACCATATCTTTCAGAAGAAAATCTGGTTATACGTGAGATAATGCAGAAGGATCAGAACCTTGCAAAGTAACCAAGGCAGATAACAAAAACTTTGTCCCGAAAATTATCTAAAAAAAGTGTGTGGAGTTGATAGGTATGTCTATGTAAGAATAGGAAGATTCGAGACAAACCTTCTTACGAATGCCACAGTGTAAATAAAATCGTTCGACTGATGACTTCTGTATGAATGGATTCCAGGAATAAGAGAGAACAAAAAACATAAAGGGACAACCAGTGCAAGTGTAACAAATTGCAAACAAGAATTTAGCAACAGTCGAGATATCACAATAAATTGCAATGGACAGTTTCATCATGGGTGCCATGACTTGCGATATAGTACGCACACCTTGCAAAATCATTTCTTTGTATAATATATTATATTATTATGTCAGTCCGTACATGTCCATCGCTGAATAAGGGACATAAAGACGTCACAATGAACAATGTGAAACTGCCTTCGCACGATAATTCCATAATAATTATGACAGATATTTCAGATACTAATACTTGCCAAGAGATTGAATGCTTTTCATCCATATAGGAAGGTCTGAGTTTGAAACCGGCCCTTTCGGATTTATGTACAGACAGTGGCAGATTTACCAGCAGGTTGAGTAGGCTGGAGCCTAGGGCGGCAGATTTATATCATACAGAAATTAATAAGATTCATATTTATATAGGTACCTACATGTTAATAGGTTACAGGAAATATTGATCCCCTAGTTTATAATCATACTAATTATGGGAAAAAGGTGGTGTAATTAGGACGATAGTGCACAAATCAAAAAATTACAATTTCATCAGCAAAAAAAAATGAAATTAATATGATTGTGAACTATCGTATCGAATTGTAGAGGTCAGTAGGGGTGGCAAAATAGCCTGCTGGCGGAAAATGTGTAAATCCGGCACTGGAAGCAGAATTTGATTATCACTTATGAAGGAAAACATCCTGAGGAAACTTACACACTTGAGAAGGCACCAAAAGGTTTCCGATGGTGTGTGAAGTCTGCCAATCTGCACCAGGCTACAGGGGTAGACTAAACCTAAATGGTTCTCATTCTGAGAAGAGGACCGTACCAAGCAGTGAAACAGTAATGAGCTGATTATGCTATGCTATATTTCAGATGGTCGCTGGTTGTGAGAAGCACAGGACTGGTCGATGTGGCGATGCTTGCGGGAGGCCTATGTCCAGCAGTGGACGTCTTTCGGCTGAATGATGATTATGATATTTCAGATGGTTAAGAGCACTTTCGCAATTTATGACTCTACCAGTTTAATATTGGGAACAGGCTATTATGGTGATGATGAGGATAGAAGTCGATTCCACAGTATTTAGGCGCTAAAGAATTTTATTTTTCTCTCAACTGAGTATCTGCTGATTTTTATTTGTATTTTTCCTGTATTTACTATTCCATTTGGTTTATTCTACTATGTTCACCTGGGTGATATCACCTGGGTGAACAGAGTGGAATTTTTTGTGTCTTCATATCACCTCGGATTCATTTCACCTAAGTAATATCACCCAGGTGAAGCAATTCGACATATTTGGTGTACTTTGTTACCTTGGAATTAAATCACCCAGCGGCGACATTTTTATTAATTTAGTGGTCTTTATTCACCCATAACAAAGCCAAATTAATATTTAAATCAATATAATATAAATTAGACGTAGACAAAAGAAGCAAAAAGAATACAAAAATTATTTTTAGACAAATGAAATAATGTAATAACTGAAAAAATAAATAAAGCAGAAACTATAGAAGAGTGCAAATGGCACTATTAGACGGTCACATTTTCTATTGGTCGTTTTCTCGAAATGTCGATGACTTAGCATTTTTCATAACTTTTCTGTATTTATATTACATGTTTATATATTTATTATTATACATTTATATTACACGGGACTTTAAACATAACGGCGAATTGAGGGTGTACTATACAGGAAGTTAACGAATTCGTGTAATTCCTTCAAACCACATGATCTATTAATGATATAGATTAACACGCACGGGATTTAGATTGATTAAAAATAAAAATAAACTTTATTTCCCAATTTTTTTATGTGATAAAAAATGTCGATGCCATGCATAAATTAATGAAGGCACAGCGACACAGCTGACATGCACGACTAGCGCGATATCGCTTCACGCTGTCAGTTAATTTGGGACACTAAAATTACTCAGATACAGAATATCATGGTTCATGTTTTCTGAAAACTGTTTTTTGTTGATTCTGAAAAAATCCTATGCAGGGTCAATCAGTGTCACCAGAAGATCACGCGGTTTGAAGGAATTACACGAATTCGTTAACACCTTGTATACACCTCTGCCAACACTTTGGGGAATTAGGCGTGATGTTATGTTTTCTGTATTTTTGTTTGATAATTGACATTAGGTATCTTCTCATATTTTAAACTCTCAATCACAGTAATTATAGACACAATAGATAAGACAATTCAGTGTCGTCCTGGGACGACGGGCGGTACGCAACCGGTTAAACATATCAATGATTCTTCAAGTTGACAAAATTACTACACAATTTAATTAACACCTGGGTGATATTACCTAGGTCAAATGAATCCGAGGTGATATGAGGAGACCAAAAACTCCACTTTGTTCACCCAGGTGAACGAAGTGAAATATTCTATTTGAGGTGTCAAACACGTTTCGACATCTCCATCAGCATCTTTTAGTTGGTTAAACAGTTGCACTATCTAGAAACAGATTGTCAGCTTCTGTGTGTTTCACAGGTCACTAAAGGCCAATAACATTTAAAAAAATCTTAGATTATATCACACTAACGGTACTATTAGCACAGTGACGAATTAATTCTAAATGCCGAATTGGTTCCATTAAAATTTCCGTTTATTCCGAAATAAGAATAGTACTGCTGTTGTTCGGAGGCTCGGAGTCGTCACCAAAATTTGTTGTGTTGTGTCATGACCCGTAGAGAAACTGGGTTCTATTTTTCCTTGTCCCTTTCCTTTTATGATGATTTGAATAATGCATCGTGGGCTATTTGGTGGCCTACCATTTTGCCTCTCCTCTTCTCCATGTTGTCCTGCAGTCTTTGGTCTCCAACCTCTTTGTTTATCTTTCCCTCTTTCCAACTGAGAAAGTAGGAAGGTCACAACGTATAAGGAGCTCCATAAATGTAAGTGCTACAACGAACGCTAAAACTTGATAAAAAAATGGTTTTTATAGTCTACACAGATTTCCAGAATGATGATAAACACGTCGTATATTGTAAAAAAAATCGAATGCTCTATTATGACTAAATTGCAGGGGGGCCGAAGTCAAAAACATCAGCCAAGAATTTGAAGGCTTTTTTCTGAAAATATCACTAGTTTTTTAAACAAACATGTAGGTGTAGAAAATTTGGAAATTCTAAGATTCGAAATATGTGTAAATTACTCAAGAACCGATGGCCACTTCTCAGGAGTACATACGTGGGGTAAGGCCCCACAAAAGAAGGGATCTGTTGAACTCAGTAGAGGATCAAGACCTGCTAACGTTGCAGTGAATGCACTAGTGAAACCCACGTTATGCCACCGTTATCTAGAAATAAAAAAATCGATCAGAAGCAATATGTAGATAGACCATTACTTCACCAAAATAGCTACTGCGTTGGCTACGCCGCACAGAGCAATATGGAAACAGTCCTTTATGTTTTTCCCTAATTTACGCAATTACTTTTCGTCTTTTACGTACTTTACGTAGGAGAGAAATAGAAAAGTAGGTATAAAATATCAATTTTGACTTCTGTGTGTGATGTTTTGGGTGCGATCTCCAGGTCGGGCAAAATGATAATGGGTTTTTTCGTGTAAAATTTCTCAGTAGCAGCCCAAAGTCTGGATTTGTACCCGGTTGATGGCAATAGGCTCACTACACCTCTGCCCAACCATTCGGGGAATACAGGCGTGATGTTATATTATGTTAAATATGAATAATTGTAGATACAAGGACATCTCAGACAACTCCTTTAAATGATTGTATCTACTACAACGTACCTGCAGAATGTAGAATGGGCTTCGTCCAGAGGTCATCCTGTGGAGCTACAATTTAGACAGCTTCAAAAGAGGGTTGAAGAGAGCCCTCTCTAAAAGGGGTAGGCAATACCTCTGGTATTGCATATGTCCATAGGCTGCGGTGACTACTTCTTTCAGGTGGGCCGACTGACAAATCACTACATACATATGTAGTATTAAAACAAAGTCGCTTCCCGCTGTCTGTCTGTCCCTATACATGCTTAGGTCTTTAAAAATACGCAACGGATTTTGATGCGGTTTTTTTTAATAGATAGAGTGATTCAAGAGGAAGGTTTTAAGCTATAAAACGTACACGTGCAAAGACGGGGCGGGTCGCTAGTTACAAATAAAACAAAATTACTTCTAGATACAACAATGTAGGTAGAAGCAAACAATTAATTTCCTTTTCGTAGCACTTGAGTGTAATTTTGTTTTCAGAGCATATTAAGCTTGAAAGAAACATTTTGGCTAACATAGCCGTGCGTGTTAACTGAAAAAATTAGGTTTTTCTTTCTTTTCGGTGAACTAACCTATCACTTAGAGAATTTTAGTAACATTAAATTTTCGTTTTTTATTTCCAATACAAATTCTTGTAATGCTTTCTAACTCCTACGGAATGAGCCTTAGAGAATACAAATTTTAGGGTATTGTCAGGAATTATACGAAATCGTCAAATATTATATTTTTGTGTATGACCTTGACGGGGTAAAGAAAACTTATTTTGGGTATTAGAACCATTCGCAAGCACTTGTTCTACCCTAACAGTTTCTTCCAAAAAAACTTCCCAACTTTCTAACACTAAAAATAGAAAAAAATAGAAACATATTCTAATACAATCCCTTTGCTACAATCACTAGTTAAGACATAGCCGGGGTTGTGAAACACGCCGGCCGCGGCGTTCCGACTCTCAGTAGTGAACGAGCCACGGTAACATTTGTGCAACTCCTGCGCACGCGACCTTCGCAACGGCCTTGGGTAAGTGGCGCAACTGAACTTGACCTTGGGTATTTTTGTATTTTATTTTAGATTTATTTATGTTGGACACAGATGGAGTGTGCGTGGGCGCTGGCATGGTTTCATTTTTGTTTATAATGGAGTATTTTAGGGTATCTATATAAAGGGGTTGGGGTAATAAAAGACTTCTTTATTCACGCTGAGATATATTCATTTTTTATGTATTTTCAGAAATATTATCATTTTTTTTTTCTGTATGCAATTTACTGTTTTATCGATTTGTGGGGTAGGTCAGCTCGGTAGGTATGAGAATAAAACGTTCGGTTTCCATTATTATGTTTACGCGTACTGTTAGATAGACGGGTAGATTTGATTTAGAATTTTAGTCTGAATAGGAAAGCTTTAAATTAATGATTCAATAATATAATTTCGTTAAATCCCGTTTTATTTTGGTTTTAATCATAAAATAGAATCTATCAATAGATTATTTCACAATATATAGGAGTATTTTAATTCTTAAAGGATCAACAAAAAATATTTTTCATACCTACATTGATACATAATAATCTTTAACTTTAATATAACAGTTTTGTTTCGCAGTTTGGTATTTTATGAATAATTTTTGTTACAGTAGTACAATTTTATTCAATTTTTTTATACAGCCATCCCTACTATATGCGTGGTTCGTCAAACGTCATACCAAGAGATGTCGCTTATAACAATCTAGAATTTTCTTCACACGAAAATTATTCTCATGCACGCAAAGACATGTCATAACATGTGACGGAAAGGGTCAAGGTTGAATATTATAATACGTACCTACTTTGTAGAGATAGAGACGAATGTTACACAGTAAAACAAGTTAGTTATAGCATTTAATCAAAAATATTGATTGGCTATGAATTTTAAAAATAGGTCGCTCGGTCCCGTGTTTTTTGAGAACAATTTTGAACTACTAGTTCCGTTTAAGATTTTTTTTACTATTCGTATAATCGTATTGTACTAATTCCATTTGGTCTTTGGGTTTTTGTTAGCAAGTAGGTAGTTACAGTCAATAATTAATATTATGGAACGTTACGGGTACTGTCAACAGCGAAAGCAGATGACTCTTGAAACTTTGAATTCAATTATCAGTGCACGCAATAATAATTTGAAAATTTTAATAGTGCTGTCTATTCTTTTATTTTATTTACAAAACAATTTTAATAAAAGGACAAGTTTACGTTCACAAAACACGTTTGAAACTTTGTACGATCATAATTTAATTTTGATGTTGACTGTTCTACTTGTGCGATGATATCTTGAAATCCGTTCACTAATAATGTGGTGGGACGATCCAGCGGCGCTTGTTCAACTTAATCAACTTTGCAGTCCAGCGTGATGGCCACGGTAAATTTTTACCCCCTTCTTGGGAATAAGGGTAGCAGGGGTTTAGCAATTGACTGCGATAGCCCATGAAAGCTACCAACGTAGCTGTAGGGTATTAGTATAAATTATAGCAAGACAAAATATTAGGTACAATATATTTTTAATCTTTGAACAAATAGCTATAATCTGTATTCTTCAACCAATATTGTAATCGCAATATATTTTGGCATATCATTATACAGAATGTTAAAAAAGTTAGTCTAAGTATTTTGAGGGATTACTCGGTATCGGACATTTAACAACTTTCGTGGTACAACTATTCGAAACTCACGTATTTTTTATTACTTTCATACAAATCAAATAAAATTCATATTTTTTTATGATACCCTGTGATGTTTTGCCTGTTAATTTGACGTTACCCTGTTTATTATAGCTAAGTTTGTGATGGATTAGATTATGATAATGACAATATTACAGTATGCGAAATCACACGATAGTGTAATATTTCTAAGCGGATCATGGTAAAATTTAAAGGTCGTGGTGTAGGTTTGTCATTTTTTAATTAATTGCTTACAAAATATGATGAATTATTTATTCCGAGATTTGTTGTGTTTTTGTGGGAAAGAGGCCATTAAAATTATTCGTGAATTATTCTTTGATTTATTTCGTTTTCTGAGTTCACTTAATAATACTTTGTTTCATACGAGTATATGTACTTAGGATGGCGTTCACCAAAATTAATTATTATTCTCTGGATAAATAAGCTTTTTTTCAAATAAATACTATAATTATAAGTAAGCCTTACTCTTTCATATGTCTTGCAGAAACGTCGATTAGTTAGACTCTATACAGGGTGTCCCTGGAAGTATGGATCAAATCGAATAGGGGCGTGGGCAAGGTCATTTCAAAACTTTTAGTAGTAAAAACTTGAGTAAAATTTTTGACAGACCAAAAATGCCTTTGCAGTAAATGTTTTTTCTTATTAAATACGTGTTTTCTAGCTGCGTAAAAGTATTACCACAAGAAGGACCTACTGTTCGCCAAAGTCCTGAAAAAAATTGATAGCTCTGATAGTTTTTTTTTTTTATGATTTTTTTCTACGCGAAGTGGTTAAAAAAAAAACAATAATTGGTCATAACTTTTGAACCGTAAAAAATTGCACCGATATTCTCAGGGTTAAAAAGTTTGGAAATGACCTTGCCCACGCCCCTATTAGATTTGATCCATACTTACAGGGACACCCTGTATATAAAACAGTTCCCTAGATATACACACATCAAAAGTGTCTAGGGATCAACATATATTTTTGCAATAACTTTTCTCCTGATTGATATTAATTAAAATTTTCTTTAAGGATTCATCAAATAAAGTGTTTTCGTTTGTCACAGAAACGATAAACCAAGTCACCTTTGCATTAATAAAGAAATTTGCCATTTTCCTAATAAAGGGATTTTTGACATTTGAACCACTAACACAAAAGTTCGAAAAAAAGACTGAAATAACAGTTTTCTTTAAAATTTTATTGGGTAACTTAAACAATTAATAATCCGTGTTTCTACCGCGAACACTAACAACACAAGAACATCGGTTTGGCATACTCAAAATGAGTTCATCCAAATCACGCTGTGGAATGGCCGCCCATGTTCGTTGCAACAACAAAAAAAGGTCTTCTTGCGACTGGATACCCTCCATATTCGGCAGAGCTCTTCTCTGTAGCATATCCCATGCATGCTCAATCGGGTTCAAGTCTGGCGACTGAGCAGGCCAGGGCAGGACATTGATGTTAGCTGCGGCGAGAGTCTGTCTTACAACTCTTGCGGTGTGCGGTCGTGCATTATCATGCATTAACTGAAATAAGGGACCGATTTGCGCTTGTAGAGGAACGATGACGTCTGATACAATCGTCTCAGCATAAATTTGAGCGTTGAGGTTGCCTCTGATCCAAATCAACTCAGTTCTTCCGCCGATCCAAATACCCGCCCATACCATGATGGTTCCACCACTATAAGGATGGACTTCCTGGCAGGATTTTAATCGCTGTTGGCGTCCAGGGGTTCTTCAGTGTCGTATACGTCTTGTATCCGGTCTCATACCAAAACGAGACTCATCAGAAAAGCACACGAAACGCCATTGTTCTTCTGCCCAATTTCTGTGTCCAAGAGCCCATTGATATCGAATCCTACGATTGTGCATTGCTATAGGTGGTACCCGTAGCGGTCTTCGGGAATGAAGGTTCACTTCATGCAAGCGGTTTCTGACTGTTTGGTCGCTAATTAAGTTCCCTGAAGAGTGATGAAGCCTCACGGCTAACATCATGGCGGTTATTGTTGGAGCTCTTCGAGTTAAGATTTGAATGTATCGGTCTTGTCTCCGTGTGGTGCAGCGATACCGTCCTCCATGGCGCTCAGCCACGGTACCAGTGCTTCGGTAACGTGTCCAAAGTCGACTGATAACACTCTGACTTGTATTCAGAGCTAAAGCCACAGTACGTTGCCGGGAACCAGCTTCTATCATTCCCACGGCTCTGAGACTTTCTTCCCTGCTTAAATGACGTCGCCGCTCCATAATAACGTTGGTTTTAATCAGTAGTAGGGAAACAGTAGCACTAATAATGTCTTCAATGCGTTGTATGTTTTTATAGGGAAAATATTGACAGCTGATTTTCATCTTTTACTCGAATTTGATTCACAGTTCCTGATTCAAATTATGAAATGCACCAAAAAGGATCCATATAAATTTATAAAATCATAAATTTATTACAAAGCCACATCTCAATCTCAAGAAATCCGCATAAAAATGCTTGATCCCTAGACACTTTTGATGTGTGTATTATAAAAAACTACAACAGAACAGGATTACAAGCAGACCACATATTTTGTGCACATCTATAAAACCTACTATTTAATTCTTGAATAATTTACATAACTTCGTTCCCATATAACGCAAACAGCGGATCAAAGGGACTTGCGTTTCTGTACTCTCTTTACTATGGGGGTCACAGCACAGCATAATGGTTTTACAGACTCAATTATGGCAAAGATAATGAGCTCTCGTCACAAACATAAACAATATGACAATGACTCGTGTCGCTTTGTTATAAATTGTCTCACTCAGATCTTGTACAAGGTTTTTAATTATGACAATGAGAGAAAGATTGTAGTACAATACATTGAAACAAAATGTTTAGAAAAATACAGAAAAATAGAGGTCGTTAGTGGTCTTGCCTGCATGGATGTCGTTTATCGCATATTCTTTGTTTTTTGGGATAAAAGTAGCCTATCTCCATCTCCGGGTTCCAGATTATCTCTGTACCAAATTTCATCAAAATTAGTTTAGTAGTGATAAGGTAGCAAACAAACAACAAATTTACTTGCGCATTTATAATATTACAATACGGCCGATGTACGAGTATCTTGGCGAGTACTTTTGGGGTGCATGAAAAGAGCCTCCACGAGTGACGATACTTAAGTACGTCCGGCGCATTCTGGGCAGTCAGCCCCGATACCAACCTTGCTGTCTGGTCAATCTTTTCACCACGGCATGACCTATTCTTGTATAACCCGTGCCGGCACGATAGAAGAAGAAGATCTTGGCGAGTCTGAAGTTAGCTGATTAGCTGCGCAGTAGAGAATTTCGTTTCTAAAAGATTCATTGCGCAGCCAAACAACTAACTTCAGACTCGCCAAAATACGTCGGCCGTATTGTAGTTAGGTTATTATAGTCATGATGAAGGATGTATGAGTAATTTTAGGCTGCGTTCACACATGCGCGATTTTTTTCAGCGCGAAAGTGCTCCCACCTCTTGTACAAGTCGCTCCATTCTCAGGAACTTTGGAATTTAATAGTTAGCCCCTTGTCTTAACGTACATTTTTTATCTATACAGGGTGTTAACGAATTCGTGTAATTCCTTCAAACCACGTAATCTACTGGTGACACAGATTAACCCTAAATGGGAATTTTTGAAAAACAACTAAAAAAAAATTTTGCAAAAATTTTTTGGTTTTCTATTTCCGAGTCATTTTTGAGCCTTGAGTTATCTGACTGCAAAGAGCGATATCGCGTTAGTCGCGCCTGCCAGCCGTGTCGCCGTGCTTTCATTAATTTATGCGTGGCATCGAAATGTTCACACAAATAAAATATTTTTTTTTTTGCAGAAAAACAATGTTTTATTTTTTTACTGAATCCTTATTAGGTGGTTTAGATACGATCGGTAACAAAGCCGCATGAAAAAATAATAATTTATTTTTTATTTTTAATCAAGCTAAATCCCGTGCGGGGGCTGTCTACACCAGTTAAGTAGTAGTTCATGTGGTTTTAAGGAATTACACGAATTCGTTAACACCCTGTATAAAGTACACGCGTACGCTCAGCGCTAGTACACGCGTCACAATCGCGCAGCCCCCGCGCCGCCTCCACCTTCCCGGCTAGGATGGCAAATGCAATTTGAGATCTATTGAAGTGTCATAAGACTCAAATTATATACAACAAATTTCAAAGCGAGTTAGACGCGGGTGCTGACGCGCGTGGCGTGCGCTTAGCGGGCGCGTGTCGTCTGAACGCGCCCTTATAATATCAGCAACAAATGACAGTTGATGATGATGTACTCGCCTACAATTTTTTGCCGAGCCTACGTCATCATAAGGTAAGTTTCCTTTTGATGACGTGGGTTTACTTTTTTTAAGGTAGGTATAATTTACCTTAGGTCTAGCTCGAATGTTTTGACGTAAAGTAACGTAAACGTAACGCTACTGTGAGGAAATTTTGAATTGGAAATACTCATTTTGCACATAATATTTAGTTCAATACGAGATTTATAAATCGTTCGAGATTTATGAATCGGAGGAGCTCGTGGCTAAATAATTACAGCCGCATAGACCGATCTTCCGGGTTAAGCCACGCTTGCCGAGGTTGGTCTGTGGATGGGTAACCATTTACCATAGCGAGTTTCCTCCGTGCCTCGGAAAGCACGTAAAGCCGTTGGTCCCGGCTGTCATTTGTAGATCTTTGACAGTCGTTACTGTTGGTCAGAAGCCAGAAAGTCTGACAACCAGTCTTACCAAGAGTACCTATCGTATTACCCAGTTACTGGGTTGTGGAGGTCTGATAGGCAGTCGCTCCATGTAAAATACTGATATTCAGCTGCATCCGGTTCGACTGGAAGCCGACCCCAACATAGTTGGGAAAAGGCTAGGCAGATGATGATGATGACGAGATTTATAAATCTCGCATTGAGGGTATCCAGAGGAAATTTCTGCGATACCTTGATTTCAGGGTGCTTCAGGTTTCAGATGATTATAGCCACCGTTGCAGAAGGTATCACTTTCTCCCTTTAGACAGTTTAAACTGTAGACGTCACATCAATGATATTTGTTTTCTACTCAACATCGCAAACGGTTCAATCGATTGTCCTGAACTTGTATCTAAATTAGCAATGCGCACCAATAAAATTGGCTTTAGGCAACGACCGCTTCTACATGTTCCTTTTGCAACTACTAATTATAGGCGAAATGCATTATTTCTAAGAAGTTCGAATTGCTGTAACAAGATTTGGTGTGAGCTTAATATTGACCTATTCTGCACTAATACAAGCACAGCAAAAAGGCTATTAACCAAACAATTTTTTGGTGAAGAAGTATCCAATAACGGCACTTAACTTTAAACAAATCTAAATAATGATGTCTATATAGATTAACCTTATTGTATAACTTAAGATACATGTATGAATTATTTTACAATACTTAATCGATATTGGTATCTATCTGTGGAGGTTTGTTATTAGCAACTTGTTTATGTTCTTTTTGTTTCTATAATGTTATTAGTCTGTAAGTCTTCTTAAAAGTAAATAAATAAAATAAATTAAACAGTTTTTTCATACCTGCTTATGATACAAATTGTGCTTCTCGCATAATAGTATAGAAAATTCACTCACATTAACGTTACCATACGTCAAAATATTCGTGCTAGGCCTACTGATTTGCACAGACCTTATCTACTTGATCATGCTCGTGTCTGAGAACTTGTAGCGGCGCATCAAAAGCCAGCAACAAATCTCTGATTCCTGTCTGTCACGTAATCATAATATTATTACGATTATGAGAGCATGTAGCTCCTTCCTCAAATTTAAAACTATACACATTGTTTACCCATGTTTAACAAAATTAACGTTTAAAAAGAGTAGAATAATTACCATGTTATATAATTTACAGTTTCAGAAGTGCAATTCTACACTGAACCAAATTGAAGGCATCGACTTCTGAAACTGTTAATTTTATAACATGGTAATTATTTCACTCTTTTTTTTAAGTTAGTTTTTACTTTTTTTAAACGTTCTTTTATTTTTTTTGTTTTAGTGGCATAAACAATACATAAACATGCAATTACAGCAACCACGTGTAATTGGCTGTTATCCATTGCAGAGTTCCATTGTCAATCTCCGAAGGTCTTAGATCTTCACTAAATTTAAATGGGACCACTTCGAGAGAATACCGGCACCCCCTCCTTTTTTCCAGTAGTCAGTTACCAATAACACATATAAACAAAGCAATATTAGTTATTTGACTTTGATTCAATGAGGAGTTCTGTTACATATCTCTGAAGTTCATGCTCTAATCACAACAACATTTAATTGGAACCAAACGGGAAGTATAGGTACCCAAACCAAAAAACAATTTTTCAAATCGGTTCATAAATGACGGAGTTCTGAGGTAAAAAACATAAAAAAACAAAAATACAACCGAATTGAGAACCTCCTCCTTTTTGAAGTCGGTTAAAAATAAGTGATCTTTATCCTTATCTGAAAGAGATATGTATCTCTGTGGGTACGAGCTATACGAGAATAGCTCATGCGGTGCCGTGGTGAAGAATTAGCCAGTCTGCAAGGTTGGTAGCGGTAAGGATTACAATATTTTACTCAGATTTATAAGTATCATCAAATGTAGAGGCTCTTCCAATGCACTCCATCATACATGTATAATTATTGTAATTTCTGACAGAAACTTTGTGGAACCTTCAAATATCATTAGGCTGTATGAGTGAGCCGTTCAATCATTCTTCAGCTTTTCCACTTGATTTAATGCTTGAGACGCCTCTAGCGACATCTATATTAATTTATTGCGTCCTTAGTCTAAAAGATAAAAACCCACCTTTGGTCTTCTGATAGTTTGTGAGTTTATTGTAACTAAAAGAGCCTTCACGAGCGACGATACCTAAGTGCGTCCGGCACACCCTGGGCAGTCAGCCCCGCTACCAACCTTGCTGACTGGCTAATCTGTTCACCGCAGCATGAGTTATTCTCATTTAGCTCGTGCAAGAGAGAACTCCTTCTCTCTCACACGAGCTTATGATGATGATGATTCAGCCGAAAGACGTCCACTGCTGGACATAGGCCTCCCCCAATAGGGGAGGGTTTGCCATAATCGCCACGCTTGGCAGGTGGGTTGACGATTGCAGTATGGTTGTTAAATACTCAGAGAACGCTGCTGCCCATCCTCTAGTGAATCCCTTAATAAGCACGAGCTTATATTTAACGGCATTTCTAACTTTTATAAGATATAATATTATTAAGATGGTATTTTATTTAAAATAATAATTACAAGGTGGGTCGAGAAGGGAGTACAAATATGAAAAGGGGTTAAAAAACCCATAATAATGAATACGTTTTGTTCTACAACTTTCCCCAAAAGTCAAGAGTTTAAGAGAAATAGTTTTTCAAAGATTTCATAAAAATACACTCAAATCCATCTATCCTCAGCTGTGATCAACTGTGTTTACATTTTAGGTCATATTTGGGGTCTCGGAAAAGAAGCTACATTTTTTTCAATTCGTTACTAAATCAGAGTTGAAAATTTTTTCTAACACCCAAAATTTTACATGTTTTTTTTTCTTTCTTTTAAACAGTCATAAGTGATACTATAAGTAGCCTGTGGATTAGTACCCCCTTTCCGACTAACCTTGCATAACGTCGTGCAAGCTCGTTACGGTAAAAACCACAATATATTTACAATATTTAATATTAAATGCAAGTTCACATTAACATTTACGTTAGATAGTCAATGACCTGTCATAATGTATTCACTATTGCAATATAAAACCTCATTGCTATATGTGGAAGTTATTGCTACACATGGCTCTGTGAGGTGGAAGTTGGCGAGATGCGTAGTGATATTAACGTGCCCTACGTACTTAGATTCGTGCAAGAAATACCTATAGTTCGACCGGTTTAAGGCTGCTTTTTCACCAGAGATGTGCTATGCGACGTTGCTATGGATGCGTTTGATATCGGGGTTAAATATAATGACCACCATAAAATTCTCTTTCTTTTACCAAAAATATATACATGACACCAGAAAAATAAAGTCTAAAATTATAATAGTACTAGCTATTTTAGTCACAACTGCACTTCAACTTGTATTCGAACACCAAATGTAGTAAATGATCACCAAATCTTAGTGAGCAAATTAATGCGTTATTTCTGCCTAAGCACCCCCGTGGCACCCCGACACGGATAGGTTAGGTTCGAAGGGGATGACGGAGGCTAGAGTGAGCGATCCTGCGTGGGCGACGCAGCGCCGCGAGCTAATCGCGGCGGTCGGTGGTGGTGACCTCTCGCTTCCGGCCGTGGTTCTGTCCATGGTCGGGAGCGAGACTGCGTGGGAAGCCGTCGCCTCCTTCTGCGAGGAGGTGATGGCGACCAAGGAGGGAGCGGAGAGAGAGAGAGAGGCAGCTGCCACTCTCCCCTCCCGCGCCAGACGCACCGGGCGGCGGAGGCCGCGCGACGACCTCCAGCCACCCTAGTGTGTGGCCTGCGGGCGCTGGGTTAGGGGACCCACCGCTCGATCAGTAACAGGCCCGAGTAGGCGGCGCGACGTGTTCCACGCGCGCCTCTCAGCAGGACGTGGGGCAAGGCCCCACAAAGGAGAGGTCCGCCAGGGGCTGGCGGACCGAGGCCTGCCGGGGTCGCGGTGCATGCAGCTGCGAATCCCGCGACCCCGGCCCACGGTCAAGTGATGGAACATCGTGGTGGTTTTAGCCGGTAAGAGTCCGGCACACCCCCCCGTCTTCCCCAGACGGGGGATAGTCCATGAGGATTTCCCCACGCAAAAAAAAAAAAAAAAAAAAAAAAAAAAGGCTAGAGTGAGCGAGCGAAGCGAGCGAACGAAGCCCCCGTCATTCCCCACGTGTTAGATTACTTTAAACCCTGCAGGCTGAAATAGGAGCCCCGCACGGCGGAGCTCCGTCGATTCTACTTTGGAAACCCAAACAAGTGACAATTTGGTGTTCATTAATAGAACATTTACTACTTTTGGATTAACAATGATTTATT
Organism: Amphipyra tragopoginis; assembly: GCA_905220435.1. Lineage (NCBI taxonomy): Eukaryota > Metazoa > Arthropoda > Insecta > Lepidoptera > Noctuidae > Amphipyra > Amphipyra tragopoginis. The sequence goes on along the minus strand of HG991997.1, from coordinate 25,567,390 downwards.
TGGAGTCGTTTTGCTTTAATAGGATAGCGAGATGTTAAAACTTTGGTTGTAATTTTATATTAAAATTCGGGTTTAATTTTGGTGATCATTTACTATTTTTGTCTGTTATATGTTACTATATCTGGTGGTAAGTTAAACATAAGCCTTTGTTATCCACCAATCATATTCCACTCCCAAACTGAATTTCGACAAATCGTTCTAAGTACGATAAGATTTTACTTCGACACTATGGAACTCCGACATTACGCTACTCCAACAATTATGGAACTTCGATACCTAATTTGGGGCACCCCGATACGGATAGGTTAGGTTTGAAAGGGATGAGGGGGGCTAGAGTGAGCGAGCAAAGCGAGCTAACGAAGACCCCGTCATCCCCAGTCCACAGTTGCCATATAGACATAGTGATTGCACTGCCTGAAATTTCGCTAGTTTAAAAGAGACTAATAAAGGTGAAAATATTGGTTGCTACCCGGAAGTTATACAATTAACAACCATGCAAAATCCCAATTAGAAATAAACGGTCCAATAATAATTTTCGTGCTAATCAATGACATTACTAATAACATGTTACAAACAATGTAAATACAATGTTAGTATTTAAACCGTTACCAATCAATTTTCTTATTATATTTGACCTCTACATACAATAGACATATTTTAATGATCAAGGAAATGATATGTCTACAGTATATTATAAAACGATTCGAAGAACAAAGAACAATGACATAATGTTAAAATGTTAATTTTATGTCGTGTTGCCTAGGTCACAAAGGGTGCTTCTCTTAAATATCGTATGAGACATTAATTGTTTTATTATTAACTGCAGACATATGATTTGCATAGGTAAAGAACTTACTTAAGACTTTACGTAGGTTTGCCTATGTAAAGTCTGCTGTTTTAAGTCCGCTTCTTTGTGAAACACAGAATCCTGTTCTATACCTCTGTTCTCTGAAATAGTTTCATTTGATAATGTTATTGATTCAATCATACTTATATAAATTCTCGCCTTTTTCTCATGGGGGTAGGCAGAAACTGTAGAACGCCACACACTACTATTCTTACATACTCCTTTCGCTTCGTCCACGATCATACCTACTTCTTGTTATACACGCGCGCAGATTGAGAGTCACCTGTCCCTTTTGAAGAAAATCACCAATAACGTCGATGTATGTTTTTCTAAGGCGCCTGGCATTTTCTGATAAATTGCTATTGTTAATCGCCTATAGCTATATACACCAGTGCGCTTTCATGTTCATCTTGCGTCTTCGTCTGAAGCATGCGTGAAGCACCATAGCTTATGCAATAACGCATGTCTTAATACTAGTTCGGCAAAAGCGCATGCCCCTAGCGCACGCTAATCCGTCTATTTTATGTCGACTGACGACTGACCGAGGCGCACCGGTGTAGACGATAAGCTGCATGCGTCTTCTGGCAAGCAATACTACATGCGCTAGATGCAAGAGGAATTGAAAGTTGAAAGCGCAAGATGAACATAAAAGCGCTCGGGTGTAGACATACCAATTCACTCATTCTCTCAACATGATCAAACCACCTAGGCATACCCCTTTCAAATTTTGTCACTACATCATGGTTTGTTTCAATCAGTGCACCAAAATAATGTTATACAAATAATATATAGTCTAAGCAATCCTTATTGTCTACTTCTGTTTAGCAATAAATTATTTCAAAGTTCAATACATAGTAAGAGGCTTCAAGGTCAGTTTTACTATAATGAATGGGGTGAATACAATTGATTGTTGACGATACGTAAGTTACACTCGAAGCCATGTGTCGGTAACGTATTCGGCTTTGTTGTCGCAATTGTTTATAGTTATGACAGTTTGTTGACTTTTTGTTGTTGTTGTTGTTGCAATTACAGGTTTACGCCTACTGCAAATCAGTCATAACGGAATTTTATATTAAATTCAAAATGACATATTCTCATTTGATTAGGAAAAAATATTTACTTCGTTAGTGTAAAACATTCGGTTACACGTATTTTTCTGGTTGGAACTTATTAATTAAGATTATTTAATAATTATTGATTATTTACACTCACGTAACGCGTATCTCTCAATAAACTATTTATCGGTTTTATTTAGTAGTTTATAAACATTTTACGCAATCTATTTATTTATTTATGTGTCGTTATTGCCCAAGTTTTTTTGTGACATTTTTTGCCCAATAAGTGATATCACAACGGTCCTGTCTAAAATCCAGCGATACGTTTTGTTTTTTATTCAATATTGCAGCATTATGCTGAGATATGAGTCTTTTTTGGCCTCGAGCAGTTTGTTGTGTTATTTTTATATTGTTAAACTTCTGTAAATGCCTGTGCGAGGCTAAAATAAATAGTTTTTCTATTTATTAATCCATTCGCTTGAAACAAGCCTACATCCACCATTGAAGTCAAAGCAGCTGATTCTCGCAATTGTATGTTCGAGTGTCTTACTACTCAATAGCATTACTATATCTAATTTGATATCAATATTACGAATCGTAGTTTGCGTAATTATTTTATCCTTTTTAATGTTACGACTGTCATTGTTGCCGAGACAAAAGAATATCTCTGACGAAACTCAAATCGGTGGTACTGCTCGAAATTTCAGGCACAATATAACATTAACCAAATGTTACAGTAACGTTTACAGTATTACAAAACATCTACTTTGTGATAGATTGGCAACAGTTTGCATCAACTTGTCTGCGACTATTTTATTTTTATTTGCTTACACTTTTGGACAGTAATGGAGTCGGGTTTTTGTGCATTTTCTTAATGATTACGTCTGTTTACGAGTTTACTTTGGTAACATACTTTTTTTTGTAAAAAATAGCTGTGGTTTATCATTTGAATATACAAGGTGTAACATAAATAACGCACAACCTCTGAAAAGGGTCACTGCACTCATCATTATGAACAACTTTTACTGTGGGACAAACATGAAATCGCGAAATAAAAATCAGCTGTTCCCTACATTTATGTTCGCATAACTCGTCAAAATGTTAATTATCCACAAGCCCCTCCACGGTGTTTAATGCAATAATTATACATAGATAAGACTCAACTGCTTTCTGAAAAATTGTTAAGTAACAGTTAAGTCAAATACAATAACTTTTATTTGAAAAAATGCATTACCAATTTACGAATGCAACTGTAATTTAACGCAACATTTATTTGTGTAATAATAATTATTACACGAATAAATGTTACAATCATTGTAACATTCAATATCATTGAATTGTGATAATTGACATCTTTTTGCATTGATTGCTGAGTAAGACGTGGTACTGCTGTAACTCGCAATCAATGCGAACGGATTACAATTTTGAATATTGAAGGCGATTGTCTGCGATGTAAACTTGCTATTTGGTGATTGAAATATCTCTCTTGTGCCACACAAGCAATATGAAAATGGCTCATGCCGTGGTGAAATGATTAGCCAGTCAGCAAGGTTGGTAGCGGGGCTGACTGCCCAGAGTGCGCCTGACGCACTTAAGTATCGTCACTCGTGGAGGCTCCTTTAACGCACCTCGTGGTTCAAATGTTGTGTAGTGAGTTAGTGACACACGGTGCCGAAATTATGCAGCAACGTCGGTATGATTACACTTGCCATGCTTTTTAAATTATTCACAACACACCAGGCAGAAATTCGTCGCGTCTTGTTTATAAAAAAACATTGCATGCATGCACCCCAAATTCAGCTGCGTAGTTCCAGCATGGTATATCGATACACTTAATCAACTTTTAAGGCACCTTCTACTATAGGTTGCAAAACATATACTGGTAGTCTAGCCTCATGATCATGCGATTTAGTCCACCATATTTTTATAATCTAATAAAAGAACTAAATAACTGATACGCGTCACTTAAATGGAAGGCATTTTTTGTTTTAAATAATTAACCTGCTCTCCTTTGTCTCTAGTCGTACTTTATGATAAACGCAGACAAGGTCTAAGATGAAGCACACGAACCCAAGCAGCAAAGATATGGAGAAATCCCTGTACACCCGTAGTGTAGTCGCATAGAATGATTCACCTCGGCCTCTTAACGTTCTGCATAGTCTTTTCCCAAATATGTTGGAGTCAACTTCGTGTTTAACTAGATGCGGATGATGACGAGATGAATACCAGTATTTTATACGGAGCGACTGCCATGAGACCTCCACAACCCAATTACTGGGGCATAAGTATTCGTATGACACACAGGACTGACGCCGCGACGTGGCGACCGTCTATCGTGCTCTCCGAGGCATAGAGCGGTCTGGATGTGTAACGTACGGTCACCCATCCACAGACTGACCGCAACAAGCGCAGCTTAACCTTGCAAATCATATGATCCATTGATAACAACTGAAGATTACTTAACATAGTGTTAAAACGTCCTACTGTAATTAATGAAACAATTCAGTTAGATAAACATCACAAAACCGTTTGTAATATTACAAATAATTGCAAATTTTTCGCGGTCGCCGTGTCGTAACATCTGTAACGTTACGTAACGCGTCGCGTTTCAGTAACGTTTTGGTAACTTAGTGCTAACGCGGACTTGCCAGTTGCGGGTGCTAATTAAGGGCGTGATCTGTTTGTTTAACAAATATTAACATGTTTATAGAAATAGTTTTTGTGTGTTGAAATGTGTTAAGTGTGTGTGAGTAATATTTATTTTAATTTTAGTGTTAAAAGTTTTAGTTTTTAAGTTCGAAAAAGTTTTTTTTTTGTTTTTTTTTTGTCTGCTGTTTAGGATCTCGGAGTCTTTAAAATTAATACTTAATAGTCCTGTCGAAATAGACTTTTTACTTCGGAATAATTCGCATAGCGCTGAAAATTGGCATAAACCATTTAGACAATAATTAAAACTGAACTGTCAAAAATCCTCATCGATCCACTTCTTATTAAAAAGTTCAGAAAAGTTCTTCTATGTCAAACGTAAAAAACCTCGGTTAATTTCGGTCGGTTACATTTGACATTTCATTTGTAAAGATGTATTCAAGGTCTTATTTTAAATTATTATAATACTTGAGCTTGGACTGCAATAATCGCGCGGATCATATGATTTGAAAGGTTAAGCTGCGCTTGCCGCGGTCAATCCGTGGATGGGTGACCATTCGTTACACATCGAGAACCCTCCCTGCCTCGGAGAACACGTTAAACCGTCAGACACGGGTGTCATACGAATACCTATGACAATCGTTACGGGTAGTCAGAAGCCCAAAAGTGACAACCGGTCTAACCTTAACATATCGGTATTGCCCAGTAACTGAGTTGCAGAGGTCTGATGGCAGTCGCTCCGTGTCAAATACTAGTATTCAACCGCATCTATACAGGGTGTTAACGAAATCGTGTAATTCCTTCAAACCGCTTGATCTACTGGTGACACAGATTAACCCTAAATGGGAATTTTTGAAAAAGAACCAAAAAAAAAAATGAAAAAAAATTTTTGGTTTTCAATTTCCGAGTCTTTTTATAGCTTTGAGTTATCTGACTGCAAAGAGCGATATCGCGTTAGTCGTTCCTGCCAGCCGTGTCGCCGTACTTTCATTCATTTATGCGTGGCATCGAAATGTTCACACAAATAAATTTATTTTTTTGCAAAAAATAAAAAACTTTTTTTTTTACTGAATCCTTATGAGGTGGTTTAGATACGATCGGTAACAAAGCCGCATGAAAAAAAAAGATTTTTTTATTTATATTTTTAATCAAGCTAAATCCCGTGCGGGACCTGTCTACACCAGTAGTAGATCACGTGGTTTTAAGGAATTACACGAATTCGTTAACACCCTGTATAGTCTAGAAGCTGAACCCTACATAGTCAGGAAAAGGCTAGGCACGTTGCTACTTTCTTGAAATTTCCTCTCCATCACCATAAAAAATCAAATAAAACCATAACACCCTACCGAAATCGTGCACTTTCAATGCCATCGCACTAAATATAATGCAACATAACTAAACAACTTTGGGGTCAGTAAACGAAACGAAGGCAAAACCATTGAATGATGTTAACCTTATAACGATGAAAACAGAACCGCATATTAATAGACCGTAATAAAATAACTATGGGCTATTTTGATAACTGCCTTTTGGCGCGTTTTTGCCGTATTATGCAAGAAAAGGCGGTATTTTACCAAACTATGTTCTCGCTTTTATTTTTGTTAAACATTAATCATTTTTAACCGACTTCAAAAAGGAGGAGGTTCTCAATTCGGTTGTTTTTTTTTTTATGTTTGTTACCTCATATCTCCGTCATTTATGAACCGATTTGAAAAATTCTTTCTTTGTTCGAAAGGATATACTTCCCGATTGGTTCCATATAAATTTTGTTATGATTAGACCATGAACTTCAGAGATATGGAACGGAACTCCTCATCGGATCAAAGCAAAATTCTCAAATTACTAATATTGCTTTGTTTATATTTGTTGTTGGGAACTGACTACTGGTAAAGAGGAGGGGGTGCGTGTCGTCCCCTCCCCCCCTTTGGAATTTTTTCATTATATCGTGTAAGGTATCATTTGAAAGGACTTTTTATGCCCGACTACGTCACAGCCGAAAAGAAGGGTTATGAAGCAGGGGGTTAAAATTATGACACTAAAACGTATTTAATATAAAATAAACTTTAAAAAAAGTGAAAACCGACTTCAAAGAAATACTAAAAGGAGTAAAATAATTACCATAATATAAAATTAACAGTTTCAGAAGTCGGTGCAACTCTACACTGAAGCAAATAGAAGCCACCGACTTCTGAAACTGTTAATTTTATATTATGGTAATTATTTTACTCCTTTTAGTATTTCTTTGAAGTCGGTTTTTACTTTTTTTAAAGTTTTTTAATATGTCTATGCTATTTTGAAAACCGCATATTAATAGGCCATACTAAATAACTATAGGTACACTATTTTTATAACTGCCTTTTGGCGCGTCCTTGCCGTATTATGCAAGAAAAGGCGGTATTTTACCAAACTATGTTCTCGCTTTTATTTTTGTTAAACATTAATCATTAATTAATATGTCAATGGGGGTGTATGAAACGAGCCTCCACGAGTGACGATACTTAAGTACGTCCGGAGCACCCTGGGCAGCCTCGCTACCAACCTTGCTGACTGGCTAATCTTTTCACCACAGCATGAGCTATTCTCGTATAGGTCGTGCTGACACGAGAGAAGAATATGTCTATGCTATTTTGAAAACCGCTTGTTAATTGACCATACGAAAATAACTATAGGCTATTTTGATAACTGCTGTTTGGCGCGTCCTTGCCGCATTATGCAAGAAAAGGCGGTATTTTACCAAACTATGTTCTCGCTTCTAGTTTTGTTAAACATAAATAATTTATTAATATGTCTATACTATTTTGGAAACCATAGGCCATACTAAATTAACTATATGCTATTTTGATAACTGCCTTTTGGCGCGTACTTGCCAGAAATGGCGGTATTTTACCAAACTATATTTTCGCTTTTAGTTTTGTTAAACATTAATCATCTATACATAATTATAAAAGGAGAAGCTGACTGACTGACTGACTGATCTATCAACGCACAGCCTAAACCGCTGGGGTTAGAAACTTGAAATTTTGACAGTAGGTCAAAATAGCTTAAATAGGGGATGAAAATTTGTATGGAAAATCGTCACTTAACGGGTTCAAAATTACACGCAAGCGAAGCTGCGGGCGAAAGCTAGTGTATTAATATGTCTATTAGATGCTATTTTGAAAACCGCTTATTAATAGGCCATACGAAAATATATATAGGCTAAATAGCCTTTGCTAACTGATTTTTGGCGCGTCCTTGCCGTATTATGCAAGAAAAGGCGGTATTTTACCAAACTATGTTCTCGCTTTTAGTTTTGTTGAACATTAATCATTTATTAATATGTCTATGCTATTTTGGAAACCGCACCCAAACTTGTTTCGACTGCCTAGACTGGTCGTTCAGCTGTTTAGTATTGTATTATGTAGATGTGCCTCGAATTTGACCGGCCACTTACCAATATTTTTAATTGATGTTAAAACAACAGTTATTTAAATAAACTAGCTATGCCCGCGACTCCGTCCGCTTTGAACTGGGAAACCCATATTGTATCGTAAAAACTAAATTTTCTTCTAGAATTTTTTAAATTCTAATATCTTTTGATTGAGCGTACCAATTACCATGAAACAAAAACTAAATATTATTCCGAGATATGCACAATATTTGTCTACAAAAGTCAACCGTATAGAGTCAGTACTTTTCACGTGATTCGAGCACAAACAAACAGACAAACCGACGAGCAGATAAACAGCCAAACATGCCAAAAATGATGATTTAAACCTAATTTTTTTTAAATTAATTCCTAATATAAGAAGAAGATAGATATGAAATTAATGATGCATCCGTGCGACTAAGCGACCTTGTCTCAATTCTATAAAATTTCACAAGACTATATGCGAAGGACCGTCTATAATAAAAGTGGTAATGAATAATTCATTAATCTAGTTCGTCAGTTAGCAATAGGTAATAAGATCAATCAGCCCATTACTGTCCCACTGATGGGCAAGGCCTCTTCTCAGAATAAGAAGGGTTTAAGCCTTTCTCCACCACGCTTGTCTGGTGCGGGTTGGCGGAATACACGCTATGGAGAACTGTTTGGAGCCCTCTCAGAGCGGTTAGAGCGGTTATGCACTGCATCCGATCCGAATCCGTGAAAATACAGTCCAAAGTAGTCATAGAACTATTTGTATACATGTTAACGAATTCGTGTAATTCCTTCAAACCACATGATCCATTAATAGCATAGATTAACCACGCACAGGGTTTAGACTGATTAAAAATGAAAAAAAAACTTTTTTTTCCCAAATAATATTTTTATGTGATAGAAAATTTCGATGCCATGCATAAATTAATGAAGGCAAGGCGACACAGCTGACCGGCACGACTAGCTCGATATCGTTCTACGCAGTCAGTTAACTAGGGACGCTAAAATTACTCAGATACAGAATACCATGGTTCATTTTTTGAAAACTTTTTTTTGTTGATTCTGAAAAAAACCTATGCAAGGTCAATTAGTGTCACCAGTAGATCACGCGGTTTGAAGGAATTACACGAATTCGTTTACACCCTGTAGTAGTTTACGCACTAGATCTGACTTCCGCCATCCGATTTCTCTCCGTCATCCGTGAGTCTCCAACTCGGAAGAAATATTGACGGACCGAAGTAGCCGTAGTACTGTTTGTATAAACGCTTTCGCATTACCTCGGATTCAAATCGGACATATGCTAAAGATGGCCCCCGAATTGCTTGGATTTGGATCAGAGATCGGATTAGTGCGTAAGCAATATAGAGTTTTTATATCCGTATTTCCACGGGTCCGGATCGGATGCAGAGCGCAATTGCTCTGGTGCACACCAGTAGGTTTTCTTACGATGTTTTTCATTTACCGTTAATACAAGTGACAGTGAAACCAACCAATACACTATCACTGATCTTGCAGTGCAGCTAGAAATCACTCTCGGCTCGACTGGTAGGTGTAGTGGCTCGGCCGCGTGACCGGATTGCTCTTCAAGCGTTCTACGTGTTTTGCCATCATTAGACTTGATGCGAACGAGCTGCTTATCAAGTTTAGTTAAGTTATTTTAGAGAGTTGTGCGATTGCTCGATTCTGCAACCTTTCAGCTGCATATATACTTGGGAGGAAATAAATCGAGCCCCTTCTATTTCTCACGAAGGTATAATTGTTATTATTTTTGGGATTATGGAACAGATCAATTCTAAACATATATCGCCTAAAGGGTTATTTGATAACCTTAACAATGAGGGTAGTTTTTTGTATTTTGAATTATATAATTCATGAAACCAAAACTAATAACCAGGACACGTGAAAAAAGGAGTGGCTTGATTTCTTTGCACCCACGTGTAGTTCAGGGGTTTTAGATTTTCAAATAAAAAATATGCTTTGACTATGAATAAGTATAGAAGAACGGTAAACGTTCATTACATATGAAAATATACTTGTACGGTATTGTACCGCACAACTTTTACTGATAAGTTTGATATGATATTAAATGATACGAGTCCTTTAAAGTCCAACAGTTTAATACACTAAGTTAACACCAAAGTTTAGACAGAAATAGTTGTTAAGATTAAATGATATTGATACAGTTAAGAATAAATGATATTGATAAGTGAGAACACACGGTGCATTCGATGACCGGTAATGAACTGAATTGTAACTAAAAGATAATGAATTATAAAAGGTGGCGGATATGCTGACGCGGTAAGTACAATAATTTTGCAATGTACGGTTGCACCGTACAATACTTCATACGTCATGTGGTCCTTTATTAATGTGGGTGCGGTTTTTTTTATTAATGTGGAATTGTGGGCATATCTTAACCGGTTGCGTACCGCCCGTTGTCCCAGGACGACACTTAATTGTCTTATCTATTGTGTCTATAATTACCATGCTTGAGGTTTTAAGAGGCAAATAAACTTAGTCCAAACCGGCAGATTTACAATAAAGTAACAAATGTAAGCAACCTTGAACGGAATAAAGAAACCGAGTTGTTTTAGAAAGGACAATGGCCATTTTAAGTGCATTTGTTGTCAAAGTATGCGTCAGTCAATGAACTCCATTAAATAGAATTATTTTTTGAGACAATTATTTTCAACGTAATTATTTTGAAATAATAATTTCAGGTTAATTATTTTGGAGACAATTACTTTTATTTTATGTTGCGTAAACTTTTTAAACATGAAAAAGTACTTACTTACATTGTGTTCTGTAATAATTGTTTTAGGAGTAGAGTACAGTCAACGACAAGAATTAGGTGTTAGGTATACGGGTGTTTTCAATTTAGACTACGAATATAAAATTCATCATATTTTGCTAATTAGATAAAACTTCATGCGTGCTTTTAGCTACGGTATTAATCAGGTATTTTGTTTTCTGATTAACTTGAGTTTAGTTTTTTTATTTTTATTTCTCTGTGTTTGATTAATGATACCTAGTAACCCTGTTAAGTTTCGCCAATTAATCTGAAGTAACTATACACCATGTCTGTTTAGTGAAAATCATGCATTCTGCTCATCATATTATACCTACACCGTTTACCATGGGACAAACTATGAATTCGTGAAAAGAAAATCAGCTGTTCCATACATTTTGTTCTTCTTTTCTTCTATCGAGTTGGCACGAGCTCTACCTACAAGAATAGCTCATGCCTGCCATGGTGAAAATATTAGCCAGTCAGCAAGGATGGTAGCGAGACTGACTGCCCAGGGTGTGCCGGACGTACTGAAGTATCGTCACTCGTGGAGACTTTTTTCATGCATCCCCATACATTTTGTTAAAAAGCATTGATCATATTGTACAGAACAGCTGTTTTTTTTCACGAATTTATCATTTTTCCCATACTAAAAGTTGTGCAGAACGATGAGCAGAGTTCTAAAATGTATTATTATTTACATTATTGATGATAAATTCATGCCCTACCTTAGCCCTGCCTACATTACAATGGGCGCGTGGGATTCCTAATGACGATTTTCTTCATCGCTTAAATTCCATAATAGTTTGTGTAAACACTTAACTACGCTAACTGTAATCCACTCCTAGACGTAGCTAAGTAAGTTGCAACATATCAAAGTATAATCTATAAATTTAGATACATTTAGCTACATGTTTAGTCAAGTAGCGCTGCGCACGAGTTTGTTTGTGTATGTTTGCAAGTATGTGGGCACACTCTTGTGTTTTAATATTGTGTTACAAGCTTGAAACGTTAAATGTATAGGCAGCTGCATCAATTGGGTACCTGGTATCTTGTGAAAGCACTTTAATGCATCCTAGTACTTCTAATAGATACAAATTTTGTGTAAGTATTTATATAGAGGCTTAAATTAATCTCTATTAGAGAAGTTTAATCGAATTCATGTAATTCCTTAAAACCACATTATCTATTACTGGTATACATCAACATTGCATGAGATTTTTCAAGAATAAAAAAACGTATTTAAAAATTGTAATATGGTAAATTAATTAGGTGATAGAACATTTCAATGCTACGCATAAATGAATGGATGCAGCTGACGAGCACAACTAGCTTGACAGTAAATTCGGGGCGTTAAAATGACTCAAAATTTAGAAAAAAATGTTTTTTCTACTTTTTTTTTAACCTGTTTCATTCGTTATTTGGTCAATTCATGTCAACAGTAGATTGCGAGGTTTCAAGGAATTCGTTTACACCCTGTATTCATAAAACGCCAGTGCCAGGGTACATTACAACCGACTCCAAACTCCAAAGTTACCAGGGTGGTACCCAATTAATGTCGCCGTCTGTACCTACAAAACTTTCAACAAAATCTCGTTCCTACAGTATCTTATCTACCTACATAGTCCGCATAGTTTTACGATTAAACTAGTCTATAACCGATAGAACTGGTCCGCACCAACAGATATCCGGTCTAACGTCCGATCGCGTGTCGCAAGGTGTGTTGCAAGCCTAAGTAGACACTTGTCTCACTTAGCTCATATTGAAGGTCATCGCCATAATGTTTGAGCTTGTGTTGTAACGGTGATTATTGTGTGAAAGTGAGATCGTTTAATGAAAATACATGTTTTTGAATGTTTATTTATTCGAGTTCGTCTCACCTTATACCCTCTCGTGTCTGTCGTAATATATAATATGACTGAGTAAACGTATCAGACAGCAATACAGCGTGTAACACAATAAACGAAACGGCAACTAAATCGTATTCCGCCATTTTTAGTATATGTAATTTTTTTAAACGTTCTTTTTACAAATCAATCTTTTAATTGGGATAAAGAAAATAAGCCATAAGACTTAATTTTAAATGCAGTTTACAATGAAAAAGTAATACAATTTTATCGAATCTATCTATATAAATAAAATTAAATGGTTTTCGTTGGTAAGCGAATCACTTGAACGATATGTTTTTTTTTTTTCAATGTTCATAACGCTCCGTCTAATGTTTTTATGGAAAGAAAAATTGGAAAAATTTGCCCGGAAAATTGGAATTTAGAAAAAACTGAAAAACTGCGAGTGACACCGCGGACAGCAGCTAGCAAACAATATTTAAGCACACAAAAGTAAAATTTCAGTGTGTGTAATATGATTATAACTCAATATTCTAATTGTGATGGTTGAGTGTTTGCGTTATTATATACTGTTACGTGTTGTATACTCGCAAACTCTCGCATCAATAAATAATTGAATTGATAATAATTGATTCAGTGTCGCGTGGAGAATCGATTCAGCATTTACATGCAGCATTTGTACAGACTTAAACTTGTTTATGTCAATAGTTGTGGACAGTTAAAAATCCCTGAATTTTCTTCGAAAATACAGTGTGTGTTTTTAGAGGATGCATTTTTTAATTTATATTTGTCTTTAATAATTATTTTATTTTGTTTTTATTGCTTTACTTTGCATTTGACCCTTCTCGCACCTAATGTAAAGCGCAGACATCATCTACACTCGGAAGCAATAAATCCGGGTCACCAACATACACCTTAATATCTCGAAAACTAAGAATGTTAGCTTATTGAAATAAAAAATATTTTAGAGATTATTTAAGAAGTTTTATTAATTTTATTTGAGCAGTATTAAATAGCAAATGAAATATTTCTTATTTGAATAAGCTATCATTCTTATTTTCCGCGATATTAAAGTTTATATTGGTGACCTGTACCCCAAGTGAGAGTTTTTTACGTTACTACTGTAGTTGCGTCACGCTAAAAATGTCAAACAAATTTTTAGTCACGCTATTTGCCGCTAGAGGCGCTACTTAAATTTTCATACATTTTTGGCGTAACGCAACTACAGTAGTAACGTAAAAAAACTCACACTTGGGGTACTGGTTCCATTGCTGCTGAGTGTAATGGAGCACACGAATCCAAGTACCAAAGATATAGAGGGACTGCCCTATTCCTGTCTGGCTCTCATATATACACGACGGAAGAAAGAAAACTGCTTGGTACCGGACTGTAATGTGAGGGTGGTAGCTAGCCAGGCGGACCGTAAAGATCCTTCCACCAAGCGTGCTGAGTTGCCCCATCCCCTTCAGGGTTGACAATCGTAACAATCAAGTATGCACAATTATTTAAAACATCAAAACACCGCTAAATATATACAACAGAGATCTCATCAATTCTCAGGTATTTAATTGCGTTTCATCAATCTCACGGTCGCGGGTCGAAGCATGAGTTTGTGTCCGTCATTGAAAACTGATGTTGTAAACTGTTATTAGATGCTTCAAGTGTTGAAGATAAAATCTTATATATATTTGTGAGAGACTATTTCGTTTCCTAACTAAAAGTGTTCTTAATGATCGCGTAGAATTTTAGTCTTATTTTAGTTTTATGTTAGATTTTTTTTAACATTAGCGCAAACTTTTGCGCGTGCAAGTCGACGAAGAAGACGTCAAGCTTACCAAATTAATTAAAATTGAAATGCATTTCGTTCTGTTCCGAGAACACAAGCAGTGATGTAATAATTTATTATTTGCTGATAAGTTCGATCGGTCGAGGTTGTAATGATGAGTCGACGACAGATCGTCATCTGCCGATAAGGAGTCACTAAGTTATCGGAACCACAATGCAGTTCTGTCTCTAGTGATGATGGTGACTCATTTAGAATTAAGTTCTAAGTTAAAATCACGCTGCAACAACGACCTTATTTGTTTAAATCCTTTTGCATGTTTATACATACAGGGTAAAAACTTTACCCTCCTTTTCGGCTTTGCCGCATGTAAAAAAGCTGTGATCCTATTTGAACATGAATAGAATTTTCTGCGCAGTTTTTAGGAAATTTGCATTTCTGGGAGGTCTAAAATTGTTACTTTAGTGGCATGAAGGTTTATCCTTTTAAATAACACTTAGTAAGAAAATCACATATTTTTCTCCCTATAAGGTAGGATACATAATATACAGAATAAATAAATATACTCGGGAACAATGAATATGGGTCACCAATATAAACTTAATCCCCCTTATTACAAAACATGGTTTAAACCAAGACTAAGATAAACCCAGGTTTAAAATATACCCATCACTTTCTTATGTCATATAACAAAAAGAGACGGGGCTATTATTAAACCTAGGTTTTTCTTAGACCATCTTTTGTAATAAGGGGGAATATGTCGGAAACTAAGAATGATAGCTTATTCAAATAAAAAATATTTTATAGAATATTTAATATCACTCAAAAAAAAAAACTTCTTAGATAGTCTATAAAATACATAATTTTTAAATAAATATGCTATTTAAAATAAATATGAAGACTATCACAGCAGATACTGTCGAATACAGAATGTCTAAAACCTTTTTAAACAATCCTATACACAATACATATTTTATTTCACACATACCATATACAGTCATCAGACCGCGTAAATTCCAACAAGATGTCATCACAATTTGCAGTTTTCGCAAGCCAGACCTACGGGTTACTAGACCCGCAATATTTGGTCTGTCAGACCTTGGTCCAAAGGGTCAATGCTATAAATTGCGTAGTCATCGTAAAGTAAATGTTGGTTCGGGTGCTTTAAAATGTATAGTAGTTTTTTGCTTGTGTTAGGTAGTTTGGAAAGTTGAATGTCGAATTAAATTAGGTCCGTGGGGGAACTATTTAAGAATAGAGCTTCCCTTCGTCGCCGGGTAAGCGAATCGTGAGTGGCGATGAACCTAGTTCTATAATTATGCCCGAATAATGGCAATACACTCGTCACTTATCATCATTCAGCCGAAAGACGTCCACTGCTGGATATAGGCCTCCCCCAAAAGGAGCAGGCGGATTGGCGATCGCAATATGGTTATTAAAGTACTCAAAGAACGCTGCTGCCCATCCTCTAGAGAATCCCTTAGTCGCCACCTATTTATTACATGGGATTTAATACAAGACAGAAAGAACAAAGTAAGAAAAAATATTTATTTTAGGCTTGCAGAGGCAATTTTATAAAAAATAAAACAATATACAAAACGGAGACATCAACATTTTTATCAACCAGCACTATTTTAAAAAATGCTCCTAAATCAGTAAAAAGCTGAGACATTTAAAAAAAAAACAAAGTACCAAATCTACTATGGGCAAAACTTAGGTGTACTAACCTATAATAGAAGAATACCTCTGGTTACTCGTCTGGGGAATACAGGCTTGAGTATTATGAGTATGTAATTGGCATATGACACATTCATATTTATGATAGTTACGGTTTCCTCACGTTCATTTTTCGGGATTGCCCGACTAGTTTCTGAACCAAGCAGTGCCCTTCATCGTGAGCTGAACACGCGGCGAGGTCGCAAGTGTCGAAAAATGCACGTGCATAGAACGTTAGTAATCATAAATCTAAATCGACAATTATTATTAATAACTAAATCAAGAAAGAATAACCATTTTTTATTTTATTTATTAAAACTTTTTGTTTATACTTTACATTCGAGTTTTTACATAATTATACCTACTTACACATTTTTTATTCTAATATCTACAATAAAAATCTAAACTATGTTAACAAATAACTACAAATTAAATAATTATTCTGTATAAAATAAAACTAAACGACACATTATAAAGACGGTCATTGTCAGTCAAGTTAAGACTCACGTGAGATTGACTCACTAAACTTGAACAATGAACTTAACAGTTTTTGGTTGCGCAATCTCCCACGAGATAATTGAGATAAAAAGAACTATTGAATGAACAATAGGTTGTGTTTTGTGGACCTAACATTGCTTTACTTAATTAATTGTTGTTTGATTTTGTAATGCTCTACTTATGGCCGATTCGTATGATTTGCCGAGTTTTATTGGTTAAAATTAAGACTTTTGTACACTCGGAAGCAATGTTTCCGGGTCACCAACATAACCCTTAATATCTCGGAAACTGAGAATGATAGCTTGTTCAAATAATATTATTTAGACTATTTAATACTACTCAAATAAAATTTACAAAACTTCTTAAATAGTCTAAAAAATATTTTTTTATTTGAAACTATCATTTTTAGGTTTCCGAGGTATTAATGTTTATGTCGGTTTCCCGAATTCAATGCTCCCGAGCGTATCTTAAACAACACTTAAGCGAATTAACATTTTCTGATGTCGGTGAAACCTAAGGGAAATTGAAGGTACCTTTTTCAGAAAATGTAAATTTTATTAAATGACCATTATTTCATGCACTTCAGTTTTTTGAAGACGGTTTTTCAAAATGTATTTATATTATGTTACATTGTTATTACCGGTTTAGTTTCATTTCTTGATAAATATTTTTATTATAACATGCCCATAAAATGGATCTCTATCAGACTTCTTAAATATTGTTCCTAAGCAAGTATAACATAATATGATAACTATCAAACATAATCGATTGAAACTGATGTAAATCGCAGAATTAACGCACTAATGAATACTCTTGCGCATCCTCCAATGACGCAATTTTATTCATTTACACCAACGAGGCAATCCTATTCAGAGTTGACGCCACAAAGCTTCATTATTTACTCAAAACTGTTATTATAAAATAATAATAATAGTGACAGAAAAATAGAAGTCATTTAAGCCACAGTGAAATAAGGATTTTGTATAGTATCTTGAAATGTCAAAAGTTTGAGAAATATCGAACAAAACGGTTGCGAATGCGCATGTAAGGCGTGAAACACACCGTGAAAAAAGAACTGCCTACCTAATTTCCATGTAGTATTCTCGTGCAACTTATTGTTATACAAATATTTTAAATTCTAAAAGTATTGAGTATGTAAAATTCTTTTTTAGTTTTGTAGTCTTAATAACTAAGTATAAGTCAACTTATTTCTTCCTGTGGCCATTATATTAGACAAGCTTAAAAAATTAAACAAGTCGCAATTTGGGTATGATAATCGATTTATTTGGCGACAGATATACCATTCTGAGTACGAAGCTATTATTTAAGGGATAGATTTAATCAATGTAATTAATATTTTACTTTTTTGTGTATAGACTCATTTAATTATTCACTTGATAGACTGAACTGTGTTGCTGGGGAGTTTGTTGCGCCGTTTCTTCTTCACAGCATAAACACTAGGAAGCGGTGAAGGGTGGGAGCATTTGGGGGTGCAGTCACTTGTAACTACCTAAATTTGACGTTCAAAAAGAACTAAGTAATACTAGTCTACTTTGAATATAAGAGTTTTGAGTTTGAGTTTGAGTTTAAACCTATTATTTTGAGAATAAAGTTTTTATCCAAGGAATGAACTACTATTTTATTGATTATCCATCTCTTATTTTAGATACATACCTATTGACATTAATTTAGTAATCCATATCTGGCGACACTCTAATTTATCTGAGAATGAAAATATTTCATGGCGATAGATCTATTAATTAGATGATACAAGTTGATGACAAATATAAACTTTGCTGACAAAAATATAGTTCCCCTTTCCTATAATTCTCATGGCAGTGATAGTCCAGCGGTTCAACGCTTACCTTTTATGCTGGAGACTCTGAGATCGATCCTGGCCCGTACCTCTGACTTGTCGAATTCATATTCGTATTTAAATCGAATAGGGTATTTGACTGAAAAAATCTAATTATTCCGTCAGTTAGATTATCAAATAATATTTGACCCGTATTTTTTCTTTTGTTACGTAACCCAAAATTGACAAAGATACGACACTTTTAAAATTAGCAAAACGTCACAAGCAAGTACAATTTTTACTTGCTTCTGACGTCACAAGCCTCTACTCGAGTTTTGATGCGTTTTATCATTCCAAATATTCATAGATTTAACAAAAGAAAAAATACCTGTCCATTATTTTTCAAAACTAACTGGCGGACTAATTAGATTTGAAATTTATTGATGCTGTCAACATGCCTATTATCACTCGCGATAACGATGAAGGAAAACATCTGCATCGTGAGGAAACCTTCACACTTGAAAGGGCTCCAAAAAGTTCGTCGGTGTGTGTGATCTGCAAACCCTCCCAGCGTGGTGTACTAAGGCCTATATATTCTTTTCATTCTGAGAAGAGGCCCATGCCCAGCAGTGGGACATTAATGGGCTGATTATGCTTTTTTGTTGCAATCACTTCCACTTACCATAGTCAACCTGTAGACTAAGACTAGAGTACACTTTTTTTATGTGTGGGAAATCATCAAATGACTCCTTCCGCTCTGGGCGGAGCGGAAGGGAGTGTCAGGCTCTTATTGACTATAACCCATCCGTATTCCTCCTAATGCCCTTTGCGTTCCAAGGCCGCGGTAACTCTTTTCAACAAATTCCGCAAGCCTGGCAGGTACTGGCCCTAGCGGTCCTCGTCTACTAAGCTTACATCCCTCTGAAGCGCGCGTGGAACACAACGCGCCGTCGACCCGGGCATGGTTCTGATCGGACGGCAAGCCACCCAACGCTCGCCATCCACAGGCCCGCGCCTATGGTGGCCGGGAATCGCCCGCGACTCCCGACGCCCGAGGCGTCTCTTTCTATTGCGGCGGCTGGGGCGTGAGGTTTTGTTGTAATTGTAGTCTGAAGAATCAGGTTCCTATGTGGAAATTGCGAAATGAAAAACTCAGTAAACGTTGTATGATGGTTGCTATTCAAACATCTAGAGACAAGACGATTTAAATTATGAATATCTTTTTATAACATTACAAATGGCATCTAAAACCTAACAAAAAGTCTCTTAACAAGTAGGTTTTACAACATCCGCCCTTAATGGAAATAAAAAGATAAAGTAGTAATGATAAACACAATAGAAAATAATAAAACATTACTACCAGACTAAACAGAAATACAAAACATAAGCCGACGAAAAATAAATAAATAGAATATTATTCTACCTATTTATCACTAGACCCATATTAACAACGCACCTAAGATGAGCTATGCGCCTTAAGGGCTTAGTTAAAACATCAGCTGTCATTTTATCCGTAGGTATAAACTTTATATCTATAAGACCCTCAGTAACCTTTTCACGAATAAAATGATATCTCGTATCAATGTGTTTGGTTCTATTGTGGTGGACTGGATTTAGCACAAGTTTCTGTGCACTTTGACTATCGTTGTACAGTAACACCCTATCAGCAAAACGAGTAATATCACATATTAACCGTCTGAGGAAAATAGCCTCCTTTGCAGCACTGGTCAAGGACATATACTCAGCTTCTGTAGACGATAAGGCTACCGTCGGCTGCTTCTTACACTCCCAGCTAATAGGTCCACCTGCTAGCGTGAAGTAGTAACCAGTGTACGACCGACGGTCATGTACACAGTTCGCCCAGTCAGCATCCGTGTATCCACACAGACGTCCACCGACTTTCCTGTAAGTAATACAGTAATCCATAGTACCTTTCAAATACTGTAACACCCTTTTAGCGGCCAACCAATGCCTCTTATCATAACAGTTATTAAACTGACATAAATAGCTTGTGGCATAAGCTATATCGGGTCTCGTATTCACAGCTAGGTACATGAGACATCCTATCAAGTTTTGGTAAGGATAATCACCAAGAGATGTTGGATTACCTTTCTCCAACTTGTTATTCTCCAAAGGTGTAGACATCTCCTTGCAATCTCGCATATTAAACCGCTCCAAAACTGCCTGGATATAGGTCTTCTGACTGACCACGATTTTATCGTCAACACGGCTAATATTTAAGCCTAAACAATACGACAATGCACCCAAATCTTTTAGCGAGAAAATTTTTTCCAAGTCATTTTTGACAGCGTCAAACGAACTTTTTTCTTTGTAAATGACAATTAGATCGTCAACATACACTGCAAGTATTATGGTTTCATTACCAAACTTTTTCAAGTAAACACATGATTCCGCAGAAGTTCGTGCAAAGCCAATTTTCGATAGAATTTGATGCAATTTGATATTCCAGGCTCGAGCTGCCTGCTTCAAACCATAAATGGATTTTCTGAGCAAACAGACTTTACCTTCTGCCCCGTGCTCAGCAAATCCCTCAGGCTGTTGCATGTAAACCTCCTCCTCTAAGTCCCCATTGAGGAATGCGGTATCGACATCCATGTGTTGGATCTTTAAATCCATTTCTGCCGCCAACGCTATAAGGGTACGCAGAGATGAATTTCGAACCACAGGGGCAAAAGTCTCGTTACAGTCAGTCCCCCAAACTTGACTAAAACCTTTCGCAACTAGTCGCGCCTTATACTTGACTATTGCACCGTTCGCGTCCCTCTTTATCTTGAATACCCATTTACATGGAATAACCTTTTTATTTGGTTTATCCACTAATGTCCAAGTCTGCTTATTCAATAAGGCATTGTACTCATCCTTCATTGCGGAGATCCAGTTATCTTTATCATCGCTATTGATAGCCTCACGATAACTGTTCGGATCATCACACAACAAATCACCACCGTGAGTGCCGTATGAATAATAATCTGGAGGTTTACGTACTCTTTCAGGGTACCTTCTTTCAGGACATACATCATTGGGTTCATGTGAAGGAACCAGGGACAGATCACGTTGTTCACCCGAATGTAGAGACTCCGTGTCGCCAACCCCACCCGCTTCATCAGTCGCGTCCACAAAATCGTCAACTTGCTCTACCTCTATGTGCACACTTTCTGAAGTAGGTGAAGAGGTAGAAGCAGATGAGATAGAAATCTCCTGTTGCGATGTGGTATCTGAAGAAGTTTGTGAAAAAAGATTAATGACATTAGGTCTCACAACAACTTCAGGCTGAACAGATTTATCCTTCAATCCTGAAAAAGTATTTTCAAAGAACGTAATATCCCGTGACTTAATCAACCTCCGAGGGTTTTGCGCGCTACGGAAATAATAACTCCTTGGATCGTCTGAATATCCAACGAAGATATGTTCAGAAGTTTTCATGTCTAGCTTAGTTCTCTGGCATGAAGGCACGTGAACTAAAGCTCGGCAACCAAACACCCTTAAATGAGACAGGTCGGGTTTACTACCACACCACATTTCATATGGCGTCTTACCATCAAGTGCACGATGAGGTGACCTATTCTTTAAATAAACACTAGTCTCAACAGCATCCTGCCAAAAAGCTTTCGACAGAGAGCTCTGTGCCAGCAAGGAACGGGCCTTCTCCACAATACTACGATTGCAACGTTCACTTACCCCATTTTGTTGAGGGCTGTATGGTACAGACGTTTCGTGTCGAATCCCTTGAGCCTGCAAATAGTCTGTCAGCTCCTTGTTGACATACTCAGTACCATTGTCTGACCGAAGGGTTCGAATCTTAGTGCCAGTCTGTCTCTCCACAAGTGCTTGGAAAGCACAAAAACACTTCCGAACTTCTGTCTTAGAAGACATACAATAAAGGGATATAAAACGTGTATAATCATCTACAAAAATAATAAAATATTTATTACCTTTAAAAGATTCAGTGGTCAGAGGACCACAAACGTCCGTATGAACCAATTCTAATGGTGACGAAGCCTTCTTATACTTTATCCCTTTGAAAGGCTTCCGGGCCTGCTTACCCTCTACACAAGGTATGCATGGTTCTTTGTCAATCTCAGTATACTCCACACCAATAGCTAGACCTTTTTTGAGTAGATCCATACGAATACGGCAGAGATGTCCTAGACGCTTATGCCAAAGCTGAAACTGGGACAAATTAGTGTGAACATTATAAGCTGAAACACCTTGCGGTTTTACCGTACAATCTAAAGTGTACAATCCACCACAAATAGAACCATGTAAAACAGGATCATTTATAAAAGAAATATCATTAGAATTATAAAAATTACAGCCATTTTTATTAAAAACAATCGAGAAACCTTTCTCTACTGCCTTTTTGACTGAGAGTAAATTGCAATCTAGGCCAGGAACATGTACAACATTCAAAATTTTCTTGAAATCGGTTTTTGTGTCAATAGCAACATCTCCTAAACCCACAGCCGGCAAACTTTTACCATTTGCTACAGTTATCTTCCCATCACAGGGTCGGTAACTTTTAAACCATTCGGCATGTGGAGTCATATGAATAGACGCACCAGAGTCGATAATCCACTTCTCAGACATCTGAACACATGGTGCAGACAAAGCCAATTCCGTGACACCATCCAAAGCCAATTCCGTGACACATGCATCCATATTTCCTGAACTAGAAGCAGTCAGTCCCTTATCTTTAGAACAACTTTCTGTAGAGCAACTCGCCTTTGCCTTTTTCTCCTTCTTTTTGAGAGGACAATTAGGACTCTTGTGCCCTGGCTTCTTACACCGAAAGCAAATAAACTGCTTCTTAGCATGCAACGCAGCCACATCATCTTTAGTCTCCTTCGTCATTTCGCTCAACAACTTAGTCCTCACCAAATCTGTTGTGACTTCAACGCTCCCATTCTCAAGAGCCATTATCATGGGCTCGTAGCGAGACGTTAGACCTCCCAATATAATAGCTGCTAAAGAACTATCTTCTATTGTTTTGCCAATATCGGCCAGGTCTAGTGCTGTTGTAGTTATTGACGTTAAGTAAGCTTCTAAATCAGAAAAATCAGATAAGGAGTACCTGTACAACTTACGTTCCAACGACAGTTTACGACCCAAACTTCGATCCTCGTAGGATTTCATCAGAGCGTCCCACGCTTCTTTTGCGGTCTTAGCTGGTCGAACAATCGAAATAGCAGCGCCATCTACAGTAAGGCATATTTTAGAAAGAGCCTTTTCACCCTTCCGTACATCGTCGGGCGTCTTATTCCCTTCGACAACTGCTGCGCTTACGGTTTCCCATAATCCTTCATGGATTAACAACATACGCATTTTAAATTTCCACGCAGTGTATCCGTCTCTATTAGAAAGTATCGGAATACAATTTAGTGACATACCAGAAACTGCAGACGACATGTTAACTACTAATTTCACCACCAATCTTCTTTTAAATTCGATCGTAGATAAAATATACAGAGCTTCGTGCTGATAACGTGTTGTAATTGTAGTCTGAAGAATCAGGTTCCTATGTGGAAATTGCGAAATGAAAAACTCAGTAAACGTTGTATGATGGTTGCTATTCAAACATCTAGAGACAAGACGATTTAAATTATGAATATCTTTTTATAACATTACAAATGGCATCTAAAACCTAACAAAAAGTCTCTTAACAAGTAGGTTTTACAACAGGTTTGCCTCTCCCTCACGCGTTCCGCCTCCTTCTTCGCTAGCATTACTGCTTCGCAGAAGGAGGTGACTGCTTCCCATGCCCCCTCGCTCCGGACCATAGATTGAACCAGGGCCGAATGCGAGAGGTCGCCGTCGCCGGTCGCCTCTACGAGGACACGGCGGTGCCCAAGCTGGGCAGACCTGCACCGTATGCTCCACCGTTTCCTCCGGGCGATCCTCACAGTGATAACACCCGGACGTATCCTCCCGCCGAATCCGAAACAGGTAGCTCCTGAAACAACCGTGGCCGGAGAGTACCTGCGTCAGGCGGAAGGTGAGGACGTGGCGCCTCTCTAGCCACTCCTCAAAGAGGGGACTTATCGCCGCAATTGTGGCGTGCCCAGCGCTGGGTTGCGTGTCTCCATACTGCCATGAGATTCTGAGGCTGGAATACACCTACGTTAATTCTCAAACAACTATTCAATGTCGATGAACACCAACCTAAAGATAAAGAGGACTGAACTTTTAACCTTTTCTTTAACCCGTTAAATTCGTGACGGTTAAACCCATCATTTGCAAATGAATATCATGTTCAAAACGTGATTCTGTTTCGAAAGTCTTCTACTAATAATGATAAGGAAATTAGCACACGATTACCTTGATATTCTTTCCGATTAAAATAGGCCTAGACGGTTTTTAGGGTCATGACGTACTGAATTAGTTAGGCCGCAACATAAATAAAATTGCGACAGTTAATGGATGTGTTAATCCTATATTAAAACCTTGATTAAAATATGACCAAGGTTTATAGTTTTAGGACTAAAGTCCAACATCCCGTGTACGCATATAATATACTGCCGTCCGATTTCTAAACGGCCGTTAAGTGACAAAACCTAATTTTGAGTTATGAGCAAAAACGTCGAAAGTGTTGTCCCTAGAAATTCTGAAGACATACAGATGTTTTTTGTTGTACCAAATTATTGGGCTACATTAAGCTCATTGTATAACTTTTAATGAATTATAGGACTAATATTAATTTTGAAATTAAAGTTTTTGTTTTTTAGTCATGGTTTTTTTGTACTGAAATGTGACCATCTACAATATGGCAAGACTGGTCGATAGAGAAAATGTTGCGCTTTTACGTAGTTTATAAAACTCAAATTTGACAAAATGTCACTTATCGGTCTTTTAGAAATAGAACGGCAGTATAATATGTTGCGCGCACTTTTGCATTTGTGTAGCTACAATGCGACGCACGCGGAATTTGTTGTATCATTCATTTTTGATATCCATATAATTTGAATGCGTAATGCATTACCAGTTTAAAAAAGGAAAATATTTCAGCCATTTTTTGAATTCTTGCGTTTTGCAATCTTTATTCATTTCGTAGTATCATCATTCAGCCGAAAGACGTCCACTACGGGACGTAGGCCTCCCCTAAGCAGCTCCACGTCGACCGATCCGGTGCTTCTCGCATCCAGCAGATTCCCGCGACCTTCACCCGGTCATCGGTCCACTAGGCAACCTATCGACGCTGCGTCTTTCAGTACGCGGTCACTACTCCAGCACCACATCATTTCTGATATGAGACTAAAGATTTGAAGACAAAATAAATGCTACGCTAAAAGATGATACTGACGTCACAATAGCAATATCAAAACTCGTCTGGCACTTTTCTTCTACATTTGATTAACTTAAAATACCAAGAACTGTTATGAATAAAAGCTAGCCAGCTAGCTGCAAGTACTGTAGCAGCTTACCGTCCTATCTCAAAATGCGACCTATAATAGTTATCCTAGGGGTGAAAGTAACTTATTTAGCCCCGAGACGGGGTTTTTTTTTTTTTTTTTTTTTTTTTCTATTGGACTGCAGTAGGTCGTCCTAGGGGACGGTTTCTACGTAACCGGGCAGTTATTGGCGAGACCTGAAGGGTCTCCAGCCAATGGGGGGAAGTAAAATACTTAACCTAAGCTAACTACTTGTACTACACTAACATCATGACTACCTGCAACAACAGCACTAAGGGCGACCCCTAGTGGGACTCGGACCTCGGCTTAGGGCGTTGCTGGCGTGGACATAGGGGGGGGGAGACAGCTTGATGAGGGCTGAATTATCGGGGTGAGCCGAGACGGGGCTTGGGACGAGGGATTAAATAAGTCTTTAAGCCGAGGTAAACACTGTGCTTTTCATTACGAATACAAGGAAAGTAAAAAGAAAAACATGAATTAGCTAAAGAAGAAATAAGTGATCGGATTGCCGCTTTCCTTCCTATTTTGTTTTTGTTCTTTGGCCAGCCAGCTATTCAGCCATTATTTTTCATTTACATCAGTGAAAAAATTGTAAATATTTTGCTCAAATCTATGTTATTTTAAAGAAATAGTTGAAACTAAATTATAATAAAGTCATTTAAAAAAATATGTTATTTAATTAATACTTAACTTTATGTTATTACAATTTTACATCGCGCTGTAATTGAGTGGCTGTATAGAAAGTCGGAACATGGTTCAACAGAAATGTGAAAATAGAACTAGTTTATTTTTTATAATTTGACAGCTGTCAGTTGAAAACGATTCTCCCTAGGGCTGAAAAGTATTACTTTCAACCCGCTCCTCAGGCAACTTCAGACCCGAGTATATGTAATGAAAAAGTATTATGTTTCTCAAAATTGCTAGGTCCGATTTCGATACTCGTTTTGACAAGGTATAGTTGAGGTATCCCTACATAAATACTAAAACCGTATCGCTATTGGTTCATAGACCACTTCCCATACAAATATATGCCCAGTTTCCTTTGTCAAAACGTGAACGAAACAAATTGACAGATTACATAAAATCGACGAATTGTCACACATGTCACCGTAGTACGTGCTAGGCTGAACTCTGTCACCGTGACGCAACGGACGGACGGACATAACGCAGAAATTATGTTCGCGTGTATATTCAACCTTGACCCAGAACCACCAGATGTACACGTATTAGCTGCATGCAATTAATATGATAACTGTATATTGTACATCTTAGAATGAATTTACGTACATTTTAAGTCTCCACGAGTGACGACACTTAAGTACATCCGGCGCACCCTGGGCCTCTTGTCTCAGTAATTCGGTTGTTTTGTTCGGGACCGGACTACTGAGACTAATTTTGTCCCATTAGTAGGGTCATGACGTCGGGGATCGTACGGTCCATGGCCCTATATGGGGCGCCAATATGGGCGGACACCTTGACGGCACGCAACGTCGCAATCCTGCGCAGACCGCAGCGCGCGATGGCCGTCAGGGTGATAAGGGGGTACCGTACGATCTCCTTCGAGGCGGCGAGCCTCCTAGCCGGATCGATGCCCTGGGATCTGGAGGCGAGGGCCCTCGCGCTGAGATATCGTCAGCGCGAGGAGGCGCCTGAGCGGAGTGAGCTCCGCCAGATCCTAGTGGCCGAGTGGAGAGAACGACTTGCGCAACCCAGCGCAGGGCACGCCGCAATAGCGGCGGTAAGACCCGTTATGGAGGAGTGGCTGGAGAGGCGGCATGGCGCCCTCAGCTTCCGGCTGACGCAGGTGCTTTCGGGACATGGATGTTTCGGGAAGTACCTGTGTCGCATAGGCCGGGAGCAGACGCCCGGATGTCACCACTGCGTCGACTGCCCGGAAGACACGGCGCTGCACACGTTGCAGGAGTGCCGTGCGTGGGCGACGCAGCGCCGTGAACTAGTCGCGGCGATCGGTGGTGACCTCTCGCTTCCGGCCGTGGTTCTGTCCATGGTCGGGAGCGAGAGTGCGTGGGAAGCCGTCACCTCCTTTTGCGAGGTGGTGATGGCGACCAAGGAGGGAGCGGAGAGGGAGAGAGAGGCGACGGCCACTCTCCCTTCCCGCGCCAGACGCACCGGGCGCCGCCGGAGGGCGCGCGACGATCTCCGGCCACCCTAGTGTGTGGTCTGCGGGCGACGGGTTAGGGGACCCGTCGCCCGACCAGTAACAGGCCCGAGAAGGCGGCGCGCATGTGTTCCGTGCGCGCCTCTCAGGAGGACGTGGGGCAAGGCCCCACAGAAGGAGAGGTCCGCCAGGGGATGGCGGACCGAGGCCTGCCGGGGTTGCGGTGCATGCAGCTGCGAATCCCGTGACCCCGGCCAAGGGTCAGGAGTAGGAACACCGTGGGTTTTTAGCCGGTAAGAGTCCGGCATAACCCTTCGCCTTCCCCAGGCGAAGGGTATCCATGAGGATTTTCCCACGAAAAAAAAAAAAAAAAAAAAAAAAAAAAAAAAAGGGTTATGACGTCAAGCCGAACTGTTGAGACTTGTGTTCTGTGGTTCGGTTAATGATTTCAGTATTCTCCGGTCAGTATTCTTATGAAAGTGCCTATTAAGCCGGGTCTACAGCGCCAATTTTCTAACATGTTATTGTGTTTTTGCGAACAAAACTGTTAGGCCACGCCCCTATTCGGTTAGCAAACAATGTTAAGCCGGGTCCGCAGCGCCAATTTTGCTAACAAAACTGTTAGGCCATGCCCCTATTCGGTTAGCAAACAATGTTATCCCTTTTGCAAACATAAAAACACGGCGCAGCGGACCTGGCTTTAACTAATAACTACCAAACTATAATTTCAGGGAATATGTTTGATTATATTAAAAGCATTTTATTTACATCTCTAACTGGACTACAGTACCCCAAGTGTGAGTTTTTTACGTTACTACTGTAGTTACGTTACGCCAAAAATGTCAAACAAATTTTTAGTCACGCTTTTCGCCGCTAGAGGCGCTGCCTAAATTTTCATATATTTTTGGGGTATCTTTTTTTTTTTTCTTATTATTGCTGGTATCTTTTTTAGTATCAATAGTTCGGTTTGACGTCATAACGGAACTAATGAGACAAAATTAGTCTCAGTAGTCCGGTCCCAAACAAAACAACCGAACTACTGAGACTAGAGGACCCTGGGCAGTCAGTCCCGCTACCAATCTGACTGGCTAATCTTTTCACCACGGCATAACCTATTCTCATATAGCTCGTGCTGACAATAGAGGAGAAGATGAAGGCGTGGAGTAAATGCCTAATGACTTGTTCCTTTGTACAACAAACGAATAGTTTTGTTTACTGATGACAGTATAATGTATTGTCTGTCATAGCAATGCTGCGCTTTCAAGTAAATGAGCGACTTTTTAACAGATGCACAGGTCATTTTCCTTGTCTTGGCATTACATGAGTAAATTCAAATTAGTCTATTAAAAAAAGTTAAATAGATATACGCAAACTAAAAGAAATAAAACAGAAGAAATACACATAATTAAGAACAGTACAAATAGCGGTCTTATCGCTTAAAGCAATTTCGATAGTTATACTGAATAAAATATGAGAATTTTTTTTTTATTAGGATCATCTCATTGGTCATATAGGCCATTTCCACGAAGGTTTTGTCCGTCCACATGTTCAAGTTATTCAGTAGAATAATACCTACTTGTTTTGACGTCCTTCTATGATCTTTCAAGATCGTTAGTAGTTACTTTATAATCCTTGGCTTTTTTACATACGTGGGATAGATAAAAAAGCCAACCGTTATAACCAATTAAAAATATATTTACAATTGATATTGGACTCATAAACTTTGTTTCAATTAATTTCTCATCAACCAGTCAATATAATTATATACCGCATTCATTGAGATCATAAAATATGACTACCTACATATTCTACGTTATGCATCTAACAAAATCAAAAGCGATACAAAAATAGAGTATGCAATAGTGAGTCATTTGATGCTGTACAAATTTGAGTGGCATCTAATAGATTGCAATACTAGGAGCGCAGTGGAGGTTGCAAATCGGTAACATCGCAAAAACAACCCGTTTTCCTCGCAGACTGATGCAACTCGCGTGATTCTACTGATTCATACGACTTTTTTTTCTGACATTATGATTGGGAAATAAGTATTATTTTGCAATTGACTGCAATAGATGGTTAAAGTTTATATAGATAAGAATAGTGTAGCCTGCTTTATTGTACTGTTGGTTACGTGAGGATTTCTGGCAACGACAAAAACAAAGAAACACTTGGGGCTACTTTGACACTGAATGATAAAACAGAGATTATCAAAGTAAAAGCCTACAGTCCGACTTTGATAAAGAAAGTTCTCCTTTTATCATCGAAAACTTTGCTTTGTAGTTTTTTTTTTATTTAGTCTATGTGATTTTATATAGGGTGACTGGTAATTAGTGACCGATACTTTAACACATGATTGTACTCATGATAACAAACAACATTCCCTAAGAAACATTATTTATAAAACAAAAAAAATATATTTCCAGATTACGAGTCGCGTCCATTCCGTAACGGTTTACTAATAAATTTTAAATGAAAAAAATAAAATAAAAATAATGTTTCTCAGGGAAAGTTGTTTGTTATCATGAGTACAATCATGTGTTAAAGGATCGGTCACCAATTACCAGTCACCCTATATATCTCAGTTAATTCAGTCTATATGAAATATTATTAATGTAGCAGCTAAAAGCGAAAATAAATAAGATACATACACATGAAGCTCAAAGAAATCAAAGTAGCACCGTTCTACGGTATCGCCTAAAACTCTAATCACAACATAGTATAAAACAAAGTCGCTTCCCGCTGTCTGTCCCTATGTATGCTTAGATCTTTAAAACTACGCAACGGATTTTGATGCAATTTTTTTTAATAGATAGAGTGATTGAAGAGGAAGGTTTTAAGCTATAAAACTAACTCGAGCGACGCCGGAGCTGGCTCACACCGATAATTCAGCCCTCATCAAGCTGTCTCCCCCCCCCCCTATGTCCACGCCAGCAACGCCCTAAGCCGAGGTCCGAGTCCCACTAGGGGTCGCCCTTAGTGCTGTTGTTGCAGGTAGTCATGATGTTAGTGTAGTACAAGTAGTTAGCTTAGGTTAAGTATTTTACTTCCCCCCCATTGGCTGGAGACCCTTTAGGTCACGCCAATAACTGCCCGGTTACGTAGAAACCGTCCCCTAGGACGACCTACAGCAGTCAAATAGAAAAAAAAAAAAAAAAAAAACCGGAGCTGGTCGCTAGTTTACTCTAAATGGCAAAGGTTGTCTGAAGGACGTTGGGTTCGGTACCCACATTCCTCGTAGGCGTCGGGTTAACCTGTTTTAGCTATCTGTTGCAATCTTTAACTTAAGTCACTACTAGTTCTTAAGATAGATTGACCTTGTGTTATACACAGAGCTACTCATTGAATCTGTCAAAAATAAAACCAATGGAATCTATTACGAAATTTCTTTCTTCGACTTATACCTAGTTTACTGCTGTGTGACCTTAGACCTTAAGGCTGAGGCTGCACTTAGCCGTGACGCTAACTGCGGCACATAAGCGATTAAAACAAATGTGTTATTAGCAGTGATCGGAAAAAGGTGAGCTAATTTACTAAACTTCAAAGAACAGAGACAAAAACTGGAGACTTCCTTACGACAACATTTTAATTCGTGAAAATTATTCCGGGTTTCGAGACATCATTAAAGTACATTTAATATTAATGTTAATAGTACAGAAAACAATTAAATTCGTTTCCTATTTTTGTTTCCCAAAATTGTCACAAAACCAGATGACACGCTTTTCATTGTTTTTAAAAAGAGATTGTTTATTGTTTTCAAAAAAGGAGACTGTCTTTTATTTTTTGAAAACAAATGAAAGACAATCTACGAGAAAATTCTCCCGCAAAAAAATGTTGTCGTAAGGAAGTCTCCAGTTTTTGTCTCTGTTCTTTGAAGTTTAGGTAAATTAGCTCACCCTTTTCCGATCACTGGTTATTAGTTCGCGTGTCGTGTGAAACGCTCATTGTAATTAGGCATTATTTTTAAAGAATATCAATTGTGTTTCTTTCCAGTGCGTCTTTCTTGGACCTACTTTTTGAGTCTAGATATACTTTGCAATAAAAAGTGTGTTAGAAGCGTTCGTTTCGAAATCTGTACCGAGTTAACCGAGCCAAAAGATATCGCACACCTTTTAAGGTGTCCTTTCTCTAAAAGAGAGGTGTTTGATCAAATTCACCATTTTTTTCCTATCAGTATATAATTTTTTAAATTGTATCCTTGTTCGATAATAGACTGCACCAACAGTGGCTCTACGAAAAACGTCCCTAAAATTCTGAATTTGGATCAGAACTAGCTATTTACTACAAAACAGTAATACAGCTTTTGGTCATTTCTGAAACAATAGTTTATGACGTACAGAGACAGCTTTGATCAGATACTCCTTAAGCTATGTTCGCAAAAGAAAAAGGCGATGCAGCAGGGGTATATTACATTATACAAACCATTTTGAGTTACTGCTATAATGATAATTTGCCAATTAGACGTATTGCTAAATAGACGTTTTGGGTATTTGGACGTTTTGCTACTTGGACGTAATGATCGTGAGGCTTACTTTTGACCCCCCCTCAATAATTATATCAGTACTGCTCTGTCACCCATTTAGCACCAGGCTAGTCTTTCATTAAGCTTGGCAAAGACCATAGAATGGCACATGCTATAAATATGCATGAACAACAATGAAAGAAAAAAGATAAAACTCTTTTTTTGTTTTTTCGTTATTTTCTATCTTTTTCTGTTAATATATGTATAATAGCTTGTTTGGGATAATCCGATGATATAATATTGTGAGATTATTAATATTCTTTTAGCACTTTTTGTATAAATATAATCTAATGAATGTTATTAAAGGATTATATTGTGTTTATTACTGACTAGCTTTCGCCCGCAGCTTCGCTTGCGTGAAATTTTGAACCCGTTAAGTGACGATTTTTCCATACAAACTTTCATCCCCTGTTTAACTCCCTTAGGGGTTGAATTTCGAAAAATCCCTTTTTAGTGGATGCCTACGTTACAAAAGGAACCTACTGTCAAAATTTCAACTTTCTAACCCCAGCGGTTTAGGCTGTGCGTTGATAGATCAGTCAGTCAGTCAGTCAGCTTCTCCTTTTATATGTATAGACTAGCTTCTGCCCGCGACTTCGTACGCGGATCCTGTTGCTTATGCCAGCGACAACGGGGTCATCAAAATCGAAGATCTGAAACGTCTGATGTCTCTAGAGACCTAGAAGCAGATGCGTAGATACGCTGAGAACTCAAGTGCAATTCTTTATCCGTGAACGTCTCCGACTCGCGAGACAATGCATGACGTTCACGATCAGCGGTCAGTCGCGCATCACGTTCCCCACTTGTCTCTAGAGACCTAGAAGTCCATGCGTAGATACGCTTGGAACTCAAGCGTAATTCTCTATCCGTGAACGTCTCCGACTCGCGAGACAATGCGTGACGTTCACGATCAGCGGTCAGTCGCGCATCACGTTCCCCACTTGTCTCTAGAGACCTAGAAGTCCATGCGTAGATACGCTTGGAACTCAAGCGTAATTCTCTATCCGTGAACGTCTCCGACTCGCGAGACAATGCGTGACGTTCACGATCAGCGGTCAGTCATGCATCACGTTCCCCACTTGTCTCTAGAGACCTAGAAGTCGATGCGTAGATACGCTTGGAACCCAAGCGCAATTCTCTATCCGTGAACGTCTCCGACTCGCGAGACAGTGTGTGACGTTCACGATCAGCGGTCAGTCATGCATCACGTTTCCCACTTGTCTCTAGAGACCTAGAAGTCGATGCGTAAATACGCTTGGAACTCATGCGCAATTCTCTATCCGTGAACGTCTCCGACTTGCGAGACAATGCGTGACGTTCACGATCAGGGGTCAGTCGCGCATCACGTTCCCCACTTGTCTCTAGAGACCTAGAAGTCAATGCGTAGGTACGCTTGGAACTCAAGCGTAATTCTCTATCCGTGAACGTCTCCGATTCGCGAGACAATGCATGACTTGCACGATCAGCGGTCAGTCGCGCATCACGTTCCGCACTTGTCTCTAGAGACCTCGAAGTCGATGTGTATATACGCTGAGAACTCAAGTGCAATTCTCTATCCGTTAACGTCTCCGACTCGCGAGACAATGCGTGACGTTCACGATCAGCGGTCAGTCGCGCATCACGTTCCCCACTTGTCTCTAGAGACCTAGAAGTCGATGCGTAGATACGCTTGGAACTCAAGCGCAATTCTCTATCCATGAACGTCTCCGACTCGTGAGACAATGCGTGACGTTCACGATCAGCGGTCAGTCACGCATCACGTTCCCCACTTGTCTCTAGAAACCTAGAAGTCGATGCGTAGATACGCTTGGAACTCAAGCGCAATTCTCTATCCGTGAATCTCCGACTCGCGAGACAATGCGTGACGTTCACGATCAGCGGTCAGTCGCGTATCACGTTCCGCACTTGTCTCTAGAGACCTAGAAGTCGATGCGTAGATACGTTTGGAACTTAAGCGCAACTCTCTATCCGTGACCGTCTCCGACTCGCGAGACAATGCGTGACGTTCACGATCAGCGGTCAGTCGCGTATCACGTTCCGCACTTGTCTCTATAGACCTAGAAGTCGATGCGTAGATACGTTTGGAACTTAAGCGCAACTCTCTATCCGTGACCGTCTCCGACTCGCGAGACAATGCGTGACGTTCAGGATCAGCGGTCAGTCGCGCATCATATTCTTCACTGGTCTCTAGAGACCTGGATGTAGATGCGTAAATACGCTGAGAACGCAGGCGTGCTTCCGGGTAGGCTACCGTGTCACGAAAATAAATGGAAAAGGAAATTAGACACTGAAATAAAATAAGCCCGAAGACATATTTATTCGATAGAATAAAAAAATAAATGGGAGTTTTGGTCAGTAGAGTCAAATTTTCAATGATATACCATCGTCATCGAAAATCAGTCTTAAACTGTTACCGCCTTCATCGCGTAGAGGTACTCCCAGCTTATGTTATTTTATAATTAAGTATACAGTGAAATTAGTGATAGCTTTGATTTCCACATCAGATGTTTCTGATCTTCGATTTTTATAAGTCAACAGGAAATGCCTATCAGACCGAACAACTTTTGCTAAGACGTCATTCCTATATTGTGTTATGGTGTAGCTGAGTTCTTGGAGTTCCACAACAGGTGTTCCAGATCTTCGATTTTTATAAGTCAACAGAGAGTGATCATCAGATTGAATAACTTTTGCTAAAACGTCATTCCTATATATGTTATGGTGTAGCTGGGCGCTTGGAATTCCACAACAGGTGTTCCAGATCTTCAATTTTCATACATCAACAGAGAGTGCTCATCAGGCTGAACAACTCTTGCTAAGACGTCATTCCTATATATGTTATAGTGTAGCTGGGCTCTTGGAGTTCCACATCAGGTGTTCCAGATCTTCAAATTTATTCTCTCAGCAGAAAATGCTTATCACGTGGAACAATTTTTGCTATGGTACCATTTTTGTATCTCTTATAGTTTAACTGGTCTGTTGCGGTTCTGCATCAGGTGTTCAAGTTTCCAAGATAAATTATAGCCTATATGTTGCCCAGACTTAATACCTATACAACAAAAAAAAAACATTCAAATCCGTCCAGTAGTTCCGAAGATTAGCGTGTACAAACAAACAGACACACAGACAAACAGACAAACAGACAGAATTTTTTTTTTGGATTCGTGCTCTTTTACTGTTTCTAAACCCGCCTCAATATTTTTTTTTTTAATATATTCAATGTACAGACACAGTTTTTTTACTGTTTTATTATATGTATAGATTACCCGGAACGCCTTTGATTGGTTTTTGCGGTTAATTTTGGTAAAGGTTACGGATTTGTTGATTAGGATTATTAAAATAATGTATTTTTGATATTTTACGGCAATGGTACCAACTACTTGATTCTTGATTCTAGATTCGAACGTTGTCAAAATATTATGTGCGGCCTGTTTAGCTAGATTATGCGGCCCGTTAAGCTATTATTTGCGGCCTGCCAATAAATTATAGCTAACGTTGGGCTATTGTATGCGGGTCACCGGGCTGGTGCAGACAGTGAAGGTACACGTATACAAGGTTAGTCGATAAGGGGGCATTAATCCGAAAGGGTGTTTAAGAACCCATAATAGTGAATAACTTTTGTTCTACAGCTGCCCCCAAAAGTCAATAGTTTAAGAGAAATAGCTGTTCAAAGATTGCATAAAAAATACGCTAAAATCTATCTATCAACAGCTATGATCAGCTGTGTTTACATTTTAGGTCAGATTTGGGGTCACGGATTAGAGCTCCATTTTCGAAATTCATGACTAATCCCCCTAAAAATTGTTGTGATTGGAAATCAAAATTATCGAATTTTGAAATATTAACACTTGCTTTAAAACAGTCATCAGTGTTATTTTAAGTGTCCCGCGAATTAGTACCCCCTTTCCGACTAACCTTGTATAAGGCCTGATATGTTAAACACATAACTGACTTTAGTACAACGTGAAACAGTTCCTTTTGTAATGTCAGATGAGTGTTTAGCGCTAAAAAAGATCGATGTACCATGATTACATATTTTGTGCAGGCAAAAATCGAACCTAATCCCATTAATCAACTAAGGTTTTTAAATAGCCTGTCTGCAGGCAATAAAGACACACTACTCAGATTAATCAAATTCGTGGAGTTAAAAATACAAGGGATTTAAAATACATATTATAATCTGTTGTTATACGAATATTGTAATAAATAAAATCTGTTAATCGAAGAAGTAATCTTATCTTTGACATCGGAACATCTGACATGTTCCGTGGTTTTTTTTTCAGTAATATTTGTCTATGTATGAATTAATTTCTAGAATTGTTTTTGTTAACGTGCTTTTTGTAAATTAAACATCCATACTTAATTATAGTCGTATCCGCCGGTCAAGATCCATCGAGCTCTCCCATCGTAGAGCCGGTCGTCTCTTCAGACTCCGCAGTCACACCGATAATTCAGCCCTCATCAAGCTGTCTCCCCTCCCCAGCCCCCCGCCAGCAACGCCCTAAGCCGAGGTCCGACTCCCACTAGGGGTCGCCCTTAGTGATGTTGTTGCTAGTAGTTTTGATGTTAGTGTAGTGTAAGTAGGTAGTTAGCTTAGGTTAAGTATTTTACTTTCCGCCATTATCATAGTATAATACGATTTGCGAAGTTAAGCTGCGCTTGCCGCAGTTAGTCCGTGGATAGGTAACCATTCGTTACACATCGAGATCCCTCTATGCCTCAGAAATCAGAGGCAGTCGCTCCGTGTAGGATACTGGTATTTAACCGCTGAACATAGGCCTCTAAGCATCGCCACATCGATCGGTCCTGTGCTTCTCGCATCCAGCGGATTCCCGCGACCTTCACCAGTACCCCAAGTGTGAGTTTTTTTACGTTACTACTGTAGTTGCGTCACGCCAAAAATGTATGAAAGTTTAGGCAGAGCCTGTAGCGGCGAATAGCGTAACTAAAAATTTGTTTGACGTTTTTGGCGTAACGCAACTGCAGTAGTAACGTTAAAAACTCACACTTGGGGTACAGATCATCGCTCGGTCCACCTTGTCATTATTATAGACCTTACATATTTCCTTGTTAGTGCAAGCTTATTAGTGACGGATCTAACAGTCCTGTTCAGAGCGATATCAGGTGCGCGTCAAAAATTGTCTGACTGAAAATTACTTGTATTATGCGGCCTACCTTAAATCGTCGCTAGAATATATCTCGAAGCATTCCTCGAGCCGGGAACAGCCAAGTCAGTCTACACGACATCGGAATATACGAGAATGTTGCAACCGTCGACAATGTTGCAACTTTACCTTTCTAGTTATATCCACTAGCTAACTGAATTGAGGCGATAGGGAGCGAGATCCGAATGACCGCGGCCCGTGACGAACGCTTCCGATGGAGTGTGAGTAGACTTTTACAGTTTTATCCTTGGAACAGTTTTGGATTTGTTGTTTTTTTTCTGTTTTTAATTAATTTGAAAATTTAATTTAATTTTTAAATGATCATTTTTGATGTTCCGTTAATAATAATTGCCGTTATTTGTTATCCGTTATTAAAATTGCCGTTATTTTTATTTGTTCATTTCGAACGGTATTTTTATGAAAAGTTAAAATTGTACAGGCTTGGTCAAAAATCATGGATCAAACGAAACATAACGATAGTTAGGGTTACTATTAGAATTTTAAAAAGCAAGATAAACACTTTAAGCACGGCTTAAGTATTATATAGTGCCTCACAGAGGTATTGTCTTTAATAGGCAATTTTATTTATAACACACAATTCGACTACAAAAAAAAGATGTATTTACTCATTATTGTTATGACAATTAACAAATCTACAGTACTTAACAGCTTAATAAAAATTAAACGTACTTACCTAATTTTATAACGGCTATACTTTATTAGTTTAAAGGTCATTTACATTACCTTGTTATACGGGAAGTTATGTATTATATAACTAATACACAGTAAATATTAGAACCCAAACGAGATGACCTCGAGTGACCTTGCATCAATCCGCGGTTTTAAGTATGAGAACATGCCTACGCGCCGCTGCAACTCCGGAGTAGAACACAAAAGAACACCGAACCGAATGTTAGTGAGTGACCGCACAGAAATGTGATAAGAGCGCGAACGCACAGCGAAATGGGAACGCTCTCTCTTTACACTAAAGCTCAATTTCGCATGTGGCAGATTCATCTGAATATTTGATGTATTTGTTCGAGAGTGAGGTTTCTACACGTAGTACTATTTATTATTCTGCATTCCAATCCGTCTTTCAAGATTTAGATTCAAAGATTCTTTTTTTTAAATGCCTTTACAGGGCATACGAGAAGTATTTTAGGGAGGGTGACTTAATTTTTATCCATAAAAAAGATCTACATGGGACAACTCTCAACCTTTTCTCCCTTTTAGCTCATTTCAATTTTTTCCGAGAAGCTTACATTTTTCCGAAAACTGGTCTTCAACCTATCTGGCTGCTGGTTTACAATCATTTTTCTATTCTACGAACTTCTTCTTCTGCCGTATCTTAGCAACCATTCTGTTACCGCAACATGTTACCATTAAAACTTAATCTTACCATCCGTCCAAAATGTAAATGCTATGCACTTGTCGGTGTCAATCTCTTTCTTTCTCTGTAGAAAGCCAACCTTCATTTCTCTGTATGTTATCACTTCTATCTTTTCCTTCAATTGGTCTGTGTACTTTCTTCTTAGTCTTCTGCGCTGTCTCCTTACCTCTAATTTACCTTAATGTATAAGCTGTTGTGTCGCTGTAAGTGCCTAATCATTATCCCCCTTCTTTTGTCTTTGTATTCTAAAACTCAGTTTAACCCCTGAAAAAGGTTTTTTAACCTTAAAATTACCATAGATAAAAGTCTCAGTCTCATCATTTTTGTCTTTGTATGATATTTTGGGATCAGATTAATGACTTCCTTTAAGGTGATTTGAATTCAAACGTACTTTTATCATCTCCTTAATAGGTGCCTACGAATAATACAATAAATGAAGATGCTATAACGTCTTTTTTTGTTCCCAAAAGACCGGAGACAAAAGCTTGTCTAACAAAACACATTTAATTTTATTATTATATTATGAGGATCACAAAGATAAATTTGGATCTCGTCCACGGATTAATAAGCAAGTGGAGTACTTATGATTTATAGTTTACTCACGAGAGGACTTGCGATTTTTCTGCATCTTTGTCCCAGCTCATGATTAAGGGTTTGGGGTTGGGTCTGAAACAAGTCAGGCAATCGAAAACAAAAAATGCACGTGAGTAAAACAATCGTAATAGAATGTATCTCACGAATGTTATACAAAAGAAGAGTATTCATGTACTTATAATTCCATCAAATCCCACTCACCGAATTTTTGGGCAGGATTCAACAATTGTCAAGACCAGTGTTTCGCCATTGTCTCCTGTATCATGAGTGCAAACCCTTACATGCACAAGTACCTGTTTTTGGAACATTCATAAAGTGCTTTACATTCGAAAACCATACTAAGCTTAACAAGCTCATAATTTTGTACAACTTTTACTACAGAACAAACACTGAACTCATTAAAAAAAAGTCAGCTGTTCCATATATTTTGATAAGCAACATTAATTATTTTGTAGGTATGGAACAGCTGATATTTTTTCACGAACTTATAGTGTATATAGAAAAACTTGTACATAATAATGAGCAAAGTTCATGGTTTTTGGATGTAAAGTTGTCACCAAGTGACCAGTCATGCTGTATGAGTAGGCTATAAAAAAAAAAAAAACTTTGTGGGAAAACTTTGACCGCACAGAAAGCCAAGCAAAGTCCAAGGTCGATAACAACGACTATGCTAGTCGTTGTTATCGACCTTGGACTTTTGATGATATTACATAATACAAAGTATTCCTAAAGAAGTAATGTAGCAGCGATATACCAAGTGTTTTTGCAAGTTTTCCTCGCGCCGTCCGCGTGCACATGATTACTCCAATTACTACATACTCTGTGTACTCATCTAATCGCACGTGCAAATCTCGTCCATTCATGTATAATACGAATTTTCGTGATTATTTTATCTCTATATGAAAATCTGTGTGTCCTTCCGTCCGAGGTTGACGGACTTGCGAAATGTACGCGATTAATCATACCAAATGCTTTTGTCATCTTACGAAAGATCATGTAGGTATAAGTCGCGCGGAGAAGGTTTGCCGATGGCCTCATGACGTCACGCGTCGATGGTCGGTACGATTCAGACGAGCGCGGGTAGCGGTCGGTGAAGTGGGAGGCGCAGTCATCGGCAAACCTTCTGCGCGCGACTAGTACGTTAGGTTACTATAGAACGTGTTACAAAAATACCCCTAAAGCGAAAGGTGATTAAAAGGTCCCGTGTAAAAAATGTATTGGCAATATTTTAAAATAAAAGAGGGACCCAAAAAAAAATTTGGACAAGTCATAAAATAAAATCATCACTGGAACGCAACCCTGAAAACATGAAAGTAAAGAGACTACCCAGAAAGTTATTTACATTCTTACCTAAGTTCCTAGAGGTGAATGATGACAACAACCAACAATTTTTTAAGGGGAATTATGTAACGCGTTTTATACAAAAGGTATCAAAACGACCTATTATTCCTCAGCTAAAAGCTATCGGACGTTGGTAAAATCGACCCTAAATCGATTTGCTACGATATCCTAACTATAATGTTCTTGCGTGATTGACAATCTGGACAGAGGAAAACGTAACTAGTAGCGAAAATGTAAAAGTCAGCAATAAATTTATCTACAAATTGGACAAATTTTAAATCGAATGTGTAATAGTTAGCAAAAAATGTATGGACAAATTGGTTGTAAATTTGGTGCATGTCACCTTACAGCTTATTTAATTTTGTTCTAGACGGAACTACTTGCTAATAAACAAAGATGACATGAAGGAAACAAGTTATACAAGGTGTAACATAAATAACGCATAACCTCTTAAGGGGTCACTGTATGAACAACTTTTACTATGGGACCAAAACTGAAATCGAGAAAAAAAAATCTGCTGTGCCCTACATTTTGACGAGTTATGCGAACTTAAATGTTGGGAACAACTGTTTTTTTTTTTGCGATTTCAGGTTTGTTCCCATAGTAAAAGTTGTTCATAATGATGAGTACAGTGACCCCTTAAGAGGTTGTGCGTTATTTATGTTACACCTTGTATACTACCGATTTAAACGGGTACTTTTTTTATTATTTCTTTTTATTTATTAATTACTAGCTTTTGCTCGCGGCTTCGCTCCCGTTAATTTACGGATCCCTAATTTTTTGATCCCAAAATATAGCCTATAGCACTCAGGGATAACGTAGCTTCCTATTGGTGAAAGAATTTTTGAAATCGGATGAGTAATTTCGGAGATTACCTCCTACATACAAACAAACAAACAAACAAATTTTACCTCTTTATAATATTAGTATAGATTGGTCTTTCAAATGACATACGACCTTTTTAGAGGTTAACGTCCGCATACTTACATAAGTGCCTAGAAAAAAGGTTAAACGGCAAAATAAATTACAGTTATCAATTAAAAAATGCATTTTATTTTCGTATGATTTATTATTTGGATATACATAACTAAAATAAACATAAACAATTAAATTGTAGTCACATTGAACAAAGTTCACAGCAAAAATGAATCAAGTTGTGTTTGTTCTTTTTGCCTAATAAAATCATAATTGCTAGGAAAACAAAGCACCAGTTTGTTTTAATAACTGTTTTACATGGGAAAATTATAAGACTCATACGAGTAATTATATCACTACATAGTATAAAACAAAGTCGCTTCCCTATGTCTGTCTGTCCCTATGTATGCTTAGATCTTTAAAACTACACAACGGATTTTGATGCGGTTTTTTTAATAGATAGAGTGATTCAAGAGGAAGGTTTTAAGCTATAAAACGTACACGTGCAAAGTCGGGGCGGGTCGCTAGTGTCATATAAAATATTAAGGAAAAAATAATAACAATTACTTTTTTTTATGTGAGAAAAACGGAATAATACCTGTTTCTCCAGACATCTCATTTACAAAAATCGGAACTAATTTAAAAGTAAGATTTTTAATTCATAAAAACATACAGAATTTCATTATTCATACTACACTCAGGAGTAATGAATCCAAACCACCAACATATACCTTAATATCTCGGAAACTAAGAATGCTAGCTTATTCAAATAAAAAATATGTTGAAGATAAAGATGATTTATTTTGCAAATATGGGTACAAAATGGAGTTACACATAGTAAAGTTCAGCCATATTTTACCAATCGGCATGCAAAAAATATAAATGAGAAAGCATCACATCAAACACATTAAATTGATTTAAAGAGAGAAAGATAACTTAAACTTACATGATTCACCTACTTATTATTCTTAACTATGTTAGCAGTCGGAAGAGAAAAGTCCTTTTCATTAAAAAAATCTAAAATATTATAATATACTTTATGAACTAAAAAACTCCGTAGCTTATTTAACGTATGTTATTTTCTTAATTTAAGAATGATAGCTTATTCAAATAAAAATTATTTTACAGACTATTTAATACTACTCAAATAAAATTAGTAAAACCTTTTAAATGGCGAATAAAATATTTTTTTATTTGAATACTTAATATTTCCGAGATATTAAGTTTTATGTTGGTGACCCGAATTAATTACTTCCGAGTGTATTATATTAAATGGTTAGAAGCGTTACTCAGTTAACAATGCCAATTTTGTATAAAATTTACCAAATTAAACTGCAGTTAGTAGTTTATAGTCAACTTATGAAAACGTTTGTTCATATTCGTAGTCGAGGTGCTACGACGGCCTACGCCAAAATAATGCGTAGCTGATCCTCTACTAAACAGCCCGATAATCATACCTTTGTCGCTACATATGACGTCATCAAGAAAAGATAGGGGTGTCAGAAGTTGCGGGTTCAACTAATTGTAAACAAGGAACTAATATTTACTTCCGAGAACTAACAACGTATGAACAACAACACGTACGTACATAAAAAAGACGTAACGCTTCTTGTCGTATCATTGCGTTGGAATACGACCGTCATATCATATCGTCAGATCACTCTATCGTAACTACTTTGTTATGAGACAATATAGTTACTTATTAATTTAAGACGTAATTCCCATCATTATGACGAATTGTTGGGGGATTCCCGTAGTCCGGACTACGTTGTTTTTCAGTATCAAGCGTGGAATCTTACTGGCTAGAAATGTATAATAAAACATAATTATGATTACGCTATAACAGTTGGTAATCAATCAATTTTATAACTGTGAATGGGGAAGGAAAATTGTTAGGAATTCTGTTCGGAGATTGATAGTATTAATAGGTAAATAAAGCATCGATAATCACATGTCATTTTTCGATGATGAGAATTAAACTCTTCATCATCAAAAAAGTTA
Source organism: Amphipyra tragopoginis (assembly GCA_905220435.1). Classification (NCBI taxonomy): domain Eukaryota; kingdom Metazoa; phylum Arthropoda; class Insecta; order Lepidoptera; family Noctuidae; genus Amphipyra; species Amphipyra tragopoginis. The sequence goes on along the minus strand of HG991997.1, from coordinate 25,523,547 downwards.
CGTGAGGCGGAATCGCATAAACACAGTTTAAATGAAGAATCGAATTAGAAATTTCTGAAAAGAATGAAATAAATAAATACTAGCCAGTAACCATCACCGAAGGGATCTCTTCTCACGCAGAGAAGGAACGCATTAATCATCACGCTTGCTCACAGAGGGTTGGCGATTTCAGACCATTATAACTCCAAGTTTCTTCACGATGTTTTTCGTCACCTTAGATATGTCAAGATTAACTAAAAAGTAATATGATATTGAAACAGTCAAATTGTGTCACATGCCTGGGTTTGAACCTGCAACTCGGTGCTTAATAAGCGGAAATGTAACCTCCGGGCTACCACGACATTCTGAAAAGAATAAATTCTACATTACTTGTCTATCTTGTGGACATTATACTCGTAAGGGTAAAAAATCTGTTTTAACAAAATAGAACTTGATGCTAACTTAGGATCAATAAACGAGTAGTTTGATTCAATGCAATCTGTTAAGACAACTCCTGAGTAATCGGTGTCATATAAAATAAACCGGCCAAGTACGAGTCGGACTCGCGCACGACGGTTTCCGTACCATTATCTATAAAAACGGCAAAAAAATCACGTTTGTTGTATGGCAGCCCCCTTGAATATTTATTTTATTCTGTTTTTTAGTATTTTTCGTTATAGCGGCAACAGAAATACATCATCTGTGAAAATTTCAACTGTCTAACTTTCACGGTTCATGAGATACAGCCTGGTGACAGACGGACAGACGGACAGTGGAGTCTTAGTAATAGGGTCCCGTTTTACCCTTTGGGTACGGGACCCTAAAAAACATTTTGGTCTATACGTGCATTGCATGTTCTCGTGCACGTATGTTTTATTGCACGTTAGGAAGCTGCACGTTGGTATATAAAACAAAGAAAGGGCACTCGTTGGGGTCCAAAAAATTGTTCTCATCAATACATAGGTACCATTCTTGTAAATTTCAGAATACATTATTCTTGTCCAATTCAGAACTTCATCCTCCGTTTTTCTTAAGTCGGATAACAGACAAAATAATTACTGATTCGTCTACCGAACTTAGAAATCTGGTAATGTTTTTAATAAACAGTTGTAGCAGAATTAATGATAAGATCTAAACTAACAGACATATTAAAGTTATTTTACCTTAAGTTGGCTAAAAATATACTTAGTTTAATTAAAACATAAAAATAATAAATTATCCATTCTTGATTATGCACAGTTCCAGACAAAACGTGAGAATGCACACGTTTTCTTTGCTTCACACGTTTTTCGAACACGTGAAGTCGGAAAACTACTTGCAAAATAATTTAAAAAATACACTCTTGGACTCCTAAATCGAGCCACCATGCATTTTTATGTATAAAGTCCCCGTTTCAAAGTCAAAGTTTTTTATTTCAAATAGACCAGATTACAGGTACTTTTAAAACGTCAAAACTAGGTGCACGGTACCAAAAGGTAGGTTCTATGGAGAAGAGCCGGCAAGAAACTCCATGAATACTTTTTTTTAAATAGTAGATCATGACTATTCATGACAATTCCATTACAGTAGCGTGCGACATAGAATGAGAATAATGCAGGTTAACGTAAAAAATAAACTCACATAAGAGTAACAAATAGAAAAATATGCCTTCTAGAATTGCCGTAGCAGTTAAGAGCTGACCAGTGCCGACAGACAGCACCCGTTCACGAGTATGACGTCAGCATCGCTTAGCTCAACCATATTGTAGGGAACCTAATGACCGGATATACAACGCCACCATCAGCAGGACATTTATGTGAGCATGACAGACTCACACTGCGAGACAATAGGCAGTAAAATGATATGATTATAGGTGTATCATTAATTGCTGCATGATGGTCATACTTTACAGTGGAATGTAAGCAATATATAGCGATATTTAAACGCTTGATTAGATTTTATACTTAAACGCAATATGGATACTGTTCTTTATTCAGTGACATCAGCAACTTTAAAGACCTTTTTTTATAAAGAAATGCAGGATAGCTCGATTCAGATTTTCGGGAGTGTATTCAATTTATCATAATAATTTCATGAGCACTTAAAAATATCCTCTTTTTTTTCAGTCCATGAATAAATTTATTAGAGCTGCAAATTTCAGAAAAAAGTTTAAATAAAAATTAAAGGAAAATATTTATGCATAGGTAGATGAATGTGCATATTTTTTGTAAATTGACGTAATGGCCATTTCATGCTTGCATTCTTTTTTATTTCTAATGAGTTTTTACCGTTGTGAGTTCAATGGTCATGCTTGTGTTTTTGTTTAGGTCTGCATAAATATAATTAAATTGGTCTTCAACAAGACACTACAGCGTACCAAAAATAAATTCTACAAAAATTTATGTTTAAATTACTGTATAAGAGTTTTCTTTTAAAATTCATAAAAGGACAATAATTACCAAAAAAAAACAAAGATTCTTTCAAAATAAATATGTTAAAAAAAAGTTTAATATTGGGGTAACGTTGTAGGCTAACCGCCATTATTATCTCAATATTGATGATATAGTCCTGTGTAGTATGGCTGCCGGTGGGTGATAGTAGATAAAAAATAATTACCGGTAATCGCATTGCTCAATCTATACTCGGAAGCAATGAATCCGGGTCACCAACATAAACCTTACTATCTCGGAAACTAAGAGTACTAGCTTATTCAAATAAAAAGTATTTTATAGACTATTTAATACCACTCAAATAAAATTAATAAAACTTATAGTTTATAAAATATACATTTTTTATTAAAATAAGCTAGCATTTTTAGTTTCCGAGATATTAAGGTTCATATTGGAGACCCGGATTTGTTGCTTCCGTGCAGTGCTTGCAATATATTGAGCATTGTGTTGCTGTACATAGTTGCTGGACATTGCCGGCAACACATTGCCGTTAAATGTTGCTCGTTCATAACCCCTTTATATTTAATTTATCCGTTTCATCTAATGGTTGCCTTTAGGCCGGCCGCAAGTTATGAGATGTCTGTCAGAAATTTGTTGACTCCTAAGATTTCGCACAGTGTCAGAATTTGCCGAATCCGGCAACCTGCTGGCTCTAGTACAAAATGTATGTGCAAAAGCTATTGGCACATACGTCAGAAATTTTCTGACAAAGATTTCTGACAGAAATTTTCTAACAAAATTTTCTGACAGAAATTTCTGGTAGGTAATATGCGGCCGGGCTTAACAGTTGCCCATGGAAACGAAGAGACAGATTTTTTGTGGTTTATATTGTGTTTGAACTTTGTTGCCATTTAAAAACAACGTAAGCAATCTTCCGTAAACGAAAACATTACGTACTTGGCATTGACCACATCATTACAGCATCTACGCAATTCTCTGAAAAAATATCAAGATCACGTCAATTTAGGCAATTTTTTTATGTAATAGTTTGGCAAACAAGGCGACTGCCCGCCTAATGTAAGTGATTACCGCCGCCTATACATGATGTCCCTGGAAGTATGGATCAAATCGAATAGGGGCGTGGGCAATGTCATTTCCAAACATTTTAACCCTGAGAATGTCGGTGCAATTTTTTACGGTTCAAAAGTTATGACCAATTATTGTTTTTTTTTTCAATCACTTCGCATAGAAAAAAATCATATAAAAAACTAACAGAGCTATTATTATTATTTTCAGGACTTTGATGAACAGTAGGCCTGTCTTGTGGTAGTACTTTTACGCACCTAGAAAACATGTGTTCATTAAGAAAAAACATTTACTGCAATGGCTTTTTTTGGTCTGGCGAAAATTTTACTCAAGTTTTTACTACTACAACTTTTGAAATGACCTTTCCCACGCCCTATTCGATTTGATCCATACTTCCAGGGACAACCTGTATACACCTAAAATACCAAGAGGTTTGCTGATGCATTGCCAACCTTAAAGACAATATTGGAAAGCCTCATGTCCCTGTAATTTCACCGGCACCCTTTAAACCCGAATACACCATACTGCTTAACTGAACAAATAGGTCCGGTGGTAGTCCCCGGACCTCTGCTAGTTCTAAAATAATAATTATACAATAAGGGTAATTGAATTCGACTTTTTCTAAAAATAGTGGATAATTATAGGAGGAAGTCGGTCAAAAGTACGCGGTGACCGTAACAACAATGTCATAGTTATTTGGTGATGTAAAAACTACATAGGTAGATGCTTGTGGTTACGCAGGGTCAAAAGTAACTTACAAGGACTGCGGTCATGACTCATAAAAACATAGTAAGTATAGTTAACGGAAAAACTGGATATGTTTTTTTAGGCTTATCAATATTGAAAGTGAGTGGAATGTTGAGAATAAAAGTGAAACACAGCATGCTAAGGAAATGGGTATAGTCGTGCAGTCAAATTTTTTTATAAAAGGTTAACAAACCTTTTTTCGTGAAACATTCATTTTGCTTTAAGAATCCATTAAACATACACATTTTAAGAAAACTTTATCAGCTATTCTTCAATATTTAAAAGCTTTGCTAACGTTTAATACTCAATTTAAAAAGCTGGACTATCCTGGTATAAATGTATTCTAAAATTTTTTTAGGTTACTCGGTATTGGAAATTGAACAACTTATTCGTACGTAGAAAAACTTTTCATTTGCGTAATTTTTATTACTTTTCTTACAAATCAAATAAGCAAAGTCTAAGTACGCTTTCAGCCTTAGCCTTAGACCCTGTGCTTACCACCACTAGGGTCAAACACAGTGAAACAAAGAGTACAAAAAAGCAGTAGTTCGTAATTACAATAACTAGGTACCTAGGTTCTGACAGAAAAACCCAATAAAACCTATTTATTGAAACACTTAATATAATCGACCTTTCAACTGAATTCACGTGTTGCAAAGACGTGCATAAGAATTGCATAAAACACGTGATGATGATCAAACATTAACAGTAATCATGATCATTAATGATTAAATGAGATGTATTTCCCTTCATTATTCATGTTAGTGAAGTTTCTTAATGATGTTTTATTGTACATGCAGTTTATAGGAATGCGATTTTTGATATCTTATGCAGTGTTCCCCGCCGTGTCCGTCTGCCTTTCGTCTGCGCGATTTTTTAAACCAAACCATTTAAACAATTTATTTTGCCACACACACAAGATACTATATAAACCAATAATGAAACACATTTAAAAGATATAATCGGTGTGTGGCAAGGAATCCAGCTCAGTATTCGCTGTGCGTACAGCACAGCACTGATTTTCAGCTGGTCCCTGCCATTTTTGTATCAACATAAGAAATTATACGCGCACTTCATGCAATACGCAAATAAGCAAACAAACCAAAAAAACACACAACAAACTCATAAGTACAGCAACAATCACAATGGTACCAAGAAAATGCGAATCGACCCACAGTACAGGGCACCATGGCCAGACTCAACACAAAAAACTGCACATAAAATGGCTAACAGATACACAAGGCCGCTATTGTAATTTATGAATGCACAAGAGTTCCCTCGAAATATAAATAAATAAAATCGTATATACAGGTTGAAATTGTAAACACTCGACAAACCGAAATGGGAGATTGTACTCATTAATGTTGGGCGTTATAACATATAACAGCTAATATAATTCATTATACATTTCTAATATTCTAACCATTATTTATTTGCAACAAAGACTGTTATAATATATATTATTGTGTATAGGTAACAGTCGCCCGCCACTCGCGTCGAGTCGTTAAGTCGGCCGAAAGCGTCACACAATTATGAACTTTAACCCACAAATAACAAGAGCAAATTTTTACCACCGTTAAAATAACATAAATATTTACATAATATTAGTGTGAACTTGTTTCATATTACTGGCCAAATAATATTGTCGTACTTTACATCGTATTAAAGCGTCACACAATTATGAACTTTAACTCACAAATAACAAGAGCAAATTTTTATTATCGTTAAAATAATGTTTATATTATATTAGTGTAAACTTAGTTTCATATTACTGCAAGTCTTCTGCTCTATTGATAATTAGTGTTCCTTCAATACAATACAATATAATATATATTACAACAGTTAAAAACAACAGTTTGAAAATTATAATATAATGTTTAATGCATTAGGAAAATATATCAGTTACGCCCAACATGAGTACTCATCACTATGAACAACTTTTACTATGGGACCAAACAGGAAATCGCGAAAAAAAACAGATGTTCCCTACATTTATGTTCGCATAACTCGTCAAAATGTATGGCACAGCAGATTTTCATTCAGCCGAAATACGTCCACTGCTGGACATAGGCCTCCCCCAAGCATGTTGGGGAGGTTTGCCATAATCACCACGCTTGGCAGGCGGGTTGGCGATCGCAGTATGGCTGTTAAAGAACTCAGAGAACGCTGCTGTCCATCCTCTAGTGAATGGATGACAGTCGCTCCGTTTAAAATAGGTCCTGGTACTCAGCCGCATCTGGTTAGATTAGAAGCTGACCCGAACATAGTTTGGAAACGCTAGACAGAACATACACTGGTGCCGATTCTTTTAAGGACAAACTAAACTCAATTTAGGCTATTGCCATCTTTTTCACTCTAATAAAATAAGAAAGAGACATACGTAATTAAGAGCTGTCAAATTTAGTTGAACTAAAATTTCATACAAAGGAGGATGGGCGTTTTGGTACTCATGTCCAATCAAAATGAATTTCCCATCGTTGGATAGCTCTTTTCAAGAGTACAAAAAACTACTATGGCAACAAACCCGTATCAATTGTCCGTTTTGAAATATAGTCTTCAGAAGATACTGGATATTCAGATCGAAATAGAATTTAAAAAAAATCATATCGCCGGTTTCGCTTGACCGATTTTGATGATATTTGCACAGATTTTGAGCTAAATAAAATTCAGTTAACGGATGAAAATCACAACAAAATCGGTTTAGTATTTTTTCAGTTAAGGGTGATCTATGTATTAAAAAAATCGGACGCGTTTTTTATGCCTAAAAATAAAAGTCGTTTCCCAGCAATTATTTTTGGTCAATGTAATTTAGTTTGATGTACAGAGTGCGTAGATTTCGGCTATGCGAGTCTTTTACACACTCGTCTACACACTGTATACTTACATACAATAAACGATGAAACTTACTTCGAACTTGTTTTATTTACCTAGATAATGAAAAATATTAATAATTATTATTGTAATACCATGCCAAAATGGAGAAAAATGACAATAAAAGTATGTGTACTTAATAGGATGTAACAAAAATAATTAACTTTCAAGCAGAATTACTTCGATCGCACAGCGAATCGGGACTAGCGCCATGGTTATTCTTAATCTACACAAAAATACCTTTCCAACGGTGCATCGATCATTCCGATTGGAGCCAGTACCAGACTCCATACATTTGTGCCCATCATCCTTTAGACGACACATCCTTTAAAACGTGTCGACTAAAAACACCGTGAAGTTCAAGGAGTAAACTAATTTGACATCTCTAACTTAGTTGTTGTCTATCACCGTCCTTTTCTCGCATTGTCTGTTAGTAAAAGATAGCAATTCTCTAATTTTAGTTTAGTTGGTCAACAAGAGAATCGGCACCACTGTATACTTTTGATATTTAAAATGGTTTCATTACATTACTCAACTTTACGACGAAATAAACTTAGAATGTATAATATTATTTTTAGCATATTATCATCAGGTGAGACGATGCTCAGTTCATTTGTGCAATGAATTGCACTTTTAATATCACTGCAACTGATTGAGTGGTCATTAAATAACACTTACGAGCTTGTTAGCGCAACTATAAACATATTGTTTTGTGCATACGATTATATTTATGTCTGTGCTAAGTTATTAGAATATATTTATGTGAAAATGTTATGCTTTTGTAGAACTAATTCTATTTTAAATAGAAAATTTCGTAACTACGTGCTATACTGCTACCATCCGCGAGGCCTAAGCTGAGCTTTGCATTTGTGTGAGAATGAATGCAGACGCGTCCTTTGATTGGTTTAAACCGTTTTATACTGCTTTTTGGCAATCGATTCTATGTGCACTCACACAAATGCAAAGCTCAGCTTACGCCTTGCCACTTGTATTATTACGTACAGTCAACCCAAGAGATAGTTTCTTTATTTATTTTACTTTCATAAATAAAATGGAAATAAAAAAATAAAAAAAACTTATATAAAAATTATAGCCACCTCCATTGAATACGTACTTTCGTAAATCACTCACAATGCTTCTAACAGTATATTCTTCCACTCAAACAGATCGCAATTCAGACATAAATTTATTTATTCAAGCACTTACAATTATTTTACGCTAGATAACATTAGACTTTAGAATTGTATGTTATATAAAGAAATAAAAAGAGCATTCGAAACGTTGGTCCATTCATTGAGGCAAAGGCTCAGCTGGCTGCTAAAAAGTTGGGGATCCTTGCAAAGGTGAGACGGTACTTCACGCCTGAACAGCTGCTCAACTTGTATAAAGCGCAAGTTCGGGCATATATGGAGGAGTACTACTCTCACCTCTGGGACCGATCTACCAAATACCAACTCGATGCACTTGAATCGAACGACAAACGAGCCTAGAGGCTTATCGGCAACGATGCACTGGTCAACTCCAACCTCCAGAACCTTGAACACCGATGCAGAGTTGCCAGCCTGTCGGTTTTTATCGGTTACACTTTGGGGAGTGTACGATGGAACTGCACAATTTGATTCCACCTGGCCCTTTCCATCATGGGACTACAAGACGGCAATGCGCCATCGGTACATGGTGGACATCCCACTCATACGTACAAAGCGTTTTGCGGCGAACACTTTCTTTGTTCGCACAGCTAAGGAGTGCCGGAGTCTGTGTTTCCTGATAGCTACAAACTTGGGGTCTTTAAGTCCAGAGTGAATAGGTTATTTCTAGACAAGCGTGCTTCACCGTCGACCACATCATCGCTTACCATCAGGCGAGATAGTGACCAAACGCGAGCCTATTGCCAAATAAATTTTAAAAAAAACACGATGATTCTGTACCCATTACCCATTACCATACGACTGTTCCCAGTGTCGTAAATTAGTCTTCTTTTTTGCGTTTTAGTCTACATTTGGTTCTATGTCCTTATTCATTGAGTGGTTCTATGGGCAAGGCGAGTCTTTCTGATTTTGTTTGCTTTACTTACCTGTTCCTTTGTTTGTTTCAGTACCCCTTCCCCCGTACCCAACGATGTTGTTCAGCATACTGGTGTACTTGTTCTACTACGCAACCTACACGATTCTGCTAGCGATCGCCGGTCTCTGGTGCTTCGAGGAATGCGCACTGACGGAAGACGAGGAATACGAGTTCTACCACCAGCATAGAGCGTTGCCGTATTGATTTATACTTGTGAGTAGTTTTCTTGTGTTTATATGTGTTTTTGTAAGAATATAATTAAGTGGGACAGAATAACCCACGTATTTTAGTGTAGATTTTAATTTATGTGTGAATTTGGTGTGTGAGGTCCTGGGTTCAGTCCCTAGGTCGAGTAAAAAGTTATTGGGTTTTTCCTTGTGGAATTTCTCAGTAGCAGCCTGGAGTCTGGATTTGTGCCCGGTTGCTGGCAATAGGCTCACCCCCTGTCACATGGGACTTAACGATGGAATTCTGAGGAAACAAACACAAAAAAAACTACCGAATTGAGCACCTTATCCTTTTTGAAGTCGGTTAAAAAGGGCATACAGTACGAATCCACAATTAAACAATAAACAGTGACTACAAATTAGTCATGATTGTACAAACAATAATTATACAAACATTTAAACCAAAAACTACGATAAGTAAGAAGGTTAATGTGATATGTTAATTATATCCGGTGACCCTACATTTATTGTTTATTTTCCACAATTACTCTTTTAAATGGAAGTGGAATTGTAATAAATGTAATGACATTCCTTCATGCCTTCCATATTTTGGGGCTGGTTTTTCCATACTTCAGTTTTCTTTGTTTTATTATCTTTCTACTTAACGCTGTTTCTACACTACCGCTTACCGCCGCGATACGCGAAACAGCGAAACAGCAGCGATATTATATCAAAACAATACCGGCGCGCGGCGGTACCGTGGATGTGAAAAGGGTTCGCGAGTATTAGCGTTACAAGAGCGATACTGCCGAATGGATTCTGTATAACTTCCGCGCCTTATAAGTCAAATTTTCCGGGCCTGTACTTAGAATGAGATGGGTTTAAGGCTTTGGTCGACCTTAATGACTTAGTGCGGATTTAGTGTGCACACACCATCAAGACCAATTTGAAGCCTTCTCAGGTGTGCAGGTATTCCTTACGATTATTTCCTTTACCGTTAACGCAAGTGTTGAAATCAAATTCTTATCCGCACATGAATTCGATTTGACGACACGTTTGGTGCAGTGGTTAAGCGATTGGCTTCTGGGCAACGGGTCGTGGGTTCGATTCCAACACGGAACAAAAATTTATATGGCCTGCAGATGTTTTTTTCAGGTCTGGGCGTTTGCGTATGTGAGATTTGTGTCTGTAAACGCACCCACGATACAAGAGAAATCATAGTGAGGGAAGTGAATCCCTTAGTTGCCTTTTACGACACCCATAGGAAGAGATGGGATAGTACTATTCTTTACGTCTGCACCACACGGGACCAACGTACGACGGGAGAAGAATATATCGTCGTCCTAATTTTAATCAAGCTTTAGTCAAAATTTGGACTATTAACATTTTTGGCGTTTCAGATAGAACAAACGTAACTACATCTATCTCTGTCATTACTTTTCAAAAAGCCGATTTAACTTGTAATATTTTTGTTGAAACATTAATTTTAAGTTATTTTAGAACTTCATGGAAATAAAATCATTTTTTTTGTTTCCTAAACAGTAGTCAATTTTCATTTAAGTCCTATTAGAATTAGGACGACGATATTGTGCTGATGTATGTAGGTATGTACAGACGGAGGAGCTCGTGGCTAAATAATTACAGCCGCACAGACCGATCTCCCGGGTTAAGCCACGCTTGCCGAGGTTGGTCTGTGGATGGGTGACCATTTACCATAGCGAGTTTCCTCCGTGCCTCGGAAAGCACGTAAAGCCGTTGGTCCCGGCTGTCATTTGTAGATCTTTGACAGTCGTTACTGTTGGTCAGAAGCCAGAAAGTCTGACAACCAGTCTTACCAAGAGTATCGTATTACCCAGTTACTGGGTTGTGGAGGTGTGATAGGCAGTCGCTCCATGTAAAATACTGATATTCAGCTGCATCCGGTTCGACTGGAAGCCGACCCCAACATAGTTGGGAAAAGGCTTGGCAGATGATGATGATGATGATGTGTGTATGTACAGACGCCAGCAGGTCAAGCTACCCGAAACTGTCAAATTTTCCCAATCAACCTTGAGCCTAATGCTTTCGCGATAAAGATGAAAATCTATTAAAGATATTTGACAGATTATAATTGCTTGATGTGCTGGTGTCTGTACGAGAACAACATACTTAACGTCGCACGTTTGTACATTAAACACAAGAAAATAGCTATTTTAATAAAAACTTAACGTAAACCGCAAAACATAAAAGACAGACGCAAGTATTTACTTTATACAAGCAAAAAGTATCAAAACGATGATTTTAATAATACAGCAATCAGTAACAATGATTGAGCATCTGCATTATATTGTATTCATGTAATTTCCGGGTCCAAAGTGTGTATAAATTACTAAGTACTTAAAAGAATGGGTAATTAACGTTTGACGCTTGTAAAAAATCCCTTTTAACTACTTCAAATTCACTGAGTCTTATAGAAAACATCCAAATAAAAAAACCTTAAAGTTAATGCGATCAATAGGCTCGCGTTTTTTTTTTTTTTACGTAAAATCTGAACATCTTTAAGACGTAATTTTCTCGTTTATACGCCGTACATTCAAAAAAAAGAAACAAAAAAGAATTGCATATCATAAAAAACAATATACTTACATTTAAATATAAAAAAAATAAAACAGTAGCCCACCGACATCTGGAACAGGGTCCAAGCTGAGACATAATTTTATTATTAGCACAAACAAAATACACTTGGGAGCAAATAAATCGAGCCACTCATTTTTTCACGTGTCCTGGTTATTAGTTTTGGTGTCATAGATTATTATACTAAGTTGACAAAAAACTACCCTCATTGTAAAGGTTGTCAAAAAACCTTTTAAGCGATATATCGTCACCCTCCCCGCTAACTGTCGTAACTAGCAATTGATAATTTTTCAGAGAAATTCTCTGAGAGTGACGTATCTGCTTCAAATGAATAGAAATAAATAAATAGATACCTTAGGGCTTTAGGGCAACTACTAACTTAAAAGAGGAAGCCAAGAGCAATATAAAAAAGTTATTAATTCATTAAAATAAAGCCACAGCTAACGCAACTACTGGAAAATTATCATTTGCTAGTTACGACAGTTAGCAGGGAAGGTGTCGATATATTTCGAATTGATCTGTTCCATAATAGGTACCAAAACTAAAAACAATTATACGTGAAAAATAGAAGTGGCTCGATTTATTTGCTCTCAAGTATATTACATTGTATTGATGTGTGTATTTGTTTAACTTTTAAAACAACACATTTTACTATAATTGTATCGAACAAAAGATTTGTTTAAGTATGTTATGTTCGACACAATAGCTTTTATTTTGACAGGTCAACTATTTCAATTGCAACGTATGTATTAACAATCCGACTTCTCCACAACTATGTACAACGCAATGATTGCGATTGTGCTACGCAATTAGACCTTTCTCAATTTGCGCCTTACTGCCTGTCGCATCCTGTCGGCCCAACACACGCTTGGTGGTAGGATCTACACGATCCGCCTGGTTAGCTAACACCCTCATATTAAAGTCAAGCCAAGCAGTTTACTGTATTCCGTCGTGTGTATGTGAGAGCCAGAGGGGTATAGGGGAATCTCTCTACAGGGTGTTAACGAATTCATGTAATTCTTTCAAACCGCGTGACCTACTGGTGACACTGATTGACCCTGCATAGATTTTTTTCAGAACCAACAAAAAAAGTTTTCAAAAAATGAACCATGGTATTCTGTATCTGAGTAATTTTAGCATCCCGTGCTAACTGACTGCGTGGAGCGATATCACGCTAGTCGTGCCCGTCAGCTGAGTCGCCGTGCCTTCATTCATTTATGCATGGCATCGAAATTTTCTATGACATAAAAAAATATTTGGAAAAAAAAGTTTATTTTTTATTTTTAATCAGTCTAAATCCCGTGCGGGGTTATCTATACCATTAATAGATCATGTAGACGAACCTGAACATCTCTGTCACTTGGATTCGTGTGCTCTATCTTAGACCCTGTCTGCGCTCACCATCAGGTACGACAAGAGTAAAGCCAAAACAAGTCAAATAAAAAAAAAAACTTGTCGTAACACAATCCCACTTACTGCCCCACTGCTGGGCACGGGCCTGGGGCCCAATTCTCCTAAAATAAATTGTTGCCAAACGCAATCGAACCACAACCGTCAGTCATTGAGAACTGTCTGAATGAACGGTTTGGCCTTGGTTCGGTTGCGATTTATCAAGATTTATTTTAGGAGAATTGGGCCCCTGTTCTCAGAATGAGGAGGGTTTATGTCCTTGTCCATCACGCTGGTGTAGTACGGGTTGACGGACTACACATACCATGGCAAACTTATTGGAGCTCTCTCAGGTGTGCAGTTTCCTCACGATGTTTTCCTTCACCGTTAACGCAAGTGATAATCAAATTCTGTCTTAATTATTCCTGTAATACCTACCTAAAAATATGCATGTATTCGTGGCCCTTGAAAACCTAAGATCATTAAGTTTCATTCATGTAAAGATAATGAACGACTTGTAATAATTATTCATTAATACAGGTATTTTAATTAATCTCCATTTAACAGATTGTTAATAATCACGATTAACAAGAATAATTGCACGGTTCGTGCAGTGGCTGACCGATTAGCTTTCGTTTCGTAGCCGTTCGATTCTCGCACCGAACAAAGATTTGGACGGCCTACAGATGGCTGTCCCGGGTGGGCATTTGAAAGGAGATTGGGCGAATGTGGTCTATTGACAAATGGATACGATTTTGCTATTTGTGTAGGGATACCTCAACTATACCCTTGTCTTCTTCTTCTTCTATGGTGTCGGCATGAGCTATACAAGATTAGCTCATGCCGTGGTGAAAAGATTAATTAGTCAGCAAGGATGGTAGCGAGGCTGACTGCCCAGGGTGCGCCAGACGTACTAAAGTATCGTCCCTCGCGGGGACTCTTTTCATGCAAAGGGGAATCAAAACCTGAATCGGCAGTTTTGAAAAAAAAAAATTTAGAGGGGGTAAATTAAGATGGGACAATAAGGGAAGCTTGTAGCTACAGAAAAACGTTCTAATGAGTCTATCCATATTTCAGGAAAATATTTTGTTCAGATTTTGATACCTCTTTGCACAAGGGTATTGTTGAGGTATCCCTACACAAATACCCAAATAGTATCGCTTCTGGTTCATAGACCACTTCCCATACAAACCCAGTCTCCTTTGTAAACCTGGTCGAAAAAATATAAATATCTCCCGAAATTATTTACAGCTGGAACAAAAATAAAATTGGGATTAAAATGGATTACAATAAAAATCATTTGGGGTGTCTGCGATTTTGAGTAATTTAAATACACCTTGTGTAACCATCACACCATTATAGGTATGTTTATCATAATGATTGGTAGAAACTGCAGAACTGCTACGAACCGCGGATACCGCTTTTGCTATAAATAAATATTAATCAAGAGAACAACATCTTAAAATCCGTCTCACATAGATTATCGTATCTTTTTTCGAAATAGTAAAATATTTATCTGTTAGTTGAATAATACTGACAGCTTTTTTTATTTAACCTCAGTTGTATACAAAAATGTAAGTATAATGAAATACAATAATACCAACAGAAGCGTTTTATATAACAAAAAGGAAAAACAAACAAAATTCAACCGTCAGATAAATTTTCTCTGAGGAATAGTTTCGACATTTTGACAGATTTTACAAAAAAAAATATGTCAAAACTATTCCTCCACGCGTAAAAAAATGCTGTTATTATTTTTGTTAATATTGATCACGGCAAACGAATTAGATTTCAAAGTATAACATAAATAATTACCTACCACTATGCTTGAGACGTATTTACACGCAAATCAACTCGTGCATGTAGCTACACGCGCGTTTTCATAGTATGAGCACTAGTTGACAATAATATAATTTTCCAGGTCTCACGAGCGTCATTTTCTCGCTCAATTAGAGTACATTTTGCCAGTGTTGATTACGTCTTTCTTATTCCCAACGTTGCGATAATTAGTTGTGAAGTATTGTACGTCATTATTATACAAAGTAACGTGTAAAAATGACGCATTTGGTGTAAACATCTCAATTATTATGGTGTATAATGATAGGATTGATTACACTTCAGTACCATGATTCCGTGTCACATAATTTGTTTATTTACATGTTTGTCACATTGTTTTTGTTTTGTATCCCAAATTGGACATGAGTCTTCTTATATAACATCTCAGATAACTTCCATCAGAAAATTAATTTTGACGTTTTGACATATTCTCCATACAAGAACTGTCAAAATGACAAATTTATTGGTAACAAAAAATTATGTGTCCATTGAAAAATCGACGCTTAACCTAGTAACTTTACATATTCCATAGATAAGTTCTATTTAGTTCACACTAAAACGAAAAAGGCGAACGTTTTTCTCTTTCTGTTTCCTACGTTTTTTTAACTAAACTACCAACCGGATTTTGATGAATTTTGGCAGAGATACTTGCAGAAAGAAATAAGAAAATAATGATGTTGAAAAAAAAATTACACGCATACAAAGCAAAAAGATATCAAATCTAAAATAAAACAACAACTTAAAATCAGGGGGATACCCAAAGATTTCCAGTTTACGCTCACTAACAAAAACTTACGGTCATTATAGAAATTACTTACCACTTTTTACCAACACCCGTGTCACGAGATAAGTAAGTAACTATTAATTTAATACTAGGTATTAAAATTATGTTTCCGTCAAGTTATACGTCAGAGAACAACAAAAACATATCACAAGTTCGTTTGAGACATAGTAGAGCGATGAATGTGGTAGAAATACCGTTGTTTTATTTGTCGTGCCAAAATACGTTTGAATGTGTTTTTGTTGGAATATTTGGTGTGTATACTATGAAAGTAATTTTTGTCTTGAAAAGAACACATTTTTCGGTTCTATAAAAAATAAAAATGCATAATATAAGCTCTTTCTTTTGAGTATTTCTTAGCATTAAAATGCTTTGTAAAAATGCAATGTAAAAAGACGAAAATAAGAACCTTACAGACATTGTCATAGACGTAATAGGAACAAAAACAGACTTATATAGCTTCACGTAACGAAATATTAGTGCGATAAAATACAACTACCGCACTTTATTTCACAATAACGGTAACGTATTATGAACCGCATCAAAATTCGATAATTAGAATACGATTGAACTAGAAACACATTTTAACCAACAAAATTCTTCAACAAGGATGCATATTTCCACCTTGGAAATAATTACGGACTAGAAAACATAATTTTTCTAGAAGCCTCAAGGTTACCCCCTCTTTTATGCTACTGCAGCCATGCCGCCTCTAACCGTTCAGTGGTCTATGTGAAACAGTAATAGGCCATCGTCACACAGAACCGGGCATCTATTTGTATATATTGAAAAATACTGCATAATACAACCTTTAGTTAGCATCAAGCCTTTTAAGAGACTTAAGAATGTTTCATATTTTATAGTGATGTATTAAGTGATGTGCTCTTCTGATTTGTGTTTGAGTAAATTGGCAAGAGATTTGTGAGTGTGATTATGACTTTGAGGTGATATTGGTATGTAGCATTTTTTTTAAATTAGCCGTTTTTTATAGCAAATAAATTAAATAAATAGGATATTTTTTTTAAATTATGTAAAAAAAAATTTTGTAATTTTTTTTTTAACAATTTTACATTAAAACATTTTTCCCAAAATTCTTCTTATTAATATTTTATAAATCATTGCAATAAATAGTGGTCGATAACATAGTTATAATAAACGCAAAAAAATCAAGTCAAAAACGACACATTTACAAATAAATCTAATAGAAAAATCAAAAAAAAAAACGTGTACTCTCAATAAATGCTAAAAAGCCTTCAAACACCACATCGTATTAAATAATATTTCTGTAAACATTCGTGATCTCAGTTCATTATAAAACGATAAACAAACTTAGTTTTGCGGTCCATTAAGCTCAGAAAAATTTTCGGTAGAACATTTTGTATGAATAAGAAAAACATCAACAGTCGAAGCGATTGAAAAAATAATTTTGTTACGAATAGGTATTTTCATGGCTTTATGCCAACGAAATGTGACTTTGAATAGCTGTACAGACAATATTTTTAAGGATCCTGAAATTTTTTCGTCGCAGTTTGGTCAAAAATGTTGTTTAGGTACTCCAACCTAAGCGTTTTCACTCTTAAATTAATAGTGAAATAATATTTCAACAAAAAAAATAACAAAATTTAAATTGGTGTTTTTACACACAGGGTGGAAACGTTAAGTGTCAATAGGCAATTATTTCGTCAATTTAGGAGATATTTTAAAACTTAAGGCTAATATCAAAACAAGACTACATAGAAAGTAAAACAACATACATAACTTTGGTAAAAAGAAAAGTAAAAACTCGAAAATTTTGACTTTCGCTCCCTCCATACATTTAGTATGAGATTTTCGTTCAACAGATATTGTCTTGTAGCAAGAATGAATGACATTTTAGTTTAATGGTATAATAATATGCAAAATTTCCATCTAGCATAAAACATAATGATATACCTATAATTCTTATATTTTTTATTTTCAATAATGAGAGTGCCAATGCCATTGACAAGTTCTAGGGTATTATTAAAATGGCTTGCGGTGACAATAATAATAGTATGAATAATTGCGTGTCGCATTAATATGAAATAGACAAGTTTTTAAAGATGCATAATATTTCTTATGAGTATATTAAGCAGTAGTTAATATGCATACATTTGATATTCCGGTGATAGTTTCTACTGCGATGAAGGTTGAAGAGTGGCCAACGAAGGCCGCTCTGTAAATAAAAATTAATTGCATAGCATAACAAAATAAAAATAAAAACTGTTCACTGCGTCGTACATAATCAGTCCATTACTCCAGTCCATTTAACGCTCTACCTAGCTATATTAAGGACCTACCCTTCCAGAGAGTTGTTAAGAAATTGAAAGCTTGGTTGAGTGACAAAAAACTTTTATTCGATAAATTACTTGTTGTGTATTAAATGTAATTGATTTTATTGAATACTCTGTATTATTAAATTTTGTAGCCCCTAATTATAATGAATAATGCATGTAGTCTTATTTAAAAAAATAAACATTTTCAATTTTGCCTCGTATTCAATTAAATATTTTATGACATACACTCTCTCACACAAACACACTTCCTGCCCACGTTTCTAATATTTCGACCTTAGGGCTCTTATTTACATAAATGCAAAGTCAAATTAATTTATTATGCCCTAGATAAACGTTTAATTGATGCTGTAACCTTACATATTATTTAAATGCACGGTTAACTTTCCATGAGAATCATGACAACAACCATAGGATAATCAAAATATTGAGTGTTATTTGAAATAGCGTATTAGTTTCCTCGGATTATGATGCATTGAAAATTAGTTGGCAAGGGAATTAATTTAATAATCATACATAAAATAAAAAATAAAAGTGATTTTATTCCGCAAGACAATTTAATTATTTCTTAACAATAAAAAGAGGTAGCGTGGCAGATTTTCTTATGAAATAAAAACATGAATCTGTAAGATTTAATTGAAACTGAAAGTGTTTTCGCTTCAAGCGCTACGCATTAGCAATAGACCACTTCAGGCTCTATTTATTTACAATTTGCATTTTTTTCCGTATTAAAGTACATCTTAAAAGATCTTAGCCTCCAAAAATAGAGCCTCAAAGATGCTAGCCTCCCAAAATAGCGCCTCAAAGATGCTAGGCTCCCAAAATAGCGCCTCAAAGATCCTAGCCTCCAAAAATACAGCTTTAAGATTACCCTTCCAGATTTAAGCATTTACAACGTTTAATTAGCAATGTAAACTGAAATTTCGCAAGTCACATGTCGCAATCAAGAAATTGATAGTGCGAAATCCTTAATGTTTGTTCTATCTCAAGGCAACCCGACTTATTAACTAGTAACCCGGCTTGGCTTGACCTTCTCGATTGCTCAAATATTTTATTGCACACTCTATTAACTTCTAACATTTTTTTACGCTAAAAATAAACTCACACGTGTTGAATTTATCGATGCGCTAAAAATGTAACCATGAAATATTTTGAATGTGCAATTTTGTAACAACACTACAAATAAAATTTAAAACTATTGTACTTTTGTGTAATTAAATATCGCGGACTTGAAATGTTTACCTCCTAAAAAGGTCCTATAAAATTTATGTAAAGTAACAACAAAAGTCGTGGTGGCCCGGAGGTTACAGACCCGCTTGTTAAGCACCGGGTTGTGGGTTCAAACCCAGGCATATACCAATGTGACTTTTTCAATGTCATATGTACTTTCTTAGTTTATCTAAGACACCACTGACATGCGGTGAAGGAAAACATCGTGAGGAAACCTGGACTTAATGTTCTGAAATAGCCAACCCGCAGTGAGCAAGCGTGGCGATCAATGCTCGTTCCTTCTCTGTATGAGAAGAGGTCTTTGCCCAGCTGTGGGATAGTTACAGGCTAATATTTATTTTTATTTATTTAACAACAAAAGTAAAGTTGAACCCAATAATTTATTATTACAGTTGTGAATATTGTGGGTAGTTTTAAATAAAAAATATCTAAGATGCTTTTATTTTTAACTTTTTATAGGAGCTTCTTCAAATTGTGTAAAATATATGTTAAGGTAGCAAACAGGTAGTAAATATTTACATTAACAACGCGGTTAATACAACACTAAAATTATAAGAACTTGGAAGTGGTCAGAAAACCTGACGTCAGAATGGCTGACCACTTTATTTCGTTGATATATTTCTTATTGCAAAGGTAGCAAATATTTCAATATAGGTAGTAAATAGTAGCAAATAGGCATAGGAATAAGCAGGATGGCTGGATCAAACGAGATATATACATGAGACCATGTGCACTGTCTAATAAGACAGTGCACATGGTCTCATGTACACATCTCGTTTGGTCCAGCCATCCTGACGGTCACGTACCCGTAACCAATAGTAGGAAAGGAAGGAACGCGGTCATTGGGGGGTCCAGGTAATCATGGGGACCATTGTAGTTTGTGGTAGTGTTCAAATATTATGTTCGTCACTTGGAATACCTTCCCAATACACAACTCAACAGCAAAGAGCCGAGAAATAAAAACAAATAGATTTGTCCGATGGAACTCTTCAATACTTACATTGTAATATACATTATAAAAGTATAGATCGGGTCTACTCGCGTAAAAAACTTTAAGCTTTAATATATATAAAATATATTAGGTTTTTGCTGTAATAACGAACTCTACTGTGGCCATATTACGTGTCTAGCTGGTCAAAATATCATTATTATAATGCATGCTTTTTAATGGGGTTTCCCCTAAATATGAGAATTAATTTGTCGTTAGTCATTCTGTCAAAATTCATTCATCATTGTCAAAATCTCAGTCTTCATCGAAGCGGTTTTTGTTTAGGATTTATTGATAGGGTACTCGCAGACAAGGCAAGCGTGAAATTTTAATCTAAAAAAACTGTTTTATAGATTGTATAGCCCGCGACAAGTAAAAAGATTGGTCATAGTCGAACTGATTTTACTGGATTTTACTTCCAGACTATTCCAAAAGTACCTTTCTACTACCATAATTTAAAAGGTGTTAAAAATCAACTGTAGGAGTTTTGTGGGGTTACTCAATATCGGAAATGCCTGTCTCGCCTGGGTCCTTAGACAAAGTAACATCGCTTCGTAGCGAAACGATATCTAAATTCGTCATCGTCTCTATTGTCGCGATCGTTAATAGTTTCAATAACTACAACGTTTTAACATTCGTTTCGTTATCTTTTTTGGCGATCACGATCGAAGCGAAGGCGAACACTGAAAGCGCTACTTGTCTACGCATTTGTACGGGATAACCACGATAAACAAATCGTTTCTTTATAGTTTCGTTACGAATTGTCATGTACATTGTCTACCAACTTGCGATAACGATGTCGAATGACCACGTGACTTAACGCAGCTTATGTCAATCCCATACATTTTAGTCTTTTCGAACTTCGTTATCGTTTTTAAATTATTACTTTGTCTAAGCCCCCTGTCCGTACAAATCAATTCAAATATTTTTTTATTAGTATTGAAAGTTATGAAAAATTTACGCGAATTTCGAAAAGTTGTAGAACAAAAGTTGTTTAATTTCCGATACCGAGAAACCCCATAAAATTCTTAGAGTTGATTGTTAACATCTTGTATAAAACAATAGGCAAGTACTTTCGTGCCCGACTGTACTCATGCGCAGACACATCCCCTTCACTGTTGCGCAGCGCTCTTTTTACGAGACGCAACCTGTACCTTTCGATGCATTATAGATAACTTTAAACTCAACCCTATAATCAATGACTGAAGAAACCCCAAAATCTTAACTTAACATAATAAATAGCACAGTAATATATTAACTGACCGTTTCGACGATATATTTATGAGCAACTTGCTCATTCATCGCAGAATATACAACATACATTATAATAAAAATTAACGGAACTATGGAAAATAAATGAAATGCTTTGCAATTCATACATACATATATGCACTAATTTCAATACACGTGGATCCTTTTTGTCGCTAGCTACTAGTACACACGTACTATTAGCTATTTGCATAACCATTGTCTTAGGTGCTGTCAACCCAATGTCAAGTTCAAACGCTTGACGTAGTATACAATATCGTATTTAATATGGCACTAAATCAAATAATACATATATATGTTGATAAATTATTTTTATTTCTGTAAATAAATCTGTTACGACCACAAGTCAATTTTATATGTTTTTCAAGACTTGATGGCGCCGGCATTCCGTATTTGACTTCTGAGAAGAAATACCGAAACAAACTCAGAGTTTTAAAGTCCAGACATTGTGGTTTATAACCTATGCGAGTGTAACAATGTACGGCAACGTCTGGAATGGCGTTTTGAGGAATGAGCCATAACAGCTTAGAGTTGACCTATCGCAACTGACGATACGCATGCATCCGCCTTTATATAGCTCCACTTTATTTTAGGGAACTCAACAACGCGACGCACGACGCCGCCGATTAGCAGAACATTTCCGTAGCACAGATAATCATGGCATTTAAAATATCTAACATGTAACCACATGACGCCATGAGTCCTGGCTTTTTAACTGAAAAGGATCGATGTGTGTATGTATCATTATAAATGGCCTTACAGCCACCTATTCTAATTCTCGAAACTCTCTTGTCTCGGAGAGCACGAAGCACCTTACATCATCATTCCCGGATGTCATACTGATATGGCAAAAAATCACTTGAAACGGTCCTTACAAGTAGTCTGACAACAGGTCAAATCTTAGGATTAACAGTTGGTACTTCCAATCGGTATTTCTAATTACTTGGGATGCGGAGATCCCCGAGAGATCTAGGTGGAACTGGTAGTCTATCTAAATGTATGTATGTAATTAGTAATATCAAAATATAAACATATACGTACCTACCTAGTCTGTGAAAAAATAACTGTACCTGTCAAACGACAAATCAATATGGGAATAGAATTACGTAAACTTTAACGCAAAAAGATTCCTTAAAAGTTTTTCTACTGAATAAGAATCACAAACAAGATGAAAAAAGTATTATCTAACATGTTAAAAATAATATTCAAAATTATTCAACAAGTAGTAGGTACCTAAAGGTTAATTTTGAACAGGTTCTAGTACCTTCTGAAAAAATTGTACACGTATTTATTTTTATTTTTAAATCGCCATCTGTAAATCAAATAATTATAGAGACACCAGTAGCCATTATATTGTTTTTGTAACAATTATTCTGAGGGTTCAAGTGTTAGTAATTTTAATTTAAGTAATTATTTTTGAAGTCACTCTAATGCCTGTATCATTATCACTATAAAAGTGGTTTTAAACGCACAGAGATCGGAATATTCGATCTGTCCCCTCGTCGGTAACAGGGGAACAGATCCAAACTTTTTATTTCTATTTGTCCCCCTAAAAAACAACAGGGGACAGACCAGAAATAATTCGTTCGATCTGTCCTTTCGTCTTGGTGACAGGGGAACAGACCGATTTTTTAATCCTGATTAACCCCCCGAAGGGAACAGGTCAGGGGGACAGATTGGAATATTCCAAGCTCTAGTTTTATAAAATGTTTTATAGGATTCTGCCCACTACAACGCATCATACCCATGACCTTAGCAACGTGTCACTACCTACTCCAAATCACAATAATAGGAACGTGTCAGGGAGCTCAGAACAACGAACGTATAGTTTTCAGATCGAAATGAAGCAACGACGAACATCGATCAAAGTAAATAAGAAAAAGACGAACTATTAGATGTCTGTTAAAATTTGGGAGTAGGGTGAACGAAAGACAAAATGTCAAATCGCGGAACTCAAATCAACTATCTGATCCAAAACACTTTCGTGGTTGGGAAACGCGCAATTTGATTTTGGATCATCCGCGTTCTATTACCGTATACCACTCGTATCATAACCGTACCATGCCCGTCCGGTACCCGTTCAATGGGCGTTCAATACCCGATATATCGATTGGATCCCTAAAACTTGAGGCCGGAAAGTAAATTACTATGAATCAGAGTCACCTAGAATGAGAATATCCGGCGCAATCTGGGCAGTTAGCCCCGCTACCAACCTTGCTGACTGGCTAATCTTTTCACCACGGCAGGATTTATTCTCATATAGGTCTTTTGAATTCGGCGACTCGTTGTCATCCTCGGAGCCGATTAGTCTGCTAGTAGGCCCATCTATAGTAATCAATTAAATATTTCCTTACGACAATTAATTATAGCAGACTATGATTATATCTTTATTCATCAATAATGTACCAAACTGTTCTAAAATTCACATGTTTCAGATCAGCCAAAACATTCAATAATTTTTTTTGCATCTTGCAAACATTTACGATTGTAATTCTCTTACTATACCTATATTAAATAAATGGATAGTAATATACTGCGATGTTCAAAAAAATATTAATAAAAATATTATAGCAATAAATAACGTTAAAAAATCGTTTTAAAAAAAACACTTAAAAAATAGCATAGAAGAACATAAACTATAAAAATGTCTATACCTATTTCATCAAAGTTATTTACATAATAACAGTAACATTGAGTCATCGATCTACAAGTAAAATTAGTCAATATTGTGTTAATTGATTTCCTACATCCTTCGTGGAAGGAACTTCTAGAACTAATGCCGGTTCCCGAATCCGATGTACTTGATACTACATGAGGCTGTACCACAGGGCGGTATTCAAATTAAAACGCAAAAATAATTGCTTCAATAGTAGGTATTCATTTGACCTACGAAATCCGAATGATGAATGAAAAAGCATTTCTTTTTTTTTATGAACATTATTTTCTTTAAACAATGCCAATAGTGAGTAAACTCTCAAAATAAAAGAAAAACCATGTCACCGTTTTAATTAATACAAAAAAGCATAACAGTGTTAAAAACACATTTCATTAATTTAAAAAAGCGTGCCATAAATTATAAAAATGCTATTTAATTATGCTATTTAATACAAAACAAAAGAGTACGGAAAAGAAAAGACTTCCAATCACTTATTTTGAAAATCGAACCACAAATTACTTATATCACTACCACGGTAAGTCACAATGATTACGCGCATTACCGCATTAATCCCAACCTGGCTATCCTTAACACCCAACAGGCTTCCGTTTGTCGGAACTCACTCGGTTTTCGCCTCAGTCCTTGAGTATGCCGGTTGCAATATCCGGCTTGTTGCGTGTGCAACCACTGTGCGATCGTATTGCACAATGGTCAGTTTAATGCTCATTCTTTATTAATATATAGTGATTTTTTTCTGTAGAGATTTAAGGGAATGTAGTTGAGGAATTGGCAGCCTTTCCTGCTCGTTATTCTCATAGGAATATACACTTTATAACGCGGCAGTAACTTCTTCTCGACTATTCAAAAGTGTCTGTACATGGTTTAATTTAAATAAATGTTTTGACTTTGAATTTGTCAGCGACTGAGCGCTTCACTAATCGATTTGGAAATCCCGATACAATATTTAAAAAAGCATTATAATTGTATCTGCATTTCGAACATTCTATTCTAATATTTAAAATACTAGCTAATACTTAACAGTGGCTCCACCTCTTAAAAATCTGAGCGTGCCAGCACGTGTCATAATACTCATAATAAAAAAATCATAAGTCTAATGAAAGCAAAAACGGGTAAAAAAAACGAGTTTTTGCTTCTACAACTAAGACTACTGTTACAAATAACTGTTAATAGTGTAACGAAAATGGAAAGATCGAGAGTTATATTTAATAACTCGTTTTAGATACCGATTCAATAATAGAATGCTAAAAAAACCTGCCTACCTCGTGATTCATTGTTGGAATGAACAAAAAAATGCTTGCAATTTAAACGTTTTTTTTTTGTTTTTGGTCGAATTCGCATTTTTTTTCTCTGCCTTTACTGTCCTACTGCCGGGCAAAGTCCTCCTCCAAGTTTTTCCACGTATTCTTCTTTTGCGCCACCTCAAACCAGCCCTCACGGTACGTGTCTGGGACATCTCGCCACATTTTTCTGGGTTGACCTAGGCAGCATTTTGGATTAGCAGGCAAATTCCAATATTTTTGATTATTCTAGAATTAACATAAACCTTGTTTTTACAACGAAAATGATCACAATTTTGACTACATAGTTACCCCTTGATCAATACTATTTATTACATAACCTGCTTATGAATTACTGAATTCAACAAAAACAATGTAAGCAAAAATATTTGGCAGTGTCTTTAACTGAGATCTCATATATAATCAACTAGCCTTTGCCCGCGACTTCGTCCGCGTGAATGTCGGTTATTGATCCCTAATTTTTTGATTATAAAATATAGCCTATATCACTCGGGCATAACGTAGCTTCCTATTGGTGAAAGAATTTTGGAAATCGGATGAGCAGTTTCGGAGATTACCTCCTACATACAAACAAACAAACAAATTCTACCTCTTTATAATATTAGTATAGATTATTCTTCCTATGTGGGGACGGATTAGTATAAAAAACATCCTGACAGCATGCTGGGAATAAACGTGTGTTGTAAGATTCAACAAAACCTAACACGCTTGGTGGTAGGATCTATACGGTCCGCCTGGCTAGCTACCACCCTCACATTAAAGTCCGGCGCCAAGCAGCTTACTGTGTTCTGTCGTGTGTGCGTGAGAGCCAGAGCGGTATAGGGGAGGACCTCTGTATCTTTGCTACTTGCATTCGTGTGCTCCATCCATGATGATACCAAAAAGTTCTGAGATCTCATATACAATCAATTATTATTATTCTTCCTATGTGGGAATGGACTAGAATATAAAATTTCCTCACAGCACATCAGTACAACACCTGTCTATTCCCAAAATAGACGGGTATTCGGTCCGCCTGGCTAGCTCCCATCCTTACATTATAGTCAGGTCAAGTAGTTTACTGTGCAGCAGCTTTCTCTGAGTATTTTAACAACCATACTGCGATCGCCAACCCGCCTGCCAAGCGTGGCGATTACGGAACCCCTCCCCCTCTTTTTGGGAGGTGTCTTTCGGCTAATTGATGATGATGATGAATTTACTTTGTTCCGTCGTGTATATGTAAGAGCCAGAGCGATATAGGGAAGTCCCTCTATATCTTTGCTACTTGCAATCGTGTGCTTCATCTATGATGATAAGTGTGTGTCTAGGTGGAAAGTAGAGTAAAAAGTTTATTGACAATATTAATGAACAAACCTTACAAAAATCCCAACAATCCTGTGATTTGTGTCTACTAATACAAGAATATAATTACGTATATCGTTATAAATACCTGTTTATGTTATGCGGTTGTTTGAGCTTAAGTCACACTGACCTCCGTACTAATGAAATCTGTATCACGGTAGGTCAGTCTTCCTCATTCACAAACACTCACCCACTTCCATAAAATCCCGATAATTTGCATTACAGCGGCTGCATCCGATCCGAATCCGTGAAAATACGTTCCGAAGTAGCCATAGAACTATTTGTATGGTAGTTTACGCACTACATCCAGCATCCGTCTTCCGATTTCTATCCGTCATCCGTGAGTTTCTAATTCGGAAGAACAATTGACGGACCGAAGTAGCCGTAGTACTGTTTGTATGAACGCTTTCGCATTACCTTGGATTCAAATCAGACGCCAAACGGATATGCCAAAGATGGAACCTGAATTGTTTGAAATTGAATCAGAGATTGGAATAGTGCGTAAGCAATATCCGAATTCGGTCCGAGATTTTTACTCTAGATCGGTATTTTCACGGATTCGGATCGAATGCAGTGCGTAAAGCAATATCCGAATTCGATCCGACTTTTAATATCCGTATTTTCACGGATTCGGATCGGATGCAGTGCGTAATCGCTCTTAGACTGTAAAATAACGCACTGATTTATGACTACCTATGGCTATAAGAATACAGATACTTAGTGGGATTTTTTTGATTATTTGATGATTAGATGACAATAATAACGAGGGTAATTATAAAATATTAAAAGTATATGCAAAAGTTAAACTATGCCAAAAAACTAAATAATTCTAACCTCGTACATGTTCATGCATGTTGTAATTTAGAACTGATGTCTAGACTTCGAACGATGACTAATACATAATAACTTACGATGTTGTTAAATTGATTACAAAATATTGTTGAAATATTTTCATTGCATGTTTAAGGAAATATCGCTATTCGAATGTATATTTCAATAATTGTAACATAGAATTAAATTATAACAATCTAGACCATCTTAACGAAGTTCTACTTACATTCCCGCCGTCCGAAAGTAGCCCGGAACGTAGAAGTGAACAAAACAAGTGTCAAGTTCAACTTTTCGGACGGGCATAAATACATCGGTAGTAGGGACAACTGTCAAATCGTGTTGTCATTCATTTTTAGTTCGGGCCCCGAAATAATTGTATGTCCGTAGGTGATATAGGGAGTAGGAATCGCTCGTAACTAAAGCCGAAACTACGGACTTCGTGCTTAGGGAGCAGACCCCCTGGTTTCGATCCTTAGATCGGACAAAGTGTTATGTGGTTTTTCCGTGTGGAATTTCTCAGTAGCAGCCCGAAATGTGGATATGTGCTTGGTTAATGACAATAGACTCGTCTCCTATAGCTATGTCTACACCAGTGCGCTTTCATGTTCATCTTGGGTATTCGTCTGAGGCATGCGTGAAGCGCCATAGCGCATTCCTTAATACTAGTTCGACTAAAGCGCATACCCCTAGCGCACGCTAATCCGTCTATTGTATGTTGACTGATGACTGAACGAAGCGCACCGGTGTAGACGATAAGCTGCATGGGTCTTATGGCAATCAATATTGCATGCGCTTGACGCAAGAGGAATAGAAAGTTGAAAGCGCAAGATGAACATGAAAGCGCACTGGTGTAGACATACCATATTACATGGGATTTAAACATAACGGCGAAATGAGGGCTTACTATACACCTCTGCCCAATCCTTCGGGGAATATAGGAGTAATGTTATTTATATTGTTGAGAAGAATTGAAAAAAAGTGGACAAATGTATGGAATTCTACTTTATTGTAGCTTCTCTTGGGACATCTGCCAAATTAAAGATTTTTATTTATATTACTTATGAGATTTTATTTATTTATTTGGCTCTTCAAGAATGAGTACACTATTACTTAACAATTAGTATATTATAAACTTAAGTCTAAGCGCCCCATTACTAGAAGAGTATTGCATGGGCTATATTATACGCAAATATTATAAACTAGAAGAGAATACACTATGCTTCGTGGATTAAATGGGTGGGTAAACCTATAATAAATTAATTAATTAGGATTAGATTAAACTAAATTTTATATGAAGATATATTTTAATAAATAAAAAGAAAAGTCCTGACTGACTGACTCATCAACGCCCAGCCCAAACCCTTGGACTTATAAAGCTGAAATTTTCGACAGAGCTTCTCTTTATAATGTAGACAAGGAATGTGGAAGGAATTTTGAAATTCAACCCCTAAGGGAATCGAATAGGGGATGAAAGTTGGTATGGAAAATCGTCACTTAACGGGTTCAAAATTTCACGCAAGCGAAGCTGCGGGCAAAAGATATAAAGATGATGATAGTGCTAAATGATACAGCACTGAGTTTCACACCAAAGCTAAACAGGTGCGCTAATAACTTCACATTTGATGAAACATATTTTGTTTCATTTTCATAATCATAACTGTACGTGCGCTGCTTATCCAGTCGGCAGTAATCACGCTGTTGCACTGACTACATTCTAATTTCCTTCAAGCTGCATTTGGTTCTTGCATAGTTTAGATGTGCAGTCTACTTACAGTAATGATTACGAATTATGAAATGAAATATGATTCTCTAAATGCACCTGTCTACGTTTTTAGAGTTCCGTAGTCAACAAGGAACCCTTAGCATTAAAACGCACTAGCGGCCAGCCGCAATGCGGCGTGCCGCTTGCGGTTGGCCGCACAACGATTTTTACATGAAACCGCATGATCTCAACGCACTGATTTCCGGCCAGCAGTCGTGCGCCAGTGCGTTTAGATCATGCGGTTTCATATAAAAATCGATATGCGGCCAGCCGCAAGCGGCACGCCGTAATGCGGCTGGCCGCTAGTGCGTTTTAAGTCTTATAGTTTCGCTATGTCCGTCCGTCTGTCTGTCTGTCCGTCCGTTCGCAACTTAACTCGGAGACTCTGAGTACTAGAAAGCTATAATTTGGCACGGATATATACATACATATTAATCACGCCGACAATGTGGTAAAATAAAATCATGAACAAAATTTGTTTTGGGTTTCTCCTTTACACTTAAAGTGGGGATGTTATTTTTTCTCGTCTACCCAATGGTGTGGGATGTTGTTGGATAGGTCTCTCAAAAATATTTCGGGTTTATGCTAACAATTTTCGATTAAGGGAACCGTTTCTGAAATATTAAGCTTTTGTTAGAGTCAAGTGTCCCTCCCCCCCCCCCCCCCTGCCAGCTAAACGGTTAAAATTCACGGTAGTAGTATATACAACGAAATTAAAAGGAAAAATATCACAGCTAAGTAGGCTTTACAAGTTTACGAGTAATAGTCTTTCTAACTTATAAAATGTACTTGGAAAAGTAAAAATGTCGTACAAATTCCATTAAACAATTACTGAGCCCTCTTTTTAGTCCACATTATTGTACAACTACGGAAACCTATTACTGCGCGACGCCCGACACGCACTTGGCCGGTTTTTTTATCTTTGCTTAACCCTCACTAATATTATAAACTAGCTTTTGCCTGCGGCCTCGCTCGCGTTAATTTATAATAAAAATATTTTTTTTAACACTAAAATATAGCCTATAGCACTCAGGGATAACGTAGCTTCCTATTGGTGAAAGAATTTTTGAAATCGGATGAGTAGTTTCGGAGATTACCTCCTACATACAAACAAACAAACAAACAAATTCTACCTCTTTATATTATTAGTATAGATATTGAAATTAACTCTGTCTGTCTATCTGTTACCTCATAACGACTAAACTACTAAACCAATTTTAAACTACTAAACTTTGTACAAAGATAATCTGGAATCTGAAAAAGGACATAGGCTACTTTTATTTCAAAAAACCGCGAAATATCCGCGCGGGCGAAGCCGCGAGGGACCCCCTATAACACTAAAGTAACTGTCTGTCTGTTTGTTGCTTCTTCACAACTAAACTACTGAACCGATTTTGATGAAACTTTATACAAAGATAGTCTGGAGCCCGAAGAAGAATATAGACTACTTTTATCCCAAAAAACTCGAAAAACGATATTCAAGCGGGCAAAACCACAGACGAACTTTAGTTTTTTCTATAAAACCACGCCTTTTTTTCCAAAAAAATTATGCGTAAATATCAATTCGGTTCTAAGACCCCAATCTGGGCCACTTTGACACTGACCGTCTAGATAAGGGCCACATTGCGAGGCGGACCGGTCTCACCAACTATACCAAGGTCACCTTACGACATAGCTTTTGTAATTCATGTTTTATGAGTTTGAACCTCAAGCTTCTTTAGTGAAGAAATGTATTGTGAATGTAATTGATTATGGTTGAGTTAGCCTTAGAAGGATGTCTGTCATATAATGTTATGCTCTATATGTGTTATGACTTTGAAATTTGGTTTGTTTTGTTTATATGCTTCGTGATTTTGTTTTCTTTGTGTGGTTAATGTTTTGTGGTTATAATGGTAGATGTAGGCGGAGAATTGAAGAGTTTATCGCAAGTTGTTTTTAAGTAGGTTTAGCTACAGTCAGGTGCAAATCACTGCATAGTATAAAACAAAGTCGCTTCCCGCTGTCTCTATGTATGCTTGAATCTTTAAAACTAAGCAACTGATTTTGATGTGGTTTTTTTTAATAGATAGAGTGATTCAAGAGGAAGGTTTTAAGCTATAAAACGTACACGTGCAAAGACGGGGCGGGTCGCTAGTGTATTATATAGCAATTGTTTATTTGTTACAAGCACAAAAAATACCGTAACCGAGTTGTTTGAACAACAACATTTTTTAAAGAGAAACTTGTTGTTCTTAACATAAATCAGTTTAGGGCTTAGAGTTAACTGACTGTGCGGAGTGATATCGTGGTAGTCATGCTCGCCAGCTATGTCATCGTGCTCCCATTCATTTATGCGTGGCATCTAATAAATACCTTCAAAAAGTTTTTTTTTAAACGTCGTCACCGCTTCTCTGCTGTCGTTTACCACATTCGCAAAGCAAAAAGGAAAAATATACATATACAAGGTGTAATATAAATAACGCACAACCTCTTAAGGGTTCACTGTACTCATCATTATCAACAACTTTTACTATGGGAACAAAAAAGAAAACGCAAAAAAAAAAAACTGCTGTTCCCTACATTTTGACGAGTTATGCGAACATAAATGTAGGGAACAGCTGATTTTTTTTCGCGATTTTAGCTTTGGTCCAATAGTAAAAGTTGTTCATAATGATGAGTACAGTGACCCCTTAAGAGGTTGTACACTTGTTTATGTTACACCTTGTATAACTAACCATCATGTGGTTTAAGGTATTACACAAATACGTTAACAAACTGTATAGTTAGTTTAAAAATAAGTCATTGCTTAAAACAGTTTTTATATGCAACTAAGAGGAAAGCTATTGAAGAAATGTTGAGTAATACAACTTTTGTTTTTATTTGTCTAAAACACAATTTTCAGAGCATAACGTTACACAAATTCGACATGAACTTCCCCAATTCTACTATAAAGGCAATCCTTTTACTAATCCCCCCCCCCCCCGCTAACCCCCGCCAGCAACACCCTAAGCCAAGGTCCGAGTCCCACTAGGGGTCGCCCTTAGTGCTGTCGTTGCAGGTAGTCATGATGTTAGTGTAGTACAAGTAGTTAGCTTGGGTTAAGTATTTTACTCCCCCCCCCCCCCCATTGGCTGAAGACCCTTCAGGTCTCGCCAATAACTGCCCAGTTACGTAGAAATGGTCCCCTAGGACCACCTACAGAAGTCCAATACAAAAAAAACCTTTTACAAATAATAAAATAATAGGTACATCATCATCATCATCATCATTCAGCCGAAAGACGTCCTCTGCTGGACATAGGCCTCCCCCAAGCCATGTTTGGATTTGCCATAATCGCCACTCTTGGCAGGCGGGTTGGCGATCGTAGTACGGTAGTGAGAATACTCAGAGAACGCTGCTGCCCATCCTCTAGTGAATCCCTTAGTCGCCTTTTACGACACTCATGGGGAGAGATGGGGTAGTGGTATTCTTTACGTCCAAGACACCACACAGTAGGTAAATACAATGACAAAAATATGGATTGAACATACCTACACGTGTCAATCAATACACATAGTATTCAACATGAGCTCCCCATTCTTCATCTATCATGTCTAGCTCTTGTATAGCTCATGCCGGAGCTATACAAGAATAGCTCATGCCGTGGTGAAACGATTAGCCAGTCAGCAAGGATGGTAGCGAGGCTGACTGCCCAGGGTGCGCCGGACGTACTGAAGTATCGTCACTTGTGGAGGCTTTTTTCATGCACCCCCATAAGCCACTATGAAGGATGTTTGTGGTGACAACACTTTGATAATCTTCTCATTTTGAGAAGAGGTCCGTGCCCAGCAGTGGGACAGTAATGGGCTGATTACGATTATTATGCACTATGTCTATCTTGAAGTACTAAACTCGGTTTGCGATTCTGTCAAAATGTTAATGGGTTGCTCTATACAAGGTTAGTCGGAAAGGGGTACTAATCTGAAAAAGTGTTAAAGTACTCATAATAATGAGTAACTTTTGTTCTACCACTTTCCCCAAAAATCAATAGTTTAGGAGAAATAGCTGTTTAAAAATTGCATAAAAAATAATCTAAAATCTATCTATCCTCAGCTGTGATCAGCTGTGTTTATATTTTAAGTCATATTTGGGGTCACAAATTAGAAGCTCCATTTTCTGAATTCGTAACTAAAGAAGGGACAAAGAATTTTTGAAAAAACTAAAATAAATATTTTTGTTTTAAAACCGTCATCAGTGATACTTTAAGTGACCTACGGATTAGTACCCCCTTTCCGACTAACCTTGTATTTATGCTAATACAAGGTGTTCCGAAACTCATCGCCAAGCCAGTAAAAATGAGACGCCAAGTTTCTTTTATAAAAAAATTGTATTTTTTTAAACACACATTTAATAGTTCGATTCTTAGTTAACGTCGTGATGGCCTGCAGGTTACAGACCCGCTTGTTAAGCAACGGGTTGCGGGTTCAAACCCAGACATGTACCTATGTGACTTTTTCAATATCATAATATGTACTTTCTTAGGTAATCTAAGACGCCACTGAGATACGGTGAAGGAAAACATCGTGAGGAAACCTGGATTTAATGGCCTGAAATCGCCAACCCACAGTGCGTAAGCGTGGTGATCAATGCTCGTTCCTTCTCTGTATGAAAAAAGACCTTTACCCTGTAGTAGGACAATTGGAGGCTAAGATTTATGAGGTAAAATTTTATTCTTGGTAATTTGGAAAGACGAAAACTAAAAAGAAACTAAAAAAAACGGATCTTTCATAAACTTCCCTATCATTTGTTCCCGGTTTGCCGTTGAGTTTTTGAACAACCTGTACACTTACATCCGAATCTCATAACTCAACATCACAAAAGAACAATCCGTCCTAATTATCATTTCCTCAACTATCGTGATAAACTCACATGAATTACGTTTAAACGCGGGTCTCTACCCACTGAAGTGTTACATCGAATCGTACGGGTAATCTCAACCAATCACACACATAATTAAATACACGCAAGACCTTCGACCAGTTCCTGATCAATGGTTAGAAAATATTTAATACGGCATTTTTTGTGTATTTATTTTTTGCTGTACATAAGGGCAGTTCAGAACACGCTATACTATTTCGCTATACAGGGTGTAAAAAGACCCATCACATAGCCGAAATCTACGCACTCTGTACATCAAACTAAACTACATTGACCAAAAATAATTGCTGGGAAACGACTTTTATTTTTTGGCATAAAATAAACGCTTTTTTTTTGTAGCGCGCAATGTGTGGTTGTGGCGATGCCGCGCGTTTGCATGCGTGCAGCGGCCATACAGCTGAGCCAAGGCGGTCGTGTGCGTTTGATATTCGTTGCGTTTTTGTAACTTCAAATGCGTAATTTGTGAGGAAAAACTGAAAATTTTGATAAGGTTGTTTGGAAGAAAGTTTAGTATTATCACTTAGAATACGTTTCTGGAAAAAAACTAAAAATAAAAATGTATACTTTGACCTTCAATATTTCCAAAACCAATGGTTTCCCAGATATGGTCTGGTAGAAAAAAATATCCCAATGATGGGTAGAATATGCGGTTTTCGTTATCGTTAAGGGTTTTTTTACACCCGATATAGTAAAGAATATTGCATCATAAGCTATTACTAGGAATACAGGGTCATTGGAAAAACACTAACAACCTCTTAAGGGGTCACTGTACTCATCATTATGAAAAACTTTTACCACCGGACCAAATCTGAAATCGCGAAAAAAAATCAGCTGTTCCCTACATTTATGTTCGCATAACTCGTCAAATGGAACACCTGTTTTTTTTCGCTCTTTCAGGTTTAGTCTTGCCTCCTGCATCTTTAGGCCATACATGTATTTGTTTCGTGCGGATATCGGTTTCGCGACCCGTAGCACGTAAGCGTGTCGTCATTCTGTGGCAATTTCGCATTCAACATAGTGGATAGGTGCCTCAGTCTTGTAAACCCGATGCGCCATTTCATAAATAAGGCTATAGACATCCGAAGAAATTGATAATAATAGGTAAAGTCCATATCGGGTTAAATAGGTCCAAATAGGCCTCTACCTCTGACTTGACTGCCTCGTTGGTCCAGTGGTCGCAAGCGCGACTGCTGAGCGTGAGATCCTGGGTACGATCCCCAGGTCGGGCAAAGTGTTATTGGATTTTTCCGTCTGGAATTTCTCAGTAGCAGCCCGGAGTCTGGATTTGTGCCCGGTAGATGGCAATAGGCTCGCCCCCTATTCCATGGGACTTAAAACATAAAGGCGAAATGTGGGTGTACTATGCACCTCTGCCCAACCCCTCGGGGAATACAGTCGTGATGTTATGTTATGTTATGTTATGTTAGACCTACTAAAAATAAAACCTCCAAATTACACACTTCACTAGTACCTCCTTAATTAGTCAAATGTAAAACCTCTCACGTCTGCGTAAAACAAAATGCATAAATCAAGTCAAGATAAGAGCTGCGCAAGCGCAACGCCTTGCGAAATAAATGCATTGCAAATGCATAGTTAAATTATTATTCTGTTTATTATTTTATTCATAATTCATTCTCTGACGAAATGGAACAGATTTTAATAGTAATATATTTTGAAGATATTGGACTGGTCGATGTGGCGATGCTTGGAGGAGGCCTTTGTCCAGCAGTGGACATCTTTCGGCTGAATGATGATGATGAAGATGATGACGATGGTAAAAATAGGCGAATATAGCTGTTGGTGAACAGTGTAGAATCACTTTTTCATCATCACCCTCATACGACATTTGACCTTCTTTCTATCTACTATTAAACCTTTTTTTTTATCACAGGCCACATCGTTTTCGAATACTCTATATTCAAAATTTCAAAAGCGCTTGTTTAAAAAGAAAAGATGAAAAAGGCATTCGAGAGGCAACGAGAAAAGTGTGCGGTCTGTAATTGACTTGAAGGAGACTGCACTGCTGACCTTCCGCAGGTTCTCTTGAGCTAGGGACACGTCTGATACAACAGCTTCTGATTCTGTTGCCAGAATCTTTAAATATCTATAGCTGATTAATAAGCTTCAGGATGCTATAGAAGAACCTCCACGAGTGACGATACTTAAGTACGTCCGGCGCACCCTGGGCAGTCAGCCCCGCTACCAATATTGCTGACTGGCTAATCTTTTCGTCATGGCATGAGCTATACGAGAATAGCTCGCGTTTAATTTAATATAATTGCTGTTGTTCAGACGAAGGAGAGACATTTTAAACATAATATTATAAAATAATTTACAACAGTATCACAATCCTAACTAATATTACGAATGCGAAAGTAAGTTTGTTTGTTACCTTTTCACGCCTAAACCACTGAACCGATCATCCTGAAATTTTGCATATACGTTGTCAGGTGTACAGAAACGGACATAGGGTACCTTTCATCCCGAAAAAAGTACTGTTCCCGAGGAAAACAACAATAACGTTCATAGATGGCGCGACGTGTCTTTCGAATTACGATTGAATATAATAGAAACTTTAGTAGTGTGTTAAGGTCCCCTCCATCCGAACCCCCTAGTCGCCGCAGCGGCCGACTACAGTCCCTCTCTCATAAGTAAAGTTCGCCGTCCCAGGCACACACTTTTAGAACCCGATGACGAAATAACCCTCCTCCAGGAGGCGAGTAAATCGACCAGCACAATACACAACGTCCGCCGCCGTCCGGCATACCGTCCTCGCCGACGAGGCCCGTCGCGACGTCCCACCGCCGCCGGTCACGATCCACCGAGCTCTCCCGTCGTAGAGCCGGTCGTCTCTTCAGACTCCGCAGTCACACCGATAATTCAGCCCTCATCAAGCTGTCTCCCCCCCCTATGTCCACGCCAGCAACGCCCTAAGCCGAGGTCCGAGTCCCACTAGGGGTCGCCCTTAGTGCTGTTGTTGCAGGTAGTCATGATGTTAGTGTAGTACAAGTAGTTAGCTTAGGTTAAGTATTTTACTTCCCCCCATTGGCTGGAGACCCTTCAGGTCACGCCAATAACTGCCCAGTTACGTAGAAACCGTCCCCTAGGACGACCTACAGTCCAATAGGAAAAAAAAAAGAAAAAAAAGAAAGAAAAAAAAGTGTGTTAAGAGTTGATTGACAAATTCTAAATTAACGCGAGCGAAGCCGCGGGAAAAAGCTAGTTATCTACAAAGCTCATTTAGCTCTTATCGATACGAGATAAGAAGATTAATTTAATTGCTTAGAACAAAATTATAACAAATAAAACGATAAAAAACTACCGGAATTACGTACATGTAATTGTTAAAATAAACTAACCCGGATGAGTTAGATGCATTTTTTGCATAGGTTCATGTATTGTTCAAAGTTCACACGCAATTAAATAATAAAGCTTTTAATTACAAGGATGCATCTATGTGTCTACGATTATTAATTGTGTGTGTTGTGTACGAAAACATAAATAATGTTAAAGATAAAATTAAACTGTTCTTATTTATCCAGCAACTGTGCCCGCGACTCCGTCCGCTTGGAATTCAAAAACCAATATTGTGTTGCATAAAACTAAACAACGTAGATGTAACGAAACCACATCTCAATTATTTATTAGCTACAATGAAAAATCCCATAGAAATAAGAATTGAATCCCGAATTTGACAATTTTCCGGACAACTTCTCCAATTTTTGTTTCCATAAAAACCTTATTCGGACAATTACGAACACAAAAAAAAAGTTTTCCATGTCACCGTCCTCAAGTGATGCGCTTACCAAGAAACAGCATTTAATTTTTATTTATAAATACTTGGGAGCCATTTGGGAGCAACTAAATCGAGCCACTTCTATTTTTCACGTAGGTATAATTGTTATTATTTTTGGTATTATGAAACAGATCAGTTCTAAACATATAACGCCTAAAAGGTTATTTGATAACCTATACAATGAACCCTCACCCTCAAACTACCCAGTTTTTTGTATTTTGAATTATATAATCCATGAAACCAAAACTAATAACCAGGACACGTGAAAAAAGGAATGGCTCGATTTCATTGCTCCCAAGTGTAGAAGATGTGAGATGTGACTACGTCAAAATTAACCGGGGTTCCTTTTTAAAATTGAGGTAAAGTGTATGTTATAAACTACAGAAAACCCTTAGTTTTTATGCCATTCTGAAATTAACATCACGAAACATTTTCACATTGCATTATATTTTCAAAAACAAACAAGAGCTCTTTGATAATGGTCTCCAAAAAATGTTATCATCACGATGAGTCTGTTTATTAATCGCAAGCGGAAATACTTACGAATTTTGAACAACATTTTCCGTATACTAATCTCACGAGATTACATTTTTTCCCATATATTTTTAGCCATTAAAAATGTTTCTTTCAGTTTTTTGTCCTGTACCTTACGTAATTGTGAATCATGCTGATAATTCAACAAAATACTTTTAATGTGTTGTTGAAACTTATGTAATGATGATTGATGGAATTGTTGAGTGCGTAATTATCGAATTATGCAAATATTAGATTTAAAAAATTGGAAGATGCATAAGCACATAGAACAAAGCGGTCGACGTACCAGCAACGCGATCGACGTCTAGGCTACGCGATCGACGTCTTGGCTACGCGATCGACGTCTAGACTACGCGATCGACGTCTAGGCTACGCGATCGACGTCTAGGCTACGCGATCGACGTCTAGGTTACGCGATCGACGTCTAGGCTACGCGATCGTCGTCTAGGCTACGCGATCGACATCATGGCTACGCGATCGACGTCTAGGCTACGCGGTCGATGTCTCAGTCGACGTCTATCGCATTGGTCTAAGCATAAGCATAATCAGCCTATTGTTGGGCACGGGCTTCTTCTCAGAATGATACGGGCTTAGGCTATAGTCCACCACGTGCCTAGACGAGATTATGTATGGGTTATCTCGTCTCGGCACGAGATAATGCATCGACAAAATTATCTCGCGTTGCGTATGTTAGCCAGACAAGTGTTAGGATACCCTCGCATGGGTTCAGGATTTTCTCACGATGTTTTCCTTCACCGTTAACGCAAGAAGTCAGTCAAATTCTGATCAGCACTTGAATTTGAAAAGTCAGAAGTGTGGGCTGGGGTTGAATCCAGACCTCACTATATGGAAGGAACGCGTTAAACCGCTGGGGTATAACCGTGACTCTGTTTATTATCTGTAAATGTTTTTCTCTTTGTCCACACCTCTTTTCCTAAATGATGAAATGACAAATATTTGAATGTCAAACTGTTTAGCTGTACAAGTGGGTGAAGGTTACTTAAGTCTGATACGCATCACGTTTGTTTGGATGGCGTGGTTTTACTGAAAACAAATAATTTCTTCATCTGTCTAATATAAAATGTAGGAGCGGTAATACCCTTGAGTTGGTTCAACAATTGTCGTCCAATCCGGATTTTGAACCAAAAAGGTGTATTTCAATATATGACATAGATTTAAACATAACTTTACACAAAAAAAAGAGAATAAATCGTATTTAAAACAAAGCATCAAGACTGAAGTGCATAGGGTGTTAAAAAATTAACGCTAAATTTTGTGAGGTTACTCGGTAAACTCGAAAACTTGCTCTACGAAAGTTGTTCAATTTCCGTTACCGAGTTATCTCACAAAATTCTTGGACGTAAATTTTAATAGTTTCTGTAGTTCGGCCATTAAAATGTTGTATATAAGGTAAACAAACATTTATTTTGGTTTAGAAACCCATTGAACAAAAATATTTTTAGAAAATCTCTTCCAATGTTAAAAAGGTATATTTTTAAACGATTCTTAAAGCAAGGTGAACGTTACACAATGAAAGGTTTGTTTACCTTTTGTAAAAAAAAATAATAGTCGGACTTTAGTTATTTAATACGTAAGAGCAATGCATTGGAGATGATTTCACTAGCCAAGAAATTTGCATATGACCGGATAAACAATCTTTAAAAAAAAAGTCACTATGTATCATCCACAGGCCACGGATGATGATAATTATAAGGAAACAACTATTGAAAAATAGAAAGAAAAAAAATAGCACAAAACACACACAAACTCACACAAATAACAAATAAATGAAAAAAAAGAATAATGAAAAAATAGAAAAATAATGATATCTAGCGGGTGCGCCAAACAGGTCCAGATCAGCATGAATATCAGAAAATAAGTGCTTGGCGCTGGTTTTCTACTGAACCTAATAGTACCGGAGACGGTAACGGTATCGGACACGGTAACGAAACCGGACACGGTAACGATAATAGTAACGGATGTAACCAGTTTAAAAACTTATGCTGGAATAGTCATGACACACGGTGTACAAAGGTGCTCGGTCCGAATCCGAATCCGGGAAAACACGTTCCGATAAATTTATGATAATAGCTCGAATTCGGATCGAAAGCAGTACAAACGCGTTCATACAAATAGTAATTACAGCTAATTCGGACCTTGTTTCCTCAAATTCGGCTAGAACGCAGTGCACATCACTCTAAGGTGACGACGCCCACTTCTATGAAACGTTCAAATACGGCACTAGTAATTTCGTGAGTAAACGGTTCGTAGAAATATATGACGCTGGGAGTCGTCAACACTTTTTGTCTTGTTGTGACATGAGCCGTGGAAAAACAGCCTAAAACTCTAACTGACAATTATGTTTATTTTCTTTTTAAAGGCTCTGTCATTGATGATACACTAACTGATTCCAAGTGACGTAATAAACGTAATAATAGCTTTAGACTTTGGAGAATTACTACCCAGAAGGATAGTCCAATGTCCAGGGCTTTTGACGGCCCACTTCATAGATAGTGGTTACCACCACCTATCTACCACGAGGGATGTCTGATGCGTTTGATAACCTTAGAGACAAAGTTGGAAAATCTAATGAATAAATCTCAGAATTACATTTGCCTGTTTTTTTTTCTGTTGTACTGCTTGTTGATTGTTTTTGTCGCTAACTGGGTTGTTATTGGCGAGGCCTGAAGGATCTCCAGCCAATGGGTGGGAAGTAAAATACTTAACCTAAGCTAACATCATGACTACTAGTAACAACAGCACTAAAGGCGACCCCTAGTGCGACTCGAACCTCGGCTTAGGGCATTGCTGGTGGGGGATTAGGAGGGAAATAGCTTGATGAGGGCTGAATTATCGGTGTGAACATGTACCTATAATATCACCGGCACCGATATAATCTTCAAATCGGAACATAGCAAAACTGCTTGGTGGTAGAAACAGGTATGGTGGAGTAATTCCCCGGACGAGCTCTTTCACAAGGAGTTCTACTATTACTAAAATGACTATTGT
Source organism: Amphipyra tragopoginis (assembly GCA_905220435.1). Classification (NCBI taxonomy): domain Eukaryota; kingdom Metazoa; phylum Arthropoda; class Insecta; order Lepidoptera; family Noctuidae; genus Amphipyra; species Amphipyra tragopoginis. The sequence continues at coordinate 25,481,702 of HG991997.1, read as the reverse complement.
AATTTCTGTATACATACATTAACCTAACAACATCATCTTCAAACGTTATAATTACATACATTTGCATGCAACTCTTTGTTCTATAATAAAAGATTAATGGCTTGTTAAAAAGATTAATTACTACAATAACATCCGATGCTGGAACTTTACCAACTTGCCATGCAAATATGTAATAAGTAAAATACCTACAACTGATGTATGAATCAACAGTGTTGCCAATTTATGGCTATAATAAAACGCGGAAAATCTTTCTTTGAAAGTATTTTCAGAGAATGAGTGCTATGTTTCATTTAAAACTATATATAATATCTATTTTTATTATTAATGAATTCAGGAAAGACGGAAAGATAGGAAGAACTTAACGTTATCTAAAACCGTATCCTAATAAGACCAACGGTTCTCGAGATTATCGTGAACATACCTACGTAATTAAAGGGACCCTCCTTTTTTGAAGTTAGTTAAACAGCCCGAAATAACGTCCACTAGTCATAGGCTTACATGCACAGCGCGAGGTGACCTGTGTATTTGGTATATCTACACCCGTGCGCTTTCATGTTCATCTTGCGCTTTCAACTTTCAATTCCTCTTGCGTCAAGCACATGCAATATTGATTGCCATAAAGCTATCCACACCAGTGCGCTTTCATTTTCAACTTACGACTTCGTCTGACGCATGCCTGAAGCGCCTAAGCGCATGCAATAGCGCATGCCTTAATTCTAGTCCGACAAAAGCGCATGCCCCAAAAAAAGTGTCTCAACATCCGGACAAACCTGTTTAAGGTTTTTGTGATGTTTATCTATTTGAGTTATGGTTAAAAAAAAATATTTTTTAATCCATGTATTATTTTGTCTCGGCTCGAGATAATTCGACAACAAAACTATCTTGCGCTGTGCATTTCAGGCTAGATCGGGTAAGACGGGTTGATGGTACTGATGATGGCACAAAAAACTTACTAATGGTAACTTTTCGGATTCCGTACCAAAAGTTACTAAATTAACATCTATTTGGCGTCTATTTCTCACTCCTTTTTACTTCCCTATACAAGTTAAATGCATGCTATGCACAACAGTACCCAAAGTGTGAGTTTTTTTGTTCACTACTGTAGTTGCGTCACGCCAAAAATGCATGAAAATTTAGGCTGCGGCTCTAGGCGCGGCGTACAATACTATAATTCGCGCGTAATTTGAACGACGCGCACAGAACCGCAGCCTAAATTTTCATACATTTTTGGCGTGACGCAACTACAGTAGTTAACGAATAAAACTCACACTTGGGGTACAGTTCATTAGCATATTAAATTTAATAGACCATAAGTCACCGATCGCAAATAAATCATGTGATTTATTTTTACATCATAATATTTTAATCTAAGTTTCAACATTACAACACCTGTTTTACAACGTAAAATATTTATCATTTTATTTTTATTTGTAAACTAATTTGACCTCATTAAAAAATACATATTTCAGATTTGTTGAAAACTAGCCTCAAAAAGTAAAGTCTAAGCGGAACTAGCGTCGCTTGAATGTAATTAAATTATATTATACAGCATCACTAGTTAGTCGCTTTACTTCCGAAAACCATGAACTCGGCTCATAATTCTGTATTACTTTTACTTCTTCTCTTCTCTTCTCTCGTATCAGCATGAGCTATACGAAAATAGCTCATGCTGTGGTGAAAAGATTAGCCAGTCAGCAAGGTTGGTAGCGGGGCTGACTGCCCAGGGTGCGCCGGACGTACTGAAGTATCGTCACTCGTGGAGGCTCTTTTCATGCACCCCCTTTTGTATGGATGGATGGGCATAAAAAAAATTGGCGAATTTTGAAAAGTTATAGAACAAAAGTTGTTCAATACCGAGTAACCCCATAAAATTCTTAGAGTTAATTTTTTAACACCTTGTGTAATCAAATCAAATCATCAAATCAAAAAAATTTATTTCACATAAACCAATACAGGCGCTTATGAAAAGTCGAATTTAGGTGCACGGTTCCAATTAGTCATTTCCTATGGAGAAGAGCCGGCAAGAAACTCCATGGTTACTCTTTTAAAAAAAGGATATCTTTAACAACTTCAGTAGATACAGTACTATGATTTAGGATAGGTATGAGAGAACAATGTAGTCTTGACCACAGACCTGTGAGTAATGCAATACAAAGTCTTGGGTACAAACATTAACCAAAAAGAAAGAATAACACAATATTAATAATAGTAATTTACACAATTATATGTATAGGCAAGTCCACGAAGTTCTCACATTTACAAAAGATAAAATGAAGCTAAACTATACGTATATATACGTATATATGTATAAAACAATTGACATGATTAATGTCATCAAAACTTTAGAGATAAAATCATTGTAAAATAAGATAAAAGATATCTTGAGAGTAATGATAGCAATAAAAATAAAAACTAAATCATAATTGAGGATAGTTAATAGACATACACATACGTCGTTAATGAGGTACCAGGGAAGCCACATGTGCAGGAACTAATGCCAAACATTCCTTTCGTCAACGTAGTCCTTAGTCTAATGTGTTTCTATGCGGGAAGCCGGTAAGTAGGAATTCAATATTTTTAATTTAAAATATTTTAGCTGATTGGTTACAACACAGTACAGATGAACTAATCAAGTCTAGACAAAAATAGTCTAACCTCGAATTGTTGACATCTAACACAATATTATGTTAAACAAATAATAAAAAAGCAACAAACAGGAAATTATCGTTGGGGACATGATACTATATTGCATAAAATTGCAAAAAACAATGCATAAAACAGATGTTTATTACACTTTAAATAATAATATTCAATAAATTATAACATTTTATTTAAATTAAAGTTTAAATTTCACAATACTACCGGCACCAATTTCACAACTACATTTTAAATGCAAGTTGTATCAAAATGTAAAAACAATTTTTGAAGCCTTGATCTAATGCTCTTTATGCAAATTATTAAATGAAATCGTAACAAAAATTATGAATAAATCACCTACTTAATGATCTGAAAGGAAATTATGCAGAGGAACTACCTAATTATATTTAAAATGAATGAATACGAAGCGTTAATTATGATGTTCATAAATTAATAAGTTTCATTAGGTGAAATAAATCATTTATCAACTCACTACAGAATCGCAGCTTAGTCAGAAGGAAGTACTAAGCCGCGAGCAATTTAAAATATCACTCATGACTGATTTACAATAAGAGCTAAAATTAAAAAAAAGGGTTCCGTACCATTATCCATAAAAATGGCAAAAAAAATCACGTTTGTTGTATGGGAGCCCCCTTAATATTTATTTTATTCTATTTTTATTCGGCAACAGAAATACATCATCTGTGAAAATTTCAACTGACTAACTATCACGGTTCATGAGCTACAGACTGGTGACAGACGGACAGACGGACGGACAGCAGAGTCTTAGTAATAGGGTCCCGTTTTACCCTTTGGATACGGAACCCTAAAAACGGTTATTTTTATTCTAAAATAAAAATTTGTTACTTATTTATTTTAAAAAAATCAACAATCGTGTTTCTTTTTAAAAAAATCAATAACCCTTATTTATTTCCAAATTATTATACAGAAAATAGAGTTACTAATCCATCTTCTTCTATCGTGTCGACACGAACTATATGAGAATAGCTCATGCCGTGGTGAAAATATTAGCCAGTCAGCGAGGTTGGGATCTGGGCTGATTGCCCAGAGTGCGCCGGATGTACTCGAAGTATCGTAACTAGTAGAGGCTTTTAAGTGCATCCCAAATAAGCACTAATCCGTAACAAAATACGTTCTAAAATGTAAACACAGCTGATGATAACTTGCCTTAGCTCATTTTTAAAAAAAATCTTTAAACAGTTTTATCCTTAAAACTGTAGACTTTTTAGGAAGGTTTATTTGAGCAAATGTTATTTCCTTTATTCATTTAACATACTTTTATTCCCGTTTATATTGTTTTTTATGCAACGCCCAGTTTAAACTTTAATATAATAGGTCACTCCTGTCCTGTGTATTTCGTCCACTATCTTAGCACTAAAAACATCAACCAATGTAAATAGGTATACATTATACATACATAATAATAATATAAGCACGAACCACACATAAGTGTACGTTTTCTATTACAAAACAGAGCCAATTGACATTGACTGTGAGAAAAAGTGTTACAAGTTCATACAAATATGTATAGCTGTGGTGAAAGTGACCAGTGTCGCCCTCTAGCAGAGCTTTGACGAACTAAAAACTGTTCACATGATCAGTGAATGTTGGAGATATGTCTGGAGATAGATCGTTTGAAAGTCTGAAGATAATGATAAAAGTAATAAGTGAATTTTGAAACTGGTTTAATTACGACGTAGTTTACCGTAGAAGGTCTTGATATGCAAATCCGTATAATATTTCATATGCATCATTATTAGCAAACATGACGACATTTATCAATTTTGTTAGGCCTAAAATAGCTTACGCAAAGTTATTAATAAAATATTCCATCAAGTTTTATTAGGATAATAAATGGTTTCGATTATTCAAATCCGCAATAATTTTGCAATCAATCTTATTTTAACTTAAGGACTATACTTATTAACATCGTCAAATTAGTTATTTGAAGTTTAACTAAGTTATTTTTGTGTTGATGTATGTCAGAACATAATTTAGTGATTTTAACAACGTATTTTTTTCTGCATAATATTATTTATTATATTCGTATGGCCAATACAAGGTTAGTTTTAGTATATGCGAAACCTGAAACTAGTTTGTTCAGAATCACTAGGAGAATCGATTGACATATTTTTTACACCACATTTTTTTTTGTTTTTTTTTTTTTCATAAATTTCAATTTTGTTTCAGTAGGTTTCTACCCATAACAATTGATGGGAATAGACACCTTGAGGCTTGAAATGGTCCGCTCGGTCAGTTTCCGTGTATTAGACAACTCCTGCAGAGCACATCTCAGGCATTTCACACTTTTTTAGCGAACTTAACGCGACATAAACTAAGGTGTAACTTGGAGATTTACTAAAAAAAAACACATATTCAGGCAGTTCTGATGAAAATCTTGTTGGGGTGTCTCGGTTTTCGCATAAAGTAAAAATAACGTTGTATAATGGAGAAATTATTTTTATTTTGACTTACCCTAATTTTTATTTTAAAATCTTCAATACAAATATGTTTAAAATGTAGTTCAAAAATAAAACTACTAAAAAGCCTACTTGGCGTCGAAATACTTCTCCACATCACTGTCATCTGGAAGCATGTCCAGAAGACTGGCAGTGTTACCACGCTGAACGGCAACGATAAATTATAAGCCAACCCTCTGGTCACGCGAAGTGTCGGTCAGTCTTCGAGTAATTTTCTTCGGTCAGTCTTGAATAGGAGACGTGCACTCCGACCCTACAACCTGAGCGTTTGTACCCCAAACGGCCAATAGAAATTATATTCTTATTTTACCTGTTAATTAAATAAACAGTAGAATTCAATTAATTAAGCTGAAACAGTTTAATTTTTAAATTAAAACGGTCTTTCAAAGCTTATCAAATCTTAGTTGTTTTATTTATTTAAAACAGCGACAAATATAATTTTTGTTTACAATTTAAATCATTGAGGTTTATATTTGTTTGTCAGGAACTCAAACTTTTTGCGTACCCATTGAATAATCGTTAATTACGATAATAGACAACATGCAAAAAGTTAAGCGCACAAATTAGTATTTATTTGTGAATTTTGGCTTACAAATTATTTGTTAAGTTGTATTCAATACATAATGTCATGACCCTGTTTGAAAATTAGTTATTATTTATTAGTCTTTCATACAAAAATAATAGTCACGAAATTAAATCGTATTTTTATTGATTTACAACAATAAATAATGATATAATTAGAAATAAATAATTGATTGGCTAAAAATAAAATGATAAATACTTGATTACTTAAAATCCTTTCTAATTAAATTATATTACTTGGCATATGGCCTAGTTCCCCTTTTGCTTAATAAAAATCCCAAACAATAAATTATTTTGAATGCTCTGTTAAATGGCATTAAGAGATTAGCCGATCCAAAATTACAAATTCACAGTTACTAATAAAGATACATTTTTTAATTAAATAAGATTGAGCCACGTTTTTTAGCAAAATGGCAGATGGCATGCCCAATTTTTTACAAGTTGCTGTTATTTATTAGTATTCGATTGCTGAACAAAATAATTAAAAAATATGAAAGAAGTAATTAGTTAAGTATTAAACTAACGTTAGTTTTTAAAGAAATCTTTGTAAACCATTTTTGAATTAGGTACAAGGTTTATTTTAAATTGTTTTTTTTTTATTTGAGAACTATCTTACTATAGAACTATCTTATTGCTATTATTGTAAATAAAAATTCTAGAACTGTATTTTCACTCGTTATCTCAAAAAAAAGGCTTTTTTTCTTAAAAAAATATTGAAGTTCATTCCTTAATGACGTAAATAACTGTTTGATATTTATACCGAATGCAGCTAACCGTTTTTGAACACGTGAACAACAAAGTGTTTTAATAAGTAAAAGCCAATTAACCAATGACGCAAACACTGTCTTTAATTTTGTTATATTCCGTCTACAGGTTCCTACCCTTTGCCCATGATTATACACTCACCGGCATAATTAGCGGAACGTTTTTATTTTTTCAATTTTTTAATTATATGGCACTGCTATTGCTATGACGATTTTTTTATTCAAAAGAACCTTCAATTAGGACTTGCATGTTGAAGAAAAATTCGGTTTTCCTAAGCGATTAGAGGTAAATTAGGCCCAGTTTTGATTTTACAAAGATTTTGCCCTTTTGTGTTTTTGATCGGAACATTGTTTTATTTAAGTACTGGTGGTTTAGCTTTAGTGTATTCATTGCATTGGGAGAATAAACATTGCGTAGAGGCTGAAAGAAGTAATTTACCTGTGACAAAAGCTACGAGGGATGTTACAGTGATCGATGAAAGTCAAACCTATCGTGCAGTAAGTTAAGTTAAGTTAATCACTGGGTGTATCGATATTAGTCATTCCTTGCAATGTCCATCGGTACCAGCAGACAGGATGTTTCGTTAGAAGATGAGAATAATGCAGAAATCAAGGAAAAAGCGCCGCTGATGATTGGTTTATGACAGTTCAAACCGGTAAAGGCTCTGAAAAATTGGCGCAATGCTGCTATTCGGACCTGTAGCATCCTGAAGGTGGTCCGTATTTTGTTTGTGAGTATGCGGAAAGAAAGACGACGTCTCATTGAAGGTAATCTGATGTCTAACGCGACTGCTGAATGTCCAAAACGTGCTGTAGGTCATCGCGTAGTGAAATTAAGTTTTGCTCAATAACACCGAGATCGGACTAAGGAGTTAGAAAGAGATTTTTTCTCAGGGGCAAGCTGTTTTTTGATATGCATTTTTTGGATGGGAGGCATAGAATATGAATACGTCAAGGGAATCGCTTTGAACTGTAAAATTTTACAGAAATGTGCCTTATACTGGAGGCTCCAGTAATGGTTTGGGGTGTCATTTGTTTTGAAGCGCACACGGAGTTAGGCATTATTGAAGGAGGCTTACTGGCAGCTTATTTTTGCAGGATAGATATCCCAAAACCTCATGCGATGCCATTTGACAAATTATCAGTCAAGAAAAACAAAATATGCACGATTATGTGTCACCGGAATGTGTATTCGTGGTCCGCAATTTCATATAAGATGTTGTAATAACCCACCAGGGTGAGTCAACGTGGACCCCGGACATGAGTTCAATAGAATATGACCTGGCCTTGACGGAAAATAGGGTTAGAGAAAAAAATCCAGCCACCCAGAAACATTAGAGGATTAAAAAGTGTTTCATGGGAGTATGGGGACAATTTGTCTTAAGAAAAGATAATGGATGAAAAAATTGAGTGGAAAAACATGTCATAATACTGATAAGGACCCTAGCAGTATAGAAACGTTGAAAAAACAAACAAAAAAGTAAAATAAATAGCAAATTAATTATTCCAAAAAATATGCGCCGAAAGTTACAAAATGGATATTTTAGCAAATTGAAGATTTAAATTGCCAAATTCAATTAAATGATTATTGATTATTTGTCCTTTTAATGCATTTAACCCTAATTATAAAATATTTAAAAAAAAAACATTAGTGTACAATACAAAATTATGGAAAAAACACGGTTTTTTGTTGCGTTCCGCTAATTATGCCGGTGAGTGTATAATTATGTAACATAACAAATAACAATAGTACAATTATGATTAATCTATTGACGTATGAGTGACACGAAAGATAAGTTATACGTATAATACTTTGTCTTTTTTCTAATGACTAGGTGTTTTATTTACACGTGTATGTACACACGGCTACACATCAAGCTATACAAGACCAGTTTATCTTGGCGTCGCTTTGTATAATCTTTTCGCACAAGTAAGGGTCAGCTTATACTGGTTTTGCATAGCTTGAAGTGTAGCCGTGTGTACAGACGCTAGACGCCAGCACATCAAGCTACTACAATCTGTCAAATTTCTTTAATAGATTTTCATCTTCATCACGAAGGTGTTAGGTTCAAGGTTGATTGGGAAAATTTGACAGTTTCGGGAAGCTTGACCTGCTGGCGTATGTACAAGGGTCCTGTCCTTTTTTTAAAATTGGTTTATGTAATGTAATATTTAAATAAGATGAAAGAATCTTCAATTACGCTATAATGTAAAAAATATTTCTATGTTTACTTCGTATCAGTAATTGGTAATTGAACAAAGAGTTTTTTTAAGTCTTGTTCACAAAACATGACCATCAAAATAAATACTACACTAAAAAACAATACAATATAGGTACTTCCCCATTTTTATTTATAATTAGCTTTTTCCCGTGGCTTCGCTCACGTTAATTTAGAATTTAAAATCAATTCGGGTTCTATTAGGTACAATAATATAATTCAATCATGATTCGAAAGACACGTGGCGCCATCTATTGTCATAAGAACGTTATTGTGGTTTTCCTCGGGAATAGTACTTTTTTTCGGGATGTAAGGTACCCTACATCCGTTTCTGTACATCTGATATCGTATATGCAAAATTTCAGGATGATCAGTTCAGTAGTTTAGGCGTGAAAAGGTAACAAACAAACGAACTTACTTTCGCATGTATAATATTAAGTTAGGATTAATAGGCACCCAGATTTTTTAAAAAACTATTGATATTAAAATCTATACATATAAAAGGAGAAGCTGACTGACTGACTGACTGATCTATCAACGCACAGCCTAAACCGCTGGGGTTAGAAAGTTGAAATTTTGACAGTAAGTTCCTTTTGTAACGAAGGCATCCACTAAGAAGGGATTTGTCGAAATTCAACCCCTAAGGGAGTTAAATAGGGGATGAAAGTTTGTATGGAAAATCGTCATTTAACGGGTTCAAAATTTCACGCAAGCGAAGCTGCGGGCGAAAGCTAGTTAATAATATAATTGCATACAATGTAAACAATTATGTTTTGAAAAACAAACTATTATTTTGACCCAAGGTTATGGGCCATGTGGTACCTAAAAATAATTGTCCACGTTATTGTAACGGGTAAACATTACAAATATCAGAAGGTCGGCGTGTCCGAAGATATATTGCTAAATTGCAATCTCTTGTGCGTCCAAGTGCGCGTTGCACAATGTTTGACGGTTGATGTGAAGTGAGCGCAGATTTATGAGCAGTTTTTTTGTATTTAAAAAAGTATATTTGTTATTATTCCTTTGTGTCTTTGATTTTGGTACATGGAGCAGAAACAAATATACAAGATATTGTCTTACCTATGATAAGCAATAATTTGAACAGAGATGTTTAGTTCAACTATGATTAATTGAAGACGATCTTAATGACATAGGGTGAACCAATCACATTTATCGGTATTACTTTAGTTATGCCTTTGTTTTTAACATTGGCTGGTCAACCGACCATGAATACTACAATTCTTTTCATATTCATAAATCTCATCATCTTCCTGCCCTTATCCCATGTTACTTGGGGTCGGGACAACATGTTTTCTTCTTCCATTCCGTCCTGTCACCCGTCATGGTATCACTGACTCCCTTCTCTTTCATATCATTCTTCACGCAATCCATCCATATTTTCTTTTCATCTTCATATTCATAAATCTCCGATCCAATTATTTAAAAATCCATAATATCGAAATTGTGAAGAAATAAAAGCTTGGCATATTTAATTTCCTTATTCAAGAGAATTTAAATTCCGTAGCACATAATTCTGAGTGGGTAGAGGAAAACTTATAGTTCTAATAATATTTTATTTACCCTGTAAAGCATAGTTTCAAGTTTCTTGTCACTTAGGTATTTAGGTACAAGGTAAATAATAGTACTAATTCAGCTTACAAGTTATTACGCAGTAGGCTCATTTATACAAATTAGATTTATTTTATTTTTTACAAATGTTTCTCTTATGTATTATGCTGCAGTCTACAGTCTGTTCGTTAATAAGTGGAATTAAATACCTAAATAATGACACAACTAGAATTTAGTGTCCCATGCCATTCCAAGTCTATGTTACGCTTTGGACTTAAATCCCAATGGCAACTTCTTAAAATAGGCACCCAGTTTACGAAAATAGCTCATGCCATGCTAAAAAGATAAGCCAGTCAGCAAGGTTGGTAGCGGGGCTGACAGCCCAGGGTGCGCCGGACGTACTTAAGTATCATCACTCGTGGAGTCTCTTTTAATGCACCCAAAAAAGGATATTAATTACACGTGAATCAGCGGAGTTGGAAAAAAAAAGCTAGTTTAAATATTCTGTCGTCAAATTATTATTTTATTGTCTGACGGCATTGATACCTATTATTTTCAAAGCAAAGAAAAAACGTAATTCGAAGAAGTGCATGACCCAGGTCTTTAGGATATTTATAGTGTTTTCCCAGAACTTTTTGCTGTATTATTTAGAATTTTTTGTATTACATCTTTTAATAAACCTGTCTTAGAATTCAAAGATAATTCGATCGCTAATTTACAGAACAAAAAATTACAATGTAAACTTTCCACTAGTTTTTATGAACAGATGCATTATAATATTTATAATCTTATGACAGAAGCGATACCACATAAGATTGCCGAAGGATTAAGCAGTGACTTTCCGCTGAGCAACGCCACAGACAATTATTATTTATTTATTATTTAAAATTATTACTTTAGTTCTTACAGATCCCCACCTAATATGACAATGTAGTTACTTAAGTCATACAGGAAACTCCGCCAAAGAGCAAGTAAAGATGTCTAATCGCTGAGATACGTCTTACTTTTATGTATCCTTACTTTTCGAACAAACGGTACAAACTTTATTAAATTCGTACGGGCTACCGGGACTTTAAACACGGAACACGCGAGCTTGTGATTTGTGACTAGAGCCGATCCTCTACTCGTTTTTCAAACAGATTTACTAAGCCATATCTAAAACATAACAGACAAACATAACAGCGCTGGATTTTAGCGACGAATATACTTTTTATTTTTATTTCTTTCAAAATGTGGTTGTTTTTTGTCACCAAGTAGGTACAAATATCTCGTGTCACGGACATGTTTCGTTCTTTGTTTTTACGACTATTTCTCACGTTTTACACGTAAATCTTGTCTAATTAACCTAGTATTTTTGTGAAGGTTATACTAGACATACAAGTTTTAACAAATTTCATAAAAATATTGGTTTTATTAGGTTATGAAAATCTTTATGCTGCACAAACTGGGTTTTCTGCATTTTGATACGAACAAAACAGTCAATAAAAAAATAGAAAAAAAATATTACCTTTTGCGTAATAATAATTTCTAGCTGTAAAAAATGTTGATTGAACCCAGAAGCCGACGCAACAACATTTATTTGAAAAATTCGAAGGTTTTTTTCAATACGTGGGAACTACATACTTATAGATCCATTGTATTAAATAATTTAAGCTATGTAATTGACAAAAAAAACAAAATCAAAACACTGCGCTACGTAGTTGGAAAATACTGATGCACTTTGAACTCGACAAGAAATCTGACCGCTCTGAACTACAAGGTAAAACCGACTTTTTGTGCACGACAAAGAGTTTGATATTCTAAGATGATGTCATGAGACTTGTGTCCTTGTGCTCGCGTGGGAGTAGGAAGGCTTGTGATTGGTAGAGCAAGCGCGGGCTATTCAATTGTGGCTCGGATATCGGCGCGCGCACACTTTCGCAAAACTTCAGTTAAGTTTTCGCTTTCATCCGCTAAGATGATATCCGCACGTGTTTAGTTTTGTGGCAATAAATAATTCAATTGAGGCAAAATGCTGACTATGGAATACCATCGGTACGAATTATTTAATACTGGAAAAAATAAAGCTTTTTTATTTGTAGAAAATCTTTTAATAATAAATCATTTTAAAATATCTTATTAAAATATAAAAATAATATCATATTTGAAATAATCAACTTTATTATTTTATTTCCTGATATAAAAAATATACTTTAAAACGTCATTAAAATCACATTTTATTAGAATACGAATTATTCATTTGATATAATATTCATTTTAAAATAAAAAGATTTCGTGTTTTTAACAACAAAATACTATATTGAATAAGTTAAGCTTGTTTCAAGCAACCTAAAACAATATATTTTATTTAAATAAACTTTTGTTATTTTTAGCACGTGCGTCAATTGCAAATACTATTAAAAGTTATTGCTCAGTTTATTACAATTGTATGCTTTCACTTACTTTCATTGTTTAACCTAACCTTTGTTTTTTTCTTTTCAGGTGACAGCTTGCTTTGCGCAAATTGTTACCAGGACTATCTACGAGTTACAGACTTCATAATAGTGAAGTGGCAGTGACTAGTGAGAAGTGAGACTGAAGAAATAATTATTTTCTTAATAATAGTTCAGTGACTAAAAAAATAAATTAGCCAAAATGTCCGGTTTTGTGAAAATTGCCATAGACGATTATTATTCAGACAGCAATTGGACGACGATTATTAACAAATATTGGATGCTAGCAGAAAGAGTGTCAGGTAATTATTTTTTTTATTATTTTTTATCCTATTCCCAAGTGCTCCAAATATTCATTACCTACATTGATTACCCGTATCTGAAGGTTCCATTCGATACAATTTCCAGAATTATGCAGATAAATAGTACATACAAACATTGTTATAGGTAGATAATTAAAGTTCAGTAAAAGTAATACAAAAAAACGAAAGCATATCGAAGCATTAAATTCTAGACACGTCTAGAATATCAAAGTATTATTTACAAGCCAATATATAAAAGTTAACACAATGCTTAATACAACATTCAACGTTTTATCTGCTATCTCAAATCATAAAAGTTATCGAAGAAAGTTTGTAACACTCCTTGCAAACACAAGGTTTACTTTCCAATTTATTGACTTGACGTCCGTCAATTATTTTAATAAAATACCTCATTAAAATCGTACAAACAATCAAAATTTTGGAGCTTCGCGTTTCCAGTTATCGCTATAGGACCAACTTTTTGGAACCTTCCAACTAAATTCGTCACCTTCCATAGTACTTGGAAAAGCGTATTCCAAATAAAAACTTTTAACTAAAATCACTCCTCTCTGGTTTAAACAAACGAAGAAAATATCTGACTGTTTCTTTAAAAGCCCTAAGTAAACGCTTAGAGCCGTTTCACTACTTAAGAGAGACAAACACTTGTACAAACACAGCATCCTAAATGCTCCCCCATCGGAACTGAACAATGAGCCTCGGTACAACAATATCTACAATACCTGTTCATCTCACGCGATAATTAAATCTACTGTCAAGTTGTATAACAACAAAACAATAGCAAACTACTTCCGACAGGTTTCATTGTATTTTAAAGACATGTAATTATGTTTATTGAAGTCATTTAATCCTGAGCTACTGAAGGGATTAAATAAAAAATAGTCACCGAGTTCTACGTTTAACCAGAACGTTTTTATGTCAAGGATTAAAATATTGTAATTATGATTGCGTGATTGTTTATAATCGCACAACGTCCATGGTGCTTAAGGATAAAAAGACTTACTTTAAATACAGATCGGATCTATTTTAAGAATTTGATGTTTACTGTCAGTGTGTGTGTAACAATCAACATCAAAAATCAGTGATGATTGCACAAAGCTTCAAAATTATTTTATGAATGAATACACGTCAATTACTATTTTATGTTAACAAAATAACTATGGAAGAGTGATTTGTTTCAATAATATTATTTTTTAGACAAGCAATTAAGTTCTGAGATAAATAATTATAAAATTCCAAAATAATTATCGACTTGTTCTGTTGACTATCCTATCGAGATACAAATTAGATCTTATTGAATATAACCTTGTACATAATCAATAAAAACGCATTTCTAAGTAAAATAACATCTATGCTAATCGAGAGTGAAAGAAAATTCAGTTAAACGACTTAGTGACGGAGACTTCCCGTAGAAACCGGAAAAACTAGTACAACTGGGTTAATCGTACTACGGTTGTCTCTAACAAGACGCTAACTATAACTTGTAGTAAATACCATAAAAACTAGAACGAAAGAATTTTCTTGTATTTGATTGATAAAGAAATTTTTTTAGAGTAGGTCCTCTATGTCAGATACCTTGTCTCGCCCTGAGGTATTAAAGGAGTCTAGTGATGGGGTAAGGGTGTTAGCAGAGGGATCAAATTTAAAAATAATAATGGTTGTTACTGTCCTACATTAGTGATCTGAACACCTATTTAGCCTAGCAATCAGACACATTGCACACAGACCCTTGAATATTGCAAGTTTTTTTTTCTCTTTTTATATTGTATCTCTAGTTTTCATTGTATTGTTGTGTATCTTTATGTTGCGTCCAAATAAATGATTAATTAATCATAAATGTCTTCTGACAGCACCCACGGGAAGTGATCAATTGTAATCTTTTCGTAAACAAAACCGCAAATAAACAAAAATAATTTTATAAAAGCGACAGAAAGAGAGCGTAAAATAAAAAATAAACATAACACTTTATACTAGGTTTTAGTGTCAATGTCAGGCCTGAGCGTTTTTTGGTTTCAATGCTATTCTATTATCTAACACCGCATAAAAACTTGTTTGCGAATAAATTTATTTTGAGTACCATTTTCTATACCGTTTTATAGACTAAAGTATTACTTGTACAATAATGAAAATAAAATATTATTCATAGATTCTATCAATTTAGACGTAGTAGTAGTAGTATTTTAGAAATTTAAATGGCAGAGATATACATAAATACAAAAATTAAATTAAATATTACTTTATCTCAAAAAAAGTGACTCGGTAAAATATGTTTGGTAAAAAAAACTAAATACGATAGTAGTGAATACATTTTTGAAAATAATCGAAATAGAAGTAAAAGATTTGAGGTTCAAATCTTCTGTAGTGTTCTTATAATAAATAAATAAATATGAGGTATAAAAAATTTCTTGTGACTATTTAGAAAGGTTAATTATGGATATTCTTCCGTTGTAGAAACAATAAAAGCATAAAATTAATTCTCAAGAGCAATTGCGCAAACCATGCGCATTAGCATCTTGATAATGATGTCAAGGACTAAAATAATTAAATATTTGATCATAATTATTTTGATATTAACATTTGAAATGCGAATTTATTCTCTTCTTCATACTAATACATTATATTGAAGCCTTCATAGAACAATAAGAACATTTGAGCTGCGAATTTATCTCCTCTTCTTCATACTATATTGAAGCCTTCATACAACAATAAATGAGCCTTCAATTCGTTATTACAAATATTAATTAGTAAAACAAAATTGAATGGCAGTGGAAATATAGATTATAATGAATAGTAACTTAATTAATAGATACTGTTTACATTGTTAACTAGGTATCATTGATAGGTGTATATCCTTAACGTTTATAATAGAAAGCAATACATATACTCATCTTAGACTGAGACAGAACAATGATACGCCACTTTCACATTCTGATTTCACGCAGTAAGCTACGCTGACCACGGTGTTATGACCACGGGATACATTCAATCACTTTGATGGCTGTTATCATAATTTATTCCTTCCACACATGATTGTACAAATAATTTATTCCTTCCACACATGATTGTACGAACACATTTTTGAGGAAAACGCAACTTTTTAACAGTAAAAATACTAAATTAACCTTTTTAGTATTATTTTAGTCTTGTACATACCTAAAAAAATACCTTGACTAAAATAAATGAATAATGTATTTTCTTAAATGAAATGTACACAAACTAATTATCCTAAAATATCTTAATTTAACCAGATGTTAAATACCACGCGTTGATGTCTTTTTCATGGAAAATTCTCAAAGCACGTTAAAATACAAGTGATGTATTAAATGAAAATAATAATTATTATGATCATTATAATTTTCTGATTTCATCATAATCTTGTACAAACATTTCGTTGTACCTTAATTAAATTTTGTTCGCTGTATAATTCATATTTATTGCAAGATTCGTTTTAGTGAATAGTCATTATCAGCTCTATGTGTACCTAGTTTGTATTATATTAATCACGTTTTGACCCCTTCGTAATTATATTTTTGTCAACCTGTACTGTCTCACTGCTGGGCAAAGGCCTCCCCCAATTTCTTTCATGTACTCTTTTCCTGTGTCATCTCAAACCAGCCCTCGCGGTACGCGTAGAGGTCATCTCGCCACCTGTTTCTTGGCCGACCGCGATGGCACTGTCGATCTTCAGGCACCCATTGTATGGAGACTCTAGCCCAGCGGTCGTTATGCATGCGGCTAACATAACCCGCCCGATCCCATTTGAGCCTGACAGCCTTTTCCCTTCGTCTATTATCCCCGTTTTGGAGCGCAGCGTGTTGTTTCGTATTCTGTCTCTTCTTTTGACGCGTAGAATACTGCATTCCATTGCTCTTTGGCAAATTCCAAGGCGGAACTTTGAACTCGGTGAGCGACCAGGCCTGAGCACCGTTTAAATTATAATTATTAAATAAACGCCGACATATCGAAACAAAAAAATAAAAGAGCCGCAAATAATTAAAAAGTGAAATTTAAAAGGAAACATGCCATTTAAACTGTATCAACATGTTAATTACATATTTTTATCTTGTTAAACGCATATTTTATCAGTTACAACCTTTTGCAAAAAATAATCTGCATTGTTAAACAGTTCATTGCCCGATTAATACTTTCACTTTCAAGGGCTCTTAGATCTAAGTAAACTGTAAATTGTATAATATAATTGTAATAGCTTTAACCGCTACATCATTACTTACTGTAATTGCATTCTCTCTTTACTTGGTTAATAACAACGGCAGTGACTTTCTATTTTGAATTAATTGTTATAATATATTGTGGTTTCTAAAAAAATTATAAAAAAATGACGAGTGTCTATGATCTGCATAATGGCGGTCTACTTAGTCAGTGATAGATTAAGCGGAAATTTTAAAATAAAAAAGTTGAGCATTCTTGTACTAAATTAGCTTTTTATTTTTTTATCCGTACATTGCTAATTAGGAGGAGCTCGTGGCTAAATAATTACAGCCGCATAGACCGATCTTCCGGGTTAAGCCACGCTTGCCGAGGTTGGTCTGTGGATGGGTGACCATTTACCATAGCGAGTTTCCTCCGTGCCTCGGAAAGCACGTAAAGCCGTTGGTCCCGGCTGTCATTTGTAGATCTTTGACGGTCGTTACTGTTGGTCAGAAGCCAGAAAGTCTGACAACCAGTCTTACCAAGAGTATCGTATTACCCAGTTACTGGGTTGTGGAGGTGTGATAGGCAGTCGCTCCATGTAAAATACTGATATTCAGCTGCATCCGGTTCGACTGGAAGCCGACCCCAACATAGTTGGGAAAAGGCTAGGCAGATGATGACATTGCTAATTAGAAAAACATTAAGTAGATAGTAAATAATAATTTTAAAAAATATTACAGTATTAATTATAATTTATTAGAATTTTAAAATTACGAACTTAAAAAATAATAAATTATAATTTATTAGCATTATTACAGTTTTTAATTATTATTATAATTTCCCAACCCTAACATCGTCCACAATCGGTTAAATTATTTTTTTGTGCCATAACACTTTAAACTTTTATAAAAACAGGCAAAAATTATAAATGAAATTAAATACATTAATAAAATGGTAGTCATAACTGTTTGCAAATTCCTTTACTTAAAAGTGTATTACCAGTTTTAAGATATGAATGAATTATGACCGTTCAGAGTCATGTCTTAAAATCCTTAATGTATTTTTAACTACCACCGGTGACCAGTTCCTGCGCAGCTTCAACTGAGTAGATTCAGCGGAGGGAACTCCACAGTTTATCTTTTATTTTAATATCTATTTGCATTTTTTAAATCAATGTTTGTTTTAAGTATTGCTATTATACAGCATGACTGCAAACTATGAACTCTGTTAATCATTCTGTACAACTTTTACTATGAGACAAATTCTAAATTCGTGAAAAAAAACAGCTGTTCCATACAAAATGATCAATGTTGCTTAACAAAATGTATGGAACAGCAGTTTTTTTTTTCACGAATTCAGAATTTGTCCCAAGAGTAGGGTTACCATCCGTCCGGATTTGTCCGGACATGTCCGGACTTTTAGACTTTTGTCCGGACTTTGTCCGGCTCTTTAATTTGTCCGGATTTTTTGGCTTAGGTGGAAAACGAGGAATGAAACTTACTTATGTAATATCAAATAACTTTTTAATCTTTATTAACTTCTCATTCATCTAAAAACAAATATAAATCTCTAACAAGCAACTTAACGAGATCAAACAATAAATCTTCGTATGTTTGCATTTTGTGACTAAAATGTCCGGACTTTTTTGAAATGTAGGGCTTTTTGTCAGGACTTTTCAAATTTCTAAATGGTAACCCTACTCAAGAGTGACTAACTAGACATGCTGTATACAAGGTTAGTCGTAAAGGAGGCACTAATCCGAAAAGGTGTTAATGTCCGTACGGTTTCCCCAAAAGTTAATGGTTTAAGAGAAATAGATGTTCAAAGGTTCCATTTAGAAATCGCTAAAATCTATCTACCCTCAGCTGCGTTTACATTTTAGGTCATATTTAGTGTTACAAATTAGAAGCTCCATTTTCTGAATTCGTAAATAAAGCAGGGACAAAGAAGGTTTGAAAAATCTAAAATATAAAACATTTCGCACAAGATCACCAGTAGCATCAAGGGTGTGCTGGCCTTTTTCGAGGAGTTAGGGTGGATCGAGTAATTATACTTACCACCCATCACGCAAAATACGTTTAGTTATACCTTATACCTTATCATTTTGCATGGAAATAAAAATTATCGAATTTTGAAATCTCAACACTTGCTTTAAAACAGTCATCCGTGATATTTTAAATTGGTCTGCGGATTAGTACCCCCTTTCCGACTAACCTTGTATAGGAATTGTTCCCTATTTTCACAAAATTATTCACACAAAACAAAAACACATCTCTCAAGTGCATCATTCACAACAAACCTTTCGTTCCTCAGATCCTCGCGTCCAAGGATGGTTCCTCTTCGACACACCATTGCCCACGGTGGCCATGGTGTGTGTATACCTGGCCTTCGTAATGGTGGGAGGACCTCTATGGATGGCGAACAGAAAGCCGTTCCAGATTCAGAACACCTTAGTTGGGTACAACGCGATGCAGGTGCTGCTGTCATCTTATATGTTTTATGAGGTAAGTGACCGCCATGTTTTTTTTTTCTTTGATTTTTCTTTATAACTTACGCAACGCGAGATAATTTTGTCGTCAATTTATCTCGTGTCGTGAAAAAATTAATGTATATCTTATGTCTTCGCCGCACGAGAAAATAAATCGACAAAATTATGTTGCGCTGCTGCTGTTAGACTAGCTGATCTGTCGTACTTGATGGTTAGCACAAAAAGGACTTAATAACACACGAACCCAAGTGACTGAGATATAGAGAGATTCCTCTATACCCCTCTGACTCTCACATACACACGATGAAACACAGTAAGCTGCTTGGCGTCGAAATGTGAGGGCGGTAGCTAGCTAGGCGGACCGTATAGATCCTATCACCTAGCGTGCTGAATTTCTTTGATATGAAGGAATTGGTGGTGACATAATTTTTTAGTGTGACACTTTCGGCAAAAGAGATTATGGTATTATTCTTGTCAGAAGGCTATCGATATTTCCCCATCATCTTTCCAGGCAGGAATTAAATAATTAAATTCAACATGAACTGTAACCAAACCAATAGAAAGCGCCTAATTGAAAATCATCAAAAGTCCAGAATTACCGTCAAAACTTCAATCCAAAAATACTCAATACATTTATTGCACTCCACAAGTTAAATAGATGTTACATTAATATAAGAAACATGTATGGGTCTTGTCAGGCACGGCAAATGTAGAAGAGAGGAGGAAGTGTTAAACTTCTCTAAAACCTAAACTTGTTAAAAGGGTATTAAACTCTTTTTAATTTCGTATTATTACTTATACTTTATATTAATTTTATTATTATTTTATGTAATTTCACTAATTTAATTAGGTTTTGTTAATTAAAAGTCTTAACGCCACCGAAACAACTTACCAAAAACGTTTAAAAATTAAGTCATTAACAAAATAAATAAGCATACATAACAATCAATCAATTAATTCGATATGCAAACCTTTTGTCCAAATTAATCGCTCAATTAAAATTACACCCAATTAGCCACCATACAATTGTTAATTTGCTTGAAGTTTGTACAGTATAATTATTCACATTGGACGAAAAAGTTCTGAGCGTATGAATATAAGCTATAGAGCGCTAATAAAAACAGTCATTGGAATGTTACGCAGAAGGAAATAGTATGGCATTTTGTAGCAACTTCAGTGCTACTGTACTACTTCACTCCAGTACTACTAATTTGCCGACGCAATGGCTATATTTTAATTTCATACATTCTGCGTTTGATTCTTCTCTCGTGTCGGCACAAACTATACGAAAATAACTTACACCGTGCTGAAAAGATTAGCCAGTCAGCCAGGTTTGTATCCAGGCTGACTGCCTAGGGTACGCAAGACGTGCTTAAGTACTGTCACTCGTAGAGTCTCTTTAAAAGCTCCCAAGTTGTCGACTGGTTTGGTTCGGATCGGATTGGAGAGAGACCGAGAAAACAAACCGAAACGTTCGACAACTGACTTATACAAACATTCTGAATCAGGGGCTTTCCCGTTTGATTCCTGTACGAAAATAATATTTGTATAGCTTATTACTACTCTTTTTGAGTATAGCAGTTTTTGCGAGCAATATCTGTATATGTAAGTGCATCTTACGACACAGGGAAAATACTAGTGTATAAAAGAAAAAAAATGAATGGAGAAAATGTATTGCCCCTATTTTGTTATAAATAATTTTCATAGCTTCTGTGTGTTTTCTGTAGAATCTGGTTCAGCCACATTTTTTAATATTTTTGTAGACTATTCATACTTCATTACCTTGTCTCATTAATACTCTAGTCTCGCTCTTCTAAAAACAAAGCACAAAATTATCAGCTAATCGATTGTTCTACACAATCGGTTAAAAATCGCACGGTTTACAACATGTCAAGGCAGCATGACAACTTCATAAGCCCGTGACGATGTGCTTCATGCAACCTTGACTCTTATGTACAGGAAGGTAGAGTTGAAATTAGGTTGAGTACAATACATTGTAGCTTATTGAATGATTGAAAGAGAAATTTAAAGGTTTTAAAAAATCTTGAGATGTAAAGAGCCATCAGTTAGTAGTAATCATCATTCACGAATTCTGGGTTTGTCCTATAGTAAAAGTTGTACAAAATGATGAGCTGTATTCACGGTTTGTAAAAGTAGTCGGATGTAAAGTGACAGGATGACTGGTTAAGTCATGCTGTATAAAGATGATAATGATAATGAATGAAAATATGATATAATAGATTTTCTTTTTAAGTCTGACGTCGACTACAGCCGAAACGCATCGAATCGAGTCGAGTCGCATTAGTTCCGTGTGAAGACGAATCGAGGTGAAACGATCAGTAATCGCAAGCCGTTAAAACATAAATTCGCGTGACAACCAATGCGCGCGAGTGATGCGACTCGGTGCGTCTCGGCTCGTCGCTGATCGACGCAGTTTTATAGTACATGGAGGCGAATTATTGCGATTGTATTCGACTCGACTTGGCGAGCCTAGTAGACGCCAGCCTTTACAATACCTGTGTTTAAGTTATTCATAAAATATTTATAGATCTCTTTACAACTCTAGGGGCAAGCGGTTATTATATTTCTGTAGGACAGTTATTGGGAGTCCCCCGTTCGTGTATCAATTTATTTGAGAGTAAATGTCGCCCCATGGATTTCGTTTATCGCGTATTCCTTTTCCGGGTTTTAGACTATCTCTGTACCTACCAAGTTTCAACAAAATCGGTTCAGTAGTTTAGTAGTAAACAGACAGACATGGTTACTTTCACATTTATAATCTTAGTAAGGATAAAAATGCCGAAAATACTCCGCATGTTACAGTACTTTCTGTATTCTGAGGTTACACCCATATCCTAGCGTAAACCTTCACATAGAAAGCTCTCTGGATAGACCAGAAATTACCGCGAAAGAGAGACTAATTAAAAACACTATGCCAAATATTATTATATCGTTCAAAGTCCGAACTTGATTGAATATTTCACATGTGAATGTCAAACCTTAAATGAAGATAAATCGACAACATTACATATTACTATAATAAATATAACTCTGGCGGTGTTATTGGAGAAAGCTAATACATGATCACATCGATATCGAGATACTCTGAAGAGTTTTTGCTATGTAACGATTTTAAATGACACTTCAATGGTACTATATAGAACCATTTTTCTATGTTCTGTCTTTACTAGCGTTTTTCACAAGGCAGAGGAGGTATATGAAGGTAAATTATTAAGGTAGCGTTTGAGGAAAACATGTTTGTGTGTCTGTTACCATTTTATCTCCAAAACGGCTTGACCAATTTTCATAGTTTTGCAATTGGTATAAATCCATTGTTTAGCCTAACGGTTGAATGATTGCCTTCCATGCACCTCTGACTTTTAGAATACATGTGTGGATCAGAATTTAATCGTCACTTGCATTATTTTTAAAGCTTATTGCCAAGTATTTTACACGTGCAGCCTGTGGACCAATTGTACTCAGCGGACTATCAGCGCCCTGCGGGTCCAATATAATAACGGTTTCAGGATGTTGATGGGGCTGCCCCGTTTCTGTAGTGCATCTGGTATACTCACACAGGCACACGTCGATGGCTTTCATGCCAACGTCAGACAGAGATCTGCCTCGTTGCTCTGCAGTGTGCGGGCCAGCTCCAACTCCATCCTGAAGACCATAGCAAGGAGATACGACTCTTTATTGTTGAATGTCATTGTTCAAAGATGCATGACGAAGATTAAGTTTTTTTTTTTACTTCCCTGTAACTTTCTTTCTCTCTTTTTAATAACCAACTATGGATGTAACTTATACGAAACTAGCTTTCGCCCGCAGCTTCGCTTGCGTGAAATTTTGAACCCGTTAAATGACGATTTTCCATGCAAACTTTCATCCCCTATTTAACTCCCTTAGGGGTTGAATTTCGAAAACTCCCGTCTTAGTGGATGCCTACGTTACAAAAGGAACCTACTGTCAAAATTTCAACTTTCTAACCCCAGCGGTTTAGGCTGTGCGTTGATAGATCAGTCAGTCAGTCAGTCAGCTTCTCCTTTTATATATGTTACGGCTAATAGCCGAAGTGCGGCTACACCTAGTTTTAGCCGGGTACAACTAGGTGCAACCAGTAGCAGTTGGTTAGAACTAGGTGGAGCTTAAGTCGACGGAGCCCCGCTGTGCGGGGCTCCTATTTCTGTCTGCAGGGTTTAAAGTAACCTAACACGAAGGGGATGACGGGGGCTTCGTTCGCTCGCTCACTCTAGCCCCCGTCATCCCCTTCGAACCTAACCTATCCGTGTCGGGGTTACCCTTAACCATCGGTGTGTGGCTGCACCTAGTTCTATCCGCTATGATGAAGGCTAAACCTAGTTCTAACCGAAGATAAGTAGGATAGATTTAAGTTTAACCGCATGTGGTCGGCTGCACCTAGTTGTACCCGGCTAAAACTAGGTGTAGCCGCACTTCGGCTATTAGCCGTAACATATACATATATAGATAAAGATTATTTTATTTATTCATTAACAAAACTGAACAACTGAGAGGGCTTCAAGAAAATTCTCGATGGTGTGTGTACTCCGCCAATCCGTACCAGGCCAGCGTGGTGCTCTAAGGCCTAAACCTTTCCCTCTCTGAGAAGAGGCTCATGCCCAGCAGTGGGACAGTAATAGGCTTATTATGATTATGAATACATCGTGTGGTTAGGCTGAATGCAAATTACTATTCCAACCCATCACTGTGGGTCCCAGGGTATGCCATAACAGGTATACATGTATATGGACAATAGAAACTTCTTATACACTCAAAAAGCCACGGTGCAACAACCTGGTTGAAAAAAACAAGATTTCTCTTCGTCGAACGACAATGAGTCACCATCGACTTGTCGTTAATGAGAGACTGTCACTAATGAGTTTCTGTCCAGTCATATACGATACTAAGGAAAGGGTCGAGAAAATTAATACGAGTCTAACAGTCTAATGAAATGACCCAAAAAGAAAAGATATTTTAAAAGCAATCAAAATTCTATCTTTGAAGTCCGTGGTTTCGGCCTTAGTTATGAGCGTTTCCTACTCCTATCACCTACGGACATACGATTATTTCGGGGCTCAAACTAAGAATGAATGACAACACGATTTGACAGTTGTCCCTACTACCGATGTGTGTTTGCCCGTCCGAAAAGTTGAACTTGACACTTGTTTTGTTCACTCCTACGTGACGGGCAACTAACTTCGTTGACGGACTTAGGGAGTACCCCCCCAGATTTTAACAATAAAGTTTTGGATCGAATTTGGTTGTCAGATTAATTGTGAACACTTTGTATCGTTAAAATAAATAAACCATTAAAAAATAACATTTTTTATGAGTACCTAAATAAATTTATGTTGTTGTGGCCCGCAGCACAATAACTAAAACACCTTTGTGGCCCTTAAAAAAAAGGTTGAGAATGGCTGCACTGGACCAACGGGACAGTCAAAACTATCTTTGAGTAAAAACTTATTAACCAGACTTAAAACAACTAAATAAGATCTTACCTATGACCACACGGAACCACAATGCGTGAAGTGCACGGTTCATTGACCACATTTACGCAACCTTAACTGACGGTATCACTAGTGCACAAATAGTGTCACTCAGTAATAGGGTCAAGGCAGCAAGTTGCTTGATCTAGAAATTGTTTCTTTCTTTTCCTTTTGAAACTGTGGAAATTGGCAGTTTTTCTGCAATTTAAACCCGGTTGCACGCTAGAGCAGCATACAGACAGCATACAGCAAATATTTTATAATTCAATGAATGCGTCCATATGCACCTATACATATAACGCTATTCTTAATATACACCGTGGGCCCGAGGTACCCGAAAGATTTTAACCCTTTAATTCCGATGCCTAATTGGAGAAGAAAAGCTAGGATATACTTTGTTGAATAAAGCTTAGTTTTCGAAATATTCATTATTTACGGAAATTCACAAGTCGAAAAATGTATGCGGTAACAAGTCCTATGAACGCGACGTTGCGACTTTTGTGGCACCATACCCCCCACCCGCCCTATGTCTTATTTGTCGGGGAGGGTTGTGAACTGAGAAGTTTCTTATCCACTCACACGATAATTTATAAATGTTGCCATTTCAACCTAAAGTATTGTTTACAAGGAAGTACTAAAGTTAATTGATTTATTAGGTTCAGAACAAAAAAAAAATATAAAAAAAATTATCTGAATTGGACTTTTGTTGATATAACATTTGACTCATAATACCATCAGAAAGGCGTGGTTAAAATCTTTCGGATACCTCGGGCCCACGGTGTATAACGCTATTCTTAATATACGGGGTGGGTATGATAATACGACAATAAATGATACCACGTGTTCTATGATGGGTTCTAGTAACGTACACAAAAAAACAGTTATTTCCAAGCACTTTTTTTTTCGCATGATTTTTCAATTTCACTCGTTCATGTCGATGAAGGGACGTTGAAGTTGAAACTTATGTTAACTATATCTGTTCTACACGTGTATATAAAGATAATTTTGGTTTAAACGAGTCATAGATTTACATAACTTCGCGTAGAGATCTTGATATTCGTAAAATTATTAAATAATACGAAAATTCCTGTGACTAAACTATTGAATGTACATGATTGATTTTTTTGTGTCCGGTCTTAAAACCCATCATAGAATACATGGTATCATTTATTGTCATATTATCATATCCACCCCGAATACAAAAATCAATAACATCCCAATAAGATTATCATCAGAACTGTCTGCACATAACTATATTTTTTTTTTATAAATCTCGTTATTACAGTTTAGTTAGTTGAGGTATGCCATACAGGGGTTGTCTAATACACGAAACTTACCAAACTCACCGTCTCAGGCCTCAAGGTATTTCACGGTCCAATGATGCGTAAAAACCTATTAAATCCTAATTGCCATATAAACTTCTTATTGGAAAAAAATATAACGTGGTATAAAACTATACCAACTGATTCTCCTGGTGATCGAGAACAAAGTAGTTTCCGGTTTCATAATAACCATGTAAGCAAATAGAGCAATTTTGGTGAACTACGGAAGAAATCCCTCAAAACCGTTCATAGTACGCACGGCTACAGATCAAGCTATACAGTATAAGCTGATCTCGCATTGTATAGGATTTCCTTACAATGAGAGGTCAGTGTAAACTGGATATGGACAGCTTGATGTGTAGCCGTGTGTACTGTAGCGGTCTGCAGACAGACAGTCGGACGGACGAACGATTATATTCAACAACAAACATTTACCAGCAGATACATACACACTGATAAATTGCTATCCTATCATCCATCTATTTAAATCCAACTTATTAATACTAGTTATTATACTACTCATTACAAGTTTTACGCAATATTAGACGGTACAAATCGACAGTGCAAAATTCCTAGCAATTCGGTCAAGGCGATATAGATATCTAACAATAGTCATAACACAAAATAAAAGTTACCGAATAATGACAATCGGTAACTTATTGTGCTACGAATAGGTAATTATAGAATGCTAGATCGAATTGGAAACGGTAGATAGATTAGTTTGAAGTATGGCACGCTATTCAACAGTATAAAAAATTGTATAACGAATGCATTCCACACAATAAAATCTTTGACTAATGCCTGGTTCCTATTACCAAAAACGATTCGTTTTGCTTACCAATAGAAGCATTTTTCTTTGCCAAAATTGGCATATAAATAACCTCGTTTGCTAATCTAAATGTGATAGCTTCTAACGTATGGGAGGGTCTTCTATGTAAGGCTATAGGGTCATATATTATTGGCAAGGATAAAAGAGTCTTAATTTTAATCAATAACACTCGGTAAATCATAGGAATCGGCAAAAAACCCACAAAGTTTAATAGATCACCTTTCTTGCGTGACATTCGGTAGGAGCAATCCGCCATCTTGTACCGCTGCTAAGTCAGTTCCTTCTCGACCGTGTCCGTGCTCGCAAGCGTGGATAGTTGCAGGATACGTATGGTACGATACGACCTCTTCTGCGAAGATGCGCGCGAAGCGGGCGTAATGTTTACTTCCCAACGTTAAATTGCTCTCTTCACGTAGGTAGTTGAAACAATAAATGTGACACACTTTTATTTGACAATACTATCAGATGGTTGATCAGACGGTCCGCATTTGATCGGATTAAATTAAACCCTCAACAACATCAAAAAAAAACTCGTAGGGAGAAGAGCCAGCAAGAAACTCCATGGTTACTGTTTTTAATTCAATATTAATAATGTCTTGATTATCAAAGACGGTATGTATAATGACTACTCAAACGGCAACAACTAATACATACTTCAAAAGTCGCTGCATCTTTTTTGAAGCATCAATAAGTTGTTTTATACAAAGCCGCACTTGGTCTATGCAAATAAATGTTTGTCATAAGCGAAGACACTACATATATATAATTAATATATGATGTATCTGTAAGATGATAGATAGATATATTTTATTACACACTAGAAGAAATAAAACTTATGTTTACATTAAATGTAGGATATTAATATTTCTAAAAAGTTTTATATACCTTTATGCTTATTTTTGATATCATATCGTATCACAACAATGCTGTGCAGTGCACCTACCATGATTTCTCTTCATCACCCTAAGGTCGACTGGTAGAAAATGCTTAAGACATTAAGTCCGCATCTGTACTAATCTTGTTCATGAAAATAAATATCCGATCTCTTGCCAAGAATTTACTGTAGGTACCAGCGATTGGGGTTGCTTTGATTTCAAGGGACGACAATGATAATTACAAAAAAAATGCATTTGGTCATATTCCTGTGTAAAAATGGAACTTATGCAATTTAACTTAACTGTACAGGCAACATTGACAGTTTTCCTATTTTACCTTGCGGTATTGAGATGTCTGCAAAGTTAGATGGCGAAGATAAAAAATACTAAATCACACTCCTGATTATGTACAAAATTGGCGTCCTAATTGGGGCTACTTTGACACTGAATGATAAAACAGGGAATAACAAAGTAAAAGCCTACGGTCCGACTTTGATAAAGAAACTTCTCCTTTTTTTATCGAAAATTATGCGCTGTAGTTTTTTTTTTATCTAGTCTATGTGATTTTATACAGGGTGTAAACGAATTCGTGTAATTCCTTCATACCGCGTGATCTACTGGTGACACTGATTGACCCTGCATAGTTTTTTTTTCAGAATCAATAAAAAACGTTTTCAAAAAATGAACCATGGTATTCTGTATCCGAGTAATTTTTGCGTCCCGAGTTAACTGACTGCGTGGAGCGATATCGCGCTAGTCGTGCCCGTCAGCTGTGTTGCCGTGCCTTCGTTCGTTTATGCAAGGCATCGAAATTTTCTATCACATAAAAAAAAGATTTGGGAAAAAAAAAGATTTTTTTATTTTTAATCAATTTAAATTCCGTGCGGGGTTAATCTATACCGTTAATAGATCATGTGGTTTGAAGGAATTACACGAATTCGTTAACACCCTGTATATCTCAGTTAATTCAGTCTATAAGAAATATTTTTGATGTAGCAGCTAAAAGCGAAATTATATAAGATAAAAACACATGACGCTCAAAAAATTGATCGAAGTAACCCCGTTCTACGGTATTCAATTTAAGCATGAATGCTCTGGAGTGATATATGTGGCTGGGTCCGTTTCTTTTTTCTTTGAATTGGTCGCGTTTTAACCTAGTCGACCTGATGATAAGCGCAGACAGGGTCTAAGATGGAGCACACGAATCCAAGTAGCAAAGATATAGAGGAATTCCTCTATACCCCTCTTGCTCTCATATACACACGACGGAACACAGTAAACTGCTTGGCGCCGGACTTTAATGTAAGGGTAGCAGCAACCCAGGTACTCTCCGAGAGATCACCAGCAACATCAAGGGTGTGCTGGCCTTTTTCGAGGAGTTAGGATGGGTCGAGTAACTATACTTACCACCCATCACGCAAAATACGCGCTTAGACGTGGAGTTGCGGACACCAGCCTGTTTTATACTTTATATGCGGGTGGTAGCTAGCCAGGCGGACCGTATAGATCTTACCACCAAGCGTGCTGGGTTTTGTTGAATCTTACAACACGCGTCTATTATCAGCGTGCGGTGAGGAAGTTTTATATTCTAGCACGTCCGTACAAGAGTGGAATTATGTTATTAATGTAATATTGTGTCTTGTTCCAGCACTTGATGTCAGGATGGTGGGGAGACTACAGTTTATCGTGCCAGCCCGTGGATTACAGCGACAGTGAGAAAGCGAGACGGGTGAGTACAACGAAACCTTTAACCACAGAATATAAGAATATAGTACCTATATAAGCTAAAGCTGTACTTCAACTACCTACAATCGTCCGAATTGACACATTCACACAGACACGCACTGCAACAAGACTTCTAAGGTAAGTTCGGAATACAGTCACATACAAAAACAAAAGACTACTCAGTATACAGTGCGTGTCTGTCTGTTTCAATTCAGGCGATTATAGTAAGTTAAGGTACTGTTTTAGCTAAACAAGGTTAGTCAGAAAGGGGGTACTAATCTGAAAGGGTGTTAAAGTACACATAATAATGAATAACTTTTGTTCTACAACTTTTCCCAAAACTCAAAAGTTTAAGAGAAAATCTCAAAAAATAACTCTAAAATCTATCTATCCCCATTTACGATCAGTTGTGTTTACAATTTAGGTCATATTTGGGGTCATGATTTAGCAGCACCATTTTCTGAATTTGTAACTAAAGCAGGGATGAAGAATTTTTGAAAAAACTAAAATAAAAATCATTTTATATAAAAAAAAAAATATCGAATTTTGAAATTTTAACACTAGCTTTCAAACAGTCATCAGCGATGCTATAAGTGGGCTTCGGATTAGTACCCCCTTTCTGACTAACCTTGTATATCTACTGTGCTTTAACTATTAATACTAAAGTAAGTTTAAACGTTAGTCAAGTTAACAAAACACGAAATTCAGTTATATAAGAAACAATAGAATCTCTCTCGTGATTTGCAAGGTTAAGCTGCGCTTGTCGCGGTCATTCCATGGATGGGTGACCATTCGTTACACATCAAAACCCCTCCGTGCCTCGGAGAGAACGTTACACCATCTCGGGTGTCATACGAATACCTATGACAGTCATTATGGGTAGCCAGAAGCTCGAAGTCTGACAACCGGTGTAACCTTAGGATATCGGCATTGCCCAGTAACTGGGTTGTGGAGGTATGATGGCAGTAGCTCCTTGTAAAGTACTGGTATTCAGCTGCATCTGGTTAGACTTTAACCTGACCCCAACATTGTTCGGAAAAGGCTAGGGAGAATAAGAAACAAAAGAATCGTAACCATGTAATCATGATGATGATTAGAACTCTTAAATTTCAGTCAATTTTGATTGATTAAAGCTAGTGTTCACCAACAATAAATTTCCAGTTGAACAACCGTTTATCTAAAATTCAGGAACATTTTTCCAGTAAACTATTGCTTAACTCTAAAATTAATGTTTAAGGACACCAGCCTCTGCGTATCTTATAATCTTTGTATTATAACTTTCGTGAGACACATTCATATTTATGATTAGTTACGGTTTACTTACGTGCATTTTCGGGATTGCCCGAATAGTTTCGAATCCAAACGGAGCCCTTAATCATGAGCTAAGCACGCAGCGAGGTCGCGAGTCGGCAATAGTCGGGCAATCCTGAAAAATGCACGTGAGTAAACCGTAACTAATTATAACTATCTTAAAATCGCCTGCGCTAACAAGAGTTGATTAAAGCGCACTTCAGACTACGATATAGTATTTCGCTATATAGTAAAGCATATTACGTCATAAACTATAACTATATAGCATGACATTCACACTATACGCTATATTGCGAGCCCGTGTATTATGTATAGCAAGTTATTTGACGGCGATCCATCGGACGACGGACGGGGTAGAAGTGAGGCGGAGCGAGGACCGGAGAATCGTACGATATAGCTATGAAAATTGCTCAAGTTTATCGTGGACAGCAAACTAATACATAATATTATAACATAGCATTGTGAAAACGTGTCCATATAAAATGTAAGCTAAGTGATATCGTTGCCCTATACAATCTTTGCCAATACTATATATTATAGCGTAGTCTAAACTGCGCTAAACTAATCATAAATATACCTTATCATCGCCTGCACAAACAAGAATTGATTAATACGTTACTCAATACAAAACGAAACTCATCAATTTTAATACCACCCGGTCAGGTGTACCACTTGATCTCATAATTCGCATACCAAACTCATCTTTATATTAAACGACATCGCTTGTGCAAAATCAATAAACTTTCTACATATACATACCTTTAATAAAAGTATTGAAGCTTAACGAGATACTCTCCACGCGTCTTAAGGTGTAGAAAGTACAACAGTGACTAAGATGCCTAGTATAGATTATTACGCAGAGGGTACGATCCTAACTAATATTATAAATGCGTAAGTAAGTTTGTTTGTTTGTTACCTTTTCACGCCTAAACCACTAAACCGATCATCCTGAAATTTTGCATATACGTTGTCAGTTGTACAGAAACGGACATAGGGTAACTTTCATCCCGAAAAAAAG
This sequence comes from Amphipyra tragopoginis, assembly GCA_905220435.1. Classification (NCBI taxonomy): domain Eukaryota; kingdom Metazoa; phylum Arthropoda; class Insecta; order Lepidoptera; family Noctuidae; genus Amphipyra; species Amphipyra tragopoginis. Next base: position 25,449,451 of record HG991997.1, on the reverse strand, counting down.
TACTGTTCCCGAGGAAAACAACAATAACGATAATAGACGGAGCCACGTGTCTTTCGAATCATGATTGAATTATATTATTATAGAAACTTTAGCAGTGTGTTAAGAGTTTTTTTGAGCTTAATTAACGCGAGCAAAGCCGCGGGTAAAAGCTAGTTCTAATATAAATGTGGCATTGACAAAATAAACGACATATTCTCAAAACTCATGTATTACATTTTAAAAGAGTCAACCATTGTTTTAATAGAAATCATCATCACGAACCCATCACCATAGATAACTCATCCTAATCCTCGCACTTAGATTCGTTCAATATTCACCCGCATAACTTTCAGAAATCTTCGTTCAGAACCTCTTAAGCATTCCATTCCCTTTTTTTTCTCCGACTTCTTTGCTCTGAACCCTAATCACACCTAATGGAAAGTTCAGACAGGGTCTAAGATTGAGCACAAAAATGAAAGTATCAAAGATATAGAGGGATTCCCCTATAACCATTTGGCTCTCACATAATTACTACGGAACACTGCTTGACCGACTGACTGACTTTAAGAGCCCAAATACACGTCCGATACTTGCCTCCGATAGTTGGCTCCGATAGTCTGATCAGACTATCTGAAGGCCTCCGCGCCATACATTTGTTTGAACATGAATTGCACGTACGATCAGACTATCGGATCGGATGTCAGAATTGTAAGCATCGTACGGGCGTCGTCGTCGTACAGAAAAAAAAGCACACGAGAATCGTACATGTATTTCATGAATCCGATCAGATAGTCGGCTCCGGCTCCTGGAAGCAACTATCGGACGTGTATTTTGACCCTAAAATGAGGTTGGTTGATAGCTAGCCAGTCGGGCTGTGTAGATCCTACCACCAAAAATTATGTACCTATTAATTGCGACGGGGAAGTAATTCTTGGTAGTTTATTTGATATAATTTTGGGCCGTGAAGAAGACGGATGAAAAAAGATTGTATGTAGCGGACTCATCTCCGCTGTTGTTGAATGTTCAATGTTGAGATGGATGTGTGGAGTGACCAGAATGGATAAGGTCAGGAATGAGCATATAAGAGGAAGTTTGAAAGTAGCGCCAGTGACAGAAAAGTTGAAAGGGAACCGTTTGTCTTGGTATAGGCATGTGAAGAGAAGAGATGAAAGAGAAGGGAGTCAATGATATCATGACGGTTGATAGGTCGGAATGTAAGAAGAAAACGTGTTGCCCCGACCCCAAGTAACATGGGATAAGTGTAGGAAGATGATGATTTGATAGTAATGAGTAGGCTGTTTAGTTTTAGTAAAACCTTGTTAAAGAGCTCGTCTGAGTAATTACTACCACAATACCTATTTCTCCCGCTAAGGAGCATTGCTGTTTTCCGGTTTGAAGGTTATGGGTGCCGATTAAATTACAGGCACATGAGACTTGACAACTTGATCTCTAAAGTTGGCAACGTATCAGCCATCCTCGTGGTTTTGTAAGGCATAAGGCTGTGACTGGGGAGTTTGTTGCGCCGTTTCTTCTTCACCCTTTACACCCGAACTAAAATAAGTGGATTTTACTTTAAAAAAATTCTGGAGCCAAACCATTTACTTTCTGCGAACGCAACCGGCGTCGGTTGATCGTGAGGATGTCTTGCCAGCCTCACAATCGATCCATGCCGGTTGCATTGCAGAAAGTAAATGGTGCGGAGCCAGAATTTTTTAAAAGTGAAACTCATTCTCATTTCAGGTCGGGTGTAAAGGGTTCACAGCATAAACACTAGGAAGCGCTTTTGAGAGCTGTGTTATATGCAATATTAACGTTCAAAAAGAACTAAGCAATTATTATCTACTAGCTTTTGCCCGCGGCTTCGCTCGCGTTAATTTAGAATTTGACAATCAATTCTTAACACACTACTAAATTTTATAATAATATAATTCAATCATGATTCGAAAGACACGTGGCGTAATCTATTAACGTTATTGTTGTTTTCCTCGGGAACAGTACTTTTTTTCGGGATGAAAGGTACCCTATGTCCGTTTCTGTACACTCGACAACGTATATGCAAAATTTCAGGATGATCGGCTCAGTGGTTTAGGCGTGAAAAGGTAAGAAACAAACAAACTTACTTTCGCATTTATAATATTAGTTAGGATTAGGATTTTGAATAAATGAGTTTTCAATTTAAAGTTGTAACAACTTTCCATCAGGCCAACGCGTGTTTGCCACTTACAATACAACAAAATGAAAAAATACACGGAAAATAATGTTTGCTAAGTAGTTTATAATTACAATGTGTGGATTATAACAATCTTGATGATCATAGCAGTAGGTAATAGTCAATGACAATGATGATGTAATACCTAGTATGACAAGAATTACGTAACTTTAAACGTAAAGCTTCGCACTTTTATTTTAAAGACTTATGAAGCGCTATTTTACATTCTAACAAGCTATTTTTGAAGCGCTAACGACTTTTTGAAAAGTGTCTCGTCTGCTACCAAAATCACCACTCTGCCATTAAAAGCTAATTTCTTATGTAACAACAAATAATACTGCTCTTGGATAAAAATAATATTAAATTATTGTTACACTTTCTTTAAAATAAATAACTGACTGCCTCTTTGGTCTAGTGGTCGCAAAGGGACTGCTGTGCGTGAGGTCCTGGGTTCGATCCTCAGGTCGAGCAAACTATTATTGGGTTTTTCCATGTGGAATATCTCAGTAGCAGCCCGGAGTCTGTACTTGTGCCCGATTGATGGCAATAGGCTCGCCCTCTATTACATGGGACTTAAAAATAACGACAAAAGAGGGTGTACACCTCTGCCTAATCCGTCGGGGAATACAGAATAAATAAAAATAGGAAAAATATTTTTTTAAAAATGACCGTGTTTAAGACTGTTCTTCATTTTTTTTTATTAAAGAAAGTTGCTTTACCTGTAGTTATGAAAAAATAATTCAATTTTTACGAATTACATATTAAGTAAAAATGTAAGCTCACACATTGTCCAATCTGTGATAATCATTACTCTATGCATAGAGCCGTCAAGATCGTTCAACGGTACCGACTTCTCGACACACTTGGCTTTCGAATATTTTGTTTATATACAAAAAGTGAAATTTCAAAGGTTGCTATTTATTTAGCAAAAAGTAAAAGGCTTCGAATGTGTGAAGATTTATATAATTACTAAAAATGCCCACTCTCTGTGTAAATTATTATTATTATTATATTTTATTCAATAAGACAACTTTGGTCCACAATATTTGTTAGTAAAGCTTAGGATATATGTTAGTACCTACATCAATTAAATTACGCATTAAAAACATTATTAAGTTACATTACATTAAAAATATCAATTTATAAAATTTAAAATGTCACCCAATTAAAATATTTAAATTATAAATTAATTAATTTGAATTTCATGAGAGCAAGTAAAAATAAATAAAATAATAAAAATTTACAAAACAAAATAAAAACCCTAAATACTATATTACCTGCCCCACACTTTACAAACGGGTGCATGAAGGGCTAGCCAATGCCTCCGAAATGGCCCGTCCAACCTGTCAGCGACGACTGCAAGGAGACTGTTGCCGCTGCCCCGCACCCTGTCCGCTATCGAGGTCGCTCTCTTGCGCATGGTGGCATAAAAACAGTCTACGCGCACATTGGCAGACATTCCAGATGCGCTGCAGAAGCGAGGCAGCCGCTTTAATAGATGTTTAGAAGTGATTTTCCTCTTCAGTTTTAGGTACTTGGCTGGTTAATTTAAATAAAATTCCTGGACTTCGATCGTAATGTGTAATTCAGGTTCCACAGTTGTAGCAAGAAAAATCCTTTAAAAGCTTTATTTAGAAATACTCTAAGCCTTGGTTTACACCTAGGTGTAAAACAGGTATTCTACAAATAAAAATATTTTTTTCGTAAAAATATGTTTTCGTCCATGCTTTATGTAGCGACCATGTAGATATGTTTTGAAACATTGGTTTAAAATATTTTATACACGTTCATTACATGTTAAAAACAAGCAACGTCGTTTAATAAAATACATTTACACTATTTGTTTACAATTTATTTTTAGATGTAAACGTAATTGTTAAACTTATAAATGTAATTGTTAAATTCTCTAGGTTTACAACTCACCTATTTATTTAGAAGTATTAATTTCTACCTATCGATAGTTTTAACACCGCTCAAAATAGACGATGGTGAGAACGATTTAATAATTTATGCATGGAACGGATTGCCTTACTATCTATAGTTACTTATTTAATTTCATTCTCGTGTTTTGGGTCAGACAGCTATTATTTCATTGGCGGTTTTAAATTCCTCGGTAGACACGTATCATTGCTGCTGACTATACCTACAATCTACAACGATATTAAAATTCTGACAACTTTAATAACTTCAAAGCTTACTTCAATACTTAATTCAAAAATACCAAAAGATTTTGAACAAAAGATTTATTCATAAACTTCCTAATTCAAATCCATTGCCAATGCCAGAGAGCTTTTTTTAAATCCTCATTTCAATGTTAAAATTTATCTTCATAAAAAAATATTTAAATTCAAATCGTTTTTTAACAAGACAAATCCCAATAATTGACCTTCACAAAGACCTCCACAAAACCTATAAGTCCCAATTTATCAAAAAGTTAAAATAAATCAAATCTATAATTTTTAAAGACTCCTTACTTTTATGCTAATTCGCACATCAATGACCTCTAATATAGCAAATCTGTTGTTATATAATATAAACTTGTTTTGCGCCAAAGATTTTATGATTTGTTTACTATTTTTATATCAATGTCATGGCCACATATAAATATATGGATAGATATTTTTTATTTGCATTTTGGTATAGTAAGACACAAGTAAGAAGTTACATCGATGTACCTGATCGAACAACCGATGACTGTCGCTCATTTTCGCGCCACTCACACATTGCGTCAGCGTAAAGATGTTTTTACTGCAGAACTAACAACGAAAGTTAACTCTGAATATTACCGCGGAATTCAAAATAACTCGACTCAAATCGCCCATAACCCATTGTTCAAAGATGCATAACGAACAATGAACTGGTAACTAAATATTAAGTTTTTTTTACTAACATATAACTTTCTTTCTCTCTTTTTAATAACCAACTAGGTATGGATGTCACTTATCCGAAATAAAGATTATTTTGTTTTATTTGGAACACTCAATACTCTTTTTTATAAATTATTTCACATTCATTTCTCATTATTTTTCAAATTAAACTAACTAAATAAAAGAAGTCAGTGTTAAGTATTATGAGTGTTTTTGAGTCAAGTTTTTTTTAGAATTCTGCAGTAATATTCAGGATCAACTTTCGTTGGCCAAACTCTAAACATTCGTGGTCTTTAAGTTGCACTCAGTTCGGAAGTGATCGGTTCTACGAAGTTTGCTGATGTCACTTCTTCGTTGGTTCGTACTGTAACTTAAGCTTTTTCTTGGATTTTGTAAAACGTCAAGTCTTGAATCAACACTTAGTGAAATCATTAATGAATCTGTTTCAAGTCCATTTAAAATATTGGAATATAAAAATTATGTTTAACTGTTTACTTAACTATCCAATTGATGATGTGATGACACTTAAACAGTCATTGAGTGGAGTGATGCTTGTTGAAACGGGCAAAGACAATATTGTGATCTTTTCTCGTATCAGCACGAGTTAGCAAAGATCCAAAATTGTTTGTAATACAAAAAATAAAAAACGAACCAAAATATTTTGCGTCATTATCTAAATCTAATAAAAAAAAAAAACAAAAAAAAAACGCTTATTACTACTGGTCGCTTGCGGCCTCGCCCGCGTCTATGTCGTTTATCGCTTATTCCTTATTTCTAAATAGGGATAAAAGTAGCCTATGTTTTTGTCCAGGTTCTAGACTATCTCTGTACCAAGTTTCATCAAAATCGGTTCAGCGGTTTTGGCGTGAAAGCGTCACAGACAGACAAACAGACAGACAGAGTTACTTTTGCATCTTATATAAAACAAAGTCGGGTTTGTTCCAATACTTATAACTCCAGAACTGTTGGACCAATTCTCATGATTTTAGATTTGTTGGAGTTGTCTCCGCCCGGAATAGCAGAATAAGTGTAAAAATATTAGAAAAATTCTACAAAAAAAATTGTACTACCATGGCTTCCTGTACAATGATGGAGTGATTTTAGGCATCATGAGTCAGTTGAAGATACAATATGCCATACACTACGATACGCCATACAGTAATCGAGTGATGTTACGTGTTACGTAGTACTAAGGCATCATAAGGTGAGAAAGGTGGGACGAGTAAGTCGGGGCTAGAAGTTCACTGAGTCAAACTAATGGAATAATAATATAACTCAGCTAATTCAAATTATATCACCTTTATTCATTTACATTCTTATGTTCACATTTTTAAATATACATTTATAAAAAAATACATTTAAAGATATAAAAATAGAGGTCCATCGGCATCGGGAGCAAGGTCCAAGTTACCGGTGGTTAGGGCTCCAGAGACACCTCCTCACAATACGCGCCGAGTCGAGGAGGACTGCTTTCTGTATCAGGCCCTTGTTCCAGCCACCTAACGAGAGCCTCATAAGGTGTTGATCGAGGCAAATTATATTATTATTATATTAGCTGAGTTATTGTTCCACCTTTCTCACGTTCATAAAAGCCTAAATTAAATTCAACTAAAAGGTAACACGACATTCATTGCCTGTTAGGCGGTATGAAGTTCGCCGGATCAGCTAGTTTATAATATTAGTAGGGATTTGTACAGCTCCTTGAGAATGAGCTCATCCGGGAAAGTAATACCACCATAGGTACTATTTACCGCCAAGTAGCATTGTTGTATTTCTATTTGAAGGGCACCGGTGAAATTACAAGCACATGAGACTTTCCAACTCTGTCTCTAAGGTCGGCAACACTTCAGAAATCCTCTTGGAATTTAGGCGGCGGTAAACACTTCCAAACATGTGGGCCGACGGCCGGCTTGTTTACCAACCTTTAAAAAACCTAACTTCCGTAGACTTCAAACAGGAAACTAAACAACTGGCATTACAGTTAGACCGCAAATTCAGAGCGGCGGGGCGTGCAGCGGGGCGTTGAAGCGTTGTATTGAGCGTGAATACGTGAGCTGCACGCTAGGAACACTGCTGCGAAGACACTTCAAATACTAGTCTGTATGTTAAGTAACGCCCGCAAAAACGCCCCGCTGCACGCCACGCCGCTCCGAATTTGCGGCCTTAGTGTACCTACCTATAATTTTGAGACAACTAAAGTAACCAAGTATAGAGGAAAAACCTTGCAAACCATTTCAGAGCGACAGAATATTGACTGTACGTCTAGACATCATTTCTTAGCTTCCAAAATCAGAAACAAAGTAACTGAATCAAAAAACTGTTATAACGATTATCCAACTTCCGGGCTAACACATTTTTAATGATCGTATTAGACTTAACAGCTTTCAGACGGTAAAAAAATGCGGAAGTACAGCTGAATCAGTTCCCTGATTCGGAACGTTTTGGATTAGCACTTGTCAACTTCGGTTTGCTATCTCATTTCGTCTACGATTCTCGTAACGAGAGAGAAAGAGATAACAAATCGAATCGTTCTACAGCTGACTTATTAGGTCATTCTTAATCAGGAGCTGATTAGATAGTAAACTGACCCAATGATGCTGAAGAAACGGCTTGACAAAGATGAATGAACAGCAGACAAAGTCTGTTGCTGCGAAGAAAGAGATATTAAATAAACATACAAAGAAAATGACCCAAGTATAATTTTTCTTGATAGCCAGCAGAATAGCAGACAGCACTATCAAACGAAATGACGTTTGACATAGTCAACAAAAAGAAGTTTGATTGGTCAGCACTTCGTCTTAAGGCAGGTCCACATAATGTTAATCTCGCAGAAGGAAGCGGCGCAGCGGGTCAGGGAGGCAGATTCTCTCGCTGACCCGATTCGTCGCAGGAGGCCAGGATGGCGCAGGCGGCGAAATGCCGACTTGATACAGCCATAAGAGGGGCCAGCGGACGATAGATCGGGGAATCTATCGTCCACGCTGCACGGTCCCTGGAGTTGTGGTGATGTCCCAATGCACCCGGACATCGCTGAAGGAGGAGTTTAGTGGGTGCAAGCCCCACATAACCACATCGTCTCCCCGGACGGCGTGGTACGCGGCATTTTCTTCGCTCAACAAAAAAAAAGGTCCTCATATGTATCATTTGGTCGATCCGATCACCGTACGCGTATCACCAACGCGTATCATGATCGATAGTGTAGACAGACAATAACCGATCTCAATATGCCGCTCTGGGGGCGTAGACAACTTCCGAACGCCAGCAACCAGAAAAATCAATGACATGTACTGGATTGGTCCGTGACCTCAAATATGACCTAAAATGGAAACACAGTTGATCATAGCTGAGGATAGATATATTTTATTGCATTTTTTATGAAATCTTTGAACAGCTATTTCTCTTAAAATATTGTGTTCTCGGGAAAGTTGTAGAACAAAAGATATTCATTATTATAGGTACCAACTTTTTTTTCTATACACCCTTTCAAAATCAAAAGTTTTTATTTCACATAAACCATTACAGGCGCTTATGAAAAGTCGAATTTAGGTGCACAGTTCCAATTAGTCGTTTCCTATGGAGAAGAGCCGGCAAGAAACTCCATGGTTACTCTTTTAAAATCCATATCTTTAACAATTTGTGTGGGTACAGTTATGACTTAGAATAGCTATGAGAGAGCAAAGTAGACTTAAGAGCAGGAACCACACAAAAAAAAACAAAATGAAAAATATTCTTTCAGATTAGTACCCCTTTTCCGACTAGCCTTTTATTTATGGAGTTCTATGAGATACAGGGATACGATATGCCATAACCATACATATGTAGACTCGCCTTAACTTATCTTTATTTTCAATCAATCAATGTGTTTATTGTGGATCATAGTAGATCTTCTAATAGAATACAATCTAACTAACCATATTCATTAATAAATTATTGATAAACGAGAAATCGCTGACTCGTGCTATCCATTGTCAAGTTTCTTTGAACTCCCATATTATTGAGCGAGGAAGAATCAAAATTTAGAAAGTAGATGCAAACACATATTTTAACCTTTGTCTCTGGTTTAATTCAAAAGAGAAACGTACCAAATTGTCTTGGATTTGAATCCGGCTAACTCTAATGCATTTTTTGGAAACACTAAAATGTACAATGGGCAAAGTTGGTAGTAATAGAGTTTGACAACGAAATGCTTTGAACGGCTCTCGATGCGTGAGATCCGCTCACTTTCCATTTCCGCGAATTAGGATATTTTTAAGATGTTTTAAATGTTCATGTGGTTCTCGGCAAATGATGAGCATTTCATGAATGGCAATGGATTTTGCAAAAAAATACTGCGCAGAAATCTAGGTGGTGGACTTACTGCTAACATCATATGCCAAATGCAGCCGATTTATGCCTGAACGGTGGTCTCCCTCCAAGTTTGTTGATGTTATAGGTTTTCATGTGTCCTCAATTCATCTATGACTTTAAACAATGTAGGCTTCTTGAAGAAAATCACACTTTGATGTTAAATCGTTGCCAAATAATGGTCTGAGAATGAATTATGTAATTGTAAAATACGAAACCGCGATATTTACTTTTACTAAATGTGATTTATAGTGTCTTGATACTAAATAATATGTGCTATATTTTGAACATCCTAATTTGATACTCTGTTTAAATAGAAAAAAGAAAAAAAATCATCCAAAGACACAATACGGCTGTCCCATTTCAAAACCTATTATGGGCCTTAAAACGAAATTTTACAGGAGAGCGCATAAACGTTAAATCGGGCAGCCTTTGAAAAGTGTTTATGTTAGGTAAAACCATGAGGTTAAAGTGACTAACTAGGTTTTAAAATGATCAGAGACAGTGAATGGCACTTACTAGGTATCGATGCTTAAATATATCTGCTTATTATGTGAGTTTTCAACGCTGGTGTTTTTGTATTTTGGCAAGATTATGCAATAAAACGACTTTTGTAAAAAGTGTCCCTTACTAGGTTTTGAAATGGGACAGCAGCATAAACAATAAAAACATAACAGAATCAAACATAATATTTTATGCTGTCAAGCATGCCCATGCCGAAAGGCTCACCAACTCAGAATAAGCTAGGCGTCAAACACGGCGTAAATTTTACCCATCGCCTACTACTAGCTTTGTCCTAAGTAAGTTAGGATTGATTTGCAGTGGGAACAGACCAGCCTATGAGATTCTCTAGTAGAAACACAATACAATTTTACTGTAGATGAAATGAAATAATCGTTTTTTATTAGGTTTCCGTACCCAAAGGATAAAACGGGACCCTAATACTAAGACTCCGCTGTCCGTCCGTCTGTCACCAGGCTGTATCTCATGAACCGTGATAGTTAGATAGTTGAAATTTTCACAGATGATGTATTTCTGTTGCCGCTATAACAATATTTACTAAAAAACAGAATAAAATATTTTAAGGGGGCTCCCATACAACAGACATGATTTTTGGCCGTTTTTATACATAACGGACGGAATCCTTCGTGCGCGAGCCCGACTCGCACTTGGCCGGTTTTTGTTTTTCACCTTTGGTCTTATTAAATTCGTATTAATCTCTCGATCACCGTAATTATAGACAAAATAGATAAACAATATCGATGTCGTCCGAGGACGACACGCGGGACGCAACCGGACGTATTGAAACATTGTTTTTCTTTCGTTCTTTCTAATAGCTTATCAACATCCTATGACAGATAAATAACCGCCAAATTCGTTGATGTATCCAAAGACCTATTCTTGGAACAGTTAAAGACTCATGCAACGGAAATCTGTTATCTTGTATTTAATTTTCGTACGTCATTCTTCTTATTTTAGTTTTTGCGTACAGCATCCTTCCGTCAGATAATATCGCAAAAAGCACAAATTATTCTTTGTTCAGTTCTGTTAGTACTTATTCATATTTGTTAGGAAATAACAAGTGCTTATAAGACCTTTGTGGCTGTTCGAAAGATTTACAAAATCTAAGTACTCGTAAGTAGATAGAAGTAAATTGAACAAGTATTCAAGTAACCTATTACGAAGTGAGGAACGGCTAAAGATGAGTAATGAATAGATCGATAAGTATAATAATGATTACTATAAATTGCGCATGTTTGTACCAAAATTAAAACTCGTTCCCCCTTATTACAAAAGATGGTCCAAGAAAAACCTAGGTTTTAAAATAGCCCCGTCTCTTTTTTTATATGACATAAGAAAGTGATGGGTATATTTTAAACCTGAATTTACCTTAGTCTTGGTTTAAACCATCTTTTGTAATAAGGGGGTTATGTTTATGATTGGTTGCGGTTTACTCATGTGCATTTTTCGGGACAACCCGACTAGTTTCGGACCCAAACGGAGCCCTTAATCATGAGCTAAACACGCGGCGAGATCGCGAGTCGAACTGACCTGGCCTGAAACTTATAATATAAAACTCATTATATAAAATATCGTGGTGGCTCGAAGGTTATGGACACGCTTGGACCTAGGCATGTACCAATGTAACTTTTTCAATGTCAGAATTATGTAATTTTTTTGTTAATCTAAGACACCGTTGATATAGGGTCAAGGAAAACACCGTGAGGAAACGTAGACTTAATGGTCTCAAATCACCAACCCAGAATGAGCAAGATTGACGATCAATGCTCGTTCCTTTTCTGTGTGAGAAAAGGCCTTCACCTTATAGCGGTACTTCGTACGAAATAAACTGAAGATAAAGTACTATTTGAAGGTTAACAACACCCAAATACAAGACTCTTCGCCGCTTCGTAGTCTTCAAAGAATTAACACGGAATTGTCGGAATGTCGGAATTTCTGGAGTACTGCGAGAGGAATGCATCATGAACTAGTGAAAGAATATACTGTCAGAAGCATTGTAAGGGATTTATGAAAGACTTTATTAGAATATTTTTTTAATTTTTATTTTCGTTCCCTTGTATTGTATGTATTGTTTTCTATTACTATCTTTAATTATTATAATTGGCCTAAGACCATTTTAATTAAATATAAACACTTAGTATGACACATCTTCTTATCAATAGTTGACACTTCCTTACCAATTTATATAAGATAGGTCATCAGTTCAAACATTGGACCGCAGCAAAGTTTTTAAACTTCGTCTTATAGCTCGATTTACGCAGCAGTGACAATCAGCCTATTACTGGTCCACTGCTTGGAATGTTCCTCTACTCAGAATGAGAAAAGTTAAGGCCTTAATCCACCACACTGGCCTGATACGGATTGGCGGACTACACAAACCATCAAGAACTTTTTAGAGCCTTGTCAGGTGTGCAGATTTCCTCACGATGTTTTTCTTCATAATTAACGCAAGTGATAATGGATTTGAAAAGTCAAACGCCTGCTTGTAAGGCAAGTTACCTAATTTAATGTCTCCTTATTTACTGTTACACCGAGAACTACCCCTCACTTGTTTTTTTTTTCTTGCAAATAATGTCCATCCAAAAGTTGTCTGGAAGAAATCGCCAAGTGCGATAAGACCGCCCATTGTACATCTCTATTTTATATTAATGTTTCAGGGTTGTTTTGTATACAATACTCTTTAGTTTTGTATTGTATTGTTACCAACAGGCTATCACTGTTGCGCAACAGTCATTTAGGTGCAACAGTAATTTAATCGCAACTCCTTTTTAATTTAACCAAAAAAAAATCACAACCACATTCAACGTAAAATTCACACCACACAACAATTTTGTCATCAATAAAACCAATAAAAAAACGAGCTCGCACTGTCAGTTTCACTTTCGACCGGACTCCAGCGGTGACGTAACAACAGCTGAGTCTGAGAGGCTTTCACCGTTGTACGGAAGCAAGTTCATTGGTACGGTCAAGTGCGGCGAGGCTGTGAGCCTTGTACCTTTACCTTATTTTTATACGGAAACGTCTTTATGTACAGAGAAGGAACGAGCATTGATCGCCACGCTTGCTCATTGCGGGTTGGCGATCAATGCTCGTTCCTTCTCTGTACGAGAAGAGGCCTTTGCCCAGCAGTGGGACAGTTACAGGCATTTTTTTTAACCTCTTTAGGATCTGAGAGGCTACGCTGCTTAAGCCACATTTGGTATGATTGTGTTGGAATAGAAGTTGATAAAGTTTCACTATTCAGAAGTTTTTACGTAATACCACGCCTGTATTCCCCGAAGCGCTTCGGCAGAGATGAAATGTCGACGACACGTTTGGTGCAGTGGCTAAGCGATTGGTTGCTGCGCTGCGTGTCGCGGGTTCGATTCCCGCACGGAACAAAAATTTACAGCCTACAGATAGTTGTTTCGGGTCTGGGCGTTTGTGTATGTGAGATTTGTGGCTGTAAACGCACCCACGATACAGGAGAAATATAAGAGAGGGGCAAAGTTTAAAAAAAAAGTACTCCCATTGTGTTTAAGTCCCACGTGATAATGGGCGATCCTATTTCTATCAACTGAGCACAAATCCAGACTCCGGGCTGCTAATGAGAAATTCCACACGGAAAAACCCATTAACACTTTGCCCGACCTGGGAATCGAACTCAGTCCCTCACGCTCAACAGTCGCACTTCTGACCACTAAACCAACGAAGCAGAATATTTGTATTGTATTGTAGTCCATTGTAGAGTTTAATGATAGTTACTATCATAAACAATACAACTTTCCTCGTGTCTATGGCCTTAAAAAAACGAAATGTCCAGACTGATTTATAGCCTGTGGACTAATCTAGATCAAAACCAATTAGAACATGTTGACCGTGAAACAAGTTACCTAATACACATTTGAGTTTAGGTATCAAAATAGCCTTTAAACATTAAAAGTGAACTAAATACATAAATACGCATAACATCTCGTAATTTTAAAAAGAAAGTTAAAGCATCCAATCAAAGAACAAGATATTCCGGTTAGGGCACATACCTTTGAATTAAGTTCCGAATGCTACATTAATGAGAATTGGATGTTCAGAAATTATAGGTTCTCATGGTAGGAAAATAATAAATAGTCAAGTAACTAGGTTATTCTGCTATTGAGTATCTGACTTATAAGGGCATCTCAATTTGCCCAAAAATACTATTAAAAACAATTCCACTATCCTCCTCCTAGCCTTTTCCTATGTTGGGGTCAGTTTCCAGTCTAACCAGATGCGGCTAAATACCAGTAGGTATTTTGCACTGAGCGATTGCTTTTTTTTGTGACTCTTCTTGGTCGCATCAGGGTCTAAAATGGAGCACACGAATCCAAATAACAGAGATATAGAGGGATTCTCTTATACCCCTCTGGCTCTCACATACACACGACGGAACACAGGAAACTGCTTAGCACCGGACTTTAATGTAAAGCTGGTAGCTAGCCAGGCGGACCGTATAGATCCTACCACCAAGCAACTATGCTATTAGACCTCCGCAACACAGTTACTAGGCAATGCCGATATCCTAAGGTTAGACCGGTTGTCAGACTTTCGGGTATCTGACCTACCGGTATTACGACTGCCAAAGGTAATATAGGTATTCGTACGACACCCGGGACCGACGTCTTAACGTGCTCTCCGAGACTTGAAGGGGTCTCGATGTGTGTAACAAACGATCACCCATCTACGGGCAGACCGCGGCAAGCGCTGCTTGTCTGTGTTCCCCGAAAGGTTAGGCAGAGGTGTAGCACACTCACATTTTGCCGTTATGTTAAAGTCCCATGTAATAGAGGGCGAGCCTATTACCATCAACCTGGCGAAAAGCTAGACTCCGGGCTGCTACTGAGCAATTCCAGACGGAAAAACCCAATAACACTGCCCGACCTGGGGATCAAACCCAGGACCCCACGCTCAGCAGTCGCGCTTGCGACCTCTAGATCTAGGCAGTCATACATCACACTAATATTATAAAGGCGAAAGTTTGTGTGTGTGTTTGTATGTTTGTTACTTCTTCACGCGCAAACGGCGGGACTAATTTTGATAAAATTTGATACGGAGGTAGCTGACATCCTGAATTAATACATAGGCTACTTTTTATCCCAAAAAAGCGGGTAACACCGCGGGGCGCAGCTAGTAACATAATTATGAAAACATTGTTAACCAAAAGTATGAATATTACATCTTAATCTTTCATCTTCTTCCTACAGATGTTACACCTATGCTGGGTGTACTACTTCTCCAAGCTGTCGGAGTTCGCGGACACCGTGTTCTTCGTGCTCCGTAAGAAGAAGAGTCAGATCACGTGGCTGCATCTGTACCACCACTCCCTGACGCCGTTCGAGGCGTGGCTGCTTGTGAAGTTCATTGCTGGTAAGAACCACGACTAACCATGTCATGTTTTGGAAATAGAATAGGTAATAAAAGGTTTAGATATCATTTAAAAAAAAAACCGGCCACGTGCTTGTGTGTCTTGCACACCGAGGATCCCATAGCTCAGAAGGAAACGTGTAAAAGTTATTTAGATAATAAATTCAGCGACTACCTCAAAAACTATAAGACCTAGGATAACTAAGTTTGTTTGTAAAGGATATTGCTGATTTCTAAAAACTGTGCTAGTTACAACACAAACTATTCCAAATTTCAAGTCGATAGCAGTAGTAGTTAAAGCAATCCCATCAAAAACATAATGTGAAATGAGAGCCAAGTTCAATATTATGATATATGCCTTGATTGTTGACTTATATAATACACTAAATATATAATACACTACAATAATTATAAAATATACTACATATTATTATGAGCATTTTATTGACCAAGTTTAATTATTTAGTATCAAATTATTCTAATGTTTAAGATAACCGTACCAAATGATTTTAATTTAATTTAATTTTAATTTAATGTAAAATTGTTGTTGCTGTGCCCTAACAGGGTCATGTTTGATACCTATCTGATAATGTATGACCATCTTGTAAACAACATGAGTGCAAAAATAAATAAATAAATAAACTTCAACGACAAAAGAAGTGAGATCTAAATGAGTGCCAAGTTCAATGGTCAGTCCTGAAATTTATAACAACTTAAAATATAATTTCTTCTTGTAACTTGGATAACATATTAAAACCTAAGGTCTGACTTGGCTAGTTCTCATGTACGAATTATTATTAAGTACCTACTAAAACAGTCATGGAAGAGCCATAAGTTCGACGGCTAGTTTCTACAAGCAAGCCAAATTTTCGGAAGAATAAAATAAAAACTTACAGCTTTAGAACTTGCGAAGACTTTATTATAATTCTAAATAAAATCGTAATTAATATTGTTTTACTAAAGTTGGAGATCTTACTACAAATAACCTTACAAACGCTATGGATCATCAATATATAATCCAATTTTTCTTCGATTTATTTGTAGCGTACAGGTAAATGTTACGAATTAAAAGTGAAAACATCTTTGGCCCAATGCAAGACTAATTCATCAAACTCAATTATATAGCGGTGCCTACTAAAACAAATCGTTAATAGTAGGAATTCATAAGTTTATCGATAGATATCGCCAATGATTAAGTGGTTTCACCAGTAGAATGGAAGTTACGATAAAGACAGGTCCCCTCTTCTCTTAAGCGTCTAAGTTCAATTAAAGTATAGTCAAAGCAAGAAGGTAGACCATAGTCTTATTAACAGGCTCCTTCTTCATATGATTAAAATTGCTTACGGCATTGACGTTGAAAAACATTGTATTTCTACGTCAATGGTTTACTGCCGCGCTCGAATGCTTGATAACGTTGATGGATGAAAAAGTGTATACAACACTATTTTTAGTATACACAAAAACCGAGACACCCCAACAGGATTTTAATGAGAATTACCGTTTTTTTTTTTTTTTTTTAATAAATCTCCAAGCTACACCTTAGTTTATTTTGCGTTAAGTTCCCCAATAGGGTGTGAAATGTGTGATGAGCTATGCAGGGGTTGTCTAATACACGGAAACTGACCGAGCGGACCGTCTCAAGCCTCAAGGTGTCTATTCTTATTATTAGTCTATAGTAAGAATAGACACCTTATCCTTTATTATTAGTCTTAAACCTATTGATATGAAAAAAAATGCAAGATTTAACGTGGTATAAGAACTATGCCAATCGATTCTCCTAGTGATTCTGAACAAACTAGTCCCAGGTTTAGTGTATACTAAAACCACAGTGTACCTACTTACTACATACAGTGGGTCAATGCCCATACATTTGACAGCTCCTATGAAATGTCAAAATTATGTAGCGGCGGAGGTTATGTCCCAAGTATGCAGTATGGCTACTCGGGACATAACCTCCGCTCTTTCACCCCGCAACCCCTCGCACGATTGCTCTGCGACAATGTTCTACGTTGACCGACTGTAAGCAGTAAGATATAGGTAGACTGTGCTAAAACTAAACTTGTGTTTATAAAAAAACTGTAATTGCCAATCTGCTTGTTGATAATAGCGATATTCCCTCAATGTTATTATTTATAGCAGACTATTATAAGAGATCCATGACGTTAACGAGCAATACTAAGCATGGAGGTTAGAGGAAAAATACTTTGTGCATCATTGTAAATGATTACCTTTTAACTACAATTAACTGAGAACAATGTTAATGATTGGTGGTTCTTTCCTTATTTTTGTCTAGCTTTGTTCGCAGCTCCACCCGCGTAAAAAGTATTTAAGTTTCTGAGATGGAAGTACCCTAGTGGTTCTCCGGATATACAGGGTGTTAACGAATTCGTGTAATTCCTTAAAACCACATGATCTACTACTGGTGTAGACAGGCCCCGCACGGGATTTAGCTTGATTAAAAATAAAAAAATACAATTCTTTTTTTTTTCATGCGGCTTTGTTACCGATCGTATCTAAATCACCTAATAAGGATTCAGTAAAAAAATAAGAATTTTTTTTTTGCAAAAAAAAATAATTTTATTTTTGTGAACATTTCGATGCCACGCATAAATTAATGAAAGTACGGCGACACGGCTGGCAGGAACGACTAACGCGATATCGCTCTTTGCAGTCAGATAACTCAAGGCTCTAAAAAGAATCAGAAACTGAAATCCAAAAAAAATTTTTTGTTTTTTTTTTTTCATTGATTTTCGAAAATTCCTATTTAGGGTTAATCTGTGTCACCAGTAGATTACGTGGTTTGAAGGAATTACACGATTTCGTTAACACCCTGTATATATCCGGATATATATAGTCGACAACACGAATGGTCAGACAGACAGACAAAGGACCTTGAGTCATTTTGGTCCAAACTCCCAATAGTGATAAAACCTGTACCATATGAAAACTGTTGGGGTACCATTTATTTCATACTATGGCGGTTATGTTTTTAACACTGTTGTGGGGATTGGACTAGGGCCCATACATTTTTGCCCATGGTCCTTTACTTCCACATAAAGTCCAGTGCAGACGAGACTGCTCGACGTATTTTTATGCAAAGCCTTCTTTTTCCGCGAAAATAGACAGTGTAGAATCTTATACATTAACGCACTCGTAGGTCTAATATTCCGCCAGAAATTCTCTCTATTTTGATACTTTTTATTTTTGCGGACTAGAAAGTCCGCTATGAGATGGTTAGTCGTCGGCGTTGGCCCTAAAAATAAAAGAAGTCACTAATATACACGCTGTGAATCCGAAAGTTCGTCTGTTTCTTTGCAACATTTTTAGGCTAAACGTCAAACCAATTTTGATGATTTTTTGGCGGAGGTTAATGAAGAAATACAATGGAGTACTTTAAAGGAAAATAAAAAAAACTAAAATAAGGTTGAGCTACACGATGGCTGATGCATGCGTGCCGTCAGTTGGGACAGGTCAACTCCAACCTGCTATGGCTCTTTCCTCAAAAGGCAATTCCAAACGTTGCCCTACATTGTTACACTCGCATAGTTTTATACCACAATGTCTGGATTTTAAAAGAGACGTTGACCTCTGAGTTTGTTTCGGCTATTTTTCTCAGAGCTAGTCAGATAGAAAATGCCGCCGCCATCTTGTCTTAAAAAAAAAAACAACAAACAAACAGATTTATTTACAGAAATAAATATTAACTATCATTTATTTCATCAAACTTAAAAAACGAGTGTCGCCGTGGGGAGCTAGATCTAAAATAATGTAAAAGTAAATCTGTCTGGGAAATATTAGTAGAGATTACTCTCTCATACCGTCAAGGACGTAATGACCTTTTACCACAACTAATGCCACTTGTAACCTGTTCTAGGCGGTCACGGAACCTTCTCGAACATCGTGAACAACTTGGTGCATGTCATCATGTACAGCTACTACATGTTGGCGGCGATGGGACCCCAGTACCAGAAGTACTTGTGGTGGAAGAAGCACCTCACCACGCTTCAACTAGTAAGTACCGCTTTGATACAATTTATTATTTTAAAAATAGACTTGTCCAATCATTCTTTGATGATGAAGAACAGGGTTTTGTACAGTCAGCAAAAGAGTTAAGTATACAGGCAAAAAAAAAGGTATAGAGCCGAAAGGTTCTGGAGTGGCGACCGCGTACCGGAAGACGGAGCGTGGGTAGGCTTCCTACAAGGTGGACCGATGAACTGGTGAAGGTCGCGGGAAACCGCTGGATGCGAGAAGCATAGGACCGGTCGATGTGGCGATGCTTGGGGGAGGCCTATGTCCAGCAGTGGACGTCTTTCGGCTGAATGATGATACAGGCAAAAAATGGATAGGTATCAATACACAAAGCAGGCAACAGTCATTGTAATTGTGGGCGTAACAACTTTTTATACACTAAAAGTGCACAGACAAGCGACGTATAACTCTGATATAATACGAATGTATTATACCGACCCGTGTAAATCCCCTATAACTCTTTTAAGAAACTACAATATCAACGTTTATACTTTCAACATCTAATCATTTTTTTCGAAAATAGCTGTATTAAACAATTCATAGATTTAGCAAAAAAACTGTTTCACCACTACTGGGACCAGAATTTGTGGTGCAACTTGCGAGACTGCTATGTCCGGTAATAGAATGCGATAAACTATGTTAATTAAAACAAGTATGTTGACAATCCCAATTTGCCAAAACATATCTCAACACTCAATTACGAAATTAAGTGTTGAATAAGAATAGCAATCTGTACACCAAACTATGTGCGTCTCCCACTTGTAGTATCTTAAGTTCGCTAGTTTTTTTTCTTCTTTTGTTTTTTTCCGCGTTTTGTGTGACTTTTGTCTGAGTTATTTATTTATATATTAATCAACTACTCACTGCACTAAGAGCCCCTGTAGACCACAGACTTTCTTTCGGCCGATAGTTTGGTCGGATTGGGCTGCTTGCGCGCACACTGGACCAACTAAATAGACGGGTGATACCAGGTACAAGTTCAGTTTGAAGACAATCGTATAGCCCATCAAACTTTTTTTATCGGCCGATACTGAATCGTTATAGAGTGCGCACTTGCATACATCTTCATACTGATTAACACATTCGAGTCTACTAAACTTTTCATAGAGCTCATACGCCATACCGCCATACATATTGCTAGTGGACCTTCCAGGAGGGTCCTCGGCATTACGTTTGCGCTAAGAGTGAACCCTCGAGGAGGGTTCTTGGTTAAAAACCGTGAACAATACACTACTACGTCGTAAAATAGGTGTTTGCTTGTTTCATGACGGAGTATTTTCCAAAAAAAAACTACATTTAAAATGAGCCCTCCACGATTCCACGAAATCGCGAATGCGATTACAGGGTACACTCCTGGAAGGCACCCGGCACTGAACGTGTTAAGAAACCGACCAAACTATCGGCCGATCGAAAGTCTGTGGTCTGCGGGGTCTCTTACAATTGGCGAACACGCGCAGCGAGTCTAGTAAATGTTTTTCTATCTTTCTTTCTTTTCGTTCTTTTCTTTCCTTTCTTTATTTTCTTTCTTTACTTCCATTCTTTCTATCTTTCGCAACACCCCAACCAACGAACCAGTACATTTAATTTCAACAAGACTACATCAGTCCTACACAATTATCTAGATAAAACGTCGCGGCGTCGCCAGCACGGTCTACTTAGTGGTTACCTCAACAATTACAGACACGAACGGTACTCTCACAAAATATTTCACAAGTAACAATTAAATGATTGCATCGATGAAAAGGTTTAATTAGTTTTCATCGGTTTTGTCATACGATGGTTATTTCGTGTGTATTATTGTATTTTCGATCATTTTCGTCACTTTTCACTACTTACATGCATTTTTGATCAATGAACCCCTGTCCTTAGTGAAGGTCTCCCTTAAAATTCAAGCAGTAATTTTAAACATTATGACGGAATATAAAAAAGGGAATGACAAAAAAATGCTTTATTGCCTACAAACGCTCTCTTATATATGTTACGGCTAATAGCCGAAGTGTGGCTACACCTAGTTTTAGCCGGGTACAACTAGGTGCAGCCGGTCACATGCGGTTAAACTTAGATGTATCCTACTTATCCTCGGGTAGAACTAGGTTTACCCTTCATCATAGCGGGTAGAACTAGGTGCAGCCGCACACCGGTGGTTAAGGGGAACCCCGACACGGATAGGTTAGGTTCGAAGGGGATGACGGGGGCTAGAGTGTGCGAGCGAAGCAAGCGAACGAAGCCCCCGTCATCCCCTTCGTGTTAGGTTACTTTAAACCTACACTTAAGCTACACCTAGTTCTAACTAACTGCTACTGGTTGCACCTAGTTGTACCCGGCTAAACCTAGGTGTAACCGCCATTCGGCTTTTACCCGTAACATATATATATCGTTAGTTCAATTTCTGTACCGCTAATATGATTTTACAAATTGCATTGGCATTTATATTTTCAATATAGAAAGACATAATTATGAATGACATCTTTTTGAATTCTTTTAAATAATATTTTGACCAACCTTTTATTATAATTTTAAAACCTAGCTATGTAATCATTATAAAATGCACATGCATTCGTATTTACAAGAGTATATAAAAGATAATTGTTGCACACCTCAATCGACATAATATATATAACAACTAGCGAGTTCTTTTATACTAAGTAACGTACTATCACGGTATACAAGCTAATTAGAATCTAGATAGCACATTACTCAATGCCAAACAGTAAGTTATTAAAATTATTTACATACGTAAAAATATAGAATTTAAATTAGTAATTAAAATTTAAATCTAGCTGTTTATGATTTGTAATAAATGATCAAAACTAACATATCTAGTACTTAATAAAGTTGTTAGTTTCTAAATCTTAATCAAAAATATGTAGATATAAATGTTTATGTAAACATAAATGTAATATTTATTTATTCACAGATAGGTGCTAATTATATAAACGTGATAGCCTAACTTAACTGGCAGTGGGCGGGGCACATTGCTCGCAGAACGGATGGCCGATGGGGCCGAAAGGTTCTGGGAGTCTACTCCCTAAGCACGAAGTCCGTGGTTTCGGCCTTAGTTACGAGCGTTTCCTATTCCCTATCACCTACGGACATACGATTATTTCGGGGCCCGAAGTAAGAATGAATGACAACACGATTTGACAGTTGTCCCTACTACCGATGTGTTTTTGCCCGTCAGAAAAGTTGAACTTGACACTTGTTTTGTTCACTCCTACGTTTCGGGCTACTTTCGAACGGGCGACTAACTTCGTTGACGGACTTAGGGAGTAGGCTCGAACTCGGGTAATTGAATTCTGTCATGTAAAAGGATCAATCAATAGCTGTAGCCTTCTTGGTTCAAATCAGTCTCCAGTTTAACCAAATGCAAACTAAGAGTATTAATGTCTTCATTTTGTCTTTAGTCATCCGAGAGATCTCTTCACTAGCATTCTCTTAAGAGATCAATGATCAAAGAATCACAAATCAAGTAACATTTCACTTTATTTCATTAGAAATAATCACCATTTTTAAACTCAAATACTTCCGTTGTCGACATGGAACTACCAATAAGGATAGCTCGTACCGCGCCTAGCATTCCTAGCGGCGGAGCTGCGCTTGCGCAAATGGGTAGGATATACCGCGCACGGTACAGTTATACTGTGAAGTGGTAGAATTAATGCTATTTATAACCAGAACTAAAAATGTGCGTTGATTAAAGGGATTGAGAAATATAAGAATAAAAATTGCATGTTATCCTTAACACGTTTGGTTATGCTTGTTAACCAGATATAAGATCTTTATTTAGCTATCGTTATCTATATAAAACGTAGTCATAAATATTGAAGTGCAAACATATAAAAGAGGCCCGTTTTCCGCAATAAACTTTAATAGACTGACGATGACATTGGATGATGATAATGACGATGAAGCAATTTTTTTTATTGCCCTTTGAAGAACTAGAAGAAAAACTTAAAGATACATTCAATTATCAAATCTCTAGATTTATGCTGAAATTATCGTGACTAGTGACCATCATGGCATGAGTATAGAGTACTGTTTGCGATACTTATCACTTGATCACGAAGATTTACTAATAGACCGACCATTAATTTTGCATCCTAAACGATAAACATACCTTTGATCGTGAAACCTTAACTTTGCTTTATAAATACTCATTTTTATAAAACCTATTATAATACTAATGCTTCAATTCTTCTAAAAATATAAATACATTTTTTTATAATTCGAAAGCAAAATTATTGCTGTGTTTTGAGACTATATCTGGTGCAGCACAATGCTGACCAAGGTCCATTTTTTCGTCTCGTGCAGTGCATCTTCAATATTTATGTAGGTAATTTCTTTGTCTTATTTTCTATTTTTTTCTTTATTACATATTTTATATTTATGTTACTGTTTACTGTAGGTACCACAGCAACAAAATATGTACTTATTTCTTTCCCTTTTTTTTTTTTTTTAAAATAAAACGTTGCCCCACACTAAGATTTCTCTTGTATCGTGGGTGCGTTTACAGACACAAATCTCACAAACAAACGCCCAGACCCGAAACAACCATCTGTAGGCCATACAAATTTTTGTTCCGTGTGGGAATCGAACCCACGACCCGTAGCGCAGAAGCCAATCGCTTAGCCACTGCACCAAACGTGTCGTCGTTCTTTCTTTCCCTTCTTTCTTTCATTTCCTTATCCATAGGTTTGTTCACTTACTACACAACATTTATCCGGCCGGGCTATAGAGCAAACCTCAAGAAAATTAAATTCTGGCTAGTTAAATTTGTATAACCGCAGTCCTGCTCGAGCGTGCGGGGGCAACATTTAGCCGCAGTTACAACACGAGCCAACGGAACGCCGTATCCTTTCTCCTTATTGCAAACACACGTTCTATAAAATGTTTTACACTTAAACCAACGCAAGTACTTGCTGGCCTACCGATTTTGTGCGTAATGCTAAGCTTAATAAGACTCTTGGTAATCTCCACAGAGAAATATTTGTGGTTAATTTTATTTAAACACGCAAAAATACTGTCGAAAATATCTTCGGGGCTGATCATGCATAGCTGATCATGCATAGCTTATCATGCATAGCTGATCATGCATAGCTGATCATGCATCGCTGATCAATTAGAAAGAAAGAAAGAAAAATTTATAAATTAATTGTAGTGATTTTCGTTGATCAAATTATTTTAACGCCAATCAAAATTCGATTTAATCGCTGATCATTTAAATCGTGCCTGAGAAAATAATATTATCACTACAGTAAAAAACCTATTACGAAGCCTAGAAATTTAGGTTGAAATGATAAAAAGTTGATAAAGTACTCATGTTGACATGTAGATAGATTGGTAGATAATTTGACAGAAATTTAACAATACGTTGATATTCTAGTCAGTCAAAAAGTTAAGCAGGATGCAAATAATTTTTCGGTTAAAGCCAATAAAGTATTTTTGGAACAGGATCTTCTTAAGATGATGTACGCTTGAAGTTGCGAAATTCCTTATTCATCTGCTAATAATCGCCTAAGGCGAGTTTCGTGTCTAGATGATTTTGGCAGCCAATGTAACAATTAGCATAAATATAGAATTATTTACTTACATTAAGACTAGCCGTGTGCCCGATGAGATTTCCTATACGTCAAAAATTAAGAACTTCCATAAAAAAATATTCATTTCACATCTTCCACATATTAACAAAAGCAATTTGTACAAACAAAAAATAATAATAACACGCATGGAATTCATTGAAATTTAATATGTGATTTGCAGACTTATAATTTGAAATGAAACGACATGCAATTTTCACTCATTCCAATTTCTTTGCTGAAAACCCAAAATTATGCTGATTGTAAAGCAAAAACACATTTGGCATCATCTTTTCTTGGTAGCCCTTAATACGAAATTTGTTCTCACTTTAACCCATCGGTGAATCATGGAATTTAATAAGATTTTGTAACAGAGAAAGTTCGAGAACTTTCTACATTTTTTTTACTAATTGGAGCCCTCTCGTGTGTAGTTTAGGTAATTTAATGAGAGGTTTAGCATATTGTGTGCTGTACTAGAGTTCTACTTGACCAATAAGGGCATGAGCGTGACGATATACAAGGTGTCCCGAAACCCAAAGTCAAGCCGGGAAATGATACACCTGTTTAAGAATGTTAAGTTTAAAAAAAAACATATTTTAAAACAGAAAAATAACACATTTAATAGTTACATTTATGAGGTAAAATTATGCTAACTTTGAAATTCGAACACCATTAATCTTTTTTTTTGTTTTCTGGTCCCTCCTCTACTTCTCTATCTTTTGTTCACGGCTATGCATACGCCAGGCTTACAATACAGATCTGTATTCTGAGACGCCAGGTTGACCAATGTGGACAGTATCCACACTTAAAAAAATACGGGAAGCTAATTTGGATGAAACGAACATGTTAATTTATACCAGACTAGCGACCCGCCCCGGCTTTGCACGTGTACGTTTTGTAGCTTAAAACCTTCCTCTTGAATCTCTCTATCTATTAAAAAAACCGCATCAAAATCCGTTGCGTAGTTTTAAAGATCTAAGCATACATAGGGACAGACAGACAGTGGGAAGTGACTTTGTTTTATATTTATATAGTGATAAATATGGCACATGTTATGTCTTCTACAAGAATAGAAACCGCTCAATCTCTTGCCGTAGGTGTCGTTTATAGCAATCGAGGTGTTAACGCATTAGACATGTCATATAAAACAAAATTTAAACAGTCATTAATTAATTCGTATTGTATTGGCTGATCAACTAAACATTTTAAGGTTTCGACGAATTTATTGAATATAATTGTTATTCTTTATTTATTATTTAATTGCTTTTGACATGCCTAATTATATAATTTCCATTAGTGATCTTTTCTTTACAATAATTATGTTAACTAATACAAATGAAAAAACAATATCGCCGGGTTAATTCAAAAACCAACTATCTGCCCAACTCGTGATTTCGAGTTAATGCGTTTTAAAAGTTTGTGCCCTAAAATTTCATTTACTATCTCTAAGTTTGTGTCCTAAAGTTTCGTCTACAATCTTATCTGAGATAGTATATGAAATTTTAGAGCACAAACTTTTAAAACTCCATAACTTGAAGTCATGATTTGGGCAGTAGTTGGTTTTTGAATTAACCAGGCGATATTTTAATAATAAAAATCAGCCTGTAACTGTCCCACCACAGGACAAAGGCCTCTTCGCATACAGAGAATAAACGAGCATTAATCACCACGCTTGCTCACTGCAGGTTGGCGATTTTAGACCAAGTCCAGGTTTCCTCACGATGTTTTCTTTCATCGTATGTCAGTGGTGTCTTAGATTAACTAAGAAAGTACTTATGACATTGAAAAGTTCCATTGGTAATTCCCTGAGTTTGAATTGTTGACTTGTAATATGCAATATACCAATAAATAATTTTGGTTATGATTATTGTAATTTTTCTTCTTCTTCTGTCGTGTTGGCATGAGTTATATGATAATAGCTCATGCCGTGGTGAAAAGATTAGCCAGTCAGCAAGGTTGGGAGCGAGGCTGATTGCCCAGGGTGCGACGGTCGTCACTCGTGGAGGCTCTTTTCTTGCACCCCCTTTATTCATATACCCCCATTATTGTAATTATGATTATGTAACACTCAAAACAATATTTTTATTTTCAGGTCCAATTCTTCATGGTGCTCTTCCATTCAATTAGCGCCCTGGTCTACGACTGTGGATATCCAAAGTAAGTATTTTTCTATGGTAACAACCACAATGTAAAGTATTTGTTTATTAATAGTTTCATTGTCAACTGTTCATAGTCTAGACAGCAGACACGATAGTTAAACTATGCCGCAAATCATAATATGTGATTGACGGGACAAGGAAAAGGTTAAACTGACATATTTTATGTATGACTAAATCATTAGTCTAGTAGGAATATTGGGTTCCAACCTAAGTTGAACAAAGATACTAAAGTAATTTTGTCTGCGATTAAAATTGTGGGAATATTTCGATCAATCCCCTTCGGGGGACAATCAGGAATAAAAAAATCGATCTGTTCCCCTGTCACCAAGACGAATGGACAGATCGAACGAATTATTTCTGGTCTGTCCCCTGCTGTTCTTTAGGGGGACAAATAGAAATGAAAAAGTTTCGATCTATCCCCCTGTTACCGACGAGGGGATAGATCAGAGGGACAGATTGAAATATTCCAAATTGTGCACGATTAAAGGCATTGATGATCAATGGATGAAAAATAAAATCTTACAGTACAATGAAGAAGGATTATTTTATGTTATAATCACTGGCAGCAAATTATTTTTACACGAGTTATGATACATTGTATGAAACAAGTTTAGGTCATAGTAGATGAACTATGTGATAAACTGATCATAAAGCTACGTAATAAATGTTGGAACAACAACACTAAACCAGATTTAATGTTTGTGTTTACAATGCTATTTTTTATTTAATAACATGAAGAGTTAAAATAAAATGTAAACTATCCACGTCGAAATTCAAATAAAGAAGTATCACATTAGAAAGCCGAGAGAGCAGATTTAGTAAAACATAGTAAAAGTAATAAGGAATAAGTGCGTTCTACTCGCAATATGCAAACACTTTCGTGGAACCTACATTCACACTGTCACATGTGTTCGTATCTACTTAAACATCCTTTTCAACTCAAGCAGCAACAATTTAGTTATATACAATACTGCAAGTTGACGACTTCAATCATATTTTTATTGATCTCATACTAGATTGTAAATAATTTCAAGAATATTAGCAACAACTATTGAACTGAACTAAAAATGAATAAAAATGCTTTTTCTTCTTGCAAAATTCAAGACAAAAGCACAGTAGTTGCCTAAGTAAAGCCCTAGCAATAATGTGTTACAAACTAACTATGCAACATTGAATCGTGTGCAATCAACAGTAACGGCGGAGTCATTTCGTTTGCATCTCCATACATTCCGATTTAGTAAGCTAAGTGCATGTAGGAATCTTTGGATGCAACTGTAGCGTTTTTTTTGGACTTGTTTCCATTGTTGCTATAAAATGTTACGCAAAATGCATTAGGAATGTGTTTAGATTTAGAAACTAAATGATCACTTGAAGCGTTTTATCTGCATTAATTTCTATTGTTGCTCCAAAACATATTGCACAAAATGCATTAGGAATTATTCTTAGATTTAGAAACTAAATCATTACACAATTAACCACGCGTCTGTGTTTAAATGCAATATCATTCATCAAATACAGAACAGATCTTTTTTTTTTTAATTCTCCTTTATTTTTAAGGGATTTTTGTACACATTATGTGACGATGTCAATCCCATCGTACTTTTACAAAATATCACCAACTTAAAAACTTAAACTTATCATTTAACACAAAAATGTATGAACTTAAAACAGAACGATCATGAATGAATCCTTTAGATAATATGGTTTTGGGTAGTGAATTTGAATCGAGGATTTTATTTAATTTCAATCTGCTTTCATGTTTATTTTAATCGTAATTCTATTATCATTTAATCTCAATTCCCAGGTTATACAGTTGAATCAACGCCATTGGATATGAGCCTTACCACTGAGATTATTTAAATCGTTGCTGTAAAAATCTCTAAAAATCTTCTCTTTGTTTCAGAATCATCGCATCTGGTCTAATCTTGCATTCAACGATCTTCATCGTATTATTCATGAACTTCTACATGCAAGCTTACAAGAGGGACAGGCCAAGGAGGAAAGCTGTACCAGTGGCCGCCAATAATAACAACAACGAAGACACTCATGTAGCCAACGGAGTTGTCAAAAGTGAGGCTAACGGACACATCAAAAATGGTGATCTCAATGGTCACCTTAAAAACGGAGATCTTAATGGGCACCTCAGAAATGGTGAACTAAATGGACACCTCAAAAACAGTGAACTAAATGGGCACCTCAAAAACGGTGATCTAAATGGACACCTCAAAAATGGTGATTTAAATGGACACCTCAAAAATGGTGATTTAAATGGACACCTCAAAAATGGAGACTTAAATGGTCATATCAAAAATGGAGACCTCAATGGATACGTCAAGAATGGAGACCTTAACGGTTTTCTAAAACTTGAAGCTAATGGAATAAATGGATTCGTGAAAACCAATGGCCATTTACAAAATGGCTACACGAACGGTCAAGTGATACACGTCGTAACAGATAAAGAAAAAATGCAATAGCCCATGTATTGTTAGGCTAGATTGTATACTTTTTATAAACTCAATTTGTTTGGAGAGTGGGCGGTATTTGAGTTTTTGTTGATCCCTTCTGACTTGTACCTACCATCAAATAAAACCAATTGAATAATAGTAGAAAGTACAATTTATACAAGTTAGCGCTGCGTGAAGCCTTTAACCAAATAGAGCAACAACACGTCTTAACTAATCAGAATGTGGTTGACAATGACAATATTGTGATTTATTTTGCGGTAACTGAAACGAAACATATTAATTAAATTCTGATCCACAATATAAAATTGATAAGTCAAAGGTGCGGGTCAGGATGGAACTCATGGATTAACTTGCATAGAATGCAAGCAATGAGGTCACATAGAAAGAATTAATAGTACCTCCCAAACTCTAAACAAAGAATTGTACAGTTAGAACCAGTGTATAAACAATTGTTTCATGTGAGCTATCTTTTAACTTTAAAATGGTGCGACTATATTATGTTAATTATGTAAATAATAAGAATTTGGCATCAAAATTTTAAAATTAAGCTGTTTTCGAAAATTGTTAAACAATTTTTTTCTTAAATTTTTCCTTTTTATTAACAGTTTAACTTTAAAACTACCTCATGAGTGGACTTGTTCATATTTTACTTATAATTTAAGCTTTTAGCCTCAAATTCATATAAAAGTTAAAATTTGTAAAATGAGGCCAGTGTTGCTCAAAGAACATTTAAAATTTTCTGATTTTTATCGTTTTTTTTATTAAATTGTTGCTCACTAAAATACTTTATACTAAAAGACTTGCCTCAAGGCATTAGATCCAATACTTCCGTCCATACTAAGCTTTATTTAGTTATAAGTAACAATAGCTGTAAATAAAGTTTTAAATTATTTTTTGTTTATAAAAGTACAAGTAAATATCATTGTAGGTACATGTACTTTTCATAAGGTCATAAAATATCAAATTTTCTTTTTTTTTCGATTTTTGTTTTGTTTTTTTACGAAAAAAATATAAAAATCAAGTACAGTGATTGCTAAAATAAGTATTACTAAATAATGTAAATATAATTAAATTGATTGAGATTAATTACAATTTACGTGCGTAATGGGGAGTGATTTTTGATTATTTTTACAAAATAATTGTTAAAAGTATATTGAATATATTTTTGTATATTTTATCGTTCTCGGTGGGTGAAAGGGATGAAATACCCTAAGAAGATATTTTATCTAATAAGCTAAGAAACCCAGTCAGTTTTAGCGAAATTTTAATGATAATATAAATAGGTGTTTTATACATAGACTTAATTATTATAAGTGATATGTGGTAAAATTTGTATACCCTTTTATACGATAAGTTTCAAAAATAAAAATATTTGAAATTTTATTTGATTTTTGTTGTGACGATTACAACCGGTTTATTCTTTTAATTAAGGTTCCGTACCCAAAGGGTAAAACGGGACCCTATTAATAAGACTCCGCTGTCCGTCCGACTGTCCGTCTATCACCAGGCTGTATCTATGAATCGTGATAGTTAGACAGTTGAAATTTTCACAGATGATGTATTTCTGTTACCGCTATCATCTGCCTAGCCTTTTCCAAACTATGTTGGGGTCGGCTTCCAGTCGAACCGGATGCAGCTGAATATCAGTAATTTACATGGAGCGGCTGCCTATCAGACCTCCACAACCCAGTAACTGGGTAATACGATACTCTTGGAAAGACTGGTTGTCAGACTTACTGGCTTCTGACCAACAGTAACGACTGTCAAAGATCTACAAATGACAGCCGGGACCAACGGCTTTACGTGCTTTCCGAGGCATGGAGGAAACTCGCTATGGTAAATGGTCACCCATCCACAGACCAACCTCGGCAAGCGTGGCTTAACCCGGAAGATCGATCTATGCGGCTGTAATTATTTAGCCACGAGCTCCTCCGAGTCACGAGTATTTCTGTTACCGCTATAACAACAACTAAAAAACAGAATAGATAATGGTACGGAGCCCTTCGTGCTCGAGACCGACTTGCACTTGGCCGGTTTTTTTGACTAATTGTCGATGGCCCTTGCGGACTATTTCTACGCAACCGGGGAGTTATTGGCATGACTTGATTCTGACGTGGGTCTCCAGCCAATGGGGGCGAAGAAAATTCTTAACCTAAGCTAAAGAACTACTTGTACTACACTAAAATCATGACTATAGAGTTGCGCGAAACATGTTACTGAAGTGAAATGAATCATACCTATCTCATATCACTCGAAGAAGATACATTTCACTAAACCGTGTCTCATATCCCATAACATGTCCCGAGCGAAATATTGTATTTCGCGTGCTGTATCTCATGAAGCCATGACACTCAAAGAAAATACATTTCACTAAACCGTGTCTCATATCCCATAACATGCCTCGAGCGAAATATTATATTTCACGTGCTGTATCTCATGACACTCAAAGAAAATACATTTCACTAAACCATGTCTCATATCCGTCCGAACCATGTCCCCGAACGAAATGCTGCATGACATGAGACATGGTTGAAACGGCCGACATATAGCGCTCGCGATGTTAGCCGAACATATCCGAACCATGCCCCCGAACGAAATGCTGCATGACATGAGACATGGTTGAAACTCTCGCGACAAGTGATATGTTTCATGCCGAGAAGCGCTGCCTAAGAGTCATTTCACGCATTTCCTACCCAAGTCTACATGACTACTAGCAACAACAGCACTAAGGGCGACCCCTAGTTAAGTGAGACTCGGGCTTCGGCTTAGGGTGTTTCTGAATGGAGATTGGGAGGGAGATAACTTGATGAGGGCTGAATTATCGGTGTAAAAGACGTAAAAGAAGCAATCTACCTTTTTATGAAAAATTAACAATATTTTGTAGTTGCGGTTTAAAGAATGATGTAGTGACAACATATGAAAAGAGTATGCTTAGGTGGTTTGGTCATGTTGAAAGAAAGAGTGAACGGCGATTAACAAAAGGAATTTATAAGGCGGATGTCAATAAAAGCGCCAGTAGAGGACGCCCTAGAAGGACATACATCGATGTTATTGGTAATGTTCTTCAAAAGGACAGGTGCATAGTACTTTCAACCGGCGTGCGTGTATGACAAGATGCATGACCGTAGACGAAGCGAAAGGTGTATGTAAGGATCGTAGCCTGTGGCGTTCTACAGTTTCTGCCATGGGGAAAAGGCGTGAGTACAATTACCCAGGCAGAAAAACTTCAATTTAACCTTTAACTGTGGACGCGCGGTCTCACAGACCGCTCGCAGTTTCTAATTTTCGTGTTTACCCACTTCCCCGCCCCCATCACTACTGATGCGCTCAGTAGCTTCGCTTTTAGTCACGAAACGACAGTGGAAACGGGAGATTGCGTCGTTGGCTGCAAATTGAATAATTTATTGGGCTTCAAACTTCGTCCGCGGTCTGTGAGACCGCGGGTCCATATTTCCAATACAAAAAAATCACTCAGTTTTTTTTTTGTCTTAGTTTATTTTAGTTTAAAATGTGACAAAATAACCAAAAAAATAGTGACAGATCAAAACGACCACAAAAATCACCATTGCAACAGCATCCAAGCAAAATTTTGCGAGTTTAAGATCCTAACTTCGAAACGCCCCTATGCAAAATTTACCAAAAGTGTACTATATTTTGGACCATTGTCAGTTTTTTTTTGTTTTATTTTGAGAAGTAGATTTTTTGTTTTTTATTTTTGTTATACCTTAGATTTAAATATATTTTAGTTGATTTCTCAAAATACTTTACAGTTAAATGTTTTTCGTTCGTTTATGTGGTCTCAAGTAAATTTAAGACCAAAAGTGCCTAGTAATGTGAATTTGATTAAAATGTTTAAGAAAATAAATATGTTTGATTAAATACATATAAAGTCTTTAAGTCTGATACCTATAGATAATAAAAAAAGTAATAATAATTTTAAAAAATAGAATTTCGTTATTAATTTGACCTTCAAATACAGCGGTCCGTGAGACCGCGCGTCCATGTAAGTGTGACAAAAAACGAACGTCCACAGTTAAAGGTTAATTAATATACAGGGTTGACATACTGTCGTACGAGCAATAAGTGCAGTAAGTGCAATTTTAGAACTTAGAAAATTAAACCTTATTATTAGTTAGAGGCTTCTCTTAACAGCAGATCACTTAAAAAGTCACTTACTTCTTTTATTGCTCGTACGGCAGCATAAGCTGCCTATCTTTTTTTTATTAAGTTTTAATAAGGCTTACAGACTAATAATAGTTACCAAAAATTAAATAAACTAGTTGCTAATTACAAGCTTCCACAGCTGGATATTACATACACACATCAAAAGTGTCTAGGGATCAAGCATTTTAATGCGGATTTCTTGAGATTGAGATGTGGCTTTGTAATAAATTTATGATTTTATAAATTTATATGGATCCTTTTTGGTGCATTTCATAATTTGAATCAGGAACTGTGAATCAAATTCGAGTAAAAGATGAAAATCAGCTGTCAATATTTTCCCTATAAAAACATACAACGCATTGAAGACATTATTAGTGCTACTGTTTCCCTACTACTGATTAAAACCAACGTTATTATGGAGCGGCGACGTCATTTAAGCAGGGAAGAAATGCTCAGAGCCGTGGGAATGATAGAAGCTGGTTCCCGGCAACGTACTATGGCTTTAGCTCTGAATACAAGTCAGAGTGTTATCAGTCGACTTTGGACACGTTACCGAAGCACTGGTACCGTGGCTGAGCGCCATGGAGGACGGTATCGCTGCACCACACGGAGACAAGACCGATACATTCAAATCTTAACTCGAAGAGCTCCAACAATAACCGCCATGATGTTAGCCGTGAGGCTTCATCACTCTTCAGGGAACTTAATTAGCGACCAAACAGTCAGAAACCGCTTGCATGAAGTGAACCTTCATTCCCGAAGACCGCTACGGGTACCACCTATAGCAATGCACAATCGTAGGATTCGATATCAATGGGCTCTTGGACACAGAAATTGGGCAGAAGAACAATGGCGTTTCGTGTGCTTTTCTGATGAGTCTCGTTTTGGTATGAGACCGGATACAAGACGTATACGACACTGGAGAACCCCTGGACGCCAACAGCGATTAAAATCCTGCCAGGAAGTCCATCCTTATAGTGGTGGAACCATCATGGTATGGGCGGGTATTTGGATCGGCGGAAGAACTGAGTTGATTTGGATCAGAGGCAACCTCAACGCTCAAATTTATGCTGAGACGATTGTATCAGACGTCATCGTTCCTCTACAAGCGCAAATCGGTCCCTTATTTCAGTTAATGCATGATAATGCACGACCGCACACCGCAAGAGTTGTAAGACAGACTCTCGCCGCAGCTAACATCAATGTCCTGCCCTGGCCTGCTCAGTCGCCAGACTTGAACCCGATTGAGCATGCATGGGATATGCTACAGAGAAGAGCTCTGCCGAATATGGAGGGTATCCAGTCGCAAGAAGACCTTTTTTTGTTGTTGCAACGAACATGGGCGGCCATTCCACAGCGTGATTTGGATGAACTCATTTTGAGTATGCCAAACCGATGTTCTTGTGTTGTTAGTGTTCGCGGTAGAAACACGGATTATTAATTGTTTAAGTTACCCAATAAAATTTTAAAGAAAACTGTTATTTCAGTCTTTTTTTCGAACTTTTGTGTTAGTGGTTCAAATGTCAAAAATCCCTTTATTAGGAAAATGGCAAATTTCTTTATTAATGCAAAGGTGACTTGGTTTATCGTTACTGTGACAAACGAAAACACTTTATTTGATGAATCCTTAAAGAAAATTTTAATTAATATCAATCAGGAGAAAAGTTATTGCAAAATTATATGTTGATCCCTAGACACTTTTGAT
Organism: Amphipyra tragopoginis; assembly: GCA_905220435.1. Classification (NCBI taxonomy): domain Eukaryota; kingdom Metazoa; phylum Arthropoda; class Insecta; order Lepidoptera; family Noctuidae; genus Amphipyra; species Amphipyra tragopoginis. Next base: position 25,414,053 of record HG991997.1, on the reverse strand, counting down.
GTGTGTAGTTACTTAGTTGTCGAAAAGAACAAAGAATTATTAACTTATGATTGTTTTTTTAACCGACTTCAAAAAGGAGGAGGTTCTCAATTCGGTTGTATTTTTTTTTTTTTTTTTTTTTATGTTTGTTACCTGTATCTCCGTCATTTATGAACCGATTTGAAAAATTATTTTTTTGTTCGAAAGGGTATACTTCCCGATTGGTCCCATTTAAATTTTGTTATGATTAGATCATGAACTTCAGAGATATGCAACGGAACTCCTCATCGGATCAAAGCAAAATTCTCAAATTACTAATATTGCTTTGTTTATATTTGTTGTTGGGAACTGACTACTGGAAAAGAGGAGGGGGTGCGTATCCCCCCTCCCCCCTTTGGAATGTTTTCATTATATCGTGTAAGGTATCATTTGAAAGGACTTTTTATGCCCGACTACGTCAAAGCCAAAAAGAAGGGTTATGAAGGAAGGGGTTAAAATTATGATACTAAAACGTATTTAATAAAAAATAAAACTTAAAAAAAAAGTAAAAACCGACTTCAAAGAAATACTAAAAGGAGTAAAATAATTACCATAATATAAAATTAACAGTTTCAGAAGTCGGTGCAACTCTACACTGAAGCAAATAGAAGCCACCGACTTCTGAAACTGTTAATTTTATATTATGGTAATTATTTTACTCCTTTTAGTATTTCTTTGAAGTCGGTTTTTACTTTTTTTTTAAGTTTATTTTTTATTACTTATGCGATAAAAAAGTATGTTGTGCTGAGAGCTGTCTCACTGTCCGTGCATTGGTGCAAAACAAATCAATCTGTTCATGGGGAATTTCATTGAATCCTCGCGTACTTCTCAGAATAAAAGCATTTTAGAATAGTTTAGAATAGTTTGTTGAGCACTCTTCATTTTACAAATTTCTCTTAATCTAAGTGTATAGCAACGAATTTACTTATTAATAAGAGAGTACGTCGGCGACTATACTAGTTTATACTGTGTCACAGTCGACAGCGTCTTCCACCCTGATTTTATCAAATTATACAATTCATTGTTTTAAGCACATTATGGAATTTGTAGAAGCTATGTTTAGGTAACGCTGTATAAAACTAATAAAAAATAATAAAAGTAAAATCAAACAAAAGAGGTAAATAAAAGTTCATTACGCCTATAGTTAGTTCTAACTAACGGCTCATGAAGCAAGGGTCTCTGTCTGAAACGAATTTAGTTAGTACGCATTAATATCTTTTCCACTAGTTCAGGACAATCTATTGATCCATTCGCAATATTCACTAAAAACCTGATATCACTAATGTGTCGTCTACATTCACGTGGAAGGAAGTGATACTTTCTGCAACGCTGATCATAATCCACTGAGAATTGCTTCGCCTTATAATCTAAATATCGGAAAAACTTCATCTGGACTCTCTCAATACGATTGTAAATCTCATACTGAGGGTTCCAGACTTGAGATGCGTATTCGAAATGATTGCGTACGTATGAACTATAAAATATCTTAATCGTTTTAAGTGAGCAGAAACAGGCTGAGGTCCTCATTATGAACCCTAATGCTTTTGATGTTTTTTTTAGTATTAATTAGCCACTTCTTCAATTTTTCTTTTGGGGTGCATGAAAAAAGCCTCCACGAGTGACGATACTTAAGTACGTCCGGCGCACCCTGGGCAGTTAGCCCCGCTACCAACCTGTCTGACTGGCTAATCTTTTCACCACAGCATGAGCTATTTTCATATAGCTCATGCTGACAGAAGAACCTCTTAAATGTCGTTTTGGTACGTGGAGCTGACTGATACTACAATATCCTCTTTGTTAGATATAAGCTTGCTATAATAGAGTTTTTTTAATACTGGGTGGCCGGCATTTCCTGTCTGACGAGCTCTGAGAAAAAAGCCGAAATAAACTCAAAGATCAAGATCTCTTTTAATGTCCAGACATTGTGGTATAAAACTATGTGAGTGTAACAATGTAGGGCAACGTCTGGAATGGCCTTTTGAGGAAAGAGCCATAGCAGGTTTGAGTTGACCTGTCCCAACTGACGGCACGCATGCATCAGCCATCGTGTAGCTCAACCTTGTTTTAGGGAGCTCAACGACCTGACGCACGTGGCCAGAAATAAAGCGGACATTAGATACAAGAATTACACTCATGGGCTCCGGGAGGAGGGTGCAAGGGGGTGCAGTTGCCATATCATGGAAGAAAATACGTAGAAAAAATGAAGAAATAAACATTTTATTATTTGAATTTGGCATTAATTTACTTGACCCTTGCAAATCCCTAATTTTGTGTAGGTATCTACTATGAAATTATAAGAATGCACTTAATAGTTAATTGTATAATGTAAAGATGCATATGCACTCCCCTAAAAATAACCCTGACGGCGCCCATGATTACACTCCTCTAAAACATAATCAACCCCTATAACTCACCCCTCGAACAAATCAGAAAACAGCGCCATCTGACGATTTAACTTAGAAGCAGCGTTGTACGAAGTTAACCCACAGACTGATGTAGTAAACAACTCCAGTGTTCCGCTGACAAACAAGTTGTATGTTACTTTCACTGTCTTTCGTGAGTATTTTAGGGTTTGGTAGAGATGTCGCTACTGTGAGTTGTTCTGTTTCTTTGACTAGATTTAATGGTTTAGACTTCAGACTATCGCCTATATGAAGATAATAATAATGAGTCCATTTATAGATTTATTCTCATATTTTTATGTTTTTTGACAGACTTCCTGAACACGAACTATTTTAGTACTTATAATAATTATGTTCAAATATTATGTGAATACGAAAAAACAATTTAACGTGATCACTTTTGGCGACAATTTATTCGTATAGTTCAGTCTTTTAAAATTTATTTAAAAATTTAACCTGATATCGTGAAAAGTAAATTTTGCTTGAATCCACTAAAAATACTTTATAGAAAATAATTACTATCAAAAAATAACTGTAAAGTTAAACTTACCATTACTTAGAAAAGTTACAGAAATCTGCGTATACATTTTAAAAAACTAAAATTTAAAAAAACGGATTAAAAATAAACTTAGACAACATTAAACATTATTAATCGAGCTCATCCTAAAAAGGTATTTTCCGTAAAAATCACAAAGTACGCATTACCCTTAATAGCCAATTAAAAGAATTAATAGCAAAGAAAATCGAGCTTTTAAAATTTAACGGTGTGTCGATAACAACTTGGGACCCTCGCTAAACCTTAATTATAGCCTTGCAAAATGTCAATAAACCTGACATTCGAACATTTTTTCTTCCCCTTTCTAATTTGTTAGCCCTAAAATCGTAACCCTATTCATCTAATCTAACCAGACCTTTAAACTGGAATAAAATGTTCCGCTAGATAGATCAAGGTAAGTTGGTTGTGTGGCGTGTATTGAGAAGGGTAGATACAGGGTTGGGACACGCACAGCTCTGTCACCTTTTGTAAATGATGGAGGGAGAGAGATAGAGATAGCTCTGCCCTTGTTTAGCGACGTTACGTTTCACGGACAGTGAAGGTTAGTTTGACGTTTTCTGTTGCTAAATATAACATGCAATTCTAAAAATAAATATCTGAAAAAACTTATTACATTTTTGTATTTGGGACACCCAATTAAATTATTCTCAAATAGACAGTGGAAATCAATAATCTAATATTTTTACTTCCTTACATCAACTTTGAACTCTGTAAAATGAGCAATGGGGTTAACTTATTTATCTAACACTAGTAAATAAAAGTTCATAGTAAAATTAAAGTTTAATGTTTATAATACACAACAAACAACGAAAGTATTATAACTGTTGATGTAATTGTGCAATATACATATGAACGTTGAAGATATTAGTTTTACTAGACAGTTATTTTTAACCAAGGATACAAGAAACAATAATATCTTTATACTATTATTTTTTACTACTAACAATTAGATTCTACCCTCTAGAAATAAACAGCGATACAACAAACCCAAATCACAAAATAACTCAAAAAACTACCCCGACATTTTTGACAGCTAAAGCGCTTTACTTTAGGATGTATCGCCCTGCAAACAATCAATATATCCCGTAAAACGGAACGTCTGTTCGCCGGCCGGGACGAAAACCCTAGCCAGGGGTAGGTACCTTAACTCAGTCGAGTGCGCGTTGTTGCCGCGCACGCACGCGCGCCGCGTTCCCGTTCCCCTCACACACACAACAAAAAACCACAAAATCTTAACAATCAACCCAACGTGAATAACATTAGTGCTACAGTGTACCAATAAGTGTTATTTGTTAACTATACAAGTGATAACATACAGTGACTCAGTGGAAATCGCAACAGAACATCACACAGCGTCCAACCATAATGATATAAAACATTTTCTACGATAAATCGCTTGATACTGTGTTTTAATCGGTAATGTGCCGTCTTTGAGGATTGCTTGTGTTGTATATTAATATATTAGGTTCGCCAGCCGCAGTGTGGGGGTGGAAATCTATGGAATATGCTAATAAGTTGGTTTCTTTTAACCCGCACACAAAAAGCTCTGCACTAGACACTGCAGTGCGATTTGTGTTGCAAATTTACCAGAATTTATATCTTTTCCGTCTGTACGTACTATTTTATCTATTTTCATTAATAAACTTGGAGTTTTGGTCTGTTCCGTGAGTTATTTAGGGTGGCTGTTCTAATTCAATTTTGGAATTTTTGTTTCGAATTTTGTTATAATCAAACCAAAATTGCTCCAACTGTGTTTGAATTAATTGGTACGTCGAATTTCGAAACAGAATTCTACAAAGTTGACGAATTTACAGAGAGCAATTCGATTACAAACAATTTTCACTTCATAATAGGAACGGGTAGTGTCATTTCCTTTGTGCCAATAGTCTATTTGCTCTAATTTCCTGCTTTGCCTGTTATTAACGTGTCTGCATCAGATCTAGGTTTAGATTTGTCGAGCTCAATCGGTCTATTAGATTCGATTGATTCAAACTGGGATTTGAATTTCAAATCAATCGGTTATTTATTTTTGCTTCAAGAAGTTGGTTGTCTTTTAGTAAACAAGGTGTGTTTATTCTAAGAGACGGTGAATTAATTTTGTGTTTTAATGAAACTATCCTAAAAACTGATAATAAAACATCAATAACTGACAAAATTATATGCGGTATTCTTACCTTGATTCAGTTTTTGGACGTAAAGGTAAGAATTCAAATGACGTCACACAAAAGGCTATGAAGCAAAAAGCCGGTACCTTTATTTAAATATTTTACCAGCATGGACATTAGAGAGTAGTCTAGACGCTCGTCTAGTATAATAAAGACCCATAACTAAGTACATATCCTTTCATGGTTGGAATAAAAGCAACGAATTCAGAAAACAAAGCTTTAGTTACTCGTGTATTTTAGATTACGAAGTCGACGTATAAGAGGCACTATTTTATATAATTCAAGGTACTTTCTACCGCAAACCACTAACAATAATTTATTTTGAATAATACAATATTGTGCATCTGGTTTCTAGCAATTTCTTGATTGTTACAGTAGCATGCATAGCTATGGACCTTAAAGTTTGATTGCCATATACAATGAAAACCCAGTTTAAAAAATCATAGCTGTTATTTTGGTATTGCAACTGTTCCCTAAATAACTATAAAATTCCTATAACGTACGACCCTACGTCCAAGAAACTAATTGCCTTTTAATCCATCGCAAATTGCTGGCCCACGACACATCGTAAAAGAAAATTTCAGAATGTTATTGTAGAAGTATAAAAGATATTTGTACAAAAGAAAGATTAAATAAATTCCTCCGTCCAAACCATTACATGCTCCGTGACCTAGACCTTGGCAATAAAACCCAAATCGATATCAAAGTTGATAACCAAGTGGAAAGCGTACCGTATATTATTTAAATTGGAGTTTACTCTAATAACGTAATAGAAGTATTCGAATATAACATACGATATTTAACGATCTTTTACGTTGTTGGATCCGAATTGGGGGTTGTTGTTATGCTCCACTTTTTGGCTTAACGTTTTTCACTCATTCTTGACCCCTTAATATCATTTCAGTCGTCATATTTCTGGCTTTTATATTCGCTTTCTATGTTTTGAACAATGCTTTTCAGGGCTTCCGCAGGGTTTAATTCTAGGTCCAAAGCGTAAAGCGTAAGTTTCTGACGTATCATGTTTTACGACTGTTACTATGCCGCCCTTGAAATGACTGGTATCTTCCAACCTATTATTATGTCATTGTGTGCATTACTGTGACCTTTGTGTTGAATGGCTTTGTTATTGTCATACATGGCTTCGAAGGTTCCCACGAAATGCACATTGCGATCGTTTGAATGCCATTTGAGTTGTAAAAAGGGATAAACTATGCAAACATACATCGATTGGAAGGGTTATTCCCTGAGTACCCCGATCTCCGAGGCCCCCGTCCCGGAAGACCCCGAATTATTTTTATCTTGATAAACTCAATTAAAAGTCAGTTTAGCTTAAAAGTACTGTCAGCCGATGATATGTTAAATAAGTCCTGTGCTTCCCGCTGGATTCGAGGAGCACAGGATCGGTCGATGTGGTGATGTTTGGGGGAGGCCTATGTCCAGCAGTGGACGTCTCATCAAAGAGTTTATTAACTGTATAGGAAATAATTTATCAACAGATTCTCTATGAACTATTTTGATATTCTTTACAACCTTAGAGCATATATCTATTTCCAACAGAGATACAATCACAATTAAGTCGCAAGTGAAAAAAAGACAGACATATTGTCCAGCCGGTAATATTGTTAAATTGATAATATTGTAACATTTATTATATATTTTTGATACATTTTATTCAAACTGTAATTACTTCTATTAAAACTATGATTCGACATTGTACAAAATTTCAAATAAACTACTTTCGTCTTATATATTTCAAACACATTTAAACACTTTTTATGTCGACCATACAAGTTGAAAACAATAGAAAAAAGAAAAAAAAAGAAATTTAATAAAATACACACATCAAAAGTGTCTAGGGATCAACATATATTTTTGCAATAACTTTTCTCCTGATTGATATTAATTAAAATTTTCTTTAAGGATTCATCAAATAAAGTGTTTTCGTTTGTCACAGTAACGATAAACCAAGTCACCTTTGCATTAATAAAGAAATTTGCCATTTTCCTAATAAAGGGATTTTTGACATTTGAACCACTAACACAAAAGTTCGAAAAAAAGACTGAAATAACAGTTTTCTTTAAAATTTTATTGGGTAACTTAAACAATTAATAATCCGTGTTTCTACCGCGAACACTAACAACACAAGAACATCGGTTTGGCATACTCAAAATGAGTTCATCCAAATCACGCTGTGGAATGGCCGCCCATGTTCGTTGCAACAACAAAAAAAGGTCTTCTTGCGACTGGATACCCTCCATATTCGGCAGAGCTCTTCTCTGTAGCATATCCCATGCATGCTCAATCGGGTTCAAGTCTGGCGACTGAGCAGGCCAGGGCAGGACATTGATGTTAGCTGCGGCGAGAGTCTGTCTTACAACTCTTGCGGTGTGCGGACGTGCATTATCATGCATTAACTGAAATAAGGGACCGATTTGCGCTTGTAGAGGAACGATGACGTCTGATACAATCGTCTCAGCATAAATTTGAGCGTTGAGGTTGCCTCTGATCCAAATCAACTCAGTTCTTCCGCCGATCCAAATACCCGCCCATACCATGATGGTTCCACCACTATAAGGATGGACTTCCTGGCAGGATTTTATTCGCTGTTGGCGTCCAGGGGTTCTCCAGTGTCGTATACGTCTTGTATCCGGTCTCATACCAAAACGAGACTCATCAGAAAAGCACACGAAACGCCATTGTTCTTCTGCCCAATTTCTGTGTCCAAGAGCCCATTGATATCGAATCCTACGATTGTGCATTGCTATAGGTGGTACCCGTAGCGGTCTTCGGGAATGAAGGTTCACTTCATGCAAGCGGTTTCTGACTGTTTGGTCGCTAATTAAGTTCCCTGAAGAGTGATGAAGCCTCACGGCTAACATCATGGCGGTTATTGTTGGAGCTCTTCGAGTTAAGATTTGAATGTATCGGTCTTGTCTCCGTGTGGTGCAGCGATACCGTCCTCCATGGCGCTCAGCCACGGTACCACTGCTTCGGTAACGTGTCCAAAGTCGACTGATAACACTCTGACTTGTATTCAGAGCTAAAGCCACAGTACGTTGCCGGGAACCAGCTTCTATCATTCCCACGGCTCTGAGCATTTCTTCCCTGCTTAAATGACGTCGCCGCTCCATAATAACGTTGGTTTTAATCAGTAGTAGGGAAACAGTAGCACTAATAATGTCTTCAATGCGTTGTATGTTTTTATAGGGAAAATATTGACAGCTGATTTTCATCTTTTACTCGAATTTGATTCACAGTTCCTGATTCAAATTATGAAATGCACCAAAAAGAATCCATATAAATTTATAAAATCATAAATTTATTACAAAGCCACATCTCAATCTCAAGAAATCCGCATAAAAATGCTTGATCCCTAGACACTTTTGATGTGTGTATATCGTATTCGGGGTTCTCAGGGACGGGGGTCTCGGAGATCGGGGTACTCAGGGAATAAGCCGATTGGAAGTTGGTACTACAAGAAGTGTTTTTGATTAAACAAACAACAATGCAATAAAAATGAAGCAAATCAAAGGTTATCTTATTGAAAATTTTAATATTTTGTTGCAGTACTCTGCGGAATATAGTAATTTTCAACAATTTTAAACCTATGCACAATAATTTTATTATAATTGATCGTAACATTAATAAATACTCTTATACTGATAGCTTTGGACTGTTTGGACAATACATTAGCCTTATTACCAATTGACTTATAAATTGATAACCTTCCAGACTTTCGAAACAATACGAGCCGAGAGAGACAATTCGGAACCTGGAGTTTCCTATCAACCGAATTAGCTATTTTTACCTCAATAAGAAACGAACAAAGCTTTTTCAATAATACTATTGAATGATACTACGATGGTAGAATTGGATGAGAAAAAAGCGGCCGTGAGCGCAACAAAAGAAAGACCAATACGTCTTCGGTGCCAAAATAGAATAAAACATTCAAGCTTACAATAAAAGCATACGAGAGCTATCCCAAAGACTTATTTCTCGTCCGGAAGTTATCAGAACGACCGGTTATTCTACAACAATGAGGCCGGTTCTTATACGTACCAAACAATGTGAAGATATAGAAGGTGCATTCCTCGCAAAGTCTAAGAACAAGATTACGTACTAAACTACACACGCCAAACAGAACAGAAAATTCGCTAAAGTCCTTGAAATGTTGTCTGCAGTGAATTAGATTTGTTTAAAATTAGGTACCCGTGCGCAGCGTCTATGTGCTTTCATGTTGGTTAAATTTGAAATGGGAATTCTGATCTCGTTTATTTTTTGTGGTCACGTTCATTTGGATCTTGTATGCGTATGCGTCGATGTTGTGGCGTTTTTATTGGAGCAATGTTTATTTATTTATTGGTTAGTTTTGTGTTGTTTGGAATTGGAGTAAGAAGTTGTTTATAGTCTTGGAATATTGTATGTATTACGAGATTTAATTTAATGGGTTCTTCTTTCAAACTTATATCCGTTTCCAACTATGATTTTTCAGTCTTTTGCATCTTAACAGATTTTAAAATCCTTAAGCTATTGTCATCGAATTTTTAGATTTTTTTTTCTCTATTGTCATTCATATTTAAGGAACAACAAAAAACACAAACCACTTGTATTAGCGCCAGATTATTCTCATGCACCTTCAGATTTAATCATATGAATCCCATCATTATTATTAATCCCTACTACTTAACCTGAATTCCAAGCTCTATCAATGTTCAAACAATTTAGTTCTACAACAATAGAACAAGTTCTTTTACATTCGTTTGGTTCTGTATGCGTAAGAGTTGATTGAGAGCACGATCTGTCTGCCGGTGTACGGTGCATTTTTTTATTCAGGTTAGCATTTGTTTGGACTCGATCAACAAGCTATCGAGTTAACCATTGAGTTGAGGTTTTGTTTTGCGGGAAATTGGACGTTGATTTTTGTTTTTATAAATGAAAAACGAATGAAATCAGAATTTGAGTTAAATTCTTTTTGATTCTAGGATTTTTAAATCATTCCCAAGTGCTGGTTTACATTGAAAGAAATTTCAACCATGCATTCAGTAATCTATATTTAACATAATTCTCTATCCAGTTATTTATTGTTATTTTCTTCTATCAATAATGCAAGTTCACTAAACAAACATTCTACACCCCAAAATTCAGCGTCCCGAATCAATCATTCATAGCCAAATGTTTAACCCTAAAAAAACCCAATCATGCGAAAAACGACCTACGTCTGGTCGTCATTTCCTTACTAAACGGTTAATGTACACAGCTGTTTAATATCAACTCTATTGCCTTGATCATAAAGGTTATTTTTTATGTGTTATTGGGGACACAGATGAGCTAACACAGCACGTGTCATGTCAAACCCTTATAGTAAAGTTAGAGATAAAAAATGTTTGAGTAAACGATGCGTGTAGCATTGTATTCAATTAGTGATGTCACTGTTCCTATTAACGACGGGACTCGTGTGAAATAAAGGAACATCTGGGATTATTAATAATGTTTGATATCATTACAGTTGTAATTATTAGCTTTAATTTTGACATCCTTTGTAGAAGACTACGTCTTCGCCTGAAGATAGTTTTAGCTTCAATTTTGTGATCAATGGTATGTACCTGACGAGAATACAGAGTAGCAGGATTATTTCACGAAAACTACCTTATAATATTTTTGACACTTTCAGTTACTAATAGTCTTCAACTATTATCGTTTAAAATAACCTTAGAAACATCTGTTGAAACAAAAACATCAATAGACCACGAAATGAACTGTATAGGTAATTGCTTTTCCGTATCTACTCGCAAATTAATTAGCGTTAATGATTGTTCCCCTGATTCTCTTTACGTATTATTTAGACTTCTACTCATAAAATCGATCGTCTACTCTTAAACATCGGCTCCCCATAAATTGCCACAACGAACGGCCATATACATTGAACCCCATACCGCTCTCGACTGACAGTTTGGGGAGTAAGAACACTCTCATAATCAATATACTAGGCGAATTTGTCATGCCAATAATCATGTAGATATTTAATCATTTTAAAAAGGATACTAGCTGCTGCCTGCGGTTTTACTCACATTCTAGGAGAACTACTTCATGTACCCATATAAAAATTATCCTATGTGTTAATTCAAGACATGGTTTATTTTTGTGCCAAATCCTAACTAATATTGTAAATGCGAAAGTAAGTTTGTTTGTTTGTTATCTTTTCACGCCCAAACCACTGAACCGATCATCCTGAAATTTTGCATATACGTTGTCAGGTGTACAGAAACGGATATAAGGTACCTTTCATTCCGAAAAAAGTACTGTTCCCGAAGAAAACAACAATAACTATAATAAATGGCGCCACGTGTCTTTCGAATCATGATTGAATTAGTTATATTATTATAGAGACTTTAGTAGTGTGTTAAGAACTGATTGTCAAATTCTAAATAAACGCGAGCGAAGCCGCGGGCAAAAGCTGGTATTATTATACAAGTGGCCGGTCATCTGACACCAAAATCCCAAAAAATATGATGATACAATTTACTACAGTATCTTACACAATCGATATTTACAACCACAGTATAAACGAATTCCACCATCAAATCATTTGATACCAGATTCCCATGATAATTATATGGGGTATTACAGTAACAATAAAAATTTATAACACCGCTCGCCATGGGAGGAACACAATATATCGGTTACTCATAGGGCCGCCTCTAAAAATATTACGGGAAATAGTATTTTGATGGGAAATCGAAATATTGAACATTTTAGGGAGGTTCGTTTTTTTTCTTATTCTTGATTGTACACAAGAAAATCCCTACTAATATTATAAATGTGAAAGTAACTCTGTCTGTCTATCTGTGACGCTTTCACGCCTAAACCGCTGAACTGATTTTGATGAAACTTGGTACAGAGATAGTCTGGAACCTGGAAAAGAAAATACAGAATGCGCGATAAACGATATGCGCGCGGACAAAGCTACTAGCGATCTCTTGTTACAATATAAAAGTACAATTTAGTGAAGTGACGATGTACGGTCAGAAAAACGTTATTTTTAAGCACTACGTATGTTTATCGTATTATACCCATTCCATACGATTGATAACGAATGACAATTATGATTTTATTATATGGACAATTTAAGTTGGTCATACAACTACCTATGAACATGAAAGTGCACTGGTGTAGACATACCAATATCACAGTCTACCTATATCTTAACTCCTTACAGTCGGTCAACGTAGAACATTGTCGCAGAGCAATCGTGCGGGGGGTTGCGGGGTGAAGGGGCGGAGGTTATGTCCCGAGTAGCCATACTGCATACTTGGGACATAACCTCCGCCCCTACATAATTTTGACGTTTCCTAGGACCTGTCAAATATATGGGCGTGGACACACTGTATGTAGTAAGTAGGTACACTGTGCCAATATGGTATATCTACACCAATGCACTTTCATGTTTATCTTGCACCTTCGTCTGACGCATGCCTGAAGCGCCATAGCGCATGTAATAGCGCATGCCTCTACTAGTTCGAGTCTTATGGCAATCAATATTGCATGCGCTTGACGCAAGAGGAATTGAAAGTTGAAAGCGCAAGATGAACATGAAAGCGCACGGGTGTAATCATACCATGTGAAAGTCGTTACGGGTAGTCAAAAACCCGAAAGTCTTACAACCGGTCTAACCTTAGGATATCGGCATTGCTCAGTAACTGGGTTGCGGAGGTCTGATGGCAGTCGCTCCGTGTAAAATACTGGTATTCAGCCGCATCTGTTTAGACTGGAAGCTGCACCTAATATAGTTTGAAAAAAGCTAGGCAGAACGAATGATTTACATGACTAATTTACTATCCTAAATATCCTAACTATACAGAATGAAATTGTAAACAGTCGACAAACCGAAATGGGAGATTGTACTCATCACTATAAACAACTTTTAGTATGGGACCAAACAGGAAAGAGCGAAAAAAAAATTTGCTGTTCCCTACATTTTGACGAGTTATGCGAACATAAATGTAGGGAACAGCTGTTTAGTAAAAGTTGTTCGTAGTGATGAGTACAATCTCCCTTTCGGTTTGTCGACTGTTTACAATTTCACTCTGTATTATATTATTTTTTTGTTTTTTTTTAATTTCATCAATGCGTGAGTAAGTTTGTTTGTCTGTTACCTTTTCACATCTAAACCACTGAACCGATCATCCTGAAATTTTGCATATAATGTTGCCAGGTGTACAGAAACGGACATAGGGTAGACCTTTCATCCCGAAAAAAAGTACTGTCTCTGAGGAAAACATCAATAAAGTTCATAGATGGCGCCACGTGTCTTTCGAATCATGATTGAATTATATTAGTATAGAAATTTTAGTAGTGTGGTAAGAGTTGATTGTCAAATTCTAAATTAACGCGAGCGAAGCCGTGGGCAAAAGCTAGTGAATAATAATTTACTGTGATCAAAAAGTCAGAGTTTGGTTATAACATGAAAATAAATTATAACTCGAAAACTACAAAACATCACAGAACAGACGGTGGTGATTCGGGTACCGACTGACATCCGACACTATTTTTGGAACAACTTGTATTTTGAAAAAAAACATGTGAACTGAGGAGACGAAACCACAGAGGGCGCTTACCCCATAAGTTATAAGTTCCCCTATACTTAAAGTATTTAGTGGCAATAAAACTAAACATTCGGAAGAGCTATCCCTTAACCAAATAGGCGACAAACAAACATAAACACCAATACTGCGGCTACAATGGATACGTTTAACAATGGCGTTACACCGCCATTAGTTTGATGGAAACGCCGCGCTAACTGATCTGCTGTTTACATCGCTCCCACTTTTATTTTACGAAGCCCAGACATAAAATAGGACTGGGGCTAAATTTAGGAGCGTTTTTCCAATGGTGACGACCAGTGGCATAGCTATGTAACCATGTGCCCTGGGGCAAAAATTTAATTGGGGCTCTATTTAAACTAAACCAAATACTTTGAAGGTGCAAAACTACTTCATCATCAGCTCCTTATCGCCCACTGCAGGGCATAATAAAGCAAAGCTATTTACTACTAAGCATTATGTATAACGCAGCAGATAATTATTTAATCGTAATTCTTTATTTAAAATGTCGTGGTGGCCCGGAGGTTACAGCCCCGCTTGTTAAGCACCGGGTTGCTGGTTCAAATCCAGGCATGTACTAATGTGACTTTTTCAATTTCATATGTACTTTCTTAGTTAATCTAAGACACCACTGACAAACAGTGAAGGAAAACATCGTGAGGAAAGCTGGACTTATGGTCTGAAATCGCCAACCCGCCATGAGCAAGCGTGGCGATCAATGCTCGTTCCTTCTCTGTATGAGAAGAGGCCTTTGCCCAGCAGTGGGACAGTTACAGGCTAATATTTATTTTACTTATTTATAATTCTTTATTAATATTTTAAATGTGAAAGTTTGTTTGTCACGCTTTCACGTAAAAGTCGTTGGTTAGGGGCCAAAAAGTTACAGTCTAAAATTCTTTATTCAACTAGGATATTATATAACTTTTTCGAACGTCGTTCATGGAGGCCGAGGGGCCCCTCCAGCTTGGGGGGCCCGATGCACTGCCCCGCCTAGCCATACGGTAGCTACGCCACTGGTCACGACACGATACGACACAATTTGTCGACGAGTCCGAAAAATATATACAACGTGTATCATAATTAAGGCAAAGTAGTTTGTTAATAATCGACTACTGAATCGATTTCAGCCATTTTAATGTGTAATGTTTTTTAAACATTGTTTTTACTAATCATTGTTTTGATTGAGATAAAGAAAATCGAGCCTTATGTCAAGGCTATAAGACTGGACAATGACTAATAGGTAAACAATATTTAAGAACATAAAAGTAAAATTGCAGTGTTTGTATTATTTATTTATATTTCTATGCACAACTAGCTTTTGCCCGCAGCTTCGCTTGCGTGAAATTTTGAACCCGTTAAGTGACGATTTTCCATACAAACTTTCATCCCCTATTTAACTCCTTTAGGGGTTGAATTTCGAAAAATCCTCCCTTATTCCTTGTTTACATTATAAAGGGAACCTCTGTGCAAAATTCCAGCTTTCTAGGTCCAAGAGTTTGGGCTGGGCGTTGATGAATCAGTCAATCAGTCAGTCAGGACTTTTCTTTTTATTTATACAAGGTTAGTCAGAAAGAGGGTACTAATCCGAAAGGGTGTTAAAGTACACATAATAATGAGTAACTTTTGTTCTACTACTTTCCCCAAAAGTCAATAGTTTAAGCTGTTCAAAAATTACATAAAAAGATGCTAAAATCTATCTATCCTCAGCTATGATTAGCTGTGTTTATAGTTTAGATCATATTTGGGGTCACGAATTAGGAGCTCCATTTTCTGAATTCGTAACTAAAGTAGGGACGAAGAATTTGTGAAAAAACTAAAATAAAAATTATTTTACATGGAAATAAAAATTATTGAATTTTAAAATTTTAACACTTGCTTTAAAACCGTCATTAGTGATATTTTAAGTGGCCCACAGATTAGTACCCCCTTTCCGACTAAACTTGTATAGATGGTAGTACATAAAGCGGACTTAATGCCATAAGGCATTCTTTACCAGTCAACCTTTGGGTTAAAAAGAAAAGCATCCAAATGGTTGACAATCTATAATTATGATTATTGCTGAATATTTTAACTGGGTGGGACACTCAGAGTGTTTGCGTTATTCCTGTTCCACGTTGTATAGAAATAAATGTGGCGTTAGAAGTCTTCACGATATTGTGCCTTAACTTATCGTGAGCGTGGAAAAACGGTAAAAGCTTGATGTAACTCCAATTTGCTTTCGTGTGGTTCTCGGAACAGTAGAATAATGCAACCCCGCGCAACCCGTAGGCATTGTAAAAGGCGTAATGGTTCATTAGAAGGCTCCGTAGTGCAGCACATACTTGCTGATATATTACTGCCTTCCAATATGACGTCACGATAATTTTGTTAGATAGTAGACTTTCCTTCGGTTTCTGATTTGAGAATTTGGGATAAGCAAATACTTAAGTAACATTTGAGTATGGAGTTGTCAAAAAAATGACGGATTTTAACGCATTTTTGTGACAACTTTGTACTCAAATATTACTTAAGTATTTACTTATCCTGAATTCTCAAATCAGAAACCGGAGGTACAATACGGCCGACGTATCTTGGCGAATCTGAAGTTAGCTGATTAGCTGCGAAGTAGACAATTTCGTTTCTAAAAGACTCATTGCGCAGCCAAACAACTAACTTCAGACTCGCCAAGATAACGTCGGCTGTATTGTATACTTTGTTAGATAATCATAATGATTCATTCATTTTAGAAGTACCTATAGCAAATAATTTGCTATGTGATTATCGATATCTATTCTATTCTATCCAGTACGCTGATAATGACTCCATCTAATGATTTAACAACAAAGGCACGCCATTAGGTCATACAGCATTTTGTATGAGATACATCACTTAATTACTCAGACTTCCCTACATAGATAGGTACAATGAAAACCTAAGAATCTAATCACGCAACGATGTGTGTTGGAATGTTTAAAACCACTTCAGAATTTCTAAACAGGAAGCAACATTGTCAAGTACCTATACACGTATAAATTAATTACTGTACATACACCAAGGTAATACTAATAAAAACACTATGAGACCTACATTACAATTAGAACCGTTATAGGTACGTTAGGCTACTAGACATGGCAAAATTGTTGTTGGTAGCGTATTAGCAGATCCAACTCGATAGTTTTTACCATTCCAATACCGACTTTGGGCCGTTTTTATGGTATGTCTACACCAGTGCGCTTTCATGTTCATCTTGCGCTTTCAACTTTCAATTCCTCTTGCGTCAAGCGCATGCAATATTGATTGCCATAAGACGCATGCAGCTTATCGTCTACACCGGTGCGCCTCGGTCAGTCGACATACAATAGACGGATTAGCGTGCGCTAGGGGCGTGCGCTTTTGTCGAACTAGTATTAAGGCATGCGTTATGGCGCTTCACGCATGCTTCAGACGAAGACGCAAGATGAACATGAAAGCGCACTGATGTAGACATAGCTTTACACATCTCACGCGACCCTAAACGACAGAATTTGATGACGATGTGTATTTCTATGAACCGTTTAGGACGACACTAGTAATGTAGTGTCGTTTCTTAATTTTTCTTTCATGTAGGTTGAGAAATATCCCGACGGCCCACCTGATGGAAAGTAGTTACTACCACCTCTATACCTACAACACCAAGAGGATTGCCGATGCCAACCTTAGAGACAAAGTTGCAAAATCTCATGAGCCAGGAGCATTCTCCTAAAATAAATCTTGATAAATCGCAACCGATCCGTTTATTCATACAGTTCGTTTTTAAAAAGCTGTCAAATTGTTTGACACGAAAACCAAAACTAATCATTTTGACAGTAAACAAAAACTGGCTGATGGTTGAGGTTCGTTTGCGTTTGGCAATAATTTTGTTAGTCGAATTGGCCCGCTGTAATTTCGACTTGCTGACGACTCGGACACACTATATTCGGACAAAGTGTCCGAATTGACACATTTTAATTTCAATATTTTTTTCATTGACGATTCGGACACCAATAAAAAAACTGTTTGTACAGTCAGATAAAAAACTTCCAACGATACCTTAATTGTAGAAATCCGTCCTCCGCCCAGCGTACTCGTATAGTTGTAAAAAAACAGTTTTTAACCGGATTTTAACGAAAGCAGCCGTTTTTATTTTAAAACTTTTTATCTGAAGTACAGCTACAATAATTTGAAGGTGTCCAAATCATCAGTAAAAAAAATATTTAAATTGGAATGTGTCAATTCGGACACTATGTCCGAATATATCGTGTCCGAGTCGACAGCAAGTCGTTATTTCACCGGTATCCATACCCAACAAACCGAAACAGCAATACTGCTTGGCAGCAGAAATAAGTATGGTGGTACCCTGGACGAGCTCGTTCATAGAAATAGATGTCGTCATCACATTTTGTCGTGTCGTAACCTGTGGAAAACGGCATTATTGTTCAACATCTATACAGTATGTACTTTAGTTTTTAAGCCAAGATAAGGCTCCTAAACACACAAAGTCCCTTATTACGTACACCCAATATAGACTCGCAAGTCCTTTTGTAATAATCGAATAGAATATCTTTTGATACGGTCTATACAACGAAGTCAATAAGGTACTCTGCTAGATAAATAGCGAAATAAATTAGCTATCTTATTACTGTATTTTTTTTCTGAATACGGTTAGATACTTAGGAAAAAACATACATTAGGACTGGATAAATGTTCGGGGAGTCTATTAACATTTTTTTTCTACCTAAAAAAAGCTTTTTGGCAACGCTTATTATTGTATCATTCGATCTATCAATTGTATCATTCGTATTTTCAGCGCTATTGTTTAATGAGTTTTTCTGTTCGGTACAAGTGTTTATTATTCTTGAATTCAAAAGACTTTAAGTATGATAATTTTAGTGATGATAGCACCTTTATCTAAATGCTTTTGAAACAACGATTTTGAAAGAATAATAACAATAAGAACATTAACTCGTCGTCGTTGAAAGGCAGACGCCGTTTTCTTCCGGCAATAGAAGTTATCTAGTCCACCTAACACCCCTTCCCATAGACCAGATATTTTTCACCATATTTTACAATAGTCTTGCACCCACCTGGGACGGTCCATGACTGTACTCCAATAGTGCAGCCGTGGATAGTCGCCGGTTGGTGCCCCACCCCATTTTAGATTAAAGTTCTCAAAGGGGCCTCTTCGCGTTGAACCTGTGTCCCCGTGTATGCCTTCCAAAAGACCGGACATCTTCCGCACGGAAGACGAGCCGTGACTACAGAGAACATTCACTCTATTAGTACCGAACTGATGCCGAAACATCGCCTATTCGAAAATAATTTCATCTTGAGCGACAATGCAAGATATCGAGTTATATAAATACCGCAAATTTGTCAAATTGTATGCAAACAAGAGTGTCACATTTTTTGTTCCAACTACCCACGTAACGATGGCAATTTAGTGCTGAGAAGTTAACATTGCACAGCATTGCACACGCCTCGCGTGCGTCTTTATAGTTAAAAGTCGCGCACACGTATCCCACAACCATTCGTGCTTGCAGAGAGAGAAACGGTCGAGAGCAGCGTCACATGTAGGAGCATTGCTCCTACTTCATGGCACGCAAAGTAGATCAACTTCTATCGGTGAAACATTTCACAGCCATTCTGTTTAGTAGTCGATTATAAGGACGCCCATGATCAGGAGTGAACGATTACCTACAAATGAATGTATTAGCGAGAACCTTTAATAGAAGGTTAGTCAGAAAGGGGGTAGTAATCCGAAAGGGTGTTAAAGGACCCATAACTTTTGTTCTACCACTTTCCTCAAAAGTCAACAGTTTAAGAGAAGTAGCTGTTCAAAAATTACAAAAAAAATATGCTAAAATCTATCTATCCTCAGCTATGATCAGTTGTGTTTACATTTTAGGTCATATTTGGGGTCACGAATTAGAAGCTCCATTTTCTGAATTCGTAACTAAAGCTGGGACGAAATATTTTTGAAAAAGACTAAAATAAAATGATTTTACATGGAAATAAAAATTATCGAATTTTGAAATTTAAACACTTGCTTTTAAACCGTCATCAGTGATACTATATGTGGCCTGCGGATTAGTACCCCCTTTCTGACTAATTTTGTATATTGGCGCGTATCAGCACCATGGTGATAAAAAATATCCCTAGTTATCACTACAGTATCATTTTCATTACATCCAGTTATCCACCTAATACTCAATTTCATCTAACATTGAACAAAAGTGTTCTTATAAGAATGCGAGTCTTTATTCACCAACTTAATTGTAGATGTTAATTTGGCATGGCTTTTATTTCTACTGAATACTAGCTTTTGCCCGCAGCTTCGTTTGCGTGAAATTTTGAACCCGTTATGTGACGATTTCCCATACAAACTTTCATCCCCTATTTAACTCCCTTAAAAGTTGAATTTCGAAAAATCCTTCCTTGTTCCTTGTCTACATTATAAAGGGAACCTCTGTGCAAAATTTCGACGAAGATCCAAGGGTTTGGACTGGGCGTTGATGAGTCAGTCAGTCAGGGCTTTTCTTTTTATTTATATAGATGTTTCCCTCACTATAATTTGTTTGACCTAGATGTAATTAGTAATACTGGGTTGATACTTTAATGTATCGAAAACTGTTGACTTCACGTAAATAAATTTCCCTTTGTATAACAGCTGCAAAACAACAGCGAAAAACACAACAATTTTAACGCAAAATCTTTTAATAATTCCGTACATCTCCTTCAATACAATTCCTCTTATTTGTCCCTCTCGTCCTCTTGATTGACGTGCGGATGCGGTCCCAGTTGCGACTAAGCTGAGCTGTCACGAGCACATGACGTCATCCACCCCCCTCCCCCCTCCCAGAACTACAATGTGCGTTTCATTTTCTAAAATTAAACGCTACTCGACGTTTACATAGTTTTGGTTTTAATATGGATGGGTATTGGTTTTTGGGATAGTACGTGTTTTGTCGTATGTAGTCGTTATGTGGTAAATCTGACAGTTAGAAGCATCACTAGGGTATTTTGGTCATGGAAGGAACCTATTGCACTAGACTGATCTATTTGCCTAGCTTTTTCCAACTATGTTCGGGTCTAACCAGGGTGTCTACTCCCTAAGCACGAAGTCCGTAGTTTCGGTCTTAGTTACGAGCGTTTCTTCCCTATCACCTACGGGCATACGATTATTTCGGGGCCCGAACTAAGAATGAATGACAACACGATTTGACAGTTGTCCCTACTACCGATGTGTTTTTGCCCGTCCGAAAAGTTGAACTTGACACTTGTTTTGTTCACTCCTACGTTTCGGGCTACTTTCGGACGGGCGACTAACTTCGTTGACGGAGTTAGGGAGTAGTAGGCCCCCAAGTGCGGCTGAATACCAGTACTTTATACGGAGCAACTGCCATCAGACCTCTGTAACCCAGTTAAGTACTGGGAAATGCCGATATTCTAAGGTTACACCGGTTGTCAGACTTTCGGGCTTCTGACTACCCGTAACGACTCTCATAAGCATTCGTCTAACACCCGGGACCGACATCTTAACATACTCTCCGAGACACAAAAGAGTTTCAATTTGTTACGAACGATCACCCATCTACTGACAAACCGCAACAAGCACAGCTTAACCTTGCTAATAGTATAATCTGTGCGGTTGTTAATTACGAGTAGCCACGAAAACCTAATGCACTAGATTGATTTATGAGTTATTAACATTTCAAAATCAAGTTCATGTAATAGGTTAAAATATCTGTGGTCATCATAGTCTTGCAACTAAAACTCAAATAAATCTATGAATTACCCGACACTTAACACGATCTACTAACTCACATTTTTGTCAACTTTGTCATGAGATTTGTCAATATAGAAACCATTTATTATCCTTTATTCATTTTTAAACATATTTCATTACATTTTTAAATATTCAAATATAAAAATTCTATATTCTAAATTCTAATTGAATTTATCGTACTATCAAGAAACAAAAACTAAGCAAAATTAGTGTATCAACCCTATTCTATTTTCAAAATACCGACCGTTAGTATTTTGAAAACAGAATCTCGAATCGCGTGTCCTATTCGTCGCGGTCTCCGTATTAGAACATCGAGTATTTGGAACAAATCGATTGATTCGATTGTTGGAATCACTACTTGCTTTCTAAATCGGTTATTGACTTGTTGCCTTGTTGAACTGTAGCGTGCGCGATGATGAAATGATGATGTAAGGGAACTATGTTATGATTTTTGTGGTATAACGGTCATGTAACATACGTCATGCTGTATAAAGGTGCGTACATATTAGATAACATAACATGTTATAAAACATTGTTATATAACATGTTTCAGTAATGTGGAGACTGAATGTTATAAAACATGCTATAATAACAAACGTGTTATTTAACATGTTATTAATATTTACAACAATGTCATTAAACTAGGCCGAACCCAGCATCTACGTTTTTTTCTTTTGTTATTTGAAAGGAGAACAGTTGCTGCAGCGGCTAGCAAAACGTCCTCTCGTGTCGACATTGTAAACCACTGCAGAACGACAAACGAAAATGTTATATAACATGGTTATATTGCATTGTTATTCTAATGTGTACAGTATTGTTATATGTTGAAATGTTAAAAAACAATGATACATATTGTGGACGTGTTATATAACACAAGTTATATAACATGTTACTTAATCTGTACGCACCTTAAGACATTATACAGCATGACTAGTTAGTCATTTTACATCAGAAAGCCATGAACTCTGGTCATCATTCTGTACAACTTTTACTATGGGACAAACTAAATTCATGAAAAAAATCAGTTGTTCCCTACATTTATGTTCGATTTACTCGTCAAAATGTACGGAACAGCTGATTTTTTTTGGCGATTTCGTGTTTTGTCCCATCGTAAAAGTTGTTCATAATGATGAGCACCCCATAAGAGGTTGTGCATTTGTTAACTAATTACTTTCCAATTTTAACAGTGTTATACGAGTGTTAAATTGCCAAGTCTTTGCCATCGTTTGTCTGAGCGTGTCTTGCGTATAAAAATGTATTACGCTCACTGTAACAATAACAGTTATTTGCGTAGTGTATTGATATCTGTTGTTTGCACCTAACTCTCTTGCCGACTGTACATAGGTATATCAATTTGCATGTTAGGCCTAAGGGCGTTTCTGTAGTATTCTGAATCCGACAAGTGCTAGTCTTGTCGTATACAATATATCTATGTATAATACGTATACAATGCATCCGATTCGAATTCGAGATGTCATCATAGATTTTCCACCTAACTTCTTCGGATTCGGAGCTCTGCGTAGGCGCTGTATAAACCCTTACACTAGGTATTGCTCAATACATCAAAACTGATAACATAACACGACGCCTGTATTACCCGAAGGGTAAGGCAGAGGTGTATAGTACAGCCTCTTTCCGCCGCTATGTATAAAGTCTATAAGACCCTTACTTCCACTTGAGTATATATATATTTTTTCAACCTATATTGTCCCACTGCTGGGCAAAGGTCTCCCCATAGTCTTCCTCGACGGGCGTCGTCGCCGAGGGAGGCCTAAGAAACGCTGGCGTGATAACTTAGAGTCGTTTATGGGAGATTGGCTAGAGAAAGCAATGCATAGAGATGAGTACCTATACATATAATATAACTTATAAATAAAATTCCACAGCTTTCAACACGACGATATCGAACGCATCTCCATACCAAGCCATGCGATACACGTCCCTTGCATTTCCCATGCAGTGGCCGTTTGACCGACTTATTTCCAAACGGATTGAGACCCCTCTGTGCGCCCCGATGTGCAATAAAATGTTCTTTTTTATTCTGTAATGAATTTCTTTATTGCTCTTTTTGTGAGTGGATGCGTTTTCGATTTAGTTGCGGCTGTGTTTAAGGTTTGTTTGTTGCTGTTATTTAGATTATTTTTATTTTAAGTTGAATTAGTTTTATGATATGAGTTTTGGTGGACTGCCTTGTTGGTCGTAAGCGAAACTGTTGAGCGTGAGGTTCTGAGTTCGATCCCCAGGTCGGGCAAAATATTTTTTGTTTTTTTCTCAGTAGCAGCTCGGGCCCTGGATTTGTGCTCGGTTGATGACACTAAGCTCGCCCCGTACTGCATAGGACTTAAACATAACACCGAAATAATGGGGGATTTACACGGGTCGATTTTAGCCATGCGACAAGTCACCAGTCGCATTGCTAGTAAAAATCGAATCGACACCCCATTTACACCGATCGACAAAAATCGCATGCGACTTTTGTTTACTTTGTCTAGCGGAACAACACAGCGCAAAACACACCTCATGCGGCGGACGATCGCCTGCAACTGACCATTTGATTTTAGTCACACACGGTTGATTTTAGTCACCCGCCGCATGAGGCTTGTCGCCGCATGGCAAAAGTCGGAATGCACCCAACTTTGGGGCTTGCGATTTTAGTCACTTGCGGCCTAGTCGAATTGTCATTTAGACGATCGATTTTCGCCGTGCGGCCTAGCAATGCGGCGAAAATCGACCTGTGTAATCCCTATAAGGGAGTACTAATACACCTCTGAGCAATCCTTTGGGGAATACAAACGGGATGATGTGTAATCGTTTACTAAAGAATCAACTACTTTCAGTAACCAGTAGTGAACATTAATGTCCTTGTACGGGTTCAATAGGTCACGATTCACTATTTGATTGCGACGTGACAGTCGGAACGGGAGTTACTCGTAAGATAAGAGATTTATCTCAAAAAGTTTTCGGAAAAGATTATAATTTATCGGTAAAAGTTTACGATATATTTTACTCTGAATTCGTTGGGAATCGATTAGATCTGAGTTAGGTAAACTAAAAGGTCGGTAGTCTGTTAAATATTCAAGGTTTTTTTGTTCTTATTCTCTTGTGTCCACAAGCTATACGGGAATAGCTCATGCTGTGGTGAAAAGATTGGCCAGTCAGCAAGGTTGGTAGCGAAAATGAATTACCTATACAGGTTGTAAACGAATTCGTGTAATTCCTTAAAACCACATGATTTACTACTGATGTACCTAGATTGATCCTGCACGGGATTTGGTATGATTAAAAAAAAACCTTTTTTTTCTTGCGGTAGTGGTAAGTGATCGTATTTAAACCATCTAATAACAATTCAAGACATAATTAGAAAAAAAAAACTGTTTATTTTGCTGTCACGCTTTAATGAATGATAGCACGGTGACACAGCTGCCAGACACGACTAGCGCGATATTTCTTTTTGCAGCCAGTTAACTCGGGGCTCTAAAATGACTCGGAAATAGAAAAACAAGATATTTTTTTCAATATTTTTCAAAAAAAAACCATTTCGGTTTAATCAGTGTCACCAGTAGATCACGCGGTTTGAAAGAATTACACGAATTCGTTTACACCCTGTATAATAGACAACGTTTTAGTTGTAGTACATAGTCCACGAATTTGTACACTTTTGTACTTGTAGTTTATAGTACAGAAAATTATAAAAAAAGGAATAAAAACCGGCTTAAAAAATTCAAAAAAGGAGTAAAATAATGACCATATTATAAACCGTAAATAAATCTGTTTCAGACACTTTTACAAGTCAATGTACTTTTTTAAGACTAGGTTTCACCGGCTTTTCCTTTCAACAAACTCAGACATAAAATTAACAGTTTCAAAAGTCGGTGCATTCAATTTGTTTCAGCGCACCGACTTCTGAAACTGTTAATTTTATAAACAGTAATTATTTTACTCATTTTAGTTTTTTTTTTTCTGTTAACCATCAATCAATCCACCCAGCCTACCGTATTCCAGTGCAAAAAATTAAACTCTCACAAGCATAATTTCTACATTAAAAAACGCAGCGATTTTTGGTGTTTGATCTTAACTTCCGTTGAGGAAAATTCTAGATTCCATTTACACGGTACAAAGCTTTAATAATATTTTTGCTCTCACATCTTCAACGAAAGCTAAGTCGAGTACAAAGGCTACTTAAAGATAAAAAGCTAGTGTCATATGTTCATCTTCTCACGTATATTACGTAGGTAGTCAAGAGAAGGGTCATTCCTGTGGGCGAGGGTGATGTAATTACCTCAATCTTTGGTCCATCTGGACTATTTATCACTTCAAGTTCAGCAGGGGATTTGCGCATCACATTCGTAATTTCAATAGCTTTCATTTTGACAACACAACAATATTTATTGCGTGGTACATGGTTGTGGAGAAGTCGGATTGTTAATAGATACGTTGCTATGGAAATTGTTGCCTGTCAAAATCAAATCCATAGCGGTTACGAGTGTTTTGGTATGTCAACACCGTGCGTTTTCATGTTCATCTTGCGCTTGCAACTTTCAATTCCTCTTGCGTCAAGCGCATGCAATATTGATTGCCATAAGACGCATGCAGCTTATCGTCTACACCGG
Organism: Amphipyra tragopoginis; assembly: GCA_905220435.1. Classification (NCBI taxonomy): domain Eukaryota; kingdom Metazoa; phylum Arthropoda; class Insecta; order Lepidoptera; family Noctuidae; genus Amphipyra; species Amphipyra tragopoginis. Next base: position 25,387,919 of record HG991997.1, on the reverse strand, counting down.
TGCGCCTCTTTCAGTCGTCAGTCGACATACAATAGACGGATTAGCGTACGCTAGGGGCATGCGCTTTTGTCGAACGATTAAGGCATGCGCTATTGCATGCGATAAGGCGCTTTACGCATGCTTCAGACGAATACGCAAGATGAACATGAAAGAGCACTGGTATAGACATAGCTTTTTGCGCAAATAGTATGCAGTTGTTTCACTGACAAGACTATTGGACTAGAGCAATATTTCTTTGGATGCATACGATAAAATCTATAATCTTCTTCCTCCTATCTCCTTTTCCCATGTTGAGGTCAGCTTCTAGTCTAACCAGGTGCAGCTGAATACCAGTATTTTACATGGGGCAACTGCTATCAGACCTCCGCAACCCAGTTACTGGGCAATGCCGATGTGATAAGCTTAAACCGGTTGTCAGAGTTTCGGGCTCCTGACTACTCGTAACTACGGGCATGGGTATTTGTAGGAATATCCTCATGGATACCCTTCGCCTGGGGAAGGCGAAGGGTTATGCCGGACTTTTACCGGCTAAAAACCCACGGTGTTCCTTCTCCTAACCCTTGGCTGGGGTCGCGGGATTCGCAGCTGCATGCACCGCAACCCCGGCAGGCCGACGGTTTAACGCGCTCTCCGAAGTATGGAGGGATCATGATGTATAGGCAAGCATGGCTTAATCTTGCAGGTAATATAAATCTGCGTGGTTATTTATTAGCCACGAGCCACTCCCTCACTATAAAATCTGTAGTCAGGCTATAAATTGAATGGCTGATGATGTAACGGCAGCCGGATACTACTATGTTCCACCTGTTAGATTGGCATAGCAGCTCAATCAAAGATAGGCTAATAATGATATGATATATCTTTCACGTCTTTTTATTCAAAGGTTTTCTGAAAGATATCGCTATGGCGATAAGACGTCCACTGTGCCCTTGTTTTAAATTGTTTCTGTCTGTTGCTATTGTTATGGTTTACAATAGATTAAAAAAGCCTCCACGAGTGACAATACCTAATTACGTCCGGCGCACCCTGGACAGTCAGCCTCCTATCAACTTTGCAGTATAAAATAATTCTTGTACTCTTCGTACTTCATTACTTACTGGTCAGTGCTCAAGACTACATTGTTCTCTCTTAACTATCCTAAATCACAGCACCGTATTTACTGAAATTGTTGAAGATATTGATTTTGAAAGAGTTACCATGGAGTTTCTTGCCGGCTCTTCTCTGGTTTAGTCCCATCTCTTTCCCTGTGCGTTTATAACTACAAACGTTTCCCATCTCTAAGAAACGCAATAGGGGAAGAGATGGGAAGGGGAAGAGATGGAACTAAACCTCTTCTCCATAGGAAACGACAAATTGGAAACATACAGCTAAATTCGACTTTTCATAAGCGCCTGTTACGGTTCTTGTGTTCTTTTTTTATTTGCTTGCCCGCAAATCTTTGCACTACGACATGAGCTATTCTCATATACCTCGTGCGGACACAAGAAAAAAAGGATCAACAAATCTCTTAAATTAAGTTCAAATTACATCGGAACCTTTACCTACTAATTAGGTATCTGATTTGGATACTAGCCAACCAACATACTTTTATGTTCACAATTTTAATTTACTGTCAGCTAAAAATAGTGACTTGACGGCAAACTGTCGTGAGATTTGTAGCTTGTTTAATATTCAAACGTGGGCTATGTCTTGGGAATAGCAATTGGACATAGATAGTCAGTCGTGCTAGGCATAAAGACCATGTATAGCCGGTACGTGTAACGAAGTATTCATAGTCATGACATATGAGTAAGTTCTCGGCACTATCCTTTTGTTTTAGCTCTAGACTTCGGCTCATGAATATTAGGTATATGTATAAGACCGTCTGAAATGCTTTTAGACTGGCCGCACTTTAAAAGAAGAATTCTATTAGAAAAGGAGATGGCTAAAAATCCATACACTAAAAACCCAGAATCGACAGCAATGAAATGATTACCAACGGGTTAGCTATAATAGACATGTGATGATGTCAAAGGGATAACCCGGAAATCGGTGAGATATTGGAGCTATATCACATAAAAAAGTAATAAAAGTATTTCGAATTGATGTTGTAATTGTGTGTAATTGTTGATTATTCTGTTGTTTCGTTTTCCTGCTACGGGTTTGGTGTATTATGTAATATATATATATAGGTATATGTATATTTTTCAAATGATTTACTTTTATCTAATTACATTATATATATTTTCTATGTCTGCATCTAAAAATCCTGCAGGTTGAATCAAGTCGCCTTCATGTCTGGCCCAGGCAAGATAATTCCATAATTCCACACGGTAAACCCAACAACAGTTTACCCGACTTGGGGATCGAACCCAGGACATCACACTCAGCTGTCACGTCTGCGACACTAGACCAACGAGGTAGTCTGACAGAAATTACTCATATTTTTTTGCGGCCGAGCATAAGGTTCTTGACATAAACGACTTTTCTTTTGTTTTTTTTTGTCAAAGATACTGTAATAATATTGGATTTAGGCCGACGGGTAACATTCACCTTAACCGCTAACGAAAACATGCTCAAAACATTCTACTTTATAATATAAACAGTATAAACATAATCATTGAACCAAAAATTTCTCAGAACCAACACTATAAAGAATTTAACCGTAAATTTTCAATAACAAAAAGGTTAAAAACGTGGTTAGACCACAAACACCTGCCTAACTTTAACTAACGCTGTAACTAAAGGTGCATTCAAACCGGTCTGTCGTGAATCACTCGGATTAGTGGGCAGACGGCTTTATTGTTTATTTATATTTATTTTATTTTTTATTAACAGCTTGTATGTTAATTTGTAAGCTGATTTGGGATGATATACGGTTTATTGGTTAGTTATTATTCAATCCGTGTAAGTTTAATAAGTAAAGTTTAAAACATGACAAATATATTCTACTTACTTACATAGTAATTGTATGACATGTGTGAGAAAAACATCTCTTTTATTTTGTATCTTTTTACATCTTTAGCTTTTTCCGTTTAAGTTTAAAATTCCCATATCAACATTTAATATTTTTGATCTTGAATTTAAAGTTGCAATTAAGCTTGGTGGTAGGATCTATACGGTCCGCCTGGCTAGCTACCACCCTCACATTAAAGTCACGCCAAGCAGTTTACTGTGTTCTGTCGTGTGTATGTGAAAGTCAGAGGGGTATAGGGGAGATCCTCCATATATGTATATTGCTACGTGAATTCGTGCGTTTCATCTTTGACCTTGTGTGCGCTTAGGTGTAACTAGGCCCAAGGCCACCAAATCAAAGAATAAAAATGAAGATAACAAGTCTTCTAGCAGCTTATTTCTTCTAAAACAATTCCTGACGACCCTCTTCTATAGGACGGTGTTACAAGCCATCATGGGTTGCACAGCCCATGAATTAGGATAAAAGTAATTGAGATTGTTAACATTGAACTAGAGGATATATACAAGTAGAGATAGGCCAAAGAAAAGATGGATGGATTGTGTGAAAGATGATGTGGGTAATAAGGGAGTGAGTACTGATATGCCAGCTAGCATATAGGAGAATGGAAGAGGAATACGTGTAGTGCCGACCCAACCTAGAGTGGGATTAGGGCAAGGAGATGATGTTAATGATGAACATTGAACTAGAGAACTAAGAAGTGCAACTACCTTTACCAAAGCAAAACAGCAACACTGAAACAACACCCAAGCTTGTCGACCAAAGAGCGGAAGTAATACATCAATAAAATTAGACATCAATAATGTCGATTAGGAACGTTTATCACCAATCGACATGACATAATAACAATGATTGTCATCGTAAACGTGGATCGATCACGAAACTGTAGCTGTGAACTAAAAGCTTCTACTTATTGTATGAGTTACTAGCTTATGCCCGCGGCTTCGCTTGCGTTAAAAAAAGTCTTAACACAGTACTAAAGTTTCTATAATAATACTAGCGACCCGGCCGAGCTTCGCACGGGTGCAATGTATTATACATATAAACCTTCCTCTTGAATCACTCTATCTATTAAAAAAATCGCATAAAAATCCGTTGCGTAGTTTTAAAGATCTAAGCATACATAGGGACAGACAGCGGGAAGCGACTTTGTTTTATACTATGTAGTGATAATTCAATCAAGATTCGAGAGACACGTGGCGCCATCTATTATCTTTATTGTTGTTTTCCTCGGGAACAATACTTTTTTTGGGATGAAAGGTACCCTATGTCCGTTTCTGTACACCTGACAACGTATATGCAAAATTTCAGGATAATTGGTTCAGTGGTTTGGGCGTGAAAAGGTAACAAACAAACAAACTTACTTTCACATTTATAATATTAAACTTAGGATGTTAGGATGTTCATTGAAAAAAGAATAGAGGCCATAATTCGCTGATGAACTTATTTTTAGTTGCACTGCAATGCTGTATCAGATTTTTTATTATAGGCCCAGAGCCAGGCCAGTTCTCGAAGTTAAAAATGTTCAAAATATAGTTCCAATCTAGTCTCAATGTCATAAATGTAACAAATGGTATTATTTTAAACTAACAAACAACATAAAACATGAATTTATAATGTAGTGAGATTGAAAATGGATCGTAAGTTGATCGAAGCCAAAAAGGAATTCTGATAACTGCTAAATACCAAAACTGAGATTGAAATGAGTCTATCAATAGAGATCATATTGAAACCGGAATGAAATTTTATTTTAATAATTTAATCTCAGTTCAGTCAAAATTAAGTCATAGTGTACAATAATTACGAGGATTATTGACCTTTAGATCTCTAACAGTAATAGATCATGACCCGAATAAAACCAGAATCAAATCGTAAAATTAAATATGCTTTTCAAACTACGAAAACCATAAGACTCCCACATAAATTCCTAGTAACAAAGCCCACTAAACAATCTCAATTGGAAAGCATTACTCCGAATCATCGCCACTCGAATATTTTGACGTATCAATAGGCATGGGAAGATATGGAACCTCTTTGGTAATACCTTTGTAGAATAGGGCCAACTACCTGCCTTGAACTTCAATGGGGCCATTGCTATCACCAATATTGGTATATTTGTGACGTACATTGACAGCCACACCAAATACATGAATATCTAGTTCAAGAATTGGAGCATTGGATGGCGAAATGCGGCCAATATTGGCGTTTGTGTGTTGGTTTTTACAACATGCTTGTTTTTTTTGGCATATTGTTGCGCCTTTTATTGAGAGGTACAGGCATGTTTTTAAAAACCAATTATGTTGTAAAGGTGTCTCGGAGTGTATAGAGATATGGTCTATTTTTTGTTTGAGTTTTTTTAAATAATTTTTCGGGGTGCGGCGATTTTATACAGTCATTGTTGGAATGGTTCGATGGCTAAAGGTGGCAGAACGCAGTGATCTTTTGGTCCAAATTGTATAAGAATGGTGTTTACCTCAATTAATTCTCTGGTTAAACAACTGATTCTGACTCAAAACATTAAATACTATAATAATAGAAAATAAATGTTAATTAATCAAAAGTAACGTAATTTTTTTTAGTGTTTTTGACGACACGTTTGGTGCAGTGGCGGAGTGATTAGCTTCTGCGCTACGGGTCGTGGGTTCGATTCCCGCACGAAACAAATAATTGTTTGGCCTACAGATAGTTGATCCGGGTCTGGGTGTTTGTGCATGTGAAGTTTTGTGTCTGTTAACGCACCCATGATACAAAAGAGATCTTAGTGTGGGGCAACGTCGTTTGAAATAAAAAAAATAAAAAATAATACACGTTTACCAGTGAACTACAAACTAAGCATATCTTGTATGCTCAGGAAGTCAGGAGATGATTTGTATAAAAGTTTTAGATAAAATCAATCACAGTTTTAAAAATTTAAAAAGGTACACGACATTTATATATTACTTTTAAATGTACCAGTATTTTAGGTTAACCATTATTTAACCGAAGGATTTGTGTTGGTGAACACCTTACCTTAGTCCTAATCAAAATAGCATTACTAAGCCTTAAAAAACCTGCTTGTAAAATCCATGTCCAAAAAAAAATCCTAATACCGTATCAACGTAAATAATATTTTACGAGGTAATAATAATTTTAAGTACTTTGATGCCTTTAAAAATCTGTTTAAGTTGAAACGAAAAATATAAAGTACCAAGTAACGAGCTACTAATCCATCAACTTAAGCATAAAATTTATAAGATCCTGTATAAAACATTTTACGACGGTTTTTTTTTCGTATAAAAAATTAATCAAAAATGTTAGGAACGGCATTGGTGCCTATTCTCTTGTTCACGAACTAAACTAAAATTAGAGAATGTCAATATTGTACTAATAGACAGCGCGAGAAAAGGACAGTGATAGATAAAAACTAAGTCCTCTTCTTAGCGTATCGAAGACAAATCTGGCAAAAAAAATATATTTGGCTCAGAATTCAGCCACGACAACACCATCCGCTGCAACAGGCATTAGGTCCTCACGCGTGCAGGTGACAGAGCATGCGACGCAGGACAAAAGGTGGGCCATGGTCTGCAGAGAGACGCCGCATATGCACTGAAGATCGGTGCCATTTGCGAAACCCCGCCTTAGGAGATTCTTATTGCTGCGGCCGACTTGGGTGCGAAGTCTGTTTAAAGTCTTCTAAGTCGGCCACGGCAACGCGTGCCCAGGTGGAAGACAGTTCATCGAGCCATCAGAGAAAACTAAGTCAGAGATGTCAAACTAGTATACGCCGTATTATTTATTAGTCGACACGTTCTGTCATGTCGTCTAAATTTAAATGGTCAACTAAATTTGACAGCACATATTATTTACGTCTGGCTCTTATTTTATAAGAGTGAAAAGGATGGCCCTTAGCCTGACTTTAGTCTCTTTGCGCACAACAAAATCAGCACTATTACTCATTTACTAGCGCAGCTCTTGTGACGTTGCCAATTCCGGCCAACTATTATTTTACTACCAAAATTGTTAAAAATCGCAATTGAAATCCGTCCAACATTTGCAAAATAATTGTTGGACCGTCAGTCGCGACCGTAAGCCGCGTATGATAGTTTGTTTCCAGCTTAACAGCCAACAGCGTCACCAATACCTACAAGAGGGCTAGATCGTAGTGACTGATATTTAGTATCCAACCTTCTGGGGCGGGCGCTATCGAACCGCAGCTCAACCACGCCTATTTGTTTTTTTTTTCATATGATGATAATGCTCAAACGGCGGTGATTAAGTTAACCTACCCAGAAGGGTGGATACTTTTTACTAAATCACGACGTTCTAGCCCTTTTGTAGGAACCTGTGACGCTATTGTCTGTTAAGACCAGAACAAACTACCAGATGCGGCGTACGGTCGCGACTGACAGCCCACCAATAATTTCGCTAAAAACTGGATTGGTTTAGAGTTAGACTCGACGCTTGTCCGCGTCACTGAAATCAGCTTTCAGCTGCGAATAAAATCCACCCAACGATTTTCGAAATTAACCTAAACATCAACTAACATCAGCAGTGTCATTTTCAAATCGAAACACGGCGGGCGCGGTGTTGTCTACATACTCAACTCAGCTTTCACAGACACGTATTTAGCGGTTCTCCCGATTTGATGCAAGTCGGAGCGACAGTCGTCAATACGAGTTTAGCATCGCACTGAATTGTTCGGAGTTGTACACAGCTGTCGCATAAACGCACGTCTCTGTAAAGGCGGATACAGACATTGCGAGGCATGCGCAGCGCACGGCGCTCATCGCATGCTTCGTAATGTCGCCACCCTCCGCGCTAACTGTCGTATCTAGCAATTGATAATTTTTCAGTAGTTTCGTTAGCTGTGGCTTTATTAATGAATTAATGACTTTTTTATGTTGCTCTTGGGTTACTCTTGGCTTGGTTAGTAGTTGCCCTAAAGCCCTAAGGTATCTATTTATTTATTTCTATTCATTTGAAGCAGATACGTCACACTGTGAGAATTTCTCTGAAAAATTATCAATTGCTAGTTACGACAGTTAGCGCGGAGGGTGACGATGTGTGGACGTTCATATTTGTGGTGAGGCATACAAGATCGAAGAAATATCTTGTGAGCTTCTTGTTATCGCGTGCGTTGCGAGGCGTCGGCGCATGCCTCGCAATGTCTGTATCCGCCTTTATACGCAAGCGGTTGTTGTCGCTTCGAGCTGTGTCACCGTGTGTGGACCGCCTTTCTACTAGAGTATCTTATAGCAGAACTACAGACAAACCCAACGCTAGAAACATTTTAATCCGCAATGCATTTTTATTGCTCCAACTGAAACCAGCGAAACGATATCTATTTCGATCCACTAAAATTCCAGTAAAGAATAAAACACTCGATCAGTGCGACATTTCGAGACAATGGCAACACGATAACTCACTATACAACCAAGTTTTGTGATAAAAGAACAATTTTATATATCTACGAGCCATTTGAATTACGACCTTATTAGTACGAGATAAAGTGCACAGTAACCGTAAAATGAAAATGGTGGTTATTCCCCCGTCACGCGATCACCTGATTGGTGGAACAAAAATAACATTATTAGACATGGAACCACGCTCGAAATTACGATCACGATGTGTTCAATCACATTACTATTAGGATAATAAATTTTAGGGTGTGCGTGAGCGTTTTGTAGGTCATTCTGATATGAGGCTTTAGCGTATGATTGTTCCCGCTAAATGTTATCCAGATTGGGATGAGTTTATGCGAGAGTGTGACATTGAATTGAAATGGAACAGCTCTAGAATACCGAGCAATGGTTTGGCAGTAATTCCTTTGAATAGTGGAATGCTTAATATTTGTTGACGTCAGGTCAACGCGCATTATATCTTATCCGCCCTGAACTTCGTGCAGGTGGTTTCGCGATAGATTTTTTAAGTACATAAAAAATAAACTTTAAAAAAAGTAAAAACCGACTTCAAAGAAATACTAAAAGGAGTAAAATAATTACCATAATATAAAATTATCAGTTTCAGAAGTCGGTGGCTTCTATTTGCATCAGTGTAGAGTTGCACCGACTTCTGAAACTGTTAATTTTATATTATGGTAATTATTTTACTCCTTTTAGTATTTCTTTGAAGTCGGTTTTTACTTTTTTTAAAGTTTATTTTTTATTAAATACGTTTTAGTGTCATAATTTTAACCCCCCTCCTTCATAACCCTTCTTTTTGGCTTTGACGTAGTCGGGCATAAAAAGTCCTTTCAAATGATACCTTACACGATATAATGAAAACATTCCAAAGGGGGGGGGGACACGCACCCCCTCCTCTATTCCAGTAGTCAGTTCCCAACAACAAATATAAACAAAGCAATATTAGTAATTTGAGAATTTTGCTTTGATCCGATGAGGAGTTCCGTTCCATATCTCTGAAGTTCATGGTCTAATCATAACAAAATTTATATGGGACCAATCAGGAAGTATACCCTTTCGAACAAAAAAAGAATTTTTCAAATCGTTTCATAAATGACGGAGACATGAGGTAACAAACATAAAAAAAACTAAAAAAAAAAATACAACCGAATTGAGAACCTCCTCCTTTTTGAAGTCGGTTAAAAATAGCTTTTAATTAACATTTAATTAACACCATCATAAGATCGACTAGTTAAGCGAAGTTTATATAATATTTTTTGCAGTAACTGTTTCCTGTCTGAGTATACATGCGCGAAAGTTAGGAGAGCCTGTGTTCAGGGCGGCCAAAATAAAATGCATGTACAATATGGCCGACGTATCTTGGCGAGTTTGAAGTTAGCTGATTAGCTGCCTAGTAGACAATAGGCATGTTGACAGCATCAATAAATTGCAAATCTAATTAGTCCGCCAGTTAGAGTTTTGAAAAATAATGGACACGTATTTTTTCTTTTGTTAAATCTATGAATATTTGGAAAGATGAAACGCATCAAAACTCGAGAGTGAGGCCTTGTGACGTCAGAAGCAAGTAAAAATTATACTTGCTTGTGACGTTTTGCCAATTTTAAAAGTGTCGTATCTTCGTCAATTTTGGTTTACGTAACAAAAGAAAAAATACGGGTCAAATATTTTTTGATAATCTAACTGACGGACTAATTAGATTTTTTCAGTCAAATACCCTATTTCGTTTCTAAAAGATTCATTGCGCAGCCAAACAACTAACTTCAGACTCACCAAGATACGTCGGCCGTATTGTATTGTACATTGATGTGCCTATGATTTCTATTTTTAATCCTTCTTGGCTGCTCTTTTATTCTGCAATGCAGGCAATGAAGTTTTTTTACAACATAGTATTAGTACTCAACGGCCACTGATCGATGATTACAGTATAAAGTACAGTCATTATGGTAAGGATACACGGCGACACATTACACTCGACACTCAGTGTCGACACCGAGTGTCGTAGTGTGTACATCGCTGTTACACTGAGTTGCGCAATAGCTCGGGTTTAATTTCAGTGTCGCGATTGCATTATTTCGAATGTCAGTGTCGCCGTGTATCCTTACATTAACTATGATTTTCAATATTCAATATTTTTGCCATTATTTCGTACTTTAAAAAAAAACGAGGGCTATTTACAATTGCGCACAGGCCTCTGTTGAGAACTTTAAAAAAAAACAATTGTCATAGATTCCGTTTCTAATATCGTTTCCTCTCATTATGAAAATCGAAGACAAAACTAGATAACACGCAGAATCGGTCATCAACTGACTTGTCGAAATATCCGAATCAGATTGCTTTTTTTTCTGTTGGACTGCTGTAGGTGGTCCTATGGGACCGTTTCTACGTAACCGGGCAGTTATTGGCGAGACCTGAAGGGTCTCCAGCCAATGGGGGGGAAGTAAAATACTTAACCTAAGCTAATTACTTGTACTACACTAATATCATGACTACCTGCAACAACAGCACTAAGGGCGACCCCTAGTGGAACTCGGACCTCGGATTAGGGCGTTGCTGGCGGGGGTTTGGGGGGAAGAGATAGCTTGATGAGAGCTGAATTATCGGTGTGACTGCGGAGTCTGAAGAGACGACCGGCTCTACGACGGGAGAGCTCGGTGGATCGTGACCGGCGAATTAGAGTGCTGTTCTCATTTCTCTAACATACATTTTTGTGATAGATTTATAACCAAGACTACCTAATTCGTAATTCTAAGAGAGGGCTAATTAACAACCGCACGAACCATATAATTTGTTGGTCAGTCCGTGAATGGCCGACCATTCGTTACAAATCGAGACCCTCATGCTTCGGAGAGCACGTTAAGCTATCAGTCCCGGGTGTCACACGAATACCTATGACAATCGTTACGGGTAGTCAGAAGCCCGAAAGTCTGACAATCGGTCTAACCTTAACACGTTCAGTACCGGGTGCCTTCCAGGCACCCTGTCGTCGTATTCGCCACGCCGTGCCGAGGGCTCATTTTAATGTAGATTTTTCTTGAAAAATGCACCGTCATGATAGAAGCAAACACCTATTTTACGACTTAGGCCGGCCATACACGGGCAGCTTGAAGCAGTCAGGATCGACTGCTTTAAACTGCAACTGCATAGTAAACTACAGCCTTCTACGTACGTACATACACGAAACAGCTCGAGCTGTTGCAACTGCTTCGGGCGGTTGGCGGCACGGCGTGCGGTCGAGCAGTTGCCAGGCATACACTGACTGCTCGAGCTGTCCGTGTATGTTTATCACTGGCTAGCTGCCCGAGCTGCCCGTGTATGGCCGGCCTTAATAGAGTATTTTTAAGGTTTTTAACCTAATGCCAGGAACCCTCCTCAAGGGTTCACTTTTAGCGCAAACGTAATGCCGAGGACCCTCCTGGAAGGTCCACTAGCAATATGTATGGCGGCATGGCATATGAGCTCTATGAAAAGTGTGGTGGACTCGAATGTGTTAAGATATCGACATTGCCCAGTCACTGGATTGCGAAGGTCTGATGGCAGTCACTCCGTGTAAAATACTGGTATTCAGCCGGTATCTAGACTATATATATATACTATATAGTATACTACATATATAGATATATCTAGACTGGTAGCTGAACCTAGTATAGTTGTGAAAAGGCTAGGCAGACTGAACTACCTAATTCATAATTGCTCAATCGTGGCATTCGCGGTATACTAAAGAACTAAAACACTAAACCTAACAGCGGTTTATAAAGTTTATTATAAAACTACGATAACATCTACTAAGGTGGTCGGTTTATTATGAAAATACGAATCACGAAGCTCTAAGTTCAGAGCCTTCAAAATAAATTATTAGAACAATATTTTTAAAATTATTTCGACGCTTCTAAGCTTGTTTGCCTAATAATGTTTTTAATTTTCCAGAATTAGCTTTGGGTCTTGGGTTACTAGGCCAAATGATGGACTTTTTAAAGCTTTATCTGGCAAGATATGGTTTAAATAAATAAAATATTGTAAATGATGGAATCAGGTGTTACTTTGCGGAAATCCATGACATACAAATACAATATCTAGCTTTAATTCCGCCATACTAGATTGCTAATTTGGATGCAGTTTGCAGGACCACCCTCCCGCCCAACATGCAGAAGGAGCGATAATTTTTTCGAAAAATTGAAAAAAAAAATTGTGACTAATCCATCGTGTTCGGTAGTTCATCAAAGACGAAAATCACGAACATCAATTCGGATATTTTACCGAATCGTGAAAAAAGACGATTCCGTTTGCAATGTGAACATCCATCCGTCATGACGTATCGTGTTTTATGACGAATCATCAATGACGGAACCTGTGTGAATGAGCCCTTATAAACAATTTGTCAGCTGCGTTATAACGAAAGCGACGGAACGGACATATTTTTCACATGCATGATGCAAAATATATAATTTAGATCACAATAACAAAGATAACGATGTAATAAGTAGGTAAGTCTTTCTGCAAAGTCTATTATATAAATTACAGGTTTTCGTTTTACAATACAACAAAGAAATACAGACCACTTGTACTTTAGTTTTTTTACTGATCAAATTAAAGAAGTATGCATAATGCAGCTGCTAGTTGATCAGTCAGCCTCGTATACAGGGTGTATTTTTTTTTCGATTTCTGTCTTTTCAAGTAACATCAATGAGTTAGAAAGAGTCTTTTGATACTTTTGTGAAATTGGATCGATTGACATTTTTTTTTGTTGAATCTTTCCTTTTCTCTCTGTATTTTCAAAGTTAGTACATGTAGTATTATAGACAATCTCCTAAGAACGTCTTCTTGTAGCCACAACGGTTAATGTAGCTGCCCTTATTACTGCCTGGTCTCAAATATTATTTTTTTGTGATATCTGACGTTTCTAGTAGTCCAACCTTGGTTGGTGCAGAAGACTATTTTGATCCTTAAAAGAAATAGAATCAATTGGCATCATAAAAATGTTTTGTGAAAACAACCCTTTTTCTCGCTGACCGTACCGTATTTTCAAAATCTGTGAATGCGGTTGAAATTATTTTCAAAAATCATGGACAATCTTCTAAGACCATTTTCCTGTAGCTACAACGATTAAGGTAGCTGCTCTTACTGCCCCATTTAAAATTTCCACCATGTGTATGCAATTCAAAAAATATTTCGTGATGTTCGTATCAAAACACCAACTTGACTCAAAATAGCAATACATTAAACAGAGATAAATAATCAAGATCCCTCAAAGCATATTTCTGCGAGAGACGGAGTGGTGCGGAAACAAAGTCTGCAGCTCGATTTCCGCACAGAAAACTGTTGTTCCGTTGTGAAACTAACTAAGGATGGTATTCACCAACAGTAGTTCTGTGGTTAAACAACCGTTTATCTAATATTCTAGTAAAATTATCAAGTAAATTAATGTTGGTGATCATCAGACTTAGAGCAGTTACACACTGTATCGATCCGGATCAGTGAAAATACGGATATAAAAAACTCGGACCGAATTCGGATATTGCTTTCCGCACTGCATCTGATCCGAATTCGTGAAAATACGGATCTAGTCTAAAAATCTCGGACTGAACTCGGATATTGCTTACGCACTAATCCGATCTCTGATCCAAATCCAAGCAATTCAGGAGCCATCTTTGGCATAATGTTCGATTTGAATCCGAGGTAATGCGAAAGCGTTCATACAAACAGTACTACGGCTACTTCGGAGTATTTCTTCCGAATTGGAGACTCACGGATGACGGAGAGAAATCGGATGATGGAAATCGGATCTAGTGCGTAAACTACCATACGAATAGTTCTATGACTACTTCGGAACGTATTTTCACTGATTCGGATCGGATGCAGTGCGTAACCGCTCTTAGGGAGTATTTCAACGACCTATCATTAAGCAAATTTGGTCTCTAAACTTTGCAGTAGCTTCCATTTCACCTACATATCAATAGTGATAATGATAAAAATTGCGTTTAAAGAATGGCAGGGTGTAGAAAACGGGTATGATAGTTTGAAAGAAGATAAGAAGAAAATTTATAAAGAATGGAAGAGAAAGGCAAAAAAGGCGGTAGCAGTTTCGAGGGCTAAGGCGCAGGAGAAGTTGTATGACTCACTGGACAGCCCTAGAGGCCAGAAGGAGCTCTACCGGATAACAAAAGCAAGAGAAAGGAGAACGAGAGATATAATACACATTAAGTGTATGAAAGACGACGCTGGTAAGGTTCTGTCCAAAGATGACGAAATAAAAGAACGATGGAAGGTTTATTTTGAAAAACTAATGAACGAAGAGAATAAATGGAACGGTGTGCTCAAAGAGATACAAGTAAATGTGGGTTTGGTGAGGGAAATTAGCATGGATGAAGTAAGAAAGGCAGCCCAAAATATGAAAAATGGAAAGGCTATGGGCCCAGATGATATACCAGTAGAAGTATGGAAGTGTTTAAAAGAAGATGGATGTATGTGGCTGACTTTATTCTTCAATAAGTTGTTGCATGAAGGAGGGATCCCAAAAGAATGGTGCAATAGTTCGCTAGTGCCCATCTTCAAGAATAAAGGTGATGTACAGGACTGCAACAACTATCGAGGGATAAAGCTCATGTCACATAGTATGAAGGTATGGGAGAAAGTAATAGAGAAAAGATTGCGAGAGGAGAGTGAGATTACCCCAAACCAGTTTGGGTTTATGCCAGGTCGAGGAACAATGGACGCCACTTTTGCACTCCGCCAATTGTGCGAGAAGTACAGACGTGCACACAAGAACTTGCACATGGTGTTCATTGATCTGGAGAAAGCGTATGATAGGGTACCTCGGGATGTATTGTGGTGGGCCTTGAAAGAGAAAGGTTTGCCCGGGAAGTATGTAGAGTTAATTCGTGCTATGTACAGTCAATCTTGTACCTACGTCCGGTCGGCTGCTGGCAATACCGACGAGTTCAGTGTGGCTGTAGGCTTGCACCAGGGTTCGGCTTTAAGTCCTTACCTCTTCCTGTTGATTATGGACGCTCTTACGTGGGACATCCAGGAGGAGGCACCCTGGTGCATGTTGTTTGCCGATGACATTGTCCTTGTCGGTGAAGATGGACCTGAGATCCAGAGCAGATTGGAGAAATGGCAACAAAAGCTGGAGAATGTTGGCTTGAAAATCAGCAGAACCAAAACCGAATATATGTTCTGCGATTTCGGCGGTCTCTCCAGTTCTGAAGCCATAGCGCTTGATGGCGGACTTCTCCCAGCCTGCTCCGACTTTCGGTATCTCGGTTCACTTGTGCAAAGCGATGGTGAAGTAGATCGGACGGTTAAGCACAGAATTAACACTGGATGGATGAAATGGCGGCAGGTCACGGGAACAATCTGCGACTCCCGCATTCCCCTTAAACTTAAGGGGAAGATATACAAAAGCATGATTAGACCTGCTGTCTTGTATGGATCAGAATGTTGGGCCACAAAAGGGATGAATGAAAGGCAATTGCATGCAGCAGAGATGAGAATGCTAAGAGGAATGTGTGGTGTTACACGAATGGATAAAATAAGAAATGAGTACATAAGAGGAAGTTTGAAAGTGGCATCGATAACTGAAAAGTTGTGTGGAAATCGGTTGTCATGGTATGGGCACGTGTTACGGAGAAATGAGGAAAATGTGGTGAGGAGAGTTTTGAGTATGAATGTCGATGGCTATAAGAGTAGGGGAAGACCAAAGAAACGATGGATGGAATGTGTGAACGATGATATGGTTAGAAAGGGGGTGACTACCGAGATGACGACTAATAGAGAAGTATGGAAGAAAAAGACATGTTGCGCCGACCCCAAATAAATTGGGATAAGGGCAGGAGAATGATGATCAATAGTGATAATGACAAGATTATTGAACACATAAATGTCATCATATTTGTAGGTCACATATAAGGTACATACAAGTCCGAGACGGGCTGCAAACTGCAGACTGCAACCGCAGACCGCAAGTCACATTGGTTTGTATGAACCAGTAGTGTCGCTTGTCTGCTGCTGTCATCTGCGGTTGCAGTTTGCGGTCGCCGTTGGAATACTACCTTTAAGGTGTGCACCTTAAAGGTGTTATTCGGACGGCGAGTTGCGGTCTGCGGATGTAGTCTGCAATTTGCAGCCCGTCTCGGACTTGTACCTTTAGCTTATCTGGTGAATTGTTACGGACTACATTATTGATGTGTTGGTGTAATACCTCCTAAATGTTTTACGATTCGCATATTTAAATCTAAACTAATTAAAACTTTACGAAAAACCTGTTTTATGGAAAATCGCGTAAATACGTCCTTAAGGAAGTTTTTACAAAACTGCTAATTTTCGCTATATTTTCCGTTCAATCCTAATTAATGTACCTATATTATGTTGAATTATCTATGTTGTTTAGATAACTTTAGGTAATTTTGTTTACAATTCAACCAGAATTGTATTACTTATACTTTTTCTATAATCCGCATTTTGCATATTTCACTATTGTAATTAATATTACCTTTTGCTTTATAAAGACTCAATTAATTTATTCACTTGACAGACAGATATGTGTTGCTGGGGAGTTTGTTGCGCCGTTTCTTCTTCACAGCAAAAACACTAGGAAGCGGTGAAGGGAGGGCGCTTTTTGGGGCTGTCTTTGATGTATATAATTTTGACGTTCAAAAAGAACTAAGTAATTCTAGTCTATTTTGAATAAATGAGTTTTGAAGTTTGAATCCGTTAAACTTCGCTAGATGTTATGCTAAGCTACAAATAGACTACTCCTTTCTCTGGAAAAGGTGGAGAAAACATTTAACATATTCCTGAAGAATTCAAGCGTTTTAATTAAGTAATAAATACAATACGATTAATTAACTGACATATCGTCGCGTTAGAGTGAAAACCTCGGGGTTCCATTTTATAATTGCATGGTTCCTGTGGGCTTTCACGCGGACGAAGTCACGGGCAAAAGCTAGTCAATTATATTTATGAAGAATGTTATATACCCAATAAAGGCTAATTTCAGTGCCTAAAAACTAATTTCGCATAGAGCGGCTCTCTTATAAATCATAGTACCTATACAAGGTTAGTCGGAAAGGGGGTAATAATCCGCAGGCCACTAAAACTATCACTGATGATGGTTTAAAAGCAAGTGTTAAAATTTCAAAATTCGATAATTTTTATTTCCATGTAAAATATTTTTTATTTCAGTTTTTTCAAAAATGTTTGTCCCTACTTTATTTACAAATTCAGAAAATGGAGCTTCTAATTCGTGACCCCAAATATGACCTAAAATGTAAACACAGTTGATCATAGCTCAGGAAAAATAGATTTTAGCAAATTTTTTATGAAATTTTTGAACAGCTACTTCTCTTAAACTATTGACTTTTAAAGAAAGTGGTAGAACAAAAGTTACTCATTATTATGGGCACTTTAACACCCTTTCGGATTAGTACCCCCTTTCTGACCAACCTTGTATATTATAGCACCTATACGTCGTGATAAAATAAAAATGACCAAATTGCATTCCCGAGGTTTTTACTTTAAGGCTACGATATTTACCTTAAAAAGGTGGAGAAAAAAATAAGAAAATGTTTGGAATATGCACAGGAAAATAAAAAATGTTGTATAGCCTTAGAACCGTTGCTATGGTTACGGAATAACTATTGCAAGTACTGTAATAGTTAAATTCTTCTGCTTCGTCCTATTGTTTCCTGGCGTGAAGCCAAGGTATGCTTTGTGTCTGTATTTTATACGCATTAATCGGTCTTGTACCCTCGGCGGTTATATCATTTGTTAAATAGATATATATATATTTATTATAGAACTAGTTGGAAAAGTAGGCAGTAGCCTAGCTGCCTGCCAGGGTTGCGGATATTATTCGAAAGAGTTACCGTGGTCCTGGGGGCCTACTCCCGAAAGTAGCCTGAAACGTAGGAGTGAACAAAACAAGTGTCAAGTTCAACTTTTCGGACGGGCAAAAACACATCGGTAGTAGGGACAACTGTCAAACCGTGTTGTCATTCATTCTTAGTTCGGGCCCCGAAATAATCGTATGTCCGTAGGTGATAGGGAGTAGGAAACGCTTGTAACTACGGCCGAAACCATAGGCTACGTGCTTAGGGAGTAGATCCCTTGGAACGCAAAGGGCATTAGGAGGAACACGGATGGGTTTGAGTCAGTAAGATTCTGACACTCCCTTCCGCTCCACCCAGAGCGGAAGAAGTCCATAATATTTGCCTTCCAAGCAGGAGATTTTGAGTTTGATCCCAGTCCACACTTTTGACTTTTCGTATTCATGTGTGGGAGCACCAATTCAAATCATACTAATAGCAATATAAATAGGAATATTATTGGTGTGATTCGAATAGGTGCTCTTCAATTTGGTGCGCTAAATGGAATGCCTCGAATTTAATTATCACTTGCGTTAACGGTGAAGGAAAAACATCGTGAGGAAGCCTGCACACTTGAGAGGGCTCCATGGAGTTGACGATGGTGTGTATAGTCTGCCACCCCGACGTAGTGGACTAAGGCCTTTACCCCTTCTCATTCTGAGAAGAGGCCTTTGCCCAGCAGTAGGACAATAATGGGCTGATGCTATGCTAATGCTAGTTGGACAAGTTAAGACGGTTATTAATTTGGAAAACTGGATTATGAATATTATCAGAAGATAATAGAATATTCATAAAATATTTTAATAACATAACATAACGCTTGTGTTCCCTGAAGGGTTGGGCAGAGGTGTATAGTACACCCTTTTTTCACCGTTATATTTAAGTCCCATGTAATAGGGGCCTATGGCCACCAACCGAGCCCAATCCAAACTTCAGGCTGCTACTGAGAAATTCCACACGGAAAAACCCAATAATACTCCAAGATCTGGAGATCAAACCCAGAGACCTCACGCTCAGCAGTCACGCTTCCGAGCACTAGACTAACGAGGCCGTCGAAATACTTTCATACTTTTTTAAAATTTAAAAAGTAGTTTTTATTTTGTTGTGGAATAACGGGACATATTGACATTAAGATCTTCAACAAAAACAATCCTAAGTCGACAGATAACCAAAAATTATTTATCATCTATTTTTATTGAGTAAGCAGAACTTAAAACTGCAACACAAGTATTGGCAAGTTGCCTGCCTACAGCTACAGCCTACAAGCAAGATCGTTATCTCGCGAGATAGGATCGGCGTGAAAACATCAATAGAGAAACTGTGTCGCTATAAACTATATCAAGATCTAGCAGAAATAAACTGAAGATTCTTGACTGTTTAGTCATCATTAACCGACTTCAAAAAGTAAAAACCGACTTCAAAAAAAACTAAACGGAGTAAAATATTTTTTTTTTTTTTAACTCAAAACTCATTTATTCAAAATAGACTAGAATGACTTAGTTCTTTTTGAACGTCGATTTTACAATATAGACATCCCCCAAAAAGCCCTCCCTTCA
Organism: Amphipyra tragopoginis; assembly: GCA_905220435.1. NCBI lineage: Eukaryota > Metazoa > Arthropoda > Insecta > Lepidoptera > Noctuidae > Amphipyra > Amphipyra tragopoginis. Next base: position 25,368,145 of record HG991997.1, on the reverse strand, counting down.
CCGCTTCCTAGTGTTTATGCTGTGAAGAAGAAACGGCGCAACAAACTCCCCAGCAACACAGATATGTCTGTCAAGTGAATAAATTACGAGAAAGAAAATCATAATATTTTTTACAATAATAAAATTATGCACATAAAGGAAAAGTAAAAATGAAAATAGTACATAAGTAGGTATATAAATCAATTCTGTATGAATTGAGATAAATCAAAATCGTATCTAAATCTATATCTATACTAATATTATAAAGAGGTAGAATTTGTTTGTTTGTTTGTTTGTTTGTTTGTATGTAAGAGGTAATCTCCGAAACTACTCAACCGATTTCAAAAATTCTTTCACCAATAGGAAGCTACGTTATCCCTGAGTGCTATAGGCTATATTTTAGTATTAAAAAAATATTTTTATTATAAATTAACGCGAGCGAAGCCGCAGGCAAAAGCTAGTAATATAGATACTTATCTAAACAAACACATAAAAACTAATGGTTTCCAGGGAAGCCACATGTGCAGAAAAGAATTAGCGCCACACGTCCCTATCGTCAACATAGTCGTTTATCTTATAGTATGCCTTTTTAATGAGAACTGATTTAACGAATGATTTAAATTTGCCCTCAGTGAGATCCGTAATTGATTTGGGAAGCTTGTTATAAAATCGAACACAGTTTCCTAGGAATGACTTATTCGTTTTGGATAATCTAAATTTAGGGACTACTAATTTGTGTTTGTTCCTAGTATTTATATTATGAACGTCGCTTTTTACACTATACATTGGCAGATTTTTACGTACAAACATAATGTTTTCAAAAATGTAAAGGGAAGGCATCGTCAGAATATTAATCTCTTTAAAGAAATCTCTAAGGGACTCCCGAGGGCCCATATTATAGATCGCGCGGATTGCCCTCTTCTGTAATATAAATATCGAGTCGCGATCGGCCGCTGCCCCCCACAGCAGAATACCATAAGACATAATGCTGTGGAAGTACGCAAAATAAACAAGTCGGGCAGTAGGTATGTCAGTTAGCTGTCTAATTCTTCTGACTGCAAAAGCAGCAGAACTTAACCTACTAGAAAGGGCAGTTATATGAGCTCCCCACTGTAATTTGGAATCTATTGTTATGCCTAGAAATACAGTTTGATCTACTATATCCAGTTTACTGCCGTCAAGCGTTATGTTTACTCCTACATGGGGAACGTTTGGCAATGAGAACTTCAGACATTTCGTTTTAGTCGCATTTAATAAAAGATTATTTGCCGCAAACCATTTCGATAGAGCGGATAAACTACTATTTACATTTAAAAGATCTATGTCTTTCCTATTGATTTTAAAAATAAGGGAAGTGTCGTCCGCGAACAAAATTATGTCAGATAGTGCCGACATCATGTAAGGAAGATCATTAATATAAGCAAGGAATAGAAAGGGGCCCAGAATCGAGCCCTGTGGCACGCCCATTTTTACTAGAGACCCTGAAGATGTTATGCCAGATATGCCTACTTTTTGTTGTCTTTTGGAAAGATAGGATAACACCAGTTCCAGCGGACGTCCACGAATACCGTAGTGATTCAACTTACAAATGAGCGTTTTATGATCCACACAATCAAAAGCCTTGGAAAGATCACAGAAGATGCCAACAGCATCCTGTGACCCTTGCCAAGCCTCCAAGATATGAGTGACTAACTTCGCACCTGCGTCTGTAGTCGATCTACCCTTCGTGAAGCCAAACTGTCGATCGTGTAAAATCCTATTTTTATTAAAATGTGACAACATCTGTTCAAGCATATTTTTTTCAAAAATCTTACTTATTGATGGAAGAACTGAAACAGGTCTATAATTAGAGGGATTATGCTTACAGCCTGATTTAAAAATTGGGATAACTTTGCTGTGTTTCATCAGATCAGGGAAATTACCGCTATCTATACTAAGATTAAATATTTTTGCAAGAGTCGGGGCTATACAAGCAATAATGGATTCAAGTACTTTAATAGAAATACCCCATAGGTCTTCAGTGTTTTTAATATTTAAGCTTTTAAAAGTTTTTACAACTGCAAATGGTGTAACATGTTTAAACTCGAAATTTGGAATATCTTTAGAAAAGAAATGTTTCAACAATGATTCTGCTGCTGATGGTGACGAGTCAAGTGACTTCGTGACTTCAATTGGTATATTTGAAAAAAATAATTCAAATGCATTAGCAACTTCTACCTTTTCCGATAAAGTTTTATTTTCAATTTTCAAAGATATTTCAGGATCCCTAGGATTCACTTGACCAGTTTCAGTGTTTATAACTTTCCATACCGCTTTTATTTTATTTTTAGATTTACTTATTTTACTACTGATTAATTTTGATTTAGCAAAAGTACATACCTTCTTAAATAATTTTGAATAGTTTCTGACATAATCATGAAAAGATTTATCAGAACTAAAAGACTTTTCATAGTATAAATCATAAAGGACATCTCTACTTTTTCTTATACCTTTTGTGGCCCATTCATTGAAGCTACATTTATTGTTAAATTTAATATTCTTTAAAGGGCACGATTTATTGAATTCTTGGCATATTATATGAAATAACTTATTATAATTTTGGTCAGGGTCATCTGATGTAAAACGAGTAAGACACAATTGAGTTTCAATATTATCCTGCAATGATTGCAATTTATTTTTAGTCATTAATCTAATTTAAATATTTTTAGTTGTTAATAACTGTTTATTTATTTTAAAGTTTACAATTTGACCCATGTGGTCAGATCTAACGCCACTAATTACGCATGTGTTGATTACTACACTATTTGTAAAAATGTTATCTATACATGTCCTGGTAGAGGCAGTAATTCTAGTGGGTTGATTTATAATATGTTTTAAATTAAAAGAATTAAATAATGCTAAGAGTTTACTCTTGTCGGGTGAGTCCACTAAAATATCAATATTAAAATCACCACAAACAAAAATCAATTTATTGTTCCTAAAAGCTTTTCCTAAAATATCTTCCATAGTAATTAAAAAAGAAGAAAAGTTTGACCCCGGCGGTCTGTACACACTTATTATAATACGATTTTCTATTTCTGCACATGCTACCTCGCATAAGCGATCAACAGAACATGAGGTGATATCTTTCCTTTCTTTAAATTTAAGACTATTTTTACATAGAATCAGAGTACCACCGCCCTCAGCTGACAATCTATTGAACGCACTGGCAACCGTAAAATTATTCACATTGAATTGCATTTTGTCTGGTTTCAACCATGTCTCACAAAAACATAAGACATCAATAAGATACTTATCCACTAAAAGTTCTACATCTAAAATTTTGCCAGAGAAGCGATTAATGTTCTGATGATAAAGTAGAATATTATCCTTCTGCTTCTCTATTGTCGGCTGAGCTAGTTTAAATTATCTATCTTAGTATCATTAGGACAACCAAATGATACTGACTCCTCACTTAACCTAACTAACCTAGTCTTTGTTATACTTCCTATAACAGTGTTAATATTGTAAGCTATCAGTGTAGCGATCTGTTGTTTACATTTTTTGGGAAGAAACATAGTTTCACCCGTTAATTTAAATCCACTAATAAACTTATTAGTGTCAAAATACAATAATTTGTCTCTATGACGACATGTCAACAAATAAATAATATTGTTCAACTTATGAACATAGTTATTGTCCTTATCAGATAATAAATTTGAGTATGGCAGAGCACATAACATAATTTTACCTATATTTAATTTTAATAAGAGGGAAACGCCATTTACAATGTCCCCTTTCTTTAATCCAATACTATTACCTATTAGCAGAACTACATTAGTCTCATTATTAAAGTTTGAGTTTACTATTTTGTCAACAATAAGATTATAGTGCAAATTAGGATAACAGTGGTTTGTTACACTATGGGTCAGATAACTCTGTAAAGTAGACCCAAAACTGACTCCTATCTTGTCTGAGAAAACTACAGAATTAATTTTAGTCTTGACACTGTCACAGCTGGTCACAGGCTGAGTTGACTCTGGCAATGTTGCAACATGCTGGAGCTCAGGTAGGGAAGCAGAGTGGTCACAGTTGCGTGAGAAGTTGTTAGTCAGAGACTCAAACCTCTCAGCGTTGCACTTCACAATGTCCATTAACTCGCTGGCCTCCAACATGCGCTCATTGAGTTGAAGTTGAGTAGCTTCATACTTTAAAAATATATCTTGCAACTGGCTTTCCTTATGTATCAACTCATATTGTAACTGCTGTGTGTCTACATCGTACATAACCCTACTATGCTCTAATTCATTGGAACATTTATCTAATTGCCTAACTAAATTAATGCGGTCTTTTCGAAGGCTTATATTAATTTTAAATTGGTTTACCTTTTTAATAGCTATCCGGGACCGTTTAATTATTTTCTTGAATTTAATATATTTCTTTAATTTATTATGGCTTAACAATAATGGACATCGGGCAATAGTATCGTCTCCAGTTAGGTCAATTGTAATAGCTGGTGTGCACACAGGGGCAGATACACTACCAACCAACTCGTCATACAGCCGCTGGGTGGTAGAGGACTGTTGACTATCTTTTTCAGACTGAAATAAAGATATAGCCTTATGGGCTTCGCATAGCTCAAGCTCGAGTTCAGATATGCGATTAAGAGCTAGCTCGTGAGTATCACTACAATGTTGAAACGAAGACACTATTTGACGTAGCTGTTCATGTTGGTCGAGTAAGTCCATATGTTGAATGTGTAGTTCCGCCAGGTCATTCTTGAGAGAAGTATTTTTATCTATTATAATCTTCACTTCTACTTCGCTGTCGTCCCGTTCCTGCAGCAGTTGATTACACAGGGACTTAGAAGATTCAAGTTCTTTTAAGGTTGCTCTCAGCTTGTCCTCCATGTCTTTAGCAGCTGTTCTTCGGGTCATCATTTTCAGACTGGTGTTTTAATCACCTGGAATTTGAAAATAGACAGCTGAGTGGCAGAACTAAGATAGAGTGAGAAGCAGTTGTAAGAGGTAGATGGAAAAATAAAATTAAAAATTAGTGGGTAAACCAGTAGGCAAAAGAGTAAGAATAAATTTAAACAAAGAAATAGATGAAATGAGAAGCCGAAGTAGACTTATGGAACTTTATATTTAGTTTGATTAAAAATATTGATTTATAGGGAATTTGAAAGCTATGAGAGCACAATGATTACACTGATTAACTTATTGGGTAGAATAATAGAACTTGATTATAAATATGTAAACAAATATATGCATTAGTTGTGATATTAATAATGTCAGGTTGTTATTAGCGTTTAGAAGTAATTAAGTACATAAGTAAAGTAAACTTTGAAGTTTTTATTGTCTGAGGCGAATGTTTTTGTCGTCGATTTTGCTTCCACAATTGTCAAGCAAAACGAGATATAAACTGTGCCGGTGTGTACTTGACGTTGCTCATAGCACTGAGCAGTGTAATAGGGTGATGAGTGTTGTGTATTTGTGAATATAATATCAAAATAAAACAGAATACTCCCTGGGATTGCTGATTTCAAAATCCATCCGTTGAGTTTGACAGCCGGTAATAATTATCATTTAATAAAACTACCAGTTTCAGAAGTCGGTGCATTCAATTTGTTTCAGCGTAGAACACCGACATCTGAAACTGGTAGTTTTATTAAATGATAATTATTTTACTCCGTTCAGTTTTTTTTGAAGTCGGTTTTTACTTTTTTAAAGTTTTTTATTTTATACTTTTTAGTGCCACAAATTACAATTAAAATAGTGTACAAATTCTCGGACCAGCACTACAACTAGAACGTTGTCTACATACGATTTGTGTATTTTTTTTTGTTTTTGTTGATTTTTCCAAAAAGTGCTGAACCAATTTCAATAAAATTTATATGGGACCACCTCTGAAGTATGGGCTATCAAACAAAAAAGGAATCATCAAAATCCATTCATAATTGGGGGAGATATAGCGTAACAAACGTACAAAAAAAAAACATTCAGACGAATTGAGAATCTCCTCCTTTTTGAAGTCGGTTAAAAAGGAGGAGGTTCTCAATTCGTCTGAATGTTTTTTTTTATAATCTATTTAAGATGTTTTATTAATTTTATTGAGTAGTATTATACAGGCTGTAAACGAATTCGTGTAATTCCTTAAAACCACATGATCTACTGCTGGTGTAGTGTGGGATTTAGCTTGATTAAAAATGAAATTCTTTTTTCTCATGCGTTTTTGGTAAGTGGTCTGCTATCACTGCTAGACACTTTTTACTTACATTACTTCTATTGAATTTCTGTCAAAAACCTATTTGATCGGTTAGTGATTTCGGCCGTCATTGGTAGCGAAAAAAACGACGTACTATTTCGATTGAATTAGATCGGTAGGTCGGTTGGTAGGCCATCGACCTGTTTGCGAATCTATTACATAAAAAAAACAAGCTATTTTTGTAATATTATACATTGACCTTGTTAGTTCACTCTTCGTTCATCTCACTTCAACATTCCCAAATTATTTGCAAGTAGGAATGGCAAACAAAATCCAATTTTTACGTTTTCTTCCAATCTTTTACTCGCATATTGGATGGAAGTCGAAGGTCCTAACAGTGATGACTTAAAAGCTCCCTTATCTCCAGATCTGTTGTAGCTTTTTGATTTATTAAAGCCACGACCTTCGATATGGCACGTTTAGCTTGCTCCCCGCGATTTACGTCAATTTGGTTAAGGTCAGATAATTTTGCTATTAAATGTGTAGCAACACTTATTAGTGTTTTGTTTATTAAATGACTGTCAGGGCCAGTAGGCCGGGATCGAACACGGTCTGAGTTCGATCTTGGCCAGTATCACCATTATCCTGCATCGAAATAATAAATAATTAATAATAAATTACCTAAGTGTTAGAAAGAATTGCCTCTACCTTTATTAAAAAAAAGACTTCGTAACTTTTTAGCAGGCAAAGCATACTATAGCATAAGCGAGTTCTTATCTGAAAAAGGATTGATGATTTAAAGTAAAGTTTCTGTTTTTTGTTGTTTTTATTATGTTAGATAGTTTTAATTAGAATCTTTTAGTGTAATTTTGCATGCCTACGGGTAAAATATGGCCGAACCTATTTTTTTTTCTTTATGACCATTCACTGTACCCATATTTGCAAAATAAAATATCTTTTATCTTTATCTTTATCGAAGGCAACCGTTTAACCGCTAGGGTGTCACTGAGCAGAGCAAGTCATGTATCACACATGTAATGTTATGAATGTCATGATATCATCATAAGCAAGCTGAATCAAAAACATATTGATTTCGTTCTCATTTTTTTTTTATTTCCTCTATGGAATCAATAATGATATAATTACAATTAGGTTTTCATGTTTTGTATTTGATATTAATTTATAATACATATTTTATAATTTTGTGCATATTTATATTTTATTGTAATTTACATTTTTGTTATGAATTTTTAGTCTATTCAGTGCAAAATAGTCACATAATTTTTATATCTGTGTCGATGTTTTTGTTTTAACTCAAAGGTTGACTGGAAGAGAAGTCCTTATGGCATTAAGTCTGCCTTATGTACTAGCATATTGCATAGAAGTATGAATAAAAAAAACGGCCATTTTTTTTAACTTTCTTTTTATCAATGTTACCAGATTATTCAACCCCCACACGCAATCAAAACCACAAATACAATAAAAAGCAAACAACAATTAAAACCAGCATATACTTACAATCTCCCTATCTCCAGCAGGTCCCCAAACAATGTGAACCACTCTACCAATGGTCCCTCGTCTGTCACTACCATGGCAGTCCAGGCTCGGCCCACGGCTCGTCACTTCCACAACCAGCCGGAGCTGCAGCGGAGCAGGGCGGGGCTCATGCTGCGATGGATACTAGTCGTGTGGGTCGCTAGCTGCGGCCCGCTTGGCAACACTGTGAAACAAGATGGTAAGTGACATTTGTTGTTTTAAATGTTTAGGGACAAATCACATTATATCAAAAACATTCATGTAAAAAAAGCCAACTTTTTTGCCGCAAAAAGTTCTGAGATCTAATAATCATGCTGCATGATTGCAAAATCCAAAACATATTAAATTAAATGCCAGACTTGGCTCTAGAATCTACATTAGCATAAGCTGAATGGTTTTTAGAAGGCATTCCATTTAGCGCACTAATTTAAATAGCACCAATTCAAATCATACCAATTGTAATAGTAACACTACAATTAGAGTAATACTACAATTAGAGTATTATTACAATTAGAGTAATACTACAATTAGAGTAATACTACAATTAGAGTCATACTACAATTAGAGTAACACTACAATAAGAGTAATACTACAAGTAGAGTAATACTACAAGTAGAGTAATGCTACAATTAGAGTAATACTACAATTAGAGTAATACTACAATTAGAGTAATACTACATTGGTGTGATTCGAATTGATGCTCCTTAAATTGGTGCGCTAAATGGAAAGCCTCGTCTTAAGCGCACGCCATAAAAAAAAATGTGTGCTTTTAGCTGCAGAAGCATTGTATAACACGCGTAAGCGTATAAAAACGAAATTGATGCAAAATGATGAAAGGTACGTGACTAATCTAACACAATGTATGTGTCCTCAGTCACTAGATTAGCCTAGAAATATGCTTATAAGTTTAACAATGTCATCATGTTACTTAGTGTTATAATCATATCCCTAGCGAAATGCGCTTTCTTATACCTACAGGAAGCCGGAACTGTACGTCAAACTGGGAACAAATGATAATGAGAACAGTTTACGAAGACAAGTTGTGTGCTTTAAAAAACACATTTAATAAATATTGATGAGGTAATACTGAAACCTTTTTTTTCTGAATTTTCATAATCTGCCCTGTTATTTATTTGGACATCCTGTATAAACGTCTCCTGGTATATGATTATTATATCACTAGTGTAAAATACAGGGTGTAAACGAATTCATATAATTCCTTCATACCACATGATCTAATAATGATATAGATTAACCCCACATGGGATTTAGACTGACTTAAAATAAAAAAATAAAAATTCTTGCTGTTACTTTAATTCATCGTATCTAAATCACCTCTTATGGTTTCAATAAAAAAAACATAAATTTTTTGCAAAAAAACAAATATTTTATATGATAGAATATTTCGATGTCACGCATAAATTAATGAATGCACGGCGACACAGCTGGCGAGCACGACTAGCGCGATATCGCTCCGTGCAATCAGTTAACTTGGAGCGCTAAAATGACTCGGAAACAGAAAATCAGGTTATTTTTATGAAAAAAAATGTTTGCTCAAACTGAAAAACACCAGGGGCCTAATTCTCCTAAAATAAATTGTTGCCAAACGCAATCGAACCACAACCGTCAGTCAGTTTTTGTTTTCGAAAGCTTTCAAAATGATTGATTTTGTTTTTTGTGTCAAACAATAAGACAGTTTTTGAAATTGAGAACTGTCTGAATGAACGGTTCGGCCTTGGTTCGGTTGTGATTTTTCAAGATTTATTTTAGGAGAATTGGGCCCCTGTGCTTGGTCAATCTGTGTCACTAGTAGATCACGTTTTGAAGGAACTACACGAATTCGTTTACACCCTGTATATCTCTGGATCTCAGGGATATTACTATATAACGGCTACAACCACTGCGACATAACATATAACTATTGTCAATCTAGACTTTGACACAATTCTAGACCAAACATCCAACCCACAGTTCAACGTAACAAGTAACGACATTACTATATACGTCCAGTTTCGGTTTGTGCACACCGGCCGTTAGTTGCGGTCTTGTTAGGTTACACGTGCGGCCGCGATTAGGACGTGTGACCTGCGCCTTAAATCCGATGTACCGGCTTATCTGTTGAACACAAGTTTGGGGAGTGTTGATGCTGTTGTAATTAAATTAGATAACATTGAATGAGTTTTAGCGGTAATGTCGGTTTTTCACTCAGTTGTAACAACGACATGTTATCTATTGCTACTAGCAAGAATGAAAGTTTTGGGTTGGTTAATTTTGACATAATGATATGCAAAGATAGATTATGGAATATACACTTCTCATCAAAAAAATCGAAACACTTCCGAAATTATCTTTGTGGCGACAATTAAACAAAAAACAAGCATTAATTCATTATAGATAAAACATAATTTAGTAGCTGGAAGTTTGGCCTTTACAATGGTGTACGAAACTTCCAAAAATTGTTTTTTTTTTTTCAATTTTTATCCTATAAATGAATGGAACATTGTTTTGAGATAAACGTGTGTTTAGAGTTGGAGTACATTTGTCGTGCAAAAAACGCAAAATAACGCATTACTTTAAAATTTTTAGTTTGTTTGTGTTGATTAGGCTCTGTGACGTCTGATAAAAAGTTTTTTTTGTAACACACATGCATACTTCACCCGCAGCAGCCGCCCAAGAAGTGGCATTGCTGGATTCTAGGACTAGTCAACGTGTTGTGGCTGCAATCTTGCATCTAAGCCTCTGGTCTCTTCACAGAGTGTACTAACGCTATCGGGAGACTGGTTTATTTACGCGCCATCCAGGATCTGGTAGGAATCGGGTCACTTCTGCGTGAGACGGCCGGTTTATTGCATCCGTTTGTTTGCGAAATCGACGCCTTCCGCGCTTTTCAACTGCAGCAGCAGTTCCGAGTAGTTCGAAGGGTGACTGTAAGTGACTCTACGATTTGAAGAAGATTAAAGGAACGTAGACTGGTACCACAAAAGCCAGCTAATGGGCCGACATTAACAACAGACCATCGAAGAGCGCGCTTTAACTTTGCACTTGTGCACTTAAATTGTTCAAACCTACAAATGAGCAAGGTTCTCTTTTCTGACGAGAGTAAAATTATGGAACGTCAACATAAGGAATTCTAAACCTTATGCTACCTACTATTAAATGGCATTTAGTATTTATTTTAAAAAAAAACATATTTTTCTAATAATCCATTCAAAACAAAAACTTGCGAGGTGTTTCGATTTTTTTTGGTGAGCTCTTCGATGGTCTGTTGTTAATTTCGGCCCATTAGCTGGCTTTTGTGGTACCAGTCTACGTTCCTTCAATCTTCTTCAAATCGTAGAGCCACTTACAGTCACCCTTCGAACAACAAGGAGCTGCTGCTGCAGTTGAAAAGCGCGAAGGCGTCGATTTTGCAAACAAACGGTTGCAATAATTCGGCCGTCTCACTCAAAAGTGGCCCGATTCCTACTAGATCCTGGATGGCGCGTAAATAAAGCAGTCTCCCGATAGCGTTAGTACACTCTTTGAACAGACAAGTGGCTTAGATGCAATCTTGCAGCCACAACACGCTGACTAGTCCCAGAATCCAGCAATGCCACTACTTGGGCGGCTGCTGCGGGTGAAGTGTGCATGTGTGTTTGAAAAAAAACTTTTTATCAGACGTCACAGAGCCTAATCAACAAATTACAAACAGAAAATTTTAAAGTAATGCGTTATTTTGCGTTTTTTGCACGACAAATATACTCCAACTCTAAACACACGTTTATCTCAAAACAATGTTCCAATCATTTATAGGATAAAAATTGAAAAAAAAAAACAAATTTTTGGAAGTTTCGTATGTCATTGTAAAGGCCAAACTTCCAGCTACTAAATTATGTTTTATCTATAATGAATTAATGCTTGCTTTTTGTTTAATTGTCGCCACAAAGATAATTTCGGAAGTGTTTCGATTTTTTTGATGAGAAGTGTATTTTTATCTACACTCATAACGTAAAGTTCTAATTATGAATTCAAAAATAGTACCATATTGACATAATGTACTTTATACAAGTGCACCTCTAACAAAAAAAGTTTTATTAAAGCACAATTTTCTTAACAAAATAATGCTTTAAAATAACTTTTTTTCTATTAAAGTACATTTCGAACCAACCAAAGAGTTTTCAATTAACTTTTTTAGCGGCAGCGCATTATCTGCATGTAGTTGCGCGCTAGGGCGCATGCGCGGTAGGCTATTTGGTTTGGGCGCGACTTAGAATAAGAACTAAAGTTCTTATTCTAAGGGGCGCCATAATATTGTTTTGATTTAAACGTTGGTCTTTTACTTATTTAAAATAGATATCTACCTATTGCATGAACTTAGGATAAAGTGGTGTATGGAACTGCACATATCTAGGTAATAAAACACTCGTGTGATACTATCATCACATTCATCGCTCACACTTCTGTTTTAATAACCCGTATTATGCAACTACTTCATAAACTACTATTATTATATCCAGATTGCAGAAATAGCACAGGATCAATTCGCTTGTCAATGTAAGACTTCACCAAACGTCGGAATGGCTAACACAAAATAGTTCCTTAGAGTGCTGTCTTAATCAAATAACTGCTAACATAAAAATAAACACGCAATAAAAATTAACAAAACATCCAAACTATTCAAAACAACGCACATCTCACGAAACAAAACGACTTCGCTCAATAAAAACCTAATCAAAATATTTAAAGCACGTATCTGGATCAGGGCTTTCGGAAGAGACATAATCGCGCCGTAAAATTGCGTTTAGCGATTACGTCCGTCGCTATAAAAATGTTGAGAACTGCTCGACATTTATTTGACAGCCCTGCAGCGATGTTAACAGGGCTACTACTCTAATTCTCGGAATTAGGATATGGATTGCACTATTTTGCGTCTATTTATAAATAATATCCGTGTGGAATATCTCAGGAGCTGCCCAGAGTCTGAATTTGTGCCTGGTTGATGGCAATAGGCTCGCCGCCTATTACATGGGACTTAAACATAACGGCGAAATGAGTGTGTACTATACACCTCTGACTAACCCTTCAGGTAATACAGGCGTGATGTTATAATCTTATGTTATAAATAACACAATGGCTTAATAGCCAAGAGCCTCGACCAACATCTGATGAGGCTGTCGTTAAGCAGCTGGATCAAGGGTTTGATTCAGAAAGCTTCTGGACACGGCGCATATCGTTAGGAAGTTCCTCTCTCTGGAGCCCTGACCGCCGGCAGGTTGGACCCTGTTCCCGATGCCGGTGGGCTACTATTTATTATATTTTTAAATGTTTTTGTTTGTATAGAAATAGATAAAAATGTATTTAATAAATAATGGAAATAAATCAACGAAGATAACACTAATCACAAGCAGTGATAGCCCAGCGATTGTACGCTTGCCGGTCATGCAGGACTCTTGACATTTAGAATTCATGTGCAGATCAGAATTTGATTGCCACTTCCGATAACGGTGAAGGAAAAACATCGTGAGGAAACCTGCACACCTGAGAGGGCTCCATAAAGTTCTAGCTATTTCTCTTAAACTATAGACTTTTGTGCTAAGTTATAAAACTGGGGGCTTACCATGACCTCTTACGAAAACATTCAAATGCCAGCCAGTCAACTTCCGTTCAAAAGTAGGTCTGCTTCTGAATCGCTAAAAATCGTACCATAACAGTACTAAAGGTGAACGACTATTGAGCAAGTTGAACGGTAAATGATTGTTCATGGTACGAAAAGTCTATACAAAAAAAAGGTGAACGGATTTCGTATACGTCAACGTAGCAGGCCTGCCGCAGGCCAGCTCTAACGATGTCATAGTACAAAAAAGCAGGACAGTTCAACTTCCAGGCAACTTCTGCCCTGCTTTAAGAGGTCATAGTAAGCCCCCAGTCTGTCTGTCTGTCTGTTCGTCTACCTTGTTGGTCTAACAAGTGTGACTGCTCAACATAAGGTCCTAGATCCGATCCTCAGGTCGGGCAAAGTGTTGTTGGGTTTTTCCGTGTGTCATTTTTTAGTAGCAGCCCGAAGTCTGAATTTGTGCCCGGTTGATGGTAATAGGCTCACCCCCTATTACATGGGACTTAAACATAACGGCGAAGTGAGGGTGTACTTACCTCTATTATGTTATGTGCGATAAAGAACAAAAGTTGTTCATTATTATGTGTGTTTTAATACCCTTAGGATTGAGCACTGGAAATTACAAAGGAGCTAACGACAAAAACTAAAATAAAAACTTAAATTAAAACCTGTGTATCTTATGTAATATGTATTATCATCAATTTTATTTCCGTTTGATTAAAATAGATTCATTCATGGTCCAATAGAAAGTAAGTCATAAAAATCGTTCTTGGTTTTTGATATTTTAAAAATAAACGACACGTTTGGTGCAGTGGCAAAGCGATTGGCTTCTGCGCCACGGGTCGTGAGTTCGATTCCCACACGGAACAAAAATTTGTATGGCCTACAGATAGTTATTTCGGGTCTAGGTGTTTGTGTGTGAGATTTGTGTCTGTAAACGGACCCACGATACAAGAGAAATCTTAGTGTGGGGCAACGTTTTTAATAAAAACAAAAAAAAACATTTTTATCAAATTATCTTTGCTATATGTCATAATCAATTAGCACCTTTGTAATTTCCTGGCCTCGATTAGTACCCCATTTCCAACTAGCCTTCTATATCAAGTGCTCAGTTAAGGAACTTTTTATAGAAACATTGACACTTCTCAGAATATGAAAATAGATTCTTATTTTAACTCCAGCAAATTATGTCGGGGAAATTGTGTGACTTTTCTGTCGTACTGGCTACAGCGACTTCCTTTTGTGTAAGATTGTATTGATTGCATTACTTGGAACCAAGCTATTCTTACGACGAACGGTAATCGTGTCAAAGAACTCTGATAATTATATTATTGTTAATTAGGTGTGAGTAATTGCAAAGATAACAAATGTTATCTATTTTTATGCGTGACATTTTCACCTCTGTGTGTTTTAGTAACCTTGTTTGATTTTATGTATACAGTGTGTGTCGTAAATAGTGGTCCAACGTTAAAGGGTCGACACACCGTGTATTCAGCTATAACATACCACAATTTGAACCATTCTTTGCCATACGTCTTAGTTTTTTTTTCATTTTAGTCAACTCTTCGTTTTACTAATTTAGCTGTAATTTCAACCCAATACATTATTTTCCTATTTTGTTTTTTGTTTATAACTGCTGAATACATTTGCTATCATATGCTAATAATTTTTAATTTTTAGTTAATTTGTTCGAAAAAAAATCTAATTCTAGAAAAAAAAAGAATTCTAATTGTGGTATGTGATAGCTGAATATATCGCGTATCGACCTCTTAACGTTGGACCACTATTTACGACACAGCCTGTTTATACCTCGGGTTGGAAGCAACGATTGCACTCTTAACATATCTTTCACAAGCTCAGCAGTCACGCTTGCGACCACAAGACCAACGAGCAAATTTAAGCGAACTGTCTCTAGCATTACCTATTACAATTATGATAATTATGTAAAATATAGTACTTAAACAAAATCGTTTTGCTATGGCTTCTTTACCTCCTATAGATGTATCCCCTAAAATATTTCGTGTATGAATAGATGGACCTTATATGTATACACTAGCTTTCGCCCGCAGCTTCGCTTGCGTGAAATTTTGAACCCGTTAAGTGACGATTTTCCATACAAACTTTCATCCCCTATTTAACTCCCTTAGGGGTTGAATTTCAAAAAATCCCTTCTTAGTGGATGCCTACGTTACAAAAGGAACCTACTGTCAAAATTTCAAGTTTCTAACCCCAGCGGTTTAGGCTGTGCGTTGATAGATCAGTCAGTCAGTCAGTCAGCTTCTCCTTTTATATGTATAGATTTTTAATCAAGCTAAATCCCGTGCACGGTTAAATCTATACCAGTAATAGATCATGTGGTTTTAAGGAATTACACGAATTCGGTTACATCCTTTATAGTATCATCCTCATCATTCAGCTGAATGACGTCCACTGCTGGTTGTCGTAATCGCAACGCTTGGCAGACGGGTTGGCGATCGCAGTACGGTTGTTAAAGTACTCAGAGAACGCTGCTGCCCATCCTCTAGAGAATCCCTTAGTCGCCACTACAAGTCCGGCACCACACGAGACTATCATCATCATCATCTTATATCGAGATAGTATCATCCTAGTTGAACATAATAATAATTCCTAATACAATAGGTGGGTACTTATGAGTTAAACATAAAAACATGTAATAGGTACTTATAGTACAACTATCGGGCAGCCAATCTGACAGTCACAAAGAGGTTGTAAATTCTCTCGTAGTCGTAAACACGTCAGGCGCAACGCTAGCGCCGCCGTTGTCAAACTCGCGCTAGTGATGGGAACTTAAGTATTAGTTTGAGTATATACTCGAGTGTTGGAATTCTAAGGCTGTAAAATGCATTTGATGTTTTATAAGTAGCTAAGAATATTATGTTGGTATACAAGGTGTAATATAAATAAGGCACAACCTCTTAAGAGGTCACTGTACTTATCATTATAAACAACTTTTACTATGGGAACAAACCTGACATCGCGAAAAAAAAAACAGCTGTTCCCTACATTTTGACGAGTTATGCGAACATAAACGTAAGGAACAGCAGATTTTTTTTTCGCGATTTCAGATTTGGTCCCATAGTAAAAGTTGTTCATAATGATGAGTACAGTGACTCCTTAAGAGATTGTGCGTTATTAATGTTACACCTTGTATAAATAATTTATTTTCAATTATCACAAGACTCACATTTTGTTAGTATCACTTTCACTTAGAACTAATGTTAGCAGGTAATTTACATTTATTATAACGTAAACCCTGCAATAGTAAGTTAAGTATGGGCAGTCAAATCTATCCGCTGTCAAAGCCAGGATATAAATAAATCGTCCATTTTCAAAAAATTGGTAACAGCATCCTAGTATAATACTGCTGCTTAGCCTTTTCCCTACTATGTTGGGGTCACCTTCCAGTCTAATCAGATGCGGCTGAATACAAGTATTTTACTCGGAACGACTGCCATCAGACCTCTGCAACCCAGTTACTGGGCAATGCCGATATCCTAAGGCGTATTTCAGAGTGGAGGCGGGCGCGGGTGCTATCGCGGGCGCGTGTAAATCAAATGTATGTAGACGCCAGTTGCATTCACAGTGCGCCCGCGAGTCGCGCGCCTGCACGAGGTGGGCGCGGGCGCGGTGGCGCAGGTGTTTCTAATGGCTCAGTCCGCTCGTATCATTCACAGTAATATAGCGTCTGTTAGGTGACTGTGCGTGTGGTTACGTCGTACGATAGCTCGTTCGGCACTACTGTGAACACGCAGACGCCAAGACTGCACTAGCGGGTGCGGGGGACCCGCTAGTGCAGTCTGATTGACCACTAAGGTTAGATCGATTGTCAGACTTTCAGACTTCTGAATACCGGTAACGACTGTCGTAGGTATTCGTATAATACTGCGATAAACATTATAATGAACCATAGCTATTTGACGGCATAATTGGCGCAGCGAATATTTGTTTGGTCTACAGATAGTTGTTCCGGATCTAGGCGTTTGTTTATGTAACGTTTCTCTGTAAACGCTCCCACGATAAGGAGACACCCTAGTGTGGGGCAAAGTATAAATAAGAACAAAGAAATAATACTGCAACCCGTTAAGATCTTACCAACCCCTTTACCAAACATGGTTATCGATTATCGCAACCACTTATCGTAGTGGTCTTCGGGCTGGTCTTTCATCGCAATCGCATTCATTTTGACAGTTCAACAATACTAATTTAATTAATTATTTTAATTCCATTACTGTTTCAATGTCATTACTGTAATTAATACTACCTTTATACGTGTTTAAGCGTAATTAATTTATTCACTTGATAGACAGAACTGTGTTGCTGGGGAGTTTGTTGCGCCGTTTCTTCTTCACAGCATAAACACTAGGAAACGGTGAAGGGAAGGCGTTTTTGGGGGTCGTCTTTCCTAACACTCCGAGACGAGCTGCAGACCGCAAACTGCAAAAGTAGTATCGTTTGCGGTGCGATCTGCGGCTGCGGTCTGCGGTTGCAGTTTTGCAGTCGCTGTCGGAATAGCACCTTTAAAGTGCACACCTTAAAAGCGCTATTCCGATGGCGACTTGCGTGCAGTCTGCAGTTTGCAGCCCGTCTCGGACTTGTACCTTTAAAAAGAACTAAGTAATTCAAGTCTATTTTAAATAAACAAGTTTGAAATTCAAGTTGAATGTTATATACAGTTGTCGATCTTTTCAAAACAAAATACAATAAACCGTTCAAGCGTGATTCTCTCCACCTATCACCTAATACATAGCTATCATCCCATCTGACCTAAATTCACACACGTAGGTGAAACTTGTTGGATTAAAAGATTACAAGTGGCTACATAGGTAGCAACAGGTTACTAGTCCACAAATCCGAACATAACAATAACAAGCACTACACTAGTTTTGCTCGATGCCTTTTATCTCTAGATAGAAACGTAACATCACACTATATTCTCATGGGAGTAGTCAGTATGTCTGAACACAACGTACCTCTCAAATCTTATAGACTTTTATGCATTTTGTCGTTTGCGTGCACCAGTTGTGAGTATCATTTGAACTTTCACCCTTATTGCTTAACATACTCGAAATTGCAATAGCTTTGATTTTAACACTGTCTCGTTGGTCTAGTTGTCGCAAGCGCGACTGCGGAACGCGACGTCTTACGTAGGCGGTTTAAAGCGACGCGAATTGCGAAGCGATGCGATGCGGTGACACGCGATGCAGTGCGAAGCGGCGGCTTTGTCCTACAAGCTCGCGGACCGCCCGCCGCGCGCCGCCGTCATTCAGTAGCACTGTACGGCACCGCATCCACTTCGCGCGAAAATATCAAGCCAACTGACAGCGTTCGCTTCGCGCCGCGTCGCGCTGCACCGCACTCCACGTGCGTTTGGTCACTTAGGCCACTTTTTTTTTTTTTTTTTTTTTTTTTTTTTTTTTTTTTTTTTATTTATTTATTACTAGGCCTGCGTTTGGCCGCCATCTCGCCTGATGTTAAGCGATGATGCGGTCTACGATGGAGCACGCTTGCCCAGAAGAAACCGATTCACTCGTGACTTGAAGACACCCAAATTGTAGCTGTCGGGGAACACCCACTCGGGCAGCGCATTCCACTGTTTGGCGGTTCCACTTCAATAGGTATCGACTGTTTGTTGTTTTCGCGTCGCGCCGCGCCGCTTCGCGTCGCTTGTAGATCGCTCACGCGTTACGGTGACGCGTTAGGTTCAGGTTGGGCAAATTTTTATTGGGTTTTTCCGTGTGGAATTTCTCTGTAGCAGCTCGGTGTCTGGATTTAAGCCCAGTTGATGGTAACAGGCTCGTCCCCTATTACATGGGACTTAATCATAACGGCAAAATAAGGGGGTTACTATACACTTCTGCTCAACCCTTCGGGAAATACAGGCGTGGTGTTATGTTATATTAATTTTGACAACACAACAATACGTTGCGAAGCGCATAGTTGTCAAGAAGATGGATTGATGGTGCAATAGACATCGTTGAATGGGGGTATTTGACTGAAATTAGTCCGTCAGTTAGATTATCAAAAAATATTTGACCCGTATTTTTTCTTTTGTTACGTAAACCAAAATTGACGAAGATACGACACTTTTAAAATTGGCAAAACGTCACAAGCTAGTACAATTTTTACTTGCTTCTGACGTCACAAGCCCCCACTCTCGAGTTTTGATGCGATTTATCTTTCCAAATATTCATAGATTTAACAAAAGAAAAAATACGTGTCCATTATTTTTCAAAACTCTAACTGGCGGACTAATTAGATTTGCAATTATTGATGCTGTATCAACATGCCCATCGTCTACTACTAATACGATTGCGAGTAAGTTTCACAATTGCGATGCGAACCTGATTTTCTCTATTGTATGTATCCTTGTCTTCTAAAAACCATAAAATCACACATTGTATAGGCAGGTATTTTTAGCTAATACCGATGTTTATAGGCGCACAGGAAAACACAGTTAGTCCATCCTGTTGGTATAATTCCTTGGTTCCTATTTCCCGGGGAGGTGGTTGCCTATCTTTAGAGAGTTTATGTACTGCAATTCAGATCAGATGCAGTGTACAACAACTGTTCGTAAAAATAGGTACTGCAGATAGCCCAGATTGTATTTTCTCGGATTCGGATCGGCCGCAGTGGACATACACATTAATTTAAAATCATCTTTGGAAGTTTTTCGCACCCTTAAATAGCGTAATAAGCTGGAATGTAGGAATCCAAAATCTCTAAACGCGTTTTCCCAAAGTACAACTTTATTATGCCCTTATAAGGCCCTAAGGGTGCGTTTTAGTGACAGAACTTTTAACGAACTTAACTCACTCATTTTCCCAAAATTACTCGAATAGACCATACTGTTCACATCACTAGCATGAACTACTGCATACATACGCCACTACGTATAGAACTTTTACTGGGCCACTATAAAAACCGGTTTGAACTTACTTTAATTGGTTTTTGAGATACAAACATTTACATTTTATTATTCCTACTAATTAAACAGCACTTTGGTATAAATTCTTTTATAAATATTATTTATATCATAAACATTTATGCGGGCATCATGAACTCGTGTGATTGCGTCGATAACTTTCCCTTAATTGAGTAAGAAGTTCTTCATAGAATATAAGGGTCAATCAGTGTAGATAATAATATGTTATAATGATGTGTTTATTCCACAATTTCATATCTGCTCGCTTCTTTCTAGAGTTTCCGGCCGATTGCTAGGGTTGACTAACGGCTGAAACCAATAACCTATCTCGAACCAATAGGTACTGGAATGATAACCAGACACTGCTCACTAAACAAACACTTCCACGCGATAGGCATAACGGACAGCCCTCTGTGCAGAGCATGTATGGGGGCCGAAGAGACGGTCGCACACGTGCTGGAATGCACGGGGGTCACCCAAATACGAGAAACAACCCTTGGCGCACCGAAATCACTCGCAAATGTTCTGAGCGGACTGAGAGCCCTAATCTGCTTCTGGAAGGAGGTGGGCTGGTTGGAATGATGGCCGCCATGGCCCACGTACAATGGTCCACTTATAGGACTAAGTGCGGAAACCACATCTCCTAACATAGAACCAATAGGTACTTCTGGATTGATGAAAGTTTGTGATTTTTTTTTTTAAATGTCAAAAATCTTCATAAATACAGAGACTTTGGATTCAGATTGGTTATTAGTTTGGGCCGTATAACTCAAATAATGTCCACGTGAATGAAATGTGTTAATAAGATCAATTACTGTTTGTGTTCAAGTAGTGATCATCTCCCTTTGATTTATCCTTTTATGCCCGGTTCCTAGGGGCGAAAATGAATCATTTTGCTTACCAATGGTGGCATGTTTTATTGCAAAACTGCGCATAAATGGACCCGTAAGCTAATTTTACCTGTGACTACTTATGCATGGCAGCGTCTACTATGCAAAGCTATGGGATCTTTGCTTCATTATAGGTATACAAGACTCATAATTTTAAACAATAACGCTCGGTAAATCATATTAATTGGCCATTAGAAACCAATGTGCATTTCATTATCTTCCCTTAATTTAAAATAATTCGTATAAAATTTAATAACACGTTAAAAATGCCACAATTTTCCATCGCCGTAAACCGTAGAAAAAATATATCGATCAACAACTTTTTCATTGCGCCGAAACAGGGCTGCCTCCGAACCGTAACGGAGGGTCCCGTACGTACAATAGTTACGAAAAAACGAACCTTTTGTCTCGCCCCTCGCCGCCTGACAGCAATTAATGTTTTATTTCACCTTTGTACACTGTCGAGCAACGGAATATACGAAACATCGCGGTTTAATGGAAGCGGAACGTGTGGTGTTGCCAACAATCAATTAAATTCAATAAAGAATTTTTAAGAAAGGTCATTCTTTGTGTAGTGTACATTGAGCGTAAAAATGTTGAAGTCAATGTTAATGACGGGTTAAAATTCTATTATTCGAATTTGGAATAAATTATTCGGAATGAAATATCACATAGAATCACGTAAACGTTTCTTTTGTTTTTACACACTATTGTCTACATTTTTTGTTCTATATTCTCCTCTCACAGGCCTACTGGAAGAGATTTCTTTTAAAAATAAGCAATGTCTTTGTACGCTATGGTTCTAATGAACTTATCTTTTACTAAATGCTGTGTGCACTTACATTTTTCAAATAAATAAACTGAAATCTGCTCAACGCAAACTTTGCGACTAGCCAAATTTAGCCATTCTGCTGGAACCTCAACGTGAACGTTGACAAGCTTATATTATGCAAAGGCAACACGTTACTTTGAAATTGCTTTATCATACAGCTTCTGTAACTAAAGAAAATGTGTTACCTATTAATGCCTTTTATTAAGCCCTAATTAAGATACTGTGTGTAACCTCGTGAATCTTGTCTCGATACAAGGCATTCATAGCAGAACCAATTAGGTACTTAATAACATTATTAGTATAGTCTGCGGATTATGCTGTGCCCGACAGGGTCCATAATTGTCTTATATTTTTTTAAGTTTACTAGCTAATTTCACATTGTGGTATGCATTATGTTTTTACAGAAAGCATCAAACAACCAATGTGAGTCGCTCATTTTTGCGCCACTCATACTTATTGCGTCAGCGTAAAGATCATTTTTTAATGCAGTACTAATAAGCATTCGTGGTTTTGAAGTCGCATTCGGTTCGGACGTGATCGGTTTTACGAAGTTTGCCGATGCGACTTCTTAGATGTGTCGTACTGTACTCTGCTAGGAACCACATGGAGAACTGGATCTGTATAACGTACATAACATAATAACCCCATTAATGTCATACTGCTGGGCATAAGCCTATTCTCAGAATGAGAAGAATTTAGGCTTTAATCCACCACGCTCTGGCCTGGTACGGTTTGGCGGACTACGTACACCATCGAGAACTTTTTTAGCCCTCTTAGAAGTGCAGATTTCCTCAAGATATTATATGATAATCAACTTCAGATGCGCACATGAATTCGAAAAGTCTGAGTTTTTTCCCGGATCGAATTCAGACTCTTGTAGATGGAAGGCCAGCGTTCAATCGCTACGCTGTCACTGCTTTTATGTGTTGTAACATTGTATAATTTGTTCGTTTTCGTAAATTAGTAACATCATCTTTATCTATTCACTTTATACAATCAATTAATTCAGCCTACCGCACTGTACTGCTGGATAAGGCCTCTCTCAAGTTATGCCACAACTTGTCGGCGCCTTCTGTATCTAGTCCACCCCAACTATCTGCTGCAGGTCGTCGGTCGCATCTGGCTAGGGGGTGTCCTACGCTGCTTTTGCCGATTTGTGGTCTCCACTCAAGAACTTGTCTGCGCCATATATATCATATTCACTTAACTCATCATCTTCATCTTTCAGCCGAAAACGTCCACTGCTGGACATAGACCTCCCCCAAAAGGGAGAGAGGGGTTGCCATAATCGCCACGCTTGGTATAGGCGGGTTGGCAGTCGCAGTATGATTGTTAAAGTATTCAGAGAATGCTGCTACCCATCCTCCAGTGAATCCCTTAGTCGCCTTTTACGACATCCATGGGAAGAGATGGGGTAGTGCTATACTTTAAGTCCGGCACTACACGAGACAATCATCTTACTACCAATTTACTCTTTATCTATTCACCACTATAAATCAATCAATTCAGCCTATCATAGTCCTTTACTGGACATAGGCCTGCCTCAAGTTGTGCCCTAACACTGTCGGCGCCTTCTGTATCTAGTCCACCCTACCTTCTACTTACCTTGCTACCTTCTTGAGGTCGTCAGCACACTGCTTTTGCCTGTGGTCTCCACCCAAGGACTCGTTTGCAACGAATCTATTCTCTTACTTCCATATTAATTTCCCTTTACTATGCGAGCCAAATAAGAATAGGATCGCGCTTGCTACCAACTTCACACGATAGCTGTCAAGTTAGTACTGCCAGCATAAAATACTGTGAAAAATAAATGTTTTTTATTTTTTTATTCATAGATTTCATTATTTCATTTTTATAAATTGTTATTTCTTGAATTCCATAAATAGATAATTTTGGATAAATGAATGATTTATGGAAACAGGATTTTTATAAAAAAAAAATGAACCAACAAATAGTTGATTCATTTTTTTTAACGAAATGCTACTGGTCACCCTAATATGTCGCCATTTTGCTACGCAACTATGAAGCTAGTACCAGTGTGCCGTTAGCTACGCTTCCGTGTATACGCGCGTAATTAATTTGACTTATTTGACGTAAAATTTATTAGAAATACCAAAAAAGTGAACAAAAAATAATTAAACAATTCAGTCTATCACAGTCCTCTATTACGCCATTGTACCCTTCACTAAATTATATTGTATAAGAGCTATGTTACAATTTTGGTGTACAATAAAGTATATTCTATTCTATTCTATTCTAAACAGTATCATTTTACTTTGTTCATTTTTTTGCACACCACACGCTTTGGTAATGAAGTTCGCGAGTATTGCTGAACAAAATGGTGTCTTGACAGTACTATTCTTATTTGGCTCGCATAGTACTAAATAAATAGGTACAAAATCAAGTTCTTGTCGGAATATTCATTTAATTTACTCACAATTTAATATTAAACTGTAACCGTCGATTTTTTCTGTCCTCCATTGTACTCGCTGATAGAGATATAACGAGTGTGGTTTCCACCTGCCGCCAAGCGGAACCCTAAAATGGGATAGTTCGGATATTGTTGTTAAAACAGAGGAAATTTATTTTTAATTGTGTTGCACGCCCCGTTTCATTATTATTTCCGTTGGCTCGTGCTTGTAATTGTGAACTAATGAAGTTTTTTTTTTGTTGCATCTGCTTTGATGACTTTGTTAATAATTGTGGCTTGTGACGTATGGACGAACTTGGTATTTCGTGGCGTTGAGTTTGAGTGGATTAGTGTTTTTTTTCTGCTTCACTACATAGTATAAAACAAAGTCGCTTCCCGCTGTCTGTCCCTATGTATGCTTAGATCTTTAAAACTACGCAACGGATTTTGATGCGGTTTTTTTTAATAGATAGAGTGATTCAGAGGAATGTTTTAAGCTATAAAACGTACACGTGCGAAGCCCGGGCGGGTCGCTAGTATATTATAAATTCGAAAGTAACTCTGTCTGTCTGTGACGCTTTCACGCCTAAACCGCTGAACCGATTTTGATGAAACTTGATACAGAGATAGTCTGGAACCTGGAGAAGGACATAGGCTACTTTTATCCCGAAAAATACGGAATACGCGATAACCGACAACCACGTGAGCGACCTCTAGTACTTAATAAATATTCTTCCAGTCCATCCAAAGGTTGTCTTGGAAGAAATTGCCTTGTGCGGTAAGACTGCCCATTGTACACTTTTTTATTTAAATTGTCTTTCCTTTTTTTTGTTTTCCTGGTCAATGTACAATAAAGAGTATTTAAATAAATAAATAAAAAAACCCTTTCTTAATTTTCATTTTTCTTTCATCACCCCTCGGTATAAGTTGGTAACACTGAAGGTTTTATAAGTGATTACGTTATTTTCAAACACATAATAAATAACGTAAACAAAAAAAACTAACTACGATTATTTTCTTTTCACGATTGAGTCAAAAAACTAATAAAGTTGCAAAAAAATTGACATTTAAAAAAAAAGTTAACAGAATTTTGCAATAAAATTATTCCCAGAGCAATTATAGGCAAAATTTTTGACAATAGACGGGCAAACAATAAGCGGACAAGTCAGGGAAGCCATTGGATTGCATTCCTTATTTATGTTGCTCTTACGAAATAAAGTTTACAACTCGAGCATTTTTTATTTATTGAACTGTTTCAAAATAAACTTCAGACTTACTTTACAGACGTCTGCCTTGGTTAAGATTATGTAGATCTTTTTACAAGATAGCGTTCTAGATTAACTTATTACATACATACATAAACTCACGCCTTTTTCCCATGGGGGTAAGCAGAAACTGTAGAACGCCACATGCTACGATCTTTACATACTCCCTTCGCTTCGTCCACGGTCATACATCTTGTCATACACGCACGCCGGTTGAAACTACTACGCGCCTGTCCTTTTTGAAGAACATCACCAATAACATTAATGTATGTCCTTTATAATTGCATATTTGTATGTCATAGATTTCCGTAAAGTAACGCCTAATTCCATTATTTAGTTTTTTACAATTACATTTGTTTTTTCTTTGTTAATTCCAATTTTTTTTTATGATCTCGTTCATCTCATAATTATGTTTTTCTTCTTCTCTCGTGTCGTCACGCTATATAAAAATAAACTTTAAAAAAAAGTAAAAACCGACTTCAAAGAAATACTAAAAAGAGTAAAATAATTACCATAATATAAAATTAACAGTTTCAGAAGTCGGTGCAACTCTACACTGAAGCAAATAGAAGCCACCGACTTCTGAAACTGTTAATTTTATATTATGGTAATTATTTTACTCCTTTTAGTATTTCTTTGAAGTCGGTTTTTACTTTTTTTTAAAGTTTATTTTATATTATGGTAATTATTTTACTCCTTTTAGTATTTCTTTGAAGTCGGTTTTTACTTTTTTTTAAAGTTAAATCTTTTATTTAATACGTTTTAGTGTCATAATTTTAACCCCCTCCTTCATAACCCTTCTTTTTGGTTTTGACGTAGTCGGGCATAAAAAGTCCTTTCAAATGATACGTTACACGATATAATGAAAACATTCCAAAGGGGGGGAGGGGGACACACGCACCCCCTTCTCTTTTCCAGTAGTCAGTTCCCAACAACAAATATAAACAAAGCAATATTTGTAATTTGAGAATTTTGCTTTGATCCGATGAGGAGTTCCGTTCCATATCTCTGAAGTTCATAGTCTAATCATAACAAAATTTATATGGGACCAATCGGGAAGTATACCCTTTCGAACAAAAAAAGAATTTTTCAAATCGGTTCATAAATGACGGAGATATGAGGTAACAAACATAAAAAATAAAAAAAAAACAAAAAAAAATACAACCGAATTTAGAACCTCCTCCTTTTTGAAGTCGGTTAAAAATAGCTCGTGCCTTGATATAAGATTAGCCAGTGTTGCTCGTCGTTTTGAGTAGCCAACGTTCTGACGATGAACGCTCGACTGCCCAGGGTGCGCCGGACGTACTTTAGTATCGTCATTCGTGGAGGCTCTTTAAATGCACCCCAAATGTTACGACATACTGTCATGCCATGCCGCTACCTAAGTATATTGTTATGCAAAACTATGAACTTCGTGTAAGCTGAAACCTAAAGACTACTCGTACAGACCGAGTTTAACATCAGATAACTTTTATCTGAGGAATAATTTTGACGTTTTGACAGCTTCTGTGTAGAAAATATGTCAAACCGCCATACTAAAGGACATGGTACAGTAGACCGGCACAGTAACTGCACAGCTTCAGTACGGCATCGCCTCGAATTTAGGCAACGGCTAACCGCCAGCGCGCTAACGACTCGTAGTCCGCGCGCCGGCCGCGAGGTGCAAACTTGCTGTGTCACCGCGAACACAATTGTTATATAGCATTTGTGATTGAACATGCCTAGGACTTGCACGTTTTCATAATGTGTTTCACGACGTTGTTTCGCTGGCAACTCGGAGTCGGCGCACCGTAAGCAGGCAGTCGGCGCGCTGTAAGCTCGCAGTCCGCTCGCTTGCAGCGCGGTGTCTGCGAGTCGAGTTGTATGGTAGCGGCAAGCGCGCTGAATGCCCGCCGTTGGCTTTTTCATATTGACATTATGAAATATATTATACAACACACGATTTAATGCTCTAATTTGAATGACAAGTTAATTGCTGAGTTGGAGCGATGCCGTTGTGGTGGCGGTATAGTGTGCCATGACCATTTATTCTTCAGATAAAAATTATCTGACGGTTGAAAAATCAGCCCTAAGTTTTTTAGGGAAATATGAACAGTCTGTTTTTGCCAATATATTTGATGCTGACTGTACTTAGCACAATGCTAAATCTTTTACAAAAATAGACTTGCTTGTTCAATCTTTAATTTCCATACCAAGAAGTACAAGGAAAATCACTCACGGATATTCAAACATCCTGACATTGTAAAAAATAAAAGCTAGTAAGTAGAAACGTGTATCACAGTTGAAACAAAACGAACGTAGCTTGAAGTATCTGTGTAAACTTTATTCTTTGTTCTTTCAACTTCTGTTCTTGCAGAATCGCTAACATTTGAGTTATTGCCGAAACAACGTAGAATTTTCTTTGTCGAAGTACTGCAGATGCGACCCGGCTTCGCTTAGGTGTTGCAATAAATAAGATTTTAAATATAGCTGATGTTAGCGCTGGAGACTGGCAACAAATATACAAAAACAGTCAATATATCAGTGATAGAACTCCTGGTTGAAAGAGTTTGCCTGGGGAAGATCTTGGCTGGGGAAGTACAACCACTATTTTTGCTGCCAAGCAGCATTGCTGTGTTCTGGTTTAAAGGGTATGATAAAATTACAGGCTTAGGAGACTTTCCAACTATGTCTCGAAGGTTTGCGACGCATCAGCAATCCTCTTGGTATTGTAGGTAGGCAGCGGTAACCACTTACCAACAAGTGGACCGTTTGCTGGTTCGCCAGCCAATTATCTAAAAAAAGTAGTTAATTTGAAATAGTTTTTAAAATCAATCTGCTTTTGGAGTTTACCTACCTGTTACATAAATACATTCACATTTACTTCATATTCATTATTAACATAAAATAACATAAGCTTGTGCTTATCATCATCAGCCAAGCTTTTTCCGAAGTCTAGTACCTAAATCACTTATTCATTTTATGTTCGTATACATGCATAATCAACACATTAGTATCCCACTGATGGGTTCTCTTCTCAGAATGAATGAATGGGTTGGCAGAGTACACATACCATCGAGAGCTTTTTAGAGCTCTCTCAGGTGTTTAAGTTTCTTCACGATGTTTTCAATTAAATTCTGATCCGCACATGAATTCAAAAAGTCTGAGGTGGCCCCAAATGAACTCAGACCATCCTGCATGAAAAGCAACCGTTCTACCACTAGCCTATCACTGCTTTTGTTCGTATGCGATGAATAATAAATACGGGCCCAAACTTTGTCAAGCAAACCTACAATGAAATCCATTTCGTTGCCAATCAACGTCTCCTGGAAGCCCACATCTTCAATTAGCCACAAAGGCCCCAAAATCGGTACAGGTATACAGACCGAATGATTGAACAACACTAAAGTACTTTCCTTTATAGTTCTTTGTAGCTCAACTGTCGCAATCAACGATGCTGTTGTTTGCAAATACCAATAGCGAGAATATAGTGGTCTGTGCAAATGAATTTCTGAAACACAACCGGCGTAAAGGATATTGTGATCCGATTTTTGAGCGCTATCTACTTTATCAAAAACTTGGTAAAAAAATGAATCATCAAATACAAAAAAAAACACAATCAATACAACAAAGTGATGATGGTGCTGATGATGATGATGAAAAAGTGATTAGGAATTCAATTACTTCAAAAACAAAATAAAAATGTGCATCATATATGCGTAAAACGGTCATCGATCTGTGACGTATGTTCAAAGCAGCCACACAGACAAAATTCAGATTATCAGAAGATTTCAATAAGTCACCTGATTCACCAACAAAACTAAATACTGTAGAAACTAGTTTTGAATAGTCAATAAAAATTATATAAAGCATGATGCGAGTGGAACTCATTGCATCATAATGGAAGGTACAGTCTCTAAGTTCTAATGTAAGTAGTTTAGTAAGCATCACTGTTTACCCCATAAGCAAGAAGGGTTAACGATACAGGCCCAGAATCTCCAGAAGAACAATTTCTTGTAACTTTAGCAGTAATCTTAACAAGCCCAGGGGAAGGGTCAAATATCAAACGAGGACTATCTCCTGTCTAATTACTAACCACAATTACGGACAGACACATTTAAACTATGACCCCAAATTGTTAATATGTATCATTCACGCTTTCCTGTCTATAAGGGTCAGCAGAATTGGTACTAAGAAACTTAAAGCGGTATCAATACCGTTTCAAGTCTCGTATAGAAGAGATGGATAGTTGACATCACTAACGACAAGACACAGCTCTTAAACGTACACTATTATTTTAATGTATCTCATTAAAAGTCAAGCAATGACATTAACTAACAAGAATGATGATTACAACATTTTTCTTGCCAAATTATTTGTCATTTTACTTTAAAACTAATTCCTATTAAATCTCTCTTAATATTTTTCCAATTCATACAAAATATTATAATGGGTTCTATTATAATCATATTCGAAACATTTTTCTTCTATTCCCAATTCAACATAAAAATCTACCTCAGCTACCTAAATACCAAAACAGATTTATTTACCTCCATCATATTTCAGTACATCTATACTAAATACATCAGGGATTTCGGCATGCCTATCCTAACTCTACGTAACCTCAATGATATTTCTAAGTGAGCTCGGCTCCCCGGGGCACCATTCATTGATATTAGCAGTCGAAACTCAGTATATCATAACTGTATGTTATACAAGTTCGACTTGATATTTGTTGTAAAGATACGCAAAGTTTCAATGGATACAAATATATGGTTATTTTCTGTGTTGTGATATAGATTTTCGTTGGCATTTCTTAGAATTTTTGTTGTTATATTCCCGTGTTTAAAATTAAGACCTGAATCCGAATTCCGTATCACACTCGTAATTTCTATAGCATTGATTTTGTCATTCGTTCATTGCGTGGTTGGTACATAGTAGTGGAGAAGTCGGATTGTTAATACCTCAGTTAATACATACGTTGCTATGGAAATTGTTGACCTGTCAAAATCAAAGCCATAGCGATTACGAGTGTTTCGTGCAAGTAGGATACTGTTCTATTGTATTTCTAGAAGAAACGAAAGTGTTTGGTAATGATTTCCTCTACATTGTTCAGTTTTTGTAGGTAATGGTATTGTAATTCCAAAAGTGACATTGACATTTAAATGTAAAGAATATGATAACAATAAAATCATATAAAACGCATTTACAAAATGTATGTGAGGCAAATCAAACGAAGCTTAAGCCCTCGGGTAACCTTTTGCGGTAAACCTTTACCCATTTATGATAGGGAATATCAAAAAATGTCACTGGAACGAAACCAAGGACGATACATTTATATTATTAAAACCTTCGTAAGGAAAATATGGCGTAGGCACTTTGATTATTAATATTCTTAAATCTTCCATCGTACAATACGTTTCAGTGAATATGTTATAAACTTGACATAACATTATCGACACTGCCTACGTAAGTATCTACGAGTACCTTTGTGCAAAATCTCAGTTGTACAGGAGAGCACTTTCGAAAGAATAATCTTCAACTTTTTAACTTTGGAAAGCAGTTCTCTCACTACTACGTTACGAGGAGATAACCTAATGTATACTTAAAGAGTGTCGATACATTTGTCTACAGCAAAAATTCTCAGACTTGTTCACCAAAACATCGTGCAAAATTAACATCCTAACCTTCGCTCAGGCTACAAAACAGGTACATAAAGTTTATACAGCAAAATACAAAGTGATTAATGGTGTCGTATATCAATTACCAATGTCAGGTGCAACTTGGTTTTTGTCGGAAAGTTTTCAGAGGGGCCCTTAATGGTGCTTGAGAATGTACGGGGAACTATTGCATGTTTTATCTAAGAAATGTGCACGAAGATAGATCGGCAGAGAAGTAATACACCATTGTTGTGAGAGTAAATACTTGTATTAATGTAGCTAGAGATATAAATGAAGCGGAGCATTTGGAATAAAAGATAAATGAAATGAAAGACACGGACGAAATGAATTTTGTAATAGAAGATACGTATGAAACAAAATCTGAATTGGAATGAATTGAATGAGCAAGATTAATTTAAAAATAAGAGGCCCTATTTTTTGTGTCCATATTGGGAGCTAAAGTTAGAAATGTGGAAGATTTTTACGTAACAAGATGGAAATATGAACCTTAATTCATGAAATGTACTCCATTATGGTTTAAAGTTATTAGCAAATTTAACTAGACTCTCTTTCCGGGCGTGGTAAAAAGCGATTAATAGTAGTTTGATAAGAAGAGGACAACAGCATCCTTTTATGTGCTAAGAACAACACAATGCGATCATCATGTCATGTTAATAGAAAATACCCACGTTTAGCATAGGACTTTGCGAGCTTATAGAAATGAACATTCCTATGTGTTTTGAAAGAAATACTCCTAACAATAGAGGTACACTGTTATAAATACTTCGAAAAACAAAGGTGCCGAAAGAAAAAAAACTGACTCATGATATAAATATTTATCAACTTTGTCAAAGGCAATGTCTCGTATCAATCGACGAACACCTACGCAGTAACACTTTTATATCTCAATACAGATAAAGCGCAACATTGTCAAATCACCAAACATCACCCGACGCCTTCACAAATCGTTAACCCAAACCAAACCAAGCAAATCCAGACTTTCCTGAAAGCTAAAAAGCCTAAAGTAAGCAAAGTTAACCCAAGTGTAAAACCGCTTACAGAACCCAAGCTACCGTCTAAAAGTTCGATAAATTAAGTTAGCACACTCCTGAGGTACACTCGAGGCAGAACGTTTTTGAAAAACACTACATTCTTGCATTCGAAAATGTTTGCGCACTTACTAACAGAACATTACGTTCATATAATTTGGAATTTTGAGAATTTGAAAACACCTGGAAAGTTTGCTGACCGATTAAATGCTGAGCAATCCCATTCATAATTTTGAACCAGAATTTCATCGTAAATCTTTCATAATTTTATATGCATTCGTTTTTAAGGTAAGCAGTGATTTCCAGGACATTGATTAGTGTCAGTATTCTGCATTATTGTGCGTATTCTTCATATAGTTACACTTTCTCCCCCTTATTACAAAAGATGGTTTAAACCAAGACTAAGGTAAACCTAGGTTTAAAATATACCTATCACTTTCTTATGTCATATAACAAAAAGAAACGGGGCTATTTTAAAACCTAAGTTTTTCTTAGAACACCTTTTGTAATATGGGGGTCTATGTTTAGCACTTATCAATAACATTTCAGTGTAAAATTTATCAATGAATTTTGACACAGTTTTGCTACTTATTTATTATTATTTAATTATCGCATTTAAGTAGGTCAACGGCAAAGCAAGTGACGTGACTGGAGCTAAACTTGATACTGCAGTATTATTTGCATCGGATGTCTGTATGAAAACCAAAATAAACGTCCTTTTAGGTACACTAATAGATTGTGTATGTTGCACCGTTTTAAAAACTGCGTGTTCGTAATTGAATTGGTGCGCTCGGCTTTGAATCCAAAGCTAGGACTCCCGATTTTTCCATCACTTTCGCAAATAACTTAAACAAGATTCGAAAATTTTAGCTTAGAAGTTATGGAAATGTATCTAAATTAACTAAATTGGTAACTAAACACCCCGCTAAGAATAATAATGGGCCAGTTTACCGCAAAGTGCTTTGCTGTGTCACCATTCATCATCCGACCTAACAACTACATTAATATTAAGACGGATCGCGTTTTGTTTGCTCACTCGCACATAGCTTGGTCCCTTTCTGTTATTATCAGTTTGACAGCTTCTTGAGGATGAGATATCGCTACATTTTAATGGACTATATTTTTTGGAGGATTATTAATAGAGAGTAAAGGTATTCTTTAAAAAATCTTTGTGTAATCTGAATGAAGTATGTGGGGAATTACTTAGACGGGTAACACAGAGAAAGAAAAAATAATCCATCTTCTTAATATAAGAGATTAAGGTTCTAAAGTGGATTTATTTCTAAAAAATACAGCTATTGTAATTAATATTGATCTTGTGGAGAACTCAAGAAGATATCTTTGAAGAAGAAGATAAGAAGGTATTGTTGGTCCTAACATGTCTCCTTGTTGAAATACACGTTTGATCACAGCTTTTACTGCGACCTACATTAAAACAATGCTACACTTTACATCGAACGTTTAAGAGAATATTTCTGAACATACTTTTAAACAACTGCAGAGCCAATTACACTGTGACAATTACTTGCTGACTATGTTACTTTATCAAAAGCATATGTAAGATTTTGCTCACGACTCTCGAACAAATTTAACTGCACAGACAATTCCCTGTTTAACTTAAACCAATTTCCACTCATTAACTCTACGTATCTTGTTTAACATACTACCAAGCATGAATCAAAAGTATTGCCTTGTTAATTTTCTCTCCAAATAAGTCTACACTCCGAACTAAGAACTTCTCCCATTATGAAACTCTCGAAGTGTTTACGTCACACATTATGAATCCTTATATTACTTGAAAATTATTTTGTCGCTGAAATAAACGAATCTTGAATAAAGTTGGTTGTATAACGAGTGTCGTTGTATAGAGTGTTCGCATTAGTATTCGAGCCCCGGGTCGAATGTGGCGCGAGATTGTTATCGCTTGCTGTGCTCCGTTTTGGTACTTCGAATAGCACCGAATAGATGGTGTGTGCTGATTGGATCGCGTTTGCCGGTGGTGCGAATTGGTGATTTGTCTGATAGCTAAACATGGTGGGTTCAAACAACAGTGCAGAAAGAATGAATATATATTAGCTGCAAAATAAAGTTAAGAGAAATTATACGAAATAGGTTTTTCGAATTGCAAAATGGTGTATCAAAAGTCTTGTTGCATTTAATCGTAGCTTAAGTAATTACGCTACGAAGAAAGTGGTTGAAAACCTACTCCAAAAAAGAAACTGAAAATATTCTATGCGGTCGTATCAGCTATAATTTGTCAATAATGTTTAATTGTTTCTACATTTATTTAACAAAGCAATCAATCTTTGCCCAACTTTCAATGAGACAAATCCCGCGATCAATTTCTATTAAAGCCCAAAGAGGGCGTACACAAAAGTTGTAAGCGGAAAACACATTGTTTCCCCTCCCTCGTTAGCAAACTCCACGGCACTTTTTTGACGTCTGCTCTAGGGCGTCTCTGGCGGTTCGAGTGTTTACCCACGCAACGCCACATCTGCACCTCCAAAACAACACCCCTCATTCTTATCTCCCACAAAATAAGATCCAAAACTGAACAAAATTTTAACATCTTAACTTCGACACAAATTTTGACAATGCAAGGTTATATTTGCAGAATGGTTACGAATGTATGCTTTTAAAATGTTAGCGGTAAAGCTCACAATCGGTTGGTTTTTTGTTCCCCAAACGTTATCCCACTGATTTGTGTGTTACGTTTTGTTCGTGCGTTCTGTCTTGCCTAACTCTTGAAACGAGTATCTGAAACCTTCTTGAGTTTAGGGTCCCTTTCAAATATTTTTTACGAGTTCATTGTAACGAAACTCAATATATTGAACAGCTTTTTAATAAAAATAAGAATGTTATACCATGCTTTGATGCCACCCTTAAAAATGTTCGTCAAAATGTAGCAGAATTTCTTTGGTTCAAACGCTTCACGCGATAATTACGCTGAAATCCGCTTTTGGCATTTTCATTCAGGTTTATGACGTCACTTCGGAAGTACCCTGTACACAAAACAATGAAACGTTTCATACAGCCGATCTTACCAGGATTCTTTTGGCACGATGCACAGACCATCTCAAAAATAACGGAAATGAAAGAGATCAAACTGGTGCCAAATTTACAAAGGGCAAATATGATTCACTTGATTTGGGAATCTGTCCAAAGATGATTTCGTCATAAGTTTCAATATTTCTTAAGTGCTCGCTTGAACTGAATCACTGGATTTTGTTTGGTTTTGCTTATTTTGTGTGATAAATGGAGTATCAAAACAATGCTGAGTATATTGGTATTTTCTCTTGAAAAGGCATTTTCTAAATCGTTTTTGCGTCGTAATGTAAGTATGAAATGATACATGCAGTTATACAAGAAAACATCGGCTGAAAGATTTTCTAAATGAGAAAGACATATTATCCGCAATGTATTACACTCGTGTAACATTCGTTCACAAAATTATGTCGCCTTCATGAAATACCCTCACTCCCCTTACTGAGAGGGATCGATAACACATCGAAAGCAAAATTATTAGCAGAAACAAAGGTATAACCTATACCCCCACTAAATCCCATATCACATGTCATACAAGATTCCAATCTCACCCTTTTCCAAAAAACCAAAGAGACCCGTTTTATAATATTTCAGTGAACACAATGAGCCTCAGAGGGTTTAAAACTGAGGGCGATGTAACACCTGCTTATATCCGGATCGCCCCTGGGGCAGGCCCCTTATTTTTGCAATAAATTAGAAACCGCATCAGCCATACACATTCGTACCTGTCTCGCTAAGACCTTTCCAATTATTGGGGTCTGCTTTCAGCAACAATTTGTAGTTGACCAAACCACGATATGATTTATTTGTGTTCTTAATAGTTTTATTGTGATCGTAAATATCGTTAACGTTTGGATATTTCGAAGACTTTTGCAGGGGATCAATTTCAATGAAATAAATTTTACCACTGTCAAGCATAGATAATGTTTCATGTGTGATGAAGCTGTCTGGCAGACTAACGTTGCTTTTTGATAAAATTATTTGCTGTCATGTACAGACGATACAGAAACCGAAGCATATTTTAAAATATCTGACAATGCTGTCTGCTTGTTAGTAGTTACAAATAAAATCACTGCAATTTATGAAACAACGTTTTGTGATGTTAATTTTTTTCCAAATTGGTATTGTTATTTTGATGGTTCAAATTATATCTTTAATCCAGCAAGAATATCCCTACATAGTACTTTATTATGTTTGGTGCCTCTTGTAGTTGTAAAAATACTTGACGGTTTTTAAGGAAACTTCGGCTGCGGTCATTCTTGTGGTACCTACAGATTCAAGAATACGCGATACTTTTCATCCCGAAACTAATGATGAATTAATGAAAATGATGGCATCATTTCATTATACATATACTACAGACATACTAGGACATTATTAAAACAAGCATTACACCACAAACAGACATCAACCAATTCACTCGATAACATCAACAAACTCCCTAAAATCGCAATCGTATCGTACTCGTATCGTAAAGCTAAATATCCCAAATTGTCAGTCGAAAGTGCCGTGACAAATTGATTGGTTTAATCGCGTTCACTAGTGACTAACGGACGGAACCCGGTGATAATTAAACGAGAAACCTGTATCGGACGTGTCCCGCTCACACTAGATTGCTATAAACAGGCAAGTTGACCGTCTGTGAAATTGTATTTGACTTTTCCTTAAGACTAAGGAAAGTAGTGCAAAATAGGTAAATTGAAAACGTAGTTGCTCCAAATGGTTGTAAACTTTCGATTTTATTTCTTAGGATTTTAGGGTAGTCCTCGCTGCTTCTGCTATTAGGGTGGGAGTTGGACTCTCTAATGCCTTAAAAATCTTTGAAATAAAGAAACTTTTGCAATAGCTTAGGGATTTTAATAACGGTCCTGAAAACAAAGAAAATCATTATTGAGCTTTTGCTGGTGTATGTAGCTTAGTGAATGTTGCTTTTCGAACTAGTGATAAATGTTTTTTGGAAGAGACTGTAAAAGCCTATTTGAATAAAAAATGTATTGAGCTTGCCATTTTATTTCAGTACTGTACTTTTTATACAGCTACTAGCTGTACCCGCATGCGTTGCAATGCACTTTTTCCTACTTACTACCTACCTACTACCTACCTACTACCTACCTACTACCTACCTACTACCTACCACCTACCTACCACCTACCTACCACCTACCTACTACCTACCTACTACCTACCTACTACCTACCTACTACCTACCTACTACCTACCTACTACCTACCTACTACCTACCTACTACCTACCTACTACCTACCTACTACCTACCTACTACCTACCTACTACCTACCTACTACCTACCTACTACCTACCTACTACCTACCTACTACCTACCTACTACCTACCTACTACCTACCTACTACCTACCTACTACCTACCTACTACCTACCTACCTACTACCTACCTACTACCTACCTACTACCTACCTACTACCTACCTACTACCTACCTACTACCTACCTACTACCTACCTACTACCTACCTACTACCTACCTACTACCTACCTACTACCTACCTACTACCTACCTACTACCTACCTACTACCTACCTACTACCTACCTACTACCTACCTACTACCTACCTACTACCTACCTACTACCTACCTACTACCTACCTACTACCTACCTACTACCTACCTACGTTAGGAACACACCTACATTGCTTAGACAACAGTGAGTGCTTGTAATTTAATATGAACTTTATACCATAGCAATAAAGCTCAAATTGACTACGTTTTAGTTAGAAATCATTTGTATGGGAAAAAGAAAAGGGCTATTTTTAGGGTTTTTCCAGCAATAATTCTAATTTTTCTCGCCGTAAAAACCATCCTTGAACTTCAACGAACATTTTAAAAAAAGATTTGGCCAAATTGGTCCAGGCGTTGTTGAGTTATGCGCTTACCAACACATTTTGCGATTCATTTTTATATTATAGATTACAAAAGAAGATAAGAAGACCTATTAGAAGTACTTACGTATTCCTATCACAAAGAATCTCATACCAATTCGTTACAAAATTTGTACAGATATTTGCTCTTTATTGTACAAATTTTTGGGCCAATCAATTTGAAATCTGGAATGCTTTTTTTCCTGATTTGCTTTATATTTTTCCTTCTACGCGTATTTAGCTATGGGTCACTCCAGAATATTTTTACATTTCTTTCCTTTTATCTTTGAAACGGAGGAGTGTTGTCATGATACGCCTTGTATATCTGCTCCAATGATCTAACATCATAATTGCAGTACATTTTCCTGTTTAATAGTTGCTTACATTTCTGAAATTTCTCCAAATAACATCGAAATATATGGCAATATCATCTAAGTATAAAATGTAGTACAAATATCAGAAACGCTTATATTCCCAAAGTATCCATAAGATATCATACTGTTAAAATATACAACTAATCTAAACATAAAAACCGTTAAAGAAAACAAAATGTTTTTATTACAATTTTTTTTTTTATCTTGTCTGTAATTTGGAGATATTTCGTATCCATCTCAATGATATGGATTACAAATGCTCTCTTTCCTTTATTCTGCTCATCAATAACAAGAACATTGTTATTTTATTCATCTTAATTCCAAATTCTCTAATTTACTTCGAAAGCATCGTCCTGTTTTGTTGTGTAAATGTTATACTCATACAAATTTTGGTCACAAAACCATTTACTGATTCTAAAATAGATGGAAATAACACATCAGTTGCTTACCTCGCTACGTAATTCATTAGAGTTAACTAAGAGAAATGAATTACTGCGACATTCGTGGGCGTTGGATTGGGAAATTAAAGCCAAAGTGTTAATCCCATATGTGGTTTAAAGCAGCGCTAACCTTATATCGTACTGAAACCTATTCAAATGAAATTGGTTTTTCTCTTGTATAGTGAAGTAGGGGTTGTTTGACAGACAATGTAAGTAGGTATAAGCAATATTTACATTCATAATACCCTCTCCGTACAACCCTCTTAACTCTTCCAACACAATGGCGCAGAAATTCTAATCAATGCATTACAAACAGGCACATCGCCGCCAAGTAACCCTACTAGGGACACCACTGCCAAGATAAAAAGCCCGGGATTAAGTTATCGTTCCGTACCAGCCCGAGGCTGCCACCATATCCCAATACTGTTTGATGACGGCCCTACGAGTTATTTGCGAGGAGATTCTGGGTGATTTTGGATTTTACTACACTTCTACATAGAGATTATGTAGTAGAGTTCCGATATAAGATGTGAACGAAATGATTTATGTGCTTTTTAAAGGTTCCTTTTCATTATTAGATTTTTGTTTGGTCAGTATTCTGTCTTCAATTTGTTTGCACTAAACACAATAAACGCTGAATGCCTAGTTCTAGTGTGTGACTTGAAATCTGATATTTCAATTTCTACTAGATTGTAAAATTCATCGCGCGCTATGCAATCGATCATTTTCCCCGGGACATGCATGAGAAACATCCGATCATTACGTTTTTCTTTCGTTCTCAGATTATTACAGTAATTAAATACATTAGCTAAGCCAAGTATAAAAGCAATTCAATTTCAATTTACTCCCACATTATATTCTAAAACAGAAATTGATTACTAAACCCTAATAATCAGTTTTCAATTTTCATGTTATCCGAACTAAATAAACCACATGCAATAACAAGGTCGAAAGATAAATAACATCTTAGTAAATTAATTTTATGTTTACATGTGAAATTTTCATATAATAATTCGTTAGAAAAACAATAACAATGTACACGAAGCGATGAACGCAAGAAAACATTTGACGAGAACGATACTGGGGTTTACGAGTAAGTGGCGTGTTTCCATTCTTCCTGACGACGACGGTGAAATTAGATTTTATAACGATATTTTTGTTGATGCACTTCCTAAGATTTTTTTAGTTAGAAGTTAGAAAATATTGTGCCTAGAAAAATAAACATACAGACACGTGTATCAATTAGATACCCCCCTGGTAACTTGTGGGAACTCCTTTAATGCACCCTAGTACTTCTAGTAGCTACAATTTTTGTGAAGGTATTCATATAAAGGCCTACACTAATCCCCATTTTATTCATAAAACTAAAAGTGCCAGTGTACATTATTAGAGCCTTGAAAGTTATCAAGAGGATACCCAATTAATGAAGCCGTCTCTTTAAAAATATATCGGTAAGAGATTCAAATTAATGCATGGTTCATGGAGATATGATAAATCAAGAAGATTATTCAAAATATGCTCTTCTACCACAAACATGTTTAATTTGATAACAGGCGTTCCTTCGAATCTTATTTCCCAATAAACATAAGAAAAAACACACGGTATATCTTCCATTGTTACATCCATTCCCAACAATACTGCTATCCAACCATCCATGACAATCTCCCATAGTAATAAAGATATCGTATATCAACGAAACCGCGCGACATCATCTGTGTGCGTAGGTGTCTGAACTAATATCAGGGAAGGGACCGACCGGTTCCTCAGCTATCAGGTTCCGATCTCCATGGATTAGATGAATTTGTCGGCCAGCTAAGAGTGACCATGTTTTTTAACCTATTATTTAGATACTGTGAAATTAGAATGGAATTCATTTCAGATAATTCAACGGTTCTTAAAAAAATTTAGTTGTTTTTTTTTCGTTGTGTGGGAATACGGTGATCTTGAGTTTTTGCTGGTCAGTTAGTTAATAGAGACAACTGTACTGTTTATTGTACTATAGGATTGCCGTACAAAGTTTATTTGCGCTTCTTGGAAAGTAATTTTCCTCAACTACCATGGTTGGAGCTGAACTACTCACTATAATGATTAGAAATATGATAGCGCCTACAAACTAAGGGTAGTAGGTTTCGTTACAAATAGTAGGTAATACTATTAGTCTATTTAAATAATTCTACTAGTAAGTATGTAAGCGTAGTTTAAGTTAAATTATTTCCCAATGCTTAATTAATTCAAAACGTTCCTAATCTTGCTTCATACTAATACAATAATGTTGAAACATTAATTAAGACTTGTTTGTTTCCAAAAGTTTCCGATAGCACCAGAAGCTATTTTTCTTTAAGAATTTATTTTATTTAACTTTAGTAAGCCAAGCCAACGTAGCCGGCAAGAAATATTTTTATATTTTGACCAACAACTTGAATTTTGTAGGTAGGTACTTAACTTTAAACAATTTTTCTCTAACGCGGTCTACCCGGCAATCTGAAGCCTTGTTAGCAAAGTAAAAGTTCTGGCTAACACTTTGCTAGGGTTCAATATTGAGGTCAAGTAAAAGTACGAATGGAATTTTGTATTCTTCGATCTATGTCTGATCAACGACGAAAGGCTTACTGCTGTAAGCTTTGAACCAATTACTCTTGTGGCGTACGGTGTTTATACCTTGGCCTACTTTTTGGGGAGATTCTCTACGGCTTAC
Organism: Amphipyra tragopoginis; assembly: GCA_905220435.1. Taxonomy (NCBI): domain Eukaryota; kingdom Metazoa; phylum Arthropoda; class Insecta; order Lepidoptera; family Noctuidae; genus Amphipyra; species Amphipyra tragopoginis. The sequence goes on along the minus strand of HG991997.1, from coordinate 25,326,379 downwards.
AGTCGTGACATTTGTATTACACTAGTAACCTTCGCAGCTACTTTTGCTTGTATGTAATCTACCCCTTGCAATTTGGGTACTCTATCAACATTATTCATGAATAAAGGTAAAGACAAGACTTGGAAAAGGTCCGAACATTTTTATCATTGACATAATGCTCTTCAGTTAATAATATTCTAAGATTGTATTTTCTCACATTGTCATCTATAACATTATCGGCATCTAGTCAAACCTAGTCTTTATACTTCTCTATCATTACACATACTTCAACGTACATACCTTCCAACCTATCAAGAACAGGTAATCAAGTCTTAAAGGCTTCACCCGGACAATTTAGCTTTCTAGCGCCCACGCCAATGTCTTATATATGAGGCAACTAGTCCTAACGGGATGAACGTGACTCACCCATCCACTTGCCGGTGAAGAGGGATTTTAGGTTGGTTGATTATTTTATGTTTATATTCTGGATGTTTCTCAGTAGTTTGTGGCTTAGTAGAGGAAGTAAAAGGATTAAATATTGTGTAAGTAAATATTGAGTATTGGATGCTTAAGGCTTAAAGTCATCAACTTTAACTTCCTGCTTGTTTTAGACATTTTAAATTCTAGTATTTGGTGATAATAATATAGAATAAATGCGAGAAAAATAGATTTTGTTTAACCTACTCAATTTCCAATAAAACTTAGAACTGACTTCAAATTTTACAAAGGCTTTTTTAACATTGGCCACCAAAAAATCCTCGTCTGGGAAATGTCTATTTCTGAGTCTAGATTTACAACTGTCAGATAAAACTGGTGACCCTAAACCAAAAGTAGCACTGAGGCACCGACCACACTTTGCTTTAGCCCTTAATCTTGTCCCAAAGTAAACTTTCGAACGCTAAGACAACGTAGGCCAACAATGTCTGGCTGACGAAATTCACATGTTCAACAAAATTGGTAATCTACTTAATATTACTATAAAGAACTTGGTTTTTTTTTGTAATGATCCAACCTAATGTGAGATAGCTGACACAGTAACCTTTATTGGTTTAAAAGAATGCCAACAGCATTAGAATTGTTAAAATCCGGATTTGCTATATAAATATTGGTCAAGCACTTTTGTTTGTATAGTGATGCATTATTATTATCCGCTATTATCATTATTTATGTCTTGTATAGTGCCGAATTTAAAGAATAGCACTACCCCATCTCTTCCCGTGGGTGTCGTAAAAGGCGACTAAGGGATTCTCTAAAGGATGGGCAGCAGCGTTCTCTAACAACCATACTGCGATCGCCAACCCGACTGCCAAGCGTGGCGATTACAGCAAATCCCCCCTTTTGGGGGAGGCCTATGTCCAGCAGTGGAGTTCTTTCGGCTGAGTGATGATGATGATTATCATTATGACTTATGTTATTAAAGTATATGACAACTTGCTTAGCTGCAAATTTGTTTTCATTGATATGTTTAATCTGCTATTTAATTTTCTTACAAAGTACAGCAATCAGTGCCATTCAAAATACTGGAATCATCGGCGTTGCTTGTAGAGCTTGGTCTATTAAAATCATACCACATAACATAACATCACGCCTGTATTCCCCGAAGGGTTGGGTAGAGGTGTATAGTACACCCACATTTTGCCGTTATGTTTAAGTCCCATTTAATAGGGGACGAGCCTATTGCCATCAACCGGGCACACATCCAGACTCCAGACTGCTATTGAGAATTTCCACACGGAAAAACCCAATAACACTTTGCCCGACCTGGGGATCGAACCCAGAACCTCATGCTCAGCAGAAAAAAGTATCAACCAGAGACATCTAATACTTCTACGAATTATATCGCGTTTCATATCCTTGTGCATTTCTAATGTTCCACTAGAATACTTGTTAGAAATTCAAACCCTACACGTTATAGCTGCCTAAGTAAATTTCCCTGCACTAAAACAATGCTAACAGCTTAGGATCTGGTGTCAGAATCCACATAGCTTTAGGAACAATGGCAGCATTCGGTGTAATCCTTTTGACTGGAGCTTGTGACGCATTTGCGATGTGAGAACAACGGTTGTGGTATTTGATGTGGAAGATGTGGTTTGTCTAGTCGATTGTAGTTCTTTGGTTCATAAAATATAGACTATGAGTTAATAAGTGTTATAAAATCTAACGCCATTCTAGAAAACAAAATTGATACCGGAACTATGATAAGATAAGAGATGATTAAATCACAACAAGCAGTGAATGCAGAATCGAATACGCACAAAACACAACCGTGCTCCTAACTGTAAAATTTCAATTTAACGAAATTATAATGACGACAACGAAAACAATATCACTTCCAAGAAAAGACAAGAGAGAAATTAAACATTCGGAATCAACTACGATGAACCAATAGGAGCAGTTACAAATTTCGAAGAACTGTCATTTACAGCCCACAGTGAAAAAAGTAATACGTTTAATAAAACGTTCGTAAATTGGAACAATACAGTTAACAACAATGACCTATACCGAGATGGACTTCACGAGCGTGTAAAATGTCACTAGGTAAATGTCTTATAGCGCGTCAATGATGCTTTTGACATTTGTGAAGTATAACCTCTCATATACAATGGTCCATTAGCAATGCCTTTTAATAAATAACTACTTTGATACTGACTTTGATAGATCTCTTTTGATCGGATAGAGCAAAAGAAATTGAGAATATAATATTATAAGCCAACGACTTGAAAATTTTTACGTAGAAATCTTATTTTCGATATCAAAATTGCGATACATTATTTTTTGCTTGAAAACTTTCTTTCCAGTGTTCTAGTTTTGGCAGAATTTAGGCCCAAAACTCATGAACAGCTTCTAGTCGTTACTTTTGACGGCACTATTGCGACTATCCTAAAGTTAGTGGCAGCAGCTATTAGAATTTAACACAATAATAACTGGCAGCAAGTTGGCTACAACTACACATTTCGACAGAAGCTAACAGCTCGTGTGTGCTCAAATTTTTGGAACGCCTTCAAGTATCGGTGTCATTTTATCAATTAACAATTAACCTTATTGCTTCTATAACTGTATTAAATCTTTTATAATTGGAACTGCTTCATTATGGGTCAATATTTATTCTTATCAGAAATCGCGATATTATTATGCTCATCAAGTAGGATATAGTTTGAATTCCCCATATTTAGTGCAAATTCTTATTCTGGACATTTATAGTAAAATGCTTTATATTGTTTTCACGATAAGAAGATTAAAATGACACATGTCAATAGGAGTTGCTAGACATGTGACTGTAGTCGATTCAACTATCGATAAAATTTGTAAAATTTCAGCGAGAATTTGACAAATTATTGTAATGTGATTTTATGTACATTTCAAATACTTGTGATTTAAGTAATTAGGATTAAGTCAATTAGCATGCATATCTTCAACAATAGACGATTACTTGCTGATGTGATAATGAATCCAGCAGGTATGGGATGAGTGAACATAAATGTTTATTTATCACCAATAATAAGCCCAGTAGCCGGGTCGCGAAAAAGAGGTTTATCTTTCGTTGGGTTCGGTAGGTTCTTCGGTCCTGAATTTTGGATGTGTTATGTTAGCTGTTTTTATGATAAGCCCACAAACAGACACACAGACAGAGAGAGAAAAAGACAGCCAAACAGAAAGACAGACATGGGCTTCAAACCTATAAAATACCTCTGATTTTGAGTCGGGAATGAAAAATAAGAATTTAATTTTCTACAAAATTGATGTGAATAATTTTTGGCATAAAACCCATAAGGAGTTATTTAATAAAAACTAATTTTTGGATTCTTTAACCCAAGATGGCAGAGCGCGCCGAGGTCACTCAAGGTACAAAATTTGTAATTTTTATAAGAACACATATCCGTATCACGTATCCAAAATTTAGGACTGACCGACCTTTTGCAAGGCAACTGGGCTATAATGAGCCTTATTTATTATTCAATCAACTGAGCCTATCGTCTATAATTATTACGATAGTCAAAATATTCATTCTGTTAATATAAATTTATCGAAATTATTTTATCGATACGCACGTCTCTGGCAACTGGTACCATCTGACGCAAGTTTGAAAACGCGTCGTGGTTTTTTCAAAATCATTTATGTAATATATAATTATGGCGTTAAACACATATAACTATATTGTTTCTATGTTTCTGATTTTAAAACAACCTTTTGGGTAACGCTTTATTAATATTTTAAATTGATTTAATACTTGTTGAATTAAATTGTCATACACAAGCGCCATTACAATTTATTTTCATGTCATGAACTGACATCTGCCAAATTAATCAACTTATCGTGAAAGCAATATAGTCATCTCATGACAACCTAACCTAACCAATGAATAGCAAATTACTGTATTTACACTTTAACAATCCTTGCTCTCAATAATCCAATACACTTCGAAAATATCAGCAATATCATTTACATCGTTACACATAGCAACAATGGCTCGAATTGGCGTCGTCCGGCGATCGCTGTCGATATCTGCCGAGAGCATCTGCATAACAAAATCTCGTTCAATCCCTGTTACACTGGGGTATACGGTAATGGTAACATTTCGATATACAAAGACTGACCTCTATGATGCATTTGCATTTTATACGGTTAGTGGATTTATCGGGTTTGTATCTTCCATGTTCGAACGTCTAGATTTGAGATTTAGAGCCGTGTAATCTTCGTCTAATATTTATAATGCATTGAAATTTGGTGAAATAAATATTCTATTGATGCTATGGTCTCTATGATTTATGATGTTTATCTGTAGACAATGATTAATATGATAACATAAAATGTGTTTTTTGAATTCTTTATTAAATGTAAGTATTTTTTTCATATTATAACTTTCGTGAGACACATTCATATTTATGATTAATTACGGTTTACTCACGTGCATTTTTCGGAATTGCCCGACTAGTTTCGGACCCAAACGGAGCTGATCACGCGGCGAGGTCGCTAGTCGAACTGACGCTGCACCGCGCCGATCAGCCACGTGATCTGCTCATGATTAAGGGCTCCGTTTGGGTCCGAAACTAGTCGGGCAATACCGAAAAATGCACCTGAGTAAACCGTAATTAATCATAAATATCTAAGTACTTGTCTACAGAGGTGGAGAACTAACTGTAGCACCTCTTTTACATGTGTGAAATTACTGTGTCGTCCAAAGGCTCTACTTCTATGCTATCTATCGCTGTAAACTATTCTCTTAACAACATCAGTACCTACCATTCGATTCAACTCAGAGTAGCAACAAAGTTACCGCTTCCACAAAGTCCCTCATAAATCCATCCACAATCGCCACAAAAAAATCTATATTAAAAAAATTAAAGCCGAGTAAACAAAAGAGGAAACTAATAAGAAATCGATGGAAGTCGACTCGGCACCGAACTGTGGACCGCTGAAGTTTAGTTAATCCCCGCGAGATGAAAAAGTACAAAGGATCCGAATAAAAGCCGGTGGCGGCTAGAATCGATCCCCGGATGGAGCTCGAATACCAACTGTGACGTTTGTGGTTCAAGTGAGCAGTTGGAGCGATCAATTATGTCCTGGAACTACAGAAAGCCGTTGTCGTTTTATTTTTTGGAGTGACAACTGCAGCCCATGGCAAGAGCGTTTGAGTAAAAGAGTATTGTGATTCAGAATATTGTGTTGCATAAACATTTTTAGTTTAATTATATGGTTAGTTGATGGATTCGCATCCGAGCGGTCGGCGGTTAACATCTCCTGAGGATGTATATATTTGCGGGCGGGAAGGCGATGCTGCATCCAAGCTAGCAAACTAGTTTAGTGGAATTAAAACTAAATATTGTAATTGCATATACATATGTACCAATAGTTAGAATGTAAATTTAAATACTATATTGAATGACACACATTTGTAATATCAGAGAAGATTAGTCACTTGTCCTTTCATGCTTACTCAAAGAGACCACCATCGGTTATGAATCCGCTACATGGTAAAATACTTCTTATGCAGCGTACTACACATCTGACCAACGAACGGAACTCGATACAACTAAAAACCAACTGAAACCGGATTCGTTCTATACAATGTTTGGTCAAATTCATCAAATGACGATCGATCGTTGGCGTACGTTTTCTTAAAAAGAGGCTATTTCATATTGCAGCCTTTCGTAGGAGAAGTTTATTCCCTCCAGCAATAGAACAAGCAAGTCCAAATTTCAAAATTACATATTCCTAATTGTCACCCTCTACGTGTACTCCTTTATCAGAATGAATAGTAAAACTTTCAGAACCTATCTGGAACATATTAATTAAAAAGCATCGGGTCAAAACGTGTCTGGAATCAACAATAGCGGCAGAAGTAATAGTCGAACTTTATTTAATTGTTGTACCGACACTTGAATAAACAATTAGACTCGTAGACCAACCTATCTCTGTTAAATCTATTGAGTTAGAAAGAGATGAAGCGTTGGTCGTAAAAACGAACGCTTTACGATCGTTCGGGAGATATAAAACTAATATTTTTTTAAGCAGTAATATGTCAGTAATGTTTGTGTTTATAAGGTTTTACGTTTATTTATGTTGTGTTTAGTGTTTATTAAAATCGGCTTCATTCGTTAACTATTAAATCCTCATTAAAACTAGCTTTAAAAAAAAACCTTGCCCTCTTACATCATTGACAGGAAAATGATAAGAAGTTATATTTATATCACATTTTATGAATGAAAGGGGTAAATTTCTATGCTTTAAAAATATGGAGCGCTATTAATTTCACTTCCTGCAAATTAATAGTTATTTGAGCACAATTTAACACGGCTTCATTAAAATCTTTATGAGAAAAATTAAAAAACCTATTTCAAAAAGAAATTTATTAACTATCTATTCTACTGAAAGCTTATTAAAATCAGCAAAACTGTGAATATGACAGACTTGATTAATGATTAACGGCAGATCTGATTTGACATTAACATCATCATCAGCTATTGCTTCCACAATTTCACTAAACGCTAAATCTCAAACACTCAGACCAAGGGCCAAGTGTAGCCTGACTTGGAACTGTGAAGTTAGCGCCGCGAACACTCCAGAGACCAAAGCAGATGGATCGAACAAATTATACAATTAATTTTAACATTTATCAAGTTACACCTCGGCTTGGTGACTATATTTTGATCAATAGTTTGACGAAGATAATGAAATAAATACATAGATTGACGAAGAAAAAAAAGATCATTTAAATGAAGCAGTAATAGCCAATTCTAAAAATGGAATACGCAATGTCTCAAAGTAGTTCTACATCATCATTCAGCTGAAAGAGGTCCACTGCTGGACATAGGCCTTGCCCAAGCAACGCCACATCGACTCGTCCTGTGCTTCTCGCGTCCAGCGGATTCTCGCGACCTTCAACAGGTCATCGGTTCACCTCGTGAGGGGCCTATCCACGTTGTGCCTTCCGGTAGGCGGTCGCCACTCCAGAACCTTTCAGCCCCATTGGCCATCCATTCTGCGAGCAATGTGCCCCACCGACTGCCATTTAAGTTTGGTAATTCTTCGGGCTGTATCGGTTACCCTGGTTCTCCTGCAGATCTCATCATGTCTGATATAATCACGCATAGTTCTACATACTACATCCTAAAGTAAAATCAAACTGAGCAACATAGAGACTTCGATACAGCAACTGTTTCGTTTCGTGCCGGAGATAGTTATAAAAACATTTAAAATGCACATTTCAATTACTACAGTTTTTTATTTCAAATTACGAATCAGACAGTCACAGCAACTAGGAAAAATAGTCTACTGAGCGCTCATGAGCTATAAGGGGTTTTCCAAAAAAAATATTTTCAAGACCGACGTGACGTAATAAAATTCAACATACTTAAGTTCTTGAGAACAGCTATGTGACGTCACTTACCACGTTCTGCATGAATTATCCCTGCAAAGTGGATACGTCCTTTGTTAGCGATGATGGACATTTGACTAGCCATAATCTACTTAGCCACCGAAACAATAGAGTCGAGAAGACTACTAACATATATGCTATAGGATCAGCTGAAGCTAATCTTGAAAATGGTTTAGCTTTAAAGCTAATGAGGCTTATATTGAAGACTAGCCCTAATTAGGCCACCTAGCTACTTAACGTAGGTGTCATAAAAGACGACAAAGGATTTAATCAAGGTACAGTACCGGCAAACTTCGTAAAACAGATCTCTTCCGAACTGAGTGAGACTTCAAGACCGCGAATGTTTATTAGTACTGCAGTAAAAATGATCTTTACGCTGACGCAAGTACTGTGAGTGGCGCGAAAATAAGCGACTGTCATTAGTTATTAGATTAGGTACATCGATGTAACTTATTAGATCCTTTAAGAAGTTGTAGTTTCCATCATTCCTGACTGATTTGACTATGAAACACCATACCCCAAACTTAAGCGTTTTTAAGATGTAAGAAGTGGAAGTTTTTTTTTAATTGCCAATTTTTTGTCTTTTCGGCTATTTTTGGGGTGTTTTGCCTCTAATTTATTTGTTTTTGCGATTTTTGTGTAATAAATAAGTCGCTTTATTATTCTCAACACTAAAATTGCAGTTAACTGAACCAACTGGGTCGTAGTAGACGATTGATGACAAAAAAATGAAAAAAAAAACTTCAACTTCCAATATCTTGAAAACGGTTAAGTTTGGGGTACGGTGTTTAATAGTCAAATCAGTCAAGAATGATGGCAACTTCAACCTCTTAAAGGATTTAGGTCGACTTAACCTGTGGCCGTGTATAAGTAACATCTACGTAAAAAGACATGTAGCGATGCATTAAAAGAGCCTCCACGAGTGACGATACTTAAGTACGTCCAGCGCACCCTGGGCTTTAAGCCCCGCTACGAACCTGACAAGCTAATCTTTTCACCACGGCATCAGCTATTCTTGTATACTTTTACGTCTGTCTGTCTGTTACAGACGTTTTTCTCGAAAACGACGTTACCTATAAATTACCTCTTATCATCCAGGATTCTAAAGGAATAGAATAGGAATGAGTATATTAGAGGAAGTTTGAAAGTAGTGCCAGTGATAGAAAAGTTGAAAGGGAACCGTTTGTCTTGGTATGGGCAAGTGAAGAAGAGGGATGAAACACATGTGACCAAAAGAGTTATGAACATAAATGTGGATGGATGGAGAGGAAGAGGGAGGCCAAAGATAAGATGGATGGATTGTGTGATATCATGACGGTTGACAGGACGGAATGGAAGAAGAAAACATGTTGCGCCGACCCCAAGTAACATGGGATAAGGGCAGGAAGATGACGATGATGATGATCCAGATTTCTAAAACAAAAATTTTGATCCCAACAAAAATATGCATGTAAAACAAGCCAAGTCTCTTGACTCTTTTGCCATAAAAGTTCTGTGATGTAATATAGAGCCAAGTCTAGTATTATACATTAATAAAATAGAAAATATATTTTTCAGACTTGACAATCATGCAAAAACGTTTCAAAAACGATTAAAAGAGACACTAGGCAGGTAAAAATTAAAACGTCTGCCATTCGGAAGGAGTTGGTATTAAAATAGAGGGTATTTTTGTCGATAAATGTGTCGTTAAATTTTCGGTAGTGCAATACCAAACACACTGTAAACTTATACAAGAGTAACCTTTTCTATCGTCATTGTATCGAAACCTTAACCTCGTTTAAATTAAACTGTACTAGGCCTGTTCCAAACTGACGACTGTGCCATAAATTATACATGAAAGCAATATGAGGGACCTTTTGCTAACATTGAAATATACGTATAGTTTGACATCGCACCCTCCGAGAAATAAAGACGTAAGGGAAGTTACTTTAAAAATCGTTTACATGATTTTTTTCTTGCGTTATGATTTTTATTCAAAACTAGCTGTATCTTCGCGGTTTCGCCCGCGTATGAAATGTTTCTCCATCTAAATACTCTCCCCTGCCTCAGATAATATTGTCCTGTATGACTTGCGCGTCACTTATTGTACGTTGATGGTACGCACGGTTACAGATCACGCTATACATTTCTAGTATAAGCTGATCTCGCATTATTATTATTAGAGGTCAGTGTAAACTGGAAATGTATAGCTTGATGTGTAGCCGTGTGTACTATGTCAGAAACCTTCGTGCAAATGTACATTGAAATTGTACATAGTTTCAACTCAATCGGATGAACGATGCGCGAACTTATAGAAGACGTACACACAAAGAAAAGTTTTTTTTATATAACTGATATTTGTTTTTTAGGGTTTCGTACCCAAAGGGTAAAACGAGACCCTATTACTGAGACTCCGTTGTCCGTCCGTCTGTCATCAGGCTGTAATCTCATGAACCGTGATAGTTAGACAGTTGAAATTTTCACAAATGATGTATTTCTGTTGCCGCTATAACAACAAATACTAAAAAAAACAGAATAAAATCAATATTTAAGGGGGCTCCCATTCAACAGACATGATTTTTTTGCCGTTTTTATAGATAATGGTGCGGAAGCCTTCGTGCGCGAGTCCGAGTCGCACTTGGGCGGTTTTTTTTATATGTTATCATGATTACTACTATAAATAGCCGTCACTATGTTGTATTATTGAATCTCAGATATACTAACTTCTAGTAATAATCAACCCATTACTGAATTAAAAATGTATGGCCTGCTGGGCCAGGCCTCTTCTCAGAATGAGAAGCGTTCAAGCCTTAGTCTGTCACGCACATTGCAAATTGGCGGATTACACATCATCAGGAACTTTTTGGAGCCCTCTCAGGTGTGCAGTTTTTCAGACGATGATTTTGTTCACCGTTAACGCAAGTGATAATCACTAATCCGCACATGTCATGAATTCGAAAAGTCAAAAGTGCGGGTTGGGATCGATCTCAGCACGATCCTGCGTGGAAGGCAAGCGTTCGACCGCTAGACTGTCGACTTAATTTTTTTCAGCACTTCTTTTTATAAGGGGTAACCTAACCTAACAAAAACAAAAAATCGTGTAATTCCGATCTACTACTGGTGTATATTGACCACTCACGGGATTTAGATGGATTTAAATAAAAAATAAAAATTTTGCTGTGGTGGTCACTATATAGAGGACCGAAAGTTTATTTTTTTTAAAGGTACGCTATTTTTTGCATTTTTTAATTGTTTTATATTTTTAGCACGGCGACACAGCTGGTTGCTCTAAAATGACTGAAAAACAGAACACCAAGTTATTATTTTGTTTTTTTTTTTGAATTCATCACGCGGTTTGAATGAATGACACTAATTTGTTTACACCCTGTATCGAGCTTTGGTTTTTACGCCCTTTCCTAAAGACCGTGCGTTGCGTCGAAATAATGATCAAATAACTATAGTTTTCAAATAACGAACGTATATTATACCTAATGGGGGTCATTTTTAGTACATTAACGGATCGATCAGTAATCATAGTTCGACTCAAGGTGAAAAACATTATCGTGTTATTAGTGCGTTGACATATTGATGTATGAGTTTAGTTGACAACTTGTAATGATTGTAGTATAATCACTGAGTTGAAAGGGGACCTTAAAGCACAGTATACATATACAAGGTGTAACATAAAGGGCACAACCTCTTAAGGGGTCACTGTACTCATCATTATGAACAACTTTTACTACGGGACCAAACACGAAATCGCGAAAAAAAAACAGCTTTTCCCTTTAATGTTCGCATAACTCGTCGTAACAGCTGATTTTTTTTCGCGCTTTCATGTTTGGTCCTACCGTAATCGGTTCATGAGATACAGCCTGGTGACAGACGGACAGACGGACGGACAGCGGAGTCTTAGTAATAAGGTCCCATTGAATTGGTCATCCTTTAAATGATGCGCCATTTTATTTTTTTATATTTCCTTTTTTTGATGCGCTATTTCTACTGATTTATGACATGTATAGATAAAGATTATAAAGACACCCAAAGAAATTTTGACCAGTTCTATGTGAACAAATTCGGAAACACGAAGATTGTCGAGGCGCAAAACTAATGTCGTAATACCTATATTTATCATAGATGAATAAAATTCCTACAAAAAATCTTAAAATTTCGTCTCAAAATTCTCATCCTGCCGCCATCAATCTGGAATCCAGTGTAATCCTTCAAATCCTTAAGCTGCCAGGGTTGACCTAGATCATCTAAGACATTGCTACCGAAATGACTGCGCTAAGACGTCCTGGCAATGCGGTCACTCGAAACAACTTCCATGAATAATCTAAGTTGCAGACAACACTACCGTTCGTCATAAAGGGAATAGTACCGTCAACATCCGCAGATATAGATTTGAATAGATTTTGTTTGCACTTAACTTCGATAGATCTAACGACTTTATTTAAGTAATATTCATTATGAATTAAAAGTCTCCTTAATATTTACATAATAGGGTATTTGACTGAAAAAATCTAATTAGTCCGTCAGTTAGATTATCATTTTTTATTTGACCCGTATTTTATCTTTTGTTACGTCAACCAAAATTTACGAAGATACGACACTTTTAAAATTTGGCAAAACGTCACAAGCAAGTACAATTTTTACTTGCTTCTGACATCACAAGCCCCCACCCTCGAGTTTTGATGCGTTTTATCTTTCAAAATATTCACAGATTTAACAAAAGAAAAAATACGTATCCATTATTTTTCAAAACTCTAAAGGCCTCTACACACCAAAGCCGCCGGCCCGGCGGCTTCACCCGGCAGGTTATTGCCAGCGGGTTATTGCGTCCAACTAAGCGAGCGAACATGACGCAAAACAATTAGTGAGGTCCGCCAGGCTTGTTTTGCATCATGTTCGCTCTCTTAGTTGACCGCAATAACCCGCTGGCAATAACCTGCCGGGTGAAGCCGCCGGGCCGGCGGCTTTGGTGTGTAGAGGCCTTAACTGGTGGAGTAATTAGATTTGCAATTTATTGATGCTGTCAACATGCCTATTACAAATAAAAGTGTATACCTACAAATAAAGAAAATTGTATTCTAATAAAACTGTTAACTAAAATAAAGCATCAAAATATTCCTCTGCATCGCTGTCTACTGGCAACGTGCCCAGAAGGCTGGCAGCATTGCCACGTTGTACGACAATGCTAATCCTTTGACCAAAGTAGAGACCGGCCTTAGGGTCACGAGAAGTGTCGACCAGCCGCCTTGCAACTTTTCTTTATAGACGTTGGGCTCGCAAACCCCACGACCCGAGTGTTTCGTCCCCAAACAGTTCGAAAATATAATTACTAATGAAGTTATTATATTGACTACTATGATTTTTGTATAATATTTAGAATATTAATTTGCCTTGTTATGTTTCTCATATTTAAGTGAACTATGTATGTAGTTTTGAGAAGTAAATTCTTTAAACAATGCCGATATCTTTGTATTATAACTTTCGTGAGACACATTCATATTTATGATTATTTACGGTTTATTCACGTGCATTTTTTCGGGATTGCCCGACTAGTTTCGGACCCAAACGGAGCCCTTAATCATGATCTGAACACGCGGCGAGGTCGCGAAATGAACCAGTTTCAGTTCGTTTCGCGACCTCGCCGCGTGTGCCGCTGAAGAATGCCGATATCCTTAGGTTAGACGGGTTATCAGACTTTCGGGCTTCTGACTACCCGTAACGATTGTCGTAGGTATTCGTATGACACCCGAGACTGTTTAAGATGCTCTCCGAGGCACGGAGGGATCTCGATGTGCAACGAATGTTCATCCATCCACTGACTGACGCAGTTAATAATAATTAGCCACGACCTCCTAGTGATGATTGCCCAAAGTTCAACATTATTTATGAATGAAAACTTTTCAATTATTATTTTTGTTAACTAATAACGAAACAGAAGTAAGTTCTTTAAAGAATAGCATGTACTATGATGACGACAAACAATTAATTCCTGAAAGAATTAATAATTTTGAAATTCCAAAATATTAATTGTCTTTTGCTGTTGACTGTACGACTAGTGAGAGATGATAGATAGCTGTTTATATATTTGACTTGTATTTCCTGCAACAGACACATCGAAAACAATTTATGCACAAATAACACAATACAGGCATAAATATGAGTCAATAGTTCAGACCATGGGTCTACAAACTTTTTAGTCTAAAGGCCACATTGACACTAGGTACCAAGGGCCCAAAACCTAGTTACTCTCTTTGCGCTGTAGCATGGTGCGGGTGACAGTTGCCTGTATGACGTTCTGGTTGGGTTTAATTTAATTTTCTACAGTTATCAATGATTTCTTTAGTTTATTAGACGCCTTCGAGATGTGGTGTTGGAGGAAGATGCTTATGCTTCGGATACCCTGGACTGCATTCCGCACTAACGAGTCCATCCTGCGTGAGCTCAATGTAAAGACCAAACTCTCTACGACTTGTCTCCACAGAGTTTTGGAATTTTTCGGCCATATAGCGAGAAAAGATGGCAATAACTTAGAACAACTGATGGATACCGGCAAGGAACGACCAAGAGGTCGCAGCCTTTTGCGGTGGTCTGACCAGATAAGCTCTTCTCTAGATACGAAATTTCACGATGCGCTTCACTTGGCCAAGGATAGACAGAGATGGCGTAACATCATCAGAGAAAAAATGTTTTCAAGGGAGGATCACGACCCTCAGTAATGAGGAGTACGACTTGAGGAGGAGAATTAATGATTTAATATAATACGAATGTGGTACAGCTGAAATACTAAGTCATAATTTGTAAATCGCGGCAACTTCCAAGAGTGAAACGAAATGTTACTGAAACTGTCACCCGCACCATGCTACAGCGCAAAGAGTATATAGTTCATCAAACCAACATACTGTATTTTTGATGAGCCTCCAATATACAGCATGACTGGTCATCTCTCTGTACAACATTATGTACAGCTTTTACTATGGGGCAAACGTTGAATTCATGAAAAAAAAAACAGCTGTTCCATACAGAATAATCATTGTTGCATAACAAAATGTGTGGAACTGTTTCTTTTTCACGAATTCTGAATTTGTCCCATAGTCAAAGTTGTACAAAGAGACTAACCTATACTGCTGTATAGGCTGTAACCACATTCCATCAGGTAGGCGTGTTTCTTCTTCACAGCATAAATACTAGGAAGCGGTGAAGGGCGGGCGCTTTTGGGGGCAGTCTTATGTAAAATTGACGTTCAAAAAGAACTAAGTAATTCTAGTCTATTTTGAATAAACGAGTTTTGAGTTTGAGACAGCAACCTGGTTTGTAAACCGCTTAAAAAAAATAGTTTTGCTAGAATTTTCTATAGGTAACCTATTTTCATCCCCTGTAGGAGTTAATTAATCAGCTGAACAACATCCATACATAAAGATCCCCTCTTTCAGAACACCTTCATTTAACAGACACGTCGGGAAGTATATAACACAAATTACACAGGCTCGGGGGAGTTGACTCAATAATTTGAAGTAGCACATCTATCAATTAGAGGCTTCTCTCGTTGAGCAATTAAAATGAGTTGTCGAGTTAGTTGCGGGGAACTAAGATGCTGCTCGACTTTAGTATAGAATTTGTTGAAGACTGTTTGGTGAGTGATCATCGGCTTCTAATAAGCCACATGAACCTGATCTGCACTTTAGTAGAGTGCACGTCTTTAGTTACTAATAACTTGAAACGTGTAAACAATTATTTAAGTAATTAATAGTAAATCTACTGGTTGTTTATACCTTTCGTTTATAATTGCTTAAAATTTATTTATTAAAACCTAGAGGGACGTATATGCTTTAACCTATATTAGGGTTTTAGGAAACGTAAATTACAAACAAAAATTTGTATTTTTTTATAAACAATTAAAAAAGGTTTTTTTTGTATCGTTTTTATTTTCTATTAAAGAAAAATAGTAAAAAAAATATATTGCCAGGTTTAAAAATAAAAATGTAACACAGAGGCTTTCGCAACATCTTCCAAAAAAGCTGGTGGGAAACATATTCCCTACGCCTTATTTAGGATTAATCTTCCCGTTGATTTCCTGTTTCAAGCAATGAACAATATAGTCATTACAACAAATTATATTTTCATATTTTTACTACAAAAAAACATAACTTCGGCTTCGACCAAACTTCCGAAGGGCTTCCATTAATAAATACGTACTAAAAGTTTATGTAATGAATGTGTAGCCAGCAACAACTGCTGATGTCTGTATTTTGTTGCTTAGCTACTTGTAAAGTAATTTTATATTTATTCTCGGCTAAGAATAGAAATACCTACTTTTTTCGGTGGGTGTTTAAGTAAAAAGGATATATGAAGTTACGTAAAGAAGAATCTATTTGAAGGCGTATATTTTATGCTTTGAACTTGAACCTTCTCTGCAAAGTTCTTTGCAGATTTACGTTCAAAACTTCTAAGCTATCGGTTTCAAAATATACTTATCATTATATGTATTATTCTTCTTGTATCGTGATGGTACCTTGGTGAATAGATTAGCCAGTCCGCACGGTTGAGCGTAGTGTGTGCCGGACATATTTGTTAAGTATCGTCACTTGTAGTGTTTTTTAGGCCTGTGTTATTTAATAGTTCTCATTTGAGAGCTCTTAAGTGTCGTTTGGAAACAACCAGAAATACTGATTTGTTTTTTTTTATTATTTCAAATTAAGATGACGTTTACATTTTGACAGCTCCTCTTGAGATGTTACGCCCAGGCGTGTTGAGAGTGATTTATTAATACGGACCTTAATGCAATCAACGCGTTTCGCCATATCTTACTCGTAATAGGATTTTGGAAAATCTAGAATCAGTCCATAATACACTGAATCTACCGCACAACTGAACATTAGGGTCTAGAGTTGAACTACAAGACCCTTTTCTCCGCCTTTCAAATCCAGTCTCAATAACGTTAGCTTAGCCTAATCTAAAAATTCCGACCATGTGTTCCATAATTCATAAACGATCCTGACCAACAAACGTATTCACTACAATACACAAAACTTCCTCAGAAATCGAGTGCCAATAGATAAACAAAATAACATGCGTCATTTTAGCTACAACAGTAAAACGCCGGCACTTATTCGCGAGCAGTTTGGCAGACAATGAAAACGTATGCTGACGCTACTTGCAAGTAGGAAACGACTAACGTTACACATCATGACTTAGTATTATGTTACACTTTTGTATTAAACTAATTCATAAGTGTTTGACATAAGTTTCTCTTTGGAAGGCTTATGAAATGCATTTCATGAGACACGCGTGTCAGCTTGTCGTCTAATCTTACCTTTATAGTAATGGTACTAAATGTGCTAGACTGTACAGTGAACGTCAAAAATAAGTGATGCTTGCTTCACGTTTCAATAGTGTTTTTTAAATGAATGCATGCCAATTATTATTTTTTGTAACAAGTTGGTGTCCCGAAACTCAACGTTAAACCGGGAACAAATGATAAGGCAGATAAAATAGGTCGAAAAAAAAAGTTTTATACTTTAAAAAAACACTTATCATATGGATTTCTGAAGTAAAATTTTGTTCATCGTAACTTTGAAACACGAAAATGAGTAAAATTTGAAAAAAAAACTGAACTGTCGTTAACTGCATTATTATTTGAGGAGTGTCTGTTTAAGGGAAGATTTTCCACCGTAACAAAAATTTTGATAAATGAAAATAACGTCTAATTAAGTCATCTTGGATATTTTTTTAAATATTGTTTTCAGTAAAATATTGACGAAAGGTTATTCACACGAAGGGCGTTTTTTTTTTTAAGTTAATAATATTGTTCCATAGTTGTAAAACTATGAATGTGGAAATATCTCTCTTTGAACAGACACTCCTCATTTGTTCCCGTCTGAACATTGAGTTTCGGGTCAGCCTGTAAATAGAGCCAGATAGAGTAGAGAATTCAATGCATTAAAAGAGCCTCCACGAGTAACGATACCCAAGTAAGTCCTATGTACCCTGGGCAGTCAGCCCCGCTACCAACCTTGCTGACTGGCTAATCTTTTCACCACAACATGAGCTATTCTCATATAGCTCGTACTGACACGAAAGAAGAACAAAAAAACAGAGATAATTAATTTTAATATTCCAATTTATTCATCAGCTTTTAAGATTTGAGAAAAAAATTATTCGATACTGGTAAGCCTATAAAACATCATCACTACAGCCAATGACATTTTATAAATAGACACGTCATAGGTACACCAACATCATTGCACTACAAAACAGCGAAAATGTTACTATAGCTACACACCAGGAGCCCAATTCTACTAACAGAAACTTTTATCAATTGCAATTGAATCGTTCATTCAGACAGTTTTCGTTTACGAAAGCTGTCAAAATATTTGGTTTTGTTTTTGCTGTCAAACAATGTGACAGTTTTTGTAAACAAAAACTGTCTGAATAAACGATTCAGTTGCAATTGATAAAAGTTTCTGTTAGTAGAATTGTGCTCCAGTATACTTAATTATACGTTGTAAATTATACAATTAATTATCACTACATAGTATAAAACAAAGTCGCTTCCCGCTGTCTGTCCCTATGTATGCTTAGATCTTTAAAACAAAGCAACGAATTTTGATGCGGTTTTTTTTAATAGATAGAGTAATTCAAGAGGAAGGTTTATATGTATAATATATTGCACCCGCGCGAAGCCGGGGCGGGTCGCTAGTACAGTATAATTTGTACATCGTCTATAAACACAACTTGGCCTTTTTTTTCGCAAAAAATTGTAAGATTTACACTTTATAGGGACGTATAGCCGCGACACTGGTTGGTGCGTGATCAAGTGAATGCTGAGCAATTACCTTGCTTTAATATTGCCAATATTGAGCGCGGGCAACGCATCTACACGGTGTTAACGAATTCGTGTAATTCCTTCAAACCACGTGATCTACTGGTGACACAGATTAACCCTAAATGGGAATTTTTGAAAACCAACTTTTTTTTTTTTAATCTTTATTTTCTATTTCTGAGTTATTTTAGAGCCTTGAGTAATCTGACTGCAAAGAGCGATATCGCGTTAGCCGTGCCTGCCAGCCGTGTAGACGTGCTTTCATTAATTTATGCGTGGCATCGAAATGTTCACACAAATAAAAAATTCTTATTTTTTTACTAAATCCTTATAAGGTGGTTTAGATACGATTGGTAACAAAGCCGCATGAAAAAATAATAATTTTATTTTTTTATTTTTAATCAAGCTAAATCCCGTGCGGGGCCTGTCTACATCAGTAGTACATCATGTGGTTTTAAGAAATTACACGAATTCGTTAACACCCTGTACAGTTTATAATATCATTACTACTGACTACAGCAGGATTCAAGACAAAGTAAATGTCCAAAGTAGCAAAATTCAATCGCATGGGAGCCTTTTGGAGCTTAGACAAACAAATTTACATCCAGACAACCCATTCTCTCCCAAATCCGATGATACAAATTCCCACTTTCCAAAATGACATAAAAATTGAACGAAAAATTAAAGCAGCCAGCTAAGAGGCATCAAATCCCGGGCCCGGGAATGAGCAGAAATCCCGGGATTGTCGCGGGAAATATATTTTTATTAAATAACTTCCCACCCACAGATGGGCGAGGCTCGGCGTTAACTTTTTAAATCGATTCGACATTGTTACTGTTAATGTAAAACCGTGTTTTACGTACTCTTTTTATTAATTGTTTGTGTTTAATTATTGATCGTTTCAGCGAACGGTGCTTTTTTAGGGTTCCGTACCCAAAGGGTGAAACGGGACCCTACTACTAAGACTCCGCTGTCCGTCTGTCACCAGGCTGTATCTCATGAACCGTAACAGTCAGTCAGTTGAAAGGAGAATGACCAAAAGTGGTACCAAAAAGTCTCATGCATCAAGATCAAAATATTATAGTAATTATTTTCATATTTTTTTACGACATTACGCGTCGGGGATATGATTTTTGAACAGGGAATTTAATTTAAACTAAAAAAGTGTTGATATTGTTTTATTCCCTTTACATGACGTTTCGTTTTACATGATTTATGATTACTATAACCTTGAATTTTGAAAGTGTCATGATCACATCTTTCATAAACATGTAAAAAAAATATATTTTGCCGATTCTACATTAATTAAAAACAACTAGAATAGATTAGAATTTTTATTTAAACGATTATCATTTTTTTATCTATGGTAAATTGGCCGTTCACATCCGGTCATAGAGATATAGAATGCAATAGATGCGGAAGGATGCGGATTACTGTTTTTTAGAGCAATAATAAATCGTATAATAGAATAAATCCTTCGTGCGCGAGTCCGACTCGCACTTAGCCGTTTTTTTTATATTTACGTATCGTTCATGTTCTTTTTTCTGTAATGGTGTTCTTCAAACTCACATAATCACAGCAGTTATTTCTTTAGCTTGGTTTTCCTTCTTACGTTGGTAGCCGGGCTGACAACCCAGGTTGCGCCGGACGTATTTAGGCATCATCACTCGTGGAGACTCTTTTAATGGTTCCTGTAAAGATGACTTCTTGCTTGTGACAGGTATAAACCCAGTAAAAACCTGCGTTACCTGGTGGTACCTTCCAACAAGTATAGGCTTCTTCGTGTTGTTCTGCCTAGGCTCTGGCCAATTATGTTGGGATCGGCTCCCAGTCTCACCAGATACGGCTGAATACCAGTACCTATTTTACACGGAGCGACTGCCATCAGACCTCCACAACTAGGGTTACCATCCGTCCGTATTTGTCCGGACATGTCCGGACTTCTAGATTTGTCCGGACTTTGTCCGGCTCTTTAATTTGTTCGGATTTTTTGGCTTAAATGGAATACGAGTAATTTAATTATTTTATTTATTTATTAGGGATGAACAAACAGTTACACATTGTGTCTTAGACAAAAATTACAAAAAATAACGTAAATGTGCAACTCACACCGTTATCCACAGTTTATATAATGCAAATAATTATGTCTAATCTTAGGAACTACTCCGCAGGTGATGGGATCAAATTACTGCATCCAAATTAAAATAGTTATGTTAAGTTAACATAGTGAAGTTAAGTTAATATATGGAGTTTGAATCCTTAATGGTTTGCATCAAGGCGTTGCGAAATTTATTAGCAGACCCAGAAAACAAATCTAATGATGTAAAAAAGTTATTGAAATTGTTACTCAAACGACGCAGAGGTGCGCGGACTCCCGCGTTGGTTCGACGGCTTAGTAGGTGTTTCGGCCGCTGAGTTTCGTCCGATCCGGCCGAAACAGGTATTTAATTATTATTAATATTTTTGGGTGGTGTTTCGGACGAATCCTTTTTCAAAGGCAAAGTAACGTCAGAAACATAATCAAATAATACCTATTTTACTTTGTGGCCATGGATAAATCGAAATGTACAATCAAATAAAAAAAGTCTTATTTTTTTACTGAATCCTTATTAGATGGTTTAGATTCGATCACTTAGGCAAACGGAAAGAAATTTATTTTTTATTTTTTTTGGTCCTAGTTCCCCTGTGGTGTATATCAGTAGCAGATCATGCAGTTTTAAGGAATTACACGAATTCGTTAACACTCTGTATAAGACTGATTATTGTTGTTTACATTTATAATTCTTTTTGTACGCTTTGATTATTGTGATTTATCATGTTTACTGTTGATTTTTGTAATTGTATATTAAAATTTAGGGAGTGCCTCCGCTGCCGGCGCCGGTTGCCATTACGAGTGCCGACGCCGGTTGCCAAACTGGCTGCCGGCGCCGCGCTGACTACATACACTGTTTTAGACACTTTCAAGACCTCTTCAAACCCCTCATGAGACGATTACTCGGCACCCACTTTCATTTTCATAATAAAAACAAATGAAAAACAGCCGCTGTTTTTAATCTCGGCTGCCGGCTGTAATGTACTGCCGGTTCCCAATGGCGTTATTTTTGGGTGCCGGCGCCGGCAGTGGAGGCACTCCCTTAAACTTTATCTTTTTCCAACAATTCCCTGACTTTTACTTAAATAATATAAACCCTGCCTAAGATTTTTCATTCTGACCGTACAAAATTTGCTTCAAAAAAAAGTATCGTCCGAAACACCACTCAAAAATATTAATAATAATTAAATGCCTGTTTCGGCCGGATCGGACGAAACTCAGCGGCCGAAACACCTACTAAGCCGGTTCGACAAGAAGATACAGCAAAAAGTGGGCGTGCGCGCACCTCCCGTCTCATAACAGTTCTTGGAACAACATAACACAGTTTGTTTGTTAAATCAGAGCAGTCATATCTGTTATTGCAGACATCAAAGAGGAACATCATTTCCAGATATAATCTTCTAGACTTTAGGCTCAAAACGTTATATCTTTTAAGCAAATCATCATAACTTGAAAAGCCATGGCAGCATCGGTAATGCATCGATCTAAGAAACTTGCGCTGTACATTTTCGAGGCTATCTACGTATTTGTTATAATACGGGTTCCAGACCACCGCAGCATACTCGAGTTGGGATGTAACAAGTGTTTTTTTTTTTTTTTATTAATGAAACTTACTTATGTAATATCAAATAAATTTTGAATCTTTATTACCTAACTTCTCATACATCTAAAAACAAAATACAAATCTTTAACAATCAACTTAACGAGATCAAACAATAAATCTTCGTATGTTTGCATTTTGTGACTAAAATGTCCGGACTTTTATTGATATGTCAGGCTTTTTGTCAGGACTTTTCAAATTTCTAAATGGTAACCCTATCCACAACCCAGTTACTGGGCAAGACCGTGCCTCGATGTGTAACGAACGGTCACCCATCCACCGAGTAATCGTGGCAAACGCGGTCATACATTTCCACGCGGTTGTCAATTTTTTTTTTTTTTTTTAAATTTTGCCCCACACTAAGATTTCTCTATCGTGGGTGCGTTTACAGACACAAATCTCACAAACAAACGCCCAGACCCGAAACAACCATCTGTAGGCCATACAAATTTTTGTTCCGTGTGGGAATCGAACCCACGACCCGTAGCGCAGCAGCCAATCGCTTAGCCACTGCACCAAACGTGTCGTCGAATTAGCCACGAGCCCTTCATTTTTTGTTATGTGATAGAGCGTCAAACAATCCAATGGCCCACCTGTTGAAAGATGGTTTCCGTCACCTATATACACATTAGAGACAAAATTATTAGTTACGGTTTACTCACGTGCATTTTTCGGGATTGCCCGACTAGTTTCAGACCCCTTAAACACGAGCTGATCAAGCGGCAAGGTCGCGAGTCGAACTCCTAGACTTCCTAGAACTCCTTGTTCTTAGAGATAAAGTTGGAAAATCTCATTTGCCTGTCATTTCACTGGCAATTATACCCTTCAAACCAAAACACAGCAATGCTGCTTGGCAGCAGAAATAGGTATGGAGATAGTATGTCCCCGTACTCTTTAACAAGGAGCTCTACTACCTCTAAATTCTACCTATATTGTATACTAACTATCACACACATAATCTCCATTCTAGCCTAAACCGAGGCATGTCGAGATCAGCTTCCAGTGTAACCAGATGCGGCTGAATACTAGTATACTCAGACTCAATCACACATTGATGTTACTACGTACTATATACAACGTGTAACAGAAGTCTGAAATAATACTTGAAATATGCGGTACCCTATAAACAATCCTTGGGCATAGGTTTTCGAACGGAACCCCTAACTGACGTTGAGTACACCACAGCGATAGTTTTCACCAAAAACATTCAAACACAGCCCTAAAAATCAGTTGGAATGATGAATAAACGCGACATTTCATTTATACCTACTAAACACCTAGTTTAAAATAATTATTGTCTTGTGATTCTTGTTGCTTGAGAAAGTATTAAAAAAAAGGTTCTTTGTATTCAATACTTTTACAGGCAGGTAATTCCCTACTTGATATACATACATGTCCTTCAGTATTTTTACGGACTTTTGTTACACGTTGTATATTTCCATTTATAGGTGTAAACGAACTCGAGTAATTTCTTCAAACCACATGTTCTACTGATAACACAGAATAACCTTAAGTTTTTTTTATTACAGTCATTAGACTAGACATTTTAGCGCCCCGAGATAACTGACTGCAAAGAGCGATATCGCGCTAATCGTGCCAGCTGTGTCGCCGTGCTTTCATTAATTTATGAGTAGCATCGAAATGTTCTAACACAACATTTTTGTTTAGTTTTTGTATATTTTTTCATTCCTTTTTTATTGCATCCTTATATGATGGATTAGATACGATCACTTAACCCTACCACAAGTATTTTTTATTTTTTTATTTATAATTACGCTAAATCCCGTGCAGGGTCAATTTACACCAGTAATAGATCAAGTGGTTTTCAAGGAATTACACGAATTCGCTTATGTTACACACTTTATAATACAAAGTCACTAAATAGTATAAAACAAAGTCGCTTCCCGCTGTCTGTCCCTATGTATAATTAGATCTTTAAAACTACGCAACGAATTTTGATGCGGTTTTGTTTAATAGATAGAGTGATTCAAGAGGAAGGTTTTAAGCTGTAAAACGTACACGTGCAAAGCCGGGGCGGGTCGCTAGTATAAAATAAAATTAAAAGCTGTTGTGTAACTTGCACGGTTATAATAAAATTTAACCGTTGAGAGCGGTCTGGAATTCGTTGCGTATCAATATATCAGATAATTAAATTACCGTCCCAATACTATAGTATCCCGTTCATATTGTTAATATTTCGACGCTGTTCTCTTATATTTGATTAAAACGTAAAAGGATTACATTGACATTTATAAAAGAAAATAAAAAATGGACAGTGGGAAAGTTTTACCAAGTAATAGGCTGAACATGCACCAGAGTCTTGCTAAGCTGCGCAGCGAGGAATGTGTTTTGTAAGCACCAATAGAATCACTTCATTTACCTAGCTTCGCTCTGTGCAGCTCTGGTGGATATGGGCTTAGCGGAGCGAGGTTTTTGTTCACACAAAACAAGCGAGAAATGCGAGCGAGGAATGTGTTGCTAGGAATGTGTGAGAGGATTTGAAAATATGTGCCTACCAGTCAGTCAATAGATGGTATTTGGAAGAGGTAGATGATCATTTGTACACATTACGCATTACACATTTTACCCTTCAATATATGATATTGTATAAGAGCTGTGTTACAATTTTGGTGTACAATAAAGTATATTCTATTCTATTCTGTAATTCAATCAGGATTTGAAAGACACGTGGCGCCATCTATTATCGTTATTGTTGTTTTCCTCGGGAACATTACTTTTTTTCGGGATGAAAGGTACTCTCATGTCCGTTTCTGTACAATTAACAACGAATATGCAAAATTTCAGGATGATCGGTTCAGTGGTTTAGGCGTGAAAAGGTAACAAACAAACAAACTTACGTTCGCATTTATAATATTAGTTAGAATACATTAATTATTTTCGTGTATACCGTTATTTAACAAGATATTATCTCATTTCGGTGCCTATATACTTTGAATTAGCCGCGAGTTGGTAGCGCGGAGTGCGCGGGATGCGGCAGTGTCAACAGTCGACAAGTCTGACCATAAATAAATGCACTTTTTTCCGCCCTGGAAAAAATACTGTGTGTCGTTATCGGATTTTTTAAGATTAGGTATGAATATCGTTCATTTTCTCTATAAGGTTTTTATTTACATGAAAATCTTATCTCATTATCCATACATATCAATATTTACACCAATAATATTTACATAATTACAAATAAAAGTATATACAAATAAAGAAAAATATATCCTAATAAAACTACAAAGTAAAATAGGGCATCAAAATATTCCTCCGCATCGCTGTCGACTGGTAACGTGCCCAGAAGGCTGGCAGCGTTGCCGCGTTGTATGGTATCATTCAATTTTGGTACCAATAAAAATTTTGCGATAACTACTAACATTTTTGGATACCGAAATTTTCGGTAAAACGTTTTCAATAGGTTAAAATACCGTAACTTTTCGGTAATTCAATCCCTGACTATAAATGAATAATTATCACCACCGAAAAAAAACCTTGACAGTTCCTAATAACGCTAGGACGTTATATAGGTACCTACCATACGTAGTATGTATACTCTGTGTATTTTTAGTGGGTAAGAAAACTTTTCAAGGGTGAATATACTCACTAAAACATAAAACTTTGTTCTACTACTTTCGAAAATATCTAGAAATAATTGTTTCCAAAGTAAAAAAAGTTATTTTTATATGATAGGTTGGCAAACAAGCTGACCAGCCAACCAGATGGTAAGTGGTTACCGCCACCACAACGCGTACTACACCAATTGTTGATGCGTTGCCAACCTGAGAAAAAAAGCTGGTAAAAAAAAGGTTTTATTTAAGTACTGTAAGTCTATAGACTATGTACTTAGTATTTGATAGATAATAGTTTCAACTTTCGATACCAGTACATTATCGTAGAAACACATGGACCAAGAGTGTAGAACAAAATTCACGAAAAACGTGTCCTCAATTCACCACCAGAGCGCACGCCAAGGCACACCGACATGTAAACTTAGAAAATAACATCAAAGTAATTTAAACCCTACGTCGTCATCCACAATGCAAATGTCTAATTTAACTTTTCACCATACGAAGATTCAACTGCACCACTGATGTTCACACCGATAATTCAGCCCTCATCAAGCTGTCTACCCCCCCCCACCACCATCAACGCCCTAAGCCGAGGTCTGAGTCCCTTTTTTGGACCATTTTTACGTAACCGGACAGTTATTCCAGCCAATGGGGGGGAGTAAAATACTGAACCTACGGGCGGGGGCTTAGGGGGGGGAGACAGCTTGATGAAGGCTGAATTATCGGTGTGCAGTCCGAATCCCACTACGGATCGTCCTTATATAGTGCTGTTGTTACTGGTAGTCATGATGTTAGTGTAGTATAAGTAATAAGCCTAGGTTAAGTATTTTACTTCCCCACCATTGGCTGGCGACCCTTCAGATCTCGCCAATAACTGCCCGGTTACGTAGAAGGGGTCCGCAAGAACCACATACAGCAGTCCAATAGAAAAAAAAACCGTTGTCTTAAATTAGTCTACTTTTTAGCGTTTTAGTCTACATTCGGTTCGGAGATTTTTGAGCGCTGACCCGAGATTCATGTGTTTTCAAGTCAAAGTCAATGCCTTTAGCCGTTCCTGAGAAAAAAAGGTGTAGTTAGCAGATAGCCAAGTGACCAAGGATTCTATAATTCCATTTCGAGCCACGAAACCCTTAAAACAGCACGTTGTACAATATAATCAGAATCTTGTAATCCCGCTCCAGCCATAGTATTCGACCGACGCCGACGCGGAGGATCGGGTTATTGTGATGCTAAAAAGGGGTCAAGTTCAAGGCGTTGTTCCACTTTCAAGCCCTATTATTGTACTGCAAGGCGGAAAATTACGTATTATAGGTATACGATAACAGAAGGGATAGAGCATGGTGATTTTACTAACGTCGGTTAACTTTTATCTGGGGAATCAATTAGTTTTTTTGATAAATCTATTCAAAAGCTTTCAAAACGTAATGTTTATTCCTTAGTTATCAGTTATACGACTTAAGTGTAATCAGCTCTAAGGGTTTTTTTTTTAATTAGCCTTTTATTTTTACATGTTCCCTGTTCCCAATGCAAAAAGCAAATTTTTTTTTTTTTTTAAAACATTGCTCCTCGCTAAGATTTCTC
This sequence comes from Amphipyra tragopoginis, assembly GCA_905220435.1. Lineage (NCBI taxonomy): Eukaryota > Metazoa > Arthropoda > Insecta > Lepidoptera > Noctuidae > Amphipyra > Amphipyra tragopoginis. The sequence goes on along the minus strand of HG991997.1, from coordinate 25,298,872 downwards.
TTGTATCGTGGGTACAGACACAAATCTTCACATGCACAAACACCCAGACCCGGAACAACTATCTATAGGCCATATAAATATTTGTTCCGTGCGGGAATCGAACCCACGACCCGTAGCACAGAACACTGCACCAAACGTGTCGTCAAAAATCTACTACTCAAGTCCACTTAAATTTTAATTGTAACAGCGGTTACGCACTGCATCCGATCCGAATCCGTGAAAATAAGAATATAAAAAACTCAGACCGAATTCGGATATTGCTTTTCGAACTGTATCTGATCCGAATTCGTGAAAATACGGATCTAGAGTCCAAAAATCTCGGACCGAATTCGGATATTGCTTACGCACTAATCCGATCTCTGATCCAAAACCAAGCAATTCAGACGCCATCTTTGGCATAGTCCGATTTGAATCCGAGGTTATGCGAAAGCGTTCATACAAACGTAGTGTTTGTACGGCTACTTCGGTCCGTCAATATTTCTTCCGAATTGGAGACTCACGGATGATGGAGAGAAATCGGATGACGGAAGTCGGATCTAGTGCGTAAACTATCATACAAATAGTTCTATGACTACTTCGGAACGTATTTTCACAGATTCGGATCGGATGCAGTGCATAACCGCTCTTATTCATTTATTTTTAATGTTACATTGGGTTTATTACTATTTTTAGCAATTCTGATAATTATGTTTTTGTGTGTGTTTTTTTCTGTGTTTCTGTAGTGTTTATGACACCTTGATAAATTTTGGAACAAAAAACCTAATAGAGGCATATGCATATACGTGTGAGCATCAAATCATACTTCTCAACAAGCTTTAGATATCTCTTGGGAGATGCTGCTTAGTACAAATGTAGAAGAATGGTTCTTCGGATTCTCTAGAATCCGGTAATAATGCATTCTTTTGCATACGGACTCCAGGGGGATTACCATGATCTGTTACAGCAGAATTGTTTTAATATTATTACGAGCGTGGGAAAGTGACAGCGCTAGACAGCTCTCTAGCGCCATCTCTTACTCGCTCTCGTAATAATATTAAAACAATCCTGCTGTAACAGATCATGGTAACCCCCAGGGTAACTCAGTTTTGGCATTCATTTGGATACCTTAAACAGGGGACGTGTTTATAAACTTTTCTGGGTTATTTCTATAGAAAAAATGCCTCTCATAGTAATAAATATCAATCCGACTGATCAAGTTACCACGGAACCCTAATACACAAAGATTTCCATCTCATAAACGCTCTTTATCGGTCATCAAAAATACGTTGCACCATTTTAGAAGTAAAATAAAACTGACAAGCTGTTTATAAACTAATATATTTCACATGCCCAATTTACTTTAAAACAAAAACACAATATTGAACTCTACATCCCCGAAATAAGGTTCTAAATATGTCTAAGTAGGAAAAGAGAATATAAGTGCCATTGGCTCATTAGCTAACGACATTTCTTGCGTTTGATCGAAAAGAAAGATAGACCACCGCGTAAAAAGACTCTTTACAACTTCCGATACGACTCGACGATACGATCAGAAAATTACGTCGAACAACGACTGATGTACGATAATTGACTGTGTTCATTTGCGGGTAAAATAAGGGCACTTTAAATCTGCAATGCGTTTAATGAAGCAGAATATTATATGGCAGATCTGATGCCTAATGAACCGAGAAGTTAATCGATGGAAAACAGTGACATAGGTTTTCCTGTGTTCGTAGTATAGGTGTGTTATCCTTTATCACACATACAGTGAAAGCATCCCATGTTTTACGGATAAAGCTAATTAAAGCCGTTAGTTGAAATTATCGTCTGATCTCGAAATTACTGAATAAATACTACTAAAGCCCTAGGTGTAAGTTATGATCGTAGCTAATGTATTATTAATACTGTAATTTGCATTAAATGCATTTAAACCGTGTGGGGAAAGAAATAAAATACGTTTATTTACGGTAAACATGACGCAAAAAAGAAAATAAAACACAAAAACAAAAAATAAGAAGGTTGAGGGAAACATGCGTCACATCCATGCAAAACAGCTATCGCTCAGCATTATGCTGCGACCCTATGCAAGACAGAGCCCCAGCGCTGGTTTTCAGCGACAGCCGGCGCTGATGTAATGACTTCGTTCGGTGCAGCAAACAATGATTTCTTTTAATAATGAAAAGGGTGTGTCAGATTTCAGTCTGCAAGAGAGGAATTAATGATAGAACTCGAGACAAATACATATGATGTTGGGATGTTCCACCATATTTTGTCGATGCCTAACTCCAGGGCAGCTCATAGTTTAATAAGGTTCGTGTTGTTGCGATTTACTGTATAGTGTTACTGTATACTTAGTACTTATAAGGTCCGATGGGACTGGCATTTACATTTGTATAAAAGTCCCTAAATAAAACAAAGAGAATAAAAAAAAAATTAAAACGGAGGCTAGGATAATAAAACTTCATCACCATACACTAGGAATAGACGCGTGTTGTAGAGTCAACAAAACCTAGCATGCTTGGTGGTAGGATCTATACGATCCGCCTGACCAGCTACCACCCTCACATTAAAGTCTGGCGCCAAGCAGTTTACTGTGTTCCGTCGTGTGTCTGTGAGAGCCAACGGGGTATAGAGGAATCTCTCTATGTCTCTGTTACTTGGATTCGTATACTCCATCTTAGACCCTATATGCGCTTACCATCAGGGAGTCTACTCCCTAAGCACGAAGTCCGTATTTTCGGCCTTAGTCACGAGCGTTCCCTACTCCCTATCACCTATGGACATACGATTATTTCGGGGCCTGAACTAAGAATGAATGACAACACGATTTGACAGTTGTCCCTACTACCGATGTGTTTTTGCCCGTCCGAAAAGTTGAACTTGACACTTGTTTTGTTCACTCCTACGTTTCGGGCTACTTTCGGACGGGCTTCGAACTTCATTGACGGACTTAGGGAGTAGGCCCCCAGGTGCGACTAGGACCAAAAGCAACCAGTTCAAATAATGAAAAACAAAATGAAATCGAGAAAAAAGTGAACTCAGTGATTTAGGTGTCATTGAAATGACGCAAAACCTGAAAGAAGTTTATTCAGATTCGAAAGCTGAATCGATTCAAAAAATGTTTTATGTAGCTTAATTTTTTTTAACTATTTCGTTTCTGAATTAGCAAACCTAGTGCACCGTTTATCTAAACTAAAATATAATACGTACGGCAAGTAAGGGGCGTTCAGCGAAGCGACGCGGGGTAGCCGTCCGATCAGAATAATCAGATTAGAAAATTCAAATCAGAATATTCCGGTTAACAAAAACTACAACCAACTTCTACAATAATTTATGAAAATTAATAATTTATCGCTTTATCAATTGATTACAATAATAATTTATTATGATATCTGAGGTTTTGCGTTAGAGGTTTTGAAAACGTTAACCTTTCTTAAGGTGCCTTTCCACCAGGGATGTGCTATGCAGCTATGCTGCGAGAATGTAAAAGCTAAACTACGAAACTATGTGACCGTTTCCACTGATGCTAAGCTATGTAACGAAGCGAGTAAGATGTGCTATGAAAACGTGCCGCCGGAAGGTAGCAAACGCGCGCCTACTGCTACGTACACTGCTCTGCACATAGCTACACTTGCGACCATCCATAGCACGCATCGATAGCTCGCATCCATAGCACACATCCATAGCACATATCATTCCATATAAAAAACATAGCTTAGTTGAATCAGTTTCCACCAGTGCTATGCTATTGGAACCAATGAATATGATTGGTGGATATCAAACGCATCCATAGCAACGTAGCATAGCACATCTCTGGTGAAAAGGCACCCTTAGAGACGCATATTCAGCAGATTTGTGAGCGGCTGATGCTTTCTTTGGTGAAGGTTGATTCGAATCAACATTGATTCCCCTGTAGTGGGAGTCCATATCGGTGTAATTGTATAGCGGTTACCTGATATCGACTCATTAGAAGGTACAATCACAAGCACCAATATGTATACACGTAGTGAAATTATAAACTGCATTAACGAAGGAGTTGTAATGGGAAGCTTGAAATATTGTTTATACAGTATCTACGAATGCATACGAATATATGGCATTTAGTTTTTTTTGTAAATTCAAGCGGTATTTAGGGAGAAAATCATTGGAATTTCGCTACATGCATATATATTGGTGCCCGTGACTGTACCTAAAACGCTTCCATAGACACGAAAAGTGAAATATCTTCATCATCCTCCTGCTCTTATCCCACACATGTTCCTCATTCCTCCGCCCATGCCCATACCATGATAACCAGTTTCCACACAATTTCTCAGTCACCGGGGCGCCACTTTCAGACTTCTTCTTACATACTCATTTCTCATTCTATCCATTTGCGTAACACCACACATGCCTCTTAACATTCCCATCTCAGTAATGCCTAAAAATTGATTAAAACAATACAGTTTCTACAAAAGCTTTTAATTCGTAATCGCATGATGTAAAGTGACTTTTTCTAACAAACATGTCGTATTAACAAGCTTAAAAATTGACTCCAACTTGTTACAACGTCTGTAATAAATTCTTTTGACGTGACGTTTGCCTATCTGCTGGCTCAGCTATTTCATTAGGCTATCGGGGAATGTGACACGGTATTACTAAAAGATGCAGTGTTAATACCCATTAGATAGTCGGTTTATAGTTTAGTAAAACCGAAAATAGAGACGATGGAATTTTGATTTCGAAATATTTTAAAAGGCTACCTCGTTTTATATTCGAATTACTTAAAAATCTTAATATGGAACCTAATGTGTGTATCGAATCAAGTATGTAGTTGATCGATTTAGATATATTAACTACAGATGTCGCGAAACAACTCCTCCCCGTTTGCAGGACACTTTGTGTCTTAACACGTTCCGGGACATTACGTCGTACGGCCTGTCCACATCTCCACGTCACGACGTCGTCAACGTGGAACGGTGCGGTGACGTGGATGCGCGTTCCCATTGAGGGACCACTTTTGAATTTTGAGCTTTTGAATGCGTCAGCCCTTAGTAAAAGTTCTCAAACCATTGTAAATTCAGCCTCTAGTTTGTAAAAGTAACCACTCAAAAGTTACAACCGGTTAAAGGTGGTCCCTCAGTCGTGACTGACAGGCATCCATATCTCACAACATAGTTAAAATTTACAACTGCTATAAATGGCTACTCTTAGTAAAAGATTTGTAAAACTAATTTACTGAATATCAACCCTTCCTGTGCACTGAATAAAAAGAACTAGCATGCAGAAGGTGGTCCCTCAATCGATCACCATAAGTTCACCGTGAGTGGAGACCCCAATGGAATTTGGAATTTTCGTATGGGTCTAGCGTTAGTAAAAGTACTTGAATGATTGTAAATTTAACCTCTAGTTTGTAAAAGAAGCCATTCAAAAGTTTCAATCGATAAAAGGTGGTCCCTCAATTGAAACGTTTATCAAAAGAAAAAACTATTTACGTGGCATTCCGAAGTTAAAAAGACGAATGCTACAGTCTATCCTTTAGTAATTTTTTTTTTCTAACCATTACTTTACCAAACAGTGTCAAAAACTGAACCGTTTTATTTTAAATAATAATCGAATTCCTGCGAAGAAATACTAAGATCGAGGTGACCACACAACTGGATTTTTTTTAGAGACTGTTACGTAATACAACATTTCATTGATATTTGACATCGCTTAGCTAATTTCAAACCCAAAGAAAATAATGAAATAGTGTAGGAGTAGTAAAAAAAAAAATTTAAACTTCTGAAAATTATTGTACAATATTATTTTTTATTAATCACATCACTGCTAATTAAAAAAACAGACAGAAAATAATGCGTATGATAATTAAAAAAAAAGGATGGTTCCCATTTCTTCTATGGACATCACGTCAATAGAGAAAATGAAACATTTTTTTCTCGTTTTAATACATAGAATTGATTGGTGCCAGTACCAGACTCCATACATTTGTGCCCATCATCCTTTGGGAAAAATTATGATTCCCATGTTGTTCCATGACGTCACCGAAAAGTGAAGTCGGATGAAGTGCTAGTATGCGGTTCATATTAAAACGAGAAAAAAATGTTTCATTTTCTCTATTGACGTGATGTTCCATAGAAGAAATGGGAACCATCCTTTTTTTTAAATTATTATACTACTTTCTTCTTACCACGTTTATGCAGATGATCTTCAAATTTACTCACAGGCTCCGTTGGGACAGTTATCAGAAGCCATCGTCAATGTCAACAAAGATCTTGTCCAAATTGCTGAGTGGAGCAAGTCCTACGGACTAAGAGTCAACCCTACAAAGACACAAGTCATTGTTTTGGGCGGCTCTCGGATGGTTTCGAGAATCGACTGGTTGCAGCTTCCACAGGTTTTCTTTGACGGTATACAAATACCTTTCAGTGAAAAGGTAAAAAACCTAGGGATCTTCATGGACAAGAACTTTTCATGGGATCCACAACTGAAAGAGACCAGTCGCAGGATGTTTGCGTCAGCCGGATCCATGAGAAGACTTCGTAACTTGTTACCCACTGCCACTAAAACTGCGCTTGCACAATCTCTTCTTCTTCCCATCCTTGACTACGCCGATGCCAGCTATCTTGATCTCACCGAGGACCAGTTTAACAAACTTGAGCGACTTCAAAACTTTTGTATTAGATTCATATTTGGTTTACGCAAATATGATCATGTGTCAGAATTTCGTGCTAAACTCAAGTGGCTTCCAATACGCCTTCGTCGGAATACTCATATTCTTTCCCTACTATACAGTATTCTGTTTAATCCTACTACCCCTCCTTATCTTAAAGAACGTTTCGAGTTCATGCGTGATTCGCACTCACTGTCCTTGAGATCATCGGAAAACTTGAAACTGAAGATGCCTCTGCATTCCACAAGATTCTTTGATCATTCCTTTACTGTCCAGGCCATACGCTTGTGGAATGCACTGCCTGTATCTGTGAGACGTGCTCAGTCGCTAGTTTCTTTCAAAAGAATGGTGAAGGAACATTATTTGGCTCTATAGTAATTTTTAAGTTGTCTATATTTATAATTAAATATGTATGTATCTTATTTGAGTATGTAAGTATATATTTGTATATGTATATATTTATATTTGAGATAGATAGAGATAGGTATTTAATTGTGTTATACTATTTATTTATACCTAGTCATTTTGTTGATTCCCGATTTTCATTAGATTATAAATTTGTACGCTGCAAATTGCCCTTTATATTTTTCTTAACAATTCTTTCCATCCAATGGTTGTCTGGAAGAAATTGCTTTATGCGATAAGACCGCCATTTGTACTGTTCTTGATTACCTGTATTCCTTCTGTTTTATTTCTTTTAGTGTACAATAAAGTATATCTATCTATCTATCTATCTATACGCATTATTTTCTGTCTGTTTTTTTAATTAGCAGTGATGTGATTAATAAAAAATAATATTGTACAATAATTTTCAGAAGAGTTTAATTTTTTTTTTTTACTACTCCTACACTATTCCATTATTTTCTTTGGGTTTGAAATTAGCTAAGCGATGTCAAATATCAATGAAATGTTGTATTACGTAACAGTCTCTAAAAAAATCCAGTCGTGTGGTCACCTCGATCTTAGTATTTCTTCGCAGGAATTCGATTATTATTTAAAATAAAACGGTTCAGTTTTTGACACTGTTTGGTAAAGTAATCGTTGGTAAAAAAAATTTACTAAAGGATAGACTGTAGCATTCGTCTTTTTAACTTCGGAATGCCACGTAAATAGTTTTTTCTTTTGATAAACGTTTCAATTGAGGGACCACCTTTTATCGATTGAAACTTTTGAATGGCTTCTTTTACAAACTAGAGGTTAAATTTACAATCATTCAAGTACTTTTACTAACGCTAGACCCATACGAAAATTCCAAATTCCATTGGGGTCTCCACTCACGGTGAACTTATGGTGATCGATTGAGGGACCACCTTCTGCATGCTAGTTCTTTTTATTCAGTGCACAGGAAGGGTTGATATTCAGTAAATTAGTTTTACAAATCTTTTACTAAGAGTAGTCATTTATAGCAGTTGTAAGTTTTAACTATCTTGCGAGATATGGATGCTTGTCAGTCACGACTGAGGGACCACCTTTAACCGGTTGTAACTTTTGAGTGGTTACTTTTACAAACTAGAGGCTGAATTTACAATGGTTTGAGAACTTTTACTAAGGGCTGACGCATTCAAAAGCTCAAAATTCAAATGTGGTCCCTCAATGGGAACGCGCATGTGACGTGGCACGGGGCGTTGACGTAACCTGCAAATTTACGTTACCGTATCGTAAAAATGCACGTCAGGAACATTGTTAGATTTATCGTTGACCATGTAGATCCTGAATTTTAATAAGAGAAACAGTAAGGTATGGTTTTAAAGCATCGGAGCACATAGACGGCGACTAACATGCGGGCGTGGAGAGCGCGGGCGGAGCGCATATACGTGTACGCTTGCGGCTAGAGGTGGAACGTGTTCCAATACGGTAACGTAAATTTGCACGTTGTGTCAACGTACCGTGCCGCGTTACCGCACCGTTCCACGTTGACGACGTCGTGAAGTGGAGATGTGGACAGGCCCGTAGGGCGGGTATAGAAATCCAATGCGATGCGGACAACGCCTGTCGACGATTGTCTTTGAGCCTCAATGAAAGCCACTACGTCGACAACCGCGCCGGCAATGAAAGTTTCATGAACGTGACGTACATGTGTCATAGTGCGAGATATCTTAGCCTTGTGTTGTCACCTGGGGTAGCTTTTACAAGTCACCAATATGGTCCCTGCGCACACATTCATGTAAGCGTGCAGTACCTATGACACAACGTTCCACGGCGGGAGTGTGCGTATACATTCCCCTTGCCTCAGTCCCGCCGGTCACGTCGCGAAGCGGTGTGTGGCATCACTCAAAATAAAATGTGCATGATTTTACACAACGTCTTCAAACGTTTAGTCAAAATGTATGGAAGATTCGTGTGTATATTTTGATGAAAAATCAGATCCCGCCTCTCGACGGAGTATCCTGGAACGTGTTAAGACATACTTTTGGTACTCGAGACACACGTTAGTAACTCGAGGTATAGTTTCAAGCCACACGTCGGTCACTCGGCGTGGCTGCGAGCGATCAACTGTGTCTAGAGCAACTTAGTATCCCATCTGTGATCAACATAAGTTTAGCATTCAAATTCCCATTAGAACACTGCAGCCTATTTTGATTAAACTGACCAAACAGACCTGTACCAATTTAATTTGATCAGTGTAACGCTGACTGACAGCAAAGAGTAAAAAACAGTGCTACCTACAGAAACCTCACGACCTAAATAACCCCTACTACTAGCTAACTACGTAGACAAATGTGCTCGCGCATGTGAATTGAACTTTAGTGTAAGGCAAGAGAATTCCGATTCCGCTGTGCGTTCGCGCTCTTATTACATTTCGCCTCGGTCACTCACGAACATTCGGTTCGGTTTCCTAATGTGTTTCACTCCGGAGTTGCAGCGTCGCGTAGGCATGTTTTCACACATAAAACGTGAAGTGTCACCCGTCCAATCTAAAATGGCTCTATCGTGAAGAGTGCAGGCTTTGATTGGACAGTAATTTACTAATAAATTGGTTAAGTACTTTACTCAATTCACAAGTTAATGTGAGAAAGAAAAACAAAGACTTGTCAAGTTCTTCTTTAACGGAAGTCGTAAGACTCAATTGAGGGAAACGAGTTACTTAATGCACAAATTACTATAAATACAAACACTATAAACTTCCTATCTTCTTCACTCACACATACAAAACGCTCATTTACACGAAATTGTAGAGGAAAGTATGGGAAATGACGCGCGTGTGTCACTTCAAAACAGACGCACGGAACAATGCGTATGTGTGCGTGCGTTTGGAAACGAATGCAGGGAACAAGTGTCAATACGTTTAGTTCGTAATATAATTATGCTCTAAGTAATACTATACTTGTACGGCAACCTTTAACCTTACATTGCTTATGATAAATATGGATCAGTTTCAAATTGTTGGATGTTTCTATTCTTCGGACATCCTATAATATTTTTTTAAGTTTTAGTAGGTATTTGTTAAGTAAAGGTAATGTTCTAACCTACTACTATAACTCATCGATTCCAGTAAATGCTGTTATTAAATAATTTGGACAAAAATCTATTAATTCCGTGATATGACTTCGCAAATGCTTTTTATGCAACCCAGCGTAATGGCCAGACAGAAAAGAAGAACTGTGAACCACGTTATAATGGTCTGAAATAGGTTTCATAAATATTCAAAATCATTTGTCAGGTGAAATACCTGATTTTACCAACTTCTGGTAGTTTTTATCTCTGGCATAAGGCCGTGGTCTGTTACAAACGCCGTAGGCTGCGTCCGGCGTGACGCTGTACGCGGCTGCCGAATGCTTATAATGGAAATGCACTATAGTCGACGACGTCTGTGGTCTAGTGGTTCGAGTGTCGGACTACTGATCACGAGGTCGTGGGTTCGATTCCCACAGGACACAAATATTTATGTGATGAACATAAGGTGTTTGTGTTGGTCTGGGTGTTTCTTATGTATTATAAGAATGTATTTACAAAAAAAAAAGTATATAAGTATTATATCCATTGTCTAGTACCCATAGTACAAGCTCTGCTTAGTTTGGGACTAGATGGTGCTGTGTAAAAAAATGTCCCAAAAATATTTATTTATTTATAGTGGTCTCTCTCATACGCCTGACGCAGCGTACAGCGTCACGACGAACGCAGCCTACTGCGTTTGTAACAGACCACCGCTTATCTACGACGTTTTGACAGATTTTCTATACAAAAGCTGTCAAACTTATTCCACAGATAAAAAATATCCTTCATCGGTAAAATCGCCGCTAAACAGACTAAAATCACAACTCCCACTAATCCAAATACATTAAAAACTCGATCTCTAAAACTAATAGTTTGAAAACACAAACGTTAATGTGTTTACAGATTTTATATCAACATTTAATGACTGTAGGAGGCCCATTCTATCACGACTGGCCCATTTACGGGCCCACTGACAATAACAGTACAAATTATTATTATAGCTACTAATTTATTATTATTACTTATTTAAACACACCTTTCGCGTGTCTGTCTGTTTAATTTGACAGTTATTTTGTTTGTTTTGTATTTTAGTTTTTAGAGGGGTTCAAATTATACGTGCGCCTAAGTATTGGTTTTTTATGGGGAGTAAAATATGGAGCCCATGTGTCATGTTGAGTTGATTCTCATAGTTCTATAGTCCATTTCATATAACATTAAACAAATACTTTAAAATAAAATACGTTGTAAGATTACTATGTATGATAAAAAGATAAATACATAAATATTAGCCTGTAACTGTCCCACTGCAGGGCAAAGACTTCTTCTCATACAGAGAACGAACGAGCATTGCTCACCACGCTTGCTGACTACGGGTTGGCGATTTGAGACCATAAGGTCCAGGTTTCCTCACGATGTTTTCCTTCACCGTATGTCAGTGGTGTCTTAGATTAACTAAGAAAGTACGTATGACATTGAAAAAGTCACATTGGTACATGCCTGGGTTTGAACCCGCAACCCGTGCTAAACAAGCGGGTCTGTAACTTCCAGGCCTACATGACATAATAATGATAAAAAGTGTTTTTTTGAATATTAGTTGCACTATGTTACTCTTGTAGGTACTATTATTCTTTTCATATAAGTACCTTTAAACAAAAAATATCCATTATAGCAAGGAAATGTATAGAAATAAACAATATTTTTGCTTCCAGCTGGGATTCAATCAATGATTCAAAAGCAAAAGAGACCTATTCGTCCCCCCTACTGGAAGCAAAGGTGCTGTTTATACATTTCCTAGCTATAATGGGTGTTATTTGTATAATGTTTAAATACGAAATAAAGTAGTTTTATTTTAAAATAATCATTTGTATCTTTTAATCATAGTAAATATAGTAATCCTCTACTTCCCAACGTTCATGCTAGCAGCATCCGCTTTTTAATTAAATCTTCTCATCTGTAGTCAGTAATTTATCTTGACTTTGTAAGTAGGTATTTATTTTAATATTAGGTACTGTAACATAGTAATTTTTTTTATAAAATGTTTTACTTTTAAGGTTAGTCGGAAAGAGGTACTTACAATACAATACAATACTCTTTATTGTACACAAAACAAACAAGAAACATTACTATATAATGGAGATGTACAATGGGCGGTCTTATCGCACTAGGCGATTTCTTCCAGACAACCTATGGATGGACATGAAGTGCAAGAAAAAAAAAAAGAGAGGGGTAGTTCTCGGTGTAACAATAAATAAGGAGACATTAAATACTTATTTTAAAGGGTGTTAAAGTACCCATAATCCTTATCCTTATTTCCTTACTAATATTATAGATGCGAAAGTAAGTTTGTTTGTTTGTTACCTTTTCACGCCCAAATCACTGAACCGATCATCCTGAAATTTTGCATATCCGTTGTCAGGTGTACAGAGACGGACATAGGATATCTTTTATCCCGGAAAAAAGTACTGTTCCCGAGGGAAACAGCAATAATGATAATAGATGGCGCTTTCGAATCATGATTGAATTATATTATTGTAGAAATTTTAGTAATGTGTTAATAGTTGATTGGCAAATTATATATTAACGCGAGCGAAGTCGCGGGCAAAAGCTAGTAATGAATAACTTTGGTACACGCGGCTACACATCAAGCTATACATTTCCAGTTTACACTGACCTCTCATTGTAAGGAAATCTTATACAATGAGAGATCAGCTTATAATGGAAATGTATAGCTTGATCTGTCGCCGTGTGTAGTACAACTTTCCCCAAAAGTCAATAGTTTAAGAGCTGTTCAAAGATTTCATAAAAATACGCTAAAATCTATCTATCAACAGATCAGCTGTGTTTACATTTTAGGTAATATTTGGGGTTACGAATTAGAAGGTCCATTTTTTTATTCATAACCAAAGAAAGGTAAAAGATTTTTTGAAAAAACTAAAATAATAATCATGTTGTAGTGTCTAATGGCGTAATAGCGGGGAAACCCACTCCGGGTCTTTTAGACCCACTACAGTGAAACCGGGGCCACACCTCTCTACACCTGTAGCCGCTCACACGTCTGTTGCCCCCTTTGCCTATGTACTGGCGGCTTTTCAGTGGGCCCAGCTAGTGAGCTGGCGAGTCACCGTCTGCCAACACTTTTCAGTTTTAATGTTGAAAGGCAGACGCCGTTTTCTTCCGGCAATAGAAGTTAACCAGTCCACTAAACACCCCTTCCCATAGACCAGATATTTTTTTACCATATTTTACAATAGTTTTGCACCCACCTGAGACGGTCCATGACTGTACTCCAATAGTGCAGCAGTGGATAGTCCCTGGTTAGGCCCCATCCAATTTTAGATAAAAGTTCTCAAAGGGGCCTCTGCGCGTTGGACCTGTGTCCCCCGTATGCCTTCCAAAGGCCCGGACATCTTCCGCACGGAAAATGAGCCGTGAACAGAGATAATTTTGTATGGAATTAATAATTATCGAATCTTGAAATTTTAACACTTACTTTAAATCAGTCATAAGTGATACTTTAAGTAGCTCGCGGATTAGTACCCCCTTTATAATCTTGTTTAATGAAATTACCTAATAATCTTTAATTACTATTCCCCTACAAATTGAAAAACCTTAATAAAAATCCCAAGAATTTCGCGAGACACCGTACATTAAACAAGCTTCGTTAAAAAACATAATGCATATTCAAACATCCTGGAACCTCTACACAAATTCCTCAGACCCCTCCCAGACATAATAGCTTTTAATTTTCAAATTGGAAAAACGCTCAATTAACAGTACTTGAAAAAAAATCCAAAAAATCTGAAGAGTGAAAGAGGGCGAGGGAGGCCAAAGCACTTGATTATATAGACAGAAAAGATTTAGCATTAATTAGTCCGATGCTCGTTAACGGTACAAACTGTGCTTGCCGAGAGCATAAGCGTTTTGCCCAAAAGTCGGCAAAAGTTATGTTAAAATAAAAATAAAAATAATTTTACCCGAAGTTATTGTTCTTGTACAAGTAGAAATGGAAATATTCTTGGGCAAAATTATTGTAATTGCTCGTTTTAAGTTTGGTAATTAAGCGGTGATCATAAAAAGTAATTGGTTCAAGGTGTTGATTGCTGAAAAAACTGGCCCTCTACACGCTACGTCTTGTTTCCGATAACAGTGAGACGGTAGACTGTGTTATATGAACTTACCTAAGTTCAGGAATTCCTAAAAAAAACGTAACATTAAATTAAATTAAACTAATATTATAAAAGCGAAAGTATGTTTGTTTGTTTGTTACCTTTTCACGCTTAAACCACTGAACCGATCATCCTGAAATTTTGCATATACGTTGTCAGGTGTACAGAAACGGACACAGGGTACCTTTCATTCTGAAAAAAACTACTGCTCCCGAGAAAAACAACAATAACGTTAATAGATGGCGCCTCGTGTCTTTCGAATCATGATTGAATTATATTAAGATAGAAACTTGAGTAGTTTGTTAAGAGTTGATTGTCAAATTGTAAACTAACGCGAGCGAAGCCGAGGGAAAAAGCTAGTTATATTATAATAATGAATTCCCATCTTACTTAATGATAATATTATAAATTCGGCGCGTTTCTAGATGTTTGTTACTCCCGTAATGGTTGAATCAGTGGGAGAGTCTAGGATTAGAACAAACTTTGCATCGGGAAAACTGAGAACCCTCCTCGAGGGCGAAGCTGCACTGCCTGTTTTCTTAAAGGTACAAGTCCGAGACGGTCTGCAAATTGCAGACTGCATCCGTAGACCGCAACTCGCCGTCCGAATAACAACTTTAAGGTGCACACCATAAAGGTAGTATTCCAACGGCGACCGCAAACTGCAACCACAGATGACAGCAGCAGACAAGCGACACTACTGGTTCATACAAACCAATGTGACTTGCGGTCTGCGGTTGCAGTTTTCAGTCCGTCTCGGACTTGTACCTTTAACTAGAATCTACACAATAAAACATCTTCAATTTGAATGACATTATACTACTTAATAGGTATTATAAATGTGAAAGTTTGTGCAGATGTTTGTTACTCAATGACGCATAAACGGCTGAACGGATTGGGGTAAGAATTGGGGCACAGATAAACCATGTTCTGGATTAATATTTATGTAGGATACTTTTTATCCGGGTACATAAATAAAATAATGTAATATAATATAATGTAATAACTTAATAATGTGCTATCGAATATTTGTAATTTTATAATGTCTGCTTATGGACTGGTTCTGAAATAAAATGAATTTATTATTATTATGAAGTAGTTCGGTTGGAGTGTACGTAACGCGGCACTGAGGAAAAAAGACATTTTAGCCAAAAAAATATATTTTCTCAAGTCGTTGGTTTCGCGAAAAGCATTTTGGTGATTTTTGTCTCCGACCAACCGTTTGTCGTAAAAACGATGTCGAAGGCAAAGGGATCGGCACAAAATGCAATATTTCTGTACTAGGAGCAAATAGAATGCAAGAGCGAACGAAGCGAGCTCGGGACTTGGGGCACCCCGACTCGGACAGGTTAGGTTAGAAGAGGATGGGGGGTCTGGAAGACCCCGCCATCCCCTTCGTGGTTATTGTTTTTTTAATCCACCCAGAAGTAGGACCCGTCGACATGACCTCTTTTCTAAGTCTTTTTTTCATAGTGCCCCGTTTCGTATCCACTGACCAGTAGTTCTCCTAAGATACGAGTAAAACCGCGAGCAACAGCTAATAACGTAAAAATAACGTTACATCACACATTTGTGTTTGTGTAACAACTCCACATACACGCACACAACACTACACTACACACAAACCTAAACATTTCAATTCAAACACAAATCCACGGTAAAATCCATACATCCCATCGGTTTATTCTAGCAAATTTTGACATAAGCCTGTATTCAGCCGTCCGACCGTCGGCCGTTATCTGACCACCTAGGTTTAGATCTTCCAGGTCATTGGCGCGTGCGCCCTACATTTCACCGCACCTGCATGACTTTGTTCCGCCAAATATTTTGTTTGATCAATGCTGGTTTAGGTTCCACGAAAACTTCATAGGCTCAGCCTTGGCAAGTAGGTTGTGCGCTTCGGCAATCTTCGTGTTTACGAATTTGTTGGTACGAATTATGCGACCTGGACAATCTTTCTTTGTAATCTATACATATAATAAAATCGTAATGAAGCAAAAACAGTACAATGAATATTATTGAAAAAAAAATTGCTACGTGTACTAAAAACGATACTGATGCCGAAAAAGAAGTTTTTTTGATTTTTTGTCTGTTTGTATGTTTGAGCTTCACGCCAATACTACTGAACAGATTAGTTGAAATTTGGCAAAAAAATCCATTAAAAAGCGGGTCAGATTATAGGGTACAAATTATCAAGCTATTGTCTGTGGGTTATGAGCAGTAATCTTAAAGGAAATAAAAGGGATTAAATTAAAAAAAATAGTACATGTACAGTGGTTACTTGTTGCGACACAATGTTGTTTTCCGACTTCCACGCAGACGATGTCACGGGCACACCTTATATTATGTATTATATAACTCTGACTTCGTCCCACCTTTGGATCAGTTTCGGATAGTTCACTTTCGTGAATTGGGATAACTAACAGAAGACAATTCAGATTTAACAGTAGGTCCCAAACTAGTCATAGCCTGTGTCTTGGTGACCCAGTTTCTGGACAAAGTTAATCATTTATTGTGTTCTGCTAGCGCAGAGGTGTCACTTAACTAACATAAATTTTCATAAGTTGCAAGTTTTAAAGTTAAAAGTTAAGTTCAATTATGGTGTGTAGGTATGTGAGGTGTGAGGAGTGTGTGTATGTGAGTGTGTTTGTTTGTGTGAAAGTGTGTTTTATTTGAAGCAACAGAGTAGACTTTCTGGTTCCTCGTAGGTAGGACCCAGGAACAATTTCTTTCGTTTAATTTTCGCCACATAATCGGCAATCTCACTTTAATTAGAAAGAAATAACAAACACAAAGATTGCCGAGAGGCAAAACTTATGTCGTATAGCACTAAACATTTTCTGTCATGTTCTGCCTAGTCTTTGCCCAACTACAATACGGCCGACGTATCTTGGCGAGTCTGAAGTTAGCTGATTAGCTGCGCAGTAGATAATTTCGTTTCTAAAAGATTCATTGCGCAGCCAAATAACTAACTTCAGACTCGCCGAGATACGTCGGCCGTATTGTACGTTGGGGTCAGCTTACAATCTAACCAGATGTGACTGAATATCAGTATTTTACACGGAGCGACTGCTATCAAACCTTCTCAACCCAGTTATTGAGCAATGCCGATATCCTTAAGTTATATCGCTTGTCAGACTTTCGGGCTTGTAACTACCCGTAACGACAGTCATAGGTATTCGTATGACACCCGGACCTGACGGCTTAACATACTCTCCGAGGCGCGGAGGGGTCTCGATGTGTAACGAACGGTCACCCATCCACGGACTGACCACGGCAAGCGCAGCTTTACCTTGCAAATGGTATGATCCGCGCGGTTTTTAATTAGCCACGTTCGTAGCCGTGCATCGGAAGCACGTTAAACCGTCGGCCCTGGATGTTATACGATTACCTATGACAGTCGTTACGGTTAAGTTAGAAGCCCGAAAGTCTGACAACTGGACTAACTTGGATATCGGCATTGCCCAATAACTGGGTTGTAGAGGTCTGATGGCAGTCGCTCCGTGTAAAATACTGGTATTCAGCCGCATCTGGGGTCTACTCCCTAAGCACGAATTTCGTGGTTTCGGCCTTAGTTACGAACGTTTCCTACTCCCTATCACCTACGGATATACGATTATTTCGGGGCCCGAATTAAGAATGAATGACAAAACGATTTGACAGTTGTCCCTACTACCGATGTGTTTTTGCCGTCCGAAAAGTTGAACTTGACACTTGTTTTGTTCACTCCTACGTTTTGGGCTACTTTCGGATGGGCGACAACTTCGTTGACGGAGTTAGGGAGTAGGCCTCCTGGTTAAAACTGGGAGCTGATCCAATATAGTTGGGAAAAGGCTAGACAGAGTTCTATACAGTGATAACTTTAATTCCAGTTTGACAACCATCATGGCATAATAACTCTGAGATCCTATACAAAGGATTTTCATACGTTTTGTGTCACGTAGTATTTCCTATTGAGGAAACACTAAATAGAAATCAAAGCCATATTCACAGCTTCTATCTTTCACCAATACATAAAACACACAATTTCACCCATTATTAGTGTCAATATGAAAAGCTCAGCACATTTAAATGAAGACGATAGTTTAACTGCACGCAGTGACAGCAAAGATTCAGCGTCAATTAGTACTAGCTCGTTAACGACGCAAACACGAGGACGCGTTAACACCGGCGATACGGATACGACACGATATTCTTTTTAATGTATGCGATGGTAGTTGAACTGGATTCAGTGTCAGTTAGTACTAGTTCGTTAATGACGCAAACATGAAGACGAGTTAACACCGGCGACACGGATACGACACGATATTTTTTTACAATGAAGGCGAACTGTGCACGCAATAGCAGCGAAAATTCAACGTCAATTAGTACTTGCTTGATGTAAACAGTCAGACGACGCGTTAACATCGACGAGACGAATACGACACGATATTTTAACATTTTGTTTTTGAAAACAAAGACCTTCGCTAAATTGATTCGACTGAATTATGACTAGGGATCAGATATTCGGATGCATATTTACCTAAAGTGAATTTTTAGTTCCGAAAGTATGGAAGCGGATTCTTAAAACACATTTTTTTGTAAAAAAACCGTCGTTCCAGGAACACTGGGAATGCATAACGAGTATATAGTATGGAAGCGACTTCTAAAAATGATTTATTAAAAAAACTGGAATTTTTGGATTGCATAATTATGTAAAATTAATGTTTAAGCCCCGATGCAAATATGTGTGTATGTAGTGTAAGAAGAGGAGTGGTGTGTGTTAGATAAAACAAAAAAAAAAGGTCCCGGAACCGCAGGATTTTTTCGATACAAAAGCTCATTCCATACTAACCAACATCGCAAGTTTAGGTGAATATGCATCCGATCTCTAATTCTGACAGTTGGACCAATTCTTAAATACCTTGTGCCGACACTAAAGAAACAGAAGTTGTACCGATACCTATTTTTAGGAAAGTCTCTGTGAACGGCAATATGTAACGTTGAAACTATAATTTGGGGATGTATAATAGGTATACAAATGTTCAACAATTCATATTTACCCGCTAATAATATTGACAGTATGATACAATCGTTTAACCTTTTGACCACCACGGACGTCTATGGACGTCAAATTAAAACGTGCTCACGACGCCTCCGACGGCATGGCACGTAATAAACACCACTTTTTTACAGTTAAAAATTTTGACGTACATAGACGTCCGTGGCGGTCTAAAGGTTAAAAACAACATTAGTTCTACTTTATTGATATTAATACGTATCCGTAACGTCCCCATCGGCAATAAAAACATCCAAACTGAAGAGCTGAGAAAACACTGGACACTTTCTTTGTACTCACATCTTACTTACGGTATTACAACTAAATATTTACAGGTTAAAATGTAGTGGAAACATAACATCACGCTTGTATTCCCACGAAGGGTTAAGCAGAGGTGTATAATACACACTCATTTCGCCGTTATGGTTAAGTTCCATGTAACCTATTACATGGAACTTATTTGGGCGAGCCTATTGCCATCAACCCAGACTCCGAACTGGCTCTGAGAAATACCACACGGAAAAACCCAATAATACTTTGCTCGACCTGCGGATTGAACCCAGGATCTCACGCTCAGCAGTTGACCAACGAGGCAGTCAATTTTAGTATCTACAAATCAATTATTATCGATACCAGTTGTTCCCAAAGTATGGATATTGGATCCGGGTCTGCCGGGCCGTGCCTGCTTTTTAGGGTTCCGTAGTCAACAAAGAACCCTTACCCCCTTATTACAAAAGATGGTCTAATATAGCCCCGTCTCTTTTTGTTATATGACATAAGAAAGTGATGGGTATATTTTAAACCTGGGTTTACCTTAGTCTTGGTTTAAACCATCTTTTGTAATAAGGCCCTTATAGTTTCGCCATGTCCGTCCGTCTGTCCGTCCGCAGCTTAGCTCTGAGGCTCTTAGTACTAGAAAGCTATAATTTGGCATGAACATACATATTAATCACGCCGACAAAGTGATATAATAAAATCATGAAAAAGATTTTTTTATGGTACCTCCTGTACACGTAAAGTGGGATTGTTTTTTTTTCTCGTCTATCCCATGATGTGGGGTGTTGTTGGATAGGTATTTCAAAAATATTATGGGTTTGCGGAAACAATTTTTCGATTAAGGGATCCGTTTCTGAAATAATAAACTTTAAAGTGCTAATTTTTGTTAGAGTCAAGTGCCTCCCCCTCCCCTGCCAGCAAAACGGTTAGTTTTGAATATGTGAAAAAATTCACAGTAGTAGTATAAACAACGAAGTTAAAAGGAAAAATATCACAACTAAGTAAGCTTTATATGTTTACGAGTAATAGTCGACCAACCGGAAAAGTAAAAATTTGGTACAAATTCCATTGAAAAATTACTAAGCCCTCGTAGTCTGCATTATTGTGCAACTACGGAACCCTATTACTGCTTAGCCGATTTTTTTTTCTTCATCTTAGGCACGGGGTGGATCCCGAACATTGAATGATTTGTAGATGGGTCGACGTCTTGGCTACTTTGGGAACCCTGGTCTATACTTACGTCTGTTAGTGTCTTCTGTCGTCTGTTCTGATTTGAACTTAAAATAATACAAAAGACATTAATACATTTTATTAATTCAAAATCAGACATAACTATGTTATCTTACTCATCATCATCATCATTCAGCCGAAAGTCGTCCACTGCTGGACATAGGCCTCCCCCAAGCTTCGCCACATCGACTGGTCCCGTGCCTCTCGCATCCAAAGGATTCCCGCGACCTTCACCAGATCATCGGTCCACCTTGTGCGAGGCCTACCCACACTACATCTTCCGGTACGCGGTCGCCACTCCAGAACCTTTCGGCCCCATGTAATGTAACCGACGGCCCTAGGATCTCTTGAGAGCACGTCTGCTACACCAGTTGTAAAGAATGTGTAGAGCATTCAATACCTAGTACATAAATAACAAAAATAGAAACAGCTAGAGAATAAGAGGCAGGACTGCGTCACGTCCCTTGGAGTAGTCAGCGAGTTCCTTCTTGTAGTTACGGCGTTCGCCAATGGCCCACACAGCCATTTGATAGAAACCGGCGGCAGCAAACAGACCGGCTGTAGCATATCTAGTCATGCGGGTAGGTGACAGCCAGCCCGATCGCCGATCTCGTATGTGTAGCAGGAGACGAAGTGTAAGAGAAGAAAGAAGGGGTTACCCTCGGGCACCGGAATGCATCTCACCTTGGTACCATGGGAGCGCAGGTTCTTGGATAGGTGGTGGAGGCTTAGGTTGTCCAGCTCGCACAAGACCTCCGAGTCCAACGTAAAAACGGGTGTGGCATGGAGCAGTGTTCAGGGTATGGTTGCTGTGGCATGCCACATAATTAAACAGTCACTCGGATTTAAATTTATAATATTTATATCAATATAAAATAAAACAGACATTCGTATCAAAAGCAATCACCATGGTGTGAAAAAATCCAAAGTCCAGTCTCATTTTAAATTCATAACTGTCATCATAAAAAAGTATAAAATATAAAAATGGCCAGTCGGTGAAGATGACGATCATGAAGGTGATACTACACCCATCGGCCATCCGTTCTGCGAGCAATGTCTCCCGCGCGCTGCCACTTAAGTTTGGCAATTCTTCGAGCTACGTCGGTTACCTTGGTTCTCTTGCTCAACAATCAACCAACTTGTTCAACTGTGCCTATGTTCAAATAAAATCTAAATATTTGTAGTGCTATTTCTAAGGCACTCACTAAAAACTTGTATTACCTACGCGTATAATGCATGCTTTTAAAATCCTTATAAGCATACCATTTACTTAATATTTGAAAATAAAGCTATTTAAAAATGCATAAAAATTGCCAAGGGCCTCTTCACGTAAATACCAAAAAAGCTGTACAAAATATTTTTTTGTAAAGAGCCCTATTCATAAAATAATTTTCATAATGCTTTGTCAGTCTTTTATGGTTTCCTTTATAAATATGGGCATAATGCAAGGTGATGTGAATGGCGAAAATTATTCGGTGTTTTTGTCTTTTTTTTCTTTTTACAGCTCTTGAGAGCGTAATCATTACCTTCTTTTAGTATAATCAATGCAGAAATTTGAGGCGAAAGATTTGGTCTCGCCATATACTTATCTCATCGTATCTTTGTAATAAACAAAGATAATATACAGTATGACTCGTTAGTCACTTTATATTCGAAAACCATTGACTGTGCTCATCTATGCATACAAGGTGGGTCAAAAATCGTGGATCAAACGAAACAGGGCGATAGTTGGGGTTATTTGCAGTAAAAATATCTATGTGGCAGAGCCCTAACTTGATCTCCTTAAACGTTATGCCAATTTTGAGTGTTTTTAAGAATATATCAAAATTTGTAATAAATGGGCAATTAGAGTAAAATGAGCACCAATTTTAATACAATAAATGGTGTTTAGTTGCTTGAAAGTGCTTTTATGACAGTGGGTACCATGATTTATGAGTATTGGCTCTTTTTTCAATATCTTTTAAGTCTCACGAAATTATTTGTAACTTTAGAACCTTACTGTAAAAAAATGTAGGTACTATCAAAAAATGCTGCAAATAGCCCCAACTATCGCCCTGTTTCGTTTGATCCACGATTTTTGACCCAACCTGTATAATAAAATCGTACGGAATAAAATCTGTACATTGAATATTTTCCAGAAAAAATAAGTGCAATTTGTTGGAAAAACGCTACAGATGTCAAAAAGAGTTTTTAGAATTTTTGTCTGTCTGTATGTTTGAGCTTCACGCCGAAACTACTGGACAGATTTTGTTGATATTTGGAAAACATATTTGTTGCTGGTCAGGTCAGGTTATAGGGTACAAATTATCACGCTATTTATTATGGGGGACTTGGTCTGCATCCGCGATAACCGACATTCACGCGGACGAAGTCGCGGGCAAAAGCTAGTCATTCTATGTAGGTATACAACTTTTATTATGGGACAAACATTAAACTCGTGAAAAAATCTGCTGTTCCTTAAATAATAATCAATGTTGCTTACTAAAACACAGTTTCTTTTAACCGACTACAAAAAAAGGAGGAGGTTCTCAATTCGTTGGAATCTTTTTTTATGTATGTTCCCTGGTTACTCAAAGACGCCTGAACCGATTTGGAAAATTCTTCTTTTGTTTGAAAGGGGTCTTCCTTCACAGGTGGTCCAATGGTCATCAGGTCAGGATCTGATGATGGGGTCCTGGAGAAATCGAGGGAACTCTTCAAATTGTATAGGCACACTTGAAACGATTTTTTGTTTCAAAGAATATTCTCCCGAGGGAATGGGACTACCCATTTAAAGGTGAAAATCTGATGAAGGCCCTCGGAGATTGACAATGGTACTCTTCAATGGATAACAGCAAATTACCCACGATTGCTGTAATTGCACGTTTATGTATTGTTTATGGAAAAATAAATATACTTTAAAAATAAAAGAAAACCGACTTCAAAAAAACTAAAAAGAGTAAAATTATTACCATATAAAATTAACACTTTCAGAAGTCGGTGCTATTACCAATTAGAACCGACTTTTAAATCTGTTGTTATAAATTTTATAATTAAGTATGGTAATAATTTTACTCTTTTTAGTTTTTTTGAAGTCGGTTTTTCTTTTATTTTTAAAGTAATTTAATTGTTTCATTCATTCCTATTTGTGCTATAGTAAAAGTTGTATTTACCAGTCATGCTGTATAAATAATGATTTCAAATAAATATAATGGACCGTAACCAGATTGTCACGTTACATTATGTTTATGCGATCATCTAGAATGATCACTATTATTCGAGATGCGATCCAGAATTAATACCGAATCTTCGAAGTGGTAGTCAAGAACTATGCACCCAATTTGCAGATTGCGATGTAATACCCATTGTTACAGTGGGCGAGCAATCGCTATTCGATTTTATAATAGACATAAAAAACTTATCTAACAGAGAAACCCAATTAAAATCTTTTCCATCGTAGGCTTTGCGAATTTACTTTTGAATCCAATCTTTATAACTAGAGCAGACGATTTATTTGATCTATTCTATGTATTATACTCATTCATACTCATAGATCACTTAACGATAAGTCCAACATGCTTCATCATCATCATCATTCAGCCGAAAGATGTCCACTGCTGGACATAGGCCTCCCCCAAACATCGCCACATCGACCGGTCCTGTGCCTCTCGCATCCAACGGATTCCCGCGACCTTCACCAGATCATCGGTCCACTTTGTGGGAGGCCTATCCACGCTGCGTCTTCCGGTACGCGGTCGCCACTCCAGAACCTTTCGACCCCATCGGCCATCCGTTCTGCGAGCAATGTGCCCCGCCCACTGCCACTTAAGTTTGGCAATTCTTCGAGCTATGTCGGTTGCCTTGGTTCTCCTGCGGATCTCATCATTTCTGATATGATCACGGAGGGTAACTCTGAGCATGGCCCTCTCCATTGCCCTTTGGGTGACCTTGAGCCTTCTTATGAGGCCCATTGTGAGCGACCACGTTTCAATGCTGTATGTAATCACTTGCAACATGCACTGGTCAAAGACTTTCGTTTTGAGACACTGCGGTAGTTGATAGTCCAACATGCTTAATGTATTTATTAAATTCACAATAAAACATTGTTAATCTCTTATTTCATTGGTTGTATATTCTTTGTATGAAATAAATAAACTATGAAACTTCAAGAAACTCAGTGTTAGTGATATAATTCGTCTCTTCAGAGGGTAGCCTGGTGATCTGTAACACAGGTTTTACCTATCTCAGACACCAGCGGTGCGAGCACGGATCTTTTTATCGAGTCGATTCGAGAAATTTATCTATTCTAAACGTCAAATTTGACATAAGATATAGATAAAACGACAACTGTTGTCATTTACAATTGACAATTTCTCGAATCGACTCTATAAAAAGATCCGTGCTCGCACCGCAGTCTCAATTTTAAGATGTTATTAAGTCTGTGACTCTGTAATGTGATGATGAGAAATTACAGATTTTTTATTAAGTGTTAAAATATTTCCTTTAAAACAAAAATTTAAATCTCCCAACATGAGCGTGTTCTAAAAATTGTCTTCACTGTGTGTGGTGTTGCACTCCCGAAAATTTTACGACATGCAGCACACTTTGTCGACAAACATACCCCTTTTTGTAATACTAACCCCTCCCTGAATGGCAGCCATTTTGATTTTTGATCTGTCACGTAATCATTAAAAATCTTTGGATCTAGGAGTAGTAGTAGTAGGCTTCATTTTGATTTAATTTGCAAGGCTATAATATTCTTCTAGAGATGGGTAGCTAGTCTAATAAATAGCCAAATAGCGGCTATTCAAAAAAAAACACGGCTATGATATCCGTCAACACGACAACCAGCTATTGGCTACGGGCTTTTTTTATTAATAATCTATACGAATTAAGAGGTAAAGTCATGACAATAAACTTATTATTATCATCTAAACTTATTGCCGCGGTGAGCATCGAACTCGAATCGCCTACTTAGTTTAGCTACACCGCCGCTAGCGCTAGTCGGTTAGTGAGCCATTTATTCAATAGCCAATTATATTCAAAATATAGCCACGGCTCTGATATCCGTCAACACGATAACTAGCTATTGGCTACTGGCTTTTTTTTATTAATAATCCATATGAATTAAGAGGTTAAGTCATTACTTAAAAAAAAAACAAAAACGAAATCATGCCAATAAACTTATTATTATCATCTAAACTTATTGCGCGGTGAGGATCGAACTCGAATCGCCTACTTAGTTTAGCTACACCGCCGCTAGCGCTAATCGGTTAGTGAGCCAATTATTCAATAGTCAAATAGCTGGCTAGCTAGCTGGCTATTTCACCATAAATAACCGGCTAGCTAAGTTATTGAAATTTCGGCTAGTTACCCATCCCTATCTGCTTCTTCTTATTCAATTCGCTCTTGTCAGAGCGGTCGTAGTAGTCATGTAGCATTATGATTTACTGCAGCTGATGTGGCTCGTCTCACGATGTCTCGCCTTCTGTCCCTGTTGGTGGTCATTCTAGTACACTCGCAGAAGGAGTCATCCACGGCTGATTTTATTTGGTCGGTCCATCGTATCGGTGATCTTTCGCGCGGTCTGGTGCCTTCCACTCTGCCCTGTACGACCAAACGCTCTATGGAGTCATTTCCCCGCCGTGAGTCTACAATACCACGCTGGTATTTCATTAAAAAAATTATAAGTTGTTGACTAAACTGATAAGAAATGTCTGACGGTGGTAGTGGTGGCGACTAGCGGGGTGCGCCTATAAAAGGTCCGGCACGCTGCAGTTCGTCCTCTCTCGCGCCTCAGCAGCCGCCAGTTAAGTCAACCTATATCTACACCTGAAGACCCTAGACTCCTCGTATTGTCATAGAACCACACCCTGTATCTTAATTTGTAACAATTAAAAAATATGTATTGTAAGGTTAAAAGTGTTTTCCTTATTTCAGTAAGTACCTACACGCCTGCTAAACTGCTTCTGCTTCTTGCTAGATTCTGATTTTATGTGCACATGCTCATTAAGGGTTGATTCCTCAAGCCATCCTTAATCCGTTAAGCGTGACAAATGGCAAATCAAAATTGAAGTTGTTAAAAACTATTCTGATTTGTATCGATATTTGTGTGCTAACTAACCCAGGCAACTCAGACAACCCAGGCCCCGCCCCACGTCGGCGTCAATCGTAAAAGCCAAACAATACCTGATAACAGCCGTCATATCAATGTGAGACGTTTGATGTAGCGGCGCAAGGTATAAGCGATAGCGGAGCATATTTTGTTTATTAATTGTATGCCAGCATTTTGCAAGCTTAGCACCCCGCATTTTTCAACTTAACCTGCATACGCACGACACACGAACATCAAACACAAATCCATATGAACTTTTTCAGCGAAATCACTGTTTGGTACGCACATGCAAACGTTTTCGACATTTAATTTTGTGTTCGCGATGTTCGTGTTCGAAAGTGCGTACATGGCTTAACGATCTGAAAAAGGCAGATGGGGCTGAGTTTATGCGGAGGACCAGGTTTTGTGGTGCACTTAGGAGTGGCCTGTGCCCAGCAGTGAACTGCTTAATCTGGAATTAATTGATTGATATTAATACCACTTTAAATCAAGCAACTACACTCGAATACTTGTGGAGTACTAAATGCTACTTCCATTGTATCTACATTCAACGATTTGAGAGTCCCGGTAAAAAGAAAAGTCATCTCGTTGCGTCATCTGCGCATATTATAGTATACTTTGTTGTATGTAGGTAAGAAGGAGTTTAAAAAAAAGTTTACATTCATCGTGTACGAGGAATTTTCCAAAAGATTAGAGAGGTACCGTAGGGAATTTCACAAAACTCCCACAATCATTTCATCTTTTTTTAGTATTATATTTATAACATTCGCCTCGCCGCGTGTTCAGCTCATGATTAAGGACTCTGTTTGGGTCCGAAACTAGTAAGACAAATTAGAAAAATGCACGTGAATAAACCGTGATTAAACATAAATAAAATCATCATTACTTGAAGCCTCTCAAAAGATAAAGAATCCCGCTTCCTCTTGTACCTTAGACCACAATATTGCTTTGTATAAGTAAAATTCGATTGGCATGCCTCAGCCGCTTTCTGCTGTCATTCCGAATTTCAGCGAATGTCATCGTTAAGGGTTACGTACAATAAAGGGCTGTTTAAGGCCCAACAGTTTATTTACTTACCGAGACGAGTGGGTACAAAGTACCTACCATATTATATTTCTCTGCATACAACATATAAGATGTTTGATTGTAAATGGAAAGCTATGTGGCGTGTGTCATTTTTAAAAGCTTTTCATTTAAAATGTTACAGAAAGCATTTTGTTTCTTTTGTTTTTTTCACGTCAATTTGATATACGTATCATTGTGTTTATGGTGTCAGTTGAAACAGTGTCTTCAGATTACTTAATTTTTTTCAATTTATAATCATTAGCAACTAGCAACTCAGTATCGGAAATGAAACAACTTCTTGAAATTCGCGTGTTTTTTTTTTTACTTTCCATAGAAATCAAATTAAATAATGTTATGATTTGCATGGAAAGCAGTTGTAGTTGTTTTACAAAAGTTGTTCAATTTCTAATACCGAGTAACTCCACAAAGAACAATGGGTAATTTTGTTTGGAACCCGTACCCACCTTGTAGCATTTTAGACTAGGTGTCATTTAGAAGAGGTATAAGTGAACAACTCAAAAATGAATGAACGAATGAATGAATGAATGGGAGACCGAAGTTATGATCACTTCTATTTTGCATTTTCAATCATTTAAGTAGTGTTATAATAATTGTTTTATAGGCCCAATGAATAACCAGTCGTTCTGTTTCGTAGAGAGAAACTGACCCAGCTTCCTAAGGTTTACTTTTTGCTACGGAAAATATTAATTAAAACGCCATCAATTCAATTAAGTAGTTTGTTTATTTATTAAGGTACACAAAACAAACATCATCACTAAATGGTATTGTTGCTCTCAATGATTATTTCATCCCAAGCATTTGCCGGACCAACGAAGTTTATTTTTTCGAATTTTATTAAAAGCTAAGCAAAAAGTGATATTTTTTTTTAAATTAATTATCATTTAAGCACCGCTTAATTATTAAAATAATCTTTATTTAGTTATTCATAGAATACCTTGTATGTTTTTTTAGTTTTGCAATAATATCAATATTTTTATTTAAAATGACTCCTACATTCGGCGTATGCACATGTTTGTTCTCTTCCGCTTTGTGTGTTTAATGTGGATTTTCGGTTGTGTTAAGGTTCGTGCACATTATGTCGGCGGAGCGGAGCGGGCCGCAGCGCACCGCAAAATGCTTACTTAGCACATTAGTGACGGGCCGGGTCCCAGCGCATTGACAGATTTTAAGTAGAACAGTTACAGTGTACTGCCCTGCCAGACTTGCAAATCATATAGCTCTTTGTATCCATGAACAAAATTAATCAAAAACTCTTCATCCATTCTTGTGAACATCACAGGAGCACGCAAATATCAAAAAAACGCAAATATCGTAAAATGAACACGTGCGCGCGTGCACTCTAATCCGCTTGCTATAGCATACTGTGTCGGGGCGCAGCGGGGTGGGGCGGACCGCATCGCACGCAACCAAAATCCGCGGCGGAATATGCGGCCCGCTTCGCCCCGGCATAGTGTGCGATAGTTCATATAAAATACATACGAGCAATTTGAGCGGATTTTTGCGCTGCGACCCGACCTGCTGCGGCCCGTCATAATATGCGCGAACCTTTAAACTTCAGAAAGTGCGGTAGAGTTGAGCGTATTCTTCCTCCCGTCTTCCTATTTAGTTTTCCATCCGGTAACTTCATTCATGCATGCATTCCCAATTCCCATTAGAAACCCTACTCTATGTATAGTAAAATATATACGCATAGATGTTTAGGTGCATACGAGGGTGTATAGACACACCTACGTATATGTAGGTACCTAAAGCAGAATATTGGGCTAGTTCAAGGGATATGATTGACTACGCGCGGGGTGAATTCGCAAAGGCTTTTCTGCATATTTCAACGTCGAATAACTTTTTTCTCCCGTTAGATACAGAGTTGTCGCCATACAAAATATTTATGTAGTTTTAAAGACCTTTCTAATGGTACTAGTCTCAATTTGCTACAAGGTGGGTACGTTTTGTTCCATGTCCATTCTTAGAGTTAATTTTTTAACACATTTTATACTGACTAAGAGCGCTTGTACACTACTCCAAATCCAAATTCTAGAAAGATCAACCCTACTACTTAGCTTTAGCAGTATTTGTATGAAAGCTTGTACACTGCCTCCGACCCGAACTTCATGGGTTTTCAGTAAATTTTTCTTGAACCGTACTTTTTCGGATTCGGACCGGTTGCATGTGTGTTGCTGGGGAGTTTGTTGCGCCGTTTCTTCTTCACAGCAAAACACTAGGAAGCGGTGAAGGGAGGGCGCTTTTGGGGACTATTTGAAATGTAAAATTGACGTTCAAAAAGAAGTAAGTAATTCTAGACTATTTTGAATAAATGAGTTTTAAGTATGAAGTTGAAATTTTCAGTGCTCCTAATGTGTTTTATTTTGAGTTTTCTCACTCCGCTATATCGATGGGTCCTATGTATAATGGCTAAAGTGGAATTTTTGTCATTACCAATGTGAACCTACATATATCTACAGTTATAAGGTCCAAATTGGAAATTACTAAAATGCCACTTTGGCCCTTATACATAGGACACATCGATATCATATTTTATACAGACATATCTGTCCATTTACAAATCGACTGCCATCAAACAACCAAATTATTTCGTGTTTCCAAAACTTTCGCTATCGATTTTAAAATGACTGTAACCATTTAGGAATTAATCATTGTTGGAGGAAGCCGTTAGTCATGTAATCCAGTTTGTCCGCTGCGTTCCGACCAGCTCGTGATTGCATTTTAGCTGCTTGATTAGGAAGCTCCGATTGGACTGTTTTGCTTCTGTTGTTTTTCTACGTTGTACTTTGTACCTTTTCTATTTGTCTCGTGTATCTCCTGTGAAATATTATTATCGTATCATTTCGATATCATGTTGTGAATTGGAGCACTTTGAAACTTTGTTGGTAATATTTTATCATTTTGTTGTCTTTTATAAATTTTGATTAACTGTTTATTAACCTACAATAAGCCTTAGTAAGTAGACATTTTAGGAAATTATATGTAGAAAGAAACTTAACTGCCTCGCTGATCTAGTGGTCGTAAGCGACTGCTGAGCGTGAGGTCCTGGGTTTGGAATATTCCGATCTGTCCCCTCGTCGGTAACAGGGGAACAGATCAAAACTTTTTATTTCTATTTGTCCCCCTAAAGAACAGCAGGGGACAGACCAGAAATAATTCGTTCGATCTGTCCGTTCGTCTTGGTGATAGGGGAGCAGATCGATGTGTTTATTCCTGATTGGCCCCCCGAAGCGGACAGATCAGGGGGACAGATCGGAATATTCCCTGGGTTTGGTCCCAGGTCGATCAAAGTGCTATTTGGTTTTTTCGTGTGGAATTACTCAGTGGCAGCCGGAGTCTGGATTTGTGCCTGCTTGATGGCAATAGGCTCGCCCCCTATTACATGGGACTTAAACGTAACGGCGAAATGAGTGTGTACTACCTGCCAGGCACCTCTGCCCAATCCTTCGGTGAATACAGGCGTGATGTTATATGAAAATAAAGTTTTAACATCTATTTTTTAAAAGAAAAAATATTTCTCTGTAATTTACTAATATTTCTTCGCTCTTTCGGTATGTTTTGTACAATTGACGCCTAACTTCTGCTCCTTTTTTTATGGGAGTAAATCTTAGAGGCCTAGCCCAAGGCGACTTTTTGAAGCGATTCCGTCGCGCATGTGTATCGATACAGCCGCAATGCTGTCGCTGGCTGTGTACCTTCGCCCAGATTTTGTAGCGATAGTAGTAGACTCAGCAGCGATGCAGAAGCGCTTTTACAAAACGCGCGATAGCATCGCTACAAAAAGTCGCCGTGGGCGAGCAGCCTTACCGTACCCTCCACCTGAGGAAGAAAAAGGGTTATAGAATATTTCTAAAAATCAAATACAAAGCCATTCGGACCATCAAAATCAGGTTCATTGGTCCCTTGTGGTTTCCATAGTCAACAAGGTGTCAAAATCCCAATAATACGAGGTGTGTCATATCATCTCTAGGGACGACAATATAACACATAGCTCCAAGGCATTCATTGATCACTGCCAACCCAACGCCTACGGTGAAGCGACCTAGCGACCCTTTTCCGTCCTTACATACAGACAACATAACACTCATAATCTGTAACGGGCTTAACAGAACTACAATTTATGCCAAACCAGTGCGTCAAGATGCTTCAAGTAATGTTTGGATTTAATATGGAAAATATATCAAAATTAATAAAACTGTTCTAAAATAATAGGATATAAGTAGATAATAATCTACTATACAAGGTGTAACATAAATAAGTGTACTACCTCTTAAGGGATCACTGTCATCATGAACAACTTTTACTATGGGAGCAAAGCAGAAATCGCGAAAAAAAAATCAGCTGTTCCCTACGTTTATGTTCGCATAACTCGTCAAAATGTAGGGAACAGCAGTTTTTTTTCACGATTTAAAGTTTGGTCCGATAATAAAAGTTGTTCATAATGATGAGTACAGTGACCCCTTAAGAGGTTGTGCGTTATTTATGTTACACCTTGTATATATTTTTTATAGATAGTCATTATTGCTTACAAACTGTTTTTATTTATTTCTAAACTTAATCAAGTTTTATGACCCCCTAAGCCCCCTAAGTTTTAAGGCTTCAAAAAACTGCAGAAAGCAGCACAAAAATTAGCTAATCTGTTGTCAAATCTCGTTACAATCTCATGCTGTGATTGGCTGTTGGTATTTAGGTCAACCAATTACAATGTTGACATGAGATTTGAGTTCATCAGCTTTTTAGAAAACGAGAGTAGACTCTGATCTCTTTTTTTCTGATGAAGAATTAGAAAAAAAGTCCATCTTTTTTGTTTTGTCCTATTTGTCGATTGGCTTGTATTTAAGTATTCTAAGCTATGAGATATAGAGAAGATTTATACATACGAATTATAATTCACTTACAAGAGAAGATTATAATTACGTGTAACTAAAACATTTTAGTCGGCGTATAGTAAGAATAGCAATGAAAAAATTAAGGTTCAAAATTTTAGATCTGAATCCGTGAAAATACGTTCCGAAGTGGTCATATAACTTTTGTATGGTAGTTTACGCACTAGATCCGACTACAGTCATCAGATTTCTCTCCGTCATCCGTGAGTCTCCAATTCGGAAGAAATATTGACGGACCGAAGCAGCCGTAGTACGGTATGTATGAATGCTTTCGCATTACCTCGGATTGAAATCGGATATATGCCAAAGATGGCCCCTAAATTACTTGTATTTGGATCAGAGATCGGATTAGTGCGTAAGCAATATCCGAATTCGGTCCGACAATTTTAGACTCTAGATCTGTATTTTCACGATTTCGTATCGGATGCAGTGCGTAAAGCAGTATCCAAATTGGGTCCGAGATTTTTATATCCGTATTTTCACGGATCCGGATCGGATGCAGTGCGTAAGAGCGGTTACGCACTGCATCCGATCCGAATCCGTGAAAATACGTTCCGAAGTAGCCATAGAACTATTTGTATGGTAGTTTACGCACTACATCCGGTATCCGTCATCCGATTTCTATCCGTCATCCGTGAGTTTCTAATTCGGAAGAAAAATTTACGAACGGAAGTAGCCGTAGTACTGTTTGTATGAACGCTTTCGCATTACCTCGGATTCAAATAGGACGCCAAATGGATATGCCAAAATGGCCCCTGAATTGTTTGAATTTGGATCAGAGATCGGACAAGTTCGTAAGCGATATCCGAATTCAGTCCGAGATTTTTACTCTAGATCGGTATTTTCACGGATTCGGATCGGATGCAGTGCGTAAAGCAATGTCCGAATTCGGTCCGAGATTTTTATATCCGTATTTTCACGGATCCGGATCGGATGCAGTGCGTAACCGCTCTAAGTCGTAATAATTCAATCCAACCAAAGCGTATTCTATTTCTTTCTTCTTATTTTCTTTTTCCATTCATAAATCACATTCTAAATATAAACTGCAAAGAAACTCAAACCAGAACTAAACAGAGTAGTATATTAAAAGAAAAATAGCAGCTCATAGTCTCATAAGTGGCAGGATATCGCGGATATAGCGAAAGCGGTAGCGGATCTGTTCCGAACTTGCCCACATACAGTGATGAGGACTTTTATAATAATATTAATTCAAGAAAGCGGAAGGAGCGGACAGAGGACATCGATTACAAAAAGGACTTTAATGAATTTCGCACAGAAATGATGAAATTCTTACAAAGTTTTGGCAATACCCAAAACGAAAATCTAATCCACATTAAAGAAGAAATATCGGAAATAAAAAATGAAATAAAAACAATAAAATCGACAACGGAAAATTTTACACAACGGTTTGAACATATAAACATAGAAATCGCAAACATTAAATCAAACACCACTACAACAGAGGATAAAATTAAACACATAGAAACCGAAATATCCCTGATCAAAAACCAACACGAGAAAATTACGATCGCAGAATCGCCAATCTTATCACACGAGAACCTCATCCTTGAACTAAAGGAAAGAAGCGAGCGCGAAAAAAATGTAGTGATCGTGGGTATATCGGAATTAAACGATAAAAACTTAACTCTCAGGCGAAATCATGACGATGGGGAAGTGATTAAAGCAATAAAATCATTGTATATAGACTGTCCCAAACCAATAAAATCGATTAGACTGGGAAAATATATACCGACAAAAAGCCGACCAATAAAAGTTTATTTCAATAACACCGAAGCCCCGAAATACTTGTTGCGAAACAAAATAAAGCTACCTGAGAACATACAGTTATTCTCCGATCAAACTCCAATGCAAAGGAAATATTTACAATCACTGAAGGAGGAGCTGAACAAGCGTACCGAAGACGGTGAAAAGAATCTGTCCATTAAATATGTAAAAGGAATACCAACAATTATCGTCGCAAACCAAAAAAACCAGTAACCACCACATTACAAAAGGCTACATTTACGAAGAGACTAAGTCATCAATTAGTAAAAACATACGACGAAATACCAATACACCCGTCCTCTTTGCGTTTTTTCTACGCCAATCTACGTAGTATACGCAAAGCGGGGAAGTTAGATGAAATTAAGTGCATAATAAAGACTATCCAGGCGACTACACATGTATTAATATTTACTGAGACATGGATTAACTCGGAATCAGATGCAAAACTTTACCAATTACCAAACTATAAACATGTATACAATTATAGACCGAACCGAAAAGGAGGAGGGGTTTCTATTTATGTACACAACAGCATAACATATGACATAACAGACGAATTATGTGAGAACGGGAATCATTACCTATGGATACATATAGATAAACTGTCGCTAAATATCGGAGCAATTTATAAACCTGGTGACACCAATGTAAACAACTTTTTAGAAACATACTCACAGCAGTTGGAACGACGAAAAAGAGCAATTGTCTTTGGAGACTTTAATATCGACTTGCTCAGTACGAACGAGAACGGAACAAAATACCTAAAGGAAATCCAAGAAACCGGTTATGAAATATTAAATAAAATCAACAGATTATACGGTACACGGGAAACTAGCACGACAAACACAATACTGGATCACGTAGCTACGAATATAAACAATCATTCATTTAGCATCTCAATAATAGAATCATGCCTTTCGGATCATAAACAGATTTTTGTCGAAATTGGAAATTTGCCACCACAAATCAATAAAAAAATCCGGTATAAGGCGCTTGACTATGAGAAATTATACAAGAACACATTGGAAGCGAACTACAGTAACGACAATCACGACTACGAATACTTAGAAAGTTTTATAACAGAACAGATACATAAGAACAAAATCGATAAGATAAAAATTCAAAACCCGCCACAGAGAGACTGGATAAATAAAAATATTATAAACTCAATTAATTTACGGAACAGGCTGTGGCAAGAAACGAAGACCGATCCAAGGGATGAAAACCTACGTAAGAACCTACTTATTGAACAACAAAAAGTGAAGACTCTAATTACCACACATAAGAAAACATATTACTATACCTTATTCCATAACAGCTATGATCAACCCAAGAAAATGTGGGAACTAATTAATAACCTAGGATTAAATAAAATAAAAGACAGCAGTGCCCCGCCCAAACTTATGTCGAATTCTGGACTTACTACTGAAGGTAACGCAATATGTGACTTATTTAATAGTTTTTTCTCATCAGTAGGTGTAGATTTAGCTAGTAAAATACCCAAAATATACCACACAAACACGGGCAACATACTCACGTACGACCATAATTATAGCCATGACATTACGTTAAATGAACTATCACCATGTAATACTCAAGAAATAACAAAAATTATTGACGATCTCGACAGCGACACCAGCACTGGTTTAGATGGTATTAGCACAAAAGCGATTAAATGCCTAAAAAATATAATTGCTGAAAGCTTGACTAACTGTATAAATAGGTAAGTGTTTATTAAATGGTATTTTTCCCGACTCGCTCAAGGTTGCCAGGGTCAGTCCTATTTACAAATCTGGATGTAGAACTGATCCTGGTAATTACAGACCAGTGTCGGTGTTACCTGTTATATCTAAAATTTTTGAACGCATTTTGTATATTCGTTTAAACAATTACTTGTCCCAAAAAAAGTTCTTAATAGACGAACAGTATGGTTTCCGTCCGAAGTCAAGCACTCTAACAGCTGCAGTTGACCTAATTACGAAAATTAAAACCAATATCGACCAAGGGAGCTTCGCATTAGGGATCTTCATTGATCTAAAAAAAGCTTTTGACACGGTGAGCCATCAAAAGCTCCTTCAAAAGTTAGACAACATAGGTGTCAATGGCAAGGCTCACAATATGTTTAAATCGTACTTAGAAAATAGGCGACAAGTTGTTAAAATAGATACCCACACGAGTTCGATCCAAAATTTGTCATACGGCTGTCCACAAGGCTCAATTATCAGTCCATTACTTTTTTTGATTTATATTAATAACATTAATAAAATCGGGCTTACAGGACACCTAACGTTATATGCAGATGACACCTGTCTGTTTTACTTTGATAAATCGATTCACAACATCATATTGGACGCTCAAAAAGACCTTGACATGCTTAATGAATGGTTAAAATACAATCTTCTCACAATTAATACAGCAAAAACTTCATTCATGATCTTTTCTGCGAAAAATAAACATATACCTGACGTCGTACCTCTCAAAATAAATAATGATATTATAAAACAATCAAGCCACGAAAAATATCTAGGACTGTGGGTAGACGACAAACTAACTTGGAACTTACACATTGACCACGTTCGAACAAAATTGGTATCAATACTAGGATCATTACGGAAGGTTGTGCACTGTATTCCAAACAAAGTACGCACTATGATATATAATTCTTTAATTAAATCCCACTTGGAATACTTAATTGAGATATGGGGAGCAGCTGCTGCCACTAATCTAAAGTCACTACAAAGAACCCAAAATAAAATAGTTAAAGTATTATTCCATTATGATTACCTTACTCCAACAAAACAATTATATGAAAAAACTAAACTTTTAAATCTGAATCAACTTTATATTTATTACACTTGTATTCTCATTAAAAACATAACGTCTAAATCCGTACAGACTAAAATACAGTTACATAAGAAAATAATGTCACATAATCTAAGGAACACAAATAAACTTCAGCTAATAAGTGTCAGGACCAATTATGGTAAGAAGACGATTTTGTTTGAGGGAGCACAGCTGTACAACAAATTACCAAACGACATTAAGAATTGTGATAACATGAATGTATTTAAAAGTAAACTCATGAAATATGTATGTGCACTATAACTTCTAACAACCTGAAGGCGAACACTTTAATTACTGTTATGTAATCACATTGTATCTCATTTTAAGTGAACTGTAAGTTCTTATGAGAAATAAATTTCTTTAAACCTATATCAAATAAATAGCCGTTCGGACCGCGGCAATAATGAGAACTGTTACTACCCCTACAGTTACCGTCATTTAGGATACGCTGAAAAAGTATACCTATCAACCCTTTTAAGAAGGGCGTTAAATAATAAGGGAGGGTAGGTAGAACTCGAAGTTACCATTGACGATCTTGGTATAAATCAATAATGTACGATTTACACGGGGCAGAGTGCATCGGAGTGAATGGAAGTGCAATTTACAATGCAATAAAGAGAATTGATAACTATCTAGTACCATTAACCCTTAATCGAGCATGCGGTTTTAAGAAAAGTAAGTAACAAATAATCCTTTTTATTCACGAAAATAGAAACAAAAAATGATTAAGTATATTACCAGGTTTAAAATAAAAATATAAGCAAAAGAATTTCGCGACGCGTCTTCCAAAAAAATTAGTGGGAAATATATTCTCTTTGCCTTATTAAGCGGTAAAAGTTCATATTTGCATGTGCTGACATGCTGGCGCATACGCACGCATTCCGCGACATGCGCTAGACAGCCACCGCGTCCGCTCGATAGAACGCTTGGTGGTAGGATCTATACGGTCCGCCTAGCTAGCTACGACCCTTACATTAAAGTCCGGCGCCAAGCAGTTAACTGTGTTCCGTCGTGTGTATGTGAGAGTCAGAGGGGTATAGGGGAATTCCTCTATATATCTGTTACTTGGATTCGTGTGATCCAGCTTAGACCCTGTCAGCGCTTACCATCAGTTGTGCCTAGGGTTAAACGCAAAACTATGTACTTTGGTTATTTTAAATAGAAAAATGTTGATTCTCTTTATTGCATTATAAATTGCGCTTATGTCCGCT
Source organism: Amphipyra tragopoginis (assembly GCA_905220435.1). NCBI lineage: Eukaryota > Metazoa > Arthropoda > Insecta > Lepidoptera > Noctuidae > Amphipyra > Amphipyra tragopoginis. Next base: position 25,260,190 of record HG991997.1, on the reverse strand, counting down.
CCGATGCGCTCCGACGCGAAACGCTGCACTGCGCTCCGCACGATGCGCTCCGCACGATGCGCTCCGCACGATGCGCTCCGCACGATGCGCTCCGCATGATGCGCTCCGCACCGATGCGTTCCGACAAGTGTGAATAATTTTAACTCGCTATATCAGGAATAGGAAAACTTCTCCATCAGTCTTTAATCAACTGCTAGAGGCAAACCAAACTATTCATGCTGGAGGAACTAATCATGCTGTTTCTATTAAGCACACGACTAGTTAATTCAAGCTAATTAAATCTTGGTAATAGAGCAGTGAAACTGTATAATGGAGAAAGCTTTTATTCCGTTGGGAGTTCTCCTACATATTATATTAAAGGAAATGTAGTAGTGAAGAAGGTTTAATGTAATCTTTTTGATGAATCCTTTTGTATAATTATGGTGTTAAACATTAGCTCTAAGATTTTTTTAGGATTACTTTGCATCGGAAACTTATCAAGTTTCGTAGAACAACTATTCGTTTGCGTATATCTTTTAGCACACATGATTTTATTTTCTTTGTTTTGTTGCTTGACTAATGGACATCGCTAATGGTATTAAGTCCGTCTTATGAACCACCAATGTACTTGAAGTTTAAATAAATAAATATAGCAAAAACTTATTTAGATTTTTGTATTAAAACTTTCGTGAGTCATATTCATATTTATGATTAGTTACGGTTTACTCACGTGCATTTTTCATTTGGATTTGTTTGGCAAAAACCAGCAAAACCCTACCAAAAACTGTAACGATAACTTAAACATAATTTCAGTTGAAAAGTAAAACATCGGCGAGCCGGTGGTTGTCGTTAAGTCGAATTTTGTTTTCAAATTAAAATTAAAACCAGCCGCATTAAGCCGCCGAATCGTTAGTCTTAATTTGAGTTGGCTGATGGGCGAAGCTTGCGCACACAGTCATGCGATGATATATGAGACTGCGTTATTGCTATACTTATATAATACAGTGTATATTGTACACACATATTAAAACCCAAAAGACAATTATTTTGTGGCGGCATCTATCCACGCCACATGCGAACTACGCAACACGCCGGCGGTGTGTCTACAGCGACAATATTGATAACTGTCGTAGATGACAGATCCTACATCGCGCTATCATGATTTAACACGCAGATAGTATATATACAACCTCCCAACATCAACTGTTGGGCAGTAGCCCGCCAGGTATAAGACTCCGCCTGGTTGGAGGATCCTCCCTTTGGTTGGAGGAACACCACACCTAGTTCCTCCACAATTTATTTAAAGCATTGAAGACTTACAGCCAAATAAACCTTAAGTAACAGAAAAAAGAATATAGCCACTAGGGAGCCATCAACAAGTCTTCACTTATAGAACTAGACTAAAATTAAATGCAATTAAATAAGCAAACACACTGCTAGCAAAAATAACTGTCAATAATGTATGCCTAATTGAAAAAAATAAGGCTTCAGCACCTTCTTGCTGAGGACACGCTACTGTAAAAGGCATCCAGATCATGCTATTAAAACTTCTGCTTACACTCGCATAAATATAGCTATTCTGTCTATCATTCGTTGAAGCAGTAGGCATGCTTATGGGTGGATTAACGCGAATCGATCTATTGGGCATTAAAGTAGAACATGTTAATGATTACTTATATTGGTGGCATCGGCCCGGCGCCCACTTACAGGATGGCATGGCAAAGGATTTTTTTAATTCAAATAATTTTAATCCTTATTTTACTACCACTAGCACTTGTATTTGCCTAGCATACCGCGGGAGGCTTCGTCGTGCTCCGGCATGCCGAAGCATCCCGCAGTACGGGAATTGTGAGTCCTAAAGGGTATTAATAAGGTCTACATTTATTTGAGCTCAAAAAAATCCCTTGCCGTGCCATCCCGCTAGTGGGCGCAGGCCCTAAGGTAGCTCCCTCTATCCCAGCAATATGGCCTGTACAGACACGAAAACAGATGGTCCACGCTGCCTAAATCTATCTAACAATGTAGAGTTTACAAATGTTTTCGGGTACGTTTTTGTTCTTTATTATCGGGTAGTACCCATAGTCATCCCAATGGCATTAAAATAATGGTACATTAAAAAAGCCTCCACGAGTGAAGATATTTAAGTACGTCTGGCGCACCCTGAGCAGTCAGCCCCAACCTTGCTGACTGGCTAATCTTTTAATCTTTCACCAGGGCGTAAGCTATTCTCGTATAGCTCGTGCCGACACGAGAGAAGAAGTCATCCCTCCGAGCATGTGAGTTGACGACCGCTTGTACTAGTAGCTCTACAGGATGTTAACGAATTCGTGTAATTCCTTCAAACCACATGATCTATTAATGGTATAGATTAACCCCGCCCGAGATTCAGGTTGATTGAAAATAAAAATAAACTTTTTTTTTCCAAATATATTTTTTTGTGATAGAAAATTTCGATGCCCTGCATAAATGAATAAAGACACGGTGACACAGCTGACGGGCACGACTAGCGCGATATCACTCCACGCAGTAAGTTAACTTAGGACGCTAAAATTACTCAGATACAGAATACCGCGGTTCATTTTTTGAAAACTTTTTTTTGTTCACTCAGAAAAAAACCTATGCAGGGTTAATCAGTGTCACCAGTAGATCACGCGGTTTATAGGATTATACGAATTCGTTTACACCCTGTAGAGATACAAATAATTTCTGTACATCTTTTATTATACTTACCATAGATAACATTAACACATTACTTCATTACTGCTCATTAACGTCCTCTTAAACCACAAGAGTAATTCCACTCTTCGCAACCACAGCTACAAAGCGAAGCTAAGCGATAGAAAACAACATCTGCCAGTGCAGCGCGTTCTTTAAATTGAAATGCACAGTCAGCCGGCGCGTGATTGACGAGAGGCAGCGGTAAGCAAATACGATCCGTGCGTTTACACCACACGACTGCGTAACGAGATGTTATTGAGTTAGCGATCGTGTGTGTTGTTTGAGAAATAATTATTGAAGGATGCTGTATAAAACTTTAGAGTTGATTACTGATGCTCACGACAAATCTAACGGTTCATAAAACGTGTAATTTTCCATCGAACGATAGAAAGACAAGCGACAGACTGCATCATCTGCCTAGCCTTTTCCCAACTATGTTGGGGTCGGCTTCCAGTCGAACCGGATGCAGCTGAATATCAGTATTTTACATGGAGCGACTGCCTATCAGACCTCCACAACCCAGTAACTGGGTAATACGATACTCTTGGTAAGACTGGTTGTCAGACTTTCTGGCTTCTGACCAACAGTAACGACTGTCAAAGATCTACAAATGACAGCCGGGACCAACGACTTTACGTGCTTTCCGAGGCACGGAGGAAACTCGCTATGGTAAATGGTCACCCATCCACAGACCAACCTCGGCAAGCGTGGCTTAACCCGGAAGATCGGTCTATGCGCCTGTAATTATTTAGCCACGAGCTCCTCCACACACACAAGCGACAGACTGCAAGCAAACAAAATTCATGTTTGTGCCACGCGACTTTATTTGGAACTTTAATTAAGTTAATTATAACGTTAAAAAGATATGATTATCTAGTAAAATTTACCGATTCTCAGCAGTGGATAGATTGAGGCTGCATGTAATGGATACATTTTTAAGCCCATGTCGTCTTCGATTCGCCCCCGTATCGTCAGCTCTAAATCGATCTAACCCGTTCAACACGCGAGTTATTAAATTTGCACGCGCGTCGGTAATTATCGGTCGAACTCAGACGTTAGCCTGCTATTTATCTGTACTATGAACATTACAAAGCGTGCTGTTCATCATTTTGTAAAGTAATAAAAGGTTGGGGTCGTGTTATTGTTTTTGGGTGGTGTGTATGTCAAAGTTGATGAGGACTGATGGTGCATGTGTGAAAAGTAATGATGTGTTAGCGTAGATAATGTTTTGTTTTAAGTCTTTCTTGTGTGATTTAAGTATTTTCATTTATTACATTAAAGTACAGGGTTGCTTCGAATTAGCTGGTGAAAGTTCACAGGGTTACCAGGTATCATTAAAAGAACACAATCAAATAAAAAATATAGTTTAGTTTATTAAATAAGAAGTTACTTTAATAAGTATCTTATTCTTATCTAATTAACTAGACTTAGTATTCTAGGTATGTATTTTTTATTTGAATGTGTTCTGGTAATGATACCTAGTAACCCTGTGAATTCGCCAGTTAATTTGAAATAACCCTATACACAGGATGGCAAAAAGAAACTCATTTTATGCCTCACAATTTTTTTTCACACCTTTTCCTTTTTGTATGAATGGTTAATTATGATGATAGCGATCATCAAACGCAATCAATTGTTACCTAATTATACTTGTGTCAAGAGCGAGTTAGCTACAATAGTATACAAATTACAACTACGTCATTTGACGCTTGAACACATGATCTCTCGATCATCGATCAGCCCAGAACATTTTGAATTTGAACTAATGTTTTCTTTTCTGTTTGTTTCAGGTAAGTTCATGAACTCGATGAGGCGTTGAACGCTCGAAACTGTACTCACGCGAGTGGTGCTTAAACCGCACTTCGAAATATAAACACAGCCATGGTAATGAAAAACTTGTGAGTGATCGTGTGAAACTTAGAAGTACTCCACTTATCGCTTGCCCAATGGAACTCCTAAAGGGAGGCAATTCCTGACGTCACCACCCTGAGGTAATGGGTTGGTAACTTAAGTAACAAAGTAAACATTTACTTTAAATTTTGAACAAAACCGTTTTTTATTTATTATACTTTTATTCCATGTGAGGACGCGTGAAACCGCAGCGTGGGTAGGCCTACCACAAGGTGGACCGATGATCTGATGAAGGTCGCGGGAAACCGCTGGATGCGAGAAGCACAGGACCGGTCGATGTGGCGATGCTTGGGGGAGGACTATGTCCAGCAGTGGACGTCTTTCGGCTGAATGATGATGATGATGTGAGGACGGGCTAGGATATAAAATTTCCTCTTCGCACGCTGATAATAGACGCGTGTTGGTAGATTCAACAAAACCCTAGGCTAGGCTAGCTACCACCATCATATTAAAGTCCGGCGCCAAGCAGTTTACTGTGTTCCGTCGTGTGTATGTGAGAGCCAGAGAGGTACAGGAGAATCCCTCTATACTTCTGTTATTTGGATTCCTGTGCTCTATGTTAAGCGTGAATTACACAGAAACGCTTCCGCTTCAAATTTTTTTCGCACAAAATGTATGTAACGAACGCGCCTGCGCCGTGCCTGCGCCTTATGCCGTTTCTGTGTAATTCATGCCTTAGACCATTTCTACGCTTTCCATAAAAAGCGACAAAGTCAAAGAATAATACAACTAACACTAGGCTTAACTCCATTAAAAATAATAACAAGTGACTTCTATAATACGGCCGACATATCTTGGCGAGTCTGAAGTTAGCTGATTAGCTGCGCAGTAGACAATTTCGTTTCTAAAAGATTCATTACGCAGCCAAACAACTAACTTCAGACTCGCCAAGATACGTCGGCTGTATTGTAATAATATACAACGTTATTTTTAGTATATACAAAAACTGAGACATCCCAACAAGATTTTCATCAGAACTGCCTGAATTTCAGTCACACCGATAATTCAGCCCTCATCAAGCTGTCTCCCCCCCCTATGTCCACGCCAGCAACGCCCTAAGCCGAGGTCCGAGTCCCACTAGGGGTCGCCCTTAGTACTGTTGTTGCAGGTAGTCATGATGTTAGTGTAGTACAAGTAGTTAGCTTAGGTTAAGTATTTTACTTCCCCCCCATTGGCTGGAGACCCTTCAGGTCTCGCCAATACTGCCCGGTTACGTAGAAACCGTCCCCTAGGACGACCTACAGCAGTCAAATAGAAAAAAAAAAAAAAACTGCCTTAATATGTGTTTTTTTTTAGTTACACCGTAGTTTATGTCGCGTTAAGTTCCCTGGTAAAGTGTGAAATGCCTGAGATGTGCTATGCAGGGGTTGTCTAATACAACGAAACTGACCGAGCGGACTGTCTCAAGCCTCAAGGTGTCTATTCCTGTCAAAAGTTATGGGAAGAAACCTACTGAAACAAAATTGAAATTTAAGAAAAAAAAAATGTGGTGTAAAAAATATGTCAATCGATTCTCCTAGTGATTCTGAACAAACTAGTTTCAGGTTTAGTATATACTAAAACTAAGCTTGTATAGTATGTCCATGATTTTAATTAAACCTCAAAACCTGATTGCTATTCATCAACAACACGAACACACTCCAATCGGCTTATCCCTTCAAGGGGAAGTAATACAAACATACATCATGTATGTCATACCATCCATAAAGTATTTACATCCAACACTCACTCAGTGGGGACCACAACTACAGCTATTTACGACCACTTTACACCACAAATCCGAAAAGGTAAGCAAATAAAACTATCAAAACAGTAGAACGTACCCATTTTATTCTATGACCTAAGTCCCTATTTCCATATGCATGAGTAGCAGAGGAACAAGCCAGTCCTGTTATTTATATATTCTTCGCGTTATCATATTTTGCACTCTATATCATTGGCATAAGGTACTTTATTCGTCGGTTGAATTCTCGAGAGTCCATTTGACTAGCACACATTAGTAAAAGTTCCCCGGGCTCCCGACGTACGGTGGCCATGAGGGAGAGATTTGAAGGACTCTTTCAGTTTTTGTGTTGTGTGGGAAAGTAAATAAACTGACGTAATATACGCAGGCGAATGAAAGCTTTTATTAATCAGAGAACTTGCGTATTTTTGTAAGAGATAGGTACCTTTATAAATTTTATTAAATTATAGATTGGTCTATTTATTACCCCTCGTTTACACCCACTCATACCTGCAAAATAATTTCTATTGCTTATTTTAAGTGGCAAACACGAATGTAGATATTTAAATATTTTATGTATATTTATTATGCGTTATAAACCAGCAACTTCTTTCAAAGGATTTTAAACAATTTGTTTATAACTTGTATCACAACTTGTTTTTAGGTGTAAACGAGGGGTTAGAACGTATGTGGATCACGAGTAGTTTTGTGATTTTCATGCCTCTCAGCATATGAAATATTAGTTTACAATCATAATCAATCAAGATCTGCAGTATTAAATCATTGCTGAGTAGGTATTTCCTTTGCTTACATTACTTTTCCTAGTTTTATGCTAATCGCATCTACCTATACTAAACTAAAAACTATTTATACCGCATTATTTTAAAGCCTGTATTAATCTCAAATCATCTTACTGTATTAAATATTGTTTTTTATTATAATCATCCAAGTCTTCGGCGTAAATCATTGCTGAGAAGCTATCTTCTTCGCTTACGTCACTTTCCTCGGTTCTAATCGCATCCGCCTAACCTATTTTTTTTTTACTACTTTAAACCGTGTATTTATCTCAAATAAAGACTTTACTTACTGTATTTACATTTGAAACATGTCAACCAAATAAACCATTCCAACGGCAGATTGAATCACTAGTTTTAGAGCACGACCACCCGGAGGACGGAAAGTAAACTTTCTATCGGCACTTACTCGTGGCCACCCCACTTCTCACTATCCGAAATAAAATATTTATAGAACTGAGAGCACTTTTTCTCTTTGATTCAGTGGTTTTATTGGCTCGGCCGTTTCGCGGTAATAAATACTTTGGGGGTGGCCGTCCATAAATAAAATTAGTCACAATGAATGATTCTTTTAACTTGATTCGACCGTCATATTACTGATATCGCCCTATGGTGTTACGTTAGTTTTATCGCCGAGTGTAATATAGATAATTTTTATTGGGAATATCTGTGTATCGCCGAATGTATGGTCACTTTCGTCGGAATATGAAGATAAGCTTTTGTGCTGGACACATTGGTGCTAATAAAGATGAAATAAAAAAAGATTTGGAAGATATTGAAGTAACAAAGTTTTTTTCTTTTAGGTAACGCACAAACTTGTCTGTTTTTTACTCAAAACCGATTTTTAATTGGCCTTTAATCAACTAAACATGAAAATACGAAAATTTTACTTTTGTTTTTCAATTCTTTATTAATTTACCAGGGATTTTTGTACGAAAAATGACGATGACAATCCCATTGTACCGTATCCTAATTACATTACTGTTAATACATAAATTATCTTCTATTTATATAGAGTATCAACCTTAGCTAATTTTAGAAGAATATAGTATTCTAGCTGAATCAGACCGATCGATCGTCTATACTTGAAATGAGTTAAATTACCAACGCCATTCTCAACCTTATAAATTCCACCGCTGGACTGCAGCTCCTCTATGGATTTCTGAATTGAAAATCCAAAATTTATTTGCTATTTTTACAACCTAAGCAATTCTATTAAGGGCTGATTTTTCAATCGACAGATAACTTTTACTCGATGAATATTTTTGTCGTTTTGACATGTTTTCTATATAAAAGCTGTCAAAGCGTGATATTTATTCCTCATGTAGAAGTAATCTGACGATTGAAAAATCGGCCCTAAGTCGCTTATACTTACAAGTAAAGTTACCTTGGCAAGTTCCAAACCGAACCATCACATTCGCTCTGCCTAGCCTTTTCCCAACTATGTTGGGGCCAGCTTCTAGTCTAACCAAATGCTAGAAAACCAGTATTTTACATGGAGCGACTGCCATCAGACCTCCGCAATCCAATTACTGTAATGCTGATATCCTAAGATTAGACCGGTAGTCAGAGTCGGGCTTCTGTCTGACCCCTAACGACTGTCGTCTGACACACGGGAGCGACGGTATAACGTGCTCTCCGGGGCACGGAGCGGTCTCGATGTGTAACGAATGGTCACCCATCCACAGACTGACCGCGGCAAGCGCAGCTTAACTTTACAAATCATATGATCCGCGCTGTTGTTAATTAGCCAGGAGCCCCTCACCAAACATCATATGGCGCTTGGGTTGCGCCCTTTGCTTTCAATGAAAGACAGGGTCCGAGATGCTTCATATAATTTATAAAGATGAACAGGTAGATACAGTATATGAGGGCTGATTAGAACTTATGTTATATGAGTGTAGTACAGTAATAACTAATAGCAACAGAATGAGTGCTCGAATGCGTATTTTGCGTATGAGCCGTGCGAGTTCAAACTTGCTCTGGGGCCTAATTCTCCTAAAATAAATTGTTGCTAAACGCAATCAAACCACAACCGTCAGTCAGTGTTTGTTTTCGAAAACTTTCAAAATGATTGATTTTGTTTTTTGTGTCAAACAATTTGATAGCTTTTGAAATTGAGAACTGTCTGAATGAACGGTTCGGCCTTGGTTCGGTTGTGATTTATCAAGATTTATTTTAGGAGAATTAGGCCCTGATCATAGAGAAACATAGAGTATGTCAGAGAGAATTAATTACATGTTTTCTATTGGCTAACAATCGGTGTTGTCATCACTACACTATTAGGGCTACCACAGATAAAACATACATTATTATAAAGGTGGTTCGCCACAATCACATTACGGAATCATAATCCTGATAATGCTCCCTGTATATTCAATGTTATGTTCTTCTGGTAGTTCACCCTAAAGGTGACATGTGGCGTTCCTAAAACATTGCACATGTTCACTATACATTTATTAACGTGTTACTGTCGACTTACTTTTTTATTTGAAAGCTAGTTTTAAAGCCGGAGAACGTTTTAGTTTTATTTCTTTCCTGTATCTTAAAATGTTGTTATTTTAGGAGTAGGTACAACATTTTTCAAAAGTTCTGGTAACTCTATAGTTAGTAAGTGTACATATTGCTGCGATATACAAGGTGTAACTTAAATAACGCACAACCTCTTAAGGGGTCACTGTACTCATCATTATGAACAACTTTTACTATTCCCATAGTAAAAAAATAGTATTCCCATAGTAAAAGTATTTATTTTCCAAATATGAAATCGCGAAAAAAAATGCTGTTCCCTACATTTTGACGAGTTATGCGAACATAAATGTAGGGAACAGCTGTTTTTTTTCGCGATTTGGCCCTGTGCAACTGCCAAATGCAGCTTAGATAAGATGCAGTCAGTGCAACTGCGTGACAACTGTTACTGCTGACTAAAAGTGCAGCCCATTTACAGTTATTATCCCCTTGTGCTGGTTTGAAAGCTTTGCCACACCAACCAAAAGAAATGCATTGTAGAAAAGATAATTTTCTAATTATCAATTATCATTTCACACATTTCTATTTATACATTTGATACCAGAACAGCAGGGCAATTGCGTAACTTAACGAACATCAATCCCATGATTGATGTTCGTTAATGTATCAAGTTGATGTATCAAGAACAATATTCATTGCGTGCTATATAGTTGTGGAGAAGTTGGATTGTTAATACAAACGTTGCTATGGAAATTGTTGACCTGTCAAAATCGTAGCCATAGCGATTTCTAGTGTGTTGCGCAATTAGGATGCTGATCTATGCGTAAACAATCATTTAAAAAAAAACAATTTCGTATCTACACACACCTGAATTTTCTAACTTACATCAGGGGTCCACAACCTTTTATAACCTTTCAAAAAAACAATTCAAGACTACACATCGACCAATTACGTTACAAACTTTTATAACCTTAAGTAGGTACCTATTACCTAAGTTTTGAAAATAATTTGAGTGAACATGACTGAACGAATAATTTCGTGCCGTTCATGAACGAAGCTGACGTGGTCGCACGCGAGCCGTGACTCGGTCGGCGAAAAATAGGAAATTATCGCTAAGACTTTGGTCAGGTGTTGGAATAAAGTGCCATTTTAGTTCTTAGCTATCTTCGATCGCATTTTACAATTTACCACTCCGAAATTATAATCTGAGATCATTTAGGTAGGTATTCTTAAAATACAGGGTGTTAACGAATTCGTGTAATTCCTTCAAACCACATGATCTATTAATGGAATAGATTAACCCCGCACGGGATTTAGATTGATTAAAAATAAAAAAAAGTTTCTTTTTCTCAATTTTTTTTATGTGATAAAAAATTTCGATGCCACGCATAAATGAATGAAGGCACGGCGACACAGCTGACGGGCACGACTAGTCCGATATCGCTCCATACAGTCAGTTAACTTGGGACGCTAAAATTACTCAGATACAGAATACCATGCTTCATTTTTGAAAACTTTTTTTTGTTGATTCTGAAAAAATCCTATGCAGGGTCAATCAGTGTCACCAGTAAGTAGGTCACGCGGTTTGACGGAATTACACGAATTCGTTAACAGCCTGTATACACAAGTAAAAATTACACTTTTTAGGTCATATTGTATTGTACATCATTTTACACGTGCAGCCTGTGGGCCGACAATACTCAAAAGTCTTACAGTGCCCTCCGAGTCCAAATTAACAATGCGTTCAGTGTGCTGATGGGGCTGCGGCGATTCTGTAGTGCATCAGAGATGTTTGTTGAACGTCGCGTAGACTGCTTTTACGCTACGATGCGTAAAAGGTGCGCATCCCTGGTGCGTAGCCTACGTGGCAGCGCCAACAGCATCCTTAGCATGATCGCTAGTCGGCTGGACTGTGGTTACATCAATCATTGCTGCGCCATTTGTCATGGAATGGCGCGGTAGTGATTGTTGAGTTTACTTTCTTTTATATGTTTTGATTTTTGTAGTTTTAAGTATTACTAACACTAGTCTCTAAGAACATTGTTACTAACAAAATGGACACCATGGTCTGAAATAAAAGTAATTTAATTTAATTTAAAAGATTTATAACTGAGCATTAGTTATAAAACTTGATTTACAATAAGATTTGAGTAGAGAGTTGTTGAGATCCGAAGGAGAACCAGCATAACCGACATAGCACGATGAATTGCCAAACTTAAGTGGCAGTGAGCGGGGCACATTGCTCGCAGAACGGATAGCCGATGGTGCCAAAAGGTTCTGGAGTGGCGATCGCAAGTCGCAGCGTGGGTAAGCACCACAAGGTGGATCGATGACCTGGTGATGGTCGCGGGATTCCGCTGGATGAGAGAAGCACAGGACTGATCGATGTGGCGACCTTGGGGGAGGTCTATTTTCAGCAGTGTACGACTTCCGGCTGAATGATGATGATGATGAGAATTGTATAGAAATCTATACTCAAATCTTATCTTAAATCGAGATTCATAACGGAGCATTTTGTGTAAATAATGTAAGCTCGCAAAAATATAAATTATATTATCTTATTAATTCAGACCAAATAAAAAACCAATACAGAACGCTGCGAACAGTACAGTGAAGCATGCCAAAACTACACCTCCGCTCCGTGCATACACGCACACATTTACAACATCTTTCAATTACAATCAAACTACACCTCACTAAGTGCACACATGTTTACGAAACCGGCCTCGCGTCACTGTTGACAGCGCTCTGTCTTGGTTTTTTATTTGGTCTGAGCTTATTAATTAGATATGTGTGTATATAGCAATAAATTGACAGAATTGCTAAGTGTATAGGGTAGGTATGTATAGGGTAATTTCAAATTAACTGGCAAAACTTCACAGGGTTACTTGGTATCATAAATAGATAAACAAGGTGTCCCAAAACTCAACGTCAAGCCGGGAAAAAATAATAGGGCAGTTTATGATTGTTCAGATATTTTTTTTTAAGTTTTATAAAACTAAGTGTTTTTGAGTTTCAAAGTCACTATGAATATTTTTTTAAGTAAAATAAGAGGTGTTTTTCAAAAAGATCAATAATTTTTAATAAACTGCATTATCACTTTTTCCCGGCTTGGTGGTAAGTGTCAGAACAGCCCGTATAATATAATGTTATTTAATTAAATAAAGTTTAGGCACTAGTAACCCTTTGAAGTTTTAATACCAGTTAATTTAAATTAACTCTGTATTATGTGGTCAAAGTATTAACTTATGGTAATAGGTATTGTCATATTAAATGACACTTTCTGTATGTAGTATGCACGACTTTGTAAAAGGTAGCCAGTTGAAATTTTCACAGACCATGATGTGTTTCTATAGCCTTTATCATCCATATAAATAAAAATAAAAGTCCTGACTGACTGACTGATTAACTGATTCATCAACGCCCAGCCCAAACCCTTGGACCCAGAAAGCTGAAATTTTGCACAGCGGTTTCCTTTATAATGTAGACAAGCAGTAAGCAAGGATTTTTCGAAATTCAACCCCTAAGGGAGGTAAATAGGGGATGAAAGTTTGTATGGAAAATCGTCACATAACAGGTTCAAAATTTCACGCAAGCGAAGCTGCGGGCAAAAGCTAGTGGGAAATATTAAAAATGTACACTAACACTACAAGAAATCGTGATTTATATACATTTTTTTTAAGTTTTTAATTCTTGCTCTACCTTAAAAACGGTAATAAATAAAAGCGTAATACTTGGTATGATTGTAGTGCATACTTTAAATTTAAATAAAAAATAACAAAAAAATGGATAACTAGTGATGGCACAGAACTCTTAGTGCGTCAGTCTGACTCGCACTGGGGCGGTATCTATTTCAACATGGATGATCTTTTAAATTCCTTTAACATCATACATCCTTTGCACTTCCAATGAAAGGCACAGCTTTTGTTATATTTATTTTATTCTTTGATCACCACTAAAATAGCTACCGGTATATCTTCAATGGCCACAGTATTATATTCTCAAAGCGAGACACTTATAATTGTTAGAAATTAATCGTTGCGTCCGTCGCCGCAGTTAAAAGTGCTGTTCCTAATAGTAAATTAATCTTTGGATTTAACAGCAAGCTTTTGTAACGAAGAATACAATGTGTGACAGAACTTCAAATTCATTGTTTATGAATTACACTTTTGTTGTACTTAAGTGAGAAGAATCCGTTTATTAATAGGTATGGCTCAATCTCCAAAGTAAAAATTGATCGCTCTGGTCTCTAAACTTTCAAACCTAAATATTTCCAAAACTGATTGGTCAAAATCGAGCCTAATATAAAAATAGGCTTTTTAGGACACATTATTTTCAAAAAAAAAATACGGAACACAGTTAATATCAATATATAAAAAGCGCCAGAGAGATCAACCAAATACGCTGATTTTGAAGATCACCCGTATACAGGTGTTAAAAAAATAACCCTAAGAACTTTGTAGGGTTATTCGGTATCATAAGTTGTTCTATTTCCGATACCGAGTAACCCTACAAAATTTTTAGGGTTAATTTTTTGACACCCTATATACTTCAGACTGGAGGCCAGTGTCATTTGTCACCAAAACGATGAATTAAAGACAAACTTTTACTTGGTGGTGGGATTTTTACGGTCTGACTGGTACGCCAAAGCAGTTTACTGAGTTCCATCATGTATATTGTGAGAGCCAAAGGAGTATAAAGGAGCCCCTTATATTTTTGCTACTTCGATTCGTGAACTTCATCTTTGACCCTGCAGCTGCAACTAGGGTAAACACGTCCAAGTTAAAAAATAAAAAAAAGTTTTACCCCTGATTAAACCTACATAATATTTTGTGAATAACACGATTCAGAAAGACGTAGATAGCAAAGTAAAAACAATGTCACCAACCGACAAAATTTTAAACCACATAAAAACAAACCCTCAAAAACAACAAAAAATTAAACACATTGTAACAACCCCTTATAGACTTCACATACTTAGTTTTTCCCCTTAAGATTATAACTTGAATAATAGCAATTTTATTTTTAATACACAGTGGCTAACCAACTTCAAATCTTTATAAACGACACTTCTCCTGTTCCTCATTGGTCAAACAAAAATCAACCCTAAAATGATCGCGGTAGGGTCATTTTGGCCCACCGGGTACAATTTCACAGGGAAATAAAAAGGATTATTGTTATTGGGCGTGAAGCTTAAGCGTTTGGATTCGTTTACACGTGTTTATAGTTTATATTTACGGAAGTCTATATCTGTTGGTATGTGGCTTCAAAGACAGCGGGTGGAGAATGCAACTGCAGTGCATTGTCAAATGACTAATGAAAATACATAGTTACAAAGTGAAGTACTTCGTTCCACGTGGAAGTTGTAAGTAATAAAAGCGATTGGAAAGCCAGTTTTTTTTTAATATTTTTTTTTAGATATACTTTAACGCAGTAGTTGCGTTGGCTATCAATGCAACTTACTCCCGGGATATTTATACTACATTTTTTTAATGGCCTATACTGTCCAGCAGCTGGACAAAGATTTCTTCTATATTATTCAATACCACTCTATCCTAATACTAAGATTATCTTTTTGATTCACCGATTTATCTTCATAGACAAGGAAGGATTTATCTTCATAGGAATAATAATAAAATACAGATTTACCCATGAATTCATAGGTAAATCTGTAAATGTTTTCAACATTATAAGACTGGAACTAAAGGAAATAGAACCAGCGTTTCCAAAGCAAATAATGCAGTTTGACTTAAAGATACAGACCGATGCAGATAGATTTAAGCGAAATAAATTATTTGATTTTGAAAATAATTTGATGTACTGATCTGCGTCTGTAGACAAATGGCAATCGATGATCGCTAGAGAATAGACACGTCAATGAGATGCATGGAAATGACATAACAGATCGCTTGACCGCTCGAAAGCTTATGTCAATCCAGTACATCTCATTGTCGTTTCTATTCTCTAGCGATCATCGATTGCCATTTGTCTACAGCCACTGATCAATTACGGGAAACATAGACACAATCGATAAACAATGGAAGCCGCCGCAAATACGCGGCGTTGGTCATTAAGACGTAAAAAAGTTTACGTCAGTTTTTTAACACTACTCGTGAACATGGCCCCTTGATTGATAAAACAAAAAGCCCTGGGGTCATCATACCATAATAACTGCGCTTGTCAGGAAAATTGGTCGTCGCTGATGCAGATGTCCATCTTAATCTCGGCCTGTAAGTACACGTCTTGTTAAATGAATACTTATGTTTTTTTTAACCGCCGCCGCAAAAAGATACAAGTTTGACGGCTATGTGTGTCTGTGTGTCTGTCTGTCTGTGGCACCATAGCTCTTAAACGGGTGAACCGCTTTAGGTGCGGTTTTTTTTTATTTAAAAGCTGGTTTTCTAGCGGTGGTTTTTAGAAATGTTTTATCAAACTTGTTTCAGCCGTTTCAGGGTCATCAGCTGTTTTGTTATTTGCGATGGGGTTTTTTTACATTTTTAATTTATTAGTCATGTTGTTATGTAGATTTTTTCTTACTGTACTGCTTTATTTCTTTATTTTCTTTGCCCAACTATGTTGTCGTCAGCGACCAATCTAACCAGATGCGGCAGAATACCAGTATTTTACGAGGAGCAACTGCCATCAGGGGATCTACTCCCTAAGCACGAAGTCCGTGGTTTCGGCCTTAGTTACGAGCGTTTCCTACTCCCTATCACCTACGGACATACAATTATTTCGGGGAGAATGAATGACAACACGATTTGACAGTTGTCCCTACTACCAATGAGTTTTTGCCCGTGCGAAAAGTTGAACTTGACACTTGTTTTATTCACTCCTACGTTTGGGGCTACTTTCGGACGGGCGACTAACTTCGTTGACGGACGTAGGGAGTAGGCCCCCTGACCTCCGCAACCCAGTTACCGGGCAATGCCGATATCCTAGCTAGACTTGTTCCAGACTTATATGGCTTTTGATTACCAGTAACGACTGTCACACGTATTTTTATGACACCCGGCACTCGTAACCGTGGTTTGAGGCATGAAGTGACTCAATGATTAACGAACGGTCACTCTTCCACTGCAAGGGGAGCCTAGCCTCACAGATCGTACGATTCGCGTAGTTTTTAATTAGCCACGATTCTCTCTACTCGATGCATACATGAAGGTTGATTTCTATCTAAGACAAGACCATCACTTTTCTTACTGTTAGTTTAGTTAAAAGCGATTACGAGATTATGACATGAGGATGTACAGACGCCAGCACATCAAGCTACTACAGTCAAATTTCTTTAATAGATTTTCATCTATATCACGAAAGCATTAGGTTCAAAGTTGATTGGGAAAATTTGACAGTTTCGGGTAGCTTGACCTCTGGCGTCTGTACAACAGCATCCTAAATCCGTTTTTGAGTGCAACGTGTTATTACGATACTTTATTGTACTCCCTTCACGGCTGTTAATATTGTCACGAGGTTTTTGTACATCAACACATCAACCGGCTGATGTATAAAGAAAACTTATTCAATATACCTAGATCAGTTCATTCACATTATTGTAAAATGATGGTAACAAAGAAGGCAACAAGTGTTTGAAACCTGTTCCACTTGTTCGGACCTTTACTGTAGTGTGTTGGAGTTTTTTTATTATGACATTATCTAGGCCTGTACTTGATTACAGGTTTTAACTTTATGGAGCATGCAGAGCTTCAAAAGGTATCAACCGTTACTAGTTCCGCTTGAAACCGCATAGTTCTGTAATTAACAGACCTCCCGTAAGTTTATCAGCATCAATCTGTATACACTGTGTAATAAAGATTCTATTCGATTTAATTGGGAGTGAAAGCACCTACAAATGTAAACAACTTTTAGTATGGAAGCAAAAGAAAATTTGAGAAAAAATATCTGCTGTGTAAACAGCAATGCGTACCTATTCAACCAAAATGCATTGAACAGCTGATATTTTTTTGCAGATTCTTAGTTACTCCCATACTAAAAGCTGTGTATTGGCGCTTTTACCCCTTTTGTGGATAGTCGGGGTATTCATTACACGCTGTATAAAATAACATGTCTTGTCCTGACTGCTGATTCATCAACGCTGAGTCGAAAAACTCGGTCTCGAAACTTGAAATTTTGCACACGGGTTCTTTTTTTAATGTAGGCCCTCACTAAGAAGGGACTTTTGGAAATTCAACCTGTAAAGTGTTAAAAAGGGGTGTCAAAGTTAATATGGGGAAATCTTATTGCATGGCCTGATTAACTCGAAACTAATAAATAATAAATTACATGTTTTAGGGTTTTGCTAAAATCAAACCCCACGAGGGCAAAAGGGGGCGGTGAAGTTTAAATTTTAAAAAAAACTACATATTTACGCTGTCACAGCAGCAAACTATACATAAAAATGATGTGGACGCTAAAAACAATTCGATATTGCGAGGAATATAAACAACTGTAAACTGCATAACATATGAATAAAACATTAGTTTGTATAAATAAAAAATGTAATTAAAAAATATACCGTTTTGTCACAATTCATACACAAATGGCTCAAATAAGCTCGTGGCTATTACAGGTAAAACATACGTGCATTTGCAATGATTTAGCTTACTGTTACAGTGAATGAACATAAATAAACTTAGTCTCTCTATTTTATTAATACACATGACAATCAATTAGCCAAAACATTTGCAGCATGACAAGTGAAATAAGAAGTACGTTAAGTATGGAAGTAAAATACATGCTGCGCCGACCACAAATAAATTGGGATAAGGGCTGAGGATAATGATGAGATGACAATCAATGATATTATAACTGTACAAAAATAACTTTAAAAAAGTAAAAACCGACTTCAAAAAAAACTAAACGGAGTAAAATAATTATCATTTAATAAAACTACCAGTTTCAGAAGTCGGTGCATTCAATTTGTTTCAGCGTAGAACACCGACTTCTGAAACTGGTAGTTTTATTAAATGATAATTATTTTACTCCGTTTAGTTTTTTTTTAAGTCGGTTTTTACGTTTTTAAAGTTATTTTATTTTATATACTTTAACGTCGTCTAAATACGATTTGTGTATTTTTTTTTGTTTTTGTTGATTTTTACAAAAAGTGCTGAATCAATTTCAATAAAATTTATATGGGACCACCTCTGAAGGATGGTCTACCAAACAAAAAAAGAATCATCAAAATCCGTTCATAATTGGCGGAGATATCGCGTAACAAACATACAAAAAAAAACATTCAGACGAATTGAGAACCTCCTCCTTTTTGAAGTCGGTTAAAAAGAAGTAGATGTCATTGAAACACACAAAAGTGTCGATTCAAAAGAACTTCAAGAGATGCTTCTTGTAGATAGTTATTTTACTCTCATACTTCTTCCGTTCGAATTACTAATAAAAATAATACAGGATCGAATTTTAATCGCCATGTTCTATGAACGTAACATTTCGAGGTGCAGTATAAAATATAATTGGTGACAATATTACAAAACAACAGAGCCCCAAATCTGCTAACTTACTAAACTACTAACAACTTCAATGCAGTGTCGATAGAATAGTATTAGACATTTGGTATTTTGTTAGTTATTTAAGAACAGTGAACTTTCCCCTGACTTTCATCACCCATTGAACTATAATTCAACTTTCAGTGAACTATTACTTCAATACAGTTCGATATGGCTTTAAATGAATGGCAGAGCTGCTTATGAGGGAAGATGTCAAAAACCTATGAAATTCAGTACATTTCATGTTAGTTCTCTATTTCGCCACGTTAGATCCATGTCGGATTCCAGTAAATATTTAAGTTTTAGCAGAACAGACAATCTGTCACAATCGTAACGAAATCTCAATAGTTGCATTTTCTTTAAATTACCAGACTTGGCCCTCTAAAGAGTAAGTAGTTTCAATTGCAACAACGAACTATCCCAAACATTCTACTAATCCATTTTGCTCACTCAACCCTTACAAAGTCTGTAATATTTTTTCTTGTTTTTTTTATTTTCCGTCTGCAAACAATTTCTTTAAATTCGTGATGAAATCTCAATAGTTGCTAGGATGACAACTGTATGTCATTTTATTTAACTTAGCAGACTTGGCCTCCTAAAGTGTAGTTCTAACTGCAACAACGAACCATCCCAAACATTCCACTAATCCATTTAACTCACTCATCCCTTACAGTTTCTGCTATATTTTTCTTTACCAAAATCGCTTTTCTACGATCCTCCCTGTATCGCTGTCTTCAAGGCCTCTCAAGAAGCTGATCCGAATCGAAATCAGTATAAATAAACACTCGGTGTCTCGCGGTTAATTCGGGGTCGACAAGTGATTTGTATCCGCGTTCCCGAGTGCATTCGTTTACTTCAAACGTGTGGTTTTAAGTGAACAGACAGATATCTTGTTGGGTATGTTTGGCTATTTATTTTACTACTTCGTTTGTGTAGACAAGATGGTTTGGATTTTCGGTTGCACGAGAATATAAATTTCGACAGTCTATTTGGTTTTGGTTGGTTAGCTCGTTTTTCCTTACACGTTGAAATTATCTACTAGCAGTAACAAGTTTTATATTTAATGTAGAAATAGTTACAAAGTGTTAGTGTAGTTCGGAACAGATGTAGCATAATAGAATGAGTTTAACGCCCCTTCAATAAGCTTATTTCTACATATTTACATTAAGGTGTAGCCTTAACTCTTTCAGGGTTTTCTGGTTTTGAGGATGTGACAACCAAAATGAAAGTTTTATTTCAACTTGAATAACGTTTATTATGCTATTTACATTTTTTCCACTCTTATAAGTATATTAAATTTGAAATTGGAGTAACAAAGATTACCTTATCTATACATATAAAAGGAGAAACTGACTGACTGACTGACTGATCTATCAACGCACAGCCTAAACCGCTGGGGTTAGAACGTTGAAATTTTGACAGTAGTATCCTTTTGTAACGTAGGCATCCACAAAGAAGGGATTTTCGAAATTCAACCCCTAAGGGAGAAATATAGATAGGGGATGAAAGTTTGTATGGAAAATCGTCACTTCACGGGTTCAAAATTTCACGCAAGCGAAGCTGCGGGCGAAAGCTAGTACCTTATAAGAAAGAAACTTAGACTATTTACTTTTCTTTTATTGGTATACAGGGTGTAAACAAATTCGTGTAATTCCTTCAAACCACATCATGATCTATTAATGGTATAGAATAACCCCGCACGGGTTTTAGATTGATTAAAAATTAAAATAAACTTTCTTTTTCCCAAATAAAAATTTAAAGTGATTGAAAATGTCGATGCCATTAATTAACGAAGGCACGGTGACACAGCTGACGGGCACGACTAGCGCGATATCACTCCACACAGTCAGTAAACTTGGGACGCTAAGATTACTCAGATACAGAATACCATGGTTCGTTTTTTGAAAACTTTTTTTGTTAATTCTGAAAAAAACCTATGCTGGGTCAATCAGTGTCACCAGTAGATCACGCGGTTTGAAGAAATTACACGAATTCATTTACACCCTGTATATTTTCTTCTAACATTAAGGTTGAATAAAATCATTTGTTGCAATCTACACAGCGTATTCCAATTTTAGCCCCGTTGTTTACACAAATTCAGGATAAAACATTATAATCCGCTGCATTTTCAAAATTATGAATACAAACACTCGTACAGATTTATTATTAGAAAATTATGCATATTTTACAGTCTGTTCGGGACACTGAGTGACATAAAATGTGACCCAATGAATGGGTTATGACATTTGTGACCCCTGTGACAGGGGAATCTGACTTTTTAATCCCTTCTATTCGTAAAAATCTTATTAAAAATTTATGAGTAATTTTAAGTACGGTAAAATAATTTTAGGTACTTTCTGGCAAACATAAAATCAGAATATAAAAATCGCACTGCTAATACAAGACTGTCGTAACTCGAAATGTGAGGTTTTTCAGAATCGACGGAAAACTGATATTCACTTCCTAATAGAGATTATAAAAAAATGAAAACTTTAACTTTACTTTTTATGTAAAGCATTCATTTTTTTATAATCTAAAATAGGAAGTGAATAGTCAATTTTCCGTCGATTCTGAAAAAAGTCACATTATGAGTTACAACAGTATTGTATTAGCAGTGCGAAATTATGACAAAAATATTTCTTTTTAATTTGGATTTATAAATTTTATTAAGAAATGAAATCAAACGTAACGTTTACAAATAATTGTCGTTCGTTGAGTGTGAGGCGTGTATTTACAATTAATAATAACAATGTAATAAATATTTGGGACATTTTTTACACAGCACCATCTAGTCCCAAACTAAGCAGAGCTTGTACTATGGGTACTAGACAATGAATATAATACCTACTTATATACTTTTTTTTGTAAATAAATACTTACAATACATAAGAAACACCCAGACCAACACAAACACTTATGTTCATCACATAAATATTTGTGTCCTGTGGGAATCGAACCCAAGGCCACAAACGTCGTCTATTATACACACATCAAAAGTGTCTAGGGATCAACATATATTTTTGCAATAACTTTTCTCCTGATTGATATTAATTAAAATTTTCTTTAAGGATTCATCAAATAAAGTGTTTTCGTTTGTCACAGTAACGATAAACCAAGTCACCTTTGCATTAATAAAGAAATTTGCCATTTTCCTAATAAAGGGATTTTTGACATTTGAACCACTAACACAAAAGTTCGAAAAAAAGACTGAAATAACAGTTTTCTTTAAAATTTTATTGGGTAACTTAAACAATTAATAATCCGTGTTTCTACCGCGAACACTAACAACACAAGAACATCGGTTTGGCATACTCAAAATGAGTTCATCCAAATCACGCTGTGGAATGGCCGCCCATGTTCGTTGCAACAACAAAAAAAGGTCTTCTTGCGACTGGATACCCTCCATATTCGGCAGAGCTCTTCTCTGTAGCATATCCCATGCATGCTCAATCGGGTTCAAGTCTGGCGACTGAGCAGGCCAGGGCAGGACATTGATGTTAGCTGCGGCGAGAGTCTGTCTTACAACTCTTGCGGTGTGCGGTCGTGCATAATCATGCATTAACTGAAATAAGGGACCGATTTGCGCTTGTAGAGGAACGATGACGTCTGATACAATCGTCTCAGCATAAATTTGAGCGTTGAGGTTGCCTCTGATCCAAATCAACTCAGTTCTTCCGCCGATCCAAATACCCGCCCATACCATGATGGTTCCACCACTATAAGGATGGACTTCCTGGCAGGATTTTAATCGCTGTTGGCGTCCAGGGGTTCTCCAGTGTCGTATACGTCTTGCATCCGGTCTCATACCAAAACGAGACTCATCAGAAAAGCACACGAAACGCCATTGTTCTTCTGCCCAATTTCTGTGTCCAAGAGCCCATTGATATCGAATCCTACGATTGTGCATTGCTATAGGTGGTACCCGTAGCGGTCTTCGGGAATGAAGGTTCACTTCATGCAAGCGGTTTCTGACTGTTTGGTCGCTAATTAAGTTCCCTGAAGAGTGATGAAGCCTCACGGCTAACATCATGGCGGTTATTGTTGGAGCTCTTCGAGTTAAGATTTGAATGTATCGGTCTTGTCTCCGTGTGGTGCAGCGATACCGTCCTCCATGGCGCTCAGCCACGGTACCAGTGCTTCGGTAACGTGTCCAAAGTCGACTGATAACACTCTGACTTGTATTCAGAGCTAAAGCCACAGTACGTTGCCGGGAACCAGCTTCTATCATTCCCACGGCTCTGAGCATTTCTTCCCTGCTTAAATAACGTCGCCGCTCCATAATAACGTTGGTTTTAATCAGTAGTAGGGAAACAGTAGCACTAATAATGTCTTCAATGCGTTGTATGTTTTTATAGGGAAAATATTGACAGCTGATTTTCATCTTTTACTCGAATTTGATTCACAGTTCCTGATTCAAATTATGAAATGCACCAAAAAGGATCCATATAAATTTATAAAATCATAAATTTATTACAAAGCCACATCTCAATCTCAAGAAATCCGCATAAAAATGCTTGATCCCTAGACACTTTTGATGTGTGTAATTTCCAAGTTAACATTATAACCTGGAAGAATCTAAACAAAACAATTGCATAAACATTCAAAATCATAACTGACTAATCCAGCAAACTTCAAACTCTCAACTGGCACTCGTTCTTTCGCAGTAATTTGCCAGCGGACGCTGTGGGTCGATGTGACCACACCGCAGCGGGCAGCGGGTTAAAATGTTTTCCGTGTACCACCCGTCACCGTTGTCACCTGGCCGCCGACGGTACACGTTTAACATAAACTATTGCCGATTTTGTGGCGGTCAGCCGTTGCTAGGCCCTTTTAGATGCGGTAATGGATCTATTGTAGTATTTATTATTCGAAGGCGTCGTTTAAGTGAGTTTAAATTTTGTAAAAGGATTATTTTGTATTGAGTGGTCGCGAATTATTTAAGGTTATAAAGTGGAACTGAGTTAGGCAAATACTTCATCCTCTTAATCCTAACTAATATTATAAATGCGAAAGTAAGTTCGTTTGTTTGTTACCTTTTCACGCCTAAACCACTGAACCGATGACAATCATAATATTTGAATGCCACGTTGGTCTAGTGGTAGCAAGCGCGAAAGCTGAGCATGAGGACCTGGGTTCGAACCCGAGGTCTAGCAAAGTGTTATTGAGTTTTTCCGTATGGAATTTCTCAGTCTCTCAGTCTCTCTCAGCCCGGGAGTCTGGATTTGTGCCCGGTTGATGGCAATAGACTCGCCCCCTATTCCATGGGAGTTAAACATAACAGCGAAATGAGGGTGTTCTATAAACCTCTGCCCAACCCTTCAGGGAATAGAGGTGTGATGTTATGGTATGTTATTATGATATCTATGGTCCGAACCAGACTTAGTGACTAATTCAGATGTCTATACATATAAAAACAAGGCATGAAACTACGCGCTCGAAAAAATACTATTCCGTTTTTTAGTACGAACTGTCAGATGGTAAAATTTACTAACAAAAACACAATCGAACCGCAGCTAAACCACGGCTATTTGTTTTTTTTTCTCCTTTATAAATATAACGCTCAAACGGCCGTGATTGAACTGCGTTTCGACTGCGATTTTAAGCTATTTTGCTAGTGGAACACTATGACCGTTGGTGCGCTAAGAGGAACAGAATATTATATAAGTACTAGAGGACACTCGCGGGTTCGTCCGCATGAATATCGTTTATCGCGTATTCCATATATTTCTGGATAAAAGCAGCCTACATCCTTTTCCATGTTCCAGACTATCTCTGTACCAAGTTTCCTCAAAATCGGTTCAGCGGTTTAGGCGTGAAAGCGTAACAGACAGACAGACAGAGTTACGTTCGCATTTTTAATATTATTAGTAGAGATTTTCAATTTGGTGCGTTTAGTGGAATGCAATATGGTATTTGACAAAAAAAAACTAATTAGTCCGTTAGTTAGATTATTAAAAAATATTTGACCCGTATTTTTTCTTTTGTTACGTAAACCAAAATTGACGAAGATACGACACTTTTAAAATTGGCAAAACGTCACAAGCACGTACAATTTTTACTTGCTTCTGACGTCACCACAAGCCCCCACTCTCGAGTTTTGATGCGTTTTATCTTTCCAAATATTCATAGATTTAACAAAAGAAAAAATACGTATCCATTATTTTTTAAAAGTCTAACTGGCGGACTAATTAAATTTGCAATTTATTGATGCTGTCAACATGCCTATTTTTATTACTAGACCCATAAAATAATTTACTGCGCAACTATCCAGTAAAATCAATTGAAGTACATTATTACCTAACTGTACCCGTAAGAGTTGAACTACTCTAGGTTTATGCACTATTACCATGTTTAGAGCCAATATATTATGCCTATATTGCACTGGCAACACCCACATAGGTTCTTGTATCGTGTTAGTACAGTTTTGAATAGCTTATGCGACACTCCTTGGTACTTTACATATTTAGATACATATTTTGTGATGGTAATACTTATTCCTGTTAGGTCGTTAAGTACTTTGCACCTGGGAGTAATGTGCTATTATTTTGTTATTGTTATTTATTGTACCTAATCAAAGGCCACTTTTTTTATCTTGTGAATATCCTCATGGATACCCTTCCTTCTCCTGACCTATGGCCGGGGTCGCGGGATTCGCAACCCCGGCAGGCGTCAGTCCATCAGCCCCTGACAGACCTCTCCTCCTGTGGGGTCTTGCCCCACATCCTCATTCTCGGGCCTGTTACTGGTCGGGCGACGAGTGGCCTAACCTCTCGTTAACAGACTACAGGATCCAACAATCAGCATTTAATTGGTAACATAACCATTGAACTAGTCAACCCAAACCCGTCAACTGTAGGGCTGTAGGCTGTAGCGTCATAAAGGATTGACGCTGCAGTCATTGGTAGTCCTCTGAGCAAGAATCCATTGTTCCCTGACAAAACTTTATCGTTATATCGAGTAATTAGAAACATGTACATTATATTAATTTTAATTGGACTACCTTTAGAACTTTGATACTGTTTGTATCCATTTTCTGAACAAGCACCTGGTGTGGTGACAATTTATGGGACATGTTACACCCAGCAATGTACTGCGATATAGTGATTACTATAAAATTTATTTATTTCTGTACTACACGATCAAATATTTTCCAAACTTTGACCTCATTTACTGTGTTCTTCCTGGCCATCGGAGAAAAAAATATATGCAGGATTGATTAAGACATTAAGTGCGACAAATTTTAATATCAATACAAGTCCGTTCTGTTGGTCCATTCTAATTGCGTAACACACTCGTAATCGCTATGGCTATGATTTTGACAGGTCAACAATTTCCATAGCAACGGTTGTATTAACAATCCAACTTCTCCACAACTATCTACCACGCAATGAATATTGTTTTTGACACATCAACTGTCATGATTGATGTTGGTTACGTAAAGGTACGAGTTCCTAGGCGACTGCAGACAGCAGCAGCTGACGATGTGACGTTGCGACATGTTGCAGCGATACGTTGCAGTGTCATGTAACTGCAGGCATGATTCCGAACCCAACTGCAGATGGCTGCAGTCTAACAGTTTTTCATCCTCGGAATTAGAAAACCTCTTTATTTGAGAAAGTTTCAACGTGTTGTCGCTCCAGCGTCTCGGTGGCACTACTGATCTGCGGTCGGGCGACGTGTCGCTAGCTGCGGAAGGTATTTCATAGAAATACATAGAAACCAGTAGTGTCGGAGCGACACGTCGTCTGCTGATGTCTGCAGTCGGCTACGAACTCCTTCCTACCTTTACGCAATTACCCTGCTAGTTTCGGTTATATGAAATTTTCCCATTCTCCTTTATTCCCATAAAATTTAAAAAGGTAGATGGCAGTCCATCTTGTCCATACTACTGTTTGATTATGGAGCGTAGTGCACAAAGTGACGCGAGCAAATACTCCCCAAGCGACTAGTGACCTACTTCTCAAAGGTAACTTGAACTATCTACTTCAGTTATGCAGGTATGAATGCGATGTCACTATTCCACAACTTTTCATTACATTTGTGCGCATTAATAATGAACAGTCCTATTCTATTTTAACACATTCGAGTTCATGACTCTTTTCATGGAGCTCATACGCCATGCCGCCATACATATTGCTAGTGGACCTACCAAGAGGGTCCTTGGCATTACATTTGCGCTAAGAATGACCATTCGAGGAGGGTTCTTGGCAGGGAGCCTGCCGTTTTGGCAAAAGTATTTTGACAAAATTTCATTACCCAAACGCATTTTAGCAACCTTTTTTTATACCAATGCAATATTTTGGAATGATTTTAGCACGCATATTTTCATTTGGTCAAATTTTTACTCGGCAGAATATTACCAAGGATAATATCATTAAGGCATTTGGTCTTTAATCAAATGATTTATTACAGCAAACAATCTTTAGACAATAAACATTTAGTCAAATTATTGTAACACGCTTATATCTTTTTAAATCGAAACAGCTGTTTAACCTAGCTAGGTTAGGTTAGAACTGTGACCACACAACGGAAACATGTTTTTTTATTTTGCGTAAAATATGTTATACCAACTGAAATATTTGACTACATTAAAATTGGTAAAAGTACTAGTTGGTAAGCAAGTTATTGTTTAAACGTTCACTTGCCAAACATTAGGTTTGCGTTACAATTTATTTGTGAAGAGTTTATTTGCTAAGTAGTAATTTGCCAAATGAAATTATGCGGAAACTAGTTTGGGAAGTGATAATTTGGCAATTTTTTTTCGTCGAAACAAGGGTAACGCTTCTTGGCATTAGGTTAATAAACACCGTGTCATAAAACACATGTGAGTACTTTAACAACCATACTGCGATCGCCAACCCGCCTGCCAAGCGTGGCGATTATGGTAAACCCCCTCATCATAGCTTAAAGGAGGCCTATGTCCAGCAGTGAACATCTTTCGGCTGAATGATGATGATGATGATGATGATGAGATATGTAACTATTATGTACTGTAATCAATGAATGAATGATAATGAAATGATATATTTATTTGAAGAACATAGATTACAATAAGGTCGTCTTAGGTTACAATTGGGTTTCACTACATTCGACATTTCTGTCGTGCAAATATTATGAAATATTTTTTTAAATACAAGTCATATTATAAAATATTATATTCAATGTAATCATTATAATTGTGGTGGAGAAATAAACGTTTACGAGTATTGTTTTGTTTCTCTTTAGTTTGGTCTATGATGAAGACGTCGATTCTCAATGTAGGTAACTAATTTCTTTTATTAGACGCGAAGATCTTTTAAATTATGGACAACGTGTCATCCCGACTATCTCTCTCTGAGTCAGAACTATGTTGACGCATCCATTTTTTTATCTTTTTTTAGGCCTAGTCGTCATAATATATAGGAAATAGTAGCTTTTGACGATGTGTTTGTGTAATTAGTAGAGTAGTAGTAGGTAATATTCACTAGACCAACTTGAAACATTGTATTTTATCTACTTATGTATAGGGTCTCCGGAAACTCATAGTCAAGCTGGGAGCAAACAATGGCAAGATGAGGACAGGGGGTCTACTCCCTAAGCACGAAGTCCGTGGTTTCGGCCTTAGTTACGAGCGTTTCCCTATCACCTACCCACGATTATTTCGGGACCCAAAGTAAAAATGAATGACAACACGATTTGACAGTTGTCTCTACTACCGATGTGTTTTTGCTCGTCCGAAAAGTTGAACTTGACACTTGTTTTGTTTACTCCTACGTTTCGGGCTTCTTTCGGACGGGTGACTAACTTCGTTGACGGACTTAGGGAGTAGGCCACCATTTCCGAAAAAAAAAAGTGTGACATGGTTTTCGAGTTTCAAAGTTACCATGAATAAAATTTTACCTCATAAATCTAACTATTATTAAATATGTTTTTTTTTTTAATAAACCACATTGAGTAATTCATCTACTCGTCTCATTTGTTTTCGGAACTTTCTTTGTCTCGTCTATCTTTTTTTCCTGGTTTGACGTTAAGTTTTGGAACATTCTGTATAAATGATATATGTACAAATATGTAGAAGTAGATATGTCACTGACAACACAAAGGTGACAATCAGAGGCGGATTACCCATAAGGCCTACTAGACCCGGGCCTAGGGCGGCCAAATAAGTGGGGGCGGCCAAGTGCGGAAAAAAAATCTTAGCTCAGCAATGGAGTTGAGAAAGGGGCGGCTGGTACTACACTACTTAGAGCGGATGGTAGTACACGGCCTAGGACGGCCAAGACTGCTAGACCGCTTCTGGTGACAATTTAAACAGTAAAATTGGCTGATCTTGCAGATAGGTATCTCTCTCCCTCTCATGCTTGATCCGTATTTTCGTCTTACTCGTTAGAGATACTAAAATTCGTTTCAAAATCCCTGAGACAAAATTGACAGGCGCAAATCGACGGGTCCTACGTATACTAGTATAAGTGCAAAACCCAACTTTACAGGAGAGTGGTTTAAAAGTTCGAAAGCTTTTAACTTTGAAATAAATCAATAGAAATATTTGAAATTTTGGAATGGACCATACCTCACCTTTTGAAGATTTCAAATATTTCTTTTGATTTACGTCAAATTTAAAATCTTTAGAACCTTTATACCGCTCTCCTGATAAATTGGGATTTTGCACTTGCACTAGTATACGTAGGACCCGTCGAAATGTGAAACTTGTTAATATTAGTAATTTGTTTTCAAATTTGATGTTTCCGGCATGTCAATTCAGTCTCAGGGATTTTGAAACGAACTTTAGTAAAAATGTAACCGAATTTTAAACGCCGTTGATATAAAAAAAAAAGTTTGAGTAGTGTTAAATATACTGTAAAATACTTTTAATTTGAATAAGTATTCATTCTTATTTTGAAGGTTTATGTTTTTGACCCGGATTCATTGGTCCCGAGAGTTTTTTAATAGACGGATAATTGATTAAGTGCAGCCTACCCCAACAAAATAATAAAAGAAAATACAAAAATGGTAATAGTACACGTACATTTTCAGATAAAATAAAACGAGCATTCACATAAAACTGTACAATGAATCCGATCAATACCTATCACATAAATAGTCCCTAGAATCCAATACTGAACATAAGCAGCGTACATATGAACGGATCGGTCAAGAAATGCTTTACATTCTAGCCCGCTCTCCCGTCACGTTCTGCACCCAGCCGAAAATATTAATATTCGATGCTTATGTAGGGTTGCCGCGACTTAAACTAGAAACTATTTCTAGTTTGGTATTTTATTTATTTGTAGCCACATCAAAAAGTGATAGCCTTGAGGCTTAACGCTTGCCATCCATCCAAGATAGTTCGATCCTGGCCCACACTTCTTGACTTTTCGAATTTATGTGCGGATCAGAATTTAATTGTCACTGCATTAACGGTGAAGGAAACATCGTGAGG
This sequence comes from Amphipyra tragopoginis, assembly GCA_905220435.1. NCBI lineage: Eukaryota > Metazoa > Arthropoda > Insecta > Lepidoptera > Noctuidae > Amphipyra > Amphipyra tragopoginis. Next base: position 25,229,683 of record HG991997.1, on the reverse strand, counting down.
AAACCTACACACCTAAAGAGGGCTACATAACATTTCTTGGTAGGGTGAGTAGTCCGTCAACCCGCACCAGACCAGCGTGGACTAAAGCTTAAACCCTTCTCATTCTGAGCAGAGGCCCATGCCCAGCAGTGGAACAGTAATGGGCTCCATATACTATGATGAGAGAGCAAATCGTGGGGTGACAAGAAAAACTCACTAAGTACAGTTTTTTGAGAAAAAATACTGTTATTCACGAAGTTCATTAATTTTGCATAACCGTTTGCAAGAAAAAGTCACTGAGAACCTTTCCTATTCCATAGGAAAATATGTTCTTAGTGACTTTAGAGACTCACAGATGACGGAGAGAAATCGGATGACGGAAGTCGGATCCAGTGCGTAAACTACCATACAAATAGTTCTATGACTACTTCGGAACGTATTTTCATGGATTCGGATCGGATGCAGAGTGTAACACCTCCAAATGCCTTAGTTTACCACGCTGGCCTGGTGCATGTTGGATTTGCCAATTAATGTATGGTCCTATATCTAAGCGGCGCTCTGGTTCTAGAGCCAACTCCTAGCTCTAGAACCGGAGTAGCAGTTACCTACGTACCTATTTCTGCAAGCAGCATTGCTGTGTTTGAAGGTTATTCGTGCCGGTAAAATTACAGGCATATGAGACTTCCCAACTTTGTCTCCGATTGGCAACGGCAATCCTCCTCGGTATACAATGTTAGTCGGAAAGATGGTACTAAACCGCGGGCCACTTAAAGTATCACTGATGACGGTTTTAATGCAAGTGTTAAAATGCCATAATTCGATATTTTTTATTTCCATTTAAAACAATTTTTACTATACAGGCTGTTAACGAATTCGTGTAATTCCTTAAAACCATTGGATTGGCCCCGCACGGGAATTAGCCTGATTAAAAATCAAAAAATAAAAATATTTTCTTTCATGCAGTATTGATAAGTGATCGTATCTAAACCACCTAATAAGGATTCAGTAAAAAAATAAGAATTACTTTATTTGCAAAAAAAAATTTTCATGCTCTTGAACATTTCGATGCCACGCATAAATGAATGAAAGCACGGCGACGCGGCTGGCAGGCACGACTAATGCGATATCGCTCTTTGCAGTAAGTTGACTCGGGGCTCTAAAATGACTCAGAAATAGAAAACTAAGATTTCATTTTCAATTTTTTTTCAGTTGATTTTCAAAAATTCCCTTTTTGGGGTAATCTGTGTCACCAGTAGATCACGCGATTTGAAGGAATTACACGAATTCGTTAACACCCTGTAGTTTGTTTTTAAAATTCTTCGTCCCTATTTCAGTTAAGAATTCAAAAAATTGAACTTCTAATTCGTGACCCCAAATATGACCTAAAATTTAAACACAGCTGATCATAGCTGAGGATAATTTTTGAACAGCTATTTCTCTTAAACTATTTACTGTTGGGGAAAGTGGTAGAACAAAAGTTATTCATTATTATGGGTAATTTAACAGCCTTTTGGATTACCTCTTTCCGACGAACCTACCATCAGATGAACCGTCGGCTTGCTTCCAAGCTATGATCAATACGAAAAAACCATCCAGAAAATCAGCTCAAAAACAATAAGAAAACCATTTACATCTCTTGCTCCCTTCTTAGAACTCGTGCGACAGACTGTCAAGTCATGTTATATTCCTATGTTTATTTTAGCTTTAAGTCCTGAGTCATGTGACGTACTCGTACTGCACAGAGCCGAAAATATTTTATATTCTATGTTGGAATAGGGAGCACTCAGATTTAAACAATTTATCCTCATATTCTATTCTTAATACTTTTAGTATCTGGCGTCTCTAAATATATAATCCTGGTAGTAGAGCTCCTTGTGACTGAGTTCGTTCAAGGAAGTACTAACGTCATACTTATTTCTACCGCGAAGCAGCATTGCTGTGTTTGGTTTGAAATGTGTCAGTAAAATTACAGACACATAAACTTGAAAAATTTAAAGGAGTATGCTTCGGTGGTTTGGGCATGTTGAAAGATTGAGTGAACGACGATTAACAAAAGGAATTTATAAGGTGAATGTCAGTGGAAACGCCAGTAGAGGACGCCCTAGAAGGACATACATTGATGTTATTGGTGATGTTCTTCAAAAAGGATAGGTACGTAGTATTTTCAACCGGCGTGCGTGTATGACAAGATGTATGACCGTGGACGAAGCGAAAGGAGTATGTAAGGATCGTAGCATATGACGTTCTACAGTTTCTGCCTACCCCCATGGGAAAAAGGCGTGAGTTTATGTATGTATAAAACTTTTCAACTTTGTCTCTAAAAAAGTCGGTTAATTAATGATAAATGATATTTATTCTGTAAATAAATATGTTACAGACACTTTTACAAATCAAAGTAATGTTTTTTTTTAAGACTGGATGGCGCCGGCGTTTCCTTTCTGACTAGCTCTAAGAAGAAAAGCTGAAGCAACCTCTGAGTTGGTTTGTCAAGGTATCTTTTAAAGTCCAGACAATGTGGTATAAAACGACGCGAGTGTAATAATGTAGGGCAACGTCTGGAATGGCCTTTTGAGGAAAGAGACATAGCAGCGGTGCGAGCACGGATCTTTTATCGAGTCGATTCCAGAAGTTTATCTATTCTAAACGTCAAATTTAACATAAGATGTAGATAAAACGACAGCAGTTGTCGTTTTATCTATATCTTATGTCAAATTTGACGTTTAGAATAGGTTCGATAAAAAGATCCATGCTCGCACGGCAGGTTTGAGTTGACCAGTTCCAACTGACGGTGCGCATGAATCAGTCATCGTTGTCAACGCATCAATAATCCCCTGGACTAGTAAGTGTATACAGACGGTGGTATCCACTCACCATCAGGTAGGCCGTTAGCTTGTTTACCAAACCGTAACATTCAACAACCAGTTACATGAACATGAGCTTAATTAATTGTAATTGTCCATACAACTAGCACAGTCTACTTATATCTTACTCCTTACAGTCGGTCAACGTAGAACATTGTCGCATAGCAATCGTGCGGGGTGTTGCGGGGTGAAGGGGGGCGGAGGTTGTGTCCCGAGTAGCCATACTGCATACTTGGGAAATAACCTCCACCCCTACATAATTTTGACATTTCATAGGACCTGTCAAATATATGGGCGTTGACCCACTTTATGTAGTAAGTGGGTACACTGTGCAACTAGGATGCTGATGATGATAATGTGTCGCACCAGGCCAGCGTAGTGGACTAAGTCCTCAACCCTTCTCATACTAAAAAGAGACCCGTACTCAACAGTAGGAACAGTAATAGACTAATTATTCAATCCGAAATATCATTAATATTACACAAAGAATCATGGCGAGTCCCATACTTTGATTTATACAGAAAAATAAAGAATTTTAGAGAAGTTGGAATGTCGTTATAGTTAATCTTTGGTGCCTAAAGAGTAGCTTTAGGCATTTAAAATATTTTTATAACCCCGCAATAAAAATGTAATCTATTTTATGATTCCTAACTTATCATTGGGCTAATTTCTGAACGCGGCAACATTGACATGTGATTAGTATGACATGTTCAGAAATTAACTCAATTTCAAAAGATTTTGTTAGGAATATTATATTGTATTCCGGGGTTCTAAAATTATTTTTAATGCTGAAAGATATTCTTTAGGGAGCAAGGATCAATGGTAAAACTAATCCAACTTCTCTAAAAATCTTAATTTTTTTGTACAAATCCTGCCATGATTCTTTCGTCACTGAGTGACCATGAAAAAATCCTAGAGTAAGAACATATTTTTCATCCATATCCTGCCTAAATACCAATTACAAAGCCTTGAGGCTTAATTATTGATAATTATTGATAGCCAAACGAAAATCCATCAATCGGTCTAGACTACCCTACGATTCAGTACCGCTATTTATTTACGATCATTCCAGGTTTAAGTATAGGTTACGTGAAATTTATACCACCGCAACGTTGGTGGTATTCGTTCGTTGAAAAATTAAATACATGGAGATTGGAAACGTTCGTAATTTAAAATTATGTTGTCGCGGTTGAATTATGGCTGTGTAATAAACGGTCCTTGCCTGTTGATCGGGGGCAGAAAAAAAAGTTTAAATGACGGTTCGAGATTTGAAATCGCGAGCCAGGTGCAATGTTTTGGCGGTTGTTTTATTCAAGTGTTTGTAGGATAAAAAGCGTGTGAAAAGCATGAATGTTTGCAGCGAAGAATCAATTTTTGAGTAAAAAGTCGTTTTGAATTAAGATAAAGTATTGTTTCAGGATAACCTCATATAACAACGACAACATAAGATAGGAACTTAATTTAGGATTCCGTACCTCGAAATGAAAAAACGAAACTTATAGATCACAACCATAACTGCATTCTAATTGCGCAATACACTCGTAATCGCTATGGCTATGATTTTGACAGGTATGATTATGAATTAAATTGTCTCGTGTAGTGCCGGACTTAAAGAATAACACTACTCCATCTCTTCCCGTGGGTGTCGTAAAAGGCGACTAAGGGATTCTCTAGAGGATGGGCAGCAGCGTTCTCTGAGTACTTTAACAACCATACTGCGATCGCCAACCCGCCTGCCAAGCGTGGCGATTACGGTAATCCCCCCTTCCCCCTGGGGGAGGCCTATGTCCATCAGTGGACGTCTTTCAGCTGAATGATGATTATGAATTTCCCTAGCAACGTTTGTATTGTCAATCCGACTCTTCCCCAACTATGTACTGTCCGCGAGGCCTAAGCTGAGCTTTGCATTTGTGTGAGAATGAATGCAGACGCGTCCTTTGCTTGGTTTAAACCTGTTTATACTGCTTTTTGACAGTCGATTCTATGTGCACTCACACAAATTCAAAGCTCAGCTTACGCCTCGCCAGTTGTACCACGCCATGAATATTGTTTTTGACACATCAACTGTCATGTCATGATTGATGTTGGTTAAGTTACTGCAGACCATCAAAACTTCAAGCCTAAAGAGTCTTTTTCTAACGAACGGCTTGAGGCATCAACTTGGAAATTAAATACCAAATACTAAACAACATAGAAATGTACAGCCTCATAGTCTTGTAAAAAATACAAGTTTTTTTTTTTTTAAAGACTTTGCCCCGCACTAAGATTTCTCTTGTATCGTGGGTGCGTTTACAGACACAAATCTCACAAACAAACGCCCAGACCCGAAACAACCATCTGTAGGACATACAAATTTTTGTTCCGTGTGGGAATCGAACCCACGACCCGTAGCGCAGAAGCCAATCGCTTAGCCACTGCACCAAACGTGTCGTCACGTCGTCACGTCGCGTCAGTTAAATCAAAAGTGATGGCCTTTCAATGTATTTCCATACTGACAGACTAACTCATTCACCCAACTGATACATCAAAACCTATAGGGTACTTCCCGTTGACCTAGAATCTTGAAATTTGGCATGAAGGAAAGTTCCATAGCACAAGTAAAGGAAAAAACATATCCGATAATCATTCATTTCTACCTCTATGTGGAATTATTACTTGAGAAACTTAATTTGGAGTCTTAGGCAGAATTCACTCGTACCACAACCACACTACATCGCAACGACAAAAAGTGGTCAAACAGTGGTCACGGGTGAATAGTGTCACTTCAGCTTTGGCGACAAAAAGTAGTCAAACAGTGGACACATGAGTATAGTGTCGCTACAGCTTTGGCGACAAAATGTGGTCCGTGTGAATTAAACTAATCATTTTCATACAAATTAGTGCCCGCCCACGTGTTGTAGTTGTGGCTGTGGTGAAGTTGTGGTACGTGTGGTAGGGTGTAGACGAATTCGTGTAATTCCTCCAAACCACATGATCTAGATTAACCCCGCACGGGATTTAGATTGATCAAATTAAATGTTTTTTTTTTATCAAATAACATTTTATGTGATAGAAAATTTCGATGCCATGCATAAATGAATGAAAGCGCGGCAGCACAGCAAACGGGCACGACTAGCGCAATATCAGTCCACGCAGTCAGTTAACTTGGGACGCTAAAATTACTCAGTTAAAGAATACAAAGGTTTATTTTTTGAAAACTTTTTTTTTGTTGATTCTGAAAGAAACCTATGCAGGGTCTATCAGTGTCACCAGTAGATCACGCGGTTTAATGGAGTTACACGAATTCGCTTACACCCTGTATAACTAACTGTAGGGAACCCTCAGGGCGCGAATCTTACTCGCACTGTTCCATCTTTTTCTCTGCCTGGTAACTACTCGTATTAGACTAAATTCAATTTTTGCTAGCCTCATCTTTATACCTCAAACTTTTTTATAACAATTCTGCTTTGTTCATCTCATTTCTTAAATCAAAACAACCTTGAACATTAAAAACAAAAAAGAATCACACTCAAAAATCTCCTTACAAATAACACCTAAAACTAATTTCACCCAACAATGTTGCCAACAAAAAAATTACAACGCAAATATTTGTACGTAAATCATGTTGAACAGTAAAAGTGCGTAGGTACATTGTAAGTATCACTTACGACTAATGCTTGACGATTTTTTATAAGAACTGTGTGAATATATCAAGTGATCCCCTGGGACTTAGCGCGAGGTGGCTAAAAAGGTTGCGACTAAAGAGTCTACTCGATAAAGATATGTGTGAAATATGGCAACACATATTTTTTTGTAAGGTGGCAACATTTGTTTTTATAATCGTTGTTTTTGTTTTGTTTGTGATGATGTGTATTTGCGGATACGTGCGTGATGTGCGGATCAGAATTTCATTATTACTTGCTTTAACGGTGGAGGAAAACATCGTGAGGAAATCTGGACACCTGAGAAAGCTTCAAACAGTTCTCGATGGTATGTAGTCCGCCAACCCGCACCTGAAGGCGTACTCCCTAAGTCCGTAAACGAGGTTAGTCACCCGTCCGAAATTAGCCCGAAACGTAGGAGTGAACAAAACAAGTGTCAAGTTCAACTTTTCGGACGGGCAAAAACACATCGCGCATCGGTAGTAGGGACAACTGTCAAATCGTGTTGACATTCATTCTTAGTTCGAGCCCCGAAATAATCGTATGTCCGTAGGTGATAGGGAGTAGCAAACGCTCGTAACTAAGGCCGAAACCACGGACTTTCTGCTTAGGGAGTAGACCAGCGTTGCCAGATTAATTTTTTGGCAATGCGGGATTTTGAAACTTTTTGAATAAAAAAAGCGGGATTTTTTCGTCGAAAGCGGGACATAGTAAAAAAACGTATATAATCAGCAGTTTTTAAATGCTTATCTTTTTATTTGAATTTTAAAATATGGTTACATGACAATAAATAGCAAAAATAGCCCTAGAAAATGTATGTCAATGTAAAATACGTTACTTTAACAATAACTGTCTAGTTTACCCTATAGTTAGGCAGTTGAGTCTTCAGAGGAATATAATTAGAAACCATTTTTTTTTTTTTTTTTAAAAACATTGCCCCACACTAAGATTTCTCTTGTATCGTGGGTGCGTTTACAGACACAAATCTCACAAACAAACGCCCAGACCCGAAACAACCATCTGTAGGCCATACAAATTTTTGTTCCGTGTGGGAATCGAACCCACGACCCGTAGCGCAGAAGCCAATCGCTTAGCCACTGCACCAAACGTGTCGTCAAGTATATTAAATAATATAATCCCCGAAAAGCGGGACTGAGCCTATCCCGCGCGGGACATTTATTTTGATTTCAAAATCGGGACGTCCCGCCAAAATCGGGACGTCTGGCAACGCTGGAGTAGACCCCCAGACCAGTGTGGTGGACTAAGGAATTCTCATTCAAAGAAGAAGCTCGTATCCAGTAGTCGGACAGCAATAGGCTGATTATGATGTCACACATATCACATAATAGACTATTCTCACGTAACAATTAAAACATAAAAATTAACAACTTCCTTTAAAGAATTATCTACACAACGGAATAGTGTTATTTCTTAGAAAAAACATTGAATGTGTGCCGCCGTAGTTCGTAGTATTTTGTAGTTTCTAACAAGTCGTTTGCTCATAGTCTAGAAACAGGATTAAGACGTGATCAATAATGTAACTCGACACAGAAAACAGCTGGTTCGATCCGTTTCCAAATACTCAAAATTAGAACGAAAAAAAAAAACAATTCTTTTTACAAACTCGATCGTAAATACGCAAATAAACCGATTATTTTATTTCGCAGTTTAGAAACAAAGGCATTACGGACGAAAGTCGTAAACGTAACAGCATCTATAAAAAAAATAGAAAAATGGCGGCCCACTTTCGCAAAGTCAGGTGGTCCACGGCAGCCATCATTAATTTCCATTCAGTGTCGAATAGCCGGAATATATCGTGGCGGAATCGCTTCCAAGGTACCGGTGTAAGAACACACTCAGTCTTGAGTACGGCACCGTTCTTTATTTTAAGTTGGCAATTGATTTTGTGATGGTACCCTACTATTTATGCTTACCTACACGTTTGGCTGAGCGATCTTGCTAGTGATTCTGAAGCATGAAAAACGTCAAAACTTTCTGCATAGAAACGTTCTAACTCAGTCAATAGTTATTTTTCTTGATGGTAAACTTAGTCTATGAAAATGTTAATAAAAATTATGCGAGATTTGTTTACACGTGCTAATTGTTAGCTACGAAAGTAGCATCTGCTTGAAAGTAGCATGCTACATAGCATGTGTATGCAAAAAGAAGAAGAAACACAGAAAATATATTTTTATGCATCTTAATCCGCATGTTACAAGAAAAGTTATATCAGAAAAATTCTGACGCGCGCCGCAAGGCACTCTGCTTATACATTTTTTACTAGACCACACACTGTCAGAATTAGTCGGATCCTACGGGCTCCAATACAAAATGTATGCGCAGATGTCCTTCGCGCACACGACAGAAAAATTCTGACAGAAATAATATGATGCTTATGGCCGGGCTTATTTGACGCGCATAAACACAACACAGATACACAGAATAAAAAGTTGGGCTTGGCGTTTCTATTTTCTTTAGGACAATTGGAACATTTGGTAATGCTGCACAGGGAGGCCCCCTAAGTCCGTCAACTTAGTTAGTCGCCCGTCCGAAAGTCGCCCGAAACGTAGCAGTGAACAAAATAAGTGTCAAGTTCAACTTTTCGGACGGGCAAAAACACATCGGTAGTAGGGACAACTGTCAAATCGTGTTGTCATTCATTCTTAGTTCGGGCCCCGAAATAATCGTATGTCCGTAGTTGATAGGGAGTAGCAAACGCTCGTAACTAAGGCCGAAACTTCGGACTTCGTGCTTACGGAGTAGACCTCCTGGTCTTCGATTGATTTCTCTAAGAAGTGAGTAAGAGGCGTAAAAAAGGATGTTTGACTACTTTTAAAAATATAAAAGAATTTAATCATTTTAAAGTAAGTATGGAATGATCACGATGTGTAAAAAAAAACAGTAATCATCATCATTTCCCTGTCCTTGTCCCACACTACGTGTAGTCGGCACAACATGTATTCCTCTTCCATTCTCCTCTATCAGCCCTAACCTCAGTACTCACTCCTTTTTTATCCATATCATCCTTCACACAATCCATCCATATTTTCTTTGGCCCACCTCTACTTTTAGGGCCTGTCCACATCTCACGTCACGACGTCGTCAACTTGGAACGGTGCGGTAACGCGGCACGGTGCGTTGACATAACGTGCAAATTTACGTTACCGTATCGTAAAAACGCACGTCAGGATCATTGTTAGATTTATCGTTGACCATATAGATCCTGATGTTTATTATGAGAAACAGTAAGGTATGGTTTTAAAGCATCGGAGCACATAAACGGCGACTAACTCGCGGGTGGAGCGCATATACGTGTGCGCTTGCGGCTAGAGGCGGAACGTGTTACGATACGGTAACGTAAATTTGCACGTTATGTCAACGTACCATGGCGCGTTGGGTCCGTGGCTTAGGCCCCCAGTGGTCGACGCACCTGTGGCCGACGCCCCCGATTCGATTAATTTAATTCAAAGTAATTTTTGATCAAATGTACTGTCAGGCACAAAAATTGTTTTACAAAAATATTAAATGTACTTATATTGATTGTAAGTATATGCATAACATTAAATCGTAATTATATTTATAACATAGAAATGCTTTTATATTAGAGGTATGTTTTAAAAATAAAAGTCTTAGTTATTTTTCATTATTTATTTATATATTTCGATAAGAAATCTAGTATTTTTTTATCTAAATCACAGTTTTCATCACCTATAATCAAGAGAATCATTTAACTTAATTATAATAATCAGTCTCAAATGGTTAAAGTTGAAAGATAAAATTTCCATAAGGTAATTTATTATAAATGTATATTATAAACATTCACTAACATTTTATATGAAGTCTTTTTGATTTTTTGGATGTTTGTACATAATAAATATGCTTCTAATGAGGAAAAAGGTGTGTAAGGATAAGGTTAAGTGGCGATCTATTCTCTCTGCTATTTGATAGATAACTTTTGTTTAGGAAGGAAAAAATAATTTATTAATAGAGTGAAACACTTTTCTCATTTACTGTACTAAGTGAAAAAGCACAAAAAAAAATAGATATTAAATTATTCGTATCGGGGGCGTCGGCCACAGGTGCGTCGACCACTGGGGGCCTAAGCCACGGACCCGGCGCGTTACCGCACCGTTCCACGTTGACGACGTCGTGACGTAGAGATGTAGACAGGCCCTTATATCCATCCACATTCATATTTAACACACTTCGGATAACATGACTTCCTTTCCTCCACATAACATGTCCATACTATGCTAATTTATTACTCCACAACATAAAAAAGACGATGAAAAAATTACGGTAAGGTAGATGAGATCTCATTTTAATTTAGATAGAAAAAAAGAAATATCGCTTAGCTGACCTATTAATCTAACTTTCGTTTTGTCTAAAAGAACCGAACTTGTTATCAAATTAAAGTGTCAAAAAATATAAGCAATTAGTTTGCCAAAATAAATGTTTTGCCCGACCTTGTAGGCTTTTGACGAAACTTTCCAAATTCTTCACGTTAAGGGCAAAGGGTGTGTGTCATTAATCATTGAAGACAGACAAGTTGTCGCCTTGTAAACGGATCTAATTTCTTGGGAGTACTTTCTAGAACCTATTGCTTTATAACATTGAGAGACTTTGCAACTGTATGTGAAAAGTGCTATTTGATTAAAGTGGTAAATGACTTTATAATAATTGCTTCTTAAACAGCATCACTGGTTATCACTTTACATCCAAAAACGATGAACTCTGAAACATCAGCAGTTCCATACAAAATAATCAATTTTGCCTAATAAGGCATTCTGTCAGTCATTTTATACGTGCAGCCTATGGGTGAAGCATACGCAGAAGACTTATAGTGCCCTGCGTGTCCAATACAATAACGCGTTCCGGATGTTGATGGGGTTGCCACGTTTTTGTAGCGCATCAGGTATGTTTGCAGATGCACAAGTAGATGGCTTTACAGCAATACATCGCAAAAGAACAGCGTCCCTGATGCGCCGCTTGCGGGGCAGCCCCAACAGTTTCCTGCAAGTCATAGCAGAAAGAATGGACACGGACTGCTCCTTCATGGAGCACTGGACAAAATTACATGTTCTGCATTCTTAATATTCCATTATTGTTATTTATTATTTTAAAATTAATTAATGTATGGATGATTTATAATTATTGTAATTTGTCTGAAATAAAATGATTGAATTGAAAATTGAATTGAAATAAAATATATGGAACAGCTCATTTTATTGACGAATCCAGAATTTGTCCCATTAGTAAAAGTTGTACAGAATCATGAGCAGAGTTCATCGTTTTCGGATGTAAGGTGAAGATGGAAAACATATTATTTATTATTAGCCTGTACTATCCCACTGCTGGGCAAAGGCCTCCCTCCGTTCCTTCCACTTGTCGCGATTCTGTGTAGCTTCATGCCAAACCTCAAGAAAGGCATCCAACTCGTCCCGCCATCTAAAAACATATACATTTATTAGTATTGACAGCATCAGTCAGGCACAAGATATGGCCTTCCGGCTTGGATACAGCAATTAACCATGCAGTAGGGCCAAAGTTTCAGTTCCTGCCGCCAAGCAGCTGACTTGTGTCCCGCTTTAAAGACTCATGAGACTTACCAACTCTAAGGTTGGTCACGCATCTGCAATCCTCTTGTTATTACAGGCTCATAAGTTTCTATAAGCAGCGCGGGAACCCCATTTCATCAGACCTTGGTGTTACGTAGATAATGACCAACCTCAATGCCATCAAAACAAAAGAAGACAAACGTATCTCACTAATGACTGTAACATAAATAATTTCAATTAAATTAAACAGTTCAGTCATTCAACTCGTAAAGATGGGTACAATATTAACGTTATTACTACTATGTTCACGAGCAAGCAACAAAATGTTGCGTCTTAAGGCTTGATTTAAACAAATTAAGCCCAAGGCGGTGAATTTGAGGGCTTTTATTTAAGACGACACGACTCCGACACGATAATTGTATCATTTCACTAATTTCTTCAATGTACCAATAATATTGTACCAGCTAAGCCAAATCGTACTTAGATTCTAGTAGACCCTTTTAGAATAGAAAGCTACATTTAAAGGCACGTTAGACGTTGTGATGAAGTATCCTTTCAGCGGCTTCTATGTAGTTTTGATGTCCGCTAGGATTACTGATAGGTTTATTACTCGTTTCTGGATACGGTGTGGGCTTAAAGCATACATGTCAGGTAATCCTAGCGTCTTAGTACTAGTCTCAAGTGCAAGCCTGTGCGTGCAGCGGGGTGGATGACGTTCAATTCAAACATCAGCGGGTACCTTTGTTCATAAGAAAGACGCTTGCTAGCGTGCGTCAAGTCAGATGCGTGTCTTATACTAGGATTCCTTGTGTCAGAGGTGTCATTTATCTAGCCATGAATTTTAACAGTTTTTGACACTTGTCAGTTCTACTCTGTAACTGTTTCTGTAACATCTAAACATTCTCTCAAACAACTCAAATTGATCAAAATGTATTTACTAAAAGCTCGAATCATGTCCCAATTTATGGTCAAAGCCCAAATTTGTATGATTTTGCTGAGCACCATAAAAAGGGACATCTTTAAAGGTATGGAAACTTTTAAAAATACACATCAGTTGCGTGTTCCATTCGACCAAATCGTGCACTGTAAACGACTCGAGCGAACCTCTTCATGAGAAATTAGCCAAGTTGCCGGGTGTCGGGGCAATTTCGTCGGCGGCAACTCGGGCTTGTTGCGTGTTATATTGATGTAGGCTTATTATCTGCTGTAGCCTTGTATGGAGGTATTGTGGCTGGAACACTGATTTACCGCGGTACAAGGTTATGGGATAGATTTTTTCTCGTTATTTTTTGTATAAAGAATTTTGGGGAGGGTTCGTTCAGTGACACTTTTGATGTGCGAAAATAGATTGGAGAACTTTTTTTATCTGCGTGAAAGGAGTATCGCTGATAGTTTATTGCCAATATTTTGTTTTTATACACTGTGTTCCTAGACAATGTGCACAGACGAAAATGGATAAAATTAAACAATAATTTATCGACAAAAAAGTGAAAGAAGAAAAAACAATTAAAAAAAACTTCTTCCAATAACGTGTTTTTTTAACTTGGAGACTGTTTTTTAAGAGTTGCTTTTTATTTGATATCAACATAAATATTTAGTTATCATTATCGTTTATATTTAACTTAAATACAAGCAATTAATAAAACGGTATTTTTTTTCATTAATTTATCGTCTAGTTTCACCCATTTTCGTCTGTGCACTTTGTCCAGGCTACCCACTGAACAGGGTTCTCTATGGTTTCCTTTTTAAAATTCGAATGCGAGATACGTAGAATGAAATCAGAAGATACATTTTTAATTTGTTAATAGTATTTTGATATTGAAAGGCCTCTTCCATATTACACGATTGATTGGACCTTCAACTGAGCTTCGATTTGTTCCAATAATTTGTTCCAATTTACCATTTTTAATGATGTTTATTGAGATTGAATGATATCGAATTAAATAATTGTTGATCATTCACGTTATTTATTCATTCAATCAATAATATTTCTTGTTTGTATTCATTACGCCTGTCGATGAGGTCACAATTTCGAAATAGCGGGAATCGAACAAATCGTCATTAATTGGATCTACTTATCTATCAATAAGATTTGTTTAACATAACATGCATATATTTTCCGAAGGGTTGGGTAAAGGTATATAACAAGTAAGCCCTCATTTTACCGTTATGTTTAGGCCATGTAATAGGGGGCAAGCTTATTGCCATCAACCGGGCACAAATCCAGACTCCGAGCTGCTACTGAGAAATTCCACACGAAAAAACCCAGTAACACTTTGTCTGACCTAGGGATCGACAACAGGACATCACGCCCATCAGTCGCGCTTGTAACCAATAGACCAACGACCCAGATTTGTTTAAGCCTTTATAGGGCAAAAACTAAAAGAGACCTGACAAGCTTCATACATTTTTGGACCAAAATCCAAAGTAGCCGGCCAGAGAAAAGTTTATACATATTATGATAGTACATGACTATCTAAACATTTTTTATTATTACGTCTTTCCTCTAGGTTTGTTATCTGAGTCACTACATAAGGTTAAAATGTTCGATCTTAATGAAAAAAATTAAAGATTTTTTTAACGTTTTATTTAGAATGTCAATAACTTGTTGTTCAATGGCTACCTCTAAAATAATAACAAGTAACGTTTGGCACATGTTTTTAACATACAAATTCTTTTTTAGTTTGACTGAAAAGGAATATTTTAAACATATGTATACTCAGATATCAGACCCAGAGGAATGACGTCATATTAAAAAATGCTTAGGTATTCATGTACTATCATAATATATGCATAATTTTCTTTGGCTGGCTACTTTACTTTTTGGTCCATTTTGTCAGATGTCCTTTGTACAGCGCTTGTAACCACACCACTACTTAGTCTGACTTTAATGTCGATTTTATCGAAACTATTATGCTAAAAACGCATCGACCTTAAACGGGCACAGTGCACAAACGCGACCACCAACATGAATTTAGCCAACATGATCGCCAGTGATGTTAAGTAATTGTGGTTTTACATATCGTCAGTAAAGTTCTAACAGTGCGTAAGTAATTTTGTGACAAAAACAGACGACACTGCGAAAGTCGTAATATTACTTGAAATGAAAAGGATTATTAGGATTTTCAAAGGTTTAAATCATCAAAGAGTTCATTTGTAATGATAATTAAAAACAACATTGCGTTCAGCGTAAGTTACACTCGTTTTAAATAGTTTTTCACTCTCTTGTAAAGTAGCCATTTTTAACTTCCGCACTGTTAGAACTTCACTGACGATATGTGCTTTAATGTAAAATCTGCCCTATTAAGAGTTAAAGCCGCATTAACCCAGGAGACCAGCTCCTTGATGCAGGACTTTTAAATAAGTCAGCTGTCGACTAATTCGGTATGTTATGTCTTTATATCGTGTTACTCCTCTTCGAATAGTTTTTCTCGTACACCAAACAGAATTGGTCGTCAAAAGATTAATCAAAACGTTCTGAACCAGAGGGCTGGACCGAAGTCTTCCTTCTGTTTTCATATTCAAAATTTTACATGTTTCATATTTGAATTGTAAGAGATGTTATCGGTAGCGGGTAGCATTGAGCAATGTTGACAAAGGAAGATAGTCGTCGATATGGATAACCTACCCGATGTTATAAAGGCGGTGGTCATTCGACGAAGCGGAGCATTCTGTGTAGATCAGCTGAAGAAGTCTGACCTTTTATATCTGTCTAGCTTGTCTTTATTTTATGATCTTGTAATAATTGTGTAAAGTATTATATTGCAATGTGATCTAGTTCATGTTACTAATACTAACCCAAATACAAGTACTTTCAGTGGTGGAGAGTCTATGTTGGTTTTATTTACCATATTTATCTTGTTCGCAATCCTGACATACTGATATTAGCTATAACTGTAATGATAGAAACACCCCTGAATGATTATGTTGTTGTGTCTTTTACAGAGACAACTACAGTATCATATAGGAGTGAATCTATCATTACAGTTAGGTATTGCTAATATCGGTCTGTCAGGACTGCGAGCATAGTAAATGAAACCAACATAGACTTTCCTCTACTGAGAATATTTGGGTTAGTGGTAGTAGTAACATGAATTAGATCACAATAAAATAATTTACACAAGATCAGCAAATAAGGACAAGCTAGACAGATATAAAATGTCAGATTTCTCCGACCGATCGACATAGAATGCTACGCTTCGTCGAATGACCACCGCCTTTACGGGTGCGTCGATCCATATCGATGACTATATACCTTCCTATATAAACATCACTCAGTGTTACCAGCTACCGACAACAAAATAGAAAATAGTATCAAAAATAAAATATCATTCTTTTTGCAATCTCACAAATTATCGCCAATGTTAATTAGGTGTTTGCCTAATTAAGGCTAGGCTATAGGCTAAGTACCTACGGGTCATTATAGCACCCTTAACAGTTACCCTTTAGAACCTTTAGCCCGCTATATCGTTATGATAAACATTAATATTTAGCAAACTGTTGTTGTGTGAGAAAATTTCTTTATTAATTTCCATTGACACATGGACTCCGGGTCAGCGCTGAAAGATGTCCGAATCCGAACCGAATGTAGATTAAAATACGAAAAAGAAGACTAATACGTCGGGTGCAGTCGAATCTTCGTGTGGTGAAAAGCTAAATTAGGCATTGTGATGACGACACAGAATTTAAATTTGTTTGTTAGTATTTCAGTTTATATGGCGGTGTTTCTTGGCGCATGCTCTGGTAGTGTATGTAACACTTTTTTCGTGGATTTTGTACTTACATGATATATTTGTACGTCAATGTAAATTCTATAATTTGCCTCATGAACCAAGTGGGAACGAAAACCTGTAATCGTGAGGTCCAGTGTCGATTCCCATTCCAAGCAAATTGTTATTGGGTTTTTCTATTTAGAAATTCTCATCAGAAGAGTTTGTAATAATTTTGCCCGGTAAATGGAAATAGGTTCGCCCCACTGCTTGCTCTTAGTACCCTTAAGCTACAGTGTTAGTTGAACAATGATATCTTCGGCCACCATAGAAAGTGAGGCAACGGGGCAGGCAGGGCCCCACAAAGGGGAAGGTTCGAAAAGACCTGCCGGGGTCGCGGTGCATGCTATAACGAATACCGTGACCCCATCCATAGGACAGAAGAAGAAACACCGTGGGTTTTTAGCTAGTAAGAGTCCGGCATAACCCTTCACCTCCCCTAAGAGGAGGGTATCCATGACAACATTACCACGATAAAAAAAAATGAACAACGCTGCCTTTGGTGTATTTTCTTAAGGGGTAACCTTAAAAAAATAAAGGAATGACGTGTATAACGTTAAACTCACGCCATAAAACCATGCCATAACAAAAAGAATAACCCGTACACAGTGTCACAGACATAATACTTTTAGCGACAACTTAACATGCAGAATACGCAAATATCAGCCAATTGTATTCATACGAATGTCCGCTGTCAAAAAAACAGCATCCTGTGTCGCGATGATTCATTTATTATTGTAAAGGTTGTTACTGACCGCGGCGTAACAACTCAATTTGTATGAGCGGCCCCCGAAATGTACCGAAACGGCATACACAATGAATTGCGAACCGGGTCAGATTTTTAAAATAATGTAGTTTGTTTTTTTTAGTGTTGTCGGTTTAAAT
Source organism: Amphipyra tragopoginis (assembly GCA_905220435.1). Classification (NCBI taxonomy): domain Eukaryota; kingdom Metazoa; phylum Arthropoda; class Insecta; order Lepidoptera; family Noctuidae; genus Amphipyra; species Amphipyra tragopoginis. The sequence goes on along the minus strand of HG991997.1, from coordinate 25,211,990 downwards.
TGAGCTGGGAATAGAATACGAACCTATGTTGTACATAGTTGTGTTTAGGGGATTATGTCTGGAGAATGGCAGTATAATCCTCGTATGCGCTAAAAACATCATTAAGTCGTGCGGACTGGTCATCCTTTTACTGTCCCTGTATTGAGCATGGGCCTCTTCTCAAAATGAGAAGGATTCAGGCGTGAGTCCATTGCGCTGACTTTAACTAAATATTTAAATCAAAATATTTAACTAAATATTTAACTAAATATTTAACTAAACATTTAATCAAAATATTTAACTAAATATTTAATCAAAATATTTAACTAAATATTTAATCAAAATATTTAATTATTTTATTTTAATTAAATATTTTTGATGTGTCATTAAAAAATATACGAGTGTGCCGAAATATCCTTTTACTTGTTAATAGGAGACATCTGGCCCGTTCTAATTTCTAATAAGCTGGTCTGGGTGAATCTATCCATGCACATTTTAAAAAATTGACAACTGGCCCGCAAGCCAGTTTTTGCGTGGGCCAGATATCCCTTAACCCGTCCTGGTGCGGGTTTGCCAGCTACACGCACCATTGAGAACTTGATAAAACAACACTTGACATCCTAGGTTAGAAGTTTTAATAATTAATGATAAAAACGGCCGTTTTTGCTACTTAACGCTAAAACTTCGAATCCAGAAGTTCTAGTTTTGATATTTGGTGTTCGAAAATGTCTACAACACGACTAAAATGTTGTACATACGAAATTTCAATATGTTGTATGTTTACAGAAATAATGCTTTTTTTCTGAAGTGGCGCCACTTCGGTGGGGGAAGCGCCTTAATACAATGCAATTTTTTTTTTGTCTGCGCTAATAACAAAATTACGTCTTAACCTTTTGACCGCTTGGTTTTTTAAGTTGCCGTACCCCTAGCGCCCAGCTCATAAATCGGCAAAATAATAAAGACTACGAAAAGATTATTATGAACATGTTTTGTCAATAAATTAATACATTTCAAACGTAGGTTTTTTGTCGTATTTATCCGACATGGGCGAAATATACACATTTTTTTTTGTCAGATATATTCGACTTGGGCGGTTAAGATGTCTATATTTTACATAATATAAAAAAAAAGATTTCGTGGGCCAACTCTGATCGCATTTACCGTATAAGTAATGCCCATTTCATAATTCCTTCGAATCGCAGTTGTTGGAGCCATACAGGCATTTTAACAGAATTGTTGATGAGATTAAAACCTTTTTATGCACGATACTACAATGCCCTTAGTAACCTGACCTTCTGACATTGCATTGTACTTTTTATTTATTCATAATTGACATTAACATTCTCAAATACCAAGTACCAAGAGTACTAAGAATTATGTCTGGCAAGAAACAAATAAAAAATCTTGACTTAGCACACGAGGTTCTGGGATGTAGACTCAGCAGTCATTATAAAAATATAGAATCGGGTCTTCTCGTATAACAAACTTTAAGAGGCACAAAATACCTTTTATCCCGACGTTTCGGCCGAATTGCACCGGCCGTGGTCACGGGTAGACTGAAGTGGCGGAGCAGTTGTCATCTTCGTGAAACAAGGGCATTTTCATCTACCCTCACTCGATCTTGATTTTTTATAAAGTTATCGTCGGTACTTCGACACACCACACTAACGACGTCTTTACACTCGCCTAAACCGTCCCGTTGACGATAACACTTGCTGATGACCGGATTCCATGATGTTGATAGTTTGTATCCATCTTCCCGACTGAAATTCTTATATTTCTTAATTTCAATCGCTTCACGTACGATTCTGGGATAAAAACGACGATTGGTGGAGAGGAATTTTGGACTATGTAATTCTATCCAGTGATTGAAACCGGACTCCAGAAGATGCTCGGCTATTGCGGACTTATTTATCTGGCGGTTCTTGACTGCGGCGATATGTTCCTTGACCCGTTCTGCGATCGTTCTTTTGGTCTGCCCGATATAAGAACTACCGCAACTGCAGTCAATCTTGTAGACGCCAGGTGTCTGAAGAGGAATAACATCCTTTGGAGTACATCCTCAGCAGTCATTGTCCCGATAGTCGTTACGGCGAATGGCATAATAGCCAAGAGCCTCGATCAACACCTCATGAGGCTCTCGTTGGGCGGCTGAATCAAGGGCTTGATACAAAAAGCGGTACTCCTTGACAGGGCACGCATAGTGAGGAGGTTCCTTTCTCTGGAGCCCTGACTGCCGGTAGCTTGAACCCTGTTCCCGATGCCGGTGCGCTAATATCCCTACTAATATTATAAATACGAAAGTAACTCTGTCTATCTGTGACGCTTTCACACTTAAACCGCTGCACTGATTTTGATGAAACTTACACAGTACAGGTACAGAGATAATCTGGAACCTGGAGGAAGACATAGGCTACTTTACTACGCGATAAACGACATACTTACACTTTTTTTTTCAATGTTTTGTTTTTGTTTTTTTATAGAAATGTTTAAAATTGAAGGGTTTAGGGTTTAAAAGAAACGATTGTTCAGGAATTACTGAGATATAATGCGATTAGCGTGGAGCTAAATAATACAAGTCCACACGGAGCAGCCATCACAGCAAGAGAGGGCGACAGCAAGAGACATAAGTCATTTTTAAATAACGAATACGTGACATAGACATATTGCGTTTACTTATAAATCCAACAACAAAAATATACTAAATATGTATGTTAAATGAATAAACTATAATAAAAATGTCGGGCAATCTATATATATAAAAGAAAGTCGTGTTAGTTACTTCACTTATAACTCAAGAACGGCTGAACCGATTTAGCTGAAAATTGGCAGGGAGGTAGTTTAGAGCCAGGAGAAGGACATAGGATACTTTTTATCCCGTTCGACATCATGTAGGTAGGTAGTAGGTAGGTAGTAGGTAGGTAGTAGGTAGGTAGTAGGTAGGTAGTAGGTAGGTAGTAGGTAGGTAGTAGGTAGGTAGTAGGTAGGTAGTAGGTAGGTAGTAGGTAGGTAGTAGGTAGGTAGTAGGTAGGTAGTAGGTAGGTAGTAGGTAGGTAGTAGGTAGGTAGTAGGTAGGTAGTAGGTCGGTAGTAGGTAGGTAGTAGGTAGGTAGTAGGTAGGTAGTAGGTAGGTAGTAGGTAGGTAGTAGGTAGGTAGTAGGTAGGTAGTAGGTAGGTAGTAGGTAGGTAGTAGGTAGGTAGTAGGTAGGTAGTAGGTAGGTAGTAGGTAGGTAGTAGGTAGGTAGTAGGTAGGTAGTAGGTAGGTAGTAGGTAGGTAGTAGGTAGGTAGTAGGTAGGTAGTAGGTAGTTAGTAGGTAGGTAGTAGGTAGGTAGTAGGTAGGTAGTAGGTAGGTAGTAGGTAGGTAGTAGGTAGGTAGTAGGTAGGTAGTAGGTAGGTAGTAGGTAGGTAGTAGGTAGGTAGTAGGTAGGTAGTAGGTAGGTAGTAGGTAGGTAGTAGGTAGGTAGTAGGTAGGTAGTAGGTAGGTAGTAGGTAGGTAGTAGGTAGGTAGTAGGTAGGTAGTAGGTAGGTAGTAGGTAGGTAGTAGGTAGGTAGTAGGTAGGTAGTAGGTAGGTAGTAGGTAGGTAGTAGGTAGGTAGTAGGTAGGTAGTAGGTAGGTAGTAGGTAGGTAGTAGGTAGGTAGTAGGTAGGTAGTAGGTAGGTAGTAGGTAGGTAGTAGGTAGGTAGTAGGTAGGTAGTAGGTAGGTAGTAGGTAGGTAGTAGGTAGGTAGTAGGTAGGTAGTAGGTAGGTAGTAGGTAGGTAGTAGGTAGGTAGTAGGTAGGTAGTAGGTAGGTAGTAGGTAGGTAGTAGGTAGGTAGTAGGTAGGTAGTAGGTAGGTAGTAGGTAGGTAGTAGGTAGGTAGTAGGTAGGTAGTAGGTAGGTAGTAGGTAGGTAGTAGGTAGGTAGTAGGTAGGTAGTAGGTAGGTAGTAGGTAGGTAGTAGGTAGGTAGTAGGTAGGTAGTAGGTAGGTAGTAGGTAGGTAGTAGGTAGGTAGTAGGTAGGTAGTAGGTAGGTAGTAGGTAGGTAGTAGGTAGGTAGTAGGTAGGTAGTAGGTAGGTAGTAAGTAGGAAAAAGTGCATTGCAACGCATGCGGGTACAGCTAGTATATTTATGAAAGAAAATTTTAAAAGTGCCTAGATTTTTCTGCTGATTATGGAGCACTGAAATCGCGTATCGTGACCATGATAGCATCTAATGCATGACGAAATCCATTAAGAACTTTATCAAATATAAACACAACTTTATTACTTCTAGAAACATAAAACGACTATGGTCAAATACTCAAACGCTACTCAATTTTAAGTTGCCGTTATTTTCGTGCTGTCTCTGTTACCTCGCCTTTAAGTGACAGTGACAACACGAGACTTGACGGCAACTTAAAATGGAGTAGCGTTTGAGTATTGTGCCATTTACAAATACAGTTGTAGTGGTGGTTTATACCAAAACTAAAGTAAACCCAGATTTAAAATATGATTATGGAACTTCGACACTGTTGTTTAAAGTAACCTAACACGAAGGGTCCGCTCGGTGGCTTCGTTCGCTCGCTTTGCTTGCTCACTCTAGCCCCCGTCATCCCCTTCGAACCTAACCTATCCGTGTCGGGGTGCCCCAAATTAGGTGTCGAAGTTCCATAATTGTCGGAGTAGCGTAATGTCGGAGTTCCATAGTGTCGAAATAAAATCTTGTCGTAGAACAATGTGTCGAAATAAAATCTTGTCGTACAACAATTTATCAAAATTCGGTTTGGGGGTGTTAAAATATACCCTATTTTAACTTTTAAAACTTAAAAATTAAAACTTTTTTGGAAGCTGTCGCTAAAACAGTATTATTTTCTTATTTAAAAAAAATGGCTAATTGTTTGTTGTACCTAGGTATACGTATCATTTTTATTAAAAAAAAAAAAAAGTTAAATTTAAAAATTGAGATATTAAGGGATGAGACCTAAATTTTTCTTAGACCATCTTTTTCATATAGGGTCTAAAGTGTCTAAACACAGTCATCAGATCAATTCGCTGTACTGCGATGGCTATGTTTTATTACACAAACTAATTTTCAGTAGCAATCCATAAAAGGTAAGTCGCTGTCAGGTAAATAAATGGGTGATCATTTTTCTTCAACCTATTTTTTATTATCCTCCAAACAAAGTTTACAACGCAGCCACACCCACAAAATCACAACATTTAACTACACCATAATTCTCGCTAACTGTTATATTGTAAAGTACAGCAATATCGCTCGAATGGTGTTTACAAACGCGATCGTATGCTCCTTAACTGCAACCCGGCCATGTTGTAAAGCGCTCTCGACGGCAGTGTGCGCAAACATCCGCGAGGTATATTAAATTTAGTCGGGTAAAGTTAATTACTTAATTTCGGTTAAGGGGCATTTCGCTTTTGATTTATTAGCATAATTCTGTAATTAAGTAAGCGTGACATTGGGCCCGTTGATCTAGATAGCGTGCGTCGTATGTAAATGTGAAAGGGTGTTTTAATGTTATATTATCTTTTGAATTAGCTATTTCTCAATTAATCTGATGAATGTCCAAGTTCCTGGAATTGGATAATACACAACATATCGTTTTTTAGGGTTCTGTACCCAGAGGGTACTAACGAGACCCTAATAATAAGCCTAAGCCGTCTATCTGTCCGTCTGTCTGTTACGGGGCTGTATCTTTCTAACTGTAATAGATAGGCAGTTGAAATTTTCACAAAATACATATGGGTTACTACGGCAAATACTAAAAAATAATAAAAAGTCTCAACCCAAAGATTCTTCGAAAAAAAAACATTTTTTAACGTTTTTTGTTCCTGCTCTATCTTAAAAACGGTAAGTCATACAAGCGTGAAACTTGGTATGATTGTAGTTCATACTCTATTGTTAAACAAGGAATAATAAAAAGATGGAAAACTAGTGGTGGTACGGATTCCTTAGTGCTCGAGTCCGACTTGAACTTGGCTGATTTTATTTATTAATTTATTTATTTATTTATTTATTTAATACTTCAATGCACAATGGTGGTACATAAGGCGGACTTAATGCCACAAGGCATTCTCTACCAGTCAACCTTTGGGTCAGAGAGAAACAGCATCGAAAAGAGGTACAAAAAAAAATATATAAAAAAGGATATTTGCGACTAAATTAACTATACATAACAAAACAATTTAAAAATGTAGGACATTAATAATAAAATAATGAATAAATACATAAATATATATATATATATATATATATATATATATATATAAATATGATATCATTAAAGTATGAACATAAGTATAATTATGACGAAAACTGTAAATGTCAAACTAGGGAGGCAGCGATTTCAGGTAGTATTCACGGACTTTACGTTTAAACAGAATTTTGTTGGGAGCCTTTTTAATATCCAGGGGAAGCACATTCCAGAGTTTGATTGCTGAGACAGCGAAGGAATTGGAAATGAAACCCGTACGGTGAGAAGGAATCTGAAGGAGCAAATTTTCAGAAGCACGAAGGTTACGATTGTGAGAACTGCCTAAAACTTGAAAACAACTTTTCAGATACTCAGGAGCACAAGGATCATTTAAAATGGAAAAAAGCAAACAGAGAGATCTGAGGGATCTTCTCTGACGAATAGGCAGCCATTTAAGCTGAGAACGATAAAAGGAAATGTGGTCATATTTACGAAGGCCGTAAATAAAGCGAATACAATTATTGAGAAGTCGATCCAATTTGTTTAGAAGTTCTTGGGATACATCAGAGTAACAAGCATCAGCATAATCAATTATGGGAAGCACAAGAGACTGGACCAGCAGTAGTTTAGTACTATTAATTCTGTGTAGTTCGACATAAGTACGTCACGCGCACCCAGGGCAGCCCCACTACCAACCTTGCTAGCTGATTAATCTTTTCACCACACACGGCACGAGCTATTCTCGTATGGCTAGCACGTTAGAAGAAAAAGAAGCGTGCAGTTGGTTGGATTATTATAAATAAGTGCTAGAGCCGATTTTATTCACGGTAGATACATTTTTCTGAGGAACAAATTCACGATTTTATTTCACAGATTTCGTACACGTCATCATGATCTCCCTGCCCTTATCCTACTCTAGGTATGGTCGACACAACATGTATTCCTCTTCCATTCTCCTCTATCAGCCGTCATCTCAGTACACTTCTTTCTTACCCATATCATCTTTTACACAATTCACCTTTCCTTATGCCTACCTCTACTTGTATATCCATCCACATTCATATTTAACATTCTTCTGGGAACATGACTTTCTTCCCTCCACATAACATGTCCATGTCCATAACATGAAAAGTTTATTTTAATTTTTTTATTTGGGTTTTCCTCGGGCAATGTTTATCCCGGAGTCTCACCGGCTAAAAACCCTTAGTGTTTTTCTCGTGACCCCGGCAGACACCACGCCAACCTATTGTTCCTCAAATTTTCAGTCACTGGCGCTACTTTCAAACTTCGTATGCAAAACTTGTCAAAATTTCAAAATTTATTCCTTGTTTAAAGTTATAAGTCAGTAAAATCGGCTCCTAATTAAAGAATTAACATTCAAATAGAAAACAACTATATTAGAGGAACAGAGAAAAAAATGTAATAGCTGTAGTCATGTTGCTCATTTTCACTCAACTATCACACTGCAACTCCCCACACCAAATTTAACGATTACACCTACAATTAACCATAAACACAGCTCAAAAAACTTTTTAATACCCAACCTCTTACATTCTCTATTACAAGAAATCAAAAGGCCATCAAAGCAGCCACATTCCTACTCTGTGGTATATTTAAAAAGCTCCGTTATTACCATAAGCCGTGTACGACAAACGAGCAACTTGTTAGGGCCCATTGTGACGTTATTACAGCAGTAATGAACGCAATAATCTTCAGATTAGAATACAATGGCTCGTGTGAACGCACTCGGTGAGTCGATGAATAAATGTGGGAGGCAATTGGTGGGATAATGCACTAACTTGTATGTGCACTTATACTGTTTTCTTTTTGTTGACTGTACTTATTTTTTGTAGAAAGTTATTTTCATTACATATTTTGATCTTCTTCTTCTCTAGTGTTAGCACGAGCTATACAAAAATTGCTTATGCTGTGGTGAAAAGATTAGCCAGTCAGCAAGGTTGGTAGCGAGGCTGACTGCACAGGGTGCGCCGGACGTACTGAAGTATCGTTACTCGTGGAGGCTCTTTTCAAGCACCCAGCATATTTTGATAATATCCACACTTGAAACGTATTTCACCAACATACAGGGTGCTAACGAATTCGTGTAATTCCTTCAAACCGCATGATCTACTGGTGACACTGATTGACCCTGCACAAGTTTTTCTCAAAATCAACAAAAAAAAAATTCAAAAAATTAACCATCGCATTCTGTATTTGAGTAATTTTAGCGTTCCAAGTTAACTGACTGCGTGGAGCGATATCGCGCTAGTTGTGCCTGTCAGCTGTGCCGCCGGCGCCGTGCCTTCTTTAATTTATACATCATGGCATCGAAATTTTCAATAAAATAAAAACTTTTTTTGGAAAAAAAAAGTTTATATTTATTTTTAATCAATCTAAATCCCGTGCGGGGTTAATCTATACCATTAATAGATCACGTGGTTTGAAGGAATTACACGAATTCGTTAACACCCTGTATATGGGGTATTCCTCGAAGCGCACCAACTTTGAGACGCACCAAATGAGCCGCACCAAAAGTATTCCTCGAAACGCACCAACGATGAAACATAGAGAGAGCATGAAGGATTCGTACGTAATAAATGATATCGATAGACGTTTTAAAATTCAACTGTCCTAATTTTGTATTTATTAAAACTACCAGGAAAGCAGAAATTAACTGGAACTAGGTGCTTAAGCGAATTACTTAGCTCACAAATGGTAAAAATATAGGTTTTGAAATTAAATCATTTGTTGTTTTGAAAAGTACCAAGGTGACAGAAATGAACAGAAAATAGGCGCCTAAAATGATCTCGAATGTAGGAATACTTCTGATGCGGCTCATTTGGTGCGTCTCAAAGTTGGTGCGTTTCAAGGAATACCCCCACATATATATATCAATAAGTAGTCCGTAACTACGAGTATTCACCAGATAAGCTAAATGTAACTTACAAATATGACGTTTGTTCAATAATCATGTCATCATCAGCATTGATATGTGGTGAAATGCAAATGTTAGCTATTCAGAAGTTTAGATACCGAACTAGCTTAATAAACGGTTAATGATAGGTTGGTGAAATACACCCTAAAGCTACGTCCACCATTTTGGCGTATCGTAACTCTGTCGCGTGGCACCGACGTGTATCATGATCGCTGGTTAGAACAAACACATATACAAATGTGGACGTACCTTAACCAGCGATCATGATACACGTCAGTGCCAAGCAGGGGCCTAATTCTCCTAAAATAAATCTTGAAAAATCACAACCGAGCCAAGGCCGAACCGTTCATTCAGACAGTTCTCAATTTCAAAAGCTGTCTTATTGTTTGACACAAAAAACAAAATCAATCATTTTGAAAATTTTCGAAAACAAAAACTGACTGACGGTTGTGGTTCGATTGAGTTTGGCAACAATTTATTTTAGGAGAATTGGGTCCCAGATCTTCTTGTGAAAGAATTCGTCCGGGGAAGTACTAACTGCATACTTATTTCTGCCGACAAGCAGCATAGCTGTGTTTTAGTTTGAAGGGTATGGGTGTCTGTGAAATTACAGGCACATCGGATTTTCCAACTTTATCTTTAAGGTTGGCAACATATCAGCAATAGTCTTGGTGTTGTAGGTGTATATAGGCGGCGGTAAGCACTTATCATCGGATGGGTAAAACCGATAATTCAGCCCTCATCAAGCTGTCTCCCCCCCCTAAGGCCCCGCCAGCAACGCCTAAGCCGAGGTCCGAGTCCCACTAGGGGTTGCCCTTAGTGCTGTTGTTGCAGGTAGTCATGATGTTAGTGTAGTACAAGTAGTTAGCTTAGGATAAGTATTTTACTCCCCCCCCCCCCCCCCACTGGCTGGAGACCCTGCAGGTCTCGCCAATAGCTGCCCAGTTACGTAGAATTGGTCCCTTAATTGGACAAACTACAGCAGACCAAAAGAAAAAAAAAACGATACAACAATGATTAAGTGTAGTTATGTGAGAACAATGTAGATCGCGCCATTATACTCTGTCTCGCCCTAATCTCTCGCATCTTTCCCTGCATCTCTCAATTACTCTACCCCTATTTTAACTAACTAATTTTAAAACACTTAACATTAGCCCGCCAATTTAAATCAACCCCAACTCGCTAACACCCCCCAGTACATGTTTTATAAGTCCAACATGCCCCCAGAATGCATAATGGCCAAGTTTCCGAGCTAATTTATATTAAAACTTCAGCCAAGATTTAGATCACCTTGTAAAGTATAGTGGTATTGAAAACTCTTTAAGCTTCATAGCTTTTGTCATTACAAGTTACAAGACATATGTATCTGATGGTAAATGTAAGAGTAGTTGAACTATCGGTAGAGAGGCTCGTGGCTAACTAATCACAACGTCAGTCCGTGGATGGGTGACCGTCCGTTACACATCGAGACCCCTCCGTGCCTCGGAGAACACGTTAAGCCCCGGTTCCGGGTGCTATACGAATGCCTATAATAGTCTTTACGGGTAGTCAGAAGGCCGAAACTCTGACAACTGGTGTAACCTTAGGATATCGGCGTTGCTCAGCGGTGGCGAAGGATGAATTTTCTTAAAAGGGAAGCCGGACCAAAAGATGCCTATAATTCTTGTTTACCTAGCAAAATTACTGTATCGATGTGTCGATTAACCGTTTCATTAAACTTCTATTCCGATCAACTTTTCTATTATGAACTTCTTACGTTTTAGCAAAAAATGTTTCTATCCTACGATTTCCGAAATCATGCAAAGATGTCCGTGCAACTTCGGATATGTTTTTCGGTCTGAACATGTTTTTTGGACGAATTGAAAGATTATTAATATCTTTAAATCCCGTGTGGCTCCATAAGCTGCTAGAATCTGAGAATAACATGCAAGGAAAACCAAACATTTTATTTAATTTACAACTTCCCGTAAGCCAAGGGTATTTGTCGTACGAAGAACTGTTAAACCATCGCGTCGTTTGTAATTTATAATCATGTCAGGGCGAGCACGGCCTAACTGAATTACATGTTTTTTATTTTCAAATCTCAACTTTGAAAAGGATGTTTCCTCAGTCAACAAATAATCTGTCAGACAGCATTCTACGTTGACTAATGCCGCCATGCTATCGAATTTACTCAATAATAACAAAACCACTACTTAAATAACTACTTTCTAATAAAACTACAAACTAAAAAAACTATCTTATAATTGTAATCCTTACTTCCCTAATTAACTATTTAAATAGACGATGAACAAACAATACAACGCCACTAACCTTGTTTTTACTGCACTATCACTACCTACGCAAAACTATCACTAATTTACACAAATAAATCAATTTCAACAATAATACATTCACAAGATTCTAAATTATGATACGAATATACCAAATCAAATGCAAATGAACAAGTGAAAACAATAAATATGACATAAATAAGCGCGAAAAAAATCTGTTTTGGATCTGTCATCCAAATATTACTACGAACTTCAGTATCATTCCATCTCGTTCTGGCGTACGCATTCCCTAACTCTGTCCTTATCGTAACTCGATGAATCGCGGCTTGCCATCGTCCTTTATCTAGCGGGCCTTACGATCGCTACAAGAGAATCTATGAATTAAATGTACTGGATTCCTGCCACGCGCGACCGGCTTTCTTTTGCGTCATTTCAACTTAATTTACTCCGAAAAAATTGTAGGCGTTTATTTATTTCTTTGATTGTTACTTTCATAAGCAAATGTTTAAGCAATGTAACTTCGTAAATAATTATTTGTTAAAATGATAATTATTGAAAATAAAAGATACTAGTATTTGCCATATTTCGAAAGGGAAGCCGATAGGAATCGAGTTGTATGGAGCCTTAGCCATTGTTGCTCAGTACCTAACTGGGTTGCGGAGGTCTGATGACAGTCGCTCTTTGTAAAATACTGGTATTCAGCCGCATCTGGTTAGACTGGAAGCTATGTCACAGAATTGACCTCCTGGCGATAGTTTGCCGCATCTGGTTAGACTGGAAGCTATGTCACAGAATTGACCTCCTGGCGATAGTTTGCCGCATCTGGTTAGACTGGAAGCTATGTCACAGAATTGACCTCCTGGCGATAGTTTGCCGCATCTGGTTAGACTGGAAGCCGACCCCAACATAGTTGGAAAAAGGCTATGTAGAACAAAACAGATCGCAATACAAAATAATGCTACCTCACCTAAATACAAGGTTAGTTTTAGTATATGCGAAACCTGAAACTAGTTTGTTCAGAATCACTAGGAGAATCGATTGACATATTTTTTACACCACATTTTTTTTTGTTTCTTTTTTTTTCATAAATTTCAATTTTGTTTCAGTAGGTTTCTACCCATAACAATTGACGGGAATAGACACCTTGAGGCTTGAAATGGTCCGCTCGGTCAGTTTCCGTGTATTAGACAACTCCTGCATAGCACATCTCAGGCATTTCACACTTTTTTAGCGAACTTAACGCGACATAAACTAAGGTGTAACTTGGAGATTTACTAAAAAAAAACACATATTCAGGCAGTTCTGATGAAAATCTTGTTGGGGTGTCTCGGTTTTCGCATAAAGTAAAAATAACGTTGTATATAAAAGCGAAAGGTCACTCACTCACTCATCACGAAATATCGAAAACCTCTAGACGTATAAAAATGAAATTTGGCAGGGAGGTAGTTTATAGTCATTAGACGTCCGCTAAGAAAGGATTTTTGGAAATTCTACCCCTAAGGGAGTTAAATAGAGGATGAAAGTTTGTATGGAAAATCGTCACTTAACGGGTTCAAAATTTCACGCAAGCGAAGCTGCGGGCAAAAGCTAGTTACATATATAACTAGCGACCCGCCCCGGCTTCGCACGTGTACGTTTTATAGCTTAAAACCTTCCTCTTAAATCACTCTATCTATTAAAAAAACCGCATCAAAATCCGTTGCGTAGTTTTAAAGATCTAAGCATACATAGGGACAGACAGCGGGAAGCGACTTTGTTTTATACTATGTAATGATGACTAGACACATCTTACAGCACCTCCGAAAAAATAGCTCATTAATTATTTCCAAACATCACCGACCAACAATACACACTACACAACACAGAAACAAACAGTTATAGTTCTATTAAACTAAGAGCAGAAACTAATCAATCGTTATTAACGAAAGCGGCCTTAATAAACGCAAACTCATTAGCAGTCGTCAACAATCGTGTGGATAGCCTTTTATGATAGTGAAATGATGAATATTACAGTTTTTCATTACTTTATAAAATACTTCGCAATCGTATGGGTTAGCATGTGTTTGTTGAAGTCATCGCGGTATGGTTTGTGTAGCAATCAAAATAAATGCTTTTAGAAGTTGACCTGAATTGTTATTTTAAAATTGAGGTTTTATTTTATTTAAAAGTTGTTCTTTAGATTGCTTTGTTGTATACCTGTGTGTCTGCTACAATCTTGCTAGTTTTTAACCTATCGAACATGCGATGTAGTTGTGATGACAACAAAATATGTAATAATATTTACTTATTACTTTTTTTTCATTGTTCTTCGTTTAAGGGTGGATTTTACCAACGTCAGATAACGTTATTCCAGGAATAAATGAAACTTTTTGACAGATTTTATATAGGTAATCTGTCAAAATGTCGAATTTATTCCTCAGATAACGTTATCTGACGTTGGTAAAATCCACCCTAAATGTAGGTACTCAAAAGATAAAAATAACACATTTCATTGTAGTTCTATAGTTTTTATAAATATTGTTTTATTAATCAAAATTACCCATTATAGCGTTAATAACTGTAGCAGCAATATTATTTCGAATACTTTATTCTATCCAAGAAGTATATTCATACTAGGGTTACTAAATCGCAATTAAGTTGAAACATGTTGATCGTTAGTTGAAACGGTCTATGGACGGTCTTAGATATTTACAGCAAGTTTTTCAAACTGTATTAAAGCAAGCGAGCCATATTTTTTATTTTACTTATTATTTGTCTTGGTCCCTAAGTCGACCCTAGTCGCACCTGATGATAAGCGCAAACAGGGATGGAGCACACGAAACCAAGTAACAGAGATATAAACCTACAGGAATGAATTCCCCTATACCCCTCTGGCTCTCACATACACACAACGGAACACAGTAAACTGCTTGGCACTGGACTTTAATGCTCAGGTACCACCTGCCAACAAGACGGACCGTATAGATCCTACCACCAAGCGTGCTGGGTTTTGTTGAATCTTAAAACATGCGTCTATTCCCAGCGTGCGGTGACGAGGCCGCGGGGGTACGGGACACACGGGACCCCGAGGGGAGTCAATAATAACTTGTTCTAACATAGTTTTTCCTTGTCCACAGGTTGTGCCTTTCCATCTCGGTGGCACGGGCGCTGGTTCCAGTCGGGCGTGATCCAGCCGATCCTCATCGAAGGCGACAGGCTGTCCAACAAGGGACGGTGTCTGTCTTCAGAGGGGGACAAGTTTCTTATTGTTGATGAGTAAGTAAGGTGGTTACGTGAATATCTATTTAAACTGCTGAACGACTATACTTTGTACTTTAAACAAAGTTGATTCTCCGTGATTGATTTTCCGTGTGTGTCTTTAGTGATCTCTTACATATTGTTATGAGTCAATGTATGCAATTGTGGTCAGAATACTTTGATCAAAGGTCTCTCACGAAAGGAATCTGGTACAAAACGATTCAACCTAACATTTCCCGGTATCTGTGGATTGATCAAGCGAATATGAGCAGGCCTGAAATTGTCATGGCTTTTAGACTTCGTTCGGGGCACATTCCGTAAAACAGTTTTGCACATCTAATGGGTAAAGTGGAGTCACCTAACTGTTCTTTATGTAATATAATAGAGGATGTGCACCATGTTCTGACGGAGTGCATCCGGAACGAAGACCAAAGAATCCAACTATTTTCTAGATTTGATTATAATATAGGTAAATGTAACAGCATTCTCGCTTCCCCCTTATCGGAGAAAGCAAGAATGCTGTATATGTTGGCAAAAGTTGCTATTGTTAAAAGAAGTGTGTAATTTGTATGTATTAATGTTAACGGTTCCTTACGAGGGTGGCATAATCACTAAGTGATTAAACCTTCTTTACAAATAAATAAAGAAAAAAAAAAAGTTGAATCTGGCCATGGCCTCAATGATGTATCCAAGAATGTCACGTAGGATATACCTAACCACGAGCTGACGCCCACGGCCATAACAGGTGCCTCATTCTTGATAAAAATGCATGAATAAAGCAGGTGGCCTCGGTGGCCAGCTTGAGGAGTTTGGCCCCTGAGGTAAGGACTGAATCCGCCATTGAATGGCCTGAAAAAAATATTTACAAATTTTTACTATTGTAGGACCAATACGAGTATAAATAGCAATTAGTGTGTTGCTGTCGAATCCACGACAACTGTTCAACGTTTTAATCGTTGACAAAAGGAAATAAGCTTCTTCATTTCAACCCTTCATGTTGGATTGTCGCGACATTTCTGGCCTTAGAGCAACGATCGGTGGCCGCGTTACTCCACATGTCTGGCCACGCGTTTCACTGTTGTGGCCACATTGGTAAGGTTCGACGAATGTTTGAATTGTCACGACAATGCTACGAATGTTTGTTTGACAGTGTGGCCAAACATTAGCGAACAGAATACAGTTTCATGGCATTCTACGTCATCACGAGACCATTTGACGTCACTACAAAAGTGTCTGGCTTCAAGAACATCGTTGCTCGAGTTGAATTGGGAAAGTGAAATACTCAAACAAAACTTAAAAAAGGAAGAAAATCTTGTTTACTTCGTTCTTCATGTTTTCACCGACAAACTTTGTACCACGTGAACTTTCCATTTCTCATCAACTGGAATCTTTTAATAAAACTTTTAAACGTGTGTTCAGTGCAAATCTCGATCATTTCTCTTCCATATCTTTCTTTCCATTTCGTTTGCGACGTACCTCTTTAATCTCTCCATCTGTATGTCTTATCGATAGCGCTTAGCGCCCCATGATAAGGGTGGATGGCACATATCCGTGTCGTTATATAATCTCACGTATAAGTACCGCTAAGTTAGCAGCTTTTCAGTTGAGATAAATAAGTATAATATTGTTTTTACTATTTCATTTTTAAATTCTGTTTGTTTTTTTTTTAACTGTAGTATTTCTAGTACAACTGTAGTATTTCGAGTTCAATTCTAGCGCGAATTTTAGTATTGAACGCCGAGCCTAGAGCCGCTGTCTAAATTTTCATGCATTTTTGGCATGATTCAACTACAGTAGTTAACAAAAAAAAACTCACACTTCGGGTACTGGTCGTATAATTTGTAAAAATCGGACGAAGATCAACTACCGAGAGTTCCGAGGCACAGCACTGTTTTGTAGTCCCTAATATTGGACTTTTTTATTTTTCGTCTCTCGTGTCAGCACGAGCTACACGAAAATACCTCATGCTGTGGTGAAAAGATTAGCCAGTCTGCAAGGTTGGTAGCGGGGCTGACTGCCCAGGGTGCGTCGGACAAACTTAAGTATCGTCACTCGTCGAGGCTCTTTTCATGTTGTTTCATGAGGTTCTTTTTATTGTTGAAATCACTTCTTGTAATTGTATATTCACCAAAACGTATCATTTTCTTTTTCACTAGTGAGGTAGTTATAATGGAGCAAAATTATTTCGGAATAAGCTACAACAAAAAATAGAAGAAGCTAACCAAAAATCTTGTTCGTATGAGTACAATTTTATTTAGATTCCTGTAGAACCAACCAAGAAAACTCAATATAGCCCTTATTGACAATTAACTACCATTAGGTAAACTAAACCCACAAAATAAGTGAAAAAGAACAAACTCTAACTCAATCTTAAGCGGCAGAGCATACAGACTAAAATCGTGTAACAAACTGCGTCAAGTTCCTGTTCTATCCTGCAACACCCTCTGCAATGCATAGTTAGTTCGTGTCTCGTGCCAACAAATCTTCAATCCTCCGCATTACCCGCTGACGCCCTATATTTCCTACTACTAACTGCCCAGTACTTCGTTGCGAAGATATTATATCACTAAAGCTGGTGTACACCGACATTAATTCTCTGGTTAAACAAACATTTACCTAAAATTCTGGTGGATTTTTCAAGTAAAGGATTGTTTAAGGAAAAGACTGACGCAAAAAGTTTGTTTGAAATCTTTTCTCTACATATTTATGAGAGTGAATTCTATAAGAATACAAGGTGTAACTTGTAAAGGGGTGCATGAAAAGAGTCTCCACGAGTGACGATACTTAAGTACGTCCGGCGCACCCTGGGCAGTCAGCCCTGCTACCAACCTTGCTGGCTGGCTAATCTTTTCACTACGGCATGACCTACTCTCGTATAGCTCATGCCGACACGATAGAAGAAGAAGAAGAAGGTATAACTTAAATAACGCACAACCTCTTAAGGAGTTACTGATTACAGTGTGAAAAGTTGTTCATCATGATGAGTACATCATGATGAACAACTTTTACTATGGAAACAAAACGGAAATCGCGAAAAAAAAAACTGCTGTTCCCTACATTTTGACGAGTTATGCGAACATAAATGTAGGGAACAGCTGTTTTTTTTCGCGATTTCAGTTTTGGTTCCATAGTAAAAGTTGTTCATAATGATGAGTACAGTGACCCCTTAAGAGGTTGTGCGTTATTTAAGTTACACCTTGTATATTAATATACAGGGTGTAAACGAATTCGTGTAATTTCTTCAAACCTCGTGATGTATTGGTGACACAGATCGACTCTGCATGGGATTTATTCAGATAAAAAAAACGGTATATTTGTGTCATTTTAGCGCCCTGAGTTAGCTAATTTCACGGAGCGATATCAAGCTAGTCATGCTCGCCAGCTGTGTCGCTGTGCTTTTATTAATTTATGCGTAGCATCGAAATGTTCTTCATCAATAATTGAAGGCACCGACTTCTGAAACTGTTAGTATTATAATATCGTAATTATTTTACTCTTTTTAGTTTTTTTTTTTGTAGTCGGTTTTAACTTTTTTTTAAAGTTATTTTATTTTTCTATTTTTAGTGGTATAAACAATACACAAACGTGCAATTACAGCAATCCCGGGTAATTTACCGTTATCCACTGAAGAGTTCCATTGTCAATCTCCGAGGGTCTTCATCAGATCTTCACCAAATTAAAATGGGACCATTTCGGAAGAATACTCTTTCAAACAAAAAAAGAATTTTGCAAATCCATCTTTACATGACGGAGTTATGCCCGAACATACATAAAAATAATTACATCATCCACATAGCAGTAATCAAAAAAATGCTCACAAAATAAAAAGTACTGAACCAAATTAGATGAAATTTTTATGAGACCAAATAGCAAGTATACTGCATCGAACAAAAAAAGAATCACACTAATCAGACTAGAAACCTCGGAGTAATCGGTGTACATACGTAAATAAAAAAAATACCGGCCGAATTGAGAACCTCCTCCTTTTTTTGAAGTCGGTTAAAAAAGCATCATTTTTTTTTTGTCTCTACTCCTTATTAGTTGGTTTAGATACCACAACCGCAAGAAAAAATATAATTTTATTTTCAACCTACATCCTAAATCTCGTGCGGGGTTAATCTATACCAGTAATAGATCACATGGTTTTAGGGAATTACACAAATACGTTTACATCCTGTAAATACTTTGCTTTTTTTTCTAACCTGCCGTCACCCCTCTGCAGTGCATAGCTATTTCGTGTCTCGTGCCAACAAATCTTCAATCTATCGAGTTACCTGCTGCCCCTATATATTTTACTATTGGCCAGTCAGCTCTAACAGAAAAGAGGTTTAATATCAACCTTATAAATCCTCGTAGGTATTATTCACACTTTAGTCCATATACGGCCGAAACCTATCTCTAGTACATCAAACCTATCTATCGATGGTTTGATGTACTAGAGATAGATATTTGACATAACATCTATGGAGCTTATGTCAGTTTTCTATCTCTAGTAGGGAAAACCTTTTAAGCCGGGTCGGCAGCGCCAATTTTCTAACAAAACATGTTATCAAAACAAGTTAGCAAAACAACCAATCCACTGCGCAACGCTGATGGCGTCTTCCTCTAGTGAGCGCGAACACAAAATGCGTCACTTCCCCTCCCCGCAGGCGAACGCGGGGTATGTTATCTTTTCGTCTCGGCAGATTATTGTTTTTGCTAACAAAACTGTTAGGCCACGCCCCTATTCGGTTAGCAAACAATGTTATCCTGTTTGCAAACACGAAAACACGGCGCAGCCGACCCGGTTTTACCCTTCTATCTCTAGTAAGGATATTGGTTTCTGCCGTTAGTCCTTGCCAAACTTGCCGTGCACCTAGTTTTGACGTTTTAAAAGCACCTGTAATTTGGTCTACTTGAAATAAAAAACTTTGGCTTTGAAACTCTTGAATTGAATCGGTATTTTATATAGCGGTAACTTCGCGCTAATCCATTTGTTTTTATTCTATTTTTTTCATTCGATGCTTTTGTTTACTTTTCGGGTCTATGGAAACCTCATAGGTACCTCCTAATACGTACACGTATGTACCTTTTTAGAGCCGATTTACCAATTTGAGAAATATATTTGAAATTTTAACTAGGTACTTTTGTATAGGAAATCTGTCAAAAAGTCAAAATTATTCCTCGAATTAAAGTTATCTAGCGTTAGTAAAATCGATCCCTAGAGGTATTATTGGCACTTTTCTTTTTTCGACATTAATTTTGACCATGTGGCCAGAGAGTTGACAGTATGACCAGAGGACGGCCAACCTCTGTCTTTCCGTGGATGTCACAGGGTGTTGTGGAAAATCGTTTATTTATAATTATTTTATAGTTCCTTTGTCGTGGTGACCCGGAGGATACAGACCCGCTTGTTCGGTACCGGGTTGCGGATTCAAACTCACTAAATGTACTAATGTGACTTTAATGTTATATGTACTCTCTTAGTTAAGAAAAATACTTATATCCTAATAAAACTTTAAACTAAAATACGGGCATCAAAATATTCCTCCGCATCGCTGTCTACTTGTAACGTGCCCAGAAGGCTGGCAGCATTGCCACGTTGTATGGCAATGCTAATTCTTTGACCAAAGTAGAGACCAGCCTTCGGGTCACGGGAAGTGTCGACCAGCCGCCTTGCAACCTCTCTGTATACAAGTTGTGCACTTGGACTCCACGACACGAGTGTGTCGACTCCAAACGGCTCGAAAATATAATTACTAATGAAGGTTTTCGCCGCTTGAGGGCCTCCGCAGCTGCAGCAGCAGCGCCAGCACAGCCTGCCGAGCTAGGAAGATGGGATGGCGCAAGGGTACCGACTCACGTTGCGTCCCGTACCAGAGGCCTACCCATCTTCCATGGTACCAATGACATGCCGTCTGGTCTCTTACCATCGTCACGTGCCAAGCCATTGGGTTCTAATACAGTTGGAACGCCGCCGGTGACAAGAGCACGACGGATAATATCATTTAAGTTGGCGTGCCGTGCTATACGGCCTGCACTCCTGCTGTAAGATAAGCCGTGGTGTCCGAGGCTGTCGACGTCACTAACATACGGTGAAGGAAAACATCGTGAGGAAGCCTGGATCGCTAACCCGCAGTGAGCAAGCGTGGTGATCAATGCTCGTTCTTTCTCTATACGAGAAGAGGCCTTTGCCCAACTGTGGGACAGTTACAGGGTCACATTTTTTATATTCCTTCTTTGTATGATTACTTTGAAGGGCATTATTTTGACAAATTTTCTATGCAAAAACTGTCAAAACGGTACATTTATATAAATGTGACGTTTTGACAGTTTTAGTCTACTAATTCTCTCCGTACTAGTTCTAGTTGGTAAAATCGGGCCTAAGATTATTAAATCAAACATTATTATTTATCTTTCAGAAAAGGCTGTTACCGCTGCGTTGTGATGCACGAAAAACATAAGAACGTTCTTCAATATAAAGAAAGTGAGTAAATATTGATTTCCATTTATTTTAATTATACTTACATTAATAGCTTATTTCATATCATCATAACCTTCCTTTAGTATTTGTTGCTACCTTGGGAACTTCGCATAACCTAAACGCAACGCTAGTAGTCCCTAAAGTATTGTACAGAGGTGTACAATCGAACACCTGCAGCTTGTCGGCATCAGTATCGGTTTAGATAATTACGAGAGACAAAACTTGAGATCGTTCTAAACACAGAATTATAATTATGAAAAAGAAGAGACTTTAAAAAAAACTTCCTCTTAGTAGTATTGGCGTTACATGAGGTTTGCCAAAAATAAGGTCCTTTCCAGCCGGGATAACATCCCCAGCGCGACATAACATTGTCATTGCATTATCTCGTGCCCGAACGAGATATGTCATACATTATCTAGTCTCGTCTCGCCTAAGCTACGTTACGATCGGGTTACGTTAATACCGTCATGTGGGTGTACAACATTACACCACTTCGGGGACTACTAAAATATCATTATTATGTATATTTTTGCTTGGTAGTAGGAACTTTACGGTCCAACTGGCTAGCTATCTCCCTCACATTAAAGTCCGGCGCCAAGCAGTCTGCTGTGTTCCGTCGTGTCTATGTGAAAGCCAGAGGGGTATAGAGGAGCCCCTTTATATTTTACTTGGGTTCATGTGCTCCATCTTAGACCCTGTTTGTGCTTATCACCAAGTGTCGCGTTAGGGTTTAACCCTTTGACCGCCACGTCAAAAAAGCAAAAGTGTGCTCTCGGCACCAAGCTACGATTTCTTCCTTTAAGTCTATCATATAGTCGAGACCGTGGCGTGCTGGACACATTTTGCTTTGTCGTGCATACATGACTGTGGCGGGCAAAAGGTTAAAGCGACCAACATAAACAATAATAAATTAGAAAATTCGGCTCTCGCTGAAAACCAGCGCTATGACTCTGTCTCTTACGTGAGTCACAGCAGTATGCTGAGCGATGGCCGTTATAAGCGGATGTGACGCATATTTTCCCAAAAGTTTTTTTTTTGTTTTGTTTATACAGTTTGAAATTGTAAACACTCGACAAACCGAAACGGGAGATTGTACTCATCACTATGAACAACTTTTACTATGGGAGCAAACCGGAAATAGCGAAAAAAAAATCTGCTGTTCCCTACATTTTGACGAGTTATGTGAACATAAATGTAGGGAACATCTGTTTTTTTTCGCGTTTTCCGGTTTGGTCCCATAGTAAAAGTTGTTCATAGTGATGACTACAATCTTCCATTTTGGTTTGTCGAGTGTTTACAATTTCACCCTGTATATGTTTTATTTGTGCGTCATGTTGGCGCGTATCAACATGTTTTCTTTCTATAGTTACTTTTTAATAAAAAAAAGAGAAAAACGCTTCCTCACCTCAAAAGCTTCGAGCTACGTGTAAATACATCAAGTTTGTATGAGTTAACTGTGTCCCCGCACTATACGGGCTATCAAGGGAATATCCTGGACTCATAAAGAGGAGGCCTAATTTTCTGGCGAGGCCTCTTAATGAATTACATTACCATTGCCCTTTACCTTTTGTACGGACTTTGAGTAATGAGTTATGGTAACGGATAGTTGGTTATTTTCATAGGGTGCTAATTAAACAGACTTCTTTTTAATAGCATTATTCGCCTCTAAAAATCTACATTGGCTTCTAAATTACTAAGTCAGCCACAATTAACGAGCGTCTGAATGATACTATACTACTCAAAACAAAATAAGAGCCACTCGTTATTTTCACATTTTAGTGTAATTTAATGAACGTTATGTGATTAATAAGTAACAAAATATTGATGTTACAAACTCTTCGATATTTAACCTCTTTGATTTTGTACATCAGACCAAAATGCTGGCCATCATTTAAAAAAAAATGAATTTGAATTTTTCTTGTTATTTTGTTTCGATTTTTCTTTAAGTTTTGTTTCGATTATCTTTACGGTAATCTGAAATAATCGTTTAACTTTGTTTAGTTAATTTGTTTATGTAACATCTTATGTTAATATGCCACAAGCACGACCCACATATGGACGTAATTACTGCAACCAGAGCCGTTACAATGATCCAAGAAGGAATTTCGCAGCGGTCTGTGGCTTTGCATCTGGGTTTTTCTCGGAAAGCTATCCAAAATGCTTGGAATCGCTTCCAAGAGACTGGTAGTGTTGCAAAAAGACCTGGTTCGGGTAGATTTCGCGTAACAACTGTTCACGAGGATCGGTACATCCGGTTAAGTGCCTGCCGAGAACGAACAGTGACGGCTCGTAAGTTACAAAATCGCCTACGGTTGACAACGGGTACTCGCGTCAGTGACCAAACGATCCGTAACCGATTGCACGAAGACCAGCAAACTTCAAAACGTCGAGTTGTTCGAATTCCTTTGTCCAGGGCTCAACGTGCAAATCGTTTAAGTTTCTCCCGTCAATATTTAGACTGGGGCATAAACGAGTGGGGCATGGGTGCTTTTCACCGACGAGTGTAAAGTAAAATTCTTTAATGACGATCGGCGCATTAGAGTATGGAGGCGACGTGGCGAGCGATTTTCTGAAGCCTGCATTCACGAGGTTGACCATTTCGGTGGACCCAATGTAATGATTTGGGGTGGAATAAGCTTACATGGCAAAACTGAACTCGGTATTTTAAATGAAGGTTCCGTAACTGATCAGCGTTACATTGAGGAAGTCATCAGGCCTCATGTGATTCCATTTGCACAGCGAATGGGTCCTGGGTTCATCTCAATGCAAGACAATGCCTGTGCATACACAGCTCAAGCGACCCAGTCTGTACTGGAAGGCTCTCACATTCAAGTGTTGCCGTGGCCAGCAAACAGTCCGGACTTAAATCCGATCGAGCACATGTGGGACCAATTAAAATAAAGGGTTAGAGAGAGTGCGCAAGAGGTCTACAACCAGCACCAACTGATTGATGCTTTGAAAAGTGCCTGGGAAGATATCCCAGCTGAAAACGTCAGTCATTTGATAGAGAGCATGTATTCCAGGCTACAGGAGTGCATAGCCAAATGAGGATAGCATACCCGTAATTAAAAAAGAGAAAAACAAATAAAAAGTGAAGTTTTTAGTAACTTTTTGTTATTTGTGTTTTTTATCCTAAATTGTCATTTTTTATCAAAAGTTAAATAAAAATGTTTATTAATCACTAATTTCAACAATTACTAGCCTAAACGGTAAACAATAACATTGTTTTAAGTTTACGTAAATTGAACAATGTGTTAATTTTATATTTTTCATGGCATACCTTAAATACCTAGTGGCTCTTATTTTGTTTTGAGTAGTATATCTTAGCCACTAGTTATCTTCTATATAAGCCACTGTTCGTCACCCACTTTCATTTTCACAATAAAAACAAATGAAAAACAAAAAGAGTCGACGGAGCCCCGCTGCGCGCGGCTCCTATTTCTGTCTGCAGGGTTTAAAGTAACCTAACACGAAGGGGATGACGGGGACTTCGTTCGCTCGCTTTGCTCGCTCACTCTACCCCCCGTCATCCCCTTCGAACCTAACCTATCCGTGTCGGGGTGCCCAAAAATTTAGTTGGCGTTGTAAAAAAGTCGAATTAGTTTATTAGAGGTTATCTCATTTTCCCGTTGCTTAGTTACAAAATGAGAAGTTTGGTCACGTGGCCAATAAATAAATTTGTGGCTTGATTTATTATTTCTCTTTTCATATTACTATAGGCTAGACGGTTTTTTTATTAGTTAGCATGACTAGGAATCCTGTGATAACTGGATAAGAATCGGCCACCTTTCTCCAACGGTGGGTGTTGTTAAAGGCGACTATGTCTTGATGTCTATATTTCGACGAAGGATCGCATAGCCCGTATACTAAGTTAGTCTCTACGTCATTTTCCTAATTTTCGCCAAACTCCGCGCGATTTCGCGAAAATTCGGAAAATGACGTAGAGACTTATGACGCGATCTTACTGAACAGATCTAGTAAAATTTATAATTAGTTATGGTTTAATGACGGACATTTATCTTGATAGCCCGACTAGTTTCGGACCCAAACGGAGACCTTAATCATGAGCTCAACAGAAGGCGAGATCGCGAGTCGAACTAGCGCTGCACCGCACCGCGTAGCGTTGCGCTCGCGACGCGAGGGGCGCGCTCTGCGTCAGTATTGATCGGGCGCCTTCGTCACTTATCGTGTCCGGGTTGTTGAAGGACTGAGTGGCATTGCATACCGTGCTTATTATGCCACACAGCCACACAGATCTAGTAATATAGCGAAACTATGAACTGAGTCCAGTGTTTTCATGAAACTATATAGTTTAGTAATGTATACTGCCCCTAGCGTAATATGACTCTAAATACCACCTTTTTATTTCCAGCATTCTGCCATCGAAGAGACGCGCTTCCACATCTGTGTTCTTTGATAACGGGAGACGCGTTATTGTACTCCATGTTTAGAGAAAGTGCTGATCCAGTCGACTGCCCTTTGAAAGGGCCGTTCTCCTTTACTTATAATAGGTAAGTGCACAATAAAAATCACCTATACATAAGGCCCAAAGCACAGCTCGACTGGCAACGGTAGCGTGACAACTGCGATCGTTTTAAAGCCGGCAATACATGTTGGCCAAGCGTCAGCCAACGCGAGCGTAGGCAAGGCAAGTTCTAAAATCTATGACCAATGCCAGCAAGACCGACAAACATAAGGACACGACTTGCCGAGTACAGGCGCGCCGCCTTTGATTTGTGCAAAAGAACCGACACAGCGGTGCGAGCACGGATCTTTTAACGAGTCGATTCGAGAAATGTATCTATTCTAAACGTCAAATTTGACATATGATATAGATAAAACGACAGCAGTTGTCATTTTATCTATATCTTATGTCAAATTTGACGTTTAGAATAGATAATGGTCTCGAATCGACTCGATAAAAAGATCCGTGCTCGCACTGCTGTTCCGAAATGAGACGAATCTTGCCGAACGATCCGGAGTGGTGGCAAGGCACACCAAACGAACCGTATACACTTTGGCTCTCGCCTACACTCGGCTAGCTAAACGAGCGATGACGAGCAATGATGAGACTAGACAAATAGGCTGTCTATACGTAGGTACTCGCCTTCGCTCGGCGAGCTATGGCCAACATGTATTGCCGGCTTAAGATGTATGTAAGATGCATGAAATCATACGGAGTGCCGCACAGTGAAACCGTCAACTGCACGCGTTTGGGCAAACAACGCTTGAGACGCAACCGTTCGCCGGGTGAGCTATGCTTCGAGCCTTACATAAATGCCAGCTGTAACCGTATGAGCAATCGAAAAGAAAATAGCCTGAGACTACGACAGACTCTTTGTAGGTCGGTCAATCATCAACCGATTCTGTCGGTGACCTACATGTAGCCAGTGGCCGACAGATTATCCTTCCAAATGTTCCAAATTTGGCATTTCCTCGCCGACAAATAGTCCACCAGAATGTCATCAAAGTTTTTGGGACCTACTTCTTGAAGTTCATGGGCATTTTACTACGAAATATAAGGTATGAATGTGGATGGATATACAAGTACAGGTAGGCCAAAGAAAAGATGGTTGGATTGTGTCAATGATGATGTGGGTAAGAAAAGAGTGAGCACTGAGATGGCGGCTGATAGAGGAGAATGGAAGAGGTACATGTTGTGCCAACCCCACCTAGAGTGGAATAAGGGCAGGGAAATGATGATGATGATATTTTTGATTGTCGCTTGTTTAATTGTTCGTGCCGCTCAATACCCTTAAAAGCAATGTTTGTAACAGTTCCTATAATTAAGCCTATAATACATGCTTACGACACGTTGACGAGATACAATCAACGACAGTTGTACTGACTGCTAATTAAGACATGACACACGTCACGGTTGGCGACGAGGACGACGGCTCGTAATGACGTGTAATTAAAAACCGCTGGTAATTCATTAATGATCGAGCGTCATTCAAAGTAGTGTGTAATTTGAATGATGATAAATGATTTGTTCTTGATTGCTAAAATCATGGTAGAATAATTATGCTACGCGAGGGAGCTTCATGGCCCAAGACTACGTCATCGGCTATAGGTGCTGCAACTGTGTGTAAATACATTACCCGAGAAAAATGCATATTTTCACCTACTTGCTTCTATATGGTATGTCTACACCAGTGCGCTTTCATGTTCATCTTGCGCTTTCAACTTTCAGTTCCTCTTGGGTCAAGCGCATGCAATATTGATTGCCATAAGACGCATGCAGCTTATCGTCTACACCGGTGAACCTCGGTCAATCGTCAGTCGACATACAATAGACGGATTAGCGTGCGCTAGAGGCATGCGCTTTTGTCGAACTAGTATTAAGGCATACGCTATGGCACTTCACGCATGCTTCAGACGAAGACGCAAGATGAACATGATAGCGCACTGGTGTAGACATAGCTATAAAGAAGCTATTTTGAACTATAATACAGTTCAGTGTCGGATTGGCCGTAGAGTTAGGGTGACGTTTGCCACCCGGGCCCAAGCGTGCGCGGGCCCCCCTCCCGGCTAGAAGCCCGCGTAGGCGAGGTGAAGTATCTCCTCTTTTAGAAAAAAAATAGTGCCTAGTTTTTACCAATTATAACTTTTTTCATAATAATGTAAGAGGTGTGTCTTTGAACACACAACCAACAAACACTTTCAAATACTCTCTTGCCTATGTGATTATTACTGTCATTTAGTTTGTTGGTTGACATGAAGGTGGTATGATCTTCGCTGATTCTAGGCGGGCGGCGGGCCCAGTCATAATGCCACCCGGGCCCCTTAGGCCCAGTCCGTCCCTGGGGGTCTACTCCCTAAGTCCGTCAACTAAGTTAGTCGCCCGTCCGAAAGTAGCCCGAAACGTAGGAGTGAACAAAACAAGTGTCAAGTTCAACTTTTCGGACGGGCAAAAACACATCGGTAGTAGGGACAACTGTCAAATCGTGTTGTCATTCATTCTTAGATCGAGCCCCGAAATAATCGTACCTACCTATGTCCGTAGGTGATAGTGAGTAAGAAACGCTCGTAACTAAGGCCGAAACCACGGATTTCATGCTTAGGGAGTAGACCCCCTGATACAGTTTACTTTTTTAACTAAATAGATGAATACACGAGATATCAAATAGGTTAGTTAGCAATTTTTTATATTCACTATGAATGAAAAAATAAACTTTAAAAAAAAGTAAAAACCGACTTCAAAGAAATACTAAAAGGAGTAAAATAATTATCGTAATATTAAATTAACAGTTTCAGAAGTCGGTGGCTTCTATTTGCTTCAGTGTAGAGTTGCACCGACTTCTGAAACTGTTAATTTAATATTACGATAATTATTTTACTCCTTTTAGTATTTCTTTGAAGTCGGTTTTTACTTTTTTTTAAAGTTTATTTTTTATTAAATACGTTTTAGTTTCATAATTTTAACCCCCTCCTTCATAACCCTTCTTTTTGGCTTTGACGTAGTCGGGCATAAAAAGTCCTTTCAAATGATACCTTACGCGATATAATGAAAACATTCCAAAGTGGGGGAGGGGGAGACACGCACCCCCTCCTCTTTTCAAGTAGTCAGTTCCCAACAACAAATATAAACAAAGCAATATTAGTAATTTGAGAATTTTGCTTTGATCCGATGAGGAGTTCCGTTCCATATCTCTGAAGTTCATGGTCTGATCATAACAAAATTTAAATGGGACCAATCGGGAAGTATACCCTTTCGAACAAAAAAAGTTTTTTTCAAATCGGTTCATAAATGACGGAGATATGAGGTAACAAACATAAAAAATAAATAAAAAATACAGCCGAATTGAGAACCTCCTCCTTTTTGAAGTCGGTTAAAAATCTCAATAGCAGCACTGATCGTGACGTAGTATTGGGCATCGTATAGGAAGGGAATCATAATTATTATTATACCAAGACTAAAATGTTCAAATTACGTACAAAAAACAGCCGTTATCACTACCGAAAGATCCAAACGTATGGTTGGCAAGATGATAATGTACGCTCCAAAGGTTTATTGTGAACTTTACTCCAAGTTCCAACGCTACACTAAACACCATTTAATAGATTTTTAGTTATAAACTTGTCATAACTTTAAACAGCTATTGTTACCAAGAGGTACGGACTTTAAAATTCACGACACAGATGCGACACAGTTGATCGTTATTTGTTTTTGATCGTCACTCTCTTGATCGCTCGAGCGACCGCTTTTCCTTTCGGAATCGGGAACATCGGTCGCAGTGGACACAATTTAGTGTCTCGAGACACAAAACTGTTGCTCGCCTTACTAAAGAGTGTTTCCTAGGACAAAAATATGTCTCCAGAAAGCCTCAATCATAATGAGATGGAAATTAAAATACTGGCTAATATAAGTTATAACCATTTTCAGAGGTCACGGCGACTGCAAGAGTCCGGTGTCGTCTATCGAGAGCTGCACAGAAGACTCGAGGCTGCTCCTCAACTATCAGGCCTGTCCTGATGTGTATGGCTCTGAAAGCACAGGTAAGTTTCTTTCTGTCTTTCTTATTTATTTATTATTTATGTACACACAATATCACTTAAATAGAAATAATATTTATAGAAAAATTATCATCATAATTATAATTATTTAATGAATCCACTTTTCTATCGTTATTTGTTACCAAAAACAATGAATTGGCAAGTTTTCATTCGTAAATAAATTTGAAACTGAGCAATCATCACTTACTTTTAATGTTAACTGTACTACGCATTTGCAAAATCAATACCGCGTAATATTCAAGGTATCTTATGCTTAACTATGGCCTAACACATAAGTGATAGATGTCTCATTAGACATAGAACTCGCCCAAAAGGATTTATCCAGCAACTAAAGCCCTCCATTACCTTCTTTATGGTCAACGAGTTACCGCAGAACGACAAAACTAATCCTATTCCGATCTTCCAACCAATCAATCAACTAATGACACTGCCGCTCGTCTGTGACTACTCCGGCTTTAAGGCACTCACCCATACACGGGCCATTCACCACAGCCTCAAGTGGTCGGCCTCAAGTTGTTTTCATACATACACTGTCGTAGCGAGTTGCCGCCACCAGCCACACGTGTGCGCGAATCCGTACGAAATGTATGGAAAATAAGTCTGCAGCTTGTGGCCGACCACTTGATGACTGTAGTGAGTGACCCGTGTGTTGTTCGTCTTCATTGTATTCCAAAATACAGTGATCAAAACATTCACCATAATAAAACATAAGACTTACGTACCTACGTATTATTACGTAACGTACCAGACTTTTAAACTAGAAAAACAAACATCGCCTCATTTAAAAACAAAGCAAGTTATCCTTGACATATTAGTAAAGCTGAAACAATTTGTGTATTCTGGACGGAAAGCTTGTCTTGTTAGGCATCGGTTACAAATGGATCGGGCAGAGTTCCAGCATAGGTGTCAGCCATTGTTTAGATTTAGTCGCGGCCCGCGGCCCGTTCAAAATAACCACGATGTTAAGGAGATATTGGTGACTCATTTTCATACTTACTCATTCGGTGAAAAGCATTGAATTGTATGACAGCTAGATGGGCAGGGCCGTATTTCAGCATGGGCTAAATAAGCTGGAGCATATGCAACCGCAACACAGTAAAAAATGACTTATTCAATTAATAAGGTAGCTCTGAATGCGGAAGGCGGGAAGTCGAGTAACGTGGCGCAACTTGGAAGGCATATATGCAGTGGACTGCGATAGACGTTGATTTAGAAAATTGCGACAAAATTTTTGAATTTCGCACTCTATTTTAAAGCGCCCCCCGCCCTCATTTAAGTAGGGCCCGCACCACAAGTTAGCCTAGGCCTTACAGGCAGTATATGGAAGTCTCTTTATATCTTTGCTACTTGGATTCGTGTGCTCCATTTAAGACCCTTTCTGCGCTTACCATCAGATGCACAAAGGCCAAACGCGACAAAGTTAAAGAATAAAATAAAAAAAGATCTACAGATGATTTAAATCAAGAAAGTTGTCGAAGAAAATACAGAAAAATGCGATCAGTGACCTTTGAATTATGTTTTTGTGAGAATAACAGGAAAACTGATCAAATTCCGTCTTAGTTGTTAGAAAGTAGTAGAACCTCTAGTATGTCATGCAATATTTTTACATTTTTAAGAGCTCAAATCCATTATAATAAGGACACATTGAAGTGTGACCAGTGTTCCTTGGTGTTCGGTTTTCTACCGAACTGTCCGATATTTTAGCCCCGTGTTCGGTATGAGAAAATTACCGAAGTATGAGTAGTTTCAAATAAATGTTTTTAAACTTTCGCGATTTGTAGGTAGTAAGTACACATTATAAAATATAGATTCGAGTCTAATCGCGTAGAAACTTAAAAGGCACTAAATACCGAAATGTCGGGATTAAAAGGTATTTAGTGCCTTTTAAGTTCCTACGCGATTAGACCCGAATCTGTATTTTTAACCGACTATAAAAAAAGTGGAGGTTCTCAATTCGTCGGAATCTCTTTTTTGTAATGATTAGTTTCATTGTGTTAACCCTCAGCCCTCAGCTCAGCAAATACCTTCTTCAGGCAATATTCGGTAATTTTGACTATTTGTTCGGCAACTTTGGGTGTGACCTATACAGGGTGTTAACGAAATCGTGTAATTCCTTAAAACCCCATGATCTACTACTGGTGTAGACAGGCCCCGCACGGGATTTAGCTTGATTAAAGATAAAAAAATATAATAATTATTTTTTCATGCGGCTTTGTTACCGATCGTATCTAAACCACCTAATAAGGATTCGGTAAAAAAATAAGAATTTATTTTTTTGCAAAAAAAAATGTTTTATTTTCGTGAATATTTCGATGCCACGCACAAATAATGAAAGCACGGCGACACGGCTGGCAGGCACGACTAACGCGATATCGCTCTGTGCAGTCAGATAACTCAAGGCTCTAAAATGACTCAGAAATAGAAAACCAAGATTTTTTTTCTAATTTTTTTTTAGTTGATTTTCAAAAATTCCCATTTAGGGTTCATCTGTGTCACCAGTAGATCACGTGGTTTGAAGGAATTACACGAATTCGTGAACACCCTGTATTGACAATTTATGACACTAAGGGCCTCGTTCACCATCTCTGAGTAAAGCGTTGGTTAGTTACTTCCTAGTTAGCGTTAATTGGCAAGTAAAAGTTACGAGTATCTTTTGTCAATTTCACAAACAAAGCTAAAGGTTTGAGTAACAACTTACTGGTTAAGTGAATGAGGTAACAAAAAATACGTTACATTCATTCAATAATACGTCAATGGTACTCGTCAAACGTCCTATCCAGATGCAAGCCAGATGTTAATTGTCATTTGTGGGGTTTTTTTGTTTGGTTTGGAAAGTGTGTGATTTTAATTTGTAACTTTATTTACATATATTTTTTAATGAACCTGGATAAAGTTAAAAGAGATAAAGTGCAAACTTTTCTATTTATGAGAGATACATTTTGGTATCCCTTGTGCAGAAATTGCATAATAAATAAACTAGCAAAAAATCAGTTTCCTCTAGGTCCGTAAAATAATCAACACGGAATTTAAACACACGAATCCTAAGGTACTCGTTGCTTCGTAGACTGTTCTAATTCATGCAATTGATGATCAATCAAGTCAAATAAGTCCATTTTTACTAATACATTTTAAAATAATCGGTGTTCTCTGATGAATTCCTACAAAAAATGACAACGGACAACTTTTAACTGTAAAGTAAGCACGCTAATTGCCAGATGTGGTGGCAAGTAAGTTACGGGTCGGTTAATGTTATGATTAGTGCTACTCGAACGTCGTGAAATTGACACATGTAGTTACGGGTGACTTTAACTGGCGGTTAGCTTACTCGACCCTTTACTTGAGGATGGTGAAAGAGCCCCTAAGTGAAATTAAAACATTGATAAGCGAACTTGAAATAGGCAAGAGCACTGGCAGTCATATTGAAAAAGGTCTTTTGTTTCAAGATATGACGACGTTTATAATATCAACAAACAAAACCTAATGAATATAAAACATAATTGCAACAAAAAACAGAAAGGCACAACAAATAATAACCATTGCAAAAAAAATGAGAAAAGAAAAAGCGAGTAACAAAAAAGAACATTTTACTCAAAAAGGAACATTTCCGAGCAATTCCCATAGTACTTCCCCTTTACGCCGTCGGCAGTATCTATATAAAACTTTATTTGTGCAGTCGTCTGTCTCGATTGTCTACGTCAACGACGAACTGCGTCTATTCTCGGAATTGTAAATCTCGAACGAAAAGTTACTGGACTATGAGTACTTGCTATGACTGTACTTACTTACAAGTT
Source organism: Amphipyra tragopoginis (assembly GCA_905220435.1). Taxonomy (NCBI): domain Eukaryota; kingdom Metazoa; phylum Arthropoda; class Insecta; order Lepidoptera; family Noctuidae; genus Amphipyra; species Amphipyra tragopoginis. The sequence continues at coordinate 25,178,628 of HG991997.1, read as the reverse complement.
CGTCATTCGGATACTTGTATTGGTAACGCGAAGTCGTTTGTTCGCTATTTATGGAGAATATTTAATCAGTATAAAATTTAGGTTTTACTGCTTTAGCTTTTTATTACGCTTATAAGGGTGATTTTTCGATCTTCGAAACTAGGAATGGGCCTATGGATGGTAAACAGTACTATGGACACGCATTTCAAGAGATTCGGGTTCAAATAACTAATAGGTATTAGTAGTAATAATTTTCCAAACCAAGTGCAGTTTACTGGTCTTCAAATGTCTTTGCATTCTTAGAGCGGTTACGCACTGCATCCGACCCGGATCCACCCGGATCCATGAATACACGGATATAAAAAACTCGGACCGAATTCAGATTTTGCTTTTCGCACTGCATCCGATCCGAATTCGTGAAAATATGGATCTAGAGTCTAAAAATCTCGGACCAAATTCGGATATTGCTTACGCACTAATCCGATCTCTGATCCAAATCCAAACAATTCAGGGGTCATCTTTGGCATATGTCCGATTTGAATCCGAGGAATTGCGAAAGCGTTCATACAAACAGTACTACGGCTACTTTGGTCCGTCAATATTTCTTCCGAATTGGAGACTCACGGATGACGGAGAGAAATCGGATGACGGAAGTCGGATCTAGTGCGTAAACTACCATAAAAATAGTTCTATGACTACTTTCGAACGTATTTTCGCGTATTCGGATCGGATGCAGTACGTAACCGCTCTTAGAGACCTCTTTTGTTTAAATAAGTTTATTTCCGGTTGCATTACTCTACAAAGGTCGCGGAGATTGTAGAGTATATCAGCATCAAGACCAAGCTCACTCTGAGGGTCGAGCAGTTGGAGTCTCGCCACAGCGTGAATTTCAATTCGTTTGTGGTGAGGGTGCCGACTGAACATCTGTCGACCTTCACGAAGGAAGAATTTTGGCCGAAAGGTGTAGTGTTCCGGCGATTCCGAGACACCGCGAGACAGACGACGCCGACTTCACGTGTGAAATAGTTTTTAATATAATTATATTGTTTATGTATAGTATTTTATATTATTGTATTGTAATATGTATTTTCTATGGGCCTTGATGCCTGAATTAAATAAATAAATAAATTAAAAAAAATTGTAGATTTTGCATCCGTCTTTCCAAAAGGAGAATACAAACTTTCAAACTTTGACCTCATTTTAATGGGTTCTCCCGGACCCTATGAAAAAAAAAGATATGCAGGATTGTTTAACTGTGACCAACACAAATGCGACTGGCTTCTGCCGCTTCTGGTTTTTCTTTGCCTTCTAGAACTAAATAAAAACCACAAGTCCTCCAAATATATTTTCTCTTTTCAGTTGAAGAGCTGGAATGCCTGGCGACGTGGAAGGAAGGTAGCCTGCGCTTCTTAGTGGGCAAGCTGCATCACAACCACGCCACCAGCAACGAAGATCGGTACCGATGCTTCGTCTACGAGAAGACGAATGGTAATTTATATTGTTTTTGTTTTAAATACAGTCAAATCTAATCGGTCGTAGATATTCCAATAATATTATTTAATATTTCATCGTAAGTTTATCATCAGTGTGCAAACAACTTGATGATGTAATTATTTTTTAAATTCAACACGTATACTGCGGCAAGGTGGACCGATGACCTGTTGAAGGTCGCAGGAATCCGCTGGATGCGAGAAGCACAGGATCGATTGATGTCGCGATGCTCGGGGAGGCCTATGTCCAGCAGTGGACGCTTTTCGGCTGAATGATAATGTTGATGACGATAATTATACTGCGGCGTTGATTTATCCGACAACAATACACTAGTCTCCCAAACTAACTCTTTTTTGGAAGACCTTCGGCTAATTTTAGAATTAATAATTCGAACTCAAAGAGTAGATAGTATTACGTTTTCTAAAGAAAATCTCAAACATAACCGAGGGATTTTCTTACAAAAACCTACAACTACTATCATTTGAAGTTTAACACTCTCACTAAAGAAGCAAAAAAGAGCGAAACCCAGTCACTCTTTCTTCTTTCTTCTATGGGCCTCAATGTCTTTTCCTCTCTAATTTTAGACTTACTTCTCAACACGCGTGTTACAGCAACCGGCACTGTGAAGGAGCAACCGATCCCGCCGGGTGGCATTGAATACAGAGTCGCACAGTCTGGTGACGCGACTTGCAACGGTCTGTTCAGTGCCACGGAGGGATCCAGGACTATGGCTCTCAAACGGGGTAAGAAATCAATGTTATAAATACCAATTAACCTGGATTTGGAAACAACTCTATTGTCTGCGTGATCTGCTTCGACATTTCCACAAGAAGACAGTGCAAGCAATTTGAGACTGTTTCCAGAATTAAACCTACACAAGACAGCTCAAACTTGGCGTAGCTGTAGCACGTCTTGGTCTAAAGCGCATTACCGTAGATTGATCTGATTGAATAAAAGCTACCTTGAACAACGGGTGCCTCAACTCGAGCCACGAGGGCAATGATGATCACCTATGTCCAGAATTCAATGCTGCTGTCAATTTTCCACTAAGAACTAAATCCTTCAAAAGAATAATGAAGGTTCTGGAGTGGCAACCACGTAACGGAATGCTCAGCGTGTGTAGGCTCCCCCACAAGGTGGACCGATGACATGGTGAAGGTCTCGGAAATCCGCTCGATGCCAAAAGCACAGGACAGGTCTATGTGGCGATGCTTAGGGGAGGCCTATGTTCTGCAATGGAAGTATTTCGGCTGAATGATGATGATGATGAATTAAATTACACATAACACTACTTTTAACATAAATACTAATCTACCAATACATTAATCTGTAATACTAATCATCCCCTTTTCCATTGCTTCCAGTGTCAGTCCGCTTCAACTGCCAGTTCCCCTCGTGGATGACGTTCTCTCACACCTGGCACACTTTAGACTTCACCAGTAACTACACGTTTTATCAGCGGAATGCGACCCTCAGGATCACGAATCAAACTGGTGCTGATATCAAAGTGTATTGTGTTAATGTGAAGGCAAGCTCGCCGAGCGGGAACTCCGTGGCGTTGGTTGCGCATTGGCAGCATCATTGGTGAGTTGCTTTCATTCTTTCTTTCATAAAATTACGTCACGGTTTGCTGTGGTCTTTCAAAGTATAAATCCTGTATCCCAATTGCGTAATACATTTGTAACTCCAATAGCTTTCAGTTTGAAAATACAACAATATTCATTACTTTGTACATTATAATTGTAGCGAAGTCGAATTGTTAATACATACGTTGCTATGCAAATTGTTGATCTGTCAAAATCAAAGTTATAGTGATTGTGAGTGTTTAGCGCAATTAGGGTGCTGTTCGTATAAGTTTGAATCATCGCTGAGCTTTAAGTCTATCAGTGAGCGTTGATAATCTTGTCTGAAAACTAGGTGTCTCTAAGAAAGAAAGCAAGCCTCTCACGCAAACTAATCCGGTTTTATTTGATGGAAAAAGCTTTGTCAACGAACCCCATCTTCTTCTGCTTCTTCTTTTCGTGACAATAGACCATTATGATTTTCTTCGAGCAATATGTGGCGACCTGGGCGGCCCTGTCGCTTGCCTCATTTAAATCCTGCCGAGTGCAAGTGGTCGTGCATAACGGATAGGAAAAAAGATGATACATATCCTGCTAAGAGGCTCCGCCGCACTCACACTGTATTGTGACGAATTTGCTGGCTGTATTGAGAAGGGGAAACAGAAAACGAACCCCAAGATTTGCCGAAAAAAATATTTAACGTATAGGTACACATTAGGTCAAAGTATATTTAGTCAGCTTTGGTCAGCTATTTATCTAGAACCGCTAATGTTTTCTTTAATATATTTTCCAGTGTGTCACGCTACGTGTGCGTGGTGCTATACAGACGGGACACGTACATCGCGGAGCTGCAGCGCGGCACGCCCACCTCGCGGCCGGACGACGCGTGCTCGCCGCACCACTTCAATGCAGTTACTGCACCTTATGTCACTTTAGTAGGTGAGTGTCGCACTCCACTCTTGGTGGTAGCCACTATAGTCACTATGCCAGGGTTTGTTGCTTTTTTACCGGTGACGCTACTCTACTGCCCCCTTAAGCCGGTAGTCTTTGGCTATTAAAGTTGAGTAGTTATGCCAGTTATGGGTTATGCCACACTTCGTCAACCAGGTCCAGCCCAACCATATAGGCAAACTAGGCGATGGCTTAGGGCGCTCAACTTCGAGGGTGGCATAGCGAGTATATGGAAAGGGCAAGACAGCGCCAGCCGCGCATCTTACGCGAAATTTTTGTTTCAATGGGCGCCTGTTCAGTTTTTCGCTTATGGCACTGAATTTGATCGGGCCGGCGCTGTCGTCAGTCATAAGGTGCATCACACAGACTTCAATCAGACAGGTCTACCTTCAAGCCTCAAACCTATTGTAAAACACTTTTAAAAAAGTAAACAAATTAAAAGTCCAGGGCCTCCATGAGTGACGATACTCAAGAACGTTCGACGCACCCTGGGTGGTCAGCTTCGTTAACAAACTTACTGAGTGGCTAATCTTTTTTACATATTAGACAGACATTAGCAATTCTTGTAAAGCCAAAGAGAAAAAGTGTAACCAGATTTGATACTGATATTAACCGAGGTATTACGTGTCTTTTTCAGCAAGCAATCCCGAATCAAAAGAGTGTCCCTACTCCGGCAAATACGAAATCCAAAACCGACGAAGAAGAGACATAAGATCTAGTGAAGATCATAGTAGTAAAAGAGAGAAAGCAATGTTGGAACATAATCGTAGGGTTATCGGGAGTAGGTTGTTCAATTTTAGCGTAAGCAACATGTCCAGTGCTCCAATGCTGAGGAGTAGGAGAGAGTCGGAGAGCGAAGTCTCTTGTGTTGTCAACAGCTACAATAGGCTAGAAGTCGGATGCAACTCCGTGAAGAACATGGAGTTCTATTCTACGTGTGAGAATAGGGAGGTGATGACAGGTGAGAATCGCAATTCTTTTTAGCAAATGCTTTTTATAAAAAAAATAGCAGTTTATTATATCACTGCGAAAAAAATAGCGCATCACAATAGATCTATCAACGAGGGAAGGACCAAGTGGTGGTAGTCAGAAACCCTACATTTCTCTACAAATATGCGTCATCCAAGCATGTATAACGTCTAATATTTACAACAGGCGCTTTGATTTTAAGCCTCAGTGACTGTTTTTTTAGTAATCCCGTAGTTTCGGAACGTCGGATAAACCGTAGTCTCCATATTTGACTGTGACACGCCAATAGCGTGTCTATGCGGTAGTCACAATGGAAGTCCGCGCGTACTTAATTTGGATTTAAAAATTTGCATGGCTACGCAGCACTTAATCCACATTTAATCCCGTCAGGGTGACTCTCCAACCTGTTCTCGTACAAATTAACAGTCCCTGCTGTCGTGAGCTTCGTTTAGATACGCACGTTTCAATAACAACACAGGCGTATCGCATGATTTTGTGTTTCACCGAATTATCTGATTGCCGTGTAGAACTGCTATATTTTGTTATTTAAACTCATAAGTTCCTTAATAAAAATCATGGTTCCCTCAGCGTACACATGCCACGGTGGTTGGTACGAGAACGGCGCGTCGTTCGTGGTGACGACGCCGGTGACGCGCGACAGTACGGCGGCGCGTCGCTACTGCTTCGTGTCGCGCGACGACCGCCGCGGAGCACTCGCACTCGCGCGCTCCGCCACCAACTGCGACCGGAACGACCTCACACCTGATCTGGTCTTTGATGCCACCGCCACTGGTAAGTGAAAGACGTCACTAGATAGAACATGGCCCTGAAATTCTTTTATCAAAGTTAGGATGAACAGCCACTTCAGGATTGAGTAGTGTGACGACTGACGCGGTATGCTCACACTTTTGCGGTCCGCGACTCACTACGAACGGAAAGACCTCACGCCCAACTTCATGTTTGACGCCACCCTACAGGTACAGTACGCGTGAAATGACTTTACGGCTCAGAAACCATGCTTTGAGTGTTCTGTCCCTCACTTCAGAGGGGCCAAGTTTTATACGCGTATTGTAAGTGTGGAGAAGATAATTTAAAATTAACAACATTCTCTAGGGTAACCTGTCGGATGAGAGAGGATCTGTCACTGACAAAAGAATAACTTTTATCAATGACATAAATACGTCGTAAAAGACATTTTGGATGTCGTAATGATGACTTATCGCCAATAGATTCAAGTCATATAGGCCAATTAAATAGGCTATCGGGAAGTGGCCGATGAGAAAGAGTGAAGAGGCGCGTTAGTAAAATAATCCTTGAACTACTTTTCATCCCACATGAGAGATTGAAAGAATACGAACACCCTTTTTCTTTGTACCTACTTACTTAAACTAATTCTCTATGTTTGCTTCACAGGTGAATGTCAAGATCAGACGAGCCATCAACCAGCGCTGAGGATATCCCTAAGCTTCGTATTATGTCTCCCAGTCATACTCTACATAATACCGAGATGATTCCTAATACAATAACACAACTAAAGTCATTTCGGACCCCTCACCCTTGTAATTATAGCTACGACAAATAGACAGGCTTAGAAACTATTTATGAAACAAACTTTTTGTTACTAAGACACTTTGTAAACGTATATCAAGCTATTTTTCCCGTTATTCTTTTTTTGTTATTAATTACTATTGTAAATTGTTTATAAATTGATATTTATCGTATATCATAGATAGACTCAATCGCCTAAAACGTAATATTGCCACATAATAAAATAGCTAAAATAACGTTAGCCGTTATTTTTAACTGTTATTTCATTCTATTTAAATGTACAATTTTAGATATAATAAAATGACATGATAGATGTCGTCTTGATTGCACAAAATATGCACATATTTCTTGATTTTGGTCTATGTTTACGATTGTTGCCTCCAAGTAGACTTATTTTTGATAAATAAAGTAATTTAAGTAAATATGTCTATCCCGGTATTTTCGCATTTGTAGTAATCTGTTACCGGTAGTAATTTCCCGTTAAGTAAGTTGTTGTTTTACTTATTATTTTCTTTTTTTTCCAAAACTACTTACAATATCTTCTCCAGTGTTGTTTCCCGCCATTTTGCTATTGTCCCTGATGTTAAGGTTTTACTCTAAAAATAGGTTCGATTATAGTTTCTTTTTAGTTTTAATGTACGCTAGATTAGTGTGAATATATGTAATGTACTTGGAGGCACATCAATTTGGGTGTCTTGTGTATAGAACTTCTATGATGTAGTGAAATGTTATCCTTGGACTTGCCTTGGACTAATAAATGAAGTAGTTTGAAAGCGTTGATCATGACGTATTTTTTTAAATAAGACCTCATATCTAAAGATTACAGTTACAGCATATCCATACCATATTTTTTCAAACACAATAAACTAGTTAAATAATATTCTGCGATTGTTTCCATTACACTTCTCCATTGAGTTTGCATTGATCTAAACAGTAGAGGCAACATTAGCGCAACAGCTTTCTACAATAATGCTGTAATCTTTGCAAATAAATAGCATCACAAACTCAAAAAAAACTGTTAAATGTCATAACGTCTTACGCACAATTCAACACTTCATTTCATTTATAAATGTCAACTTATCCAAGGATAACATAAATATTAGTTGACAAATGGTTGATAGATTTGATGAGAAAGGTTGTGAAATAATTCTTGTTGCGACAGTTAAATACGAAGAAACTTCCTCCGCTGTATATTTTATCATATTTGCAACTTCTAACTACTTTTATTTTGCCTATAGGGTAGGGGCTAGGACTGTTATTTCTAGTCTCTGCTATGTTTCCTTTACAAAATTTAATATGCTTAATGCTTTTTGGTAATCCAGACGCATTTATTTAGCACTTAACTTTACAAAAGTATAAGCTAAAAAGGTACCTTGAGGCTTAAAATAACGGTTATTTTAATTTGCTAACACGTGACCTAGCTTTAATTTGCAAACACATTAACCACGAACATAAAAAACGTAGAGGTAACCGTTAATAATTTAATTTATAAACACAACAAAAATATAGTTGATAGCTCTACATAATTTAATAATAATACAAATTAGTACGTTCCCTACAAATAATATGAAGCTTCGAATTATGTACAAAATCATTGTAAAATGTTACTGAGTAGCTAGAATAATTTTACGATATAGAAATTACGTTATTTACTTTAAACGAATCGTTTCTTACCTTACATTTTGTATATTTTGATTTATGTAAATTAGCATATATCATAAGTTTCTTAGATACATATTATAATGAGCACAGTTTTTCGATGGCCCCATTTTGTTAGCGTATTTTACATATAATGACTGCTGTTATTCCAATAGCAGTATATATTAACGATTATAAAAATAACAGCTATTTTTATAAACTAATTATAAAATTAACACAAGAACATATTGTTTGGGCCACTGTACACTATACTACATCAAACGATTTAAAATTCCTTAATAATTATGTTTGCTTACTGAATGCAAAATTTCAACACTTCTGAAGAAATTACGGTACAGATTCTCAACAGTACATGATTCCGTTGTATTTGTAACTTTTTTGCTCCGGAAAGCAATTGCCACCTGCCCTAACTGAACTGTATAAAAACGTGTCTTAACTTTTTACATGTATAAATTGTACACAAAACTTTTAATTAATATCTTTAATAATCAGAAGTGTTGTTTAACCTTCCAAATATCAATGCTCAAAGTTGTCTAGACTAGCAAATTATTTTCTATATGGATGGGGTCTAAATGATTGTTACAATGCACCATATAATGGTTGCTTCACTAACTTTGTACTATTGTATTTGTTACAACATTTTCACGAGAAAGCAATGTTTTCTCAAATCAAGCAATACTACTATAGGTAAGATTAGATAAGACTAAATTTAGATAAGTAAAAAACGAATACTCATTTTGAGATCAATGTAAAATTTAATTAAGTTATTAGATAATAAAATCGCAACAGCAATAATATATTTGTATTTATAGCTATTGAGCGTTAAATTTTTAATAGTTAGTAGACAGTTGTGAATAATGGAGCTAGCGTTGTTGTTTTATAAAGTGACAGAGAGATTATTTCTTTGTGGAAGCTAACTCGAAGGGAAATCAGTCTAAATTAAATAAATAAAGAAAAAAATAATTAAACTGATTTTCTAAGAGGTGATCATCGTTATGTTTCCATTGTGTGATATAGGTACATTGAAATTAATTAAGTATATAGTCGTCAGCATGGATTAAAATAAACAGCGAAATTGATTTTCACTTGTTTTATTTCCGTGTCACCATTGAAAAAGTTCCTTTATACTCGCGGACGAGATAAAAAATAAAACGAAAATGTGTTTACATTATCTTAGTTTATACGATAATGTAAACTTATTTTCCATTTATCCTAATAAACGTTTCGGCATTGAAGTTTGTTAAATGTGCCATAAGGCATAGTATAAAACCTAATTCAATTAACACTAGCCTTCCTGACTAGTAACTTCCATGTCGTTCCACTCACGCATTAGTGAAGTCTGCTACCCAGAGCCGCCGCTAGCCATCAAAGCGCTCGGGTGCAAAATCATTTTGCCCCCATACTGCTCCCTTCACAATGTCGCCCACGTATTGACTGTGGACGCTTTTGCCATGCCCTCTAGTGGTGGTATTTATGCTACTCGCACACAAAAAAACTACAGTGAAAAACCAAAAATGCTAAATAACTAAGCTGAGACCACTACTATCAAAGTTAACCTTACCTAATGTTGTGACCGATAGATGGCGAGATATTCAACAACTTTTTTAGTCAATGTGGTGAAGACACGCCTTAAATCACCGAAGGGTTAGGGAGTTCACCGAACACAATATTAGATAGCATGCGAACGGTTGTGGCTAACATGTTTTTTGCCTGGCTTTATCTAACTTAAGATTTGCCAGGCTTGTCAAAAAGCCAACAATAAAACCTTTCCTTTACTCCTTTTATAAAACCCACAGATGAAAAGAGGGTGGCCTTTTCTTTAACCACATGATTTGTGAGTGACAAATACTAAGAAAGCAGTTCAAAACAGTATATATAGCCGGAATAAAAATACATGAAACTTTTATCAAGCTGCGAAACGGAGAATATTGTATCTAAATCCTTTTACCATGGAAGTCGTAAGTATTACTTGCCTTTAACTGCCAGCCACATCTGACAACAGTATAACAGTTCAGTTGAACAACTAGTTATATGCTAATGCTTGCTAACAAAACGAACTTACAGAAAATATCGCCCGCCCGCTTGACGTGTGTAGTAAATGACTGGTAAGTCTAACCATAATATGAAACGCACCTCAATAAAATACTAATTATTTGAAACATGAAAGGTACTTTTTTAGGTTCGACATCTGTTTAAAAGGTACAGAAACAAATAACAGAGTAATAACTTGGTTAGGATAATAATAACAGTTCTTTTTAACTATTAAAATAACGATAACGGTAGTAACGTTAACCAAGAACGCATCTTTAACGCAGTTCTACCAACATTACAAAACCAACGCCCAAATCAAAGCTGTCAACATTCTGATAACTCATGTCATGTGTTGGTGTTGCTTGGCTTGCTTGCTTTCAGCTTTCTTTACTTTGCTTGTACGCGCGTCGTCAGTCAATTGGACTGTTTATGTGTAGAAACATCTATCGCATAACACACAAATCGTAACAACAAACTCGATTGTTAATAATAAACCGAAAGAAGCCCTGTACAGTGCCAATAACAGGAGGATATTTGGGAAATATGTGAAAGTGACAGTAGCAAAATCGACATAGTTTTTGTGTGATTATAATGTTATTTCGCATATTTTCGAGTACCGTCAGTTAGTGTATCGGCATTTATAAAGATGTTGCGCGTGAGGCATAGTTCTTGTGTAGTGGAGGACACTTGATCGGGGAACACTATGTTCGAAGCAGGATAAGCGTACTCGATTATAGCACTATCAGCTATAATGCAACACGAGTGTACGCAGGAGGGTGGAAGGAGCAGGTACGAGCGTCGGAAGCCAAGTAAAGTGTTGAAGATAGCGGAGAGCTTTACGAACTTGGACGAGACGGCGAAGTCGGGCCGTTATGTGCGGGGTCCTCACTCGAAGGTGGGCCGCAGGTACCGGGATGGGGAGAACGGGAGCCGGACTAAGCGTGCGGTGTGTTGTGATGATGATTGTGATAAGGAGTCAGGTGTGAGTGAGGATTGTGAGAGACTGGGTGACCGCAGAGTGACGGGCTCGTCATGTACGGCCCTCAGGACTGCCGTGGCAGCGCTGTACCCCTTCGATGACTTTATACTGGAGAAGATTGGCACCGGGTTCTTCTCGGAAGTTTTCAAAGTAAGTACTGTTTTTATACCAACCGAAACTATAATCAGCATTGTTTGATTCTGTCCACATTGGATTACAATCCTTTATTATTAAATTTTGTCTAAATTGTAATGCAGGATTTCAGGTCATATTGAAGAATTTATTTTCATATTCCTGAGCAAACTTGGTAGTCCTTTCTATCAATTTTGTTTTGATAACACTAAGATTATATTTTTGTAGGTAGAAAAGAAACTTAATTATTTTGTATTTATTTAAAGGTAGATACAAAGTAAGATATCAAAATCGGCCAATGTTTGATAACATGATTCTTTGATATGCAAACATAATAGAAACTGACCGTTTCTAACAAAAAATAACACTCAAAAACTAGTACCATGTGTTATAAAAACAAATTGCTAAAACTCAACCAGCTGTTACTATGAATAAATTAGAAGTCTAGCCACTTTCAACTATCTCTTTGAAGAACTACTGTTAAAATTAATTAATGAAGTCTGTAGAAAATGTCTATTAACTTCATAATAAAACTTATTTCTACCATTCATCACCTAACATAATCATAATTTTTATGCTTGACTGTTAGCAATGTATAAAATATTTATCTATTCCATTGAATTGAAGGAGTCACACAATATTCTATAATAGACAGTATTCATAAAGTACTTAATGTGAGTAATATTATAAAGTAAAAATGATGTAATTGTTACTAAAAAAATTCTAGTCATACCATGTTTACATTCTAAACTCTTCGAACATACTTTTGTAACTGAACTATCCCAGTACCGTCCGTGAGGCCTAAGCTGAGCTTTGCATTTGTGTGAGAATGAATGCAGACGCGTCCTTTGCTTGGTTTAAACCGGTTTATACTGCTTTTTGGCAATCGATTCTATGTGCATTCACACAAATGCAAAGCTCAGCTTACGCCTCGCCTGTTGTACTTACATATTTACAAAACAATATTTAGTACCAATTCTGCTTACATACATTATAACATAATCAACCCATTACCACAGTCTACCTATATCTTACTCCTTACAGTCGGTCAACGTAGAACATTGTCACAGAGCAATCGTGCGGGGGGTTGCGGGGTGAAGGAGCGGAGGTTATGTCCCGAGTAGCCATACTGCATACTTGGGACATAACCTCTGCCCCTACATAATTTTGACATTTCATAGGACCTGTCAAATGTATGGGCGTTGTTGACCCACTGTATGTAGTAATAGTGTGCCATTACTGTCCCACTGCTGGGCTTGTGCCTGTCCTCAGAATGAGAAAGGTATAGGCCGTAGTCCACAACGCTAGCCTGTTGTTGTTTGACAGACTACACACACTATCAAGAACTTTATAGAGCCCTCTTAGGCAGAGGCGGATTAGCAGTCTTGCCACCCTAGGCTGTATAGTACGAGCTGCCCCTTGTCGGCTCCATTACAGACTTAAGATAAAAAAAAACATGTTTAGCCTCCTTTTATATGTGGCCGCTCTAGGCCCGGCTCTAGTTGGCCTTATGAAAAGTCCGCCTCTGCTCTTAGGTCTGCTGGTTTCCTCAGGATGTTTTCCTTTACCGTTAACACAAGTGAAATTAAAAAAGTCTGAGGTATGGGCCAGGTTTGAATTTGGAACCTCCTGCATGGTAGGCAACTGCTAGACTACCACTGCTGCTTGGTCTCGTACCCATTGGACCTCCATAATTGGACCCTACCTACTCAACAGGACCCATTGGACCTTCTATCAAAAACCTTGTACCCACTGGACCTTCAAAATGGAACCTTCCCTGCAACATAGGACCCATTAGACCTCCTGTTAAAAACCATGTCCCATTGGACCCTCTTTTTATGCAGCGTACAATCGTGCATAACAGTGAAGTGAATAAAAAAGAAATCTTATAATAGTTTGATTAAAGAAATATATTCTTAGTATTGTATCTTGGCTCTCCTTTCTCTAGCTAACCGTAAACAAACATCCTTAATTATACCACAAAGTATCTTCAATTATTATTGCCATTCCATTTGGCACCTTTTGTTACCTTACCATTTCACCGACAACGTTGGCACAATGCCATAATTTTAATGGCCCTTTATAGTAATTTATTGGGCATCTAAATATCTGTCCCTTGTACGAAGTGTCAACACGGTTACGATGTGACATAACTGTAATATTTCTGTCATGTTGATGCATTAATACTGTCGTTCGGAACAATACAAATTCCTTTTAATTTATTGATGTTAGAAATCTTTCATAGGAAGTAATAATTTTATAAATCTATAGTTCACATTCAGTATAGTTTAGAGTTTTCTAGAAACTTATTGGATAATATTATAATGCTGTACCCAAGTAAGATAGTACCTACCTATGTCTTTAGCTCTTCAAATAAATCTACCTACTTAGTGTACTAAAATGAGAATGTTTCATTCATAACTTCATAATATCTCTGTATTTCTAGCTACATCTGTTAATTACTAATTACCTAATATTTATTTTAATTTATTATTCATGCAGATGTTTTTATATTTTCCAAGGAACTTATTATTCAAACTTTGCAAACGACTGACTAAACTTCGGTTCGATGATCGAGAGCCCTCTGACTCTTTCTAATGCACTGGCATGTATGCAGGAAAAGGACAGAGGGCTCCCGATAACAGTATCCATAGGACCGGATTTGTTGCAATATTTGTAAAAGATTTTGAACCATATATGAATGGGATACTATTCATTATTGAAGTTCCTTAAATTGTTTGTACTCATTCCAATTTTGAATATACTTAAGTTCCTTGATATTTTCTGAAAACATGTTGCTAAGGAAAGTTTACTTTGACACATCCTAATTTTATTATTATTCAGACATGATATTCCCACTGCAGAGCAAAGGCCTCCCTACTAGGGTTGCCAACCTTTATGTATGAATTTACCGAGACTTTGGCAATCAAAATGCGGGACGTGGCAAAAAAAAGCGGGACCCAACTGTCAAAGTATAGGGAGGCGAAAAATACAATTAGAAATTATTTTTTCGTTCGTTCGACGCGAGAATCGCGGTCGCGATCACCACTCTTCTAGCTAAACAAAACGTGCGTTCATTAAATTTCGACTTCTGTCCGAAGGTTTAGCCGTAGGTACGATAAAACGGGACAATTGGCGTCCCGCACACGTCTTTCGCGGGACGCATCCTCTAAAGCTCTAGAAACGGGACGTCCCGGCTCTCGCGGGACGGTTAGCAAGCCTACTCCCTACCCTTCTTCCACTCTTCTCAGTTGATGGATTTCCGCTGCCAATCCTTCCAGTAAGAGTCTGACTTTCCCACCATCTCCTTTCTATCCCAAAACATAAAAACATATCACTCACATAGAAGCCATCGTAGGCGAAATGTCTCCACACATAGCGTGGTGAATCATGAATGTAAACTACTATTTAAAACTTCATACAACCATTCAGTATGATTGCTCCTATCAAATCCACGCAAATGACCTCATTGTTATTCAATAAGTGATTAAAGTTGTGACATGAATATCTATTTAACAAACAGTTCAACATTGATAGGTACTTTATTTGTATTAGGGGAATGCAACCTTGGTCATGGCCTTGAGAACAATTTTGTGCCATGAAGCAGACGGCTTGAATCGTAATTGTATGGTAGATTATCCTTTTACGTAAATTAATGGTATTTGAACGATTTGGTTGGTTTTTATTGTGTTGCTATGTTGTTTTCTATTGATGAATTTGAGGGTATCAAGTAATAGAGGCCAATCCTTTTGCCCGCAGCTTGCGTAAAATTTTGAACCCGTTAAGTGACGATTTTCCATACAAACTTTCATCCCCTATTTAACTCCCTTAGGGGTTGAATTTCGAAAAATCCTTCTTTATTCCTTATCTACATTATAAAGGGAACCTCTCTGCAAAATTTCAGCTTTCTAGGTCGAAGGGTTTGGGCTGGACGTTGATGAGTCAGTCAGTCAGTCAGGACTTTTCTTTTTATTTATATATATTGATATTAGATGTTAAAGTAACTGTCTGTCTGTGACTTCTTCACAACTAATCTACTGAATCGATTTTGATGAAATTTTGTACAGAGATACTCTGGAACCTAGAGAAGGACATAGACTACTTTTATCCCGAAAAACGTGGAGGACGCGATAAACGACATCCACGCGGACGAAGCCGCGAGGAACCTCTAGTAGGATATAAAAGATATTTATTGTGATAAATAAACTTATTTTTTTCTTACAAAGTTTTCAGTGTAGGTGCTAAAAGTTTCTTGACACCTCTCGGCAGTTGTTTTCTTTGGTTTTCCCAAAATCCAACAATAGACGCCTCAGTAATGAATAAACATAGTGTTCAAAATTCAAAAAAGGATTATATGAATATCAACAATATCACGGAATAATAAAACTCTTTGTTTGATATGGAATAATATAATACAAAGTCTCGGTCACACTCCGTTCCACATATTTACACAACTGGCACCCTTAACTGAAGTACACTTCTGACACTGACATCATTTGTTAATTATTGAATTGTCTGAAGCATGGAATTTCATGTCTGTTACTTAAAAGAATATAAATATTCTTTACGCTTCAGTGGTTACTGTGATATCATGTAAAATGTGTGAGTAATGTTTATTTAACACATTCTGCGGCGATTATTAATTATATTTTTAGTAGCGTTGTTTTTTTAGTCGATATAGTGTCAGTGTCCTCTTTGATGTCATCTACCAATATTAAGTTAATGTGAATTTTATCGCACGTTAATAGACAAGTCACAACATAGATTGTTTGCACAAATATCATAAGCGTAAAATAACTGCCGCTGTAAAACCAGGCTTTCAACGTTCTGTTCCTCACTTCAGAGGGGCAAAGTTAATTGGTACGCGTAAAATAACGTTGCCGCTCTGGAATCAGGCTTTCTGCGTGCTGTTCCTCACTTAGAGGGGCAAAGTTAATTCGTACGCGTAAAATAACGTTGCCGCACTGAAACCAAGCTTTCAGCGTTTTGTTCCTCACTTCAGAGGACAAAGATGTTTGGGACGCGTAAAATAACGTTGCCGCTCTAAAACCAGCCTTTTAGCGTTCTATTCCTCACTTCAGAGGGGCAAAGTTATTTGGTATGTAAAATAACTTTGCCGCTCCAAAACCAGGCTTTCAGCGTTCTGTTCCTCACTTCAGAGGGGCAAAGTTAATTAGTACGCGTAAAATAACGTTGCCGCACTGAAACCAAGCTTTCAGCGTTCTGTTCCTCACTTCAGAGGGGCAAAGTTAATTGGTACGCGTAAAATAACGTTGCCGCTCTGAAACCAGGCTTTCTGCGTTCTGTTCCTCACTTCAGAGGGGCAAAGTTAATTGGTACGCGTAAAATAACGTTGCCGCTCTGAAACCAGGCTTTCAGCGTTCTGTTGCTCATTTCAGAGGGGCAAAGTTAATTGGTACGCGTAAAATAACGTTGCCGCTCTGAAACCAGGCTTTCTGCGTTCTGTTCCTCACTTCAGAGGGGCAAAGTTAATTGCTACGCGTAAAATAACTTTGCCGCTCCAAAACCAGGCTTTCTCCGTTCTGTTCCTCACTTCAGAGGGGCAAAGTTAATTGCTACGCGTAAAATAACTTTGCCGCTCCAAAACCAGGCTTTCTCCGTTCTGTTCCTCACTTCAGAGGGGCAAAGTTAATTGGTAGGCGTAAAGTAATGATGCCGCTCTATAACAAGGCTTTCAACGTTCTGTTCCTTACTTCAGAGGGACAAAGTTATATGGTACGCGTAAAATAACGTTGCCGCTCTGGAACCAGGCTTTCTGCGTTCTATTCCTCACTTCAGAGTTGCAAAGTTAATTGGTACGCGTAAAATAACGTTGCCGCACTGAAACCAAGCTTTCTGCGTTCTGTTCCTCACTTCAAAGGGGCAAAGTTAATTGCTACGCGTAAAATAACTTTGCCGCTCCAAAACCAGGCTTTCTCCGTTCTGTTCCTCACTTCAGAGGGGCGAAGTTAATTGCTACGCGTAAAATAACTTTGCCGCTCCAAAACCAGGCTTTCTCCGTTCTGTTCCTCACTTCAGAGGGGCATATTTATTTGGTACGCGTAAAATAACGTTGCCGCTCTGAAACCAAGCTTCCAGCGTTCTGTCTCTTAAAGTTATTTACACGTACTGTATCAAGTTAGCACTATCTAACTTATTTTGGCTGGAAGCATACCAGACATCTGTTAATATAAGCTAACTTTTCAGTAAATGTTAAATGTAAACAAACAGTCGAAGACGTGACACTTACGAGGCATGTTCTAATCGGGCGACACTATTTCGTCATTGCAATGCATTGACAAATGTGGAGTAAGCCAAGTTCGAATGGCTCTTATCACATAATTAATTCAATGTAAAGTAACGTACTCTATTTTTATTATTATAGTACTTAAGTAATGCTTAACAATGGTTTTTAGTATGAGGTACTTACTTAATTAAATTATTTGTTTAGACAAATTAGTTAATTAGCTACTTACTTAATGCACTTATTTGTCTAACCTAATGATTTATTGATATAGCCATGTCGCTAGAAGAGGTTTTACCCCGCCGTTATTATGAGACGAAACTCCTAGATTATGCATCACTAGCGACCCGCCCCGGCTTTGCACGTGTACGTTTTATAGCTTAAAACCTTCCTCTTGAATTACTCTATCTATTAAAAAAATCGCATCAAACCCGTTGCGTAGTTTTAAAGATCTGAGCATACATAGGGACAGACAGCGGGAAGCGACTTTGTTTTATACTATGTAGTGATGAGTCGGCAAATAGAGGGAAGGTAATCTGGTTGGAACGAATCCTTCGACCCCGGCCAAAAGTCCTCGAAAGAACACCGTGTGGTTTTACGGCCTAAAACCAACAACCAATCTCGATCCAAATCATCACTGGATTGATGCAGTTTAACAATTTCTCTCAATAGAACAGTACTTCTATTGAGTTTCAGTCTGTGTGCCTATAAGTTTTTGACAGAATACCAAAGTGGAGTACTCACGTGGGTGTCCACAGGTAAATAACGGGGAGGAACAGCCTGAAAATGGATTACATCAGGGTGCAGGAGCAGTCGCTAAAAGCGTAGGTCCTACAAAGCGGCCCGAGCAATATGTTGAAATCTTCTGCTTCTTCTTCTGCTTGCACTTGTCCCAAGTTACTTGGGGTCTTAATTTTTCCCTATTAACCGTCCCGCTATCATTTACTCCTTTTTAATTCATATCATTTCTCACAGTCCATCCATATTTTCTTTGATCTCCCTCTTCCCCTTCATCCATCAACATTTTTATTCATCACTCTCTTAGTCACATGCTTTTCGTCCCCTCATCACATGCCCATACCCGTTACGCTATCATTAACTTCCTTTTCATTCATAATTATCATCTCTCACACAATCCATCCATCTTTTCTTTGGTCTCCCTCTTCCCCTCCATTCATCAACATTTATACATATTCATCACTCTCTATTAGTCACATGCTTTTCGTCAACATCATCATATGCCCATACCAAGAGAATCGGTTCCCTTTCAATAACTTTGAATAACTACGATAAAATAAATTGTTCTTACCTAATATTATGATGATGGTTATAGCTTACATCATTTATTTATAGGTACTACATAACTTTAACTCTCATCGGAATTTAATCGAGCCGTTTAAACGTCATATTAAATACCTTCATAGTTGATAGCTCGTACGTTATCGTGTGATATCGTAAAGGTAACTTTATATTTCCGGCGTTGAAGTACGACGAATCTAGAATCTTAAGGAAAAGGAAATGTCGTCAGGAAATCGAGTACTCAGGTACATAGGCCTATTGTATCCCCAAGGTTAATGTCACGGGACGGTTTCGATGGCAAATTACATGTTTACTTTGTGTTACGCATGTGTTACTTTGTATGGGGAATTTTGATTGTGTCTCCTCTGTTACTAAGAGAGCTCGTGGCTAATTAACAATCGCGTGGATCGTATTATTTGTAAGGTTAAGCTGCGCTTGTCGCGGTCAGTTCATGGATGGGTGACCGTGAGTTACACATCAAGACTTTATCTACTGTGTCAAGACCGTTCCTCGGAGAGCACGTTAATCCATCAGTCCCGGGTGTCATACGAATACACCTATGACACCTACCTATATAATATCTATATAATATATATAATACCTATATAAGATATAATACCTATGACAGTCGTTTAGGGTAATCAGAAGCCCGAAAATCTGACAACCGATCTAACCCTAGGCTGAATTTACACCGCCGCGGAATGGAATGGAAGCGACTTTTTGCAATGAAATTGTACCTAGCATAATGAACTTTATGTCAATTTTATAAAGTACTTAAGTACAAACTAAATACGAGCCAAGAAAAGGTCGCGCGTCTTCCGGGGAATCCTCGTGCGTTCTCGAGAATTCCCCTAGCTACTGTCGGCGCCGTCTGTGGAATCCGCGGGAAGTGGCGCGAACAGGGAGTCGGTCGGGACGGTCACAGTAGTGCGGTGCCAAGCGTTTATGATGATGATTCACTGGAATGCGCGGGAATTCTCGAGCATTCCCGCGAATTCGCGCGCCTTCTAGCGTCATGAGGTGAAATTGAGCCTTAGGATATCGGCATTGTCCAGTAACTGGGTTGCAGAGGTCTGATGGCAGTCGCTCCGAGTAAAATGCTGGTATTCAGCCGCATCTAGTTAGACTGGAAGCTGACCTGAACGTAGTTGGGAAAAGGCTAGGCAGAACACTAAGAAATTTAGCAATACTTAAAGGTACAGACGCCAGCACATCAAGCCACTACAATCTGTCAAATGTCTTTAATAGATTTTCATCTTTATCGCGAAAGCATTAGATTCAAGGTTGATTGGGATTGACAGTTTCGGGTAGCTTGACCTGCTGGCTTCTGTGAAGTTTGAAAAATGTTTTTGCCAATGCAAAGTGGGCCAAGTTCGCGACAGCTTAGAATTCTTTTTGTGATGTTAATAATCATGTAAGTACTTAATGTAATGATTCTTCTTTACGAATATATCGTGTATGTATGTACGTATAATTTGCAAGAGATTTTTACAGTACATCGAACTTGAGGTCATCAATCATAAAAACGAAGCGTTGCGTAATCAAGGCCCGAACTTAGTTTTTGTTTATTAAGAAATTTTTTGAAGAAAAAGTTAACGACTTTCAGACTCGCATCGTTTTCGGTACATTGTCGAATTTTATTACAATTTGATAGCAATACGTGTTCGCGATTCACCACGCTCAGCGCGCCAAGTATTAATTCCGTTTAAATTCCACTTCTACACGGACAATAATCGTTAAATTCCTTTTTACTGTATAATAAACTGTTTGTCCTAAATTGTTGACAAGTAAGCCGTCGATAGAATTAAATGTATGGGGTACAGACACGCAATTTTTGCATACGTACGTTTGTAACAGAAATTCTGATAAAAATAAAACTAGAAAGGCTTCGTGTAAAGATGCTCCCACACCAGTGTTCACAAAAGTTGGAAACAGTTTCAAACAGTTTTGTTTTGTTGAGAAATGTTCACAATCATTCGTTTCAGTTGTAAACTGTTAACGTTACTGTTTGATACTGCTAGGGATTTTATCTATACTAATATTATAAAGAGGTAGAATTTGTTTGTTTGTTTGTTTGTATGTAGGAGGTAATCTCCGAAATTACTCATCCGATTTCAAAAATTCTTTCACCAATAGGAAGCTATGTTATCCCTGAGTGCTATAGGCTATATTTTGGGATCAAAAAATTAGGGATCCGTAAATTAACGGGAGCGAAGCCGCGAGCAAAAGCTAGTTTAAAATATTTTTAGATGTATCGAAACGTTTAGAATCGTTTCAATACATTTCTTTCAACTGCTTCCACGCCGGATATTTCTAAATGGATAGCGTAGAAACCAACTGATCCAAGTGTAATTTTTAGTCAATTGGATTATAGACTTATGAACTTAGTTATAGAGTTGAAACTCAATGTCACCAAAAATGTTACTTGGATCAGTTTACTTCTAAAGTTGGCAAACGTTTGTGAACACCGGTGTGAGAGCACCTTAACGAAACGAATTTACCGTGCGATTGATGGTAGAAACATCGAAGCTTTTATTCGATTACAGCTAAAGCACTGTAATTGGTTTCGATTCAAGCCGTAAGTAGGAAAGAGAATCGAGTGCAAAGATTCCAGCTCTAACATAGACTTACTAACACGGAATAACATATTTCCTTCAATTGCATTACAGTTACCGGGAAATAAATCGTTTACTCGATCTGTGCTTGTCGTTAATTCCTCGATTAACTTAACACAGCTATGAGTTCGTTAATGATAAAACATAAAACCAGAATAGGGTTAATAGAACTTTGGACGATGACGAAGTAAAGTTAGACTTAGGCTTGCATTTGAAACTGCATAATTCATCATAACTGAATGATTTCATAACTTGCTCATCAATTCTCTTTGGCATTTGTTTTTAATGTGTTGATAAACACGTTTAAATTAGTAGTTTTGCAATAAAAATCGAGCAAGGACACCTTGATATGTTTTGGCAAAAATTAACACAACCCGTTTTAAGAATATTAAAACTCAAAACTTGCTCAATTGAACTGCTATTCCACTGAATTATTAATTTCGGTACAAAGTAAAAAAAAGGTCACGTGTTTTGATTCAAAACCGACAAATCAAGCGTATTTTAAATTAAGATTCACAACAAATTATAAAAAGTAATTACTTAGATTTTATATCGTTTTTATTGCTACAAACAAATCAAATGTGATATTAAAATCACCGTAATGGCGAACTTGGCTGTTAATTACCAAAACCAAGGGTAATGTCTGCACTGTCCGAACGCCCTTTGCTATAAAAACGACAGCCTTCTTCAGAAAAACACACATTGTCCAACTGTTTGTAAACAACAACTGAGATGAGCAACACGATCCCTGTGTACTTAACAAGAGACAATCTTTAATCTCTAACAATTGTCTTGCAGTTATGGTCTTGAAACGTATAATTTTTAAGTAATCACCTCAAACTACCGTCTATTTACAACAATAAGTAGCTGTGTTGCCCTCCCGTACGCGAGGAAGCAATGATTCATTCAAAGTCAGGATATAACCTTGATGCAAAACGCAAGGTTCACGACTCATGCGGTTTATAAATCACTTAATTATAGTTCACCACGTGTGGTGCAGCTCTATCGACGATGGGCTCGACTAATTCTTTATAGGCCAGGAGTTGAGTGATAGTTTCTCTACTTGAAAACGATTTGCCGTTTATTATATCGTTGGTAGTTAATGGGCTCACTTAGAGCTTATAAAAATACATTTAGTGGGTCTAGGGAATTGAAAACCAAAAAAAAAGATTTATCATTGTTTTGATCGAAATAACTTTTTTATTTGCCACAACCTCGGTTGATATGCAGATAATTAAAAAAACAAATAGGACAAAACGCTAAGTAAGTATTCCTCGTAAGTAGTCATAAGTCACAAAACTTAATTTTATTACCAAGTTAAATATTCGGGAACCAAACTGGAAACATTTTAATGGAAGTTACGAAACTCCTTAACTGCTATAAATTTCTCCTAATGAACTAATCCTTAGATCCGCATAGTAAATACTAGTTTATTCAAATACACGAATCAAGCTCTCAAATCGTTTACTCAGTACGAATTCAAGAAAGTAATCGTACAATACTTGCGTTTTATATTATGTAACGTTGAACTACATAATTGCTTACGTACTTGTGTTTTGGTAGTAACATTCACACAACGTGTGTGCTAATTTGAGGAAACTCAATTTGTAGTTTGAAGATGCACGCGAATCTCTAATTTTGTTTGTACTACCATTTATCGTGTTGTAAAGTATGAGTAGTTACGACCTTAAGTAGGTAGACACTATCAAACGAAATGTGTTTTGAACTAATACGGACTTTTTTTTTTGTAAAGTTACGTGCTTTAGTCACGACCTCTCGGTCTTTGTTGCTATTGCTTTCCATGCGTTGTTCAATAAGGTTTTTTTATCAAAATTGTGCAAACAGTACCAATAAAGCGAAAAAAAAACATGTTGCCTAATTTCCGTAACGGGTCCCTTCTCACGTAGTTTTTGAATTCAAAGAAGTTTTTTTGAAGCTTTTGTAGAAAGGTGAAAAATCAGTGGCATAATAGACTCGTGAGTATCGTTTGCATACTTGGCTTTTCAGCTGATCACAATATCAAATCTAATATTTAACGCATTCTTTTTTTACAAGTTTTTATTTAACTTGCGATGTTCGCGACAAGCTTTTATATCATATAAATAGTATAATATAATAAATTGTCGGAGTTTGATTTAATTTAAAGGTTGTATTCTTCTTTTTAGAGGATTTAAATACTTGAAAGCTTGTTTTTAAAATGTTTTTTTACTGTAAATTTATTTGCACTGTACTTATTTCTTTTTTACGTATCCCTTCTTCTTCTTATTCTATCGTGTCGGCACGAACTATACGAGAATATAGCTCATACCGTGGTGAAAAGATTAGCCAGTCAGTAAGGATGGTAGCGGGGCTGACTGCCCAGGGTGCGCCAAACGTACTTAAGTATCGTCACTCGTGGAGGCTCTTTTCACACACCCCATGTATCCCTTAAAAACCACGTATCTTTTATTCTTCTTCGTCCCAACTCCCGGTCCACACTCAAGCCATGACATAAATGAAATTCCGTCTAGGGTATCACCTTCACGCAACCAACGGAACAGGTTCTAAATGTACAAGCAATCATAAGTGTTATGAGGACGTTATTAATTGCAATGACATTTCATACGATACTTAAAACATGTGTTTATTACAGTCAGCCTTTTTAATGCACTGACAAGTAAGGATTTGAGCTTGAAAAAAAATAAAAAGCGTTAGTATTTGACGTATTTTAGTTATTTTAGGGGACATTTTAATGTCTATACAAGTGTCTTTTCTTGTTGCGCGTTTTCTATCTCATTACTAACTTAATTAGACCAGTTGCTAAGCTAAACTTTCTGGTTCAATACTTCACAGTCTTGCAAATTAGTATCTATTATCTTCTCACGGTCTCCGACGTAGATCTTCCCAAATCCTTTTTGTCTTATGGCATTTTAAACTGGTCTTCCGACTTAATCATTCCGGATCCTCAGATGGTATGCTACAATGACGTATTATAAATAGACACGTCATGCATCAACATTACGGCACTCAAAATCAGCGTAAATACTATCGGTAGCTGGATAGCTACATAAACGTACGAAAAAGGAAAGAAAATTAAATGTCACATAAGGAATTCCTGTTGTTAGAGAGAGATAAATATGTATCTTAGGTTACGTCATTATTTTTTGGTGCATGCTCATTGGTCGAGCGCGTACAAAAAGAGGCATGTGGGGAAAAATTGACACTCAATTTTCTCGTGTTGATATAGGTAGGTAAGTAGTAGATTTTTGGGTAAAATAATATTATTCTCTATCCTTAAAATTATGAATGCAGTATTTAGCAACAGTAATTATAGTTATTTAATTAATAAAACAAAATGTAATATAAACATAAAAATCTTTACCTACGAGTATATAAACAAAGTAATCAAGTAAGAATCTCATACGTATGTTAAATGTCTGTGATGACCTCTTGCTGAGATAGGTACGATTCGAGTATTGGTCTATTATATTGATCATTAGGTTTAATAAAACATATTAATTCAAATAATATAATTAATCGAAATAAAAACAATGTAGGTTTTATAAACACTGATGCAAAGTTGCCGATTTTCCTCGCTAGCCGCCATTATGCTACATCGAAAAAAATTAAATTAAATAAATATTTTTTCTTGATATTTACGCATGAAATGACACTTTTTTATCTTTTACAGTTGCAGTATAATTATTACATATTCTATACACACAGGACGGCATTTTTTTTCGCTAATAGAGAAAGTTATTACACACAAGTTATTTCAATTTCACGTACAGCCGCGGCAACGGTTGCTACGCGACTAAATGGATGTCAGGCAAGTACCTTGCATTCATCTAGCCACTACAGAGCGCGGGCAACGTATCTATAGTAGTTTATATTATCATTGGTATGCTACGAAATATTAATCGTTAGTTGGATTCGTTAGGGAAGGTTTACTTAGAAATGAGGAGCATCTGCCATCAACGTCGAGTCTATGATTACCGCTAAAATTCCGAGCTGTTTTAACAAATTGCAATTATGGAAATATAACTAGAATTGCCTTCTCGTCACATGTAGTAAGTGCTGAAATAATTTCTGTTCCCTTACTCCTATTATCTTTGCTATTAAGTATCAAATGATAACGTAGCTACAAAGTTCACACCCCAACTGTGACGAACGAGTGCTGTCAAAATTAGTAATGCAGATAAAACAGCTAATTCTTATTAACAGCGTCTGTAGTGAAATTTAAATTAACAACGCCACTGTCGCACTGAAGCTTGAATCTTAAATTAACTTTGTCAAGTGAATTATTTATCAATTTAGTCTCTATTATCTTAGTGACTAAAGCGTTATATCTCGTGAGTGAGATCAAGATTGAATTACTTCGAAAATGCAAACGCGGAGAATAAAATATTTTTCCGAGATCTGACCTAGTTCTCAATTCCTTGTTGGCAATGTCAAACGCTTTGAAAGACATCCAAAAATGTAATGCTGATCTGATATTCAGAATTAACTCCCACTTGCCATCTTAAGGAGCTTTTACCAAATTCACAACAACAACTACAAGCAGTTCCAAAATTCGCAGCACCCTTTCACCCTGCCGCGTCGAATTTGACCGGTTTCTACCTCTTTTGGGTTAATGTTGTTTCGCCGGTTAATATCGGGTGTCAACCTTGCGTCGAAGGTTGTTGGTATTATCGTATGTTTTGATGACTTGTGTCGCTGTTACGGTGACATGGTCTAGGATAATGACCCATTAAGACCCGTTTGCCTTGTAACATCAGCTGGTTGGCTTCACGTATTGATTTTTATCATTGAGGTGTGGTAGGTATCGTATCCGCTGTGTATATGCGACGTCATAAATAGAGGTAAATTATGATCAGACATGTGGGTTTGTGCTCTCTCAAGTTGCGGTTTAGCCTAAAACGCTCATATAAGTTTTAGGAATGAATCCCCTTTTGTAAACATGTTGTAACTTGGGATTTTAGCCGCAGTTTGGGAACCTTTTAATACTTCAGTTGAGTATATTTCCGACCCAAAACTCATCGAAGCCTACCCTCAGGCTTACTTACTCGATGAATTAGTTGATGGTTAACGACTATTGTGAGTGTTCCTTCAATTCTTAGGTCAACAAAGAATGTTTACCGTTATGACTGAACTAATTACTCGACATTCCACATGAGTTTAATGTTTGCTTACTAGTCCAGAAGTAATAATGCTAAAAGTTTAAATGTTCGTTGAACTTTGAACGTACACACCGCTGTCATGTTATCATTTCATTTAAGAACTTACTTTGCCCCGAAATTGTAGACTTAACAATTTGTGCCGGAATTAATCTGTTTTCTTCTACTTTTAGTTTAATATTCTTTCCTCCCAATAATAGGAGAGAACTAGTCTGCTAATAATAACACATGAACATTTTACAACGCAGAGCTTTCCCATGAAAAACGAGACAGGATTAAGTCGTAACATTTAAAAGACCTAACACCGGTCAGCATCATGAATCACGCACAAATCTAGCAGTTTATCATTCAGCCCATAAATAGTTAATTGTTAATCTCGACGTCTAGAATAAACCAACTGAGGATTAGTCTAGACCGTTGCGACGGTCTCGTCTGAATCATTCAGGTATTCAAAATCCATATTTATAACTCTGGCGATCGTCCACTTGGCTTATTGTAGGTACATCATAAAACATTCTTTTAATTTATGATGTCAACGAAAGGATGAAAAGCATCTGGGGTTACCTAATTGTTGTACTAATGGTTGTTTTTCGTTTCTCGCGTATTTTTGGGTTTAGGTACTTCGACTGGATTTAATTATTAAGTCTGTCTAACAGCAATTTGAATGTTGAGATTTGAGATGTTCCAATTTAATTTGTCCATGCTAACTATAACAGTACAACTCTGGATCTCCCCGCCAAAATCTCTTGATTTTAAAGCGAATTTAGCGATCTTTCGCTTCGCATTTCTTGCTACCAAACTAATTACAGAACTTACAAAATTTTCCTGTAGTTAGTGGTTGGGAACTTTAAAATTTGGAATATGTTAGTGAGTATCTGTAAGGGTATTTTCTCTGTTAGACGTAACTCTTGAAACACCTTCTAGATTAGTAGAGTAAGTTTATTCTCTCGTATACTTACTAGTCTCGGTTTCGATTGCTTTGTTGTATCTAGATAATCTTTCCGAGATAATCATTGTTTTCTTAATGTACGTTTTCTCTTCTTTAGTCACGTTTACACGTTTATTCCTTATTAAGCACCTTATTAGCATTCTTCTAATAAAAGTAAATTTTCCGAGATTACACTGTTATGTACACTACTTTACAACTCCATAAAATATTCAGTTTATTATTATTAGGTGCTTTAACTTGTAATAGCCTATTATATTGTAATTGAAGATGTGATGACTAGCTAATAAGTAAGTACTATTTTTAAGTTATATTTTTTAATATTTTGTTCACATCTTACATCAGTGTACTATTAAGATTTTTTCGTTTTCTTAAAGACAAAGCTTGTTGTAATTAGTTAAGGGTCATTAATATTTCATGCGAGAACAATTTCCTAATTAAGTAGCCACGTGTGATATTTCTTTGGAAATTATATAACCAACGTATTTTAGTATTACTTATTTCCAACATTTTCTCTTAGTTTTCTGAAATGGAAAGTGATTCTCTACAATTGTTTTGCTGTTAAGTACTTAAATGAAATATTCGTTCACACCGTAGTTTCTACGAGTTTAATTTTCATTATCATGTATATTTACTTTATTAAGAACGTGATTTAAGTACTAACATGGGTACCTATTTTTACGAGTAAAATATACCCTTGGCAATTTATAGACGTAGTGTATAATTACTTTTAATATAAAATCATGCAATATCTTAATTTTGTTAATTTGCCATGTTTATTATCAAAATCATAGTAGGTAATTAGTTTCAGTTTCTTATCATTTCGTACAATTAGTAACAGCATTCTGAAGGCCTGTGGTGGAATTACTAGAGCAAAAGTATTTTTTATTTCAATACTCTGTTTGCTCTACCCAAATTAAAATGATCCCACAAAATTTTTGATAGAATTCTGTCCAACGAGTGTTAGTGAATTGGGCTCGTCATTAACCATAGTGTTTCTTACAACTACGTGTCATTCGCGAACTGTGACTATAAAAACTTCACCTCTGCCTTCCCCATCAGGGACCACCGGTTACGTTGTTATTGTAACAGCTGACACATCTTGCTTAAACATGTATTCACTCCATAAGGTATTACCATACATTATTCAAGTAAAACATCAAACAAACAAGTCATAAAAACTTTCCTTAAGACCATGATTGTGCATGACATGGCTTGTTCAGTTTCGACTGAAGAATGGCCATAGTCCGCACATTTATATTGGAAAGTTGTCAGCATTGATGGAAATCTCTCTCAGTGAAAGTAATGTTACATCGGGATGTTAAATGCTGTACTTAATTTTCCTAGTTTCCCCCATATGATATGCGGAAACTGTAACGGTAGTGGATAGATAAGACGGGACGGTTATCTAGTAAAAATGTATGTAACGCAAGTAAAGGTGTGCGCTCTTAGAATTGTTCAGAGAATTCGAAGCGATTGTAATCATGATTCGTAACGTTTCTAGCATTGCGTATTACGTTATAAATACATCGTATCGCTTCGTTGGGGTTGATTATAATACCAAATTCGGATCATTTAAGTCTCGAATCAACTTCTTATTGTCTAGAATCGTTTTAAACCCTCTGTGTTGTGTACCGCAAAATGTTATACAGGCGTAACTTACTTAACCATTGTATTCTCATATGAAAAGCTGTCCTAAGCTTTCTTCGCTCGATCTTACACATCCGACGCGGTTAGATTGTTGCCTCTCATATCGTGTTTCGCAGCGTCCTTTAATGTTCTTCCAAGAACACTTTCAAAGTCTGTAACGCCCGCTATCGCTTCTCCACCCAGTCCCCACCCTGTGATCAGCACCTAGATTCCACCAATACTATGTAGTTATTATTCAACGTACGCAATTACGCACAGGTTACATGTCCTATTACGAAGCCTACCAGTTTTATTTTATTGCTTGCCGCTCCGGTTGGCGGGCGATAAGATTCAGACGCGCCTGATATCGTAGGTACTATTAAAATTACTATATGGTGGCTAATAGTATGCTAGAAATTATCGCAATCCAATCTACGGTCGTCACACTTAGTTTTATTGTTGTCAGGAAATACTTAAGTAAATTGTTACGCCGACACTTAATATTATCAAATCATATTAAGATCTCTTCGATTCACCCTAATTATTATTATAATTAACTGCACTGTCCCATTGCCGAGCAAAGGCCTCCCTCCATTTTTCCAGCTGTCGCGATTCTGTGCCGCCGCGCCGTATCGCCTGTATTTTTCATTAAATTAAATATTCCGCCACCTTCTCTTAAATACAATTTTTATTGAAAAACTTACTAATTAAACGTTTTTACTTGCAGAAATGTTGAAAAACTCCATAATATTATCATATTAAGTATATCATCCCGAAAAAAGAAAGTACTGTTCCCGAGGAAAACAACAGTAATGATAATAGATGGCGCCACGTGTCTTTCGAATCATGATTGAATTATATTGGAATTTTAATTGTATACTAGGTTAAGGTTTCTATGGGTCTATGCCACCCGAAATAAAATTTATTATTATTATTATTATTATATTGAAAGTTACGATTTTAATGAGCAGTTTCGGTCATGCTTCGGATTTTCGCTAGCTCGCTCTATTTGTTAGTACTTCGTAATTCTTATAATTAATTAATATCTTCTCGGATATCTTGTTAAGCGCAGTTCCTGCCAAGGGTATAACTTTCCGTCTATTATTAAATATACTCAGAAACTTCTGACGTAGGAAAAGGGGGGTGGGGTGTACAAAGCTCAGTGGCTCAGGTCAGGTGGCAATTTCAAAGTTCGATATTATCTTGCCTTGTTTAATAAGAGGATCCTTCCGTAATTTGAAACAGAGACCCATTATTAATTTAGCCTTGCCTTAAAATCCACACTAGTAATTATTACGAATGTGAGTTTGTCTGGTTCCTTGTTCACGACTAAACTATTGAATTAAGTAATTTTGATAAAACCTGGCACAGAAGTAGCTTGAAACCCTCAAGCGAAATGGCATGCGTCTGGTCTACTAGTTTCTAACACTTATATCTATAAACGGCAGCTTTTCATAGCATACGTTTATTTGCAGAACAACATGTCCTCATTCAAAAAACCGTTCAATTCACAAAGCAATCCCTTTGCTACCAAACAACGTCGCTTTTTTTCTTTGCCGAAAAAATCAGGGCTCCCTACCAGCAGCGTTCAATTACCTAAATTGATGTGTGCAGCACACAGATCCTGTCAAACAGCCCGGGCCCTTCGTCGTTTTAATTCAATCAATTTCACTACGTCTCTTGACGTCACGTTTGTATTTTGCTTTTAATTGTGCACTAACCAGCTTATGTTTTGATTCTAAAACGCCCTAGGGAAATTGTCTTCTAATGGGATCTTCGATTTAGTTTTCTGGAAGCAATTTCTTGATGTTCCTAAAAATAATTTGATGTAGGAAGTATTTTGATTGCTTGTAAATTTTGAGTGTTTTGAAGACCCCTTTAAACTTCGTTACCGATATTGACTTCATATTCTGGTACTTATTATTTGATTTAAAGAACATTGTGGAAGTATCCAATTAGGTCCATACTTATCTTTTTATCAATTATCTTCTTTTGATATTCATCAAAATTGCTTCATAGACAATGGTTATGTAAATTTTCGAATAAGAACTAGTATTTATCTCTCACTTTCGTTACCATTTCTTTTTGACTTACATTTTCGCTTTATTCCACTTCGGTTTCGCCATAATTATCTTGTCCAAGTACATTCTAGAAATTCATGTTTCGTCTTTATAAAGTCGGAATGGGAACAGACATAACCATATTACGTCGTAAAATCTCGGCAGAATCGGCATAAAACATGTTCGTCTCATCTCGACTTCTTATCCGTGAGAATATTACAACAATGGCGATCGTCATTAAATACTAATTGCTGTTTAAAATGACAAGCTGAAATTAACTCTTTTTGTTATCTCATTCGTGGCTTGAATTAATGCCGTATTCTTATTACTACACTTTTTCGTCAATTTCAGAACGTACATTCGTAATTTTTTGCAACATTTTACGTACTTGGTTCTTTTGTTTTTAAACACGTTTCAAAGTTCGTGTTTTTGTAAAATCAATTGTTGTATTCAACTTCGAGAATTGTTTTTAAAATATTCATGTTACAATGGCATTGAAATTTTTTGCTCTTGAAGATTTTCTGTAAATAAATTACGAATATTGTTACTGTATTGAGTAACTTGTAGGTGCCAGGTACTGTTTTGATGCATAGCCGGTAATTTTTACTAAATGTGGCTTTGGCAGTGCATCACCAACCCAATTAGTGTTAGTGCTACTTGAAGCATGCTCGTCCTGCCAACTAAATAGACTGCCTTACAATATGGCCAGACAACTTCACTTTTTTGTCTCTGTACTTTTATTTTAACACTCACACCTTCAACCATAGCGAATTACATTAATACAAGACGTGCTAATATTCATGTGCATACATTTATTCATGTAACGGGTTTAAACGACAAGTTATTGAGTTAAGCTGCTGAGAGTTTCGTAACTGTCACATATTTTTAAGCACTAAACGGCCTTCATACATCAATATGTTAAGGATTTTTTAAATTTGCAAATAAATTACTATTTATTCATGTTACTTTCTAATTATGTAAGTCTCTTAATCTTTAATGTACTTCTAAGGACGCAGTTCTAGTTCCATTTATTTCCACTTCAAATATTTACGATGAAGTATTTATTCTCGTTGCATATTTCCACGTTGAGTAAAAACAAACTTTATCATTCGAGCTGTAGAGTCAGCAAAAGAAACTACACTTCTCATCAAAAAAATCGAAACACTTCCGAAATTATCTTTGTGGCGACAATTAAACGAAAAGCAAGCATTAATTCACTATAGAAAAAACATAATTTAGTAGCTGGAAAATTGGCCTTTACAATGGTGTACGAAACTTCCATAAAATTGTTTTTTTTTTTTTCCATTTTTTATCCTTTAAATGAATGGAACATTGTTTTGAGATAAACGTGTGTTTAGAGTTGGAGTATATTTGTCGTGCAAAAAACGCAAAATAACGCATTACTTTAAAATTTTCTGTTTGTAATTTGTTAATTAGGCTCTGTGACGTCTGTTAAAAGTTTTTTTTCTAACACACTTGCATACTTCACCCGCAGCAGCCGCCCAAGTAGTGGCATTGCTGGATTTTGGGACTAGTCAGCGTGTTGTAGCTGCAAGACTGCATCTAAGCCACTTGTCTGTTCAAAGAGTGTACCAACGCTATCGGGAGACTGGTTTATTTACGCGCCATGCAGGGTCTGGTAGGAATCGGGTCACTTTTGAGTGAGACGGCCGATTTATTGCAACCGTTTGTTTGCGAAATCGACGCCTTCGCGCTTTTCAACTGCAGCAGCAGTTCCGAGTAGTTCAAAGGGTGACTGTAAGTGGCTCTACGATTTGAAGAAAATTGAAGGAACGTAGACTGGTACCCCACAAGCCAGCTAATGGGTCAAAAGTAAAAACAGACCATCGAAGAGCTCACCAAAAAAAAATCGAAACACCTCGCAAGTTTTTGTTTTGAATGGATTATTAGAAAAACATGTTTTTTTTTAAATAAATACTAAATGCCATTTAATAGTAGGTAGCATAAGGTTTAGAATTCCTTATGTTGATGTTCCATAATTTTACTCTCGTCAGAAAAGAGAACCTTGCTCATCTGTAGGTTTGAACAATTTAAGTGCACAAGTGCAAAGTTAAGGCGCGCTCTTCGATGGTCTGTTGTTAATTTCGGCCCATTAGCTGGCTTTTGTGGTACCAGTCTACGTTCCTTCAATCTTCTTCAAATCGTAGAGTCACTTACAGTCACCCTTTGAACTACTCGGAACTGCTGCTGCAGTTGAAAAGCGCGAAGACGTCGATTTCGCAAACAAACGGTTGCAATAAACCGGCCGTCTCACCCAGAAGTGACCCGATTCCTACCAGATCCTGGATGGCGCGTAAGTAAACCAGTCTCCCGATAGCGTTGGTACACTATATGAACAGACAAGAGGCTTAAATGCAAGATTGCAGCCACAACACGCTGACTAGTCCCAGAATCCAGCAATGCCACTTCTTGGGCGGCTGCTGCGGGTGAAGTATGCATGTGTGTTAGAAAAAAAACTTTTTAACAGACGTCACAGAGCCTAATCAATAAATTACAAACAGAAAATTTTAAAGCAATGCGTTATTTTGCGTTTTTTGCACGACAAATGTACTCCAACTCTAAATACACGTCTATCTCAAAACAATGTTCCATTCATTTATAGGACAAAAATTGAAAAAAAAAAAAAAATTGGAAGTTTCGTACACCATTGTAAAGGCCAAACTTCCAGCTACTAAATCATGTTTTTTCTATAATGAATTAATGCTTGTTTTTTGTTTAATTGTCGCCACAAAGATAATTTCGGAAGTGTTTCGATTTTTTTGATGAGAAGTGTATGACAAATGGTGCTTTCAAACGAAATCAAACCATACAAACATCAATAAATCATCTACTAAATAAACGCCATTCATTTCTATTTTGCTATTTAAAACTCTATACGACACTATTTCTTGAATCTCTTGAAGGTTTGATTCATTTCCTGTCTGGTATAGGATTATAAACATTAAGAAAACAAAAGAAAATCATATCACCTGGCGCTCTGTCTGTCTACGCCGCAAAAGACCTTAATCGAGAATGAACAATAATGTTTTTCCGTACCTAGGTTTATTCCGCCTTTCAATACCATATTAAGAGCAAAACATCATGCAGGTAATCGAATCAATCTCCACGAAGACAATAAACAAACGAACGATTCATTACACAACTTGCATTATTTAATAAGCAATGTAATAGAGTTACGTCATTTACTGGATGTCAATCAAAATTGTAGAAGTTTTCATAAATGTCTACAATTGTTATTGAAGTACGAAACCGCAACGAGTTTGCGTGAGCGGCGACTGTCAATAAATCTGGACGGATCTTCAAGTTTTTTTATCAAATTAGGAATTTGCTAACAAATGGTTTCTTGAATGTTTGTTGTGTTTTTTATTTCTTTCCGTGTCCTTCATTTTCGTTTCGAAATTATTTGGTAAGTAATATTTTTAAGGCTTCGCCAATTTATTGTTAAAGTATTTTGCTGGTAATAAACTAATGACTCATCAATCTAGCTAAATTCCATAAATATTAATTATGTAGTTTCTATTAGTTTATTTCAGAAGTTTTGATTAACACATAAATAACTACAAATTAACAATAAGACTAAAGACAGACTTATGTTTGATCGCATACATAGTATGTTTGAGTCTTAACTGATGATAAGCCAAGACGTGATCTAAGATGGTGCATGAAAAGATGCATTCATTCGCAGACATCAGTTTCTCCTTTGGCATTCGAATCACGTTGAAACAATAAGCAATTAATCGCAATCATCAAATATTTATTACTCAGTTCAATACTTAATCATAATCATACAAACGCAAACGATTGATCTTCAATGTATTACCTGATGTCACCGCCAACATTCCTTGAAGACTAATGTCTGATACTGCCGGAACAATCAATATGAACCCTGATTACCTCTCGATATTTGGCAGCTACTGACCGCCGATTGGTTGATCGGAATTCCACTACGATAAAGTGATGCCAAAAGGAAGGAAATTAATCTAGTAGAAATTTAGCCTGCCACACATTCCCATTACTTTGCTGTGTTAACTCTGTTAGACGGAAAGGAGTCATCAAATAAAAAGACCGAGCAATGAGTCTTACAACCCTAGAAATCGATAAAATATCTTGGAATCCGAACACTCAGTTATCTTTGTAGAAAATAGAAGGAACAGGAAATCGTTTGCTATGTTGACTAGCATTTTGACGACATGAATTTTCATAAGTCGCAGCTGGCAGGCTAGGTTTTAATATTATTTTTCTTCCGACAACAATGTTCGAGAAAATATCTGCAAGAGTTTTAAAAATGGGATATGACTTTTCTGCAACCCTTTGTCCCCAACGTGCATTTGCTTTTGCTTACATCACAATTGTGACATCATTTATAATACTGCATTTATGCTTCTAAAGATCTTCCAACATTGCTAAATTATTACAAGAAAGTGATTAAACTTCAAGTTCCTTTTAAAAAATACCTTGCCGTATCGATTGACCTCAATTACAACGCGGAATTCATTGTAACATCAAAACCAATGATGTTGCGTGTAACAATTTTATCAAGCTATCTTTATAATCTTCTAACCTGTTGGTTCGCCAGTGGCAAGACACACAATAGATATAAATGCTGTAACAAACGTGACAATTTGTACCCGATTGCAAGAACAAAGCACACTTTAGCAAAATGGCAAAGTGACGAAGACTTTTAACAGTTAAGCTTAAATGTACGACTGAAGGAGGAAGACAAATAATAATAAAGGAAGTTTTAAAAATATTTTCGCACGAGATTCGTCTAGAACAAAAACATGTACCGACAGCAGTTTCGCCTTTTTGTGCACAGCATCATTAAATAATCGTTGCATAACATTAACAGTTGCACACAACAATTCCATATAAACAAAAATTATGACATCCTACAAAAGTTACATAAAAAAATATTCACAATACACGTGGGACCCAACGTGTGTACGAAACTTTCACGCGACACTCTCGTTAGACTTTCGCCGGTAATTAAACCTGGCAGTAGAACAATAGCAAGTATAAGAAGCAGATCTCTAACGTACAGCCGATGTTGCTATTAATTGTCTATCGAATCGCCCACGCTTTCTAACACCGTACCATGTAAGTAAACTCACAACATTTTCACTGGAAGAAACTAAAACCCGAGATAGATCGACACGAACAAACGAGATTGATGAAGCAAATGAGACTGCACACGATGGTAACGCAGGTGATGCTAAAAAATCAAGTGAATGAACAACGTGCACGTATGTAACAATGGAAATATTTTTTGCCCAAGGTTCGCCGGTAGAAAGTGTTTGAACGGCTTAAAGATTAAACTTTATGGCATCTCGTTTGATAACAATGGCCAATTTAGCCGTTGAATTGTGTTTTTCATTGAATTTGATTGTAGTGCAGTGCCGAATTTAATGTGATTCGATATTTTGACCACCATTGCGGGCGTTGAAAGCCAAACTTCAGATTTAAATCGGAGAAATCTTCTAGAAGCAGATAAGTACATTACAATAAAATATTTAACAGAAATAAAATAAACATTTCAATAAGTTAATGATATTTACAAACAAATACAGTCTATATAATTTTATCAGGCCCGATACTTAACAAAGAATCTATTATCTAATCTACAC
The DNA here is from genome assembly GCA_905220435.1 of Amphipyra tragopoginis. Taxonomy (NCBI): domain Eukaryota; kingdom Metazoa; phylum Arthropoda; class Insecta; order Lepidoptera; family Noctuidae; genus Amphipyra; species Amphipyra tragopoginis. The sequence goes on along the minus strand of HG991997.1, from coordinate 25,141,733 downwards.
TACAGTACGCATGATTAAAACCAGCTTGAATGTCCATTAATTTGTACTTTTTTCCCACAGTTGATAAACAGACTCATTTCCATATCTCTCTGGGCTCATATCAGATACTAGAACAACGAAGTCAATGTAGTCGTAATGCTGAATACTGATCATAAATCACATTGGACTAACGTCCAAAGATTACGTGATGTATAGATAGACAGGGTCTTTGATGGTAGTATCTTTAAATAATTGCATGCTTAATTTAATATTTTGCAACTTAATTTTTCATCGCTGAATTATCATTTTTATCGTGTTAATCGGTAATGAATCGTATCGGCTATATTTCATGCTGTGCAAATTATGATAGAGGTGGCTTACGCAAATGGAACGTAGATATTGTTATAATCAATTACTTTATAGGTCATAGTGCAATTTATTATTATACACAAATTATCAGATAGTATTATTGCGTTATAAAAATTATAATTTACTGTGTGAACTTTGACGATTTTTAATTTTTTTGTCATCAAGTCTTCTTAGGTAACCTAATTTCTTGTAAGTCCTTCAGTTCCGTGAAAGAAGCTCAGATTAACATCAAACCTTTTTGTCTTGTCTCCGTTTCATACTCTTTATTTACGTACGCTTGAGCATTAGGTCATGTCACGATAGCAAAATTACAGTCATAAATAAAACGAACGTTACTATTAAAGATACATAAAAAACATAGTGACTTCATTACGCCAAACGTTGCCAAATTATACCTATAAAGAAAGGCATAAAATTAATATAAAATGGTTAATTTGCTACTGTATAAATTGCTGTCAATAAATCATTATTAAGTATAAGTTTTATACTTTCTCACGTGGTGCTTCCGTCATTACATTGACGAAAGTCAAATTGGTCATTTCCATGCTATTAATTTTGTTTTCACTTATAATTATTTCTTTGCCATGTGGTCGTTTCCTTTGAATGTCGTAAAAGTTCACAGATATACATATAAGACTGGGAGATGATACCTTGATTCTGATTGTACAGCTGTCAACATCATACGTACTTCAGCCACACTCATCCCTGTCGAATTGTCGATTATGCCAATTCCCTTGGGATCGTTTGTCGAAACGCTTTCAGAGGACGCCATTACGAGTGAACACTTAGGAACGAATAATATCATGTCAATACAATTATTTACTTTGAAATAATTTTAAAGGAAAACATTAATCCAATAATGGCTCGAGAATTTCTTCTTACTGAAATTACATTAGAATATCCTCGATCATTGATGAATGTATTATTTAATCTAATCAGAATGTCGGACTTATTGATATAGGCGGTAGGCAATCGGTACAGATATACAAATGAAGGAGGAAATAACTAGATAAAACTATCGATAATCTCTTTGAACTTGTAATAGCGATATTTAATGATAATGTCACTTTAATTTATAGTAGATAAACAAAGTTGTGGCAACATTATACCAGATCTGCCTTCTGATTCGGAACGATTCGGTTAGTCAGTTGTTAAATGATTCGGTAAGCTATGCTAAGCTTAGCATAGCCATAGAATCATAGACGGAACGAGACATTAAACTGAATCAGTCGACAACTGCATATGGGAAAGTTTCTGAATCGGAGGACTGGCCTTAAACGTCCACTAGTGAACATATGGACCTCCTAGTAGACCGCCAAAATTAACGGTAGTAAAATAATTAGCAAGTATGACAAATGGACTGGTGATCGCATTAGTATGTTCATTTAAAAGGATGCTCCTGCCCAACTAGCCTTTTTTTTGTATTACTTTGTAAAATCCTCAAAGATAGGGTATCCGCTTAGAGACCCATCTATGAGGAATCGACGACGATGGGTATCTGCTTAGAGAATCGATGGCAAAAAATTATACCTTCCTCCTAATATATTCGGACGGGGGCGCGGGATTCGCTCGCGAAGTCACCAAACCTTTTGTCGTTATAGCTTCTTCGCCTTTTAAGACCCAACGGAAACAGAGATAGTGGACTTTGTTTGGGAACCCAACAACTGATATGGCCTTAATACTCTTGAAAATTAGTTGTTATCTCCTCTCCGTCCAAAATTTAAGTGCTGGGCATTGCCCATTATATATATTATTGTATGACTATTGAGTCGGTGTAGCATTCTCCATATTTCTCTATCCAGAGCCAATTCGTTCCTTCTCTGTATGTAATCAGTTCCGTCTTTTCCTTCAGTTGGTATGTGTACTTTCTTCTTGACTACCACATTTTCTCTTTGCCTCTAACTTACCTATCTCCTCTACATGATTATAAAATGCAACATCAGTCTCTCAGTTAGAAATCTCTTACCTCGAGAATCACTGGTCCGATTTCCTCATTACTTACTAATTAAACTCATGTTTAATAGTTTTTACACTTTCTTTCAAGACAACATTGTTATTACCTGTACTTGATTAAAGAAAATGTGGAGCGTACGATCTTCCGTAAGATGTAAAAACTGAGGGTAAGGAACGCTAATGTTGCAACAATAATGATTTTAATATTCCCGCAATCGTTAAACCAAAAACGTTTTTGTTGCCGCGCAAGAAGTGTGTTAATGCATTGAGCGCGTTCATTGTTTAATAAAAAGTAGAATAATTCATAATTTTATCTTCTTCATTCCGGGTTACTTTCGGATCTTGGCTTGAAGCTTCCTATCTTAAAACAGAACAAATGTGCTTGATGATGAAGGCATGACGAGTTCTTCCGCCCATCATATAGCAAGCACCTGTGTAAACAGTAAGTCCTAGAGCCTGTACTCAAATTCACAGTTTTATTAGGGTTATCGATGCTACTTACTACGCTTCTACATTTCCCATTCTTTGTCAGGTTTCTTTAATTCTTCACCAATATAGTCTATTTCAAATAGAGGATTCGATCCCAGGATCCCGGTTGTATTTTTGTCCTGGAATAAAATTTTACAAATCTCGGGATTTTCGGGATTAATATTTTTTTTAAATGTCAATATTAATTTACATGAAACGAAACGTGTAATTGCGTTTAGTTGACTTGACATTTTGTCAACCATCTTGTTTTGACAACTGATTTCATTGGTTTTCGCTAACGACCGAATTAAGTTGTGAAAAAGTGTGTAGAAATTCCCGCTTCACCTAGTTTGTTTATTTAATAAGAAGTTTGAAGTATAATTTTGTTTAATCGGCTTTTTGAAGATTTAAAACTTAAATCATTGCCAAAAGACAAGCAAAAAACTGATTTTGACACGGTTTACTACGTTTTTGTTACCACTTTTCAATTACCAATACAATCCCGGGACTATCTCGGGATTTCGGGATTAACTACAGATAAACCCGAAATACCGGGATTAGAAAAAAGGGCCGGGAACGAATCCTCTAATTTCAAGTGATTAGTTTATCTTACGTATAATTCGCTTTCTTCCAAGACTTATTCAATTTACAGCGGTATTGGTCACAATCCTAATCTGTATTGTTCCTCGATTGATTTGTGCTTGTGTACGTGACGGTGTAAGCGTAGACGCGAGCTTTGTTTCGAAATGTCCCGAAATACGCACACACATATCATACAGGGTGCTGTATGATATGTGTGTGTATGTATGGTGATACTACGTAAGATCTAGAACGCACACTTTCAAAGTATTCATAACTTATCCTAAGAGCGTTCTGTTGTGAAGGGTGAAAAATTATAATAGAAAAATAACAGATGCAAATCACTGCTTTCAAAGCCGAGACCCTCCATTTAATATTCTGTTTCTATTATAACTTTATGCCTACAATAAAACCGTCTTGGGTCTTGTCCCGAACAAAATCAAATGTCATATTACTATATCTACTTTCTATTAATGCATATTCTTCAGTACCAGTGCTCTTTGTCCGACCGTGGACACCAACCGGTCTGACCTCTGAAAGCACCTGATTTAATATAATTAAATCTGCTTGTTATTTCTTGCATTCAGTTAAAATTTGTGCTAGAATTTTTTATATCAAAGTGACTATTTTAATTGGGTAATTTTGGTAGTGAAGGTGGGTAGGTACGCGATCCAAGCAGAATACCAAAAAGGTTAATTACCTCGGAAACTGAAGGCTTATTACATCTAGAACTTCTTACGTAAGTTGAGCAAAGTACTAGGTTAGTCATTTTGCGATCTGGCCTTGAAACAAAACATGAGCTTTATACTAGCATGGTCCATAGACAACAATGGTTGCGCCGGCGCTTAGCCCGGGTCGTTGACCGCTGCACGGGTCGAACCGCGAGTTTTCTTAAACCGATCCGCTTATTAGGCATTCTGTAGAAGCAAGCTGGTTTTGTGAACCCGCTCTATATTATTAGTTACGTGATTTTTCTTTGGTTCATTCGGGAATGTTCGTTTTTAAGTATGTTTGTGACCTCTGATTAAACGCACGTGCTGTATGTGTTGTTTTGACGAACCGAAGAGTGTTAATAGTCTTGTCTTCACCAACATTACTTAATGATATGTTTAAACAAGCATTCCCTCGAAAAATGTTCTAGAACTTTAGTTAAAAATTTGTTCAACGAGAGAATTAATGTTGCTGAACATCAGTTTGACAAAGCCCTATCAGTATTGAAATATAATTCCTTCTTTACATTTCAAATCTTCTTATCAGTACTTAGGATATAATAGTGTTCTATATTGTACTGTAACAAATAATTGAGAGTCTACAATCTGACCGTTACAGATGGACAAGACTCGGCGAAGTACAGCAGACTTAATTGAAAAACAGGCCTTAGCAACAAACCGAGACTTCGATAAAAACAAGAAAGAAGTTCTAACTCAATTATTGTTAATACTATCTCTAGATAAAATGAACTCTATACGTCCTCTAGAGGCAGAAAAAAGAATTGTATATTTATAGCTATCGCCTGGCCTTAGTAACCCCGAGTCATAGCAACGAGTTATCAGTAACCCTGAAATGCTACATAGTGCGTGTCCAATCACACCAACACTACAGTGGGCGTACTTATCGAAACACAAAGTAACTTAGAATCACGTAAGGAATTATAAAGGTCGGTGTTTTCAAGACCGATATTACGAACACGCTGTTTCCATGTCAATGAACTCTGTAATCTTTCGCACATTTAAGACGCGAATACGGAATGATGAAAATATGTAACGGAAGAAGATGAAAGGAATAGTCCTACAAATAAAACTTGAACTAAAAAAATCCCGATATGGTGTCTGCAGTGATTATTGTCAAATACAGCTAAGAACAATACCGATAAAGCCAGAATTCTTGCTTACATATGAAAAATTAAAAAAAATCGGTTCAGTCATTTGTAATTCATTAAGGTGCCACAGACAGACAAAGGGACCAAACTTATAACACCCCCTTTTCGAGTAGTGGTTTAAAAAAGCCGATTTTTCAATAGTCAGATAACTTTTATTTCAGGAATAAGTTTGACGTTTTGACATATTTTGTGTGGACCATATGTCAAAATGTCATTTTTTTTCCTCAGATGAAAGCTGTTTGACTTTTGAAAACTAAAAGTAGTTTCCAGATAGTCTATGGTAGTACTAACCGTAGTAGCGTTAAACGAAAACTAGACTAACTAAACTAAACTTTTTATTTAATAACTTATTTACAAAAAAAGTACAGTTACACCACAAGTTAATAATTAAGTCTTAGCTTTATTATTTATTTACAATAATACCAAAGAGATATCTAGATTACTAAGATTATAAATAATTGACACATACTGAAAATAGACGGGCTTATATAGTTAGCGTCTTGCCCGAGCTAGGTTTATTCAAACCTGTGTTTCAGACTCTTTTATAACAAAATAAAGCACGAAAATACACAAATTAAAGCGAGAAATGTTCCGAAATCAATGTCACGGTGTTTCTCTACGCTCCTTGGGTTTCATTGTCCCTAATCCAGATGTAGGGTCAGTGAACTTAGCCAGCAGATTCCTTACACCTCGTTGGTGATAATTTATTGCTGCATACTTAGCACATGCGCATGGGCATTACAGTCAACGAAACATGAATATTTATTAGATGAATTTTCTGTTGCTATGTTCAGGCTCTTTGGGTATTTAAGTGGGGGTAAGGGGAAGGGAAATGGAAGAATAAGGCTTATTTTTCATACACTGTAAGGAATAAGGTTTCTGTTTTAATTTGAAATGCTCATTCTTCTCCAGCTATTAAAGGTAATGTAAGAATTTGACTTTTTATACAGCAAATATTTGTCTAAAATTTAGCCACGCCTTTCTTTGCTAATTTTCCGGCTACGTCCAAACAACATTCTTTCTTATGCTACCACTTCAAATAAGTACCGTTACAGCATCATTCTAACAAAATAAACTCTAGCAACTAAACAATGTAATGTCATAAGGAACAATAGTCGCGTCTTCAAGTCGACAGGTTAAGCGGACTGCGTCCAAACAGGTCTGCTCTCGACTCTCGCGCAAGTTGGACGCGAGCCCACGCTTTGTAAATTAATACAACGTATCAATCGAGGGTTACAAACGATTTATCATCGTTGTTGCTCAAACGCCTCCTTGTTTGATTACAGTGTTTCCCAAAAGTTTTTCGAAGTACCCTACAATACGAAAAAAAAACTGTTGATGAGATGAGATGTTTAGTACCCTATATACTTTCTCTGATCATTATTTGGCAATAAAAAGTGTTAAAAAGTAAAAACCGACTTCAAAAAAAACTAAACGGAGTAAAATAATTATCATTTAATAAAAGTACCAGTTTCAGAAGTCGGTGTTCTACGCTGAAACAAATTGAATGCACCGACTTCTGAAACTGGTACTTTTATTAAATGATAATTATTTTACTCCGTTTAGTTTTTTTTGAAGTCGGTTTTTACTTTTTTAAAGTTGTTTTATTTTATACTTTTTAGTGCCACAAATTACAATTACAATAGTGTACAAATTCTCGGACACTACAACTAGAACGTCGTCTATATACGATTTGTGTATTTTTTTTTTGTTTTTGTTGATTTTTGCAAAAAGTGCTGAATCAATTTCAATAAAATTTATATGGGACCACCTCTGAAGTATGGTCTACCAAACAAAAAAAGAATCATCAACATCCATTCATAATTGGCGGAGATATCGCGTAACAAACATACAAAAAAAAAACATTCAGACGAATTGAGAACCTCCTCCTTTTTGAAGTCGGTTAAAAAGCATACTGACCGAGAGCCTAGCAATAGACAAAGACATTGAGAAAACAAATCCGATTACATTTAGCTTCACTAACAAGAACAACATTTCGACGAAAGTCATTATAAGTAACGCATGCGAATTTTTCTTAATTATGGTAGTGTTATCTAGATGCGAGTTTAGAATGTGCGTTAATAGATTTACGCGCACGCACACAGAAATAAAACGGAGAGACGCGCGAAATCTACAGATTATGCGTCTACATGACTTGCAAGATCTATCAGTCGTTGTAATGTTTTAATCATTAAAGACTTATTAAATAGAATTAGCGACGTAGACAAACTCGAGTGAAAATCGGAGAAAAAACGCTTGAATAAAAGCGGATTACAGCTGGGAAAATCTGTTGTCAATTGTTGTACTTCTTGCCCCTTCAAGTACTCGTCCCTGCTACTAAGGTTTACGGTCGCCCTCAGTTGATTCGCTCTTTAGAACGAAGGGGAGTGGGTCTCCCACTTTGAGCATCTCTCCTCTATTAGTTTAAGTACTTTGAATAGAGGAGCGGGTTTCGGTTTCCGTAAGACTAAAAGCAATTTAGACTAGTTTATGGCTGTAGTCAGTAGTATCAGTTTTAGTAGTTTGATTGTTAATTGATGTTGTATTTATTTGCGGTTCCGACGTAACCGGAGTTGATAGTGTTCGGAATTCTACTCAAATTGTCTGAGAAAATGAGCGGGAATGTAAGGTTTCATTTACAATGCCATGCCATCGATCCAGTTCCAGTTGGAATAAATATTTTTACAGCAGACTTAATTAGAGTATTTCATAAACCGATAACTACCTCAACGGTTTCCTCATTTAATTATGGACTACCCTACTTGGACATTATTACCCACTTTACTCAAAAACGTAACGAAATCATAAACAAATAAAGTAATAAAACTCCCAGTATTGGTAATTCGGCCTCTCATTACGTATCACTTAACGCAATCGAATTCTCGAAACATATCGATATTTATCTCGAGACACATTTTTCATTCAGACTACCTTATCCAAACACCGTTATGTAATATCGATATATTACAGAGAGCAATTATTGTGTAGTGTATTTATTTTTCGTTCAACGACAAGGTTAGCCATTACCAGTTCAATGTAATTTGTTCTTTGGTTAACTTTGGTTCAAGATAGCAGCGAAGTGGAATGATGTTATCTAAGAAAATTGACGTTTAAATTATCCGATGTTTGCATTACTTCGTTTATTCGATTTTTTTAAATCGTTTAAATCAACTTCGAAACGATTAACATGCATCAGGAAGATAGCAATCAACATTCTCATAATAAGTATTGTATGATGGATGGATCAATAGATCATAAGATGACATCGTTGGGAAAGCGAGGAATTATTCGCAAAGTACGAACTAGAAATACTTGTACTCGCGTAAGCATGCATATGCATTGAACTCATTATTTTGCATAACTTGGCTCTCATTTTACATATGTATGTGTAGGCTTCGTCAACTTTCTTTTGCCTTGGCTGGCCTTGCACCAGAATCATCGTAAATTGATAAGACAGCGACTTCACAATTTTATTCGAGTGCAGTACATATTCTTGTCTGCAGGAGTTTTTATTTAATCTTTCGATCGCGGATTGAATAGAATCGTAAGCTGACACAACAGGAGTTGATAATCGATTGTCATTAAATTGTTAATTACACATTTTGTCAATAACGTAATGTTATAATAACGAGAGCTAAAACAATACCAGCTTTTTTTGTCTTCGCTTTTCTATTCTTCTTCATCCTAAATTCTTGTATCTAATGTTTTCATAACGAATGTTATTTTTGCATAATGAATGACTAGTATTTTGTCAGTGATGTGCAGCCCTTATGTACCTAATAGTATGCACTATATTATTATATTTGTAGATTGGATCCTCACTAAAATATCCTTCAACAAAGTCACCAACGTTATATGCAGCACAAAAACGCAGCATCCCATCGCAATCTCTCACCACTTGCATCGCAACGTGTAACAGCTCGGTCAGGTAACACGGGTCGGCCGACTCCCCCGGCGACATTCCTCTCGCGACGAAATCGAGAGTCGACTCGTACGCAATCGTTACTCGACACTCGATACTCGTTAGCGAGTGGGATTACCGGAATCTATCGCGTTGGCGACTATGAGTTGAATGTGGGATTCGAGTTAATGGGCGGCGTAGAGGTTTCCTGGTCTGGATTCGTGTTGGCTGATTAGGTTTCTTAAATTAGATTTAGTCATACATATTACTACTGAGGGCAAACAACCTAATGATAAAGGCATTAAATGATGACGTGATCTGGTGCAGATCATAAGCTTGACCCATCAGGCTACGGATAGACTGACGTAGACAACTCATCTACTGCATCTACAGGAGTAATCAATCAATCTGGCATTATCGCAGTTCTCTGCTAGACATGGCCTCTCCCAAGTTGCAACACAATACCAGGCCAGGAGTCACGATGACGTAACAACTACGAAGAAGGAAATATTTGATAATTACTATGCTGAACATTTATGAATGTGTCTGTTGGTTATCGATGGCCAGTTGACAACTGTCAGTTGTGGAGACAAGTTTACAGAGAGAAACGAGTACATGTCTATTCACAAACAACTGGTTATCTTAGTATGAAATAGATATTCTTAAGTTCAACGCTTGCTATAGTTAATTGCTAGCATACATAAACAATTATTAAGAAAATGCACAAAAAAATACGGGCCCAAAGCTAGTTCAGCTCATGTATTTATTTGCAGGCTTTAAGTACTAATCATTCCAGATTTCATCACTACCTCAGGTCACCTAGGGCGTTGCCTATTGGGCATAACCTTCGTTTTCTGAAGATACATCATTATGTCCAGCAGTAGATGAATAGAAGAGAGTATTAATAGAAGTATAAACTTCCTCACCGGCTATGATTAGTTACAGTTTACACACGTGCATTTTTCGAGATTGCCCGACCAGTTTCGGAGCCCTTAATCATGAGCTGAACACACGGCGAGGTCGCGACTCTGAGTTCCTTACCGTCGTAACAAAAACAACACCAAACATTCCATTAAACTCCATAGAAATAGATATAATGATTCACCATACAAACGCATTCAAATACCAACATATCCGAAGTGAATTATCACAAGTGTTGAAATCGGGAAGTTTTCCGGAGCGTGAGTTATGGATCAAGTTTTATGGCCGACATAATACCTCTGCCTGTAGATTTGGGTTTAACGTGGGAGATGTTCCGTTAACTTTTAGGAGACATATTTACATATGTATTTTCTTCTTTGGCGGTTTTGAGCGCCAGGCGCCGGAATGAATTTGAATGGTTTATTAAGCATTGGTTGTGTGGTCTTAGATAATTTGACCACCTCATTTCTTCTCTCTCGTAACATGAGGCAGTGATTATATCAGAAAGATGGTTAGCGATGTTCACCTCTGCAATCACTGTCCATCTGCCTAGACTTTCCTGCCTCAACTGTGTTGAGGTCAACTTCCAGTCTAACCAGATGCGGCTGAATACCAGTATTTTACACGGAACGACTGCCATCAGACCTCTGCAACCCAGTTAGGTACCGGGCAATGCTGATATCTTAAGAGTAAACCGGTTGCCAGACTTTTAGGCTTCTGATTCTGACTACCCGTAACGACGGTCAGGTGTTCGTATATCACCTGGGTCCGACGGCCTAACGTGTTCTTAGAAGCACGGAGGGGCCTCGACGTGTAACGAACGGTCAGGTCACCCATCCACGGACACACATTCATCTGCCAAACGCAGTAAATATGGCTTATCTAGAACATCTACTTTTGGTCATTCAGTCGAGGCCTATGTTCAATCGTTGACTTAAATGGACTGATATGACGCAGCATAGTCATTATTTATTATAAACTACACATAACTTCTATATTTAGCCACCATAATTCCTAATATTAAGTCCAAACGACACCATATTCAGATAATTATGACCTGAAATGCATGTGCACTCAAATCTTACGTGTGCACAACAGGTTAATCAAGTTTCGCACATTTTAGCAACGAAGTTGTTTGTCCCATTTGACGTAATCTGATGGATGACTGTAACGAATTCATTCCTCCTGTTGCACGTCTAAGCGTGATGAATGGATGTTTTTCTGGAGACTCATCGAAATCAATCTTTGTAAAAGAATATATTTCTTTAGAAAAGTTGGATTGTATTCTCACTTTTCGATCCGTTTTAGTCCAAAAACGGCAACATGTTTTGCTGAAATATTTCGCAGACTCGTTTTTGAGGTATTTGTGCTACTTGCTCCCCTTTCAATAATAAATGCTTTCATTTTCTTTTTAAATCATGATTTGCAACCTCAAACCTGATCGATGAAATGTGGAGTATCAGAAATGAAAGTCATTGAAACGATGTCGATATTATTAAGGAGTTTGTGTATTGCTACGTAGAATAATGAAACCAACCCAGCCGAAAAAGGAAGGGACGTTGATTGTATAATTTGCTACACATTTTCAACATCTCTTATACAATTAACACTATGGCCGTTAATTCTCGTACGTAATTACGTAAATGTTAACAACAAACGCTGCATGAATGAGGTGTTTAAATTTTGTAACCACAAACGTAACGAGGTTTAACTTTTCACACACGACCTGGTATTATTAAACTTTGTTTCCGAGTCTTAGTAAATGGTATGTCATATAACTGATGAGTGACCTGCTTTTAAAACTTTTTTCATATGTGGATGAAATTGATACTTCTGTGAAGACTTTTATTCCGACGATTTAGTTTTTAGATGCGGTGTTATCTGTCTCAATCGGAGTGAGAATTTGCCGGAAGTAGTTTTGAATTTCATTTATATACTTTCCATGCTTATCTGAGTGGGAGGAATTATTGACAGTTGTTTGTCATCATTGTAATAGATCTACATCAAAAACCTTCACAACTACCGTAATGATATCGATATCTAATTGATTTCAAGAACACAGCTGTTTTAGAATTACGATTATTCGACAGTGACATTTCGGATTACATTGATACAATTTGGATATTCAAATCTGTTTTGGTCAACTCACGCTGACTTGTAACAAGGGGGCTGAAAGTAAATTGATTTATTTTAGTACGCTCGACGATGAATTACGTAAATTATCTGACAATAGTCAAAGTAATCATGCACCACTGCAATCCCACAAATGACTGCTTCATCTGGCTTCTGGCAATGACGTAGCATTTGGACGTAACGTTGGAGTTCTTGGCCTCCTCCTCATCACTAATAAGCATGAAATTTAAAAAGAACATCACGTTTTGACACTTACTTCCGCCAACATTAACAATGATGACTAACAAACTAAAGCGCTACCATACATACAATGCGTCCATTTTTTCTTGGCCGTTCATAGTGGCGTTGCTTGAGAAGGCAAAAGCCAACAATGTGACAAACTCAGTGCATTTAATAAAGGTTTCTATTCATCTGCATGCCAACATATACTGGGCGATGTAGTCCAAGAGTTGTACCACATAATAGTTCACTAATTTCCTGACATTTCCTAGCTGTATCGCATGTAACACGTTGTAAACATAATGATTACTCCTATAGTTATATGAGTTTATGTAACACATACAGAGGTTATTATTATTGAACTTTCGTGTCATATTTAATGCTTGATTTTCACCGCGTCTGCGTGAAGTGGCAATTTGTTGTAAGCTCTTGGATTCTGCTTAGTAGCTAGTAAAACATAATAGGTAAATGATGTAACTGATGATACAGGCCAAATTACTTCAGAAATTATCTTGGTATAATACTTATTTATTTCTAAGATGCCACTGACATATGGTGAAGGAAAACATCGTGAGGGAACCTGGACTTTTAATATTCCGAAATTGCTCACCCGCGGTGAGCAAGCGTGGTGATCAATGCTCGTTCCCTATCTGTATAAGAAGAAGCATTTGCCCTGCAGTGGAACATTTACAGGCTAATATGATATGTTTTATACCTACTCACTCCATGAAACTACTAAGGCTTGGTGATTCACATTACTTCTCTGAACAAACAACTATTTAACTCAGTGTTCAACCGTGTAAAACTCCGGTACATTTTACGAATTAACGATTTTTTAACCAGAGAATGCTGGTGAACAACTCCATGAAACTACTAAGGCTTGGTGATTCACATTAATTCTCTGAACAAACAACTATTTAACTCAGTGTTTAACCGTGTAAAACTCTGGTACGTTGTTCAAGCTAGCAGTTGTTTAATCAGAGAATGCTGGTGAACACCAACCAAATTATGATGGTTCTTTGAGTCGCGGTTTGCCTCGCCTAAAATCAAATACTTATCACGTTCACATTAATAAAGGAATTAGTTTAACTAATAAGATTACAGGTAGCTTCAAAGCAACAAAAGATCAAGGCTAAAGAAGACATTCTATTAACATTAATTCTGACCGTACATGCGCCAGTAAGTTGCTCGAAACAGTTGATCATGACCATTTGTTTTTAGCGCATGTCATATACCAAACACGATAACAGCAGCTTCTTCTTTTCGAATCCATGGTATTTATATTACTCTTACTTTATATTACTTATACTACTACTACCCGCTCATTATAATAATGAAATTATAACAAGAATTTCGTACGTGTAATGTTATAAATTAAATTACATGTGTTGTGTTAGATTTAAGTACTATGCTTCATGTTGTTATTAGTACCCAACCCTGATTAATTGAATACTTAAACAGGCGTTTATATTCGGTAAAAGTGTTGTTACTATTTATGTAAGTACTACAGTTGTTATTGTATATTTTATGCTAATAAAGATTTTTCTAAAACAAAAAGTTATACTTCTTGAGACCATTAGGTGGCTACGTCAATCACGGCATCGTTAGCATTCTTTATGTCCTCAAATGTGCAGGTGTGCGGACACTTTGGACACTAAGATATGGTCTGGTCCAGCACCGCACTCACACTGGCTGTCGGAAGGTTCTGTAATGCCCCGATTTTGACAAATTGTGTGCGCAGTCGAAAGAGTGCTCTCCATATAAGCCACTACAGGTCAAAACCAAATAGGAGATGTTCTTGGAGCTAAAGCAGCAGCAGTTACAAATAAATAGCGATCAACTGTGTCTCGAGCAACTCAGTGCCCCATGGGACCTAAGATTAATCCACATATCAAAATACGCAATTCTCTTAATATGGCATTCAGTCGTTGCAATAGATGATAGATTAAATCTTTCAAAGAAACATGAGGTAAAAACTGACGAACAAGAGATATAAATCATTTTTCTCAAAGGCAGGTACATCTTGTCTGACTAGTACTGATGCGTACTTTCTTAAGCATTTCTTGCTGTATGATTTTCTAGATTATTTTGCTCTAGGAATAGATGAAGAAACAACTATTTTATTATTGTCTCTTCTTGATACCATGTAAGTCACAATGGCTTTCTCTATTACCTCTATAATAATAAATGAATTTAGTTTGAAATAAAATTATCGGTTTTATTATTTTGTCTACGTCGTTGATAATCTTTAATATCTTGAGATAGTTCTGATAACTTTGGGCTATCAGAATATTCAGAAGGCATTGACATTTTTCGCTGAAATATTTGCATATTAGATATGTACTTCGATAATTGCCTATTTTATTCTAAGGAAAGAGAGGCTCGTATTATCTACAAGGTTAAGCTGCGCTTGCGCAGTTAGTCCGTAGATAGATAACCGATCGATACACATCGAGGCCCTTCCGTGCCTCGAAGATCTCATTAAACGGTACTGGCTGTCACACGAATACCTATGACAGTTATTACGGGTAGTCAGAAGCCCGATTGTCGAACAACCGGTTTAACCTTTGTATATCAGTATTGCTCAATATCTGGGTTGCAGGAGTCTGATGACAGTCGTTCCGTGTAAAATATCGGTATTTAGCCGCATCTGGGGGTCTACTTCCTAAGCACGAAGACCGGGGTTTCGGCCTTAGTTACGAGCGTTTCCTACTCCCTGTCACCTACGGACATACGATTATTTCGGGGCCCGAACTAAGAATGAATGACAACACGATTTGACAGTTGTCCCTATTACCGATGTGTTTTTACCCGTCCGAAAAGTTGAACTTGACACTTGTTTTGTTCACTCCTACGTTTCGGGCTACTTTCGGACGGGCTACTAACTTCGTTGACGGACTTAGGGAGTAGGCCCCTGCTTTGAATGAAAGCCGAACCCAACATAGTTGGGAAAAAGGCTAAACAGAATAATTCAATCCCATAACTATAAAGCTCATGTCTCATACGGTATCCTAAACTTAATAGACCTTTGTACCTTCCTAACACGCCATGATTGAAACGAAACAAAACACAAAGGTCCTAATCTAATTTGGTCAATTTATCAGCTTTAGTACTGTAATCTGATAGGTCACGTGAATTTAATACTAAAAGAAGATTTACGCACACGTGATGACCAATTTAGACTGTATGGCTCCTACGATTTGACCTTGCAAAGCTGTATTTATTTTGCGATAGGTATTTGTTTTTTTTATGTCTTTTGGGGCTGCGGTATTGTTACGTACGGGCTGAACGTAGCCCACCACATGCAAGCCTAACCAACCTTCACACAAAACGTCTTTTCCACGCGCCGTCGACGCGCGTTTCCATCAAACTCCGTACTCAACAACGTGATCGTGATTTTCTATGTATGGAGTTTCACGGAAATGCGCATCGATGGCGCGTAAAAAAGACGTCGTGTGCATGGTTCCTAAGCCTAATGAAACTGCCAAAATGCAGCTTGAAGGTAGTTAAGATGCCGACTGGATATGCAGTCCACTTGCAACTATGATTACGAATATGATTCACCAATGTGTAATTGTGTAGTCGCGATTCGTGAGTTACGTTCGGCCCATACGTCAAGCTGAGCTTTTTTTTATGATGATAATTCATCAAATGCAAATGAGTGTCAGAGTCTTACTGACTAAAACCCATCCGTGTTCCTCCTAATTCCCTTTGCGTTCCAGGACCGCGGTAACTCTTTCCTACAAATTCCGCATCCCTGGCAGGCACTGCCCCTAGCGGGCCACGTCTACTATGCTGACAACTCTTTGAGGCACGCGTGGAACACAACGCGCCGTCGACCCAGGCCTGGTTCTGATCGAACGGCGAGCCACCCAACGTTCGCCGTTCGTAGGCCCGCGCCTACGGTGGCCAGGAACGCCCTGCAACTCCCCACCACCCGGCGTCTTCTTCTGTTGCGGCAGCTGGGGCGTGAGGTTTGCCTCTCCCTCAAGCGGCCCGCCTCAAGCTGGACTAAGCTGGCGGTCAATTAGTGATGTACCGGACCCGAAAGGGCGGTAAATCATAAAAAAATGGCAACACTTAAATTAGCGTAAATATTATTTAATTATCTTTCGTAATACATTTTTACAATTAATGTATGAATTTTTACAGAGTGTAGACAGAGTTAGGTAACGGCCCTTCACTTCACTAAAAGATTGATAGTGGGCAAGCAGTTGTAATTTGTTAATTGGTAAAAAACGAAAGTCCGCATATTTATGATTACTTTAATTAAATTAAAAGAAAACGAAACTCTTTTTCGCGTAGGTTTTTTTAAACTATATTTTTCACGCTTCAGCACGGTTACCATGCCATAGAATGCTTTTGCAGCTGTAAGCACACCATTGAAGAATCTTTTATAAATGCGGATAAGTGAATCTAAAAACCATATACTTAGATTTTTGAGAATTGAAGCTGATTCATTTGATTAGTCCCTTAGGTACATAATCAGCCCGACCCTTTTTTTTTTAACTTTTTTTGCCCCACACTATGATTTCTCCTGTATCGTGAATGCGTTTACAAACACAAATCTCACATACACAAACGTCCAGACCCGAAACAACTATCTGTAGGCCATATAAATATTTGTTCCGTGTGGAATCGAACCCACAACCCGTAGCGCAGAAGCCAATCGCTCAGCCACTGCACCAAACGTCAAACGTCCTGTGCTGCTCGTATCCTCACCAGGTCATCGGTCCACTTTAGAGGGGCCTACATCCAGCAGTGGACGTCTTTCGGCTGAATGATGATGATGATAATCAGCCCATTACTATCCCACTGCTGGGCGTGCGTCTCTTCTCAGACTGAGACGGGCCTTAGACCGCCACGCTAGCCTGGTGCGATTTGGCGAACTAGAATCTAAGTCGTCGCTTCTTTGCCTTTAAACTTCTTCTGGATGGCATAGTCGGCATTAAATATATTTTTCCAGGTCTTAGGCATCCTTTATAGACCTATTAGCATAGGCGAGGAGTTTGATTACACATGCGTAGAGGAATGCAATAAAAATTACCATTTAAATCGAGTAATACATAATATCGACGTTAAATCCAATGCAAATGTCACTACAATATAACGATTAACACTTTAATAAAAAAACTCATTAGAATTAGTCAAGCACTATCGTTTTCCTAATACATTGAACGGTTTACTTAACTATGAATATATTACTTTTAATTGGTCGCAATCGATACGATTTTTCTTCGATTGTCACGATTTTTTGTTTTTAAATCGTCACGTGTTATTCGATAATTACAAAGGAATTTTTCTTTGTTTTTTTATGAGTTCAGTGAGGTAAATGTATTGCGGTCAGTGGATGGATCGGTGGCTTAATAGGCCATGAGGGTAGCCCCCACACTTAGATTGCTTTCATCATCGCCGTACACAAATAACAACAAGCTTAGGTTCAAAAGTCACACGATGACTCAAATAGTGACGAAGACGTTGAATGAAATCTTAGTAAACATAACGACAAAATGTACTTATGTGACATGTGTCCCACATAAACAAAACAACGCCACTAGGGCTCGGCAAGTTAAATATTCACAGATAACATCAAGTTAATGAATCACCACAACTTAATCGTTCACGTATGAATCACAAATTACAATTCGAGACACGCGAAAAGGACCACAATAAAACGTCATCTGTCGTAACTCACAAGGTCGTAACGCAAGAATTTAAAATGACCAAGGAAAGCAACTCGGAAGTATCGTGCTCGAAACACGTAGAAAGTGCAAGTTGGTATAAAACTTTTAAGTTCCTGCCATAATACTGTATGTTAATTGAAATCACCAATTACTCGGTCGCTTTCTACTATAGAATACCCATACAGTGTGTAATAACTTGACGACACGCTATGCAACTGTTCTGTTACGAGAGCGTTTAGATTGGCGTGGCGAACGTTCAAGAAAATTGGCTTAGAAATGGTTTTGAAGATAATGTGCCTTATGATATTGGCTAGATCTGCACGCGGTTCTGTCTGGGATAGATAGTTTTTTTTAAGAAAAATTACAATGATGTTGCTAAATGAATTCGTCGTAATTTTGGTCAATTGATAATCAGTTAATTTTACAAAGGGTGTAAACTAGTGAGACATTTCTTAAAAACTTATATGCACCGGAAGGGATTTAGTATAGCTTGTATGTAACTGAATCATTCTTCATTATAACATATGAGTCATCCTAGTGGTCAGAGGTTATCGCCTTTGTCTTATCTTTTATACCAAGATATAGAGCTAAGAGATACATTCAACTAGCAACCAACAGACAAACGATATCTCAAAATAGATAAAATTTAATTGGTCAATTATTCTGCACCACAGTTTTAAATGGCGTCAATGATCTAAGATGGGTTTTAAACGATTGTTCCGATTCCGTAACAAATAGTCTTTGAATTGTGATTAAGTTACAATGAGTTGAACAATTAACGATTAATTCTGACCCGAACTTAAAACGTATTAGCTTAAATGCTTGATGACGATTAATTGAATTCTTTTACAGTTACTATACACACCTGAGTCAACAAAGCGGTTTTTAATTTGAAGGGTTTATAGTCTCGAATTAAATAAATTCTAGTACACAAATCTATTCTTGGATTTAGTCGTGGGCTTAGCGTTTTATGACCCAATAAACGGACACACTAAAACATTAACATCAATACTAAATAATGCAAAACATTTTAAGCCAGCTCTGTTCTACTTGTGAACAAAAACGCGCAAAAAATGCAGAACTAGAATCCAGATGTTAAAAAATAGATTAATACTAGTAGGCAGGTGCATCGTAAGCCGTCATACTAGGTACAACTTAGATTCTATCCTAGAACAAGTTGCTCGTAACATTGTTAGAGGTAAACTCAGTTTTAATAATAGGATTAATACATCATACAAATAAGTTTTCTAATACAATTACGTTACAGCATCAGGAGCCCAATTCTACTAACAGAAATGTTTATCAATTGCAACTGAATCGTTTATTCAGACAGTTTTCGTTTACAAAAACTATCAAATTGTTTGACAACAAAAACAAAACCAAACATTTTGACATCTGAATGAACGATTAAGTTGCAATTGATAAAAGTTTGTGTTAGTAGAATTACCACCTTATTCGCGCAATAAATGCTAACCATAAAATATTATTTAGTGTAAAGTTCTTTTTGTGTTAATCTAAAAACTTAAAGACCTTATTTGTGAACCTTTAGCAGCTAAAATCTTTCCGATACCAGTAGCAACTCTAGGAGACCCCGGCAAAAACATCTAAAATCGGAACAAGGGGTATAGCGGAATCCCTCTATATCTTTGTTACTTGGATTCTTGTGCTCCATCTTAGACCCTTGTCCCTTGACTAGAGTCAAACGCGACCAAGTAAAATTATAAAAACATATATCTTTGTCAGTCCTGTGTCAGTCATTGATTTATCTAGAAATAAATGTGTGTAAATAAGCTTAAATTGAATTTAATATTAATATCTAGGTACGACTAACTAAGGGGCCGTCCATTAATCACGTGAGGCTTGAAAGGGGGGGGGGGGGTTGGCAAAAATCACGAAATATAACAAGGGGGGGGGTGTAGTAAGATATCACGTGTATTTATTTTTTCGTCAAACGCGCGAATTCTAAACCGAAAAGCGAAAATTTTTATGCCAGTCAAAAACAACCTGCAACCTTTCTGTCTAGACATTTTTATCATGGTCCGTAATTTCAGAATAAAATTAGATTATACTTTATGCCTAAAAGATAATATTCTAAAAATTTTAAGATTATTTTTAGGTACTAAAAAATACACGTGATTTTGGGTGGGGGAGGGGGGGTAGTCTTAAACCTCACCACGTATCACCAAGGTGAGGGGGGGGGGTTAAAAATGCTAAAAAACATCACGTGATTAATGGACGGCCCCTACAGTTCTGCACGAGAAGTGGAATTTTAATGTTTAGATTTTATAATGTATGCTTAGTGGCGCCCCCATTTTTTGTACTCTTTTTTGTCGAGCTGTATATTGATTTTGTTCAATCAAATAGACATAGGGTAATTGAAAAACGTATTCACACCTTGTCGCCAACTGCCTTTACAACATATAGAGAAAAAATGAAACACGCTGACTTACTGAGCTACTGAGGAAAAAGAATTAATTAAAGCCAGTAACCCACTTCGGGCCGCAAAAACTCGGAACCCATATATGCAAATATTTGATACACGCCAGAAGGTAACGCAGTTAACAGTAAAATGCCAATCGATCAACGAAGTAACAATTACTGACAATTTCCTCGTTTTACACTTACCGTCGCATAAATAACTGACCACGATGGCAGTAAAAACCAGCAGCACGCCACACTGGGACGTAAGTGCCACATTTATTATTGCAATGTAGTAAAGTAATCAAAATATATAGTAGTTACTGTACTATTACGCTGATCTTGAATTAGAAAATACGGCTTAGTAGTCGTTTCGCACGAATTCGGTCCGCACGAATCGTGCGAAACGACACTTTTCAAAATTGATTATTTAGTAGGTGGCGTTTCGCACGATCGTTTTTATTTTCGTGCCAATCGACCACTTCATAAATTAAGTAGTGGGTTATTCGCACGAATTATATTATAAGGATTAAAAAAACCCAAGTACAGTCGCAAACAAACATTATGGCATTAATAAAGGACGATGGGCGTTTTGGTACTCATGTCCAATCAAAATCCAAATACCATTGTGGAGAAACTTGGTGTGGTGTTCCTCCAACCAAAGGGAGGATCCTCCAACCAAAGGGAGGATCCTCCAACCAGGCGGAGTCTTGTGCCTGGCGGGCTACTGCCCAACGGTTGATGTTGGGAGGTTGTATATATACCATCTGCGTGTTAAATCTTGATTGCGCGATGTAGGATATAGTTCGCATGTGGCGAGATAGATGCCGCCACACCATCGTTGGATAGCTCTTTTCAAGAGTACAAAAAACTACTACTGTTGCCACAAACCCGTATAAATTGTCTGTTTTGAAATATAGTTTTCAGAAGATACTGGATATTTAGTTCGAGATAGAATTTAAAAAAATCATATCGCCGGTTTAGCTTGACCGATTTTGATGATATTTGCACAGATTTTGAGCTAAATAAAATTCAGTTAACGGATGAAAAACACAACAAAATCGGTTTAGTATTTATTCAATTAGGGGTGATCTATCTATTAAACAAATCGGACGCGTTTTTTATGCCTAAAAATAAAAGTCGTTTCCCAACAATTATTTTTGGTCAATGTAGTTTAGTTTGTATAGAGTGCGTAGATTTCGGCTATGTAATGGGTCTTTTTACACCCTGTATACTTACATACAATAAATGATACAACTTACTTCGAACTTGTTTTATTTACCTAAATAATGAAAAATATTAATAATAATTAGAATAAATAGATCGATTAGAACGCTGCACAATGATTGTTGATATCACTGTCCCGCATAACGAGAATTTCGTGAAAGCCGAAAATGATAAAAAAATCAAATATCTTGATTTGGCACACGAGGTTGTCACCATGTGGGATGTTGACTCAGCAGTCATTGTGCCGATAGTCGTTACAGCCAATGATAGCCAAGAGCCTCGAACAACATTTGATGAGGCTCTCGTTAGGCAGCTGGATCAAGGGTTTGATTCAGAAAGCGGTACTTCTGGACACGGCGCGTATTGTTAGGAAGTTCCTTTCCCTGGAGCCCTGACCGCCGCGCCGGTAGCTTGGACCCTGTTCCCGATGCCGGTGGGCTACTATTTTTTATATTTTTAAATGTTTTTTTTATCATGTAGAATCAAATATTTAAAAATGTAAAATATCTGTATATGAAATGAATAAACGGAATAATAATTAGAATAATACCATGCCAAAATGGAGAAAAATTACAATAAAAGTATGTGTACTTAATAGGATGTAACAAAAATATATAACTTTCAAGCAGGATTACTTCAATCGGACAGTGATTAAGGACTAGCGCTATAATTATTCAAAATCTACACAAAAATACCTTTCCAACGGTGTATCATTCATTCCAATTGGTGTCAGTACCAGATTCCATACATTTGTGCCCATCCTCCTTTAAAAATTAACAAACCACTATTCAGATATGTTACGGGTAATAGCCGAAGTATAGCTACACCTAGTTTTAGCCGGGTACAACTAGGTGCAGCCGACCACATGCGGTTAAACTTAAATGTATCCTACTTATCTTCGGTTAGAACAAGGTTTGCCCTTCATCATAGCGGGTACAACTAGATGCAGCCGCACACCGGTGGTTAAGGGGAACCCCGACACGGAAAGGTCATCCCCTTCGTGTTAAGTTACTTTAAACCCTGCAGACAGTAATAGGAGCCCCGCCCAGTGAGGCTCCATCGACTTAAGCTACACCTAGTTCTAGCCAACTGCTACTGATTGCACCTAGTTGTACCCGGCTAAAACTAGGTGTAGCCACACTTCGGCTATTACCCGTAACATGTATATTACCTATAGATATTTGAAATACATCATAAATTGTCAAATTATTGCACACACCTGAATTTTACTAGTGATATAGGGAATGAGAGAAAGAAAGCAAATTATCAGTATTGTTTGTTGTCTCCCAACCACTTTTTTTTAGTTAAAAGCTAAACCTATGCTCTATTTCAGTGCCAAATTAAAAGCTGTTCATACATCACAGCATGAACAAGTAAGAAATACTTAAACATAGTTACAAACTATCACATCTCTGAATATAAATTTTAATTTACTCTTGACACTTGTATGTACGCCACTGTACTTTTATTTTATTTTAATTTGTGTAATATAATTCGTGCGAATAGCCCACTACTTAATTTATGAAGTGGTCGATTGGTACGAAAATAAAAACGCATCGTGCGAAACGCCACCTACTAAATAATCAATTTTGAAAAGTGTCGTTTCGCACGATTCGTGCGAACCGAATTCGTGCGAAACGACTACTAAGCCGAAAATACTGGTTGATCAGCTGTTTCACAGCCAAATAAAATTCCAATTACAAGACATGTTGCACTTCCACAGGTCAGATGGCAATAATACCAGAAACCCTTAAGATAAAGAAAAGTTTGGATTGGAACACTAACCCAAAGAAAACAAACAATTCTTGAAAAAAAACTTGGACTAGTCATTCTCTAAATAGAAGAAAGAACTATCTTTATAGTGCTAGGTGGGGCACAGTTGTCTATTTCCGTCGTATCTCCACCCATCACAACTAATTGTGGCTTTGAGTGTAACGAATTATAATTAGTATCAGTATCGCAGTTCTCGCACGTGAAGCTATAAATAAAAAATAAAAAAAGTTAATTAGTGTTCCAAATACGAACGAAACTGTGAAGACATGTTCTAAATCAACAGATATACACTTCTCATCAAAAAAATCGAAACACTTCCGAAATTATCTTTGTGGCGACAATTAAACAAAAAACAAGCATTAATTCATTATAGAAAAAACATAATTTAGTAGCTGGAAGTTTGGCCTTTACAATGGTGTACGAAACTTCCAAAAATTTGTTTTTTTTTTTTAATTTTTATCCTTTAAATGAATGGAACATTGTTTTGAGATAAACGTGTGTTTAGAGTTGGAGTACATTTGTCGTGCAAAAAACGAAAAATAACGCATTACTTTAAAATTTTCTGTTTGTAATTTGTTGATTAGGCTCTGTGACATCTGATAAAAAGTTTTTTTTCTAACACACATGCATATTTCACCCGCAGCAGCCGCCCAAGTAGTGGCATTGCTGGATTCTGGGACTAGTCAGCGTGTTGTGGCTGCAATCTTGGATCTAAGCCACTTGCCTGATCAAAGAGTGTACCAACGCTATCGGGAGACTGGTTTATTTACGCGCCATCCAGGATCTGATAGGAATCGGGTCACTTTTGAGTGAGACGGCCGATTTACTACAACCGTTTGTTTGCAAAATCGACGGCTTCGCGCTTTTCAACTGCAGCAGCAGCTCCTTGTTGTTCGAAGAGTGACTGTAAGTGACTCTATGATTTGAAGAAGATTTAAGGAACGTAGACTGGTACCACAAAAGCCAGCTAATGGGCCGAAATTAATAACAGACCATCGAAGAGCGCGCCTTAACTTTGCACTTGTGCACTTAAATTGTTCAAATCTACAAATGAGCAAGGTTCTCTTTTCTGACGAGAGTAAAATTATGGAACATCAACATAAGGAATTCTAAACCTTATGCTACCTACTATTAAATGGCATTTAGTATTTATTTAAAAAAAAAAACATGTTTTTCTAACAATCCATTCAAAACAAAAACTTGCGAGGTGTTTCGATTTTTTTTGGTGAGCTGTTCGATGGTCTGTTGTTAATTTTGACCCATTAGCTGGCTTGTGTGGTACCAGTCTACGTTCCTTCAATCTTCTTCAAATCGTAGAGTCACTTACGGTCACCCTTCGAACAACAAGGAGCTGCCGCTGCAGTTGAAAAGCGCGAAGCCGTCGATTTTGCAAACAAACGGTTGCAATAAATCGGCCGTCTCACTCAAAAGTGACCCGATTCCTATCAGATCCTGGATGGCGCATAAATAAACCAGTCTCCCGATAGCGTTGGTACACTCTTTGAACAGACAAGTGGCTTAGATGCAAGATTGCAGCCACAACACGCTGACTAGTCCCAGAATCCAGCAATGCCACTACTTGGGCGGCTGCTGCGGGTGAAGTATGCATGTGTGTTAGAAAAAAAACTTTTTATCAGACGTCACAGAGCCTAATCAACAAATTACAAACAGAAAATTTTAAAGTAATGCGTTATTTTTCGTTTTTTGCACGACAAATGTACTCCAACTCTAAACACACGTTTATCTCAAAACAATGTTCCATTCATTTAAAGGACAAAAATTAAAAAAAAAACAAATTTTTGGAAGTTTCGTACACCATTGTAAAGGCCAAACTTCCAGCTACTAAATTATGTTTTTTCTATAATGAATTAATGCTTGTTTTTTGTTTAATTGTTGCCACAAAGATAATTTCGGAAGTGTTTCGATTTTTTTGATGAGAAGTGTATATAAGTATTTGCACAGTATTGAATGTCGTAAGCACAAAATGTATACTTAACTGGGCTGCAAGTGTAAAAACGTAACGCGTTCGACTCGGGTGACTCTTACAACCCACTTGTGTAAGTAAAACAAGGACTTGATAAGAGCAATGAGGAAACACTTGAATAAAATTGTTTTCTATTTTTATCTTTTGATGCCATTGTTTTAATATTACATCGGCGATTATTCTATTGTCTTTTTGATATTGTCTATTAGAAACGAATGAGCCGTTCATGGCGTGTTCAGAAGTTTTTATGAATTGGCTTTCTAAAGATAATTTTCGTAATACTAATATTGCACTGGGTCATTGGCATTTTAATCAGTGTAGGTGTTATTGTTTCATGAACATTAATTTTTACAGAGATATATCTGAAACTAACAAGACTGGTAAGTACTGCCTAAGCCAAGTAAAAATGTACGCATACAGATTTTAGCATAAATATTATTTTCTTATTCTGTAATAGTTTTTTAACTAGCTGTGACCACGCGACTCTGCCTGCATTTTTTTTTTCTGTATCAGAGACCTTCGCGCAAATGGCAACAACAACTGTACAAAGTTTCTACTCGAATCGGATGAATGGTATAAGAAACCCATACGGGACAAACAAAGAAACATTCATTTTTTATAAATATATAGATAGAAAATACTGCACTTTCTATCTTATCGAAATCTATTTTTATTCACTACAAAAGACTGAATGCAAAACCGATTGCACTATACACAGATTCGCTATTTCAGAGTCAACACTTTCTTATCGACAAGAAACGATAAAAAAATCAGATCAATCGAATTACCTCTCTCATTTATTCATAAAAATTACAATAAAAACTCTTCGGAATCACGACATGACCGAAGAACGAACGCTTCCAATTTAACGGTCAAAGAATTATATAAAAAAAACCGTTTTAAAAAGAATTTCCGGTGTTGTAGTCGCGTGCGCAGATGGGACGCGCTTGCGCAACGCTCGGAAACTCCGCAAGACGGGAACTGGATGTAGTGTAACTGTCTTTATCATTTTAATAGTGGAGCTACGCATGCAATGTTTCCGACGATTATATTTTTTTGTTTTCTGTTGCTGTTTTAATAATATGCTCGATTTAGCAACGTGATGGAAAGGTCAGATTAAAATTAGAATGTTATATGCATTTGTGATGTGTTAAACTTGTTTTAGATTTGACCTCTTAATTTATGTATATGTAATAAATAATATTGATATTTATTTAATGTCGTAAAAATTAAGCTGGAAGTAAAAAAATATTTCGCAACTTCTTTGCCGATTATAATGTCGTCGGAAGCTTATGAAATCGTTTTTTTTTCGAAATGTTTTATTTTATAACGAGCACTTACGTTTAAAATTATCATGCATAAATGTTTAATAATTTGGACATGTTTATAGGATGTTACATGAAATCGTAACAAACAAATTATTATGTAAGAAGTGTGATGCGTGGAAGAATGTAGGTACAGTCAGAAGCATTATGAGAGATTTATAAAAGAGGGAGGTGTCTATAATAATTGTTATATACATTTTTTTTTTTTGTTTCCATTTTATTATGTCTTCTCTTCCTCTTCTTCTTCCTATCTTTAAGTATTGTAATTAGCATTAGACCGTTTTAAATATTTTAAGTAAAACAAATCCCTACTACCTATTATAAATGCGACTTGTCGGTCTGTGACGCTTTCACGCCTAAACTACTGAACCGATTTTGATGAAACTTGGTACAGAGATAGTCTGGAACTCGGAGAAAGATATAGGCTACCCCGAAAAACGCGGAATACGCGATAAACGACATCCACGCGAACGTAGCGGGCGAGCGACCCCTAGTAAAGAAATAAATGTATATTGCTCTCATAAATCTTCTTCTTCGCGATCTCAACTAGCTTCTAAGCAGATGTGTCTTATTAACATTGTTTTATTCACAAACTTTTTATTTTCGTCTTAAAATATTTTATACATAACTATCATTATGCAATAAAAATCCTTTAAGTCACTTTCATATCGGAAACGGATGCAACAAATGATATTATAAATGCGACAGTTCCTCTATATTTATGTAAGTAAGCCGATTATGTGAAGTTATCTGCGACATTTCAATACTCAAATCTGTTTGTTTATTGGACACTTTATGTTGCAAAAATGGCGTCACGGAAGTTAGGTGTGTGTCCCCATAAATTATGCACGCATCTGTCAAAATAACGACGCAGCGGACAAATATAAATATTTATTAGTATTTCAAGAGATTGATGTCGCAAATTATCGACACGTTTGGTGCAGTGACTGAGCGATTCGCTTCTGCGCTACGGTTCGATTCCAGCACGGAACAAAAAAAATGGTGGCCTTCAGATAGTTGTTTCAGGTCTGGGCGTTTGTGTATGTGAGATTTGTGTCTGTAAACGCACGCACGATACAGGGGTCTTACCATGACCTCATGAAAACGTTCAAATGCCAGCCAGTCAACTTCCGTTCAAAAGCAGGCCTGCTTCTGAATCGCTAAAAATCGTAACATGACAGTACTAAATGTGAACGACTATTGAAGCAAGTTGAACGGGAATGCTTGTTCATGGTACGAAAAGTCTATACAAAAAAAAAGGTGAACGGATTTCGTAAACGTCAACGTAGCAGGCCTGCCGCAGGCCTGCTCTAGCGATGTCATAGTACAAAAAAGCAGGTCAGTTCAACTTTCAGGCAACTTCTGTCCTGCTTTAAGAGGTCATAGTAAACCCCCTGGAGAAATCCTAGTGTCCTGTCATGCTCACTGAAATGTCTTGCTGATGGTGGCGTTGTGCATCGGGTCGTTGAGTTCCCTGCAACATGGTTGAGCTGAGCGACGCCGATGTATGCGTCATGCTCGTGAACGGGTGCTGTATGTTAGGACTGGTCAGCTCTTAACTGCTATGGCAATCGTTTTAAAAGGCTAACTTTCTCATTAGGTACTTTTCATGTTGTTAACCGCTTGTACATTAATCTGCATTGTTCATACATTACTACAATGAAAAATGTCAAACCATTTACTTTTTAAAAGAGTGTCTATGGAGTTTCTTGCCGGTTCTTCTCCAAAGGACCTACTACTTGGAACCGAGCACCTAGTGTTAACCTTTTGAAAGCACCAGGGATCTGGTCTACTTGAAATAAAAACTATTTGACTTTGAATTTTTTGTGGGGCAACGTTTTTTTAAAAAGAAAGAAATGCAAATAAATATATCATGTTAAACGTTAATAGTCGGCGTACGTGTATTTTATGTTTAAGATAGGTGTTTAGACTCGAGTACAATTACCTAAATGAAAGTGGGTGCAGATAAGTGGGAACACACGCGGTGTCATCAAATGCGCGTTGTTGTCAGATGAGGGAAAATAGCGATTTAACAGTGCTTCGGGCGGTACAATTTATCTTTAGTTGTATTATTTATCTGGAAACTTTCGATCATTTAGGTTGTTTATGTACGCGTTAAAGCTACATCGTGATTCAGTTAGATTATAGTTACACACAATTATGCAACAACTGAGAGAAAATTCTCTTAAGAAAAGATAGAATTAAAATGTTCTTGCTTATTTATGATTATTTATGGTTTAGTCACGTGCAGTTTTCGGGATTTCCCGACTGGTTTCGAACCCAAACGGAACCCTCAATCATGAGCTGAACACGCGGTGATGTCGCGAGTCGAACTCTGTGAGTAAAACCGTAACTAATCATAAATATGAATGTGTCTCACGAAAGTTATAATCCTAACTTCCTAAACTAATATTACAAATGCGAAAGTAAGTTTGTTTGTTTGTTACCTTTTCACGCCTATTATACCTACCACTAAACCGATCTTTCTGAAATTTTGCATAACGTTGTCACGGGCCCAATTCTCCTAAAATAAATTGTTGCCAAACGCAATCGAACCACAACCGTCAGTCAGTTTTTGTTTTCGAAACTTTCAAAATGATTGATTTTGTTTTTTGTGTCAAACAATTTGATAGCTTTTGAAATTGAGAAGCCTTGGTTCGGTTGTGATTTATCAAGATTTATTTTAGGAGAATTAGGCCCCAGGTGTACAGAAACGGACATAGTGTACCTTTAATCCCGAAAAAAAGTACTCTTCCCGAGGAAAACAACAATAACTTTCATTTTATAAAAATATTGAATCGGGTCTTCTCGCGTAACAAACTTTAAGAGGCACAAAATACCTTATATCGGGCAGACCAAAAGAACGATCGCAGAACGGGTTAAGGAACATATCGCCGCAGTCAAAAACCGCCAGATAAATAAGTCCGCAATAGCCGAGCATCTTCTGGAGTCCGGTTCCAATCACTGGTTAGAATTACATAGTCCAAAAATCCTCTCCACCGATCGTCACTATTATCCCAGAATTGTACGTGAAGCGATTGAAATTAAGAAATACAAGAATTTTAATCGGGAAGATGGATACAAACTATCAACATCATGGAATCCGGTCATCAGCAAGTGTTATCGTCAACGGGACGGTTTAGGCGAGTGTAAAGACGTCGTTAGTGTGGTGTGTCGAAGTACCGAATATCATTTTATAAAAAAAAAAACAAGATCAAGTGAGGGTAGATGAAAATGCCCTTGCTTCACGAAGATGACAACTGCTCCGCCACTTCAGTCTACCCGTGACCACGGCCGGTGAAATTCGGCCGAAACGTCGGGATAAAAGGTATTTTGTGCCTCTTTAAAGTTTGTTACGCGAGAAGACCCGATTCAATATTTTTAAAATGTGTACAAATCGCGAAAGTTAAAAAACATTTAATAACTTTCATTGATGGCGCCACGCGTCTTTCGAGTCACGATTGAATTATATTATTATAGAAACTTTAGTAGTGTGTTAAGAGTTTTTTTGAGCTTAACTAACGCGAGCGAAGCCGCGGGCAAAAGCTAGTAACAAAATATTCTTGTTTTTTTTGAATTTTTCTTTTAGCCGAAACCATAATCCTGTCCAACCTTCGATTCGTATTAATAAATTCACTCGCCTGTTTGACAAAAGTACAGTTGACAACAAACATCTAAATCCGAAATACATTACACCCGCTTCCAATTCGCGAAACATGCACTGTCCCCAATTGTCCCCATTCGCTTAGCAAACATGTAACATTCTTGTTTAAATTTTCAACTACTAATCAGTTAGTTAATTTGTAGTGTTGGCGCGAATGTGGGTTAACATCCAGCTAAAATAGAACGTCGCTACCGTCCGGCTGACGGGACTTCGAAAATGTGGATGCGGTTGTTATGCCGATAATAATTTTGTTCACGTAATTTCTTGCTGATATTACGAACCAACATGAAGGAAAGAATTCAGAGAGAGAATAAAAATTGAAAAAAAAAAAATTGTCCATGCATGACCCTCCATAAATTACGTCACACGTTAAGGGGGCTTAAGGTGTCGACGAAGTGTGACAAGGGGTGGGAGGGGTCCTAAATTTCGTAACGTCACATTACAAAATCTAATTTATCTAAGAATTAAATGGGAAGACTGCCTCGTTGGTCTAGTGGTCGCAAGCGCGACTGCTGAGCGTGAGGTCTTGGGTTCGATCCCCAGGTCGGGAAAAGTGTTATTGGGTTTTCCGTGTGGAATTTCTCAGTAACAGCCCGGAGTCTGGTTTTGTGCTCGGTTGATGGCAATAGGCTCGCCCCCTATTACATGGGACTTAAACATAACTGCGAAATGTGGGTGTACTATACACCTCTACCCAACCCTTCGGGGAATACAGGCGTGATGTTATGTTAAATGGAAATAAAACTAATTTCGGATTTACTTTTTTAATTTAATAATTACTAGATGTAGAAAATTGTAAAATGTGTGACGTCACACTAGGAAGGGGGGAGTCTCACAAATGTGACCAACTGTGACAAGGACGGCGGGGGTTCAAAAAATCGTGAAATTCGCGTGACGTAATTAATGGATGGCCCCTAGTAGGTCATTGATGACCTTGAATAGAACAGGGTTGTACTCGTTTTTTTGCGGTTTCCGTTCCGGGCGCGTCACGACAAATATTTGCATGGCCTACAGATATCGGTGGTCAGGCAAATAAATGTGCGTGTGGTTTGTTTACATAATGGCCCACAACGGACACAACACAGGGAATCCTAGTGTGGGGCAATGATCGTGAATCATTTTTCGGAGTTGACTCACTCGGTTGACAAATAAATATTAGAGATATAAAATTCAATTTGTAATGCAAACTATCCTAATCGTTGCTTCCCACAGTCAACGTTTATTTTGTAATCTTTGGAATCTATCCAACTCAAGATTGTTTAAAAAGAAAAGTAAATTATTTTACATTCACTTTGCAGATGTAAATGATATTCATAATGTTTTCTTAATGACGGATCGTATTATGTTTTAAAATAAAATATTTTTTTATGTGAGAGTTTTCTATTAATGTTCGTTCATTGACATCCTGATGAAAGAGAGAATATTTTTATTGAAAGTCTTTTACAGCCGAAGCCGGAAATACTGCATCGTCCGTAATGTATTACTGAATTGATTGAATCAACCCCTCGTAGGTATACGAATCAAGCTGAGTAATGTCGAACTCTAGTATCGAGGTGTTTAAAACTATCGATAAATCAGACGTTATCCTGTTTTTTTTTTTCTAATAGAAGCCGTAGATGCAAGCAATTGACGAATAGAATCTAAAGCCATCTAGTATTTATTTATTTTACTTGAATTAAAACGGTCTAAGACCAATTATAATAATTAAAGATAGGAAGAGGAATAGAAAAAGATAAATACAATAAAATGGAGCGAACACTAGATAAGATGAGATTATAAAATTGTATGTTACACTAGCTTTTGCCCGCAGCTTCGCTTGCGTGAAATTTTGAACCTGTTAAGTGACGATTTTCCATACAAACTTTCATCCCCTATTTAACTCCCTTAGGGGTTCAATTTCGAAAAATCCTTCCTTATTTCTTGTCTACATTATAAAGGGAACCTCTGTGCTAAATTTCAGCTTTCTAGGTCCAAGGGTTTTTGCTGGGTGTTGATGAGTCAGTCAATCAGTCAGTCAGGACTTTTCTTTTTATTTATATAGATAAAAGAAATAAAAAGAGACAGAAACATTAATTCTAAATGAACCTCATAACCAATGACATATATGCCTATTAATGTCAATCTCAAACCATCCAACATAGTAACACAAAGTTTTTTACGTGTACTTATTCTGCAAGACAGTGCAATATACCGCGAGGTCAACGCTTCCTAGATTCATGTCAACGCGCGCACGATGAACCGGCTTCCGCCGTACGAAATACTTTATAATAAATGTTATGTCACATGATACAGTTGAAGTAGTATACTATGAAGTATAAACGTTGATTGGTTTATTTTATGTGCGGCTTTAGAGTGGAATGTGTCAAAGCTTGTGTTTATTTACATGGCGTAGTGGTATTTTTGTAGCGCTTCTATATTTTTCTAACTTACTGTCTGTACCGTTTCGTCATCTCGTGAACACAATAGGCATGTTGACAGCATCAATAAATTACAAATCTAATTAGTCCGCCAGTTAGAGTTTTGAAAAATAATGGACACGTTTTTTTTCTTTTGTTAAATCTATGAATATTTGGAAAGATAAAACGCATCAAAACTCGAGAGTAGGCGCTTGTGATGTCAGAAGCAAGTAAAAATTGTACTTGCTTGTGACGTTTTGCCAATTTTAAAAGTGTCGTATCTTCGTCAATTTTGGTTTATGTAACAAAAGAAAAAATACGGGTCAATTATTTTTTGATAATCTAACTGACGGACTAATTAGATTTTTTCAGTCAAATACCCTATTTGGCTTCTCCAAAAAGATAACTTAGGTATGCCTTCGTCACCGCATAGGGAAGCGGGTTGATCATCATCTACGAGTATTAGTTGAGGAATTTGCTAAGTTGACTGTACTTGATTTAATGTGTTTGTAATTTGAATTAATAATAAACTATGTTATGTTTGCGTACTAATAATCTTGAGATTAATTTTGTTGTAGGCTTAGAGACAGCTTAATGTTTCTCTAGGGATACTCGGTCTTGCATATTTGAATTAATACTAATTAGATGAAGTTCAGTTGCTTGCGCTGATTATCATATTATAACAGTCGATGGTAATATTCTGTATTAGGACTTAAATATTGAATAAAGACTAGAGATTCATCAGTTTTAACCGCTTCTGACGTTTCATTATCTCGTACCAATACGAGATAAGCCATACATTATCTCGTTCCGGCGCGAGATAATTCGAGGACAAAATTATCTCGCAGTGTGCATGTTAGACTAGATGGTGGAAATTATGCTGTAGGTACAAAAACTGATTTTAAAGAGAGCTTGACTTGTCATATCGAGTACCGGATTATATACGCGTTTAAAAGCTTTTAACGTACAGAAATATAGTTAAAAAAAACATAATTCATCACGACATCAAGTAGTTTTCCCGTGACGATTGTTTTCCATCAAAACATCTGACCTTTGAACACTCACTGAGTTCTCTAATCGTACCCAAATATTTCGCCAGTAGGTCACGCAGCATGACAGATGGCACTCATCACTTCTAATATATCTCATATACATTTCAAACAAGTCGGAAGACTAACGATCTCTTAATATTCGGCCCACTCCCCCAATTCACGCAATTATGTATATTTATTTCCCCGAATTGCACACTAACACAGTTTCGTTTTATGATTAATAAACTGATATTATGTAATATGGGTATTAAAGTATTACTATTACTCAATGCTAAATGTAATCTAAACGTAAATAACTCGAAAGTGGTTCAGAAATTGTCGTGTTTTTATTATAGGGTTACTTCAAAATAACTGGCGAAAATTCATAGGGTTACCAGGTAGGTATCATTAAAATATTCTTAATTAGGTGACAAGAGGGTGTTAATAAGGTGCATGCATTACGCTACTTTATTAATTAGACATTGTGTTATTAATTTAACTGATTTTTGAGGTTATTTTTCACCGACTTCAAAAAAGAGGAAGTATGTTATAGGAGAACAATATTATTCGTAGTTTAAAAATGAATTACCTATACAAGCTTAGTTTTAGTATACACTAAACCTGAAACTTGTTTGTTCAGAATCACTAGGAGAATCGATTAACATATTTTTACAACACATTTTATTTTTTTCATAAATTTAAATTTTCTTTCAGTAGGTTTCTACCCATAACAGTTGACGGGAACAGACACCTTGAGGCTTGAGACGGTCCGCTCAGTCAGTTTCCGTGTATTAGACAACCCCTGCATAGCACATCTCAGGCATTTCACACTTTACTAGGGAACTTAACGCGACATAAACTAAGGTGTAACTTGGAGATTTATTAAAAAAAAACACATATTCAGGCAGTTCTGATGAAAATCTTGTTGGGGTGTCTCGGTTTTTGTATAATATACTAAAAATAACGTTGTATAGGCTATGTTCGATTTGTAGTGGTTCTCGAATTTGTACACTATAATTCTGTGTAGTGGCACTAAAAAACTTGGAATAAAAAACTACTTTAAAAAATACTGAAAAGAATAAAATAATTACCATAATTATTAAATTAACAGTTCCAGTAGTTGGTGCTAATTTACGCTGAACCAAATTGAATGCACCTACTTCTGAAATTTTATAACATGGTACCTATAATTATTTTACTTCATTCAGATTTTTTATGTGTCTATTAATTATACCCAGTAACCCTATGCAGTTTCGCCAGGTAATTTGAAGTAACCCTATAGACTGCGTTAAATATTCAATAGTTTCTGATAGAATGTTTTAGTATAAACGTCTTGTTTTGACGTTAAATACCAATATTGTAACACGAAAGCGGTAACAGTAAACTTAGGTAAACGGGTCAATATGTCGTTTGTGTCGTTCCAAAGAGTTATCGTCTTGTATCGTTCCAACTATTGCAGCAATATTTACAAGCTATTTTCAGTTCTATTTTTATATAACAAAGCGAGCTTTTTCATCAAGGTTGGATACCTACTTCAGTAACGTTTCTATCAATTTATTACTAAACTAACAAGCCTAACATGCACCGCGCGACATAGTTTTGTCATCACATTATCTCATGCTGAGACGAGATAATGTATGACCGCAGAAATCTTGTTGTATTATTTAGATTTCTATGTGTGACTTATGTCGTACTATGTCGTGTTGCACATGTTAGCTCGGCTGGACGTAATTTGACTTCCAAATCAAACAATTAATATGCCGTAATTTTAACATTTCTATTGCTACTATAGATCTCTCATCAAGATTTATTTTTACAACCGAGACTAAGATAAACCCAGATTTAAAATATACCCATCACTTTCTAACATAATATAGCAAAAAGAGGAGCTATTTCAAAACCAGGGTTTTTCTTAGACCATCGTTTGTAATTAGGGGGTAGACGTTAATTAATACATAACAAAACACCACGCCTGTATTCCCCTGTACCTAAGGGTTGGGCTGATATAGTACACCCTCATTTCACCGTTATGTTTAAGTCGCATGTAATAGGGGACGAGCCTTTTGCCATCAACGGAACACAAATCCAGAGCCCGGGCTGCTACTGAGAAATTCCACACGGAAAAACCCAATAACACTTTACCCGACCAGCCCAGGACCGTCCAAAGTCGTGCTGGCGACTAGACCAACGAGGCAGTATTATTTAATCATCATCATCATTCAGCCGAACAACGTCCACTGCTGGACATAGGCACAGTATACAAGGTGTAACATAAATAACGCACAACCTCTTAAGGGGTCACTGTACTGATCATTATGAACAACTTTTACTATGGGACCAAAACTGAAATCGCGAAAAAATATCAGCTGTTCCCTACATTTTGACGAGTTATGCGAACATAAATGTAGGGAACAGCTGATTCTTTTTTCGCGATTTCAGCTTTGGTCCAACAGTAAAAGTTGTTCATAATGATCAGTACAGTGACCCCTTAAGAGGTTCTGCATTATTTAACTTGCACGTTGTATAAAAGCAGTATTTCAACTACTTAGAATCGTCTGAATTGACACACTCACACAGACACGCACTGCAACAAGACTTCTAAGGTAAATTCGGAATACAATCAAATACAAAAAGTGCATTATACTCAGTAATCTCAGTATACAGTGCGTGTCTGTGTGAGTGTACCAATTCAGGCGATTATAGTAAGCCCAAGCTATGCTGGGGACGAGAGGGGGAGGGGGTAAATAATCACCTTTATTTAATACCTACAAGAAAATCTTCCCAACGAAACCACACTAACTACAAAAGCCAAGAAGCCAAAAGCTAAACACCTACATCAAGCCTAACAGAATAAATTTAAAAAAGTTTGGAGGTCACGACACACTCCCATGCTGCCACCGTTCTGTCCGGCCGACCGTGTCACCGTGTACATCATATGGCGAGGCAGGTGTAGGGAGCGCCGTCGCGTGCCGTAAGTAATGATCGTTAGAAGACATCTATTGAGTATTATTAAACAAACGAGCCACGGAAGGGCTTGTTTCGATGACGTTTTTATTTACTGTAGCTAGTAATTGTGTTTTGATTTAGAGATCGAGTTTAGCTTAGGTAATAGAAAAGATGATTTAGATAGATATACTTTATTGTAGACTAAAAGAAATAAAACAGAAGGAATACACGTAATTAAGAACAGTACCAATGTCGGTCTTATCGCTTAAAGCAGTTTCTTCCAGACAACCATTGGATGGAAAGAATTGTTAAGAAAAATACAAATTAATAAAATATAAGATTTACTTGTTCACAAAATGTCCTTTGACATCCTTAACACACGTGTGTCCATCCATATACCATAATATGTTGTTTGAGGATGCTATAATCATCACACTTGGTAAGATCTACCTGCCTGCTGGTGACAGCAGTCTGATGGCAATTACATTTAGTTTACCTCTTTACATTCATGGAGAAATGGAATGGTATATTTTAGCCAAAAACATACCTTTAAGAATACAATATGCAATGTGTCTGTCTCTTTAGTCTAGTAGTCATAACAGCGACTGCTAAGGTCCTGGATTTGATCCCTAGGTCAGGAAAAGTGATATTGGGTTCTTCTGTGAGGAATTTCTCAGTAGCAGCCGCGGGTCTAGATTTTTGGCAGGTTGATGGCAATAGACTCTCCCCCTATTACATGAGACTTAAACATGAAGGTGTACTATACACCTCTGCCCAACCCTTCGGGGAATATAGGCGTGATGTTATGCTATGTGGCAAATTTATCTCTAAGAAATTCTATCCTCTATAAATATATCAATCTATCCTCTGCATTTTACACAGAAAACTATGACTAATAAATACAATGTATCAAAAATCCAAAGAATTTAATACCTGTACGACTTCCAGTGAGAACGGGCCACCCAGCGCGTGGCAATAACCCATATTATTATGGTAACGAGCGATAGAGCCTTTACAGACCCCCCAGTGTAACTTGGGCGGCGGCAAAATCGAGAACTAAATTGAAATGTTCTGAATTTGTCATTTTTGCCTTAGCAAGCAGCGCTCCCATGAACTGCCAACATATACTGGGCGAGCTGTAACTCGATACGTACACGTGTGACATATAATCAGCAGTGTCGATTTCATTCCACTAAGTGTCCTTATGATTATGGATAAGTCGGTACGTCTTTGGTCTTGAATGTAACTTATAAGACGATATGGGAGGTCAGGCTTTGAGTCGTGATCCGTTACAGCTATTGTATTTGAATAGCCATGACTTCAAAATAGTTTTTTTAAACTTTATCTTAGTCGCACTTGAGAAAGTAACAGAGATATAACGTGATTCCCTATAAGCCTCTGGCTCTCACATACACGCGACGGAACATAGTAGAGTACTTAGCGCCGGAGTTGCATGTGAGGGTGTTAGCTAGCCAGGCGGGCTGTATAGATCCTACCACCAAACAAAACTCTACATATAATCCTAAACAAATAAACTGAACAGGACAACCCATCTTAGTGTGGGAGTTGTAGTGATTAGAGAAATGTTGTTGAATGTAGGAGAATATAGCTAAAGTTATTATTATACGGGTGACTGTCGCAGTCAATCATCTGTACACTGAGAAAATGGTTGCTGAAGTTACAGTTCCTATTAGCAAAAATAGCCCGGATAACGGGAAGAAAAATACCAAAGTAAAAGAAAAAACTGTTAACCTCTGCCTCGCGAAAGAAATAGATCACAGTGATTTACCACATTTCTTCTTGATTACTTAACAACACATCCGAACAAAACTTATAAATTCTAATTAGACAGCCACAAATTGGCATCGCTAACAAGTCAATTAAACGAAATCCACTGGTACCACTGAACAGGTTATGCTGTAGAACTTGTGGAAGTTAAACCGCTTTCTAGGTTTTGTAGCAGCGGCCGCATTCTCAATGTCACCTCACTGCCTTGCCCTTCCGTGATGCTGTGCGGTACCGATGGGGCGCCAAGGTCAATAGAATGGCGTGTTTAGGAAATGGCTCTAGAATTTCATCGATGTTTCATTTTGTTCTGTTTATGTAATACGCTTTCGAAGTACTTGGAGCTTAATCGTAAGCAAAATCTCACAATCCGAATTGAAGTTTATGTAGACTATCTAGGTCAAATACATGACATGAGGCAGGATTTTTGAAATCCTTGGGTTAGATTTACACAAGTGCAGTTGCTTGCGATACTTCGCTACCGATTTATAAGTACACAATTAGGATCCTCTTAACTTTTCATGTGTGCATTATCATTGAAGGAAAACATCGTGAGGAAATAGGCAAACCTGAGAGAGCTCCAAATAAATTAATTCTCGATGGTATGTGTAGTCCGCCAAGCCGCACCTGGCCAGAGTCGTGTAGTCGCTTACACACTTCTCATTCTGAGAAGAGGCTCGTGCCCAGCATTTTGATAGCAATGGGCTGATAAAAGTAACTTATAAGATCCTTAATGCCACTAGATTACTATCGCCGCCGGTTAAAGCTAGTCAAGGGGTCAAGGAGAATTTCGTCAAACCATGTGATAAGTTTTATCACAAATTCAAGTAAAAGTAGTGACAAGTTGCTAGTTGATACTGTAGGCGATAGTTGCAACCTGTAGTAGACGACCTTACCAACCCGTTTTCTTCAGTACACTCTCAATCTTGCGACAGATGGTAAACAGCTGATACTACACCATATTTTATTTTACTCGCACATAAAGTGTACCAAGCGGCTGAAACCTTCGAGAAGCTCTCAACCTGCTTGCCGAGCGTAGTAAATACGGTAAATATTTTTGGACGAGGTAAGTCTAACTCTCATTGTAGAGTGCACGAGGGTGTTGATATG
The DNA here is from genome assembly GCA_905220435.1 of Amphipyra tragopoginis. Lineage (NCBI taxonomy): Eukaryota > Metazoa > Arthropoda > Insecta > Lepidoptera > Noctuidae > Amphipyra > Amphipyra tragopoginis. Next base: position 25,101,989 of record HG991997.1, on the reverse strand, counting down.
TGGTAAAGGGTAAATACGTAAAATTTTCAAGACTAACAGTACTATATTTTACTCCTGTTGACGTATCTACGAGTTGTTTACTCATCGCCTTCTCCCAAAATAATCGTACAACAATGAATCCCAAGTCGCCTCAAGTAAAGCCCAACTATTTTAAACATAGTCGGCCTGTCTTTATTTCTAGCTCACGACATAAACACGCATTTAGATTCCTGTTTATTTTAGTCAGTTGACCTACAAAAGTCAGGAGTTCTCTGTTTTCATTCCAAAGAGATTCCGATCGTCTTTGTTGTTTAAAGGATATTCACTTTCTATACCGTAGTATTCGGAAGTGGCCAAGAAGTTTATCTAATCTTCGATTTAAAGATTTGGTTTATCATTTCATTAATGTGTCATACAAGCTATGACAATTAATTAACGATTACTGCATCTATAGGCTTTTGTTTTAGTCTTGTCCTCGTTATAGTTTTCGGACTCTATTGCAGAATGATTTTGAAGCACACAATTACAACCTATTCCTATCATCTCGTGCTCTCGACCTCCGACAACCATTCAAGAAATTATGCAAGAATGGATGGGTACATCTGATGACAGAGAAGAGTCCTCAGTAGGAGATTTGATTTACATAACTTAACACATAAAATTTCTCCTGGATTCCCAAAAGGGTTGGGCAGCCCTTATGCCCTTATTTCGCCGTTATGTTCGAAACTCATGTACTAGGGACCGAGCCTATTGCCATGAAACTGGCACAAATCCAGACTCCAGGCTGTTACTAACAAATTCCACACGAAAAACCTCACGCTAAACGGTAGACCAACGTGGCAGATATGGCCAGGCGTGTAGATTTAATTTATATTATTTGAAAGGACACTGTATCTTGCTGAGCATAACCCCTTAAACAGAACGTTCTGAAGCATATCAAGCCACGTGTAGTAATTTCCCACAGTCTTAAATCCAGTATCTATTACTAAACATTCAATTTAAACCACGCTGATGGTCCAGCTCGCCTAGTTTCGTGGACAGGTAAGCAGCAGTTTCTCAACGCGACAGATGGCACGCTCGCCCACACGGCGCCAACGACACGCGTATACTTATAATACAAGTATTATGTGGGGCTGCACTTACAGCGGGGAATATGGGTACGCATAATCGGCTCGTTACTGTCCCACTGCTGGGAACGAGCCTCTTCTCAGAATGAGAAGAGTTAAGTCATTAGTCTTCCACGCTTATCTAGGGGTCTACTCCCTAAACACGAAGTCCGTGGTTTCGGCCTTAGTTATGAGCGTTTCCTACTCCCTATCACCTACGGACATATGATTATTTCGGGGCCCGAACTAAGAATGAATGACAACACGGTTTGACAGTTGTCCCTACGACCGATGTGTTTTTGCCCGTCCGAAAAGTTGAACTTGACACTTGTTTAGTTCACTCCTACGTTTCGGACTACTTTCGGACGGGCGACTAACTTCGTTGACGGACTTAGGGAGTAGACCCCCTGATGCGGGATTGACTACCTACTGCAAAAACCATCGATGTTTTTTGGGAACCTTCTCGTGCTATTTATTGGTTATTGATTCGTGCTTTGATTTACAACCAACAGACTACGAATTACGACACAAAGTGATTTCCTAAATACACACACGCACACCCCCACGTTCACACACACACACACACACACGTAACGATCTTAACTAAAACAAAATCATTACGTGTATCTCCAAATATTTAGCTCAATCAAATTCCAATTATACTATCTTTATTATAAATGCCTAAAAGATATAAGCCGTGTCTAATTATGACAAGTCTATTCATGTCACATATTTGAATTCTTAGGAAATAGAGATTGTCCGACCGAAAAACTATTACTATATCAGCTATTTATTATCGTCCTTGAGCCTTCGATAAGTTTGTGATACTATTGTGATAAGACTGATAAATAAACACGTTGAAGAGAATGTGAATCACGACGAACGAAAATAGAGTTATAGACTTTGTTTAGATGACAAGCCCTCGAAGCGCGTCTACAATCTTTAACGACGGTAGCACACGGACGCGAAAGCTGACCGAACGCGTAGGTACCATAGTTTTCAAAATTATGATAGACAGAGTTTCGCTATTCGTATAATTTTCGGTTCGCTTCCGTTCCGCATTCGCGGCAGTGTGCTAGCTAGAACATTTGTCTTGTTGCAAACGTGTGGCAAAGTCGTCGCTCTTGTCATCTGACTCCTTGATAAGCTCTGACTCAGCTGCAACATCTCGAAGTGAATACATTGTGTGACTTTTCGTGCAAAATATTGCATTAACATCTTGCAAAATTACCGTTCCACGATTTTGCTTTTTACGTGACTGATAACGACATTGTATAACATAATTTTGGCAACAATGAAATTATATCATTTTAAGTAACACTTTCAGGAAGTATTGTGAAGCTGTTAAATTGCAAAAATTTTTGTTCGGCTTGTTTTATTATGTACGAACTTTTAATAAACTCTATTGCCCCAATTGTTATATTGTTAGTTTGATTTAAACCTGATACATGGACCCATAGCCTAATTACTCAACACACTCGCAACTACAATGGCTTTTGACAGTTCAACGATATTCATTGCGCAATGCTAGTTGCCGGGTTGATTTAATTTTTAAACAAATGCTTCAATGAACATTGTTGGAGTGTCAAAAGAAAAGCTATTGCGATTGTAAATGTGTTTCACAAATAATGCTTCAGGTAGGCAACTAAAAGGGTTAACAAATCTCAAAATATAAGTAATTGGTATACATAAACGACACCGAATCTTTCCCTCGGATTATCCCATTCTTCTTTTGGACAGGCCTCTCAAATTACGTCACAACGCTGTCCTACCTTCCTCATTAATCCCTTAGGTCGTCGGTCCACCACTTGTACACTAGGGGATTTGACAACTTTTTTTTTTATTAGAAATCTCGAAACTATTACAAAAATAATAAGCAACAGTGGAAAAACCGATGAAATAATTAATGAAATGCCTAAATTATAAACGATTTAAAATAGTTCACAAGACAGAGACAAAACTACTACCATATGACGTCTTATCTTAAAAACTTCATAGTGACTTGACATCGCTCTGTACAATATCCGTTTCGCGTGACAAGGACAGCAAATGCCTTCTCAACAAACTTCGAAAGCGTGTATCTCCTCTATTTTATCATCGATTTTATTTATTTTTTCAGATGTTCTTTCTAGTTTTTCTATAAAATAATACTAAATTGTTGTAAATTTTTAATATCATTATTAAATCAAAATAATCACTTCTCCACTGCATACCCGCTAACACTATGCCCATACCTCAACTGCACGATCGAGGCCGAGTTTTTACAACGGGTGTCGGTTTCACGCGTGTAGGCTGTTTACGTTCATACCTACGTGAAACATCTTTGAACGTGTGCACTCACTATAATAACACTCGTGTGTATACCATTACTTCATTCGGCGGTTAATATATTACAAAAGTAGGTGTTGTTAAAAAAAAAGACAAAAAGCGAAGCACGCGCCAGTAATAAGGATGAATCGAAACTCGTTTGTCCATATCAGTCCAATTAATTAAGACGCCAGAAAATATATTTGCACGATGTGAATAGACTCATTTAACCATTTGACAATCCTAATAGGTCCTAATAAGCTCATCGCCTGTTCCTACATTTCGGTACCATCGAATCTGTTTGGCCAGCGGACGCCCGCAATGAGCTCAGTTATGCGTGTAATCGCAATTGGTACCCAACGTGGGATAACTAATAAGGTTTATTGCTAATCGAATGTGACGAATTTATTTAGAATTCTACATTGGAAAGTACCTAGGTATTCGTCAAGTCTTTAATGAAGATGATACACTTCTCATCAGAAAAAATAAAACTCTTCCGATTTTTTTTCTATACAGAATTAAGTAATCCTTTTTTTGTTAATAAAATCGCCAAAAGAAAAAAACGGTGGTTTTACGATTTTTTTGATCAGAAGTGTTTAATTATGAAAAGAATAAGAACAATCTGTAATGAACTATGAAATCAGCCTGCTAAATTATGAACAGACTAATCAAATTAATTAAAATAGTAAAATTAGATGGAAACAATTTAAGATTGATTCCATAAATTCCCTTAAACAAATACATTTTTTAAGACTTGCTGAAGCTATAGCATAAGGTAAATTTGCCCTTGATTTCTTAACAGCTCACACAAATGTTCGTAGAATACAGCCTAAAGCCATTTGAAACATTCAAAGACTTAACAGATTTAGTTGAAAGTCTACGTATACGTAAATCCCCGAAGGCGTACCACTTAAAACAGGTTGCCTGGCTCCCGTTTAAAAACAAAACCTAAATCTCGCATAAAGCTTTGAGTCTAAGCATATGTAGCTACTTTGACCTCCCTTGTGTTAATGCTAAAGTCTTAGTTAATATTTAGATTGAAAAGTGAGGTAGTTTGGTCCTCGAGTCTCAGTCAGATTGTAGGTAATAACAGTTTTCTACAGAAAAATTAGGGCATAAGACTACTTCTATACAAAACTTGCAGGTATTCCTTAAGAAACCTTCCACCTGGTTTAGAAAAAGCCTAGTTTAATAAAAACTAAAGTACATTAATTACGCAATCAAGTACCTATATTACCGATCTGGATTATACTTAATCAGGCTTCTTTTACAATTCGCAAGTTAAGCCGTAGCTAAAATTCATTAAAACCTTTCAAGAGGCTTAAAATAGACTAACCGTTTTCCTCCAAATTGGATTTGATGTCTCCTTTTCTTTGGAGTAATTGAATTAGGATCAAAAGTATCCTTTGGAACATCAAAACTACCTTCACAGACAGAGACAATAAGCTTCAGGTACATAATGGATCTTGGAAAATTTATGGTGTAAGTTAGCAATTAGCTTGGACATAGTTTGAAGGTAGAACTACCTATAGTTAGGCTTCCGCCTCTTTAGTCTTGTGTACCTTGCACAGTCGTGAATTATGAGATCCGAGGATTTGTATCAAAAGCAAAATAGCATATATTCTAAATAGGATACAGCCAATTATCTTATTCTGAACGTCGACAACAGAGACAGCACCTAAAAACGCTGTTCCCAAGTTAAGACCAAAATGTAATTGAAGTATCAATCAATACCTATAGTTCCTAGGATAGGGCATCAAACTAAGTCTACTTCCAGCAACTACGTGTTCTTCCGCTTACACATCAGAGATCACAAACGCAGCAGTTGTTGTAACTAAGATATTCTTATACTAAAAATGTTTCTGGCCAAAGGAAGCTATAATATATTACTTTTCTCCCAAATCTTAAACCCACTGCCAAGTTTCTTTCAACCAAAATAGTCCACGGATTGCGTAATACAATGAACTCCAATTCTTACAAAGTTTGTATATTCTGAATAGTTTCGTAACCCAGACAAGAGCCACTTTATCATGACTAGATAACGGGAAAGCTATGCACTTGTTTACTGACACTTATCACTGTTATATCAGGGTAACATGATGTAAATAATATGTAAGCTGGAAATTACACCTAAATCTTAAAACAACATCGGAAAAAATTTACTTACATGGTGATAATCTTGATTGCAAGAGTCATTCTTACGTTGCTAATTTTAAATGGGTTTTTGGACTCAACTGTCAGTAAATCTATTGTCATCTTTATTATCTACATTATCAACCTGAAAATCCATCATCCATATAAACATCATCTTAACAAAACATTGTCTATGCTTTTATTTACTATTCTCAAAAATGTTGCCATGCTATAACAAAATCGTGTCAAAGGATGATAGAAAAATTGCAAATAGCGAGATAACACAAATCTGCAGCTTCTTGAATATTTGACTAGAATTCACAATTAATTCGACACGAATCGTGAACTACCATTTGTATTTTTAACGTGCGTATTTAAATTTCTACGCTGATACGGAGATGAAAGATTTAACGATAATGTAACTGCAAGAATGCGAGAAGAATTGTGGAAACGTTGAATGAAGTAGTTGTAAATCTGAATTACAAAAGTATTTTATTGCTAATGCAACAGGTAGTGGCAGTTGAATTCTTACCGCCTAAGCAGAAAACAAAGGAACGAAAGTATTTGAGCAATAGATACAAACACGCCACACTAGTTTCTATACAGAAAACAAACACAACAAATTCAAACTTTCCTCAAGACCAACCAAAGACAACTCCCAGCTCGCACTCAAATAAATTACATATTCCAAGATCCAAATTCAAATCTCGACGTAAAATAAAAAGTCGCCAAAGCGGAAACAAATTGTAAAGAAAATTTCTTTTCGGACAAAGTCCCAGACCGCATGAATGTTCATAATGAAAGACAAAATTGAATTTTTATAGACAAAATTGAATATTAATATCAATTACGATCGCGACCACAGTCCATTAAGCTCAGAGGATTCGCACGGCTGGTTTTATTACTCGAATTATTTAAGGTCTGTCGAAAAAATTGCTATAGTGATCTTGGAGAAGTGTATCTGATGTTTGTCGTCCCGTGTAAATAATGGGTTTTGTATACAATGAATGGCAGTGGATGGACGGTCAGTCTCCGTTGAAGATATTTCTTTGGCGATCGTCTCGATGCGGATAGAGAGCCACTATGTAGATGTTAAATCAGCCAAAGGTGGACCAATTTGCACAGAAACAAAAACACATTCACGTAATAATTGTGTGAAGATTTATCTTTTATCGGTTTATCTTCTAACGTCAATCATCATCAACAATCTATCTCAGCTCACTGCTAGATATAAGCTTCGCCCAAAATATAGGAGGTAAACACGTAGACCAAACAGCAAGCGGGTTGATGACCGATATCTTCTTGTACATTAATCTAACCTCATTTCATCCCACCAATCACTGTCCTATTCATCTAACGTGGCCAACACACTATTCGTTACTCAAAATGTGAGTTATGGACCGATATACGGCAGTTCCGCAAGGAAACAAACCCAATCTAATTTCGTCGGAACCTTTTATTTGTGCTCTGCTCCGAGATCGGAAGTCGTTGATATTTTATGATTTTACTGCTTTGCTCGTTTCAGATTCTCCGAGATTATAATATGATTTTTATTATTTGCACTCTTTCCTTCTCTTTGTAGTCAGTTCAAGGAAGAGTTGCTTTAGGTTTACAGGCATTACCTACTTATTTAGTGAACTAAGCATAATCTAATTAGCCCAGGAAAGCGTAATAAAAAGCAATCTATGCTAAAAAATATGTATATTAGGTAGGTATTACGTTTTTAGCAAAAGCATATTAGGTACGATGTGTATTTTTACATATAGCAACTCTTTGAAGGCACGTCAGATCAATCCATCAAAATATTAACGCACTGAACTGACACCGTGTATGAGGATCGGTGCACACTGAACAAGTTACAGCATGGATAGAAATATGAGTATTGAGTATAATGCTGTATGAAAACGCCCAATTATTGAAATTGAAATGTGACGAATAATGTAGAAACTGAATCAAATCGCGCGATATAAACATAAACTCGTCTCACGTCATTCATTGCGTGAAGCTCCTTGCGCGATAAACAAAGTTCTATGACCTAATATGATGGACAGGCGTTAAAGAAGTTTACAGTTCAAACATGTTATGTTTTGCCATGTAAAAGTCTCATGAATATTAATGGTGCCATAGAAATTAGACACAGATTACGGTGTTAAGACTGCTCAAAATTTTGTTAGTATAACCAGTCGTTGGTCTAACTGCTGTTGCCTTTATGCTTGCCATGTGTGAGCTTATTGATACAACGAACAACATTTTATAGACCCACATTTTGAATAAATATTTCCAATTCAATATAGCTACCATTTTTGAATTATGCTTTGATACGAAAATTATGTTAAACTATTAATTTATTTTGGGAACCTTCTTAAGATCACAATCATGACCATTTTAAGATTTACATTTTCGTCTCAGTTCTCTATGAAGAGTATTTTATTTTGAAACAAGATAAGTTTAATATTGGACCATTTCTTTCTCACAATAACCGAAAAACGGCAGCCACTCAAGCCCTATCTGTCTTAATAAATTATCTCATTCTATCTGACTATCAACTAAAGGAACGATTGATCATTGCATGACTCATGCTACAGTATTGTCGGGAAGTAGCGTTTGACATTGAGCGGCTACCAACCGTGGCTTTGAAAAGGCCTAATCTGGTGCTAGCTACCTTCTGAGTACCTACGGCACTGGGTTTTAGCGAAAATATTATGGATTGGCTAAATTAGTATACAAATTCTTCTTAATAACGTTGAAATTTCAAGAATTATGGTCTCTGATATTGCTATCTTGTTAATTGGAATACGGAGATCGGATGACTACTCTTCCCTGGCTCTTCTCCACAGAAACATCTTTTCGGAACCGTGTAACTAAATTCTCTACGTTTCTTAAGAGCATGTACTGTACCTATTTCAGTCAGTCGCTCTGTCTAATACTCATATTCAAGGTGATTATATTTACATTCCATCACAATAGCCAAATGCGCCGTAAATTTACTGAGTATACAATAATGAGGAATAGGCTGGGCTGATGTTGACAACTATAACTCGCTATTTACATAAATATATTGTTCATAGAATTACTGTTGAGCGTCCAGTTTCACCCAGCCAAAACGAAACTAGCGATAGACAGTAGACATGAAAAATGCGTTATGGCAAAGCATATAGGTATGTTCCGTATGTAGTTATTTGTCTACAAACGGTATAATGAGTATGAGTAACACAAATGACCAGTTATTGACGCGAGAAGTTTTTCCGAGTTACGCATACAACGATTTTCCTTATATTTTTACCAACAAACAACTTAGGACTCAGCAAAAAGTGTCAAAGAGCATTCAAAGAGGTAATTCTTCTAATTTTTACCCAAGTAAACAAATTCGAATTTACCCTGAAAATACAAGGACCAAAATCCATCTGACCTTCGCAGCCTAACCTTCTGACAACCTAGAAACATCCAGGATTTTCGAATGACAGCCGGGACTGTTTAACGTGCTTACTGAAGCACGACTATACTATAACAATGACATCAATTAATCATAAACACCGAATCTATCATTAGTAAACATTAAAAACGTCACCAGGCGCCATTCAGTCGACGAATATAAGCGTCGCCGACGTATTTATAAGACAATGACGCTAATTTACGACATAGTACGTTAATTGACGATAGTCTTTACGTCGTTTTAAGTAACCCTAAGGACATATCAATATTAATAACTATAGTTGTTTTGGAATAAAATGACAATTACTTAACAGTACAATAATTGAGTCAATGTCGTCAATGGTGGCTGTTTTTAGTAATATGACTGTATTATTATCATCCTCGCCTATTTCCAACTTAGTTTCATTCTTTGCTTATTCGTCTCCTTTAAATATTGTTAGCTTAATTACATCACTCTCGTCGATCATGATAGCCTCAAAATGTTCAGTGAAAGTTCCATAAAATTCCGTTCAGTAAAGTGATGCGCAGTACTATGGAAATTATTTTTTTCAAGCTATTTTATCTTTACGATTACTGTAACGAACAATTTCTACCTAATATTTACCATTATCAAAATAGAATTGATACAAATATTTTCGTTAATGTAGAAGTGAGTCACTTAAAAGCAACCCGCTTGGATTAGACCTGTAGTAGAGGCAAAATCTAAAAACACGTGCAAAGACCGTGAACTCTACCATTTCTTTTAGCTCTCAAAAGACTTACCGTTAAACATGCATGTAAAAATTCTAGACCAACTTTACCCAGATTTATTATAGCAAAGATAATTCAAGATAAGAAGAGGCAAAGTCGTGAATAGACAGATTAGATAGACCCAACGGCCAATAAATAAATCGATTGTACCAGAAACCGCCAAATAAAGATATATTACCGATTTATTATGCACGTTAACCGAAGGCATAAATATTAAAAAACTCATAATTTTTTCACGACTGACAATTGGCAATGGACATTTTGCAATGCCAATTAGAAATGTTAGCCTACAAAATGTATGAGGAAGTGGAAATGACACGCAGTGGCCAATTTCTTCTATGCTTTATACACAATTTGAATTTTATGTTGATGACAATTTCTTCAGATTTTGAGTATATCGTATTCGGAAATATATCTAAGCTTTCAAGATAGAATCAAATATAGAATACTGCAATGTGCCAAATTGAGGATATTGAATTTACCTTCGAGACTGCTAGCGTCAGAGAGCTATTTTCAAAATAGATTAACAACGGATAAGAGACACGTTTTACTCGACAAGTTCAACAAAATTAATCCAATGCCTTTGACCCAGTCGCAAGGCGCTACTAAGGTTTCACAATACAACGTACGTAATCCGATTGGAAAAGATTTTGTATCGTTTTATTGGATATGTTTCCATAAGACATCACATTGCTCGGTATATGGTTCGGATTTGGAAGATAGCTCCCTAAGCTCTGAACGATGGCGAAAATCCATCACTGAGTCTGTTTCCTGTGTTTTATGTTGCTGTTTTCCTGCATAGGAATTCGCCATACTGTTTTGAGCTTTGTCTTCTGTCAAGGTTACACGCACAATTTTGCGATAGTTCCGTGAAGCACCTTTATTTTTCTCTCGTTCTTTCCCCTTCTGCAATCGATTTATTTTCAAAACACATCCGCTTCTTAACTTCCGAGGTCATATAAACTATGATCTTTCACTGTCCGCATACTTAATCATATTTATTGAGGAAATAGACATTTATTTCTTGAACACTGATTTTTACAATGTCAAGTGCGATGTACTGTAATAATGTTTTGTTATTCCTTACACACAATTATTATTGTGTGTACAACAATAACCTTCGCACGAAGAGTTATGCACATTAAAATATCAAAGAGAAAAACGTGAAAACGCGATCTTATTGCGCCAGAGGCCCCTTATCTCCCTCTTACAAAGAAGAGTAGATATTTCACTTTCATAGTTTAGATCGAGATAACAAGCAAGCAGTATGACGGATGGGCGAGCCAAGAGGCGCGTGATTACATAAACGTGAAAGTATTATGTCGACCAATTGAAAAGATCATGATTTAAATACGCATTTCACTATCGCCACAGCGACTTTGATCTGGCCAGGTGTCAGTGTAATAGTTTGCGTCAATTATAATATTGTACGTGGCCATGAAAGAGCAAAGAAAGAAAGGTAATCACGATTTGCTACTAGCATTCCTGAGGAATATCCACTACATTGATCAAAGGAGATTTGTTGCTCAAGTGGCGTTTTGCCAAGACGACACAAAAAATATTAGATAAATCTTGCAGAATCAAAGAGATTGATATCAGGATACAGAAGTTGGAACAAACAATATTTTCACACAGACATAGTTGCGTTGACATTATACAATACACTGACAGTAAGATGAACATTATTTATGCTCAGTTGATTTCCTCATTACAGTACACAATAACTTTCATATATTACGTAGTTGAATTTATACCATTTAAATTAGTCAAACACAGCATGACTTTATAATTTCTTTGTTTTCATTGTTGAGTACTCTCTTTATTGTGCCTTCGGCAACATTTGTTATTTTCCTTTCGAATGAAAGGCAACCCACAGTTCGTCCGTCTCTTTGTATTCCCCATTTTAAATATTCAATAATCAGGTAATTATTGCTAGCGGTCACTACAAGAAGGAAAAGTTTTGAATTATTTGATTACAAAAAATTAATTCATATTCATTCTGGCTTTGATTGTTTGATATGAGTGACACGTAGGTATGTATATTCTACTATTTTGTATATTTATTTTAGTAAGAATTAGTAACGCTAGTTTTAATTAGCAGTAGAAAGAAATAACTAATATCCAAAATTGAAATCACTCGCGAGTCAGTCATTTACAAATGATAACTTCCATGCGAACGAATTAGAAATTGAGGTCCTAATAAGTATCACTTGTCACACTGACATTCTTCTTATAATATAACAATACGTGACTTCAATTGATACGAGCAATGATAAACGATAATCACTTCTGTTCTATAATACACCTCTCAATAGTACTCTTGAAGAATACATATTTTAAAATAATACAACGCGAGTCGCTCCTGCAAACATAACTAAACATGTTTTTGGGTACATTGCTCTTATAGACGGTAACAGCAGCTAGTACCTCAATACAAAGACGGTAATGAACGCAAAATATGGTAATACTACCACATCGGTGTCGTCGCAGTGTCCTCGAGCCCACAGCGTGGAACTAATCGCGAACGCAATGGAATCTGTAACGAACACTTTAACTTATCTATATCGATATCGGTATGCGAATGTACGTTGCGTGTACACATATGCAATTCAAATGGTACGTAAACAAGTGAATGTGGCAACTCTAGATTTTGGTGTTAGATAGACTTGAATAATGTTTAGATGTATGTATAATTGCAAATTGTTGCGATATGCAAAGGCATGCACGTCTCTACATGTTTTCAATTTAACTGTAACATTTGATATCCTGCGAGTAGCATAGAAGAAGCCTTGTTTATAGCTAAAATTCTAGATAGAAATTATTAATTTAATAAACTTAGAAACACAATTTCTAATTCTCAATCCACTTAAAATTGATTTATGATGCCTGTCTTTCCCAACAATTTTTAATAAAAACACCGACGGATGAGACGATTTAAAGAGCAAAATGAACAAATCACGGAAGAAAACAAAACAAAGGCGGATCAACGCAATTATCATGTTTTTATCGACAAAATAAAGTAATTCGATCGTAACGTAGGAAATAGAATTAATTTTGCTTGTGAAATAGCCAAGAATTATGCTAAATGCAGAATCTTTATTCAGGATATGTTGGTCGATAACGTCTAGAAAAACAAAGCTATTCATCCTTTCGAAATCAAGGTTCGAAATTGCATCGTAATAAGTCAGTGGAAATTCTGGCGACTTTGAATTTGGCATACCACCCAAATCTATATCCTCGAAAGCACTTGAATACAGTGTAGTTACATTGTTATTTATTAAGATATCGCAATTTATATCGTCTGGGTGAATTCCTACCAACCTTGCCCCCGGCTTTGTAATGATGGCAAATTCCAACAAAGTTGTGAATATTTTAAGGGTCCTATTATATTATTGTAATAATGAAGCTAGATTGACACGAAATTTCTAAGCACTGGATAGTGTTTAGAAATATTTAAATGTTGCTTTAAATACGTAACCCTAATTATTTTCTAACCGAACCTTACACCACGAAACAAAGAAGTAAAATCCGAACAACAGTGCATCTTCGAAAAAAAGTAAACAAACGATCTATTACTTCATAATGTCTATTATCAAACAGCCAATGACCTTGCCACAGTTTGGCCCAACACCAAGTGCCGATGACTTCCCTGGCACTTTCTACAACTTTTTATTACCCACCGACTATCAAAACAATTCTATCGACTATCCGAAATTGGTGCTTATACATTGATTGTTTTGTTCTTCGTATTATTGTAACTTACAGTTTGAAATCAGCAGTGTATGCTGCATTAGAATTATTGTTGATTGGTGTTTGAATATTATGGTTTTATTAATGGGTTTCGTTATCGGCTGTCGTACAGTTCATCATATTGTTTTCATCACTTCATGACATTATCATTTGGCATTTCCACGGGATATTAGAGATTATCTATTTATGATTCTCTGATAATTTAGATAGTGTTTTTCTTGGTAACGTTTAGTTGTGGGTGTCAAATCCTTTTTTGACCTTGAAGGCAGCTTTCTATTTTGATTTGGTCCAGATTCCTTCTAATTGAATGTTTCATCAGAAGATATTTACATATCTCTTAAGCTGTGTGTATTTTCTATTACGGCTTTTACTACTTTCTTACGTCTATTTACTTATCGTCGAGTTGTTAAGTTATGCAGTTTGTATAGTTGTTTGTGTATAATTAAAATGCATGCTTTACGGAACTGTGTTAATAAACAAACAGTGATCAAAGCCTTCCTATTTTGGAATTAATACTATCCAAAACGCTACCACATTTTACGGTTACCAGTCAACTCAAATGCAGTAGCACCGTCAACAACCTACAAAGCTTACATTGGAAGTAACACAATTACATGCAATTATTTCTCCAGCAAACCATATACTATGCAATTTATCTTTAGATTAGAGATTATCAGATATTGGTCACGTGTAACTGCACATAAACTGTTCGATATTCCAAACTGTGTTAGTGGAAATTGTAATGTCCATCCAAAGACCATCTGCCAATAAACAAAAAGGTATACAGCTCGTTTTCAACCCACGTTTTATTCTAATTCTTACCAAATGCACCTGGAAAGTTCTAGCATAATTTTAGAAACATCTAATTCGGTGGCAGATGTTAACGAAAATTAATGCGCTGGCGCTGGCGCACCTGCCTGTCGTTTGCAATATCAACGTTTCATTTGATACACAGACGTTTGACGGCGTGGAGTATTCCGACATATCTTCACGCTAATTTCCTTCGTAATGTTGGGCAGAACTCCAACTACATACGAGTGCATTGGCACCATTCAGCCGTGCCGGGTAAAGGTCGCAATTTTCGTGACAGGTCAAACAAGAGCATTCTGTTTCAAGCATTCGAATTAAGTAACAACACTCACTCCTACATTTTGTAGTCTCAGGAATTGTAATCTCGCATACTCCAAAATGTAGAACACTCAAGACAGACAGGTTTATGAAAACTTCGCTGAATACAACTCAGAGCTCAAATGTATTCACATAACTTAAATCTCCAGCTAAGATGACTACTGAGAAGTTCCTATCCTAAAAATTTCAATTACATAGTGCAACAAAGATCTCAGAACTCAAGCTTCTGCTAAACAGATAAAGCAATTATAATAGTAAAACCATTTCAAGCTGACATCCAGACGTCTCTTTTGACCGTCTGGGTAGTCTTAGTTCCAAACATATCCACACATAATAATTCGTCGCCCTGCCATGTATTATTTCATAATTACCTCGGCGTGCCAGATAGTCGTGTGAAATGCTCGCGTTTATCTTAGGAGACAGTTATATCACAGTAATAACATTGTCGCAATGTCTTACATGTATTCTAGTCTTGTTTGATGAGCTGATTGTAGATGTTGCTGCGTTTTAGTAATTTTTCTCTAAAGTTGTATGTAGTTTTAAATTGTACGCAATGTTTTTTTTATTGAATGTGACTTAGCCAACTTATGGTATCGTTGCATGTATATCCAATCTTCCGAAAATTTCGATAATTATATCAATATCGTAATCCCTAGTTTCAGCAGTAGATTCTACAAACTCGAACACGATGAAATATAATGTCAAACTCCTCACATCCTCGAGGGACTTGTTTAAATGTCAATTTACCCTACCGCCGATACTGTTCTCAGTACCTTCAGTGTTCATCGAAAGCGGTGTGGTAATTATTATTTTAATGTTCCCTACGTAATATTTTCTTCATTTACTCCTTCACCTAGATTTTTGTTTTTATTATTGAACTCCTTCACATTCAAAAGAACTAATTCTAGTCTATTTTGAATAAATGAATTTTGAAGTTTTGATTGAATTCCTTTACGTTATTTCCACAGCTCAATGAGTTTTTATACTAATTATAATTGGAAAATATGGGTGCGTGATTACAAATCTTTAATGTCTTTTTCTAGTTCGTTCTATAACCTTACCTTCCAATCGATACAAATATATGTCAAGAACAACCATCATGATTATACAATAAAAACTCTCATAAAAATTACCTAGATATTTAAAAGTTGTGGGTATTGATTGAAAGAGCATTCTTTTAAACGATGCCGTAATATTGAATACGGTAATCGAAACAGTATTTTGGTACCTGATTGCCAAAGAACAATTAAAATATATTGGTCTGTAGACAAGTAATTAAGAGCCACTGAAATACCCTTTAATTGCGTAAAATACAACCAATTATAAGTACAGTATGCATAAAACTTTTTGGTCGTTCTGATGTCAAGGGAATGCTAGCGCAGTAGCATAGTTTTGGGGCAAATAATTACAGAGCAGTCAAAAAGTTGAAGCATTTCATTTAGCGCATCAATTTGAATAGCACTGATTCGAATAACACCAGTAGTATTCCTATTACTATTGGTATGATTCGAGTTTGTGCTATTCAAATTGGTTCGCTAAATGGAATAGCTCAAAAAGTTTTGTGCCTACTGTATCGTGTTCAATTAAATTGTTACCATATCGCTACACTTTCAAGGCTGGACACGGCGAAATTAGTTTATAAAAATAGAGCTGAAATAACATCCTAAGGAATCGAATACTTTAACGATACTATACTCGTACCGTAAACATTATACTGTTAGAATAATTAACTTCACCAGTAAAGTTGCCAAATTCAAGGCCTGACGTTACATCTAGAAAATAATCCAGATTCTATTTACTTTGGTCTAGCTAAATAGGCCGATCGCTTATTTATTCTGGTCATAAATATGTTGTTTCTAGAAGTGTTTGAAGTAGGAAAAATTAGAATCAGCTGGTTTTCGTCACGCGGCCTAATTTTTTTTAGGGAAAATTCACCGTGTCTTAATATACTAAAATATTTACTATACCAACAAGTGTATTGAGTGTAAAGTTTCTAATGCAAGACGCTTCTTCTTTTCGAATCGATGGTACTCCTTACTTATATTACTTGGGCCCAAAAGGTGGCTAATTTTGCAGGTGTACGGAGATTTTGACCATGTCCCACTTGGACATGGACAGTGACTGTGTGGGGTTGGTGGGGACAGTGGGACATAGTCTGGTCGGGAGCACCGCAATCACACTGGGTTTCGTAAGGGTCTATAGTGCCCGATTTTACCTAATTATGTTTGAAACGGCCTACTTGATTGCGCAGTTGATTGAGTGCTTTCCATATAGTCCACTGCAGGTCACAACCAGGTGGCAGATGTTCCTGTGGTTCGACGTAGATGGGTGGTGGTGGCTGCTCTTGCCACAACTATGCAAGACACTAACAATAATAATTAAATTAAAAAGTGCATCTCACGAAGTATTGCTCTTAGCAGATGTAGGCCTTAATAGATTAGTCCAAAACAATAGAAGCTCTGAACGTGAGAATATTTAGTCAACTTTACAATCCAATTTCCCAGTTCATCCATAGAGCAAGTTTAATTCGCAAACTTAGAACGTGTTGATAAATTATTTGATTTGTGCAAACTGCATCGACGTATGACCTAACTAAACTAAGAACCTCCTTTATTGAAGTAATTAAATATACTAGACGTGTCATTGATATTACCGATGACCGATTTTTTCTACTTCTCGCAATTGGCAGTTTAATTCCGTTAAAACTGTTTAAAGCCTAAACAAAATTATGAATTTCCCTTAAAAGAGAAATATTTTACTTCCAAAAGTTTGAAAAATCTTTGTGAATAACAAATAGGTATCCGATAGAAAAACTAGCTATCTTAAGTCTACATGATATTACTTCATAGCTTCGTGAGACGTTTGAGCGAATGCATCCTATATCTTGAGAAAAATCACACGGAACGTTAAAACATTTCGTTAATTAGTATTCTTCGGTAATACTTGTGAGAAAACTAGTTTAGTAATGTACTGAAATTGTGCTGCACAATTTCTTTGTTAGCATCTTAATTAGAATAGTTAAACAAAAAAATCTTATAAAATACCTTGTAATAGTTTATCTATTATCAATGATATTACACCATGACTGGTTGGCCACTTTACATCCGACACCATTACACACTATGGTGTATATCGGGTGTAAAAAGACCCATAACGATAACGAAAACCACGTATTCTACCCATCATTGGGATAATTTTTTTCTTCTAGACCATACCTGGGAAATCATTGGTTTTGGAGATATTGAAGATCAACGTATACATTTTTTTTTAGTTTTTTCCAAGAACGAATTTCAAGTCATAATACTAAACTTTCTTCCATACAAACATTATCAAAAATTTCAATTTTTCCTAACAAATTACGCATTTGAAGTTACAAAAACGCAATGAATATCAAACGCACACGACCGCCTTGGCTCGGCTGTGTGGCCGCTGCACGCATGCAAACGCGCGGCATCGCCACAACCATAATTTGCGCGCTACAAAAAAAAGCGTTTTTTTTTTCATGTCAAAAAATATAAGTCGTTTCCTAGCAATTATTTTTGTCCAATGTAATTTAGTTTGATGTACAGAGTGCGTAGATTTCGGCTATGTGATGGGTCTTTTTACACCCTGTATAGTTTGTCCCAAAGTAAAAATTGTACCGAATGATGACCATAATTCATGGTTTTCGGCCGTAAAGTCACTAACCAATCATGCTGTAAATGTATAATGTTACGTTCACAAAACATGGCGTTTAAAATTCGATCCTGATTCACTGGTATCTAATGAATAAGACGACGATACGGAAGCAGTACGAGAGTGAAAGAAATAGCTATCTACAAGATCTGCACATTGTCCTATTTTTGAATCATCACTTTAGGCGCTACAATGACATTATCTACTTATTATAACATCATTGTCTATTATAATAGTTATATCATCCAGTAAAAGTGTAGGTATTGCTACGATGGTATGATTAATATGTTTGGCAGACAGATTAATTGTCCAACTACCTGCTCACTACAATGCTTATTGACATATATAGATGTTAATAACTACAACCTATTACTCAATATTTTGTGATCTAATTTGTAAGGACGTGATCCAATTCTGTATGTGTCAACGACTATCAATTCTATATAACCGTCACTCATGATAAAAGGAATTACATCACTATAATAAAATTCCTTGCTAATACCTATTGATTTGAATATTTCCTCCTTTTCCTTTCCTTGTAATATTACGAATCTATTTGCGGAAGAACAACATTTTTTCAACTCACGACATGTAACGAATCTAAACTCGCTCTCTACTAAATTGAATAGTAAACAAAATAAATTATTACTCCATATAAGTCTAACAGTTGCATGCCCTGACGTAACAAGGCATCTCGAATTTCATCGCGTATCAATGTTAATCCGCGCCGTGGTACTTAAATGAAATGCTCTATTGATCGTTTGTGGCAAGAAAAAGCATTGCTGAGATTCAATTACTCTGTAATTGCATGTGTTGAAAGTAAAATCGCATACGTCGATACGAAGAGCGTTATTAACTTTCCTGTGAAGACGAAGACAGTGTTTTTATAAATGATCGTTCGAATACACTTCCTAGTTATTAAGTGACTTGCTAGAATTGTATTTGCCTGTTAATAAGTTCTTTGGACTGGCTCCAATTTTGCGCAACTTAGTCTTTCAGGATATATTGTAAGCGCATCCTCTAGGATGATATTGAACATTAGAACTATATTAATGTTGTTTGTAAACAACGGACGAATCACGTAACCTCAGTGGTAATCGGTTTCATTTAACAGTCTCTGATTACCAGCTGAGACCGATTGCCTCACGATTGCAGGTAAATTATTACATATTATGTAGGCATAATAAAGATGCCGAAAAGTGAACAAAGGCTCGTCCTACAGTTTTCGGTAAATTATGTATTTTCTGACCAATTCGTGTAACTGATATATCAATCCTACTCACTTCTACCCACACAATGAACGATCGAAAGAGTTACAACAGTTTACAAAGTATTCTTTCGTCAAGTAGGCGCAAAGGAAGTTGCATCAACAGCACCTTGCCAGCCTTGCCCACGTACTGTCCCAGTTCGGGGTACTTCGGAATACTTCGGACCTCGCCATGATTGGCCCTTTGTCGACTTTTTGCTTCAATTGCAAAAAGGATCGCGCCATCGAGTGGTACTTTTTATTCATACGTTGTTAGGTCAGGGGCTATTGTTCTATCAAGTTATTGTTGTGGACTAAAATGCCGTTTGAGATGTTTGCTTGTTCAAACCAACTTTGGTATTGACTTTTGCGTAAGCTGGAAGAGTGCAAAAGTCTGCTATTCTGGTTTGTTTGCAAAGTATTAATTTTGTATTTTATTTTTTCAGGTAAGTCCTCACAGTCTTCGTACATACTGCAATGTTGGAGGAGAGTGAGTAAGTGATATTTAATTCAAAGTAAAAAGTAAAAATTCTGCTAATTAGGTTACAATGCTATTATTTAAAGATAACTGCATTATTCAAACCACTATCAAAACTTGCAAAACCCAATTATGGATTGCATCGTCGCATATTTTTCTCTCAAACTGTCACGCTTCCATAACCATAACAAATGACTTTATAAATTCCACCAAGACAAACGTATCTAATTATACCCGTCCATTAACAAGCGAAGGACGAGAGTCCTGGACGCGGATGCTCTGACGCATCAGCCGAATTCGTTCCACTTCACACGCCTGCACCACGGTTATGTGGCATCGTATTTATAACATAGCCCTCGGGTATTTAGACTACGTGTGATATTCAGTTGGCACTTGATCCTATTTATTTTAGTACTCGCATCTCTTAATGTTCTAGTGAAATTCGCGCTGGAGATTTGCAATTGGAATTGCAATTCGTGTGTAATTTCTACAATTCATTGAGTGTGTCACTTCAGAGTTGTTGCGAGTCATTCATTGTTTCAGCAATTTTATTTAATTTAGTTGAATTGAATATTTAACAATGTGAATGAAAGTATGTTTATAGATCCTTCATAGTTGACAAAATGATGCTTGTCATAGAAATGCACTCTGTTACTGCAGTATGTTAAATATATAAATGCTAACTACTTACTACTATTTTATTCCACCAACATAACTAAAACAAGCTCAAAAGCAAACTACCGGTTTAAAAGTTTTGTCTGATGTTCTCATATGAAAATTCTCTACAATTTCATTAGGCCTTTGCAGTATGATGTATAAAATCCGTTGCTTGCACGAAGTAATCCACTTCGTTAACTAAAATTTGCTTTCGTTCGTTTGACGTAATTTTTTATGGGGCAAACGAGCCTTTGTACGAGTCTACACGTGATTTTAACACAATTTCATCTGTAACAGTTCCGTAAAGTGTTGTAACTTCAGTTCAACAAATATTGAAAGTATTGAAGAAATGTGCTAATCTTGAAAAACTAATCTAAAGAGGTGGTCATCTTCCTACATAAGCTGTAGAAAAGAGTCATTAAAAGAAATAAATTATTTGTTATTGTATGCAAGCGATAACGATCTATGAGCTCTAATAATTTTGTGACATGAAGCTAGACTACCAACATAGATTATTTGTCTTCAGGCTCTGCTAAAAAAAGAACAGACAATTTAGCACTTTACTAGATCTTGTAAGAAGCATTTCCATGTTAAAATCAAAAGAATGGCCCACATCACCAACATAAAACAAACATTTGGGTGCGATATGGTATTGTCAATATCTACTGTGGTTTCTTGCGGCTTGCGGATGTTAAATGGCAGTCACGTAAACCCAGATATCCGCTATCTATAGGTATCACGATTAAAGGAAGTATTTAGTGCGCTTGATCATAAAAGCTCACTCAGATTCCTCTAGCAAAACAGAATCAAAACTGCCATACAGGCATAATATAAGACATATGTACAGACATAATAATAAAAGGTAGACAGGAACTAGGTAAGCCTATGTTTAACAGTGAACATCTTCCGACTGATGACGACAATATTATAGAAACAAACGTAGAGAATGCTCACACAATGATAACTCAAAAAAATGTTCTAAGTCACGGAACATTCAAAGTCTGAAATTGCGAATCATGATATCTCCCACGGTGAACAACAAACAAACTATTGATTTAACTCATTACATAAACAAAAACGTTTCCTTTTCACATAAGAGTCGCAAGACTACGTAACAAATCTATCAATGCATCGCTATCAGAAGGCACTTAGTCGACATCAATAATCCTATACCAAGCCAAGAGCATTCTCAAATCAGTCAATACAGATATTGTTTGCGGGCATTGTTTACAATCCGACGGGGGTCTCAATAAACAACATGATAATATTTACAATAGGCAATCGTCCACTGCGAAACAACTGATGTCTTGTTTGAAGGCTCCATATTGAATTATTGGTGCAGTTATAAAACTAGTGATGTCATCGAATTCTTCGATAATAGTTTTGCTCTAGCAAACCTCATTGAACCGTCATCGGTTTCGGCAGTTAGTCATGAATGACGAACGGGAATACACCGTCCTTTCCAGTTTGTTCATCTGAACAAACTGGATCTGTTTGCCTTTCATCTGCACCAACTACACCCAGAATTGCAATCAATAAGCATTAAAATTCTATAATTATTTTTAAATACTCTTTGCTTTGAATTCTAGTTCAGCATTTAATTTATAAGATTCTCAGCTATTTAGTCCAAGTCTCTATAAAATGTACATAAAATTAGTCTGAATCTAAGTCAATACGTCCACGCCCACTTGAACATAATATGTATGTAACAGTTGTTTTTAACTAGACAACATTTAAAAACATCTTAAGAATCTCCTGTCATCTATTTGTCATTGTTAACCCACTTTCGAAAATGTACTTTTAGACCCAGCTGACATGCTTAATGATTCAAAATGTCATGACACTTTTCGTGACTATATTGTTGCCAAAAGTTTTGTTTAGATCATTAAGATGTGTTTTGTTCGCTTTCTATGTTGAATTCTCCCATGAGAAATTAAATTCGGTTCCCATACCTTATATCTGTTTTAATAAGGCGCACTTCATTTTGATTAGTTCTCTACAAGACAGATATAAAATTACACACAAAGGGTTCGTATTCCGTCCCACCCATGCCGCTCATCCATGTGTTACAAATATCAAAATGTTCAACAATGTTTTAAACATCCTAATTTATGTTTTCAAGCTCAGTATGCGGAAATACTTTCGAAGTTCTATAACAGTGTGGTTCAGCACAGTGTTTATCCTTGTACGGCTTTCGCTCAGCTTCAAGAATGTTTGAAGGCACTTCGGGGTGACTGTCCCACTTCTGATTCCACATGTTTCGCCAAATTCTATCCGACATTGGTACTTTCTGCACCCACACATCTTGCCATCTGTTGCGAACATAATTTTACGCGTATATCGACGTTTATCTGGAAACGGTCGGCCTTGGTACAGATTCCGGGACAGTTAGTGTTACCGCACGTTCTCTATTAAACTGTCGTGTTACCGTTTCTGCTGAAATTAGCCGCGGATGTGCGCTTGCGACGCGATGCGACTAACGGACGCCGTATTTGTGTCGTTTGGACGATTGCGTTTTGCGTTTCTCGGCGCGTCGCGCGTTAACACGACGCATCGTAAATAACTCGACTAATTGTCGTTAGTGTCGTTACGCATCATTAAACTGCAATTCAAATTGCTAACACTTTTTAAAGTTATTGAACGTAGCACAACAATTTTTGTATCGAGTACTTAGCTTGAAGCGTTAAGTAGTTTGGTCTTCATGTTAAAATGGGATTCCCACCTATAGTTAACGGTGTCGTTACAAGCGTTAAAAACGTTTTATTTGCATCAGATTGATGGGCTGCGACATCCGTCTCTTAGCTATAAACAAAAACAGCAATTTGTAATCTTCAATTGTCTGTCTTTGGTACCTAAATACGTTTTTGCATTCGGCTCTAAGAATCTATCTGTCTTTGCCGCATACTCTAAATTCCAGTCTGGTGCACCCTAGAATGATTGAATGACTGATAGGTCGTAAAGGTGCGATATCTGATAGTTCCGAATAACCATCAGAGTAAAATATGTTCATGGTTACCACTCTATCGATTACTTTTATAGTCAATAAAAGTTTTATGAGAAAGCTAAGATCGCAGTTGCCTTATACATATAACGACCCTTATTATTATCAAATTCCACCTCTTTTTTTTTTTTTGGAAAAATTTCTTTGGTCTTATTGAAATTCTCAGTAGGAACTCGAGAGTCGAAATTGTGCCCGGTGTCGATAGCTTTGCCTTTCCTTTGGGGAATATTGGCTCCATATTATGTTATTTCTCCATTGATGTTAGATGCATCAATGGATATTATTAGATCTTACATGTATGAACATAACACATTCCTTCTCTTCACATTTCAACTTCATCTCTTACGCAACCAGCAAAATGTTAAACCATTTCTCCTACTACGGGTGTATTGGTATTAACGTCTATAATTTCACTTCTCACATTTACATTTAACGCCATCCATATTTCACCAAGTCTTGTGACGTGTGACTAGAAGCATCAAGAGATAGCTCCATCTCTTTCGCCCCTTTTCGATTACTTCCGAGTGAATGAGACAGCTGAAATCTAGCGGTTGCTCGAATAGTCTAAATTCCGACTGTCACATAAGAACTTTACATAATAGTTTTAACGTTCTGTTGAACTTTAGAATTGCTGTTTACACGAGAAACAAGTAATCTATAGATCTATACAAATAAATAAGATTGAAGTGTTTGTAAGATATAAATTAGTTTGGAACCAAATCTAGGCTTGTGCGCTTCTTTTGAATAGACAAACAACAAAAAACATCTTTTCCCAAATCTGCACACTCTGCACTATGTAAATGTTTATAAATTTTAGTGTTACACAAAAAAAACATAGATTTGAATAAAAATTTCCCTAGGTAGTAGCTTATATCCTAGGTCAAGATCTTACAAACTTTTTATCAAATTTTGCAATAGAACTTCCGGAAGTTCTTTTCTTTTCATCATCTTAAAATCCACGTACGAAGTCGCGAGCACATCTAGTATACAGTCGCAGTTTCGCAGCAAGACGAATGGATTACGTACGATGCGCACACGCTTCCCTCTTAAGACGGAATGCGTGTCTATCGACAGCGGGTCGCGTGCCACCTGAATTGTGATTGTACAACGGGATCTGAATGAGAACGATTCTCCAATACGGTTTATTTTACTTCGTTGTACTGAAATTTTAATGGTTTTATTAAGATTGTTGGTCGTTTTATTGCAACAGTTAGGAAATTGTCGAAGGGAATGTCTTGGGTTACGGTTGTGATTTTGTTTGGCCATCTAGGTTGAGCAAAAGTAGTGTTTGCTTAATGATACGTGACTTATACTAAGCCTAGATAGAGAAAGTCTTCAAAAGTTTCTGAAATATTTGTAATCTAAACTCTAGGCAACATTCGCTGGCCGAACTTACCCACTAACTTCTTTTATGGACTTGTGTATCATTAGGCTCCTAGTGTTTTATCTAGGTTGGGGTCGGTTCATTACTTTTTTTTTGTATCTGCATTGAAAAAAGACTTAATTCTACTTTGGATTGTGTTGCGTGGCGCACTCGTCCGGGGCGTTGGAATGGTTTAATTTTTTATCGACAGAACGTGTTGAGTGAAGTAGATCTCAAGCTTATTTCAGTAATGAGTATTAAGATTAAACATGTCACGACACGCCCCAATGCGGGGGCTGGCGCAACATTTAGAAACACTATCACCGATGCAATAAACTCACAAGGCAATATATTTATAGTTCTTTCTCTTTTATGTAACGGTGCACGAGACTTGCATAATACGATGCATCGAGATTAGAGATGGGCCGAACATGGATTTCACCGAATACGAACATTCGGCCGAATATTCG
This sequence comes from Amphipyra tragopoginis, assembly GCA_905220435.1. Lineage (NCBI taxonomy): Eukaryota > Metazoa > Arthropoda > Insecta > Lepidoptera > Noctuidae > Amphipyra > Amphipyra tragopoginis. Next base: position 25,076,514 of record HG991997.1, on the reverse strand, counting down.
GTAAAACTTTTATCGAACCGAATATTCGGTCGAATATTCGGCATAATTAATTCCCTAAAGTAAACAATACAAGTCTGAATGCGTTTACGAAAAGCGCGCTGATGGGCGTTTTAAGAAAATTTATCTTCATGTAACCTTAATAAAAATTTAATAAAAATGTGAATTCTTAAGGTTATGTTTCTCTATTATTATATTCGATTTGGTCTCTTATAAAGATCTCATATTTGTCTTAGTATGTCACTAATATTTATAATAGAGTAACTCTGTTTGTACTACACAAACTGGTAACTGATTGATCTCTCAAATGAATACCTATAAAAAATGCAATTAATTCTTTCTCTTAAAAAAACTATATTGGTTTAATACTTTTAACGTTTAAACTTTAAAGTTTATAAGACAATAACTGTTTATTTTCAATAAATAATTTTTGCCACTTTAATTAGAAACTAGAAATATGATTATCATATCTGCTGAAATGTTGTAATTTAATTAGTGTCCGACCGAAACAGGATTTTTAGCCGAAACAGAAACCGAAACCGAATCTTCGGCGCCAGTCTTAGTTTCGGCCGAAACCGTAACCGAAACCGAACCTTATTTAGACATGTAAAAAATTCTATTCTATTGTACAAGGAGGGGTAAAAGTTGTTGTGTTGCGGTATTTTTTTTAAGTATAAAAATGTTTGGTTTTGCTTGTGGATTATGTTTATTTAATGTATTAGATTTTTTTTCCATGAAGTCGAGAAAATGATATCGATCAAGTGGCCGCCGTCAGAATTGATACCATACGGACTCGTTTTATGGCAGTTTCCATCACTTGTGTCAGAACTTCCGGCGATAGGTTCTAGCATTCCTATCGGATTTTCTCTATAAGGACTTCAAGAGTCTGAGGCTTGTTTACATAAACCCGGGATATCAAGCAACCCAAAAAAAAAGACTAGCGGTCAAATCGGATGATCTGGCCGGCCAGTGCAAATCGTCAAAGCGAGAGATTAGACGCCGCGGAAATGCTTCCTTCGGAATATCAGTTGTGGCTCGTGCAGTGTGCGCCCTTGCTCCGTCCTGTTGGAACTATATGTCCTCCAGTTCCAAATCATCCAACTGAGGAAGGAAAAAGTCGTTGATCATGGCTCTGTAGCCCTCGCCGTCCACAGTAACTGCAGGGCCGGTGACGTTCTCGAAAAAAAAATGGAAAATGCCATAAAACGAGCCCGTATCCGGTCGAGCCGGTCATCAATTCGGACGGCGGCCACTTGACCGATATAATTTTTTCGACTTGATGGAAAAAAATCGACTTAATTAATTAAATAAACATAATCCACAAGAAGAAACAAACATTTTCATTCCCCAAAAAAAATACAGCAAACCAACATCGGGTGATTACTTTTGCTCCGCCTTGTATCGTGAAATTTAGTATCTTTTTTACACATATACAGACAGTTTACTCGTGTTAAATGAAATGAAAGACAATAATGGAAATATGTAACGAAAATAGTTATTCATTTATGGTATACTAACAATATTACATAAAAAAAAATGTTAGACGATTGTCAAAAATCAACACTTATACGTAAAGACCTCTTAATTGAGTATTTGTGTTCAATGTCGTAAAGATTAATTTATTATTTATTGATATTGAGATATTGTATTTGAGACTTGGTAGTTAAAGAATTATTTACTTATTTATCAGTATAAACAAAAATTACAATGAATTGTACTAAATTCGGTAAACTTTGTCAAAAATCAACAAACACAACACAACCACGCAGCACGCCGACCGGCGAACTTAGCTGGCATCCACACAGGAGTCCCGAACTCAGCCGAAGTTAGCCGGAAGACGCGTGACAATTCACGAATACTGAGTTTCGGCGCGGCCGAACTTTCGGCTGATTTTTGGCTGAAACCGAAACTGTAGCCGAAACAAGATTTTTTGGCCGAAACTGGCCGAAACCGAAACCGAAACCGAACCTTCGGTCGGACACTAAATTTAATCATGAAATTCTTTCTTACGTTAAAGACCTGATTATAATAACATATATTATTTTATTATAAAGAGTTCACTGTAGCTTAATCCCAAAATAGCTACATACTTTTATTTGGTTTTTAATAACCATCTTTTTATCTGCTGTTATCTATACATATAATAAAATCGTTGGAAATAAAACTATAGTGCCAACAAAAACATGTAAATTACTTACCTCATAAACATAACCCATTTAACACTCAACTCATACTCAATCATACACGGCTCAATACAGTAAAAATACTTTGAGTATCACTTTGCCGAACGTTCGGTGATTTAGCCGAATATTCGGCTGAATACGAATATTCGGCAAACCTGCCGAATATGCCGAATAACGAATATAAAACGAATATTCGGCCCATCCCTAATCGAGATATCGTCCGATTAAAGATTCACTTGAATTATGTATCAAATTATCTTCGCATCTATGTTTCTTATTATGTCACCACATAAAAGCCAATATTGTCTACACTACGTCTATGAATGAATTTCTTGTCTCTTGGATCCATTCTGACAGACTAATCCGTTAACGTTTGACGTTAGAGTTCAAAAAAATATCGACACCTGTCATATGGATCAAAAACTTAAATCCAAATAACTATTCGGAATATGTGGGGTAACTTTGAGCACTTATCGGAGCTTTCAAACATTCCAGACAATTACTGGCTCTCAATTAACAACTGCTCACCCCAAATGGTATCAGTGTGATGAAACCTCGATGATCAAGTTAATTAAGTCTTCGATCACGAACCACAAATTCAAGTGTTGTGTCGAATGCGAGATTTCTAGGCCACACTTAAGCAGCATTGCAAATTTTTAAATACCATTTTGTAGGATAAAGAACGCATGCTATGTGTGCCGTTTACTTCTTCTGTGGCCTTCGTTGAGTGTGAGGTTTTGAAATAAGTATTGGGAAAAGAAAATTCTAAGATACGGCACGAATTCAATCACAATATTTTAACAGTGAAGTATTTAAGGATGAATTATGGCCAATCGACAGTTCGTTGTACTTTTTTCAATTAAGGATACGTCACAACTTCCTTGACGGTGCAGTAAGAAACAACAAACATTTGTTTACTCATAAATCGGTATTTGCCAAACGTTAAGAAGGTCAGATGAAAATTTTACTGTTTAACTTCAGATACTATCTTAAATGATAAAACTGATCCAGCTCATAATAAAGTCACATTCAATGTGTTGGTAGAACGCAACAGTGAATAACATAAAACACATGATGGAGCAGAACATAGAAATGAGACAATTGCCGTTTGTGCCACTGAAAGAATCTAACATAAGAACACAAAGGTACGCAGCAATACGCACACGATCCCCATCTCGTTTAGCACGGTGCATAAAAACTGCATTCACGTCGGCGCTAAGCCGTCCACCATTATTTTTAGCTGGCCACAAATAGATGTGTGTCGCGCCCAACGCATTCGTATCGCCTTTATAATCGGCGGAAGGGTACCACTCAAAATAAAAGCGGGAAGAGATTCTATTTCGGCGATCTTGGGCGATTTGATATAATGTCCAGTTTGTGGGGAAATATCAAGCTTTTATATAGATTAATTTTAATTATACTCAAAATAGTTGATGCCACTTTAAATTTTCGTTCAATTCTCATAATTGATTCATAAATTTTTTTTGTCGATGGCTAAAATCTTTAAGGAAACGAATTTGATCGTAACTGAAAATCATGACTGAATTAAGTGCACCTCTCAACATAGCTGCAAATGCAAATCTTCCTGATGGCCTTAAACGTTACCTTTCATTTTGCAATAATATTTGAACAAAATGTTTTAATGTCCTTGTTAAGTATTTTGTCAACTGATCTTTTATGATTTCGTCATTCGTTTAAATATTGACATGTGATAATAAGATAATATAATCAGCAATTCTAAGAGATACTACAAAATGTTTTAGAAAAATATTTTAATTCTTTTCATCGCCAGCGGAGATCTCATAAATATATAAATATTTGATATACTGTTTTAACTATATTGAATTACTAACGATCTTTTTGGCTTCTGTTTATTATGATAACTGATGGACAATCTCCTTTCTACTGCTGGATTTCGTGTACTTCTTCTTATATATTGCCAGTCAGCATGGTTGGGCTAACTGCCCAAGGGGCACTGGACATGTTCAAGTATCATCACTCGTGGAAGCTCTTTTCATGTCTTCTTTAAAGCTGTCAGTAATCCAACAAATAATTATTATAATGGATAACACCTGGCACCATTATGTTGAACAATTATCTCATTCAACATATTATTACTGCTGTCGTATTCCTCTACTGAGCAACGAGAAAAAACCCTTCTTTTATTTCCAAATTTAACGTTTTACATTAAATATCGAAGGTAAAGATCTGGTATTAATCCCATGAGGCCCAGAGTAATTTTCAAAATGGCACCTCAGTGCGGTTTTGAAAAATTTGCTCTCTGGTAATTTGTAAGGGGGAGCTTATCTTTCATCGGGCCTCGTCCTTTACTCGGTGTTTAGAATACCAACAGTATTTGGTATTCGATGCGGAAGCCAATGTAATAAAATAACTACCTTATTTGGTTTTGCTTGTAGATGTTTCTTGTAATCTTTATACTTTGGGTGTTGTGCACTGATAACATTATACTGCCAAGAGCCGGTTTCCGTAAGGGTTGCAGAGGTCAAGCGGCATTCTTTTCGCGACAAACTAGAATATTGCTATACCATGGATGCAGTAATTTATGGTGCTACAAAATATCTTTAAATAAAGTTGACCTCGACAATAGCTTGGAAAAATCCAGAAGTAAGAAGGCTTCTTGAAATTCTGCTAAGTGTTCTCAGGCAAAGTACTAGCTAGGGAAAGTACGATAGTTATTCATATCGAAACCTGAAAATTTTACGGAATCTTCCTCTCTTAACCACTCATCGAAATTGTTAATCAAACATACAAAGACGCTTGGTAAATACAATTTAATATGAATGAATGCGCATGATGCATACATGCACATTCAATTTAATCACCCAACATTTTACCAAGTTAAATATAATTCTGATGGATTCGTGTTGTTGGGCTGTTAACACAAGGCTAGCTTGCACAAAATATTAGTTTTTATATTTTTTCATACATGCATATTACATTGTACCTAAATACCAAAAAAATTGAGCATTCAATGATATTTATTTATTTAAACTTTATGCAACAAAAAAAGTACAAAGGCGGACTTAATGCTTAGATACATTTACTTCCGAAAACTACAACACAGCTTACAGCTTTTATTAGGCTTTGTTAACACCTTGCTCAATAAATTAAAATCCACTTTTGTAAAGAATAAAAAGCATTTGTAACATTCCGAATTTATTTATAAGACAATAAAATCTGACAGGTGGAATATATTTTTATTATTCCATGTATAATGATAATTAAAAGGAATATTCTTCATCAGCTTTTGTCGCAAATAATTTTGGAATTTGATACATCTGTGTGGATCAAGATTCAAGACACACTTCATCGTAATCAACCCAGCTGCTTCAACATATCGTACTTACCTCAAACTTATTCTAAGTTTAGACTAAGCGGCATAAAAAGTGCACATATGCAAATAGTTTCCATTGAGACCTATCAGCTCGGTAATATATGGTAACGATCCAGGCGTGCAAATCTGGAGTTCATCTTTCTCCTTATACGGACGCGACATGCTTGCAACGAACGTGCATAAGTGTCTTCAAGACCACCACTTATTATATCTTCCTGTTCGTGTTAAAACTATGACTCACTCGCATTTTATTTCTAAAGAAATCTCCGCAAAAGCGAAGCATAAATCTCTAAATGCCACTGAAATACGAAGATCAGAGAAAATTTTAAGTCAATTATGTCAGTTTGTATTGACTTCGAAGAAATGAAATAAAATTGTACCAATACAGATAACACAATCGTGCAAGTGCCGTCAAAATACAACTATAAAATTCAACGATAAGTGTAAACGAAAACAATGGCTGAGCACCAATAGAGGCAAAGTATCTGTCAAGACGTCCGTCACGACTGCGCAGTTCAAACATCCGAAGCGTGTCTACCCATAGCCGTGAGCTGAATTACTACACATTGTTCCAAAAAAAAATACCTCCATTTTCGTAAAAGTTTGCTATCCTAATCATAAATTGAATATCAAACCGCTCGAGGCAAATTGGTAACATGGGAACCGTTATACGCCAATTACTTAATTAAGCTTATTGTATTACAAGTTCGTGAATCCATTTTCTTCGATCAATAAAACAATCCAACCATTCATGGACAGCCTTCACGCGTTTGCTAAATATGTTCTCATAATTTTCGATATTTATATGCGCAAATTTTCACACAAGCAATTGAACGTGAAGCAAGCGATTTCAAAACAAATCTGCTAGCAACATGTCCAATTTGAGAGGACTCCTCAAATTGCAGCTGTAAATCCGTGCTTGATACTCGACCGTGCGAAACACAAGATAGAATCTCCATTGTCCATATTTGTGCAGGGCACGGCCAGTTTGGGGTCAAAGTGAACCCTTATTATGTACGGCACTAGCTTGTTGCTTTTCAAGCGGTCGCAATTATGGAAATTTTCTCTGGAAACGTGGCAGGATTAAATATACTTTTGGACGCTTTTGTAGTTTGGGATAGTAGGAATTGTTCTGAGTCTCAGTACATTAAGTTAGCAAGTTGTGAGCCAATTGGAGTGCTTTATTTGGTGACCCTGGACCGCTGTTTGTTACGTTAATATTTTGTTTTACATAATTTCCTTTTTTAAGAGCAATAAAGCTTCTTTCGGTACTAACATAAAGTATACTGTAGCAGCCAGAGCTTTTTACGGCAATATTAGTTTAATATTTCAACAGTCATTGCAGTAGTGGCACTGTGCCAACCGATATTAGAATTGAATTTTTCATCAGTTTTCTCTTTTATCTAGCACATACTCGGGATGTTGATCAGCTGATGCACTTTCAACATGTGATATTTAAATTAACTTAAAATCAGGTTAAGTGTTCTAATAAATCTCAACTCAAATAAACCAGTTCTGTCTGTAATTGTTCAGATATTCGGAACAACGGAATCTAACTGGAGCACAGCATGTATTTATTGGATCCAAATCTCTATGCGTTCATTACAAAATGCAGTAGCATTATGAAGTTTATTGGAACATATCCAATTCGTTGTTGCAGAAATTGTTTACGGCACAAAAAATATGATTGTGATTTTGACAGTCGGTTTGGAAGAGAAAATGTTAGTCACTCAATCATATTTTATGAGAACGGATGGGAAAAGTTTGAACAGAGGAAACGTTGGTAAACAATGTAAACTACTTTGTGCCCTAAATTCAGATAAACAGTTCAATAGCTGAAATGAAATCAGAGCACGCGAATTCCAAGATAAAAGCTGTCATGGAAGATTAATTAAAAAATATTCGTGTTAGGAATATAAAAAATAGGCCAAAAGTAGGCTCTTGTTTCAAAATGCTTAGTCACGCGCCTCCGCCCAAGTCCTTACGAGACAATGTAAACTCCACACGTAGTTGTTCCTTGCAAAATGAGGTCTTAAAATGTATTCCTATTCCATTAAACGGTGATAACTAACACGAAATGTAGCTTTTGTCAACTCTGTACTAAAAATCAAATAACGTTTCATCGGTTGCCAAAGATTGAAATGAGTACCAGGTTGTCGTCGCATCGTAACTCTTGAAACGTTTAGCACATCTCCCATAAAATTTAGAGTGATCAAACGTTTTACCTCGCGAATTTGTTGTTTTTTATGTCTCTTCGGTTTATGTCAAGTATGTTTTCATGTTCACTAATAAAATTATGGTTTCATTTAAGAATGTGTTTGTTTCTTATATTAATACTAACTTCTTTCCATCTTCTTCTTTCCTTTCAGCGATAACTTTAATAACAGGTGTTCTTTCAGAAATTTCGTTTTCGGAATAAAATTCTTCCTTTGTTCCGGATTATGTATCTTCGTCGACATTTTTATCGAAGTCGACTTACCGGATTCTTCGTTATTGCATAACCAAAAACATAAGAATTCGCATACCAAACTTCTCGGTGGGTTTATCTGAAGTGAACAAGTATAAAAAGGAGTCGATTTACAACGAAAGCTGTGCCCGCGACAAGTTAAGTGTAAAAATACCAAACCCTTTTTAGGTGTTGGAATGCGTAAACACTGCTAAGAAACTATTGTTTACCTTGCATGTATGTGTACAGTACGATGTATAGTAATGCTACTCCTGTTCTGATTTTATTCATAGTCAGCATTTTTGCGTGGTTCGTTGAAATTCTTTAAAAGAGTGAACAGTATGGTATGGGTTTGCTGGAATGAAACTTTATTGTGATTAAGTAACCACGCTGTAGCAAGTCTTTTGGCGAAAGTTCGACTTCAGTGTTTTGGCAGGTGTTTTTTACTCCAACAATCTAATGGATGCAAGAGCCTTCTTAGCCAGCAGCATGTTTGACATTAGTAGCAAGCTTTATGTTTTATCCTAACCTGTCCTACTCGATTGGAGTGTAATAAATTGCTAACTCAATAATATTAATAATTAAGTAATTCAACTTCTTTATAATGTCCTCGTCCAATATCATTACATTTTATAACTTTGTCCTCAGTACTGGCACTCTCTTATTGTCTGATAAGCTTATTTTTAGCTGCCCATATGTCATACAGTTTGACGTCGTGCATTGCGGATTTTTTATCTTATCTTACTTGCAAACATTTGCTTTAATGTCTTGTTGTGTATTGTAAAAAGCCGACGAACAGACAAACATGCAGTGATTTTGATTTAGTGTGTGGTTACTGGTTTTCCTTTTTCGTTTACTCATAAACACGGCTTTTATCGTCATTTCCGTAGCAAACCTTTTTCGCTTACCGACAATGGTACGACCAATACCTTCTACAGCCTTTTGAGTTTCTGACTAACACATTGAGAAACAAAACTTGCAATATAATGTTATTATTTAGACATGTTTTGGACGCGACTTGCCATCAACCGGATAGAAATGTTGGTCTAATTCGATATCTTGCACTTAAACTAACCGTGGAAGCTTAAAATTAAATGATAAATAGCTGAACAGTCGATGAACTGTTTATAGCTGACGTGCAATATTCACATCATCACTATGTGAAGCTATAAAAATTATGACCATGTTTGGAACACGATTATTACTTGTAACACCGTCCGAACTGACGCCCCGATCCCGTTTCCCATCGCTTCGATATCACTGGCATAATAACTTTATTTTTATAACCGGCTGTACGCACATGCCTTTGCCTTTACTTCTTCTTTTTCATTGCATGTTTTACTTGTGCGATGCAACGGGCGTGTTCCACGAAGAATTTTCAACATTCTTGCGTGCCAGGATTATGTGTTATCTCAAGTCATGTAATAAAGACAAGATTACCGGGTTTTTTTTTCTTGTTTTTTGGAAAATTATGGGCGATGTTCGAGCTCTATGGTTTTGTTCGTGGTTCTATAAAGGAATTCTTAGATGTTTTTGCGGTGTCTGAGAAATGCATTTGAATTTCCTTTACCTTGAAGACGTTGTTAGTTAGATGCGTAAATAAATCAAACTCACGTGCAATCTCTTGCATTACAGTGACATTTAAGTCTATTGTGAAGTGATCATTAAAATTGATTGAGCCGTTTATAAGCACCCATTATATTAAGTATCATTACCTACTTATGCACTATTGCAATACTCAACGTACTCAGTTGTTTGTCTCAACTACCTCTTACTGGTATCGCTTACCGTTTAGATATGAACGGTATACCGTATAGATTTACCGTATGCTGTTGGCTAAGGCTTGGAACAGTCCCATTGGTATCCCGAAAGCTGACTATGGATACCTGTAACCGCCTATTGAGCTTGAATCTTACAGTAAAATTTGCCGACCTTTTCCAGTACCTAGATGAAAACATCATTTTTAGATATATTGCATGCATAAACAGGTATTTTAAATTAGTAAACTGTCTATCTTCAACAGGTTCCTATGCACTTTTGCTTTCTTCGATTAAGATAAATCTCTAAACTCACTTAAAGCACTGGTCATTCCCTCAAAGTTGTTACTCGTAAAGCCTCATCATCAGTTCGTTAGCGAGGCTATGTCAAGTACGAGACGAGACCACTGGCAGACAACCGCACAGATTGATCGTGTACCTTCCCAACATCCACACGACTTTCACCCAAATTTGCTGAACAGTAAGGTTGATAATGCGGTTTAGTTTTTCGTTGGTTTAAGAGGTATAAGTGCTGCTGCCTGTATCAGAGTCAATATGAGTGGGTGTCGAGTACTGTTAGTGGTACTCGGGATGAAAAAAAAACTGTTTATGCTTCTTATTAGACAGGTATTTGCTTTTGTTTATGGTATCGTGGGAGTCAAAATGGTTATCTGGCTATCAATAAACTCTTTTATTGCTTTGCGATTTTTTTGATGGTGTCTATATTACGAAGTTATATGATGGTAGGTTGTTTAAGGATTTTAAGACGATAATTATTATACTCGTTTTTTCGGAATGGTTTATTTCAATGAATTTGGAAATTATAAATAGTAGTGTCGATATAAATGATACAATAAAAGGATCATAGAACAAAAATACACAAAAATTTTTGATCTCGTACAGTTTGTTTTTTGTATCATCTTTTTTTATAAATCTACTTTCTTCGAAGCATGGGCGACCCTAAAATAAAAAAAAACTTTGTTTCTTTTAATTTACAACATTGGACAAAAGTGGTCTACCAGGCCAACAATTACTTTTGAACCATTTCTTGAAAAAGAGCATCAGATTTTATGACCGTTTAAGTTTTTAAAGCATAATATTGTCTTGAATCTATACATTTCCTTGCTAAAATGGGTCTTATTTGTTTAATGTCATATTATACAGGTTGTCCCAAAAATTAGTGACAAGCTGAAGTCCAAAGGTAGAGTACCCTTAGAGGTATCCGAATTACCCCCATTTGCGGTATATTTATAACACAATAATTGACAGGTTTCAAGATTACTTACTTTTAGTTTACAATAGAGTATTTGACTGAAAAAATTTTATTAGTCCGTCAGTTAGATTATCAAAAACTATTTCAACCATATTTTTTCTTTTGTTATGTAAATTAAAGTTGACGAAGATACGACACTTTTAAAATTGGCAAAACGTCACAAGCAAGTACAATTTTTACTAGCTTCTGACATCACAAGCCCCCACTCTCGAGTTTTGATGCGTTTAATCTTTCCAAATATTCATAAATTTAACAATAGAAAAAATACGTCTCCATTATTTTTCAAAACTAACGTGCGGACTAATTAGATTTGCAATTTATTGATGCTGTCAACATGCCTATTGCTAGAACGCGGCGGTAGAATCTCGCAATTCATTCTACTCAATTATTAATAATATCTAGGTGCATTTTCCACTTCTTATTACTAACGTCTAACTATGTTTAGCGGATCCGGAAATAGAATCCGTCTTCCTCCGAGTTATCCGCCGGAGGTTTGCAATGTCGCCGCGCGCGCTGTCGCTCTTGTTACATTTCCTCGCCCCGACATTGGTTAAGTTAGCTGCCTCCTAGGCATTCGCGACAACTAAACATAGTTTAGAAGCTTTTATTTAGCTTGCTTTGTTGTCTGTCGGTCACAAATGTTGCATGCTAATTTTGAGACCGTTTCTGTTATCAGAATATACTGTTATTTTGTATGCACGTAAAGTTCTGATGACAATATAATAATATCTACTTTTCTACATCTATACAGGTTGAAATTGTAAACACTCGACAAACCGAAATGGGAGATTGTACTCATCACTATGAACAACTTTTACTAAAAAAAGAGCTATTCCCTACATTTTGACGAGTTATGCGAACATTAATGTAGGGAACAGCTCTTTTTTTTCGCGATTTTTGTCCCATAGTAAAAGTTGTTCATAGTGATGAGTACAATCTCCCATCTCGGTTGGTCGAGTGTTTACAATTTCAACCTGTATTTACGATTAGTTACGAAATACTCTCGTGCATTTTTTGGGATTGCCCGATTATTTTTGGATTCAAACGGAGCCCTTAATCATGAGCTGAACACGCGGCGAAGTCGCGAGTCACCAGTCGGACTCTGTTTGGGTCCGGAACTAGTCGGGCAATCCCGAAAATGCACGTGGAAACCGTAACTAATCATAAACATAAATGTGTCTCACGAAAGTTATAATTTTCGAGCGATTACTTGATGAGTGATTACGGGCGTGCATGCCCTCTATGTTTCTTAATAACATGCTTTTATTAAATTCGAATTCTGAATTTGAATATCACTTGCGTTATCGGTGAAGGAAAACGTCGTGAGGAAACCTGCACACCTGAAACGCTCCATTAAGTACTCGATGGTGTATGTAGTGCGACAACCCGCACCAGGGGCCCAATTCTCCTAAAATTAATTGTTGCCAAACACAATCAAACCACAACCGTCAGTCAGTTTTTGTTTTCGAAAACTTTCAAAATGATTGATTTTGTTTTTTGTGTCAAACAATTTGATAGCTTTTGAAATTGAGAACTGTCTGAATGAACGGTTCGGCCTTGGTTCGGTTGTGATTTATCAAGATTTATTTTAGGAGAATTAGGCCCCAGGTCAGTGTGGTGGACTAAGCCGTAAACCCTTCGCATTCTAAGAAGAGGCTCATGCCCAGCAGTGGAATAGTAATGGACTGATTACGTTGTGTGTTATGAAATTACAAGAATATATAAAATACTAGAGTGGCTTCACTCGCGTGGGATATCGTTTATCGCGTATTCCGTATTTTTCGGGATAAAAGTTTTTTTTTTTTTTTGTTTTTTTTAAGAAACGTTGCCCCACACTAAGATTTCTCTTGTATCGTGGGTGCGTTTACAGACACAAATCTCACAAACAAACGCCCAGACCCGAAACAACCATCTGTAGGCCATACAAATTTTTGTTCCGTGTGGGAATCGAACCCACGACCCGTAGCGCAGCAGCCAATCGCTTAGCCACTGCACCAAACGTGTCGTCGAAAAGTAAGAAAGTAGCCATCTTTCTCCAGGTTCCAGACTATCTCCGTACCATGTTTCATCAAAATCGGTTCAGCGGTTTAGGCGTGAAAGCGTAACAGACAGACAGAGTTACTTTCGCATTTATAATATTATTAGGGATTATACAATACGTAATACAACAGCCAATCGACAACTTGAACAATCTAAAACACAAAATTAATATGATCATTACATTATTATGAATTGAAATAATGAACTCTGTTCTCTTATATCGTTGCCACATCAATACAAATTACAGCCAATCTACAGCCTAACAATAAAATACAAATTAGTACCTCTTTACATACGACATAGACACAAGTCGTGTCGAAATCAGCTAGCGTGTACAAACATTATATTGCCGTGACATCGGGACCTTTCATTGACACCCTGACGAAATAATACGTTTAACCATATAGATGTCGCTGCAATATTAGTGATGGGTAAGTCGTCCATTTTAAACGAGTATGGAACGAAGCATGACAGGATCAAGAAGGCAAGATAGAATTAGCAATGTGCAATTAAGAGCAAAAACCAAATTAACCGACATCCTGGAAAAAATAGACTTCCAAAAATGGAGATGGACCGGCCATATGTTGAGATCTGTACAAGAAAAGTGGAGCCAAATTACAACGAATTGATATCCAAGAGATGGCAAAAGATGTCAAGGACGACAACAAATGCGCTGGGAAGATGAGCTGAAACTTACTGCGGGACCCAAATGGAGGAGAGTTGCTCAAGACAGGAAGCAATGGAAACTACTGGAGGAGGCCTTTGCCAAAAGGCACACTGAGTCGAGAGACATAGTATAACCAAAGGAATCAAACAATACAGTCGTAAAGATGTAAAGATTAATCTCACCCAGTTTAACGGGCTAAATAAATAAATAAATGAGGGAGAACCTCATTTTTACCTCGTGAGGTCATATGGCACCCAATTTTGATGTCTTGTACAGACCAACCGAACGAAGGCGTTTCGCCTTTAGACACCGAACGCTCGTTCGCCTTCGTTCGGTTTGTCTGTACAAGATATATCAAAATTGTTGCCAAACCACAAACGAAATCCAACCGTCGTCTTTTTTCGTTTACGAAAACTGTCAAAATGTTTTGTTTTTGTTGTCAAATGATTTAATAGTTTTGGTAAACGAAAACTCTGAATGAACGGTTCAGCTTCGGTTCAGTTGCGATTGATCAACGTTTTTGTTAGTAGAATTAGCGTGTTCTCATAATACAACGGTTTAGACATTACAGCTGCGACATAGACACAAGTTTCATCAGATCAACATAGTATACTCCTTGATTCTTTACGTTTATTTGTTTTATTTGATAACTGGTTGTAGCCCAGGTGTTGACAGAGCGAAAGGTCACGCCAAATGTGGTCAATTGAACTTTCGTAGTGACCATTCTTAGAACAAACATGCTAAACTTATTGCCTGTGCGAATATTAGATAAATGTAATATTACAAGCAAGAACTTTACTGTTTATGATTAATTACGGTTTACTCACGTGCATTTTTCAGCTGATCACGCGGCGAGGTCGCGAGTCGAACGAGGAGTTCGACTCGCGACCTCGCCGCGTGATCAGCTCATGATTAAGGGCTCCGTTTGGGTCCGAAACTAGTCGGGCAATCCCGAAAAATGCTCGTGAGTAAACCGTAAATAATCATAAATATGAATGTGTCTCAAAGTTATAATACAAAAACTTTACTGTTAACTATACTACACAATCAGTTCATAACTGTCCTAATATAGGGCACGTTCATAAGGTCTCGTACCCACTGGACCTTCATAATTGGACCCTACCTCAACAGGACCCATTAGACCTTCTATCATAAACCTTGTACCCACTGGACCTTCAAAATGGAACCTTACCTGCAACGTAGGACCCATTAGACCTCCTGTTAAAAAACATGTCCCATTAACTGTCCTAATACAAGGCACGGGCGTCTTCTCAGAATGAGAACGGTACAGGCCTGAGTCTACCACGCTAGGTAGGGTTGGCAGACTATACATACCATCGAGAATTTATTGGAGCCCTCTCAGATGTGCAGGTTCCCTCGCGATGTTTATCCTTCACCAAGTGATAATCAAATTCTGCTCTGCACATGAATTCGAAATGTCAGATCGAGCTCAGGCCCTCCTACATGGAAAGCAAGTGTTCAACTGCCAGGCTATCACTACCTTCCTACATTTTCCCCCGAATCATTTAGGATCTTTCAAGAGATGTTTTTTCCCGAGCGCGCTCTATAATTTGCCGTGCCTGACAAGGCCCACACATGTTTCTTATTATATTAATGTAACATCTATTTAACTTGTGGAGTGCAATAAATGTATTGAGTATAAAAACAAGGTTTGATTCTATTTTGGATATTAATCAATTGAAGTCAGTTAGATTTTGTAAAAACAATCTAGAAACTTATATATCTATGTGGTTAATTAAATTTCCGTTTACATAAATTGTTTCAAAGTTACATTGGCTCAAATATTTAAAGATTTCTCTGCGGGGACACTTCTCTTAATAGAGAGTACCATTTACCTGACTGTCTGGCTTTTTTAGCATCACCAATCTACTCGCCAACCTCGGTTATTATGATAATAAATATCCCCTGACAACAAACCGATATAGAACAGTTTCTATCTATAATTACAAAGGCCAAAATTCACACTAAACACATAATTGAAGGAGGAATTCTCAGAATTAGTCCTGTATCTAATTTAATCTCCAATTTATCTAAAATCCAATAGAGACTGCCAATTATAGGCTCACAAACGTTTATCTATCAAAGTTTAATTAACGCAAATGTTCCGAGAAATCTCTCAATAACAATGATTTCTGTTTGTTGTGTATTTTAAACGATTATTAAACGTTAATCCTATTATACATTGAAATATAATTCAGTTAATAGTGTAGGAAAACATCATAAGGAAACCTGAACGTCTAAGAGGGCTCCAAAAAATTGTGTACAGTATGTGTAGTCACCAGGCCAGCGTAGTACGTCTAAAACCTAAGCCCTTCTCATTCTAGGAAACGGCCCGTGCTCAGTTTTGGGGCAGTAACAGGCTGGTTATGCTTATCCTGAGCATAATATACAGATGCCCGTCACAACCCTGGAGTGTAGCTAAGAAAAACTCATTTGTATTGCTTTAGTCCAACCCAAAAAATCCCACTACACATCTAGCCAATAAAGGTCGACGAACGTTTGTTATTTGTTAAATTTGAGCAAACTTTGTATAGAACGAATCCAGTTTCATTCGATTTTTAGCGGCATCGAGTCCCGTTCGCTGGCATTCGTTGGCTAGAGGACACAGTGCCCCCTCCATGTACTGATGGTGACCACCCCGGGGTGGTTTTAGTAAATAAAGAATCCCACACTCCCCGGTCTTATCCCTGAAGGCCAGGAGCGATCTGAAGCGTATAAATAATAAGTATAACAAAAAAACTTTTGTACGCTGTGTAAAACGCAAAGCCATCCTATCAAAACACCGATATACCGACCCCAAAAACTACTTCCTTACCAATCATAAATATTTAAACGGGCAGGAAATAAACACGTATACAGTTGACACGTTATAAATGGTTATATAATGCGTCTTACCGTTACTTCGCCATAACTGAAGGGGAACTAAATGATGGTGCGTTTTCTGGCTCCGTGGAAATGGTTGGAAGTTTTTCTTGCGTGGGGTGAGATAGATGGCTTGAAAAACTATTCTTCAAAAGTGACAGTACGAATCCCGTAGGGTTTGAGTATTTGTGCGCTGTGTACGATCCGAATCCGAGGAAACGGCTGCGAATCTATAAAATTGAGGTCAGATGTACTGCACAACCGTTTATACCATCATCCAAAATATAATGTCCTGTGCTTGTCAATGACAATCGACGATCGCTAGAGAACAGAAAGATGTACTGGATTGACATTTGCTTTCGACCGGTCAACCGATCTGTTATGTCATTTCCATACATTTAATTGGCGTGTCTATTCTCTAGCGATCATCGTTTACCATTTGTCTACAGGCACTGGGCACTTGTCGGTGTAGCAATCTTCATCTTTCTCTATCCAAAGCCAATCCCTTCACTTCTTGTATGTTATCACTTCTGCCTTATTCTTTAATTGGTCTGTGTACTTTCTTGGTCTACAAGAAAAAACAAATTATAGAACATATAGAGAGAAGAAGGGGGAAAATGCTTGGTCACTTAATGCGACACGACAGCTTTGTAACCCACATCATAAAGATTTAAATACAAGCAATGAGAAAACCGTTTATACAAATGGTATTAATCGGTAATAAAGTCAAATCGGTGCTAAAGGAAGGGGGATGCTGAAGCTGACACAGATCGAGCAGGACTACTAACTTCAAGTCCTACATCCTCCAAATTCCGGCGATGCATAAGTCCGTTTTCATCAGCAGACTTTTGCCTGACAGGGGTTGTGTTCCGTCACTACAGAGAAGCAAGACCGAATTCCCAAGTCTAGTGTTTATTGTTCTTATTATTTATTTATTTATTTATTTTATTCTTTATGCACAAAAATAGTACAGAGGCGGACTTAATGCCTTAGGCATTTTCTACCAGTCGACCTTAGGGTGATGCAGAGAAAACATGGTAGGTGCACACATTATTATGATACGATAATATGATATCAAAAATAAGCATATGGGTATCTATAAAACTTTTAGAAATACTACATTAAAACACACAATACAAATAAATAATACGGAATACATAATTATAAATATACTACTCAAAACAAAATAAGAGCCACTAGGTATTTAAGGTATACCATGAAAAATATAAAATTAACACATTGTTCAATTTACGTAAACTTAAAACAATGTTATTGTTTACCGTTTAGGCTAGTAACTGTTGAAATTAGTGATTAATAAACATTTTTATTTACGTTTTGATAAAAAATTACAATTTAGGATAAAAAACAGAAATAACAAAAAGTCACTAAAAACTAAAAAAAGTCACTTTTAATTTCTTTTTCTCTTCTTTAATGACGGGTATGCCCTCCTCTTTTGGCTATGCACTCCTGTAGCCTGGAATGCATGCTCTCTATCAAATGCCTGACGTTTTCAGCTGGGATCTCTTCCCAGGCACTTTTCAAAGCGTCAATCAGTTGCTGCTGGTTGTAGACCTCTTGCGCACTCTCTCTAACCCTTCGTTTTAATTGGTCCCACATGTGCTCGATCGGATTTAAGTCCGGAATGTTTGCTGGCCACGGTAACACTTGAATGTGAGAGCCTTCCAGTACAGACTGGGTCGCTTGAGCTGTGTGTGCACGGGCATTGTCTTGCATCAGGACGAACTCAGGACCCATTCGCTGTGCAAATTGAATCACATGAAGCCTTATGACTTCCTCAATGTAACGCTGAGCAGTTACGGAACCTTCATTTAAAATAGCGAGTTCAGTTTTGCCGTGTAAGCTTATTCCACCACAAATCATTACATTGGGTCCACCGAAACGGTCAACTTCGTGAATGCAGGCTTCAGAAAATCGCTCGCCACGTCGCCTCCATACTCTAATGCGACGATCGTCATTAAAGAATTTTACTTAACACTCGTCGGTGAAAAGCACCATGCCCCACTCGTTTATGCCCCAGTCTAAATACTGACGAGATAATCTTAAACGATTTGCACTTTGAGCCCTGGACAAAGGAATTCGAACAACTCGACGTTTTGAAGTTTGCTGGTCTTCGTGCAATTGGTTACGGATCGTTTGGTCACTGACGCGAGTACCCGTTGTCAACCGTAGGCGATTTTGTAACTTACGAGCCGTCACTGTGCGTTCTCGGCGGGCACTTAACCGGATGTACCGATCCTCGTGAACAGTTGTAATGCGAACTCTACCCGAACCAGGTCTTCTTGCAACACTACCGGTCTATTGGAAGCGATTCCAAGCATTTTGGATAGCTTTCCGAGAAAAACCCAGATGCAAAGCCACAGACCGCTGCGAATTTCCTTCTTGGATCATTGTAACGGCTGTGGTTGCAGTAATTGTGTCCATATGTCTTCGTACTTGTGGCATATTAACATAAGATGTTATTTAAACAAATTAACTAAACAAAGTTAAACGATTATTTCAGATTACCTTAAAGATAATCGTAAAGAAACTTAAAGAAAAATCGAAATAAAATAACAAGAAAATTTCAAATTCAATTTTTTTTAAATGATGGCCAGCCTTTTGGTGTCAAGTACAAAATTAAAGAGGTTAAATATCGAAGAGTTTGTTACATCAATATTTTGTTACTTATTAATTACTTAACGTTCATTAAATTACACTGAAATGTGAAAATAACTAGTGGCTCTTATTTTGTTTTGAGTAGTATATATTCATACAATATAAAAATTATAAATACATACATAAATATATAATATAATACATATATAAATAATAGGACAATTCAGCGTTGAGATGATTCTGCCAATTTATTGCGAAGGTGCTCACGTATTTTAACTTTAAAAGAGTACCGACTAGTGGCCATCCTGATTTCCGAGGGGAGCGCATTCCACAGAAGAATAGACTGGATGAAGAAAGAAGAGTGCATGAAGTCAGAACGGTGAGAGGGACATTGTAAGAGACGGTTGTGTGAGGAGCGAAGATTTAGTTCGTGACTGGAACATAAATACTGGAAGTGAGAAGTTAGATAAGTAGGGGAAGTGGGAGAGTCAAGAAAGGAGAAAAGAGTAGTCAACGCCCTTTGCACCCTACGCTGGCGAATAGGCAACCATTTAAGAAGTGATCGATATGCAGACACATGATCATATTTACGTAGATTGAAAACGAATCGAATGCAGTTATTAAGAAGACGGTCGAGTTTGTTGAGAAGATCTGCATTCAGGTCATAGTAACACACATCACCATAGTCAATTAAGGGAAAGATTAAGGTCTGCACAAGCATTGTTTTCGTATTGGATGGAAGTAAATTTTTTAAACGATAGAGAGACCGCAACGTTCCTGTAACTTTTCGGCTGACTTGAGTTACTTGGGTACGCCAATCAAGGTTCGAGTCGATGTGCAAGCCAAGGTCTTTAATATCGGAGCCAAGGGGAATGATCGTTCCGTTAAATAAAATGAGTGGTAAATTAGGAGGGTACGCCAATCAAGGTTCGAGTCGATGTGCAAGCCAAGGTCTTTAATATCGGAGCCAAGGGGAATGATCGTTCCGTTAAATAAAATGAGTGGTAAATTAGGACTATCCACCTTGCTCATATTTCGGTGGCTGCCTACAATTATCGCTTGACATTTCGTAGGATTTACCGCTACACCAAACCTATCAGACCAACGCTTGATCGCTTCCAGGTCCCTGTTTAAATTGTCGATTGCCTCAGAAATACCATCAACATTCGCCTGACAGTAAAGTTGCAGGTCATCGGCATAAAGATGATACGAACACTGAAGCTCGGGAGTTATGAAATTTATAAAAATAGAAAACAAAAGAGGAGAAAGAATACCGCCTTGTGGAACGCCAGTTCCTAAGTCACACCAGCGTGATGAGGACTCACCAGTGCGAACCGACTGCTGACGTTCCTGAAGATAAGAAGAGAACCATTCCAGCGCCTCGTCAGAGACCATAAGATGGGAAAGAATGGATAGCAGGATGTCGTGATTAACGGTATTAAAGGCATTAGAGAAATCGACTAACACCAAGACAGTTACTTTGGTGTCCTCCATACCTGCCCTAATATCGCCAGTCACTTTAAGGAGGGCAGAAACTGTACTATGCCCAGGTCGGAACCCGGATTGGAAAGGACTAATTAGGGTATTATGGAGAATGAATTGGGAGAATTGCTTATAAACACAGGCCTCGAGCACTTTGGAGAGGAAAGGAAGAATGGAGATGGGGCGGAAGTGACTGGGAAGTGTGGGACTGGAAATTATATATATTTCGGATGCATCTTGACGTAGTTTCTCGACATCCATACGCGCAAAACAACGCATGTACAGAACCTTAGGATTGGGCTTAGGTGGTTTCAGGATATAGGAAAGGAAAATAAGGTCATGATGAGAAAAGCCAGGAGCAACATGTTGACCATGAGAGGAAACAAGGGAAGGATTGGAGGTGAGGATGAGATCGAGCCAAGTGTCATCACCAGCAGTATTTAAATGTGTAGCTTGTAGAGGCAGAATATGCAAGCTAGCTGACTCGATGAGATGCAGGAGTTTAAGGGGTCGAGGGGAATTATTGGCTAGGAGGTTTGTATTGAAATCGCCCATGATGATATGATGTGCATACTCTGAACCCAAAGATTCCAGTACCGATTCAAATTCAGTGAAGTAATCAACAGTAGGAGGACAGTAAATGACACCAACAATGGTTTTAGCTCCCTTGACACACACCTCTAGGAAAAGAAACTCTGCAGAAGAAGAATTGTTGGAAGAAGTAGCAACGATCTTATAGGGAAAGTCACTGCGAAGGTATATGGCGACACCACCCCCTCTTCTACCAATCCGGTCATTCCGGATAAGAATAAACCCGGAGAGAGGGTAAGTGGTTGACGGAAGACTAGGCTTGAGCCAAGTCTCAGAAATCAGAATAGCGTGAACATTACTGTCATTAAATGCGTCATACAACTCACTATAATGGCTGGGGATACTTTGTGCGTTGATATGACACACATTCAGCAGCCTGTCAGAGTGATGAGTAAAGTTTTGTCGCAAAAAGTCACCGAGCGTGTCCGTTAGAGACCTAAAGCTCTCATCACCAGAGGAAGTAGCAGAATCATTGGCAGAATAAAAAGAATCATTATCCGAAGTCATAAATAAATATTATGTATATAAAATAGATAAAATAAATATGTAGTTAAAATTATAGTTTAAAAAAAAGACGATTAACTGGTGCGTGAGAAACTTGCATCTCTGCACCACCCGCCAGCTAACAAAAACACAACAAAGGGAGAAAAAAAAAAAAGATAACAAACAAAAAAAAGAAACGAATCAAAGCTTAAACCTGTAAAACACGGAAAAAGTACCGCCACTAACTTAATACGCATATGCACAGAACATTCATTAGATTAAGTGACGCATTTAATAAACTGTAAAAGAGAAAAGAAAAAAAAAACTATTTCCATTGCACCCACACAGACATGACGTAGCGCGTTACAGAACGCCCAACATATATCTATGCAGGCTCGCCACTTAATCCGGAACGCACCCGATGTACGCGCAACCACATTATATAATCTGTGCATTTTGAGTTTGACGTATAACCTTAAAGTAAATAAAAAACAAAGTTGACGGTACCATGAAGAGAACGAAAGTAATGGATAAACAAATCAGAGAAAGTAAAAAACAAAAAACATACAAGAAACAACTCAGGATTCAAAGGTAAGCTTTGAGTCTTAGAGAACTTATCGATGTAACACAAATGTATACAAAAGAGGATAAATCAATCATTACTTATTTCCGCGTTTTGTTTCTCAGATTGCCTGCCTCGATGCCCGTCTTTGTCGAAGGCGGTGATGCACACGGCGCCTTCGGATACTTCTCCAGCAAGGGACACAGTTCATCGATGGAAACGATCTTGTGCCGACTCCCATCGGCTGTTTTTATAACGATGACACCGTCTTGAGTCCAACACGATCGCATCCCAAAGTGCAAACGCGCCCTGCTGAAAATGGATTGCCTAGCCTTGGTCAGGAACTCCTTAACAATGATGTTGGAACCTTTCAAGCCTGTCTTCGCCCTCCAGACTGAAGATTTCTCACCCAGACTTGAAAACTTGACCAGAATTGGCCTATGATGTTCGGCATTGGCGGCCCCAAGTCTATGGCAGACTTTTATAGAGGAAGCTGCGAGGTTCTTCAGATCGAGCTTATTATGGAGAACATCAAGGATCAGTGCACTGCTATCTTCCTTGTCAGATTCTGCAAGTCCTTGGAAAATCAGTGCTTTCCGCCGGTGCCTGGTTTCCAACCCATCAACCTGTCTTGCACACTCGCCAATCTGCTTCCGTAGCAGCCCAAGCATACTAAACATCAGTTCTCTAAAGGTCCGGAATTCCTCGGCTATCTTAGCCACTGTGTCCTTAGCCGGCCCCGCACACTGGATTTGTGCTTCAAGCTCACCCATCTTCCTCAAGAAGCTGTCCTCGAGGCTCTTCTGCGCAGACAAGATCTCAGCAAGTTGAGACATGGTGGAATAATTAGTGCCAGTGAAAATTAAGTGGATGTGTAAATGATGAGCTGGCAGGTGGTGTTATAAAAATGTTTATTGTCACATAAATTTGCTGCAAACGTAAGTACTTGTTTTCCAAGTCTTATAAACTGTGTATGGAAGCAAATTAAAAGAAAAAAACGATTATTTCTATTTTAAATAAAATTTCAAAATCAAACATATGTCTGTACTTTTTTGACACCTACCGCCGAAAAAACCATTATTATAAAGTAGCTGACCCGACAAATGTTGTCCTATAACTTTCGTGAAACACATTCATATTTATGATTAATTACGGTTTACTCACATGCATTTTTCGGGATTGCCCGACTGGTTTCGGACCCAGTTCGGCTCGCGACCTCGCCGCGTGATCAGCTCATGATTAAGGGCTCCGTTTGGATCCGAAACTAGTCGGGCAATCCCGAAAAATACACGTGAGTAAACCGTAATTAATCATAAATATAAACGTTGTCCTGTCATACAAAGATCTCATAGAAAAAAGAATTTTCAGTTTTTCCCGAATTCGCCAATTTTTCGAGCAACTGTTCCAATTTTTCTTTCCATAAAAACCTAATTCGGACGATGAATAAAATTTAAAAAAAAAACTGGTCTAGCTGTTCTTAAGTGATGCGCTTACACTTACATTTAATTTTTATTTACATAGAAGAAGATAGATTATGTACGTTTAGGTTAAGGTATTTATCTATGGGTGTAGTAGTTTCGCCAAGCTTCCATGACACAGGAAATCCTAGTGTGGAAGCTAGTACCAAATGTAAGTTTATTTATTTGATCAATAAAGATTAAAGCACTGCAGCTTGTTCGGATCGTATTTTCTCGGATTCGAATCGGACGCAGTGCACAGGCGCTCTTAAACGAAAATGTTAGTTTGTTTGATGGAACTGTGGGAACAACCACAAGCTGTGTACTAACTGAACCATACATTTCGCAGGTATTTTCCGCATACGTGTGGCTTGTAGCAACCTCTAGAAATCTATGGAAACAGCTTGTGCCTTGTGCCGATTGTTGTTGTGGCGAGTAGACCGTGTACGGATTGCCTAAACCTAGTGGTAGCAGAAAAGATTGGTATAATACACACAGAGAAATATAATACAGGGTGAAATTGTAAACAGTCGACAAACCGAAATGGGAGATTGTACTCATCACTATGAACAACTTTTACTATGAGAAAAAACTTGAAATCGCGAAAAATAAATCTGCTTTCCCTACATTTTGACGAGTTATGTGAACATAAATGTAGGGAACAGCTGTTTTTTTTTTCGCGATTTCAGGTTTGGTCCCATAGTGAAAGTTGTTCATAGTGATGAGTACAATCTCCCATTTTGGTTTGTCGACTGTTTACAAGTTCATCCTGTATAAGCTAAAATATAAAACTGCCACACCGCACGCCGGGAATAGACGCGTGTTGTAAGATCCAACAAAACCCAGCACGCTTGGTGATAGGATCTATACGATCCGCCTGGCTATCTACCACCTGAACATACCAGTCTGGCGCCAAGCAGTACTGTTTTCCGTTGTGTATAATATGTGAGATCCAAATGGTTATTTGGGAATCCTTCTCTATCTCTGTTACTTGAATTCGTGTACAATAAGGCCGACCTATCTTGGCGAGTCTGAAGTTAGCTGATTAGCTGCGCAGTCGACAATTTCGTTTCTAAAAGATTCATTACGCAGTTAAACAACTAACTTTAGACTCGCCAAGATACGTCGGCCGTATTGTACTCTTATCTTAGACCCTGTTTACGCTCACCATCAAACGCGACCAAGTAAAACAAATAAAAACTCCTAATTATCACGTTTACCAGCCGAGCGGTGATCACTATTTGTTAATGTTAAGCAGGCGAGAACGCGCTGCTGCCCATCCCTTTGACTTTTACGAGTTAAAACCTCCACGGGTGGAGGCGGGAGGGGGCGGTCCATTCTTTGGCGAAAACTTCGTTGGTGCCTTACAAGAAACTTTTCTTTTTCCAACTGCAAAGTTCATCCACTGCTGAGACGTTCAGTTTTGTTTGACTCCAAGATCAGCGTTATCTTATTTTAACATAGCTATGTTGTTTCAACAAAATAATTATACGAATGAGTATTATCTTCCTTCATTTAAAAGTAATGTTTTGTTCTCAGTAAACATAATTATTCGCTCATTACCTCCGTAGTATGTCGGTGTCACGTC
Source organism: Amphipyra tragopoginis (assembly GCA_905220435.1). NCBI lineage: Eukaryota > Metazoa > Arthropoda > Insecta > Lepidoptera > Noctuidae > Amphipyra > Amphipyra tragopoginis. Next base: position 25,051,134 of record HG991997.1, on the reverse strand, counting down.
ACCTTGCGTTCACATCTAGGTTTATGTCTATTAAATGGTTTGCTCTTAAAGACTACCAGCTCCCAGAATCATAGTCTGTGCCGTTGGCTATAACAGGAAGATTGTGTGTTCCCTGGACCGTAATTCTGATCTGCATATAAATTCGGATAGTCAAAGGTGCGGGCTAATATCGAACTCAAACCTTCCGTGTGTGGAAGACAAGCGTTCAACCGGCAAAGGTATAAGCCATACAGCCAAGAAGCTTAGTAAGTAATGTTCATTTAAAGATGATTTAAGGATACCGAAATAATAATTTGAAGGGAGTCGACTATAAACACCTAGGGATTATACAAAGTTAGTCAGAAAGGGGGTACTAATCCGAAAGGATGTTAAAGTACCCATAATAATGAGTAACTTTTGTTCTACCACTTTCCCCAAAAGTCAATAGTTAAAGAGAAATAGCTGTTCAAAAATTACATAAAAATATGCTAAAATCTATCTATCCTCAGCTATGATCAGCTGTGTTTACATTTTAGGTCATATTTGAGGTCATGAATTAGATACTCCATTTTCTGAATTCGTAACTAAAGTAGGACGAATAATTTTTAAAAAACTAAAATAAAAAATATTTTACACGGAAATAAAAATTCTCGAATTTTGAAATTTTAACACTTGCTTTAAAACCGTCATCAGTGATACTTTAAGTGGCCTGCGAATTAGTACCCCCTTTCCGACTAACCTTGTATTAACGGGTGATCAAATGACACTTGTCACCTATAGTCACCCAAGTGATCATAATGGAATAGACTGTTAAATCTGCAATGCTGTCTCCAAATATCAAAGCATAGATTGCCTAAAAAAATAAAAATACCAAGTATAAAATCTCATTTATTTTTCAATCAAAACTTGCGAGTTATTAATATTTATCTTTCTCCTTGAAATTCCTTGATATTGTATAGAACAAACATCTTATATTGACTTACTTATGACCGTTATCTAGATTAGAACAAGTACACATAGATAGTGGCTGTTAGTCGCTCAAATACTTTGAATGCAGTCAGTAAAGCCCAGTGCAGACAAGCACTTTAGAACTGAATTACATAACGCACACGTTGGACTAAACGGACCAACTACCTACATTCGAAGTGTTTTCTTTTCACGGACACAAAGAGGGCCGAGGACTGTCCCTCGTCTATGCTGTGCTTTAAATAACCTAAATACATGCAGTTAAAAATGATGAAGAAGAAATTGCTAACTAAGAAGGGCTCTGCGGTTACCAATATCGTTTTACTACCACATCGTAGTGCGTGCTAATGTTATACTAGCCCCTATGAAATGCTCCAGACACAGCAAAAGACTTTCTTCTCACGCTATGGCCCCCACATTGACTGGAAATCTTTCAGGTCTCGCCAATAACTGCTCGGTTACGTAGAAACGATCTGAAAGGACCATCTAAAAGCAGGCAATTAGAAAAAAATTAAAAAATACCACGTGGTGGTGTTAAGATTTGCCAGTCAGCAAGGTTGGTAGCAGGACTGCGCCGGACGTGCAGCCACGGACTCGGAAATGTTTATCAGATTTCAAATTCGATTGCTTCTCACACTATGCGCAATAAGGTTTAAGATGTCATATCAACTTACTAAGTATTCGTTTTGAAAATTGTGAAGCGTCGATTATAGCAAAAGCGCTAGTAACCACTTTTTTTGATGTTATCAACTCTTTTTTAAGGTATTGTGTGTCTAGTCAAAAGTTGTATAGAGCCAACTTGATTGACTTGAATTTACTAAATAGGTTGATTTCTTTTTCTATGATACCTAGTATATTATCCTCTTTATAGTAACTTAATCGTTAATCGTTTACATAACGAAAACATAATATTGTTTACCTCTAATTTTATTGCTTGTTTGCCAGTAACATAATATTAGCTTTAATTGCTTTGTATAATTTTTGCATACTGTGGTCTCTCGTAATTGAAGGAGTACACTGGCTATATAATCTAAGCGAATTATTACCATTATCTTTTTGTGCATATCCTTTGTCAGAGATCCTTAAGTAAATAAATAAATAAACTATTTTATGTGAATTAAGAAAAAAATATCTTTGCCCTGTCAATTCTTTGCGAGCGACCAAGCGACCTTATGAAAAAGTAATGTGCAAACAATTATAGACCTTAGGGTGGTAAATATTTCAAGTCCGCGACTGTACAGTACGACACAACTAAGCTTCGTTAATCCGAACACTTCCGAAGTGAGTGCGACTTCAAAACTACGAATGTTTATTAGTGCTGCAGTAAAATGCTCTTTACGCTGACGCAATAAGTGTGAGTGGCGCGAAAATGAGTGACTGCCATTAATTGATCGATTAATTACATCGATGTTTTAATGCACCCCATCAAAAGACTGCACCAGTCTTAATTCTCATCTTGTACCTCATTAAAGAGGAGATCGTAGAGTATTCTTAGAGCACGCGGCATCGTAACGCACACGTTACGGTTATTTCGAACGGCAGTCTAGAAAACTAGAAATCTAATCTAGTCTGGAGCACGAAGCGGCCTACGTAGCCTAACTAGCCTACATACAATCACTTGCATTGTTTACGATATGTACGGAAACTGCTATGAACACTACTAACTCGGTAACTAACGTTCCAAATTGTATTATAACATAACATAAACTCATTTATTCTCAGGCTACTTTGGCCCATAGATATATGTATACCTTACAAACTAACATAATATACAAGGTGTAACATAAATAAGTGTACAACCTCTTAAGGGGTCACTGTACTCATCATTGTAAACAACTTTTATTAAGGGACCAAAGTTGAAATCGCAAAAAAAAATCAGCTGTTCCCTACATTTTGACGAGAGCGAACATTAATGTAGGCTGATTTTTTGAGTAAATGATAGCGGGATGGATAATAGGGAAGAATAGAAGAAGAAAACATTTAGCGCCGATCCCAGTAACTTGGGAGCAGGCAGAAGAAGATTTTTGAATTGCCCGAAAACGTTCACTGAGTTTATTTTTATGGATCCCGTAGTCTTCCGCGCTTTGCAGTTAGGTCGCTAGAGTAGTCGCTTTCTATTTAATAACGTTAGGTACAACGTGTACCATAACTAACGCAAACTCTGAAAGTACTGAAACTATTTTTGCCATTTTTTATGTTTTTTTTTTAATCTGCTTTTAATTATTAGTATATTATTTGAGGTAAAGAAAATTCAGCCTTATGTCAAGGCTGTAAGACAGAATCTTAAATGCAGTTAACAATGAAACGGTAAAACTATTTTCTTAAATAAAAAAAAATTTAAGCACATAAAAGTAAAATTTCAGCGTATGTAATATTCAGTTATAACACAATGGTTATAACTGAATATTCTATTGGGGTGTTATTCCTGTTAACCCGGATCCGTTGCGCCGTGTTTTCGTGTTTACAAACAGGATAACATTGTTTGCTAACCGAATAGGGGCGTGGCCTGACAGTTTTGTTCGTAAAAACACAATAACATGTTAGAAAATTGGCGCTGCGGACCCGGTTTTACACGTTGTATGCAGTCGTCCACCACCTTTGCAGTGATATACCGTGTCATCTGCTTAACATTTAGGATACCAATATTAAAACAATCTTTACATTACAGACAGACCCTCTATTCTTCTTAACTTAAATTCTTGTGTCATAAAATCCAATCAGCTCCTAATTTCAGTTAAAGACTTGATGGTTTTCGTAGGTAACACGGGTCGATGTCATCTACCAGGTTAATTGGCGTAAAGCGTAATGACGTCATAAATATGTTGCCGGTATTACGAGAGATACGCAATTTATAGGCTGTTGCTAGGGTGGGATGGGTTTTTGATAATGAGTAATGGATCTTGCTTGCTTGAGACATAATACTGCGGGTTATACAATATTGTATACAGAGCTATGTACTAAGCACGCGTCCAATATCTACCCCATTAGGTACTTAAAGTCTCAAGTACTGTAATTATAGACACAATAGATAAACAATGGCACTGACGAACCGGTTCGTCGGTCGGGCCGCTAGCGGTTAAAAATGATTGTCGTTTTTAAACACTGATTCAATTATACCTGACCTTGTCATTTGTATATCAATGAATAGAGATGGCAGTAGACGTATAAGCCATTTTAGTTAAACAACCTTTTAGCATCGTTCATAAGTAATGGTGAGAAGGTGTTAGAATAAATTAAAACATTTTTAAATATCTCTGAAAAAAAACCTAAAAAGAAAAAAATACTTACTCAATCGCTACTAATATTGTAAATGCGAAAGTAACTCTGTCTGTCTTTTACGTTTTCACGCCTAAACCGATGAACCGATTTTGATGAACTTGGTACAGAGACAGTCTGGAACCTGGAGAAGGACATAGGCTACTTTTATCCTGAAAAATACGGAATACGCGATAAACGACATCCACTCGGGCGCAGCCGCGAGCTTACTCTAATATAGTAAAAAGAAAGGTCCTGACTGACTGATTGACTGACTCATCAACGCCCAGCCCAAACCCTTGGACCTAGAAAGCTGAAATTTTGCACAGAGGTTCCCTTTATAATGTAGACAAGGAATAAGGAAGGATTTTTCGAAATTTCAACCCATAGGGGAGTTAAATAGGGGATGAAAGTTTGTATGGAAAATCGTCACTTAACGGGTTCAAAATTTTACGCAAGCGAAGCTGCGGGCACAAGCTAGTATCAGAAATATAGAAGGTGCTAGGGATGATGGAAGATTTTTAGAAATCTCGATAAAAGTTAATGCGATCAAGTTCATTTCGTCATGAATATGATATACCGCGTTACCTGACCTCCACGACCTATCAGGAAATCACGCCTCTTTTGAGAGAAAATAATCGTCCACATGAAACAATGCTTAATTATCATGATACTAATAATTGTTATTTCTTTGCTACAGGTAACAAACAAAACCTCCGGCAAGGTGATGGTGCTCAAAATGAACCAGCAGCGCGCCAACAGGCCCAACATGCTGCGTGAAGTGCAGCTCATGAACAAGCTCAAACATCCTAACATACTCGGGTGAGTCCATCCTTCAATTAATCAGCCTGTCATAAACCTCTCTTCTCTTCGATCCGACGATGAAAATATAACATCATCACGCCTGTATTCCCCGAAGGGTTGGGCAGAGGTGATAGTACACTCTCAGTCGTCGTTATGTTTAAGTCCCATGTAATAGGGGGCGAGCCTATTGTCATCAACCGGATACAAATCCAGACTCCGGGCTGCTACTGAGAAACTCCACACGGAAAAACCCAATATCACTTTGCCCGACCCGGGGATCGAACGCAGGAGCTCACGCTCAGCAGTCGCGCTTACGTCCACTTGACCGTTAGTTAGTAGTTTTATTGGACTGCTGTAGGTCGTCCTAGGGGACGGTTTCTACGTAACCGGGCAGTTATTGGCGAGACCTGCAGGGTCTCCAGCCAATGGGGGGGAAGTAAAATACTTAACCTAAGCTAACTACTTGTACTACACTAACATCATGACTACCTGCAACAACAGCACTAAGGGCAACCCCTAGTGGGACTCGGACCTCGGCTTAGGGCGTTGCTGGCGTGGACATAGGGGGGGGGGGGGGGGGGGAGACAGCTTGATGAGGGCTGAATTATCGGTGTGACTGGTCCACTTGACCAACGAGGCAGTCATATAAATATAGTATCTTGTGCAAAAATAACACGCGCGACTCTTCAAAAATTTCAAGGTTGTCAAGTCAAAAAAATCCATTGACACAAAGAACGCGATCTCAATCCTCTAAATGTTAATTATAGTGTATCACCGGAAACATTATGAACATAAATCAAACGCAGATATTAAATAGAATATCGTTTTATAAATCATACCTAAGGAAACAAACTGTGGGTATGTTTGTTCGGCAAACATTTGTTTAGTAACGAAAGCCGTGACAAATATTTGGGCTTCTAAAAAATATAAAATGTAACGGTCAAGAGGGTGGCGGGCACCGAAGCGAAGCCAAGGGTATAAAGTTGTGTATTATTTATACTCTGTTCAACGAAAAATGAGTCTTGACAAAAAGTCTGTATTTTTTTGCGGGGGAGGGGGGGGGGTCTCACACTTAGCATTCTACACTGCTGCACTGTAGCTACGACATTCACACATTAAAAACAAAACAAAATTGGGCCCCATTTGACACGAACTGTCAAATGGGGCCTAAGCGAGTTGACAGAGGGGAAATGTTTCGTATGTTTCCCGACGATGTCAACCGCGTTGAAAAACAACGACTGCTATTGAGAAAACATAAACGGCATCATCAAAAACCTTAAAACAGCGATATTATACATGTTTTTTTTTTCATCATCATCATCAGTCAGCCGAAAGATGTCCACTGCTGGACATAGGCCTCCCCCAAGCATAGCCACATCGAATTCTTTGTGCTAGCCATGTTGGGGGGGTTTGCCATAATCGCCACGCTTGGCAGGCGGGTTGGCGATCGCAGTATGGTTGTCAAAGTACTCTGAGAACGCTGCTGGCCATCCTCTAGTGAATCCCTTGCGTCCGGCACCACATGGAAAACTTTTTTTTATATTTGATATTCTTTGTATTATAACGTTTTGTAGAGAAACATCAGAACTTACCTTACGGTGAACATGGTATAGTAAAATTCTTTGTCCAACCAATTTGTTGGCCCAGTGCACTGCTTTAACTTCACGTTTTATTCAAATGTGCAGTGCAGCAGAAAAACAGAAATTAAATTGTAATCTTCAAAGAGCTCTTTGTCTCATCAACGATTCTAACTGAATTTCTGAGACTTCGTAGACTAGCAATAAAACAAAAAAGAGTTTTCATTTTATCATAACCTCCTTCGTTGTCTCTGCAGAAACGATTCGTTTTCTCTGAAGAGGGCCAATTCTAATTACAAAATTGTTGCCAAACCGCGAACGAATCACAACCGAAAGATTTCGTTTACGAAAACGGCCATAATGTTTGGATTTTTTTTATTGCTCAGCCTCGTCGTTATCAGAAACATATGTCAGAAAATTTCTGGCACGTGACTCTGCTCATACATTTTGTACTATACTCCGCACACTGTCGGAAATTGCTGGATCCGGCAGCCTACTCAAATCAAATCATTTATTCGCATAGAATGTAGGTATTTACAAAAAAATTGGTATAAATACAAGGTTAGTCAGAAAGGGGGTAGTAATACGAAAGGGTGTTATAGTACACATAATAATGAATAACTTTTGTTGTACAAGTTTTCCCAAAAGTCAATAGTTTAAGAGAAACAGTTGTTCAAAAATCTCGAAAAAAAATCTCTAAAATCTATATATCCCCAGTTATGATCAGCTGTGTTTACATTTAGGTCATATTTGGGGTCATGAATTAGAAGCACCATTTTCTGAATTTGTAACTAAAACAAGGATATGGAATTTTTGAAAAACTAAAATACAATCACTTTATTTGGAAAAAAATATATCGAATTTTAAAATTTTAACACTTGTTTTCAAATAGTCATCTTCGGATTAGTACCCCCTTTCCGACTAACCTTTTTTATAATGGTCCGTATACATTCTGCCTAAGTATTGGCATGCAACATTTCACAAATTACTGTCATATAGATAGACAACAATAAAAATAACAATTTTAAAAACTCCGAATTAAAAAGCCAATAATACTTAATGTCAATAATATGTATAATAAAATGTCCATGTTATTCAATGTCACAATATAGGGTCATTCAAAAAATCACTTATTGTATAATCTAACTTTTCTGTGTCTGTTGGCTCTAGTACATAATGTATGCGCAGAGGGTCTTAGCGCACGCGTCAGAAATTTTCTGACAGGAAATTATAATGTGCGGCCGGGCTTTGTTGTCAAACAATTTAACAAATTTTGTAAACGAATACTGTCTGAATGAACGATTCGGCTTCAGTTCAATTGCGTTTGATTAACGTTTCTGTTAGAAGATTCAATGCATCTTTCAATTGTGAAATCTTATGAGCTCCATCTATATATCATCCTCTAATAAATTGCCCTAAATGATTAGACCTGTAATAACATTTATATATCAAGCGGAACCAGATAACAGGACTAGTGTAGCATTCAAGTGATTTATTATGTTTGCTACATTAAAGTTTAAATGAAATCGAGCGAAAATGATAACGATAAAATATATTTGCATACGTTAATTTATTTAATATGTTTTAATGTCCCATTTTGATACTACGCAGTAGTAACACGTGGCGTCAAGGTTTGGAGACAAAAAGAAGAGAACTAAAGATTAATTTTGAGTCTCTGTATGACATTAATAGTCCTTGTGGCTGTTCCAAGGTGTCGTTTTCATCAACATCCGGTATTTTATATCTAAAGTGGAGATAAATCGGGTAACAATAAATACAAGGTGTTTTTTTTTATACCCCATAACTCTAGGGTATGATTGAGACCATATCAAAGAAACAACTGGCATATAAATTATCCTTCAATCATTTTTTTTTTGTTTTCATTTTTCATACAAAATAATTCGACAAAGTCACGATTATTAATGTAAAACACCCTTACGTGAAATATGACAACGTCGCATTTTCTTAGCTTTAAATATGAATGATTGGTTTGAATAAAAATGTTACTCTTATTTATCAATGAAACTTAGATACCTATAATTTAATTATGATTGATTATATCTTCGAAACTATGCATTTTTGGACCACCTATTCTAGGAGATTTTGTGTTCTTTTTACTTAAATAATGTAACCCTAGAGTTATGGGATATCAAAAAACACACGTTGTATACTTTTTAACCCCATTCATCCACCATTGCCATCTTAGGCTGGTGATCACCAACATTAATTCTCTGATTAAACAATCGTTTACTCGATAAACGTATCAGGTAGACGGTTTTTTAACCAGAGAATTAAAATTGAGATACTAAGATCTCAAAAAACATGAAGTTTGTGAGATAAATATTTACGGTCATCAAACTATCTTTCTACTCACCATTGAATTTTCCTGAGATCTATCGGTAACTTCGCTGTCGCTTTAAAAACCATAGCATTTTTTTAACCTTTTTATTCCAAAGTATTTTCCATTTCATTGTTGCACATACTACTTATACTATACTAGCGACCCGTCTCGGCTTCGCACGGGTGCAATGTATTATACATATAAACCTTCCTCTTGAATCACTCTATCTATTAAAAAACCGCATCAAAATCCGTTGCGTAGTTTTAAAGATCTAAGCATACATAGGGACAGACAGCGGGAAGCAACTTTGTTTTATACTATGTAGTGATTACTCATAAGATAGTTCAGTTCTTTTCCAAGATAAGATTCTCTAGTAGAAACACGTCGCGTCGCTCTGACAGTGCTGCATTCGAAGACGGGTCCGCGCCACAGCGCTGTCGCAGCGACGAGTGTGGATAACAAAAGATCAAAATTGATACAACAGAAGTACCTTCTAACATTACCATATATTTGTAAAGGTTAATAGCATCAAGTACAATGCAGATAGGGAGCAAGGCCGAAAAGATCAGTAATCATTAAATACATCATTAGCGTCTGCTAAGTCGCTATTAGGAGAACCTTCGCTAGCCAAGTCCGTTTGTAACTGATTATGAAGAATAAAGGTGGTAACATTATTGGCCCCGTGGCAAATTAATAATAACTCTTTAATACGTTAGTCGCTCTGCAAAGTGAAATGAATAGGTAAGGAACAAAAGGTGTTAATTTATACGTACCTACATTATTTTTCCTTTTTTTTCGTTTTAAGTTTTTGCTATTTTTTATATTGTGTCTGTACCTACTTAACATTTGTGTGTCATTAATGGCAAAACATAGTGCACTACCATCCTAATTAGGTATTTAAGATCTGAAATGTAAATACCTATGTTTAATAAATAAAGTATTTATTTATTCATTTACATAATATATACAATTCCTATATACATTATTCTTATAATATTTACAAAATTACAAATAAAAGTATATACAAATAAAATAAAAAATATCCTAATAAAACTATAAACTAAAATAGTGCGTCAAAATATTCCTCCGCATCGCTGTCGACTGGTAACGTGCCCAGAAGGCTGGCAGCATTGCCACGTTGTATGGCAATGCTTATCCTTTGGCCAAGGTAGAGGCCAGCCCTCGGGTCACGGGTCGTATCGACCAGCCGCCTTGCAAGATCTTTGTATAAGATTTGGGCACTCGGACCCCACGGCCCGAGTGTTTCGACCCCAAACGGCTCGAAAATATAATTACTAATCAAGTTATTATATTTTCGCCGCTTGAGGGCCTCCGCAGCTGCAGCAGCAGCGCCAGCACAGCCTACCGAGCTAGGAAGATGAGATGGCGCAAGGGTATCGACGCACGTTGCGTCCCATACCAGAGGCCTACCCATCTTCCATGGCATCAATGACATACCATCTGGTCTCTTGCCATCGTCACGTGCCAAGCCATTTGGTTCTAATACGGCTGGAACGCCGGCGGTGACAAGAGCACGACGGATAATATCATTTAAGTTGGCGTGCCGTGCTATACGGCCTGCACTCCTGCTGCAAGACAAGCCGTGGTGTCCGAGGCTGTCGACGGCTTCACCGCAGTGGCAGCGATGCGGAGCACAGCAGGGAGCACCCAAACGCAGGCATGTAGCGAGCCGAAAAGTATTGTCGTCCAACATAGTACCTATGTTGGACGACGGAAGTGCCTGAAGCCATAGACCCGACTCCCATTTACCCACAGCCAGCAGGCGAGCACGCTCAGCGCTTGTGATTGACGTATTGATAAGATTATTCCGTATCACAGCGCAGAGCGGCTCGTCCCACTGTCCCTGGGAGGATGGATTGACGGGCAACACCGTATTTGGACAAGCCATTTTCCAGGCGTTCACAGCGTCGGTCAAGCACGGTACCTCAAAATCAACCAGTGAGGATGACAAGATTTTCCTGGTTAATTTCTCAGTACTGTGGACCGAGGACAAGAACGCCGGTAAACTGATACTGGAAATTTTGCGGACGCCGAGACCACCCAAACGAATGGGAAGTGTAGCTTGTAACCAAGCTCGGTCGTCCAGAGCCACATTTAGGATTGAAGTTAGTGTGTTACATATAATTTTGTCTACTTTGTCCAAGAGTTGTGGATGTTTCCATAAATGGGAAGAACGGAGGCTATACGTAAATTTCGGTCCAAAACAACAGTATCGGATAATAGTAAAAGCCGAATGTATATTAATTTTGAAAAGTCTGTCCGAAATATCACGAAAATTTTGGATTTTTTCCTCGATGAAATTTGGAAAGGATTCATCTAGGATTGGGGACCCTAGGAGGTGAAGTGAGTTTTTTTCGATAATTTTGATATTGGGGGCTATTGAATTAAATTTTTGGAAAATCTGTTGTCGGTCGAAGGTGTGGGGCAAGAAAATTTCACATTTACAGGGGTTGAGGTCTAGGCCAATGGAACTGAATTTTTCTTTTAAAAAAGTTAAATCCTTTAAAACTGTATCTACGTCGCCTCCTAGGGTTCCATCATCTAGATACCATACGTTAAATTTTGAATTTAGCTGTCGAATAATGGGATTAATTGCTAAACTAAAAATGACTGGCCCAAGAGGGTCACCTTGTTGGCATCCAACGGCCGATTCTAAAAGGTTGTCCTTATAAAGTAATTTGGAGGGTTGCCTATAGCATTGCCAAAGAAAACTGTAAATTTTGGGTACTTCTTTTTGAACTTCAGCCAGCAAGGTGTCCCTGTTTACGGAGTTGAAGGCGTTCTTTATGTCAACCTTGAGGATGACCTCACCTTCATTACTGTGTATAAAAGTGGATAGGGCGTGTACGGCAGCCTCACAGCCCCCTTTAGAGCCGAAACCTAGCTGCAGGGGCTGGAATTTGCTGGCCAGGGTTTCACTGTAGAAGGCACAGCAAATCTTGGCTGCCACACGCCGGTAAGTGCACCCTACGGCAATGGGACGAATGCCGCCATCCTTTTTGCGCAGGGCACAAAGATTGGCCCCGTACAAAATCTCGATGGCGGATTCGTGCACATTGCCGGAGAGCATCAAATTGGTCAGAGCCGTAAGCTCCTTCAAAAGCGACTCACCAGCTGCCCCGGCGCCGAAACACGTCAAGTCTTTCAGATGTTGAGGCGTCAAGCCGTCGAGGCCACCGGCGGAACCATTCCTGAAGGAACCTATGGCTGCAACCAATTGGCGAGCTGTAACAGTAAGGGTGTTGGAGTCAGGGTCAGGAGGGTCGGGGAAGGAGAGATCATCCGCAGGAGCAGGGTGCTTACTCTCCAGAGCTGTAAGTGTCTCTGGAGAGTAAGGCGCCAACACATCACTGCTAAAAAGTATCCTGGCTGCACCCCCAATATCACCTTCACTTAACTTGGATTCTACATGTTGACAAATACCTCTTGGTGAGGTGTGTATATGTGCTGGTAATTTTGAGTCGAAATTTTGGATCGAAATGTTGCAGTTATCTTTAATTTGAGCTGTCAAAGTTTTTTTGGTTGCCAAATTCTTTTGTACATGTAGAATCCTATAAGGGAAGGTGAGTAGTTGTTCCCAAGCACGCTGCGAGTTCTCCCGGGCGGCGAGACGGACACATCCCGCTAAATATTGTGCAACAGCAGGTCTGGCGCCGCGGGGAACTCGCTTCAAAACCGGAACAGATTTTTTTAATTTTGATAAGGTTTGCCAAAACGGGTACAGATTCGGTGTTGATGAAGGTGTGATTGGTGTGGTGGTGGGGTTGGGGGGTGCATTTTGGGGTTTGTGGACCTTCCCAAAATGCACGTTCAAACCCCGCTTACCTTTAAAAAAGCGCACTTGGGGACAATGGGGACATCTGACCAAGATATCCAGCGACGTGGAAGGTTGACTGGCACTTATTTCCGCATCGCTATTGCCACTTAACATTAAATATACACTTATACCTAAATACAAAAATATTTACAAAAACTTTAAAAATATAGAAATACAAAAACTGAAATGTCATAGGTAAATAAGTCGGATGATGTTTTGACACTGCTGCAAAAATTCGGCCAGTAGGGTGTGCGGGAAAATATTGGAGAACGAATCGGAGGGCTGCATTTACATCTTAGACGTTGCTGCTTAGCAACGTCTACGTTGCCACGGTAATGTTAGATGTGGCGTCTTTACTGTCACTTGATGACTACACAACGTCGGACAAATATTATATAATTAGGGCCGATGCGCACGCTCCTTCACACGGATAACGTACTGTGGGGCTATTCTGCCACCATTCGCTATAGCTGCTCGACTTTTTCTTGGTAAAAGAGCAATTTGCTATTTTTAAATATTTTAAATCGGCGAGACTGACTTTTTCAATCGTTGCGTTTTGACGTTTTATTTATTTTATCATAAATAAATGATTCTATTCTATTTCGCTTTTGGCTCGACTCGTTTTTTTTTGTCATTGTCACTCAAAGATTTTATCAATTTCTGAATACATTTGGTTCAAAAAGTTCAATTTTCTAAGACAAAATAGCATCTCCAAGTCGCATTCTGATCAAAAAGTGACATTTACAAAGCAAACAGGCCTACTCCTAAAAAGTTTTTTCTGATTTCTGAACAGAAATGAAAAGGGAAATAAACAGCTTCTGTTCCTTACCTCATCAAATAATAATCTATATAAAAAAATAACAAAGACGCAACATTAGGAAATTTATTCATCATCAAAATTAACTCATCAAATATTCATGAAACATTTAATTTCTTAAAACATTTATAATAATATGCAAACTTGAACCAAGGTTTAGCCCGAACCTCAGGCGATTTTATGACGTATGCACCGAACAAGGAACATCATTGTAACTAATTATACCTATGACGTCAACGGATCATATGTCTGACTAAAGGATTATTGAGACGCGGCTATAATATTTAACTGATTTAACTGGGATGGAATTTTTGTCCATCACATGTTAAATGTCATCTGTTGTTTCCATTGAAGCAGGCAGAAACTACAAAACGCAATCGTTGTACGGTTAGAGATGGGCATGCGGATAACTCAAAATGTTAATACCCGATAAGCAATAATAAGTTAAAAAATACTCGCTATTACTCTGTCGTGTTTCATCATCATCATTCAGCCGAAAGATGTCCACTGCTGGACATAGGCCTCCCCCAAGCATCGCCACATCGACCGATCCTGTATTTCTCGCACGCAGCGGATTCCCACGACCTTCGAGCTGTGTCGGTCACCTTGGTTCTCCTAAGGATCTCATCATTCCTGATATAATCACGCAAGGAAACTCCGAACATAGCCCTTTGTCTGTTGTGTTTATTTTTCTATAACTTAGTCGCGTTTTACCCTAGTTCCACCTGTCCTCCGATTCAGAACATCTTCTATAAGCAGTTGCCGACCGATTCAATTTGTTATCTCGTTCCGTATATGACTCTCGTAATGAGAGAAAAAGAGATAGCTAACCGAATCGTTGAACAACTGACTGATCGAATCATTCTGAATCAGGGGGCTGGTAAGCGACCACATGAATCCAAGTAGCAACGATCAGAGGGACTCCCTTATACCCATCTGGCCCCTGACTTTAACGTGAGGGTGGTAGCTAGCCAGACGGACCTTAAAGATCCTACCACCAAGCGTGATGGGTTTTGTTTAAGCTTACAGCACGCGTGTATACGCCTGTTGCAAAATACTGCTAAATGTTGGGAATCCCAGCGTGCTGTGAGGGAGTTTTATTTTCTAGCGCGTCACCACACGGGATCGTTTATGAGTATTACTCAACCTCGTGTACTTATTCGAGTAAGAAGTATAAGAGCGATTATGCACTGCATCCGACCCGAATCCGTGAAAATACCTACGTTCCGAAGTAGCCATAGAACTATTTGTATGGTAGTTTACGCACTCCATCCGGCATCCGTCATCCGTGAGTATCCAATTCGGAAGAAATATTGACGGACCGAAGTAGCCGTAGTAATGTTTGTATGAACGCTTTCGCACTACCTCTGATTCAAATCGGACGCCAAATGGATATGCCAAAGATGGCCCCTGAATTGTTTGAATTTGGGTCAGAAATCGGAATAGTGCGTAAGCAACATCCGAATTCGGTCCGAGATTTTTACTCTAGATCGGTATTTTCACGGATTCGGATAGGATGCAGTGCGTAAAGCAATATCCGAATTCGGTCCGAGTTTTTATATCCGTCTAAGAACCCATCTCTAGGTACAATTCCTACACAATCCTTTCGCTTCTTCTACTTTTACGCAACGATTCTCTATCGACGAATCAGAAAGAGTATTCCGTGGTCTCATTCATGCTTGACAGTTCCAGTACAGAGTACAATCACAGGCAATAACAATAAATATTTTGGAATTTCAAATTCATTATCTATCTAGATTTGGCAGAATACTATTCTTTGAAGAATTGTCTACTCTATCGTTAATAACTGATAAATTACCGGAAACATAGATAATATATGAAAATGGAAGCCGTCGCAAATATGCGGAGCCGGTCAAAACGAGGTTAAATATAAAAAAAAAATTACATGTTTTCATTCAGCTCTGGATATGGTTATTAATTTAATACATTGTGACTTAAGTCATGCCGTCTGGGAATGCGTGGAAAACGTACACATTAGCTGTTTATAATGACGTGCAAGTTATGTCTAACTTCATTCAACTGAGAAATATACAAAAAGATTGTTTTGTAAATACGTTGGAACTATCTCTTTCTATCGTAGAGTTTTGTCTCTGCTTGTTTAATGGAATTGCGAGATCTATTATTTTATCTTTTAATGCTGCTCCTACAGCGACCGTTCTTAGAATCCTTCTCATTCTGAGAAGAAGCCCGTGCCAAACTGTTGGACAGAAATGGCCGGATTATTGCAATGCCTACTGCAACCGACAAAAAGGAATAGGACAACTGTTTTTTTTAAACCGGAACGGCTACAGATACTTCCTCTCCAAAGTCCAGACATTCTATAGCCCAATGCTATGTCCGTTATTCCTTGGCTCCCGACACGTGGTGATTTCTATGAACTGTTTACTATAACATTAGCAGTGTCGTGTTGTTTCCTGAGTAAACGGTTCATAGTCTCACCACGTTTTGTAGTGTCGAGTGCCGTGGAACAACGACCTATGATCACCAAGGATAGCTATTAAATCGTCCCACTCATGGCAAGGAAGTCCACAACTCGTGTGAAGCACTTTGTCCTGCCAAGAAAGATAATCTTGAAAGATATAAGATAACAAGACGGCGTAAAAATCATAAGGAATCACACGTCCAAACAGATGAAGGCAGATCACCTTGATTTTAAGCATTCTGGCAAGGAAGCGAAAACGTATTAAGTGTGAATCTTTTGTACCATCAGTGTTTTTATACACGTCTCTGTAACCACAGCTATCGAGACTGTTTACGATTATTTTCTTAACACAAACCTGTCTGCCAAAATACTCGTACGCTGCATTTAATTACTCCGTTTAAAACCAAGTCTTGATTTTTGAAACAACTAAAGCTAATTGCAATGTTCTTTCATTTCTTTCATTAGTTTTATGACATGTTAATTTTATTAATCGATGACGTAATCCGTCATGTAAGGGCTCGTGGTTCAGTCCGGGGATGTGTGACCATTCGTTACACATCGAGACCCCTCGCCTCGAAAAGCACGTTAAACCGTCGGTCCCGGGTGTCATACAAATACCTATGACAGTCGTTACGGGTAATCAGAAGCCCGAAAGTCTGACAACCGGTGTAACCTTAGGATATCGGCATTGCCAGTAACTGGGTTGCGGAGGTCTTATGGCAGTCGCTCCGTGTAAAATACTGGTATTCAGCCGCATCTGGTTAGACTGAAAGATGACTCCAACATATGTAGTTGGGCAAAGGCTAGACAGAACGTAGTCCATCATATGTGATTTATGAAGCTATATTGTTTTCATGTCTTTATGAAAACCTACACTTGTAGAGGTTGTGCTATAAGCGAGATTGCCAAACTTTTTTCCATTCTTCCTTGCGAAGTCGAACAGAGAATGCACACTACTGCTTGAATCATGCTTCATGCAACTAAAATTGAATGTGTAACGTGTTGGCCCTTTATTGCGTTCAAGCTTTCATCCCATGTACGAACGGGCTAGAATATAAAACTTCCTCACTGCAGGCTGGGAATGAACGCGTGTTGTAAGATTCAACAAACGCCAGCACGTTTGTCGGTCGGATATATACGGTCCGCCTGCCTAATCACCACCTCAACATTAAAGTCCAGCGCCAAGCAGTTTACTGTGTTCCGTCGTGTGTATGTGAAAGCCAGAGGAGTATAGGGGAATCCCTCTTCATCTCTCTTGCTTGGATTCGTGTGCTCCATCCCTTGTCTGCGCTTACCAACAGGTGCGACGAGGATCAAACGCGACCAAATAAAATAATTAAAAAAAAGCTAGAATACCATCAAGACACTAACTTTAAATCAAAATTATATATGGGTATTTTTCATCAAATATATTGCAATGTACAGTTTTCCTACATAAATGGTTTTAATGCCAGATACCGTATTGTGGTTGGCACACTATCGAGATGTGTAAGCCTTGCAAGTGTGAATTGCATTAAAAAACCTATTGAGGGAATTATCACGTTTTATAAACATTTCTTCTCTCGAGTGTGAACAGTGAATCATGGCGAAAATATTAAAGGAACGGTCAACAAAGTGTTATGTACTTATGTACCTTTGAGGTCGATTCACACATGCAGGTTGTCCCGAAACTCAACGTCAAGCCGGACACAAATGACAAAAATATTTAAAAAAACAAAGTTGAATACTTAAAAAAAACTTTTTTCTGAACAGTGCCTGTAGACAAATGGCAATCGATGATCGCCAGAGAATAGAAAGATGTACTGGATTGACATAAGCTTTCGACCGGTCAAGAATAGAATCATTTATTCGCTAGAGACATGGTTTTACAAAGATGTTACATTTATGAAGGTACACAGACATCTCACCTGTAGCACAGTAGACATTAAGCTAAAGCAGTACTTCAACTTACTATAATCTCATGAATTGAAACACTCACACAGACACGCTCTGTATACTGAGTAGTTTTTTGTTTTTGTATGGAACTGCATCCCGAAAATACCTTATTTGTCTTGTTGCAGTGCGTGTCTGTGCGAGTGTGTCAAATCGGACGATTGTAGGTAGTTGAAGTACTGCTTTAGCTTATATGTCTACTGTGCCTGTAGTAGGCATGCGAAAGTTCCATACTTATTTATAGCATTAGATTACATTTTATTATTTCTATTAAATGGAATTTAAATAAAAAATATTACAATATCACGTGATCATAGAATGGTACTGTGATTTAATAAGAAAATGTCAAAAAATAATTAAAATTCATCAAGCAATCTGTTATGTTATATCCATACATTTAATTGGCGTTTCTATTCTCTAGAGATCATAGTCTGCCATTTGTCTACAGGCACTGTTATAAACTGCCACTACTATCATTTGTTCCCGCTTTGACGTTAAGTTTCGGGACACCATGTATATGTATAATGAATTTGCATGCACTGCCACACAAAAAAGAGTGATGTTTATACGTTCGTCACACCAAACGTTCGGCGCGAGCGTAGTGTGTCGTCGCGGCGGACCCGCGCGAGTTGTATTCACGAGCCCGCCGACGACACGCCGCGTACTGTTCAAGATACGCGACGTACACTTAAGTGTGGCTGTAGCCGCTGAAAATACGCCGAATATAGTTAACTTAACATCGATCGAAAAAAAATGCGCGCGAACCTTCTAGGCATAATATGCTCGTCGTAACGACGTATAATACGCGCGGTGAGGCCACGCAGAAGAATTTGTATGTAGCGCGATGCATAGGTACGCGTAACACGACGAAATATGAGACCCACAAAATACACTCAGTACCCTGTCTGCAGCCTTAAGCTTAGCGCCAGGATTATCTGCCTACACCTCATGGGGTGGAAAAATAGGAGGAAAAGCGTGGGTGGAAAGCCAATTGCATAATATTAAGATACAAAAGTCATTCTACCCACATGAAGTGCACTCTGCTTCTGGTCAATGAAACTCGGAATAGGGATGATCGATATTCATCGATGGTAGTTAAACATCGATGTCTAGCGAGAAAACATCGATGTTTTTACATCGATGTTATGTCCTCAAAAACATCGACGTATCGATGTTACGAGAATAATATCGGCCCATCGATATACTCTAAGGGCGGATTCGACCAAACCCGAATTTATACCAGGAATAATTTATTCCACGATTTTATTCTCGAATAAATCAACAGTCGTTTTTCCATGCAGTCTAACGTACTTATAACTATACTTGGATTAGTTACTCGCGAATAGCGGAGTGAATGTGGACGACTGTAATACCCGGCAAAAAACGTTGTTCCACAAACGGGAGAGTGCAGAAGCATAACGCATGTTAACTCTCATTTGTCGTATTTTAGACCATGATGAGATATTAATAATTAATACTTATTTATTATTATTGTTTATTTTGCCACCTAAAACATCGATGTTTTCAGACATCGATATTTTCCTTCTGATATTTATCGGACATCGATATTTTTGAATCGATGTTAACATCGATGTTTTTTTAATATCGATCATCCCTAACTCGGACCACTTACAGGCGGGATCAGCACAGTTGCTAGCTCTATTTCTCTACGTTGGTGACGGGCACCAGCGGCATTGAATCAGCCCTTTTATGTAAGAAACAAAGACTAATTTGCTGATGGAAATAATTAAACCTCCTAAAAATCCAATGAAAATATAACTCCAAAAGAAAATTTAACGTTTCAAACAATGTATTTTCGTGTTTCGCGTGACCAAAGAGCCGAAACGCTAAATCTGTGTACTCGTACAAAACGACACAACATTTTTTATGAATACCTAAATAAGCACATTAACTATTGTTTGTGTATGGTGCGAAAACCCCCCGGCTGGATCGTCGTCGCCACAAATTCGTTGGTCGTCCCTTTGTTCCACTGTTTGTTGATCAAACAACGGGACCGGTTCTACATTGTACACGTTACGTCATCGCCAGGGAGCTAAGTTTTATTGTGTTTACTGTAGTTTTTTTATTGGTATAAGTAAAATTGAAAAATATCGTTGATGTTGTTGACTGATTGTTTTTGCAAACAGTCAACGTGGAACATGAATCATTTGATGTAAAAGACCATAAAGTATATGGCGCAGGTCATAAAGCACTGAGGGGTACGTAGTGTGTTTATATTTTAAGTGCCTTTTCTAATAGAAGACATTACCGTTATATTAATTTCTTCCTGTAATAAATGCACATAAATTAATATCTAATTAACAAGATTACATGAGAAGCCATAGAGACTTTTAGTACTATTGCTGCTGTGTAAAACTACCTATAGTCTTATTAGATTTTCTCCATTACTTTGTCATAATCGCTCTTATTTTACGCCAACAGAGATGCTATTAATATTCCTGGTCCGACCAGGAGACCCACCGACCTGCAGAATTCTTCTACAAGATAAAAATTGAAATTTCCAAAAATATATGACTTATCATAAGTTAGCCTTGTACTTCAATTATAAATTCGACTTGATTCGACTATTTGCAACTCAAACACGTTTTATTTTCAGAATTCACACAATACAATTAATTCACACGAGCATTGTCACTTCCTGTACATACTATATCTCGTATGTTCTGTGTGCGATAATTTTTGGTTGACTCTCATTGTTTTTTATATCACAGCACCAAAACGACATTTCTTATTTCTTCTTACCCTGAATTCGGTTTGCATAATATGTTACGAAATGGAAGCGATGAACCAAACAATGGCACCCACTGTCCCCCATTTCGCCCATTTCCTGCTCGCTTATCTTCGGAAATAAAAACAATGCCTGCACTGTTCCGATTGTTTGTCTTAAATTTTTTCTCATCCATCTAGTGCAGCTGTGTTTTTAGTTCCTCTTTTTGGTTTCGCTGCTACTAATGTAGCACGCTTACATTCAGAAGCCAATTTAAATATTTATACATGTTTTACAAAACCGTGTACGATGAACAAATCTCTAAAGAAGATACAAACGTCGAATTATACAAAAGCATTAAAAGCCACATGATTAATGGTTGAGCGACGTGCGCCGCGACCGCGTCTGCGATGATCATCTATAATTTACGACAATAACCAACATTAAACAAACTAAAAGTGTCAATTAACCTTAACTCTTGAGTTCTTATTGCGTGCCTTTAAACACCGCTTCCTAGGAATAATAGACTAGCTTTCTCCCCAATTGTTGTTGTTTTTTGACTTTATCTTACTATCAATGGGAGTTTCATTATAATTAAGCCCCCTTTGATATCTCTGCACGCCAAGTTTTTAATTGGCAATTTGCATTGATTAAAAGATGATTACTCGGCGAAGCCTTGACATCTGTCTCATTGCGTGATCAATAAGATAATCACTTCGTAACAGTGAGATTTTTTGTTTTTGTTTTGCAACCGCTTCATATATTTCTTTGCCTTGTCGCTGTTGTGTTTCGAAATTGACGTCACAGTCGAAGGAAAAATTGTATAGAGAATAGTTCAACACATGAGGAGCATGGCTTTGCATTTTGATTAGTATTTTTGTCTGGTGACATATCATCGCCGGTCACGTCACTCTGTTAATGTAACACACAATCCGCATAATAATGATGTGTACATGTGAGCTGGGGAAAAATTAGTTCTGGCTGTCGTGCTCATGAATATATTTCAACGATGTTTCAAGTTCAAGTGTCTTGTCTACAATCACATCTACCATATTTGTGCGGACAATTTCAAATGAGATCACATCTATTTGTTCAGCTGAATGTACGACAGGTTGATCATCAGTCTCAATGGGGCCATCTATTGTGTTCGCATCACTAGGGATCATTATTGTGGCATCTCCAATCTTTTCCCAATTACTTTCAAGACCATACTCGTTCGTCGCTTATTGTGTACACACTTTATTATCATAATCGGATTTCTAATCGTCTGTGTGCATCGACCTTGATATTTCGCGTGGGAGACTATTAACGGAATGCATCTTGTATTTTGATTACAAAATTAAAACTAGATTACACATCGGGTTAAAAGGCAAGTCATGCATTAATCGAGAGGCCTTGAATGAAGTGTATAATTAATGCAAGATCATTTTTTGTAATGCCCTCATTTGTAAACATAACAATGGTGCAATCAATCGTCGGTTGATTACGGGTGCACTTCAATGGGTGCTTCTCTGGTGCTAAGTAGTACATTCTCTACGCTTTCCACGGTTTTTCATGGACTATACACGTCTCTTTTTGTATTGGTATGAATAGGTTCACTTTCCCCTATTCAATGTGGTTTTCACATACGTCGGCAGTAATAATTTCTGTCTATCGGGTGATTTAAATCAATACAATTAATAACATTCATTTTCTATAATAGCGCGGTGAAACTGGAGCAAGTAGATTCTGAAATTAATGGGATTAGATACGCATTCTCACTTACAGATATATTATCTTTCTTCTCTTATAATGGATTTATTGCTTAAGAAATGTATGCTGCATAGCAGTAGGCCTTAGTGCTTTCAAAATTTTCTTTTATCCTACAATAGATTTTTTAATAATAACTACTCAAAAAAAAATATATAAAAATAACGATGAGGCCTCAACGATACTATTTCTTGTAGTATGTTCAGAGATTTTACATTTCTAACCATTTACGTAGAAAACACAGACCCCGGGTCAGCACTAGAAAAAATCCGAACCGAATTTAGTCTAAAACGCGAAAATGAAGACTCATTTAAATCAATGGGTGCAATCAAATCTTCGTATGGTGAAAAGCTAAATTAGACATTGTGATGACGACATAGGATTTAAATTAGTTTGTTGGTATTTCTAAGTTAATATGGCGGTGTGCTTTGGCGCGCTCTGGTGATGTATGTAAACTCAGCACACTTTTCTAATGAATTTTGTACTAGACCTTTGGGCCATATGTTTTTACGTCACTGTTTTTAACACAATATTTCTTCTTCCACAGTTTCATGGGCGTTTGCGTACACGAGGGCCAGCTACACGCTCTCACGGAGTACATGGAGGGTGGTTCTCTCGAACAGCTAATCCTCAGCCGACCTCCGGAACCTTTACCCCAACCCCTCAGGGTCTCCCTCGCAGCTGACGTTGCTGAAGGCATGATGTACCTACACTCCCTCGGTGTCTTCCATAGGGATCTTACTACTAAGGTGAGATGGAGATTACTCTTTTATTTATCTAATTTTTATTCTATGAAATGGATGGCGGTACAGTAGTGCACATTTATGGACTGATGCGATGTGGTGACTTGTGTTCTTGGGAAATAAGTTCACCACTGAACAATCCCTTGTGAATGTGACTGCGGCGACCCAGAAAAATCTGAAGTCGGATTATTAATTCACTGGAGTAAATGGACAGGTCCTACGGTTTTTGTTTGACAGTAATGCGTTGTTGTTTGACAGTAGCGCATTGTTGCTTGACAGTAATGCATTGTTGTTTGACAGTAGCGCATTGTTGTTTGACAGTAATGCATTGTTGTTTGACAGTAGTGCACTGTTGTGACATTAGCAATTTACTGCAGTGAATGAATAATTCTACTATATGCAACACTTGCTGGTTTGTCCCTTGTGCCCGAACACTTGCACGAAAGACAATATCAGGTCACTCCTAACACTGTTGAGGTGGCCATATTCAAAAAGTATTAGATGAACCATTGCCACGATAAGAAAGGAAGACCACTGACCTATCCATCGGTTTGGTTTCTATATCGGAAGTGGACCACTATAAATAGAACTTCACAAAATAAATATTTTACGTAAGTCCAAAAGAGTGGCTTATAAAGATGTAATTAAGAGTCATACGAAATCATCTCTTTTTTCTTCAATTTCCAGAATGTATTATTAAGAAAGTATGGAGAAGGCGACTATATGGCCGTTGTCGCTGACTTCGGCCTCGCAGCTAGAATACCTCATCCCGTGTAAGTATCCTAATTTTAATTATTATTAATGAGAACAATCTCTTGACATAATCCCTAAGTGGCCCTTAAGTCCTACACTTTGCCCCTTACTAGGAATACTCGTGTATTGTAGTTACACAGTCGTAGATATACAGACAGAAATCTTCACAAATCCACAATCACCCAGACCCGGGACAATTCTGCTGTCCGATTTCTAAAAAATCATTAAGTGAGTAAATCTAATTTTGAGTTATGAGCGAAAACGTGTAAAATGTTTGTCTCTAGAAATTCGGAAGACGTACAGATGTTTTTATACCAAATTATTAGGTTACGTTTAAGGCCCTTCGCCCACGGCGACTTTTTGTAGCGATGCTGTCGCGCGTTTTGTAAACGCGCCTCTGCATCGTCTGCTACCATCAGGTGCGACCAGGGTCAAACGCGACCAAGTCAAATAGTACAAAAACTGGTTCTAATTCTAAAATAAAGTCATTAAAAGGAATCATGGCGCTCAAATTGCTTAGTAACAGTTTATTTCAATTCGCAGTCACGGTAACATACTCCATTAACATCTAGCGGTACATGAGATGTAGATAGACCCGTAAGTAATCGATTACTGCGATGGTTAGGTACTGCTGCGTTACGTGGTCTTGAAATTAACTATTACAATATCAGTAGGAACGTACGAGGGACAGTTATTTAAGTTCATTCAGATATGTGTAAAGTTATTGCTACGTGTATAGTACGGTTAATTTATCTTGGCCGCCATGAACATACGCTCACCGAAATTTCGAATGTATACTCAGAAAGGAAACGTTACTGTCTTCTTCTATTGTGTCAGCACGAGCTATACAAGAATAGCTCATACCGTGGTGAAACGATTAGCCAGTCAGCAAGGTTGGTAGCGGGGCTGACTGCCCAGGGTGCGCCGGACGTACACTCGTGGAGGCTCCTTTCATGCACAGTTACTGTAAAAACTATTAAATAAACAATAAAGACTTTTTTTTAAACTTTGCCCAGCTCTTGGATTTCTCCTGTATCGTGGGTGCGTTTATAGACACGAAACTTCTCATGCACAAACGTCCAGACCGGGAACAACTATCTGTAGAGCATACAAATATTTGTTCCCTGCGGGAATCGAACACACACAACCCGCAGATCAGAAGTCAGCTCAGCCACTGCACCAAACGTGCCGTCAATGTTAAACGTTCGTTAGACGTCATGTTGTTCTTAAACAATCTATTGCGCAACATGCACGCACACCAGCGGCCAAAATACTTCGGCCTTAGCTAAGCGGAGAGGAGAGGAAATATCTCGTAAACGACTAATGGGATTTCTTATGGAGTTTAAGCTAAGCGGAGAGATGTGAAAATAACGCAATCCTATTGGTTGTTCGAGACATCTCCTCTCCTCTCCGCTTTGGTGTATACCGGGCCTTACTGTATACAGTTAACAGAAAAAATCGAAGAATATTTTGTCATTTTAAAATTATAAGAGCCAATAATTAATTGTTCTGAATTAACCATAATAGGTACTAGTCTTTAAAATATTAACTACTGTTTTCATTACATCATTCAGCCGAAAGATGTCCACTGTTGGACATAAGCCTCCTTCAAGCATCACCACATCGACTGGTCTGTTTTCAAGTGTTTCACGAATGAAAACTAGTTAGTGAATAGTTTTCATTCATAAAACACTTTTGTAACTTTGAATAATCATCACTTACTTTTGATGTTCTCTGTACAGTACAGTAAGGTTAAGAAATAGTACACAAGGATAAAAAACGACAATCGTCACCACTCTGACCATTTTACTATATAATCATATGCGGCCAAAAGTCGAGCGACTACCTTCTAAGCTCCGCTACCCAATTAGTAAGGATACCGATGAAACTGGAATCCCGAGATTATACCAATTAATGGCATCACCTCCCTTTTCGGAGAAGCTTATGTAGGTTTACTACATAGGCTATTTTGATTGATTGATTTATCTCTCTCTTGTGTTATTGGGTTTTTCCGTGTGGATTTTCTCAGTAGCAGCTCGAAGCCTGAGGGCCTACTCCCTAAGTCCGTCAACGAAGTTAGTCGGCCATCCGAAAATAGGCCGAAACGTAGGAGTGGACAAAACAAGTGTCAAGTTCAACTTTTCAGACGGGCAAAAACACATCGGTAGTAGGAACAACTGTCAAATCGTGTTGTCATTCATTCTTAGTTCGGGCCCCGAAATAATCGTATGTCCGTAGGTGATAGGGAGTAGGAAACGCTCGTAACTAAGGCCGAAACCACGGACTTCGTGCTTAGGGAGTAGACCCCCAAGATTGGTTCCCGGCAATAGGCTCGCCCCCTATTACATGAGACTTAGTGGCTAAACACACTATGCCAAAGATACGCGACCGAAGTTCGGCATGATTACGCCTGCAATGCTTTTTAAATTACCCGCGACACACCAGGCTGAAATTACGTCGCGTTTTACCTATAGGTATAAAAAACATAGACGCAGAACTTCGGTCGCGTATCTTCGGCATAGTGTGTTTAGACACTTAAACATAACGGCGAAAAGACGGCGTAGTATGCCCAACCAACCCAAAAAACTCATGGGGGACGACAGACACTTTTAAAATTTTCTAGACTCTGTTGGCACGCTATTGAGCTATCGTTGTAAACATCTCAGTAAAAACACGCGATTTTTTTCTAAGATACAGACATATTTCTTCCAATTGAGGAAGGCGATAGCTTCGTGTGGTAATTGTGCCTTGTATCAGTTGTATGTGTGCGTGAGTGATTGCGTACACGCACGCTATTTAATGTGTGTGGACACGCACCTCTACGAGTATGATCTACACGTCTTCGTTCCTAGGAATTGTAGACAAAATAAATGTTCTTCTACAATGTGTTTTAATTATTTTTGTAATATAACTTTCGTGCGCCACATTTATATTTATGATTAGTTATGATTTACTCAAGTGCATTTTTCGGGACTGCCCGACTAGTTTCAGACCCAAACGAAGCCCTTAATCATGACCTGATCCCGCGGCGAGGTCGCGAGTCGAATAGTTCGAATCGCGACTTCGCCTCACTTAGTTTTAAAAACCCTCAAAGCTTCGTTAACGTGAACTATCTTCGTCATCTAAAGCTATTGTGGATATAAATCTTCTGTAAATTCAAACAATAATATCACATCGCTTTCAAAATCTTTCTGCTGTGTTAAAAAGAATCCGGGTCTTAACTGTGTAAGGCTGAGATCTATAGACCCAACTTGGACTTTGCTCAGACTTTACTTTAGACTTATGACAAAGTCAGTATTTATAGAGCCGTCTTTGAATTCATCTGAGTGCGTGCTTAGCAAATGCTTAGCAAAGTCTAAGTTCACAAAATCGACGACTTAGCAAATACTTAGGTTACTATTATCCTAACAAAAAATAATGGTCCGTAATTTGCTTTACCATCGTTATATTTACACAACTTTTTAATTTTTTAGTATTATAAAGTGACCAGACTCAACTCAGTAATACCAGATTAGGGAAAATTTCCTTGATGTTGATAACTAATTCTGAATTAGTTAAGATAAAAACAATTAGGTAGTATAACATCACATAAAACAAGTTTTTCTAAGTTTAAAATGTATAAAAATGAATTAAAAGTTACTTTTTTTCGACAAATTGCAGATGTCAAAACGATGCGATCCGTTTCAATGAATAAAATATTGTGTTCGTTTATGAAAAAAAAAAAAACGCTTATAAGCATGCCAATTTCTGTTTATTCTTATAATAATAATACATAGAAGAAATATGAGCGTAGTTCTAGATTATTTACATGTTATTATTGTTAAACATTTATAAAGGAAAATCAAGAATGTAATGCTTGAAACGAAACAATAACTTGTATTTTGACATCGACCGTCTTAGCGTATGCTTAGCTTAAGCTCAGCATAGTCTCAACGTGATACGTCTATAAATTCCAAATCTAAGATTATGCTAAGCATACACTTAGCAAAGTATTGCGTGAGTAAAGTCTGAGCAAAGTCTAAGCTAAGTCCAAGTTGGATCTATAGATCTCAGCCTAAGACTTAAAACGCACTAGCGGTCAGCCGCAATACGGCGTGCCGCTTGCGGCTGCCCGCACATCGATTTTTACATGAAACCGCATGATCTCAACGAACTGATTTCCGGCCAGCCGTCGTGCGCCAGTCCGTTAAGATCATGCAGTTTCATGTAAAAATCGATGTGCGGCCAGCCGCAAGCGGCACGCCGTATTGCGGCTGGCCGCTAGTGCGTTTTAAGCCTTAGTATCGTAATAGATACTAATACAATATAATCTAGATAAACAAAATTTGATTTATTAAGCCTAGCGGTTGATCAGTTGCCTTTCATGCAGGACAAGGGTCTGAGTTCGAGACTAGCAAGCAATTCGACTTTTCGAGTTCATACGCGGATGAGAATTTGGGTTAACGGCAAAGGACAATTGTGAAGAAACCTAACAGTGCTCCAAAAAATGTATTGTTAGTGTGTGTAGTCTGCCAACCTACACCAGGTGAGCGTGGTGGACTAAGGCCTAAACCCTTATCGTTCTGAGAAGAGGCCCTTGCCCAGCAGTGAGACAGTAATGGGCTGATTATGCTAACAACACTATCAAAATCTTTCTGCTGTGGTTCAAAGAATCCGAGTCTAAATTATATTAAGTACTATCGCAATAGATACTCATCATCATCATCATTCAGCCGAAAGACGTCCACTGCTGGACATAGGCCTCCCCCAAGCATCGCCACATCCACCTGTCTTGTGCTCCATGTTGGGGGATTTGCCATAATCGCCACGCTTGGCAGGCGGGTTGGCGATCGCAGTATGGTTGTTAAAGTACTCAGAGGACGCTGCTGCCCATCCTCTAGTGAATCCCTTAGTCGCTTTTTACGAGACCCACGGGGAGAGATGGGGTAGTGCTGTTCTTTACGTCAGGCACCATACGGCCAATAGCAATAGATACTAATACAATATAACTAGATCAGGAAAATTTAAAATCCTCAGAGTATTTAGAACTCTATTTATTTCTCGTTTAAGAACATTTTGCTGGCGCAAGACCATACATCCCTACTAATATTATAAATGCGAAAGTTGCTCTGTCTGTATGTTACGCTTTCACGCCTAAACCGCTGAACCGATTTTCATTAAACTTGGTACAGAGATAGTCTGGAACCTGGAGAAGGACATAGGCTACATTTATCGCATTTTACGCATACGCAATAAACGGCATCCACGCGGGCAAAGCCGCAAGCGACCTCTAGTACAATATACTCTAGATCAGGAAAATTTAAAATCCGTATCTAGAGTAAAAGCTAAGATATTTCTCTTTTACGAACATTTTGCTGGCGCAAGACCACACGTACTATATCAAAACTGTATTGGCACTCATATAAACTACTCCTTATAATCGTAGGTGCGACACCGAAATAATAATATATAATAATAAATATTTTTGGGACATTTTTTACACAGCACCATCTAGTCCCAAACTAAGCAGAGCTTGTACTATGGGTACTAGACAATGGATATAATACTTATATACTTTTTTTTTGTAAATACATACTTATAATACATAAGAAACACCCAGACCAACACAAACACTTATGTTCATCACATAAATATTTGTGTTGTGTGGGAATCGAACCCACGACCTCGTGACCAGCAGTCCGACACTCGAACCACTAGACCACAGACGTCGTCAAATTAAATTAGAATACGTAAAACGTAACGACATTGATATACGACTAAATATTACGTACATTATACCAATTACCACATCTTAATTGACGAAGTAAATGGCAAAAATACGTATATTTTACAATTAAGCTGTCACGTGCTGTCTTGTGCACGACTCGATATCGCACACGCTATTTTGCGTGTAAGATACGCCGATAGTCACTGGAGTCATTAGTCACTATAAAATTTTACCATGGAAATTGCGAAGTAACCAATGTCCTAAATGACTTGGGGCGTTCCCCTTGACACGTTTGAAAATATTATAAAATATTGTATATTTGTCTATAGTTTATGCATTAGATACATTTTTAAATATTTCTATAAGACAAAAAACATTTTAAAATATATGAAATAGTAGCCCATCGGTATCGGGAACAGGGTCCAAGCCACCGGCGCGGCGGTCAGGGTTCCTGAGAAAGGAACCTCCTCACTATGCGTGCCATGTCAAGGAGTACTGCTTTCTGTATCGAGCCCTTAATCCAGCCTCCCAACGAGAGCCGCATGAGGTGTCGATCGAGGCTATTGGCTATTAGGCTCTTCGCAGTAACGACTATCAGGACCATGACTGCTGAGTCCACATCCCACAAGCCGACAACCTCGTGTGCTAAATCAAGAAATACTTATAGTATATTATCATTAAATTACTTTTTAAAAAGAGGGATTTGTGAAACTCGATCTTTGTTAAAAGTTTATTTGTCTAAGTTTGTCTTCGTTGTTTGATAAAATATTCGTACCTGCATGGCGGAACGTCTGTAGCTTTTGTACCGGCCCCACAGATCACTTAATAATTACTACATCCTAGTCTTTTAAGATTTCATTCTCTTTATAAGGTAAAGAGACCGACATTTGAACAAACTGCCAAAATATGGCTGGGTTGTTCCGAGTCAATTTGCCTACTGGTTGCGAGTTTCATTCCATGTATTTCACATTAAAATATTTGTATTTACCATTTTGTCTCTGGTGACAGAGTTCCTTAGAATTGAACTATGCTATGATGGATTTGGTTTCAACGAAATTCTTTGTTTCCAGGAACGGCTACAGGCTGCCGAGCGTGGGGTCTCCGTGGTGGATGTCCCCCGAGTGCCTGCGTGGGCGGTGGTACGACAACCGCTCCGACATATTCTCCTACGGGATTATACTGTGCCAACTTATCGCCAGGGTAAGTTTAAGGAAACGCTACGAATTCAGGCCAGTTTAGTGGCATTAACTTCCTTTTTAACGAAAAACTGGTTGATAAAACCCCCCCTTCTTTTAAAGGAACTGTGGAATCAACTCTCCATCATCACTTCCATCCATTACCATCATGACATTGCCCCCCACCTACCTATGTAATCAGGGTTCAGGGCTAGCTAGTTCAATCATTATCGCGTTATTTTGTAAATCGTCATATACCCATGTGAAAAGACTTAGTTACTGGATGCATCCAATCCAGCTAAAGTTGTCTATAGCCATGGTATAATAATATGTTTCACTGGTATTTCTTCCCGTGACAGCTAGGTCACGTGATTGGCCTAAGACTACGTCATCAGCTGGGGGTGCTTCCACTATGTATAAATAAATTACCCGAGCAAGATGCACTTTTTCACATATTTGCTTCTATAAAGAAGCAATTTTGAACTATTAATTTTATAGTTTACTTTTTAATTAAATAGATGAATAACACGAAATAGAAAATAGGTAGGCTAGTTAGCAATTTATTTAATATTTATTAGAATTAAAAATCTCCCTTATTGTATTGAAGATGTTAATCAATGGCAGCACTGATCGTGACATTCATGACGTAGTCTTAGACCAACGTGGGAAGAGAATACCTAGCGTAGCAAATTATTATACCATGTCTTTAGCTAGATGGATGCTGTGTGCCTCCACTTCATGCCTCAAGTGGAAAAAGTGAAGGAAGTGCGGGGTTATCGTGCATATTACGAGTACTTTATATCCTTCTACTTTTTTCATCGATCTGCTCTCTCACTCGTCCCCAAGTTCGGAACTGGCGCAGTCTGTCCAAGTATATTAGTTGATCTTTCTTCTACAATACTGTTGTGTTACAGGTGGACGCCGACCCGGACGTGCTACCTCGCACGGACAACTTCGGCCTCAACTACATGGCGTTCGTGGAACTCTGCGACGAGGACACCGTCCCCGACTTCCTTAGGCTTACCTTCAACTGTTGCATCGTGAGTTTAGTGCTGTACTTTTAGGAATGATTCAGCTTTTCGGCAATTTTAAGAAGAGTTTGTGGAAAAAAGAAGGGTTGTTTATCCAAGATTCAAACTTAAAAGATTGTGGATGAATAACGACAAAGAAATCCAACACTTGCAAAGCTTTCTGCAGGCCTAGACCGCGCTACAGTAACATGTGTGTCGAGTTATTGTTTGGAATTTAGAAAGATTCTACAAAAATCCGTGACAAAAGTATTACTGTGACGGTAGTGCATGCTAAGCTGCTTGGATTGTTGGTATACGAAAAATTCTTAAAATAAATAGGTACCCCCTTTGCAGGTACTGCAGTACTTGTGTAGGTCTTTAAATGAAGATCGTTTATAATAAAATGATGTTTTTTTTGCATTGCAGTACGAGCCAAAAGCGCGTCCGCTATTCCCGGAAATAGTGAACAAGCTGGCCGAAATAAAGGAAAGCCTTGACGACGCCGCATGGGGCTCGCTCACTACTAACAACCACTATGAAAGGTATGTGTAGTCTGTTAGCTAATATTTGCACGCGACATGATTCGCAAGGTCTATGTTGAGCATTTGGTACTGTTACAGTAACTTTAATCCAGGGAGACACACCCCACTCCTTTTTGTGGTAGGTAGCCACATGGTGCGTATGCACACATCTCTTTGGACATAATTTAAGCTTGAAAGGCAGACGCCGTTTTCTTCCGGCAATAGAAGTTATCCAGTCCACTTAACACCCCTTCCCATAGTCCAGATATTTTTGACCACATTTTACAATAGTCTTGCACCCACCTGGGACGGTCCATGACTGTACTCCAATAGTGCAGCCGTGGATAGTCCCCGGTTGGTGCCCCACCCCATTTTAGATTAAAGTTCTCAAAGGGGCCTCTGCGCTTTGGACCTGTGTCCCCGTGTATGCCTTCTAAAGGACCGGACATCTTCCGGTAAGACATCTTGCGTATGCACACATCTCTTATTATTATCTTATATTAGTGTGCGTATGCACACATCTAACTATTGTGTGGTTATAGAACTAAAACAATAGCAATTTATAATGCACACTTCTGCATTGTAGTGATTGAGACAAAGAGTGGGGCGCGTCTTCGTGGATTGAACGCAATTTATGTATAGTTTTCGAAAAGCAAACGTGCAGAATTAACATCCCGAGCCATCCATTGCAGCTCGGGACATGATATTCAAGTTGATGCGCTCTGATTTCAAATGTAGCCCAGTTGTTGTCTTTTGAAATGATTTTAATTTATTTAAATAAAGAAATCTATTTGTATTTTCTGGTCCCACAAATAAGATTATACATACATATATGTAAAGTTAACACCAAAGTACTTGGTACCTTGGAGCATGTAGCGTATTTCGCGCACCTGATGATGACTGGCCTTACGCTTATATGAGTGCGTATTATGTGCACGGATTTTTTTATTACCATGTGCGTGACCAGTAAAAAATCTCATTCGACGCTAAGTTCAGAGCATCCAAGGAAATCCATGCCGTTTGAACCTGCTTTAATAAGTATTTCCCTTGGCAGTGAGGACGCGGAGTCGTCGGGCCCACGTTCGTGTCCCGGACTGTACGCGTGGCGCCGCCCGCAGCGATACCGCTCCGAGGGCAGCGCGAGGCACGAACACGACCTGAGTAAGTGCGCTGTTACTTACTGCTATGTAGCTCTGAGGAGCCTCATCATATCTTATCATGTATATCTGTTTGTGGTTGCAGTCCAGCACCGGCGCTCCCTGTCGGAGCTGGAGTGGGGCGCGGCGGGGTGGGGCGGCGCGGGGCGGGGGCACGCGCACCGGTCGGCGTGGGCGCTGGGCGCGGGGCCGGCGGGCGCGGGGGCGGCCCCCCCCCGCCTGCAGCGCCTGCACCGCCTCGCGCACATCATGCTGCTGCGGGACTCGCACGCCGCGCCCACGCCCGCGCGCAGGCCGCTCGACACCTTCCGCGGCGTCAAGAAGATCCTCGAGCCGCACCCCGGCTCTGCCTCCTGCGCAGAGCTGGCCTCACCACCGCGTGCGGTTTCGAGAGCTCTCGATCTGTCCGACGACGCCCGCGCGGCATCGCTTCCTTCATCCCCCGCTCTCAGTCGTCGCGGCAGCTTAGAAGCGCGTCCGCAGCGCACGCCGTCCGGTGCAGAACTGCGGCGGCGCGGCTCGTGTGAGAGCGGCATCTTCTCCGTGGCCAACGAGGAGCTGTGCCCGCAGCGCTCGGCCGCCGGCCGGCCCCGCGCCGCCGTGTGCCCGTGCTCGCTGGTCGGCTGTCACCGCTGCTGGTGGTGGCGACGCGACGCTAGCGAGCGGGACGTGGACGACGACGACACCGCCTCCGCACCCACTGGAGAGGCGAGGGCACGCTTGTGCAGTGACTGCTTGATGGCGTACGACCGCGCGTTAGACGCGAGAGCACCGAGGCCGAGAGCTCCTTTAGATGACTCAGCACTGTCGGCCGCGACGGCCGGCTCACTGCGCAGTCTAGACGACGCTGACGAACAGCCGCGACCGGACGACCCGCGACGAGAACCTGACGGGTCCCCCTTCTTGTGCGGACGACCGGACGCCGACCTGGATGTGTGTGATGCCGGGTCAGCGGAGCAGCTGTGCGAGTACCACATCCTGTCGCGCTGCTGCTGCGTGCGCTACCCGGGCCGACACGACGAGGACGAGCCGGGCGGGCGCCGAGCACACCAGGCGCCACACAAGCGCACGTCCAGCGTGTACACGGACAGCTCCGAGGACGTGGCCTCGCTGGCCGGCTCGGACAGCCTCTACTGCGACGAGCGGGTGCCCCGACACATACGATCAGCTCAAATCAGCAAAATCGTTGAATACTTCGAGCGAAAAGGTGCCGACTTTACGTGCGAACGTTCGCGCGGACACTCACGGTTCCGGATCGCGGGCGCCGAGCGACGCGAGTGTCGCAAGTGTCCGGCGCAGGCGCGCCTCATGATCTGTGAGGGCGCCGTGAAGTCCAAGCTGCCACTGTTCGACAAGAAGTCATAGCGGTAGGGCAGCGCGACGCGCGCTCTACTGCACACTACATACGTAAGCGAACGGGGAGAAACACACGGATTGGCCGGACGGACCAAACAAACAGATGACAAAAAATCGTTTTCGTAACGTTGACCGTGTGTCCATTCAGCCTATCGTAGCCCACTGCTGGACATAGGCCTCTCCGAGTGCCGTGAAAGTGGCCATGTGTGATATTATTTTCCAACATTTCATAATGTCGCCCCTCGAAGGCAGTGCCGTACTGTTGTGTTTCCTACCTACTTCGGATCTACGAATCCGTGGATATGACTTCCATAGTGTTTATAGAAGAGAATATTTTTGTCGTTAGAAGCGCGCAGCCGCGAACGATTCATTATTCACGTGTTAAGAATATTTGATCACAATAATTAATAAATCAGTATTTTCCAAGGCTAGTGCCAATTATGTCCTATCAAGGATAGAGCCTATATTTCAGACGCCCTGTGTTATAGTCACGGGCAGGTCTATCGACACAAATTCAGGTTTGTTTGACTGATTGTAACTTCGTACTTTATTTATATTTATGATAAAGACGGAAATAATTGAGATTACAAAGGTTGTAGAGGAGATTAGTCGAAATTATCGGTGATATAGTCAATGTGTGGTTGAATAGTCCTTTATAACGTGGCCTAACCGTATATTATGAAGGCCTTTTAGTCGTTTTTAGTCTAAATATTATAGACGGCAATCTTTCTGAACTTTGATTTCGCTAACACATCAGATGCAGAGTTGCAACTTGTAAATAATAATTAATTTTAGGTTATGTTTCAATAACTTTATAATTTATTTTTATGTTTCCAGTATTAAATATTACTTGCCAGTTTACAGCTACTTTAAGTGTGTACATAATTTAAATTTAAAGTTTAAGTTAATTGTCATAATAAAACAGTTAAACGTTGGCGGATTAGTACTGAAATTAACATGTACGTTAACAGTGTAATACTGATTGCGCTAAGAATCTAATTTATAATTTAACTATACAAAGATTCAATCGCTATATTTCGTTAAACTTCTACAAAGTCATATTATAATTTAGAGTTATTATTTACTTTGAAAAAACATTTTTTTTTAATATTTATCTTTACCCTCATCATAAAGTATATGTATACTCATAATATACGGGCAAATACGTCCTAAAATTATAAAAAGTTACAAAATACACTTAGTGACGCGTTGCTAGTCTTTTAAAACGCGTCATTTTTGTCAAAATCCGTCTTATTAATTAGTAGTAACGAATAGTGTGAACTACTTACACGAGAATAATATATGAAATATAATTGAGAAAGAACGTACTTTAAAAGTGCGTACATTTAGAAAAAAAAATACAATTCCAAAAAAACCGTAATGGAATAACATTGTTGTATGCATTGCCTGAGTGTACGCACATTTAGAATTTAAAAGGATTCATAGATCAAAGCCGCGAGAATAAAACATAAAAAAAACTCCCAGTTAAAAACCACCCTTAAGCATAAAACTGTTGCAAAACTCTAGTACATATACTAGAACACCATCAAGATATATTTTCCTGACTTTAATCTATGAATCGACGTTCATTCCACCTTCCAGTTTCCTCTAAACAAAATATAATGTACAAATAGGTGTCAAAAATCAGACCGAACTATAGAGAAGAAATTTTAATGTTTCGTGTTGCCAGTTATTTTGCTTATTACCCAAATAGTAGGAATTTTGCCAATAAAAATGGTAGAAATTTGGTGGAACTTTTGAAGTGGGGTTACAATATCATATCGAGATTCTCTGTTATGTCAATTTGGTATTCAATGATCTAGAATAGTATAGAACTCGCAAAAATAACTGGCAACACTAAAAATGTTATAGTAATATCATATTTTTGTAAATACAGTATTAACATGGTGTATTTAAATCATCGTCATCTTATAGTATATTTTACTTTAAAATCATGGTTATATTGTTAAATTCAGGGTATACATGGTGTAAATATTAAATGTTGAGATAAAAATGTGAAATACTTTGATCCGCGACAGCGGTTTAGATGTCAGTGCCAAAAAATATAATTTCAGTAAACAAATTATAAATTCATGAACTTGACTCACTATGTCGTTTCGTTCATATGCAACAGCCGTCTTAGCGAAAAGGAATGATACCCGTATAAAAATGTGCCCTCACAGAAGCGCTAATTTCTATTATGTACACTTATTAATCGTTTCTAACCAAGAACACACTGTAAAAAATTATTTAAAAAACTCACTGAACGAGATGACGTCGTCAATCAAGTCTAACATAAGCGTCGAGATATCGAATTAGTGTTGAAACTCTTCTTAATTTAAATATGAAAGAGCAATTACGTGTCCGTCCATAATTAGGCGAAGAAATGCTTTGTATCCGCGGTAGCTGTACCATCTCTCAAAATACACGCCGTTTTAAACTCTATTCCGATAGATAGAAGTACGGGATTCGTGTAATGTTGACAGACGGCTAACATTCTAATGTTGCTATTATTACGTATTAGATTTGAATGCATTTCTATCGATACTTCGCCCTTTGGTTGCTAACACGTGTCGATAATCCTTAAAAATACCGGTACTTTCAATATTTGGTACCTGTTAGTGATCAATGGGCACTAATTGGACACTAAGACTGAAAATGGAACTACTTAGCAGCTTTTTTTGCAGCGAAACTGTCTGAGACAGTATAATATAAGGCAAAAGACAGTTATTATTGAATATTGTAACTTTGTGACGTTTAGAGGGCACCACTAGTAATTTTACTTTTGCCAAATCACCATCGACAATTTTAAAAAAAAAATACAACAACGTTTGTTGATTTTGCATTGGCCAGTATTATAAGAATTCTTATCTATACATGCCAATGAAAAATCAATGAAAAAATATTCTTCAAAACTGACCGCGTGAACCGAAATTTTTTTGTTGGTGTTTAACTTAATAATACTGTCTTTTGTCTTAACTATTTGTTGTTCTATATATTCAAATTGTAGCTGTAAATATTTACCATTGTTTTCCTAGCCGATTTTATTAGTTAATCCTATTTCATTGTAATATACATGTCATGTTCCATAACTTCGCGTTTGCATGAAATAATATCGATAAAAAAACGATTATTAAATCGTAATATTTCTGTCTGTAATTGTATTCGGCCAAAAACAAAATATGATGGCATTAATATAGAACAAATTGTACCTAACTAAATAAATGTAAGGAATAACGCATTTTTGGCGTTATTGAAATTCAATTTAAATCATTGTGATTCGTGAATTAAGTAAAATGAACATTTGTCAAACCTTTTTTTTGTATATTTTATTCACTATCTCAAGTGAACATTAAATAAACATTAAACAATCATTTTTTTCTTTTCAACGATCTGTATTAAAAACGCGCTCAGCGTTTTTTAAAAATGTTTTTTTACCCATTCAGTTAAACTCTAGCCGACAAATATTTTAAAACAAACTAGCGTAGAGTTTATCTTAGAAAAATTTAAAAACCTTGAGTTTGTGAATAAGATCTATAAAATAATAATTATTATACATGTCTGGTGATTAAACATTTGTTCGTTTTCGCCTTAATGTAAATATTAAGGGAATTGGACTTTCAATAGTTTTGATAGATAACTTTGTATTTGAACAATATATTTTACAATGCAACTAAGTAATTTAAATTACGTTCGGTAATCTTTTCAATTATAACGTTGAGAATTTAGTATGTCTGAAACATAAAAATGTGATATGGTCTAAAAAGGTCGAGCATGTTTTCTTTTTCTACACTTTTAAATACATTTGTCAATAATATAGCAATATTAATTTTATGTGCAAACTAATCAGAGTATTGATCTATCTATCTATCTTTTTACGATAGAAACTACTAAATTGCTAAAAATATTGTTATTGGCAACACTATTGATATCTGTCAAATTCGTTTCCGCCATTTTTATCCTGTAATCAGTTTGGGTTCAATAATGTAATGGCGCGAAGGAATTGTATGATCGTAACAATGATGTTGTTATTAAGTTAAAAATATTACATTTAATTAAATAATGTACGGAAAAAGAAAAAATCTCGGATCTTTAATGAAACTTTAACATTGTAACTTCTCAAAAGTGATATTCACAATATAAAATGCCGGAAAAAAAAAGCAGCTAGAAATTTCAATCACGATGCTTTCAAATGCATCTTATTTCGTGATTATATTTTAATAAAAATGCGAATATATAAAACTTGTCACCTTAGGTGTAACTTTTCTCAATATACCTATTAAAAAATAATGTTTCAGCACTAATTCGGATGGTCTTGCCAGTTTTTACGAAAAAGGGACAAAGTTACACCGCCAATAAGCATATCAGTTACAGAGTAGGTAATGGTTAGTTATTTTATTTAGGTTTTAACACGAACGCCGCACGACCGATTATAACTAAGTCTACAATTATTCGACAAACCGTTATTCAATATTTCTTTGTTTTATAGTGCAATAGGGCTGTAGAATAAACTGTTTCGTTGCGAGAAAGGTAAAGGTATCGACGACAAAACAACAATATGTGACAGCGATATAATGCTGTCTTTCTCTTATTAAAAATCTATGCACAGTATGTACATATTGTTTCCTGTTCACTTTTATACACAAAATAAAACCACAAAAATATACAATGTAGGTACGGTCAGCATCAAAAGTAGCTGAACATTTGAGTTTTTAAACTTGGCATTAACTAGAAAACGGATTGTCAAATAGTTTAATAGATACCTAGAGCTGCTAGATATAGCTCTAAGTATGCCTTAAATTTTTTGCTTCCTATCAATTAGTTATCTAATTAATCCAAAGTTTAAAAACTCTAATGTTCAGCTACTTTTGATGCTGACCGTACCTACTGACTTACAAAAAATACAATTGCCCTTTTTATGTCCAAGATAATATTGGACAAATCCTATAAAAATACAACATATATCTGGGAATTCCCTCTTCAAAAACATATTCTTTTTATCGACATCGACATTACTCACTTACACATAGACCTTCATTATGACTAAAGCGTGACACATATCCATGCCACAATAATAATTCTTTTGTTACAAAATAATATTGTTGTTTATAAATTCTTTATCGTAGAAATAACAGACACATCATGACTAGTGATAAGGACGTTATCGCTTTCGACTTGTATACTTTCTTTCACGAAATAATGATTACATTGATAACCAAACAAGGCCCAAAACAGAGGCAATTCCGAAAATAAGATTGTAAGAACATAACCTACATTTAAACAGAAACATTATCCCTACTTTAATAATTATAAATGCAAAAGTAACTCTTGTCTGTCTGTTACACTTTCACGCCTAAACCGCTGAACCGATTTTGATGAAACTTGGTACAAAGATAGTCTGGAACCCGAAGAAGGACATAGATTATTTTTATCCCGAAAACCGCGAAATATCTACGCGATAAACGACATCCACGCGAACGCAGCTGTGGGCGACCTCTAGTCATAGACTATACACTATATCTCTAGTTGTCATATTTTTATTCTTCGTTTCCCGCGCAATGATATGTCAATGTCATGAACCGATGCCTCAAAGCAAAAACAGTTTTTCTACAACTTCGAAATCCATTCGCTTACGAAATAGTTTTACTAGCATAATTATCACTGACAATAACTTCATATACTTAATTTCTGTTTTATATTATCAAAATGTTTGTCCTGCTTCAAGACCTAATGTATGGAGGTATAATCGGTCGTGTGTACATCATGTTATATAAGTTTATGTACATAGCTCCTAACGTTCCTTGTTTTTAAGGCACTAACGGTTTAATGTAGAACATTTTCTTATACGGTTGTGTCATTTACAAGCCCAGACTATTATAGTTATAGTTGAAGCCGATTAGGCTGTTACTGAACGAGAATTTGTAAAATGAAGGTCGTATTAAATATATTTTGTTTCAAGTGTTGTGTTTTTTTTTGTCAGTGGTAGATAAAACCATAATTATACAGGTGACTGGTTATTCGACCTATTCCTTGAAAGGGGTTATACTAGAGATCATCATCATCTCCCTGCCCTTATCCCATGTTACTTGGGGTCAGCGCAACACGTTTTCTTCTTCCATTCCGTCCTATCACCCGTCATGCTATTACTGACTCCCTTCTCTTTCATATCATTCTTCACACCATCCATCCATCTTTTCTTTGGCCTCCCTCTTCCTCTCCATCCGTCCACATTTATATTCAGAACTCTTTTCGTCATAGTCATGCGTTTCATCTCTCCTCTTCACACTATACCAAGTATACACTATACTTATACCAAGACAAACTATACTATAGATCATGTGCAATAAATTAACCTCCATCAACTGGTGGTCGAAAATAAGCGGTTTCCGAGATTTCGGGCTATGAATTCTTATCGAAAAAAGGACTTAAAAAACTACTCATTTCTGGGCACTCAATTGATACTTTTCTAAAAAGTAGTGTACTAGCAATCACTTTAGACAAAAATGCCAAAAATGCCGGTTCAAAATTCTCATTGTCTCAGAAATAAAAGGTCCTATCGTCGCCCGGGAGTGCACGGTTACTGTGGGCTTTCACGTGGACGAAGTCGCAAGCAAAAACTAGTCAATTATATTTATTACGAATATTATAAACCCAATAAAGGCTAGTTTCAGTGCCTACAAACTAATTTCACTTAGAGCGCCTCTAGTAGATATACGTCGTGATAAAATAAAAATGACCAAACTGCATTACCGAAGTTTTCACTCCCGGGCGACGATATGAGACAAGACTTTTTATTTCAACCCATATTTGATGGAAGTTAGTTTGCTGCCAATGATCTCTAGTATACCCCATTTCAAGGAATAAGTCGAATTACCAGTCGCGCTGTATACATAGCGGTTGAATTGGTTGCCTTCCATGTTGAAGGCCCCGAGTTCGAGTCTAGCTCACACCTCCGACTTTTCGAATTCATGTGCGGATCAGAATCTGATTATCATTTCCGTTTAACGGTGGAGGAAAACATCGTGAGGAAACCTGCACACCTGAGAGGGGCCTCCATAAAGTATTCGATGCCCGCCAACCCGCACCAGGCCAGCGTGGTGGACTAAGACCTAAACCCTTCTCATTCTAAGAGGCCTGTGACAAGTTGTGGTACAGACGCCAGCACATCAAGCTACCCGAAACTGTCAAATTTTCCCAGTCAACCTTGAACCTAATGCTTTAGCGATAAAGATGAAAATCTATTAAAGAAATTTGACAGATTGTAGTACCTTTATCTGCTGGCGTCTGCACAATAATGGACTGTATGCATGGTATGGCTAAAAAAAACCGGCCACGTGCGAGTCGAACTCGCCTCGAAGGGTTTCTTACCATTATCTATAAAACCGACAAAAAAAACCCGTTTGTTGTATGGGAGCCCGAGTTTTTTAGTATGTGTTGATAAAGCGGCAACAGAAATACATCATCTGTGAAAATTTCAACTGTCTAAGGCCCTGCGCAGACGACAGACTATCCGTGACGCACTTTTTAGTCTGTGAAAATAGAACCTATGCAATTATATGCAGTAACGCACACGACGCGCAAAAAGTCCGGCGCACAAAAAATCCGTGTAATTCGGGCAGACCGCACCGCGCCGCTCCGCACAAAAAGTGTGTGAAAAAAATTGAACGTTTGCTTCAACGCGCGCTAACGCAGACGGCGCACACTTTAGTCGGCAATCTGCATTTGCTAGGGGTGGACGTAACGCACGCGATCTATTATCATGGCGCCAGAGGTCG
Organism: Amphipyra tragopoginis; assembly: GCA_905220435.1. Lineage (NCBI taxonomy): Eukaryota > Metazoa > Arthropoda > Insecta > Lepidoptera > Noctuidae > Amphipyra > Amphipyra tragopoginis. Next base: position 25,008,508 of record HG991997.1, on the reverse strand, counting down.
ATCTAACTATGTTAATTCAAGAAATACAAAACAGACCAGCAATTTATGATACTTCTAAGGCAGAATATCATGATAGATCAAATGTAGTAACAGACATTTTATAAAATTTGAAAAAATTTGCCGGATGTTGTTTCAGAATTGAATGTTTAGTATGGAACTGTCCCTTCAGTAATCTTTCCGAAAGTATAGGATGTACCCAAAATTCTCTATTTCTTCTTCTTTTTCTGTACTTCATGTACAAAATAATACTTCGCGATCTCTGCACGATTTCCATAGCGTCTACATCCCTACAGCTCTGCCGACAAAATGATCGAAGATGTGCGTCGTGTGCGTTGAGTCTGTGAAAAATCCGCGACCGACTTTTTACGCGCCATGCAGACTTTTTGTGCGCCGCAGACTCGATCGCACAAAAAGTGTGCCGTCTGCGCAGGGCTTAACTATCACGGTTTTTGAGATACAGCCTGGTGACAGACGGACAGCGGAGTCTTAGTAATAGGGTCCCGTTTTACCCTTTGGGTACGGAACCCTAAAAAGGGGCCAGACTCCAAATCCTAAATTTAAAATAAAAAGAAACAATTTCACTTTAAAATATTTATTTCATATCACAAGTACTTTGATGGAGATATTTTAAATTAATTTTTGTAGTGTGTAGTCCGCCAACCCGCGACAGGCCAGCGTGGTAAGCTCTAAATCTTTCTCATTCTGAGAAGAAAGCCCGTGCCCAGCAGTGGGCAGATTATATTTATTGTAATGGACGCCTCACCCGTCACATTTCTTTTTTTCATCTCCTGGGCTACCAGAGGGCGGCTTCTGAAAAAAACATGACCATATCTGTAGTATCTAGGTATATGGGAAACGATATTTTATAATTATCACAGCATATACAAGGTTAGTCAGAAAGGGGGTACTAATCCGAAAGGGTGTTAAAGTACCCATAATAATGAGTAACTTTTGTTCTACAACTTTCCCCAAAAGTCAATAGTTTAAGAGAAATAGCTATTCAAAAATTACAAAAAAAATACGCTAAATCCTCAGCTATGACCAGCTGTGTTTAAATTTTAGGTCATATTTGGGGTCACGAATTAGAAGCTCCATTTTCTGAACTCGTAACTGAGATAAGGACGAAGAATTTATGAAAAAACTAAAATAAAAAATATTTTACGTGGAAATAAAAATGATCGAATTTTGAAATTTTAACACTTGCTTTTAAACCGTCGTCTGCGGATTAGTACCCCCTTTCCGACTAACCTTGTATATCGTCACTCGGGAGTGAAAACCTCGGGAATGCAATTTGGTCATTTTTATTTTATCACGACTTTTAAGGACTATATCTTATAAGAGAGCCGCTCTATGTGAAATTAGTTTGTCGGCACTGAAACTTGGGTACTAGCTGACCTGGCGAACTTCTTACCGCCATATTTTTTTTTTCGTGAATATTCAAATTTTCTTTCAAAAGAACCTTCTCCTGACAATTATGAACACAACAAAAATAAAATTAGCGAAATCGGTCTAGGCGCTCACGCGTTATGCCGTGACCAAGGGAAATAGGGATTCATTTTTTTAAATAAAGAAGATATAAAATCTATACATATAATAAATCTGTAGACATGGCGTGTCTGTACATAGCAAATATTTTGAAAAAACCTGGTTGGGATGTTAAAGTATAACCAATAGAACCCATTTTTAACATTTTTGGAATTTTTGTCTGTTTGTCTGTTTGTCTGTTTATCTGTTTGTCTGTTTATCTGTTTATCTGTTTATCTGTTTGTTTGTTCAAGCATCACGTAAAAACAACTGATCCAATGTTGTTGACTTTTATAAATAAATATTGTGCTTATCTCCAAGTAACATATGTTTTTTGTTTCATCGCAATCGGTTCACGCAATCAAAAGTTATGCGAATTTTAAGTTTTCTAGAAGAACTTAGCATGTATTTGTGTATACTTACCATTTCTTTTCAATAGATGGCGTTACGTGTATCAAATCACGTTGTGAGGAAATATAATCAACGAATATATTACTATTCTCAGTCTACGAAAGGTCTATTGAAATGCTATCCGAAGAAGGTACTAACTAAGCCTAAACTAAGCCTTTATAAAAAAAAGAAGATAATGTTATTTAAAATTTATTAGGTACCTATCTATCTGAATGGCAGTGGAAGAGAAATACATTCAATTTCATAAGCGAGTGTAGGTTTTCTAAATTTTTAATATTGCAAGGCAATACGATAGATTAATTTGAAATACTCATATATTTTATTATGAATACTTAAATACGTATTTATAAATCTATTTACTATTAATAAAATTCAAAGCGCACTTTGTCTGTAATTAAATATTTTTCCAAAATTTCGATTCGGTGGTACTATACTATCGATACAGAAACCATAAGGTGACTTTATTTTATTTTTAAAAGTAAGAAATATTGCCTGTACTGATTTTTTTGCCTGAACCGGGAATCAAACTGACAAACCTATACCATCTGGTGGCACCTGTTGATAATATCTTTATGTTCAATAATCAGGATCAAATCTCTCCAACAAACACACTGTCTTAAATTGAACGAAGTGGAAAAAATAAGAACTACTTAACAACAATTAATAAGTGCTTGAATTTAAATGTACCTAAGTTAGTCAATTTTCGTTTTATGGTCTTCCATCAATTTCAGACACACTGTTTATTGGAGCGATTTGATGCGTATTATTGATCATATCGATTGGTGAAATAAAAATACAGATTTTTTTTCGCATTTGGGTTGGTTCGATTTCCAGATCAAACTTTTTGAAATCTTTGAAAGCCTATTTCAAACTTATAAAAATAAAATTAAGTCTTCTATTATAGGTGATTTTTTTTACATATTTAAAGTACTTTCCTATTCCACACCTCGAATGAAATCATTTTATAGACTGCACTGCGTAAAATGTTTTGATTTAGTTTGCCGATTGTGACTAGATGGCGTTGTAGCCATTTTTGTATCGCCATAAGGTTTCGTTACATTATCACAGTAAATATCAATATTCAATTATAATCCATTTTAGCAAGGAAATGTATGGAAATAAGCAACGCGTTATTAGTATTATGGTTATATGAACCTTTACGGTCAATCAAGAAGAGCTGAAACTCTACCTAAAGAAATGGTTTAAAAGATATAAGTGTCTTGGTGGGACACCTTTGTCTATTATTATAATAAATGGAATACATAAACACTATTTAGTTGCTGCGACACAATATTGTTTTCCGAGTTCCATGCGGACGGAGTCGCGGGCACAGCTAGTTTGTAATAAATATACCTATTTGACTAGCTTTTGCGCGCGACTTATTCCGCGTGAAAGTCCACAGGAACCGTGCAAATACCAAATGCATTCCCTAGGTTTTCACTCCCGGCGACGATATGTATGAGACTGCCTCGTTGGTCTAGTGATCGCAAGCGCGACTGCTGAGCATGAGGTCCTGGGTTCGATCCCCAGGTCGGACAAAGTGTTACTGGGTTTTTCCGTGTGGAAATTCTCAGTAGCAGCCCGGAGTCTGGATATGTGCCTGGTTAATGACAATAGGCTCGCCCCGTATTACATGGGACTTAAACAACGACGAAACGCGTTCTTTTAGTTGAATTTAGTGTTTTATTTTTTACTGTTGAACCAGTGAAATTACAAATCCTGAATGGCAACATTTCAAGTACTATGCTTATCAAAATATTTGTAAATTAAATAAGCGTCCAACCAGCGGGCCCATCTATACTAATATTATAAAGAGGTAAAATTTGTTTGTTTGTTTGTATGTAGGAGGTAATCTCCAAAACTAATCATCCGATTTCAAAAATTCTTTCACCAATAGAAAGCTACGTTATTCCTGAGTGCTATAGGCTATATTTTAGTATCAAAAAAATTAGGGATCCTTAAATAAATTACAATAATGTAACCCAAGGTTTCAAAAATTGGCTTATCTATACTTCAATTAAAAGAGGTAGAATTTGTTTGTATGTAGGAGGTAATCTTAACGCGAGCGAAGCCGTGGGCAAAAGCTAGTACAAGATAAAGTGCTCGTTCACACAGAGGTCCGCTTTATAGGATACGTTTTTATTCGGCTATGAGGTATGTAGTAGTATGAACGAGTTCACACACATGACAGTATTCTAGATCCAGTAAAAAATATAACTTTGCTTTATTATACCCTACAGTGGGCGATAAGGAGCTGATGATGAAGTAATTTTGCACCTTCAAAGTATTTAGTTTAGTTTATATACGGCCCCAATTAAATTTTTGCCCCGGGACCCTTGGTTACATAGCTACGCCTCTGACCATGTATGCCATGAAACTTACTCGTTTCTTCGGGCAGCGGCGGATCCTCTTAGGAATGAGATGTCCAAGTCCTACTTTGCTGAGTAATTCGTGTGCTACATCGTTCGTATCATAACCCAAAAGGTTCAATGTCTTGAAAACTATTGGGACAAGAGCGAAAACGCAGAAAGTGCTCCCAATGGCTATCTGAGCAGCACTGAAGCGGGGGGGCGGAGGTTCCTCCTCGTCATCGTCGTCTTCAGCACCAGGTGCTCGTCCCGTAAGCCTTCTCAATCGTGCCCGTTCTTTCCGAGCTTTTTCTTCAGCACTGAAAAGACTTATACTGAACTTAACCTGCACATATTACATAAGTTACTTGAATAAAAATACGCGCATTATGCCCATTCTGAATTCCAATTAAGTTTTTTTCTTTTTCTGTTTGATGATCTAGTCCATGCGTACCATTTCTACGTTACCGGCCAGTTTTTGGCGAGAACTGAAGGGTCTCCAGCCAATGGTGGGGAAACTAAATACTTAACCGAAGCTAACTACTTATAATAAACTAACATCATGACTACCTGCAACAACAGCACTAAGGGCAACCCCTAGTGGGATTTGGACCTCGGCTTAGAGCGTTGCTGGCGTGGGGTTGGAGGGCAAACAGCTTGATGAGAGCTGAATTATCGACTGCGGAGTATGAAGAGACGACCGGCTCTACGACGGGAGAGCTCGGTGGATCGTGACCCCCAATTAAACAGCCACAGCTCAAATGATGCCCCTGTCTAAAATATTTTTGAAACCACAACCATGATAGTCAAATAAGATTTGTTGCCCTTGAAAGTTACACGTTGCAAATCCTTCACCTAACTATTGATGAATACGATGAGGGCAGGTCGTTTACCCGAATTCGGATGCCTATAGTATTGCCCGAATTCGTGTAAAGTCAAAGAGAGAAACTAGCAAACCACTTACCAATCGCACATTGTTTATTTCAAGTCGGACTTGGTATTATAGTATCCATAATTTATTATTCGTTTGTTTTATAAAAAAAATGCATGATTATATGCTAATAAAGCCTTTATTTATGTAACATTATTGTATAATTCCATTTTGCTGGATATCACTGATGGTTATATGTGACAAGGAGCTGACGTTATGAATTCTTCTTTGTTCTATCTTGAGGAGAAACGAGTTCCTACATCTTCTTTTTTCGTTTATGTATTACGCACTAAAACAAAAAAAATGGCAATTTAATATCTTATATTTATGGTCCAATCAAAATAGGTGAACAAACTTTTACAGATCACAGTACTTGTGAATATGAACAACTTTTACTATGGGACCAGCTCTGAAATATAAAAAAAAATCAGCTGTTCCATACATTTTGATCGTGTAGGTATGTAACTTTTGTATGAAACAGCTGTTTTTTTTTTATATTTCAGTTTTGGTCCCATAGTAAAAGTTGTTCATATTCATGAGTAACTACTGTGATCTGTAAAAGTTTGTCCACCTATTTTGATTGGACCTTATATAACAAACCAAAGATACAGTAGTCATGCCTGTGCACCGAAGGGTTTAACAGAAATATTCTGCTTTTACTAGATCCACGTTTTGCCTCTTGTATTAAATCCTATAAAATAGAATAGAGGTCGCCAGCGGCTTCGCCCGCGTGGATGTCGTTTATGGCGTATTTCGCGTTTTTCTCCACTATATTATGCTATTGCATAGTATAATACAAAGTCGCTTCCCATCGTCTCACAGTGGGCTGAAAATCGACTTTCATAGACTTAGGGTATTCAATTTTTAAGTGTCGGTTTTTTTGGCGGATGTTGCTTTTATTATCTATTTTATACGACCCAAACGGAGCCCTTATTCATGAATAGGTCCGAAACTAGTCGGGCAATCCCGAAAAATGCACGTGAGTAAACCGTAAATAATCATAAATATGAACGTGTCTCACGAAAGTTATCTACTACATGTTTCGGAATTCCCTGAATAGGTATGACTACTATTATTTATTCTGTGGTATGACGCAATAGGTCGCGTCTCGCGAACTGCACATCACCATCGATATCGCTGCGCAAAGAGTTCATGATTAACGGAACAATCTTTATTGGTTAACGAACTATAAGCTGTTGCAGCAGGATGAATGGACTACAGCCTTGCCATGGCGATTGGATTCCGATGCATTGGGTATACTGGGTCGAGAATCAAGACCCGAACTCACAGCCACGTCGCCGTCGTACACCTTACATAATACATCCTCTATAGCTCTTTTAAGTTATACATCGTGGGCCCGAGGTAACCGAAGGATTTTAACCACCCTTTCTGATGCCTTTCTGATGGTATTACGAGTCAATAATGTTATATCAACATAAATATTATGTCATTGTAACTATTTTCTTTTTCGGAACAAAATAAATCAATTAGGTTCAGTAATTCCTTGTAAACAGAATCTTAGGTCGAGCTGGCAACGTAAAAATTATCGTGTGATTGGATTAGAAAACTACACGAAAATCACAAACCTCCCCGACAAAACACGACTTAAGGGGAGTGGGGTGTGATATGACCAAGGTATGACCAAAGTCGCAACATCGCGTTCATAGGGCTTGTTACCCTAGAGATTTTTCGACTTGCGAATTTCCATAAATAATGAATCACTCGAAAATTAAGCTTTATTCGACAAACTTTATTTGCGTATATTAGATTTTCTTCTCTAATTAGCTTGCACTATTTATTCTGTAATTAGGCACTGGAATCGATTGTTAAAATCTTTCGAGTAGGTACCTCCGACCCACGGTGTATAATAGTAGGTAATATTTAAAAAGTTATAAAGATGTGGGTGGCAGTGGCAGCTCAATAACGGCCGTTTGACTTTTTTTCTTATACAGGTAACGGTCGAAACGCCGTAGTTCAGCTGAGGTTCGATTGTAATTTTAAACAGTTTCGTTGAAAAAATTGGCTTCCTATACTGGACACAACTCTGTTGGGTTGTTTCTCAATGTCTTCACCAGTTAAACCAGATGCGACACAATCAATATTTTACTCGCAACGACAGTCGTCTAGCTTCAAAAAACAACTATTCCCTTTTCACCGTAAACTGGGGTCCTACTCCCTAAGTCCGTCAACGAAGTTAGTCGCTCGTCCGAAAGTAGCCTGAAACGTAGGAGTGAACAAAACAAATGTCAAGTTCAAATTTTCGGACGGTCAAAAACACATCGGTAGTAGGGACAACTGTCAAATCGTGTTGTCATTCATTCTTAGTTCGGGCCCCGAAATAACCGTATGTCCGTAGGTGACAGGGAGTAGGAAACGCTCGTAACTAAGGCCGAAACCACGGACTTCGTGATTAGGGAGTAGACCCCCTGAGTACTGACGTTTCTCTACAAACCATACAAAGAACACAAAAAAAAAAAATTTTAAAAAATTGATAATAAAACCATTTTACGGTTTTTGATGATATTGTTTTCGTTTTTTCGATAGCAGTCTGCTTACGGCTACAATTTACGAAATGACCGATAAGTCAGAAGTTATTTTAGGGTGAACAGAGTATAATCACAGTATTTGTAAGTGGCTAAAGCAGTACTTCAACTAACTATTATCGTCCGATTTGACACACTCATACACACGCACTGCAATAAGACTTCTAAGGTATTTTCGGAATACAGTCCCCTAAAAAGAGTGCATTATACTCAGTATACACATACACTAGTGTCTATGTGAGTGTGTCAATTCAGGCGATTATAGTAAGTCGAATCGAGTCGAGTCGCATTTATTCCGTGTGAGGCGAAACGGTCAGTAATCGAAATTAATTAAAAAAAAAACTTTAAAAAAAAGTAAAAACCGACTTCAAAGAAAAACTAAAAGGAGTAAAATAATACCATAATGTAATAGTTTCAGAAGTCGGTGGCTTCTATTTTCTTCAGTGTAGAGTTGCACCGACTTCTGAAACTTTTATATTATGGTAATTATTTTACTCCTTTTAGTTTTTCTTTGAAGTCGGTTTTTACTTTTTTTTTTAACTTATTCTTTATTAAATACGTTTTAGTGTCATAATTTTAACCCCCTCCTTTATAACCCTTCTTTTTGGCTTTGACGTAGTCGGGCATAAAAAGTCCTTTCAAATGATACCTTACACGATATAATGAAAACATTCCAAAGGGGGGGAGGGGGGGACACGCACCCCCTCCTCTTTTCCAGTAGTCAGTTCCCAACAACAAATATAAACAAAGCAATATTAGTAATTTGAGAATTTTGCTTTGATCCGATGAGGAGTTCCGTTCCATATCTCTGAAGTTCATGGTCTAATCATAACAAAATTTATATGGGACCAACCGGGAAGTATACCCTTTCGAACAAAAAAATATTTTTTCAAATCGGTTCATAAATGACTGAGATATGAGGTAACAAACATAAAACAAAAAAAATACAACCGAATTGAGAACCTCCTCCTTTTTGAAGTCGGTTAAAAACAGATATTCGCGTGACAAGCAATGCGCGCGAGTTAGGGTGCCTTTCAACCAGAGATGTGCTATGCAGCTATGCTGCGATAATGTAAAAGCTAAGCTACGAAACTATGTGACCGTTTCCACTGATGCTAAGCTATGTAGCTGTGCGAGGAAGATGCGCATCTCGAGCTATGCGACGTATCGACAAAAGGGAAGGCACGAGGAGCGGCGGGCATAGCTATACCACTCGCGACCACCCATAGCACGCATCCACATCACACATCCTTCCATATAAAAAAAACGTAGCTTAGTTGAATCAGTTTCCACCAGTGCTACGCTATGTGGACCAATGAATATGATTGGTGGATATCAAACGCATCCATAGCAACGTTGCAGATGTGCATCTCTGGTGGAAAAGCACCCTTATGCGACTCGGCGCGTCTCGGCTCGTCGCTGATCGACGCAGTTTTATAGTAAACTAGCTTTTGCCCGCAGCTTCGCTTGCGTGAAATTTTGAACCCGTTAAGTGACGTTTTTCCATACAAACTTTCATCCCCTATTTAACCCCTTTAGGGGTAGAATTTCCAAAAACCCTGAAACACGTGTATGTTTATTTTTGATCAGTGACCTAAATATTGAATTCCATGCTTCTTACTTCAAAAGTACCAGATTTCTCATACAAACTTACAACACTTATTTCACCCCCTTAGGGGTTGAATTTCCAAAAACCCTGAAACATGTGTACGTTTATTTCTGACCAGTAACCTATATACTGAATTCCATGCGTCTTACTTCAAAAGTACCAGATTTTTCATACATACTTACAACACTTATTTCACCCCCTTAGGGGTTGAATTTCCAAAAACGCTTAAACCCGTGTACATTTACTCCTAACCAGAAACCTTAATACTTAATTTCATGCTTCTTACTTCAAAAATGACGGACTTGCATACAAACGTTAATCACCATTTTCACCCCCTTAGGGGTTGAATTTCGAGAAATCCCTTCTTAGTGGATGTTTTCGTCACGTAAGAAACCTAATGTCCAAATTTCATATTTCCAGCTTTAGTGGTTTAGGCTGTGCGTTGATGACTAAGTCAGTCAGTCAGGACTTTGAATTTTATATAGATTATAGATGTGTATAGGAGGCGAATTATTGCGGTTCTATTCGACTCGACTCGGCGAGCCTAGTGGACGCCAGCTTTAAGTTCTACCGCGCGTTTATAAATGAGTGTACGTACCATTTTTAGGGTTCCGTAGTCATCAAGGAACCCATAAAGTTTCGCAATGTCCGTCCGTCTGTCCGTCCGTTCGCAGCTTAGCTCAGAGATTCTAGTGCGTCCTGACTCCTGAGTGACGGCGCACGGGCGTATTGCGGATTGCGGAGCGGATTTGCCGTGGCTTTACCGTCGATACCTGTCCTTAGTGCACGCGGGAAAGTTGACGCGTACGCGCGTGTTTAGTGTTTCGTGCATTTTACTTTGTTTTTAATAATGTCGATATCAAAATTCAAACGTTTCGAACATTTATTTAATGCGCCGTTCATTCTGCCCGCGCGGTGCGCCGTCACTCAGGACAGGACACACACTTGCGCGGCGTCTTACGTAGGCGGTTCAAAGCGACGCGAATTGCGAAGCGATCCGATGCCGTGACACGCAAATTCAATGCGATGCGGTGCAAAGCGGCGGCTTTGTTCTACGAGCTCGCGAACTACACGCCGCGCGCCGCCGTCATTCAGTAGCACTGTACGGCACCGCGTCCAGTTCGCGCGAAAATATCAAGCCAATTCTTCTTCTTCTTCTATCGTGTCGGCACGAGCTATATAAGAATAGCTCATGCCGTGGTGAAAAGATTAGCCAGTCTGCAAGGATGGTAGGCTGACTGCCCAGGGTGCGCCGGACGTACTTAAGTATCGTCACTCGTGGAGGCTCTTTTCATGCACCCCATCAAGCCAATTGATCGCGTTCGGTTCGCTTCGCGCCGCGCCGCACCGCACTCCACGTGCGTTTGGTCACGTAGGCCACTTCAATAGGTATCGACTGTTTGTTGTTTTCGCGTCGCGGCGCGCCGCTTCGCGTTGCTTCTAGATCGCTCACATAGGATGCCGCGTTAGTACTAGAAAGCTTTTTTTTTTCTCGTCTACCCCATGGTGTGAGGTGTTGTTGGATAGGTCTTTCAAATATACCTATTGCGGGTTGTGAAAACAATTTTTCGATTAAGAGATTCGTTTCTGAAATATTAAGCTTTAAAGTCTACCACAGATAAGTAGGCTTTACAAGTTGACGAGTAATAGTCGACAAACTTATAAAATGTACTTGGAAAAGTAAAAATTTCGTACAAATTCCATTGAAAAATTACTAAGCCCTCTTCTTAGTCCGCATTAATGTGCAACTACGAAACCCTATCACTGCGCGTGGCCCGACACGCACTTGGCCGGTTTTTAACCGACTTCAAAAAGGAGGAGGTTCTTAATTCGGTTGTATTTGGTATTTTTAGGGTTCCGTACCCAAAGGGTAAAACGGGACCCTATTACTAAGACTCCGCTGTCCATCTGTCCGTCTGGCAGTCTGTCCGTCTGTCTGTCTGTCTGTCACCAGGCTGTATGTATCTCATGAACCGTGATAGTTAGAGAGTTGAAATTTTCACAGATGATGTATTTCTGTTGCCGCTATATCAACAAATACTAAAAAATAGGATAAAATAAATATTTAAGGGGGCTCCCATACAACAAACGCGATTTTTTTGCTGTTTTTATAGATAATGGTACGGAACCCTTCGTGCGCAAGTCCGACTCGCACTTGGCCGGTTTTTTATATTTAAGTAAAAACCGACTTCAAAAAGAAAACCAAATGGAGTCAAATAATTATCATATAATAAAATTATCAAACAGAAGTCGGTGTAATTCTACGCTGAAACAAATTGAATGCACCGACTTCAAAAACTGATAATTTTAGATGATAATTATTTTACTCCGTTTACCTACTTTTTTTTTGAAGTCTGTTTTTACTTTTTTTTATACTTACAACGTTATTTTTAGAATATACAAAAACCGAGACACCCCAACAAGATTTTCATCAGAACTGCCTGAATATGTGTTTTTTTTATTAAATCTCCAAGTTACACCGTAGTTTATGTCGCGTTAAGTTCTCTAGTAAAGTGTGAAATGCCTGAGATGATGTGCTAAGCAGGGCTTGTCTAATACACGGAAACTGACCGAGCGGACCATGGCAAGCCTCAAGGTGTCTATTCCCGTCAACTGTTATGGGTAGAAACCTACAAAAATAAAATTGAAATATACGAAAAAAATTGTTTTTTAAATGTGGTGTAGAAATATGTCAATCGATTCTCCTAGTGATTCTGAACAAACTAGTTTCAGGTTTAAGCCTAAAACGCACTAGCGGCCAGCCGCAAAGCGGCGTGCCGCATGCGGCTGGCCGCATACCTATCGTTTTTTATATGAAACCGCATGATCTCAACGCACTGGCGTACGACGGCTGGCCGGAAATCAGTGCGTTGGGATCATGCGGTTTCATGTAAAAATTGATGTGCGGCCAGCCGCAAGCGGCACGCCGCATGCGGCTGGCCGCTAGTGCGTTTTAAGCCTTAGTATATACTAAAACTAAGCTTGTATTATACGCTGATAAACTTACCGGATCTTTTCCTCCCTCGTTACAGGTGCACTTATATGGGGCTGCAATCTGCTGATTAGTTGTTGAAGATTTTTGAGGTCTCGAATAATATTTATATAATAGAGCGAGGAGACCGACGCCGATAACGACTCCTGCAATAATGGGCACGGTTTTGTTGCTGTCACGATTATCACTACTCATCGTATTCCATTCAAGACAGTTCGTAACAATTTTTGGTTCATTTTATCTGTTTTTATAATAATTTTGGATATCTCTCATGTTTGACTTAAAGGGTATATTTATGAAATGTCAAAATTGATGTTCGTTGTCCGCCCACAGAATATTTTAAAAAGTAAAAAAAGGGAAAGGTAATTAAAATTAAACCTCAGGAAAAAATGGCGCCATCATTGTCTTCTTAAAAAGTTAAAAAAAGTTTCTCATTCTTGTTGTACCTTTGTTTTTATCGGCATAACTTGTTTTAATTTCCTCAATCGCTCTAAGGTTTGCTGTTATAGACCTCAATTCTGAGTTAAGCTCGCTTATGTAAATCAAATTTCCATTGTGTAACTATTCCTATTCCTAGGGCACGCCGCAAGCCGCAATAGTGGCTTTAAAACCCGTCATGGAGGAGTAGCTGGAGAGGCGTCATGGCGCCCTCAGCTTCCGGTTGACGCGGGTAATCTCGCCACATGGGTGTTTCGGTCGCATAGGCGGGGAGCAGACCACCGGTTGTCACCATTGCGTTACATCATCTACCGCGAGGACACGGCGCTGCACACGCTGCAGGCGTGCCCTGCGAGGGCGACGCAGTGCCGTAAACTAATCGCGGCAGTCGGAGGTGACCTCTCGATTCCGGCCGTGGCTCTGTCCATAGTCGGGAGCGAGAGTGCGTGGGAAGCCATCGCCTCCTTAAGCGAGAAGGTGATGTGATCAAAGAGCGAACGTAGAGGGAGAGAGACTCCCTACCCGCGCCAGATGCACCGGGCCACCGCAGTGGCATGCGGGCGGCTATTTAGGGGGGGGACTCATCGCCCGACCAGCTAAATCAAGTGACTGACCTATAGGTACTACCTAGGTACCTACATCTTAGCTACTGATGAGCCCTTAGAATAATAACTAAAGATAGCTTTGGCTCCTGTTGTCAAACTCAGTTGTTATTGGTGGCAAATTATCAAATATTACAAATAGTGCCGTGAGTCGTACGCGCTCCTGTACACGATGCCGCCGCCGCGCCGACACCGCGCCTCGATGCTGTGTATACGCTCGCGACCGCACCGCCACCGCGCCGCCATTCGCCAGTTTGACTTTGCTTATTCCATTACCGGCCGCCAACGTATGCGCATGTACGCACTTAATTTTTCGTAACCTATCATGGATAATTTTGATTACTTTAGTGGAGGAAAGAGAAGTGTTATGGGACAAAAGTTTAGAATTCATTTTCTGTACATGTAGTAAGCCAACACTAACTTCTTTTTATTCGTTAAGTTGGACATATCGGTGCGAGTACTACGCGTATGCTCTTCGCAGCTAGCAATGTATTACTAACAACTGTATAGTAGGAGGCGCGGCGGCGGCGCGATGTCGGCGCGGCGGCGGCATCGTGTACAGGAGCGCTAAGACTTAGTGGTCATCGTCGGAAGAAAATACCTTGTTATGAACGTGGATGGCGGCGCTGCTTGTGAAGGAAGATGTCAAAAACCTGCAAATTGTATTAGGTACTTATTTCGTAGGTATCCTCCGACCTCCATTGGTAATATCACATGCCCTAAGTCCGACTGCATGTTAAGATTTGATAGCATGATTTTTTAAAACATACTTTTCTTACTTTTCAGTTCTTATTTTTTTAGTTCGCTTTTTATGCAGGCGAGTTTTTGGATGTCTTAAAATTATTAATGTTTGCGAATTTTGCAACCCCTTTTGAATGGCGCCCCGGGCACGAGGCCTGCTTGCCCCACCGTAGGTACCTACACCACTGGCTGCGGGTGTCCACAATGACAGTCGGTTGCACAAGTCAACATGCACAATTTAATTTGCTAGTGATAGCGCTTTACACGGGCAACTTGCGGCAAGTCGGTAAAGCTTCCAAAAGTCGACTTGCTGCTGGTACCACAGTGCAGTGCAAGTAATTTTAGCTTGGTAGTAGAAACTCACTACATATTGGGGTCGCACGTGAGAAGGGATTCATCATCTGTTTAAGATGATTATTAATCATCATCGGTAGATAGAATGCCTATACTTTTAGAGCACCTACTGTGCATGATATTAGGTTTAAAAAAGAAAGAACTTAATTATAAAAACTAGGTAACAAAAAAAAACTAATCTTTACATACTTAAAAATTTTCATTTATTTGATGAGAACATAATTATTTTAACACAGATGCCTAATTTAGTCTTTAATATAGAACAGACTTTTAATTATAAAATGATTATCCTTGATAACATATTTATATAAAATACTTTATAAGCGATTAACAATGTCAATATAAAACTAAATACCTAATTATATACTTTCTTAATAACTTTGATTATAGACATGTACCATGTGCATTGAGTAAAACACATTAAGGGGAAATTTCGCTAAATATAACAGGTATAAAAAAATAAAATCTTTGGATCTCTTTCCTATTAAAAAAATACGTAAAAAAATAGCCACAATATTCTGTAAAAAAAAATCAAATAGCGAAGGTTCCACTTTAATATCCTAGTCGTATTATTATGTGAAGTATCTATTACCAATTATTGGGCACAATTTTCTAATAATAGGTCCTTCCCCCGACCTAGGAGATGACATCAATATACAAGGTTAGTCAGAAAGGGGGTACTAATCCGAAAGGGTGTTAAAGTACACATAATAATGAATAACTTTTGTTCTACAACTTTTCCCAAAACTCAATAGTTGACGAGAAAAAGTTGTTCAAAAATCTCAAAAAAAAAACTCTAAAATCTATCTATCCCCAGTTATGATCAGCTGTGTTTACATTTTAGGTCTTATTTGGGGTTATGAATTAGAAGCACCATTTTCTGAATTTGTAACTAAAGCAGGGATGAAGAAATTTTGAAAAAACTAAAATAAAAATCATTTTATTTGGAAAAAAAAAATATCGAATTTTGAAATTTTAACACTTGCTTTCAAACAGTCATCAGCGATACTATAAGTGGGCTTCGGATTAGTACCCCCTTTCCGACTAACCTTGTAGACTGATATGAAGCAGTTATAATCAAAATTGATAATCTTATCACAGGAATCACTCGAACGAAAGTAAGTACTATGATAATAAAATTGTTATGTCTACGATATAAAATAAAATCAATAAACAAAGATATCTATAATTTCAGTCCACCGTTGCGGCACAGTAGAGAGCTAAAGCAGTACCTCAACTTAATATAATCGCCTGAATTGACACATTCACACATACACGCACTGTATACCGAGTATAATGGCCGTAGCACACTTTTAACACCCGACGCCACCCCACGAGTGTTCATTGGTCAAATGACGAAACGTGGCTTTACGAGATAAAATGTGGCCTACGAGCAGGCTACATTGACGTCGCGTGGCATGGCGTGTTGTAAGTGTGTCTGGTCCTTTATGTACTCTTTGTACTAGTCGCAGGTTTGCCGATGACTGAGGAACCGGAGGGGTCCCACTACACCGACCACTACCCGCGCTCGTCTGGCCTACCTACTAATCGTACCGACCATAGACGCGTGACGTCATGAGGCTATCGGCAAACCTTCTCCGCGCGACTTATAATGTATTCTATGACAGCGATGACTGACTGCATTGTGAAGCTCACTTAGAAGTCTTGTTGCAGTGCATGTCTGTGTGAGTGTGTCAATTCAGGCGATTATAGGTAGTTGAGGTACTGCTTTAGCTTATACAGGGTTCATTGAAAAACACCAACAACCTCTTAAGTTGTCATTGTACTCATCATTATGAACAACTTTTACTATGGGAGCAAATCTGAAATCGTGAAAAAAAAACAGCTGTTCCCTACATTTATGTTCGCTTAGCTCGTCAAAATGTAGGGAACAGCTGTTTTTTTTTTCTCGATTTCAGGTTTGTTCTCGTAGTAAAAGTTGTTCATAGTGATGAGTACTCCCATTTCGGTTTGTCGAGTGTTTACAATTTCACCCTGTATATCTACCTACTGTGGTTGCGGTATGAATAACAAGTCAACATGACGTCACTAATATTCACTATCATTAGTCGTAGCTTTAATTAGCATCGTCCTACAGCCTAGATACATACTAAATAGCACCACAGTAACATATTTAGATACCTATATAAAAATGTTATTCCCCTAATGTTGTTTTCCACGGCTCGCGACACGAAAAAATATGAGTGACGGACTCCGACATATTATTTCTATGAAGCGTTAACTTACAAACGACACTATCGGACACTACTGGTATTGCAGAAAAAGACAGAAAAAAAATAGTGCTGTACCTACTGGGAAGTCGCCACTGCATTTTGTCGTGTCGTATCGTGTGCTGTAGAAAAACGGCCGAAGTTTAAATTAATAAAAATACGTCAAAAGTAAAGAAATAAGGAAACATGAATGTGCTCGAGTGGTACGGGCACTGCAGCAGCTCGAGACTTCTTTTAATCAGGTACACTCGTACGATACACAAAAAACTCGAATAGGATATTTGACTACTATTAAAAATGTAGGTACAATTTTTTTTTCTAAAGTATAGAAATTAAAAAAAATATTATGTAATTTATATTTGTTACCTACCAAATTTGTACGCCATATTTTATTTTGGCAAAACATGTAGGTCGATCGTTAATCATGTAATCAACACCTTACACTGCAAACCACAATTTGTACTATACTACACACTCATGTTTTATACAAATAAATTATCTTTATCTTTAAAGAAAATGAAGAGTGAAACAAAAAAAAAACGATGAAAAAATAAAGAAGCTGTACCTGCACGTTTTCGAAGTTTGTTGAAGGGGCATTTTCTGTACTTTTCATGCGAAAAAAATACTGTACAAAGTGATATCAAGTAACTATGAAGTTATTAAGGTATGATGTCTAGTAGTCTGTCTTGTGAACCATTTTAAATCGTTTGTATCTTGGGCATTTTATTAAATAATAGTTAATAGTTTCGACATTTCTAATAAAAAATAATAGTCAAATATCCTATCACTAAAGTTCCCGAACAACTAACAGTGGTGTCCATTCTCTTGTTAACCAACGAAACTAAAATTAGAGAATTGCTATCTTTCACTAACAGACAACGCGAGAAAAGGACGGTGATAGATAACAACTAAATTAGGGATGTCAAACTAGTTTACGCTTTGAACTTCACCGTGTTTTTAGTCATTTTTAGTCTACACGTACACGAAATTTTAGTTTAATTAAATTTGACAGCTCTTATTTACTTCCGTCTCTTTCTTATTTTACCACAGTGAAAAAGATGGCAATAACCTAAATTAAATTTAGTTCGTATACAACAGAATCGGCACCATTTTAAGCTTACAAGATACTTAATATTTTTTTGAGGTTCCGTGTCTCCGGAACCCATAAAGAATCACTTTGCCCTGTATTTAACTTTAGTAATTAATTAGAGATAATTATAAATGTAGTTATAAAAATAAAATCTTCATAAGTAGGTACTGGTTATACGCAAAACATCAAATATGCAAGAACCTTGCATTGTAGTCAGCGAATTCCTGTGGAGTCAATAAATATTTGGCTACCAACTTATACTTTGCTGGCTGCTCTAATATTTCCATGAGAGGCACAAGTTTCGACGCATACTGATCCAGAATTTGCCTGTTTACAGCACCTATCAGGTTATTGTTCTTATTCCAGAAATAAGGTATTTTTCCTGTCACAATAGCCTGGTGAAGTTTTCCCACCATACTCTTAAACAGTGTTGCAGGACTGTTTTTTTGCCAATAACTTTTATCATTGATTTCCACAACCTCCCAGAAAAACAGGGTTTTGATGTAGTAGCTTGCTATTTTGTTCATGCCTAGCGAGTCTCTGAGTTTTTTCAGCTGAAAGAACAAAAACATGTTAAATTAATAGGTTTATTTTTAAATTAATATTAATTCCAGAAAGGGTTTAATAAAAAAAAACATCATTATCATTCAGCCGAAAGACGTCCACTGCTGGACATGGGCCACCCCCAAGCATAGCCACATCTACCATGTTGGGGGGTTTGCCATAATCGCCACACTTGGCAGGCGGGTTGGCGATCGCAGTCATCATCTGCCTAGCCTTTTCCCAACTATGTTGGGGTCGGCTTCCAGTCGAACCGGATGCAGCTGAATATCAGTATTTTACATGGAGCGACTGCCTATCAGACCTCCACAACCCAGTAAACTGGGTAATACGATACTCTTGGTAAGACTGGTTGTCAGACTTTCTGGCTTCTGACCAACAGTAACGACTGTCAAAGATCTACAAATGACAGCCGGGACCAACGGCTTTACGTGCTTTCCGAGGCACGGAGGAAACTCGCTATGGTAAATGGTCACCCATCCACAGACCAACCTCGGCAAGCGTGGCTTAACCCTGAAGATCGGTCTATGCGGCTGTAATTATTTAGCCACGAGCTCCTCCGAACGAGGTTGGCGATCGCAGTATGGTTGTTAAAATACTCAGAGAACGCTGCTGCCCATCCTCTAGTGAATCCCTTAGTCGCCTTTTACGATACCCATGGGAAGAGATGGGGTAGTGCTATTCTTTACGTCCGGCACCCCACGGACTTTGTGAGCGTTTCATAGGAGCCATAACAGGAATTTCGCGATGTGGATGTTTTACTGTGACCACAACGCGTTGTGAACTGTTTTTTTCACTCAATAAGCGTTTTTGGTCTTTGAGCGTAACCTTTACACTAAGTATATGAAATAAGATTCTCCCATACTAACATTGATACCCCTTTGTGAGCCCTTGCGAATGTATTTTCCAAAAATCCCTGCTCAATGCATACAACATAAAGTAAGGAACCTCTGTGCAAAGTTTCAAGTTTCTAGACCTAGCGGTTTCTACTTGACGATGATGAATCAGTCATTCATGTGACGTGTGACGACACGTTTAGTGCAGTGGCTAAGCGATTGGATTCTGCGCTACGGATCGTGGGTTTCGATTCCCACACGGAACAAAAATTTGTATGGCCTACAGATAGTTGTTCCGGGTCTGGGCGTTTGTTTGTGAGATTTGTGTCTGTAAACGCACCCACGATACAAGAGAAATCTTAGTGTGGGGCAACGTTTTGTAAAAAAAGATAAAAGATTCAGGACATGTTCTTTTATAATATACATTAGCTATACTTACCAATCGAATTGCTTGCCGCAAGTTGTGAGAATTATGCATCAACTGTCGCTCTTGATTATGCAGCGCTATCCGCCATGATCGCGACTGGTCAAACGGACACGGAGACGACTTGTTCGGCTTGCCCACAACCATCCAATAATCCTTCTTACATTCTCGAGGTATTTCGCGATACGCTTTGCCGATCGGCCAACGGTCTTCTGGAAACTTGAGGCATGGCACCAGATCAACGTCCAGTTTGAAATTTCTGGACTTGTTATTAATTAAAAGCGTCATTGCTGGCCCCGACTCCGATTTGTCAATAACATAGGGAACACCCCTGACGTAGACCAGAGGACGTTTGTCAATAGACACCTCATATAGATTCAAAGCCTTGTTTACTACACTCTTGAACCAATCAGTGAATTTGGAACGGAGTAGGTAGTTTGAATCATCTTTCCATTCGTACGCAGCTCTGTTTACTAGCCATTCTTCCAAGTCCCTCATAGGCAGCTGTTGGAACTGGACGCCCATTTTGAGCTGCACGAAACCGGCTGACTTAGGCTCAATCACGATGTCACTGCCAGCCGGATTCTGACGATCCGTCTTGATGTTGAGAGGCAAGCCAATTACTATGTCCATGTCAAATTCATCTGGCTTAACGATACGTAAATTATCGAAGTGGCTGCCAGCAAATTGTACCTAAAAATCAAATTACTGCATGAAAACATCAGTTTGTAGTAAAAGGGATTGAAATAAGAATAGTATGTTCTAAAATTTCTAAATGGATACGAACCGTGCTTGAGTACTTCCGGTAGTATGGGTCAACTTGTTGCATCTTCTTGTGTAGGTCTCGGAATATGGTGTCAAATACATCGTAGTGAAGACCAAACTGAGTCAATTTTATATACCTCACATGAATGTCATGCAGCAGTGAGTCAAGGTTCGTAATAACAGGATTTTCAGGAATATTCGGTATTTCTTCAATTGACACACTGGAAGAGGAAGAAGAAGCGCCTCCGCTAAAAAGAAATAAAATATATGAATCGCCGATGACTTTAGTTCCCGAATTTGATTTCAATCAGTTTTCTACAAATATACAAGGTTAGTCGGAAAGGGGGTACTAATCCAAAAGGGTGTTAAAGTACACATAATAATGAATAACTTTTGTTCTACAACTTTTCCCAAAAGTCAATAGTTTATGAGAAACAATTGTTCAAAAATCTCAAAAAAAAACTCTAAAATCGATCTATCCCCAGTAATGATCAGCTGTGTTTACATTTTAGGTCATGAATTAGAAGCACTGTTTTTTGAATTTGTAGCTAAAGCAGAGATGAAGAACTTTGAAAAACTAAAATACTTAAAAATCAATTTATTTGGAAAAAAAAATATCTAATTTTGAAATTTTAACACTTGCTTTCAAACAGTCATCAGCGATACTATAAGTTAGCTTCGGATTAGTACCCCCTTTCCGACTAACCTTGTATAATGTGATGAATTTTTCAATGTGCCCCAACCATTAGAGCACAGATTAACTAATAGTTGATTAGACCTCCATAAATAAAATAAATAATAAATTATCTTCAAGGCCAAGGCCTCTTCTCATACAGAGAAGGAACCAGCATTGATCACCACGCTTGCTCACTGCCGATTGGCGATTTTAGATCATTAAGTCCAGGTTTCCTCACGATGTTTTGCTTCACCGTGTATTCATGTCAGTGGCGTCAAATTAAGGAAGGAAGTAGAGACGCCAGCACATCAAGCTACCCGAAACTGTAAAATGTTCCCAAAAAATCTTGAACCTAATGCTTTTGCGTTATAGATGAAAATCTATTAAAGAAATTTGACAGATTGTAGTAGCTTCATGTGCTGGCGTTTGTACAAATGACATTGAAAAAGTCACAGTGGTACATGCCTGGGTTTGAACCTGCAACGCGTATTTAACAAGCCCCCTGCTTGTTATCATTATCTCTTAGAGCAGGAATGTTTTAATATTGTTACGAGAGTGGGTAAGAGATGGCGCTAGAGAGCTGTCTAGCGCTGTCACTTTCCCACTCTCGGAGTAATACTAAAACATTCCTGCTCTAAGAGATCATGGTAACCCCTCAGGTCTGTAACCTCCAGGCTACCACGACAATTCAGACCTACATAAACTTTGGAAAACCGAATTGTTCCTACAACACCAAAAGATCTGATCCATCACAAAGATCGGCTAAACATGAGCAATCATAGGGCACTACAATGAACATTCACACATGTTTAAATAATATAAAATTTTATAATCTAATGTTAACTAGTGTAGTTTTAAGTGCTTTATGTAAATAAATAAATTACTACAAGTTGAATATATATGCATATTATTATATGTCGGTAATATATAATAATCTTAATATATATAAATCTCGTGTCACAATGTTTGTCCTCAATGGACTCCTAAACCACTTAACCGATTATAATAAAATTCGCACACCATGTGCAGTTCGATCCAACTTGAGAGATAGGATAGTTTAAATCTCAAATTATAGTCGCAATTTTAATTTATTGCTAATTATTTGTCTGTTATTATTTGACAGTCACAATTATCTGTTAACTCCAAATGATTCTAACAGATGTCGATACCTTTCGACTGGGTTGAGTAAGTAATCAATAGATGGCGCTGCTATGGTAAATCTACGAACGTGTCATATAAGCTACATTTTAACAGCATAATTACCACGTGTTGTTGACGCTATAAAATTAATTAAATTTATTTTGTAGTGAACGAAAGTCTATATCTTGGTCATCGCATCACGCGTGAACGGCTGGACCGATTTCGCTAATTTTTTGGTCATCGCATCACGCGTGAACGGCTGGACCGATTTCGCTAATTTTTTTTTTGTTTTGTTCGTAATTGTCAGGAGAAGGTTCATACGAAAGAAAATTTTGATATTAAAAAAAAAACTAATTATATCAGTATATCCATCTTAATCTGTTTACCGCATGCATGAAAATGGTTTTAACTTTTTGTTACTATTTTGATTTTATTTCTGAAGGTAAGGTAGTAGGTAGGTAGTAGGTAGGGAGGTAGTAGGTAGGGAGGTAGTAGGTAGTAGGTAGGTAGTAGGTAGGTAGTAGGTAGGTAGTAGGTAGGTAGTAGGTAGGTAGTAGGTAGGTAGTAGGTAGGTAGTAGGTAGGTAGTAGGTAGGTAGTAGGTAGGTAGTAGGTAGGTAGTAGGTAGGTATTAGGTAGGTAGTAGGTAGGTATTAGGTAGGTAGTAGGTAGGTAGTAGGTAGGTAGTAGGTAGGTATTAGGTAGGTAGTAGGTAGGTAGTAGGTAGGTAGTAGGTAGGTAGTAGGTAGGTAGTACTAATTTTTCCTGTAGCGACAACGATTAAGGTAGCTGCCCTTATAACTTACCCATCTCAAATAGTTTTTTGTTATTTCTGACGTTTCTAGTACTCAAACCTCAGTTGGTCCAGAAGAGTATTTTGATCCTTATGGGAAATGGGATCGATTGGCATCATAAAAAAGTTTTGTTAAAACAGCCCTTTTTCTCGCTGACTGTACTTTTTTTTCAAAATCTGTGAATGCCGATTGTAATTATCCCAAAAGTTAGGGGTAGTCTTCTAAGAACGTTTTCCTGTAGTTACAATGGTTAAGGTAGTTGCCCTTCATGCCCCATCTCAAATTACCACCCTGTATAAGAACATATCTGACAAAAAAAAAAGTGTCCATTTCACCCCTGTCGGATGAATACGACAAAAAAGCTGTGTTTAAAATGTATTCATTTATTGATAAAATATGTTTATAATAATCTTTTCATAGTTGTTATTATTTTGCCGATTTATAAGCTGGGCGCTTGTGGCACAGTAACTGTTTAAAAACCAAGCGGTCAAAAGGTTAATAAATTGCTATGATATTGCACATACGATGCGCTCCTGGGGGTGACTAACTGGATAGGCTTTTTGTTGTGTGTCAGAGGAGCAAACTGTGCGGGGGGAGGAGACATTATTTTTCCACTAATACAACGCGTGGTCGGTACCAAAATCGTAGAAAAGAGGATGTAGAAAAAAAAACTTTTTATGTTCTTACCGTGAGGTATTCATTCTGCTCAACATGTCACTAAGGAACGATGAGCAAGATGAATAAGTATCGGAAGTGTTCTGATGTGAACGTTTAGCAATGGGTTGAACCCTTGGTGCTGGCACTCGGCAAGTGCGTGTTTCCTGGTTTTGTTGCTGCTCCGGTGCTGTGCTGGAACGGGTCATCCAGTACAAGGCACCACCAACCAGTGCACCAGCAAGTCCAACTGCTGCCCCCGCAGCCCACGGATTTACAGGCTGGTTTCCGTTGTTGTTATTATTATTTGCGCCATTGTTATTCATTTTAGCTGCAAAAATAATATTGTTTATTTAAATATGTAGGTATTTAATCAAACTAATTATGAATATAGGAACATTCTTAATAATACAATTTTAGTCAGAAAGCTAAGCTGAGCTTTGCATTTGTGTGAGAATGAATGCAGATGTGTCCTTTGCTTGGTTTAAACCAGTTTATACTGCTTTTTGGCAATTGATTCTATGTACACTCACACAAATACAAAGCTCAGCTTACGCCTCGGCAGTTGTACATACTAATCTGCGGGCCACTTAAAGTATTACTAATAACTGTTTAATGTGTTAAAATATCAAAATTCGATAATTTTTATTTCCATACAAAATTATTGTTATTTTTAAGTTTTTTCAAAAAAAATGCATCCCTGCTTTAGTTTATGTACTAATTTAGAAAATAGAATTTCTAATCTGTGGTCCTAAATAAGACCTAAAATTCATCGCTGTTATGTAGCCAAAGATTTTAGCAAATTTTTTATGAATTCTTTGGACAACTACAAGCTTAGTTTTAGTATACAGGGTGGTAATTTGAGATGGGGCATGAAGGGCAACTACCTTAACCATTGTAGCTACAGGAAAACGTCCTTAGAAGACCACCCTTAACTTTTGGGATAATTTAAATCGGCATTCACAGATTTTGAAAAAAAAGTACAGTCAGCGAGAAAAAGGGTTGTTTTCACAAAACTTTTTTATGATGCCAATCGATTCCATTTCCCATAAGGATCAAAAGACTCTTCCGGACTAACTGAGGTTGGAGTACTAGAAAAGTCAGAAATCGCAAAAAACTTATTTGAGATGGGGTAGTAATAGGGGCAGCTACCTTAATCTAAGTTCTAAGTTGTGGCTAGAGGAAAATGTTTTTAAGAGACTATCCATGTTTTTTGAAAATATTTCGAACTGCATTCACAGATTTTGAAACTAAAATAATTTATTTTTTCAGCCTTAACGTCACTTTTAACAAAATGTTGTTTTTCGTGATTTTTGGCGTTTCTAGTACTTTTACCTCAGTATGTCCGGAAGAGTATTTTGTTCCTTATGGGAAATAAGATCGATTGGCATCATAAAAGAGTTTTGTAAGAACTGACCATTTTTTTGCTGACTGTACCAAATATTTTTTTTCAATTTCTTTTTATGCAGTTCGAAATAATGTCAAAAACTATGGCCAGTCTCCTATCAAAATTTTTCCTGTAGCGACAACGACTAAGGTAGCTGCCCTTATAACTTACCCATCTCAAATAGTTTTTTGTTATTTCTGACGTTTCTAGTACTCAAACCTCAGTTGGTCCGCAAGAGTATTTTGATCCTTATGGGAAATGGGATCGATTGGCATCATAAAAAAGTTTTGTTAAAATAGCCATTTTTCTCGCTGACTGTACTTTTTTTTCAAAATCTGTGAATGCCGATTGAAATTATCCCAAAAGTTAGGGGTGGTGTTCTAAGAACGTTTTCCTGTAGCTACAATGGTTACGGTAGTTGCCCTTCATGCCCCATTTCAAATTACCACCCTTAAATCTGAAACTAGTTTGTTCAGAATCACTAGGAGAATCAATTGACATATTTTTTATACCACTTTATTTTATTTTTTTCTTAGCTTAAAATTTTGTTTCAGTAGTTTTCTACCCATAACAGTTGACGAGAATAGACACCTTGAGGCTTGAGACAGTACGCTCGGTCAGTTTCCGTGTATTAGACAACCCCTGCGTAGCACATCTCAGGTAGGTATTTCACATTTTTTTAGGGAACTTAATGCGACATAAACTAAGGTGTAACTTGGAGATTTACTAAAAAAAACACATATTCAGGCAGTTCTGATGAAAATCTTGTTGAGGTGTCTCAGTTTTCATATAAAGTAAAAATAAGGTTGTACATCTCTAAAACTATTGACTTTTGGGAAAAGTTGTAGAACAAAA
This sequence comes from Amphipyra tragopoginis, assembly GCA_905220435.1. Lineage (NCBI taxonomy): Eukaryota > Metazoa > Arthropoda > Insecta > Lepidoptera > Noctuidae > Amphipyra > Amphipyra tragopoginis. The sequence continues at coordinate 24,982,603 of HG991997.1, read as the reverse complement.
GTTATTTAATATTATGGGTACTTTAACACCCTTTTGGATTGGTACCTACCACCTTTCCAAAAAACCTTGTGTAAGGAAATATCCAAAAAGTTAAAAATATTAAATAGTAACGTTTACTTTACAGTGGGTATTTGCGACTGCGCGGTGATTTCCTCGCAAATGTTTGCGTGGCGCTGTTACTTAGTTGTATAGGGCTTGCTTGAAACGAAGAGATAAATAAAAATGCTGGATCACGATTGAAGCTTTGCGGTGTACGTGCGTGAAGCGTGTAGGGCGAGGACTTGGCGTAGAGTGAAGTGCTGATGGCCACATCGGCGCTCTTTTATAGAACCGACCTTCAACAGTAGTTAAAGGGCGGAACCATTTCTAGCTGTGTCGGAACAACCAATGGGCGTGTATGGGGGAGCGGGACGGACATGTGTGAAAGAGAGGTGAGTTTTGGGTCTGTGTGTATGCAAGAGTGTTCATGTACATGTGTGGGTGTGTCGCAAAGGACTTTATTAATTATCATTTTACACGTAATACAATCATCACCATCAATAATCAAGATACAATGGTAAGAACGATAATAAAAGGGTAAACAAAGACAAAGTAAGTAAACAAAACAAAATACACGAGAACAAGGTAAATAAGTAATAAAAAGTGATATAAAACAAAAGGAGACTATTAAAAACAAAGCGTAACTTAAATAACTATATATTCTTATAAGCTAAGCTGTTATTTACAATCTCCCCCTCGTGCGCAAGCACTAAACATACGTTTTTAGTCGGTAGTTGTTATCACGATGAGGCGAGAGGCCGGGCGACGAATTAATCCCGCTGCTGTTCGAATCTCTGTCACTCGGACTCGGCCATCTGGGCCTGGGTAGACCTTTGTGATTTCTCCGCGAGGCCATACTCCTCGGGGCATTGTGCTGTCGACTATTATCACTATATCGCCAACCTTTACGTTCTCGTGCTGAGAGTTGGAGCCGGGTCGGGGCATCAGTTGTGGTTTGTATTCCGCCGACCAGCGTGCCCAAAACATGTCAGCTAATGCCTGCGTAGCTTTCCATGTTTGCAGGTTCATCGGGGCATCTTTATACGACCCGAACGGTGACATCCCGCTGGACCGTCCAATAAGGAAGTGATTGGGGGTCAGGGATTCTTCATCTAAGTTAGGGTTCACCGGGGTCAGTGGCCTTGAGTTAATTACATGTTCGGCCTCTAGTAGTAGCGTGTGCAGGACTTCGTCCGTAGGGAACTTTTCCTTCAGAGTGACTTTTAGGGCTGTCTTTACTGATCTTACTAAGCGCTCCCAGGCTCCTCCCATGCTTGGGGCTCCGGGGGGTATCTTTTTCCAAGTTATCAGTTTCTCAGATGCGAAAGCGCTCAGGCTGCTATCGTTTGTTTGGATAGCTTCAGTTATCTCTTTCTCTGCACCGACGAAGTTTGTTCCGTTGTCGCTATATATCACAGTCGGCGCGCCGCGGCGCGCCATCATTCGGCGTAGGCTCGTGATCATAGAGGAGGCCGTGAGGGATGTGGCCAACTCCAGATGCACGGCGCGTGTGGTGAGGCATGTGTATAATGCGCCCCACCTTTTCTCGTGCCTTCTCCCGACTGTGACGTGCATGGGCCCAAAATAATCCACCGCGGTTGCTGTGAAGGGTGGTTGGTTTTGGGCCAGCCTTTCTTTAGGTACATCGCCTAAGGGGTTTTTTGAGGGGGTCCCCTTATAGGTCCGACACCATTGGCACTTGTTACATATGTAACGTATTACGCTGCGCAGTCCTATTATATAGTAGCGTTGTCGCAGTTCGTTCATGACGGTTTGATGGTTGCCATGATTGAAGGTTGCGTGCGTGTGATGCACCAACAGTTGTACGTAGCCTTCTTTGGCATGTAGGACTGGCAGGTTGTGTTCTTCCTTTACTCTGCTATCTAAGCACAGGATGCCGTTGCGGTCGATCTTCACGGAGAGCTTGTGGAACGGTGATTTCTTCGGGGGTCGCCGCCCAGCCTCTATGTTCGCGATGTCTTCGGCAAACGAGTTGTACTGGCTTCTCCTTACGAGTAACAACTCAGCGAGTTTTATGTGATGCGGTGCGAGTTCATTGCTCGTTATTCTATTGAGTATTTTGGCTTTGAATACCTCAGCGGCGAGTAGAACGGTTGCAGCAGCACGCACTAACCTTGTATATTTCGAAAAACGTTCGACTTTAGGTAAGTAGTCGCTTACGTCGTGCCTAATAGCTACGTGGACCGGTTTTATCGCTCTTTCCTCCCCTGAAGGGGGTCGCGGCGTCGCGGCCGTTTTTTCTTTAGGCCATGTCGCGGGATCGCCTTTAATGAACTCGGGACCTTTGAACCATCTATGATTCGATTTGAAATTGGCGGGTACGCCTTTAGTCGCGTCGTCCGCGACGTTTTCCGCGCTAGGCACCCAATGCCAGTCCGCCGGCGTAGTTAAACCTTCTATCTCGGCTAGTCGGTGTGCGACGAACGATTTAAACGTGCGCGGGTCTGATCTGATCCAAGCTAATACCGTTTTTGAATCGGTCCAATAAAAACATTTTATTATATTATAATCGGACTCGCGCTTGACCGATTCCGCTAACCGACTACCTAACACGGCGGCTTGGAGCTCTAATCGCGGTATAGATATGGGTTTTAGCGGGGCTACTTTGGCTTTACCTACAACAAGTTTAGACGTCTTGATACCGTCCGCTCCCGTACTAACGAAGTATATCGCGGCGGAGTAAACTTTTTCGCTAGCGTCGCAAAAAACGTGTAGCTCCCCCTCGTTAGAGGATGCTGCGGGCACGTATCTGTCTATTTCTAATTCCCTAAGTAGCTGTAGATTATTTACGAATGACAACCATGTCACGTGATGCTCGGGTGTGATGGGGTCGTCCCAATCTATGCCGCTGCGCCATATTTCCTGTATTAGACATTTACCTATCATTGTTATAGGCGAAACTAAACCTAACGGGTCGAAAACTGACATGACCGCGCTGGTTACCTGTCGCTTGGTAGGTAGAGTGTCTCCTTGAATGACGCTCGCGGGCGTGCTTCTGAGGTTGACGTTAAACCCTAAAGTATCGCGTGCGTGGTTCCATATTAAACCTAACGTTCGCTCGGTGTCGCTTTTACCTAGCGTCGTAGTGTCACCGGTGCGCGTGTTCGTGACGTCGCTTATTACGTCGGGTACGTTCGATGCCCATCCGCGTAATTCAAAGGACGCGTTTAAATGGACTTTATGCATCGAGTTTATTACTCGTTTGGCCCGACTCTCTGTGTCGAACGCGCCTAGGTAGTCGTCCATGTAGAAATTACGGACCGTAGCCTTCGCGACCTCGGGATACTGCTGACTGTGACTTTCTGCGTTTTTATTTTTAACATATATGGCCGTGCAAGGTGACGATGCCGCTCCGAATATTAACGAGGTCATTCGGTACTCTTGCGGCGGCCTCTCCCTATTTTCGCCCCTCCATAAAAATCGCAGACTGTCACGGTCTTTATCGATTATTTTTATTTGTAGAAACATCTCTTTGATGTCAGCTACGACCGCGATTCGACCTTCTCTAAACCTTATCAGAACGCCGAATAATGATTGCAATAAATCGGGGCCCGGTAGGAGCGCGTCGTTGAGGCTCTTTCCCCCGTACTTGGCTGCCGCGTCGAACACTAAACGAACTTTACCCTTTTGGGGGTGGACGACCGAAAAATGCGGTAGGTACCAAGCACGCGGTGACGTAGCCGGAGCTTCTACTTTTTCCGCGTAGCCCGCTTCTATAAGATTATTAACTTGTTTACAATATTCGGTTTTCAAGGTTTCATTTTTGTCTAACTTATTTTCTAGGCTGTATAGGCGGCTAAGGGCTTGATTCTTATTATTAGGCATTTCTTCGTTGTCCGTCCGCCAGAGCAAGCCCGCTTCGTATCTTTTGTTTTCAATTTTGTTACACGTTTTATGTAGGATAGATAAAGCGCGTTGCTCCGGGTCGGACTTAGGTTTGCGCGGTTCTATGCCTAGCGATTCTATGCTAAAAAAGCCTCTTATCATTTCCAAGGCGGGATCATTTGATTGCGTGGGTCGCGCGTGATTTACGACCGCGACAACGCTACGCGGCCGCGAGTCCTGCCCGTGCAGTACCCATCCCAATTTAGTAAGCGATGCTACGGGTTGGTTTTTATTACCGACGCGTAATTGTCGGGACGTTATTAAGTGCCAGTTGTCCTGGCCTATCAACACGGTTGGTTTTCCCAACTCGTAACATAGCTCCTCTTCTATTTCCATCAAATGATCGCACTGCCGCACTAATTCTCTGCTCACCCCCTGCGGGTGTAAGTTGAGACTGCCTATCGTGTTAGCGTTCATCGTTTCTATGTTCCTGTTATTTAAGCCGCGGATTGACAATTTTACGTGACACGATCCCTTTTCTTCTAACCTGTTACCTCCTATTCCTTCTAGCGATAAGAGCTGGCCGCGTCCCCTAGGTATGACACCGTCCGCCACGTCCTGTTCGACCAACGTCATGGTCGAACCTTCATCCAACAGAGCGTGGGTGGTGATCGTGCCTATGGGACCTATCAACTCGACCGGTACTATCTTTAGGTAAGTATTACATTTATTCAGGTGGTTTATCGAGCTCACGTTGCCGCGGTTGGGTAGGGGGGTGCCATTGCTATCGTTATGTAGCATCTTGTGATGCGCTGCCTGGCATCCGCCCACTCCGCAGGGAACATATTTGCATTTTACTATTCGTTTATGCGAATCATTTAAACATCGAAAACACAATTTGTAACGTTTAGCCGCGTCCCATCTCTCTCGCGTGTTTAACTTAGCAAAATCTGCGCATTCTATAGCGCTATGATTGCCTCCGCATATTACGCATTTATGGTTATTTTCCCGCGGCGGTTCCGCGGTCTGTCGCGGCGGGCGGGGCTTTTGTTGCTGTTGTGTTTTCGGTGCCTTTTTTTTTGTTGTCGTTTTGTTAACCGTGGCTACCGTGCGCGGCGGTTCGTCGTCATCGTCGGACTCGGACCGATCCGAATTTTCGCTACTCTCGTCATACGATCGAGTGCGGACTCGTCGGCCCCGAGTCGCGTTTACCGCTCGCGACTTTATTTTCGTTTTACGATCTTCTTTGGCGGTTTCATAAGCGAACATCGCGCCGCACTGATCAGCCATCGTGTTCAAGAATCGCGACAACAATTCCAACTCGGGCGCTCCGCTGCGCTCCGATTTGAATTCGTACCATTTATATTTTAAAATAATACTTAACTTATCTACTATTCTGTTTACCAATTCCGGTGAATATAGATATTGCGGCTGTTTTAGTGATTTTATGGCGGCTACCGTGTTGGCTACCTTACTCGCGAAACTGCCTACGTTGCGACCGTCCTCCGACATGCGTGGCATACGTTTTATATTTTCGAGTTCCGATAACACTAACAACTCCGGCCTACCGTACCGCCTTTCCAGCGTATCTATTATTTCGTACGGATCCGAAACTGTAAATAATAGCGCCCTAACTGTTTCGCGGGCCGCCCCGCGCAGCGCTTTTCTTAGTCGGGCCACGTTCTGTACGTCTGTGAACATGCCCTCCGTATCGTCAAACACTGATTTGAACGCCATCCACTCGGCGATCGTACCGTTGAAGTGAGGCAATTCGTGTATGAATTTTGGTACCGTAGAACTTTTATTTGAATTCACCGCTTGCACTATCGCGTTTGCTAACACTGTCATATCGTTACTATTCGAATGCGTGTCGTTGCCTACGCGTGGTTCATTCCTAATCGTGTTCGGTGGCCGCGCGCCTCGCCCTCGGGTTCGAGCGTTATCTATCGTTGCCGGCCTATCGTTTACGCGTTGCTCCGAGACCCAACATTTAACACGAGACTCTTCGATTCTGACGGGTGGCTCCGCGTCGTCGGAATTTTCCAGTTCTATTCTGGCTATTTCCAAGCGACTTAATGCAGCTGCGGACGCCGCCCGAGCCTGTGCTAACTCGGAATTGTGCAACTCTAACTCAGCTTTTAACATAGATAATCGACTACTCGCTCTGTCCGCGGGGACGTTAACAACTGTGCCCGGCTCACTCCTAACTCGATCGTTCGATTCCGGTTCTACGGTTTTATCACTGATCACTCTACTCGCCCTATTTTCGTGCGTGCTGCTTTCACCGGTCGTTTCCTCTGTGCCGGTGCCTTTACTCCACGTTTCGGTCTCTGTGGAACCGGTCTGGCCCGACGCTGGGGTCGCGTCCGTGGTGGGCGTGGATTTACCTGAACGTAACATTCTTACGTTTTCCATTGCGCACGAGGGGTCCCTAATCCTATCAATACTTAAAATCTAACACTTTCACTTTCACTTTTAGCACTTTTTCTTCTTGTTTGTGACGCCTACTTGCCTATCGGCCTGGTCGGACTCCTACCGCGGTGATGCCGAACCAGGAATGGGAACGATAAGGTAAGGAAGGGAGGGAACCTCCCGGCAGAGGATGCGGGCGCTCACGGGTGCATCAGAGTACGGTGGGAAACCCGTACCCGTCGTTGCGTACCAACTCGTGGTCCCAGAGCGTTCCACACCTTACCGGCGGGGCCTGACTGTTACACCTTGTGGGGTGCGTGGAGTCGTCAGTTCGTCCACTGTGCTTCCGTACGCTTAGTGGCCGTTTATCACCGTTAGGTGGCCGCGTACGTAGTGACGTTAGATTGCTTCCAAGTATATTAACAGTGGCCAAGCACACCGACTGTTAATAACTCGCGCGTACTTGTTTCTTTCTTCGAAATTTCGCTAATTTCTTTCTTCGGATTTTCAGCTAATTTCTTTCTTCAATCTTGAATCCGGCTCGAAGGACCATTATTTGCGACTGCGCGGTGATTTCCTCGCAAATGTTTGCGTGGCGCTGTTACTTAGTTGTATAGGGCTTGCTTGAAACGAAGAGATAAATAAAAATGCTGGATCACGATTGAAGCTTTGCGGTGTACGTGCGTGAAGCGTGTAGGGCGAGGACTTGGCGTAGAGTGAAGTGCTGATGGCCACATCGGCGCTCTTTTATAGAACCGACCTTCAACAGTAGTTAAAGGGCGGAACCATTTCTAGCTGTGTCGGAACAACCAATGGGCGTGTATGGGGGAGCGGGACGGACATGTGTGAAAGAGAGGTGAGTTTTGGGTCTGTGTGTATGCAAGAGTGTTCATGTACATGTGTGGGTGTGTCGCAAAGGACTTTATTAATTATCATTTTACACGTAATACAATCATCACCATCAATAATCAAGATACAATGGTAAGAACGATAATAAAAGGGTAAACAAAGACAAAGTAAGTAAACAAAACAAAATACACGAGAACAAGGTAAATAAGTAATAAAAAGTGATATAAAACAAAAGGAGACTATTAAAAACAAAGCGTAACTTAAATAACTATATATTCTTATAAGCTAAGCTGTTATTTACAGTGGGTTTTCCAGTCTTGAAAGTTGTCTATAATATTCTACTGCATATGTAAGGCTAAATATTAGTTAGTACAAAGTAGGCATACCTATAACATAATTAAATTAACTAAAACAATAGAAAATCTGTACATAACAGTACTAACCTTCATTTTTAAATTTGTATTAAAACACTGCATCAACCATACCTAGGGATTTAGCAAGCTCAAACTATTATACCTATCTGAGAATTAAATGATACTGCTGCTTTGCATTTAAAGAGAAAAATCACGCCTATATACCATACTGCAGTGATTATCAACAGAAATAACAAATGAGTATGTAAATACAAAATAATAATTCCTTACCTCAATTCTTTGTCCTTCACCGTTTGAATGAAACTGAACCAGAAGAAGAATTAAATTTAAAATAAGTTTTTGTTTTTTTTTAATGTTATCGCGAAGCTATCGATTCCAGAATTAAAATTTTCTGCTAAAGAATAGGTGTTTTAAACTGCAGTTATAATCTCAGTGATTCACAATACAAATTGAAATTTCTTCTAAATGTGTGACGTCGTCCTTGTTTCAATCCAAAATAACATCTAACAGTAACGAATAAATCCTTAATATACATTTTCCAAATAAAATGTTTAAATAAAACAGAAAATGTCAACTGATTACAAGTGTTTTATTGCTTTAAAATTAAGTGTGTAGTCATTTTTCCATGAACAATACTAACAAAATAGTAGCTTTATGTATTAGTAGCAACACTAGCAACACAGCTGATTATTCGGGCATTTCCCGACAATTTGACATAGATAAAAAGTACCTCATCGGAGTCAGAGGATGAATAGGTATATTAAAGTCAATGATTTTCTTATTTTTAACTATACAACATCATTGTATAAGGCTGAAGATATTATAAAATTATACCTATTATACAGAAAAATATATCCAAGTGATCATTAACTATTATATTAACTAAACATAAAGCTGCGATATTATCAAAATTTATAAATGAACAAATTAAATGCTGAGATAATACTTGTTCACGAATTATATGTATAAAGCTTGACCATGAACAAAATGTCGGGCATTAATTTATTTTATAAATCGTTACCAAAATTTATCAAAAGGCAAATATCCATAGACGAATGTGAAAAAATAATCATTTTGTTTCAGAACGATTACAGAGTTGCCATATTTACAAACTTTCCTTGAATTTGGGTAAAATTACATAAGATTTGGAAGTTTTTTTTTGTAATGTTCAATGTGGGCTGTTTAGCTGTTTTTAGTAAAATCTAATGAAATATATATAATGCAGTCTTGTCTATGTTTCAATAGCAGGTTATACGCTCCATTCTAGACGCCAAATAAATCTTTAAAGAGGTAAAGATGAATGAAACTCAAATTAACACGGTTAATGCCACCGACACGTCTAGCGTGTTCTTGTGTCTGTTTGTTTCAGTGATAATACGAAAATTTGCCTACATTGTCTATTGGAATTCCCAGTACGTAATCCTCAAGCAATAAACTAAAGATTTTTGAAGTGGCCCCCGGTAAAAATCAAAACTAGCAATTTAAAAAAAAAGTGATTTTGTAATCCCGGGAACCCGCCAGGCGTGTCCACATATACAAGTTCATCATAGATTGTCAACTTTTGTACTAAGACTTCAATTATTGCTAAAATAATGAATACAAAAGTCAACAAAATATGAAGATAATTTTATTGAACGCCAAGTACGCCCAAGAAAATAATAGAGTAGGACTGAAAGATAGTCCCTAGGTACTGTGTGAGCTCGAACAGCCGGGGTCAGTCCAATTGTACAAGATAATTTACGGATGCCATGGTCGGACGGTAAACAAACATAGCATAACATTAGATTGCCTGCATTATAAAATAGTATTATACGGCGAAACTGGAAGTATAAGTTAATAATGTGGGGGTTAACAAATTAAAGGTCAACACGTTTCTCTACAATATCTTTAGTGGCCAGTTACACAATAAAAATACATTGGACTCAACTACTACTTATGAACGACCTAACTGAATGGGTGCAGGGAGACGACTGCTGCGCCGCGCTAATACAGTAATGCGTCTGTTTACAAATCGAATGCGTCAGCAGTGTCCCTACAGGCCTGGGGGCTTACCACGACCTCTTAAAGCAGGGCAGAAGTTGTCTGGAAGTTGAACTGCCCTGCTTTTTTGTACTATGACATCGATATAGCAGGCCTGTAGCAGGCCTGCTACGTTGACGTTTACGAAATCCGTTCACCTGTTTTTTTTTGTATAGACTTTTCGTACCATAAACAAGCTTATCCGTTCAACTTGGTTGAATAGTCGTTCACCTTTTGTACTGTCATGGTACGATTTTTAGCGATTCAGAAGCAGGCCTGCTTTTGAACGGATATTGACTGGCTGGCATTTGAACGTTTTCTCAAGACGTCATGGTAAGCCCCCTGATACAGAAAGCGGTACTTCTGGACACGGCGAGTATAGTTAGGAAGTTCCTCTCTCTGAGGCCCTGACCACCGGTGCAGCGGTGGCTTGGACCCCGTTCCCGATGCCGGTGGGCTACTACATTTTTATATTTTTAAATGTTTTTTTTTTGTATAGAAATATTAAAAAAATAATGTTATGTCTTTTATGTGAATAAACGGAAAAATAATAATTAAATCATTGTTAATGATTGTGATTTTTAGAAGTTTTGTTGGATATTATTAAATACACTTAAGGTGAAAGATACGGGCTGTTCCCAGCACTTTTCCCGCTAGATGGCGCTGAAATCATTATTTTGAGTTTATTTCGTTCTACGTGAAATCTGAGCATTACTAAGTTGTAGAAGTAGTGTTCGCGACACTTGGTCATTACCTTTTAATGAACTTGATCATAACAATGCCTCAAAATCCACCCAATTTGACACAGAATCCCATAATAACATCTGTCATTAAATTTACACTCTTTTACACACACATAGACGTATTCCCTACGTTTACAAAGTTTACCACTAGATGGCGTGTATTTAAAAAAGGGCTAAAATATTTTGTAGAAATACTCTAAATAGGGGTAGGCAGAACGACACCTACGATAAATTAAAACTAGTACTATTTTAGGAAAATAAAAGTTATATTTTAAGGCGTAAAACATTTAATTGATTAATTAAAAAAGGAAATAAATAATGTCAAATATACACAGTAAAATATAGTTTTATTTTATTACCTAAGTGTTTAGTAAAACAAAAATCTAAATCTTTATTGAGTTCAATAAGGTAAAAGGTGAACCTTTTATAGTAAATACAAATTAAAAGCTTTATACAATGATTATGTAGATTCTAAACAAACTACTACAAAAAAAATTCAATTGAACAAAAATTATTTCTTCTTGTCTTGAAACCACTGCTTCACAGGTGCTACAAAGAAAAATAACTTTACTTAGTACATTTGTTACTTTTTGATGGATATTATTTCTTATCCATTTCAATCTGTTATTTACCACCAATCTCCAAAGCTGCTCCAAAATGAAATTTTATTCCATGCTCGAATTTCCAACTGATATTGATGTTGAAGGATTACGTTTCACTAGAATAACATAATAACTTATTAATTGATAAAACTTATAAAGTAAATAAAATAACCTGGTGTACATACTGGGAGGTACATACCATTCAAATCTATACATTTTGCATTTTTCTGAACATGTCTCAAAATTATTTCTGGCAGAATTCAGTTTTTAAGGAAGTCTAATAGCTTTGGTATCATATTGCTGATAAATTCATTATCTCGACCAACTTCTATCACAGTCAAAGGTTCAGTGACTGAAATAAAACATATGAAGTAGCACTTTTCCATTTTACTGACACGCATTTGTCCTTGAACCTGAAATATATTTTAATTATAATAAGAGAAAATAAGATATTGAAATAAATTTGTAACCATGCAATAAAATTATCTATTTACTTGATAGTAATAATCGTGTTTTTTATTCATGACTAAAACATTATTATCCAATTTTAGAGCAAAGTTTTTCTTTTCTAGTGCAGCTGACTCTAGGCTTTGATTTTTCCTCGCCAATGATGGAAAGCACTTGACCTCAATAACAGCTCTCTCATTTTCTATAATACCTGTAACAAATTGACACAAAATATATATCAATCCAATGGAGCACTTCATGAAATTTGATACAAGAAATTCAATCGCCTATCGTGCTCGTAATCTTTGGTCTCTCACCATTATAACTAGTATTATGAATTTCCACATTTGCCGAATACATAAAAAAATTGAAGCTTGATAAAGAAATACTTACCATCTGGACTGCCAGCTAAACATCCAAATTCTTCATCAATAAAAAGACCTGAAGGCCTCACAAATTTATTATATTGTTGCATGAACATACTTTTTGCCACATTCTCATTTTGCTGCCCATATAACATGTCTTTTGTACAAAAAATATTTTTATATAGAATATCCTTTACATGATTGTGACATGGAGTGGTAATACGGCGTTTGCAAATCTGTAAACATAAAGGTCCAGATAAAATAAATGTATGTTATGGATAATTTTTAAATTCAGCATTGTCTACATAGGTATTCAATAAAGTACTGCAAGAAATGTATATTTGTATATTCATTTCTGCTAACATAATTATACCACACAACTAACCATTCCAAATTGACTGGCAGTCAAACGGTCACACCTATGAGTAGTATATAAATCATTTTCATGCTGCCCTACTGTAGACATTTCAATCAAAGCTATATCTTCTGGTGACTTTTGGAATTCTGCTAACCGTTCTTCACACTCCATGTGCAGATGTTTTACAGTAATAATCCTTGCAGTTTTCATGTACTCCAAATACATGCAGCGGACCATTTCTCAAATCTGCAGCCATAGCATCATTCTCACTGCTACACATTATAATTTTCCGTGCCACTAGTGTAAGCTTCATCACTTTGGGCTTTAAAATATTTCGTCCATAAAGTGGCAACTTGGTGTTGGCCAAGATCTAAAAATTACAAATATAAATAAATACAGAAAATGCTTTACTGATCTTGAAGTGACTGTTAAAATTTGATTTATTTATTTACCTTGTAGAGTGCACTGGTATAGTTTTTGATTACATGATTCTTGCATTCAATTTTTTTTATCATGTTCCCGTATGACACTTTCTCTTTCAAGTTTGCAAACACAGAAGAATCTCCGTCTCCAATAAAACTCAAATAGCGAAGTTGATGTATTTCTACACTCTTTTGAAAGCCCTCCACAATAATTTGTGATTCCATTGCTGTAGACGGTCCAGTAAAATTTTTGCAGCAATTATGTGCTTTCATAACCATGTTTCTTCTCTCATAATATTGACATGTATAACAATATTTGTTTCGAACACCAACAAACAGACATTTCTTAGTTTCTTTACCCATAATGCAGGCCTGAAAATGAAAAACAAAACACCTTTTAAATATTACACATAATGAAAAGGTCATAAAGAACCAAATTTGTGTTTAGTAAAATATTTTCTTACCATACCTGATGATGAATCAAAGTTATCCCGTATGACCTTTTCAGCCATCCTCCATCTACATATACAGTAACAAATGGAACTCCGTCTGAAGACACATGACCTTTTTCAATAGCAATTGATCTTTCTTGTTCACCAGCAGTTTTAATTTCCTCTGTTAGATGTTCAAATCACCCACTGCCTAATTTTTTTTCGACACAACATTTATTGGATGACATTGTTGGAATATCCATGAGACTTGTTATGTGGGCTGCTTGAGTGTAATAGCTACCAGAAGTCACAGTTGCCCACACAAATGCAGTGTTTATTTTGTCACTGCTCTCCGTACAGTGTTTCCATGCCTTACCAAACATACTGCACTTGAAAATTAATTCACTTCGAAATCCATCACATCTCTCACTAACAAAATCAATTTGTGAAGATTCACACATATTTCGGTGTCTTTCCAAAAGGAATGCCCACTCAATTACATGCTTCGGGTCCACAATGCGATACCCAGGTATCGCAGATAAACATTTACTTGGAACAGCTTCCACAGTCAATTGAAATGAATCTGTTTCAGGATCGGCTTGTGGCCAAGGTTCAATCGCAGGTTCAGCTGTCACTGTGCTAGTATTAGGTGCACTATAGGTGGCCTCTAAGCGGATTTTTGGTTTTACACGCGCGTATGTTCTTGGTTGTGTATTCTGGGTATAATTCTGGTATAATTATACATATGTGCTCCACAACGAAATGTACAGTTACTCTTGAGCAACTAGTAGAATATATCACACTTATTTGATACATACGCTAAATAATTATCTACGACGATTTCTTCATTCACTGGGTTTTTCTTATTTTCAGAACGCCAAACTTTCGTACGGCTGTAAAACGATTTACGAATGTAAGTTTTTGTCAACAGAAACCTAGATAGGTAGGTACATGGAAATAAGAGATCGGGAAACGGACACAGAATTAGTTTTATTAGGCATGTTTACCTCTCTTCATCGAAAAATTGTCTCAGTCCACCTCGAACTCGTTTCAAAGATTTGCGCGGTCCCGAATATACGTGTCGACTGTACGCCTTCTTGCTACTTGCAGTGTACATTACATTGTAGACGTAATCTAAATCTGAAATATAGAAAAACATACACAGTATTTGAATAAAATCGAATAGAATCGTCCTTCACAACCATTGAGTAGTGAGTAGCACAGAGTAAGTAACCTTTTTTATTGCCACAGAGTAAATAACCTTTTTTATTATTGCGTTCTGATTTCAGAACGCTGAACACATCCTGAAATAATAGAACAATAAAATGTACGGTCAAATTTTACTTATCTTTATATTCCTGGTAGGATATTGGTCGACGAATAAGAAAATAAAAATCTGATTAGATTATATTATTTATTTATACACAATAAATGACGTCTATTTGATGTAAGTAACTCAATTATTTGTTGTTTCTGAACGCAACACACCGTGCTGCGATGCGAGACACGCGTCTGACGTGACCTATCAAACTAATGTATTGTTTCATGTTTGTCTGTTTGTAATATGCATACAAAGTATTCTTTACCTGGTAAAAACATACCCCACGATTGCTTTTTCACAAAATTTAATGTTGTGATTACTTTGCTGACTTACTGAATAATTTAATTCATGGTTGACCATAAAATATACATAATGACAACATCGACACGTAGGTACGTAATTAGTATTGTAACGAGATTGCAGCGTCTAAAACCTAACTCACGGGCCAACTTGCTGTTTCTAATACTTACCGTCGAAATATACCTAGGTAATTTTATTTTACAATAAAATTGCGTATTTTGAATAATTAATAAAATTATTTACCTACCAATAATAAATTGCAATAATTATATTCAATTGAAATCAATTACATAAGTACCTACTAGACGTATTGCAATTTGAATAAATTAAAATAGCATACAAAATATAACACGCAACAAATTCCGCGCGCGAATCCTAGTGCATCAACATTACGTTCAACAAATTGAAAATGTACATGCATTCGAATCATAGTCAAATTAGCTGGCAACGCGGCCGCCGTCAAGGTTACAGAAGACCGGCAACGCTGCATATTTTAGTATCTATTTATAATATCGCCTGCACGCCATCTATCGTTTACAATTTTAAACTATAACAAACATGGCGCTTAGTTTGCTTGTCAAAACAAACCCACACATGTAAAGAAGTGTCAAATTTTGTCTGAATTTCATGATTGTTTTTCTCAGTAATTAGTGTAAGTTATTTCCTAAAAAGTGAATTCGCGAGCACATTTGATTGTAGAAAAGTGATAAAATGATTCGTTTTAAACAAGGAGTGTCTATTTTTAGCGTATAATCCCTACAAACATTGTATGGACGGTCCATCGGTACATGCACCTTAAATGATTTCTGATTTCATTTCGTGTAACAAATCTCCCTAATTCTCCCATTTTTAAGCTGGCAATCTATTAATCTCTCTTTTGCAACAGCAGTGGTCTCGAACCTACCGATTTTTCGGTATTTCTACCGATATGGAACCGCTTCTACCGAAATACCGAAATGTTAACAATTTCTCACGATTTTTGAGAATAGGAGGTTCTTCCGATTATTTACCGATTTTACAGTTTTAAGTTGGTTTCTAATGAATCAATCACTGGTCTATTACATGCAAAACGACTCTTTAATACAGCTAATTGTTATGATTTTGAAATTAATTCGACCGCGGCTATGGCCAAAAAATATTGGTAAAAAAATAATGATACTTAAGTGTGATTGTTATAAATTGGTCTACGTAAGTTTTTTTTCAAATGAACGAATTTGATTGAATATTGTATTTTTTTGTCAAATACCGATTTTGGGTACAAATATACCGATTTTAGCTGGCAACTCTACCGATCTCGCTCTATGACGTTCGAGACCACTGTGCCAGTGTGACCATTTGTGGCAGATTTCTGCCATTTTGGCAGATTTCGCTCCAAAATTTTGTCTGTGGCAGATCATGCTGACGATTTATAAAAGCGCAGATTTCGGCAGATTTCAAGAACATTCACATTACCTCATTTGAATTTTCAATGAATTCATCTTTTCTAAAGTAATTAGGTTAAAATAACAGGTTTTATATACAATGAGATTGCAAATGATTTTATAGAACTGGCAACTTCTGTTTCATGGCCAAATTATACGGGGATTTCCCGCTTATTCTGTTTTTAAACAAGTGCGTCATACGATTATGAACTGTAATTTAACAGGAATAGTGTACATATTCTTATCTTCTTTATTGATTTGGTTCCCACGAGACTTGTTACAATCAGATGGAAGTAGCGCCACCAGCACAATTTAGAGTGTAAACAATTTTTGGGAAGCGATTGGAAAAGTCCTGGACGCGAATGGGGCTAAAAAATATCCAAACATTACAAATTTCGCGAAAGCGTTATTATGTTTGCCGATGTCCAACGCTTCGTGCGAAACAATCTTCTCTCAGGTAAACAAAACAAAAATAAGGAATAGATTCCTAAATCAACATGTGTCAGCTTTAATTACAACAAAAGCCCCTTTTTTGTTTTTATTATTATATATTAAATATTATTTTTATTATTGTATTATATTACGGAACACGGAGACTGTGTCTAACTAAAAACATGATCAAAAAGATGTCCTCAAAATCTATGTACAGACGCCAGTGCAGGTCAAGCTACCCGAAACTGTCTTTTCCCAATCAATCTTGAACCTAATTCTTTCGCGATAAAGATAAAAATCTATTGAAGAAATTTGATAGGTTGTAGTAGCTTGATGTGCTGGCGTCTGTACACCGAAAATGACGAAAATTTGGAGGCAAATGCCGATACGTACTTTACGTAGTGTATAGAATCTAGGCATAATACCTAATGCATAAGAAAATTGATAAATATATTTGTTGGTTAAAGAAATTTCATTAAATTCGATAAAAAAAAACCGTTTCCTTGAAGGCATATTTTTGGCATTTTTGGCGCCAAGTGTGGCAGATTTTGGCAGATTTTTTGCCCAGTCTATGGCAGATTCGCCATTTATAAGATGGTCACACTGCACTGTGCAACAGTGAGAGTAAATTGACTTTTAAAAACGTCAACACTCATATTTTCCGATAATGGAAATCCCGAGTTTCGAGTGTAAAAATAAAGTTGTATTGAATGGAAACATGGAACATTCTGCATTCAACGTCATCAGATTACGGACGGAACCGGCTCGCAACTATTTTTTCTGTTTTACATTCTGTTTTGTGGTGTTTATCTACCTAAATAAAGGATAATCGCTGTTGAAACTGGTGAGTTATATTATCAATAAAAACATTAAGACAATCGTCAGTCTTAGTCTTATCATTCCGCGGTTGTTAAAATAAGGAGATTTTACTGTTTAACAAACTGACCGTTTCGGGCATGGGTGAGGGTCGTCTTGGGGCATGTAATAGAAACTTGCAAACCAACCATTTTATGCCTAGATAATGTAGGTACTTGAATGTACTTATAAATTCTAAAAATCACTCATGCACTCTGCATTAGTATCTTCCATCATAATTTTTATCTTACTTGGTACTAATAATCCATAATGTAATTAATAATAATGAGTAAATTAATTAGTAATTAATAAATTAATGTAATGTATCTATTTTCCATCTTTAGTCCAATATTTGATAAACATTCCACTCTATAGTGAACTTGAATATATGACGATTTGCCAAAACAATTTTTGGCAATGCCTTAAAGTAATCATTTATTATCTATATTTTTGATCTATATGTTATTATTAAAGTTTACCAGACCAAAATGATTAGTATTTTGTTTAGATCAAAGAATGGAGGGACTCATTGGTAAAATATCTATCACCTGCACCAATTTCATAGCATGACTGTATCTAGCTGAAACCGCAAAATAGATAACATTGCTATATAAACATACAATCTTAAGAGTAGTTCTGGAAAAAAATACTTATTTGATATTCAAAAGTTAATGGTTTCTTATTTACAAGGCAAATCATAACACTATACATACACGCCAAACATTTTGATGGCTCCAAATTCGTGCAAATAGTCACACAGTAGTAAAATATAGAGGTAAATAAATATTGGCTACCGCGCAACCATTCTGACTGCCGTCAACCGCCTGACTTTAGAATGGTCATCAAGTTAACATAAACGTTCCGAACTGAGTGTGAGTGGCGCGAAAATGAGCATTATTCAATCAGTTAGGTACATCAATGTAACTTATTATTTGTAACAACATCACACCTATATTCCCCGAAGGGTTCGGCAGAGGTGTATAACACCCACATTTCGCCGTTATGTTTCAAGTCCCATGTAATAGGGGGCGAGCCTATTGCCATGAACCGGGCGCAAATCCAGACTCCGGGCTGCTACTAAGAAATTCCACACGGAAAAACCCAATAACACTTTGCCCGAACTTTGCACTTTACTTATTATTTGTGTTGTTTACAATAATCTATTTACATACATATTCATACATAAATTACCTAAGTACTATGCAGTACCGTAGAACGGGGTTACTTTGATCAATTTTTTGAGCTTCATGTGTTTGTATCTTATTTATTTTCGCTTTTAGCTGCTACATCAAAAATATTTTATGTAGACTCAATTAACTGAGATATACAGCGTGTCCCAGAAAGTAGTGTCAAGCGGAAGTCCAGAGGTAGAACATCCTTTGAGGTACCCAAATCACCCCCATGTATGTTCCGCGATTTTTTGTAGTTTTCGAGTTATGAATATTTTTCATGTTTTTTAATCAAACTCTGACTACAACGACATTTTTGATCATAGTGACGTGAATAGTTGAGATACATGAGTAATTTTTTTTTTCTAAATTAGCTGATTAGTGACCATAACGAATGCATAAATATTTGTAACCATAGATGTAACGGATGCGTTACAAAAAAAATTGAATTGTCATAAAGTTAAAATCCTGCATGTTTCCTAAATCTTTGTGGGTGATTTAAAAATAAATCTCCCTAAACTTTTTTTGTCAGATGTATTTTAAAAACTTATCCATTTTATCAGCTATTTATCCTGTAAATTTCATCTAGCTATCTTTACGACATCACAATAAATATTTCATTCAAAGCATACAATATCGAAAATTACAGTTGTAAAAGGGTGAATAAAAAATTGATTAAAATTAACTAATAACGTCTTTTTTAGTAACCTTCGACGCAAAAAGAGGGGTGTTATAAGTTGAACGTGTATGTCTGTGTGTCTGTCTGTGGCATCGTGGCTCCTAAATGGATTTTGATTTAGTTTTTTCTTATGTTTGAAAGGTGACTTTATCGAGAGTGTTCTTAGCTATGATTCAAGAAAATCTGTTCAGCCGTTTGAAGATCATCAGCTCTTTTCTGGTTGTTGAAGGGATATGAGCAACTTCTACTGATCTGATCGTTTCGAAATTTACTATCCTGTGACTTCAATGATATTACAATAACATGGTAACCTTGACCTGATACTCAGGCATCATCTGAAACAGCATAATACCCAACTTACAGTAGAGGTATTGTGTGCGTATTGATTCTTTAAGTTTATGATAAGTTGTAATGACCTCCTTCTTGTCACATGTCATCAATATCATTGAAGTCACAGGATAGTAAATTTCGAACCGATCAGATCAGTAGAAGTTGCTCATATCCCTTCAACAACCAGAAAAGAGCTGATGATCTTCAAACGGCTGAACAGATTTTCTTGAATCATAGCTAAGAACACTCTCGATAAAGTCACCTTTCAAACATAAAAAAAAACCTAAATCAAAATCCGTTTAGGAGCTACGATGCCACAGACAGACACACAGAAACACACGTTAAACTTATAACACCCCTCTTTTTGCGTCGAGGGTTACTAAAAAAGACCTTATTAGTTAGTTTTAATCAATTTTTCATTCACCCTTTTACAACTGGAATTTTCGATATTGTATGCTTTGAATGAAATTTTTATTGTGATGTCGTAGAGATATCTCGATGAAATTTACAGGATAAATAGCTGATAAAATGGATAAGTTTTTAAAATACATCTGACAAAAAAAGTTTAGGGAGATTTATTTTTAAATCACCTACAAAGATTTAGAAAACATGCAGGATTTTAACTTTATGACAATTCAATATTTTTTTGTAACGCATCCGTTACTTCTGTGGTTACAAATGCTTATGCATTCGATAGGGCCACTAATCAGATAATTTAGAAAAAAAAAATACTCATGTATCTGAACTATTCACGTCACTATGATCAAAAATGTCGTTATAGTCAGAGTTTGATTAAAAAACATGAAAAACATTCATATCTCGAAAACTACAAAAAATCGCGGAACATACATGGGGGTGATTTGGGTACCTCAAGGGATGTTCTACCTCTGGACTTCCGCTTGACACTACTTTCTGGGACACGCTGTATAAAATCACATAGACTAGATAAAAAAAACTATAGGTAGAGCACAGTTTTCGATAGCAAAAAGGAGAAATGTTCCTTATCAAACTTGGACCGTAGAGCTTCTACTTTGATGATCTCTGTTCTATCATTGAATTTCAAAGTAGCCCCAATCGAAAAATCTAAAACTCGTTTTTTTTACATATTCAGGGGTGTCATTTAATATTTTTTATCATCGCCATCTAACATCGCAGACACCTCTATACTGAATGGTAAAATAGGAAAACTGTCAACGTTCCCTACAATATTAAATTAAAATGCACAAGTTCCATTTTCACACAGATATTTAACCAAATGCAAAATGTTTAGTAACTATCAATGTCGCCCCTGTATTTGAAAGTAACCCCGGTTTACCGGTACAAGTTGCATTTTGTTATCAGTTTCATAAAGCTTCGATTTATACATGATTTGTAGTATTGAAGATAATAATTTTGATGACTGATTAAAAGCAGTTCAGATAACATCTTCAAGTAGGTATGTACTTAATTATTAATTCAATCAAAATTACAATGTTTCACATTAGATATTTTGAGCCCAGTAAGGTACCTACCGCTTCTGTTTAGATTTCTAAAACTACTGTAGATAGAGTGTAGATATACGGAATGGTTTTTAATTACCAACCATCCAATTTTTTTCTAAGTCTAATACCTAATGGTAAATCAACCTATTTCATTTTCAAAAATGGACTCTTTGAATATCCTAGAAAAACATTTGGATGGTGATTAAAAAAACTTTCTGTATTACACGGTTTAACACAGCAACCAGCCCTATCTCTATCCGGGGGTGCAAGTGGTGCGGGGCACCCGGGCGCCGAAGCATATAGGGCGCCTCGGCGCCGGCGCCAAGATGGGTGCTCGAAGGCTTTGAGGATGCTGAGGCCTGAGTAATTATTTTACTCGGCGTTTTACATCAGCTTACCCGATAGGGGGAGGATGCCCCTGTGCTGGGTACGCACGTAGAGACGACCCTGACTGCAATTCACATTAAACCCTTATAAAGTTTTCTAGTAGTAAAAACGTATCTAAAGAACACTACCAGTACACAGAATCGCTTTTAGCAGTTTACCAAAGTTTTGCATGTTAAAACAAAGGTATCTAGACGCACTGGAAGTAGTTACCATCCATTCCTAGTTGCCATTCCATCAATTTCCACTAAGCGTTTCCAAGCATCCTTCATAATGTGCACGGCAAAAGAGTGGAACTCACTATTTCCGTCTGTATTCCCGAACGCTTACAACCCGAAAAAAGGTAGACACCATTTTATTAACTAATGTCTATTTTTTTATTGGTCTACCCATGAACGCCTAGTAGGTCCTTATCTAATCGATTCGTTTTCTTTACATTAATTTATAGTTTGGATTCAGTTACATTACCTACCTAAAGCTGAAAACATTTTGAAACTTCCTATAAACTTGCATCATCTCATCATTCTGATTGCGTACTTTGCGTAGGTAGCTGACGGCTACATGTTGGGTACCTATATCAAAACTAAATGCGTCATGTCGACAATCTCGTATTTGCTGACTTTTGGAAAGGGTTTGCGGTTTTATTAAAGTTAATTATATTAATTTAATTCTAATGTAGTCAGGGGGTTTTCTCGATGATAAACACTAATTAATACGTACTCAGCTAACGTTACAAGTTAAAATTACTAGCTGTGCCCTCGCGGCGTCGCGCGTTTTAAATGCGTATACACTTTAACTTCCTAATCTGTCGTCCATGCTCTTTATTTTTTGATAACATTCGTAAAGGCTGGGTGCTGCCACCATATTTTTGCTAGAAACGGGCTATTGTAACATGTTTTTCTAATAAAATTGGGGCGTGGTCGAACAAAACTACGCAAAAGCGCGAAACACATTTTAAGTCTCGACGTACGGACGCGGCTGACGGTCGTGTCTTACAGTGTGCACGGTTGTCTTCGGGCGCCATATATAACTTTTACCGATTCCCGATAATTCTGTCGAAATCGTGATAACATTATGTCCGAGAGGATGTATAGTACTTACGATTAATTCTGGTTCTAACTAATTTTCCAGTTAGTAAGTATTTAGATTTCAGAGATTGTTAGGGTTTCGCGGAAATATACAGGAGTCTATTTTGGTTGTTCAAACAACAGCTTGCTTCCGAGCTTACTGTATACAACACCTCACTCGTTTGTTATAATTATGTGTGTATTATTTGCTTAAGGCGCTCTGCAAACACAAACACTTTTATTATTACCACTTTTTATTTTCTTTAATGTATTGCCGGTTGCTTGTGTCAAGACAAAACTGTAATCATCAATCATTGTCCTAGGCAATCTCATAGTTCTTTTTTTATTCAGCCTGTTTCATCCCCCCGCTGGGCAAAGGCCCCTGGACTCTCCTTCCACTTCCCTCGCTTTAATGATTTCTGGGACCAATCCTTCCAATAAGTGTCCATCTCGCCCGCCATCTTCTGGGCCTGCCGCGACGTCGTCTAACATTATGTGGGCTCCACCCAGTGCTAAGTTTTGCCCACAGGTCGTCCGACATGCGACAGACATGTGCTGGTAGAATTAGTGCTGTTTAAATACTAATAGCTTCTTAATACTTGCACTAACCACGCTTGGCAAGCACGACCAACTCTACAAACAGAAACGTTGACTAAATGCAACCGAAACGAAGCCGTTCATTCAGACAGGTTTTGTTTACAAGAACTGCCAAATTGTTTGACAACAAAAACAAAACCGCACATGCAGAAGCGGACTAGCAGTCTTGGCCGCCCTAGGCCTTGTAATATCAGCCGTCCCCTTCTTAGCTCTTATAAGTGAGCTAAGATATTTTTTCCGTGATTGGCCGCCGCTATCGTCTTACCGCCCTAGGCCTGGGCCTAGTAAGTTAGGGGCCGTCCATTAATCACGTGAGGCTTGAAAGGGGGGGAGGGGGTTTGACAAAAATCACGAAATATCACAAGGGGGGAGGGGGGGGGTGTAGTAAGATATCACGTGTATTTATTTTTTCGTCAAACGTGCGATTTCTAAACCGAAAACCGAAAATTTTTATGCCAGTCGTAATCAACCTGCAACCTTTCTGTCTAGACATTTTTATCATGGTCCTTAATTTCAGAATAAAATTAGATTATACTTTATGCCTAAAAGATAATATTCTAAAAATTTTAAGATTCTTTTTAGGTACTAAAAAATACACGTGATTTTGGGTGGGGGAGGGGGGTAGTCTTAAACATCACCACGTGTCACCAAAGGGGAGGGGGGGTGGGGGTTAAAAATGCTAAATACATCACGTGACTAATGGACGGCCCCTTAGCCTTATGGAAAGTCCGCCTCTGCGCACATGACAGTTTTCGTAAAAGAAAACTGAATGACGGTGGTAGTTCGTCTGCAATTTGACAATTGACCAACAGTTTAGTAACCATATCTCAGTGGCGGCGTAGCATGTGTTGCCACCCGGAGTGGTTTTCTATTGAGCACCCCCCAAATAAAACAACAAATACTAAACGTGCTTACCCGACCCACTTGCCGCGCGTGCTCGTGGATGAGCAAGTATTTTTTCTGTGCTACGCTGCTGAAGATTTCCTTAGTCAAAATGTGTGACTATGGGTCTCCGCGGGCGCGGACCTCTTGGAGCTTGGCACCCAGGGAGGACCGCCCCCACCGCCCCCCTTTACGCCGCCACTGCCATACCTACTCCTGAATCTGTGACTTTCTTGTACTTTTGGTTGCCAAGAATAGAATATACTTTATTGTACAACAAAATTGTAACACAGCTCTACAATATCATACATTGAAGGGTACAATGGCGGTCTTATCGCTGATAGCGATATCTACCACACAACCTTTGGATGAACAGGAAGACAATGAATAAGAAGGGGGTTAGTCCGTGGTGTACTGCTGCAAAACATATACTACACACAATACGTAGACATAATAATACTTACATTATAAAATCATGTAAAGGAGAGTAGAGTCACGAGTCCCGAGTTTAAACCCCACTTATATCAATCCTCCATGTATAAAACAAAAATGCAAAAGGTTCTCTCTTATTTTCAGTGAATCATGAGTACTAAAAAGAGAAGTTTGGATTTGTACTTAGCTGAAGTGTTCAAGCAGTTTATTTCTATCAAAGATGATGACTTCAAGAAGTCGCAAGAAGTATTCAAGAGTGTTTTCGAACAAGTAAAGCAGAAGATGGGAGAGCAGTGTAACTACTTCAAGAAATATAGCAGCCAGGTATGCATGTTCCAAGAATATACTTAGGTTTGTTGCACTCGTCGACCATTCCATACAAAATAATATTTGTCAAATATCAATACTTACTCATTTTATTAATTTAAAAGAATTTAAATTCACTATTTATCAACAATATCCTTCACACAAAATCCAATAGCAAAGAAATACAAATTAATTTTATAAAAAAATAGGTACCTAACTAAACCGACGAAATAATGAATCCCTTCATCTTTTCTCCTTCAGTACAATTTGTTGCAACGATTTACTTATAATAGTGAATTTAATAGCTTTTACTCTAAAATAATGTGTATGTATTGAGATTCGAGCAATAGTATTTTCTATGCAGCTGCGACGGGACACCATACTTAATTCACCGCGGTAAGAAGAATCAACTATTTCTACCCACTAGATTATGTATGCTGGAAGCGTCTCTGATGGCATCAAAGTGGCAAGAATGGACGAATTCGATATGGACATCGTAATTCGCTTACCGATCAACTACGGAGACATCATCATTGAGAACGAAGAGCCAGGCTTCGTTAAATTGAAGATCGCGCACCCCTTCGACCATTTAGACAAGCAGCCGGACTGGGAAAAGTGTCATAGAGTTACACGCGACTGGAGAGACGCTGACAAATACTTCCTGCAGAATAAATTTCGTCAGTGGATGCACGGTAACGTACAGAAGGCTCTTAACCTTATGGATGGCAAGGTCACGGTCAATGGGGACGTGTACTTGCTGACGTACAAGGAGTCCGGGCCGGCTTACACGTTGAATATTAGGAATGATGAAGGGAATGACAAGTATGCTCTGGATGTGGACTTGGTGCCTGTTATTAAATTTATGTACCCTCGCACACCGGATGGTTACAGGTTAGCTTTGATATTCTACACATAACGCATGTCATCCTTCTTAGAGCGGTTACGCACTGCATGCGATCCGAATCCATGAAAATACGCTCCGAAGTAGTCTTAGAACTATTTGTATGGTAGTTTACGTACTAGATCCGACTTCCGTCAGCCGTGAGTCTCCAATTCGGAAGAAATATTGACGGACCGAAATAGCCGTAGTACTGTTTATGAACGCTTTCGCATTACCTCTGATTCAAATCGGACATATGCCAAAGATGGCCCCTGAATTGCTTGGATTTGGATCAGAGATCGAATTAGTGTTGGAATATCCGAAATCGGTTCGAGATTTTTAGACTCTAGATTCGTATTTTCACATATTCGGATCGGATGCAGTGCGCAAAGCAATATCCGAATTCGGTCCGAGTTTTTTAGACTCTAGATTCGTATTTTCACGTATTCGGATCGGATGCAGTGCGCAAAGCAATATCCGAATTTGGTCCGAGTTTTTTACATTCTTATTTTCACGGATCCGGATCGGATGCAGTGCGTAATTGCTGTAACGACGTATATACGTTGTGAGACAGCGCAGTAGAATTTGTATGTTAGCGCGATGCATACGCGTAATGTAGGGCTGCCATACGTCCCGGTATGCACAAAACACAAGACGAAATTCACTCAGTGTAAGCACAGTCGAAAGCATCATTCAATGCGTTTATAATTATAAAATGACGTGCACAGAATTTTATAATTACATTAAAGGGGAAAAGGAATTATAGAAAAAAGTCAAATCTACCGAAAAATATGAATGGGCAAAGAAAAAGAAAATTTTTAATTAAAGTTTCTTATTACCTATAATCTGAGTTTTGATTATTCTATGGTTTACTCTATTTCTGTTCTAAATGCCTGGTCGGCATCTCAGCATTTATGGCAGCCCTAGCGTAATACGACGAAAAATAAGCCGCGCAAGATACGCTCAGTGTGTTTACAGCCTAAGTATTTTGTGGTGTATTATTTTGTAACAGTTTCCATGATTCGTTATTGTTTAATAATTTGAACCTTATGGAAATTAGCTGCGTTTTTTGCGGCGAGCCTCATTTGAGTGGGGTCCCTGGCATTTTGCCAAACTTGCCACCCTATTGTAACGCCACTGCTTTCGTTTATAGTTCTACCTACACAAAATACTGTTGTGGCAGGCAAGAATTCCTACAACAAAGATAATACATTTTCAGGGTCATCGAAGGGATCCAAGCAAAAGATTGGCTTGTGGTGCCTAAGCCTAACAAGGCGTTGAACGACAACACCTTAAAGAATCGGTGCTGGCGCCTCTCGTTCCAGGAACAGGAGAGAGAACTGATTAAAGACTGCAAAGCATTGAAAACGACGATCAGACTGGTAAGAGTATCAAATGAACTGTATTCTCCAATGTTTTTGAGGTCCAATCTTTAATGTTAACAAAACCAAAAACCAAATATCAGCGTTGGTCCCATAGTAAAAGTTGTTCATATTCATTCATCAGGTATTTTGATTGGACCTTATGTAGATAGATTATACTGAACTTGACGTATTTGGCGCAACCATGAGGCACGTACTGCCTATCATAGATTATTATTGTTGTTTTTCATTGCTTTTGTGTCTCGTGCTGCAGTCAATATACCGTTTTTCTTTATTGGAATAAACTGCTGAACATTTCTCTCAAATTCGAGGCTCGTAGTTGCCGTTAACCCCGGCCAAGTCGGTTGGTGACCTCAGATCTTTCAGTGCCGGTGGTGTCTATTACCGGTCAGGTGCTTTTACGTTGAGTGGTCAACCCGCCAGTAATAAGGCGTCAGAGCTTCGTCGGTCAGCAACAAATTATATCTCATTCAGTTGAGCTCATCTTCTGGGCTATCTGGATACTTCCATACATACATAATCAGCACATTACTGTCCCACTGCTAAGCAAGGGTCTCTTCTCTGAATGAGAAGGGCAGAAGGCTGAGCATCCACCAGAGCTGTGCGAGGAAAATGTGCGGTGCGAAAATGTGTAGCGAGGATGTGAAACGGTATGACCCTATCCACCAGAGCTATGCGAGGAATGTGTAATGTGTCAATGTGTACAAATGAGCGATGACCAGGAGCCCAATTCTCCTAAAATAAATCTTGAAAAATCACAACCGAACCAAGGCCGAACCGTTCATTCAGACGGTTCTCAATTTCAAAACCTGTCTTATTGTTTGACACAAAAAACAAAATCAATCATTCTGAAAGTTTTCGAAAACAAAAACTGACTGACGGTTGTGGTTCGATTGCGTTTGGCAATAATTTAGTTTAGGAGAATTAGGGCCCTGGTACGGGTTGGCAGACCACACACACCATCGAGAACTTTCTTTAAGCTCTCTCTTTTATGCAGGTTTTCTCACGATGTTTTCTTTCACTGTTAACGCAAGTGATAATCAAATTCTGAATAGGACCGCTTGATACTTGATGACGATTAGAAAAACAATCACGAACGTGTGGTTTAGGGCTGTAGTTTCTATTGGTTTTATACAACTGCTGCCGTCTGCAACCCTGGTGGCCTCCACTAACTAAATTGTACTTAAACAATTCCAGGTAAAAAAACTACGAGATGCTCTCGAGATGAAGGCTATCGCTAGTTACTACATCAAATCACTGTTCTTGAAGAAAGTCCACGATATGCAAGATAAGACGTTCTGGCAAAACAAAGTGAGCTTCCTATTCCGGTCAATGGTAGAAGAGTTTTACCTGGCTCTGAAGAAGAAAGAAATTCCTTTCTTCTGGAATTGCGATCACAATTTAATTGGCGGACTAAAGCCAACTCTCCAGAAGGTTTACGTTGACAAATTGAAAGATGTCCTCGCGAGTATCGACGCGAACGATGTCGAGAAAGTAGTGACTTTCCTGCTGACCACAGAAGAATTGAGGGAGTTCAAGAAATCTGATTTCTACCAGAAACATGCTGAGATTGCGCCTCTTCTAACACCACAAGCCTCCTCTTCGTTAGAATCTTCACCGCCGGAGAAACTGGAGAAGATTTTCGAGAACTCCTTGTCTAATCAACTTAAGTCGTTGACAAGCGAAATGGATTCCTTGCGTTGTAAACATCAGAAAGATGAGATGTTTGCAAAACTAGAACATAAAATGCACAAACTTGAATACAGAATTACTTTATTAGAAGATAAATTCGAGAGATTGGAAATGAAAGAGCGTAAAAAAGCTGCTGAAGACATTGTCCTTGGGACGAATTCCATGCACCCTAACAATGACGTGGGCTCACATGGGTTACAGCGTGGAGTTGGCTCACGATCAGTGGAACTTATGTACGATTATGTGTGTGAATAATAGGCTTGAATCGAGTATAACGTTCTCAACTCTGAATAAGAAAATTCCCGGAGGGCGGAAAAAACTTTTGAAGTGAGTAAATGCCATTTGTTAAGCGAAATCCATTCGCGGGAGTCACCACTATGCGATCGACACGATGCGCGTTTCAAATTCCGGGAGATTTAGTGATTTCAGGAGTCGCGAGACTTTAAAAATATGGCGGCCGATGTTGCCGGGAAGGTTGGCAACTCTATTAACATACCATGTTGGACTGCAAAATTTTAAACATGACAGTTATCAGGCGCGTTTTTCAACCTCTGGGAACTGCTGATAAATATAAAACACTGAGGGAGGCTCGTACGACAACTCACTAAAATTATACCACATTTAAATGAACTTGACTAAAATTAAACCTTATTAAAAATTCACAGACAGAATGATGTTTTAATTATGGTTAGCGCTAATTCGGTATGTAAAGGAAAAGTCAACCTATGCTGATTTCAAAAACCATTTCGAGGTTTTAGTTTGGTAAACCTTATTTTGAAATTTTTACATCTTAAAATTATAAGATGGTGTTTATTTTAGCAAAAATGCATGAATTCACTTGACATCTATTTGACCTATCTTCCTATTTACAAATAGTTACGAATAGTCGTTGTTTGTTTGTTTATGAAACGTCATTTATGGTACATTTACTTTTACTTTTTTTGTACTTGGCGTAGACAAAGAATTGGTTTCTTTCTCTATCGTACCCGGCAAAGGAATTGAACTCTTACTCCTATCGCGTGACGTCATCACTAGAAAAACTTTAAAAATATCACGGACTAGAAAAAAAAGAAGGACTCCGCGCCACGCATATCAAAAGTGAAGCACCGTACCGATCTATGTGTGCGTGATTTGAGGGATACCAGATAAATGAAAATTTCCCCATTTTTTTAAATATTTTGAAAGTTTCATTTCTTTAAATGAAGCCATAAAAGAAGTCCGCTTACATTATTTAATTGAAATTACAAACATATACTGAGTTAAAACTTAAAATTAAGTATTTATTTTGTATGAGTGACAAGAAAAACGTTTTCGACGGAATTCAATGTTCTTCATCTCTGCAGGCTCTTATTATTTTAATCCAATCATTATTCCATGGTTGATTTGCTGTAGGAAATCTATAAAAATAATCATATTCAATACTTGCAAAAAACTCACAAAGAACACAAAAAAATGGATTACCCAATCTCTCGGGAAAATTACCCATTTATTTTCCGACAGCACTGCTATGTCTTTTGAGGTTTTGTGTTCCAATAGTAATGATTTTAAAATGTCAAAAATACAATAACTCAACCTCAGAATACAGAAAGTACCAGAAGCTGTGATAGCGCCTAATACTGAAGCATCAAAAACTACTCTTAAACGGAGTAGTTTGACGCGCAGTCGATCAGTTACTATGGGGACGTCATAAAGACTGCATGTATTTACCGGTGTCAAATTAAATTAAATTATGCAGTTTTGTGTCGTTCGAACCTATAAAAATGCAGCGGGGCTAAAAACAAAACAGGATGGGATCACATTTCACGTTTAAGTAGCACATTCAGATATCGTCTTATTTAATTAATCAATAAATTGTTCAGTTTGTAATTGTCATAGGGAATGATGCGTCCATATTGTTAGTGTTGTCAGTATAAGAGTTTTGATTTTCCCTTCTTTTTATTACCTACTGAGGGCTTAAATTAAACGTTTTTTTTTTATCTAAAACGTGTTTTATTCCTATCAGACCTTCTCTATTTCTTGAGATTATCAGGTACAGTCAGCGTCAAAATCAAAATCCAAGATGGCGACTGTGAAATGTTACAAAATATGCGTTATGAGTGTCGTTTCCGCGGTTTTCGGGAGCGCTGAAGATGAAAATCAGGTCAAAGTAGAAATCCAAGATGGCGGCTGCAAAATTTTACAAAATATGCGTCATGGGTGTCGTGTCCGTGGTTTTCGGGGGTGCTGATGATGAAAATGAGGTCAACGTCAAAATCCAAGATGGCGGTTGTAAAATTTTACAAAATATGCGCCATGTATGTCGTGTCCGTGGTTTTCGGGGGCGCTGATGACGAAAATGAGGTCGAAGTAAAAATCCAAGATGGTGGTTGCGAAATTTTACAAAATATGCGTCATGGGTTTCGAGTCCGTGGTTTTCGGGGGCGCTGATGACGAAAATGAGGTCGAAGTAAAAATCCAAGATGGTGGTTGCGAAATTTTACAAAATATGCGTCATGGGTGTCGAGTCCGTGGTTTTCGGGGGCGCTGATGACGAAAATGAGGTCGAAGTAAAAATCCAAGATGGCTGTTGCGAAATTTTACAAAATATGCGTCATGGGTTTGGAGTCCGTGGTTTTCGGGGGCGCTGATGACGAAAATGAGGTCGAAGTCAAAATCCAAGATGGCGGCTGTGAAATTTTACAAAATAAGCGTCATGGGTGTCGTTTCCATAGTTTCCGGGGGTGCTGATGACGAAAATGAGCTCAAAATCAAAATCCGAGATGGCGGCTGCGAAATTTTACAAAATAAGTATACGTCATGGGCAAAATCTTACAGCCGTCATCTTGGATATTGACTTAGACCTCATTTTCGTCACTAGCGCCCCTGAAAACCACGGAAACGACACCCATGACGCGTATTTTGTAGGATTTCACAGCCGCCACGTTACGGAGTTGATGTAGTGAGCGCACATCCATACAAATTCATATAAAGAATACGAACCGCACGAGGCGAGGCAGTGCGGGTCGGGTGCCGGGTGGGTCTAATGAGCTGTAACCTTTAGATTGAATAAAAATTTCAAAAAAAACCCCTTTTTTTATTTCATTGAAAATTTCGATGCCATGCATAAATTAATGAAGGCACGGCAACACAGCTGACGGGCACGACTAGCCTGATATCGCTCCACGCAGTCAGTTAACTTGGAACGCTAAAATTACTCAGATACAGAATACCACGGTTCATTTTTTGAAAACTTTTTTTTTTATTCTGAAAAAATCCCATGCGGGGTCAATCAGTGTCAGATCACGCGGTTTGAAGGAATTACATGAATTTGTTAACCAGCCTGTAGTTTTGTTCGGATCATTTTGAACAGTCTGTTCGTCCCTATATATTTGACGCTGACTGTACCTACTCAGATATAAAATATTGCCTATATAGAAAAGCACAATTTTGATTTTATTATTATCTTACCTCCAATACTCAACGTTTTCCCCAAAAACGGGTAAACAATGTCTGAGCTAGCAACATTACGCGGGTGGGAAGTGAGACGGGCGCGGGACGCATGCTTTGATTTTGGACACAGCGTAGGGCTTGCAATTACTGTTGAACGCGGATTCTGTTTCTTTCTGTATTCTGAGAACTCAACAGGTTAAATAAGTGTCTTACTTGTGAATGTTATTCCTTGACACTTTTTCTGGGATGTAGAATTACTTTTAAATCATTACACAACACAAGAAGGCATTATTTTATTTTATTACTTGACGTAAACAGTACCTACAATGACGGCGCGGTGCCGCGTAATGGCGGCCAGTCGGCACCGTATGATGTAAATGTGTGCGTGAGGCATGTTTGTACAAACGGTCCGGCATACATACAGTGCTTCACTTTCGATACACGTGGCGCGGAGTCCTTCTTTTTTTTCTAGTCCGTGAAAAATATATTAAAAAATAACTACCGCGTAGAAAACAAAAATATTCAAATTAGTTTCTTAATATAGCCTAATATTTAATAAAAAAATACCAAAAAAAACTTTACATACCGAATTGTATTTAGTGAATTGTTATAAGATTCCAATAGACAAAGGTCCCTAAATTAATAATCAATGACATTTATGTGACTTCAGAACTACTAGGTACTATAGTACTGATTTACTTTTTTTTTAATGGATTGTGTAACCATGTACAGTCAACAAAAGAGTTAGGTATACATGCAAACAACGGCAATTGTCATTGTATTTGTGTGGCTGATTTTTTTTTATACTCAAGACTCGCTCAGACAGGCGATGGCAAAAAACTTGGCCACTCAACACACGCCTAACTCTGTAATTAGTTGCCCATATACTTTTCTCTTTGGTTGACTGTACTAATTATGTTAAATTTAGAAACAATGTATTTTGAAAGACTTGATTAATTCCTATTTGTGGTCTCGTATTTTTAGAATCTATTTATATAAATAGAATAGATTTATACAAATATATTCCCTTTTTATACAACACTTGTTTACTCTTTTAACTACACCCAAAATTTATGAAAAGTTAGCAGATGCTTTTAAAAGCACCATTTTCAGGCAAAGGTCAGTTATGTTTCGTTATACAAAGTTTTTGCAAACCACTTGCGACAAAGCAGCTCCCTGATTCAGGGCCCCAATTCTCCTAAAATAAATTGTTGCCAAACGCAAACGAACCACAACCGTCAGTCAGTTTTTGTTTTCGAAAATTTTCAAAATTATTGATTTTGTTTTTTGTGTCAAACAATTCGACAGCTTTTGAAATTGAGAACTGTCTGAATGAACGGTTCGGCCTTGGTTCGGTTGTGATTTATCAAGATTTATTTTAGGAGAATTAGGCCCCTGTACGACTCAATTAGTAAGTTGTCGAACGATTCGCTACAATACGGCCGACGTATCTTGGCGAGTCTGAACTTAGTTGTTTGGCTGCGCAATGAATCTTTTAGAAAAGAAACTGTTTTCTGCGCAGCTAATCAGCAGCTAACTTCAAACTCGCCAAGATACGTCGGCCGTATTGTACCGAATCGTTCGACAACTGACTAATTGAGTCGTACTGAATCAGGGAGCTGCTGTGTCGCAAGTGGTTTGCAAAAAGTTTGTATAACAATACATAACTGACCTTTGCCTGAAATTGTACCTTTAAAAGCATCCGCTAACTTTTCATAAATTTTTGAAGTTAGTTGTTTGGCTGCGCAATGAATCTTTTAGAAAAGAAACTGTTTTCTGCGCAGCTAATCAGCTAACTTCAGACTCGCCAAGATACGTCGGCAGTATTGTAAGCATCTCTTTTTCTCTTGTTACGAGAATCGTAGACGGAATGAGATAACAAATCGAATCGGTCGATAACTGCTTAGGTATCAGAAAGCTTTTGAATCGGGGGAGAAGTTTTATTGCCAATAGTTACGAAGCTGAACACAGTTTTGTGACTGGAGTCAGTCGACTCATAAAGTAAGTAAAGTATTATGGCCTTACTTACCAGTGGCGAAGGGTGATTATTTTTCTTAAAAGGGAAGCCGGACCAAAAAATTCTTACCTTGCTCAAGTGTGATGCGTGAATTCCAGTACCTAACTATTCGTTTCGAAAGGGAAGCCGATAGGAATCGAGTTGTATGGAGCCTTCGCCACTGTTACTTACCAACCCAGATTGCGCCGGACGGTTACTGGCTTATTCCGTGAGGAACTTCACAGTAGCAGCCCGGAGTCTGGATTTCGGATCCGGAGTCCGGTTGATGGAAATAGGCTCGCCCCCTATTACATGGGACTAAAACGTAACGGTGAAATGAGGTTGTACTCAGCACCTCTGCCCAACCCTTCGGGGAATACAGGCGTGATCTTATGTTATATTAAGATATGTTAAAGTTTTTGAAATATCCGCCATTTTCAGTTGAATGCCATATTAAATTTACCGATCGCACAAATTAGTCTGTAGGTATTACAGAATATCGTTCTGAAATATTATTTAAAATACAAACTTATTTTGCAGTCGGTAAAGTTAATATTGTAAACTACATATTATTATTCCTAGGAGCTCGTGGCTAAATAATTACAGCCGCATAGACCGATCTTCAGGGTTAAGCCACGCTTGCCGAGGTTGGTCTGTGGATGGGTGACCATTTACCATAGCGAGTTTCCTCCGTGCCTCGGAAAGCACGTAAAGCCGTTGGTCCCGGCTGTCATTTGTAGATCTTTGACAGTCGTTACTGTTGGTCAGAAGCCAGAAAGTCTGACAACCAGTCTTACCAAGAGTATCGTATTACCCAGTTACTGGGTTGTGGAGGTCTGATAGGCAGTCGCTCCATGTTAAATACTGATATTCAACTGCATCCGGTTCGACTGGAAGCCGACCCCAACATAGTTGGGAAAAGGCTAGGCAGATGATGATATTATTATTTCTAGGGGAAATATTTTTTTACTTCATGCTATAGAACCCTACACTGTGCTTGGTCCGACTTTCACTTAGCCGGTTTTTGGTGTAAAACAGGATAAATAATACAACATGTTTGCAGCCCTTATGATATTTATTTCTTTGTTAAAAACAGAGTACAAACTATCGAGAGAAACTTCTTTTTTAAATATACAACGCGTATTATACATACAAATTTCGATACTACCCTCTTTAGTACTTGTCGCATCGATTGTTTTAATTTAATTAATATGAGGTGCTGTATTGTTTTAATCAATATATTTATTTAAGACTTGAGCGATTTCTTAGGTGCTTGTGTTAATGAAATTTTGGGTAAGTAGAATTAAATTAGATTGATTAATTAGTCTTGCATCTTCAGTCCACAATCAGTTCAGTTTCAGTGCAAGCGACTATATTTATCCAACACGACACGAAACTATTCAGTAGGTACCTACAACAATCTACTCAACCCATTTAT
This sequence comes from Amphipyra tragopoginis, assembly GCA_905220435.1. Classification (NCBI taxonomy): domain Eukaryota; kingdom Metazoa; phylum Arthropoda; class Insecta; order Lepidoptera; family Noctuidae; genus Amphipyra; species Amphipyra tragopoginis. The sequence goes on along the minus strand of HG991997.1, from coordinate 24,947,223 downwards.
ATTATTTTTAATGTTTGCATTATCATACTAATCTGTTAAACAAAAGTACATTCACAATCGCAATGACGTCATCTCAGTGTAATGACATGTCTGAATCATTGATGATAAGCAACTACCTACATATATTCAATTCATTTGAATTGTTTTATTATGTACGAACGCGTTACGCATTGCAATTTAACGTGACCTTATCGTATACTAGTAGTTCTGTAGCTCATGACGTACATATTATTCTTTAAAAAGTTAGTCGGAAAGGGGGTAGGTACTAATTCGCGGGTCACTTAAATTAGGTATCACCGACGACTGCTTCAGGTACAGCAAATGTCATTAATTCAATACAAAAATAAGACTGTTATTATTTTTTAAATCAAAACGCTGATTTAATTGCTAATAATTCAGAAAATGGATCTACTAATTCGTGACCCATAAAATAATGACCCAAAATGTAGATAAACACGGCTGTTGATAGATAGATTTTAACGTGTTTTTATGAAATCTTTGAACAGCTATTTCTCTAAAACTACCGACTTTTGGGAAATTGTTAAAGTAGACGTTTTTGCTTAATAAAAAAAGGGTAGGTATTTTAATCTCCTTTGGGATAAGTACCTACCCCTTTTCGGACCAACAGTGTATAAAATCATTTTATTTATACAGAGACTAAAAACTCTCGTTACGAACGAGTGATCTTTGACGTAAAAACACATAGACTAAGGGTCTAGTACAAAATTTATGAAAAAGTGTCCTGAGTTAATATACACCACGAGAGCGCGCGCTAAGATGCACCGCTACATAAACTTAGAAATACCAACAAACTAAGTTAAATCTCATGTTGTCATCACAATACCTAATTTAGCTTACAACCATTTTTCAGCATACGAAAATTCGACTCCACCATTTGACGTAAATTAGTCTACTTATTCGCGTTTTAGTTTACATTCGGTTCGGATGTTTTTCAGCGCTGACCCAGGTCCATGTGTTTCTGCGTCCATGTTCGTAAGTACCTGTATCGAAAACGTGTCAACTCGGTCTATAGGTAAATGTTTCTGTGATTTAGAAATTTTACTGAGAAGACTACTGCAATTAATTGCGACAAGTACTTCTTTACCGGTCAACAATACTTTGTAAGAACACAACTAGATTTTATAATGAGTTAAAGTATAGTCTTAACACAAAATCCTGTTTAACAGTTGTTAAGACAGGGCTCAAAACCCTTAGCCCCATATTCATAAAAGATTGACATTTTTAAACACAATTAAACTATACCTGTTGTCATTTGTATGCCAATGAATAGAGATGGCAATAGACTTATTAGCCACTTTAGTTAAATAAACTTTAATCATCGTTTATGAATAAGAATGCTTTTATGTATTTTAAGTTTGACTTTAGAAGTGGTTTAATCAAGCATCAATTTTTTTTAGTTCAATGACACTATTTCTCATTATGTGGTTAACTAAATTCACAATGTGATACAAATATTAGATTATAATTGTCGCAATCTAATAGGTCGGATTTGACACCTGTCAAAATACAGGTGTCAAAATGTCAGCACTAGTAATAATTACTCCAATGCCCGGCTTCAAGTTTAATTTTAGTATGAGTGCTCTATGTTCAGGTAAATTAAATTCGGCTTTCTTTTAGATCGAAGGAGTGCAACTACTGTACATATTTATTTGTGCTTTTATGTAAACGTCAAATCTGACCTATTACGTTGGTCGAACTACAGTCAAGAATTGATTTTAAATGCGCGGATTTGATAATCGCGCCATATCTCGCCGGCCAGGCTATACATAAGAAAGTTGGTAAACCACGAAATGAGACAAGAAGTTGCTTTGCGTAACGTAAACTAATTCGTGCTCTCACAAAATATTGTCAACCTACATAACATGAACATTCCATAGATACATAACTCTGGCGTCACCCTATTTATTTACATGAAAAACATTTTGTTTACACAAAAACATTAATAATGGGGTTTTCTTTAAGATTCATGCCTTTAAGTTTTAAATAACGAGTTAACGTAAAACAGGCTGTAATGAAACAAATTAGTTTCTTAGATTAGTGATGTGACAGTTTAACTGATAGCAGCCTCGTAACGAGGAGAGCCTCCAGCAGAGGCGACTAGAGGCAAGACTCTAATCGAGGCACATAGTCCAAGGAAGGTAAGAAACTGCCTATTTTTGAGGCACAAACTGTCTGCGTATACAGTCAATACTCTTTTTTCAAGCGTTAATTTCGTAAAATATCTATAACGAGGCACCGTAAAACTCAACGCAAGGCGCAACTTTGAGGCTGCCTTCAACAGAAAAGTTTAGACCAGACTTAATTTTATATTTTGTAAAAGGCCTTAAATTATTTTAAACTATTTGTTCGGATTAAATCTACAATTCAACATTTCTAAACAATCTACATGATTCCAACCAATGACGTTAGGAAAGTTGACTGTAGGAAGTTTAATTTTTTAAGATAACTTAGATAATTAAAACCCATTTAAACTTTAAATATTACAAGTGATAAGGACAAGCACTAGCTTTATACGCAATGTTCTTACTCACTTGCATTAATCTATACTCCATCATATAACATTAGACAAATGTACCAAAACATGAATTATCTTTTGAACCATTTCTTCAAGTAGAATTTCAGCTCATCTTGATTGACCGTTCAGGTTCATAAAAGCACAATACTGTCTTGAATGCATGGAAGTAATTACGTTGCTTATTTCTAAACATTTCCTTGCTAAAATGGCTCTTATTTGTCTAATGTTACGTTAAATAAAGTATTCGAAGGACTTACCTTAAAAACAATTGAATTAAACGAGATTATAAAAATATATGAATAAATGGTACAAAGGTTGGAACTCCTGCTAAATATTTTACGACTGTGAGCAAATGATTGGCAATCCCTATGTAAAAGGCTACGAAAAAATAAGACACCGTTACAATTTCATTACATCTCTGCGTGTGATATATTATTTTATAGAAAAAGATAAGTTACAGCCATACAATATAAACGCACCGTTATATAAAAATAATATAGTTATAGTTGAACAAATACCTCAAATAATGTTCAATGTGGAATGCTACATTTTCAAGATCATTCCATAAATACGACGTTAGCTCATATGCATAAAGACCTACATAACAAGATATCCATCGTTTAAAGAGCGATTTGATGCTGAAATCCGCTAGGCAGCGCTACTATAGATCGAGGTGAAAATTACAGAACCAATATTAAAACAGATATTTAGACTGTAGAATTGGTCTGAAATAAAATTATTTATTCAATTGTTATTGTAATGACTGCAAATCGCAAGGAATTTGACATTTTTGTATTTTTTTTACCTCGGTTCTCAGTAGCGCACCCTGGTGGCAGAAAAAAACCTGGATTCTACGACCTCCATTCTACAAAGTTAGGGCTGAGGCTACACTTAGCAACAAAACGAATTGCGGCACAAGCGATTGAAACAAATGTAATAATATTCACGTGTGTACTCACTACACACCAAAAATCGTTGTCGTGTATAGTGTAGTTTCACACGTGAATATTACACTAGCTTTCGCCCGCAGCTTCGCTTGCGTGAAATTTTGAACCCGTTAAGTGACGATTTTCCATACAAACTTTCATCCCCTATTTAACTCCCTTAGGGGTTGAATTTCGAAAAATCCCTTCTTAGTGGATGCCTACGTTACAAAAGGAACCTACTGTCAAAATTTCAACTTTCTAACCCCAGCGGTTTAGGCTGTGCGTTGATAGATCAGTCAGTCAGCTTCTCCTTTTATATGTATAGATTAATTGTTTAAATCGGTGATGTGACGCAGTTTGCGTAGCTGATAAGTGTAGTATTGTGGTGGTGTCAGAACCTTTATGTGTAAGAGCTAACATATTCAATTATGAATACAAATGGATACCTTAGAAGTCAAGTGAGACAAGTAACTTTTTTTTTTAAATAAATTTTTAGTTGAGCCCCAAAAGGCTTAAAATAACTGTTAACTCTATTCACCAAAAATGTTACTTGCGCCAGTTGGTTTCCAAAATACCTAATGTTTCAAATAAAATAAAAGATTCGTTATTTAAAGAGCGCATGTTAGATTGCTACATAATGCAAATTGACCTGTTCATTATTGTTTTAATACTAAAATGTAGGTTCCGTGTGTTTTTACATTAGCCGTGTACGTACTAACAAACACGAACATCGCGAACACAAATATCGAACACGTTTGCATGTGCGTACCATTACCAAACAGTGTGTTCGGCGAACACGTTCATTGTGATTCGTATTCGATGTTCGTGTTCGTTCGTGCGTACACGGCTTTAGAGGTATAAACACATGTCCCATTTCTATTCACTTGAAAAACACAAAGGGCCATACAAATTCAGAATAGGCTGTGTAAACTCTTAGTAAGAGTTTTTCGTGAACTTGCCAATCTGAATAATATATTTGTCTCTTTTTCTTGTAAATGTGTGAGAGAGATAGAGTTTAACGAGCTCACGAAAACTATTGGCCGTTTCGTAATTTGCAAACTCGTAAGGTACTGAATAATATATTTTTCTCTTTTTCTTGCGGCTGTTTAAGAGAGTTAGAGTTTAGCGAGCGCAGAAAATTATATTGACGGTATCGTAATTTGCAAACTCGTACTAGAGGTACTGAAGAATATATGTATTAGTCTCTTTTTTTACGAATGTGTAAGAGAAATAGAGTTTAGCGAGTTCCTGAAAACTATTGTAGTTTTCGTAATTTGCGAACTCGTACTACGGGTACAGTATATCTGAGCGTGTTTGGCTACCATGACAGTTGGGTGCAAAGGATCATCTTTCAGTTACCAGATAGCAGAACGATTATATATCTAAATTCAAGGCGATTATAATTCTGATTAACCTATCGTGTACAAAGGTAATCAATTTCGTTGATTATTTCAATATTTTAATGATCAAATTCCTTACAAAAAAGTCTATAAATAATAAAACAAATGTATTGTTTGGAAAAACTATTTGAGATAATCTTCCAAATATAATTCGCTCGTTAATTAAGTAATACTAAAAACGCTGTTAACGTAAATCCCCGACATTATTTCGGTCTATAGGTTACATCCCGTTTTAGTTACAGAACACACCGCTCATCAGTGGCGCTAGTAGTGCCTAAACTATTCGAACTTTGGTTTGATATTACCTTGATTGAACATAAAACATAATTTTCATATTAAATTATAATAATTGATTCATATATTGATAAGTTTTCAACATAAACCAGCGCCAAATGATGACTACCTCGCCTTAACTTGTCAATTCTATGTATATTACAAGATATAACTATATATAAACGTTTATATAAACATAATGTGCAGTCGAAGCAGGTTCTTTAATTTCAATTAATTACACATCTAGTGACTTTTCTATATTCGACAAAACATTGCTAGCATGAGAATAATTTTGTTAAACGATAAATAAATAAATATTAATATTGGTTTGAGCCACGAAGACAGTATTTTACCGTATAAAATTAAATTTTTACTTCCTTATAAAAGATTTACTGAAAGTTACCATTATAAGTATTATGACCTACTTTTCTACATTCATTATGATCCTAGTTTGCTATTACTTCAAGCGTAAGTCTTTGACAAGCACAATATCCTAATTAGGGTCTTACTTTCGTACAATTGCTTGGTCCTGAAATTGAAAATACACGTAAAATAATGTCCACAGCTCAAAATAGTATATATTTCACAAATTTATACATAAATTACGTATAGATTGTTTATGTTATATACAGTTTGCGCCTAACGTAACATTTCAACAAAATTATTCGCACATTAGATACTTTTTAAACTTATTTTTTTTAGCTAACAATATGAGATAAGTATATTTATAATATATAACGCTAATATTATTAAGGAATCTAAATACTCTAACATGATAGTACTGTATCTAAAATATAGCAACTTTTAGATGAAAAAAGTTTATGAGCTTTTATATAAATTAAAGTCCAAACGATTGATATGTCCTGATGTATTTTTTACATTAATCTAGTGAAGTATCTACTGTTGATGTAATTATGTGTGAATATCCCTGAACACGTAATGTGTGACGGTACAAAATAATATCACAATGTATTTAATAATTATCAGAATTTGTTCCATCAAACGAACATTTTTTACCAAAAAGAAACTATATTTTAGATGTAACTGTACATTCTAATGTGACAACATTATCTTTCCACACATTAAAGGCTTATTGCATTTCAATAAATATTTGATATAAATAATTAAATATATAACAAACGAAATTACAGCTTGGCACCATTTTCAAACAATGAAAACTAATTGAAGCCAATGGTTTTGTTGTGACAAGATAATTTACCACATCTTTTGTTTTAGAGAGTGCATAACTCAAGCTAAATTTATTTATCACGACTCAAATGACATGGAAATTACTTTATTCACAATGAATTACGTACGAAATTTACTGGGCAAGAAAATAATGTTTAGACTCAATCCGAGGCGTAGCGAGGCAGACTTGCAAGGCATACGAGAATTGCCACAAAAATAATACAAGGACACTTTTCAAAATAGTTTTTTTTTACCTTATTTAAGGAAGCAAAACACTAAATGTAAACATACAACTACCCACTTTTTCAATTATTCCTTTGTTAAGAAGTGACAATCACACGAAACAAAATGGCGGATTGTTTTTGTTTACGTTAGGTATTTAACTTCCCTAAACACGGTATGTATAGAGAATATTTATTCAGGTAGATATTTTTTATACTCGAATATTCCGAGTTTTAAAAACAGGAAGCCCGTTCCTTATTTCATTACTGCCTCGCAATTAAAACTTTTTTTTTTAATAAAATGGCATAATACTCGTTTAATCCATTATGATAAAGTATTTTAACGCCATTATAGTCGCAACTTACATTAATGCAACAAGATCATCTATTTAAACAATATTATTAACTCTAAGGCGCAGTTAACTTTTGATCGAACTTTACAAACACAATTCGGAATGCCATTACAAACTTTCCAATCGATATATTTTTTTGAAGTTTTTTATTTCCGTTTGTCAGAGATAAAAAGTACATAAATACTTGGCAGCCGCCTCAAGGTCCTCAGTCTCATAGCCAAGTATACTGCGTTCAAACCATTCAACATAATTACCGAACGTTTCCATTTTATATTATCAATGTCACAGGCCAATTTGATACAAAACATAATTGGACTTTCCACGAGGCATAAAGGCACAACCTTTACGACCTTTGTGCAAAATATATAAAAAATAAATTCATTCCTGTCACAGCCCTATAAGGTAGTTCTTACAAGGAAGGGTCTTAAAGTGCTCGACTCCGATTTGATTCGTTTTAAATGTTACAGAGCACTGAAAAATAGACACGTATTTTTTTTATCGACTCAATATAATTTACAGCATCACTGGTTAGTTGGTTTACATCGGAAAACCACGAACTCTGCTCATCAGGCCTATTCATGGCACGGTTTCTTAACCGTACGGCGTATTAGCCGCGCCGTAGAAAAACCGTGTGAGCTTGTACACGACACGGCAAACCACCAGCCGAAACTGATTTATATCCATTTTGTTACACAAAACCAGCGTTGGAAAGCTGTCATGCAATAATTGGCCGTCGCGAAAACGTCCGGTGCCGTTAACAAACTCTCATAGACTGTCATACAACACTAATGTAAATCAAACCGTGCGCAAAAGAGGAGTAGCCACGGTGCTTACGGCGGCTCAGGCGTGCCGTTGGGCCGCCGTGTCCGTCAACAAACTTCTATAGTAGTCCATACAACACTGATAATCGTGCCTACACACGGATAATTAACCGTAGGTTTTTACGGCGAAAAAACGTGTGTGAACAAGAGCACAACCTTGCACAACTTTTACCATGGGACAAACTCTAAATTCGTACAAAATCTATGGTTTCATACAAAATAAACAATGTTGCTTAACAAAATGAATACAGGGTGTTAACGAAATCGTGTAATTCCTTCAAACCACGTGATCTACTGGTGACACAGATTAACCCTAAATGGGAATTTTCGAAAACCAACCAAAAAATAAAAAAAAAATTTTTTGTTTTCAAGTTCTGAGTCTTTTTAGAGCCTTGAGTTATCTGACTGCAAAGAGCGATATCGCGTTAGTCGTTCCTGCCAGCCGTGTCGCCGTACTTTCATTAATTTATGCGTGGCATCGAAATGTTCACACAAATAAAATAATATTATTGCAAAAAAAAAAAAACTTTTTGTTTTACTGAATCCTTATTAGGTGGTTTAGTTACGACAAAGCCGCAAGAAAAAAAAAGTTTTTTTTTTAATCAATCTAAATCCCATGCGGGGCCTATCTACACCAGTAGTAGATCATGTGGTTTTAAGGAATTACACGAATTCGTTAACACCCCGTAGAACAACAGTTTTTTTTTCACGAATTCAGTGTTTATCCCATAGTAAAAGTTGTGCAGAATTATGACCAGAGTTCATGGTTTTCGGAAGTAAAGCGCTTAACCAGTAATGCTGTATATTGTTGCCCTGCAACATCAAATCGAAGCTGTACACCAGGAGACCTTCTCTTGTCAGTTCTTTTAAAGCCACGAAGATTTCAAGTGCGACTAAGATATTCCTATCCAGTTTAATAAGCATTTTGAGTATGTACGCCGCATTAAAACTACCTGACATGACTCTAAAAGAACACAGAACTCGAGGCCTTGAACTGAAAGTGCAGGCAAAACTACGCCTTAAGTGCTAAAGATGTCTTGCACATACGAGTTGATAATTGTGTGCGATTAACGCGCGCTACCGGACTTACTGTGCGCGATGAGCCATTGTAGTGTGATGTCAATGTTGTCCTTCTCTTTGCATGAGATCGAATAGCAGCATATCTCACGATCTTGAATAGCTGACAGGTTCCTGCGAAACAATTGGGATATAGTTTTAGATAAAGGAAATAAACAAAGACGCTTGACACTATGGTATAATAATATGTTTCACTGGTATTCTCTTCCCGTGACAGCTAGGTCACGTAATTGACCTAAGAATACGTCATCAGCGGGGGTGTTTCCACTCTGTATAAATAAATTACCCGAGCAAGATGCATTTTTTCACATATTTGCTTCTATAAAGAAGCAATTTTGAACTAGTACTTTTATACAGTTTACTTTTTAACTAAATAGATGAATAACACGAAATAGAAAATAGTTGGGCTAGTTAGCAATTTATTTAATATTTATTATGAATTAAAAATCTCCTTTATTGTATTGTAGATGTTAATCAATGGCAGCACTGATCGTGAGATTCGTGACGTAGTCTTAGGCCACTGCGGGAAGAGAATCATCATCTGCCTAGCCTTTTCCCAACTATGTTGGGGTCGGCTTCCAGTCGAACCGGATGCAGCTGAATATCAGTATTTTACATGGAGCGACTGCCTATCAGACCTCCACAACCCAGTAACTGGGTAATACGATACTCTTGGTAAGACTGGTTGTCAGACTTTCTGGCTTCTGACCGACAGTAACGACTGTCAAAGATCTACAAATGACAGCCGGGACCAACTGCTTTAGGTGCTGTCCGAGGCACGGAGGAAACTCGCTATGGTAAATGGTCACCCATCCACAGACCAACCTCGGCAAGCGTGGCTTTACCCGGAAGATCGGTCTATGCGGCTGTAATTATTTAGCTACGAGCTCCTCGGCGGGAAGAGAATATCTTAGCATATTTATACCATGCTTGACACGTCACTCGACAGAAGCTCCAGAGTTAGTGGCTACAGCTTCATTTCATGGAAACTCTTTTTAGGGTGCATGAAAAAAGCCTCCACGAGTGACGATACGTAAGTACGTACGGCGCAGGCTGGGCAGTCAGCCCCGCTACCAACCTTGCTGACTGGCTAATCTTTTCACCACAGCATGAGCTATTTTCGTACAGCTCATGCTAACACGAGAGAAGAAGATGGAAACTCTGATCTTTTTTAACTGAATAGAGTAAAACTAAAAACAGACCCTAGCTTTGCAAAAAATTTAGACAATAAGCACGAAGTCCGTGATTTCGGCCTTAGTTACGAGCGTTTCCTTCTATCATCTACGGACATACGATTATTTCGGGGCCCGAACTAAGAATGAATGATAACACGATTTGGCAGTTGTCCCTACTACCAATGTGTTTTAGCCCGTCCGAAAAGTTGAACTTGACACTTGTTTTGTTCACTCCTACGTTTCGGGCTACTTTCGGACGGGCGACTAACTTCGTTGACGGACTTAGGGAGTAGGCCCCCTTGTTAGAATTGGAAGCTGATCCCAACTTAGTTGGGAAATCTTCTATCGTGTCGGCACGAGCTATACGAGAATAGCTCATGCCGTGGTGAAAAGATTAGCCAGCAGTGGCGAAGGCTCCATATAACTCGATTCCTATCGGCTTCCCTTTCGAAACGAGTAGTTACTGGAAATCACGCATCACACTTGAGTAAGGTAAGCATTTTTTGGTCCGGCTTCCCTTTTAAGAAACTTCACCCTACGCCACTGTTAGCCAGTCAGCAAGGTTGGTAGCGGGGCTGACTGTCCAGGGTGCACCAGACGTACTTATGTATCGTCACTCGTGGAGGCTCTTTTCATGCACCCCTATGTTGGGAAATGACTAGGAGGAAGAAGATATAAAGTAGTTACATTCGCTCAATAAGTCCATGCTCATCAAGTGCGTGCGGCAGGTCGCGCTTGTTGCCCAGCACCAGCACTGGGATGCCGGTCAGCTGCTGCTTCTCCAGTAGGCTGTGGAGCTCGTTGCGGGACGCTTCGATCTTATCCGGGTCTGCCGCATCAACCATGTACCTGTGGGCAATTATATTTTTAGTATACACAAAAACCGAGACACCAAGATTTTAATCAGAATTACTGGAGTATGTGTTTTTTTTTTGGTAAATCTCCAAGTTACACCTTAGTTTATGTTGCGTTAAGTCCTCCAGTAGAGTGGTGAAATGTGTGAGATGTGCTAGGCAGGGGTTGTCTAATACACGGAAGGGGGCATCCATTAAATACGTTTCCCTCCCTAGTACCTCATTAACGTCGTATGTGTATGTCTATTAACTAACCTCATTACGATTAGCTTTTTTTTTATTACTAACGTTACTCTCAAGATATCTTTATCTTATTATACAGTGATTTTCTTAGTAATGTGTTTTGATGACAATTAACCATGTCAGTTGTTTTATATAGTTTAGCGTCCTTTTACCTTTTGTAAATGTGAGAGCTTTGTAGACTTGCTAGATGCCTGGATACCTAGTTAATTTGTGACCATATTTTACATTTTGTTTTTTTGTGTGGTTCCTGCTCTTAAGTCTACTTTGCTCTCTCATAACTATTCTAAGTCATAACTGTACCCACTCAAATTGTTAAAGATATGGATTTTAAAAGAGTAACCATGGAGTTTCTTGCCGGCTCTTCTCCATAGGAAACGACTAATTGGAACCGTGCACCTAAATTCGACTTTTCATAAGCGTCTGTAATGGTTTATGTGAAATAAAAACTTTTGATTTTGAGGCGTTTAGGGGGGAAGGGGGGGTCGAGCAAAACCTCACTCAATTTCACGTGGGGGAGAGGGTGGTCTCGGCAAATATCACATAATTTTTTTCCGCAAAAACTTTTCATCTATCACAAGAGCTGCAGAGCACCGGCGTGCAGTCCATAGTGCACCAGCCCGCAAAGTGCGACCCTCACGTATTGTCACACGTCGAGCTACCGATCTTCTGTGTGCAAGCGATAGCGGGTTATGGCTAATTCAGAGCGAAGTTGAAGGCAGATGCTTTTACTGAAAATTACATGGACATGTTGGTTTCAGTAGTCACTCTTGAGATCATACATGAGTCTCCGTGGATTGAATTAGAGTGAATATTCTTTTACGAATTTGGCAATGGATCAGCATCCACTCGGTGTTGTAGGAGTATATAGGCGGCGGTAACCACTTACCATAAGGTGGACTGTCAGCTAGTTAGCCAATGTAATTCATAAAAAAGTATATTTATCCTATTCTTATAAAGGTGGCTTCCCACGGTGTGTGATAGCAAGCACCGGCTGTGCTTGGTATCATCTTTAAAATCACGCACCGTGGGAAGCCACATTATGTGGGTGCGTGATTCGAAGTTATTTTTAACCCCCGACGCAAAAAGAGGGGTGTTATAAGTTTGACTGTGTGTCTCCCTGTCTGTTTGTATGTCTGTGGCACCATAGCTCTTAAACGGGTGAACCGATTTAGGTGCGTTTTTTTTTATTTAAAAGCTGTTTTTCTAGCGGTGGTTCTTAGACATATTTTATCAAAATCGGTTCAGCCGTTTCAGGGTCATCAGCTGTTTTGTTATTCGAGTTGGGGTTTTTTTTAATTTTAAATTTATGTTTTTATTTAATTTCGCGATACAGGAAGAGCTCGTGGCTAAATAATTACAGCCGCATAGACCGATCTTCCGGGTTAAGCCACGCTTGCCGAGGTTGGTCTGTGGATGGGTGACCATTTACCATAGCGAGTTTCCTCCGTGCCTCGGAAAGCACGTAAAGCCGTTGGTCCCGGCTGTCATTTGTAGATCTTTGACAGTCGTTACTGTTGGTCAGAAGCCAGAAAGTCTGACAACCAGTCTTACCAAGAGTATCGTATTACCCAGTTACTGGGTTGTGGAGGTCTGATAGGCAGTCGCTCCATGTAAAATACTGATATTCAGCTGCATCCGGTTCGACTGGAAGCCGACCCCAACATAGTTGCGAAAAGGCTAGGCAGATGATGATTTAATTTCGAAATACCAAGTGAAAGAGAACTCGCACCGCACCTTTGAGTTTACCGACTCACTGTGGATACGGCGCACCGTTCCGCACGCGTTCGCGTTACCACGGACGAGTTTCTTCCCATGGTGCGCCGGTGCGAACTCGTGCGCCGCGGTGCGCTATATCACGCACCGTGGGAAACAAGCATAAGACTGATTTAGTAAATACGTACACAATAGCATTGACACCTCGGCAGTACCTCTCCCACATAGAACGGAACCTAGGCTGGCCACCGATATCCCAAACCTGAAATTATACAAAAATATTTTAACACTAAATTAAGTAGTAATGTTTTTTTTATGTTATCTTAAAGACCTGAATTTAAGGTGAAAGATACGGGCTGTTCCCAGCACTTTTCCCGCTAGATGGCGCTGAAATCATTATTTTGAGTTTATTTCGTTTTATGTGAAATCTGAGCATTACAAAGTTGTAGAAGTAGTGTTCGCGACACCTGGTCATTACCTTTTAATGAACTTGATCATAACAATGCCTCAAAATCCACCCAATTTGACACAGAATCCCATAATAACATCTGTCATTGAATTTACACACTTTTACACACACATAGACGTATTCCCTACGTTTACAAAGTTTACCACTAGATGGCGTGCATTTAAAAAAGGGCTAAAATATTTTGTAGAAATACTCTCAATAGGGGTAGGCAGAACGACACCTACGATAAATTAAAACTAGTACTATTTTAGGAAAATAAAAGTTATATTTTAAGGCGTAAAACATTTAATTGATTAATAAAAAAAGGAAATAAATAATGTCAAATATACACAGTAAAATATAGTTTTATTTTATTACCTAAGTTTTTAGTAAAACAAAAATCTAAATCTTTATTGAGTTCAATAAGGTATTATTTCACCTTTTATAGTAAATACAAATTAAAAGCTTTATACAATGATTATGTAGATTCTAAACAAACTACTACAAAAAATTTTCAATTGAACAAAAATTATTTCTTCTTGTCTTGAAACCACTGCTTCACAGGTGCTACAAAGAAAAATAACTTTACTTAGTATATTTGTAAAAAATAACTTTACTTAGTATATTAGTACCAGGTACCAGCGTCACCATCATTGATTTTTAACCGACTTCAAAAAGGAGGAGGTTCTCAATTCGTCTGAATGTTTTTGTTTTTTTTTTTTTTTTTGTAGTTAGATTTCGGTGAGGTTGGCGGTGTTCGATTTAGCGGCATATTGGGCGTTCAAATGCACCAAAAGCAAAATAAAGCAACAATGAATGCGGATTTTTCTATGTTGCAGGCAGCAATTTGTGCAAGTATTAATTATAATATTTCAGAAATTTCTCCAATTTTTTCGTAAAAAAATCTCAGATTTTTCTGGTATTTTAGCAGCATAATAAAAAACATTCCAAAAAGTAATGTGTTTTGCGGAGGTTTGAACTTGATAGTCACACGATCACGTTCACTTACAGTCCGGCCCATGTGTCATCGGACCAAGTCGTCGTTACTAAGAGAGTTGAAAATAGCGTTCTATTTAATAAAAATAGGTACTGTAGCTGCAGGTGTAAAGCTTGTCCTTGCATTCACTTTCAAGGACACTTGGCCCGGCGCACGCTAACACGATTTTTTATAACAACTTGTCTTGATTTGCTGTTGATAATTTTGATAATATTGTTAATTGTGTGTTGTAATTGTTTCAATATTTTATCACTGAGATGGTAATCACTAATTAATTGATCGTTTCACTGATAGTTTACACAATATTTTGCAATTTAAACAATTTTTTTTGAATTTAAAACACGGAACGTTCAAAAATACGTCTGCTCGCGACGGCGTCTCGGCGGGGGGCTATATGCATACAAAGTATTCGTTACCTGGTAAAAACATACCCCAAGATTGCTTTTTCACGAAAGAACAACGGCAAACTCCCAAACAAACTATTGTTGAAATAATCTTTTGCGTCTGCTATTGAAACATATGTAAAAGTATAGATCTTGAATTCCTGAACAGATTTGTCTTAAGGCTTACTATTGAAGAGAGTCTTGAATTCAAGATATTCTAGTTTGAAGTTTTGCTTAACTAGAAATAGAAAGAACAATGGCGAACTTTGATACATCACTTTGTCCTGTATAAATAAATTGTAACGTCTTTGTGTCATCCTAAGCTTTGTGTATTCGCAATTATTTTATTAATTCTTAATGATTTGAGCCATTTTTGATGAAATGAGCGATTCGCCACTTATCCCTAGGATTTGAGAAAATAGCTCGGAAAGTATATTTAGGTTAGAATATTTATGATTATACGAAACAAATAGGTAATTCAATTCATTCTATCTTTCATCAGTGCAGCAGATCTCTCTATTAAAAATCCCATGAATACCACTTTGATAGTCTAGGTCTAGCGCCTAGGTTATGCCTGATGCCCTAACCAACAAAAGATCATTCTAAAAAATGTTGTGAATTCAATGAAACCTATATAAACACCCTAGCTTATCCAATCATTTGTGAGCACATCCCTCGGTCATAGTTTTGTATAAACAGAGGTAGGTGTACGAGTTCAGTAAAAATTAAAAATCTACTTTGTAAGGTATAGGGGGGTATAAATAAAAGATTTCGTGTTATTATATTTATTTGTCTTTTGCTCTTCTTAACAAGTAACACAACAATTCTGCTGGTGCTGCTTTATTTCTTGGATGCCTTGGTTCCTTTGTAACACACCAATGTCATGACAATGAACATTTTAGATAGGTACTTCCTCCATGATGAAACGTACCATGATTTTATTCTCCCTCTTACTAATGAAGTATTTCCACTCCCTCTGAGACTATACCTACTCAGAGGAATTCACTTGGTCAATCACTACACAGAAAAATCCACAAAATCCATGCGCCACCCACTTTTCACTTCTCAAATCCAAATCGAGGAGTGAAATCGTAGTCCGTTAATGAGTAGCACAACGTAACGTTAACGCAACGTAGAAGTTTTAAATATTTGTCAGAAGCCGTAGCACTATCACAGAATATAATAAATATAAATTATAATTATGTCCAACAATAAGGCGTAGCCGTGTAGGCAGTAAAGTTAGGCCCCTTGCTGATAACTCTGTTTTTAGGACCGTAGCTACCGGCTACGCGCAGTTTCAAACCGTAGTAAGTCTGGATGTCGGATATGTATGGGACAGTATGGAGCTATTTTGACGACACCGTTGCTAACGATGGCCCAGCTTGCCGCCGTGATCGGTCACGACGAGATTACCCTGTGTTCAAACGTGGTACGGTGGCCTATGTGCTCTCCTTGCAGGCCGATTGTACGCACGGCGCATCCCATATAAGTGGCACTTAACCCGGCTGTCTAGCGGGTACAAACCATATCATCTACGAGTTTGGCCGGGATTCACCCGGCGCCTTGATCTCGTCTACTAGGGGCTTAATAATATACTGATATTTGACAACTCTAGGATTGACAGTGACAGTTTTTGAAAGAAAGCATTGATGACAATGCTTTCTTTCAAAAACTGTCACTGTATATAATAGCAACACAGACATGAGTCTGTGTTGCTATACTTTTTTTTTATATACTTCTATTAGGTAAGCAGGATTATAGAAAATCTGTTTCTTTTCTAATATACGACAAGTTTTGCTGTCTTTATTTTGGTATTTGTTTTATGAATTATTGAATAATAATTCATCAATCGAAATAAAACATGTTATAAAATAATTAATCATTAAATATATTAACATATAGCTGGTAAAAAATCTTCGAAATTAATTATAAGGGCATCCCTCAAAGTGTTGCAATATTAAAGAAGCAAGGACAACAAATAAAAATTATTCGAATTAACGGGAATATCAGTAAAACTTTGAAATGTAATATATTTTTTTCAGAGAGTTCGTTTACAAATGTTAAAGCTACAATAATATCTAGAAAAAAATTACGCTTTTTTTAATATACCTTTTATCATTAGACGCTTATTTTAAGTCTCAGCAATGATTTTGCCATTGTTCTTTAATGTTGTGGTTACTTTGGTGACTTACTGAATAATTTAATTCATGGTTGACCATAAAATATACATAATGACAACATCGACACGTAGGTACGTAGGTAATTAGTATTGTAACGAGATTGCAGCGTCTAAAACCCAACTCACGGGCCAACTTGCTGTTTCTAATACTTACCGTCGAAATATACCTAGGTAATTTTATTTTACAATAAAATTGCGTATTTTGAATAATTAATAAAATTATTTACCTACCAATAATAAATTGCAATAATTATATTCAATTGAAATCAATTACATAAGTACCTACTAGACATATTGCAATTTGAATAAATTAAAATAGCATACAAAATATAACACGCAACAAATTCCGCGCGCAAATCCTAGTGCATCAACATTACGTTCAACAAATTGAAAATGTACATGCATTCGAATCATAGTCAAATTAGCTGGCAACGCAGCCGCCGTCAAGGTTACAGAAGACCGGCAACGCTGCATATTTTAATATCTATTTACAATATCGCCTGCACGCCATCTATCGCTTACAATTTTAAACTATAACAAACATGGCGCTTAGTTTGCTTGTCAAAACAAACCCACACATGTAAAGAAGTGTCAAATTTTGTCTGAATTTCATGATTGTTTTTCTCAGTAATTAGTGTAAGTTATTTCCTAAAGAGTGAATTCGCGAGCACATTTGATTGTAGAAAAGTGATAAAATGATTCGTTTTAAACAAAGAGTGTCTATTTTTAGCGTATAATCCCTACAAACATTGTATGGACGGTCCATCGGTACATGCACCTTAAACTAAATATATCAGTCAATTATCAAAGGTGACATTATTTATTATCATTATATTTATCACAGAAAGTACAAATAAAATTGCTCAGTGGGACCTGCGATTTTCTGCCAAAATGCACTATCGCTATTAATATTATAAATGCGAAAGTAACTCTGTCTTTTTTTTTATGTATTTGATTCTAGGCCTACGTTTGACCGCCATCTCGCCTGATACGACGGAGCACGCTTGCCCAGAAGAATCCAATTCACTCGTTACTTGAAGACACCCAAATTGTAGCTGTCGGGAACCCCACTCGGGCAGCGCATTCCACTGTTTGGCGGTTTTGACAATGAAAGTGGAATCAAAACGCCTCGTTCGGGTTATTGGTCTGTCTATCTGTATCGCTTTCACGCCTAAACCGCTGAATCGATTTTAATGAAACTTGGTACAGAGATAGTCTGGAACCTGGAGAAGGACATAGGCTACTTTTATCCCGGAAAATTCGGAATACGCGATAAACGACATCCACGCGGACGACCTCTAGTATTCTATGTATAAATCTGATGATCAAACTTCAAAACTCATTTATTCAAAATAGACTAGATTTATATTTACACATACGTCGTGGTGGCCTGGAGGTTACAGACACGCTTGTTAAGCACCGAATTGCGGGTTCAAACCCACGCATGTACCAATGTGACTTTTTCAATGTCATATGTACTTTCTTAGTTAATCTAAGGCGTGAATTACACAGAAGCGGCGTAAGGTGCAGATGCGGCGCGGTCGCGTCGCTTTCATACGTTTTTTGCGAAAAAGATTTGAAGCGGCACCACAAAACGTATGAAAGCGACGTGCCTGCGCCTAACGCCGTTTCTATGTAATTCAAGCTTTAGACGCCACTGACTTAGGTACGGTAAAGGAAAACATCGTGAGGAAATCTGGACTTTAATGGACCGAAATCGCCATCCCGCCGCGATGATCAATATTCGTTCCTTCTCAATATGAGAAGATACCTTTGCGCTGCAGCAGGACAATCGAAGGGTTATTTACAAAAACAGCATAACTTTTTTTTCGTAAATTTTTTCAATAAAGACAAAAAGTTTCATAACATTGTCAATGTTAAAGATAATTTGAATTTATTTTATGTTAATGTTGAATATGTTATGAATTAAATTATGTATTATTTTGATCTTAAATGCTTCACATTACTATAAACTATTTATAAGAATACTAAGGTTAAAAAGGACGAAAATTCCAGTTATGCTGTTTTTGTAAATAACCCTTCAATTAGGCTCAATTTACACCGCCGCGGAATGGAATGGAAGCGACGAAATTGTACATAGCATAATGAACTTTATGTCAATTTTATAAAGTACAAACTAATTTTTTTGCTAGTCTATATCTAAATGTAATTAAAAGTATTAATTTCCTTTAAAATCGCTTACATAATATAAATGATTATCCTGTTAACATACACATAGGTTTATTTCTCTTACCATCAATCTGTTTTTTACAATAACGCTAAACATTTTCCCATTAAAATACTGATTTAAAAAAACCATGAATTACCTTGATAGTGACGTTTCCTTTGGTGATTTTGCGCATGTTGAATCCCACTGTTGGGATCATGTCTTCGCTGAACTGGCCAGACTGAGGACAAAAATGAAAATCACATTTATTAATGGAAACGTTTGATTAATGAATATGGTAAATCGTCACTTACACAATATGACTGATTACTGCAGAGATCGGAATAGGTAGAATATATTTACCTAAACTTCGAGGAAGGAAGTAATATAGAGTGGATAATACCTCCTCTAAAATTCCGGGTTTTAATCCCGAGATTTCAAAATCACGAATTATTGATTGGACTTTATTTATAGTTACAAATTATGGATTTGAAAAATCATGTAACATTTTTAGGTTCCCTACTATGTAAAATGTAAAACAATGTATGTAATATGTAAAACAAAGCTCTTTAATTTAATACTTTTAGTATGGAACCTTAGAAAATGTTCTATGATTCTTCAAATAAATAATTGTTGTGTTTATTTTGTGACAGTTGAAGCGGCATATGAGGAGGACTGTATTCACCAGTCTAATATGATGGTGAAGATAGTAACTTTACACATATTTCAGCCTACCTAACTGCATCATATTTTGTTTCATAGCACTCTTTGTTATTATGACCGAGATTGAGGTAATGATTTTAAATTAAAACATTAACATGCCAAAGGTGTTATAAAGTTTTTAACAAAGACTATCAGTATTAACCTTGATTTTATTCTACATGTTTAAAATAAGGTATGATTGCTGCATCTGTTACTGAAATATAAATATTCATCGCCTGTTATCAAGTTGCCCTGATAAGGGATAATTTTGCATGTTATTGTATTAACTCGAACTCAAAACTCGCTTATTCAAAATATACTACAATTAGTACAATTACATAGTTCTTTTTGAACGTTAATTTTACATAAGAAAAAAAAGCTCCAAAAAGCCCGCCCTTCACCGCTTCCTAGTGTTTATGCAGTGAAGGAGAATGGCGCAACAAACTCCCCAGCAACACAGTTCTGTCTGTCAAGTGAATAAATAAATGAGTCTATACACAAAAAAGGTAATATTAATGACATTGATTAAATTATGTAAGTTGAGGATGATAAACGAATTATGAACCTAGAAAAATTCTGGATGAATTAAAACTATTTTTACTTTTAAATATAACTGTAACAGCTTTTTGAAATATCTAATAATGCTATTTGATTATTTCTGATAGGCTTGAAGAAGTCATCATATAAATAACATAAAATTCAGCACTGAAACTGTATATGTATACTTTTTTTATGAGTATGGTTATTTTGAAGTAGAATTGTGAGTGAAACATCTATTTTACAAAACTCAATAATACTTAAAAAGTCAAGGTCATAAGGAATGTTGATATTATCTATTTAATAGTTGTATCTGATAAGGATTAGTAGAACTTAGAAGATCCAATGACATGCAAATTATTACATTTACATAAGTTATTTAAAAGTCATATATATTTAATCTAATTTTATACTAGATATCTGACTTTTGTTAATGCAGATCCAATATTATGTTAATATTACACATCCATGGCTGGCATGAATATGTTAACATATAGTTAAGCATGTTTAATTTTTTCTTTTTATTATATGCTTCCCACGCCTATGGTTTTATAGGAAAAAACTGATGTATGCATAAGTTTTAGAAGTTACTCTAGAACCTATGCATAAATGGAGTTGTAATTTTTTCCTATAAAACCATAGGCATGGGAAGCATATAAATAATTAGAAAAAAAACATGTATATTGAGATGTGAATATATTCACGCCAGCCACAGATATATTGTTTGAGGGGTAAGCAGAGATATGGATTTTTGTTCTCAATTTTCCCTCACATTGTAGGGATTTTCTGGGCAAAAAGTCAAATGCTGGGCTGCTGCTATGAACATTCTAATAGATAACCCAACAATTATCACACATTCTAATATAAGGTTTTATTCAGTCTATTTAGCAAAGAAAACTTATCCCCACAGATAAGATAAAGGGTAAATGAACTACAGAGAACACAAGACTGATTATGCTGACATTGGAATCGGACATAGATAATGATTGTTGATTGAAATGAGATCCTTTATATTTTATATATGGGTGATTCTACGATAAGAGGTAACTTGTGCGGCAATCAGTTTAAAATTGGTTTTTTATTCTAAATGTTGTTGTTTTTTGCAATGAATCATATCATCTTAATGTAATTTATAAATAACATCACAATTAAATGCCCAATTAAAGCACATATTTCTGAAATTTGAAGCTGAAGCATAAAAAAGTATCTACCCTGGCCTGTCCTCTTGTCGGTTTTAGTTCAACTTGCAGACAGTACATAGGTTCTTTGTATCAGTTGCTAAACAAAGTATGTTTAACACGAAATTGAATAAATATACTTAAGTAGTATTAAATAAAAAGACAGCAAAAGTTGTTTATTTTCAATAATTTGAAACTTAATTTTTGTCCCGCTTTTTTTGTGTATCTACCCTGGCAAATTTCGTTCCGTTAATGTAAACGTAAATATAAGACGGCCATATTCTGAACTGCGCTCAAGGACATCTATCGACGTGAAGTTATCAAAACTAAACACGCGAGCCGTTAGATTGCCGCTATTTTTTAGTTGTTGCGACATGACAGTGCGGAGTAGTGCTTTCGCAAGGTCATTGTATCTCTCCACTGGTCAGTTATAAAAATTGTAACATTCATTGAATGTATTTGCATTTACTGCCCTAATTTAGTAATACTGTAACAGTCAAAGTGTAATATATAATTAAGCTCAAAAAAACTTACGTCAATTAAAACAATTTAATTTTTCATGAAAACATCTCTCCCCTGTCGTATTTCCCCTGGAAAAAAAACTGCCAGGGGAGAGATTCACTGACCAGGGGAGATAATATATTTGTGCAAACTAACTCAGATGTAGCTAATTTCTATCAACGTGAAAATATTTGAAGATTGTGGAAGTATATTAACGACGTGGGCTGCAGAAAGCAAAAAAAACTAGCAATTTGAAGTCCCAATGTTGTGGAGACAACCGTCAAATCACGCTACGGACTGTTACTTTTGCCTCACAAAAACTTTAGATTTTAACAACAAAAACAAGAAGCATATACAATACCCTGATATTGCGTCAGTCACAAAACCTGTGTTGTATTCTAACGGACCACCCATCATTGGATTACCTATCATTGCCCAGCAGTTCTAGTAGAAAAAATGAACTAGAGCACAAAAAAATTATTTAAAAATGGTTTTTTAAGGATTGATAGTTGCAAATATGTGTAATAGAGATATAATAAATATTTTAAAAACATGACGTTCTAATTTTTTTCCACTTCAGTATCCAACTTAGGGTTAATTATTCTACCGATACACATTGGTTTCATCTATGGGCAAAAACCGTTGTAAAGAGTGTAATTAATATGAAAGTCTGATAAAATGATAGTCTAATTATAACTGCTAAGCACAATGTTTAATAAAAGTTGATCTAATTTACTTTATTATTATTTTATTGCATCAAATTCTCTCCCCTGCCCGATGTATTTACCCTGGCCTTCTAAAAAGTACCAAAATATTTATAAATTGACTTGCCCTTACTTGAAAAGGTACATAAACGGGACAAAAATCGTAATATAAGTATTTAATGAAAAAAATCCCATTTTGCTCCTTGGCCGTATCCTCTATGGACTTAAAACCTCTTATCGTAGAATCACCCATATGTAGATATGTTGCTATTCACATTACAGTTATGTATGTGCAAGCAATGGAATTCTGATATCAATACACATATCAAATGAAAAGTATTTAAGTTCAATGTACGTTTAACTTTAATATTTTAAATCTTGTTAGTAAACAACCTCATTAAAATTGAAATTATTTAATAAGTTCATTACAAGATAACAGTACATTTTAATTAAAATATCTAATGTTAAAATCACTGTAACAGAATTTTAATTGGGTAAAACGTAATTTGCAACTAAAGGTCTTTTTTATGCAAATTTTAAGTAACTTTCACCAAATATCCTGAAATATGTAAATGTGCTGCAACTGTAATTTTTAAGTCCTAAGATTCCTTGATATGTTCCTTTGTTATGAATGACACAGAAAAACAGTTTGCACGAACAATGAGTAATAGGATCAAATAATATTATACGCAGTCGTTACACATAATGATCAGAAAAAAATAAAATACATAATCTATGAAACATATCAGAGAATGAAATACGATCACCGTACACAGCCCATACATGATATAAAGCCGTATTGTGTCGACGCTAAGTGTACAAGGAAGTTAAAACAACACAAAAATATTGTTTTCAGATAATACTAACGGCAATGACGTTAACAAAAGTTGTTTTTCCCGAGTACTGCAATCCGACCAGCGTTAGCTCCATCTCCTCCTTCCAGAACAAGCTTTTAATCCAATCAAGGATACGATTGATTAAAGCAAGCATTTTTAATGATTAAACCACTGTGCTTTAGGCAAAAAACGTAAAATAATGAACGCCTCTTCCGAAAATCTGCTGTACAATTTGATTGACAGATCCCACTTTGCGTTTAGTTAGCACTGCGTGATGACGTGTTATGAGTCATGTCAAATTAAAATACCAAAGCAAATTATTGACGACAGAAACACAATCGAACTCAAACAATTTCTGTTAATGTTTTTAATAACATCTATAAAAAAACAGAATATAATCTCAAAATATTTCTTCAACATATTTAAAATCTGGTACAAGCAACTAAACGTAGTCATAGCTGTCAAATAAAGTGTTGCCATATCGTTAAATAATAAATTACTAATTCGTCCAATCCATGAGCTTGTATTTTACTAGATTTGTAGAAAGTTAACCAACTGCACTGATTGGGCCTTAAAATAAACTTTAGTTCCTTGTCTTACCTGGGTGGAACTAGTTCACAATCACACATTTCGTTTTCGCAAAGGGCCAAATGCTCAGTGTGTTCTACGCACATAGCAAGTTCGAGACGCGGTGCCGCGGCAGCGGGGATTAACCGTGCATTGCGGGGCATTTGTTATGTCTTCTCTCCGTGCTAGAAGTCTCCGTCTCTATTCTCTCAGCTAGGACAAAGTCTTTAGTTTGCTTCAACTCAAAAGAGGAAGCAAGACGGAATAATAATTTTCCTACCTCCATTTCCATTTCTAGTGTAATATACATTTTTTTAAATATACCTTGGTACCTACTTAACCTCGACGACTACTTTATTTGGAACACTCAGTATACCCATAAAACTATACCTACAGATAATGGTCGTTAAAATGCGTCACTTCATTCAAATTAAAGAAACAAATCAAATTGGTAGTTATCTAAGTATTTAATGATAACGAAACAAGTCGCTAAAAATTCACAATAATATTTTTGACCTATTTTTCCTGACATCAACAAAAACATATTTGGTAAAGATTCAATCATTTGAATGCATACAATAATCACGTATAGTTATGTGTGTCACAGTACACATACTGATCAAACTAATCTATAAATTCTATCTCAATGTCAAGTTATGCAAATGTATGACTTTGTCTTATATAATTATGTTTACGTTGGGTTCCCTACGTGACATCGAAACTCAATACATCGAATGTCGCAGCATCGAAAACGGTACATCGAAAGGTCACATAATCGATGGTACTCTACATCGATGGTACGCCACATCGAAAGTCTCGACATCGAAAGTTTACGATATCGATGGTACGCTACATCGAATGTCGTTAAATCGAATGGTTACAGTATCGATTTCTCATCACAGCGAATTGCATATCAGTTTTTTTTTTTTTTTTTAAATTAATATTGTTTTCTTGTGTGTTTAATTTATTTTTACTCGGTGCAGTAACTAATGGACACAACAATCTTTAGATGCAATAACCCATCGATTTTGCAACCAGTCAATGTTGCAACCAGTCCATGTTGTAACAATACAATACTGTAAACATTCGATTTCACGACATTCGATGTGGCGTACCATCGATTATGTGACCCTTCGATGCACCGTTTTCGATGCTGCGACATTCGATGTATTGAGTTTCGATGTCACGTAGGGAACCCGTTTTGATTACAACTGTACAGGACTTAAGTAATTTTTTATGAACGCCTGGCTACGTCCTCTCTTCCCGTAGGTGTGAAGTCATAGAAAGAAGCCCAAGTGATTATTTCAATTTAAATTAAGACGATGGGCAACTTGCAGCCCGTTCGCAGTTCATCATAAACCCATAAACGTAAACGGGTTCCCTACGTGACATCGAAACTCAATACATCGAATGTCGCAGCATCGAAAACGGTGCATCGAAGGGTCACATAATCGATGGTACGCCACATCGAATGTCGTGAAATCGAATGGTTACAGTATCGAATGATCACCATAATCGATGGTACGCTACATCGAATGTCGTGAAATCGAATGTTTACAGTATTGTATTGTTACAACATGGACTGGTTGCAACATTGACTGGTTGCAAAATCGATGGGTTATTGCATCTAAAGATTGTTGTGTCCATTAGTTTCTGCACCGAGTAAAAATAAATTAAACACACAAGAAAACAACATTAATTAAAAAAAAAAAAAAATAACTTATATGCAATTCGCTGTGATGAGAAATCGATACTGTAACCATTCGATTTAACGACATTCGATGTAGCGTACCATCGATATCGTAAACTTTCGATGTCGAGACTTTCGATGTGGCGTACCATCGATGTAGAGTACCATCGATTATGTGACCTTTCGATGTAGCGTTTTCGATGCTGCGACATTCGATGTATTGAGTTTCGATGTCACGTAGGGAACCCAATCAAAACTGCTTATTTTGTAGGAAAACCTCCCGGAACTCGAAGTCAAGCCCAACCAAGGGCGGTTTCAATGGGAATCTGTTTTCTACGATATGATTTCCTAAAATTTGACTATGCCCAACTAATACCCCGATACTTAGAGCACCCCGATATGACTCTATAAAAATCATTATTTTTCTATGTGGTATCTGGTATTCCCACTTTTTTCTCTTATCCCTTAATTCTTAATATGGTAACAATAATTTTACCGTGACAGTTGTGTCACTGTCACGCTGTCTGTCACTGTCACACTGTCTGGCACTGTCACATTGTCGTTATAAGGCATCCTGTAAAAAAACAATAAACGGGACTTGTGCTCACTACCTAGTTCCTCAAATTCAATTATTCTCCTTGCATCCATTACCCAGATCTTAAAATTCTATACTTTCTTCTGTTTCCTTCAGCACTATCTCCTATCATTTATGGGGTCTTAACATTTAATGTCTTTATCAACGAAAATTCTGGGTTTTTATGGAGTAAAACGTTCCCCTAGTATAATTAATTGTATTTGATTATAATAGTAAGTCAGATATTTTCTCGTGGTTTACAACAGTCGATAGCTCCTATTACTTTTCAGTCTTCAGCTGTAGCAGTATTTTTGATAAATTACATTTCGATAGGTCAGACATCGGCGCGACGCGCTTTTGTTGCGCATCGAGGTGACAGCGATATCTACCTATCTATTCCTTCCTTTTTATGCATCGACATAAGGAAATCTATGGACTTGGCATACCTACAAAAAAAACGTGTATACCTAAACTTTGCTGAGAAAATAAAATGGCGGTTACTAGAGTAGGCCCTATCGATGTTTTTTAAAAATGACATCGATAAAACTTTATAATAATGTTTTTCTATTATCATGGTACCTACATAATTGTACATACCACTTTTAATTGTTGTAATTGTTTTCTTACTATGACCGTAGTTTCCGAAATTCAAATTTTCTTTCGTTTTTTGCAATTTGGAATACAGTATTTAATTATATGTTGATTAAAGTATAACTCGCGACCGTATGATCACTAGAATCAGTAATCGCATAACTGTCTAGACCGAACACACGGCAAATTGGTTTTGTCGTTATGTCCAGTCCAGCTCTTGATTTAGGTATATAATTACATTGCTGACCACATATGTCAGCGGTCAATAGTATGCTTGGCGTTGTGGCAACGGCGATATGTCTTGGTGGCAATGTCGCATATACCTATAAGGGCCTTTTCAGTGCCATGCGCGTTCGTGCCCACATGCGTGTGTCACCCGCACCCGTGGTGCCTGAATTTCACCTTTTCAAAGATGTATATAATGTGATGCGTGAAACACGAACGAAAAGGTAAACTGCGGGCGCCACGCATGCGGGTGACGCTCGCACGCGGGGTCGAACCCGCATGACAGCGAAAAGGCCCTTAGGGCCTATTCACAGTCATGCGTCATGACACGGTGGCGGCGCGGCGACGGATTCGTCGTCGCCCTGAGCTCTAAAACAGAGGAGACCTTTCTTGCTTGATTTGCTGTTGTCCACATGGTTTCTTTTTACTGTTACATAAAGTGGTTCCGTCAAGGGTCTGTATAAAACTTTATCCTGTGTAGTATATTATTATTTTTCATTAAAGATTATAATTGAATACCAATTATTTTTTTATCGCTTATCACATTTTTATCAACATGTTTACGACATACAAAGCTGCAATTTACAAAAAATTTATGAAAATATGATTTCACAGGCGGAACCACCATAATTAATATTTTTTATATTAATGTTTCCAACCCTTTTTTGTTTACAAACCTCTTCGAACATGCAGATGATTGTGGGTTTTAATAAAAAGTCAACAATAATTATAATAAAGTATTTAATATTATAAAATAAATCAAAGTTATTCTTTTCTAAATAATATTATTTTGTTCAAGTAATTTCTGTATGAAATTCTTTCAGAATATTTCTTCGCATTATATTTGAATCTTAAATTCATGTATATTTCATATTAATAATATTACTAAAATGAGTAATTCTTTTTGTCTTTCTTCTAATATTCTCATTCTCTTTATTTTCTTTAACTGATTTTGACACTTGTCCTTTAATTTCTTTATCATTTCTGTGTGGACCTGAAATCAAATAAAATTAAGCTTTACAGATATTAAAAACAAGCAAGTGATATCTCCCACCCAGTCTCAAATCAATCTATGAGATCAAATTCGGTAAATTAATAATGATGGTAAGAAAGGGATCCCTTTTTTCCATAATAATACTTTGCCATACAATTTATGTTGGGCTAATTATTGTTGAGACTAGTTTTGTTTTCCGAGCGTAGCTAGGCCATCCATAAACGACATCTGGTTAGGTTAGGGTTAATTTTTTTTAAGACCCGTTAGTACAAATTTGGCTTGTAACTTCTATTTTTAGATAATGTAGAATAAAACACCCTACCGAACCATACCTACAAATTTCATTAAATATAACGGTATAGTACACGTAGTGTCTAGCATTTTAGGAGTTACTTATTATGCGTATGAATTATGTTTATAAAAATAATGGTTTAATATAATTATGCGTAAATATGCTTTAGAATATTATGCTTGAACATCTGTGGACAATTTTAAAAATAATATCCTCACAAACAATGCAGTTTTGACGTAAGAGGCAATTCTAAAGATTAAAAAAAACGGTACATGTGTTGTTTTTAGAGAACACATTGACCTAAAACAATGTTTTTGCATCTTAAATATAAGCTGCCTATCAGTCGATTGTCACGTAAAAATAACACTGTAACATAGAATTGAGGTTTCTGATCTGTGATATGCTGTTACTAGTGTTTACATTTTTTGATAGCTGATGCAGTGCATATGCAGATTTACTTAATTGTTTACAAATTTCTGCTATATGGTTTCCAAGTCATTTTATTATTATAATCTTCATAAGTATCAATCACGAGTAATATAGACATTTGTTTAATTATATTTTAAAATGTGAAAATATTTTGGAAACAATAAATTATTATCTCGTTTATTCATTATCATTTATCCAATTTATAATATTAAATAGCGAATCATTAATATCATTTTCATAATTTTATTTTTTTTATTTTTACATTCTAAAGCCGTTCTATCGTCTAATAAAAGAACCATTTATCTTTTATTTCTTTCAAAGAGATCATTTATGTATATAATATTACTTACCAGTAGGTTTCTTCAGGGTAAAGCATCGTCACGTAATGTTATTTTACCCAGTGTTCGGTTGAAACACGATTCTTCGAAATGAAGAGAACCAATAAAAATGTTTTTTGTTGTCGTCCTTAAATTTTCAACTCCGATGGATTCCAACCAAAGTTTTCTTTTACCTTTTCTAGTAGGCAGCCTTAAAAGTAAAACATAAAACTAAAAAGGAGCATAAAATAGCATTATCGATAAACAAAACAATGTCTAAATGCACTACTCTATCACTTGACTCTTCAATAACAACAAAACATCAACAAAATGATTTATTGAAGTACAAATCTTGAAAATAAAGTAAAAACGAAAATTATGAATGCTTTACTGTTGAATGTCTTCAACAATAAAACCAGCATTATCTAAATCTAAACATTTTTCAGTTAAAATAAAATACGTACAGTGCAAAGTTATGTTTGGGTGTTTTCCGCTTCTTTTGATGCCACATCCGATTATATTGCAATTCGGCATCTTGCTATCGACGATTCCCACAATAAAACCAAGTTTAAGCGTAATAAAACTGCTATTTACTCCAAAAATCAACAAATTATAACCACAGCTCGAACGCATTTGACAGTCGACGTACCCTTAGATAATAACAAACAGCGAGAAAATAAAATGGCGACCGGCCGCACTTAGGTATTTTAATGTCGCCAGAAATGACGGGTTGCCATTACGGTAGCTGTCAAAATACTACTATCCTTTTTTACATATGCAAAATTAAAAAAGTTAGAAAGAGATGGCAGTATTTTTTTGATATTGGCGTCGATTTTCCTCACATTTGCATAACTATTTTTTATATAGTAGAACGTTTCATGTCTATATTATTTATTATGTCTATGTTTTTATGTGAAGTTGCGCGCCATTTAAACTTTATGAACGACGACAAGTCACACAGCGACTTTACATTATTGCAATTTACAGCAGTGCACTGGTGCACAGCCGTTCTGTCTAGCAATTAGGTATATAGCGTCTTGTAGGTACAAGGAAAGAACGAAAACTTACAAGAAGTGACCTACTGTTGAATGTTGGGATCAATTTCGTCAATAACTAAATATGGCTTATTCGTCAGAGAACGAGGACCTTTTATTGTTTGCGATGGTTGTTGACGAAGACAGAACACAAAAACAAAATAAACGCAAGTAATTATGTATTTAAGTAGTTTTTCAAATTAGCCCATAGATAAGTACCTTTTTTTTGGAGGTTTGTTGTCAGAAAATATGATCCTTTGGATTTTACTATTTTTACATATTGGCCATGAATAGCCATAATAGAGGCATCCTGTGAAAATTTCAACTGGCTACTTATTACGGTTAAAAGATACAGCTCTGTTACAGACAGACGGACGGACGGACGACGTGTAGTGTCGTGTAGGCTTACTTAGTAATAGGGTCCCGTTGTACCCTTTTGGGTAGGAACGAATCCCTAATTAGAAATAGGGTCTCGTTGGTACCCTTTGGGTACCTACGGAACTCTAATACAAAGGGACTAGACCAACGAAGACTAGACAGACACTGTTTGTTGTAGAAAATGGCTAAGTTTTTAAAGTCAGGCTCAGTATTACTTTTTAGCCGGACATTTAGCCCTAAAGGCCTATCAGCACATGAATAAATAAATTTATTCATGTGCTATCAGTTTTTAATAAAAAACCAGCCAAGTGCGAGTCGGACCCGCGCAGGAAGGGTTCCGTACCGTAATCTATAAAAACGGCAAAAAAATCACGTTTGTTGTATGGGGGCCCCCTTAAATAGGTATTTATTTTATTCTGTTTTTTAGTATTTGTTGTTATAGCGGCAACAGAAATACATAATCTGTGAAAATTTCAACTTTCTAACTATCACGGTTCATGAGACAGCCTGGTGACAGACGGACAGACAGACGGACAGCGGAGTCTTAGTAATAGGGTCCCGTTTTACCCTTTGGGTACGGAATCCTAAAAAGACTCAGCTGAGTGTTTTCAATATTATTCATTAATTCGCCCTGCGTTGTCGCGACTCACGGACTCCGATCGCTATCAATTTCTGTTTTGCCAAAAACCTAACAAAGGCCGGACGAGTAAATATTTGGCCGGTGACGACCATAAAAAGCTTAACGTGTCCAGCTAAAACTGGACCACTGGCAACCAGGGCCGGATTATCCAGGCGGATTAGGCAACTGCCTAGGGGTCCCGCATCGACTAGGGCCCCATGCACGCACCAAGAAAAAAAACGTTTCATCGAACGATTTTTTTTATGCTTCCTCAATATTATTCCTTTTTTTCGACGCATGTTGTCAGTTGATGAAATACCTACTTCATACATAGTAGAAATAAAAATAGCTGTATTTGACGATATAGGTAAAGTAAGCGTTAATTCGGAACGCAGCCGGCGCGCGGTCGGCTGATGAGTTAGACTTTGACTTTTAGAGATTGAAGTAACAGGATACCAAAGGAGTCGATCTGATCGACTCGACTTTTGTAATAGAAAAAATGTATTTCAAAAAGTAAGAAAAGGGTAAGGAAACGGGCCCCGAGAATTGCATTGCCTAGGGGCCCTGATAGGGTTAATCCGGCCCTGCTGGCAACCCTATGCAGCTCGTGTTTCCACTCTTTCGCATTAAACTGAAAACGGAGGTAATTAATATGCGTACAAGCCTAGCTAATGGTTCCGGCCGCTGACGCATGCTTATGAATCGAACAAATCACATACACGTCACTGGAAGCGCGTAATGCTTACGCAGGCTATAGAATCCTTCTGCAACTGAAAGTATACGATCGTAATTTTATCGCATTGGTGAGTTAAATTTTATATTGCAATCAAGCAATTTAACAACAACAAGCTCTTTATTTTCAGGCTACTATGGCCCATAGATATTTAGCTTACCAATTAACATATGTGTTAAATAATACAGTTTATGTTAATAATAAAACTTAAGCCTATGTTAGACTAACAATGTTAGTAGAAGAAACACTTTACTTGCGCACAATGTCATTCACTGTGCGATCGTGTGGCACTTGTCCACGGAAGCGACGGAACACCACTCCCTGCGACCAAAAGTTCTCTTCCATGACGAAGTGCAGAAGACAAGTTGGTACTCGCACCACGAATATTTAAGCGCACTACCTCTCTCCTACTAAAATATGCTGTGCCCAACAGGGTCCATAATTGATCCATACTCTAAGCCTACCACCTGTTAAAATTACCATTACGGAATGCAATAAAGTATTGAGTCTAATCAATGCCGGTCACTCATATTCGCGCGCACGAATACGCGAACCCACAAGTGTAGGACAACATTTGCAAAATGATTATGCAAAGTTTTCGCCGCATTCGCGGTTTTTCAAGCTGTGTCGGTTTTTTTACGCTTAACAAATACGATAACGAACCTTCGCGTAGTCGGGCACACATTCGTGCAACCAGTTGCGCACATGATTACGAAGGTAACGAAACGTTTCGTCATTTTCAGAGTTCGTGGCGTCTACTGTGTAGTTTACTTATACTATTATACTTAAATTATTTGATTTGATAAAATTAAAATGGTTTCCTCTGAAGTGAGGAACGCTCAAAGTCTGTTTTTAGAGCGACAAAATTATTTTACGCGTACCAAATAACTTTGCCCCTCCGAAGTGAGGAGCAGAACGTTCAAAGCCTGGTTTCAGAGAGGCAAACTTATTTTACGCTGTAGGTAAAACAGTCCTACCGCACTAATAAAATCATCTTCATTGTCCGTGGTTCACAAAATCGCAAGCAAGACTGAGAACTGAGACATTCGTAAACAAGTGTAGGAGAAAGCGCAAATGGATTCGCATACTCAATATGCGAATCCAGTTGCATATCCACCGAGTTTGCGAGTCTGACGGCCCTTCACATGTGAGTGACCGGGGAAAGCCAAAATATTGGGTAATGATGCTGATTGATGTGATAAGGCTGTAAACTGCTGTCGGATGGTGATCGCAGGAGAATGCTGTATAGCTTTACCGTAGGTAATGTTGCATTAATTGATACTTACTTAAGGTATGTTAATCTTCAATTTATCCCGTGTGGGGACGGACTAGAACATAAAACTTCCTCACTGCACGCTGGGAATATACGTGTGTTGTAAGATTCAACAAAACCTAGCACGCTTGGTGGTAGGATCTATACGGTCCGCCTGGCTAGCTAGCTACCACCCTCACATTTAAGTCCGACGTCAAGCAGTTTACTGTGTTCCGTCGTATGTATGTGAAAGCCAGAGGGGTAAAGAAGAATCCCTCTATATCTTTGTAACTTGGATTCATGTGCTTCATCTTAGATCCTGTCTGCTTACCATCAGGTGCGACTAGGGCAGGCAAATCAAGGGCGATCAAGGCAAATAATAAAAAAAAAGTTTTAACGTAGGTAACGGATCTTTAAAAGATAGTGCTGTCGCGATCTAAGGCTGAGATCTATAGACCCAACTTGGACTTTGCTCAGACTTTACTTTAGACTTATGACAAAGTCAGTATTTATAGAGCCGTCTTTGAATTCATCTGAGTGCGTGCTTAGCAAATGCTTAGCAAAGTCTAAGTTCACAAAATCGACGACTTAGCAAATGCTTAGGTTACTATTATCCTAACAAAAAATAATGGTCCAAACTTTACTTTACCATCATTATATTTACACAACTTTTTAATATTTTAGTATTATCAAGTGACCAGACTCAACTCAGTAATACCAGATTAAAAAAGATTTCCTTGATGTTGATAACTAATTCTGAATTAGTTAAGATAAAAACAATTAGGTATTATAACATCACATAAAAAAGTTTTTCTAAGTTTAAAATGTACAAAAATGAATTAAAATTACTTTTTTTCGACAAAAGCGGCCAGATATCAAAACGATGCGATCCGTTTCAATGAAAATAAAATTGTGTTCGTTTATAAAAAAAAAACACTTATAAGCATGCTAATTTCTGCTTATTCTTATAATAATAATACATAGAAGAAATGTGAGCATAGTTCTAGATTATTTACATATTAATATTGTTAAACTTTTATGAAGAAAAATCAAGAATGTAATGCTTGAAACGAAACATTAACTTGTATTTTGACTTCAACCGTCTTAGCGTATGCTTAGCCTAAGCTCAGCAGAGTCTCAACGTGATACGTCTATAAATTCCAAATCTAAGATTATGCTAAGCATACACTTAGCAAAGTATTACGTAAGTAAAGTCTGAGCAAAGTCTAAGCTAAGTCCAAGTTGGATCTATAGATCTCAGCCTAAGTGCGTATACACGTAGAAAGCGGGTTGCCGGCGCCGATCTGCCAGCGCTTGTCGGTGCTGGTCCGCGCAGTTAGTCGGCGCAGGTAGTCTATACTGTGTGGCGAACCAGGGGGCCTACTCCCTAAGGCTGAGATCTATAGACCCAACTTGGACTTTGCTCAGACTTTACTTTAGACTTTTGACAAAGTCAGTATTTATAGAGCCGTCTTTGAATTCATCTGAGTGCGTGCTTAGCAAATGCTTAGCAAAGTCTAAGTTCACAAAATCGACGACTTAGCAAATACTTAGGTTACTATTATCCTAACAAAAAATAATGGTCCAAACTTTACTTTACCATCATTATATTTACACAACTTTTTAATTTTTTAGTATTATCAAGTGACCAGACTCAACTCAGTAATACCAGATTAGAAAAGATTTCCTTGATGTTGATAACTAATTCTGAATTAGTTAAGATAAAAACAATTAGGTATTATAACATCACATAAAAAGTTTTTCTAAGTTTAAAATGTATAAAAATGAATTAAAAGTTACTTTTTTTAGACAAATTGCAGATGTCAAAACGATGCGATCCGTTTCAATGAATGTAATATTGTGTTGGTTTATAAAAAAACAAAAAACACTTATAAGCATGCCAATTTCTGCGTAATCTTATAATAATAATACATAGAAGAAATATGAGCATAGTTCTAGATTATTTACATGTTATTATTGTTAAACATTTATAAAGAAAAATCAAGAATGTAATGCTTGAAACGAAACATTAACTTGTATTTTGACATCGGCCGTCTTAGCGAATGCTTAGCCTAAGCTCAGCATAGTCTCAACGTGATACGTCTATAAATTCCAAATCTAAGATTATGCTAAGCATACACTTAGCAAAGTATTACGTAAGTAAAGTCTGAGCAAAGTCTAAACTAAGTCCAAGTTGGGTCTATAGATCTCAGCCTAAGTCCGTCAACGAAGTTAGTCGCCCATCCGAAAGTAGCCCGAAACGTAGGAGTGAACAAAACAAGTTTCAAGTTCAACTTTCCGGACGGGCAAAAACACATCGGTAGTAGGGACAACACTGTCAAATCGTGTTGTCATTCATTTTTAGTTCGGGCCCCGAAATAATCGTATGTCCGTAGGTAATAGGGAGTAGACGCTCGTGACTACGGTCGAAACCACGGACTTCGTGCTTAGGGAGTAGACCCCCAGCACCGACAAGCTTCGAACTTCGCCGACAAGTTCCAACCTGCTCCGATCAGCGCTGGTAAGCCGTCATTTGGTGCTGTATTTGCGCGAATTCGTATTTGGAACAAGGCGTATTTTTGCTAAAAAATGCCAGCCCCTGCTTCTACCTGCTTCCTGTAGCGGTTACCTGCACGGACCAGTACCGATAAGCGCTGATAGGTCGGCGCTGGTTATCTGCTTCCTTTATGTAGTATACGCCCTAAGACTTTGTAGAATCGGTTCAGTAGCTTTCGAGATTAGGTACCTCGTGAAAACACACACACACACACACAAGTACTTTTTATCTGCAACAAGGCGGCCATAGCACAATATACACCAATACCTAGTGGCCAGGATGTTGACTTTGGATCGAAAGTAGCGTTCAAATAACCCCCTGTTGAGTAGAATAGGAACGTATTACTGATTGCGAATTCAATAGAAGGCACATTCATTGACGTACTTCACGCAAATATTAGGTACACTAAGCCACTAATGTCCCAAAACGTGCAACTTTATGTTTATCCACGTAACCAAACCGATTCATAACATGATGATGCACTCTCCCCAACCCGTGCGCGAGACGACAACCGCACGTTTTGTAAGTTCCGAACAACGTTGCATTGCAAACCCGTGCACGTTTGAAGGCAATCCATATTGAACACGAACGGAAATAGACCTTCGTCGTAACCCGTTCAACTGTTGAAGGGTTTCATTCATTCTCCGAATTTGTTCGAGCTTTATATAATTTGGCTTAGTTGTATAACTGTTTACAGAAATAAATATGAACGAGCAGAACACGACTCCGCCCTCGTGATTTGTTTTCTTTTTCTGGAATGAAAAAGAAAAACTTTCGGTTTCATGTAACATTTCATTTTGATGAAGAGGTAAATTGAAACCGGGAAAATTACGATTTTCTATTATTATCTCGGAAAATGATCTTTTTACTCGGGTGAAGCCGCGCACTTAGGCTGAGATCTATAGATCCAACTTGGACTTAGCTTATACTTTGCTCAGACTTTACTCACGCAATACTTTGCTAAGTGTATGCTTAGCATAATCTTAGATTTGGAATTTATAGACGTATCACGTTGAGACTATGCTGAGCTTATGCTAAGCATACGCTAAGACGGTCGATGTCAAAATACAAGTTATTGTTTCGTTTCAAGCATTACATTCTTGATTTTTCTTTATAAATGTTTAACAATAATAACATGTAAATAATCTAGAACTACGCTCATATTTCTTCTATGTATTATTATTATAAGAATAAGCAGAAATGGCCATGCTTATAAGTGTTTTTTTTTTTTTTATAAACGAACACAATATTATATTCATTGAAACGGATCGCATCGTTTTGACATCTGCAATTTGTCGAAAAAAAGTAACTTTTAATTCATTTTTATACATTTTAAACTTAGAAAAACTTGTTTTATGTGATGTTATACTACCTAATTGTTTTTATCTTAACTAATTCAGAATTAGTTATCAACATCAAGGAAATCTTCCCTAATCTGGTATTACTGAGTTGAGTCTGGTCACTTTATAATACTAAAAAATTAAAAAGTTGTGTAAATATAATGATAGTAAAGTAAATTACGGACCATTATTTTTTGTTAGTATAATAGTAACCTAAGTATTTGCTAAGTCGTCGATTTTGTGAACTTAGACTTTGCTAAGCATTTGCTAAGCACGCACTCAGATGAATTCAAAGACGGCTCTATAAATACTGACTTTGTCATAAGTCTAAAGTAAAGTCTGAGCAAAGTCCAAGTTGGGTCTATAGATCTCAGCCTTTGACTCAGATTAGGGCCACCGCAGACACGATACTTTTTGAATCGGAGATTGCCGATTAAAACACTTTTTTTTCGCGTACGAACGCTAATCGCAGCGATTATGCGAGGCTTTGGCATCTTCGGAACATGGCTCACTGTCCTATGTAGGTAATTACTAAGATGTGCGATTTTGATCCCGCCACCAAAACGTAATGCAGCCGCAAATTCGCCGAGCGACGATGCTAAATATATAGTGACAGCGGTGGCCCTTAAAAAAATGAATGGGAAATTCCTGAAACGGGCTACTCTGTCCGGTTTTAGCAAAATATACGAATATGACGTTTGCTGCAATAGAAGTGCTAAGTGCCGTATGCCTCCTACTCCTATAAATGCGCTCTTTGCGGCCATTAGAACTACTGTTTCGTTTCTGTTGCTCCAATGCGGAGGGCAAAAGATGCACCATACCAACAAGATACTTTTTTTCCCTGGGGAAATCCTCATGTATACCGCCCGTCCTGGGGAAGGTGGTCGGTAATGGCGGACTCTTACCAGCTTAAACCCCACGGTGTTCCTCCGTAGATCCAGGGCACACCTACAGCGTATGCTACGCCGTGTCCTCAGAGATCACGTAATGATGACAACTAGTTGTTTGCAACATTACGAGTCTTATAGCCGCTATTGCGGCGTGTCCTGCTGGGTAGCGCAAATCGCTCCTTCCACTCGGCCACTAGGATCTGGCGGAGTTCGCTCCACTCAGCCTCGCGCTGACGATATCTCAGCGTTAGAGCCTTTGCCTCTCGCCCTCTTCTCTCGTATCAGCACGAGCTATACGAGAATAGCGGATGTCGTGGTGAAAAGATTAGCCAATCGGCAAGGTTGGTAGTGGGCTGCGAGGCTGACTGCCCAGGGTGTGCCGGATGTACTAGAGGCTCTTTTTATGCACCATCTACGATAAAAAAGGTTAATATGCCTCTTATCATGTGGAAGAACACAAAATTGCTTAGCAGATTGTCCATCGACTACGTCATAACTCATAATAGTGAATGTTTGGTATTCCATCCACTCAGTTTATTCACGTTGCAGTGGCATTACTCAGAATTCTTAGAATAAACTCGAGGCTTAGTTTAAAGGTCAATGGCGCTGGGCATAATACGTTTAAGAAAAGCAATTATAAATTAAATACCACGCAGCCTTTTCTTGTCTTTCAAAACCAAAGGTGATTGCTCTCTTCATGCCCGCGAGTTAAATTTTAGCGAGGTATTTATAAAAGAAATACAATATAAAGTGTGTATTTTAAAATGTTAACAAATCCACACATAAATATGATGTGTTAAAAATATTCATATTTACACAAAATTAAAAAAAAAAACGAATAAAGTATAATTCGTAGGCCACCGATCACTTCATATCAGATGCCCATCGTTACACATCGACTTCCCTTTCTTTTAAACTGATTCCATGAGCAATCGTGCTCCCTTCCTCCTAGTCTTTTCTCAACTTCGTTGTGGTCAACTGCTGCGTTTGGTTAGACCAGTGGTTCCCAGACTTTTTTTCCCATAGACCGCTTTCAAAATTTAGCTAGCTGGTTCCGGTGGACCCCTGGAAGCTACATTTCTACCATAATACCATGCAAAATGTGAAGATTAGATCTTTTTGTCACGCCAACGTAGACCCCCGTCGAGTCTCCCGTGGACCCCTGGGGGTCCACCCGGACCACTTTGGGAACCTCTGGGTTAGACTAGCCAGACGCGTAACCAGTATTAATTAGTAGTTTTAGATAATGGGCAATCGTACTCGATGAACGATATACAGAGCGTGAGTTAGGGTTTGAGCCGCCCTTGCCTAATAAAACGCGGAAATGATCCAGCAAGCGAGGATGTCCGAGTTGCAGCGCCCACTATATCCCTCTTACTTTCTCAACTTACCTCCAGACATCGGGAGATAAGCTCATCCAAAATGAAATGTGCCCATGCATTCTCCTTTCAAAATATTTTTTAACCGACTTCAAAAAGGAGGAAGTTTTCATTTCGTTTGAATGTTTTTTTTTTGTATGTTTATTACGCGATGTTGATGATGATTTTGATGATTCTTTTTTTGTTTGATAGGCCATACTTCAGAGGTGGTCCCATATAAATTTTATCGAAATTAATTCAGCACTTTTTGAAAAAATCAACAAAAACAAAAAAACATCATACGTAGATGACGTTTTGGTTTGTGCCCTTCAGCAAAAGTTTTGATGAGGACTTTCAATCTCTGTTTTAACTGTCATCACAGAAACATTAGCCAAGAACAAAGAAGATTGTATGTATCTGTAAGGAGCCGTCATGATAATTATACATTATACCTATTTTTAAAGAAAACTACCTAGTTGCTGGAAAGATTACACAACCGTGTCATTTAAATTTGTGGTCATAAACCGCCTTAAATGTATGGCACTAAAACGTATTTAATAAAAAACGTAAATAAGTAAAAACCGACTTTAAAAAAAAAACTAAAAAAAGAGTGAAATAATTAGCATGACATAAAATTAACAGTTTCAGAAGTCGGTGCAATTCTACACTGAAACAAATAAAAGCCACCGACTTCTGAAACTGTTAATTTTATATCATGCTAATTATTATTTTATTTTTATATTTTTTTTGAAGTCGGTTTTTGTTCTTCGCCAGCCGCCCGGCTCTTTTCGATACGCCTTCCAGGACCTCGCGCCCCCAGGCTTTAGCCTGTAGGCTAAATTTGGCCCTGAAGACATTGCTATGATCACGTCTGGCACACAGATTGATGACAGAACACGGAAATAGAGTGGTTGGCAATGGTTTTTATTATGGTTAGGTAGGTCAAGATTTGTTCAGCAATCTAATAAAATAATGCCGTCGTAGGTACTTATTCATGTAAAGTGACATCACCAACCGTAGACTTAAGTGAGACAGGTGCGTCATTATTCAAAGAAGCATTGGTCTCGTGCTGGTAAGCGTGACTGCGACCGATCTAGCTAGTAATTGCGCACCGTAACAAATCACAACACGACAACAAAACACACGTCACAGATTTTGTTGAAGTTTGAACGAGAGATCCGATTATATCCGTGACAGTCCTTGCCACAGAAGTGTGGTAAGTGGAAAGGCAGAAATGTTACGAAAAAATTGAGAAATATTATATTACTAGCGACCCGCCCCGGCTTCGCTCGGGTACAATGTATTATACATATAAAACTTCCTCTTGAATCATTCTATCTATAAAAAAAAATCGCATCAAAATCCGTTGCGTACTTTTAAAGATCTAAGCATACATAGGGACAGACAGACAGCAGGAAGCGACTTTGTTACTATGTAGTGATTATCAGTTCTGCTATGGGTTAATAACGTAACATTTGGTGAATCATATTCCATTCGTTTATACCGCTACGTAACTGCAAGTAGATTGCACATCCAGTCGGCAGTTGACACTAGTATTGCCAGATCCGTGTTTCCAAAGAATCGGGACGTAGAAGAAAAGCGTAACAATTGTTAAAATCCTTTAATTCAAATAAGAATCACCAAACAAAATAACTGAAAAAGGAGGACCGAAACAATTACCTAACCTAATCTAACCTACGAAACTTCGCCATAACTTTTTCACACAGTAATTTGAAATGAGCCGCCATAGTTATTGCAGTATATTAAAATACCTATCTAATGACTTATGTGTGGTTGTTATTGGTTCCTAGACCAGCTTCCATACATTTTTGCCGATTCTCCTTTAATGAAATCATTATTAAATTACGGCACCAATATAGTTATAAATGCGAAATTGCGGGATAACTATAATAACGCAGTGGAGGTGTTAAGGCGTCCCGCTCAAGGTGCTGGCGCATGTCGAGGTTGGGACGCGTCCTGAGAGGGCTCAATAGCGGGACGTCTGGCAACACTGGTTGACACGCAGTTGCACTGCCTTTACACTATTTGGCAACTGCAGTTGCGATCGGGATGCAGTCCGTCTATTTGGGTCTTACAAAACCATGTCTGATATGTATGAAATATGATTAAAATGTGACGTTTTAACGGTAAACAGCTACCTTTTGACTAGCCGGAGTGAGATGTCCACATGAGAGAAAAAACAAACAAACGTGACCCCGGGGCGAAAGTGATCGCGGGAAATACAGAGTTATCGGTTATGTTATCTTACAATTTACCCATAGTTTCTAAATAAACTGCATAAACATGTACATAATTTTGCTCAGAAGTCAGCAGACTTGTAATAAAAACTAAGAGGCAATGAAAAATCCATTTGCTAAATTACTAATGTATCGCTAATGGTCGACGCCATTAAATATGTCGTGACATATCAATAAATTGTGCACTTGCTTAGATATAAAGGTCTTACGCGCCACCGTGCATGATGGACGTCATGGTCCGGACGCACGTCGGGGCTGCGTGGCAGCCTCCACACGTCGTGGCATGCACGTCGACGACACGGCACCACCGTACATGATGGACGCAACGGACGCACGCAGGATGGACGGTAGCCTCTACAGTTTGGGGGCTTACTATGACCTCTTAAAGCAGGACAGAAGTTGCCTGGAAGTTGAACTGCCCTGCTTTTTTGTACTATGACATCGTTAGAGCAGGCCTGCGGCAGGCCTGCTACGTTGACGTTTACGAAATCCCTTCACCTTTTTTTTTGTATAGTAGACTTTTCGTACCATGAACAAGCATTACCGTTCAACTTGGTTCAATAGTCCTTTAACTTTAGTACTGTCATGGTACGATTTTTAGTGATTCAGAAGCAGGCCTGCTTTTGAACGGAAGTTGACTGGTTTTCATAAGAGGTCATGGTAAGCCCCCTGTACTGTGGAGGCTACCGTCCATCCTGCGTGCGTCCGTTGCGTCCATCGGGCACGGCGGTGCGTGAAAAACTTCCATTATGCATCTTGTGTTGTATGTATGAATTCACATAATTATATTATAGGGAATAGCTGTTGCCCGCGGTTTCACACGCATCCTGGGGAAACTACTTCAAGTACCCGGATAAAAAGTATTCTAGGTCCTAATCCTTTCTAATTTCAAACCTCACGCCCCAGCCGCCCCAACAGAAGGAAACGCCCCGGGCATCGGGAGTCGCAGGGCGATTCCCGGCCACCGATCAGAACCAGGCCCTGGTCGACGGCGCGTTGTGTTCCACGCGCGCCTCAAAGAGATATCAGCTTAGTAGATGGGGCCCGCTAGGGCCAGTGCCTGCCAGGGTTGCGGAATTTGTTCGAAAGAGTTACCGCGGCCCTAGAACGCGAAGGGCATTAGGAGGAACACGGATGGGTTTTAGTCAGTAAGAGTCTGACACTCCCTTCCGCTCCGCCCAGAGCGGAAAAAGGCATAACTATGACGACTTCCCATCCATAAAAAAAAAGTCATTGTCTACCTGTTCATCCAAATCCGTTCAGCCGTTGACGCGTTATTGATAAACAAACATCCAAATTTTTGACGACACGTTTGGTGCAGTAGCTAAACGATTGCTTCTGCGCTACGGGTCGTGGGCACAGAATAAATAGTACAAGTATCGTGGGTCTGACTGCCGCACGGAATAAAAATTTGTATGGCCTACAGATAGTTGTTCCGAGTCTGGCCGTTTGTGCATGTGAAAATTTGTATCTGTAAACGCACGATGCAG
This sequence comes from Amphipyra tragopoginis, assembly GCA_905220435.1. NCBI lineage: Eukaryota > Metazoa > Arthropoda > Insecta > Lepidoptera > Noctuidae > Amphipyra > Amphipyra tragopoginis. The sequence goes on along the minus strand of HG991997.1, from coordinate 24,904,223 downwards.
GAGACATCCTAGTGTGTGGCAACGTTTTCCTGTAAAGTAAAAAAAAACACTAATATCCAAACTTTCACATTTATTATATTAGTAGGATGTATACATAGGAAGTAGGATAGAAGGGTATTAGTAGGATAATAATTCTCCTATCACACAGGCGTTTGCCGCTGTATGCGTCCGCAGCGTCCACCGCCGTCCACGCCTCGTGATCGTGGCACGGCTCTGACCGTGTCACGGCTCTGACCGTTAATAGTTTAGTACAATCCACAGATACCTGGGGCCCAATTCTCCTAAAATAAATCTTGATAAATCACAACCGAACCAAGGCCGAACCGTTCATTCAGACAGTTCTCAATTTCAAAAGCTATCAAATTGTTTGACACAAAAAACAAAATCAATCATTTTGAAAGTTTTCGAAAACAAAAACTGACTGACGGTTGTGGTTCGATTGCGTTTGACAACAATTTATTTTAGGAGAATTAGGCCCCTGTAGAGCGAAGTATATATTTTTATTATGACACGTCCACGAAGCAAATATATTGCTTCGTGGACACGTCCGACTACCACCGCGCAGCTTTTTTTGTCTGTTTTATTTAGCTTTCTATTCTGTTCTCGGTTCTAGCGTTGTCTGGTTTTGTCACACAACGTACACGCGGCGTGGGCGCTACGTCAACGCCACGCCCTCGATGGAAAGACGCACCCGGAAAATACCAGTATGTTATGTCTTATTAATTGAGATTGGATCATTGGAGCAATTTAGCGATGGAAAGTCTTGTAGTCGTGATTTCAGGGCCATCTTAGAGAACAAGGATTTAGTGATGTAATAACTGATTACGACATGGTGAATGTGTGGACGGATACGGTAACTATCTTATTACATAATTCATCGTAGTAGTGTAGCCGGAAATATTTTTAGAGAAAAGTGTGTTTTGATACTGTGTAGAAATAAACGTTACCTACTTATTTTAACAGATCTGAGATCACGCATAAAAAGATTAGTAACCGCATAACGTATTATTTCTCTAACTCATAAAACGTTAGGGTATACCAAAGCGCGTAGTACGTTGCGCGCCGCGCGGGGCGGAGCAAACGTCGCGTCACTTCGGTCACGTGCGAGCGAGCGTGGCCCGGCGCGGCAGCGCAGCGCGGCGCGCCGGGCCACGCAAAACCTATGCTGTCCAACTGCGCGCCTGCACTGTACGCAACTACGCATATGCAACCTCATTATATTGACATCGTTTAATACTCAATATTATCTTCCTTTTGCCTCAGAATATTGAGTGCACGAGCAATGGAATGTGCCCCGACATTCCGACGCCCCCCGTGCCACATTTTGACGCCGCCGCCGCGTCACATGACTTAAACCGGCCGGTGTTTGGAGTACATCCGTTCAGAGCGGCCGCGAAGCTCTCAGGGTGACGACGTTTGTGCCACGCTCTATACATACATGCACTTAAATACGATAACAGCATTTTACATTCTCTGTGATCGTTTACTGAAAATGGGTTGCGAGGACCTAACCTAAGTGTTACAGTTTGTGATTAGTGCTATACCTTACCCGTGTTGGGGTAAAATGTAAACAGACAACTTGTATTTTCGATCATCTGCGATAGTGATACAGTGCTCTGTTGTTTTTGTTGTGACAGAAAGTGAATATGGAAACAAGGCATTATTGGGAGGAGAACGGACACTCCGTCAAATATGACAAGTAAGTTTACTGTGGACATGTCTATTTATTTGAATATTTTATCCTTTTATTTCACAATGGACATCGTAGGTACTATAATTTAATTTTGTGTATGTTTATAGAAGTATCAGTACAACATTGATTGTAATAAAGGTGGATTACGATCTTAAAACGATAATAAAAGCAGTAGTCTTTAAAAAAAAACACTTCTTGGACGACATATCGTGGTAGTTTCGATCGGTGTTTGGTACCTATCAGTTCATAATATTATGAATGCACGTTACTAATTTATGATAGTTATATCGAACTCGTCGAGTACCTATTACTTACCTGCGATGAAAGTTGCCAAATGACCTAAACGTTAAAGAAAAGAACGTTGCTGTTTTGATGAACTTGTTAAAAAAACTTTCTCGGGGACGACCTTGACCCGGAAATCATTATTCAACTTGTTTAACATTTTCAATGCTTATCTGCTTAGATTATTCTGCTTTAGAGTTTAAGACAGCTGTTTATATGGTTTATGATGTTTTGATTAGATTTTCATGAATTTTACGGCTTATTATTGTAAACATTCCACTGCTGTTATTACACCTAAGTTTTGAATGAAGACTTTAAATCTTAAGACATTCTAAATGTTAGTGACTAACAATGGTAAAATGGTGTGTAAATGAAAACAAAGATAAGTTCACATCAAGTCTTTCTTGCCTAAGTCAAACCTGGACCCTGGTCCTGTCTAAATGTAAAAGAGTTGTCCCTTGACACAATTTGTTTGTAATTGATTCTGTTTTGTACAATCTCATCTCTCGTGTCAGCACGAGCTATACGAAAATTGCTCATACTGTGGTGAAAAGATTAGCCAGTCAGCAAGGTTGGTAGCGGGGCTGACTGCCCAGGGTGCGCCGGACGTACTTAAGTATAGTCACTCGTGGAAGCTCTTTTCATGCACCCCCTTTTTTTTTTGTACAATGAAAACGTTAAATTAATGTAGGTATCTTAAATAATGTTTGATTGTAAATTAGGATGACGATAATAGAAGGCCTACGACACCGATCGAAGAATGAATACCTAATCATTCAGGCTGTACACTGCCACACACTCAAAGACCTACACCTAGGCAAATATAATATCGTAATAGGTAGGTATCTGTTTTTGATGCGACAAGATCTGCAAAATTAATACAAATTGAAGAAGAAAGAGAGAAACTATTCAGAATTGAGAAAAAAAAAACAACAATACGTTGATGCAGTTGGTTATTGTGCAACCGTATCATATTAGTCAGGAAGCAAATCACGAGAATATCGTAACCTGTTGACCAGAGTCATAAAAATATAATTGATTTAAATATAAAACAGACCTACGTTTAACACAATATGCAATAAAATGTGTGTTTCTTATTGAATCTTCGTTTTAATCGTTGTTGTTTGGATTTTTCTAGAAAATTAGGTACTTAACTTACTGATAGGAATCCTGTTATACGTGTTTATGATAGTAAACATAGTTAATAATAAGTACACATACTTCCCAGTATTAATAATTTGAGACTCCTGTAGTCTGGAAGGCAAGGAAGGACAATTCGGATCACGAGTCAGACTAAATTCTATACCTTTTCTGGACTTTACATTCTCTCTCTTTTTTTCTTTATCTTTTAACTCTAGTTCGAGTATTTCTTTCGGTTCCAAAACTTTTGGCTTTGTTCACAGAATTATTATTACTCTGTGGCTTTACTGTAAATCCAAGACTTCTATCCAAACCAGTAGGTACGTGGTGAGAGACAAAATTTTCTCAACTTCACCAATGTTACGTATTATCTCCAGTCAAATCTTGAATGACAAGAACCACTATTTGGAAAAAAAAATACAAGATAAACGTAGGTCAGATAAATCAGTCAGATAGGTATTTAAGTTCAAGTCTCACTAAAGTTTTTCTTTGGCACAAATACCTACTATCTTTATCAAGTGTTTTTACTCGTACGTCTCGACCTCTTGACTTAGTAGCTGACCTTTTGAAAAACCTCAAGTTATCAACAAATTCTTGTCAAATGCATTAGAATTTTAATTCGCTATAACGTTCGTGTTGATGCATTTGAAAACAATCGGTGATAGGTACCTATACGGTTTACTTGGCATGCCCGAAGATGGAATCGTGATTGAATCATCTTGCGATAACATTAATTGTTTGAATTTTAATTACGTAAGAGGATAAATTAATCATACGAATGACGTGCTCAAAATATTTAGGTACATTCTGGGAATGTCAAATAATAAAATGAAATGTAGTACCATTAAGCTAGGATGAACTAATAAAAGTAAAAATGTTTTGGCAAATTACATTACAAAAGGTTTTTTTTTTTTTTTTTTAAATTGATATGTCACTTCACTCAATATCAAGGAACCAAGAAATAGTTTGTGTTTTTATCGTACTAATATTATAAATGTGAAAGTTTATAAAGATGGATGGATGGATGTTTGTTACTCAATCATACATAAACGGCTGAACGGATTTAAATGAAATTTGGCAAATTTGGTAATCCAGGACATGGTCCATGTGGGACCATGTCCTGGATTACCACGTAGTGTAGGCTTTTTATTCAGGTAAGTACATGAAGTAGTTCATCTAGGATGCGAGTGAAACCGCGGGCACTAGCTAGTACCTATACGGCTGTCACATTTCAAAACCTAGTGAGGGCTTAAAACGAAATTTTACAGGAGAGCGCATAAACGTTAAGTCGGTCAGCCTTTGAAAAGTTTTTATGCTAGGTAAAACCATGTGGTTCAAGTGACTTACTAGGTTTTAAAATTATCAGAGGCAGTGAATGGCACTTACTAGGCATCGATGCTTAAATAGGTATATTAGCTTATTATTTGAGTTTTCAACGCTGGTGTTTTTGTATTTGGTAGACTTTCTAGGTTAGCAAGATTATGCAATAAAACGATTTTTGTAAAAAGTGTCCCTTACTAGGTTTTGAAATGGGACAGCCGTATAGTATCGACAAAAAAAATGTGTTTATTACCAACTCGAAATTCCAAATTCAACCAAATTGTTAAGGAAATCATAACATGGATCACAAATCGGAATAACTGTTTTTTTTTTTACAATATAAAATTACTTGGGTCGCGAAAACTCAACCAAAGATTTATGAAAATAACTAAATAAAAATCTTATAGTTTAGTTAGTGAACATGATAATCAAAGAATATATGAAAGAGTCGTCTATCTACATAACATGAGGCACATTATAATAATTTCTTACGAAATGTAAATACCTACTTAATTTATTTATTATAAGTACTGAGTGTGCATTAATGAACCTTTCTCTTCAGTATGTAACCACCCACTGCTGGATGTAGATGCCCATGCTTACGCCATTGTCTCTCGCAATCTCCATCTTTTCCGGCTACTTTATTAGTGTCGTTTGTATGTCTAAACACCTCTCTGCCTGCCCACTATTTTACCAGTCATTATGATAGGCATTTGCAAACAATAATAATGCTATTTTCTCTATGCCCTTCGCAAATTTTATAATCGTACGATGGAGCTGATTGGCGTATGTTTTAACTGCTTTGTTTACGTTTAAAGTTCGTGACGAATGGAGCAACAAACCTTGAAGTGTGCATAACAGTGGACATTGTATAAAAGTGTCGTTACGTCTTATCGTAGCTGGGAAAAGATGATCTTCATTCGTCACTGGAATTTGTCAAAATCTCGCAACGTCTCTATAGTTGTGACAGTCTCATAAGTCCGATTTGACAGCTGTCAAAATACTAGGAGTAATGTCAACAAATTTTAGTAATAATTACTCCAATCCAATGCATGGCGTTTAGTTTCATTTTATCACTAGCTTTTGCCCGCAGCTTCACTTGCGTGATATTTTGAAACCGTTAAGTGACGATTTTCCATACAAACTATCATCCACTATTTAACTCCTTTATGGGTTGAATTTCGGAAGATCCTTCCTTATTCCTTGTCTACATTATAAGGGGAACCTCTGCAAAATTTCAGCTTTCTAGGTCCAAAGGTTTGGGCTGGGAGTTGATGAGTCAGTCAGGACTTTTCTTTTTATTTATATAGATGGGTGAGCTATTTTCAGATGAATAAAAAGGCGACTTTTGTTTAAGATCGAAGGCTGACAACTTCTGTACACATTTATTTTGTGCTTTTAAGCAAACGTCAAATTGGACTTATTACGTTAATCGAACTATAACAGTGCTTCCAATTCCAACAGCACTCTTCCTTACTTTCATGCGAATGGGGATGAAGCAAAATTCTTGACCACAATTTTTTATTTTAGATGTTGAAAATATAGAGTAATCTAAGAAACCATTTTAAATATTTTTGTTATTTTCATTGTAATTATTTTTTTATTAATTATTTAAAATTCAATATTATTTCTGATCTATGACGTCATCAGTGGCATAAAATCTTTGGGCCTTTGCCTCAATCCATATTCTAAAAACTGTAACAGTGATGTCAAATGTCAATAGTGTCAACTGTCAAATCAATGAAATAATAACCTCAGATTATTATGTTCCTTGCCTTTAATTCATATCAAACAAAATACCACGTTACGCTGCTATTGCAATTAATCTCGATCGTACGCCCTTCATATTATTTACCTACCAACCAATCGCCATGAGTGATACTTTTATCAAAGCTGACTCGCGAAACCGAACACGAACAATAATTTTGTTTGGGCTATTTTTAGTGTCGTTCTTGCAGGTAGGAACAAAGCACTTCCTATATTCCATCGTTATTGCTTGACCGTCTCAATAAAACACTATAATAGTAAAAGTTGAATTTCTGTTGAGGATTGAGGTTATGTTTATTGTTTATTATTTATGACATTCACGTCACGTGACCACGTCTATCATTTTTTTTATTTACAATCGTAGGGTAGGCAAAGGCATTACTGCCATACTGCCAGCAATGACGTCATTTGGAGGATAAATTAAGGTCATTTACATATAACCCGAAATACTAATAATCCATGATTATTTTCCAATTCTAAATAGTGAGAGGTGATCAGTAACCTTATTCCTCGAAATGGTTTTCATATCTTAACAGATTTAAAAAAAATGCACAATGCCCATTATAATCTTTTTCTTCGCCTACAAGAGTCATACAAGTATTCACCATAGTAAATGCTATGTTACTGATATTGCATGGTCAGTCAGTGAGGTTTGTAAATCTGTGCCACCTGCAACCAGATTACGTCATAGTAACGTCACAGTTTAAGAATCATACAGTTGGGAAACGCCTTTGATGTCGGACGACACCGCCGCCCGTGTAGGTACCTACGCTATTAGTCGCAAATGTGCAAGGGTTGTCAAAAAAGAAAAACAAAATATATGGGATTATTATAATCATTTATTTAATTAATAAACAATAATTAAATGATTATGTAATTATAAATACATACTATACATATAATACATAAAATCTCACGTCTGTATTCCCCAAAGGGTTGGCAGAGGTGTACAGTACACCTACATTTCGCCGTTATGTTTTACGTCCCATGTAATAGGGGGCGAGCCTATTGCCATTAACCGTTCACAAATCCAGACTCCGGGCTACTACTGAGAAATTCCACACGGAAAAACCCAATAACACTTTGCCCGACCTGGGAATCGAACCCAAGACCTCACGCTCAGCAGTCGCGCTTGCGACCGCTAGACCAACGAGGCAGTCCTCAGGCAACGTGTCCATGGTTTTCGGGGGTGCTGATGCCGAAAATGAGGTCAAAGTCCAAGAAGGCGGCTGCGAAATTTTACAAGTCAATGTGATGTTTTTTTAAGACTAGATGGCGCCGGCATTTCCTATCTGACTAGCTCTGAGAAGAAAAGCCGAAAAAAAACTCAAGAGGTTAACGTCTCTTTTAAAGTCCAGACATTGTGGTATAAAACTATGCGAGTGTAAAAGAGCCATAGCAGGTTTGAGTTGACCTGTCCCAACTGACAACACGCATGCATCAGCCATCGTGTAGCTCAAACTTATTTTAGGGAGCTCAACGACCCGACGCACGACGCCACCAATCAGCCGGACATTTGCGTAGGTTACGAAAAAATACTCAAACCGCCAAACAGTATTACGAAAATTTTGTTTAAAGCTAGCCTACATAGTACTCGCATTCACAATTTAATAAAATAAAAAATATTATAAAAACAAACCACAGATTAATAATAATAGTCGATAAAATGTCAAGGTAAAAAAATAATAATTCAATAATAATAATTATCAATAAATCATCATGCAGAATGTCAATAAACAAAGAACAATTACATAATAATATGAAGTAATTTCAATGATGTATCTGTGATAAGAGCGAGCGGCTCAATTTCAAGCATTTTTATCGTCCATAAAATCTTTAACTTTATAGAAACCCTTATTGCAAAGTTTCTGCTTACTTTTGAGTTAATTTTTATTTCTAGTTTTGACGCTATGAATGTCGCTGTTCTTAGAGAACAAACTAATATTTTTCATAACATACTTACATCAAATTTTCATAAATTATTGAGATGCGACCGTCATTATATTAATTTCTTCTTTATTCATTGGTATCGTTTCCATGAATCAGCACTCCCAAAACCATTTAACCAGTTTAAAGTTATTTAAAAACTAGCCTTTACGAATGTAGTAATTAATGGGTTTAAATTCTTACGCGCAAATGTACCAGATCCGGACGTATCTGCCCTCAGCGTTCGAGTGCGCAAACTAAGCGCGATCGGGGGCCGCGATCCGCGCCGCCCACCTCCCCTCGAGGTCCCCGCTCTTGCTCTGCGCAAGTACATTCGTTTCCCAACTGTATGTATTGTTAAACTGTGGTAACGTGTTTATAATCTATTTATAGACCAGAGTTCAATGCTACAAATGTTTCAGAGGTAATCATCGATATAATGCGTTAGATTTTCTAATCGTAATATAAAGTCGTGCGATTTCAGAACCGCGACCTACCTCCACTATCACTACACGATCCTAGAAGCGCAATGAATCGTTGGTACTTCGAGGTGATTTTATTGGGTATAAATTCGCATAACAATTTAAGCATAGAGGTTACGCGATTTTTTCCTATGTACTATTTAAAGAATTTAACTGATGTGTTAAGTACATTAACTATTTTAATAACAGTTGCGTTTGAAGAGCTCCATTTGATTAATGCGACATCTAAATAGATATTGTGATTTGTGGCGAAAGCGAGGCGAAAATAACACCTCGGTAACACGTGACAAGAGCGCGGGGGCAGCGGGGAGAGGAAGGGCGCGGGCACTGCACGCGCCCGTCGGCATCGCCGTCCTCCACACGCCGCGCGAAACGTGACCGAAGCTAGACGCACACATAGGCGCCACGTAAAATACGTAACGTTATGCACGCACACAAATATGCTCACGTTTGTATCGCCTGACTACTTGCGGGTATACTCAACTGTTTTATGATTTTGTACGGATTTTCTATAGTAACTTGACGTTATGTTATGTCACAATGGAATTTATGTTTAGACTCCATAATTCTTCTGAAAGGTTTTCTTTTGTTTTTGTTACGGAGGCTGGACGTGGAATTATGTAAGAAAGAAAGAAAGGACTTATGCTGAGGGTTTATTTAGGGATTTTATACGTAAAGTTGTTTTATTTTTAAGCAAGCATTATGCTTTAATGCTTGCTTTGCAAAATTGCTTCATGACTGGCGTGTTTTAAAGCTATGATCGCTTGCATAAACTTGGATTATACGAACAAGACGTCCGACCGAGCGACGACGTAGATGTCGTGTCGTGGAGTCATATACATATATACCTACATACTACTTAAGTACATAGACTAGTACCTACTACCTAGACCTACCTATGATGGGCATAAAATAAAAGTTACGTAAGCCGAACTAATTCATTTTACGCAAAGAGTTATTTTTAGAATGTTTGCATTCTATTTTTGACGTTTGCGCGGGAAGTTCTGCAAGCATTTTTTTTAGGTTAGTTTATTTCGGAGTCTGTTGAAATTAACTTAAACAGGGTTACTTCAAATTAAGCGGCGTAACTTCACAGGTTTACCATGTATAATTAATAGAACACACAATAAAAATGTTTATACTTAAGTACTTATCTATCTACCTAATTAGATAGGCAGATCAGATCTTACGAGTATGTTGTGGTGGCTCAGAGTTTACAGACTGTACGAATCTCGTTCATATAAAATAATATTAAAGTTCAAAAATATTTTTGTGTAGCAACACTAATATGACATGATTGATTATCTGTGGATCGCAGCAATGGTGCGGTTTACTGTATTCCTTTTGTTATAATTAACTTATTACAATATTAGTAGGTACATTGTAAATACAGTCCACTTTAATTACGTTACTGAGTTTTATTATGCCTGATCACTATACACAGATCCGCTTGTCAAGCACCGGGTTGCGAGTTCAGACTTTTTCTACATCATGTGTACTTTCTTAGGTAAGTGTACCTACTTGCAGTGGGACAGTTACGTACGAAGATCGTAGAAACAAAACAAGTCAAAAACGCTTAGAAAGTTTAAAGCTTGTCAAAGGTGAATCACTTCATAAATCTAACTACAAAATGTGTTCTAATAAAGCATAAGTAATAAATATAACATAAAAAAAAACTGAGATGTTCTGCTATGTACCTAGGCATAATTTGTTCCCGCCTTGCCGTTTACTTTCGGGACATTCTATAGATATAGAAAATGCATTTTCAAACTACTAATAGTATTGTATAAGAAACTACCTAACCAAACTTAATGAAATTCATTTGGGACGAACTCGAGAGAACTCCGCAGCAACTAAAAAATAATTAATCAAATCGACCCAAAATTCTCCGAAAAAACGGAGTACATAAATTAAAAAAACGCAAAATAAGTTAATAATTACTAATTACTTAATAAGGCGCGTATCGTTAGGAAGTTCTTCTCTCTGGAGCCCTCGGCCGGCAGCTTGGACCCTGTTCCCGATGCCGCGCCGCCCCGGTGGGCTACTTACTATTTTTTATATTTTAAATGTCTTTTTATTGTTTTATAATGATTGATTATGTAGGTATATACATATAATGAATAAACGAGATAATGAATAACCTCCTCCTGGGGTGCATGAAAAGAGCCTCCACGAGTGACGATACTTAAGTCCGTCCGGCGCCGGCGCACCCTGGGCAGTCAGCCCCACTACCAACCTTGCTGACTGACTAATCTTGTCACCACAGCATGAGCTATTTTCGTATAGCTCGTGCTGACACGAAAGAAGACCTCCTCCTTTTTGAAGTCGGTTAATAAAATAGGTACCTAGTACGTCCTACGCGCAAGTCAAGACTATTTTCCTTTATTTTTAGCATCCGTTATTTTATTTTAATTGCACATTAGATTGGAAGCACGAAGCCATTAACTAAACAAAACTATAATAAAAATAACACAGATAACGCGTTTCTATTTTTGCACGGAAGTATTATTGAATGGCACAAAGATTCGCCATTTTATTTATATTTCTGTGTGTAGGTACTAGGTGGTACACTGGTACATACGACCGCCAGCAACGCCCTAAGCCGAAGTCCGAGTCCCCCGCCAAGAATGCCCTAAGCTAAGCCGAGGTCGAGTCACACTAGGGGTCGCCCTTAGTTAGTGCTGTTGTTGCTGCGTTGCTGGTACCTAGTCATGATGTTAGTGTAGTACAGGGGTGGGCAAACTTTTCATATCAAGGGCCAAAAAAACCGAGACAATCTTATGGGGGCCAAAATTTCTATACATTAAAGGAGATGTTTCAGAAATGTATGGAGCCTGGGCCAGCACCATGTACACTATATGGAAATATAGCTATACAATAAAGTAACCGTTTTTTAATGTTAATTTTCTATAATTTTCCTTTGTTTAATTGTACATTCAAGTTAACATCGTCAAGGAGAGCAACACAACACATAAAAATATGGTGGATCGAAATTATGTGAAATGTCATTTTGACAACTGTTGACATGTCATTGACCCCATAGTGTTCATTTCTTGTGTATTGACATAACCTATCTACGTTGTTTATAGACGAAAATACTTGGATTTCGTTGTAATTATAATGAAATAGAACTACAGGTGTTGTCTTGTTGACTCGATTGCGTCAGACACACACCACGAAACCTAGGACTGTCAAAGTTGTTAAACTCATGTTAATGTCAAACACAACTGTCATGGCTACCAGAAAAAAAGGGTTAACATATTAAAAAACGTCCCCAAATAATAATTCCAGTACAATTGTACTCTTCTTCAAATTAATTTATTTGTATTTTTATGGTAATCCCCTATTTTTTTCCTATTTTTCTATATACTGTACATAGTGGTGGCCCAAAATCAAACATCTCCTTTATGTCGAATAAATGCAACGTAGGTATCTACTTTTTATTCTAGACTATTCGAAAGGTTCCTACGACTACGGGTGTTGGCGGGCCGGATCAAAGCGTTTTGAGCTGGCCCGCGGGCCGTACTTTGCCCATCACTGGTGTAATAATATAAGAAGTTAACTTAGGTTAAGTATTTTACTTCCCCTCCATTAGCTGGAGACCCTTTAGATCTTGCCAATAACTGCTCGGTTACGTAGAAACGCAAAGAATGTAATAAACAAGCAGGCTTAGTAGGCGTTTCGGCCGCTGAGTTTCGTCCGATCCGGCCGAAACCGCCATTTCATTATTATTAATATTTTTGAGTGGTGTTTCGGACGAATTCTTTTTTAAAGGCAAAGTAACGTCAGAAACATAATCAAATAATACCTATTTTACTTTGTGGCCATGGATAAATCGAAATGTACAATCAAATAAAAAAAGTCTTATTTTTTTTACTGAATCCTTATTAGGTGGTTAAGATTCGATCATTAAGGCAAACGGAAAGAAAAAAAAATTTTTTTTTTTGGCACTAGTTCCCCTGTGGTGTAAATCTATCTATACCAGTAGCAGATCATGCAGTTTTAAGGAATTACACGGATTCGTTAACACCCTGTATAAGACTGATTATTGTTGTTTACATTTATAATTCTTATTTTCAATTGATATATAAGACTGATTATTGTTGTTTACATTTATAATTCATAATGTACGTTTTTTAATTGATATATAAGACTGATTATTGTTGTTTACATTTATAATTCTTATTGTACGCTTTTTATTTGATATTTAAAGACTGATTATTGTGATTTATCATGTTTACTGTTGATTGTTGTAATTGTATATTAAATTTTTCATTCTGACCGTACAAAATTTGCTTCAAAAAAAGTATCGTCCGAAACGCCACTCAAAAATATTAATAATAATTAAATGGGTGTTTCGGCCGGATCGGACGAAACTCAGCGGCCGAAACGCCTACTAAGCCAACAAGCAGATATTTAGAAAACAAAAAACAAGAACGATCACCGCTGGGAAGGGTTTTGTATGAAATGACATATTGCCATTGTGTTTGTCATTTTGACTATTTTTTGTCGACAAAACCCTTGTCTACGGTGGTCATGCTAGCATGCTACGCCTTACTTTGTAGGGTATATCAGATGCCGCATAAGACGCTTTGAATGTAAAGCGCTGATACACTAGAAATTCAATTGCATAAGTTGAGTTCTACAACCGACTTTCACTATGAACACACCCGCCGTAAGTCGACTTCTAGTTTTTTACCGACTTGCCTGACTTGCCGCAAGGTTTTAACAAAAATTGCTTTGAGTTTAAGCAAGCAAGCACTTGCGCAATTTAACTTGTTAGTTAATTTTGCGTTTAAGCAAATCGCCATATTATTAGCTTTAAAATTACACGATGCCTCATCATCAGTCTTCAGGCCTGAGCCTGAGTGGGTTGCAACCTTTTTTGGAACAATACAAGTACATTCATTGTATTTTGGGACAGAAAAAAGGACAATGTAGGTATAAAAAAAAACTTTATTTTTGTGTGTGAATGACGTGACGTATACATTAATGAAGTTTGACGTTTCGTTGTAAAAACTTGTTGCGATTGCTTTCAGAAACGCGCGAATCTTTCAATCACAGCCAAAAACCATAGCGTAATAAAAGTACCTAAGTCAAAAAAAGTCCAAAGTCGCAGGATGAGAATCAAATGATAATGAATGAATGAATGAGAAAGGTTTCAGGTAAAGATTGTATAATAACGTACTTTATTACTGTCGTAGATGATAAATACCCTACCTGAGACAACCCATCGCAGATTTATTCAAAACAAAAATCTTACTTACTACACAAAGAAAATCCCAAAAACTATAACCCTAAAATATTGTCATGGCAACTAATATTTGAAGGCCGTCCCACTGTTCTTTCACCCCTTCCAAACGTACCACACCTTCTCAGCCATTTATTTCGTCTGAGTGAATCCGAATGGTCATTGTACTGGCAAGTAATACGGTGATACGTTCATTACTCATCAGTTCATCGCGGTACATTCGACACACGTGTAGCACAGAATAGCACGTGTTATGAATAGCATCCATTTACTGTGTGAACGCACTTCGTAACACAGTTGCTAGTAGGGTTGCCAGACGAAAAATAAAAGTATGGAAGATGGTTCTTATTTTTTCTAAAGTTCGAAATTCGAAACATAGTTGAGCGTAGTTAAGCAGAAAGTGACTAACGAATAACAGTAATGTATACTGTACTTTCATTATAAATGTGACTTTTCAATCCCTTTTTTAATGTATACAAAATAACAGCCGAAATACCTTAAACTCAAAACGCGTTTTTCGTCGATGGTCGTTTTCTTCGAATGCACGCACGCAATGGGCACCTGGGCACGCGCGTAATGCTTAATAAGCACATTTGAAGACATATCCCATACTTAAAGTACCTTTTTTTTCGATTGGACTTCTGTAGATGGTCCTAGGGGACCGTTTCTACGTAACCGGGCAGTTATTAGCGAGACCTGAAGGGTCTGCAGCCAATGGGGGGAAGTAAAATACTTAACCTAAGCTAACTAGGTACTTGTACTACACTAACATCATGACTACCTGCAACAACAGCACTAAGGGCGACCCCTAGTGGGACTCGGACCTCGGCTTAGGGCGTTGCTGGCGGGGACTTAGGCGGGGGAGGGGAGACAGCGTGATGAGGGCTGAATTATCGGTGTGAATTTAAAATACCTACCTATCTCTACAAAGTTTAATATATTCAAAATATCTTGTGACTCCTCCCCGGTTCCAAGAATGGCTGTTTTTCCAGATATATCCGGAAAATTCCTAACACATGGTAACACACGTTGCGAGTATTTATATGTGTGCGTCGACACGTTCTTAACCCTTTTATAGAACATGCACATTTAATTTCCACGTGTAGATTTTCCTGTGTACTCGTGTCGAGGGGTTTATGTAAGAGCTTCGTTAGTTATTCTGGAATAAGAATAAAACTAATTTACTTAATTAAAGTTAGCTTTAGACGTTGATACTAAATGTGTACTGAGCCATTTTAATAACAAAATGTTGTTTTTTAGGATTTAGAATTTTCCTACTAGTAGGCAAATACCTTAATCTATTCAATCTACCACAATATACAGCATCAATAAATTGCAAATCTAATTAGTCCGCCAGTTAGAGTTTTGAAAAATAATGGACACGTATTTTTTCTTTTGTTAAATCTATGAATATTTGGAAAGATAAAAGGCATAAAAAAAAAAACAAAAAAAGGAAAAAAAAAATGAGAGTGGGGTCTTGTGACGTCAGAAGCAAGTAAAAATTGTACTGGCTTGTGAAAATTTGCCAATTTTAAAAGTGTCGTATCTTCGTCAATTTTGGTTTACGTAAGAAAAGATTTTTTTGATAATCTAACTGACGGACTAATTAGATTTTTTCAGTCAAATACCCTATTCTGTGCTTCTTCTCTCCAATTCTCAAGGAGAACATCCAAGTCGGCCCGCTATCCCATTTCTTACTTTAGAAGTAACATCAAAGTTATCTGCGCCAAAATCTACATATATCAAATCTTTTTGCTAGTCAAAAGCTACTAATTTCGTTATTCAAACAACTAATTGTTTAGTCCAAGCCCTATCAATCAGTACCACGTTCCAGTAATAGAACACGTAACAAATAGAAACCTTTGTAATTTGCCACATTGTCACCAAAGCTTGCAAACACTGCAATTAGAGCAACACGTGTACAATGACGTCATTATCACAGTAAACAGGTGTCAACATGGCGTATCTCTGTGTCTATACGCAGGTACTTATGAGTACACCCGTCCTTATTACTTATTTGTGTGGTAAAATTACTTTTACAACATTATGGAAGTGCTTATGTGTGATTTGAAGTGTTAATGCGATTATAAGGGTGCTTTGGTTCATCTTTAAAGTTTGAGTTTGTGTCTTAAAGCCTAGCAGCTTTTTGGAAGGAAGACTTTTTCAAGACAGACAGATTTTTGCAAAAATTAGCCTGTCGCAAGTTGCGCCGATTCTCTGCCTTCCGAATCCAGTAAGTGATTTACAGTTTTCTGTTGAATTTCTAAAGATCCTAAAGCCAATATAATATATTGAACACTTATTTTTAAAGAAACTCATAATTTTAACCCTTTAGCTACATTAGCTACCTCAAAAAGTTTGCAAAGCGGAACATAAAAGGTTCCACAGTGAATGCTTTTAGGTAATTAACGCACTCTAAAACTAAACCGCTATATTTCATATCAGAAGGGCATAAGGAATCCCTCTATATCTTTGTAACTTCGATACGTGTGCTCCATCTAAGGGCCTATACACACGGCGTCTTTTCCACGCGCCGTCGACGCGCGTTTCTGTCGAACTCCATACATAAAATATCACAATGACGTTTTTTAAGTATGAAGTATGACAGAAACGCGCGTCGACGGGCGGCGCGACGGCGCGTAAAAAAGACGTAGTGTGCATAGGGTCTTCGCGTTTCCGTCAAACTCCATACATAAAAAATCACAATGACGTTTTTTAAGTATGACAGAAACGCGCGTCGACGCCGCGACGGCGCGTAAAAATACGTAGTGTGCATAGACTTTTAGACCCTGTCTGCGCTTACTAAAGCGTGAATTACACAGAAAAGGCATAAGGCACAGATACGGCGCAGGCGCGACACTTTCATACGTTTTGTCGTGCCGCTTCAAATCTTTTTCGCAAAAAATGTATGAAAGCGACGCGCCTGCGCCGTGTCTGCACCTTACGCCGCTTCTGTGTAATTCACGCCTGACAAGTGCGACTAGATGACTAGAGTGAAACGCGACTATGTAAAAGAATTAGAAAAATAAAACCGCAGATATCAACGCGGCCAAACTGAACATGCTTTTCTGGCTGCCAAAGTACCAGGCCTGGGAGAGGCCAGCTAACAGCGCGTAGTGGATAAATTAAAAATAAAACATTAATTAGCTAGCTGCCTAGTTACACAACCCTATTAACGTCGCTCCAACAACAAATAAAGTTTGTTTTAGAAATACGAAACTGTGTAAGTTTAAAAAGTTATTTGCAGTTAGCTATAAACGGCTTCACTTTCGTGTTACGAATAAGTTTATTGAAAAGGAAAATTATTTTTGGTTAGAATTCTTAAACAAACATGAACCGTAACGAAGTACCTATTAACATAACGAGATCAATTATTCAAATCATAAATAGATTGGATGGATGTACACAATGTTGGTAATGACATGAATGCAAACGAGTTTGAAGAGGTTATTTTCAAGGAAGGCACTGGGGTGCATGAATGAGCCTTCACGAGTGACGATACTTAAGTACGTCCAGCGCACACTGGGCAGTCAGGCCCGCTATCAACCTTGCTGACTGGCTCATCTTTTCACCACAGCAAGAGCTATTCTCGTATAGCTCATGCCGACACGAAAGAAAAAGAAGTACTGGAGTTAGCCACTAAATGCGTGACACGACTGACTGTCTGACGTGACACTTATGGCAAAAATCTCTCAAGCTTCCTTACGATCGTTGTGGTCTAGGAGAAAGCACATGGCCAATGGTCTGATATGAATATGATACCTCACTAGCCGATAGCGCTAGATGATAGAATCAACATATTATTATCAGTTGATGGCATTGAAATAAATTATTTGTACTTGCTTGTTAAAGTTATTTTGCTTGTCATGCTGAATTCTACACAGCTTTACATAGTGATTCATACGAATATGATATGTATGCAAAATCTATTGAATAATTTAATGTAATTGATACTTAGCTAGTGGGTATTGTATTACGGTTGACTAATTTCGCTGGCATGCCATAGTAATTAGTTCATGCAATCGATCTACGTAAAACAATTGACATTGGAAAAAGCAAACTGAGCAATATGTCGTTTACATTATCTACTGTTGACTAGAATGAACAGTAAAACGTATTAAATGTGATTCTGATTGCAATCTATAAAACTGCAACTCATTTTGAATATCTATCGAATAACAAACAAGTGATGACTATTAAGATTTGGTTGCTTGAAATAAAAGAGAATCAAAAATACAATTAAGTAAATATTTGAATTATGTTCTGAGTTATTCAATGTTTTCTACTTCAAACTAATACTCTAATTATAATATACTTGAGTTTCCAGCCATTTCATTAGAAATCCGAGTAAAATTGGAAAACGTGACCTTTCTAGCACAGTCGTTATCGTATAATAACCGTCATTCATCATACATAATTACCTACTTATTAATTGACGGTACCAAGAAGAAAGATAAGTTTGTTTGTTTGTATGATAGCGCTCTTCATAACAACAGCAGTACACAGTCTAGGTTGAGTACGGTATCGTAAAGTTTTAGCTAATTTAGCCAAAACTTTTTATGCAATGATGTCATCCTTGTAGACGAATGTGAACGAATTTACACAGACAGTACCTATTTACATAATTATAAATACAAATAAAGAAAAATATCCTAGTATACAACTTTAAACAGAAAAAGAGGGTATCAAAATACCTATTCCTCTTCATCGTTGTCGTCTGGTAACGTGCCCAGAAGACTGGCCGCATTGCCACGTTGTGTGATGATACCACGTATTAATATTTTGCATTTAAATTGTAGCCTTTTTTGATGAATATTGTTTTGATATAGCTGCTCCCTTTATAAAATTGCTCTAAGCCAAAAATAGACCGGTGAAGTCATCTGGATTGAATAACAATATCATTTAAATAAATAGTGCACGTGTTTCGCTTATTATGATAAGGCAAAACTAATACCTAATGCTCTGACATGCCGCTAGACCGCTAGACGATGTGGTTACAGATTACAAGTATTATTATTGTAGATCTATTGTAGGCTGCCTGTGATACTATATCCTATAATTTGACGTATTTTGCCTGTAAGAATAAATAGATTACAAACCAAAAGTTAAGCGATTGACTTTTTTTTTTGAACAATGAAAAATGATGGTCCAAACATAATTCCCTGTGAAACACCAAAGCTAATGATTAGTTGATCAGTGGGAGCGATTACCAATTGCTTAATATTGCCTTCGTTTTGAACATTATCTTTTAAACCAGACGATAGTTCTTTTCCAGATGCCTAATGAATTTAACTTTTTCAGGAGCAGCTTAGGCGAAAGGGTGTCAGACGCTCTCGCCAGGTCTAGGAACACTCCGAGGCAAGTGCCTCAGTTTTCTATCTATTTGTTTAGCTAATTTTTGCATCGTCTTCGGTTGATATACCTGCCTTGTTATAAGATGTCTGTTTTTTTAGTGTTAATTAGGGTATTTATAAGAAAAGCATTTTAAGGTCCATAGTTTTTCGGTAATAGTTTGCTTCTGGCAGATTTTTTCTAAATTCAGAAATTACACCTATTTCTGTTGTATGGTAGCGGCCGGGTGTTTTAATTTACATGATTTTGTGCAGTTAATGTTAGAGAAGACTTTATTTTCTGTGAATCTACCTAGGTGTAGAACTGATTTGACGATGATTTGGCTTCCTATGGTTTATTGTTAGCGAGTCGACGGCCAAAAAACATGTTTTTTGCCTTTAATATTTTTTGTACAAAGTTACCAAAGACTTTAATATTGTAAAGAATAGAGATGATATTGACAAGACAAGAAGAAATGAATCACTAGCCCACCCTACGTCAGCATAAAAACATAGTATAAGAAATAGAAACGTCAATCGAACCTAAGAAAATAGTTACCTAGTTGAAACCATGACCTACACTGCATCCGAGTAAGTGCAGCGAGAAACGTGAGCGCAAGGTTATAAATAAAATCTTGCACATGAACATATGTATATGTATTCCAGAAAGACGTAGTAATGTTAGGTCGAACATTTTTTAATCCACGTTCTAAAATGCATTCCCTTTGGAAAACTCCCGACATATCCGTTACGGTATTTTTATCAGTATCACCTATTGTGCTAAGTCGATTTTATAAAGTATTTTCAGTGATATAAAGGCTGATTTCCCTTATGCACGTAGCTTCGTTATGGTCTGTGTGTTACGTCAGTGAGGCGGTTAGACTGTTCTGTAGTTTGCGCAACGCGCCTCGTGGGGCGCAACGTGACCGAGTCGCACACGTGTCCGCCCATGCTGTGCACCGAACACCTACTGATTATTAATAACCATCCGATTTGATATTTAAATGTAGAACTTTGCCTATTTTCTTTTTTTTTTATTCACTGTCTTGCACTATATGAAAACATCATTTGTTTGTCTTTTGTAAACAGGAAAATTCCGCCTCGTTTGTATGCAGTGCCTAAGTGAATTTTAATTAGTGTTTTGTAATTCTAAGCTGTATAAATGAAATGGTTTTTTATCGTGGATGACATTACGGATATTGATTCCGATTCCAATAACTAATGTGGGTGCGTAATCGTCATTATCATACTATTTCTCGCGGTTAGGTAATTACTTTAAAAAATTTAATTTAAAAAATTCTTCTTATTGAAACAGTGAGTTTGAGTCACGTGCAACATATAACAATTTTCTTTTTTTAAATTTGGTACCACTTTTCGTCTCGCTGGACACATTTTATCTGCTTTGTTAACAAATTCCACTGCCATGACCACAGATTAACTAATTGCTATTAAGTACTATCTTCTAAAAAAAAACGTCAGATGTACTTATTTTTTTTTTCATTGGCTCTTCGTTACTTGTCTTCCTTTAGAATCTTAGCCTTTGTGAATACGATATTATGCAATAGGCTCGCGGTTATGATTGCCTTCGTCTGGAGTTAGTTGACTGGCAATGTTCGTTTTGCAACGCACGGCTGCATATCAAGCTATACATTTCCAGTATAAACTGATCCCCCATTGTCAGGCTTTCCGTACAATTAGAGGTCAGCTTATACTGAATATTAGGATGTGTACGCGGTACGTGATGTAGGTATTGTAGACCGCCGTTCGCTCATTCCGCATGTCACGTTTGCACCCACGCGATCATCAATGCCTTTATAAATAGGCCAATCACTTATTTTAGGACAATGTTTACAGTTTATATGGTGTTGTGAAAGTGCCTCGCTGTTAACTGCATCGAATGCGTTTTGTATTGGTGAATGAGTGATTCAGGCAAATGTCAATTGAGAATTTGAGACATAAGCTTCGTCCACGTGCGTTCATATCAATGTCAAAATGTTCAATTCATATCGAACATTCATACCAGTGATAAAAAGCAAGATAAGCTCCCAGGTGTTTCTTTGTTCACATTCATTGAATCAGGCGCCTGTAATTGTTAATGATGTTCTTAAGGAGTCTACACACCAAAGCCGCCGACCCGCCGACACAGCCCGGCACCCGACACGGCTTGATGTCGGCGGCTTAATTTCAAAAGAATCATGTCGGCGACTTGCACCCGCGCGTGTCGCCTGGCGACTTCTGGCAACATGTCGGTGGCAAGTCTGCGACTTGCGTACGCGCTCATTTTCCCGCCGACACTCGAGCTATAGTGACGCGTTAGTGTTTTTTTTGCAATTTTGTGCCGCTTTTATTAGATTAGTATCACTATCCATGTTTAGGTAAATGTAGGCTGAATAATTCGAGAAACACAACACACGTCACTTTCCTACACGCGGCAGTCACTAACTACCAAAAAAGTTACTGATTTCGTGCCGCCGACAAAATTTTACTACTTGAACGAGATGTGAAGTTGCCGACTAACCCGCCGACAAAAAAGCCGACGACTCATGACGGCGGGTCGCCGGGTTTGGTGTGTAGACTGCATTAGAGGTAGATCACCACCGAACTGAGTAGCAAATAATAATTGTTCACTAGAAGGAGCCATGAGACGAAAATCTGGCCCAATCAAATTGATAGAAGATTATTATTTAATTTATACTCAATACTTATACATATTTAAATACCGGACACACCTCTACCGATTAATAAGCAGAACAGCGTTTGATCTAGCTAGGCAAGTGGCCAAGGTTAACCGTAACCTTGCCCAAGGCAGGGCACAGAGACGGTGCGGGATCACGCGCAGTATATTCTACATACATTATTATTTTACTACGTTACAACTCTATATCTATACATATAATAAATTTATAGACTTGGCGCGTCTGTACATTGGAAATATTTCAAAGAGAATTAAAACATATAACCAATAGAATCCATTTCGATTATGTTTGGAATTATTGTCTGTTTGTCGGTTTGTTTGTGCACGCATCACGTAAAAATTATTTACTCAATACGGTTGACTTTTATAGATTAATATTCTGCGTATCTCGGAGTAACATCTAGTTTTTGTTTCATCGTAATTGGTTTGCTCAATCAAAAGTTAATAGAATTTTAAGTAATCGAGAAGAAAGTTTAGTTACTGTGACACAATATTGGTTTCCGATGTCCACGCGGATTGAGTCGCGGGTACAGTTAGTATCATAATAAACATAGAATTGAGTATCTAGCGTTGAATCTAGCAAGTTTTACTGCGCAAGTTATTGCAGTGCTCCTTTGCTTGCTGAGTTCGAAAATCTTGCAGAAGGCGACTTGCTGCGGGTGTGTCCATAGTTTGAAAGTCGGTTGCAAAGTCATGGTAACTTGTGCAGTGAAGCTTGCTAGATTTGGCGCTTTAGAGTACCTACCATAATTATGTTTTATTTATTTGGCCTTAGTGACAGTTTTGGAGATAACTTACGGCTACTTCTGCGTTTGCATTAGCCCTGAATAAGGCAGTTTAATTTTTATTATTTAAAATTGCTAAATTCTTTATTATTTATAGGTACTTTTCCTAAAATCTTCTGCCTTATTAATTAACAAAAACAATTGAAAAAACATCATCGCAGTTATTGTAGTGAGTGCGATAGAATAGATAGGTACGTACTGTACTTCTATAATCCATTCTGTGTCCATAGTGTACCTGCAGTTGCGTAGAATATTGTTTTTAGAAATTTAGAGCATTTTAGGATTGTAAAAAAAAAAGACGAGAGAGAATTATTGACTAATCCACTTAACAAAACCACAAGGATGCCGTCTGTGACAATTCGGCCTTGTCACGCGCAGGCCGAGGGCCGAGAGAGTCGGGTGTGTCAGATGCCTTAACCTAGTTCTCCCTGAAACAAGATAACACCTTGAGGACGGCCTAGATGTTGTCAAGGATATGAGGGGCAATGAACTTGTTATCGAAGATGACGTAGCAGAGTAGGATAGATATAGCAGCAAGACTGACCTGGACACCGCAACTGAACTACGGCCGTTTGACTTTTTTTCTAGATAACGGTCGAACGGCTGTGGATCAGCTGTGGTTCGATTGCGAATTGAAACAATTTTGTTAACAGAATCTAGATGTGGTTTTGAGGTGGAAGGAGAAGAAGTAGTAGTCTAACCCACAAGTTTTCTAGATTTTAAGATTATACATATTTTTGAAAAGAAACCTAAATAAAAAAAACAAAGCAATTTCACCTCTGATAACGTAAAAATCGATAAAAAAGTGGGCTTGTCACTATTATCAGCATTTCACAGCTAATTCTACGTACACGATCTAATTGGTAATTATCGTGTGACAGATAGTTATTTTAGAAATGGGATCATTAATCCCGACTTCCGAGTAGGCAGGATTGCTCGTACCTCGTACGCATGGCTATGAAGTAATATCCAGTATGAGCTGATCTCGCATTGAGCTTTCGGTACTTTTTTTTTTTTTTTAAATATTTGACTGCTGTAGGTCGTCGTAGGGGACGGTTTCTACGTAACCGGGCGAGTTATTGGCGAGACCTGAAGGGTCTCCAGCCAAAGCTTTCGGTACAATGAGAGGTCAACTTATATTGGAAATGTATGTGGGAATGAATGGTGGGAGGAACGAAACATAAGCGAAGGTGAGAGTAAGTAAGAGAATGAAGGTGAGAGTGAGTAAGAGAATGAAGGTGAGAGTGAGTAAGAAGGGAATGAAGTAGAGAATGAGTAAGGGAACGAGAGAGTGAGATTAATCATTAATGGCGGACGACGATATAAGGACGTAACTATAACTACCTAGGAAGTGAATTGGAAAAAGTATTTTATAATTATTCAGATTAAAAGAAGTTAATTAAAATAGATTTTTATTGTATGTATAGCTTGATATCATCGCCTTGGAGTGAAAACCTCGGGAATGCATTGCACGGTTCCTATGGGCTTTCACGCGGACAAAGTCGCGGGCAAAAACTAGTCAAATATATTTATTACGAATGTTATATACCCAATAAAGGCTAATTTCAATGCCTATACACTAATTTTGCATAGAGCGGCTATCTTATAAACTATAACACCTATACGTGGTGATAAAATAAAAACGTCCAAATCGCATTCCCGAGGTTTTCACTCTAAAGCGTGAATTACATAGAAACGGCAGAAGGCGCAGGCACGGCGCAGGTGCGTTGCTTTCATACATTTTGTGCGAATAAAATTTGAAGCGGCACGAAAAATGTATGAAAGTGACGCGCCTGCGCCGTGCCGTGCCTGGTGCCTGCGCCTTATGCCGTTTCTATATAATTCAGGCCTAAAGCGACGATATGTACCCGTGTGTTCGTCAATTAATGCTATATCATTAGTTCATTCGTTCATTACCTATGAAATGACGAGCCACACAACGTGACTCCCTACAATTTCCTTTTCATGTACAAATACAACATGAGTCATAGTCCCTTAAATACTTACATAATTTTTCTTTTCTATACTGTGCTATTAATATAAAACCACACCAATGCTTAAAAAAGAAATTCTTTACCAAAGTAAACCCCCCCATTCTTCCAAGTTTGCGTGGTTAACCTTTAGGTTCCTTCTTGGTGGTAGTCGTCGTAACCAGAAAGTTAAAAGTTTTAAATGTATTTTAAGAATAAGGAAAACCAAATACGTTTTTGACCTTTGCAAGTTGCGCTGTGTTGAAATTCAACCAAAATAAACAAAAATTTCTGTGAAACCGCTCAAATGCATTCAAGGCAAACTTTTATGCTATTGTTTCCTTGGTTACGAACGAAAAATTCTAACAAAGAACAGGAACTGTTAAAAAGTAGGAATTAACTTCTATAAAAAACTTCGCTACGTAATCAATTATTTATTCTAATTTAGCTTTTGAAGTTTTACCTAACTCTTGCTTAGTTATATCATCAGTCATCACTGTTGTTTTTTCGGGAAGGTTCGAGAGAAAAAACAAATTGTTCACGTACCTATTTTATTATTTAGTTCTTCTTTTCTATAATCTTTTATCTTTCCACTTGTAGCATCACCCCTTCTCCACGTTAGACTGTACCAGTGCCACTTGCATCCAGATCTTTCCTACTATCTTTTTGATGTCCACTGCTTTCTCCATCAGACAACTAGGCAACTTCGCCGTCTCTAAATCTCTACTTTCTCTGCTTTCTGCCATTACCACGTTAAGAGCCTTGCCCATCACCATTTTAGAGCCACAGTACAATACTTACCACGTTCATGTTTGGTCCTTTTGGACTTTGGATCTTCGGATTTTCGGATTACGGATTCGTGACACGTTTCATAGGTATGTCATTTCTTTAGTGACCGTCCTTGTTTCGGCAGTATAAGTCACTTCCTTAGCTTGTATGCACGTGTCTTAACACATGGTACAAGATATAAAGTCACGAGTTCCAAGAATTCTGGATTAGGTATCTTCATTTCATTATCTCATTAAGTACTGTCACGAGGGTATCTTTATCAATTTCAATTTACTTTTTATTTGTGTAATATCTGATTGTGAACATAAAAATCAAGTTTTTAATAATTTCTCCCTTACGTCATCGTTAAATCCGATTAGTGTGCTGATTTTCTTTATCTGTTCCAATTTTGAACATGTTGGCTCCAGAACAGTTTGGATAGGTCGTTACTCCCAGATTTTAAATACCTATAAACATTATTAAACTATGTAAAAGTCATGTCCACCTTTGATGTACCGTGAGTCTTTGCCACCTGGATCCTGGAGCCCTGTTTTGTTTTAGCAACCTTAAAGAAGTCACAGCACAGCGTTTTGAAACTAGAAAACACACACACACATCACGAGTCACATTGGATAGCTTACATTAGCTAGAATTATCGCTCCGAATGCCGATCGCGTCGGGTCCATCGTTAATAACCAAATATTTCTCCTCTATTTCTCATTTCCAGTTTCTATGTTATAAAAAGAACATAACATTTAAAAAGTAACGTTTGCTTGTCGTTGCCTCATAATTATTTTCTTTCGCTCATTTCTGTCACGTTTATCGGCTCACGTGCTTCACGTATCATAAACAAGAGGGCAATGAACTTTCAGTTCACCAGCACCACGCTTGTAAAAGGAGTCTAGACAAGACAAAGACGTTTTCGGTACAGCCTCTAACAGAGATCTAGATGAGCTAAGGCCTTGATTTTATGCTCAAATATCTTTTCACAAAGTTTTGACATCTGTTAAACCTAACACAAACCCTTAGATTAAGGGAATACATATAATTTTCCCTCCAACTTTTTTTTAAGACGTCACGAAAGCGTCCTTGTTTAATTTTTATTTTTAAACCTGGTAATATTTCATTTTTTTTTTTTTATACATAGAAAATGAAAGTGACAAGAAAAAAAATAAAAAAAGTCTTAGTTTTTACTTTCAACCTTTCCTCGGGTTAAAACCGCTATCCTCAAACAGCATACAAAAAAATGGTTTTAAGCCCTGTTTGAACATCTATTAAACACTTACCTCCGGTTTCTGATTTGAGAATTCGGGATAAGCAAATACTTAAGTAACATTTGAGTGTGGAATTGTCAAAAAAATTACGGATTTTAAAGCATTTTTTTGACAACTTTCTACTCAAATGTTACTTAAGTATTTGCTTATCCCGAATTCACAAATCAGAAACCGGAGGTTAATCTTTAAACAGCCTTAAAAAACTAAACTAATGGAAGCGGTTTCAAAAGAAACATAAAAGCACGATTATTCGTAAACAGATCATATATTTTTAAGTAGGTATAGGTACCTATCTGTTAGTATTATGTATCGAGCTAAAAACTGCAACGAGGTTAATCTATTGACACACGTGGATTTAATGTGGTCTGCGCACGTGTACGACATTCGTAAGTTTACTAGCGAAGCCTGGCTGAATCCGTTGACAAATATTTCTGTATAAACTCGAGACTAATAAAAAACTATAAATAATTCATTAGGTACCTACGTGTTACTCTCGAGCACGTTACTAACGAATTTGAAGCTGCTAAATAACTGAAATACGTACCATCTTAGCAAAAGATCAAGAAAATAGAAATGAATTTTAAATGTCAATGATAATTTAAAGATGATTTTGGTACAATCGCGTTCCGTTTGTTCTTTGTTGAAACCAACAGACTTATTATTCTATTGCGCGTTGCGCCACATCACGCGACTATTGCAATCGCACGCATCATCTAACAGAGACAATGCAATCTATGACTTAAGTAATAAGATTTCATATTCATTACCATGCAAACGGCGTTTGCGCCCGTTTAGTTTTGTTTACGTAACCGCACGTGACTACACATTCGCGAACTACGATACGACGTAAAATTGCAGAACTGTCAGGAATATTTAGACTTTAAAACTAGAAGCAATGAGTTCAATTTGAAATGGAATTAATTTATGACACGTTCCAATTTCGTCCCATTTGTCTTTCAAACATTAGGATGTATTTGTTTTCAACTCGGGGCCAAAGATTCAGAAGTAAAATGAAATTTCAATTTGACTGTTAATATTAATTGATTGTTACTAGGATAACAAAGACCCATGCTAATTTCCGATTATTCAAGTCCTTTTTGGAGTTATGACTGTTTCAAAACCGTACGTAAGTTTCGGAATTAAATAATTATCTAAGTAAGTATCTCCTATTTGGCGGACTGAAAATTGTAGGTACTTCGATCGCAGTTAGCGTACCTATTTATCCAAATTTTAATCCCACTTGGGTTTGAAGGACCCAGAGATGGGTAGGTACTAAAATCCCTCCTGTAGATTTTGTTGGTGACGATTGTTTTGATTGTTACAGCCAATACTAATTTGGCAGTACACTACCTCCATAAATAACTTTACACACCCCTTTGTCAAAATTACAATGAAATATGCGTAAGTAATAAAATATTTGCATATTAAATCAAGGCGTGAAAAGTGATGAGTTCATAAAATAAAAGAGTTAATAAATAAAATCTATAAAAAAAGAACTAGTTTCCGTTTGCGATCGTTTGAACGACATTCTCCGGACGCAAACCTGCCGTGCGGCACGTGAACGTGAACCGCGGCACGTGAGTAGTGACGTCATCGCGCTGCAATTGCAACGATAATTACGATAATATGAGGGAACGAAAATGGAGCATTGAACTAGTGATACGTTTTGTAACTCACTTCAACCTCGATCCTAATTGATGTTTTCTATTATCGAATAATATTTTGACTGATAAAAATAGGTCGCCTGACGGACGACTCTATTTTTGAAGATTTCACGATGCCAGGTTTCAAACTCGCGTAGTATTGGAGATGTTAGTAATTTATTTAATTAAAAAACGCCATTTTTTATAAATTAATACATTTTTTTCTAATTGTTGCTTATAGTAACAGTATCAATTTAGTCTTGATCTGGGTACAGGTTCAGTAGCAACTTACAATTAATTTTAAGAGCATTAACTTCTCCAATGAAAAACACGTTATAATTTCTACTAAGGTTTAAAAATCTACCTAACAAAAATTACCTTTTAAAATAACGAGAATTTTTTTTCATACGTATTTATTAGTTATATTTAATTTTTAAACTAACTTATAGTACCCGAATTGCAAAAGAACATTAAAAACCGAAATAGATTTTACGTAATTAATAAACTCGTCACGTAACTAACAATATCGTTGTGCCATTTAATTAGCGACTAATTCAAAATCATCACAGTAATAATTATGCAACATTCCAAGTGTTTTTCAATATTCATAACAAAAAAAAACATGACTAAATAACGAGGTATGATTATGACAGTTGGGGGCCAACTCGACAACTGACAACACGTTTGGAGGAGCGTCACTCACTCCACCATTCGAAATCAAATCGTATGACTCTCGTCTTGTTACGTAGGTACCTATGTATGTGAACGCGTCGGCGAAACACGTGCCTGAGTCACAGTGACCATGACGCCTTATGTAATCGGGACAGTCTGTTTTATTTTGAATGAGAATGTTGAAGGCATATTGTTTTAGTCTATTTTATATAAATATTTAGATGTGGTACCTCTCGTCTCTGCTTTACGTATATTTGTAAAACATTTATTAAATAATCTTCGGATAAAACCTTTACAAAAATATATTAAGCATTTAAAAATGGACGGAGACTCTTAAAGCATTACTTAGTTATTGAGTATTCTTAAAATTCTATACAATTTCACATTATAATTATAATTCTCAAAAAAACATTAGATATAAAATAAATTAGTTAAAATAGTTTGATCTTCTGACTCATTAATCCACAATTACCTATTTATTATACATACAACAGTTCTTTCATCGAATAATCGACATTACAAAAAAACCTAATATTGTGTGAATGTAGAATATCGGCGACAAGCGTGTCCGAGTCAGAAATGATAAGACTTCGTCAACAGATGCTGGGAAAAGATGCGTGTAAGATTCAACAAAACCCAGTTCGCTTGGATGTAGGATCTGTACGGTCCGCCTGGCTACCAGTCACCACTATCAGCTACCACCTTCACATCCGTCCGGCGCCAATCGGGGGCCCAATTCTACTAACAGAAACTTTTATCAATGGCAATTGAATCGTTCATTCAGACAGTTTTTGTTCACGAAAACTGTCAAAATGTTTGGTTTTGTTCTTGTTGTCAAACAATTTGATAGTTTTTCTAAACGAAAACTGTCTGAATAAACGATTCAGGGGGTCTACTCCCTAAGCACGAAGTCCGTGGTTTCGGCCTTAGTTACGAGTGTTTCCTACTCCCTATCACCTATGGACATACGATTATTTTGGGGCCCGAACTAAGAATGAATGACAACACGATTTGACAGTTGTCCGTAATACCGATGTGTTTTTGCCCGTCCGAAAAGTTGAACTTGACACTTGTTTTGTTCACTACTACGTTTCGGGCTACTTTCGGACGGGCGACTAACTTCGTTGATGGACTTAGGGAGTAGGCCCCCAGTTTCAATTGATAAAAAAATCTGTTAGTAGAATTGGGTTTCAGTTGACTGTGTTCCGTCGTATGTCTGTAAGAGCCAAAGCCAATCCCTCTATATCTTTGTTTGTTACTTGGATTTGTGTGCTCCATCTTAGACCCTGCCTGCGCTTACGCAACAAAGTAAAACAACAACAACGCAATTAATACATACCTATCTTAGATATGTAGTAGCGAGTCGGAATCACACGTGTTTGAATAGCATTGTTATACTAATAAAAATATAAAATGGAGTAAAAACAGTAATACGTAAATCTAGTGGCGCTTGTCGATAAGAAGGTATATTAAATAATAGTAATATGGCACTTCTCGCTTATCACCATAATTTAGTCATGTGAGCGGACGATTAGACACGTGCCCAAAACCGTTGTGATAGTAAAAAAAAAGAAATGACTATTTAAAAAAATCAAAAATCTAGTTACTCTGTCAAACTTAGAATATTTATACCAGCCTTGACTTCTTACATAATTTACAAATTAGTAATTAGTATTACTACTGTGTGTAGTAATTGATTTCATGAAGACTTGCGGTAAATAAATCATTTCTAAATAAATATTGGCATTTGTCCAGTTAACTTGTTTAATAAAACGCTTAGTAAAAAAATAGAGTGCCGTTGCTAGTAGATATAGATAAAACATGGCTCATCCTTTCGTAAGTCTCATGTGTAAGCGGGGAGGCCGCCACGACACGTGCTTTAGACGCAGCGCAGTGACCATGACGCCTCGCGTGAGTGGAACAGGTGTGCGTCGAAGTAATACAGTTGAGCGTTTTTGTACATTTAGCGTTTAAGCAGACTTTTTAACGTTGTTCCGATTTTGAAAGAAAACAGTATTGTAGTACTTCGTTGATGTACGTAAAGGGGAATATACCTATAACCGATGCGATCTCAATCCAAAATTTCTGGATTGATGTGGACTTTTGACAGAAATTCTATAGATTTAATGTCAAAAGCTTAGGCCGTTAAACATTTGTTGCTACTGTCGTCAACCCATACTTATCAAATCGATTTACAAATGCAGCGAAGAACGTTGAAGCGATGGTCCATTTTATTTTAAACTTTGGGAACGATCTCTATCTCAGTTCTTAGTTCATGCATACAACTTACAAGATATAATATTAACTCTTAATTTAAAAATACCCCCGACATTTTTATATGCCTGTCGCGCCTTGTTTGCGATTATTATTTATGGCATTAAAAAGTACTTTCCAAAACGAGTTATACGAGCTCTAACACGATGGGTCTGCCAGGAGCCGATCACCACCCTTAGCCACACTCAAAGGCCTTCTTGTCAAAATCGATAGGTCTGTCTAATTATTAGCTATTTTGAAATAAGTAGTGTTAACAACCTTTCGATCCAAACCTTCATTAAGACCAACCTAATGGTACCCTAATATTGTATTGTCACTAAGTTTGCATATAATGTTAGAAATTTCAAATCAATCGGACGAGCGGAAGTCAAATAAATACTGAAATCCCCACACTAACTGAAAACAGTTTGATCATTTTAAAACGGCTAAACCGGTTCGCATTAAACTTCGCCAATAAACAAATCGATTAATCCAGCTTTCAAATAAAAAAACCGTATTGAAATCAGTTCATCCGTTTGGGAACTACGATGTCACAGACAGACAAACAGACATAGGCTTCAAACTTATAACACCCCTCTTTTTTTCGTCGGGGGTCTTAAAGTTTACCGTTTAACTGATCATTTGAAAAAATATCTAGATCAACCTAAAAATAATTGATCAGCGATGCATGATCAGAGGAGAGATTTATGAAAACAAGACACGCTTTACAAAAAAATATGTAGTCTTTTTAAAAAAAAATAACGAATAAATGCAAAGTGACTCTTTTTAGCTAACTTAACCGAATCGGCTTCTGATTTTTGTTGCTGACCAAATATTAATTTCGTTGATCAATTAATAAGTTCCCATTCCTTTACCAGTGTTTATTTAAAACGCAATATCAAAGTAAATACATGCTTTCTAGAAAATATCATGCAGATAGTCGGAAGTGTTTATTTTAAACACAATATGTACATATCAAAGTAAATTCTTCCATTCTAGAAAAGATAATGCTGGTAGTTGGCCACGTGTACCTAAACGTATTATAGCCATTGAACAATTGTTCACAATATGGAATTAATCATTTACTATTAATCGACTTGTTTAAGCAAGTGTGGACGATTTTCATACCTACTATAGATCACCTATCGCGCAAGATAGCAAATAAATTGAAAAAAAAACGTGATGCTAATGTTCTTGCACGTGAGTTTCATGGCAATCGATATTTTTATATCTTTAAAGATACATTATAATAAAGTGCCTCTCTAGTTGTGATTAATCAAGTTTAGATGATAAATATTGTTTTTTTTTTACTTTTCTCATCTTACGTTTATTGTTAATAAATCTGTCATGAGTTTATATTTTAATTATTATGACTACTTATACTGGTATGTACATTTACAATGTAGAGAGTTTTTGGCAGCTTCAATATAAGTTTCCATTGTGTTTTAGCAGTGACAAATGGGTTGTTTATGTTTTTTTCACATTTATTCTTGGTCGACATTACACCGATTAACTGCCTTGCTCATCTGCGAGACTGTCCCACTTAAATGATCTCTTATATCCATCCTACAAACACAAAGCACATTTTAGCACATCACTATCACATTTTGTGCGTAGTTGACGGACGTGTTATCAGCGTTTCAACTGCTTAAACGTTCTTGGACTGTCCCTTATTTCTTACACTTATATCGAACCTACAAACACATGTAGAAGCTCGGTGTATCGTTGCACTCCGTTAGTAGTTAGCGTGGTCATGTACTCACCTATCGCGTTTTGTAAATATTTGTGATGAATTTATTGTTGACGCCGTTTTCGAGGCCCGACGTGTTTGTGCCCGACCATCTGCCAGGATTGCTGGCGTGAGTGATTTGTTTTTTTTATTGAGATGTGAAAGTTAGAGCCGTGGTAAAGGTTATCGTGTTGGATTAAAACGATTAATCCATTCAAGTTGACATTGAATTGATGTAGTGTTATACTGGTTATAAGCATACCATGTTTTAAGTGTTATCTTTTAAGTGCACGGTTTGTTGTTTATCGTAGTAATTGCTTTATAATACGGTGTTTTGATACAGTTATTGAAAATCGTTATCGCTTTGTAGTCTGTCCTGTAAAGTGTAAACTATAAATAGGTAATGACGCACGTTTTACTTAGGTATACTATGTGTTTAGGTAAATACTATGTTGTTTATGCTGGAGGAAGTTACCTTCAGGTTAAAATTCAAATGCATGCACTACAAATACAAATACTTTATTCAATAAACTTACATAATAATAATATTACATTTGGTACTAGCTTCCACACTAGGATTCCCTGTGTCGTGGAGGCTAGCCGAAACTAATAGATACACATATACTATATATATAACAGGCTACAAAAGGCCATAGATAAATACCTTAAAGACTAACATACATATCAAAATAAATTCATACATATTAAATATAACTTAATAGCGCACTATTATTGTACACGTAGTGTCGGCGTCGTGTTGCGCTGCGTGGTGTCGCGTAACCTTCCGCGGAAACGACGATACACGACACCCTTCGGCCAAAATTCCTCTTTTAGGAAGGTATCTAGATGTTGAGTTGGAACCCGCACCACAAACGATTTAAAATTCACATTATGGCGCGACTCCAACTTCTCGACCCTCAAAGTCCAATTGGTCTTGATAGTAATGTACTCCACGATCTCCTCAACCTTCGTGGAGTGATGAAGACGGGACACGTACAGCTGCGTCGAGGGTATTGCGGGTCGCAGCAGCATATTGGGTCCTGTCAATGCGGTACCGCATTTGTTACGAGAACTTGGCTTCCGTTTTCGTTTTTTCTCCACCTTTATGAAGCCGTCTTGGTCTGCATTGCTGAACTGACAACACCTACAGATAATATTTTCTGTCTAAATATATTATCATGGGTTGAAAAATATGGACGATTGGAGGTCGTGCTTTTAAATGTTTGAATATAAAATTATGCCATCACGTGGCGTTTATAAAATAGGTATGTAAAGATACCTATAATATAACATATCTACGATAGATTCTACGTCAGATTAGAGATCATTGTAAATAGGTAGGGCAAATTCTTCTAATTTCATGTTTTAAAATGTGAGATGAAATGTAATGGGTAGTTTAGTTAGGTCCTTCATATTATTAGACATGCTGTGTGGTTATCCGGAGATATCTCCGACTCCTCTACTTCTTCTAAAGGAATTTTTGGGAAAACTAGACATGCCTATTTATATTTTTCTTATTCCTTTTTTCTATTGAAGGTGTATTTTTTTATCACCATCCTTTATTGTCACAATAGCGCTCACCAATTTGTTTGTGAAGTGATTATGGCAAAAATTATCTACGACAGTTGATTGGTGCGATGTGAATGATGTGTCTTTAGCTGTAGACTTATTCAGCTGTTATGACAAATCACCAAAATCGTAAGCCTGTATAATAATAATAGTTTTGGCAGAAAGAGAAGCAGGATTATCTGTACACTGATGACCTCTAAAAGGATCCATACGATATGATGACGTTACCTCACCTCAGCGTATTAGCCTTCAACAGTTCA
The DNA here is from genome assembly GCA_905220435.1 of Amphipyra tragopoginis. Taxonomy (NCBI): domain Eukaryota; kingdom Metazoa; phylum Arthropoda; class Insecta; order Lepidoptera; family Noctuidae; genus Amphipyra; species Amphipyra tragopoginis. Next base: position 24,869,414 of record HG991997.1, on the reverse strand, counting down.
TGGCCGGACATTGGCCTCTCTCAAAAAAGGATGTAGTAAGGCCGTTAGTCACTCGCACCCACCAGTGGCCATCACGCTGGGCGAGTGGATTGGTGCCAGCAGGGCTAATGCTCTTTACAATAATGGTCCATTACCGGCCTGCAAGCCTAACTTGCGCAGAGCGAGATAATTTGGTTTAGTCCCATCTCTTCCCCTTCCCATCTCTTCCCCTGTGCGTTTATAACTACTAAGAATTCCCATCTCTAAGAAACGTAATAGGGGAAGAGATGGGACTAAACCGATAATTTTGCCGTCGCATTATCTTGCCGAGATGGAAAAAAAGTAGGTATGGCTTATTACGTCTCAGCGCGAGACGATGCGACGACAAAATTATCTCGCGCTGTGCATGTTAGCCTGGCTGCAGAAGTCTGTGAAGTTTGAAATACTTCCGTTTCGCCATTTCTCACACTTGTCATAGTTTAATTTGTTTTGGTGTGGTGTGGTTTTGGCTGACGGCAGGTTACCTACGCCTTCGAGAATGATTGATATCGATCTATAGCCTATTAAACTCTCAATCACCGTAAATAAAGACACAATAGATAAGACAATTAACTGTCGTCCTGGGACGACGGGCGGTACGCAACCGCTTAAAAACATTTAGCTAATAAAATTAACAAAGCTCCACTTTAAAGTGCACAAAAAAAAACCTTCGCCACACCAAACGCGGAGCGCGAGCAGCGGGTCGTGTCGCCACCCGGGCCCGCTTGATGTATGTTCAAGGGATTTTTATAAAGTTATGTCACACGAAATGAGTTTATTCCCCACGAATCAACGAACGCAAGTTGCCGGGTCGCCGGGACGATTCTTTGTGCGTTACCTAGTTAAAAATATTTAATTAATATTTTTTATGTCACGTTTTAACGTGATGTTGGGATTTTTTTTACTTAATAATGTCGTTGCCGCGGATTACGTGATTCGTTGGGAATTTAATTGTATTATTTTGTAGTCGCATCCGATCACGTGAGCCGATGGGAAAATTTTACGTGATCCGATGGGAATTTTTTGCGTGACAAGATAGGAAAATTTTGCGTGATCCGATGGGAAAATTTTGCGTTAACCGATGCAACTAGAACGAATCACGTCATCACGAGCGCTGTTAAATTAATACACAGTTAAATGTAATAAATGGGTAGTGATGGATAAGCTTAAAAAGAAAAATATGCCACTATCATCATTATCATCTTCAGCCCGTATCGTCCCACTGCTGGGCATAATAATATGCCTTCTCTCTCTCTTATACCAATCCTCTCTATTCTGCGCCGATTGAATGACAACATTCTGTATGATATTAAATTAAAATTAGCTACCTACCTCTACGACGTATGAGTTTCGGATTATAAAATATTGTGAAATATGTTGTAACTAAAAACATACATAGCTTACACTAAGAAAAATCGAGCAACGTGATGTCGCAACAACATACTAACGTAATATGAATTAGGATTATTTGAATATTAAATGAAGCAAGATTTTTATACAGAATACTGCAAGCAATTTAAGTTCTTAAAAAAAAAACTTTTTTTTTCTGTTGTTCTTCTTGTTGATGGTCGTCCTTGCAGACCGTTTTACTTTACCGGGCAGAAAAAACAAACCTGAAGGGTCTCCCGCCAAAATTACAACGTTCATGTAGGTAGCATTTATAGCCAATCTGAAACTAGAAACTTAGGCTTATTACTATTAGTTTTTTTTTAAATTAGCTTTAAAGTTGCTAGGTATGAAGATTCACGAAAGTAAAAATAAATTGAAATTCATTTTTTTTGTTATTTTCCTGAAAACTAATTTTGAAATCATTCTCATCCCTAATCTAATACTAACTGAAAAGTGAAAGTCATTTCTTCGCAATGTTATGAGAATATTATTACAAATAATTATAATATAAATAAAAAAACATTCAGCCTAGTTGATTGACAAAACATAAAAAAAAAAACAAAAAAGATAATTCTAGCACATGTTTTTCTCAAGCTTACATGGCGCGACTTCTAAATATAACACCGGCACGTGTCGCTAACGTCACACATTATAATTTTCACGTGCTTGACTAAAATACTTATCTTTGAGAGCATCGTGTGACCACACTTATCGCATTTGTTTACTTTCATGTTTTGAGCTTAGTTTCAAGGCATTTAGAGCACATTTTTCTTCGTTGTAGTATTGATGGCCTTCGCCAGAGGGGCTCGTTGCTTGCTCCCTTGTTTATAGGAATTGTTTAGCAACTTTTTTTTTTCGTCAAGCCACTATCTTGAATTTTTATTCTTGTCAAACACTTTGGTTTTACGCAAAACGGCTGCCGTTTGCGACGTCCTTGGACTTGACCATTTTTTACTATAGGTACAATTGGCGAGGCCTAAGCTGAGCTTTGCATTTGTGTGAGTGCACATAGAATCGATTGCCAAAAAGCAGTATTATACCGGTTTAAACCAAGCAAAGGACGCGTCTGCATTCATTCTCATTCTCACAAAACGCAAAACTCAGCTTAGGTACGCCTCGCCAATTGTACCCTTTTCACCGTAAGTTGATTAGTGACGTTTCTCAATAAAACGTTACTTTACAAAGACTATCAAATAATTTTAAAAAACAAAGCATGAATACTATAGCTATTTTACGGTTTTTGATGATGTCGTTTACGTTTTTTCGAAAGCAGTCTCCCTACGACTACAATTTACGAAATGATCGAGCTGTCAGATCTCATCTTTGGGTGAAAAGAGTAGGTACCTATAGTGTTACGCAATTACACTTTTAGTAAAACAAAAAAAGCGGGACGTTAAAAGTAGATAAAACTACACAATAAAAGGTTATCACTGTTACCAGCTATCATCCTATCATGTAACTGTGTTGTAAATATTTGTACTTATGTTTAATAATAATTATACTCACTAACATACAATAGATAATACAAGGTGTAGGTAACTTAAATAACGCACAACCTCATAAGGAGTCACTGTACTCATCATTATGCACAACTTTTACTATGGGACCAAAAAAGAAATCGCGAAAAAAAAATCATAATGATGAGTACAGTGACTCCTTAAGAGGTTGTGCGTTATTGAAGTCACTCTTAAAAAATAGGCATTTTATATTAACATGCGAACGCACGCTTACGCGTGCTGTAGAGTGGTTTCGCAGTGGATAAAATGCGTCTAAGACCATCCAGCTTTTTGCTAATTGAGGCTGAATAATGTGATTAATGCCTTTTTATTTTTTTGCCTGGTAGCAGTTTTCGTAAAACTTTTAATTTAATAATGCTGTTGCCCACAACTTCGCCCGCATGGAACTTTAACTCCGTTTGACTGCATTAGGAGTGGAATTTTTAAAAATCATTCCATTGAAGCCAAGAATAACTTACATGTTTAGTTCCGAAGATTTCGAGGCGAGTTAGTCAGCGACCGATATTTGGTGATAGTTTAAGATTTCCGCTGCTGCGATCACAATTACCATTCACGTTGTTCGTGTATGTTCGAGATTCTATTAATATGTATTATACTCAAGGTCGTTCCGAATAAGGAATAAATCATGATAATAAGACACGGATCAAATATGCATTGCCTGCGGTATTCCCAACGTCGGGAATAAAAAAGTCGTAAAAATACTTATGGTTTTGTCGCATCCAAATGGACTTTGTAAGTCTGTAGTAGTCTGTTTTTGCACATTACATTCCAATTTTAAAGCCGATCGGGTTTGAAAATAGTGACGTAGTGAAAGCAGAAAATTCCAGAAGTGTCAATGATAGAAGACCAGAATAAAAAAAAATGTAAATAAAGAAAATATAATTAAACTAATTCATTAGTCTTGACTGAACTCATTATCACTAGACTGCCCTTTGCAGACATTTTTATGCAATTTTCCAAACTATTAATGTTCCGCATGGTGACAAAACTGTCATAAGGATTACTGGAACTAGAGTTCCTACGGCTATCTAACGAAGCGGAGCTGCTCCCTGATTGAAAGCGATTTGATTAATCAGTAGTCGAACGATTTGGTATGCTATCTCTTTTTCTCTCGTAATGAGAATCGTAGACGGAACAAGATCAATGCCGTCTTTACCATAAGGGCACGTGGGGCACGAGCCCAGGGCCCCGACCCCGAAATGCCGAAACCTAGTGCCTATGTCATTTTCATCCAATAAATCAATTTAAAGAACACATTGGTTTCTTAGTTCAATGCATCATTAACAAAGCACCTAGATAGCCAGGGTTGCTCAGCAAAAGTTCCGTTTAATTGAGACAAATTGCTGCCAAATTTTATTGGCTTTCGAAAAGGGCTCCAAACTCTGTGTGCCCAAGGGCCCCTACATGGCCTAAGCCTATAACAAACCGAATTGGACGATAACAGCTCATCGAAAAGGTTCTGAATCTGGGGGCTGACCTTGCAAATAAGTCAGGGAAACACTGGAACAAAGAATTAGATCACAGTTCTAAATCTTCCGTTCATTCATTTGAGGTATTAAAACTGATTAGCGTGTACACGTCCTAGACAGTTTTAATGTTTCACAGTCATTTGCATTTTAATTCATGAAATCAGATTATACAATGCGTCTAGGTTTACTATATTCAGGGGCGATTTCACCAACCTATTAATAAGTAATCTGTAACTATTGATCAGATAAGCTAAATGTGACCTAGAAATATGACATTTATGTATTCAATAATGTTGTCATAATGACTATTGATATGTGGTGAAATGCAAATGTTAGCTATTGAAAAGTTTAGAGACCAAGCTTAATGAACAATGAACAGTTAAAGATAGGGTGGTGAAATACCCCCTAAGTTATTTAGATCTTATTGCAAGTTGACCTTTTTGCTCCAGTTTTTTATATCACAGATGTAGGTAATGCTTACAAGAATAAAACGAATTATGTTTTAAAAAACTAACTTCGATGAGATAGTTATGGGGTCCAGAAATGCTGAAAAGAACCAGCTAGCAACTAAGGTTAGAATTACAAACGACAAAAAGCCTACACATTTTAACAGCCTAGACATCAGCATGAAATATCTAGTGGTAATCTGCTTCCTGTCCAATACTACAATAGGGTTAACATTAAGTACCTTTTTTTTTCAAAACGTGATATCCATATAATAATACCTCTGTTTAACATCTACTAACCAATTTAGTTCTATCACACTCCACCGCTGGATACTCTCCAGAATTGCGCCTAAACACATCAAAATAATTTATTTAATTCACGTGCTGCACATTTAAATAAAGTTTACGTCGGCTTCCTTACCTTTCTTCCGTAAAAAGTTCCACAGTCTCGTAGAAGCCACATCTCGTCGGCGCGTCCCGTCAGAAATAAACAAAGTGAAGTTGATCCGCGACGCGGCGACCTTGAGCCGATGCGTTTTGTAGGTCAAACACGTGCTCGTGGTCGTACCTTGTTAAGTAATATTTTTTCATTAAACGACGCAGTTTTGTGGTCTCGTTTCGAAGTTTTGTATGAAAGAAAATATTTGTGTTGTAGGATATTATGTCAGAATCAAAGTGTCTTTTGTGTTTCTCGTAGAACGTTTAATGTGTTTTGTTGTGTCATACGAGTACTCGGTCGGTTACTTATGTATAGCGTCGTGTGAGTCATGCCTGTGTCTCAGACCAAATAAAAAACCAAGACATAGCGTTGTTAACAGTGAAGTGAGGCCGGTTTCATAAACACGTGTGAGTGTCGTGAGGCGTAGTTTGGTTGTAGTTTGGTGTAAATATGTGCGTGTGAACGTGTATGTACAGAGCGAGACGTAGTTTTGCGCATGCTTCACTCTGTTGTTCGCAGCGCTATGTCTTGGTTTTTTATTTGGTCTGAGGCCTGTCTTTATAATATTCGTCCGGGCCATTCCATGTGAAACACATGCTATTTTTTAATCGACCACAACTCCAACCACAGACTTCTGCCTGGTGTTATTAATCCTACCTTTTGCTATTCTGCCTGCTTAGGTAACTGGTTGTTGATGAGGTTGGAATTGTGACTGATAAAAAGGTTCCTAACTTAAATTACTCTTTGCCTGACCTTAAGCACCAAAGAGTAACTAATGACGCCATTATTCACCGCTACCAATATTTGTTAAAATTGGTTTGACATTATTGCTAATAACTGGCTGTGATGGGTTGTGATGGGATCTTACCTACGTTGGTGCTGCTATCTACTGTCGTTTTGCGTTCCATAGCTTGTGTTCGCTAAACCAATAAATAAATAAAAAAGAGGATAGTGCCTCCGCCACCGGCGCCGGCACCCAAAAATAACGCCATTGGGAACCGGCACTACATTACTGCCGCAACGAGATTAAAAACATCGGCCGCCGGCACCCGAAATGGACACCGGCGGCGGTAATAAGTTGTTTTGTGGGTATTTTCGTTGACAGGTAGGTTAGATTTTGGGCCTAACACTGTAACTTGTGTTCCAACTGACTAATTTCAAGAGCGAGCGAAGCGAGCTCTTTAATTTGGGGCACCCCGACACGGGTGGGTTAGGTTAGGTTACTTTAAACCCTGCAGACAGAAATAGGAGCCCCGCTGGGCAGGCTCCGTTGACTCTGCTTTGGAAACCCAAACAACCTTACAAACATCCACTTAAGTTTTTCATTTGTTTTTATTGTGAAAATCAAAGTGGTTGACGAATAATCGTCTCATGAAGAGTTTGGAGAGGCCTTTAAGGTGTAAAAAAACCGTCGGCACGGCGCCGGCACTCGTAATGGCACCCGGCGCCGGCAGCGGAGGCACTCCCAAAAAAGAACGAATATATTATTTTGCAACTAAAATACGATGCGCGTACTTTTAAATCCAATATGGTACCATCGATTCATTAGCGTTGCTTTAGATATAAAATAAACACCTCTTTTATTTAGCACATTAACTTTAATTTTCAGTTATTGTTTTGCCTTTTATAGCACGCTAAAAATAACGTGCGAAGTTTATAAGTCATGTTATGGTTCCTCTACGTCATTTTCCTGCACACCTGGGTGATGTTATTGACTTTTTGTTTTATTATATTTGAGGAACTAGTGAAAATTCATAACACGATTAACTCTCTTTTCGACTGGGACTTTGGTCCTGGTCATTACTCAGCATGCTTACAGAAATGCAAATACAATATCTAGCTTTAATTCCGCTGAACAAGATCGCTAGTTTGGATGCAGTATGCAGCACCACCCTCCCGCCCACAAGTTTATGCACATGCAGAAAGAGTGAAAAAATAATGCAACATGCAACCAAACCAATACACGACACGTGTTTCGCCCCTGCACGGGGCATCCTCAGGATATGTTGACTCCTCGACCGCTAGGACGCGAATCCTCAGCATGCTGTACATTGACCCCCCCTATAGACAGTCGTCATGAGGCACACTTAGCCAGTAAAGATAGAGATATTATATTTTTTGTACCGGTTCTTCGAGATCAAGAAAAAACCGGGAATACCGGGATTTTCAGAACCGGGTAAAACCGGGTGCATGCCCTAACTATTAGGTCATGCTGGTGTCCAACTGAGTTATTCCCAACGAATTGCTAGTTGTATCGAATCACGCAAAAGTTTCCCATCGGGTCACAAAGTCACAACAACGTCACAGCTTAATTTTTCAGAACATAATTACAATCAAAACTAATTAAAAACTGAATCATTAGTGGTTGGGAAACATTTTTACTTAATAAAGTGGTTGCATCGGTTCACGTGATTCGTTGGGAATATAATTGTATTATTTTGTAGTCGCATCCGATCACGTGAGCCGATTGGAAACTTGCGTGATCCGATGCAACTAACAACGAATCACGTCATTCATTGGGAATAACTCGTCCATCTCGATATTATTCTACTCCTGCAATAATATGCTTTTTATGACTAGAATAGTCATGACTTCATGAATCATGAGTCAACGACTTCCCAAAAACATTTGGCCGTCTGTAGATAGATCCGATCCGTCTTGCCCGTGGCGAAAATAATAGTCAATAGTCATTTATTGGTAATTGTTGATTACATGTCATTACGTTTACATAACTTTACATAAACACGTACACAAACGATATAATAACATGTTTGGTATTCAATAACTAATATTTGAATTAAATATAATAATAATTGTAGTCAAAGTAATAGCATGTCATTTAAAGAAAAGCTGCAAAAAAATATTCACGATCAGATGTCAATTCAATAAAAGAATGTCAATTAAAATAAATAATTAAATGTCAATTCTAAAGAAATACTTTATTAATAAAAATAGAACTACATAGGTAGGTAGTTACAGTTTGACTTTAATAAATTCGTCGTAAGTGTAAAACGCTTGCTCGACTAGCCAGCGCCTTATAACCGAGTCTTAAAACTTCAAAGAGTTGATGCACTCACTACCTATACTCTCGGGCAGCTTGTTGTAGACCCATAGCATGAGTTAGAGGTTTGCACCGGAGCAGTGAGTACCGGAGAATAACCGGTGATTTACCGGTAAAATTACTCGATTGAAGTAATCGGTAATTAACCGATTGATCTCCGGTGATCGACGCATCTTATTTTTTATATATAATACAATGAATTCACAATGAAAGTGGAATAATAGCGCTTCGTTCGGGTTTTTGGTATATCAACAATGAACCGATAGCGCTTTTTCGTGCTTCTGGTCGTCCAATAGAAAAAAGGACGGGGGGAATTAGATCATGCAAATCTGAAGCACACTCTCCGAAATGTATCCAATAAAAAACCGATAGACTAGCAACTTTGCGCCGATACTCAAGACTTTGGAGCTTGGTCTGAACAAGGGAGCTGTTGCTGATAAGCTTCTTAGCACGCTTCTCAATGGACTCCGACGCCTGAAGCTAGTACTTGGCTGAGATATCCCAAAGGTGCGAGCAGTACTCCATGCGCGGACGAACTTGTGCTTTGTACAATAGAAGCAACTGTTCCGATATGAAGTACCGCCGCACCTTAGAGAGGATAGCCAGCTTTTTAGCAGCCAATTGAGCTTTGGGCTCAATGTCGGGGCCAAAGTTGAGGGTTAACGTCAAAGTAACGCCCAAGAGCTCAAGATGGTCAGTTATCGGTATAGACACATCTCGAAAAGTAGGAGCCAGCTGGAATGGCCTCCTTTTGGCAGAGAGCAGACACGCTTGGGTCTTATCGGAATTGAACTTCACCGGGTTCGCATCGCCCCAGTCGGAGAATGCCATAAGGGAAAAATTCAAGCGCTCGACCATGGCCTCTCTCAGAGAGTGGATCTGTAGTCCACTGGTTCGTGCATTGGATACGTACCTCAAAATAAAATATTTATGTCAAACGCACGGAAAACCAGATTTTTCAACTCAAAAAATCAGCAGAAGGAATGATTCTAGAGACTTAGTGCCGTAGTAAAAAATACTCCGACTGACTTCCCCAACAGTCGTGACATGTTTTTTTTCGTTGGCCGGACTTTGACTTTTGGGCCGAAAATGAATGATCTCCTTTACACAAATAAAAAACACATTCAACCATCATTTTTTTTAAATTATTTAACATTCACGACAATTATTTACCAACTTGTTTCTTTCGAATTAGGCGACAGGACAAATACTAAATGATAGAAGAAACGTGTTATGCTATGACGCTGTTGAAATGTTGTGTTTCTTAAAGCAAAATAAGCATTTGTTGTCTTTATAAAACGTTTTTTTTTAAATAAATGATTATTTATAAAGTATATCAATTGATTATTCTTATTTCTTAATTTTTAATGTATAAATTACAAAAAAGAAACAAAATTTCTTCAATCTCCGGTGATCTCCGGTTTTTCACCGGAGATTCCGAATCACCGGTGAATTCAATCGGTTGTTAAAATCTCGCTCCGGTGCAAACCTCTAGCATGAGTTGATTTCGAGGTTTTTGTGAGTGTTCTGGGCACTAATGTATGTAAACAAACAAAACAATTGGTCGGATACACCATTCGATAGTTCTCTATGACTTTGTGATCACGTTTAGCGATCACATGTCGCCAAAGCCTTGAGCTTATACAATCTGTTAACTTTCAGCATTTACTTTGATCCTCGCAATTTAGAATAATACTGACACGTGGTGCCACGAGGTAGGGGTGTACCCCCTACGTGTTATTTTAATTAAATAATTTATTTGTAAAATATAATGCTTCGTTCATAGTTGATGATTAAGTAATTAGTATCAATTCGAATATCCGCGCGATGGTGCGCTTTTGTCGATTTCAAGAGTAGGTACGAAGCTGACAGTAATTCGAATCAATTTAGATTAATTCAGAACTTGAAGCGGTCAGCAGTCAGGAATAACACATCTATTTTAAAAAACACACACCGATTCCAAAATACTAACAATCGATCTCCTTGTTACAGCTACAATTCCAACGACGGCTTCGGCCGCGTTGCGGGCGAGCAGCTCAACTTCGCCGCGCCATCGGAAGACGAGGCCGAGTACCCGCCCGGCGCATATTTGAAGAAGGGGAAGGTCTCGAGGGCAAGTCTTACTGAATATGCCCGTTTTATTATTTATTGGCGTTGTGTACTAAACCTGTAATGGGCAGACCCCGTTTTGTGGTTGTGTTATTAAAATATATGTCTATGGTTCCAATTGCATGCAAAATTATATTTGTGTCAGATGATTTCTAACGACTAAAACAGTTTTAGCTAGATTTTTTAATCAATGGTGGTATAAGATATTAATTTAGTATTGATATCAATTGAATAAAAGCTACACTTTAAGGTATAAATTGAATTTCCCTAATCACAAACTTAATATCGACTGTGGCTTTAAGAGGGATCATCCATAAACTCTTCAAATCTTAGATTATGATAGTCAAAGACTCTTTCGATTAAAATTCAGAATAAATGTTCTAAACAAAAGCGAAAGTGATAGAATATAAAACTTAAACATTGTTACACTGCTGTAATTTTTTTTGCAGCAAAGATTATTTAAAAAGCCTATCACAACAGCTTCCGAAACCAAGTAACGAAAGTCTAACGTTCCTATTTCTCCTACAGCAAGACCCGATGTCGCATCGAATAATTGAGAAGCGTCGTCGGGACCGCATGAACAACTGTCTCGCGGACCTCTCGCGGCTCATACCGCCAGAGTACCTGAAGAAAGGCCGCGGCAGAGTCGAGAAGACCGAAATAATCGAGATGGCGATACGCCACCTCAAGTTTCTTCAGGAACGCGCGAACGGTTCGTACGAAAAGCGCGCTTATTTGGTAATCTCGTTAGTTATAATTGGAAAACAACAGGAGAAGGTACTTTTGGATTAAGCTCCAACCCGTCAGATCTTTGATTCTGTTCTGTGAATGATGAAAAAAGTTGCATATAAATTTTATCTAAACCCATTATTTGGCATTGTGCTACTGCTGTTTTCTAACATTTGATGTCATAGATAGGAATTATTTGAGCTAACTGGTTGGAGTATTTGACAAATTGTATGTGGGCTTGTTTTTGCGAAAAGTGACAAGTATAATGTTAATACGTACTGTGTCAATCAAATCGGAAAATTATTAAGATATTTCTAGAAGTATAGTCGCAGATTCAAGTCGTTGTTGGTGTTTTATTTTTCAATTATATCTAACATAGCCTTGTACCTATTTACTGAGGGATATTTGAGATAATGTTATTGTAACAGTCTAAAAAAGAGAGCTCTCACTAGACTCCTTACGATTAACGACAACTAGCCCAATGCCTGTGATCTCAGATGTTGCTTTAGTGAATAAAAGGCTTTTTTATATTTCGTTTAAAAGATCACAAATGAGTATGTAAATCATTTGTTATCTTGTCCCATACACAGTTTTTTTGTTTTTATACAGTACTTACTGAAAGTCTGAAAAGTAAAATTAAAGTTTCAATTTTAACAGTCTTGGAAAATTCCACTGTTTTTAAAGTCAATCTTGTTAGGCAGCGATTATTCCTGTTAGGAATTTCTGGTAAAACTTCTCGTGACATGGTTTTCTTCAGAAGCTTCAAATGTTTTAAGATTGATGTCAGAATACAAAGAAAAATAAGCAACCTAAAGACTATATTTGCTTGAAAATAGGTTACATTCGTATTCCTGCATAATCTCTGAATGTTTAAAGTTGGTACATTTACTTTTGCAAGAGCATTTTGTAAGCCTGATCATATGAACATATAGATAGAGGCAATATCTGTTGTGTGACCTGTAAAAAATAATAATCATTTAACCAGTTTCTAGAAAACTTCATTAGCAGGGCATCAACGGTAACATTTTCTTTGTTTTAATTTAACAGCGAGGTAAAAAATCGCATTTGCGTCGTTAAATCTGGTAAGTAAGCCAGTTAAGCGAATAAATTATTTATTATGAATTATAATGCTATAATTTTAGCCAATGATACAGGCAGTTAACTCAATAAAATATTCGGTAGACTTACTCGCATTGTCAGTTTTTCGTACGAATTCAAATTTACAATGATTTACTTTTTTTACGTTAACTGTCTTGTTGTACTGAATGATTTTGCGTCAAAAGCATATGCGTCAGTTGTAATTGATTGTAAGGTCGCTGGATAATAACTTAATAACTAGTTTATTATCGTCATAACATATTTCAATTTACGTCATTGCATAAAAATAATTAGTTCAACTCGCTTGATAATTGAAAAGCAAATTACAAAAATCACATAGATAGGTTTATTTGTGCTCATAAAGCATTTTTTTTAAATCTGACTGCAATCTAATCTTCTATAAACAAATTTTTCTATTGCTTAATTGATGCCCGATGATTTTCCCACCATTATTTAAATTACTAATCCTTTTCATTTCGCACATAAACCATAGTTAACATTAATGTTTTATTACCATACAGTTCAATTATTATAATACTTAATTGAACCATTAATTTACATAATAAATGTTCCAATGTCATGTTTTCTATCTTTAACAACTTTTAAAATAAATAAAAAAACAATTTTACATCGAAACTTTTCACATGGTTTATGGTCGACCCCACAGCGCCCAAACAAAAACTCCATTACAAACAGTACCTACCTATCCTACATTCCTAATTTAAATAGCAGACAATTCCATTTACAAAAAACAATACATTCACATCAAAAATCACATCCTACCCTCTTTACAAGGTTTACAAACACAAAATATAAACACGCTCGTAAAAAATTAACACTGAAGAACGCTAATGTTGTTGGGAGTTCCCGCCGGAAGATGTTCCATCTTCGCGTGGGGTTCTGTTGTAGCTGCTGACCGGCAAGTGGGCGAGGAGCACTTCAGAGCTGGCTACCAGGATGCTGTCGCCGAGGTGATGCGCTTCCTCGTCGAGGTGCACGGTTATGGACCGGGAGATGGCCTGTGCGTGCAGCTGGCGGCGCATATGCAGAGGCATTGCGAGGCTGTTGCTAAAGGTTTGTGAAGATTTCAAATGGTATACACGAATTCGTATAATTCCTTAAAACCACATGATCTACTATTGGTGTAAGTATAAGTCGCGCGGAGAAGGTTTGCCGATAGCCTCATGACGTCACGCGTCGATGGTCGGTACGATTAGTAGGTAGGCCAGACGAGCGCGGGTAGCGGTCGGTGAAATGGGAGGAGCAGTCATCGGCAAACCTTCTGCGCGCGACTAGTAGATTAATTAACACCGCAAGGGATTTAGCTAGATTAAAAAATAAAAAATGTAAACACATTTACACATTTATTTTGTTGCGGTAGGGGTAAGTGATCCTTGCTGAACCACCTAAAAAAAATTCAATAAAAAAAGGCAAAAAAAAATAAGCAAAAAAATATAATTTTTGATAAAGCATTTGGATGCCACGCGTATACGAATGAAAGCACGGTGACACAGCTGCAGGGCTAGACTACTGCGATATCGCTCCGCACCGTCAGTTAACGCGGGACGCTAAAATTACTAGAAAACAGAAAATCATGAATTCTTCATGAAACAATTTTTTTGTTGGATCTGAAAAAACTCATGCAGGGTCAATCATTGTCACCAGTAGATCACGCGGCTTGAAGGAATTACACGAATTCGTTTTCAACCTGTATTTTCTAAGGAAAGAAAGATAACAATTTTTTTTAATTTTTTGACGATATTCATGTTCAAATCAGGATTTGATTACCACTTGCATTAACGGTGAAGCAAAACGTAATCAGCGAATTAACGTTAGTGAAGACTAGCCTAAAAACATCATCATACTAAGCCCTCTTTTTCTCTTTCCAGGCGAGACCCTAGTCCGCGAGAAGCCTCGCTCGCACCCGTGCTCATCATCGGAGACGGCGAGTTCCTCCAGCAGCTCCCACTCGTACGTGACGAAGCCGGGCGTCATCGCGCAGGCGCCGCCCCCCGCGCCCCCCACCTTCGCACCCGAACCTTATGAGGAGCGTCCACAAGAGCACCCCTACTCTATGGATTGTGATAGAGGTAAGAACTTCATTGAAATACTATTCAGGCAGCACATTATTGTACAGATGACAGCACTTAAAGCTACTACAGTCTGTCAAAGGTCATTGGGCATTTTTGACCCGGTACCTCAAAAGTACGCGTCCATTATTGAAATGTGGTTTATTTTGAAGGTTTAGGGTTAACATTTCACGGAATGTATTTATTTTAATCCAAATGTATGGGGGGGAAAGTTATTTGGTTGAAGAAACTGCAGGGAACAAGATAGAAAAGCTCCTAAACATTCTTGTACCTTTTTAGGAACCTTTTTTGTGCATTTTTGTAAGCATTTTATATATTTAGAAGGATATGGATATACGAAAATCCTTTTTTAATATTAATTCTTGTTTTGCTAAAAAAAACTTTCCCATACTTTTGAGGAATGCGACTCATCTCATTGGGTAGTATTCATGGTCTTTAACATACTCCGACTAGTTTGGTTAGGGGTCGCTGATGGGTCACAGGTCCGAACAAAATGCCCATTTACCTTTATTTAATAGATTTTCATCTTTATCGCAAAAGCGTTAGGTTCAAGATTGACTGGGAAAATTTGACAGTTTCGGGTAGTTTGATGTGCTTGCGTCTGTACATACGCCTTTCGTAAAAAGGGAGGTCTTCAGTCAAGCAAGACATGAGGTTGGGTGACCGATACTCCTGATACAGGTAAAACATAACCTTCCTTTTGGTAGTCTGGTAAAAACTCCATCGGGCACTAAATTAAGACTTGCACCCAAATTACGTAACAAACTCGGAATAACAATAACTTTTATTTTGACAATAGAACAATATTCGTTGCGTCGTGAAGTCCGATTGTTAATTCTGACGTAAGAATCGAAATTGTGGATCTGTCAAAATTAAAACGACTCATTGCGATTGCAAGCGTTTTACGCAATTAGGGTGAATCTGTAGGAATTGGCAAGGAAGTCATGGCGTAGCATTGATGGCAAAACCATAAACTTATCACTGTTGGTGGTGTTGATAAAACCAAACTATAAATGTTAGTCATCCTCTTAGGTACAACAATAGCAGTTAGACCGTGCAGAAAGGTGCGTTTGGTATTCCGACAAATGCAAATCTACATTATCCAATCTGAAGTATTTACTGTATCTACAAACGAAAATGGCTGCCGAAAAGCAAGTAAGATTACCGACTGAGTTCACGACAGAGTATCTATTTAAACTTGCGACCTTATCGCAATTTTGTACTCAAGCGTTCGATGACCTTTGTCCCGATAAATTGTAACTTAATCTTAATATTGTTTTTTCTCTCTACAGTATCATTGGCGCAGACCCCAATGGCTGGCGAGGGCGAAGGCCTGCCGGATGTGGAGCCCCTGCCCCTGGACGGGCGCCGTAAGAGGGAGCCCACGCTGCGCACAGTGAGGAAGCCCGATCACACAGAAGATTACCTGCATTCGTACAAGTTCAAGAACTCCATTGAAAGGCGATTTTCTAGATCGCAAGATACTGAGGTACGTATTTGAGAAAAAAAACTTACGCCTTAAGGCTGAGCATCCACCAGAGCTGTGCTAAGCTGCGTAGCGAGGAATGTGTTTTGTAAGCACCAATAGAATCACTTCATTTACCTAGCTTCGCTCTGCGCAGCTCTGGTGGATATGGGCTTAGAGGAGCGAGGTTTTTGTTCAAACTATTTGGAACCGTGCACCTAAATTCGACTTTTCATAAGCGCCTGTATGTTTTTTTTTTTTTGATTTTGATGTTTTTTTTTATTTGAAACAAAACAAGCGAGAAATGCGAGCGAGGGATGTGTTGCGAGGAATGTGTTGCTAGGAATGTGTGCGAGGATTTGAAAATATGCGCCTACCAATCAATAGATGGTGTTTGGAAGAGGTAGATGACCATTTGTACACATTCCTCGCACAGCTCTGGTGGATGTCCAGGTTAAGAATGGCAAAATTTAATATATTATTAAAATAAAACTATGTAATTAGTAGGAGAATGATGAAACATTCAAGATATTAACGACATTTTGGAGCCCTGTAAAATATCCATAATAGTTAATGTTATACTAACCTTATTTTAAATGAATAATTGTGTTCCAGGCAGCAGACATGTTAGCCCGCACGGCTCACGCGCACGGCAAGCTGTACTCGCACAAGCGTCGGCGCGCCGCTAAGCCGGCGCCCTCCACCTCCACGTCAGCCTCCGGCTCCACTGAAGATGCGAGAGATACCTCGCCACAGGTATGCTTGTTTTAAACCTTTTTTGGGTAAAACGTATAACACACGCAAGTCACCTTAAATTATTATGTACCTCTAGAAAGAGTTTGCAAAAAAAAACGGCAGTAGTTTTCGTCTTGAGGTCGCTAGAATCTTTCTCTCTTACACACCCGGAACAAAAAGAGATAAATATATTATTTCAGTTTAGCGAACACTGCACCTATGACCTAGCTGCCAACAGACAAACAGCATTGATTGCAGAGCCAGCTCTGCGGCCTACAGCTTTCTTGGCCAGCGTGATAACTTTTATTTACGAGAGGACTATATCCTGTGTGGTGACCCTACGATATTATCACGACGCAATGCTGTACACGGAACTCTTACCAGTTTTTTTTTCTGAAATAACAATCAATTTCTTTTTTTAGGATACGTCAAGCGAGTCACCTCATCATCATCACTATGACAAGCCACCTCCGCCAACGCAATATGTTCCTGTGTTCGCATTGAATGCTCTCGGTAAGTTTATCATCTTTTCTCAATAGCTGTAGCTAAAGAAACGCACAGTATAACCACAGTCTACCTATATCTTACTCCTTACAGTCGGTCAACGTAGAACATTGTCACAGAGCAATCGTGCGGGGGGTTGCGGGGTGAAGGGGCGGAGGTTATGTCCCGAGTAGCCATACTGCACTCGGGACATAAATTCCAGGGCTCGCACTTTTTGATTTCGAATTTGATTGATATCGTTCATAGAAATTATATTAATTTATTATTGATATGTATGTGTACCTATTACGAGAATTTTATTATAAAGTCTGTTTACTAATCGAAGATGGCGGCATACATACATTTTCAAATGATTGTTCGTGGGAAGTCATTTCCCCGGTTTTCGGAGTCACTGATGCCGAAAATGACGTCAAAATCCAAATCCAAGATGGCGGCCATGAAAATTTTCATGTAATCATCCTGTATGTCAATTTCATGGTTTTCGGGGTCACTGATGCCGAAAATAACGTCAAAATCCAAATCCAAGATGGCGGCCATCAACATTTTCATCTAATCATCATGGGTGTTAATTTCATGGTTTTCGGGGTCACTGATGTCGAAAATAACGTCAAAATCCAAATCCAAGATGGCTGCCATGAAATTTAATAAATTAGTCGTCATGGATGTCAAATCCAAGGTTTTCTGGGGTGCGGATGTCGAAAATGAGGTCAAAATCGAAATCCAAGATGGCGGATACAAAAATGTCAAATTCGTCGTCACGGGTGTCATTTCCATGGTTTTCGGGGGTACTGATGCCGAAATTGAGGTCAAAATCCATTTCCAAGATGGCGGCTATTAAAATTTCAATTTAACCATCATGGGTGTCATTTCTATGGTTTTCGGGGATGCTGATGCCGAAAATGAGGTCAAAATCCATTTCCAAGATGGCGGCTATTAAAATTTCAATTTAACCATCATGGGTGTCATTTCCATGGTTTTCGGGGATGCTGATGCCGAAAATGAGGTCAAAATCTATATGCAAGATGGCGGCCATGAAAAAAAACAAATTAGCTGTCATGGGTGTCAAATCCATGATTTTCAGGGACGCTGATTACAAAAACAAGATCAATTCTCAAACACCAAGATAGGGACCACGTTTTACCTGGCAAATCTCATTTAACTGGTAAATTTTTTTGACCGCCTTTTACTATCGAGGAATACTTAGGCTTTATTTCCGGCATCAGCACCCACGAAAATCATAGAAGTAATAACCACGAATAATAAGTAATTTTCTATGACTCCATCGTGGATTTGGGAATAATTTATGGCTCTTACCTACCCCCGCAAGCCTAGCCAAATAACCTCGACAAAATTTGTAGTTTTAAATATTGTTAGAATATTCCAGGATAAGATGGCGAAACTGCTGCTACATACCTTTGCATTATTTTGTCAATCGTCAAAATTACGCATGCGTGGTTTTCTTTTTGCGTGTCACTGTTTCTATAAAACGTTAATTAATTTGGGCGTTTGTTTGGTAAAGTTTGTGTAACTTATTTTATGTGACAACTGACAACCCTTTGACAAGTGTTACCAATTTTGACATTTCATAGGACCTGTCAAATGTATGGGCGTTGACCCACTGTATGTAGTAAGTAGGTACACTGTGGTATAACTGTAATTATTACTCTTTATTTAACTATTCAGTAATTTCTTATTTTACCTTTCACAGGCAAATACTATGTCCCACTAAGCGTAGACTATGCATGCCTACAAAGGCATCTTGGCCCCTACGATGTGCTAGACGCGAGAGCGGTTCACCTAGCCGCGCCATTACATCCTGTGACGATCCACGTGAACTTTCAGCCATGTCTCAACTATCATGTCAAGCGAGAGCCGAACGATCGAGACCAATGGCGGGCTGTGTAAGCCAAAAGACTAGTCTCCAGTGCCTATAATGAGCTAAACGGGCGCCATATTTTTGACAATAATGGCGCCAACATTTGAACGTGACAGCTAATATTATTACCAACAAAAGCGAGGCAATCATTGATAGGTTGATAACAATTGGGGAGCAAAAAAGTAGAAGAATGTCCCAAAAATGGTATGAGCCTAATTTATGTATGTATAGCAAAGCTATTTTCCTAATATTTAAAATTATTATATTTTTGTAATTAAAACAGCTGAATATTTTTGAGATAACATTATAAGGTCTACTGACTGCTAAGGTCTGTGAAATCGTATAAACAGGCGTAAAAACATTTACTAAGGATAAAGAACTATCGATGTTACAAATTGATAAACTTACCAAGAAAGGAATAAATTGGGGAAGAAATCCTAAAAAAGTTAATCTTTTCAGCGCGATTATCATAAAGCTACATCCCTTCGAGTTCAGCTATTAAAATATCAAATCGGCTTAATCTTCAGCTGTTCTAGTCAATTATGTGAGTCAAAGTAAAGTGCAACATTGTTAAATTAACAGTGAAATGTTGCAAATGTAAATACTTGCATATAATAACAATGATTACCTATCAATGGCAGTGTATTTGTGAAAATAATTTATTCTATGGGCATATTAATGAAAAAGACATTTTTAGTAATAAGTTTTTGACTATGAACACGCCCATTTCGGCGTACTGCGAAACAATTTGTTTGAAGGACAAGTGATTGTGTGAACAATGTTTTCAGTGTTCTTAGTTACGGCTGTGATATGTAAAGAGTTAGTCAAGATATAACTGAGCGCTGTGGTGCATTATTAACAGTACACCGAGGTTGATTCGACACTTGATACTTGCTATATTAGTACAACAGTACAATATCTGTGTATAAAAATTTGTTAGTAAAAGCTTTAGTGTCAAAAAGTTGATTGTCTACAGGAATGATTGTATAGCTTTTCGTTTTAGATTATAAATTATGTGTTTAATATTGTGCTGATATAGTATCAATTGCAGAAACAGCCTTAGATCAACAACTGCTAATAAATCCCCTCAGAAATCAGACATTACTTATAATTTGAAACATTATTTTTAAGCTAATATACAAGGCCAAACAAAATATTTTCTAACACAGAACATTTTTAATTCCCACCAAAATTCCACAGACCATTTATGCGTTTTAAAATGTGTATGCGCATAATCATGGGAGATGCTGAATATTGTTTCAAATATTTTTATTTTTAAATACTGTTTGGAGGTAGTGGTGTAAAGAATTTGTTTAAGTGTGGTGTCCACCTGTGGGCAACATAAAGACTGAGGTTTTTGTTTAGAAGTTTAGTTATGATTCTATGATTGTTTTAATATTGGATTCTCACCCTAACTATTATATACCGCAGGTTAGAGTTCAATGTGCAAAGATGTGTCAAATTTTACGTAAAGTTAGTTCTAGCTACCATTAAAAATAGTCTGTTAAATTTATACCTACTTTATATTTTGTAAATAAATATGTTTAAGAAATAAATGTTAAATATTTTATGGAGCCGCGTGTATCATTGTTTAGTTATAAGGAATAAAGGAAAGGCGCTACATTCAAACGAAGATTTTATGTAATTAATTATCATAACATCTTTTATTCTCTAGTATTATTTTAAATTTTACATGCTTAGTTCAAACATTGAGAAAGAAATAATAATATTTAACATCTGGATAATATACAGCTTTACTATTTACGATCCACTTAGCGTTAAAAAATTATATTAATATATATATTGCAAAATATTCCATTGTTACATCGAATACCTTACATAAAAACATATCTAACGGGGGAGTGGGACAAGCCGAAGGTGGGTGCGATCACAAGGAGTCGGAAGTACCAATAAACTAGGTTCATAATATGGCAAACGATAGAGAGTGCGCTTTTTGTTCACCATAACAAAATATAGCTTTCACTTAACATTAACTATTATAATATATACACAGACGCTTCTCTAAGGGTTGATATAATTAAGAATTTTTTATCACAAAGATTTTCATCTAATATACTACAGAAACATTAAAATGTTGGAATGCGTTTTGTTGTCTTATGTATATACATTAACTGGGCTGCCATTATGTGAAATTTATAACTACGACTATTTCAACTCCTACAATAAGGTACTATTTCAGTTATTTGTAACGTGAGAGGATTGAAGACTAGTTTGAAGTAACGTTTTCTATTATTTGACATCAAAACGCATTCCAACAGAAAGATATTAAGCAATTAATTTACAGTTTATTAAAACCAGATCGAAATATTTACAAATCTATTAGACATGAGACCGACACTGTCGCTCTAGTCGTGCTGCGAAAATGCTGAACATTTCATACTAATCTAAATTTGATTCAATAGAAAAAATCATAAAAAATCTTCCTACAATTCTTTTTATACAATACAAAAATAATAAATCATGGATTAAATAAAGCTGTTAAAATATATTTTCTGTGTGTTAATATAACTATGTGTATTTGCTATTTGCCTTCAAGGCGTATTATTGCAACGTATTTGACTATAATCTAAGTTTTAAAGATTATGCGTAAAACACTTAAATGTTTAAGTAGTAGCTCAGTGACCACCGAACGGGTAAGCGAAGCTTATCACATCTACTTAGAAACTTTCTAAACGGCTGCACGAAATAGGAAATCAAGACATTACATACATAGAACAAGTTAATTGAGACGACTCTTCGATATGTACTTTTTAGCCACTTGATTTAATGAAAATAAAAATAATAATATAATATTTGGAAAAAAAAACAACTGCACTAAAAGTGCAGTAGATGACAACCGTCAAGGTTGTAATTGACACGTGATAAGCAGCGAATGTTGCCAGAACATTAAATTTTCACAGACCGCAAAAAGCACACAATCTAATTATAAAGGCGTTCCGAATGCAATGTATGGAACATTATTTGTTAGAAAATTTGAGCAACAATTTGGATGAAACGTCAGACACTGGGCATTATAAACGTAGTTTAACTACATTCTTTTATATTAATCTAAATTGCAACGATAACCACAGTTTGATTTATCTAAAAATGGTTGGGGCATATTCCACCAATAATAAGAACACCGATCAAAGAGTTACCACTATCAAAATATCAGCGCCTTTTACAGAAAAGCACAGAAAATACGTTAAAAAAATATGTTTCCTTTCGATGGCTTTGCGTAGAAGCTAATTATTACGATCCTTCATCGATAAAATCATGAAAATAAAAGTCACTTCACTAAAGCGCATCGATGGATATTAACGATAAATTTTAATGTAACACGCAAAACTTGTTTGTTACTCATGGAGTATTAAACGGTTGAACACTAGAAGATATTTTGTATTGAATTAAGACTATATTATCTGTAACAGCTTTTTTATGCAACTGTAAGAGATTTATTCGAAGATTCGGAGATGAAGTTCCGCCACTAGTCAATGCAACTGTTGCTTGTAAGTAGAGTTGGTAAACTATAACTAAAAACCCTACTGAAGCCTACCTAAATATAACAAACAGAATATTTTGCAAGTGCCTGCACATAGCTTCCTTAATCACTGGGTGCTTCGGTGATGTACACTATTTTAGCCCGAGGTTATTCACAACATCGATTCGTTGTTATAAAAGTATATACAGTCTGCAGTATATCAACATTTGTATAATTGAATCATAACATTTTGCTTTATAAACGTTACTGTAATTATAAACAACTTTAATTACAAAATAAAATAGCAAAATGTTGTTACGACCTCAAATTTAAACTCTGCCGTTTAGTTCTTACAAAATAATGTAAGATTTCGCTGTAAAATTCTAAAATGCAGAGTTAAAAAATCTGTTCTAAACTTTACAAATTGTTAACATACGATGTGTAAACAATGTGTTACAAACAATTGGCTAAACAATTACCTACTCAAAATTCGACACCTCAACGAAAACGTCGTTATTCAATGTAAATTGCAAACTTCTGCAAACAATGTACACAGTACATATCCCTCCACAGACGTTGATATTTGTAACACATTGCAAATTCGGGTACAAACAGATAATTCATTAACAAAAAGCACACAGTACTAACAAGTAATTAGTGCTTATAAACTGCTTTCATTATTTGTTGTGTCAAACCAAACAGGTATATATTTCATTAGTAATTATGTGATTGTAATTCATATCAGTCAATATTCACGACCTCTTTTATCCAATTTGGATGCAAAAGCCACGCTAAACTAAGTCTTCATCCACAACACAACTTTGCAACTCTGCAATTTAAAACAATTTATATTTTATTATGAACAATTCAGTCCATGTATAATACTTGAAACATAACCAATAAATATTCACTCTCGAACTCTGCAGAGTGCAAAATGCATAGTGGTGTCGTGAATAAAGTTTCAGAACACTATTACCCAGCTGCCTCAACATTCGTCCTTGTGATGATAGATCAAAGAAAATAATCTTTGCACGATACGCTCCACTTAAATTATAACACAGATTTAACCTCTAGAAATGGCTAATGCGTATCTGTATTGAAACGACTCTAATTTACACGTGAAACCTCTAACACTAACAAGAGACCTAGAACTAGGACGAGCCCTTGGACCCCCTATATATGCTAGAAAAAAACAAATAATAAAAACAACTATAATTTACTTAAACATTATGCGTACAAAAATCCTAGCCATCATCGTTCCCTAAACGCACTATCGAATAAATCGATAATAAATAAATATATCAATAAGATACATAAACATTGTACATATATAAAAAATCTGTCATACCATTATACATATATACGTTACCGAGTAGGTTCCCTATATTATATCTTAACTCTTCTATATACAATATGTACAAAGGGAAATAAAAACAATTTGTACTTGCAGAAAAACCGTGGAAAATAAAAACGTAGAAGTGAAACGGAAATATACAATATGCGCGCATCGCATCTAACGTACACTCTTAGAAAAGTTCCTTTATACTAGGTATTATATAATACAGACGACGGGTGTCACTCCGTCTGAGATTTACAAAAATAATGTCTTATTGTGTGCTCACAGCCCACAGACGACTACCTGTCGCACCGCTTCGCACCGCCCGCGCCATCTGCCGGACAAAGCATACCAGCGGTTAGAAATGACAACACTATACTTTTATATAACATTATTTATTAAACATGCCAACATAATATCTGTATGTATTATGTACAAAATAACATACATGTAGCCAATTTATAATTCTATATATTATATAGTAAAATACCATACAGTAACCCTAGTTATAACTACAAGTATGATTACACAAACCAAATACTTTATACAAGCGACTTGTATGTTTAAATATGTAGCAAGTTTTGGCCATCACCTAAGTCTAGTGGTATTATTGAATACAACAATTAATTTCATACACCCCTCCTCCCCCACTTCAGGCCTTTCACTCCTGTTTTATACCCATAAGCTGTACTATACATATTATTATTCCATTGGTTATCGACAGAGTGTCCCATTTGCTCCAAGGTTTTAACGTTTTGCCCCCACGGATCTTCATGACAGTTCGAAGGGATGGGAACATGTCCCTCACGCTCAATATGGCTCATTCTATCATTAATTTGTCCTATTTGAGCATCGTAAATATCGGTATGTCCTAAACTGCCAGCATCATGCCCCACAATGCTTTCGCTATGTCTCCAAGTGGCCATACCGGTGGTTTCGGTAGGTGGTCTCGCCTCTTCGTCGTCAGGTAAGGCAAGACCGAATTCCCGCCGTAATCGCGAGCTGAGGTTCTCCCGTTGGCGTTCCGAGGCCGTCGGTTGGGCATCGAACACACCTGCGCAAACAAAAATATGCTTTAAACAATAGGTCAAATTATAATTTTGTGGGTATTATCATAAATAACGGTTCTATGTTTGGAGGGCGAGACGATTTAAAACTGGATGCTATTGAATATAGCATAAATATAAAATTGTCTATTTTTGTACAAATCTGCCTTCGATTTCAAATATGTTGACCTTCTAGCTTGCGATGATTATGTCAAGAGGATGGGCGGCAATATCTCCCTAAGTACTAAATGACTCCATACTACGATCAGTTTATAACTGTAATGATTATAGCAATGTTCCTTTACGACCATCCATTCATTGTAACGATCAGGAGGCCCATGTTTAAGAATATAAGTTTATGGTATGTAGAGCTCAGATGAATAAGCTACTTTAAAAAATATTGCTGGAACTTGGCTGGTGTTAACATTATTCTCAGGTTAAAATACCGTTTACTCTAAAAATATACTGTAACTTTAGGTAAACGATTGTTTATCCAGAAAATTAATGTTGGGGAACACCATATCCTTTAGGGCCGATTTTTCAACCCTCAGATAACTTATCTGAGGAATAAATATGGGGGTTTGACATATTTTTTAAACAATATCTATCAAAACGTCAAAATTATTCCGCAGATAAAAGTTATCTGAAGATTGACAAATCAACCCTCAGTTATTTGTATCGCCACAAATATTCCACTAAACTAGGGTTGCCAACCCCAAATTTAAAAAACTAGGATTTAAAGTTGGAAAAACCAGGATAATTCAGTTTAAAAACAGGACGCAGTACTAGAGTAGCAATAGTTAAAAGCGGTTGCGTCCCGCGTGCCGTCCGAGGACGACACCGCTATTGTTTATCTATTGTGTCTACAGGGTGTAAACGAATTCGTGTAATTCCTCCAAACCGGGTGATCTACTGGTGACACAGATTGACCCTGCATAGGTTTATTTCAGAATCAACAAAAAAAAGTTTTCAAAAAATGAACCATGGTATTCTGTATCTGAGTAATTTTAGCGTCCTAAGTTGACCCACGACTTAGAACTTAGTCTAGTAGACTTATTGGGCCTTATTACAAAAGATGGTTTAAACCAAGACTAAGGTAAACCCTGGTTTAAAATATACCCATCACTTTCTTATGTCATATAACAAAAAGAGACGGGGCTATTTTAAAACCTAGGTTTTTCTTAGACCATGTTTTGTAATAAGGGGGAGTTAGTCCCACGGACTGCGTGGAGCGATATCGGGCTAGTCGTGCCCGTCAGCTGTGTCGCCGTGCCTACATTCATTTATGCATGGCATCGAAATTTTCAGACGAATAAAAAAATGTTTTTTTTTTTTTTTTAAATCTATCTATTTTCCATGCGCGGTTAATCTATACCATTAGTAGATCATGTGGTTTGAAGGAATTACACGAATTCGTTTACACCCTGTATAATTACGGTGATTGAGAGATTAATATGAAGTGAAAATAGGTTAAAAGTAATAATAATAATCATATTTTTTAATAAAAGTATTTAAATAACATTAAACAAGTTGAAAACGCGATTTTAAAATATATGTCCATACCAGGGCGCTTTAAAAATCCAGGACGCTGCTTAAAAACTATCCAGGACATCCCAGGACACTACAAAAAGCAGGACTGTCCTAGAAAAACAGGACGGTTGGCAACTCTACACTAAACCAAAGTTAAAACATTCTAAAATTACTAAAAACGAAAACAGTAACCCCATTCTACGAGCGTCACGTTTACCGCGATCGCGGTCTAAAAATAATCTCTACGGGTGCACTTTATTGCCGCAATTACATTATATTATATCTGAGTGCAATAATGTGTTGTATAAGTAGGTAGGTATCGGATTATCTCACCGCGCTGGCATGTGGGAGTGAAATAAAAAAACCTAGTATGAATATTAGTTTGAATTCTGTGCGGCGCAGTATTGTGTTTACACTTGTAGTCAAGGTCGCGCCGGTAATGATTTTAGTCTTTATTGCGAGAGCTCCTCGTTCGTATATGCGTTGCTAACGTTATTGCTTTGGCTTAATCATTTGAACAGAGCTTCTGTTAGTTTTATTCAGATACTCGACTGCTTTAATTGACGTACTATTTATGCGATTTATGTAGATATTTCTAAACTAGATGCTTTGCGTATTTGCATAGGATTTTTTGGGCCTCCTAATTGTCCGACACTTTGTGAATCATTCGGATTTTAATTGTCTCTAAATAGTATACATTGAAGTATCTGTTTGTCCGCTTACTTCTTCTAAACTACTCAATGGATTTTGATGCGGTTTTCAACTTAATTTAGGTAATTTCTTCCGGAAGATTTTAAGCTATGAAACGTATCCGTTTGTAGGTTTCTACATAAAAGGTTAGTTATTTATCATGTTTTGAATTATTCAGGCCACGCTATATGATTCTCCCATACAAACTTTAACACAACCTTTCAACGCTCGTTTTTAAAAATCGATAAACACATATTTTATTACTTACTTTAAAGAGTATAATTTTCCAAATTGCAAGTTTAAAATGGAATACAAATCCTAACTAATATTATAAATGTGAAAGTAAGTTTGTTTGTTTGATACCTTTTCACGCCTAAACCACTGAACCAATCATCCTGAAATTTTGCATGTACGTTGTCAGGTGTACAGAAACTGACATGGATACACACGGGTACACATCAAGCTATAAATTTCCAGTTTACACTGACCTCTCATTATAAGGAAATCCTATACAATGCGAGATCAGCTTATACTGGAAAATTATAGCTTGATCTGTAGCCGTGCGTACCTTTCATACCGAAAAAAAGTACTGTTCCCGAGGAAAACAACAATAACGATAATAGATGGCGCCACGTGTCTTTCAAATCATGATTGAATTATTATTACAGAAACTTTAGTAGTCTGTTAAGAGGTTTTTTTTATTATAAATAACGCGAGCGAAGCCGCTGGCAAAAGCTAGTTTCATATAAAATTTACCACCCCTTTTCACATCGCACGAGAATCATTTTCAAAACATACTTAAACCCGTCTTTTATTATTTGGTTTAGAGATTATTTATACGACAACATTTCGAAATAATCAGGCCACGCAATAAGATTCTCTCAAACAAACTTTACCAACCCGTTTAACCCAATTTTTTACAACAAAACTTCATCAAACTACCGTTTTGATAACTAGCCACTTCAAAAACCAAAGGGCATGATAATACAATACACGCGTACAATTTTTGGATAAGGTAGACACGCGTAAAGTTGCTATGGAAATACATAACAGCAGCAATGTTTGTGTGAAACGCCGTTATCAATGAATTTAACACAAAAATATACGAAGCATAGATAAAGCGGGGTCGATTGTTGCATAACCCGCAATGTACACACCTATAAGTACATTATGTACCTACGTATAGATGGTCCATCGAAATACGTGCATACTTTCATGGTTATGTATCAGCACTTCTGAGAACATTTCCTTTACGGTACAATGATGAATAGAAGCGCTTTCCAGAATATTCTAGAAACGCAAGAAACTTGGAATTATATGTGCAGCTGCTTATCTCATGTTATATATTCAACCGAAAGTTACGATACCTATAAATCTTTTATTGCAAATATGAAGAAACTTTTAGTATGTAACTCATGCCCAACGAACGTAAATTGTTATAAAAGCCCGTTAACCTCAAGTCCTGTACTTGGCCCTCTACCGAACTGCTACAATTTGTGGTCGTTAGTACAATACGGCCGACGTATCTTAGCGAGTTAGCTGATTAGCTGCGCAGTAGACAATTTCGTTTCTAAAAGATTCATTGCGCAGCCAAACAACTAACTTCAGACTAGCCAAGATACGTCGGCCGTATTGTATTCTTGTATAGCTCGAGCCGACATGACGGAAGAAGAAGGGTATACTGTCGTAATACTGTGTTTGGCTATTATTTTTTTACTGGAAATATCGAAACTATTACACAAATGATTAGCAACAATGTAAAAACCAAAGAAATATTTTAAAACATCCTCAATCTATGAAAGTTTTAAAACTGTGTGGCAGAGACAGCACTTCAGTGTTCTGACGTCATAACACGCTAACGCCATTCCGTTTCCCGCGACAAAGATAGAAAATGCTCCCGTCCATAAACTTCGGAAGCATGTAGCTCAGTCTTTCTCAAAGTGGGCGATAACGGCCCCTTGTGGGCGCTAGAAACCTACTGAGGGGTGGTAAAGGGCGGTAAAAGTAATGATTGCGATTGTGATTTTTAAGATTTTGTAAAGTTAATAACTTTAGGGGGCGCTAGAAAATAATTGATTCTCAAAGTGGGCGGAAGACGAAATAAGTTTGAGAACCTGTGATGTAGCTCCTCTATTTTTTTTTCATTGATTTTTATTATGTGTTCACAGACTATGTTATTTCTGTACATTCTTTAAATGTCAAATTGTTGTATTTTTTTTTAATCAAACTCCCTTTCGTCACACTTGGCACAATGAAATAATGATCGCAGTATGTTGAAGGTACAAAGGAGGAAAGCCGCTCATCATCTTGACACAAACCATTAGTCGCCTTTAACGACACCCATTGCCTTTGAAAAGAGACGTGCAAGTTACAAACACTTTCAATGAATTCGCTTCACTTTTCCTAAGTTTTTTTTTAATAAATTCTAATTCAATTTCTATGCTCGACAGTACACATTTCCTTTCGAAAGCGCATTCACGAGGGAAGCGTAACAAGGCACGACGCTAATCGTCTATGACAGCACGTAACCGGTGCGCGGGCGCATCAACCAATTGAATCAATTGCTAGCGTGCTCTATTTGACGATATAATTGTCCACAATGCGATGATGCAGCTTCATAATCATATTGTGAGCTGTATTGAATTGAGATGATTATAATATTAGCACGGATTTTCTTGTAACATCACGTGTGTAAATAATGTTATCATTTTCTTACAATTTGTTTTCCTAATCAATAACATTATCTAAGGGCTAATTTTACAATATGTCGTCTCCTCAAACGTCACCCTCATTTACACGCAATGTTCATAGCTTTTGATGAATGACAAACTAGGCTCTGACGACCAATGTCAGGATAACCACCTTTTTTACTAGCCCTATTACTGCAGTCTAAGTAACTTAAGATATTAGGGCGTATACATAAAGGAAGCAGGTAACTAGCGCCGACCTATCAGCGCTTATCGGTACTGATCCAGGTAACCACTACATAAAGGAAGCGGGTAGAAGCAGGAGCTGGCATTTTTTGACAAAAATACGCCTTGTCCCCATGCAAATACAGTAACAAATGACGGCTTACCAGCGCTGATCGGAGCAGGTCGGAACTTGTCGGCGAAGTTCAGATCGGCGCCGGCAACCCGCTTTCTACGTGTATACGCACTAACCCCGTAGGGCTGTTGGTGTAGAAGAAGGCTCACCTTTAGGCAAGTGTGAGGCGGCGAGTTCCCGGTGCAGTCGCTGCTCGAGCTCGTCGGCGGCGGCCTGCGCGGCGGCGTCGAGGCGCTGCGGCGACAGCGAGGCGGCACCCGACGACTCGCTGGACCACTCGGGCGCCGCCTCGCCGCCCTCGCCCGCCTCCCCCGCCTCACTCGACGACCCGCCGCCGCCCTCCTCCGCGCACCCGCCTTTGTGCCGCTTGCGGTACTCCGTGATAGAGAGCTGCCACATAAGACACCACGCGTTAGTACTCCCTATCCACAGAAGTCGGCAAGCGACTCGCCACAACTTCATAATCGTAATGTCCCAAGTTGCATAAGGCAACTCGGGACATAAGTCCCGCCCACTTTTTGATGCAACTCCGCGTGATTACTGTTGCGCAAGCCCTCGCAATAGTATGTTATCGTCTCCCAGCGTTATAAGATCGAATGTGAAAACTTTTCTTTTTTCTATTTCTTAGTTTACTTTTTTGATTCCGGTTCCGCTGGAAAATGCAGAGCATCAATACTATTTTTCCATTATTGTGCATAAATTGTGGCTCTCAGTAACTTTAATATTAGTCTTATCCATAATCAAAAACTTACCAGCCTTCAAAGAATGTTCTTGCTATTGGAATAAGTGTTACCAATACATATTATATAGCGTACATTTACCAAGCTCGGTTTATCGTAACAGATAGAATCTTCTACGAGCTTCGATAAATGTGCCCTAGCATTAGAATAACATCCGTCGCCGTATCGGTCGATGCACTGTTTTGAAACACTCATGAATTGTTACTTTCCTAGAGTGACAATTCTTTTAAATGTTTACTCTATGATATAGATACGAGTTCAGTTCGGATACGCGGCGTAAGCGAAAGTCTAACCTCTAGGCTCAACTCTTACTGAAGATAAGACGTAATTGGCATAACAATAATAATAACGCAGATATGTATTACGTAAATTCACTGTGTACAAACATGTTGAAAGTAGGCTACGAATAAGAAAAGTCCGTGTTACACGAGTATCACGTCGACCTCAGTTTTTACCCTTATCTAATCTGTGACCTTGGTCTGATTTTATATACGCTGACACAACAAATTTAATTGAAAGCAAATAAAAACACTTTTCACAAGTGAACTAGCAAATGATACGATAAGTATGATATTGGTAGCCTGTTAGAGCAATACGCAGCATGTTTTTTTTTAGATTATAGGTTTGCTACCTCAAATAAAATAGATCAGCAGCTTAGCAGAAAGGTCACCAAGGTCGTGAGAAGACTGCTGCTGGAGGCTTGTGTTTGCGAAACGTCGAATTGAAGCCTAATCAGAAACATTGAAAACAAAATGTTGACTTACCTTCCTTCTAACAGGTTTAGGTTTTTCGATAGGCGGAGGATTCAGTCTGGGGTCGTTGGTTCGCGGGCAGTACAGCTTGGTGAGCGGCTTCGGCGAGGGCGCTAGCAGACTCGCCTTGTTCGAACTACTCAGCACACCCGATAATATCACACTATTATTTGAGTCCATATTGTTCACTCGCGTTAATATCTCCTGGACGCTCTTCAGCTCGTCTGCCTGCGTAATACTGTCCTTGTCAAACAAACTACTATCTAAACTTGTAGTCCTATCTATTGCACTCTTTATTATAGACATGTTTGGTACGTTCTCGTTTATTGAACTGTCCATGTTGAACGATTGAGACATGTTGCTGAATATACCGGAGAAGAGTCCCGTAGAACTAAATCGCGATGAGAAGGGTAGAGTTGAGTTCTCTAACACTGACGGCCTGTCGATTGAGAAGGGTTTCTCAACTTTTTCGAGCTTCTCTTCGGGTGACGCCGGCCGTATAAGCTTGATCGGCTTCATAGGTTCTTCTGGCAGGGGTATCGTTTCTGGTGGCGGTATTATGGGCATCGGACTCGGCTCTTCGGGCAGTGGTATGCTTTCCGGAGCGGGCAAAGGTATCGACTCGACAGGCGGTAAAGGTATGTTCTCAGGAGAAACATGTACTTTGACGTCATCGTGAATGGAATTGTTTATTTCGTCGTGGATATCTCCATTGATCTCTATTGGTTTTGAAGTGTCGCTCTCTGTCCTCAGTTGAACACTGATTTGATCATCAACCATATTAAGATCAAAATTCAGATTCACTTTCTTCCGCTTCTCTTTAGGTTTTTTGTTTCTGCTTTTAAGTATTTGTATGTTTTCTGTGTGAAATGAGTGTATTTTCTTCTGTATGTCGTCCATCTCGTCGCGTTGCGGCGATGAGTTCCCACTCGTGTCCGCTGACTGACAACTGTTCAGCTTGTCGTTTGGGCTCTCAATTCCTTTGATATCTATATTACTGTCAACGGACTCTTGTATTTTTGGCTGTGCAGGTATCGTAGTATCTATTTCCATTGGCACCACTTTGTTGTAATTGCTTTCGTCTATTTCCACATTATTATTATTAGTTTTGATATCTTCTGGTTTTGGGATATCAGGCGGAAGTTCCTCTTCAGGCGTCGGCACTCCAATTATCCTCCTAATGTTCTCACTGTCATGAGGGTTTTTAATGTTCATATTTAACACATCATTGTCTATATTGCACTGGTCGTCGGATCCCTGGCCGCTGTCCGAGCGAGTTCTATCCCTACCGTATATACTATCCATAATATTTCTCACTTTGTATTGCCTCGTCAATGCTTGCGTGTCATCTTTGACTGGCGAGTCTTCTGACGTTAAAATAGGCGAAGTTTCGTCATTACACTGTGTGAATAAAGTTTTTGAGTTAGTAACTTTACTGACAACAATCTCTAGAAGACAATTGCAAAGCTACTTACAGGCACAATAGTGTTCTGTTCGCAAGATAGCGATTCTCTTGCTAACCGCCGCTTCTTCAATGGTGTCACCATTTCGTTGGGCGGCGATTCTGAAACAAACACATCTAAAATTCAACATAGAAATACTATCGCTTAAAGAATGCAAAAATACATTTATCAATTAAGATTCAATCACATACCTGCAACAGGCGAGTCGCTTTCTTCACTGATGGCTTGTCTCAGCCACCTCTTCTTGGCACTGTGTTGCGGTATGATCGGTGCGACCACTTCAGCTACCTCTGCAGGCGGTGTACTCCTGGTTATTCGCTTTGCTTTCTTTGGAGGCTTATTTCGATCTCTCCCCGGGGTTCTGGGGGGAGACGCTCTAGTATCCTCCTCATGATCTAAATCATGTCCACCACTTAAGTCGCCGATCATAGTCGATGCGACTCTGACCAAACTTTCTAGGGAAGGCGCTGACACTAAGGCAGGTCTGTAAGGGGACCTATAAGGCGATGGCGTTCGTTCAGGCGACCTTCCTATCCATTCTGTAGCCATTGTTTTCTTGGTTTTTGGTAATTTAAAGGCGGATTCCACTGAACCAACGGCTGCTTCGACTAAAAGACACGCGGAGCTTAACCCAAGTTCCTGAAATAAAAACAGTTTGATGTAGGAAACTCTTCGAAGTATACATTTTTAAAGGTATAGAATTGAGTCTGGCTGATGTGCCAAGGGACCTAATGCCAACGTATGTTCGAAGGAAGAAATGTTGGATAAAACCAATATATCACATCATATTGAGAATACATACCTCATGAGGCCCATCACTGGTTCGGTCATGTTCTATAGGCGGAGGAATCGCGCTGTCTCTTCTTATTGGAGCTGCTCGCGGCGGCGTCAGCGGCGCAGGCGGCGCCTCATCACCTGACGTCACCATGTCGCTGTCGGCCGAGTTGAGCCGACGACGATTGGATTGAGATGTTGTTCGGGCACGGCCCTTACGCCTAAAGAAAATTAATAATAAGTATTTGAAGATATTGGAGTAAATAGAAGCAAAATATGCGGAATTAAAGCATGCTGCGGGGTTTAAAAAACTTGAAACTAAAGTTCGAATTTCTAAGTTCTTCTACTCTAATTTGTTTTGTAGGTTAATGTTAATGGAAATAAAGGTAAATAGCAAAATTTTATTGCATTTTTTGGTTTGGTTTGAAATAACTTAATAAGCTTTCTAACTGAATGATGTGTAGTGTTTAGCTGTCGCCTGATTCTTAAGAACTACAATATTTACAACGTAAGATTTCTTAAATATCTATGAAAAAAGTTAAAGAATATTTTATCGATTTATAATAATATTAAATGTATCGTATTAAAACCATAAGAGTGATATCACATCATAATAAACTTCGTTTCTTTTACCTCTAATCAAAACTTTCCGATCTACTGTTTTTTTTTATCAAGCAGCCATAATGACAGTTTTTCAATTTTTTTATTGGACGCCGAAAGAAATTCCCCTTGCATTTAACTCCTGATAGTTGTTTAAAATTGGAATTTCGCCAAGAATTTAGTAAAAAAAAAGCGTTAGGCGATAATACTGGATCATACAAGCGGGAATATAACTATAGACATGTCAACTTACTTTTTCCTCTTTTTCGAAGTGTTGTGAACTTCATCGTCATCATCCTTATCATTAGCGTTGGGGTGAGGATCAGACTCTCGTCTCTTCTGCCTTTCTTTCACTTCCTGTTTGCGCTGTTCAGCCTTTTCCATGCGTTCAAACGCCTTCATTATAGCTTCCATCTTACGTTCCTCGCGCGTCTGTAATTTAGATACAGGTTTAGAATTTTGTCTCGTTCCAAGGCCAGCAGAAGGTTGAGTTTCGATTGAGTTTTTCGAACCCACCATTTTCCTCTTTTCTTTCTCTTTGTTATTTGTCGGAATTTTATCTTGAGAATCATCTGTTTTGTCGTCCAAAGAGTCTTGGTTCACGCAAGTCGTTCGACTTGATCTTGAGGATCTGTCGTGACACGCCGACTTAGCCATGAACTCTCTTGTCACTGGTCTATCTTCTTCTATTTTCGGTTCTTCTTTAGGTTTCTTTTCTTCTATTTTCTCTGGTTTCTCCTCATCAGAGAACACAGGCTCTTTCTCAACTTTGATCTCCTTTTCTTCTACTTTCGGGATTACCACAGGCTTGATGATAGGCTTTGGTTCCTCTACAATAGGAAGCTGAAGCTTGATTGGCTCTGGTTTGATCTCCTCTATTTTCTCTTCGATAGGTTCTGCTTTACAGAAGTCTGGTTCATCAATTTCTTCAGGTTTCATTTCTTCTTTGGCTATCAGATCTATTACAGGTTTTATATCTTCTATTGGCTCTGGTTTAGGCGGTTCATCGAAGTTCAAGGCAATCACTGCTGTTTTGACAGGTGAAAGAGGCGGGTACTCGTGTTTTATTTGTTGCGGCGATTTCTTCTCCGATTTAATAGTTTGTAGAATTTGTGGAATAAATTCTTTGATTGGTGTGGTGACAGCCGGAACTAGGGGTGGAGAAACTGGCGATGAAGAACTAAAGCATCTATTCCTACTCCTTTTCTCTCTAGGCGGGTAATCGACGCTCTTTCTTGACGCTAACGTGTTGAGACCGTTCACTTTGCAGTGTTTTGGGTTCCCGCAAGCGCAGGGCTGTTTGCTTCCATCAGCATCATGGCCAACAGTAATCTCTGTGTTAGACTGAACAACTCCGATAGTCACTAAATAGACGTGTAATGTTCCCTTAACTATACAGTGTTGTAATTCAGCGTTGGGCTTACACGATCTTCGGACGAACCTCGCTTCGTTGCCGTACGTTCTTGTATCTATACAAATTTGCGTATTATCTTTCGGTAGTCTGTAGAAGAAAACGAAGGGTCCAGGTTTCTGACTTCCTGCCCTAGCAGAGTTCTGAAGTTGTGGCCTGTGCTGGTTAGACAACATGTATTTGCCACGTAACTCTATTACTGGTGTGTTCTCTTTCAGGTCCTTTGTAGCAATCAAAATCTTCCCACCAGCGTGTGGCACAGTGGTACATAAATGCGCGTTCATAGCGTACGCCATGTTTGGAGTATTGCCCAATTTGCTGCTGTACTTCATTATTTTAGCTCTCAACTCCGGGCTGTAATGATTTGTTACAGCCAATTCGTACGAGTCTTGGAAGTGCGATTGATTTGTCAATCCTGAGCTATATTTACTTCTGTTCAGCATCATTTCCTTCTTGCGTTTCACTCGTTTTTCTGATAGTTTTCTCTTCGTACCTTTTCGTACAACTTCTGCTTTCTTCGGTCTCTTGGGTCCTCGTTTGGGTAACGTCAACGATGGTTGCGGCAACGGTGGAAGCACTGGGAGGCTCGAGTTGTAAGTGGTGACACATGATCCACTCGTGTTGGTATAAGTGGTGACTGTCAGTAATCGTTTTCTTCTTTGACCAGGAGGTCGACTGCTCTCGGACGAATCTGTATCTGACGCACCAAGGGCACTTAGTTCCTCTCTCTTCCTCATCTGTATGGCACGAGCGTGTCGTCGGTCTATAGGTCTCGGTAAACAAAGCTCACACATATACGCGTCTGGGATGTTATTTCTGTCGATGCCCATGCAGTCCACATGCTGCCACTCACCACAACGGTCACAACATATCATGTAACCGTCGTCGTGTGTGAAGTCGCAGATACACCTCGTCTTACCTTCTTCCTCACCTTCTGGGGCAGTTTCTGTATCACTACCACCTCTGTTAGCTTTCCTGTCTCCATCAATAGAAGATATCACAGAGGCAGCATCGTCGTCTGGTGGAGGAGGCGGCTGTGGCTTGTAAGTTATAGGCGCCATTTGTATAGAAGAAACAGGTATTGGTGTTCCAATAACACTGGTAGGCACTGTCAAAGGCATTTCGTAAGAAGCAGTGGACATTATTATAGGCGAATTTCGCTTCAAAGGACTCGTTGGCGATGTAGTCAAAGTGGGTGAAATGATTGTGGGAGGTGGACCAGTTGATACTGGAGTTGTGGGCGGAGTAGCTGTGGGCTGCTTCTGGGCAGGCTGGGCGTATGTGTGGTCCAACATCACGAAGGCTAAGGGCTGGAATGAATACCTTCTTAGTTCTTCTGAAAGGTTTGGTCTCTCCTCCATTCCGATGATGTCGTCCTCAGTAAGTAATGTTGTTTTGTCGCCACTGAAACAAAGGAAATAGAAGTTTAGTATAACATTCAAAACTACAAATTTAATTCTGAACTTTTTTTTGAATTATTAGTATTCTTTTATATTAACTATACTCACACAACAATCCTTTTTT
Organism: Amphipyra tragopoginis; assembly: GCA_905220435.1. NCBI lineage: Eukaryota > Metazoa > Arthropoda > Insecta > Lepidoptera > Noctuidae > Amphipyra > Amphipyra tragopoginis. The sequence goes on along the minus strand of HG991997.1, from coordinate 24,832,077 downwards.
GATTCATACGTTTGACCTCCAGTGGTTCCTCAGGCGTAGGAGGCAATGTCGTTATAATATTATGATTGACAGGCGTTGGACTTGGTTGTAACAACAACTTAGGTTGTGATAATGATTGTAATATCTGAGCCGTCAGTTGCTGGTTAGCCGACACTTGTGATACTGTGGATATCTGATTGTCTGCAGGTCCATATGTTTGAACATATCTTAAATTAGGTGTAGCTCCTGACTGCACATAATGAGGACCTTTAGGTAAACTCGTACTGATTGGAGCAGTAGAAATCAAAACTGGCCCACACGGTGATTGTAATACTAACCGCTCCCCTTTTGGAGGGAACTTTGATAGAGACAGCGGCTGACTCTTATGTGTAGGACTGCCGACTTTCTGTATAATTTTCGATGCATTGGAATCAACAACTCCATAACTTGGCTGCTGATTTTTATATGTGACACTGGCGACAGGCCAAGACTTCGCCTCAGATTTGTTAGCTGACCCAGTCTGTTGTATTATCTTTATTGGCCTTGACTGATTCTTCTGATTAGAAATTTGTCCAGAGTTCTTAGATCCCTTAAAAGTATTGACTGATTTTCTTCCAGAATGTACAGACATCTTATTAGGTCCAGAGACAACACGAGATAATATATGGCATTGTGTGTTGCCTGAGGAGGCAGCAACCATAGCATTTAGATTAGCACCATTGTTTACCTTATTCAACGTTTTATTTAAGTTTGTGCTTTTGGTAAATGTATGACTGTAGGGCACATTCTTTATTGGGCTATTGTTCACAACATTTGGAGACAAGGTGGAGCAGCCAATCAAAGATTGACTTTTCTGGGGCTTAGTGCAAAGAACTGAATTACTCAGTTTATATACATGATTCTGCGTGCCATACACTGGAGCCATTTCCTTCCCAGTTAAGTATTGCTGGTTATAGTTAGGATTCTTCGGAATAGATATGTTACTTAAAATCTGAACTTTGGATGTCTTGGGTCGGCTTATGAAGTTAGTCTCTGTGACAATGTTAGCTCTTCTTCCAGTTGGATTTGTATCATTGACATAACTTTCGCTGGTGATAATAATTTGTGACACTCCAGCTTGTGATCTATCATCATCAGTTTTATTGTCATTTGTAGCAGCACTGGTTGCAAGGATTGTAGGCAGCCATAAAGTCTGGTTTCCAGATACATCTTGTACATTCTGTATAGATGTAATGTTTCCAACAGCTGCATCAACATTAATAGTAAAGTTCTGTGGCAATTTAGTAACATTTTGAACAATTGCCGTGTTCAATGGTGCTTGTATGAGGGTAGTGGAGTTTTCTACATAATTGCCATCACTTGAATCTTCTGTTTCTTGTAATATGGGATACGCTATGCGCCCTACACTATCTATGGCCTCTTCAAGTCTTACAATACCAGAGAGGGAGTCCACAGACATATCTGTATCACAATGTTTTTCAGCAATATGATATTCAACTTCTTTGTCTAGTTTGTGCACAGATTTAATGATACTTTCAGGATTTGTGGAGTCAGGTTCAGGATCACCTTCAGTGGGAGATAAGGGCACAGCCCTCAATACAGGAGTTCTCACACTAGGTACATTCATATTTGTTAATTTGTGATCCAATACATGTTCATAGACATTTTCACTGGTGGTGGCCGGCCCGTAATCCTATAACAAGATATTAACATCAAATTAATGTTTGTGAAATTCATTTAATAGATGCAGTTGATGCACATAATTTCGAATTTGTAATTGAATGTGACACTTCTGCATAATGTGTATGAATTAACATTTAAAATTATACATAGAAACTGTAGTTACCAACAACCACAGACTTGTTTTCCTAAGCACTGTAATTTAGTCAGACATATTGATTATGTTGGTAAACTTTTGAAAAAGGAGGAGGTACATGAAAACAGGACATTTTGACATGATAGTTAAACCATTACATCTTTTCCATCTTTCACTTTACAAATGATATACGGTCATAGCTGATACCGTCCCCCATACAATGAATTTATTAACATACAATCAACATATGGCACAGAGTATCAACAGCAATCATGGAATAACAATCATATCAAATGCCCTCATTCATATAACTTCTGATAACTTGCTCGGTAATTATATAAAAATCATTCTCACATTACTCACCAAAAAGCTGTAAAAGTAAAACTTAAAAGGATATCAATGAATACACTTTTCTTTTCAAAACTTTATTTATTACAATGTCTATGTCCTGAAAAAGGTAGTCTGTGGTATTATTTCCTTTACTATTTAAAACACACCTAAATAAATTAATAGTATACCAAAGATTAGAAGAAGTTATCACTGCTCACTCATATATTTATTCTAGAACTTAACCATAAGCATAGTGAATATAATTAGTGAGTGCAAGTAGGATTTATGAAATTGTCTGACATAATACTGGTGAAGGAAGTAGGAAAGTAGTGTAGGAACATGATGTTATTGGTTACAAAATCATAATATTTACAAATATAGTGGTAAGTGACTGGCTAAGTGTCCATGTCAGCAGGACTAGTTGGGGACCTTGGTTGTGGGTTTTATGTTAGTAAATACGTTCTACTCACTTGCCGGGCCGCTGGTTCGTATTCTGATATAGCTGACATGCTGTATATACTATCATCTTGGGTCAAACCCGAGATGACGCCTTGGAGTGCACCTCGGCCCCCAAATTTTATTTCATGTGACTGCAACCGAAAATCTACTCTTTACCGATATATCCTCAAAATAAATAGATATACGTGCAATGTACACCATAATGTTCTTGGTAAAATATTTTTAGTCCACAAATAGGATCCGACCGCCGAGGTCATTGTTCCACAAAACTATTCTAAAGTCACTTTATTTTGTTCCTTACGAGAAAATATAAAGCAAAACACAAAAATAATTCAGAATAAACGCTACAGTAATGCAATAAACGCGTAAAATAAGCGAATAGGTTAATCCACTGCCGCCATTATTGTAGCACGGAAACTGAAATGTCTCACTAATAAACATCAAAAAAAGTAAACACTATCCCGATATAAGAAAATTAATAGGAATATATCGGTAGTATATCGAAATAATCGAATTATTTGACTTTATAAAGCCACTAAAATCCCCTTAGTAACAAAGACATGAGAAATATAAGTACATACGAAAATGAGGTTTGTATATTTATATCACCTCAGTAAAATAATAATGACTTACTTAAAGATTTATCATGTGTAATTAAGGTTTATTAAATAGAATAAACTAAATATTTATAGAAAATGACAACATCACAATAGTTAGGCAGTATGAAATCCAGATGTAAACACTTTTCGAGAAAATACTGAAGGAAACTTGTACTGACCTGTATATGAGCGATTTTACAACACCTAGGACGTAGCGAAACTATTTCCATCAAATAATTGCATAGCACGTAATAAATAGGCCTCAAAGTCCGTAACTACGACCAAAACATTCACAAGAGTCGAAGATGGCGGCCATTGCATTTTCTTGATACAAAACAACGGAGGTTTCATAAAACATGTCGCACTACTCGGTACTTCCGGTCAAATGAGTGACAAATTAATCGTTATTTTTGGTATAAAGTCAAAATTATATTTTATGTGCATTATACATATAATAATTACAAATCATTATTTAATCGTATGAAAAATATACTAGTTAATCTTTATTTCAATAAAAACTACACTTTATATGTAGAAGTGGTGCATTTGAACAACTCTTTGTTTATGGGTAGAATTAAAAGATATTTTTCAGTTCTTTTTTTTATTTCATCTGAGGAATAGACAAAATAGTGGTCATTTTTCTGGTTACGGATGCGTTCTGGCATAAGCACAAACTATCTGTCTATGAACAAAACAAGTTTAGTAAATAATTACTAAAAATATAAAAAGTTAATTAAGTATTTTATGAAATTAAATAAACGCAACGCTCAACCACGTTGAACTTATTCCGAGGACAGCACTCTTCTTTTTTTTTCTTTTTGTCTTCTTATAGGTGATCCTTGTGGACCGTTTCTATGCCACAGGGCAGATATTGGCATGACCTAAAGGGTCCCCAGCCAATGGGAGGAAAGTAAATTAAGCTAACTATTTATACTTCACTAACATCAAAGAGCAGTAAGGACCGTGGGACTCGAAATTAGACTCAGGGCGTTGTTGCCGGGAGATTGAGCGGGGAGACAGCTTGATGAGGGCTGAATTATTAGTGTGAGCCACTCTTGCGGCGATAGGACTTTTAGGCAAACATTCATCAAAAATCGTCGCTCTAATATCTTTCTACGTTAAATCCATTTTCTGGCAAAGTGACTTCGGTGCAGTTTAATTATGTACTCATAAAAGTACAAGTCATTAATCCCGTGAAAAACTATTGTATTTCATACATAAAATTCTTCATAGAATAAAACATTCGTCTTAGAAAATTCGTAATTTAAACACATTTAAACATTTATAAGTAGTCTAGTCAGCCCTCTTTTCAGAACATTTTGATATTGTCGAATGATTCGGTTTGTTCTCTATTTTTGTCTACAATTCTGCTAACGAGAGGAAACGAGTTAACGAACCGAATCGTTCAATAACTAACACATCGAAACGTTCTGAGTCGGAGGCAGTCTCAGTTATTGGTTTGAGCGCAGAGTGCAAAATTTTTAGTGTGGCCAACGTCTCAAATCCTCACTCGAACAAGTAATCACGAATTTTATATCAGTGCCAGGGGGGTTACCATGATCTCTTAAAGCAGGAATGTTTAAATATTATTACGAGAGTGGGTGAGAGATGGCGCTAGATAGCTGTCTAGCGCTGTCACTTTCCCACTCTCGGAATAATATTAAAACATTCCTGCACTAACAGATCATGGTAACCCCCCAGTGCCCGTGATGTTTGCCAGCAGTCAGTTTACATCCCCTCTTCGTCACAGTTGCGTTAAGATTGATTGGAAGTTGAAATGCCTATTTAAATAATAATAACAATACATCCACGCTGAAAGTGGGATAAATGTTTTTGCCAATGTTTGGAGTGCTCTGTAAAAGCGTTTACATAATTGGAAGGTTTGGTCTAACTATTGTCCAACGCGCTAGTGTGTAACGGAAATTATACACACCAGTATCGTAGGGTCTAGGGTCATGAGCGCCCAGGGCAAAGATACAATTTTGCGCTCCTCAAAAGAACATGCTGAGTAAAAAAGGCAATCAAGAATTTTGTTTATAATTAAGGCAGTAACGATTTTATCTGATGTTTGGTTTTGACATTGATTTTCCAAGATTAACCATGGAGTTTCCTGCCGGCTCTTCTCCATCATAGGATAGGTATAAGCTCTAAGGAAACGAAAAATTGGAGCCGTGCACCTAAATTCGACTTTTAATAAGCGCCCGTAATGGTTCATGGGTTTTTTTGTTTTGATATTGATTTCTAGCTCTTAATCTCCAGACATAATTCATTTGCATGTATATCAACATTACATTTTAATGCGAGATCGGCTACGGATTTTTTTCAGTTAACTTGTTGTTCTAAAATTACTCAGAAACAGAAAACTTTTTTTGGTTTATTTTCAAAAATACCCATTTAGGGTTAACCTGTGTCACCAGGTAGATCAGGTTTGAAGGAATTACATGAATTCGTGTACTCTCTGTATATGTATTGTGCGGCCTTCAAGGTCCCCTAGGGACCCTTAGGTCCCATAGGGGCGGACCTATGGCCAGCCCCTAGATACGACACTGCTGGTACACTTCCTTCCGAGTGCTCTCGCCCGGTTTCGTGAAGAAGTATCGGGCGAAAGGCTTGTGCCCGAGAACGGCCATGTACCCTCTTGCCTAGTTGCTATTGCTGTTGTCTATGAACCATCAGTTATTATAATTTACACACTGATCCAATAATACAGGTCCCTTTTGATATACTTACATATTCTTATCGTCGATTTTGTGAACTTAGACTTTGCTAAGCATTTGCTAAGCACGCACTCAGATGAATTCAAAGACGGTTCTATAAATACTGACTTTGTCTTAAGTCTAAAGTAAAGTCTCAGCAAAGTCCAAGTTGGATCTATAAATCTCAGCATTATTGTTTCATAACATTTTGCCGAACATAAAACAACACGGCTTCTCTGTCAATCAGCGCAAGAGTGTGCAGCGATGTACTCGCATACTCGTAACTTACGCGAGAACCATCGACACGGGCGCAAAAATCGACATGGGACGGAGAGCGAGCGAGGAACACGGTGACACATCGGGGCGCGGCGAGCCCTCTCATCTACATTCTCGCATTCGGCCTGTTTCGGTGTGCCTCAGTGAGTGTATGCAGCAGATATTACACACTATCAATTAATTCGCTGACTACGTTTCGTCAGATAATCAACGGACACACATTATTCGCCCAAGGATCAATTACTGTTCGGTTAACTTATGTACTGCTGCGTGTAGCTGTCCCTTGAAAAGCTTTGAAAGCTGTGAAAACTAGCTTTTCCAATAAGATGTGGCCAATTTAGGCCAATTATTGTTGCATAATATAATTATGCTCCCCTACAGAATGACAAATTGATTGTTAATTTGCCCAAATTGACAATTAAACTGTGTCATGTGGATAACAGTTATCACTCAATCTACGGTGCTGGCAAGTTAGCCGTTGTTTGGCTTAATCTGGCGTGTTTAGCCCATAGAAGCTTAGAGCATAGAAGTAATAAGTACTACGTTTATACAACGTTTTTTCAACCTATTAAAACATGATTTAACTTAGAAAAATTACAACTATAAGATAAGAATGAAAATGCAACCGTACATTTACTTTTATCGTGTCATTTATTTTATTTGTCCAATATCAGCCACTTTCTTTAACCAGAAAATTCTAATTTCTAGCGAGTTTAAAAATCATCAGTGGCGGGTATTATGTACCCATTACACACAATACGATCTGACTGACAATTTAATCAGATTGGGCGTCTAGACGACATCGCTTAAAAGGGGGCCAATTTGAGGCGAAAAATCCGCCAGTTGGCGCCACTGTAGACTGAGGTGAAAAATTACAGCACCGACCGATACCGGATACCCCGATAACCGCTGTACGGGTGGACCGTAAAATTGGTCAGAAATACAATTATTTATTGAACTGTTATCCGCTTATTCATTGTATTAACATATAAATTACATTTTTAAACACATATCACAAAAAAAACGATATGAATTTAAAAAGAATAGTAGCCCAACGGCTACGGAAACAGAGTCCAAGCTGGCGGTCATCCAGTGAAAGGAACTTCCTCACTACGCGTGCCTTGTCAAGGAGTACTGCTTCTTGAATCAAACCCTGGATCCAGCCGCCCAACGAGAGCCCCTTAAGGTTTTGATAGAGGCTATTGGCTATTCGTTCATTTGCCGTAACGACTACCAGGAAAATTACTGCTGAATCCACATCCCACATGCCGAAAACCTCGTATGCTACATTGCACATGCCTACATTATATATATACATGCCTACATTTTAAAATATTTAAACCATAATCATCATCATCATTCAGCCGAAAGACGTCCATTGCTGGACATAGCCCTCCAACCACCGCCACATCAACCGGTCCTATGCTTCTCGCATCCAGCGAGAAATATAAAAATACCAAAAAAACATTTTAAAATATAAAATTATAGTCCACCGGTATCGGGAACAGGGTGCAAGCTACACAGGACTCCAGAGAGAGGAACTTCCTATCCAAACGCGTCGTGTTCAAAAGTACCGTTTTCTGAATCAAACCCTTGATCCAGCAGCCTAACGATATTCATCAGATATTGGTTGAGGCTCTTGGCTGTTAAGCCATTGGCTGTAACGACATCGGCACAATGACTGCTGAGTCAACTGTTATTATTATTATGGCAAATGGCAAATCGCAAGGAATTACAGTTACGACACTTTTTTACCTCAGTCCAAAGTGGCGCCGCCCTGGTGGCAGAAAAGCGTGGATTGATAATCTGCCTATGTTGCCAAGTCATAACAAGATACTTTTAAAAATCCGCTTAGAGTTAATGCCGGCTGCGAGCCGGATGCGGGCTAAAACGGTTTAAAACTGTATGCGAGGTATCCCGCTGGGCTGACGACTCGTTGCCATTCCGCACACGTTCCGTTCTGCAGTCAATAGGACAGCTCGCATACACTTTCATACGTTACAACACAACTGTTCCCGGCCCGTAGCTGTTTTGCACCCGCACTCTGTGGCTTCCAGCTAATGAGTGAGGAAGTCTTCAATCATTGATTCCAGCCTTAATACCATTATCAAATGAAACTGCACTGTTCAAAGAATTTAATGAAATGACGCATGAAAAGAAATGAATGGAACACCTTATTTCGGCCATAGAAGTAATATGTACTAAGCATGGTGGGCATGGTTGCCGTCGGATTTCATTAATAAAAATGTTATCAATTCAAATTAATGGATTATAATCAAGAAGAGTATCAAACCAATTATTTAATCTCGCACTAATTTTTCGTGTTTTTTTTACTCTCCAAGAATATTTATCGAAAATCGATTAATTTTTGGTTGGGGTTGGTTGGGTGCTACTGGGTGCGACGCGGCGACGTAAACTAATTTTTACTTTGTCTGTGGCAGTAAGTAGTAACGAAACCTTAGAATAAGTACTAAAGCATAGAAGGAGCGCTACTTAGCATAAACGAATCAAAATATAGCCATGCTATTTACTCATATGGCGGACTCGCTGTTGTCAGAGCGGGAAAGGTAAACTTTTGACAGGCCGTAAAAAATAATTTTGTAACCTTTTGTACAGAGACTAGGGATGAGGGTATTCACACTATTAGACTATGGCTTTCGATAAAATAAAGTCATCGTATAATGTATATTACGAAATATCTGAAGTAGTATTGTAAGGCCGAAAGAAGGTGACTATGATTGTGTTAACCAAATAACAGCCATGCCGGATATTGCCATAGTACATATAAATACTTACTTCTTAGAAAGTTATAATGACAAAAGTAAAGTTATAATATCATTATTATTCAGCCGAAAGATGCCCACTGCTGGACATAGGCCTCTCCCGAGCGTCATCACTTCGACTGGTCCTGTTATTATCGCTATCAATAAATAAAGTCATCGTAAATGTATAAATGTCTATTATTTAATTTGCAATTACTAAAAGCTTCACAAAAGTTAAATACATTATTATTGAGTATTCCTTGTAATATACTTGGACATGTACGTTTTTTTCTGTCACTAGAACGGCGCCACGTGGTCTCAGGTAAGTTGTCAATTTCGAGGCGCTGGAAATTTTAAACAAAATAATTATTGTTTTATATATAACTAGCGACCCGCCCCAGCTTCGCACGTGTACGTTTTATAGCTTAAAACCTTCCTCTTGAATCACTCTATCTATAAAAAAACTGCATCCCTAAAAATACAAGATTTTAAAGATAATTACGGTAAAGAGGTGTAAAAGTTAGTGGCCCCAAATGCAAACTGATTGAGAAGTAAGTTAATTATCGTTCATTTAATACGTTAATTTTGTTTAGATTCACTGTTCTCCTAATTATTTTTATCTATCAGGCTTGAAGATTACGACTGTATTAACAGCATTTATTTGAAAGATAAACAAGACAATGAAATATTATCTGAAATAGTCTATTGTATGAATGGCCGAAAGAAGATGTCGAACGTAATGTTGCAAGAAAAAAAAGATTTTTATTTTTTATTTTCAATCAAGCTAAATCCAGTGCGGGGTTAATCTGTCCCAATTTTTTTTTAAAGAAATTACTCGAATTCTTTTACTTCCTGTAGACATGCAATTCAATAAGAACTTAGGCTTTTAAATTTAGATTGAAGGTATAATGTTGGTATAGAGTCCTCCTTCAGTCTCCGCCATTTGCCAGAACGAGTAAAAGAAGATAAAGTGAAATGGCTGGAGCAAATTCTGTGGTGCTTTCTTGGAACCCAACCAATTTCGTGAGCTACCACGGCAATCAATTTATTTCGAAAATATTCGTCACAGGGAAACATAAATGAAAAAAAAAAGTATAAATAGGTACCTAATTAATTAAACCTAACACAAAAATCACGTTGTCGATAGATTTATCGATACAATTTTCGCACCCCTTTAATAATTTCTTTGGCGAATATTCATATTGATAAATAGATAAGATTTAGATAGTTTATACTTATTTATTTTACTTCTTCTAAAAGGTAATGTCTTACTTTTACTAATTTTATGTATAATGAAATATATTTAAAGGAAAATCTATGAATAAACATAAAAATACTACGTACTTGTGGAAACTGATATTTTCACTTTGATTTTTTGTACATCCCTTGCGAGATTTACATTTTTTTACTATTCAGGACGTAGCGCAAACTCTTATTTATAAGAACAATGTGCACATATACAAAACACAATTAATTAAATATAAATTCTAGACTAAAATATTTTTTCAAATCACCGCGCCACTGACACAAGTATTATACGACAAAATTTAAAATGTCGTTGCCGTTTGACAGGCGGTACTAGTGGCGGGCTATTTAATTTGGTAGCGTGGCTTTGGCTCAAAATCTCGAAATTGCTCTTATTTGACAGATGCCCCTATACGTTTTTCAAGTACCGAGGCGCCTTCTATGCTTTAGTACTTATTCTAAGAACGAAACGCACATTTACTAATGTCAACTACACGTTTTCGAATTTAGGTTATGTTGTTGTAGTATAAATTGATTTAACGTTTTAATAACCAATTTTCGCTTAAAGTTCACAATGAGTGACTTTATATTAAATGATACTGACTCAGAAGTTGATTCAGATGAAGATGTAAGTATTTTTGATATAATTAAATAATTTTAACTTCGGTAAATGAAATAAAGCAAAATACTCTTTCATTTCTGCATTTCTTTTCTTTTTGTGTTGTAGTTGCAAGAAGCGTTCGCCAAAGGCTTGCTCAAACCTGGTCTTAATGAAGAAATCGAACGGATAGAGAAGCATTATGTAAATAACGTGGTAGACTTAAAAGTCAAGCTGAAAGATTTTCAGTTGAAATTACCATGGGTTGAGACATTAGATTTGGTGACAGCTGTAGCACCGATGGCACCCGACGTTGCTTTACAAATACAGGATACCGCACAGAGAAGGAAGTAAGTACAACTGTGTAATTAACTTTTTCTTCAACTTCAACTCTCATTTATTCTAAATAGACTAGAATTCCTTACTTCTTTTTGAATGTCAATTTTACAAAAGACAGCCCCCAAAACGCTCGCCCTTCACCGCTTCCTAGTGTTTCTGTTGTGAACAAGAAATTGCTCAACAAACTCCCCAGCAACACAGTTCTGTCTGTCAAGTGAATAAATAAATTAATTGAGTCTGTTACACAAAAAAAATACATAATTAAGTATCTAAATTGAGGATGCTAAAAAAAAGTATATCTAATTATCTAGTTGGAATAAAATGTATTTCACAATATTGCACATGTTTATGATTTTGTGTAGGTTTATTATTATTTCTTGATTGAACTCCAGTTGAACATAATCATAGGGTATCCTCTAAACTTGAGCTACTTGATCTTAATATTTTGTAACAATTTGCTATTACAATTTTGTTACTAACATAACACACAATAGCATAAATTCTAATGGCATGCCAACTTAGTGTTGGTGCTATTTCAACAATAAAAAAGGTTTTAAAATAATGAAAGACTGCTGAGGGATCCTCTATTAATAACGTGAGGCTCGAAAGGGGGGGGGGGGGGGGGGTTGGGAAAAAATCACGAAATATTACAAAGGGGGAGGTAGGTTGTAGTGAGATATCACATGAATTTATTTTTTCCTTGACCTGCAACCGTAATGTCTGTCTGGACCTTTTTATCACAGTGTTTAATTTTCCAGAATTAAATTAGATGATTACCTGTGTTAGCTTGTCTCTGGTAATACCATATTAGATTGTCTCTGGTAACTGTCATATTACTTACATTCACTCAATCGATCATTCATTCGTTCATGATTAAAAACTTATTGGTAGTCATTCGGCAGTCTTGTCAGAGACGTCGAGGTGTGAACATCAAGTGATACTTACTGTGTAATTTTGGATTAAATGGTAACACTTCAGATACAAGTGTAAGTACAGATTAAATCATTATGTATTGAATAATTGGAATTGTACCGAGTTTATTTGTGGTTTATGTTGAAGGAAGTAATAAATATCTATGTTTATACTGAAATGTCTGGTTTTCTATTATGAATCCTTTATTCTGAACCGGTGGCCAACAGTTCAGAAGCGGGATAATAAGGGAATTCTCATAATTCCCTTTTTCACGTCCACATTTTAACAGATATTTGATGTCATTTGTTATCAGGTGTAATTTATTTTTCCCACTCTGTAAATATATTTTTCTGACTATTTAAGTTAAATAAATATCAAATATTTTATTTTTCTTTTCCATCTGTCATACGATATTTATTTCCTCACTCTTTACCATTTCCTCACTCTTTACCGTACTATTATTAAAGAACCGTAATTAATAAATATCACATCATCCATATTTAGAAAACGAAGTATTAATTTCGACTATGAATGGAAGTTTCTACTGTGGTAGATTTATAATTATTCAATTTGATAAGCGACCAATCGATATGGTAGTCTGTGTTCTGTTACATACTTAAATATTTTAAAATTAATAGGATATTTACATAAAGATTTTAGTTTACTTTATTCAAAGTAGAATTGGTACGGTTATTTTATTATTTTATTCGTGTAATTATTATCATGATATGATGACGCAGCAAATTAATTTAAATTAACTTTTTGTGTTTTTGCATAGTATGGCTTACAAAGATAGAGATGGAAAAGAAAACTGCTTTATTTCTGCCTTAATAGCTTCTTTAAAATAATGCAATTATAAATGGAACAATGTTGGATCAATATTATGATAATAAAACAATGACTTTGACTTTTATTATAATCTTAAATATTGTTTCGTGTTTATGAACAAACACTAAGCTTTACAGCTGTAAGTTTCAGATACATTTACAATGGACAAGAAAAGACACAGTCGAGGGGAAGGACTGATGTTCATGGATGGTTATAGATGACGATGGATCGCCCAGGTTAAAGGGCCAGGAAATGTTCAGGATTAGAGCATTTAGCATTTTGGCTAGGACAGACGGCCAGGGAGTTCTCAGGTTAGAGAGCAGGGAGTTCTCAGGTTAGAGAGCAGGGAGTTCTCAGGTTAGAGAGCAGGGAGTTCTCAGGTTAGAGAGCAGGGAGTTCTCAGGTTAGAGAGCAGGGAGTTCTCAGGTTAGAGAGCAGGGAAAGTTAAGTCGTTGGATAGCGGAATGAATACTACCGGATGGACTAGACATTTGAAAAGGCGAAATGTAAAAAATAAATAAATAAATGAACAGTTCAATGAACGAACAAAATTACAAGAAACGAAAAGCAGTCCAGGAATACAGGAGAAAGATCAATGCGAAGGAGATATCGCAACGATAGCTCTAGTCCGGGTGAGTCTTTACCAATTAGTATTATGTTGACTATGACAATGTTAAATAAAGCCTGGAGTTCAGATAAACATAAGTTAAAATTTAACGCAAACATCATATCGGATTTGAAGCCTATGAGTAAAGAACAGACTCTGTTAGTACGGATCACTAAAGTTGAAGAATGCGCGGAAATATGTGGATTATATGAAAAGCAACAACACAAGTTACACACCGATGCGTGCAAAGATGGACGGACTGACGGGTGTGCTTTTGCAAGACGATTTCGTAGGAGTGTTTCGATCTGTCTCATGTTTTGGGCCGTAGAACCTCTCCCTGACGAATATGAGATTCGCTCCTAGGAATCTTCTACCTTGGCGGTGCTAGCGTCTTTGAGTGGACTTATAGTGTGCTTGCTATCACAATTTGTACTGACTGGTGGATTCACATTTGCTAAGCGCAATCTGATTTCGTGAGTTGCACACTGGTGGGTCCAGCTACAGGTGTTTGATTGTGATATCGAGTCTCGACTTGGCTATCGAGTGGTGCATGCTAACGCGTGGAATCGCAGCCTGATTTCGGTCCCCGTACATGGGGACTTTTATTTTCGACATTCATGAGTTGAGTACTCTTTGCCATTGCGCAGAATGGTGGATGAGGAAGTGCAGATGTTTGAAAATATACTCTGCAAAAGGGGTGCACGGTCATGAATAACGCAGGATATATAATATTTAGCTGGTTTCTAAGGAGGTCTGAAGGCAGATGTACGGAGGAAACCACGACAAAGTTGGGCATTGCAGATTTGATGAGGCTCTTTGTTGTTTTGAGAAAGGTGTTTTTAATCTTGTTTGGAATGGGCTCTGTGCAAGGTGCCTGCTGGTGAGTGAGAGGGTAACTCTCATCTAAACGAAGGAATCAGCGTTACCTCCATACGGTGGATGCGGACTGCCTAGGTCTTTTCATTAAGAGCGAGGGGGGTGGCTGTTATTTGCAAGTATTGTTTTATGGTTTTATTGTATATGTTGGTATAACTGCTGTCAAAAATACTAAATCATAGATGAGTATACTAGTGTTTCGGCTAATTTGCCTTCTCGTCTGACAGCCGACTAGAAAAGAAGCTTTACCAGTAAAAGATTTAGAGAGTTTGTTTCTTTATGTGGAATGAAGAATATTGGCAATATCGTCGCCTAAAGCGAGTGGGCGAGTCGAACGTTTTGGTGGACTTATTTTGGACGCTCTGTCAACTTCTCCGTAGCCAAGATGAAGAAACCTGGGATGATTGTATTTATGAAGTCCAGATAGGCAACGGTGCCACGCTCCATAACATAACCTGGAAATGGTCACTGAATTGTCATTTAGTTTTGGCATTGCTAGCGGAATGGAAGGAATTCTTTACTCTACTGTGTCTAATGCCACCGATGTAGCTGATCTGGAGGAGTTAGATAGGCTGGCTGGGGTTAGAGCGAGCGAAGGTATTGGGGAACAACGGCTAGAGAACATAGGGGTTTGATAGGTGTGGGAAATCAGAAAGTGTGGAATGGAGATTAGGTTTGCGTTGAGAGATGGGTGTACCACGATAGTGCGTGTCGGATACTAGTGGTTAAGTTTCAAGGACCATGATCGCGTGGTAAGGGTGTTTCCCAATGAGAGGTATCTGACTGAAGATACCTCCATGTCCCGCAAACGTGGCCGTTATCGACAGGATGTAGTCTTGGCGTTTTGTAGAGATTTGGAGAGTAATGAAGAGGTTAGTCGTAGTAGCAATAGTGAAAACAAGGTAGAGATAACAAACTTTTAGTTATTACAGGATTAAATGTGCTTTATATTATTAATATTAATTGGTTGAGTTATATTAATGAGTTCACAGAAAAGTGAAGGTGTTTTATTGAGATCGCGGCCTTCAGCGTTAAGGAGAAAAAGAAAGAAAGAAGGAAAAAGT
Organism: Amphipyra tragopoginis; assembly: GCA_905220435.1. Classification (NCBI taxonomy): domain Eukaryota; kingdom Metazoa; phylum Arthropoda; class Insecta; order Lepidoptera; family Noctuidae; genus Amphipyra; species Amphipyra tragopoginis. The sequence goes on along the minus strand of HG991997.1, from coordinate 24,816,691 downwards.
ATTTATTCGGGACGAGCACAGGAAATAACAACCGAGAGCAACTAAAGGAATAGGTTGATTGTAATTGTTATTTCATAAAACAATGTTTTAGAAAGTATAGATACTGTTATGTTATATTCTTTATAACTATAATTTGTTGCTAGATTGCCAATGTTATACAACTGTTTGATTACTGGAAAAATAACACCTAATTAAGACTATGATTGTTTTGTAGTTTACATACCTAATTAAATTAATTTAACAATATTATCGTTTGTGTTTAAATAGTGAAACTCGTTTTTATAGTGTGTATAAAACTGTACGCGTGAGGACACGCTTTGAACAGGATGGCCGAACTGTTAGCTTGTCTCTGGTAATACCATATTAGATTGTCTCTGGTAACTGTCATATTACTTACATTCACTCAATCGATCATTCATTCGTTCATGATTAAAAACTTATTGGTAGTCATTCGGCAGTCTTGTCAGAGACGTCGAGGTGTGAACATCAAGTGATACTTACTGTGTAATTTTGGATTAAATGGTAACACTTCAGATACAAGTGTAAGTACAGATTAAATCATTATGTATTGAATAATTGGAATTGTACCGAGTTTATTTGTGGTTTATGTTGAAGGAAGTAATAAATATCTATGTTTATACTGAAATGTCTGGTTTTCTATTATGAATCCTTTATTCTGAACCGGTGGCCAACACCTGTATTTAAAGATAATATTCAGAACATTTTTAAGATACTTTGTACCAAAAAATACACATGATTTTGGATAGGGGCTGGGGAGGTTAGTCTTAAATCTCATGTATCACCATGGGGGAAAGGGGGGTTAAAAAGTTGCTAAAAAACATCACTTGATTAATGGATGACCCCTGAGTGTGAGGTACTGGATTCCTTCCCCAGGTCAGGCAGTATTATTGAGATTTCCATGTAGAATTTCTCAGTAGCAGCCTGGAGTCTGGATTTGTGCCCGGTTGATGGCAATAGGCTCACCTCCTATTACATGGGACTTAAACACTAGCAAAATGGAGGTGTACTATACACCTTTGTCCCACCCTTCTGTGAATAGAGGTGTGATGTTATGTTAGTAATGAAAGATACAATATTTATACATATAAATATGTCTGACAGGGGCGGATACGTTGGCTGCCCTAGGCCTATGAAATATTGCCGCCCCATTAGGAATTAAATTAAATAAAAAACCAACGAAAGTCAGTAAATGATAAAGTTATCTTAATCAGTGTTTCAAATACTGATGCTTGCCATTTCTATTTGAAAGTAACAATGAATTGTTATTCACAAATTGTGTTTTTTTTTAGTTTTTACATTTGAGTTGAGTTTATTGAGTTTGAGTTGGCGGATAGGAACACAGAAGGCGCGACAACTAAATAAAAACCACCCAGTTTTGCCGCCCTAGGCCCGGCCCTACCTGGTCTATAGGGAAATCCGCGCCTGATGTCTGAGTCATCTTGGGCAGTCAGATCCGCCACTAACAAGCCATTCTCGTAGAGCTCGTGTAACATTCAACACCTGCTTTTTTCAGGAACTTAAAAGAGAACAGCAAAGGTAAGCAAAATTATGACCCAGCACAAGACCCGGTCCTCAATGAGTTCAAACGAGAGAACCTTATACATCGTCAGGCACAAGCCGCTGTGGTGGAAGGTATTAAGAAACTGAAAGAGCTTGGCATCGCTACGAGAAGGTATGGTAGAATTCTGTTTGTTTATTATACAGGGTGTAAATGAATTCGTGTAATTCCTTCAAACCTCGTGATCTACTGGTGACACTGATTGAACCTGCAAAGGATTTTTTAAGAAAAAAAATATATTAAATTGCTATTCTGTATCTGAGTAATTTTAGCGTCCCTAGTTAACTGACTGCGTGGAGCGATATCACGCTAGTCATGCACGTCAGCTGTGTCGCCGTGCTTTCATTCATATAAGCATGGCATCGAAATTTTCTATCACATAAAATTATTATATGGGAAAAAAAACGTTTCTTTTCATTTTTAATCAATCTAAATCCCGTGCGGGGTTAATCTATACCATTAATAGATCATGTGGTTTGAAGGAATTACACGAATTCGTTTACAGCCTGTATTGTATGCCCGTAGGCAGTTTTATGCTACCTGTACATGGGCCAATCGCTACAGCCACAAGCTGTTTCCATACTTTTCCACTAGCAATAGCAATTGTCATAGGTATTCATATGACACCAGGACCAACTGTTTAATGTACTGTCTAAGGCATGGGGCAGTCTCTAAGGCAAACATGAAGTTACAGTGCATTCAATCACCGAAGACACACACTACTTCTATATGTGAGAGGTAGCCGTGTTACATACGCACACATTTCTTATTCTTATCGCATATTAGTGTGCGTATGCACACATCTAACTAGTGGCGATAGAACTAAGGGCCTGTCCACATCTCCACGTCACGACGTCATCAACGTGGAACGGTACGGTAATGCGGCACGGAGCGTTGACATAACGTGCAAATTAACGTTACCGTATCGTAACACGTTCCGCCTCTAGCCGCAAGCGCACACGTATATGCGCTCCGCTCGCGCTCTCCACGCGAGTTAGTCGCCGTCTATGTGCTCCGATGCTTTAAAACCATACCTTACTGTTTCTCTTATTAAAATTCAGGATCTACATGGTCAACGATAAATGTAACAATGATCCTGACATCCATATTTACGATACGGTAACGTAGATTTGCACGTTATGTTAACGTACCGTACCGCGTTACTGCACCGTTCCACGTTGACGACGTTGTAACGTAGAGATGTGGACAGGCCCTAACACAATAGTAATTTATAATGCACACTTTTGCACTGTAGCGATTACGACAAAGAGTGGCGCACGTCTTCTTGGATTGAACTATCTGTAATATGGGCAATAAGTTATACCATTCGTATAACTAAAATCAGCAGTCTTGTGACGTGTTTATTATTACTTTTCAGACCTGAAGACTACTTTGCAGAGATGGCCAAGACAGATGAGCACATGCAGAAGGTGCGCAAGAACCTGATGACCAAGCAGGCAGCGCAAGCTCGCACAGAAAAAGTTAGACAGCTACGTGATCAGAAGAAGATTGCTAAGCGTGTACAGGTAATATATCAATGTTCAATGCATCAAATAATTCAATTGTAACTCCCTTGTGTTCTATATCTCAGCAAATCTCGATGCACTGGCTTAATGAAAATTAAATAAAAGGGCTATGGGCAAACTTTTTCATCGGCGGCCAGAAAAACGAAAGGCATTTTACAGATGGTCAGAATTCCAAAAAAAAAATGCATTTTTTTCTGCCAAAAGTAACATTTTTGGCTCAAATAATTACGGCTGTTTGTTATGGACACTCTTGCTCTAAAAGGGAGGGTTGGCCGGATTGAAACCCTTTACAGGCCGGAGTTGTTTGCCCCCCCTGGGCTAAACCTTAGTATATGCGATCTGTTGGTCGACTGTAACCACTATCATTGTATCTCCACTGAAATATCCATTCTTATTATATTCTTAATAAAACTTTTTTCTAGACCGACGCAAGGGTAAAGCAAGCTGCAGACAAAAAAGAAATGTTGGAACAGTTAAAACGCGTAAGAAAAGGAAAATCATCAGACCTCGGATTCTTAGATGACAACAAAGGCAGCAACAAAGGAAAAGATGGCAAAGGTCCTCAAAACAAGGTCAATAAAAGACGAGCCATGAAAGATAAGAAATTCGGCTTTGGCGGTAAAAAGAAAGGCGGTAAACTAAATACTAGAGAATCTTCTAACAATTTTGATGGGTTCAATGGAGCTCCTCAGAATAGACAGACTAATAACTTCAAGAGTAAGTCGTTCAAAGTTAATAGCAAGAAGAACACAAGGGGTCCTAAGCAGAGACCTGGTAAATCTAAAAGGAAGAATACTAAGAGATAAGGGTTAATTTAGTTTATATTCTAGAATAAATATTTTGCTGTATTAAGAATGTGTTTTATTTTGCATTGCATGTCCGGTCTGTGATTGTAGCAGGGTAAGAGCGATTACGCACTGCATCCGATCCGAATCCGTGAAAATACGGATATAAAAAACTCGGACAGAATTCGGATATTGCTTTACGCACTGCATCCGATCCGAATCCGTGAAAATACCGATCTAGAGTAAAAATCTCGGACCGAATTCGGATGTTGCTTACGCACTATTCCGATCTCTGATTCAAATTCAAACAATTCAGGGGCCATCCTTAGCATATCTGTTTGGCGTCTGATTTGAATCCGAGGTAATGCGAAAGCGTTTATACAAACATTACTACCGGCTACTTCGGTCCGTCAATTTTTCTTCCGAATTAGAAACTCACGGATGACGGATGCCGGATGTAGTGCGTAAACTACCATACAAATAGTTCTATGACTACTTCGGAACGTATTTTCACTGATTTTCACGGATTCGGATCGGATGCAGTGCGTAACCGCTGTTAAGGTTCTTAGCCGACCGCATACAGCAGCAGCAGACGACGTGTCGTTGCGACACGACGGAGCGTCATTTTTTGAGAAAGATTAAACGTTTCGTCGCTGCGTCTTTGGCACTACTGATCTGCGGTCGGACGACACGTCGTCTGCGGTCGTGTGACGTGTGTAGTCGAGCGACGTGTCGCTAGCTGCGGAAGGTATTTCATAGAAATACATAAAAACCAGTAGTGTCGGAGCGACACGTTGTCTGCTGCTGCTGTATGCAGTCGGCTACGAACTGTTACAACTGACACTATAAAGGTCTTTTTAAAAAAGGAAACTATTGAGTTGATGTGAATTACTATATTTGGATAACAAGGTTAAACACAAAATTACGCGATTTGTTTGGCAGATGCCCCGATTTAATGACCTAACTGGTAGGCGTCTTAACCCGAACTAAACTGATGGTCCGCCAACTAGGGCTTCTTCCATAGAAAGGCGATAAGGAGGTGCTGCTTAAGCATTTTAGGATACAACGTGGGGATGTAACACCTATAACTTGCAGAGTATTAACCTTACCACGTCAATACCCGATCGTTTTTATTGGCATCTCTTATCTGCCTCTACTAAGCAACTAGGCTTATCTGCCTTACTCCTTGTCCAGGGTCTCAGTAGACACCAGGCATAGGCTCGCATTATGTCACAAGGGATCTTATTTCCATATATACAGGATATAACCGAATTCGTGTAATTCCTTCAAACTGGTGGTCTACCGGTGACAGATTGATGATGTGTTTTTTAGATAAAAAAAAAGTAATTTCGATAAGAAAACATGGTGTTCAAATTCTAAAAATTTAAAAAAAAGCTGCGCCCCTTCTTAACTGACGGCGGGAAGAGATATTGCGCTAATCTTGCCCGCCTGGTGTGTCGCCGGGCTTCCATTAATTTATGAGTGGTAGTACAATATTCACGGCTTGTGCATATTGAACTGAACGACGAATCAAAAATACACTTATTGGTTTATTTTGCAGATAGCTATCTCTTTCACTCACGTAGGTATCTTACTTAGTAGAATTATTATAGGATCAAATTTTTAACGCCATGTTCTATGAACATAACATAATATAGGATATTGATTACGGTAAGTAGTAATAAAACATCATAGAGTCGATATATAAAATGTATATTCGTCTACCACTTGCGGCCCTTGCCCTTCTTCTTCTGTTGTTGTTTGCGTGACCAGGCGCTGTCGGTCTGCTTGTCGACGCGCGGACTCTTGGCCGCCGCCGCCGCCGTGGTGGGCGTCGGCTGCTGCTTGCTCATGTCACTGAGGTATTACAAAAAGTTATATTGAGATTACACAACGTTTTATACCTAACCTATACATACCAGGTGTAAGTGTAAGGGACGGTGTACCGAAAACTGAAACAGTGAATTCAGCCCATTATTATTATTATACACTTCTCATCAAAAAAATCGAAACACTTCCGAAATTATTTTTGTGGCGACAATTAAACAAAAAACAAGCATTAATTCATTATAGAAAAAACATAATTTAGTAGCTGGAAGTTTGGCCTTTACAATGGTGTACGAAACTTCCAAAATTTTGTTTTTTTTTTTCAAGTTTTATCCTATAAATGAATGGAACATTGTTTTGAGATAAACGTGTGTTTAGAGTTGGAGTACATTTGTCGTGCAAAAAACGCAAAATAACGCATTACTTTAAAATTTACTGTTTTTAATTTGTTGATTAGGCTCTGTGACGTCTGTTAAAAAGTTTTTTTTCTAACACACATGCATACTTCACCCGCAGCAGGCGCCCAAGAAGTGGCATTGCTGGATTCTGGGACTAGTCAGCGTGTTGTGGCTGCAATCTTGCATCTAAGCCTCTTGTCTGTTCATAGAGTGTACCAACGCTATCGGGAGACTGGTTTATTTACGCGCCATCCAGGATCTGGTAGGAATCGGGTCACTTCTGCGTGAGACGGCCGGTTTATTGCAACCGTTTGTTTGCGAAATCGACGCCTTCGCGCTTTTCAACTGCAGTAGCAGTTCCGAGTAGTTCGAAGGGTGACTTTAAGTGGCTCTACGATTTGAAGAAGATTGAAGGAACGTAGCCTGGTACCACACAAGCCAGCTAATGGGCCGAAATTAACAACAGACCATCGAAGAGCGCGCCTTAACTTTGCACTTGTGCACTTAAATTGTTCAAACCGACAAATGAGCAACGATCTCTTTTCTGACGAGAGTAAAATTATGGAACATCAACATAAGGAATTCTAAACCTTATGCTACCTACTATTAAATGGCATTTAGTATTTATTTAAAAAAAACATGTTTTTCTAATAATCCATTCAAAACAAAAACTTGCGAGGTGTTTCGATTTTTTTTGGTGAGCTCTTCGATGGTCTGTTGTTAATTTTGACCCATTAGCTGGCTTGTGTGGTACCAGTCTACGTTCCTTCAATCTTTTTCAAATCGTAGAGCCACTTAAAGTCACCCTTCGAACTACTCGGAACTGCTGCTGCAGTTGAAAAGCGCGAAGGCGTCGATTTCGCAAACAAACGGTTGCAATAAACCGGCCGTCTCACGCAGAAGTGACCCGATTCCTACCAGATCCTGGATGGCGCGTAAATAAACCAGTCTCCCGATAGCGTTGGTACACTCTATGAACAGACAAGAGGCTTACATGCAAGATTGCAGCCACAACACGCTGACTAGTCCCAGAATCCAGCAATGCCACTACTTGGGCGGCTGCTGCGGGTGAAGTATGCATGTGTGTTAGAAAAAAAACTTTTTAACAGACGTCACAGAGCCTAATCAACAAATTACAAACAGAAAATTTTAAAGTAATGCGTTATTTTGCGTTTTTTGCGCGGCAAATGTACTCCAACTCTAAACACACGTTTATCTCACAACAATGTTCCATTCATTTATAGGATAAAAATTGAAAAAAAAAAAAACATTTTTTGGAAGTTTCGTACACCATTGTAAAGGCCAAACTTCCAGCTACTAAATTATGTTTTTTCTATAATGAATTAATGCTTGTTTTTTGTTTAATTGTCGCCACAAAGATAATTTCGGAAGTGTTTCGATTTTTTTGATGAGAAGTGTATTATTCTAAACTGAAAATAAGTGAAAATTTTGCTCGGAATTTTCCGACTTTTCCGATTTTTCTTTTCACAAATTTTACTTTTCTCTGCTGTAAAATAAGCAATCCTATTAGGAAACAGCACGTTGCAAAAATAAAAAAATAAAAATTATAAATCGGAAAATTCGAAAGATTTCGTTGATATTTTCCACGGATTTTCAATTCAAAATAATGAAGTAAATTCACTGTGTCAATATTTGGTAACCTGTCCTTTACATTCAGTTTATTTACCTGTGAAAACACTTATTGAAATACAATAAAATATAGGAAATTTAGCAATTTTCAGGAAATTCGGAAAATTTTGAGAAAAAAAAACCACTTATTTTCAATTCAGAATAATGGGCTGAATTCACTGTTTCAGTTTTCGGTACACCGTCCCTTACACCCAGTATAAGCATTCGATCTGCTATGAATGTAGACAGAAATGCATTAGGGCTTCACCGCGCAATTGCAAGACTTGAGTATTTGAGGCCTCTCTTATCACTGTTTAAGAGCATAATGTTATCGATTATATTCAAAATAACAGATAAGCTACAATGTATATTATAAAACATTCTATGGAAGAGTATCCATGGAGTTTCTTGCCGGATCTTATCCATAGGATTATTTGGAACCATGCACGTAATTTTGAATTTTCTTAACATATTCGAGTCCACCACACTTTTCATAGAGCTCATACGCCGTCCCGCCATACATATTGCTAGTGGACCTTCCAGGAGGGTCCACGGCATTACGTTTGCGCTAAGAGTGAACCCTCAAGGAAGGTTCTTGGCGTTAAGTTAAAAATCTTGAAAATACGCTACTACGTCATAAAATAGGTATTTGCTTGTTTCGTGATGATGTATTCTTCAAGAAAAACCTGCATTTAAAATGAGCCCTCAACGAGGGCACCCGGCATGGCGAATGCGACTACACGGCATTGAACGTGTTAAGTATTAACTAGTTTATTTGGAATAAAAACTTTTGAATTGAATTAAATTCTGACTGAATAATTGTCTACATTTTGCTCTATTAGGTTGTTTGTTATCTAAAATGACGATTATCATTATAGGAAGTGAATACAGTCATTCTACTATTTGTGACAATCAATAGTCGGTATACTTACTATTGATCAGTAGCAGTGGTAGACATGCCCTGGCTGCCCTTGATGACGTCACGCCGCACACCGCGACGCTTGCGGTACGCAGTGCGCTCGTACTTCGGTAGCCATCTGTTGGTAACAAAAACAAGAAATTAGTAACATGTTTTGTTAAAAATTATTATCCAAACTGTCATCGTCGATGTGGATTTAGTGATCTAACGTTTAGTGTTTGTCTAAAACTTAGGTAGCAAGAAGTAGTCTTGGCAGTAAGAAGTCTAAAAATTAGTCCCTTAGCAATAGGGACAAATACCAAAGACTTTTATTCTTTTTAACACACTTTTTATCTGTTGTGTCTCTTTGTCCTGTGGCCAAATAAATGTTTCTTTATCTTTAGGGTGGTCCACAACTGGAACAAACTTTTTGAAGATGTTGTAATTGCTACCTTAACACATTCATTTAAAAAAAAAACGCACCCAAATCGGTTCAGCCGTTTAAGAGCTACGGTGCCACAGACAGACAAACACACATAGCGGTCAAACTTGTAACACTCCTCTTTTTGCGTCGGGGGTTAAAAAACAGATTCGACAACTGGCTATGAACGAATAAAGTCTAGTCAAAAAAATATGAACAATAATCTGTGAACCTTCAATACTGTGTGAAATAGACATATCAGCAACATTGCTGCTCGTCTATAATAGGCATGTTGACAGCATCAATAAATTGCAAATCTAATTAATCCGCCAGTTAGAGTTTAGAAAAATAATGGACACGTATTTTTTCTTTTGTTAAATCTATGAATATTTGGAAAGATAAAACGGATTAAAACTAGAGAGTGGGGGCTTGTGACGTCAGAAGCAAGTAAAAATTGTACTTGCTTGTGACATTTTACCAATTTTAAAAGTATCGTATCTTCGTCAATTTTGGTTTACGTAACAATAGAAAAAATACGGGTTAAATATTTTTTGATAATCTAACTTACGGACTAATTAGATTTTTTCAGTCAAATACCCTATTAAATATAAAAAAAACAATCCATTGGTATGCCCACTTGTTATCCGAGGATATTGGTATGCCCACGTTGTGGAGACTAGATTGCAGTTCTTTAGCGCTGAGTGTTAAATACTCATATTACATAGCTGAATCTGGTTAGACTGAAAGCCAACCCCAACATGGTTGATGATATAGTATGTTACCTCTCTGGATCCGGAGGTTTGGACAGGTCTGCGTTGGGCGGGAGCTTGGTCTTGCGTTTGCGTGTCTGTTTCTTCTTCCCGAGGAGTTCTGAACCAGGCGTTCTGTAAATAAAACAAAGATTAAAAATATTGAAATAAGAGTATCGTGAAGATACTAAAGTGTTCTTAAAATTAATGATTTGGGAATATTATAATATTAGTGACGCTACTCAAGTACGTCTGGCGCACCCTGGGCAGTCAGCCCCGCTACCAACCTTGCTGACTGGCTAATCTTTTCACCACGGCATGAGCTATTCTCGAATAGCTCGTGTCGACACGAGAGAAGAACAATAACATTAATTCTTCTTTTGGGAGGAGGGCAGGAGTTTTGGGTAGACTTATCCTGCGGTGGCGTTCGTATTGTGTGCTGTTTGACCTTCAATTTGATAGTTCAACAATGTTTTGTTGAACTATCTAATTGAAGCCCATTGTACCGTGTGTTTTATAATCTGTCTTCTCAATAATTATGTTTCACACAATGAATTATGTTGTATTTTCAAAACAGGAAATACGTTTTAAACAGACAAGGAGCTATACGCACATCCTAAACTTAGACCAGAGGAATTCAGTTAGCTCTGAACCCTACAGGCGGATGTTCAATGGAATATTGACAAACAATTACATACTTTGACGTCTGACATCTGGTTATGGATGGAAAGCCGATTGAAGATAAATAATGATAAAAAAAATAAAAAAAATGGTAGCCATTGCGTTTGTAAGTTTGTTACGTAATTAGAATGTTGGTCTGGAAAAGTTATAAAAAACTTTTTTAAAGACAAGCTTTTGTTCTCCGGTTCCATCATCAGAACAGCTCCATAGTACCATATTATTGCATTGTCATCGAAGTTACATAAGTATGCCAAATTTCAGTTCAATCGGATGCCAGCAAGTGCTTAAAAAATGGATCACAAATTTTGCACCGAAAAAACACAAACGTAGTAAGTTAAATAAAAGGTTGAAAAAAAGGTATATAAAAGTTACCCGGGCGATTGTTCTTGTTTGCTCTGTACAGTTTTCTTCACGATCTTGGCTCCCATCATCCATTTTGATGATTCTAAAGCATCTATATCGATCTTGGTCTGAAATGGATAAGCATAAAGATAAATAAATGGTTTTATGTAAATGATTAAGATGGGAGAAAAATGGATTCTTTTGGCGACTTTAGTTAGAGTGTGAAAATTATCACTTTTACTCAAGATTAACATACTGCTTTTTATTTCGAATGTGAGTAAAAATACGGAAAAATATGCAATCATACCAAAATATATTCCGACTGATGGTTGTTGTAATATTATTAGGTAATGAAGGCATGTAAAGGTCATAAAACCGTACAGCTTTGTACTTCGACTGAATGAAATTCAGTTTCGAGTCTTTATTTTTTTAATTGCGGGTTTCTTTTATTGTTATTGATTATTCCAATTTGAAAAATTCTTTTATATTGTTATTCATCTAATGAAATATTTACTTAAATAAATTAGTAATATTAGGGATTTTATAAAAACAATAAGGCTGTATACAGCGTGGAAGGGACATCGTAACACAAACTTCGTGAAAAGGTTCCTCATAAAGCCTTAAATTAATTTACGTAAGTCATTAATATCACAAATGATAGGTTACCGATGTTGTCATTTTTAAGCGCGCAATGTACTGCGAATGCAAACAACGAGTCACAATCACAACCGTAAGCCATTACTCCGCTAACGCGGTACCGGCGCGCGGCGCGGCGCGGCGGCGCGGTACTGTCAGTACAGTGCCTACACGCATACGCACGCACACATCACAAGTCTGAGTTCGGCACGGAGTCGCGTTGCCGCACAACGCTTTTGTAAACGTGAAAAGTAGCATACCTACGTTTACACTACTGATAAAGAAATCACCTAACAAACACATTGATAAACCGAACTTGAAATTTAGTTCAATTGACTGATTGCTTACAACAAAAAACAAAACATTGCTCGTTCGCTCATTAAATAACACAAGTAGGTACCTACCTAATGATTCCGATGAGGTACCTACCTACCTACATGGCAATTAGTTGCAAACAAATTAACACTCACCTTAATCTCTCGTAGTAGGAGTGAGGGACTCCTAATAAGATAGGGTTCAAAGTGGCCGCCACCAACTTGCTCACAAATCCTAGCGCGGCGCAGAGTTTCAGCGTGGACACGGGGCAATAAGGTGGGGTCTCGGACATACTCCGCACGGAGCGTCGCAAGCGATCTCGCATTTCTGCTGCCGTATTGCACTCCGTAACAAAGTCCCTATCTTGACCCCACAGACAAAAATCTAGTGGGGTCAAGTCTGGTGATCGCGCTGGCCAGGGTTGTGGATCGAACCTCCCAATCTACTGGTCACCAAAAGTCGCTGTAAGGTGTAAGGCTGTCGCACTGGAAGAGTCACGTGTGGGGGAGCGCCATCGTGTTGGTACCACGCATCCCGGAAGTGGGCCACCGGCATCTCTCTAGTTACGGGCACTAAACGTATGGTTACGACTGTTACGTATCCGAGGCATTTTCGTTCAAAACACACACAGTACAACACAGACAAAAAAACAACTCTACTGATATTAACTAATACGCTCAAATCCAAAATCACGAAAAACAACACAACCGTTTACAATGAACGCAAATCGGAAACTGAACTGATCAAAAATCGGCGAAATTCAAAATTTTACTTCCTTTACAATTTCGCCGACAAGCCGTCATAGACTCGTAGGCACCTAGATCATGCACAGACCAATAAAATGATAGACTGTGCCAACGCATTAAGTTGTACTGACAAAATAAATTGCGAAAATGGATAGGGTTAAAATTTACTAAAGATCAGATTACATCGGTTAAACAAAGGTGTTAATGCAAAAACAAATGTTTATAACAAAAATTGCCTAAAAAAAAGGTTAATTACTAAAAAAACTTATTTTTTTACATTCAATTTATTAAAATTGATAACAGTATTGGACATACTATCAGAGATCATTAATAATCCCAGATAAAAAGTCTAAATAAAAGTAGTCAATCTGATATTAATTTACGTAATAACGCATCTGTTAGATTCATAGGCACTGGCCGCTATAGCTTTGTCGATACCGCGCGTCGGCGCAGCGGCATGTCGGCTTCTTTGAGTGAGCGCGCGCTCAGTGACTAGTGCCTACACTGCCTACTTTGTTGCACTCACTTACTTTGTTGCGATAACCTCGGTTCGTGAACTTTACCAAAACAGCTGATCGGGAGCACTTTTTAAGTTTGATTTTCATTGCTGTTTTACGTGAAAATTGTGAAATAATTGTTTTTTTCTTTTTTATCGCATTGGGATGGAAAACAATAATGATTTTATACACTATAAATTAAAAAAAACTGCAAAAAAAAATCGTAAAAATTAAGAAAAAAGCGACGAAAAATTCCAACGCTGGGGGGTTCAGAATCATGTACTGGATCCATGGTACACGTATACGTTACGATGTCCCTTCCACCCGGTATACTGGTTCCATTGCTGTCGAGAACGAAAACAGAGGAATAAAAAAAAAACAAATATGTAGACAGAGTATCAAGAAAATCTTAGTTCGATTTTCAAATTACATTTCTGCCGTAGAGAAGAAAAGACGCACTTTCTCTTAGTTTTTGAGGTAAATAATGACACAATCTTATATACAGCGTGACTTTTAATTCATTGGCAATATTTTAACCCCGTATTCTACCCATGATACTAATGTATTTAAGCCCATAATATCGTGTATTAAAATTGTCAAATTATTAATTTTAAAAACGTGATATATCTTGTCATTTACCTACATAAAGTCCAAAATTAATAAACACGATAAAAAAATAAATAGTAAAAATGATAGTTAAAACTTTAATAAATTTAAAGTATCAAGATGCGTCCGCTAGTAATGCTAGTATACCAGTTTACTACGCGGTCTTATTACTTACGCTACAATGTAGGTACGAGTACGAGCTCTCATTCGGTAGGCATGTCCTTGAAAAGAAATGCCGCCAAACAATATTCGGCATGAACAAAGTTACCTACATCGGGCCTCTCGATCTATCCCCGCGCTCATCTGCGGGGCCGCGGGGTGCGGCCGCCCCCTCTCGAGCAAAGAAATGCATGCGCGGCGTCGCCTGCGCCGCTCCAGTCACGCGTTTAATAGGTCAAGTGCATGACGTGTAATTCGCGAAAGATTCTGTGAACCGTAAACCGTAAGTAACATGCCACGACCACGTAGAACAGTGTACACGAACCAGCAATACCTGGATATGGTCTTGTTTTACGACCGAACGCACAGTTTTCCGCGAACCCGTCTGATGTTCTATCCCGATGAATCAAGAGACCGAATCTTGAGGTCAACTCAAAACTTACTGGATTTTGCATCATTCCACGTAATAACGTATGCCCAAGTGCCAAGAGACCTCCGTGGAAGAGCAGCTGCAGAACGTGCCTGAAAGCTATCAGTCCGAGCTGTACTACCAACATGACACTACCAGCGGGATGTTTGCACGTTCCTCGACCGAAGCTTCGGCAAGCGTTGGATAGGACGCGGCGGGCCTGTACCTTGGCCTGCGCGGTCGCCTGACCTGACGCCCTTAGTTTTTTTTTTGTGGGGTTAATTTAAAAGACTAGTGCACGAGCAATAAAGTGAAAGTCGCGAACAGTTAAGCGAAAGGATTGTTACGGCATTCGAAATAATAATTGTTAATCGCGTACATTTGTTTTGCAAAACGTGAAAAGAAGCCATAGGCGCCGTGCTCAGCTGTGTGTACAAAGAACAAGTGAACACTTCGAGCACCTCTTAAAGTACACGTAGGTAAGTACCTCCTAAGTACTAAACTAAAACGTAGTAGTTAAGGTACTGTACTAAATAATTACAAACACACGCGCACGCCGGCCACGTAGTCCCAATCAGCTGTTTCACCAAAGTTCACACGCGGTCGACGCAGTAGGTAGTAGGTACAACACAAACGCGCACGCCGGCCGCGTAGTCCCAATCAGCTGTTTCACCAAAGTTCACGCGCTGCAACGCTGTAGGTACTTTTCTAAATAACTCTAATCAGCTGTTTCATTCAATTCATTTTTAATGATATTACAGTCATTGCACATGTAATTTGAAACTTTTGCTAAGAATAAGTTTTACTTTGAACACCGAAGTAAAAGTTTAAATCACTTCCAATTTTCCAATTCTTCCTCTGTCTTTTTTTAAAACATTCCCAGCGCTTGTACTTAATTACTTTTGTAGGTAATGTGCTGGGTG
This sequence comes from Amphipyra tragopoginis, assembly GCA_905220435.1. NCBI lineage: Eukaryota > Metazoa > Arthropoda > Insecta > Lepidoptera > Noctuidae > Amphipyra > Amphipyra tragopoginis. The sequence continues at coordinate 24,801,565 of HG991997.1, read as the reverse complement.
CGTTTACAAACTCAACACGTACGTCTTTCTATGCGGAAATCGAATTCGCGACACGTAACGCAGCAGCCACACACTCAGCCACTTTGCCAACAGTGCTGACAATTATTACGTAGCATAACTTATTATGATGTCATGTGCAAGCTGCCATAATTATTTCATTGATTGGTGCGTAGAAGTGGCCCCCATTTTTAATTTGCTTTCTCGTGTTTGTGGCTTAGACAAACGGGCGCTATTGTGCTTCAGGGCTTTCTGTCATGATTTTAATTTCTTTCGGACCTAACTAAATAATTTAATTTAAGTACGAGTTACACGTTAGTTCCGTAGGAATATCGAAGCTGCTACATCGCGATCCGCGAGTTCGCGATCGCAATCAAAGCGACGCCGGCGCGCCGCCCGCGCTCCGTCCCGCGCAAAAAATGAATGGCTCGCGTCGACGGTGATGGCGCGTGTGTGCGTACGTGTCACACACACTCACACACGGCACCCGTACATTTTAAATAGCGCGCAATCACAATTTGACCCTTTTTATTTTTTTGTTCATTTTGGGAAAACTCTGGGTTATTATTTTTGAACACTTTACTAGCTTTAGTTATTATTTGTTCCTCAATTAGATTCTTGGACTAAAATATTGCCAACGAATTCAAAGTCTTCCTGTATATAGAGACTGGTACTGACTGACATTTCATTCATCAACGCAGAGCCTAAACCACTAAAGCTGGAAATATGAAATTTGGACAGTAGGTTCCTTACGTGACGAAAACATCCACTAAGAAGGGATTTCCCGAAATTCAACCCCTAAGGGGATGAAAAGGGTGATTAACGTTTGTATGCAAGTCCGTCATTTTCAAAGTAAGAAGCATGAAATTAAGTATTAAGGTTTCTGGTTAGGAGTAAATGTACAGGTGTTTAAGCGTTTTTGGAAATTCAACCCCTAAAGGGGTGAAATAAGTGTTGTAAGTTTGTATGAGAAATCTGGTAATTTTGAAGTAAGAAGCATGGAATTAAATATTTAGGTAACTGGTCAGAAATAAACGTACACGTGTTTAAGCGTTTTTGGAAATTCAACCCCTTAGGGGGTGAAATAAGTGTTGTAAGTTTGTATAAGAAATCTGGTAATTTTGAAGTAAGAAGCATGGAATTAAATATTTAGGTTACTGGTCAGAAATAATAATACATGTGTTTCAGGGTTTTTGGAAATTCTACCCCTAAGGGGTGAAATAGAGGATAAAAGTTTCTACGAAGTTAAAAGCATGAAATCAAATGAATGAAGGCTTTCTGGCTAGGTATAAATACACGTTTTTGAACGTTTTTGTAAATTCTACCCCTAGGGCGTGAAATAGGAGGTGAAAGTTTTCTTGAAGTTAAAAGCATGAAATTAAATAATAGCGTTTCGGATTTAGGATAAATGAAAGTGTGTGAGCGTTTTTATAAATTAAACCCCTAAGGGGGTAAAATAGCGGATGAAAGTTTGTGTAAGAAGTCTGGTACTCTTGAAGTAAGAAGCATAAAACATACACGTGTTTCATGGTTTTTGAAAAATCTATCCCTAGAGAGTGAAATAGAGGATGAAAGTTTTTTTATTGTTGACACTTGCGCGAAAGTTTCTGGCATGGTACGGTCAGCATCAAAAGTAGCTGAACATTTGAGTTTTTAAACTTGGCATTAATTAGAAAACGAATTGTTTTAAAACAAAAAGTTTAATAGATACCTAGAGCTGCTAGATATAGCTCTAAGTATGCCTTACATTTTTTGCTTCCTATCAATTAGTTATCTAATTAATGCAAAGTTTAAAAACTCAAATGTTCAGCTACTTTTGATGCTGACCGTACATACCATCACCGTAATATTGGAGGTGGTGCGCGAGTCGTATCGGATGGTTTTAAATAAAAATTCACATCGTTCATCCGACTGAGTTCAAACTTCGTACAGTTGATGTTGGCACTAGCGCCAGAGTTTATGATATAGTACCTACTATTAACGTACAAGAGGTTGCGCGCGAGTCGTATCGGATAATTGTAAATAAAATTACGCATCGTTCATCCGATTGACTTGAAACTTTGTATAGTTGTTGTTAGTCACGCGAAAGTTTCTGACATAGTACCTTCAACGTACAATAGGTGGCGCGCGAGTCGTATTGGATAATTGTTTGTCTTCTTCTAATATAAAGAGAAAGGTACTGACTGAAACATGATATTTGGATAGTTGGTTCTTTTTGTAACGTAAACATCCACTAAGAAGGGAATTCTTGAAATTCAACCAATAGGGGGGTGGAAAAGATGAGTAGCGTTTGTATGCAAGTCCGTCATTATTGAAGTAAGAAGCATGAAATTAAATATTAAGGTTTTTGTTTAGAAATAAATGTACATATATGTTTTAGGGTTCTTGGAAATTCAACCCCTAAAGGGGTGAAATAAGTGTTGAAAGTTCGTATGAGAAATCTGGTAGTTTTGAAGTAAGAAGCACGGAATTATACATTTAGACTTTCGAAGACAAATAAATATACCTATACGTTTTTGAGGATTTTTGGAAATTCTACCACTGAGGGGTGGAATACGGGATGAAAGATTTTCTGAAGTTAAAAAGAGCATGAAATCAAATAATAGGGTTTCTGGTTAGAAATAAATGTATTTAAGTTTGAGCGTTTTTACAAATTCAACCTTTAAGGAGGTGAAATAAGGGTTGCAAGTTTTATGAAAAATCTGGTACTTTTAAAGCAATAATTAAAAGGGCTTAAAGAGCGTTTAAAATTTCACGCAAGCGAAGCTGCGGGCAACAGCTAGTATTATATATAAGGTAATTTTGTTAGTAGTGTTACCTCAAGTTGATGTAACGGCGGCAAGGTCTCGGCCAGCTGCCTCGCCCTCTTGGGGTCGGGTCCGGCCAGCGCCTTCACGAGTCGCGCGAGGCTCTTCTTGTCGTTGGGTGCTGCGCGCGCTACCGCCTCGTGTGCTGACGCCGCGGCTGCTGCAGCGCCCGCGCGCGCGTGCACCTCGGCTGCTGCGCGCCACACGTTGATCAGAGACGCGAAGCGCTGCGGAGTAGGACAATTGTTAAGTGTTGTTCTAGAACATTCTTTATGCAGACCACACTAACACCACAGTGTACCTACTTACTACATACAGTGGGTCAACGCCTATACATTTGACAGGTGCTATGAAATGTCAAAATTATGTAGGGGCGGAGGTTATGTCCCAAGTATGCATTATGGCTACTCGGGACATAACCTCCGCCCCTTCACCCCGCAACCCCCCGCACGATTGCTCTGCGACAATGTTCTACGTTGACCGACTGTAAGGAGTAAGATATAGGTAGACTGCGCTAACACCTACATTAATGCGTTAATTAATGGCGTTAGATGTTAATGTAACTCCGGTATTAGAATAAGAAATAATGAAGTGAACTTTTATAAATATAAAATAAATAAAATAATCACAATGTAACTATCTACTGCGTATAAACATAATGTCATCAAATGACGCAAAAACGAAATTAAAACGATTTAAAAAATTAATCACTTGACTTCGTTCAAAATCTAAATGCACCAACTCGTGTCCAAACACACTATGCCAAAGGTACGCGACCAAAGTTCCGCGGCTGATTTTACGTTGCCGCCGAATTGCCACTGAACTTACGCCCGACCGAAGTTCGGCTGTACGCTATAACGCAACGTAATTTCGGCATAATGTGTCGTCAGTAATTCAAATAGCATTGTAGGCGTAATCATGCCGAACTTTGGTCGCGTATCTTCGGCATAGTGTGTTTAGACACTAACATGAAATTTATTTCTCATTTTTTTAAACTAGAATGTGTCATATATTAATTTGCTGGTACATATTTAATTAACTCCCGAAGAATACCACAAAATACATAATTTAGTACTTCGTAACAATACTTGAACTATTACATTTTAAATTGCAACTTATAATACATACCTCGTCGTTGTTATAATGCGAGTACACATCAGTGAACAGTTGCGACGCCTTCTCGTACTCGTTGTCCGCACATAATAACGTACATAACACGCCGATTACTCCCGGACGGTACTTGAATTCGCTTTCTTCTAGAAGTTTCACAGCGCCCTTGCGATCGCCCTGTGAACCAAATAATTACAAATTATAGTTTAAAACTAAAAGCTGCCGGTCCTATGGGAAATATGATCGATTGGCATCATATAAATATTTTTTATCTATTCTAAACGTCAAATTTATTTTATACGACAGCATTTGTTGTTTTATCTATATCTTATGTCAAATTTGACGTTTAGAGTAGATACATTTTTCGAATCGACTCGATAAAAAGATCCGTGCTGGCACCGCTGCCCTTTTTCTGACTGTACATTTTTTTCAAATCTATGAATGCAGATAGAAATTATTCCAAAAGTTAGGGGCTGTTTTCTAAGAACGTTTTCCTGTTGCTACAATGGTTGAGGTAGCTGCCCTTCATGCCTCATCTCAAATTACTAGCCTGTGAATGAAAATAATAGAATATACAGCATGTAAGGGTAAACACCGTTATCACTCAAACCATGGGTAGTTGACGTGAACACAAAAATATAGGAGTAAAAAAAAAAATTAGTATACACGCGCGAGAAATGAGCGGCGCGGCGTACACGCACTCTCTAGCGAGACAGCTGACTGACTGGGGTAGCGAACTGTGCGGGGCCGTGCGTCGGGCCACGCGGTGAGTTCGCCGCGCCCCCTCCCGTAGCTTGTTGCCCCCGCGCGTAGGGTGAAATGCTTTCGTGGAAAAATGAAAATTTTATAAAAAAAAATAATGTTATTTTTCATTGATTTTACGTTCTATAAATGAAACCAAACCACTGGTTTCAAGGATAACGGTGTTTACCCTTACAGCCTGTATCTGTTCTAACCTGTGACAACAACACTTGTGCAGCGGCCAGCGTCAGGGTTCCTCCTTGCTTCAGCAGCAGAGTGACAGCTTGTTGTCGCTTGCCGTCCTTCGTGAGAGAGGAAGCTTCTATCAGCGCAGCGCGACGCTCCGCACCGAACTCGCGGACTAGCTTCACGCAGCATTGCTTGCAGAAATCAGGCTGGAAAGGGATGAAAAAAGCATTTGCATAAGTTGGGAAAGATAAGGAAAATAGACGAAAATATTAGCCCAACAAAATGGTTGTGGCTTTATTTATTTTTTGCATTTCCGAAAATGAGCTAGGTATTGAGCTGTTTTTAATAAACAAGAATGGTGACAAATTTTTGGTCCATAAATTTTGTAAATAAGGGTAAGATACTTCATACATTTTGAAACTACTTTCGAATAAAGGCTCATTTACACGATAGTTTCTCGAAGCGAGTCTCGTGCTACCTCTGTTTTCATCGTAGAGAAAGACAAAGACAGTACGAGTCTCGCTTCGAGAAACTATCCTCGTGTAATCAGCCTTAATTGTTGCCATATAGAAATAAATCGCTTACAATATATAATTTAATTACGTGGAGATTGAAAGAAGTGACCTGGCTATATTTGCTGATTTATGGTTAATCGGCACTGAATTCGGGGATTGGTGATTTACAGTATATTATGCGTTGGATTAAACAGCAAAGTTCACGAGTTGTAGCTTTGTGGCTGCTCTTTTATTGACGGACTTATTGTACATTCAACATATACATACCTGGTTAGAGTAGATAGCAAGTATAGCCTGGTTATACGTGATGGAGGCGCGTTGTCTCGAGTTCAGTTTGTGTTCAAGTCCGTCCGCTGTTGCCGCCTTCATGCGCTTGCGAGAGTCAAACACGTTCGTGTCCCTAGATGATGCGAATAATTGTGTTACACATTAGTTCAAATTTAGATTCTAATCATCTAAAAGTAATGAAAGCTGAATGATAATAGTGGTTTTAGTATCTGCCTTTCACTTATACAGAACGTGCGTGAGCGAGATGCAAATAGTAAATCCTCCAAGCTCTGAGGGATGGTATAGAACAGTCATTCAAATTTTGTTTAAAAGGTAAACAAACCTTTGATAGTGAAACATTCAGAAAACACAATTAAGTGAATTGATTATTTAACGGATTCTTAAAGCAAGATGAATGTATTTGTTTACATTTTATACAAAATTCAAATGGCTGGGTTATAGTGGCATTCACTTGTATGACCTCAATACGAAAACCTGATGTAAATGCGGTAGTGGAGTATCTACCTTCAGGGCCAATATACAAGGTTAGTCAGAAAGGGGGTACTAATCCGAAAGGGTGTTAAAGTACCCATAATAATGAGTAACTTTTGTTCTACCACTTTCCCCAAAAGTCAATAGTTTAAGAGAAATAGCTGTTCAAAAATTACAAAAAAAATATGCTAAAATCTTTCTATCCTCAGTTATGATCAGTTGTGTTTACATTTTAGGTCATATTTGGGGTCACGAATTAGAAGCTCCATTTTCTGAATTCATAACAAAAGTAGGGACGAAGAATTTTTGAAAAAACGAAAATAAAAATAATTTTAAATGGAAAAAAAAATGTCGAATTTTGAAATTTTAACACTTGCTTTAAAACCGTCATCAGTGATACTTTAAGTGGCCTGCGGATTAGTACCCCCTTTCTGACTAACCTTGTATACAACTATAAAATTATATTACGTTGACTTGAAATATTAGACCCAATTTCACCATACAATGTTTGTTCTGTTAAGCAGTCAATGTCAATTTCAATGTACTGTTAAACAGTCTGTTAAAATGTTTAACAGGACATTAATAACTAACAGAGTATGGTGAAATTGGGTCTTAATGTTACATTTTAGTTAACTCTACAAGGTAATAAAAGAGTTTTATAAAGGTGCTATACCGCCGGCGACTGCAAACTGCAGACCGCAAGTCACATTTTAGTTTGTATGAACCAGTAGTACCGATTGCGGTACGGTCTGCTGCTGCATTTGCAGTCTGTAGTCCCCAGCGAAATAGCACCCTTAAAGCGTAGTTACCTGTTGATAACGACGAGATTGTTGCTAGCGATAGCAACAAGTGCTTGATCGCTGGGCTTGTCCTTCAACACGTTTTGATAGATAGAGACAGCTTCCTTCTCCTTGCCCATCTGTTGCAAACAGTATGCTTGTTGCACTCTGTTGAGAAGAGAGAAGGGTTAAAATATGTGATAACAATAAATGCTCTTCTTTATACACACATTAGCCTTACTTCTAACTCACCAGCTAAAAGTTTTAAATACGGTTTACAGATTGGCACAAAAGAAAGCAACGTTAGCCTAGAATTGGGGGCCTACTCCCTAAATCCGTCAACGAAGTTAGTCGCCCGAAACGTAGGAGTGAACAAAACAAGTGTCAAGTTCAACTTTTCGGACGGGCAAAAACACATCGGTAGTAGGGACAACTGTCAAATCGTGTTGTCATTCATTCTTAGTTCGGGCCCCGAAGTAATCGTATGTCTGCAGGTGGTAGGAAACGCTCGTAACTAATGCCGAAACCACGGACTTCGTGCTTAGGGAGTAGATCCCCGGGGGTGGGCTAACTACGGCCCGCGGGCCAAATCCAGCTCGCGAAGGGCTTTAATCCGGCCCATCAACCCTCCCGTTTAAAGAATGAGTGTATGGCCCACGGAAATAAATTTTTGCAGGCTCATCAACACAAATAGTCATAGAATAATAACATAGATAATAGATAATAGTATTTGACTGAAAAAATCTAATTAGTCCGTCAGTTAGATTATCAAAAAATATGAGATACATATTTTTTCTTTTGTTGCGTAAACAAAAATTGACGAAGATACGACACTTTTAAAATTGGCAAAACGTCACAAGCAAGTACAATTTTTACTTGCTTCTGACGTCACAAGCCCCCCACTCTCGAGTTTTGGTGCGTTTTATCTTTCCAAATATTTACAGATTTAACAAAAGAAAAAATACGTGTCCATTATTTTTCAAAACTAACTGGCGGACTAATTACATTTGCAATTTATTGATGCTGTCAAAATGCCTATTATAAAATGCCATAACAAATAATCATAATTATTTCAGACAAAATAAATCGTTTTGCTGAAAAAAAATTACTTATATTCTTAAAATTTTGGCTCCCTATTTAATTTCCAGTGTTTTTCTGGCTCCTGCTGAAAACAGTTTGCTGAGCCCTGGCGTACGAAGTTGAGTTGTGTATTAAAAAAACACGCATAGCAGTGGCGAAGCTATGTAACCAAGGGCCCCGGGCCAAAAATGAAATTAGGGCCCTATTTAAACTAAACACTTTGAAGGTGCAAAACTACTTCACCATCAGCTCCTTATCGCCCACTGCAGGGCATAATAAAGCAAAGCTATTTACTAGTAATCATTATGTATAACGCAGCAGACAATTATTTAATCGTAATTCCTAATAATTTCGTGCTTTACTTTATTGTTTTTGAAGTAGCGCGACGATGGCGGAATGTTTTTGAGGACATACCTAATGATAGCAGCTTCTTCCTTCGCTTCCTCCTCGGTGCCTCCATCTTCAATCACGCTGTCGGAGCAGGAGTGTTCGGCTCTCTTCAGTACAGGTAACGCTTCGTTGTACTTGCCACGCATGGCTAGGGTGCTTCCTGCGTTGTAAGCCAGCTCGTAGGTATTCTCGTCGAATTGCGGGAGGTCGGCCGACTGGAATTGTTTTGAGTAATTATTTACCTGATCTGGCTCAAAACTTATTAACTAATTTTTCCAAGAGAATCGACTGTATTATAGAATGAAGACGATGGTCTTTCTCCATGCTCAATATCTGTGACATAATTATGTTTGATCTCTGCGAAATATCCGATATTACGCGAATAACAAAATTATCACCAGATTCTGCTAATTTGTGGCACACTAGATATTACAAATGATGAAAGTAGACAGTTTTAAATTGAATTGAATTTTAACTCTTAATTTAATTTTAATTTAATTGCTGTGAATTTTAACTCATAAATCTAACAATGAATTTTTTTTAAAGTATTCAACTTTTTTTTTTTTCTGAACAGAAAAAATACTGCCCTATCATTTGTCCTCGGCTTGATGTTGTATTATAGGACATCCTAAACAATTAAATTATTTTAAAAGTAAGTAACGCAAGTGTTGAAGTACCCTATTTTTTTAGAACATATAGTATTGAGAATAATGAAGAAAACTCACAGGGTTGAGTGCAGCAAGGTTAGCCACAACAGCAGACATGTTTGCTTTCCTCTCATCTTCATACTCATCGGTGGTATTCTTAACAATGTCGCGGTATAAGTTATAGCAGTCCTGGTACTGCTCTAGACGGTACAGAATTTGAGCCCTGGAAGACAGTACAGAACAATAAATATATGTCTAAATGTAATGGCAAAATGCGTACTGTGAAAAGAAGAAAAAAATTAAAGAAGGTGGAAGAATCTCTGGCTTTTCTTCAGAATAATTCATGAATGTAAAGGCACACACCAAAGCCGCTGGCCCGGCGCTTTATGCCGCCGGGCTTGTTTTGCGTCATGTTCGCTCGCTTAAGGCCTCTACACACCAAAGCCCAGTAGGTTTTTTTTTTTTTCTTTTTTTTTAAAAACGTTGCCCCGCACTAAGATTTCTCTTGTATCGTGGGTGCGTTTACAGACACAAATCTCACAAACAAACGCCCGCTTTACCCGGCGGGTTATTGCCAGCGGGTTATTGCGGCCAACTAAGCGAGCGAATATGACGAAAAATAATTAGTGAAGTCCGACTGGCTTGTTTAAAAAACTTTTTTGTGTAAAATACCGAAAAACAATATATATTTTTGCTATTTTTATATTAAGAACAGGTAAAACATAAAATTAGACACTTTTACAGCGATTACGCACTACATCCGGCATCCGATTTCTATCCGTCAGCCGTAAGTTTCTAATTCGGAAGAACAATTGACGGACCGAAGTAGCCGTAGTTAATGTTGGGCGTAACTGATATATTTTTCTAATGCATTATACATTATATTGTAATTTTCAAACTGTTGTTTTTAACTGTTGTAATATATATTATATTGTATTGTATTGAAGGAACACTAATTATCAATAGAGCAGAAGACTTGCAGTAATATGAAACTAAGTTTACATTAATATAATATAAAATTATTTTAACGGTAGTAAAAATTTGCTCTTGTTATTTGTGAGTTAAAGTTCATAATTGTGTGACGCTTTAATACGATGTAAAGTACGACAATATTATTTTGCCAGTAATATGAAACAAGTTCACACTAATATTATATAAATATTTATGTTATTTTAACGGTGGTAAAAAATTGCTCTTGTTATTTGTGGGTTAAAGTTCATAATTGTGTGACGCTTTCGGCCGACTTAACGACTCGACGCGAGTGGCGGGCGACTACTATCTATAGACAATAATATATATTATAACAGTCTTTGTTGCAAATAAATAATGGTTAGAATATTAGAAATGTATAATGAATTATATTAGCTGTTATATGTTATAACGCCCAACATTAGCCGTAGTACTATTTGATGGTAGTTTACGCACTACATCCGGCATCCGTCATCCGATTTCTTATCCGTCATCCGTGAGTTTCTAATTCGGAAGAACAATTGACGGACGAATTGTTTGAATTTGAATCAGAGATCGGAACAGTGCGTAAGCAACATCCGAATTCGGTCCGAGATTTTTACTCTAGATCGGTATTTTCACGGATTCGGATCGAATGCAGTGCGTAAAGCAATATCCGAATTCGGTCCGAGTTTTTTATATCCGTATTTTCACGGATTCGGATCGGATGCAGTGCGTAATCGCTGTTACGTGAAAAACACAAAAATGCAATTTGTGGCTTACAACAACTTACGTGGGAGGCATCGAAATAATATAAATAAACAACTATACCTTAATTCCTTCAAAGATGTTGTCAACTCCGGAGCATTATCAACAGTCTGCAGGGCATCTTTGGGGCAGTTGAGACGGTACTGAGCGTACGCCTTCTCAAAATGCAAGTCAGATGCCAACGCAGCATTCTTAGGGTTGCAAAGCACTGCTAATGCTTCCTTAAAGTTATGCAGTTGTATAAGGCACACAATTTTGCAGTGAAATGCCTTTTGCTCATTAGGAGCTATTTGGAGGACTGAAATGGTATAAGGTTTTCTTTTAAAACTTAAAATTCTACCAGTTTTGTATAAACTCTATCAATTGTGTTTTTTGTTTGTTTTTTTGGTGTAGTATGAAAATTAGGAATTTATACAGCACTTTTTCACATCAAAATAGGAATACAAGGCACATAAAAAATATTACAAAAATAAAGAAGGGGGGAGTTTTAATTGTTAATGAGCACTGCCAATCAGTGGCGGCATCTATTGTGTCTATGATTCAGGTTTTCAATCAGTCAGTGGTCTCGAACCTACCGATTTTTCGGTATTTCTACCGATATGGGGCCGCTTCTACCGAAATACCGAAATGTAAACAATTTCTCACGATTTTTGAGAATAGGAGGTTCTTCCGATTATTTACCAATTGTATACTTTTAAGTTGGCAACCCTTTTCATTTATGTTTAATGTTACGGGGAAGCCCTCAATTCCATAAATTTTGGGGAATAAAATCATCAATCAAAATCATCTTCAATATTTTATCACTTCCCCATTCATCCGCTAACGTTGAACACATATTTTCACATATTAATTTATTGAAAACGAAACAGCGAAATAGGCTGTCTACTGAATCAATCACTGGTCTATTACATGCAAAACGACTCTTTAATACAGCTAATTGATATGATTTTCAAATTAATTCGAAGATGACCACGGCTATGGCCAAAGAATATTGGTATAAAAAATAATTATACTTAAGTGTGATTGTTATAAATTAGTCTGTAAGTTTTTTTCAATAAATAAACGAATTTGATTTAATATTGTATTTTTTTTGTCAAATACCGATTTTGGGTACAAATATACCGATTTTAGCTGGCAACTCTACCGATCTCGCTCTTTGACGTTCGAGACCACTGCAATCAGTTATTAGAGAAATAAGATCAAGATATCTTGATAATATTAAAAAAAAATATATCAAGAAGTAATTAAAGTACAGACAGCTGCATTAATTAGGCCCCCTGTTAACTTTAGAGGCTCTTGTAGGTTTATGAACATAATAGGGACTAATAGGGTCTATTTATATAGACTTACACAACAATTGTATCTACTAGAAGTACTAGGGTGCATTACAAGCTACCAGGGATACTTAATTGATACAGCTGGCTGTGCAACAAGAATACTGAATTATAATCGAGTTATTGTAACATTTTGGACAACATATGGGTTGAATTTTCATCACATAATAACAATTGAAGTCAAACTAGTTAAACAGGTAATTACATGGTTAGATTAAGAATAAGTAGTTCAAAAAGAAGCATAGAGATAGAGGAAAACATAGACATTTATGTGATATCTATAGAATTCATAATTATTAAATACTAGTAACTTTAGAGCATGACATGAATTTTTGGATACACCCTTAAAAAGGAAGATATTTACAAACATTCCTCTGTGAAAATTGATGAAATATAACTTGGAAATGAATATTAGAGTATGTTTGTATCTGTTTTGTATAGATCTGACGAAAAAAATACAACATTTTTCAAGATAAGTAAAGAGATAGCGTTAGAAAGTGTGGCTATCTTAAATCGTGAATTATAAATGTCTTGTTGCACTTTGTAGAAAAATATTTTAGGGGTATATTGCTTACCTTTTCCCGTTGCTTTTAACGCTCTATCATAGTCACCACTTTGGCAGAATTTATTTAATTCAATATAAGCCTGAACAAGGTTATTCTCCTTGTTGGCTGACATTTTTTTGACAACTTGGCATGTCAAACGTCAAATCGTCATCGTTTCGCTTCGTTCCGTTTTAAGCAAAATAATACAATCGAAAGATAAAATACCTACAAAAAAATGGGTAATTTTAAAACATAAAAATTGTTTCAAAATTAGAAAAAGAAAACAGTATAATATTTATGCTGTTTTAATGAAATTAGTCATTGATCATTTAATGATATATTGGTAAAATATCTTTTTCACGAATAATGTGTGTCGGACCTTCGCAAATAAAATAAGAGTGCGAGAAATGGGGACACCACACCATATGCTCTAAGCACTAGTCCTAGTTCTACATTATAAACGTTAATCAACAGTCAACAGTTAGGCACTTGTCCCACCGGCAACGATGAGCGAGAAGCGAGTAGAGCTAAAAACTAGAAACGAGTTGGTGAGCAACGAGAAGCGAGTGTGTAGTTTCGATAGTTTTATCGCTGGGCTTTATGCGAGTGTGCGAGTGCCATGGGCGATTACTCGCACCACTCGCAAATGACCGCTGGTTGGTATCTCGGCGTCAGTTCTGACCGCGAAGCGAGCTTCGATTAGCGAGTAGGTATTAACTTTGATAGCTCTTGTCGCTCAGTGGAGCGAGTCCTCACCGGCAGTGTAAACAGTCAGCGATCAACTATTAAATGCATCTCTTTTGTTTACACGGAGTGTATATCTATTGTACGTTTCTCGAGCGAGACAATAGCTGATAGTTAGTCGCTTCCTCGCCGGCGCCGGCGCGGCGGTGGGACAACTGCCTTAGTCAACAGTGTTTGAAGTGTACAGCGCGAGAACAGTAACAGTACCTATGCTGTATGTTTGCTTCTTGTATTTGCAATAACGGAAATTGACGCGTCCACAATGGTTTGATAGGAATTCAATGCACGCAAAAATAATAATTAATGATACTCGTTTATAACAATGTAGGACGTCTGAACTGGCCCTAGAATAGTGCATGAGCGGAGAGCGGAATATGAACACTAGGAGCAGCAGCGTCCTTCTGTCTACAAATAGCAATGTAGGTATTGCGATCACTAATCCATCTGAAAGCGCGATGCTTTTGGAAATACATAGTTGATAACTAGCTACCACTATGCCCGGTCATTGCAGCGGTTATTAGGTGGTCCATGTTCAATACCTATCGCATTGCATGTACGCAAATCACGCAATTGACATGTTATCAAGCGTGAGACTGAATATTATCAAAGGACCGAGCTGTTGCGGTCCTGTTGCGGTTCAGCTGTGCTTAGGATGGGCACGGTTTACAAAATCAAAACAATAAAATAATATTTCGTAGTTACTTTTTAAACGTCACGATTGCTATTGGTAGCCCTCATATTTGCCCACGTTGCACCGCTTTCTAGTGTTTATGCTGGGAAGAAGAAGCGTCGCAAGACTCCCCAACAACACGTACATATCTGTCTGTTGTCTTTACGCACCTTCAGTCACTTTATATTACACCTAAAAATATTTAAGGAATATTCTCAAAACCAGTGATAGCAGCGGTTGAACGCCTGTTTTGCATGTAGTCTGTCAGTCGGGTCTGAGTTCGATGCGGCCTGCAACTCTGACCTTGCGAATTCATGTGTGGAAGGAGCACTTGTGAGGAAATTTGCACACCTGATAGGGCTCCAAAAAGTTCTCAAAGGCGTGTGTACTCCGCCAACCGACTAAGAACCTTACCTAAGCGACTAAGTACTAAACCCTTCCTATTCTCAGAAGAGGCCCGGGCGGGCCACAGTAATATATGTATAAGCTAAAGCAGCACTTCAACTACCTACAAACGTCCGAATTGACACACTTACACAGACACGCACTGCAACAAGACTTCTAAGATATTATCGGAATACAGTCCCATACAAAGGGTGCATTACACTCAGTATACAATGCATGGCTGTGTACCTAAGCGTGTCAATTCAGGCGATTATAGTAAGTTGAGGTGCTGCTTTAGCTTAAACGTATATCTACTGTGCCCGGGCCTAGCCGTGGGACATGGGCTGATCATTATGCTTATGCTATCTCAAATACACCGTATTTAAAACACATAAAACGTCAACAGAATAAAACGACAGTGTTATATTCTCTTTGAAATCGCCCAAGAGTTTTATTCAAAAGTATAAAAAGAAAGTTAAAAGGTACCATTGTGCAACTTGGGGCGCTTACGTCGCGGCGTCGTATGTCGAACTCATCAAAGTTAGACTCGCGGAAGTTCCACGACCAGCCAGTTTGTTGCTAGTTTTTGAACGTCGAAAAATTGAAAATTTTAATACAAGTTGTAGAAATGTTGGACGAGAATGGCATGACGTGTGACGTAGTTTGATATGCGGATGTGATTAGGATTTGGAAGGACTTATAGGGATTCGTCTTAGATAAATAAAAAGAAAAGTCTCGACTGACTGACTGACAGATTGACTGACTCATCAATGCCCAGCCCAAACCCTTGGACCTAAAGCTGAAATTTTGCACAGAGGTTTCCTTTATAATTTAGACAAGAAATAAGGAAGGATTTTTCGAAATTCAACCCATAAGGGAGTTAGGGATGAAAGTTTGTATGGAAAATCTTCACTTAACGGGTTCAAAATTTCACGCAAGCGAAGCTGCGGGCAAAAGCTAGTCTTACATAAGTAAGTTCTTCCAGGAAGTACTGCCGCCTCACCAATCGCCAAGCAACATTGCTGCGTTCCACCAGTTACTCAGTCACATGAGAATTATCAACTTTGTTTCTACTCTCTAGGGTTGGGAACGCATCGTGTAGGTCGGTGTATGTCGTCGGGCTGTGCGCCAAACTATACATATACAAAAGCAAAAGTTATTTCCAAGGTGTCAGCTCACCGGAGATTAGGTCGTTGTCATAACTTTACAAGATAGCGGTCCTAGTAGTGTACCTTGCGAAAGCTTCAACGAACTGTAACAAGCTAATGGCAATCATAAGAGTTGTAGGGTTGAACTCAGTTTACTTCTGCGAATGCCTGACAAACGACAAAACACTATCAAGCTACTTATCATGTGACTTTTGGTTGATGATCGTGAGATTTGACACGTGACACAACTTGCCTGCAGTGCTTTCAGTTAGAACGCTGTGCAAGCGATTTTATGAGCAGATGCAGCCATAAAACTATGCTGCCTGTCACTCAGCTTTAAATAATATTAACGGTCGTATTACAAAAGTTTAGACACTTTTTAAAACAGTGTTTAACGTCAAACTCCAACCATAGAAGAACGCGTTTACAACAACTGTTAAAAGTGATTTTGTGGTGAGGAAGTTAATATTTATAGTGCCTATTAGCGAGATGCTTACCCACTCTGGCGGTATTAGTGAGAGGTTATAACTATAGTTGGTCTAAGATAAGTAAGAAGCCTACTAAATAAAGGCTTTATTATCGCTACTGTCGCGCTAACTGTCGTATCTAGCAATTGATAATTTTTCAGTAGTTGCGTTAGCTGTGGTTTTATTAACGAATTAATAAATTTTTTATATTGTTCTTGGCTTACTCTTGGCTTACTCTTGGCTTGGTTAGTAGTTGCCCTAAAGCCCTAAAGTACCTATCTATTTATTTATTTCTATTCATTTGAAGCAGATAGGACTTACGTCACTCTGTGAGAATTTCTCTGTTTTTTTTTATCAATTGCTAGTTACGACAGTTAGCGCGGGGGATGACGTTATGTCCAGAGATTCATCACTAAAGCGAGAGAGAAGAGATTTGACGAAACAAATTCAAACACAATCAAATTCCTCAACACGAACCTAATTAATCACCCCAAACAAAAGCAGGAAGAAAACTTCAACATAATAACAGCATCAATGTCCCAGTCCGACGATGTCGCAAGACAAACAACGTTAAAGTAACATCTATTGTCGCGGCGTCGGACGACCAACTCGACTTTTAATCGCATTACTAGAAGTTCCCGCGAACTTCGGTGCGAAGTTCCGCATTGCTATCCAGACGGAGTCGGCGCGATTGTGGTTTCTAAAGTAATTTCTATTAGGTGGAAGCTAGTAATGTTTAATCTGGCTGTCTTTAGTGGCTAATGTGTTGGTGTATTGATGTTTTGTTATCTCCTCTCAAAGAAAAAAAGCAAAACCACATGAGGAATCTACTCATGTGGCAAAACTGTTGAAGTGGTAGGGGTCACATAATTGTAGGCAGGTACAGGTATGTTCTGAATCTGTCTCCGTAAGAAGTGGACCAGTAAACTAAATCTTTAGATTTTATATTATACGAGAATAGCTCAATAATGCACCCCAATACGATTTAGTATTGGTATAACGCACATATTAATAACATTTCTGATATTGCTAAATATTTTCCGCAATCGGCACAAATATTAAGTACTTAAGTACAGCTGGACAGAAGCCTCTGGCAAGTTGCGCCAGTGTCCGGTTCTCCGCTTTCTGCATCCAGTCCACTCCAGCTGCCTCATCTTTGTTGATATACCTACCTTAAAATTCAGAAAATACTAGAACTAATGACCCGTGTTTCCAAATATGACCTAAAATGTAAACGTACCTAGCTGATGATAATTTCCGATGGTAGATATTTTATTAGTGTATTTTTATGAAACCTCTGAACAGCTATTTCTGTAAACTATAGGCGATTTGAGAAAGTTGATAGAACAAAACGGCTATCCCATTTTAAAACCTAGTAAGGGACACTTTTTACAAAAATCGTTTTATTGTATAATCTTGCTAACCTAGAAAGTCTCTACCAAATATCTACAAAAACACCAGCGTTGAAAACTCACATAGTAAGCAGATATATTTAAGCATCAATACCTAGTAAGTGCCATTCGCTGCCTCTGATCATTTTAAAACCTAGTAAGTCACTTTATCCACATGGTTTTACCTAACATAAATACCTACTTTTCAAAGGCTGACCGATTTAACGTTTATGCGCTCTCCTGTAAAATTTCGTTTTAAGCCCTTACTAGGTTTTGAAATGGGACAGTCGAAAAGCTGTTCATTATTATTAGTACTTTAACACCCTTTCAGATTAGCACCCCCTTTCCGACTAACATTGTATAGCAAGATGATAAATTCATACCGTAAGTATCCAACGCAACTTTGCTCCTATCAAAAATCCATAACCATTCACCTTCAACGTAGAACATCACTTACAAAATTACTCCACGCATACTCTTGTTGAATTAAATCGTTTCAAGGTGGGAGGGGACCGTATTTTATCGAAGCCCGCCTGATAAATTGCGCGAAATTCAATTTAAACGGGTAATGTTTGTGTCCGTATTACTACGTCACTCGACGCCAGCCTATAAACTCTGTTGGTCCACTGAACAATTGAAATATTATACCTTCAGGTACCTTGCTCCATAAAAATATTGGAGTTACTGGGTAGATCGTCGTACTACGTCGTAAAATCTGTTAGAGTAATAGGTTGAGTATTTGAGAATATGGTATGATTCACAGTTCACAGAACATAGGATTATTTTTTACCCGACTACGGCGAAGCAAAAGGGAGGGTATATGATTTTGACCGGTATGTATGTATGTTCATCTGTTCCCTACTAACTTCGAAAGTACTCATCATAATTTGACAAATGATGTATCGTTGGAAGCGTCTGCCCCGAGTTAACTAACTGCGTGGAGCGATAACGCGCTAGTCGTGCCCGTCAGCCGTTTCACCGTGCCTTCATTCATTTGTGCATAGCATCGAAATTTACTATCACATAAATAAAAATGGAAAAAAAAATGTTTTTTTTATTTTTAATCAATCTAAATTCCGTGCGGGGTTATTTGGTACCTATTATGGAACAGATCAATTCGAAACACTAGACAGCCTGTATTTAAGAGTTTGGCGTACGGTCTATGGGCCTGTCCACATCTCCACGTCACGACGTCGTCATCGTGGAACGGTACGGTAACTGACGTAACGTGCAAATTTACGTTACCGTATCGTAACACGTTCCGCCTCTAGCCGCAAGCGCACAAATATATGCGCTCCGCCCGCGCTCTCCACGCCCGCGTGTTAGTCGCCGTCTATGTGCTCCGATGCTTTAAAACCATACCTTAACTGTTTCTCTTATTAAAATTCAGGATCTACATGGTCAACGATAAATGTAACAATGATCGTGACGTGCATTTTTACGATACGGTAACGAAAAGCACGTAACGTCAACGCACCGTGCCACGTCACCGCACCGTTCCACGTTGACGACGTCGTGACGTGTAGATGTGGACAGGCCGTAAGAGCTTGAGAGATTATTATGGATAACATTTAACGAATTTTTGCTTACACACATCGGGGTCCTTGTAGCCCGGGGGCCCCATATCATTGATACGGTTGATACGGCGGTAGCTACCCCCTTTACTCCTAGAACTACTCTCAGATAGTAAGTAGGGAACTTCGTCTTCTGAAATCCTTTACAGTTTTCTAGAAGGATCCGAATTGCAAATCAAACTTTTGCGCGCTCCACATGCGGAGCTTCCAAATAAAGTGGAGACTTCTAATAAGATTGAAACCACTTCAGTTCTTATATTATCAATCTTTACCAGCGATTGCTTTAACAAACGGTAATGCTTGACTAATAAAACGTAAAGAACCTATTCCATTGCCGTCTCCATACAATTATTATTCCTGGTGATGGTTTTGTAAGCTTCGCTGCGTGTTTAACTGTTTTTTTTTATTGTTTTACTTGGTCACGTTTTACATTAGTCGCACCCAGTACGGCAAAGTACGGCCCGCGGGCCAGCTCCGGCCCTCGAAACGCTTTGATCCGGCCCTCCAACACCCGTAGTCGTAGGAACCTTTCGAATAGTCTAAAATAAAAAGTAGATACCTGCGTTGTGTTTGCGTCGACATAAAGCATCATCATCATCATCTGCCTAGCCTTTTCCCAACTATGTTGGGGTCGGCTTCCAGTCGAACCGGATGCAGCTGAATATCAGTATTTTACATGGAGCGACTGCCTATCAGACCTCCACAACCCAGTAACTGGGTAATACGATACTCTTGGTAAGACTGGTAGTCAGACTTTCTGGCTTCTGACCAACAGTAACGACTGTCAAAGATCTACAAATGACAGCCGGGACCAACGGCTTTACGTGCTTTCCGAGGCACGGAGGAAACTCGCTATGGTAAATGGTCACCCATCCACAGACCAACCTCGGCAAGCGTGGCTTAACCCGGAAGATCGGTCTAAGCGGCTGTAATTATTTAGCCATCTACATAAAGCAATGTATAGAAATTTTGGCCCCCATAAGATTGACTCGATTTTTTTGGCCCTTGATGAGAAAAGTTTGCCTACCTCTGGTCGCACCTGATGGTAAGCGCAGACAGGGTCTAAGATGGAGCACACGAATCCAAGCAATAGAGATATAGAGGGATTCCTCTACTCCCCTATTACTGGCTCTCACATATACATGAAGGAACACAGTAAACTACTTCAACTGCTTGGCGTCGGACTTTAATGTGAGGTTGGTAGTTAGCCCGCCGAACCGTATAGATCCTACCACCAAGCGTTCATTGCGTATATCGGGTGTAAAAAGACCCTTAACGATAACGAAAACCACATATTCTACCCATCATTGGGATTATTTTTTTCTACCAGACCATACCTGGGAAACCATTGGTTTTGGAGATATTGAAGGTCAAAGTTAACATTTTTTTTAGTTTTTTCCAGAAACGTATTCTAAGGCTGAGATCTATAGACCCAACTTGGACTTTGCTCAGACTTTACTTTAGACTTATGACAAAGTCAGTATTTATAGAGCCGCCTTTGAATTCATCTGAGTGCGTGCTTAGCAAATGCTTAGCAAAGTCTAAGTTCACAAAATCGACGACTTAGCAAATACTTAGGTTACTATTATCCTAACAAAAAATAATGGTCCAAACTTTACTTTACCATCATTATATTTACACAACTTTTTAATTTTTTAGTATTATCAAGTGACCAGACTCAACTCAGTAATACCAGATTAGAAAAGATTTCCTTGATGTTGATAACTAATTCTGAATTAGTTAAGATACAAACAATTAGGTATTATAACATCACATAAAAAAGTTTTTCTAAGTTTAAAATGTATAAAAATGAATTAAAAGTTACTTTTTTTCGACAAATTGCAGATGTCAAAACGATGCGATCCGTTTCAATGAATATAATATTGTGTTCGTATATAAAAAAACAAAAAACACTTATAAGCATGCCAATTTCTGCTTATTCTTATAATAATAATACATAGAAGAAATATGAGCATAGTTCTAGATTATTTACATGTTATTATTGTTAAACATTTATAAAGAAAAATCAAGAATGTAATGCTTGAAACGAAACATTAACTTGTATTTTGACATCGGCCGTCTTAGCGAATGCTTAGCCTAAGCTCAGCATAGTCTCAACGTGATACGTCTATAAATTCCAAATCTAAGATTATGTTGAGCATACACTTAGCAAAGTATTACGTAAGTAAAGTCTGAGCAAAGTCTAAGCTAAGTCCAAGTTGGATCTATAGATCTCAGCCTAAGTGATAATACTAAACTTTCTTCCAAACAACCTTATCAAAATTTTCAATTTTTCCTCACAAATTACGCATTTGAAGTTACAAAAACGCAACGAATATCAAACGAACACGACCGCCTTGGCTCAGCTGTGTGGCCGCTGCACGCATGCAAACGCACGGCATCGCCACAACCACACATTGCGCGCTACAAAAAAAAACAATTTTTTTATGTCAAAAATAAAAGTCGTTTCCCAGCAATTATTTTTGGTCAATGTAGTTTAGTTTGATGTACAGAGTGCGTAGATTTCGGCTATGTGATGGGTCTTTTTACACCCTGTATAAACGCAATGAAAGTTGCGTAGTGTACTTCACACCGATAATTCAGCCCTCATCAAGCTATCTCCTCTACCCAAGCCCCCGCCAGCAACACCCTAAGCCGAGGTCCGAGTCCGAGTAGGGGTCGCTCTTAGTGCTGTTGTTGCAGGTAGTCATGATGTTAGTGTAGTACAAGTAGTTAGCTTAGGTTAAGTATTTTACTTCCCCCCCATTGACTGGAGACCCTTAAGGTCTCGCCAATAACTGCTCTGTTACGTAGAAGGGGTCCGCAAGGACCACCTACAGCAGTAAAAAAGAAAAAAAATAAAGTGTAGTGTACTGCCGACCCAGGGTTTTGCCTAAAATGAATAATACGTGGTAACACTGACTGGTGAAGTGGAGACCGCAGACGTAGTCTTCTAACACTGCTGATGCTCCTGGTGTTCGTCATACGAAATAGGATCAATCAAAATCAATTAACTCAGATTATCGCAGTTCACTGCTGGATGAAGCCCTCTCCAAGTTGTGCCACAAAACCTGGTCCTCCGCCTTCCGCATCCAGTCCACCCCAGCAACGAAGACGTTAATTCGAATTTGGATAACGTAAAATCACGCCTGTATTCTCTGAAGAGTTGGGTAGAGGTAGAGGTGTATAGTACGTCCTGATTTCGTCGTTATGTTAAGGTCCCATGTTATAGGGGGCGAGCCTATTGCCATTAACCGGGCACAAAACAAAAAAACAAATCCAGACTCCGGGTTGCTACTGAGAAATTCCACACGGAAAAACTCAATAACACTTTGCCCGACCTGGGGATCTTTCAACATTTTTCTTCTTCTGTCGTGTCAGCACGAGCTATACGAAAATAGCTCATGCTGTGGTTAAAAGATTAGCCAGTCAGCAAGGTTGGTAGCGGGGCTGACTGCCCAGGGTGCGCCGGACATACTTAAGTATCGTCACTCGTGGAGACTCTTTTCATGCACCCCAAATTATTTATTTATTATTATATTATTTTAAATAGCAAGTTAGACCTACATCACCTACATGGTCTCCTGCCATCTGACGGTCGGTAGAGGCGAAAGGTCTGCGATAGGTACAGGTACATCGTTTATTCAAAGGGTAATATCGCTTCAACGAATCCATCTGACGTCACAATTTTGGCGTTTGTGGAAGTCGCATGTTTTGTCTTGCACACTGCTTATCTCATAAACGCGTGCAAGCGCAATGAAATTCACGTCAACTGCTTGGTATCTAAGAATCCAGGTTGTACGTTTATTAAACCCTGGATACCCAATACAAAAGAAAATGTGTCGGCAAATTATTATTGTGCAATTAAATATAAAGCTCAGGGCCGAACTAGGCTGGGAGTGGGTGCAATCATTGCTTTTATAAAATAAACTTCATCTATTTAAATAGTAAAAGCAGAACATTAGTTTAACGGACGAAAAAAATATTTATCCGGACCTATCTATTTACAAATTCAAATTGCCCTTCATTTACTACATAATGAGTGTCCGCTGGATAATCTAATAGATTAATGTACAAAGTTTGTGGTCTAGTTTCGCTTAAATTTCTTCATGACGCGCTATTAAGGTTTATTTATGTTCGCATAAAAATTGTTACCAAGGGAGCGATTTACAACAACTGTCATCCAACTTCATATGTAATTTGTCCAATAAATCCTCCTTTTACAGACTAATTCTCGTGCAATACGCACAGGGATAACAGATTAGAAAATTCCGTTAGTCTAAAAAAGGTTGACCCATTTGTTACCACGCGGGACACTTTTTTTCCTGACAAATTGCCTGAAAGTAATTTTAAGCCCAAGACCAGTTATTTATGTACATTACTTTAGCTTTATGTTCGTTCAGCACCGTGTAGATATTCATTTGTGTTCGTTCCATAATAGATCGTTTGTTTTAAGTATATAGAATCTAGGTATAAATGGAATTAGCTATATGAGTTGGTGAATATTGGAGAAGTTCGTTTAATATCAGCCTGGATTTATGCCTAGATATATGAGTAGACTATTAAACCTAAATTATAACGAGGCGAACATTAGCACTTCAGCTGTGAATTTCAATATCATATATTGTTGCCATGGAAACAGTAATATTACTGGGTAGCGACTGAAATAGGAAAGTGCTTTCAGGTACAGCGGCCTGTTATTATAAAGTTAAGGTTTACCTAAAGTTAAAATACAATATAAACTGTATAATAAATGGCCAAGACTAATCATAAAATCAGCGTAGGCGTAGAGGAAATCTAGGTCCAGTTTAGCAGTGCTTCCCTGCCGTGTTTGGCCAGCTAGACAGACGCATATTTTTTTCATTCTAATTATCTCAGCAATTCATTAATCTCCACTGTCAGAAAATACTTCTTACAATATGATTACTTACCTAGTTTGCCTACTATTAAAGTTTTCATTTTGCAACTAACTACTACCAACATTTTCAAATTCCAATTCCCAAGCACACTGAAGTATTTTACTCTGAATTCCAGTATTTAATTTCATCTGTGACATTTCTCGTCTCATTACAGCGAATGAAACGACATCGGATGCATGCGGATGATGATTTGACGCAAATTGGACAGGTGTCAGGAATGCCTGGCGGCGCGGAGACGAGGCTGCGATCCTTAGATTCTACTCGTCGTTAGTAGTATACTAGACTTAACGAGTTTGGTTCTCGAGGTTGCGTAGGGGTGTCAATGAAAAAAACCTGAGTTTTCATAAAAAATGGAGGACATTTGTGGAAAAGAAAGACTTGCTTTCTGGAGTAGACCTGTTTTTATCACAGAAATGTATGGGTGCGACGAGGTTTCCTTTTAAATTGTGCTTTGAATGTGTCAACGGCTAATTAAGATGCTTGCCTGGTGATACCCATGAAGTGAGTTATGATTGAATATCAATACGTTATACAGTCCGCGGGGCCTAAGCTGAGCTTTGCATTTGTGTGAGAATGAATGCAGACGCGTCCTTTGCTTGGTTTAAAACGGTTTATACTGCTTTTTGGCAATCGATTCTATGTGCACTCACACAAATGCAAAGCTCAGCTTAGGCCTCGCGGATTGTACCTAAGTAGATTTTCATAATTTCATTAAAACCATTCATCGTTCAACTATCAATGTTCCCTACATGAACACCTTGCGTTCAACTCACATCATAAGGTATAAGGTATAAGGTATAACGGGCTGGTATCCGCAACTCCACGTCTAAGCGCGTATTTTGCGTGAACTCACATCATATGCATATTAAACTGTAAACGTACGAACAATATTAGCAGGTCAATTCCCCAACTTCATCCGCAGCATTAGAGCTGTTCGAGGTTTTCTCTGTGTTTGAATCGTGAAACAAACCAATCCGGATTTCCAATGAAGTTACATGATTGTGCTTGAGCTGTTCATTAGGGTTGATATGTAATCGGGTGGTAATACCTACGAATGCACAAGCCAACGGTAATTTATAGTGGAATATATAGAGGTATGTACTGCTGATTTCGACGACTTATTGATTTCAGCAGTACCTAAATTCGTAAAAGCATTATTTTGACGCTATTAGGGAAATGAAAAAAGTTGTTTTTCACTATCGTAATACACTAAACTCGATGCTTGGCTCGACAGGAAGTTTATGAAAGAGATTTAATCTAGATGGATTAAGTTATCAAAAGCATAGGTTCGGTTCTAGTAAACCTGATCTTCAAATAGATGTAAACTCTGAAGGAATCATCACTAAGACCTGGTTTACGTGACTTTTAGAAGAGAAAACATTCAATTATCTTTAAAAAAACGTGTTTTCATTTCGCTAACCCTATCGGGAATGGGATGTCAGTAAACCACCTCTAGAGTCGAGTCGACAACGATCGCTCGCTATTGCCTAATAAAGGCCCGGCCGTATGAGATTTCAATTTGGAGGCTCAACTGGGCTTCATTTTCCGAAGCACGACACGTTTCGAATATTATTAATGGGGTGGAAAGAGAAAGTACGAATAAGGGGTGTCAGATAAAATCGGTGTTACCTAACAGAAATGCATTGTCGCGTTTCGAATTTTCGAGTTCGTAACACGACTGTGCGAATTTTCGTAGAAATAGTTCTTGTAAAATTGTACTGCTGGAGATTGGTTTTGATAACACTAGGACATACCCGATTGGTTTGGTCTAATTTGAACGTAGAATGCTTTTAGTAGGTACCTTTGCGTTTTGTTCCAGAGTCGCTTTGTAGCCGGACTGGACACTTGGACTTGTTAATTCTGTCGGTCATCTGAGCCTCGTCGTTCAGAAAGGGAATGCAACTTGCGCAGACTGACGTTTGAGCGATGGATGTTGATGAATGTGTAACAGTAACTACCAACAACATACTATCAGTTTAGGCTATTTTTGAGAGGGCAGGGTGTAAACGAATTCGTGTAATTCCTTCAAACCACGTGATCTACTGGTGACACAGATTAACCATAAATGGGTATTTTTGAAAAAAAAGTAAAGATTTTTTTTAAAAAAATCTTGATTTTCTGTTCTTGAGTCATTTTAGAGGCCTGAGTTAACTAACTCCAAAGACCGATATCGCGATAGTCGTGCCCGCCAGCCGTGTCGCCGTGCTTTCATTCGTTTATGCGTGGCATCGAAATGTTGACTCAGTTAAAATATTTAATTTTTTATTTATGTTTTTTTACTGAATCCTTATAAGGTGGTTTAGACACGATTACTTAATCCTACCTACCGCATGAAAGAAAAAACTTTTTTTTTATCAAGCTAAGTACCTAATTCCCATGCGGGGGCAATCTACACCAGTAGTATATCACGCGTTTACACTCTGTATATTATCTCTGATTTCAATTTGCTCTACCATTTTTTATGAGCTTAAAAAATCACATAATTTTGTCTCAAAACGAACTGCTCACAATGCTCCCAGATAGTAAAGTCAAGATAAAGTATGGCTCGGATTTTGATTTAGGTTGACTATTTCAATTTTGTTCAAGCTGACTTTTAACCCTCATAAATCGTCATAAATTTTATTGTAAAAAGTATTCAAGTAAACGTTTTATTTAATTTATTGTAAAAGGCGTTAATAGAGCGCTACTTACTTTCATTTAAAATAAAAAAATGTACGTAAGGAAAAAATATAACATATATTAACCCAGCACTGTGTTTACGAGGCTTCCGACACAAACTGGTATCATCACAGGATTGTTCGTCATGGCAACAAAGAACACCTGGGGGATATTGCCATAATCTCGACTTTTGGCTAGTAGATTGGTCATTGCAATGTAATGTTGCCTCTTGTTAGACGTTTGCTTTTGCTTATCTACAAAGATATATCTTTTTCTAGTGGGAATAGGTTGAGATCTTATGGGTCTGCCTATCACAATTCAGAGTCTAGTCTATATTGTAATTAACTACAGTAGGCACTCATAATATATTTTCACTAACGTGATCTTAGAACTGCCGAATAAATGTGTTTACACGGAAAAATAAGAGGGATTTTGAAATCCATAGATAGCGACAACAACAGTTTATTATAGTCGGTACGATCGATACATATTGCTAGTGGAATCTCTATGGAAGTGTTTATACAACCCTATCAGGTATAACAAGGATTTTGTTACACATTGTTTAAGGAAATAACCAACTCCTCTGTAAGAGAAAATTAAATACAGATGAATTTTTCTTAAAACAGTTGTAGAAATATGGCTCATAAGTGCTGATAGTTTATCTAATTTATTAAACGAAATTTTGCGAAGCATAGGAAATTTTCAAGAATACACATACCGGCTCATTAAATGAAGCGAGCCTGAAGACAGCTCTCCATTGTCTCGTGCGCGCACAAATCCTTCGTTGTGAAGTAGGTAATACATCAAAACGCGACGCGTCAGCCCGCGGATTCTAATCAGCAGGAGATAATGAATCCCTACCCGTGCAGTGTGAGGTATGATGTAATTTATGACTACAGTGTAGACTCTGCAGAATGTCTGCGTTTATTATGTTTTAATGCGATGTGTTGAAGGCGTTTTGTTACATGAAAAATAAGAAAGTGATACAAGCTTAGTTTTAGCACAGTCTACCTATATCTTACTCCTTACAGTCGGTCAACGTAGAACATTGTCGCAGAGCAATCGTGCGGGGGGTTGCGGGGTGAAGGGGGCGAAGGTTATGTCCCGAGTAGCCATACTGCATACCTGGGACATAACCTCCGCCCCTACATAATTTTGACATTTCATAGGACCTGTCAAATGTATGGGCGTTGACCCACTGTATGTAGTAAGTAGGTACACTGTGGTTTTAGTATAAACTAAACCAGAATGACTAGGAGAATCGATTGTCATTTTTTTTTTTCGTAAATTTCAATTTTGATTCAGTAGGTTTCTACCCATAACAGTTCACGGGAATAGACACCTTGAGGCTTGAGATGGTCCGCTCGGTCAGTTTCCGTGTATTAGACAACCCCTGCATAGCACATCTCAGGCATTTCACACTTTACTAGGGAACTTAACGCGACATAAACTACGGTGTAACTTGGAGATTTCTTAAAAAAAACACATATTCAGGCAATTCTGATGAAAATCTTGTTGGGTGTCTCGGTTTTTGTATATACTAAAAATAACGTTGTAAATATGAGATATATTTCTTCTATACCTACGGTATTTGGGGTGCGTGAAAAGAGCCTCCACGAGTGACGATACTTAAGTACGTCCGGCACACCCTGGGCAGTCAGCCCCGCTACCATCCTTGCTGACTGGCTAATCTTTTCACCACGGTATGAGCTATTCTCGTATAGTTCGTGCCGACATGCTAGAAGAAGACCTACGGTTCTCCTCTATCCCTCATCTAACGTTGCCAGTTAGCAAAGTATAGAGTCGCGTTTCTGTCTACGATACTATATATGACCACAAATATTCGTTAGCTTTTAGAAAAATTTCTAGTTCTTCTAGCACTAGTTGACTAGGTTTCGGTAGGTATATTTTAGTGTTCTGCAAATGCAACAAGCGATTCTGTGACTTCAGAATCTGAAACGATCAATAATAATCTGAAACCGCTGAGGTTAGAAACATGAAATTTTGACAGTATAATAATAAAATCATTTATTTGCCTGAAATATGGTGGGTACACGAGATCTTAAATTAAGTTATAGCACAGGACATATTTCACCCTCATTACGGGCATGCAAAATTGTAGTTAATTTACAACAATTATTTGAGTAACATTACAATTATTAGAACCATTTGAATTATAATTATTACAATCATTAAAATTATTTGAATTACAGTGACTTAAATTATTTAAATATTATTATAGA
This sequence comes from Amphipyra tragopoginis, assembly GCA_905220435.1. Taxonomy (NCBI): domain Eukaryota; kingdom Metazoa; phylum Arthropoda; class Insecta; order Lepidoptera; family Noctuidae; genus Amphipyra; species Amphipyra tragopoginis. The sequence goes on along the minus strand of HG991997.1, from coordinate 24,772,758 downwards.
CTAGGTCACAGGAAATAAAAGGAAAATCTTAGTGGGCACCAAATCGACATGTGCTTTTATTCAAAAAATCTTTGAGGGTATAGAAACTCTCCTGGATCAACCATTTTCGCAAGGCACAACAGAACCTTTTATATGGCAGATCAGTCATTCCTTTGGGCAAAGAGTTATATATTAGAGGTGCCATATAGGCACAGTTATTTCTAAACAGTTCTAGCTTAGGCACAGGCATCTTTAAGGGCAGGTGGTTAATTTTACGTTTAAATGTATTGTCGTTGGTGGTAAAAAGATGACTGTGGTATTTAACAAATTTAGCTACTTCGTAAATGTATATACAGGGAACAGTTAGTAGATTTTTGGATTTAAAGATCGGTTTACATGATTCCGACCAATCCATGCCGTACAGTGCCCGAATGCATTTCTTCTGTGCTATGAACACCCTCATGATGTCACAGGAATTTCCCCAGACAACTATGCCATACCGTATAATGGAGCATACATAAGCATGATATACAATAATAGAGGTATGTCTGCTCGTCACGTCTTTTACCTTTCGAAGTGCAAAAACAAACTTGTTTATTTTTATGCATAAACTATTAATATGTGCTTTCCATGAAAGATGTGTATCGAGAATAATGCCTAAGAATTTTGCACTGTTTATCTGTTGTATATGTGAATTATTATAACTAATATTTAATTTGATGTTTTTACTTTTATATGTTTTGAAGTTAATTAGTTTCGTTTTCTCAATGTTTATTTTGAATTTGTTTATGTCTAACCAGTGAATAACATCTTCTAACGTTTTGTATATTTCCGTCTCATATGTATCTATATTTTTACAGTTCATAATGATAGTTGTGTCGTCTGCAAACAAGACACAATCGTGTGTGAGTGCACGTGGAAGGTCATTGACGTAAATAAGAAATAATAGGGGCCCTAAGATGCTGCCTTGTGGCACCCCAGAACAATTAATCCTCTGTTTCGAGTCAAACTTAACTACATTATTTGTTTCAGTATCAAACTTTGTAATCCTAGAGAATTGTTTCCTGTTTTGCAAATATGACTGAAACCATAACAAAGAAGATCCCCTTATTCCACACCTGTCAAGTTTCGAGATAAGCATCGAATGATCAACGAAATCGAATGCTTTACTGAGGTCTAACAGTAGAGCTGATGTTGGGATTTTATGGTTGATATTATTAATAATGCTGTTTATTAAAGTGAAGGTAGCTAATTGCGTTGACCGATATTTCCTGAAACCAAATTGTTCCGGTGCCAAAATGTCATATTTGTCTAGGAAGTTTACTATTCTTTTGAGCATAATTTTTTCAAAGATCTTAGATAGGACCGGAGTTAAAGCAATAGGCCTATAATTATTTTTGTCTGATTTTGACCCTTTCTTATGTAGTGGCTTTATTATCGACAACTTAAGTTTGTCTGGGAAACATCCTTGTTCCAGAGATAGATTTATAATGTGAGCCAAAGGTTCCGATATAAAAAGGGCAATACGTTTCAATAACTCGGAATTAATTTCATCATACCCTGCCGACTTTGAATTTTTCAATGAAATTATTGTGTTGAAGACTTCATTTGCATCCGTGGGTTTTATAAAAATACTAGAATCGTTAGTTTTTAAATTTGATGTGCGATGCTCAATCTCATTATTGACAGAAGCAGAACTAGTAGAATTTTGAACTACATCAATGAAAAAATTATTAAATATGTTTGCTATATCAGATCCATATGTAATTGTACTTCCGTTGTCGACAATATTATCAATGAATGTGCTATTCCTAGGTACAGTACCATCAACATAGCGTTTCACTACGTCCCAAGTTGCTTTACCTTTATTGTGCGAGTTGGTTATGTATCTTTGGTTACAAAGCGACTGAGTGCTATTTATACATTTCCTTAACAATTTGGAATATTTTATATACGCTGATTTATTTTGTTGCTTCTATTTAAGTAGTATTTGTATCTTAGCGTTCTTTTGGTTCTACAACTGTTTTTAAGACCTTTTGTTATCCAAGCAATTCTGCCGGCTCTAAAACTATTTCTTCGTCTTATTATGGGAAAACAAAGATTAAAGATTAATGTTAATTCTTCGTGAAATTCATTGAAAGCCTCATTTGTATCTAACCTATTAAATATTTCAGAAAAAGTTATACTACTAATGCACTCTACAAATTTCATTAGATTATTTTTGCTGTAGTCACGTGTAGTTGTGAAGTAATGTTTCGATATTTTTTCCATTTGTTTGGTTTCAAATTCAATTGTTTGTGCTGTGTCGTGATCCGAGAGGCAGAAGTTGTGCGTCACCTACCTACTGCTGTTGAGATATTACTAAGGATGTTGTCGATACATTTATTTATTCGTGTTGGTTCCTGGATATGACACTGGAGTCCGTAATTGGATATAAGTTCTAGGAATTGAGTACTTGCACTATCGTGAGCCAGTATATTAATATTAAAATCGCCGCAAATAATTAATTTACGTTGTTTGTGACGTAGTTTAGATAGCGTTTCATTCATTTTGTTAAAAAATACATTTATATTGGAGTCAGGAGTTCTATAAATACATATAATAATTAGTTTTATTTGAGGAATTTCTAGGCCACAGATTTCAAAACATTTTTCAATACAGAGTTTATTAATATCATGCAGTTCCACGCCTTTGAAGTCATTTCGTAATAAAATACAAGAACCTCCTCTCCGTTGCAATTGCCGGGAAAAAATGGTTGACACGTGAAAATTATTTAGTCTTAAAAATTGCTCCTCACCTTTAATTATAAAATGTTCAGTGAGACATACTGCGATAACACGTTTATTTGATTCATGTAGTTCAATGAGGGCTAATTCTAAATCATCTATTTTATTTAATGCACCTGCGATATTTTGGTGCATAATACTGCACAATGAGGTACTATTGCGCTTACTTACGAAAAAACTGATCTTTGTCCTTATTAGCTACTACGGAAGAATTATTTACGGAATAACCATTATTTGTGACCGCTGAGAAATAAAAGGGTATTGTGCCTTTACGAGGTTTAAGTTTAGATGGCAAATCCGTAGTGGAAAAAAAAGGTTCCTTTTGTAACGTAGGCATCCACTAAGAAGGGATTTTTCAAAATTCAACCCCTAAGAGAGTTAAATAGGGGATGAAAGTTTGTATGGAAAATCGTCACTTAACGGGTTCAAAATTTCACGCAAGCGAAGCTGCGGGCGAAAGCTAGTGAATTATAAAAAAGTATATCTTACCATTAATTTGAATAACCTAACATTACTGTTAATTATAAACTTTCAATAACGTCCGCTGACCATTCGCTGCAACGATTTAATACACAGACATTTTTGCAAACATCGCGAAAAACCTCTAGAATATTCGAAAAGCGAACATTAAAGCACAAAATCCTCATTGGAATCGAGCCTAACAGTTCAATTATAGAGATCGGCTCAGAGCTAGGTTCTTGATCGCCTACATCTAGATTTGATTCGTTCTAACTAGACATCACAATCCGTTTACCGCATCCGACTATTGAAAAGTTTTCTACAATGTGCACACATTTTTTAGTAGCTTCTATTATTTTTAAAAGAGGCTAGTTATTTTCGTTGCTATTTAAAAACCGAGAGCGGCTATTGTTCGACTATTGACTATGAGTATTTTATGAGTCGAGTCTCTTGAAATACTTATTTATATGGCCACAAAATGCGTATCTATTGGGCTTGATTTGCCATTTTGATATCTTACACTTATTAAAATGAGTTAAAACCTCCAATAAATTACCAACTTTAAATCAAAACTGCCTGAAAGAGATGAGTTACAAAATACCTAACAACACCACCAACAACAGCATTTAAGGAAAACAAAAATAAATAAAAATACCACGTACTCATTTAAACGGTATAATATGCAATTATTCTACGTCTACTGTAGAGGCGGCCCAGTGGGTTAATTTGGCCGATATCGGTGGTGCGCGGTGCACGGCGTTCAGTGGGCGATCGCACGGAAAATTGGTCTCCTTCCCCATTTGATTATGTACCAAGATCCCTTGCGAGAATTCAGACGATTCCCCGTGAAAAATAAATTGGACAATATGAGAGTCAGGTGGGGAATTTTTTAAAAGCTGTTTTCGAATCAAAATTCTGTACACGGAACTCTTTTACGGTACTGTGAGTAGACTCGCTTATAGAAATGATTAAAAAATTGATAGAACCGGAAAACCACTTTATTCTTACACTGAAAGCAATAGAAAACGCATAGTTGATTAGGTAACTAGGTTAATGTTTGTGGGGCACAGATATTTTCATGTATATAAATAAAAAGTCCTGACTGACTGACTCATCAACCCCCAGCCCAAACCCGTGGACCTAGAAAGCCGAAATTTTGCATAGAGGTTTCCTTTATAATGTAGACAAGGATTAAGGAAGGATTTTTCGAAATTCAACCCCTAAGGGAGTTAAATAGGGGATGAAAGTTTGTATGGAAAATCGTCACTAACGGGTTCAAAATTTCACGCAAGCGAAGCTGCGGGCAAAAGCAAGTCAATAATAAAAAAAATACATGATTATGGCGTTGAATTACCAAAGAGATCCATTATATATATTATTCAATTTAGTATGCGGCTTAAAAACATTTGCAGCTAAAATACACTACTGAATCAATCACTGAAATACATCACAAAGCTAATAAATAGACCAAAAGCCCATTAATTCATCAACTGGTGGATAGTTACCAAAGCGAATGTTTTTTTAAACTGGGTTTTAATTAAAACCGTCGAACCTTTCCGCGCTGTAAAATCGCGGTCAATCAATTACTCGGCGTACAATTAGTCCTTCTCATATGCTTTACCTAGGATCTAAGGATATCTTGGCAATCAAATTTTTGAATGCTTGTCGTCGCAATCTATTTTTCGCAAGAAAACCGTTTTTTTTTGTGTTAGTCGATGTTTTTGGTTCCTGATTTCAATTTCAATTCTTTATTGCAGTCCATAATGTACACAGTCATACAGATGGTACCTAAGCATTAAATATGGAAACAATTTTGGACCCTGTCGGGCACCGCAAAAACTTAAATAAGTAGGAGAGGAAGAGCGCTTTAATAATTTTTCTTATTACTAATTAAAATTATTATACTATAATGATTTTTAACATGCATCCGCAATTCCGCATGTTAAAAACCTTGAAATGTTTTATTTAAACAAAATTAATTTAACATCATAGATAAATAGTTCAGTTTACATTAAACTTGAAAATATTCTAGAAAGTTCCTACATTTATCAACTACTCCTACTACTTTTAAACTATTTGCATATTTGTGAGCAGATTAACGTTGCTTATACGGAGTCATGTGTGTATCTTGATTGTTAATTATCGATCACATTATGACAATCATTATGAACGATGAATATTATTTCTGCCGTACAAACCACTTACCTATTTTTTCCGAAAGCGCGGTAAATGCACCCTATCTCCACCCTTAGTTCGGCCCTGGTTAAAATCGACGCGTCTTAATTCGACGTAAGGGCCATCATTATCTAGGTACCTACTTTTTATGATAAAGAATCGTAGTGCAGTTACTCCTAGGTTTAGCTGGTTAGAACTAAAGTTCGTTTTTAATCCCGGACACTGAATTGACAATCACGAAATGTCAAATTTTAAAATAATGTTCCTAAAATTTGTTAACAACAAGTTTGACATTTGTGCTTGTCAATTAAGTCTCTGAGATAAAAAAAAACGGACTGTAGGCATTATAGGAGGTGCCGTAGGTGCGCCAGGTTGCAGGTGGTTAGAACTAGGTGTAGCATAGGAAAAACAAAACAAAAAAACCGGCCAAGAGCGAGTCGGACTCGCACGCGAAGGGTTCCGTACCATTTTCTACAAAAACGGCAAAAAAATCACGTTTGTTGTAAGGGAGCCCCCCGTCCCCTTAAATATTTATTTTATTCTGTTTTTTAGTATTTGTTGTTATAGCGGCAACAGAAATACATCATCTGTCTTAAAATTATCAATTAATTGTCAACTGTCTTAATTATCACGGTTCATGAGATACAGCCTGGTGACAGACGAACAGACGGACAGCGGAGCCTTAGTAATAGGGTCCCGTTTTACCCTTTGGGTACGGAATTCTAAAAAGGTTTCCCCTTGCCACTGACGTAGAATTCGCTGGGATGGGCCACTTTTATTGGAGTCCCCTATTTCACACCGAAGAGCTTATTTTTTATTTTTTTATTTCCTCTTTTTAGTTTTTAGTCTCTCTCAACAACCATAGTCAGCTACTACAAAGCTCTCAACTAGGCAACAGACAGGTAACACGTAAACAATGACTTTTAGAACAGTTAACAGTCGGGTAAGTTTCCCAATTAGCGGCCGCGTGATTATGACGAGGACGACCCAACTATGCAGCGCGTGTTATATTGTTTTCACTACGAATATTGTATGTTTGATGAATTTCTCAACATGTCTGTATGAGGGATGTTTTGAAGTAAATAGTAGTTGGTAGATAATTGTTGCGGGTGCAAATTAATTCAAGACTAAGTTCTATTTTACCACACACACACACACACCACACTCACACACACCCACACTCCCACAGTCTCAGATACCTACAGTTACAAATCCCAGACTCTATGGTACCTACTTGAGGATATAACATAACATTACGCCTGTATTCACCGAAGAGTTGGCAGAGGTGTATAGTACACCCTCATTTCGCCGTTATGTTTTAAATCCCATCTTAAAGGGGGCGAGCCTATTCAGGCCCGCCGCTAGCTGTTTAGTAGCCCGCGTGCAATACCGATTATGCCGCCCTACGACTACTTACGCTGAGTTTTGTCAAAAAAAGGCTATTTAATGTTTTCTCCTTATGGTGGGAAAAAAGAAAAGAATCATAACGAAGATAAAACTTTTGATTTATCTTCGTTATGAAATAATGTTCGATAAGAAACATTTTGATCAGGTACATCATTGACTTAGAATAAGTATGGACAACGAGTGTAGTACAAAATTCACGATAAAAGTGTCCTGAATTGACATAATATAAACTTAGAAATACCAACAAGCTCATTTACGACGGACGAAATCCTATGTCGTTATCATAATGCCTAATTTAGCTTGCAACAATTTTTACCATACGAAAACATAACAGCACTGCTCAATTTTTCAAATTTCGAAACTTCATCTAATGTCAAACGAAAATTTGGAGAACATAGGAGTAATAGAGCAACCTTATTTTTTAAAAGATTTTATTATTAATTAGGGCCGATTTTTCAATCGTCAGATTATTTTTACCTGAGGAATAATTTTAACGTTTTGACAGCTTTTGTATGGAAAATATGTCAAACCGCTATATTTATTCCTCAGATAAAAGTTATTTGACTATTGAAAAATCATCCTTTAGTTATATTTATTGTGATCGCTAAATATTTAACCCAACTGAAAGAACATAGAACATTTCTTGCAAAATTACAACATCGTCATTTTCAAAAACGCGATTTCGCTTCCTTTGCTGAAGTATCACCATCAGCATCATCAACATCTAATAAATTAATCTCAAGGAAAACTGAAATTAAATCAGAGGTATATTACTATTTTTCAAAAAACAATCTTTTATCATGTGTATTTAAAAGAGTTCATGATAATTAACTAAACAAACGAGCCCAAACGTCATGTGTCCACTATTTGCCATTAAGAAGTTCTAGAGCCCGTTTTCCGGCTCTACCATCGGACCTACGTCATTATTTATGTTATGAAAAGTGCTTATAATGACAAAATACATGAGCTGAAACTCGACGAGCCTACCATTTGTTCATGTGCTTGCCTAATCTTCGGCTCCATCATCAAATTAGTTCAATGAAATTTTAATGATCTAATATGCACATATCTACCTGCAAAATTTCAGCTCGATCGGAAACTTGGTAGTGACCGAAAAACCAATACAATTTTGAAACGGAAGGACAACACATATTTTCGTACATAATATGTTTGCATACAATGCAAGTTTAAAAATAACTTGTTTAAATGAATAGAACAAAACAAATTGCAATTGGTTCAAAATCGCAATACAAAAAAACATCGCGTAAAAATAACGACTCTTTGGAATCTTTGTTCTAAATTCTGTCAAATATGTCAAGTTTCTTATGGTAATCCAACCAAATGAAGTTGACATAATTGGTCAAACAAAGGAAGGAAAATAAGATACTTTTTGTTTAGTTGGATTATTGTGTGTTTTGCTCTTGCAATTAATCCAATTTTAAGTAAAATACAATGTTTTTTAACAAAATAATACTTTGAAATCGTAAAACAATAATATACCTACTGAAAATATGATACACCGTCAACTTTTTTCACTTTTTTGAGTAGTTTTTACACGATCTCACTACACAGAACGGCATTGTTGACATGTGACATTAAGGTGTAGCTGCTTGTTCGCCCAAATGAAGAATGACGTGCGCAATTGTAGCTCTTTTCAAATTTCTTGTGTTTTAACACTCTTTCGGTTCGGACATTTTTGAGCGATGACCCGAGGTCCATACTTATTCTAAGTCAATGAGGTACATAGTTATTTTCGTATCTACAAAAATTTACCTCTTCTTGCCTTTATTTTCGCGAAATCTTGAATCAACTTTCTTGTATCCAAGCTGTCTAAGATTTCATGTTCAATTGAAACTATAGCTAAATAACTTAGTCTTTGCTGGAGCATTGTTGATCTCAAATAGTTTTTAATAATTTTCAATGACAATGATTTTGAATATTACGTGATGAGTCGCTCGATTTGCCGCCCCCCTGGACGTGCCGCCCGCGTGCGGTGCACGCCTTGCACGCCCGCTTACGGGCGGCGGGCCCGAGCCTATTGAGGATTTGTACACAAATGCAATGCGAGTGAGTCATTCGTTCGTGTAGGTATTAAGTTTCCTTGAAAATACGTGCGCCCTAACCTAAAGCACTGGAATGATTATCTAAGAATGTTTTCTAATGTAGAAACAAAAAAGAAACCAATACCCAAACTAGAATTCAGAGGGTCAATTTGACTAACAAAATTGTTGCCAAACGCAAACGAACAACAATCGTCAGTCAGGGGGCTTACTATGACCTCTTAAAGCAGGACAGAAGTTGCCTGGAAGTTGAACTGCCCTGCTTTTTTGTACTATGACATTGTTAGAGCAGGCCTGCTACGTTGACGTTTACGAAATCCGTTCACCTTTTTTTTTGTATATTGTACGTCCATGGTATACACTTTTCGTACCATGAACAAGCATTACCGTTCAATTTGGTTCAATAGTCGTTTATCTTTAGTACTGTCATGGTACGATTTTTAGCGATTCATTTGAACGGAAGTTGACTGGCTGGCATTTGAACGTTTTCATAAGAGGTACCCTGTTTTTGTTTACGAAAACTGTCAAAATGATTGGTTTTGCTTTTATGTCAAACAATAAGACAGCTTTCGAAAACTGTCTAAATGAACGGTTCGGCTTTGGTTCGGTTGCGATTTATTGCAGGACTTTTCTGCAGCTGCGCTAGAAACCATGATTTAGGGTGCTTTTCCACCAGAGATGTTGTTGAGAGGATGGACGCCTGCAAGAAGTTTACATAGCAATGTGTGTTGCGCATAGAGGCGCTCTCTTGTCCATGTGCACTGTCAGTTACGTTCTTAATTCACATAACATATACTAGTGGTCTATGCACATAACTAAATAGCAGTGGCGAAGGGTGAATTTTCTTAAAAGGGAAGCCGGACCAATTATTTATTTAAATGATAATTGAAAATAATAGATACTAGTATTTGCCATATTTCGAAAGGGAAGCCGATAGGAATCGAGTTGTATGGAGCCTTCGCCTCTGCTAAATAGTTATAATAGTCAAATTGCCTTTGTTATTCTTTCAACAGATGTGCTATGCAACGTTGCTACGGATGCGTTTGATATCCACCAATCATATTCATTGGTCCACATAGAATAGCTCTTTTGGAAACTGATTCAACTAAGCTAAGTACGTTTTTTAAATGGAAGGATGTGTGATGGGGATGTGTGCAATGGATGGTCGCGAGTGGTGTAAGTATGCCCGCCGCTCCCGGTGCCTTTATTGTCTATACGTCGCATAGGTCGAGATGCGCATCTTCCTCGCACAGCTAATAGCTTAGCATCATTGGAAACGGTCACATAGTTTCGTAGCTTAGCTTTTACATTCTCGCAGCATAGCTTGCACGGCGAATTCTCACCGCTTCCTCCATTTTATATTAAAAATGATTAATAAAGACTATTCTAAATCTAATTTAAATAAAACTAACATAGCCTACTTCTTACCTAGTTCCCCCAACCTAACTAGGTTGTTTTCATATAAAATCTTATTCAAGCTTACTAAGATGTCGTGTGGAGTGCCGGGCTTACCTAATAAAGGACTGCGACTACGTTCCGGTATGACGTTTCCGGATCACATTATAACGTTGAGATTCCGGCTCGCTTGCAAACAAACTCTCTCATCTCCTGTTTGTAACAAGCGGCCCTACTATGTGTAGTACTCGATTTTGTGCTACAGTTACATACAATGAAGTTTTGTAATACGTGGAATCACAGAACGAATGGAATCGTGGAATCGAGGAGTGGTTTGAATTTTGGGTTGGTAAACGCGTCGTAATTGGGACGGTAGAGTGCAAATTGGGATCAGGTAAACTGGGACGCTTTTAGAAAAATAATCGAATAGTTTTTGTTTGTTATGCAAATATTTGAATATTTTTTTTGGAGTTTCAATCTCACTTGGCAGTGCGTGGGTTTACCGTAGACTTTCGCTGTGATAATAAAAAATGTTCATTATGTTACTATCTATCAGAAAACAGTAGGTATTTTCTTTTTCTGGCCGGCACTTGAAAGGTTTAGGCTCCGCTCGCCCCTTAGATCTTGCCCCTTTCGATTAAAATGTTCAACTCGCCCCGTATTTTATTTTTTTGATGTAGTGATTTGCCCCTCACGAAGGGGCGAGTGGAAAATTGACATTTAAATAATTATTTTGGTGTATCGATTCGCCCCTTGCGGCATTTCCTTTGAAATTTAACCAAAAAAGGTACAGTTAGACAGAAAAATGCACACATTATGAATAACGCCATGTTTGATTACTAACTCTAACTGTAATCTTCACCAACTCGTGACACTTGTGATAGTTTTTGCTTCCTGGCTTACCTATTATAACAAAGGAAACTTTTTTATAGGTCCAATAAACAAACTTTTTTTTTTTATTGGTTCCCTTTGAGAAATTCGTATACAGGGTGGAAACGTTAAGTGTCAACAGGCGATTAAAGTCAAAGTCAAATAGTTTTTATTTCATGTAGACCAGCTAGATCACTGGTGCTTTCAAAAGGTCAACACTAGGTGCTCGGTTCCAAGAAGTAGGTCCTTTGGAGAAGAGCCGGCAAGAAACTCCATAGACACTCTTTTAAAAAAGTAAATAATTTGACAATTTTCATTGTAGTAATGTAAGAACAATGCAGATTAGAGTAAATACAGTTAACAACATGAAAAGCAATGAGAAAATTAGCCTTTTAAAACGATTGCCATAGCAGTTACGAGCTGACCAGTCCCAACAGACAGCACCCGTTCACGAGCATGACGCATACATAGGCGTCGCTCAGCTCAACCATGTTGCAGGAAACTCAACGACCCGATGCACAACGCCACCATCAGCAGGACATTTCAGTGAGCATGACAGACTCATACCGATAGACAATAGGCAGTCAAATATTAAGAATGAAAGTGTAACACTGAATGCTGCATGGTCCTCACATTTTACAGCCTTGCGTAGGTACTCGTATTAACAGATTAATAATTAATAATTGCAATTCAATGTCAAACTAATGTAGGCAAACATTAGCAATAAATAAATTAAATGAAAACTCAAAGAAAAAAAACTATTAAAATTGGAAACATTAGAATAAAAATAAGATAAAATGACATACTTATTGAGTCAATAAAATAAAAAATAGTTACAATAAGTAAGCATTTGAATAATGTCCATTTGTTCTGTTAGACGGTGCCAGATGGTCGCATCCAGACATCTTTATCTTCGATGTACTGATTTAGGCTATAATATGCTTTAGACCGATTATTCCGTCAGTTTATGAAATATTTCAGAACTTATGGCTAATATCAAAACTAGGCTGCCTAATTACTAAAATGACATAAATATTTTTGGAAAAAAATCGCCATTAGTCGAGAATTTTGATTTTACCTACTTCTGTACATTTAGTATGACATTTTTGTTCATGAGATATTCAGGAAGCTTATATTTTTTTTGCATTTAATTTTTGAGCTAAATTGTTTATGAATGATAGGATTAATAATAACTCAATAAAAAAATTGCTAATATTTCTTTCTTGTAATTGACAGTCAGCATTTTTTTTAACTGTTAATCAATTGAACTGGCTGAAACCGAAAAATAACAAGTTACTAAAAAAAAAACTACCGAGTAAGCTCAGAGTTTCAAATTCAAAAAAAAGTTGTTCTCTTGGTTTTTTTTAATTAATAAAAAATACACCTAATGCCTATTCCCTTAAAGCGTAGGTAGGTAGAGGAGTTATTTTATACATGCAGCCTCATGACGTTCATTCAGTTCGTCATGACGGTATTTAGCGCCATGATTATAATAAAAAACATTGTCATTGAACTATTAGTATTTTATTAGTTAAACAAACTTCTTGCAATATTATTATTATTTATTAGACATGAAAATAATAGGCTATCGCATTACGAAGGCAATCTGAACCTACAAAATCTGTTTGTTTTCTGTTCGAAATTCTGGGTTAGATTTAGGTAGTGCTCAGGAATCTGGTGATATGAAGCTTTATTACAGAGATGACTAAAATAGATCGAAGTCGAGTAAAGCTAACTCTGCCGCCATATTAACAGAAAAGAAGAGAGAGATTACGTAGGTATGATTGGTATGAACAGTTGAAAGAAATTCTCATACTAAATGTATGGAGGGAGCGAAAGATAAAATTTTCTACGTCTGGCTTTTTTTTTCCTGAAGTTATTTATACTCTCCATGTAGCCTAGTTTTGATAATAGCCTTAACTTTTTAAATGTCTCTTAAATTGACGAAAAAATCGTCTGTTGACACTTAACGATTCCACCCTGTATAATATAGTGCTTTCTCTTTCTATGTTCGTATTATAATGTGGAAGGGATGCGTTTTGCGATATTTGCTAATTAATTTAGTACTTATTTCCATGTGTAACTAAGTAGGTAGTATATTCCTGTGTATTGTGAGTGTAATTCCTGATTGGAAGTTAAGGTAAGTTTTTATTACACTTGAATTTCCATTTTTTGTTAAATTAGATATTAAGCTAACGTCTTATATTCTAATAATTGTGTTTGGCTACTACTTCTGTATGGTATCAGTTTTATTACATCGCTACAAATAATAAATAAAACAATTTTGCTACTCTTGCTTTGTACGAGTACGCTTGATTCACAAATACAATTTGAGTTTTTGAGTACTCGTAAAATAAATTCTAGATTCGGCAGATTAAACCATAGTCTGCCGACTCTAGAATTATAAGTAGCATCATTTTAATCATTAGATTACGATGATACTTTTGAAAAGATAGATATCTGTATCTATCTTTTCAAAGGTATCATCGTAACGTAACTATCTAATCTAAATCTAACAAAATGGCGTCGACATAAGCGTCAATAATTTCTCATTAGTGACGCTTAGTCGAAGCCTTTTTTTACTTGTGTGTACCTACTGCACTTTCATAATATCTGCCATTACTGAATTTTGCTTCATTTTGTCATAATTGGTGCATTTTTAATAAATTTAACTTGTTGCAATTATTTTGTGAATTTTACAAATTGACATGCAGAGCTGTTTCAAAGTTAGGGATGAACAATTTACGGCATTTCCTTCATTTGTAATCCTCAGCTAGAAGTTATCTGACGATTGAAAAATCGGCTCTTAACATAATGAAATGCTGGTGTGATACATTTTATAGCTTTTTAGAGTTTCTGGTGATAAATAGTTTTTGTACGAAACCGTAGTCTTTAATTAGAAAATCTTTGATTATTTTGTACAGTTTTTTTTAGTCATGTAAGTGTTGATTCCATAACTTTGATCTGTGATTTTTATTTAATTATCCATATATAAACCAAAAAGTGTTAAACATTGAAAAGAGTAAGTATATACCTAAGTGATTAGATTCCTAATTACACTTTTTTAACTACATGTGGTGCAGTTTTATTTCAATCTTCTTCATTAAATCCCAAGAAGACACTATTGAAGTTTTAAGAAAAAAATATTTATTTAAATACTTAAAAACTTAGAGTGCTGACTGTACTTTTAACTTACTAACAATCGGGGGCGATTTGGGGTATCTAATATTCAAGGGGGCGAGTAGATACACTTACGCAATCAGGGGCAAGATCCAAGGGGCGAGCGGAGCCTACACCACTTGAAATGGGTAAAAAATGTTTGAATCCTAAATGATCTGGACATTAGATGAGATGCAGAAGGATTTCGTATATTTGGTTCGTATCTAACACTTAAAATCAAAATTAATAATAGTTTAAATGGCGTCCTCCCTTCTGGTTTTGTTAAAGGAAGTCCATTAGAAAGCACATCCATAGACTCGGGTAAGATCCCTCATATTTTGGAGATAATTTGACCCAGAAAGATGTATGCCTACTGTGATTCTGTAATGTTCATCTTGCGCTTTCGTCTGACGCATGCCTGAAGACCCATAGCGCTTGCAATAGCGCATGCCCTAATACTAGTTCGAGTCTTATGGCAATCAATATTGCATGCGCTTGACGCAAGAGGAATTGAACGTTGAAAGCGCAAGATGAACATGAAAGAAAGAAAGAAAGAATGGGTGTAGATATACCAAAAGACATTCAAATATAATAGTAACATAAATGTATTTAATGTCTTTGTCTACCATTAACAAAACAGGTGAAATGGCTATCGGACAGCAATATACAAAGATACAGAGGTGTCTGCTAGTTCTATTAGTCTGGTTTTGACCTCGTTCCGAGTAAGAAAACCTATTACCCATCATTTTGCAAGTGATCTTACACACAGAACGCGTGGTAGTGGCACAGGCATTTCACATAACATTACAATGCATAGTCTTTTGTCACTTTAGTGGGGAGTTACCCGAGAATTTGTACAAGTCGAGCGAAATATTTACGCTGAAATTAAGCCACGTGTACAAGTAGAAATCTGGATTTATACAGAAACTAGACAAGCAATCGAAAACGTGCCAACGTAAATTAGTCGGATATTCTGTTGACCACATACCTAATCAGCAATCATTGGTTGGGCCTCTTCTCAGAATGAGAAGAGTTTAAGTAGGCCTTAGTCCACCACGCTGGCCTGGCGCGGGCTTAGAGTAGGGATGTCGGAAGTGAAAAAAAATATCGATATATCGATATTTATTAAAATATCAATATCGACCTCGATATGACGAGGAAAAAATATCGATATATCGGTCAAATTTTCAGACATTTTTGGGTTTAAAATAATAGCGTATTTAGTTCAGTCTGGCTCAATAGGTAATTTTAAAATTTACGGTAGAAACTACTCTCTCTGAAGGCACAGAGGAAGCCGTAGGTGTCAAATATTTAGGTCCCAGATTCGAAAGAACTGGGGTAAAATGTCTTGTATCTATCCAAAATTTTATCGGGTTTTACTTACGGGATAGATTTGGAGCATCTAGGAATTGCTTCAACTCGTCCGGTATTTTGTTACTTCGGGAGGCTAAATTAGCTGCATTGTTACTGGCTGCAGCAGCTAGTGCTAGTCATAGACAATACAGTTACTTTTTTTCCGTTCGTTCTATATTTTACGGCTTTGAATTCTGTTAAATATTCTGCTATAAATTAAATTTGAAAAAAAATATCGCTTTTGATATGATTTCGATATTGAATATTTTGTATCGATATATCGATGTATCGGAATAAAATATATCGGCAGAAATTATCGATATATCGAATCAAAAATATCGATATATCGATGAATCGATATTTTTTCAACAAGCTTAGCTGAGAGCATATACCTAGGCGCGGGTTGTGGGACTACACATAATATACCATTGCGAACTCTTTGGATCCCTCGCTGGTGTGCAGGTTTACTCACGTTGTTTTCCTTCAGCGTTATCGCAAGTAATAATCAAATTATGACGTGAAATTATTTTGTGTGAAACCTTTACTTAAGTATTATTTCAAATGATTTTGTTAAGACGTGGTGTACTTTGTTATATTCTTTGTTTTCTTTCCAGTATTAGCTTAAGCTATCTGCTACGACTGTGCGCTCATTATAATTCGCACCTTTGGTAAGACAAGGGCTTATCTGCACTTTATGTAATTTTACTGGCGATCCATTTTAAGATTTTTTAACATTCAATATCTTATCGACGCTTGAAAGGCAAAAATTACCAAGCGACATGTTGGCAATTTTACACTAGAGCATTTTAAAGTTTTATTTAAGTTCCTCTTTAAGTGCCAGCCTTTAAACTGCACTTATCAAGTAGTTATGACAAAGAGGCGATTTTTTTTTATTTATAATATAAAAAAAAAAAAACTTTAAAATGCTTTAGTGTAAAGTTGCCAACATGTCGCTTGGTAATTTTTGCTTTTCAAGCGTCGATATTATTCTGCTTATATTAGGTACTTTGAGGTCATTCTTCTTTGCAAAATAAGCCTAAATACTTTTGTGAATTGGACAATGTTTTTTACAGGAGTAAAATAATTCATAATTATGATTTTTGACAATTATGCCCTTGTCTTACCTAAGGTACGATTGTTATGGCCAATTCTTGACTATATTCCAGTTGTCCTTCTGGAAATTACTGGCGATTTCCAGCTGTCCTTCGTTCATGACCCTTCTGGAAACCGAACATTGGTAACGACCGCCCAAAATTGGGAAAATTCGTCCGTCTTTTTACCCGATTGCGCGACAGCAAAGACAGGGTTATGTTTTTGCAGTTTTCTTTATCAAAACATCTAAAACTACGGGTCGTTTGTAGTGCCTAAACAAAACCTCGGGAAGTCCAATAAACAACATTTTCCTTAATACTCCTCCACCTTCGTAAGAAACGCGGTACCTGCGGTATTTAGATTTACTTTCCTTTTATGGACCCTTGTTCCTCGCCACAATCAGGTGGACAGATAGCATTCAAGGAATTTTCGTTTTTGTTTTCGAAAATGGCGAGAATATTTCAAATACCTTTCGCCACCTTTTGTTCAATGTGTTTAAGGACAATGGATTTGGTTACAAATGAACATTTTATCTCCTGTGCCTGTTCTTAGAAGTTTTGTACAAGGTAAAAATAATATTACTTACTAGCGACCCGCCCCGGTTTCGCACGTGTACGTTTTATAGCTTAAAACCTTCCTCTTGAATCACTCTATCTATTAAAAAAACCGCATCAAAATCCGTTGCGTAGTTTTAAAGATCTAAGCATACATAGGGGCCGTCCATTAATCACGTGATGTTTTTCTTAGCATTTCTTAACCCCCCTCCCCCTTGGTGATACGTGGTGATGTTTAAGACTACCCGGGGTCCCCCACCCAAAATCACGTGTATTTTTAGTATCTACAAAGAATCTGAAAATTTTTAGAATATTACCTTTAAATACAGGCATAAAGTATAATCTAATTTTATTCTGAAATTAAGGACCATGATAAAAATGTCTAGACAGAAAGGTTGCAGGTTGTTTTTGACTGGCATAAAAATTTTCGCTTTTCAGTTTGGAAATCGCGCGTTTGACGAAAAAATAAATACACGTGATATCTTACTACACCCCCCTCCCCCCTTGTGATATTTCGTGATTTTTGCCAAACCCTCTCCCCCCCTTTCGAGCCTCACGTGATTAATGGACGGCCCCATAGGGACAGACAACGGGAAGCGACTTTGTTTAATGCTATGTAGTTATTCTGTAACTGTCCCACTTCTGGGCAAAGCATCTTCTTAAGAGAAGGAATGAGCATTGAGCCACGCTAGCTCACTGCGGATTGGCGATTTCAGACTATTAAAGTCCAGGTTTCCTCACGATGTTTTCCTTCACCGTATGCCAAGTGCCGTCTTAGATTAACTAAGAAAATACACATGAAATTGAAAAAGTCACATTGATACAACGGGTTTAAACCCGCAACTCGGTGTTTAACAAGCGAATCTGTAACTTCCGGGCCACCACGACATTGCCACCATATTGCTCAAGGTACTTATAGTAGGTACCTAATTGTAGCCATTAACCAACTTTAATCAGTGAAGTGAAGGCGTTAAGGTTCCTCGTCGTCCCGGGCGTGCGCACAAGTCGAGCTGCTGCTGCACCCACTGCCCGAGCAGTCACACTGCTGAACCCATTGCTCACTCAGCACGCTGATCTCGATATCTTTCATGATAAGCCATAAGTACCAAATTTGTAAATATAAATCTATGCTTAAGTAAATTTTATATTGTCTAAGTTAAAGTTAGTTAAAGTTGTTAAATTTTTATTATTGTTAGTATTAATTAAGTAAGTATTAAATTAAAATGTAAGTGATTTGGTTGTAAATACTGTTAAGTTAACTTGTTTTAAATAAAAAAAGAAAAAAAGGCGAAGTGGATGCTAAAACATTTGGTAGGTAGATATCAGTATTTTCTAACTAGCTTTAGCGTTCCGAGAAAAATAAGACATGCTGAGCAAGACAAGGCGTAAGCAAGAGACATTTGCGTAAGTCGATAATACCAAGATCGATCTCATCCTATCTACATATCCATGATAGAGGTACGCACGCACTGGACCGGTGGATCTAAAAAAACAACGCTGGACCGGACCTTCGTCAGTTGTCACCGGCGTGGACTCGCGTTCGAAATTTAATTTGCCGCCATATTACTTAGAGGAGTTGCCAGATGAAAGGTAATACCAGAGTTGTGTGGTAGAAAATAAAATTGTGTGCACGTACGATGTTGACATTTTCCTTGTGCTTATAAATGCATTCTTATGCGCATGACCGGAATATAATAGTATATTATGTTCTGTGGATAAGACACTGATGTTTCGATAATTAATAATAACCATAAATCTTATAAAATGGGTCGGGCCAAGTCCTCGTTTATTAAAATACAAAAGATGTATCTATTCGAAAAAAAAGTTCAATAGTAATTTCCTTATGTTTGTAACAATGTGTAAATATGAATTTAAAACCATAATAACTTTTGTTGAATTTAATTGTGTTGAGTTTTCGCGGTGTAGGTAGGTAGTCATCTAGTTATTGATGTGATGTTGCAGTAATAAAACTCCTTGATATATCTTTTTTAATCCATTTATTCAAATCCTAGTCTAGAATTACTTGGTTCTTTTTGAACGTCAAATACAAATAGACAGCCTCCAAATAAGCCCTCCTTTCACCGCTTCCTAGTGTTTATGCTGTGAAGAAACAAACTCCCCAGCAACACAGTCCTGGTTCTGTCTATCAGGTGAATAAATTAATTGAGTCTATACAAAGAAAATCATATTTTTTTATAATAATAAAATTATGCAAATAAAGGAAAAGTAGTAATTACAAATAAAAAAAAAAAAAAAAACAATTCAGTATGAATTGAGATAAATCATAATCATATCTAACTAATATAGATACACACATAACTCTCATAGCTCGATTATAATTTATTCAGCAATCTATTCAGTTTTCGCAAATATATTTTCTCATCAGTGTTTCATCAGTTCTGAGGCCGCATCAATCATTTTAAATCATTTACCTTCCTCGCTTGAAAATGTCGCAAAGTTTGTAGAGGTTAATTTGAAAATGATAATAAAGTTTCGACAGTTTGTGTGAAAGTGGTAATTTTATGAATTATTTATTACGAAAAAACTAATATTAATTAGATCCTTTAAAGCGAAGAAAATAGAAAGAGGTCACATCAGGTTTGGGGAACATACCACACAATAAGTCTCAAGTAAAAATTTAAGACCTAAGTCTATATACCTAAGTTTATATATATACGTATGTAAAAATACATATTAGGTAGGTTATAGTTGGTCTAACTTGCCTGATTTAGGCATTTGATTACCAAATAATGTTTTGAAGACTTATAAAAAAAGTAGGTAAGTATTTAAAAATAGTTGTTTTTTTTAAATCAATCAATAGAATACGGTTGGAAATAAATTTGATTAACTTTTTTTTAGTTTTTTTGATAAAAAAAACCTAGAAGGTTTTTTTTTAATTGTTTCGGCTCATTCTTTATCTATAGTTTTCCTATATTGTGTAAACGTATGTGTAATGGTTCGATTACGAGTGATTGCTTTCACCACAAATTGCTCAACAGTGAATACGATGGGATGCAATAGCGAATCCCTCGAAACCGGCATTACGTACTGGGAGGAACAACGTGATGGAGTCCGATGAAAGAGTATAGTAATTTAAGAGTCCGATATAATCCTCCGCCTTCCCCAAGATAGAGGATTACCCCACGTTAAAAAAAAAAGATGTAACTAACGTGCTAACGTTAGCCTGTTAAGACTGTAACTTCTACTCAACGATAATTCGAAATATTTTAGCCAAAGGTTGGACTAAGTTAACCTATTTATTTACAGTGTAGGTGCCAACGGAGTTAAATTACGTCAACAGTTAATCCTGAACTAAGCCAATCTAGTCGTATCCAGGAATTTACAAAATACTCAACTCCTTGATTGAATTTCGAGTGATTTGGGTAACTTGATGTTTAAACACATAAAATTCTGCGAGGGACGCGCGTTGAGCGAGGAGCGTTTTTTTTTTTATTTTGTAAATAGTGTACGTAATTTACTACATTATACATACATGAACGCAACATACATAAACTCACGCCTTTTTCCCATGGGGGTAGGCAGAAACTGTAGAACGCCACATGCTACGATCCTTACATACTCCTTTCGCTTCGTCCACGGTCATACATATTGTCATACACGCACGCCGGTTGAAAGTACTACGCACCTGTCCTTTTTGAAGAACATCACCAATAACATCAATGTATGTCCTTCTAGGGCGTCCTCTACTGGCGTTTCCACTGACATTCGCCTTATAAATTCCTTTTGTAATTTGTACATTATAATATCTACCTAATTTAAAACTCAAATATTCTGAAGTCTTGCATAAGCATAATCAGCCCATTATAGTCCCACGCTGGCCTGGGGGTCTACTCCCTAAGCACGAAGTCCGTGGTTTCGGCCTTAGTTACGAGCGTTTCCTACTCCCTATCACCTACGGACATACGATTATTTCGGGACCCGAACTAAGAATGAATGACAACACGATTTGACAGTTTGGCTTTGATTAGATTTTTCTAGCATGTTGTATGTGGGTGAATAAAGTCCACAACATTAATAAAAAAAGTCGCAACTGTTCACCTGGGTGATTTAATTCCAAGGTGAACAACGGAGACCAAATATGTCGCACTAATTCACCTGGGTGATATTGTCAGGTGAAATAAATCCTAGGTGAATTGAAGACACTAAAAATTCCACTTTGTTCACCCAGGTGAACAAAGTGGAATAAACCGTCCCGATGCCGCTGCCGGTGCCGATGTGTTTTTGCCCGTCCAAAAAGTTGAACTTGACACTTGTTTTGTTCACTCCTACGTTTCGGGCTACTTTCGGACGGGTCACTAACTTCGTTGACGGACTTAGGGAGTAGGCCCCGTGGTGCGGGTTGGCGGACTCCATACACCGTCGAGAAGTTTATGGAGCCTTCTGAGGTGTGTTTCCTTCACAGACGTAAGTCATAATCAAATTTTAATACGCACACGAATTCGAAAAGATAGTGCGTTTTCGAATTCTGAAGTAATGCTCCAATCTGCAATTTATTTTTAAAAACAGTAGGTACAGTGTGGGAAGCGTGCACGTAAAAATTAGACAAGATCTTTAAATATTTGGCGGCATGAATCTTATTTATTGTATCAAAAACCTCACAAAGAAATATTTTTTTTTAAACTAATGAATGCTTCAGCAATAAATATCTTCTTTAACACTGGTTTGAAATCAATATAAAAATAAAAGACCAAACCGGTTGCGTACCGCCCGTCGTTTCAGGACGACAATTGTCTTATCTATTGTGTCTATTACCGTGCTTGAGGTTTTAAAAAAACACATTTTTTTCTACACATTTGATAAATGCAAATCCCGTTGTCTACTCCAAAATGTGGTTACCGCACTACTTGTACCTAGAGCAAATTTCACGATTTACACACATCGAGTTAAATCGATTAAAACCAGTCTACGAAGTCTCGAATACATTCTAGATCAGTGAAAGTAATGTTGGCAACTCACTTGATAGCTCTTTTGGGAACTGAAGTGTATTAAAGTTTAAATTGTGAGTGTTTTTTGACTTTTATTTATTTCTTGGGCTGCCGCCACGAAAAGTTGTACTCCTTTGGATCCACTAAAGTTTAGATAAAGCAAGTTACGCGTCAAGTTAACACAGTAACAGTTTTAATTGAATCCAAACAATTGCATCAGCAAATTTTACGAGTTTGTGAGAATATTTAAATTAAATGTGTATGCTGAGAAAGTAAATCTTTGAGAAAATTATGTTTTCTGTAGAAATATATCCCGAATTTCATAAATGAGAATTGTTGGGATGTATTTCTAAACTTTTGAATTGGCTATAGGATATTTAAACAAAAAGCTAAGATTTTCAAGGCATAGAATAGCTCTTACGTTACAATCCAAACAAGCTCTAAATAGTATAAATTGAAGTCGATTTTCGCGTGTCTACTTGTCCCCTTACTTCTTCCAAACTACTCAATGGATTTTGATGCGGCTTTCATCTTAATTTAAGTAATTTCTTTCGGAGGGTTTTAAGCTCTACAACGTACACGATCCACGCTGGGCACGTCGCTAGTTTATTATCAATGCGAAAGTGAATCTGTCTGTTTGTTACCTAATATTCACGCCTAAACTACTGTATTTTAACGAAACTTGGCACAGATAGCCTGACACCCGGAAAAGACCGAGGATATGTTTTTATTGTCGAATGTACGTGTTTAGTTCTGTTGGCGTTAGGCGTCTGTCGAGTAGCTGTTGAAAGTTTTCAATAATAGTGACGGACGCTCAGTACATTTTACATGTAGTAGTAAGGTACGAACTAAGCGTTCCTGCGTACGCGTAACCGACCACGCGTACATTGGAACGCATAGTCCGTACAAGGCTTTACGATTCAAACAGCATAAACTACTAACACCCCAACTAACAATTTATCGTCGTACAATAGTTTAGTAAACGTTGTCTTATTACCACAGCTAGGTCACACTAACGTTTTCATAACGTTTGTAAAACGCGAAAAGGGCCCCATTTATACGACCTACGTTGTTGTATAATCGTTATACAAAAGTCATAAGACGTCTTCGTTGAAGTCATTCAAAAGTTGTGTGAACGTTATGAAATTACCACTTTCATCGCACAGCAGTTTCATCATAACTTTACTACGACTCGATTCGTCGTACTGTGGTCATACAAGTGATTCGAATGACTAAAACGGTTTAATTGAGTCAAGTAACAACACCTGTACAACTGTTTTATATTTCTTGTTAGGGATTTGTGAGATTTGAGTGCAAAATAAATAATTACAAGGAAATAAAAGGTAAGTGTTATCTAATTTTCATATCTTGCTAACTGTAATTGTTTCTAATACCGTTTAGTGCGACTGGGAATTTAAGTTTTATGATAATATACCTATGTAAATACTATTCATATTTACATGCCCCTTCGTAGTTTTGTGTTTGAAACATTATATTTTTATTAATAAAAATATGTTTATTTGTAAAAATGTAAGACATGTTGCTTTTGTCTCACACTTACCTCTTTATGACGTTGTAAAGACATTAAGTCGTTTTAAGGTTATTTCAAGACCATGCAATACGCCATACGCCATTGTTGTTAGGGTTCTTCAGAAAATTAAAAATCCTTTTTAATTTGTCAATGTTCACCAATATCAGTTATCTTTAAATTGATTTTAGGCAAAAACTAATCGTAGTAAAAGCGTAGTGCAGAATTTAGGGATGTCGGAAGTGAAAAAAAAATCGATATTTCGATGTATCGATATTTATTAAAATATCAATATCAACCTCGATATCACGAGGAACAAATATCGGTATATCGGTTAAATATTCAGAGATTTTCGGTTTTAAAATAATAATGTATCAAGTTCAGTCTGACTCAATAATAGGTAATAGTATTTTTTATACAAAATGCACATTATTTCAATGTATGAGAATCTTAATAAAAACGAAGGTGTTTTAATCATTATTCCTTTTTATTAGGCTAAATCGATACTTCAGTACGTCCGGCGCACCCTGGGCAGTCAGCTCCGCTGCCAACCTTGCTGACTGGCCAATCTTTTCACCACAGCATGAGCTATTTTTGTACAGCTCGTGCTGACACGAGAGAAGAAGAAGAAGATTAGGCAACATTAAAATATATCAAAAACGAATTAGCAATCTTCTGATATTTTTAAGACCAATTTATTATTTCAGGCAAACCAGTATTTGTCCGGTAACGAAAGTAAAAGACTCTGCTCTTCACATACTCCGCTGTCAGCCGGCTCCTATTATTAAGAACCGCTAGATTTACGGCAGAAGCTACTCTCTCTGAAGGCACAGAGAAAGCCGTAGATGTCAAGTATTTAAGTGCCAAATTCGAATGAACTGGGGTAAAATGTCTTGTGTCTATCCAAAATTTTATCGGGTTTTCCTTACGGGGTAGATTTGGAGCATCTAGGAATTGCTTCAACTCGTCCGGCATTCTGTTACTTCGGGAGGCTAAATTAGCTGCATTGTTAGTGGCTGCAGCAGCTGATGCTAGTCCATAGACAATAGTTACTAAAATAAATATTGATACTGAACCCGTTTGTTGTTTGTGTTGTAAGCTTTTCTTCTTCAACATTAGTGACCAATACCACGGATGTTGGTGATGTACTTTTGAATAAAAGGAAATTGCGATTTACTTTCCTTTTGAAAGCTCCACTACGTTTAAGTTTTCTCCACGAATTTTTTGCTTGCATGTTTCGAATGAAATTATATCAAACTTTCCGTTAATATGGCGGCCAAAACGTTCAAAAGTCAAAACTTGACTCAAATGCGACAACAAGATTGGTTAAAACCAGGCCATGACATTTAATCGACATCATGTAGTATAAAGGTTATATTTAAGCCGTAAATGAACAACCAAGTCATTCAAGTGTCTCAAATTGACTGCTTTATAACAAGATGGGGATCGTTTTACAAACTTCATTGTCAAAACGTGTATACAACTGCTTCATTATATAAATGTCATATATAGGTTTTTTAATCACCTAATTTGGTCAGTTGAAATCGTTTAATGGACTATAACGTTAGTATGACGTATTGCGTTGTCGTACAAACGTTTTAGCTAAAACTTTAATATAACGTCGTGTAGTTTAGTCTTGCCGACGTTGCCATGACCAGTTCATTGTGACATATTCGTCGCACGACTAAAAAGTCAAATTAAAGACGTCTATAGGACCTAGCAGTCATCTCATTACTATTATAAGACTACAATACAACTTGAAGTCGTACAAGCCTTGCCTTATACGACGTTTTTGTTTGTTGGGACCCAAAAACAGAATACGCGATGGCAGAGGCGGTGCCTCGAAATGAAATATTCCCAGAATAATTACATTCACGGCGACGAGTTTCCGAAGTCTGAGTACATTATACGCAGGGCGCAGTTAACTCAAAATTATGCGTTTAACGGCCCTTCTGTAACGGCGGTTCTTATAAACACATCAAGCTAATCTGACTAACAGATCTCGAGTCTTAACTCGTTAATACCACTCAGATTTGTCTAACCGCACAATCAGGAATTCAACAACAAATCTTGAGTTATAGCAATTACCATGTAAATTTGCGAAGTTTGCGAAATAATTTAACGCGGTGTAGTCGCCGGATTCAAAACAATTTATATGTTAATTCTGTAGATATGGACTGAGTTCTGTACACAAACGAATTAGACCCGAATGCTCCCGAACCACAAACAAGCCGGCATGTCGTCAATCGTAGAACCATCTACTTTATTGAGATAAATATAACACGTGTCTATGTTTATGGCTATAGAATTGGTATGAACATGTTCCGAAAACGAAGTTACACCTTACAGGATCCTGAATGACGTAACAAAATAAAGAAGTTATTGGTTATACTTGGCTATACTCATGTAGAGTGCAATTATAATTACTACAATACGGCCGACGTATCTTTGGCGAGTCTGAAGTTAGTTGTTTGGCTGCGCACTGAATCTTTTAGAAACGAATTTGTCTACTGCGCAGCTAATCAGCTAACTTCAGACTCGCCAAGATACGTCGGCCGTATTGTACGTAATACTTGAAAATGCTTACCATCAGACAGGAGTTGTAAAAGTCAAGGTAGACGATGAAGGGAGAAACTGGCCTCTCAAAATGCATTACAATAACTTAAATCACCAGAAATCCAAACAATATTGCTTGGCAACAAGCAAAGCTCTTGGCTGTACCCCGTAAGAGATCATAAGCGTAATATTATTTATGTCACAACTTTGTAAGTAAACCCACAAAAAGGAAATTATCCATTTATAATATTCCACATGAAAGTGTTTCCTACTCGTGTGACAGTGACTATTTATGTTTAAGTTTGGACTAGCTTGGAAACACAAATTGTACTGGCTCAGCGAAGTTAGAAAATGTAGCTATGCAAGGTGTGTTGGTCCAGGATTAAATCCAGGCGAAACAATAATGTTGCACCAGACGGGAGAGGAAATTAACTTTGGACGTGTTATCCTATGTTTTTAATCAAATCTGCAACGAAACTTAGTAACTGGACAATCCACAATAATTAGAAGAAGGTCCCTAAAATACTAAGGGGGTATTTCAACAACACATCAATAAGTAGTCCGTAACTATTGACCAGGTAAGCTAAATGTGACCTGCAAATATGACATTTATGTGTTCAATAATCTTATCATTATCACCTTTATTCATTTTCATTCTTATTTCTACATTTTTAAATATATAACTGTACAACGTTATTTTTAGTATATACATAAACCTAGACACCCCAACAAGATTTTCGTCAGAACTGCCTGAATATGTGTTTTTTTTAATAAATCTCCAAGTTACACCGTAGTTTATGTCGCGTTAAGTTCCCTAGTAATGTGTGAAATGCCTGAGATGTGCTATGTAGGGGTTGTCTTATACACGGAAACTGACCGAGCGGACCATCTCAAGCCTCACGTCAACTGTTATTGGTAGAAACCTACTGAAACAAAATTGAAATTTATGAAAAACAAAATAAAAAAAAAATGTGGTCTAAAAAATATTTCAATCGATTTTCCTAGTGATTCTGAACAAACTAGTTTCAGGTTTAGTTTATACTAAAACTAAGCTTGTATATAAAAAAATACATACTTATAAAAATAGAGGTCCACCGGTATCGGGAGCAGGGTCCAAGCTACCGGTGGTTAGGGCTCCAGAGACAGGAACCTCCTTACAATACGCTTCGTGTCGAGGAGGACTGCTTTATCTATCAGGCCCTTGATTTAGCCACCTAACGAGAGCCTCATGAGGTATTGGTCGAAGCTCTTGGCCATTAGACCATTGGCCAATACATTACATTTCATATGTTGACAATTGACATGTGGTGAAATGCAAACGTTAGCCATTGAACAGTTTAGACATCGAATTAGTTTAATGAACAGTTAATGATAGCTTCGCGAAATACCTCTTAAACGAATTAAACATACTATTGAAGGTAAAAATTGAAGACACAAAATTTTATAACCTGGAAAACTCCACCACATTTAAGTTTAACAATATTGAACAAAGGAATATCGGTTCCGTGTCAACGAAAGCGACCTAAATCGACGAACATGAATATTTTCGAGCCATTTGCACACAGATCAGCACAATAGATTAGGTGGGACGTTGTGGGTATACCACCAACGTTATTCGTCTCTGTTTGGTGAAAAGCTTTAGCGAGTAAGCTCATCAATTTGGACCGACAAAATCGTGTTGGTAATTGAAAACACAAGCGTTGGGACAGTGATAGCTCATACGAGGGAACACACAAATATACTACACAGCATTTAATCGAATTCAAATCTGCAACTGCATTGCAATCGAGAACTCGCTGAATCAGAATCGATTAAGCTCGAAATTTCTCGTTAATCGATTTAGTCGGAATCTTGGGAGTTCTCGAAGTTCGCTGGCGTTAGTTAATATTCGTCTGATTGTATCGTATTGTAGGGTATTCGGTCTATCGCCGATGGATTTCGATCAAGACTTGTTCAGAAATTTTATTTGGATTTAAATATGGAACGGGTGTCAATCAAATTAGAATATTTTCATCTTTACCGTAAATGTCTGTGTTTATAATATTTCTGGGGTAGCTATAGGTATGAAACAAAACATCTCAAAACTTTCTTCTACAAGCAAGTTTCTTATTTTGGTAATTATTAGTTAGGCTCGACTATGACTGCCTCGTTGGTCTAGTGGTCGCAAGCACGACTGCTGAGCGTGAGGCCCTCGGATCGATCTCCAGGTCGGGTAAAATGTTATTGGGTTTTTTCGTGTGGAATTTCTCTAGCAGCCCGGATTCTGGATTTGTGCCCGGTTGATGGCAATAGGCTCAACCACATGGGACATAAACATAATGGCGAAATGAGGCTTTACTGTACACCTCTGCCCAACCCTTCGTGAAATACAGGCGTGATGTTATGTTATTATTATGAAATGTTTGTTTCGTACACTGAGCATTGTTGATAAAGAAAGGTAGTCGTCGTTAATAGCCGATGTTATAAAGTCGGTCGGTCTGTGTTGATCAGCTGAAGAAGTCTGACCTTTTATATCTGACTAACTTGTCCTTATTTTCTGATCTTGTATACTTATGTAAATTATCATATTGTGGTCTAGTTCATGTTACTAATATTAACCCAAATATAAGTACTCTCAGTGGTGGAGAGTCTATGTTGGTTTTATTTACTACATTTAATTTGCTCGCAATCCTGACACACCGATATTAGCTATAATTGTAATGATAAAATCATTCCTACACGATTATGTTGTTGTGTCGTTTACATGTTTTAATTAAAGATCCGTTCTAGGCTGATATAACAAACAATAAGGACATCCGTTCTCCAGTTCCTTGTGTGGTGTTTTGGCTTCATGCCAATCCTATATGCAACACGTCAGGTCAGGCACATACATACGCTCCCTGTACCGGGGATTTGGCGGTCATGCCAGTTATGATAAGCGTAATCCTAGAAGAGTCATTCTTCCGTTTATGTAGGTAGAATGATTTTAAATGTTGGTGTTATTTAATATGTATTCTATTTGTAATCATTTTTAGAATTCCTTCTAGCCTTGTCAGCTTCCAGTCTACAAGGTTAGTCGGAAAGGGGGTACTAATCCGCAGGCCACTTAATTATAGGTACAAGTCCGAGACGGGCTGCAAACTGCAGACTGCAACCGCAGACCGCAAGTCACATTGGTTTGTATGAACCAGTAGTGTCGTTTGTCTGCTGCTGTCATCTGCGGTTGCAGTTTGCGGTCGCCGTTGGAATACTACCTTTAAGGTGTGCACCTTAAAGGTGTTATTCGGACGACGAGTGGCGGTCTGCGCATGCAGTCTGCAGTTTGCAGCCCGTCTCGGACTTGTACCTTACCTTAAAGTATCACTGACGACGGTGTTTAAAGTAAGTGTTAAAATTTCAAAATTCGATAAGTTTTATTGCCAAGTAAAATAAATGTTATATTAGTGTCTTCAAAAATTCCCTCCTTTACTTATGAATTCAGAAAATTAAGCTTCTAATTCGTGGCCCCAAATATGAATTGAAATGTAAACACAGCTAATCATAGCTGAGTACACTTAGACAGATTTTAGCATTATTTTTTATGTAATTTTTGAACAGCCATTTCTCTTAAACTACTGACTTTTGGGGAAAGTCCTAGAACAAAAGTTACTCATTATTATGGGTACTTTAACACCCTTTCGGATTAGTACACCCTTTCCGACTAACCTTGTAGATGCGGCTGAATACCACTACTTTACACGAAGTGACTGCCATTAAAGCTCCGCAACCTAATTACTGGGCAGTGCCGATTTCCTAAAGTTAGACCGGTTGTCAGACTTTTGGGCTTCTGATTACCCGTAACGTATGGCATAGGTATTCGTATGACACCCGGGACCGATAGTTTAACGTGCTCTTCGAGTCATGTGTACATTGTAACGAGTGGTTCCCCATCCACGGACTGATCGCGCCAAGCGCAGCTTAACCTCTCAATTGGTATGATCTGCGCGCCCGATCTTTTAGGGCCAGCGCAGCAGACCGAGAGCAGAGCAGAGGGCCTACTCCCTAAGTCTGTCAACGAAGTTAGTCGCCCGTCCGTAAGTAGCCCGAAACGTTGGAGTGAACAAAACAAGTGTCAAGTTCAACTTTTCGGGCGGGCAAAAACATACCGGTAGTGGGGACAACTGTCAAATCGTGTTGTCATTCATTCTTAGTGCGGTTCCCGAAATAATCGTATGTCCTTATGTGATAGGGAGTAGGATACGCTCGTAACTAAGGCCGAAACCACGGACTTCGTGCTTAGGGAGTAGACCCCCAGAGCAGAGCATTTTTTGGGACCACTGAAAAAACGACTATAAGCCTACATATTACTTAAAGTCGTTACATACATATACTGTAGCATACAGTGCAAAATTAAATACTCGAACACGCATCTTGCAAGCTCGAGCAAGGGCGAGCATCAAGTTTGGACGTATTTAATTTTGCACTGTATGCTGTAGTCTTAAAGTCTTTTTTTCAGTAGTCTCAAATAATGCTCTGCTCTGCTCTCAGTGTACGTGTACGCTGACTTTTAAGCTCATAGTTTCAGTATTTGCTTTTTTAATTTATTTCATGAAATTTTCTATGCTTTTTTTGCGTTGAATAATACTACGGTGGCATTTGGTTAATATTTATTTCTTTTCAAACAAGATTACACTTTTTACGTTTCCAATTTGTTAAACCCTTTACATAAATCGTTTTATGAATTCCCCAAAGGACACCGGGTTTCCTATAATTACATTTATTTTGAATATTAAATGACCCTTTTCAGTTTTTTATTATTCTTTCATAAAAATTTTATCAACAGGATTCCGGAGAGATTCCAGCTATGTCCGTAAATATTGAAAGGCAAAATAACAAGGGACTTATGGGGAAGGAATTTATTTTCATTGAAAAAAATAAAAAAATGTACGTTCTGTATCATGATTACTTTAATTTGTTACTACCGTGAAAGACATACAGATATTTTGTAAAATGTTTTATTTTTCTGTTTTTGCTACTTAAACTTGGCCGTGGCTCTACCGTGCATGTTTTTCTAATTCGTGCTGTTTAATAGCGTGTAGAAACTGTAGCTAGCTCTCAATATCTGCAACAAGCATTTAATAATCATGAATTGAAATAATGATTGCGATTATGGAATATGATATTGAGTAGAAAGTTATTTTTTCTTTTAGTGAAAAAGCTCTGTAGTATACAAGCAGTTGATCTGTAAAGTCTGGCGTCGACTACTGCCGAAACGCGTCGAATCGAGTCGAGTCGCATTTGTTCCGTGTGAGGCGAAACGGTCAGTAGGTAATCGCAAGTTGTTAAAACAGAAATTCGCGTGACAAGCGATGCGCGCGAGTTATACGACTCGGCGCGTCTCGGCTCGTCGCTTATCGATGCAGTTTTATAGTCAACGTATAGGAGGCGAATTATTGCGGTTCTATTCGACTCGACTCGGCGAGCCTAGTGGACGCCAGCTTTAAAAAACCCGACTGATTCCCGATTGATTCTCAAATAAAAAGCGAATTAAAAACACGGAAACAAGATGATAAGTATAGAAAAGAAAAATAAGAACTAAAAAGATGTAGGTATCGCAGGGTCCAAGCTGCCGGCAGCGGCAGTCAGGATTCCAGAGAAAAGAACCTCCTCACTATGCGTGCCGTGTCAAGGAGTAGGTACTGCTTTTTGTATTAAGCCCTTGATCCAGCCGCCCAACAAGTGCCTCATGAGGTGTTTGATCGAGGCTCTTGGCTATTAGGCCATTATCATCATAATTATTAGTTATCTATCATTATCAACCCGTGTCAATCAGATCCGTGAACGTCCTCTTAACGGGGTGTGCCTGCATGCCTACAGTTTATATCGGAACGCATATACATAACCTATGAGGTATACCAGGGGCGTGCAAGACGCGCGTGAGTTCTTCGCGAGACCTCCATACAAAATTAGTGCGCAATCTGTGAGAGTCGCCAGCATCCGACCCACATCGCCTCGCCACGCGCGGTTAGTATTCTTTTTAAGAACTTGTATGGTTGTGCGCTCACTATATCAACTCCGTAGCGTCACCGGATAGCCGCGGGCGTATGCCGTCCACGCGCGGACGACGAGTTGACCACTCGGTGACAATTCGCTGCTCGCATGCTTGCCTTGCGTTGCTGCGCATTGCTAACGGACAAGTCCTGAGTGAACCGCGCGCTGTCATCGATTGGACCCCGCGCATCGGTCCTCTGGTCGACTACGCGACGTTTACTGGTGATAACGCGGCGTCCACCCGTGAACCACCGTCTGACAACGAGTGGACGCCGAGCGACGAGGCGATGCGGATCGGGTGCCGGGTGGCTCTAATGAGCTGACCTTTATATGTCGCTACAAGACATGTACAGTCAACCAAAGTAATAAGTATACATGCAACTAATAACATTCGCATCATAACAGAGTTATGCTTGTGTTAAGTGGTCAAGTTTTTGCCATCTCTTGTCTGAGCGAGTCTTGCGTACAAAAAGGTATTACGCACACAATAACAATGACAATTGTCTGCGTAGTGCATCGATATGTTTTGTTTGCTTGAATACCTAACGCTTTTGTTGACTGTACATAGGCAATATAGGCTGACCTCTCATTGTACAGAAAGTCTTTTCAACGCGAGATCAGCTCATACTGGATAGCTTGATATGCTGCCGTCCGTACATCATAATTCAACCCATTTCATAAACAACACAACCAGTCTACTGCCCTACTGCTGGGTACGGACGTCTTCTCAGAATAAGAAGGGTTTAGGTCTCAGTTCATCACAAATTCCCTTTAGAACCCAAATACACGTCCGATACTTGCCTCCGATAGTCGGTTCCGATAGTCTGATCAGACTATCTGAAGGCCTCCGCGTCATACATTTGTTTGAACATGAATTACACGTACTATCAGACTATTGGATCGGATGTCAGAATCGTAAGCATGGTCCGAACGTCGTCGTCGTCCAGAAAAAATCGGACACGAGAATCGTACGTGTATTTCATGAATCCGATCAGATAGTCGGATCCGGATCCCGGAAGTAACTATCGGACGTGTATTTTGACCCTTACTATTAATGAAAAATGCAATTTAATATCATAGCTTACCCCAATAAAAGTAGACAGGGACATTTCATTAAAAGGTCCCGCTCTGAAGACGAGAATCTTTCCAGTAGTCAGCCCCAACAGCGCCACTTCCCTTTGCAACTTGTTATTTGATTCTGGCCAATTGCTTTGAAAAGTACTGTAGCTCACAAAGGTACTCTAAAATGTATAAATTAATTAATTTTCTTATTTACAGGCCTGTGGTGGAACCAGGGAGCTGGTCACGTGGCACATGACCACCCCATAGATGTGGACTCAAAGACGACATCAGTGCGTAATTAAAAAAAAAAAAAGAATTGAATTGAAATTGAATAATAAACTGGTCTATAAATAGGTAGTCTTCCGGTAAAAGTCCGGTTTAACCCTCCGTCTTCCGCTGGGTGGTTTTTTCCACGAAAAACAAAAAGGCTCTTAAAAATAATCTTTACCTTTCAACCCCAAAATGCAATGATGAGAATGAGTCGGGGTGTTTTCTTGCTTTTGGGAAAATTCGGTAAAGATGCGGCTTTTAGACAGTAACGAAATTACCTCAACAGTGACTTCGTTGGCGTACCAGTAGAATAGCAAGAGTTGTATCAAACAGGCGTTTAGGAATACAACGCTACTCATCAACGTGGCGATGTCGTCGTGAATCTGCAGAGAAATAAATATTTTTAACAAGTGTCCTGTTTTACTAGATATTTTAAATGCAATGGCACAAGAAAAAGTTATTTAGGTGCGTGAAAACATAATAGTTCCTAACAGCTTTATCCTCTTGATTAACTTTCGGGCTCTCTTGTTTGAAGAACAGGATTAAATATTTTACATAAATGTATTAAAAAAAAAACTAGCTATACCCGCGGCTTTCCATACGGAAACATTAGGTTACTGCTCACTGCTCATCACCCTCACTTAATAGTGTGATAATTAATTTATAACCTGATCTGCTCTATAACGGACGTGGCTGTCAAATTTCAACTGGATCTGTCCAGTAGCACAGGCATGAAGCTCAAACATACATACAAACAGACAAAAAATTTAAAAATGACGTTTTTGGTTTCCTTATCATTCCTAGGATGCATTGCACTTACTTTTATTTCCAAAAATATTTAATGCACAGTTTTAGCTTCGTTACGATTTTATTATATGTACCTAACTAATTGTTGTGGAAACACAGATGCACGTCACACTTATTTACCTCAACAATTTGAATAATACAGACACCGAGGTTCACTGAAATGACCACCAGGTATACGAACATCACATGAGAAATTAACGAATTGAAAAGCTGCTGGTATCTGAAACGATATAAAACCATCATGATGCTTGCACGGCTGATGAAGATGGGCAGCAAAGCAAGGAATACTGTTTTTTTCTATGGCAGCCAGATACTAGTAATTAGTATTTTCACACAGAAAGAGCAGTCTACTGAACATACCTTTTTTTCAACCAATACTTACTCGGTCAACGTCGTATAAAAACGATGACACTCCGCAATATTAAGATGAGTCTTACTAGAATTAGATTGGTCTATCATCTGGCTACAATTTAGACGAGCGATTTTCAACTGTCCAGCGAAGAATATCATTATAGAAACCACAAGGGTATCCCAACCAACGACGTAGCAACTCATAATGTTGCCCAAGAAAGTCTGAATAAACATGGACATGTAATATCCAGGAGGCTCGTCACTAAATGGAGTGTAGCCGTCAAATATTTTCAAATAGATACTTGTTCCGTTTACATTTATCTGGTTCTTCTGATAGGGTTCAGAGAATATGCTAAAGTTTGAGAAGAAAGCAAGAGCCCAAAAGAAATAGCACGTATTCCGGTTCCTTCTGATATAACCATGGATAATTTCATCATGCTTCTTGTCATTTAAGGCCAGTTGATTCAGTTCAACTGATGACATGTAGCCAATGAGACGCTGCCAAATCTTATAGTCCTTCTGAAAGAAACCGGCCTTGATGATACCCATATGGAATGGAGCGTATTTTAGAATCAATTTAAGAGAGTCAGCGTTGAAGAAGATGAAGCATTTGATGTACTGGCTGAAGAAGAATGTAATAATGATGTAGAAAAGAATCTGTTTGAAACGGCCGACTACGGATTTGAGGTTCGGATGCCAAAGGCCTGTTAAACCTAGCAGTTTGAGATGAGGCCCCACAGAAGGGTATGCAGGATCTTCGAGAAATTTTAGAATATAATATGGCGAAAAATTATTCGACATTTTGGAAACTACTGGTCGCTGTGAAATACCAATATTAAATGATACTAAAATCCCGTATAATTGCCGTGAGAATTTCCATGTGAAATGCAGCGAATAATGACAGGGTGCCTTTGCCGTTTAGATTTATCTACTATTAAGAATTCAGCTCTACGACATATGTAATTTAATATCGCTTAATTACAATGTATGAAATACGGAATCATTTTGTTATGACGGGAGCTATTTATTAAATTGTTTTGTGGTCCTAGGTTGTTATTTAATTTAAATACATGGAAAAAGTACTATGGGTGTCATTAAAAATATAAAAATGTTTTAAATTTAAAATGCGTAAAGGTACATGCGGGAATTAAATCGGCCGAACACTGTTGGATGTAGCTCCCTTATATAACCAACGCCGAATAATTCAACACTCTATAAATCTGTACCAAGGTAAACGCATCTGCATTATGTGCATTACTGTTCAAACATGTAAAGTACACATCGGGTAACCATTGTCTGAATACACAGAAATAAAATAACAGATCGATGTATGGTAATGACTGTTTGAATGGAATTCAATAATTATGGCGATGAGATGATAAAAATGGGGTAAATAAAGTTGCATGTACGAAAATTTTATACAATATCCTCGGTTTGTCTTGTTTTTTAGGGTTCCATACCCAAAGGGTAAAACGGGACCCTATTACTAAGACTGCGCTGTCCGTCCGTCTGTCTGTTACCAGGCTGTATCTCATGAACCGTGATAGTTAGACAGTTGAAATTTTCACAGATGATGTATTTCTGTTGCCGCTATAACAAAAAATACTAAAAAACAGAATAAAATAAATATTTAAGGGGGCTCCCATACAACAAACGTATTTTTTTGCGTTTTTATAGATAATGTCAAGGCACCCTTCGTGCGCGAGTCCGACTCGCACTTGGCCGGTTTTTTATTTTATATATACTCAATCAGCCTCGATTTTAAACCTATCCACCCTTCCCACCACATCCCGCCCAGTAGATTACGAAAGAATCTGAATTTAGAAGTTGTCATCGGAAGTACATGATGAGAGATGAGAACAAAATTATTCCGTGAATAATATTTAATGAGTTAGCATATTTACTTTTCTCTTTTAACGACAAATGTTGCCCGCTCTGACAATATTTTACTGTGCATGCCATAAAATATAAATAGGTCCGAGGAATAAAATTAAGCTTTATCGATAAAAGTCCGGAGGCCATTACTGAGATGACAAAGGGGTATCGAAAGATATAAATATTGTGATACTGACCAGTTATAAACTTACAAAAGGCTGTTCATAAAAAAACGGCGACAAAGCAACAAACAATCTTAGACGTTCTGCTTGTAATGATTGTTTGCAGGTAAACATTGATTGATGTAGGTAGAACCTTCGGGGTATTTAGTTACTGTTTTTTCTTGTTAGTAATTTGGTACATATGCGGTTTTCGTTGTATGCAATATTTCAAAAATAGAGGTTAAAAATTATTCTAGCCTAGTAATTTTTCGATCGACAAATGTTTTATCGAAAAGATTCTGAATCTAGAGGCTAAACACTTTTATTATAACGCCTGTAAAAAGATCAATAGCAAACATGTTTGCAAGATGACAATTTAAGACAAGATCCAGTGCATGCAAATTTTTAAATGCTGATTTAGAGCCAATTTTATTTTACACTGCTTCTAAAATATTTCGATTGAATTTACTTAGGAAGGCTGTTCTCATTTTATACAAAGAAAAGGGCTTAAAGGCTCAGAGCTATGACTACATAAACAGTTATCTAATAGAGAGAAACAATGAAAGTGTGTCTATTTCCGAAGTTTTAGTAAGAATCCCGGTTGAATGTTAAGCCTGTCGTTATGTCCAGATAAGATCGCTGGCGGAAATTAAGAGGAAATTGTATTTGTTTCTTATACAGCGACGATGTCACAATAAAGGCTATAACCTTGCGACGACGCTGTATATAAATAAATGTTAATTTTCTATTACAATTAGTACATAGTTTAGACGCGTAGATAGTAGTTTAATTTTAAAGGGGAGTATTCTATTTTGTGATGATTATTTTAGTTTGTTTATCTCTGTTTTATTGTATTCTGCATTTACATTTTAAAATAATCGTCATCTTGTTCATCACTCCATTGCATTCCGGTCCTTTAATA
This sequence comes from Amphipyra tragopoginis, assembly GCA_905220435.1. NCBI lineage: Eukaryota > Metazoa > Arthropoda > Insecta > Lepidoptera > Noctuidae > Amphipyra > Amphipyra tragopoginis. Next base: position 24,734,982 of record HG991997.1, on the reverse strand, counting down.
ATGCTTACTCCCCTTTTTGGTGCTTGGGATCAACGTTGGTAATATAGGGTTAAACAGTTAATAATAAACGTTTGGTTCACTTTGATGAGTGCTTTGGCCATTTTTAATATTACCTACCATAATGAAACAAGTCTGTATTTTTTAAGTAAGATAATTAATTTAATTCCATTACTTTTATTGTAATTATTTAATAAAAGAAAATGTATACGTTGAAGTGAAAGTATTCGCTATTTTTCTCTTTCTTATCACGTGAAACGAAACGTAAAATAATGACGCGCTAACGAGTCAGGCGCCGAAAGAATCGCGTGTGTCATTTTAAAATTTGACGGTTACGAATTACGAAAGATTCAAACACCGTTTACTGTTTATAAAACTTACATGTGATATTTATATAATTAAAAGCTCTTGTGATTAATGTGACGTGAAGAAGCCGTTATTATTTAAGTTGTGGGCAGTTGTACTGGTGATTTTCCGGTGGCAGGCGACTTTTACGTTCAATGAGAAGATAGTAAAATATTTGTGGTGTGTCGCTCAAAATGGTTAGAATAGACAGAGCCCCTGGACTGGGCGGGCTGAAAGGTTCGTCCACTGCCATTGCGCCGTCGAAGAGCGGTTCAACACAGAACATGGCTGCAAACATCAAAGTTGTCGTTAGAGTTCGGCCTCTGAACGAAAGGGAAATGGAGATGAACACTCGCATCGTAGTAGACGTCGTGGACGATAAGATGTTAGTGTTCGACCCCAAGGAAGAGATTCGGCCTTTTTTCTACCAAGGAGTCCAGCAACCTAATAAGAACTTTTTGAAGCGCGCCAATAAAGAGTTAAAGTTTGTATTTGATAATGTCTGTGGTCAGAATGCTACAAACAAGGATGTGTTTGAGACAACCACAAAGGATATGCTAGCTTCTTTGATGGAGGGCTACAACTGTTCAGTGTTTGTGTACGGTGCTACTGGGGCGGGGAAGACATTCACTATGATTGGTAGTAAAGAGCACCCTGGCATCACATATTTGACTATGGAACACCTATTCTACACCATAAACTCTTATGAGAAGGACAGAGAGTTTGATATTGGCGTTTCATACATTGAAGTGAGTTTTCAAGTACTTTTTAAGGTTTCCCAAACTAATAATTTCTGTTAGTTTCAAACTTTTCTAAACAATATGCGTGAGTTATTTGTTGTTGTTTTGTTTCCATTAACTAAGCATTAGTTTCGTTGTAACTTTGACCTATAAACTTAATTCTAACTTATGAACTAGGCAAGTAATTAGTTAAAGTGGAACAAACCTTAGTGTTAATCTATTTTAGTATGGAAATGTACTTAATGATCATGTTTATTAACTCTAACAGCACCCTGATTCAGAATGATTTGATTGAAACTTGTCAAGCGATTCAGTAAGCTATCTCTTTTTCTCTTGTTATGTAAATTATAGACAGAAGAAGACAACAAACCAAATCGGTCCTTAACTGCTTATCAAAAAGGTTCTAAATCAGGGGCAGGTGTAACAAAGGTAAATTAAAAAATAACTAGAAAACCAAGACCGCCACCAACATGTCAGCAAAAAATTTAAAATATTACATAGTGTTTTATATAACTATGGTATAACAAAACAAGAAGTCTTTCCATGACAGCTAGATCATGTGGATGCCCTACGGCCGATATTATTAATAATCTCAATGCAAAATCTCTGGATTGATCTAGGTTTTTGACAGAAATTCAATACAACTATTGTCAAAAACCTAGATCAATCCAGAGATTTTGGATTGAGATTGGTTATTAACCGGTAAATAAAGCCATGCCATCGTCCCAGGACTACACCTGCCATTGTTTATCTATTGTGTCTATAATTACAGTACTTGAGTAATTAAAATAAAATTAATAACACTCCATCTGTTGGTTTTTAATTTAATTGACTTATCCAGTACTGTAATCATAGACACAATAGATAAACAATGGCACTGACGATCGTCGGTCGGGCCGCTAGCGGTTAATATCGGCCGTTATACTACATCGTCACAACTACTATTCAACCAATAAGCTTCGGCTTCTGTAGTCAAACTTTGTAGTTATTTGTTGGGAAATATCAAAAATCGTGATGTAGATGTGGACATAGGGGTAAGAAAATACCAGGTGGAGTTATTATAACATGTGTTTATGTCAGCACTTTGGAGGCCTATTCTAGATGTGCAATGACTGTTACATAGTTCTGTTGGCATTCAGTATTGCTTGATCTAAATTTTAATAAGTTTTTTTAATTCTTTTTAGTTTATGCTGTCCCAATTTTGGTCAAAGGCCTCTTTCTTTTAATCAGAATTATTAAGCCACTAATTTGTGTATGACATCATCACCATTAACTCTGCCTGGCTCTTACTGCCACCTACATAAATCCTGTTATAAAACAATAATATGTAAAAAAAATATTCAAAATTGCAGGTATACAATGAAAATGTGTATGATTTGCTGAAACCTTCAAGCACTCCACTTCAACTGCGGGAAGACTCAAAGTATGGTGTGATGGTGGCCGGTCTTACCTTAAACAATATCAAAACTGCAAGGGAACTGTTAAATATGCTGGAGAATGGCAATAAAAACAGGACACAGCACCCCACTGATGCTAATGCTGAGAGCTCCAGGAGTCATGCAGTTTTTCAGGTTTGATGTCATAGTAGATTTAGGGGGAGACTCACAGACCCCACTTAAAATTTACTGTGCCAAGTAAAGTAAGTATTTCATAGGAATATGAACCTTATTCATATGGTCGTAATGTTCATATTTGTATGAAATGCTTATTCACATTCGCTTGTATGAATATGAACATTAAGTACAAAAATAAAGTTCAAATTCATATGAAAGGCTTACTTTACTTAGCAAAGTCTTAAGTGCGCTCTGTGAATCGCGCCCTTATAACTTTTGTGAACTACTTTTGCTTGGTTGTCAAAAGTACTTGTATAATGGTCTAATTCATACAATATGACTTTAAGTTTTATACACTTGGGAGCAAAGAAATCGAGCCACTCCTTTTTTCACGTGTCCTGGTTATTAGATTTGGTTTCACGAATTCAATTCAAAATACAAAAAACTACCCTCTTTGTAAAGGTTATCAAATAACCTTTAAGGCGTTATATGTTTAGAATTGATCTGTTCCATAATACCAAAAATAATAACAATTATACCTATGTGAAATAAAAGTGGCTCGATTTATTTGCTCCCAAGTATATTAGTGCTAACTATCTGACAACTACTGCTGCACAAGGACCATCAACAATCATAGGCTGATGACAGCATTCTCACCATACCTGGCAGGTAGATTAGGGATCAAAACATAAAGTCATCTCACATCATTAGATTGTTAAGGTTTTTTTCTTTCAATGATCCTATTACAGTTATCAAAAGGCACTTTTATATCAAGTTTGCACTTAAACCTTGTATAAACGTTTCCTGTGTTGATTCAATACTATCTTGGATCCTTATGAGAACATTTTGCCACTTATCTGTCCATATTCATATGCTATAGCAGTTCAAGGGCTGATTTCAAACTATTGTAGAACTTCTTGTTGGAATCCAAAATTCTATAAAAGATCTTGAGTGGTACTACAAAAGTTTAAGACACTTGTTAAAACCGCGTCTAAGTCTGTTACAAACATCGTATGCCGCGTCAGGAGTGTGAGAGAGACCACTACATAGCATTTCTATAATAAGCATTCGTGAGCCGCGTACGCGTGAAGCGCTCTGCTCTGTTGCGTTGCGTTGTGATGTCGCAGCGCTAGATTTGGACCAATGAGACGTCGCAGCGCTACATTTGGAATCTATAGATTGGTCCAAATCTAGCGCTGCGACGTCGCAATGCAACGCAACGGAGCAGTGTGGCTTCACTCTACAGCGGCACGCCGGACGCAGCCCACGGAGTTTGTAACGGACCTCGGCCTAATTCAAACTTCATAAATAAAAAAGATATTTAAGCTCTTTTAGCGGTGCCGTAACCAGCCTTTTCTGAGGCTGGTGCGAACTTTTAATACTGCACCATCTAAAATGCTCTAATTCAGGAATTACTAATATTTCTGCACCCCCTTATGACTTGTGCCCTGTTGTGCATTCCAACGCACCACTGCACTGGTACCGCCCTGGTTACGACACTGTTACATAGTATGAAAAAAAAAAATGGTAGTCCCACACAGGCAGTTACAGAAATAGAACAATGTAAACCACCTGCATAGGGCCAAAAAAGCCTCCTATTCCAGCATAACGCTATAACATTAAAAAAAAAACAAAGTGCCGGAGCGTTGGCTTTCAGAAAGGACCGTTGTGACAAATAAATAAACCAGTTTAAACAACAGTCGAATGTTTGAAAGAAAGCTTGTATTTGGAGTAGCCAAGAAAATTGATAATAAAAGTACCTTCTCCCACAGGTATACGTAAAAATGCGCTACAAGACAAGCAGTCAGCTCCGCATAGTGAAGCTCTCTATGATCGACTTAGCGGGTAGTGAGCGCGCGTCAGCTACCGGCTGTGTCGGCGACCGGTTCAAAGAGGGAGCGAACATCAACAAGAGTTTGCTATCTTTGGGCAACTGTATCAACAGACTCGCTGATGGCAGCAGCTATATACCTTACAGGTGAAGTGTAGAATCATAATAACAAACATTACCGTAACTTTTCAGCCGCGTAAGGGGAAATTCACACGTACCACAACCACACCACGTTGCAGCGACAAAAAGTGGTCAAGCAGTGGTTACGTGTGATAGTCGCTGCAGCTTTTTACAGTTGCGTTTTGGTTGTGGTAACTACAAAATGTCGTTGTGGGTGCGTTGTCGCTAGTAATCGCCGTTAGTGCGCGGTGTCGCTGGTGGTCGCGATGTGGTCGGTATCGCAAACACGGTGGAATTTGGCGCCAAAATGTGGTCCGTCTGAATTAAATTATTCATTTTCATACAAATTAGTGCCCGCCCACATATTGTTGTCGTATAGTTGTGATCCGTGTGAAGCAAGCCCAAGAATATCCAGTAGATGGTCTTACCACCAAACATTTCCTAAAAGAAAACATTATGATTTTTTTAAAGTTGACTCACCCTGTCTGGCCTTCGTTTCGCGAGGTGCGCTATTCTGTTGTATCAACCTTTCTGTTGAATTCGCGTATCGACAGAAGTAATGCTTATTATTTGCTAATATATTTTACTTTTACAAATGAGAGTAAGGTTGTAATTTTGAATGAGTAGCGGTTTACTATCCCATAAATGATGCCTAAGTTCGATATTTTTTATAAAAGAACTGTTTCAAACTGTTCTTTGGTACTTATAGTCCGCGCGCGGTAGACAACACAAAGCATACTGACAGAACGCGGCTATTGTCATGCACCCCCTTCCTGCCGCTGTTAGATCTCAGGCGGAGACGATCACTTGCGCGCGGACTATAATAGCCACTGCCCTCTAATATTTACAAATTAACGTGAATTACGTATAAATTAAAATTGTCAAAATCAAAGTTTTTTTATTTGAAATAGACCAGAGGGGCTAATAATGTATGTATTTTGATTCATATTCCTAGTCGTAACTGCATATCCAGTCGCAACTAACTGTAAACCATGCAACTGCCAAATGCAGCTTGAAGGCAGTTAGGATGTAGTCACTGCAACTGCGTGACTACTGCGGACTGGGCTGCACATCCAGTTATGATTTCGAATATGAAACGAAATATGTTTCACCAAACGCGGCGTTATTAACTCCAAGATTACTGGCACTTTTAAACCGTCAAAACTAGGTGCACAGTTCTAAAGCCCTTGTCAAATAGACATCAAAACGATAGTGTGGCGAAGCGTTTTTATTTTGTTATGTATGGTATCGTTTGAATCTAGTCACATAGAAAAGTGAAAGCGAACCGATACGTGCCGATACCGAAGGCGTGTGACGCCATGACAAACCAAAGGCGAGCGCGCGAAGCGAGGCGTGAGCGAAGTTGTATTAGCTGGCTTTGTATGCACGACATCATAACATAACTGCGAACCGAACGACACTTCGCTTTCTACAAGAGTTTGGTTCGCTGCACCTAGTTTGACGTCCGCTTCGGTTCACATTCGCCACGTTTTCGGTTCGGTTTGCAGTTATGTTTGACAAGCCCTTTAAAGGTAGGCCATATGCAGTGGCGGCGCTAGATCTCGCGTGGACGTCGGCGGAATTAGGTTCGCGAGGCCTCCTTTTTTCCCAATCAAGAAAATATTAAATTACGTAAGCCGAATTATAGTTAAAATCATCCCAATCGGCCTTCTAGTTTTCGAGAAACTCACTCACTTAACTCGCGGAAGTGTATGACTTGAAAATAAATAAAAATGAATAACTAAATTTTTAATAATAAAAAAAATTTGCGAGGCCCCCTCAAGCGCGAGGCCGTCGGCGGTCGCCGACGCCTAGCGCCGCCACTGGCCATAAGTCGAACAGCCAACAAGAAACTCCATAACACTCTTTTTAAAAATAATCTTTACCATTATCTATTCCTCTTTTAGAGACTCAAAACTAACAAGACTCCTGAAAGACAGTCTCGGCGGCAACTGTAAGACAGTTATGATCGCCAACGTGTCACCCTCAAGCGTCAGTTACGAAGACTCGTACAATACGCTCAAATACGCAGCCAGAGCCAACAAGATTCAGCTCAGTATAAAGAAGAATATTGTCGATGGTGACATGAGATTGTCGCAGTATGTCAAGATTAATGAGGAGCTGAAGAAAAAGGTGAAGGAGTTGGAGGCGAAGTTGTCGCTGTCTAGTCTGAAGGTAGTTTCGAGGGAGCCGGACTTGGCGAAGGAGAAAGGTATGATGAGAATTCACGTATTTATAGTCCTTTTCCTTAGTTGTTTTATTTAGTAAATAATCTTGGCATGTCTTTCTAATAAAATCCGTTATTCATAATTATTAAAAGACATTCCGGACATTAAATTTGACATACTAAATAACATTTTTTAACTGAGTTACGTGTGCGGGATTAGAAATTATATTTACCAATATTGTTTACTAAATAATTGTCTTAATTAATTCTGTTTTATTAGTTGTGTCATTATCAACATAATATTACGTTAGACAACACGTTTGGCGCAGTGGCTAAGCGATTACCTTTCGGGGTACGGGTCGCGGGTTCGATTCCTGCATGGACCAAATATTTGTATGGCCTACACATAGTTGCTTTGGGTCTGGTTTTTTGTGTATGGGAACATTTTTGTCTGTAAAAGTACCCACGATATAGGAGAACTATCATAATTTCAACAGTTTAAAATAAAACACATTTTATCTTTTCGGTGTAAAGCAAAACAAGAATGGCGCAAACGCATCTTAGAAGAAGAGGAAGTGTACAGTGCGTTAGAGTCCAAGCTACTGAGCTTGATGTCCCGCCAGCGCGTGCTCGCGTTACGTCAGAGGTTGCGCACGCGCGCCTTCTCGCACGTCGCCGACCTCGCGCATCGCTCCTCCACGGAAGCTATGGAGCAGGTAAGGTTTTAGACTATTAAGACGTTGTAAGCCCAAGTTCTTGATGAGCGTTGGCGTCACTGATGCAGATGCAGTGGCCATCACTATCTCGCTTGTCAATCGTGGTGACGGGCAGTTCCTCCACTTGGGAGAGGCCTAGGCCCAGGTGTGGACTGCGATATTGATAACAGAGACCATTCGTATCAACATACTTAACAATTATCATATTGTCCCTCAATTTAGATGTGCACAGAAGAAATACCTCGTCAAGAACGCGCAGCCGAAAGCTACATGAAACAATCAGTACATTTGGACTCCAAAGTTTTGACTGCCTGGACGAAATGGGATGAAAGCAAGAAGAAACTACACATTATCTGCGAACAAGCTCTCTCAGACTGCCCGGATTTGAACGTCTTCGTTGACAATATACATCTACGTAGCGAACTACGACAGATTCAGGCTAGAGATAATCTAAGACAAAAGTTGTTGTCTATCGAAAATGATGAGATAAATGCCTTCACAGAATACATGAGTGATATGCCTAACATGTTGAAAAAATTGTATTTGACGCTAAAAGGCTACGATAAAGCGCCTCCAGCATTGACAGCGGAATATCTAGAGATTATGAAGAAAGCGAAATCAGCTAAAGGCATTACCTGGTCAGACGATGGTAACGAAAGTGATACACATTTCAAGTTCATCTCAACATTAGAGCTGGACAAACCTTCCACGACTTTAGAATACAGTTTCTCTAAAAAAGACGACGCTAACGCAACTGTAGACATAATAACTGACAGTGACGACTTAACTGACATGGAGAATAAAGCACCGATTAAGTTATCAGCCAAAAAACGCAAAGGAACTCCTATAAAACTGCCTAATAACGAAACTATCATCATAAATGACTCTTTGGAGAGCTTGGATACGACGAGAAACTTGAACTCTGCAAAGAAAGTTAAGAGGGAATATGACATCACATCTGACGTAGAAAACTATGGTGCTATTGACCCTAAAGACTTGAATTCGACATTTGTATTGACTAACAAGATGGACTCGATGAAGAAACCTCTTAAAACGGAATTTAAAATGGAGCACAACCCGCCGTTGAAGAGAGGACTGACGGATAGGACGAATACTATATCGAGGACTATCAATTTTGGTGATAAAGGTATGTACTTTAATTGCACATAATAATATGCTTCTTTAACTAAGTTTACAGGGCTAATAATTAATAACAAGTTTTTTTTTGTGTGGTACTTCCTGCCCGCGCCACATTCTCCAATTTGAATGAAGGTGGACTTAAAAAAATGTACGTAAATTGCACGTTTTTGTACTAGTAGAAAAAAAAGTTTTTTTAAGACCACCTTCATTCAAATTGGAGACTGGCGCGAACAGGAAGTACCACACTTTTTTTTACTATGTCAGAAACTTTTGCGCATGTGTCATAAAACACCTATACAAAGGTTCAATTCAATCTGATGAACGATGCGCGAACGCATAGAAGACAAACACACCAACAAACAAATATTAATTTTGATAAAATAGATAATTATATTTTGAGTTTTCAATTCTCAATTCTTTATTGCGTACCATAATGTTTACATACAGTTGGTAGGGAAATTATTAGATAGTCACAATTATGGACCCTGTCGGGCACAGCACAGTTCAAGTAGGAGAGAGGAGGAAGGGCACCTGTTTATTATTAGTTTTTAGTAAGTATAATAATATTATATTAATGCAGAATATTATACAGGGTGTTAACGAAATCGTGTAATTCCTTCAAACCGCGTGTTCTACTAGTGACACTGATTTACCCTGCATAGGTTTTTTCCAGAATCAACAAAATAAAGTTTTCAAAAAATGAACCATGGTATTCTGTATCTGAGTAATTTTAGCGTCCCAAGTTAACTGACTGTGTAGAGCAATATCGCGCTAGTCGTGACCGTCAGCTGTGTCGCCGTGCCTTAATTCATTTATGCAAGGCATCGAAATCTTCTACCACATAAAAATTTTTTTGGGAAAAAAAGAAGTTTATTTTTATTTTTAATCAATCAAAATCCCGTGCGGGGTTCATCTATACCATTAATAGATCATGTGGTTTGAAGGAATTACACGAATTTGTTAACACCCTGTATATTAAATTGAAGAATTATAATTACCTACTGATTATAAATTATTTTTTGTAAATACTTACTATTTAATTTTTTATATTATTATTTATTGCTTTTATTTCCTTTATAATTTTTATTTATTACATAATTCATATTTATTATCACTGAGGTAGGATATATTTAGAAGGCTTCGTGTTTATTTTCACAATTTATTTTTCGTATTAAGAATTTTTGAATGATTTATGAACGTTTTAGTAGAGTTTCTTGTCAAAGACCTCGTCTGGGAAAGTACTGCCACCATACCTATTTCTGCCGCTAAACTATCGCTGTCCCGGATTGAAGGGTATGGGTGCCGGTGAAATTACAGGCACGTGAGGTTTTCCAACTTTGTCTCTAAGATTGTCAACCCGTCAGCAATCCTCTTCTTGTAGGTATATAGGCGGCGGCAACTACTTTTCATGTGTCCCATTCCATGTGGTGAATAGCACTACCCCATCTCTTCCCATGGGTGTCGTAAAAGGCGACTAAGCGATTCACTAGAGGATGGGCAGCAGCGTTCTCTGAGTACTTTGTCAACCATACTGCGATCGCCAACCCGCCTGCCAAGAGTGGCGATTAAAAATAACCCCACCCCCCCTCACCCCAACATCTCGGGGGAAGCCTATGGCCTATGTCCAGCAGTGGACGTCTTTCGGCTGAATGATGATGATGAGCCACTTTCCATGAGGTAACGGCCCACCGGCTTGTTAGCCAAGGCACCCAATTTTAACGTAACCATATTAAACGTAATATATTTCGTTAGTGATTTAAGATGAAATTCACAATTTAAGTGTAATTTCACATTTCTCAACCTGAAACAATTGATCCAAGTCAAATACAGTCCCAGAGAAATTAATGGACTCCAGAGCTTATGATAATCAATTTTGTTCTGTGCAGCAAAAATAGTGAAGCCGGTGGTGGGGAAAGCGATACCGTTCAGACGGCCGCCGCTACAACCTAACCCACCAGCGTCAACCAGGAACTATGGCTTCGGCTCCAGCATCCCGCGAGACGCGCAAACGCAGAGGAATGTTCAAGGTACATGTTTAGACCAATCTTATGCATGTTGAAATAGGAGCCTGTTTCGCTATACATACTGATAAGTGACGATTTTTGTAGTACATTCCGGTCTTTTGTCATTTCGCTCGCAATTTAATGAGCAATTAATCATTTACTTTTATTTCCAAAACTTAATTTCTCTATCCAGAAATTAAGTTTTGGAAATAAAAGTAAATGATTTTTCTCAGTGAAATCATGCTAGCTAATATCCTCACATTCCTCACATTCACGGCAAACTTAAAAATCTTATGATGAGGTAAAATTACGAACGTGCGTTTATTTCTGATCCTTGTAATAAATTACATATTGAACATCTGTTGATTTTATCTTAAAAAAGTTACATTTTGTAAACCAAATGTACCCCAATACCGATAACCCAGTCACAAAAACATACGTTTTAATTTTTTCTATCCTTCAAAACGCTCCCCTGTAAAATGCATCTTTTGCAGATTCGTAAGTTTGTCGTAGATGTGACGATGTCTGCCAGATCAATGATTGCATTACAAAACTTGTTAGTCTCTTGACTGCATGAAGTGAAGCAGGATCTGACGTTTTTGTTTGTCCATTGTCTTTGTGATTGTTGAAAATTATAAATATACAAGGTAAGTCGGAAAGGGGGTACTAATCCGAAAGTGTGTTAAAATACCCATAGTAATGAATAACTTTTGTTCTACAACTTTCCCCCAAAAGTCAATAGTTTAAGAGAAATAGCTGTTCAAAGATTTAATAAAAAATACGCTAAAATCTATCTATCTTTAGTTATCTATTGTGTCTATAATTACGGTGATTGAGAGTTTAAGATCATATTTGGGGTCACGAATTAGAAGCTACATTTTCTGAATTCATAACTAAAGCAGCGATGTTTTTTTTTGTTGATAAAACTAAAATTAAAATATTTTTTATGGAAATAAAAATTATCGTATTTTGAAATTTTAACACTTGCTTTAAAACGGTCATCTGTGATACTTTAAGTGGCCTGCGCATTAGTTCCCCCTTTCCTACTAACCTTGTATCAAATCATTTTATTTGTGTTGTATATATTTATTTATTTGTAAGTTGGTTTAGAAATGATTTTTGAGGATTATCACAGGTGTTATAAACACTTATATTAAAATAATGTAAGAATTTGCGATATCAAGTGAAAGTGTTATCAAAATTATTCACGCTATGTGCTATTTACGCACGTGTTTGTAAATCAGTTGAATTTATTTATTTCAATTCATAGGAGTTTTATAGATGGTTTAAAATCTATTGCTTCAATACTAATGAGCACAAAATCAAATAAATCTTGTTTTGACCAACAATACAGTTGCGACACTTGCTTCTAAAACATGTTTCATCTGTGTTGATCCTTCAAAATAGTTAGTTGTATGGCCAAATATTCAAATGCTGCTCAATTTTAAGTTGCCGTTAAGCAGTCTGCACACTAAACCCGCCGACGCGCCGACATGAGTCGTCGCCTTTTTTTGTCGGCGGGTTAGTCGGCGACTTCACATCTCGTTCAAGTAGTAAAACTTTGTCGGCGGCACGAAATCGGTAGTTTTTTTGGTAGTTAGAAAACACTAACACGTCATTATAGGTCGAGTGTCGGCGGGCAAATGAGCGCATACGCAACTCGCAGATATGCCACCGACATGTTGCCACAAGCCGTCTAGCGATACGCGCGGCCACAAGTCGCCGACATGATTCTTTTGAAATAAGCGGGTTTGGTGTGTAGACTCCTATACAGTACGCGTAAATAACTTTGCCTCTCTGAACACAGGCTTTGAGCTTTCTGTTGCTTACTTCAGAGGGGCAAAGTTATCTGGTACTCGTAAAATAACTGCCGCTCTGAAAACAAGCTTTGAGCGTTCCGTACCTCACTTCAGAGAGGCAAAGTTATTTTACGCGCACTGTAATGTCTCATGATGTGCTTATTTTAAGAGTCATTACGCACTGTCGACTGGTCGCCGGAGACTTGGTCTCTTGGCGACCAAAACATAAGCATAGTCGCCCGGGCGACCGGTGACCAAGTGCGTAAAGACCTATTTAAACTATAGAAAGTCAAAGTCGCCATCGTCCAAGTCTCCGGCGAACAGTCGACAGTGCATAATGACTTTAAGGCGAAATGACAATGACAGCACGAAATTTAATTCAACTTTAAATTGAGAGGCCATTAGTGTTAATATAGTGAATGTCCATATAATATTTATGTAATACACTAACAATTCCCTTCCATGTCGTGTTCCGTGTGTGTGTGCCGTATAACAATCTAATAGACTCGATGGCTCGTGGGAAGGCGAATGTCACTCAAAAATCAGTCGGTTATAAAGCAGTGAGGGCGCGGGACAGGTTCCAGTCTCATCCATACTCCAGACCGGTACAGAACAGCAGGAAATGACGGGAGAAGATAACAGAAGATACCAGAAGATAAAGAGATAAGAGAGAACTGTACAAAGTAGGTTATATAATAAAGGTTTGTTTTATTGTCACGTTTTTAATTAAGGGTGTTGATTTTGATAAGCTGATTTTAAGACGTTACTGATAGAATTATTAATATCCTGTGTCGTGTAAATTAAGATTTTAGTGAATTAAAATGTTTAATTTACCGTAACGTTTCAGGATTGCTTATATTAGGAAGTTCTTTTAGATTCTCAGTTACAAATTAAATAGTTTATTAATATATTTTCACAAAAAAGATTATATTGTATAACCAGAAGTTTCAAAAATAATAAATAAACGAATGGAAGTTTGTTGTTAATTATAATTTATACGTAAAACAATTTCGCACAGTAGATAGGGTATTAGAAATTCAAATAACATTATTCGTAATAATGCCTATCTATAGAACTTTCAATATGTACTCAGACTTGTTCGTGTCTACATTCGCGAAGTTTGAACTAAAATTTAATCTAAATCGAAACTACGGTATTGAGTACGTCAGAGTTATTGAGTGTTGGTCCGCTTTGATATGTTGTTCGTGTTACAAGCTCTATTTTGTGCACTCTGGAACACTAACCCCTGGTTAAAAGATGATCAACGTACAAATTAACAAATCAGCTGTCAAATCTCATGGCAAGCCATGTGATTGGTTGTTAGTATTTTGATCGACCAATCACATTAGTTGACATGAGATTTGACAACAGTTAACTAATACAGGGAGGTAATAACGTCTCAATTGGAATCTTTCTTTTCATATTATTATCATAGCTGCAATTACAGGTCTAGCGCATAAGTGAGGCAGTGCCTGGGGTATGGGAGCGGCACGGGAGGGGTGACATATGACGACGTGTCCGAACTATCTCGCCATACACGTGATAAATATAATGAAGATTATCATATCACGTGTGTAGCGAGATAATTCGAAAAAGTCATGTAAAGTCTGATTCAGTTAAGCGCTACACCTATAGTTGTCTGTACATCTAGTCGCAAACGCAAACTATGCAACTGCCAAATGCAGTTTGAAGGCAGTTAAGATGCGAGTGCAACTGCGTGACAACTGCCGACTGGATGTGCAACCCAATTGCAGTTATGATTACGAATGTGAAACAAAATATGATTCCCCACATGTGACGTTATTAGCCCTCCTGTCCAGCCCTTCAGAACCCGGGGCTTATACTTCGGGGGAGTATAACGCACATGCAAAATGGACGCTAACTAAATACAGTGAATTATTAAAAGAAATAACGTGTCATGACAGAAAAATACTTCGATATAAAGTAGACACAACTAAAAAGTTGCATCGGCAAACTTCGTAAAACCGATCTCTTCCGAACTGAGTGCGACTTCAAGACCACGAATGTTTATTAGTACTGCTGTAAAAGATTATCTTTACGCAGACGCAATAAGTGTGAGTGGTGTGAATATTAGCGATTGTCATTGGTTGTTCGATCAGGAATATCGATGTTACTTCTTAGGCTACATTCACTCATCCGCGATTTTTTTTCGGCGCCAAAGCGCTCGCGCTTCGCTTGCGAGTCGCTCCCTCCTCAGAAACTTTGGTATTTAACGGTCATTTTTTATCGATGTAAAGTACACGCGCACGCTCAGCGCCCGAATAGCTATTGCGTAGTACACGCGTCGTATTCGCACAGCGCCCGCGCCGCCTCCACCCTCCCGGCTAGGATGGCAAATGCAATTTGAGATCTATTGATGTGTCATAAGACTCAAACTACATACAACAAATTTCAAAGCGAATTAGCTGCTGACGCTGACTGCTGCTGCTTAGGTGCTGACGCGCGTGTCGTGCGCTTAGCGGGCGCGTGTCGTCTGAACGCGCCCTCAGTTGTCTCGTACTGTACCTACCCCTGTAGATAATATTATTAACAACCTACTTTCAAATTGTTACTTATTTGGCATATTAGATTCCTTAATTTATTTATTAATTTTATCCTAATATCAATATTTAATAAAGAAATCCACTGTTTATTTATTAGGGCTTTCATTTCTTGTATGCTAATTTTTATGCAAAAAATTATGTAATACACATTAGATGTGTTGGCCCTCAATAAATAATCATATTATTGTGTTTTTGGCTCGCATTTTCATTCGTAACGAATTTTCTCAACATTGAATAAACGTTCTGAATAAAACGACCATTTGTAAAGGATTTAGTGACAAACCTTTGATTTATTCGAATAAACTAACAACAACACCCATTCAGATTACTATAGTATTCTATCGTTATCTCGACATTAGTTTCTATAATTTTTAAGTGTTGTTTTAACACTAGTTTTAAAATATTTGTAATGGTTTTGTAAAATGTATTCATGTTAAACATAATGTATTTATTTTGTAATAGCTTGCTGCTTGTTTTTTAACAATTTATTGTAACTAGATATTTTTGTAAAGACCTGTAATTTGGACGTAAAATATACCCAACTTTGAAAAAGGGGGCTATTACACTAACATATATTCCAGATCATTATAGGATCATAATTATCTCTTATATGACCTCTAGAGTCATATCTTTGTATGGCAAAATGATTCATATGTCTATATTAAGCCGGCTCCGCAGCGCCAAATTTCTAACAAAACATATTATCTAAACAAGTTAGCAAAACAGCCAGTCCGCTGCGCCTTTAACAAAACAACTGATGGCGTCTTTCTCTAGTGAGCGCGAACACAAAATGCGTCACTTCCCCTCCCCGCAGGCGAACGCGGGGGGTGTTATTCGTTTCGGCAAACATGTTATTGTGTTTTTGCTAAGAAAGCTGTTAGGCCACGCCCCTATTCGGTTAGCAAACAACGTTAACCTGTTTGCAAACACGGCGCAGCGGACTGGGCTTTACATTGTCATAATATGTCTATGACTCAAAGATCTATGATCAATTGATCATTGATATATGATAGTGTCATATCCCCCTATGGTATTGATATTTCACGTCGAAAAGCTAAGCCTTGATGCGAGATACTTACAACATTGACACTTTAAAATTTCATCTGTTTGGTACACAACGAAATATATTTTCGTGTTTCAATTTGTATTGCATTGAATTTTTCAACTGCTATTTCTATTACTTCATTTCCAAAGTATCGTAGCAACTCTGCAATGAAAACGAAACGAGAGTATTTGATACTCTCGCTAGTTCCGATAACGTATAAACGCCGTCACTAGAAATCGATTCTTGCCGATACTACTTTTATATGAAATTGTACTAACTTTTGATACATTAATTGTATTTCTATATTAATTTTAGAAATTATGCTTTTGTAAATGATAAATTCCTTGTATGTACTAAAGTATGTCTTAGTAAGTAAAAAATAACCGTAGAACAGAATTATAACTAATGTTTAGAATTAAATGTATCATGTAATTACTAATGACTGAATTATTTTGTAGGCATATTGTTTTCTAAGATTTAATTCTAATTATGAATGTGTGGAGGTTTAATTAAAATGATTTGAATATTTATTTGCTGATGTGTTTCTTTCGTCACGTTAATATCTATTGGGTCTCATCGATCGTCCATTGTGTATAATGCTTTTAGAAAGGTACGAGCATAGCGCTACATATTTCATCTTAATAGGGTTAGTTCACATAAGCTGAGCGAATCCACCGTTCTTTCCTTTGTAAAACTGCATTTACGGGTCCATTATTCAATACTTGATGCAGACATCAAGGGAAATATTGTGTAAGTTCGTCTTCCTTTTTTTCAACATAAGAGCAAAATCCAGCATGTTATGTTGCGCAAGTAGTTGATTAGTTCATTGTTTGTTTTTCGTTAAATTTGTGGAAGTCGACAATCTGCTGGTGTGCCCACATGTTGAAAGTGAACTAAGCTAGTAATTGCGTGCGAATTGCTTGCGCAAGAAAACTCGCTCGTGGATTCGGCGCTTAAATGCATTAGCTAAGGTTTTCGTTAATGAGGATCCTGTAAAATGGCATTTGAGGGAAAATCAAGTAGGAATCTGTTTCGATGTTCATCGCATTGAGACGCACATTTTACATCTTAAATACTTGCTCTATCTGCGATACTTCTTCTTCTATCGTGTCGTTGCCGTTGATACTTCTTCTTCTATCGTGCCGTTGCCGTGCTGAAAAGATTAGCCGACGATCTGTCTTGGCGGGTCTGAAGTTAGTTGTTTGGCTGCGCAATAAATCTTTTAGAAACGAAATTGTCTACTGCGCAGCTAATCAGCTAACTTCAGACTCGCCAAGATACGTCGGCCGTATTGTACATAAGTATCGTCACTCGTAGAGGCTCTTTTCACGCTTTAACATCTCTAACGTATGTTAACGTTGTTGTATGTTAATTTATTCCTATTTTTAACTGCGTTCCACTCCACTGTGATCTGACCCGTATGCAGACCCCATTAGACCCCTGTGCACTCCGGTGCCAGAGTCTAATTACGACGGGTACAAATTGAAGGCTTTGAAATACACCCCGGCTTTCTACATGCCTCCGGTACAGCTAAGTTCAAATGAGATATTCGATTTCAAAATTTGCACATACACAACGGAATTTGGCGGAATGCAGCGCCAAAGATGAGCGATTTACGATTTATTTTCGTATTTCGATTGAATCGTAGGTATTTTTTGCGAATGCGACTCGCGAATTCCGAGTTTACTGCTACGGACTTTGATTAATATTGTGACTGTTTAAGTATGGAATTCTGCGATACGTTTTTGAGTCTAGCATGGATAGAAACTTTCCTGCTGTGTAGTTTTTTATGGGTTAGCAGTGAGAATCAAAGTTTAAAACACCTAAATCTGCGATGGGTGAAGGTACCGTAAAAGAAGACGTGTGTTTTTTACTTTTGCCTTGCTCCAATGCTCAAAAAACAATACAGCTAATTTTATACGAAAAAAGCAGCACCTACGCAACATACGATTAATTAAAATTGACGTCACGTCCCGATTCATTCCGGGTCGAGTCCCGAAGGTAGGCAAAATAAAAAATCAGGCTAAGGTGTCAACAAAAACGCGCCGAACCCTAAACGAACCGCAAATGAATTGATTCGACGCAATCAATTTTTTCCCGCCCTTCTAGCTCAGGGTTCACACCGACTCATTCACTCCCGCTCTGATTATCGGTCAATCATTCGGTCTCACCGTTCAGTTAACTGGAAAATTGGTAATTAGGTATAGGTGATAAAACGTGGAAAGTGTGCTTTTAGAAGATAAGAACGGTCAAGGGCGTTTCCAACAAAATCAGGGGCCTAATTCTCCTAAAATAAATTGTTGCCAAACGCAATCGAACCACAACCGTCAGTCAGTTTTTGTTTTCGAAAACTTTCAAAATTATTGATTTTGTTTTTTGTGTCAAACAATTCGACAGCTTTTGAAATTGAGAACTGTCTGAATGAACGGTTCGGCCTTGGTTCGGTTGTGATTTATCAAGATTTATTTTAGGATAATTAGGCCCCTGTTTGTATTGGAATAGTTTCGTCGTGCTATCTTGTCGTAATATCAGCCGTATTTATAAAATAATTAATGTAGCAGCTATCAACTCAGCTTATTGCAGTCCGCTGCTAGACATTATTGACTCTTCCAAGTGATGTCACTTAAAGGGGCGGATTTCCTTAAATGCCAGGTAGGCCCGGGCCTGGGGCGGCAAAATTTGGTGGTTTTTTTTTTAGTAGTCGCGCTTTCTGTTTCCGCCAACTCAAACTCAATAAACTCAACTCAAATGTAAAAACTCAACTGTAAAAACACAAAAAAGGTGCATAGCATCTCGCAAAAAAAAATTACACAAGGCGATTACGATTATTAAATTTTTTGTGTTATAACTTTCGTGAGACACATTCATATTTATGATTAATTACGGTTCCATCCAGTTCGACTCGCGACCTCGCCGCGTGATCAGCTCATGATTAAGGGCTCCGTTTGGGTCCGAAACTAGTCGGGCAAACCCGAAAAATGCACGTGAGTAAACCGTAATTAATCATAAATATTATTAAAATTGTTTTTTTATTTTAATTTAATTTCTATAGTTCATTTAATTTTTCGTGATTTATAACGAGTAGGGGGCGGCAATATTCCATAGGTCTAGGGCAGGCAACGTATCAAATCCGCCCCTGCTACTGGGACCGTACCGTGCTGCAGTGCTTCTCAATAATAATTGCGGTCTTGAAATTTAATTCCTTCATCCAATAAGGCACGCACTACGCTACAGGCCAGGAACGAGAATAATGCGGTCTTGTTGAAAAACTACACACAAATTACTCTTACGAGCCAGCCCCTATAATTAAAAAAAAAACAAAAAATGACTTTCACATTACCGAAGTGGTTCTGAATTGGCGGACGGACAGGTTTAGGTACAAACTGTTTTCAAGGAAGGCACGTAGTTTGAAACTAATATGTAGGTTTGTAGCTATAATTTAAAAGAATTTTGCTGCTTTCGCATTATTACCTATAGTCTGACCATTAATTCCATGCAGTGACTTGACAGTTGGAGGGATACCAGTTTTTGACAAAAAAAAGGTAGTGATGGGAAAAATAGAATGAATGAAATTGAATGAACTTAATAATGTACTTATATGGATACTTTTTCTTGAATTTAATAACTTGATGATCAAAACACGATATAACAACATTAAACATAGTCTTAACCACAAGTAACTACTGATATGACGTTTTTGATGCGACAAGTAACTGAAATAAGCTTATTATTTATTCTATACTTCAATGCACAATTGTGGCACATAATGCGGACTTAATGCCATAAGGCATTCTCCATCAGTCAACCAAGAAAACGTTACATGAAATGATTATTATTTTTATTTTATTGCTATTAGAAGTAAGAATAGAAAAGAGAAAATTATTCTTTCTTGCAAAAAAGACGCACACAACTAAACCAAACAATAGTTACTAAATGTAGGTAACAATAACAAACATATCAATCTTTAGAGTTACAGAAAGTCTAGAATATAAATAAATAAGTTAATTAATTAATTTATGTCTGTCGTTAATAGCTTACGTAAAAAAATACCTTAACATTAAACACAAATATATTACGTAAACATCACCAAGCACAATAGCCCCAAAGAGGAGCTCGTGGCTAAATAATTACAGCCGCATAGACCGATCTTCCGGGTTAAGCCACGCTTGCCGAGGTTGGTCTGTGGATGGGTGACCATTTACCATAGCGAGTTTCCTCCGTGCCTCGGAAAGCACGTAAAGCCGTTGGTCCCGGCTGTCATTTGTAGATCTTTGACAGTCGTTACTGTTCGTCAGAAGCCAGAAAGTCTGACAACCAGTCTTACCAAGAGTATCGTATTACCCAGTTACTGGGTTGTGGAGGTCTGATAGGCAGTCGCTCCATGTAAAATACTGATATTCAGCTGCATCCGGTTCGACTGGAAGCCGACCCCAACATAGTTGGGAAAAGGCTAGGCAGATGATGATGATCACCAAGCACAATAAACTTGGGAATTCGACTTTGGATTAAATCATCTTACACCAATACATATATAAAAACTCGATAATTATTTAATTTCATTATTTTAAACTTAAGTACAGAGAGTATTTAAGTTCCTTCTCCTTTTATTCTTTTATTGCAAATGAATTTGTAGAGATATGTTTAAATTGAACTATTTGTCGTATTCGTTCTTTTCGTAAAATCATTCACTACCCCAACACTATTAGTTTTAGTATGGTATCATTATTTTGCTTTGAACTGTCAAGTCACTGCATCGAACTAATAGTCCGACTATAATGCATTATAAAGGGATAGTGCTCGTGCCGACACGATCAAACCAGACATATCTAAATAGAAAATAAATTGTAATTACTTAATACACAAGCGAGGAGCCGAAGGAATAATAACGTTAGTTTATTAAATCTTATGATTTTGTTCCGCATGCGTATTTCAGGGTAAAATAAATCTCTTGATTTTTCTGGCTGAAAATTACCGATGAAACTGAAACAATGTGACAATCAGTTGCTTATGTTTTCTGAAAGCAGTGAGTGCAGGGGACATCGAAGCATGAATATTTATCGGCAATTTTAGTTCGGAAATATCCACATTTCCGTTATACTAGTCTGATTGTTTCTACAGAAGGTGTCCAGAATCCAACATCGGGCACAGAAGCTGAACCAAAAAATCGGAAGCAAACTTGGAAGTGTGTGTCTTCTTGTCCCTCTCAGATAGGAATTAAATAAGGGTCCGACCGGATCACAACATACCCATAACTTTGTGGATCCAATAGGCCACTATGCCAGAAATCAGTCTTTCCCGGACCTCGGGACTTATTTGCATAAAACTAATTATCTTGTATATCTGTGTGTATGCGATGTCGCTGTCGGTCTGTTGACAAGCCTCTGTGGTAATAAAGCTGTGATTACCTCGTGTCGAAAAATAATTAATGAGATCCCGAAAACAGAATTTATATAACAATTTTAAATTGCATTTTGGGAGGGATTTACAGATCTCGAATGAATGCCTCGTTGGTCTAGTGGTCGCAAATGCGACTGCTGAGCGTCAGGTTCTGGGTTCGATCCCCAGGTCGGGTAAAGTGTTATTAGATTTTAACCTGTGGAATTTCTTAGTAGCTCCCTTAGTCTGGATTTGTGCACGCTTGATGGCGATAGGCTCGCCCCCCTTTTACATGGAACTTCTACATAACAGCGAAATGAGTACGTAGGTAATTAGTAGAGAGGTAGGTTGTTGGGTTTTCAACAGTACCTACTTACCCACCTAACTTCACTTAAGTAATACTAGGTACTACTGTTATTACTGTTGAATACATTTACATAGATTGGATACCTACTTGTCTTATTCTAGTACATAATTATTACTTCTATGAATTCTTTAATTAATTTGTAATTTATACAACACAACAGAGTTCACGCTCAGGCTAATTATTCCGAGACCACAGTATTTTCAACCAAGCTTGGACAGATGGCATTGCTGGCACAATTAAAAGTCGGTATGGTTTCGTTACCGTACGTGAATGCGGCGAAATGCGTCGATAGCAACAATTCCATATTTTTGGTAAGGCATTACTGTGTTCGCGCTTGTTCAACTAGAAATTAACTCTACCGCTTCCGCCTACACGATGTTTGAACATGGCTAAACAAACGGGGCCAGCCCTCCCTAAACGAGGTGACAATTCCTCAATAATTACCTACTTATTCATTTAGATTCAGAGTGCACATTCTACTAGGTACCAAAATTGTTGCCGAACCGTAAACGAACTACAACAGTCAGTCAGTTTTCGAAAACTCAGTGTTTGGTTTAGTTGTCAAATAATTTTTCAGTTTTTTATACGAAACTGCGACGAAAAAACTGTGTATATGAAATGATGAATTCGGTTGCAATTTTTTCATTTTTTTTTAAACGTTGGTTTTGGTATTTGGTTATGTATTCGTAGTAGAATTTCCCCACAGGTCCCTTACGACATGAACGATAAGCTTGTTGAGTTCGTGGGAAGATATTTTTTACGTTTTTCCAAAAGTCCTAGAACTAAAGCTGTTAATTTAAAAGTAGAAGGTAGTAGAAGTAGAAGGGTTCGTATTGGAAAATGTTTTTTACCCTATTCCCAAAAGAACAAAAGCTATGAATTCAATAGTACCTAATAAATTCCTAGATGGCATGAGCTCGCGTGTATTTTTTCAATAACCCTGCATTCTATGCACAAAACTCCTATTTCGTGCATTTCAAGAATCTTCACGAAGTACTAACTATATTTGTATCCACATAGTAACAATCCTTTGTATTACTGTGAGTCGGTCTTCCCAGGGGGACAGTTTTCGTTTTTCACAGATCACTACCCCCATCTGACAGTAAACTTGCCAAACTTCGGTTGTTTGGCTTCTTTTTTACACGTGTGGGTTTGTTGTTCTTTCCAACTCCGATAGAATATACGGGCTTAGTAGGAAGTATTTACTTTTTAGTTTTTAACGTATTTATTTGGTTTGTTTTAGTATATTTAGTTAAGTAGTTTAACTTTACAATGGTGCCGATTCTCTTGTTCACCAATTAAAATAATTTAGAGAATTGCTATCTTTTGCTAACAGACAGTGCGAGAAAAGGACGGTGATAGATCAGAACTAAGTTATAGATGTCAAACTATACCACTGATTGACCCTGCACAAGTTTTATTCAGAAAAAACAATTTTTTTTGTTCAAAAATTGTACCTTCACTTTCTGTATCTGAGTAATTTTAGCGTTCCAAGTTAATTGACTGCGTGGAGCGATATCGCGCTAGTTGTGCCGGTCAGCTGTGTCGCCGTGCCTTCATTAATTTATGCATGGCATCGAAATTTTCAATATAATACATATTTTTTTTGGAAAAAAAACTTGTATTTATTTTAATCAATCTAAATCCCGTGCGGGGTTAATCTATACTATTAATAGATCATGTGCTTTGAAAGAATTACACGAATTCCTTAACACCCTGTATACCCATCACTTTCTTATGTCATATAACAAAAAGAGACGGAGCTATTTTAAAACCTAGGTTTTTCTTAGACCATCTTTTGTAATAAGGGGGACTAAGTTCAACGAAAGATGAGTCCTGACCTGACATAGCGGTCATGTCGTTAATTGTAGCCAATCAAAAATATGAATAGTTTTTATACGCACTGCAATGCGGCATCGAAGTGCGTATAAAAACTATTTTCTCGTACATTTTTTTGTTTGCGGCCAACCGGACGGCTGACCGCGTTCCGGCTAACCGCAAAGTGCGTGGGTACCCTAAGGAGACTAGCTGCTATCGAAAAAACCTAAACGATATCATCAAAAACCGCAAAAGAGCTCATGTTTTGTTTTTTAAAAACATTTGATTCGATACCTAGACTTTGTATGGTAACGTTTTGTAGAGAAACGTCAGAACTTAGGTACCTTATGTTTTATAGGGTATAGTTTACGAATTTGAACTTCACCGTAGTTTTAGTCGATACGTTCTGACAGTACCTATGGAAAATTTAGTTCAACTAAAACGGCACGTATGAGAGACGTTCGTCTCTTTCTTATTTTAACAGAGTTAAAAAGATGGCAATGGCCTCAATTAAGTTGAGTTTGTTCACAAAAGAATGAGCACCAACTTGGGTAGGTATATTTTTTCCCCAAGCTCTTGAGTTCACTGCGCTTCGGGCCGCGAGTTCGATACTCAAAAACGGAACAAACATTCGCATTAAATTGCTTAGGTACAGATAGATTGTTCTGGCTCTGGATGTTTGAGCACGTTAGATTTGTGAGGTACCCACGATATCCAATCATAAATAATAATATTAAAGGAACTACAACCTTGCAAAGAATATGCCACCTCTTCCCCAGTCGTGGATGTTGTAAAAGGTGACTAAGAGATTGCGTCAAGAGGCCCCAACAACCAACTGCGATTATCAATCCGTATGCTAAGTGTGGTCATTAAAGCAATTTTCTATTATTCATTGTTCAAAATATCAAAACAATCAGAAAAAAAAACAATATTCATTTAAAAATATTTAAAAAAAATTGCCCACCGGCATCGGGAAAAGGGTCCAAGCTACCATTGGTTAGGCCTCCAGAAAAAGGAACTTCTTAATAATACGCGCCGTGTCCAGAAGGACCGGTTTCTGAATCGTTATTTTATAATTTGAACAAGAAATACTAAATAACTGCAAATAACATTGCCATAACTAGGAGTCGAAACCAGGGCAGAACCTTAGTCTCGGCATCCACGATTGCTATCACTAAGCGCCAAATCCACTAGCAAGTTTACTGCTCAAGTTGACCGTTGCAAGTTTGCAACCGACTTTTGAACTGTGGACATATCCGCTGCACTTGTGGAAGTAACTTGCGCAGAAAAACTTCCTAGAAAATTTGGCGCTCTATTAGACCAATAAGAAAGTGTAGGACACACATATCGAATCTAATCAGTTAAATTCAAAATTATAATCCATCAAGGAATATACGTGTGGTTTTATAAATTACAATATTTATTATTTATGTAACTTACACAAAACATAAAACAAAATAATGGCTGAGTCGCTTAAAAGGCCGGAGCCCAAGCCATTGAAATCTGCAACTTTTTCGCTTCGTTCATGACATTATTGACACATGTCAAATTGGAATTGTCAAAGCTAGGCTGCAGCGTGTTGTGCCGCATCGAAAAAAGCCGAATAGTCTACGTGTAAAGTGATTTTTATTAAAATTATATTTCTATTCGTGTTTTAAATACAGGTAAGTGACTCAACAGTAATTAAATTATTTCGTTACGAGGCCTAAAGTTTCACCTTTTAGGTTGTATTATGTCAAAAGTTAGGTTAAAATTGGGCAAATACGTAAAGGATATTATCTTTCTGCAATTAACGTGTTAAAAATTCATAGCTATTTCTACTATGAATAAGAATAACGTGTTGTGTACCGTTAAATAATTTTAGGTAATTTTTCATACAGGTAGTGTCATCTATTAGATATTTTCGTTACTACAGTTTTCCGCGGTTTCCACGATTGCTTTTCTAAAAATACTTAATTAAAAGTATTTCCCTCGCATTATAAGCTCGGATTGAGATCTATACACAATGCCAGTGATTAAGTTTTCTCATATTGTGGACGAAATAGTATTATTATTTGAAAAAATCGAGTTACAGAATTTTCATTTTACCGATTTTTTTATAGGACTAGCATGGTGCCGCAATATTAACTACAAAGGGCTTCTTTTTAAAAGGGTCTATAGACCATTTTTAAAAGTCATTAAAAAAACATTTTATTTATTTCAAGTCGCGCGGCAAATACCTATTTGAAACGGCCTGCATAGATTGCATCATGCTGCATTCAAGTACTTAGGTACCTATTAAAGTAATAGTATGTATAGGTAGGGCAAGTCGGCAACGCGAGTAACTATCGCTAGGGAAGTTTTTAGGTCAGCAAACCAAACTAAATTATAGCGTTCATACTCCAACTCAGGTGAAAAATGATAATTCGTTAGTTTAGTTTAGTCTAATTAGTACTATTTTTACGACCATTAATAGTTTTAATTTGTATAAATTGTTAGAGGTCGCCCGCGTGGATGTCGTTTAACGCGAATTCCGCGTTTT
This sequence comes from Amphipyra tragopoginis, assembly GCA_905220435.1. Classification (NCBI taxonomy): domain Eukaryota; kingdom Metazoa; phylum Arthropoda; class Insecta; order Lepidoptera; family Noctuidae; genus Amphipyra; species Amphipyra tragopoginis. The sequence goes on along the minus strand of HG991997.1, from coordinate 24,708,880 downwards.
TCGGAATAAAAGTAGCTTATGTCCTTCTCCGGGTTCCAGACTATCTCTGTACCAAGTTTCAACAAAATCGGTTCAGTAGTTTAGTCGTAATGAGGAACACACAGACAAACAGAGTTTCTTTCGAATTTATAATATTAATTAGTAAGGATAGAACGACCTACGTGATGCGAAATTCTTTTCGTAAAACACTTACCAATTCTGTAATCATGTCTATGTTTTATCGATATCAGATGGCGCTGATTTCCAGCGCATTTTCATGTCCTAACTTAGTCATCAATTTAGCGCGAAATTCTTGAAGACGTTACAATACGATAACTTATTGTATTGTGACGATAAGGGCCTGCGCCCACTGGAGTCATGGCATGGCAAGGGATTTTTAAGCTCAAATAATTTTAAACTATATTAATACCCTTTACGACTCATAATTCTCCTACCGCGGGATACTTCGGCTTGCCACGGCACGACAAAGCCTCCCGTGGTATGCTAACCAAATACAAATGCTAGTGGTATAAAATAAAAATATAAAAATAAAATAAGGATTACTTAACATTATTTGAATTAAAAAATCCTTTGCCATGCCGTCCCGCCTGTAGGCGTATGGAAATGCAGCGGGTAACACCTATAATTCAGCCCTCATCAAGCTGTCTCCCCCCCTAACTCCCCGCCAGCAACGCCCTAAGCCGAGGTCCGAGTCCCACTAGGGGTCGCCCTTAGTGCTGTTGTTGCAGGTAGTCGTGATGTTAGTGTAGTACAAGTAGTTAGCTTAGGTTAAGTATTTTACTTCCCCTCCCATAGGCTGGAGACCCTTCATGTCTCGCCAATAACTGCCCGGTTACGTAGGAAGGGTACCCTAAGACCACCTACAGCAGTCCAATAGGAAAAAAAAGCAGCGGGCAACAAATTAATCCTTACCGTACCTACTAATAACGCCGCGTTTGGTAAAACATATTTCTTTTCATATTCATAATCATAACTGCAAGTGGGCTGCTCATCCAGTCGGCAGTTGTCACGCTGTTGTACTGACTATACATAGCCTCCACGAGTGACGATACTTAGGTAGGTACGTCTGGCGCACCCTGGGCAGTCGGCCCCTCTACCAACCTTGCTGACTGGCTAATCTTTTCACCACAGCATGGACTATTTTCGTGTAGCTCGTGCTGACACGAGAGAAGAAGAACTGACTACATCCTAACTGCCTTCAAGCTGCATTTGGCAGTTGCATAGTTTACAATTGCGACTGGATGTGCAGTCTATTTGCAGCTTTGGTTACACATATGAAACGAAATGTTTCACCAAACGCGGCGTTATTAGCCTCCCTGTTCTGCACACCGTCCTTTTTTCCTAGAAGCCCAATTCGACTATACATCAGCCACTTTAAATTGATAATTAACGTGCTTTGGGATTATGAACCTTAATTCAATGAATAATAGTTCAGTTTCCATCACATTCAAATTACTTTTAAGCCCTTTTCGGTAATTTTTGTCATTCTAAAATTAACTTAAAAACATGTTGTCAAAGTTGATAATTGCGTAATTAGTAATAACGTTTATTTCTCTTTCTATATTGGCTTTAGTATAACATAATGTGTAATTGATGCCAAACATAAACGAATTACAATCGTCAGTCAGTTTTTGTTTACGAAAACTGACGAAATAATTGGTTTTGTTTTTTGTCTCAAACAATTTAACAGCTTTTGACAACGAAAACTGTCTGGATTAGGGTTGCCAACCCCAAATTTCAAAAACTATGATTTAAAGTTGGAATAACGAAGACAATTAAGTTTAAAATCAGGACGCAGTAATAGAGTAGCTATAGTTAAATTAATACGTAGTGAAAATAGGTTAAATTAAATTCAAGTAATAATAATAATCATATTTTTTTATAAAAGTATTTGAATAAAATTATATGAGTCGAAAATCCGAATTTTAAATACGTGACCTTATCAGGGCGCTTTAAAAATACAGGACGCTGCTCAAAAACAATCCAGGACATCCCCCAGGACACTACAAAAACAGGACATATCCGGGGAAACAGGACGGTTGGCAACTCTAGTCTGAATGAACGGTTCGGCCTTAGTTCAGTTACGATTTATCAAGATTTATTTTAGGAGAATTGGGCCCTAGTATGACCATTTTTTTTTGTTTCTCCTTACCCTCACTGGGATTTCTCTTGTATCGTGGGTGCATTTACAAACACTAATCTCACATACACAAACGTATGTCCATCATTGAATGAAAGTAACGGTTACTTGAAGTATATCTTTCGATACTGCATTATCGCGATTTCACACGTTCCCATTCGCCGACGAATTGATTTAATGCTAAAGAAGTTTTTGTAAATGATTATTAGCTTCACGTAATTTACAAATTGCAATTATTCGTTGAATTTCTTATCAATAAACATCACGATAATTAAAAGGCGTAATTAAAATCCGCTGATGGCTTAATTGTCCAGTGGACCACCACAGACTGCCCCCATGCCCCATCTTTCACGTCTTCCTAGTCCATCCAAAAGTTGTCTGGAAGATATTGCTATTAGCGATAAGACCGCCATTGTACTCTTGTATTAAATTGTTTCTGTTTTTTGCTATTGTTATGGTGTACAATAAAGCATAGTCTATCTATCTATTCGTCACAGGAAACGGCCCAACATTAAGCCTGTATATTTTGCTTATCACCATTATTTACGTAGTAACTATTTGTAGTATTAGTGCCCAAAAGGGTCCATAATTGATCCATAGTCTTACTAAGCCTACTACCTGCTAAAATTACATTATGGAATGCATTAAAGTATTGAATATTTATTAAATAATCTGTGCCAGTACTATGTATTGAAGCCCACTTAAATCAAAAAATCATGTCTTGATTCCTGCTCAATTTCTCACTGATATCCGAACAGACCTATCAACAATTCTCAATTCATATAAATAGCTATTAATAAATTGAAGTCTCAATGTCATTGTCCGATTAAAACTAGTTTAGATTGCACGCGCTACAGTTTTGCAGACGTTCCAATTCAAATATTTTGAACACGAAACCATAATTCGGTTCTAGTCACTCTTCTTTCCATCGTGCTTGGGTATGTGTAGTGTTGTGTGTTTAAATAAGCTTAAATTAAGGTTTCCATGTCATTAATATTATCTACCGTGCCCATCATTATTAATTTCGTTTGTGCAATATTAGCTGCTGTTTTTAATGGCGGTAGCTATAGTATGCAAGGTGCTACATCCTAACGTTACGCTTATTAATTTGTTGGAGTTATGACCCGGGAAATTTCTTCCGATTTTTATTGGACAGTTAAAATTTGCTCCGTCATTTTTTCTAGTTAGGACTTTGTCAGGCGGGTTTTGCGTTAAATGTAAATGCATTTGTAAATATTCGTTTAATAACATGTGTCAGAGAAAATAATCTTCGTGTTTCTGAAACATTGTCACATGTTGCGGTTAACAATAATACAAATTTTGATGGCAAAAGCACCGAAATTTTGTTTCTATATTCTTTTCACCCTAAGATGAGTCCTGAAGCTTGGTCATTTTGGTAAATTGTAGCTGTAAGGAGACTGCTATCGAAAAAACTTAAAAGACATCATCAAAAACCGTAAAATAGCTATATAATCCATGTTTTGTTTTTTAAAAATATTTGATATTTGTATGGTAATGTTTTTAGAGAAACGTCAGGAATAAACTTATGGTGAAAAGGGTATAAAAACATTGACGTGTCGTTTCAGAAACTACTTGCAGTATCTGAATTGTTTACTAGTGAATATGGTACCGACCACTTAGAGCTCTTACACACCACGTTTTTTTCAGACGCCGTCGACGCGCGTTTCTCTATCGCGCGTTGTTGGCGCTGCTAAACTTGAAATAGGCAGATTACTTGCGATTGCATCGGTGCAAACTCACGAGAAACGCGCTACAGACGCGCGTGAGCAACTCTCCTTGCAAAGTAAAACGCGTGTAGCACGCGCGCGAAGGAGCGTGTATCGCGCTACAGACGCGCGTGAGCAACTCTCCTTGCAAAATAAAACCGGTTAAAACGGTTAAAACGCGCTGTACGTATGTGTTTGTAGCTAAAGAGACGCGTTGTGCCAGCGCGTCTGTATCGATGTTAGTCCGTGCTACGAGCGCGTCGACAGCTCGCGAAAAAGTCGTCGTCTGCATACTACAATTTTATGAACGTGTGAATAGGTAAATTGGTTGCGAAAACATCGCGTTTGCAGCGCGTTATAGTTGCGTGCGACGCGCGTCGACAGCGCCGGAAAAAAAACGTGGTGTGTAAGAGCCCTTACGCTTTCTAGCTGCCGTCATAGTGACCTTGTTTAGATGTACCTAATTGTTTCGTACTATCTATTTACAAGTCAATGATGTTGATGCACCGCTCATTGCATCAGCTATTGCAGGACAGATAAAATTGTGTTAGGGAAGTCCCGACCTACATAAACAGATAACTAGTTGTTGCTGCCACTTAAAACTGTTTCCGCGGGACGATTATATTTGAAAATTAAAGTGATTACGTGGATGGTTTGTGTGAGAGATGATATGAATGAAAAGGGAGATAGTGGGACGGATAAATAGGGAAGAATAGAAGAAGAAAACTTTTTGCACCGAACCTAAGTAACTTGGGGTAAGGGCAGCAGAAGAAGGTTCCAAAAAATCTAAATTGAATTGAAGATTATGATTACACATTGTTTAGCAATGTTTCGGTAATAACAACTATAAAAAGAATTATACTTGGCCGCCGAATAACGCAACATTTATGGGCATTTAAGTAATAATCAAGAGAGAGGCCTATGTCCTTCAGTGGAACACTGAAAAAATTGACAATTAAACTAGTTTAGTAATTTCATAAATTCCCGAATTGTGCTGTAAGTAAGCAAAGTTTGATTATAATTAGCAAACCGCTTTACTGATAGCTTAGGTATTGAGTTGGTTACTAGAAGTACAAGTTATGTAGTCACTTTTTTTAAGTAATTAATAACGTAATAATGTGTTACTAACAACAAAAAAGTTTTTTTTAGTAGATAACCTAAAAAAGATAAATGGATACCTTGGAAACCAACTGACCCAAGTGTAATTTTTGGTAAATTGGATTATAGACTTAAAATACTTACTTATAGAGATGAAACTCAATGTCACCAAAAATGTTACTTAGATCAATTGGCTTCTACGCTATCCAAATATGAAACAAACCACATACCCAATTACTTATTGGACAATAAACACCTGAATTAACTGTCTTGTTTGAACATCAGGCCTCTTTCTAGGTCACAACAAGTGCTCAATTTGTCTAAAATGAGTCCACGAACGCTCATCGTAGAATTATTCCGACAGTGCAGGACCAACATATCTATAATTAGTATTCTGTGTTATCACCATGTTTATTAAATCAAGTTCATTATCAATGTCTATGATAATATGATTTATTTTTAGACTCGGAATTAATAGCACATAAAAACTTGTTAGAACATCCCGGAATATAAAGATGACCTAATTTCTTTAGATACAAACAAGTGCAAATGACCTACTGTATTTAAATACAGATAATTCGTATTACAATTTAGATAACAGTTTTGTTGTTATTCCGTATTTAGGTATTAGTGAGGAAGACGATAAAGTGGTAATCAATTTGATTGCTTTCCGTATAGACAGTAACAAGCTGTCTGGTAGATAAGTTATAATTCGTCCAGCAACAATTCTAAAAAAACAACCCAGTCTTAAATTTAAATGTACCCAAGACCACAGCTTTGAATATTACTAAAGACGGTTTACCCCGAATAGTGACCCTCGATTGTTTTTTCTGCGGACCACCCCTGATTCAAATCAACGCCAGTGGTCGAGTGTAACCCAATTTGATAATAGAATTTCGACGTATTTAACTCCCGAATCTAGTGGCCCAACCGACACTTCAATTCCACAAGTAATATTTGAATTAAACTGGAGACGATTCAACGCCCCTGGGGAACAGTGTCGCCAAAATAGGGTACTGGTCCCCGAAATGGGCTGGCGGCCTCAACACGGCCCGTCTTGTCAGGGTTAATTGATTTATGTATTCCACTCCCGTAGGCTCAGATTAATAGATTTGTTGCTTAAATAATAATCCGTGATGAATTTAGAATTGGCAATTTAAGTTAGTATGGAGATTCGACGTTATTATTGTTGTTTCAGATTTATTATCCGGGAATTGGACGAGATTTGTTGGTGAGCGAGTCTTTGTCAATTAGTTTTTGACGGATTGGTTTATTTCGTGATAAGGGTTTAAGATTATTTTCATTGTAATCTTAATAAAGTTAATGTCGACGGTATAATTGTATTGATGAGCGTATTAAATATCTATGAAGGATTCAAATCTGCAGGAGTATTGTCTGTAACATTATTGTATTCTATTTAGATCCGAGTTCGTTGTTGTTTCTATTTCAGTTTAGTTTCAGAAATGTTAATACTACAACCTCTGATATAAATTAATAGCAAACAATCAACGTCCCACACTATTTTCAATTTGCAGCATCAAAACACGTCGTTAGGCTCTTTGTTAAACTGAATCAATGCTTTTAAAGTGAACGTTTAGTAACTCAGAGTTAGCCGACTCATCCTTATCCTAATGCTCTCGTTAATGGTTCAAGTTTCAAGTTAAATTCGGTTGCTTAATTAACTCTATAAGTTATCGGTTCTCGGTTCATTGTAAAACTAATGCAATCTTCGGGTTTTGTGGGAGAGCGTTTGTTAATTTACCTTTGGTTAGTTTGTCAAGTTCTGGTAAATTATTATTAGGTTCTTGTACCTTTACTTCCGCATAAAATACGTGTACATAATCACCCTGTGGCTTTTTCTTAGTCGAGTATCGTTGAACTAACTTCTTGTGTACTAGACTATTAACGTTGAAATCCATAAACTTGTTCTAGCAAAAAACAGGCTTCTTTACAACTTCCCCGAAGTTTGTTTATTAGCTAGTGTACAGGACTTCATTAAAACTTTCTTTAGCCTTTTCACTGCCTAATACGTCGTTAAAAAAGTAGGTAATCGCCTTGAATAATTTCCTGTCCATTTGATAGCCGTTACCAGGTAAAGTCTCACTGTTTCGTGTTGACAGGATAATGACAGGGAATTTGCTTAATGATATTTGTTCGCAAACGCAAGCAGTTGACGCCGGTCGGTCGTTGTTTTGTATACTCCAGTTTCTTTTTCTGTATACGTGCTTTTAGAACGACTGATCCCATTTTCGTACAAACGATTCAAATATCATTCAACTATTGAGTTGATAGAGACTTTTTCGTCAGAGGTTAATAGTAATTTTACAATTATTTACATCATATAACTACGAGATTACATTGCAATTTATATTTTGTTTGATTTCAGATCCGAAATGTGTGGAATTTGGGCATTATTCGGCTCAAGCGAGGACTTATGTCCATTATGCACGGAGAGCTTCGTGACTATCCGTCACCGTGGTCCCGACGCGTGGCGCTTCGAGGCTGACGCTCGGGAACCATTCGCGATATTCGGCTTCCGGCGACTGGCCATCGTTGATGGTCTGCACGGCATGCAGCCGATGAGATTGCACCTTTATCCTCGCACAACCCTTATTTGCAACGGAGAAATATACAACTGCAAGCGGCTGCAGGCACAACACAAGTTCCCATACGAAACAAAGTGCGATGTGGAGGCCATCACACATCTTTATCACAACTTCGGCTTTCAAAAAACTGTGAAAAACCTTGATGGTGTCTTTGCATTCTGTCTAGTTGACGGTGAGAAAAAGAAGATTTGTGTCGCCCGTGATCCTTACGGCGTCCGGCCTCTTTTCGAATACTGGGACGAGGAAAAAGGTGTCTTAGGAATCTCTTCAGAAGGCAAGGGTCTCATGAAGTTAAAACAAAACGGCAACGGGAGCTCCACATTGAAACAATTTCCGCCGGGTCATTACGCGCAATGGAGTATATTAGACGACGGCAAAGTTAAACTTGATTTCATTGAGCGATACGCTTCACCCGGTATGCCACCAAACTTCTTGCCATATGTTTCAGAGTCAGAATTAGAAGGCAAGAGCATAGAAGAGAAAACTGCGCAACTTTTAGAAGCTGCGTGTGAGAAGAGATTAATGTCTGATAGACGTATCGGATGTCTACTTAGCGGTGGTTTAGATTCTTCGCTCATTGCCTCCTTAGTAGTAAAGCTTGCTAAAAAACATAACTTGCCGTACAAAATACAAACATTCGCTATAGGAATGGGCGATTCCCCAGATTTGATAGCGGCTCGGTCGGTCGCTGATTACCTGGGCACTGAACATCATGAGGTTCAATTCGATGAGAATGACGTCAAAGAAGCGTTAGACAATGTAATCTTTCATTTGGAATCATTTGATATCACAACGATACGTGCTAGTTTACCAATGTATTTACTATCGAAGTATATCAAAGAGAAGACAAACACGACTGTAGTGTTCAGTGGGGAGGGAGCAGATGAATTGGCACAGGGCTATATTTACTTCAGGGACGCTCCTTCGGAAAATATTGCGCACGAAGAGAGCTTGCGTTTGCTCTCTGACATTTACTTATACGACGGTCTGCGAGCGGACAGAACCACCAGTGCATTCAGTTTGGAACTACGTGTACCGTTCTTAGACATTCAGTTTACTAACCACTACCTCAGTGTTGACCCAAAACTCAGGCAACCCCAGAACGGAATCGAGAAGCATTTGTTAAGGAACAGTTTCGCTAAAAGTGGGTTACTGCCTGACACGATATTGTGGCGTCATAAAGAGGCATTCAGCGACGGAGTGGCCTCAGTAAAGAAGTCATTGTTTACTATAATTGGGGAGGTAATAGCAGAAAGGTCGATAGAAGAAAATGTGGTGTATCCAGGAGTTCAGCCAAAGACAGCGGAGTCGAAATATTATCGTTACGTGTTCGAGAAGTCGTACCCCGGCCAGCATGTATTTACTCCGTACTATTGGATGCCGAAATGGGTCGCCGGGGTGTCCGATCCTTCTGCGAGGTTTATAAAACATTACACGGCTAACTAAAACAATTTCGTGGCTGTGCAAAGTTGTAGAAAAACTTAATTTGCGGCAACCGCTTCTTTCTGCAGAGCATAGCTCCTACGATTAAGTTTTTTAGTCAATTGTATAATTTGTACAGGTAATCTATAAATCTAATCTTTGATTAGATTTTGTTGCCTTCTCAGAAGGTTTAGTTAGAATATACAATCTTTACGTAACTTAAACTCTACCTTATTCATGTGACATATTTCTTCAAATACCATTTTATTTTTTATGAATTCTGAAGTTAAATTCTCAAGTTCTCGTACTACGTTATCTTGATTCCTACGTGGAAGTTACAATTGAAGTCTAACAAAGTGTGTTAACTCCAATAATTGACTTACGGCGTTCCGTGCAACTTGGTTCTTATTATTCCCTGGACGATTTGGGAGACTCCTCGGTTAGTGTGTGATAGTATAGATGAATTACATTTGAGACAACGTTGATAATAGTTTGGACTGTTATTAAAAGTGATTGCTAAGCATTTGTTTACTTTATTATTAAACAAAAATTGTCGTCAAACAAATTGGATTGTTAAAATACCCGCATTTTAATGAAATATTTATGCATTTTCTGTTTCCCGGTAAAAATGTCGTCGTGCTGAAAAGCAAACCGTTGTTTTTTTATTTTGTTAGCAGTAAGCAAGTGAAGGCAGGTTCTCTCTTTGCGAAGTAAAATGTTTAGATTTATAAAAAAGATTAATAAAATTTCATTATTAATAAGAGAAAACATTATAAAGCATTTGTAAAGTAAATAGGTATAAAACAATTTTTTTACCATCTTACTGCGTATACACGTAGAAAGCGGGTTGCCGACGCTGATCTGCCAGCGCTTGTCGGTGCTGGTCCGCGCTGTTAGTCGGCGCAGGTAGTCTCTATACTGTATGGCGAACAAGCGCCGACAAGCTCCGAACTTCGCCGATAAGTTCCGACCTGCTCCGATCAGCACTGGTAGGCCGACATTTGTTGCTGTATTTGCAAGGGAACAACGCGTATTTTTGTTAAAAAATGCCAGCTCCTGCTTCTACCCGTTTCCTTTATGTAGCGGTTACCTGCACGGACCAGTACCGATAAGCGCTGGTAGGTCGGCGCTGGTTACCTGTTTCCTTTATGTATACGCCCTTAGGTTGTTTTCGGTGCTTGTACTTAATTTAAATTCAAAATTATGTGATCTGTTACGTGTACTATCAAAAGTACCTACTTGTGTAATCCTATGATTCTTATTAAATTAATTTCACTTGCGAAAAATTTGTTTTTCTTAAATGATCCTAAGTTCCTTGCTTTAAAATGAATTTTCCAAGGAATTACTTCAAAGGCGGGTATATTATTTTCTATTCATAATTGATCACTCATTGTGGCTGCAGATCCTCTTTCCAGTTTTCGCTCGAGTAGGTACAGTGTCGTATCTAGGGGCTAATAGGGGCGCAGGACCTATAGGGCGCAAATTACGCCTCTCAATACTTCCGCTTGACACTACTTTTACATTTACATTTTGTATAACTAAAAAGATCCGCAACAGATGTACCGTTAAAATATGATGTTGATTTAAATACAAATAAATTAGGTATGTCTAGTGATTGAGAGCTGCAAATGTCAGATAAAATCGTTATTGCCTTGATTTTAACTAAAAATCTTAATTATTACCTAATACCTTTTCTATTGAGCGTGTTTTTTTTCTGGGGGCGTCCTTGTCCCAGCTTCGAAACTGCTGAGGTATACTGGTATCAATAAAATTATTGAACCCGTTAGATTTTTTGAAAGGTTAGAGAACACGGTCGTCGTCTCAGTCGGGAGAGGCCGTCGCGTTCTCTTTCAATACGAAAAAGTCCGTAATTTTTTGCGGTCTCACACATATGCACCAGTCGCTATATGAAACTTATTTCAAAAGTATTTGTAACATCCATCGCCTCAGGATATACTCTGAGCTATATTGTAAAATAAATGGACAAGCTTTTAACTAAATTGCATTCTGTTATTGAGTATTGCATCTAACGTTCTCTTGAAAATAATTTTGGGGCATAAATCATTTTCAAAATTATTTGACCTAGATATCTGATGTATTGTTAGGAAGAGAATACCTACGTAAGGAGAAGGAAGAGGTGGTAGAGAAGGGTAAGTTGTTTACACCTAGAAACAAGTTGTGATACAAGTTGTAAACAAATTGTGTACCTAAAAATCTTTTTAAATGAAGTTACCTTTAAGTTCTTAACACGTAATGAATAGGTATGTATAAGACACTTAAAACAATTGTTTTAAAGATCAACATACATGTTCGTTACCCTACAAAGAATATCAAATATAAATAAAAACCGGCCAAGTGCGAGTCGGATTCGCATACGAAGGGTTCTGTACCATTATCTATAAAAACGGCAAAAAAATCACGTTTGTTGTGTGGGAGCCCCTTAAATATTTATTTTATTCTGTTTTTTAGTATTTGTTGCTATAGCTGCAACAGAAATACATTATCTGTGAAAATGTCAACTGTCTAACTATCACGGTTCATGAGATACATCCTGGTGACAGACGGACGGACGGACAGCGTAGTCTTAGTAATAGGGTCCCATTTTACCCTTTGGGTACGGAACCCTAAAAAAGACAAAACATGGCTAATATAGCTATTTTACGGTTTTTAATGATATGGTTTACGTTTTTTTCGATAGCAGTCTACGGCTACAATTTAGGAAATTACTACTATGTCAGGACTCAACTTTGGTTGAACAGAGTAAGGTAATTAATTTAAAATTTATTGATACTTTTGTCTCGTGTAGTGCCGGACTTAAAGAATAGCACTAACTAAGTAACTACACCATCTTTTACCGTGGGTGTCGTAAAAGGCGACTAAGGGATTCTCTTGAGGATGGGCAGCAGCGTTCTTTGAGTACTTTAACAACCGTACTGCGATCGCCAACCCGCCTGCCAAGCGTGGCGATTACGGAAACTGGCTCGCAACTAATTCTGTCCAATATCTTATGATATCACTTATGTGATATTACAGGCATAGTATCTAACATTACCGACAAGACATCGCTCTGGGGGATTCAGCAGCGCCCTCTCGCCTGCTAACATCATACCACGATCACCAATCTGTCATATTTCGTTTGCCAAGCGTGGTGATGTGTTGATTATTGGGTACCCTTTCTTTACCCCGGAGAAGGTGAAGGGTTATGCCGGACTCTTACCGGCTAAAAACCCACGGTGTTCCTTCTCGTGGACTCCGGCTGGGGTCGCGGAATTCGCAGCTGCATGCACCGCAACCAGTATCTAGTCCCCTATGACGGTTCATTGCAGCGATCGTTGGGAGCTAATTTTATCTGCAAGAGAATTCACCGCGTCGTTTTAACCTATATCTATCTAGCGTTCGCCGATCGGTAAGATATAGGAACTGGGCATTAGCAAACTAAAAGTAATGGAATGCTTTATGCACTTAATGTCTCATTCGGGACCTTGTTTCAACTACAATATACCTAATTATAGATAAACGATATATATATAGATAAACGATTAAACTGTACTTACCTGCCTAACATAGCAGTTACAATTAGCCCGTATTTTTTTATTATGGGAAAATCGTCATGGATACCCTTCGCCCGGGGAAGGCGAAGGGATAACCCTTCTATTAGAAAATGTAGCTATGCAAGGTGTGTTGGTCCAGGATTAAATCCAGGCGAAACAATAATGTTGCACCAGACGGGAGAGGAAATTAACTTTGGACGTGTTATCCTGTTTTTAATCAAATCTGCAACGAAACTTAGGATCTGGACAATCCACAATAATTAGAAGAAAGTCCCTCAAAGAGTGAGGGGGTATTTCACCAACATATCAATAAATAGTCCGTAACTATTGACCAGATAAGCTAAATGTGACCTTTTTTTTTATCGTGGGAAAATCCTCATGGATACCCTTCGCCCGGGGAAGGCGAAGGGTTATGCCGGACTCTTACCGGCTAAAAACCCACTGTGTTCCTCTCCTGACTCTTGGCCGGGGTCGCGGGATTCGCAGTTGCATGCACCGCAACCCCGGCAGGCCTCGGTCCTCCAGCCCCTGGCGGACCTCTTCTTTTGTGGGGCCTTGTCTTACGTCCTCCTGTAAGGCGCGCACGGAACACGTGCGCGTCGCCTTCTCGGGCCTGTTACTGGTCGGGCGACGGGTAGTTACAATTAGCCCCTACTCTGAATAAAATAAAATTACAAATCATTCACAGCATTGGCTAATCAAAAAAATCATGGAACGACACGTTAATAAGAAAATTAACAGAATTCAACATGGAATCGCAGCCCGTAGGAGACGGGTCTCACTAAAGAATCCGGCAAGTTTCCCGGGCTAATGGAACGGATTCCTATAAAGGTCGGAAGCAATCCGGTGTCGGATGCCGACCGGAATGCCGATAGACCGGCGTAATTAAAACTGCCACGTATTTTAACTGATATCCTGCCACCTGGATTGTTAGACCGGGAGATTATGTCTTGATATTATGTAATTTAAGTTTTTGTTGTTTTTGCGGTTATTTTTTTTTTTGACGACTCATTTGATGCAGTGACTGAGCGATTGGCTTCTGCACTATGGGTCGTGGGTTAGACTCCTACCCGGAACAAAAATTTGTATGGCCTACAGATAGTTGTTTCGGGTCTGGGCGTTTGTGTATGTGAGATTTGTGTCTGTAAATGCACCCACGATACAGGAGAAATCCTAGTGTGGGGCAACGTTTAAAAAAAAAACATTTTTAAGAAAAAGATTGAGATAGTTTAGTTTATGATTAGTTACGGTTTACTCACGTGGTTTTTTCTAGATTGCCTGACTAGTTTTGGACCCAAACGGAGTCTTTTTTATAATATATAATAATGAAAGTTATAATACAAAAAGATAGAGATATTAAAAAAAAACAGTATTCATAAAATAAATTACATTCAAATACACTGTGCGAACTAATTTCGCTATCAATTAATTGAAAAGAACCAAGAAATAAAATCAAATTAATTTTGTTTAAAAAACGATAGGCTTAACAATTTTTTTACTGCTTTTTGCCGACTGCGACATTCATCAAAATCTAGTTATAAAAAATAACAAGAGTTGTAAATAGTTTAAAAAGTAAGAAGGCTTCTAAAAGATTCCCAGCTCCCGAACTAGCGAAGAGTTTTCTTCCTCTAGGAATTCGGCTCTATCGCGCTACCGAATAGTTGTCGAACATTATTCGGAACAATTGGAACGGTAAAATAAATCATTGGGACAATTATTTTTCTTGTAACATTCATAATTTTAATTAGCGATGAAGGAAAGTCGATATTGTGCGCTCAGGCTCGTTTAAGGGAGAATTCACACGAACTACAACCACACCACATCACAGCGACAAAAAGTGGTCAAGCACGTTTGAATGGTGTCGCTGCAGCTTCTTGCAGTTGAGTTGTCGCTAGAAGGTGCGATGTCGTTACGTTGTGGCTAGTGTTTGCAGACAGACAGATCGACGACGGCTTCAGATGCCCAATTCTCGTAATTAATTTAAAGTAAGACTGAAGGTTGACCGAACTGAGATTAAATCATGAATTGAATAAAAAATGGTATTCTGGTATATCTCAATGTAATGTCAATTCAGTCAACTTAAAATCTATTACCGATAGCATACCAATATCAACAGTGATAGAATAAAATTCTAGAAATAAATGAGAATTCCAGCTTGTCAAAATGGCTCAGTACATAATGTAACCAGAATACCCTTTTGGCTTCAGTCAACTTTCTAACTCATTTCAATATAATCTCACGTTTGACGTTGTTTGTTAACGAACAAGAATACCATTTTTGTCATATTTATAAGGTTAAGACTACACTGAGACTAGATCGAAACTATATTTTGAACATTTTTAATTACGAGAATTGGCCTTCAGGTGTGCGCGCGGTGTCGTTGCGTTGACGCAACGTTGTGTTTGCGAGGCGGCCGACCGCTAGTGCGCGGTGGCGCTTGTGGTTGCGTCGTGGTTGCGATATGGTCGGTATCGCCCACACTGTTGAATTTGGCGGCAAAATGTGGTCCGTGTGAATTAAACTATTCATTTTCATACAGATTAGTGCCCGCCCCCGCCCACGTGTTGTAGTTGTGGTGTGGTTTTGGTTGTGGTGTAGTTGTGGTACGTATGTAACAAGCCTAAGGTAATGCGTTGATAATTTTATTAACAGATAATAACCAAGCGCCGCGGTTCAGTGGCAGTTCCCATTGTGTATCTATTGTGTCTGTTTCCGGTAATCGATCAGTTTAATTGATTTATTTGTGCCAAGTTGTCAACGTGTTAATTTATTTCGTACACAACAGTATGGCGTTATCATGGCATAATAATATGTGGCGTTACAGTGTCTCTAATTCTCTATGTGCCGACGGGTGTGCTAATTCGAAAGAACTGAAGAAGAATTCCTTAAAAATATGGAATATTGTCTGTTGGCACGAGCCAATTTTATTTGACCAGAAAGCAGCCATGTCACCTGCGTTCTGGTTTCTTCTTTTGATTTAATTTAAAATAATGGTATTTTTATACTGTACTCGTAAAATACCTTTGCCGCTCTCTTAACAGGATTTGAGCGTTCTATTCCTCACTTCAGAGGGGCAAAGTTATTTGGCTCTTATTGCAGTGTAAAGCGTGAATTACACAGAAACGGCATAAGACGCAGGCACGGCGCAGGCGCGTCGCTTTCATATATTTTGTGCGAAAAAAAATTTAAGCGGCACGAAAAATGTATGAAAGTTCTTCTTTTGAAAATGTATGAAGTTTCTTCTGTGTAATTCAGGTCTAACAGCGATTACGCACTGCATCCGATCCGGATCCGTGAAAATAAGAATATAAAAAACTCGGACCGAATTCGGATATTGCTTTGCGCACTGCATCCGATCCGAATACGTGAAAATACGAATCTAGAGTCTAAAAAACTCGGACCGATATCGGATATCGCTTACGCACTTAACCGATCTCTGATCCAAATTCAAACAATTCAGGGGCCATCTCTTTGGCATATCCATTTGGCGTCCGATTTGAATCCGAGGTAATGCGAAAGCGTTCATACAAACAGTACCTACTACGGCTACTTCGGCCCGTCAATATTTCTTCCGAATTGGAAACTCACGGATGTCTGAGAGAAATCGGATGACGGAACTCGGATCTAGTGCGTAAACTACCATACAAATAGTTCTATTTCGGAACGTATTTTCTCGGATTCGGTTCGGATGCAGTGCGTAACCGCTCTAAGGCGCCGAAGGCCAACTAGTGTTGTTGCGATAGTGATAGTCTATCGATAGTATCGTGATACTATCGTGGCCTTGAAAATCAGTCATACTATCGATAGTCCTATCGAAACTATCGACCCTAGACGATACTATCGATACTATCGATTGATAAAATTAAGTAATACTATTGCTAAAGATCAATAGTATCGATACTATCGATAGTATTAGTACAAATACTATCGATGGTATCGATAGTATCGATACTATCGATAGCGTGCGTTTCGATAGTATCGATACTATCGATAGTAATGCCCTATCGATAGTCGAACATTTTACGATAGTATTGCTTGCTCATAAGGTATAATATAGCTGGTGATACATAGTTCATCTATCACAAATCATCCATAGTGTCGTTCGAACGGTCGCAAATATTAAACATACCGTATATTTGTGTCGCTGTGTTACCGACCAGGTGTCGTTTTACGCCCAGTCGATAGTATCGAAAATTCGTCGATAGTTACTAAAACAAAACTATCGATACTATCGAAACGCGTCGATAGATCATAGATAGTATCGATAGTATCGACTATTTTGACACGATACTATCGATAGTATCGATACTATCGATAGCATCGTATCTCGATAGTATCGATATAATCGATAGTATCGACAAAGTTCAATAGTATCGCCTAATTTTCACTGACGATAGTATCGATAGTATTGCAGAATTTCGATATTTTCGATAGGACTATTCGCGCTATCGACTGTTTTTCAAGGTCAACTATCGATAGCGAAACTATCGCTATTGCAACAACACTAAGGCCAACTTTTTGTTTTAATAACTAATTCAATTGATCTTAGTCCACGAACATAAGATCAAAAAGACATGAACTACCTACTCAAAGCGGCGAGACAGAGATTTTTCTTTCAGAAACACTTCTCCAAGTACTAATAAGTATGACCTTAGCGACCTATAAGGTTTTACGCGAACGTTTCACCGCGTTACGAAGATTAGATCAATTTTATATCGCCACCGTAACCCGGGTGACACCTGGCTTGCTCGTAAACCATATGTCGTATTCACTGACCGACATTTTGAAACTGTTTTATGGATCGAGCTGCGCCAATTTTTTTTCGTGGCCGCGATATTGCGATATTCAGCCGAGAATCGTTTCTTTTTGGTTTAGTAGTTTTGTTTTTTTTTACTATTTGGTTAAGTGTTTGAATTTGGAACAGATGTTTTTAGTTTGCTGCGTTTCAGTTTTTGGTTTAGGTATCTTTGTATAGAGTTTGGGACACTTTGTGAATTTGTTCGACTTGATCAATAATTACAATGAGTCCGAAATAATGCTAAGCTACGCAAAACAAGTATTGGCTTTTGACTGCAAGTTCTCTGTAAGAAGAAAATAAGATCAGCTTTTAGAGTCCACAACTGCCCCACTGCTAGGCACGGGCCTCTTATCAGAATGAGAATGATTTACGCCTCAGTCCTCCACGTTGGCCTGGCGAAGGTTGGCTGACAACACACATCGAGAACTGTTTGAAGCCCTCTCTAGGGTTTCTCACGATGTTTTTCTTCACCGTTAACGCAAGTGATTTATTAAGTTATGATCCGTACATGAACTTGTCAGAAGCGCACCTCTGACTTTTCATGTCAGAGAGATGCAAAAGAGTTCAACCGCTTAGCTATCACTGTACTGCTTGCTTTAGGGTGAGTAGGAATACACTAGAGCATTTTCTTGAGCATTCCCATGTAATGTAACGTTCTTACGAATGTTACAATACAAGCAAAAGCTCAATTTAAAATAGCATGTCCATGTATTGTAATGTTCCTCCGAATGCTCGTCACAGTGTTCGAAGTAATACTCACGACGAGTGAGCATTTACCTGCCCGCGCTCCTGTCTTTGCTCGATGAAATGTTACACAAATTCGCTCGTTTGTTTGCAAAAACAAGTTGTAACAAAGTGTCGAGCGTCTATCAGGCAGAATGTGTAGGCATCATCCAAGCGGCATATGCCATAGAAGCCAGGAAAGTCACGGACACCCATATCCGTATACTCTCCGACAGCGCATCCGTCCTTCAATCCCTGAGCAAGAACCATATTACCTCAAAACTTATACTAGAATGCCATAATGCACTGGAACGTGTATCGGTATTAAACCGCAACACAGTAACACTGCAATGGATAAAAGGACACAGTGGATCACTAGGAAGTGATGCAGCCGACGAACTGGCCAGGAGGGGATCTGGCACGGTGGCCTATGGCCCTGAACCTATAGTACCCGTCCCCTTCAACCAACTACGCAGGTGGCTCCAGGAGTTTACTCACACACAGGCACAGAGCTGGTGGACTTCAGCCCCAGGCTGCAGGCAATCCAAGGAGGCCATGCCACTCATGGATAGCAGACTGACAAGGCGCCTGCTGCGCCTGGACAGGAGCAGCCTGCGAATGGTGACTGGAACGATAACCGGACACTGCTCACTAAACAAACGCTTCCACACGATAGGCATAACGGACAGCCCTCTGTGCAGAGCATGTATGGGGGCCGAAGAGACGGTCGCACACGTGCTCCTGGAATGCACAGGGGTCACCCAAATACGAGAAACAACCCTTGGCGCACCGAAATCACTCGCAAATGTTCTGAGCGGACTGAGAGCCCTAATCTGCTTCTGGAAGGAGGTGGGCTGGCTGGAATGATGGCCGCCATGGCCCACGTACAATGGTCCACTTAAAGGACTAAGTGCGGAAACACATCTCCTAACATAGAACATAGAAGTGTCGAGCGTTGTGCTCATTGTTCTGTTCGTGAAAGGGTGACATTAGAGCGGCTCGATGTTTTGTTACATACAATAAAATTTTAAAATTACTTACAGAGTAGGTACTAAAAAAAAAAACTCACTTTTTTTTGAGTATAATACATAATCTCAACAGCCAGCGTCTAGACAAGTAAGTTTTGTTCAAATATAGAATCCCAAATGTGCAAAAGAAATATGATACACGAACTGATCTGTCAAACACACTATGGATTGATGTTGGATGAAAGACCCTCGGC
Source organism: Amphipyra tragopoginis (assembly GCA_905220435.1). Lineage (NCBI taxonomy): Eukaryota > Metazoa > Arthropoda > Insecta > Lepidoptera > Noctuidae > Amphipyra > Amphipyra tragopoginis. The sequence goes on along the minus strand of HG991997.1, from coordinate 24,689,593 downwards.
GGGATCGCCTGAAAATTCGGCTCTAACCGATGTTTCGGCTTACACCTTCGGGACATAAAAACTTCGGTAATAAATGCGTGTGAAATGTTTTTTTTTTCTTTTAAACTTTGCTACGTGTACAAAGTTTATAAAGGTGTCTACAGTCGCGGACTTGAAATGTTTATCAGGTTTCAAATTCGATCCACAGTATGCGCAATAAGGTTTAAAATGTTATAACAACTTAGATTGGTAAGTATTAGGTACTTTTTTATATTGTGAAGTGTCGGTTATTAGTAAAAGGGCTATTAGGGTCAAAATACACGTCCGATAGTTGATTCCGGGAGCCGGATCCGACTATCTGATCGGATTCATGAAATACACGTACGATTCTCGTGTCCGATTTTTTCTGGACGACGACGACGCCCGGACGATGCTTACGATTCTGACATCCGATTCCGATAGTCTGATCGTACGTGTAATTCATGTTTAAACAAATGTAATTATGACGCGGAGGCCTTCAGATAGTCTGATCAGACTATCGGAACCGACTATCGGAGGCAAGTATCGGACGTGTATTTGGGCTCTTAACCACTTTTTGATGTTATGAACTCCTTGGATGGGTGTCTAAAATTTAATAGAGCGAATTTGGTTGAATTTAATAGATTGATTTATTTTTCTACGCTACCTAGTGTATATCCTCTTTAACTGAACCTTATTATAAGTCGCGCGGCGGTTTGCCGATAGCCTCATGACGTCACGCGTCGATGGTCGGTACGATTAGTAGGTAGGCCAGACGAGCGCGGGCAGCGGTCGGTGAAGTGGGAGGGGCAGTCATCGGCAAACTTTCTGCGCGCGACTAGTACGTCAATTGATGACGACACGTTTGGTGCAGCGGCTGAGCGATTGGCTTCTGCGCTATAGGTCGCGGTTTCGATTCCCGCACAGAACAAATATTTATATGGCCTACAGATAGTTGTTCTGGGTCTGGGCGTTTGTACATTGTGAAGATTTGTGTCTGTAAACGCACCTACGATAAAGGATAAATCCTAGTGTAGCAACGTAATCATTTAATAGAAAAATAAAAAACTTTGCTCTGAGATTTTTTGCGAGCAAAAAAACCAAATGAAACAAGCTTGCAACCTTATGAAAAAGTAATGTGCATGCGATTATAGACCTTAGAGTAAGTAGTTAACATATCAAGTCCGCGACTGTGCCTATCTATTTGTTATCTGTGGAGAAAATGTTACCACTGTTGAAGTGTTGAACAAACTTTTAATTATCGTTTTAATAATAATCGTTGGCTCTGATTACTTTGGTAACAAGAGCAGACTAAGTAACTGAGGACTAATTAAGAATAGGTAAGTTTTATTTGGCATTTTGTTATGAGCGGTGAACATTACGTCTACATGAGAAATCTAATTAGCTGAAGAGTTCATTTACGATACTGTGTGATGTCTTCATCTTATTAGCATTATTTTGGTTTAAGGCGATTCCCCCCGCGAAAGTAAACACCAAATATCAACACTAGAGCTTCTGGATTCGAAGTTTTAGCGACAAGTACCAAAAACGGCCGTTTTTAGCATTAATTACTAAAACTTCTAACCTAGGATGTCAAGTGCTGTTTTTTGGTGTTCGAAAATTTGTACAACACTTGACTAAAATGTTGTAGGTACGTACGTCAATATGTTGTGTGTTGACAGAAATTATGCTTTTTTTCTGAAGTGGCGCTACTTTCGCGGGGGGAATCGCCTTAAGCATTTACGTTTAGAGAAAAAAACTATTTTTGAAAAATTACGACTTTTCTTTGTTGATGCACAAGAAAGTAGATGTGCAGATTGGAACACAGTAGTGCCAATTTTGCACTGCTAGACTGGGTATATAAGGTTAGTCGGAAAGGGGGTACGAATCCAAAAGGGTATTAAAGTACCCATTATTATGACTAACTTTTGTTCTACAACTTTCCCCAAAAGTCAATAGTTTAAAAGAAATAGCTGTTTAAAGATTTCATAAAAAGTACGCTCAAATCTATACAGAGTGGTAATTTGAGATGGGGCATGAAGGGCAGCTACCTTACCCATTGTAGCTACAGGAAAACGTTCTTAGAAGACCACCCCTTACTTTTGGGATAATTTCAATCGGCATTTCACAGATTTTGAAAAAAAAGTACAATCAGCGAGGAAAAGGGTTGAAATCTCTCTTTTTGTATGGCCTCAGGAGAGAGGTGCTGTAATACCGCTAGAGGCGTCACAATAGATTTTTCCAGGTGTCAATGACCAATGGCCTTTTTCATTCCCCTACGTGTTTTTATTTTCCCAGATTAATGCAAAGCAAAATCTTACCCGACAACATTGGAACGACAAATGTTTTTAAACTTTCGCGGCTTGTAGGTACACATTATAAAAATACTGATTCAGGTCTAATCGTAGCGTAAAGTTCGGAAAAAAAGTAATTCGGTCGAAAGGTCGGAATAAAAAAAATTGTGCCTTTTAAAATATTCAACGCGATTAGACCCGATCAGTATTTTCATAATTGGAACATCAGTTCTGACGAAAACGTTAATATTCCCGCTAAATTATATGAACAAGAAGAAATATATTCAAAAAAAGAATAAAGCTTATTCAATAAACTCTGAATCGACATCAAAATGGCGCCTAATACATATTTATCAGAATACTAGTACATATCGTATTAGATTTGCGTCTCCCTAATATAGGACGAGCTAAGGTTAACCCTGTTTGTTCGCCTTGTATATTTTTTGAGATAAAAGAGCGACATATGGCGAGCGGCTCAACATTTTAAACAATTACGACACGAACCAGAGATATAGAAATAGAAATACTTGTTTGTAAAAAACCTTCCTTGCGTTTTGTTAGATATTTAATGTTTATACACAACATTTTCTAGACGTAGCCGTTTCGTTCTCGATTTGTTTTCGCTTTGATTTGATCGAGTAAGAATTCGGTCGCGAGTCGAACTCGCCGCGTGTTCAGCTTATGATTAAGGGCTCCGTTTGGGTCCGAAACTAGTCGGGCAATCCTAAAGAAATGCACGTGAGTAAACCGTAAACAATTATAAATATGACTGTGTCTCCCGAAAGTTATACTAAGAGTTCCTCGGAATACGAAAAGTTTTCAATTACAGCCGTCTTAAAAAATCTAACATCACACTAAAATGTGGCATTCGTAAGCCGCTGCAAATAAAACACAACTTGCAATATACATAAACTCACGCCTGTATTCCTTGAAGGGTTGGCAGAGGTGTATAGTACACCCACATAGGCCACATATCGCCGTTATATTTTACATCCCATGTAATAGGGGGCGAGCCTATTGCCAACGACCGGGCACAAATCCAGACTCCGCGGGCTGCTACTGAGAAATTCCACACAGAAAAACCCAATAAAACTTTGCCCGACCTGGGGATCGAACCCAGGACCTCACGCTCAGCAGTCACGCTTGCGACCGTTAGACCATCGAGACAACTTGCAATACTTAGGAGAAAATACTATTATAAATATCTGGTAGGCGTGAAACGGTTAATAACTAGCATTATAGGGTACCATTTACCATTTGATATATTCAAGACCATTTAAAATCACTTCCAGCGTCCATATCTCACACAAGTTCGACCCTCATTCAGGGCTCGATAGGGAATTGGCTGAAAACCGTTGAAATAATAAAGGCATTTATCGTAACTGTAATTGTTTGTACACGAAACCTACTCGATAGCTCGCAATTCAATTTTCTGAGAACTCTTAAAGTTATTGGCGGAAAATGAAAGATTGTTTAAGTAAAACATGGCTGTTTAATATCAGCTGGAAACTTATGAAAAGCTGTAACTTATGAGATGTTTAGATTTGTATGCTGATGTAGAAACAACTAGTGTTGCTCGAACATAATTTCGTCACTTTTGTAACAGATTCATGCGCCGTATATAGCGGCGTATATAATGCCTTCAAACCGCGTGATCTACTTGTGACACTGATTGACCACGCATGGTTTTTTTTTATAAACCACAAAAAAGTTTTCAAATAATGGTAAAAAAACTTTAAAAAACAAGCTTTTATTTAATTGCCCTAAAAAGAAAAAAATGAACTTTAAATTAAATCAAACCAATCAATTTATTACATGTGTTACACAATTTATTATATGATATAAAAGCTTGTCGCGAGAGTAAAGGTTAGGTTAGGCCTATGTTTGTATGCTGTAATTATATTTTAATGAAATGAGATTTTATGAATTACGACGACGTAGAGAATCTTCTATTAAATATAAGGTAAAACCGCTTCCGTATAAAACAACCACACACATACGCACACACATACACATACACACACACATACACACACCATCGCACGCACGTAGGTACACCAACAAACTAATGATAAAAATAAAAATTATAAATTCAAAAACTTTTGTAACTTAGATTCTTTTCACACTTTTGATACTTTTTTAACTTTTATTTTAATTTTAGTAGCATGTTACACTAATTGTAAGATATAAAAGAGCGGTGCCTCCTGGCACAGGCATCTATATGCTTAAAAGGAGACGCCTCCAACTGTATAATGTACAACGTGTAATAATGAAATAAAACATTTTTGATTTTGATTTGATTTGAGATCACCCCGGTTCTGGGTACGATAATGGTTTCTGAATATGCGCACGGGCAAGGTGTGTCTTTCTCTACTACTCCACACTGCTTGTGCTTTAATCACCAAAAACGTAGCTTCACTACCTATAAAACGAATAAAACAAAGTCGCTTCCCGCTGTCTGTCCCTATGTAGGTATGCTTAGATCTTTAAAACTACGCAACGGATTTTGATGCGGTTTTTTTAATAGATAAAGTGATTCAAGAGGAAGGTTTATATGTATAATACATGCATATTAAATTAGAGAAGAACGCAGAATATGCAATAAACAAAATCCACGCGGGCGAAGCTGGCGACCTCTAGTCAGTATCTAAACATTATGTACAGAATACATCAGCTGATCCCTCGCTAATTCCATTGCGGTGACAAGCGCCTTGTTTGAAATCCCGTGGGAGTTGTAACACTACCGGGGAAGCCATTATGAAGCCGTTCGGTTCCTTCCATGTACTTATGCGTTATATTTAATGCAACGCGTTGCTACTGTACCTGACTGCGATGAGTAGTGTTAGGTGATGAAACCGGGTTCTATACAGCAGGCTTCATATTGTCGCACTGTCGCCAAAGTTCGCCTTGCCTGTAGGAACCGATTTATTATGGATCTTAGAAAAACAAAAATATGTGGCTTAAAAAAAATAAAAAGTTCTGACAGTAATCTTTGTAATATTTTCAAGAGTTCTAGTGAAAAATGCACTCATGGTATAGGTACAGGTGAGCAAACAGAAAAATTGTGTGTTCTTGAAATTGTATACGATTTTCTTTATCTATTTTACTAGCTTTTTCCCGCGGCTTCGCTCGCGTTAATCACTACATAGTATAAAACAAAGTCGCTTCCCGCTGTCTGTCCCTATGTATGCTTAGATCTTTAAAACTACGCAACGGATTTTGATGCGGTTTTTTTTATAGATAGAGTGATTCAAGAGGAAGGTTTTAATCTATAAAACGTACACGTGCAAAGCCGGGGCGGGTCGCTAGTTTATAATAAGAAAAAAACTCTTACTACACTACTAAAGTTTCTATAATAATATAATTCAATCATGATTTGTAAGACGCGTGACGCCATCTATTATTGTTATTGTTGTTTTCCTCGGGAACAGTACTTTTTTTCGGGATGAAAGGTACCCTATGTCCGTTTCTGTACACCTGACAACGTATATGCAAAATTTTAGTATGATCGGTTCATTGGTTTAGGCGTGAAAAGGTAACAAACAAACAAACTTACTTTCGCATTTATAATATTAGTTAGGATTTTGGAGAAACACAAATACGTGGTTTATTAAAAATACAAAGTTCATACAATTAAATGTGCGCCTTCAGTTAATAAGACACACCAACGCATGTTATGTATCTTCTCGTGCTTCTACATTACTGAAGGTAGGTAAAAATCACGACATTTTCCTTTTTCCTACTCTTCTCTTACCTGCTATCTTACCCATCATTATATTTTCCAGCAGTTGATACCGGTCGTGTCTCAAGTTAATGTTCCAGGTATGCAACTTTTCTCTGTTTTTTTTTATGGTTTTTACCAGCTTCGGTTCCTTAATGGCCATTCGGCATGCTATACATGCAGGCACTCATAATAGGTGGACAAACAGAAAGATTGTGTGATCATTTTCTCTAAGTTTTGATGACATTTAATCATGTCAATTGTTTTATATAGTTTAGCTTCATTTTATCTTTTGTAAATGTGAGAACTTCGTGGACTTGCCTATACATATAATTGTGGAAATTACTATTATTTATATTGTGTTAATTTTTTCTTTTTGGTTAATTTTTGTACTCAAGACTTGGTATTACATTACTCACAGGTCTGTGGTCAAGACTACATTGTTCTCTCTTAACTATCCTAAATCATAGTACTGTATTTACTGAAGTTGTTAAAGATATCCTTTTTTTAAAAGAGTAACCATGGAGTTTCTTGCCGGCTCTTCTCCACAGGAAACGACTAATTGGAACCGTGCACCTTAATTCGACTTTTCATAAGCGCCTGTACTGGTTTATGTGAAATAAAACATTTTGATTTTTGATTTTGACATGAAATTGTATACGATTTTCTTTATCTATTTTATTGGAGAATTTGGTTTTAAGTGGAATGATATAATGCTCTTTGGATTTTTAGAGTCAAATATCAACAGTAGGTAGGTATATAGGAGAATATTGCAGGCATCCAGAAAATCCATTAGTCGCCTCTTCAAATACTGATGAGAAACACGAATGCAAATTAAAGTTTAGCGAATACAGTTTTTTGCCACTCAAACGTACACCAGCTTCATTAATAAATCTTGACCCCCAGGCAAATAAATTGCAAACACACACACAAATCTACATACAAAAAAATGTATGTACCTATGCGACGCGCGAAACTCCCACCGCGAAACGCAACAAAGTCGGTAAATCTAATAATTTATTTTTCAGTGTAGCCACAATCCGTTATTTTATTAGCTTGCAACACTGCCGCTGTGAAGAATTAAAATATTTATGTTCATTGCCTCGGGCCCGTTTAGGGGAACATGGCCATTGGAATTATTTTATGCTTTTAAGTGGCCGTCCCTTTTAGTATTCAGTGCGTTCAAGTTATGATTAGCTATACCTTCTGGTTTCGTTCGATGTTTGATTAGAGGAATTTTAAAATCAAAATGATATCATATAAAACATTTCAGGCACTTACATGAAAGGTTGATTTTAGGCTCACGGTTCTTATTCTTCGTTTCCTATGGAGAAGAAACTCCATAGTTATTCTTTTAAGAGCTGATTTTTCAGTCGTCATGTAACTTTTATCTCATGAATAGTTTTGACAGCTTTTGTATAAAACAAAATATCTAAGATCAACAACTCAAAATATCTAAGATACAACTCTAAGAATTTTATGGGGTTACTCTATATATGAAATTGAATAACTTTTGTTCTACAACTTTTCAAAATTCGCGTATTTTTTTTTATAACTTTCCATACAAGTCAAAAAATATTTTAATTGATTTGTATGGATAGGCATAAAAAAAATTGGCGAATTTCGAAAAGTTGTAGAACAAAAGTTGTTCTATTTCCGATACCGAGTAACCTCACAAAATTCTTAGAGTTGATTTTTTTTTCGCTTATCTATAACCGGTTTCTCGTCCACACTATAAGTCAACAATATTAACAATAATATGGTTTACCTGTGTAAGATGTTTTATAGTGCATGTAATGATTTATAGACAACTCAAAAGTGTATCAACATCCAGACAAACCTGTTTAAGGTTTTTGTGATGTTTATGTATTTGATTTATGTTTGTTTTATAGTTCTTTCTTTCTTCTTTCTTTTTAAAAAACGGTGCCCCACACTAAGATTTCTCTTGTATCGTGGGTGCGTTTACAGACACAAATCTCACAAACAAACGCCCAGACCCGAAACAACCATCTGTAGGCCATACAAATTTTTGTTCCGTGTGGGAATCGAACCCACGACCCGTGGCGCAGAAGCCAATCGCTTAGCCACTGCACCAAACGTGTCGTCAAAAAGTAGTTAAATAAAGGAAAAAAAATAGTCGTTTCCTATGGAGAAGACCCGGCAAGAAACTCCATAGTTACTCTTTTAAAACCAATATCTTTACGAATTTCAGTAAATACAGTAGGTACTATGATTTAGGATAGATATGAGAGAACAATGCAGTCTTGAGCACAGACCAGTAAGTAAGTAATGAAGTACCAAGTCTTGAGTACGAAAATTTACAGCAAAAAAGCACTATTTGAATAATAGTCATTTACAAATTAAAGAGGCTATGCATCAAGCAAGTCTACGAAGTTCTCCCATTTACAAAAGGTAAAAAAGAAGCTAAACTATATACATCAATTGACATAATTAATTGTCATCAAAAGTTTGGTGAAAACATCATTGTAAAATAAGATAAAGATATCTTGAGAATAACGATCGAATTAAAGAATAATAAAAAAAAACATAATTAAGGATAGCTAATAGACATACACATACGTCGTTAATGAGGTATGTACCAGGGAAGCCACATGTGTAGGAACTAGAGCCAAACATCCCTGTCCTCGACGTAGTCCTTAGTCTTGTATTGACTTGTAAAAGTGTCTGTAATAGATTTATTTACAGAAATAAATATCATAAATATCGTATAGGTAGTATGCTTTTTGAGTGAGGACACGTTTAATATGGGTTTTGAATTTTCCCTCGGAAAAGTACTGTTACAGATTTCGGCCGAGTTTTTAAGAGGTGTATTATTATGCTGAGGAGTCATCTAACAGCCGTTTTCAACTATCTATCGGCGGTTTGCCCTACTAGAGATAGAAATTTAAGCCCCATAGAAGTAATGTCAAACTATATCTATTGGGGAAACCGCTGATAGATAGATTATTGAAAACGGACATACATCTGTTTGAAAGTTTTAGTTTAACCTAATTTGAGAGGTATCTCTTCCATCTCTTTCTAGTTTTATCGACAAGTAAAGGATAACAATATTTTAAGTTAAATTTAGTCGGCGTTCAACAGAATCTAATCTAATCTATTAGCTTAACTGAGTAAGTCTTTTAACCTGTAGTAAGTTTTTCAGTGTTCTAGTATACATGGAAGAAAACTGGAGCTGATATCATCTAGCCAAAGTTTTAAGAGCTTAGCTACTTGCGAAAAGAGTTATTACCGTGCTGCTCAAGACTGTTAGGTCAACAACTGAACAACTTCCTGTGGTTTCGAAAAATTGTGTGTCTTTAGAGTAAAGAACATCGTATTTTTTGTGAAAATTTTTACTCGTTTCATTGTTTTTGTTTTAGAATGGACAATTTATAATGACAAACATATTTTAAAAATATGATAAGTATTTCGTAAAATTCTGTGTCTTTAGAGTTAAGAATATCGTATTTTTTGTGCATTTTTTACTATCTTTATTGCATGTTTTTCAGAATATACAATTTAGAATGACAAACATATTATAAACATTGATATTTCGAAAAATTCTGTGTCTTTAGATGATTATATCGTATTGTTTTTGTGCAATTTTTTACTCGCTTCATTGTTTTTTTAGAATATACAATCTCGTATGACACAGTTTGACGTGTTAATAAAAACATTCGATTAAAAAGCGCGGCGTGTTTAATTTCGTTTCAATTATTCTGTTTTATGTAAACACCGCAGTAAAACACGGCACTTAAATAAAATATGGAGTTTTTACCATCTATCAACGCAATATACAAATGTAGGTATACCGGGGTTAAGATACTTTAATTTGCATTCCTCCTTTAACAGGTGCAAGTAAAGACACCTCGAGGAAATAAAGAGGTTACTCGAGCGAGTTATCTCACAGAGAACGTGATAAAATGCTGATTATTTTATAAAAGAACTGATTTATTCCACTTTATCCCACATACAGACCGCATTTTGAAGTCGCCATCTTGGCACAAACTTTTCGCGCTTAAAATTAAATTATTTATGTACCCTCGCAAAACGAATAATATATATTTTTTGTCTCTGGAATTTAATATTTTTCATTTTAACGTGTTTTATGAGTCGCTCTTATTGAATTTTGCTGCTGCGTTATTTTTGATTAAGCGTAGCTTTCCTCGACTTGGGTTCGTGAAATTTTAAATATTCGGTGTGGGAACGTTTTCGCGCGGAATTTTCTTATTTTATTCATTCATACAGGTGTGTTTGTTGAGATGTTATGAAACGGTGCACTCTGGTAGACGCATATTTTCGTCGGCGACGGTATTATTTTTGCTGTTGGAATATGCGTATTTTTTTACTTAAAGCTCTTTGCCTTTTTTGATGAATATGTTGTTTTGTTTACGTGTAGGTATATACGGGTGTTTTTTTTTAATTAAATAAGCATGAATAAAGTATTGGTATTGTTTAGAACAGATTGCACTATAAGGTGGGTAGGTACATGATTTGACTTTTATCAAATCTACCCGCAAAATTCAAAATCAATATTTTGAATTTTGAACGACCGATATTGTAATACTGATGTAGCGTTCGTCGTCGCTGTGTAGGTAATCGGTTCGGTAATTGCGCCTGCGCTGATGATTGACTAGTTTCTCACGCGGAGTTTTCGGTTGCGCATAACCCGCGATGTCGGTAAAGGATAAATAGATTCGTGAAGTGTTCGGTGATACGATGTCGTGAAAACTTAGTGTACTGAAAAATAATTCTTGAGTATTAGTTGATTACTCTTAAGACCTATTGTCACAAACCCGTACCGTGCGTTCCGTGAAAACAGTGTCAGTGAAAATTTAACTGTATTCATACGTCATCTAAGTCGCTTTCCAACTTTATCAGGGTCCACTGACCCTTTAGCGATGTTCCGAGAAATTTCCAAAAATGAAATACTTGGAAACCGACTTAGAACTCGTAAGAATACAGTACATTTATTACCTACCGACACTGTTTTATCACGGTGGTGGCTGAATCTGAATAGGCCTTTTTTATCTTATGGCGGTGGCAGGTCAGTGACCTGTAACATATTCGTGTAATGTAACACGTTGCAAAGCGAGCATTAGTTTACTACAGTCAGTACAGCGAGCGCAGAGTTCGGAACGAGCATATGACGCGGATTTTAGCAGTCGACGCAGTGGCGTAGCTATGTAACCAAGGGCCCCGGGGCAAAAATTAAATTGGGGCCCTATTTAAACTAAACTAAACACTTTGAAGGTGCAAAACTACTTCATCATCAGCTCTTTATCGCCCACTGCAGGGCATAATAAAGCAAAGCTATTTACTACTAAGCATTATGTATGACGCAGCAGATAATTATTTAATCGTAATTCCTAATAATATGACACGGCGCGCATCGTTAGGAAGTTCCTCTCTCTGGAGCCCTGACCGCCGGCAGCTTGGACCCTGTTCCCGATGCCGGTGGGCTACTATATTTTTATATTTTTAAATGTTTTTGTTTTATCTATATGGAAATATTTAAAAATGTAATTTTATATGTGTATTTTGATGAATAAAGAAAATTATAAATGTCCGCTCACACGTTGTTGCCCCCTTCGCCTATTATACTGACGGCTTTTCAGGGGGCGTGGTGGCTTTTCAATTTTAAACTTGAAAGGCAGACGTCGTTTTCTTCCTGCAATATAAGTTATCCAGTCCACTTAACACCCCTTCCCATAGACCAGATATTTTTCACCATATTTTACAACAGTCTTGCACCCACCTGGGACGGTCCATGACTGTACTCCAATAGTGCAGCCGCGGATAGTCCCCTGTTGGTGCCCCATCCCATTTTAGATTAAATTTCTCAAAGAGGCCTCTGCGCGTTGGACCTGTGTCCCCCGTATGCCTTCCAAAGGACCGGACATCTTCCGCACGGAAGATGAGCCGTGATTCTAGAGAGATTATAAATGTGAAAGTTTGTTTATTTCTCACGCTTTCACGTAAAACTCGTTGGTTAGGGGCGTCGGCAGCTACGTCACTGAGTCGACATCACGTAACAAGTTCGCCTGGAATGTTACATACATTACGATCGAACGCCGCTATCTTTAGATTACCTGTGTAGTGTGTGTTTGAAGAATTGTCTAGGGAACCCTAAATCCCTAACATGCCTAGACAGACTTAAATGTGACCCTGTACCTAAGTTTGCACCTGGACGCGGCTTTGGTAAGTGATTTACGTATAGTTTGTACAAACTATTTGGTTTCGGCGGCCTGTTGGTCCCAGTTGGTACGGTACAGGTATTTCTAATTATTCTTCTTAGGCTGGTGTTCACCAACATTCATTCTCAGGTTAAACAACGGTTTAATCGAAAAAATAAGTAGAATTTTGATAAACAGTTGTTTAACCAGAGCAGCGCCGCGCCGGCTCGCGCTAACTCGGCGCCCTAGGCGAATAAGGCTAAGCGTATGCTGAGACGCAGACGACGCAGGTGCACGCAGCGCAGCGCAGAGCAGATTTTGTAATGTATGAACGTACTAAGAGCTGCGTACGCTGCGGCACAGACGCGTGCGACGCAGACATGCGTCTGCCCTGCTCTGCGCCTCGTTGTAGTGCCGGCACAGTTTTCTGCGCGACGCGTGCATGTCGACAGGTGTTTTTTACCGCTAATTCGAATTTTATTGCAATGACAGAACATTTAATTGAATTAGTGCGTTGTGAACCTTATTTGTATGATCTAATCATCCAGACTATTAAAAAAAACGTTCGTAAACTCGAACGCGTCTATTTTTTGTACTAGTTAAAATTCAAATGTGTCTTCAAGCTGCGTCGCAGCATGCGGTCGTGGCCTATGTCTGCCTCGCCTGCCCTGCGCGGCAAAATCTGTACTGTGCTGCGCTGCGTCACCTGCGTCTGAGCATACGCTTAGCCTAAATGACATGGCGCCCCTTGCGTGGCTGGCGCTGGCGTCGTTCGCCCGTCCCGTATCCTCGCCATGCCGCCTTCCAAGACGAGCGCCCTAGGCCGTCGCCTAGTTCGTCTATAATATGGTCGGGCCAGCCCTGAACTAGAGAATTCATGTTGGTAAAGACCAGCCTTAAGCCGGGTCTGCTGCGACAATACATATTTTCCTATTTTTGTTAGAAATAGCCGCTAATTTATTCTTCTAACAAAATCAGGGCGTGGCCTAACTGTTTACTGTGTTGTAATTGGTCCTAGTGTTCATAATTTTTTTTTTAAACGTATTATCTTGTAACCAACAAAATCGTTGAAAATAATAGACAATTACCCTTCAATTAAGATATTCTTAAAATACCAAGAACACTCTTGTGTTAGGAATAGGTAAACCGCCGCGCCGTAAGCTTGGCCATTCCAGTGGTCCGCGGGACGCGGGAGGGGAACGAGTTGCCAATCGCCTGTTGTCCGCCAGCAGCGATAGATAACAGCAGACTGACTAATTGGTTGAATCATTCCTCTCCCGCATTCCGCAGACCATCAGGAGGGCTAAGCTTAGGCGGTTTACCTATAATACTAAGAAGGAATAATTTCATATGTCATGTGTGTAGTTTGTTTTTTAACCTTTTTAACGCCAAGTAGTTTTTCAGAGAGTTAATGAATGAAAAGTTAGTGCTGAGATACAAAAACTATGCCAAGACGAGTTTTTTTAGACTTGGAAGTTGAAGAAAATTGTTTACATATTATATATCTACTTTTATTCTATACGATACTAGAGATCGCCAGCGGCTTCGCCCGCGTGGTTGTCGTTTATTGCGTATTCCGCGTTTTTCTCCACTATAATATGCATGTATTATAGCATATAAAGCTTACTCTTGGATCACTCTATCTATTAAAAAAACCGCATCAAAATCCGTTGCGTAGTTTTAAAGATCTAAGCATACATAGGGACAGACAGCGGGAAGCGACTTTGTTTTATACTATAATGATGTCCACATCCGTCACTGGCGTTCAAAGGGTAACAAAATTAACATTACGTAAAAATAGACTTCGTACAGCTAAAGTTTTCGCATAGACTTTAATAGTAACAAAACCCAAACACAGGTAAGTTCCATACACTTATAATACTGGAGACAGGTACGCCCGTGGTACCGCGAACGCGTACTTACAAATTACCTCTTAAACCGACTCCGTTCATAATTGATTCGGCTCCGAAACTCCAACTTCTTCACGAAACTTGATATATTCTCCCGTAATTCCATAACGAGTTCATTAATAAGGTAATGGATTACTTGAGTTTTGTACAAAGGATTGAAAGTGACGCCATGTTCGATCGAAATGTTAATTTCCGTAACTTTTGTTGCTCAGACGTGTATCCTTTGTTTTTCAATATCCGGCCTTGTCTTTAACGTATAACTATGCAAATAGGAGTTATAAGACAGGTATCTTGTGGTAGGACTTTTTGTTCTTTTTGTAAATATGCGCTTGGGGAAATAAATTTGCTATTTATAGTGAGTTTTATGTATGGTATGGTCGGCAGAGTGCGCGGTAGTCCCAACATTATTCTGAAAATGATAGCGAATAGGGTGGACTGCCCATACATTAAAAATATAATTAAATTAATAAATATATTGTTATACCAACAAAAGTAATAAGTCACTACTGACATTATGGACCTTGGTTATCTGAATAAATGAATTTAATTATTACTATGACATAAAAAAATGGCTCGATTTTCAAATTAAAGGTTAAGAGCTGAAGTTTAGTTTCCACGCTCATAAACTCACTATTTGGAAAGACAGTGAAGTTGCTGATAAAGAAAGTTCATAATAAATCTCCAGACATCACATTGAGACTACCATCGTTTCACATAAAACCTAAATCATGACCGATTTCGACTACACATAACATATATATATCGTGGCCATATCTTAGAATTGATCACTTCATGATGTGGCCAGCCATTTCATGAAATGGTTGTATTTCATGATGGCCAGCTAAAACTGACCGTATCGTTTAAACGTCAACGTTTAATGATATGTCAATCCACGTTTGGCCATAGCATTAATGTAGGGTTTCCATGATTTCAAAGGTTTAATAAAAAATCCTTTTTTTATTTGGGATTTTGTGAAATCTCGAGTTTATGCGAATAAACCAGAAACAATTCCTAAACTCAAATTCGAGATCCAACGCATCATCGGTGACACATCTCTGTGAAAAAGTCATGGAAAATTTCACGAAAAGATTAACGGCCTGTCATCAGAGCCGTGGGGGCCATATGCCGGATATTTTATTCCATACTTAATCGGAACATGTCTTCTTTACAATCCAATAAAAATATCACAACTCTCTCAAAAAAATCGTGTTTTTATTTTAAAATGAATAAGTGCACTCTTACAGCGGTTACGCACTGCATCCGATCCGAATCCGTGAAAATACGTTCCGAAGTAGCCATAGAACTATTCGAATGGTAGTTTACGCACTACATCCGTCATCCGATTTCTATTCGTCATCCGTGAGTTTCTAATTCGGAAGAACAATTCACGGACCGAAGTAGCCATAGAACTATTTGTATGGTAGCTTACGCACTACATCCGGCATCCGTCATCCGATTTCTATCCGTCATCCGTGAGTTTCTAATTCGGAAGAACAATTGACGGATCGAAGTAGCCGTAGTACTGAATTGTTTGAATTTTAATCAGAGATCGGAATAGTGCGTAAGCGACATCCGAATTCGGTCCGAGATTTTTACTCTAGATCGGTATTTTCACGGATTCGGGTCGGATGCAGTGCGTAAAGCAATATCCGAATTCGGTCCGAGTTTTTTTTATCCGTATTTTCACGGATTCGGATCGGATGCAGTGCGTAATCGCTCTTACTGAGACATCCTTTATATGTGCCGTGTGGTGCCGGACGTAAAGAATGGCATTACCCCATCTATTCCCATGAGTGTCGTAAAAGGCGACTAAGGGATTCACTAGAGGATGGACAGCAGCGTTCTCTGAGTACTTTAACACCCATACTGCGATCGCCAACCCGCCTACCAAGCGTGGCGATTATGGCACACTCCCTCAACATGGATAGCACAAAGAGAGATGCGAGAAGCACAGGACCGGTCGATGTGGCGAGGCTTGGGGGAGGCCTATGTCCAGCTGTGGACGTCTTTCGGCTGAATGATGATGATAATGATTTATATACAAGGTGTAACATAAATAACGCACAACCTCTTAAGGGGTCACTGTACTCATCATTATGAATAACTTTTACTATGGGACCAAAAACGAAATCGCGAAAAAAAAATCAGCTGTTCCCTACATTAATGTTTGCATAACTCGTCAAAATGTAGGGAACAGCATATATTTTTTTCGCGATTTCTTGTTTGGTTCCACAGTAAAAGCTGTTCATAATTGAGGCTATCAGTGCAAGAGTGGTGTAACCCTAAACATACACTTAGGAGATTACGCGCAATAAAAAATTTGCCAAAAACACTTTTTCACAGTTTTCAAGCTTGTAAAATATGCTGTGCCCAATAGGGTCCATAATTGATCAATAGCCTACCACCTGTTGAAATTACATTATGGAATGCAATAAAGTGTTTGAGTATTGAGTAAAATTGCGAAAATCAAGATACGTTAGTCTGGTTCTAGACTAAGAAAATACTAGAAAAAAAGCACATTTACAAAGTCCTCATCAATTAAAGAAACAAAACATAAAGGTAAGAATTAACACCTTTATTTCTAAACCGGTCACATACCGCCGCTTAATTTTGCTCTCCGATTAACTTATCAGAGCTTGCACAAAAGAATCACCCTTATTTTACCTTCGGGGTGAGAAATCACCCTTCGCCTTTTTTTTCTTAGGCGAGTCGAGTTTAATTACATTTGTAAATTAAGCAATGGGACGGGTGCGAACGTGCGCTGAGAACAGATAGGGTTTAAAGCGAGGAATAGAATCTTTTGTTCTTATAGCGGTTGGATAATTCGGTGCGAGACTGCCGTGATTATGGTGGAAATAATTAAAGATTTGAGAGGTGAAATTGAAATGCGGTATATTGTGGAGGAAATCACCCATCCAAAACTTAAGTGCTGGGCACTTGTCGGTGTAGCAATCTTCATCTTTCTCTATCCAGAGCCAATTTCTTCATTTCTTTGTATGTTATCACTTCTGTCTTTTCCTTCTGACCAGTTTTACGTTGCCTGACGTTGGATTACATTTTCTAGGACATCATTTTGCGACCTTACGACTTCAAGACTCACAAAATTTAATAATAATAAAAAAAACTTTATGTTCAGACCACAGATCCATAAGAATGAGTATACAATTTGGCACTTACTAACTAAACCACGCTAAATAAAACTTATTATTTCACATACTTATGTGAATAAAGGTCTGTGTGCCGCCATCCAGTGACAAATTATTTGGCCATCCACCCTGCCGGCTACAGTAGCCACGAGGCTGTTGGGGCTGTCGCACCAATTGTTGACATAGGATATCGGAATATCAATGAAAACCTAGTATCTATAATGCCCTTCTCACATGTAGTTATTCAAACGAAACCAGTTATTAATTCAAATTACTAATCAGTTGCTAGCACAGAGTAGCATTGGTTCTTATTCTTTACTAGCTTTTGCCCGCGGCTTCGCTCGCATTAATTAAGCTCAAAAAACTCTTAACACACTACTAAAGTTTCTATAATAATGTAATTCAATCATGATTCGATAGACACGTGGCGCCATCTATGAACGTTATTGTTGTTCTACTCGGCAACACTACTTTTTTTCGGGATGAAAGGTCCGTAGGTAAACCCTATGTCCGTTTCTGTACACTTGACAACGTATATGCAAAATTTCAGGATGATCGGTTCAGTGGTTTAGGCGTGAAAAGGTAACAAACAAACAAACTTACTTTCGCATTTATAATATTAGTTACGATTACGAAGTTACGATTACGAAGTTACGATTACGATTAGGATTAGTTAAGCCGGGTCCTCTGCGCCGTGTTTTCGTGTTTGCAAACAGGATAACATTGTTTGCTAACCGAATAGGGGCGTGGCCTAACAGTTTTGTTCGCAAAAACACAATAACATGTTAGAAAATTGGCGCTACGGACCCGGCTGAACATTGTTTGCTAACCGAATAGGGGCGCGGCCTAACAGTTTTGTTCGCAAAAACACAATAACATGTTAGAAAATTGGCGCTGCGGACCCGGCTTTAGGATTGTACACAAGAAAATTACAATTTAGTGGAGGCAGAACAAAGGCGAGCTTAACTCAAAAATGAGTTTTCTACCAGCAAAACTTTGAGTGATAGAGAGAGATTGATAGTGTGATTGAGGGCAAACTCCAGTGTACAACTGTCTTATTTATGTTTTATTTTGTTATTTATTATTTCAATGGGGTGCAGCACACGGCACTACCGGTTAGTAACTGGTTAGTTACTCGTTAGCAACCCGTTTCAAGTGACGCGATTTACCAACAAAACTCCAAAATGGCAGACAAAAGTATCTTGTCGACAAGTGACTTAAACTACAGTGATTTTTTTAAATTTAGTTATACTCTGTTAGCCCAAAGATGAGTCCTGATACCTCGGTCATTTCGTAAATTGTAGTCGTAAGGAGATTGCTATCGAAAAACCCTAAAATAGCTGTATTATCCATGTTTTTTTTAATATTTAATATTCTTTGAATGGTAAGGTTTTGTAGAGAAGCGTCGGGAATCAATTTACGGTGAAAAGCTATGTCTACACCAGTGCGCTTTCATGCTCATCTTGCGTCTTCGTCTGAAGCATGCAATAGCGTATGCCTTAATACTAGTTCGACAAAAGCGCATGCCCCTAGCGCACGCTAATCCGTCTATTGTATGTCGACTGACGACTGACCGAGACGCACCGGTGTAGACGATAACCTGCATGCGTCTTATGGCAATCAATGTTGCATGCGCTTGACGCAAGAGGAATTAAAAGTTGAAAGCACAAGATGAACATGAAAGCGCGCTGGTGTAGACATACCAAAAAGGGTATAAGCATTCGCTTTAATTTTGTGAATTATGATGATGTACCTACATGTGAGAACAGCCTAAGGCAATCAATTATCAATACATCAGGAACTGTATAACAAACTACATTCGGTACATAGTTGTATACACAGAATTCTTCTGATTGATCGATTGTTCCACAAAAATAATTCGGGACTTTCGACGAGAATTTGTCACTTGAACGACACCTTGGGGAACTGAACGGGCTCCGAAATGTTTTGACGGTATTTTTGAAATTCTCTAACTTGGTTTGGCGTTACTTTATTGTCGGTTTTTGTATTTTCTTGGATTTGGTAAATGTAAGTAGGATTGAACCAACACCGTAGAAGGTAAATTAGTGGCAAAGGGAAACACAGGTAGACTTAGAAAAAAGTACACAGACCAATTGAAGGAAAATATAGAAGTGATTATATACAGAGAAGTGAAGGATAGAGAAAGACGGAGATTGCTACACCGACAAGTGCCCAGCATTTAAATTTTGGATGGATGGATGTAGAATTGTATATTAGCAGTTAGATTTATATTAAACATTGTTTATTAGACGACAAAAGGCTACGGTTGCGGATGAAAAACGATTGCATGTAGCGGAGACGAGAATGTTGAGATGGATGTGTGGAGTGACCAGAATGGATAAGGTCAGGAATGAGTATATTAGAGGAAGTTTGAAAGTAGCGTCAGTGACAGAAAAGTTGAAAGGGAACCGTTTGTCTTGGTATGGGCATGTGAAGAGGAGGGATGAAACGCATGTGACCAAAACAGTTATGAATATAAATGTGGATGGATGGAGAGGAAGAGGGAGGCCAAAGAAAAGATGGATGGATTGTGTGAAGAGTGATATGAAAGTGAAGGGAGTCAGTGATATCATGACGGGTGACAGGATGGAATGGAAGAAGAAAACGTGTTGCGCCGACCCCAAGTAACATGGGATAAGGGCAGGAAGATGATGAAAAGGCTACGGTTCCGATACCCATATCGGAACCGTAGCCTTTATAGCTTTCTATTAGTTAACTAGTATGTAACACCCATGTTACATACTAGTTAACTAATAGAAAGCAAGGGACCAGGCAGAACTTCCTGCGTTTTAAAGATAATCCCATAGACTATAAAACGTTGGCTGCAGCACAGCTATAAAATTCTCTAGAAGAAGCACATCGCTATGGCAACGCTGCGTTCGTAGACGAGTCCGCGCTGCAACGCTGTTAGCGACGTGTTTTTACTAAAGTACGAGCATTCATTCAATGGAGTAAACTGACAGGTGCTAATGTCCAACAACAATGCATTACTGGCAAATAAAAATGCACTTCTGCCAATCAACAATTCACTACTGTCAATCAAAAACAATGCACTTTTGCCAAACAACAATGCAGTACTGCCAAACAACAACGCACTACTGCCAAAAAACAATTGTAGGACCTGTTATTTTACTCTAGTGAATTAATAATCCTACTTAAGAGAATGGAACGTAGAGATTTTTCTGCCAGAAAAAACTCTGTCTCGTCTCCTGTGGGTTGAAGCTTGTAACTTTCGACCGTTCCCTGTCTACAAATTGACATTAATTATCTTCATTATTATTTATTACGTGGGGGAATTAAATTAAACTAAAGTGTAACAAAGGCGAATGACTTTTACAGTTGGACACCGAACACTCGCTCGCCTTCGTTGT
This sequence comes from Amphipyra tragopoginis, assembly GCA_905220435.1. Taxonomy (NCBI): domain Eukaryota; kingdom Metazoa; phylum Arthropoda; class Insecta; order Lepidoptera; family Noctuidae; genus Amphipyra; species Amphipyra tragopoginis. The sequence goes on along the minus strand of HG991997.1, from coordinate 24,668,957 downwards.
TGTATCCACACCGATGGTCATCTCTAATCTGCCAGGGCAAATAAATTGTAGGTACTAGCATAGTGTATCTTACATTGTTCTCACTTTTTGTTAATTCGCAATGTAACCGATTTTTTGTAAACATATGATGAAAAAGAGTAACCATGGAGTTTATTGCCCGTTCTTCTCCATAGGAATCTACACTTTGGAACGCGGTAGCAACTTCTTATTTTTTTTTGACAGTTAAAAAGTGCCTGAAAATGGTCTAATTTAAATAAATGCTTTGACTTTGACAGAGCGGACCTTTGATATTCCGACACGCTGCACAGTTGAACGCGGGCGAAGGCTTTCGTACGTGTTTACTCGCATTTGCTGAACTGTACACACCCACACGTTGACGTTCGTTCGCCTTCGTTCGGTTGGTCTGTACAAGGCATTACAGAAACGTTGATCAATCGCAACCGAACCGAAACCGAATCATTCATACGGACAGTTAACGTTTACAAAAATTGTTTGACTTCAAAAACAAATCCAAAAAAAATCTTTTTCGTAAACGATAACTGACTGAAACACTGTTCATGTCATAAGCTATAACTATATAGCATGACGTCCACACTATACGCTATATTGCAAGCCGGTCTACTATGTATAGCAAGTAACTTGACGGCGATCCGTCGGGCAACGGACGGGGTAGAAGTGAGGCGTGGTGGGGACCGGAGAATCGTACGATATAGCTCTGAGAATCGCTCCAAATTATCGCGTACAGCAAGCCAATACTTTTTAGCGTTGTGTGAACGTGTCCATGTAAAATGTATGCTGAGCGATATCGTTGTGTGTATTTGCTATATGCTGTATAGAGTGACTGGTAATTAGTGACCGATACTTTAACACATGATTGTACTCATGATAGCAAACAACTTTCCCAAAGAAACATTATTTTAATTTTATTTTTTTCATTTAAAATTTATTAGTAAACCGTTACGGAATGGACGCGTAATAAGGAAATATTTTTTTTTTGTTTCATAAATAATGTTTCTTTGGGAAAGTTGTTTGTTATCATATTACAATCATGTGTCAAAGTATCGGTTACTAATTACCAGTCACCCTATATATAGCGTAGTCTGAACTGCGCTTAACTGAGTGACGGTTGTCATTCGTTTGTGGTTTAGCAACAATTATGTTAGTAGAATTGTCCAGCGGTACGTTACCATTGACAGTTTCCACAGAACACAATTAAGTCACCTGTCGGGACACGAAATAAAAACAATATAATTCCCGAACGTTTGTGGGCCGAGTATTTTATTTTATTGTTGTAATGTGAAGACGGCTCGCTGTCAATACGGATCGTGTCACTTACACAAAGAGATATTGTGCTCTGTTTATGTCCATGTATTGTTTGGTGAGGGCTCGACAGCTTGTCACTAAAATGTTAAAGAGCATTTATATATTTAAGTTGTCTAATCAATATTATACGTCGTTCATCTTATTACACTCGGGAGCAACGAATCCATCATAAACTTTAATATTTCGAAAACTAAGAATGCTAGCTTAATAAAAAGTATTTTATAGACTTTTAAGAAGTTTCATTAAAATTATTTGGGGAATTATTAATCGGGCGAATAAATAATATATGGAAGACTGTTAAAAAGATACTTTAATATTAAACCGAGCGGCGTTAAAATTATGATTGCGAAAAATTTACTTAACTGGCGATAATTATGAATGATTAAAATTCGTAAAATGAGCTACTAGCAGTGGGAAACAGCTAAGCTAGCAACTAAAATTCCAAGTGTCCGAATTAAATACTAACTTGGGCGAAAAAAATACTGAGTGGGCGAAAATATACATTTCCTAGGGATTGTATAGAGTACCTGCTCGTCCACCGGCAATGTGTGAAGTAAATAGATTTGGTCGTTAATTTAGGGCACCCCGACACGGATAGGTTAGGTGCGAAGGGGATGATGATGATGCGAGCGAACGAAGCCCCCGTTATCCACTTCGTGTTAGGTTACTTTAAACCCTGCAGACAGAAATAGGACCCCCGCACAGCGAGGCTTCGTCGACTCTCCTTTTGAAACCCAAACAACCTTACAAACATACAACAATAATGTTAGCTGCAAAATCGTTACTCAAATAGAAATTTGTTCGCTTAAGGGCCGATTTTTTAATCGTCAGATAAATTTTATCCAACGAATAAATACGACGGTTTGATAGATTTTCTATACAAAAGCTGTCAAAGCTTCAAACTTATTCCCCAGATAAAAGTTATCTGACGATTGAAAAATCAGCCCTAAGAATTATTATACTGATCGTTCTGAATAACTAGTACCTCAAATTCGTAATTTTAAGTCGCCGTTTTCAATATTTGTGTTCGCCCTCAGTCTTTCGCCCACTTAGTATTTCAGTACGCCATAATCAGTATTTTTGACACCCTTACTTTGAATTTATATTCGATCATTTAAATACTAGCCATATTATTTGAGTAGTATTAAATGAGGAGTGTCTGATCACAAGCCACTATTTCAATTTTACGAAAAAAAAAAATCGTATCCATTTCCTATGTTGCACCAAAAGTTGCTGTTTCTCCATGAAAAATGACCCTAAAATTCTTAATTCTGACAAAAAAAACCATTTACCACAAAAAAGTGATAGGATTTATAAGTTCTTGGTCATTACTGAAAAATAGTTTATGACGTGAATAGCCATTTTTGAAATAGTCCAAAGTGGCCACTCCTCAAATAGACTATAAAACATTTTTAATTTAAATAAGCTATCATTCTAAGTTTCCGAGATTTTAATGTTTATGTCGGTGACCCGGATTGATTGGTCCCGAGTGTATTTTCTTGATGACAGTTTCCTTAGAACGTAGCTGTTTCGCGTTTCTTAATTACGATAAATTAATTATTTAAGATAAATGTTAAACAAATCAAATTATAAAAAGCGAGATAAGCGCATACAAGGTCCAAGATGGAGCACACACGAATCCAAGTAACAGACACATAGAGGGATTCCCCTATACCCCTCTGGCTCTCACATACACAAGACGGAACACAGTAAACTGCCTGGTGCCGGACTTAAATGTGAGGGTGGTAGCTAGCCAGCCGGACCGTATAGATCCTACCACCAAAGGTAACCTCAATAATATAACCATTCAATGGATCAAAGGACACAGCGGTTCCCGGAGTAACGATGCAGCAGATGAGCTCGTCAGAAGAGGATCGAGCATGGATGCGGTGGGTCCCGAACCCATAGTACCTCTCCCCTTCGGATACTTTCGCACCCTGGTAAGGAAACGCATCAGAGACCAACACAACGAGTTATGGATAAACCATGGCGAGTGCAGGCAGGCCAATGAGACGCTTCCCACCATTGACGGTCGTCTCACTAAACAAGCCCTCCGGCTGTCAAAGCAACAACTGCGTACAGTCACAGCAGCCATCACTGGCCATGGTTCATTTAACAAACACCTCTTTTTCATTGGAGTTACAGACAGCCCACTGTGTAGAACATGCATGGCTGAGGACGAGACGGCAGCCCACGTGCTACTAAACTGCCCTGAGGTCGCCACATACGGGGTCAAGTACTTCGGAAACCCAGGTACTCTCCGAGAGATCACCAGCAACATCAAGGGTGTGCTGGCCTTTTTCGAGGAGTTAGGGTGGATCGAGTAACTATACTTACCACCCATCACGCATAATACGCGCTTAGACGTGGAGTTGCGGACACCAGCCCGCTATACCTTATACCTTATCCTACCACCAAGCGTGCTAGGCCACACGCGTCTATTCCCAGCGTGCGGTAAGGAAGTTTTATATTCTATCCCGTCCCCACACGGGATAAATAATAATTCATCTTTTAATTATACCTAGTAGTGTTCGTCATAATGAGGGGCGGCTCAATTAGTGTCGATGTCGGCCGACAAACATGTCGGACACCCTGTTCACTGTTCAATTCTTGTTAAGAGCGCCCCGCGCGTTAACTCTTGTAACTGAGATCTTGTCTGAGGGCCACGAAGTCAGCGGAAAGTAGCAAAGTTAATTGTATGTATTACAGGGAAGTTGTGTTATAAATATTTAAATTATGCCTGTAATTACTTATGTTTATTGACTAATTGCAATCATTTCTATGAACTTGTGTGATCAAAAGTAGTTGTATTGACTTCATGTGATTGGTCGAGACTTTGACAGTTATCGTCGACCAATCATAAGCAAGTGAAATGGCGGGGATGACGGGCATTCGAGTGATTGCCCGCCATGCTCGGCATTCTTATTCCGACATCGACGTTGGTCAGTAGTATTGAATTGCTAAATTAAGCTGTATTATTGTACTGTTGTAAATGTTGTAATTATAGTGATATAAAGCCGATCTTCAAAACTTATAAAGAGTGTTTTTTATATTCCAAATCCTTACTTCTGAGTGTTGAACCAGTACGGTTTTACAGTTGTAATTATAACCCCCTCACCTAAAAATAAGTTGTAAAGCAAGATGTAAAAAAAAGTGTAAAAGTCTATTTAAAAATAGTTACTTATTTTTAACAATATATATATAATATCACAAAATATTTAAAACAAGTGTTTTAATGATACATATTTGCCACTAATGTAAATGAAATATTATTATTTGAAAAAAATGGCTCTTTAATTTCAATTACCTGTGTTATACCTAGGTGTAAACGAAGAGTAAAAGTTATCATGTAAAGGTATTTATTGTATGGTCCTGACACGTAATGTTTTTTTTTTGAGGTTACTATTGCTTTGCTCGCACTGTAACATGAGTAGGTTACTAAATATATTTAGGACATGGCGATTTCTGCGAGCACGAATACTTTGTTTGAAGGAACTCATTGTGAATCTTCAACATCATCATCATTCAGCCGAAAGACGTCCACTGCTGGACATAGGCCTCCCCCAAAAGGGGGAATTTGCTGTAATCACCACGCTTGGCAGGCGGGTTGGCGATCGCAGTATGATTGTTAAAGTACTTACTCAGAGAACGCTGCTGCCCATCCTCTAGTGAATCTAAGTCGCCTTTTACGACACCCACAGGAAGAGATAGGGTAGTGCTATTCTTTATGTTCGGCACTACACAATACTTGAAAATTCACCGCTGTGCATGCCTTCTCCAAAAGACATATTTCCTCACATAATAACATCTTTATCGCCCGCGCTCGTCTCCGCGCTTTACCTAGCCCCACACGGTAAGGGTTCAAGTCATCTGAACTGAGATAATGTGTCGGATCACTGCTTGATTAATTTTGTCCCACCAGACACCCAACGCTATGCTATGTAAACCCTGCGACACACTAATTAATCTGGCCTGCCTGTTTTATTAACTATTTTTGGAATGACAGGGTAAAGAGAAAATACTTGCTTGTTGATGACAGATGAATGAGTTGCTAAGGATTGTATTGTTTGGACAGCAAAGTGGAGTCTTAGGGGGCGTTTTCAGTTTGACGGTTTAAATATCTCAGTATTTATCTCCGTAATTCGGGCATTTTTTAGAAAGGGGTTGCCCAACTATTTTGACTTGAGTTCGACTCGCCGTCGCGCCGCGCATTTTCAGCTCATGCTGTTTGGGGTTTGAGAAAGTAATTGGCAATTGCGAAAAATGCGCATCAGTAAACTGTAAACAATTATGAATGTGTCTTGCGAAAGTTATCATCCAAAAATAATGTAATTTTCGTAAGGGGGCTAGGCAGTAACAAAATAAACAAAGATTGAACCACATTTGCATAAACTCAACTCACAATAATAAATCACCTAAATATAGTTTTTAAAATTACTTTCGAATGAAAGCCTGAATGTCGTATGCTAGAAAATTAATATCAATGTCCTCTATAAAAGGTAGAAATATTGATTAATTTTTTTTGTTGACGCCATGCTTTTGTTTGACACGGAAATAAAAAAATCGCGACGTTTTTTTTTTGTATACTATTAAACAACTTTCCAATATCCACACAATCTTCCTCTGCCTTAGTTTCTTAACAAGCTAACCATCACATCAACTTTATGAAGATTACAAGCCAGGCTGTTCTCAAAGCCTAGTTCTACAATATCCATAAAACGGTTTTGTGAGCGAAAGTAAACTGATCAATGCAGACCGCACTAAACAAAGCAGGTATCCTCCGGGGGGCAGTATGTATGAGGGATAGGTTGCCAGGATTCTGTGTGCCAACGTTTGATGGGGTGGCGAGGTGAGAAAAATTGGAGAAGGCATTTTAATTGAACAATTTTGTTTTTGTAGTTTCTTATGTTTATATTTTTGTGTGCTACTGTAAAAAGCTATGCTCATTTGAAGGGTATGGGCAAAGAACAGGGAATGTCACAATTTTTATTTTTTCTGTTTCATTTTTAAATATTTTTAATAACGAAAAAGTGTAGTGTCAACAACCAAATTATAAAAATATAAAACATTTAATTACTTTTAAGTAAAAGTTCCTATAAGCAATGATCTCAATAAAAATTATACAGGGCGTCCCACGACTTTGCCACATGGAAGGAAAGTACCTTAAATACTCTAGATAGAAAAAAAATCTGAATGAAGACTTCATTTTTATTTTAAAAACAATACGAACTGCATTCAAAGAATTTTAAATAATCACCTGTCTGAACCGGGAATCGAACCCGCTAAATGTGAAAATAAAAAAAACTGTAATTTTGTTGTACTGATCGAAAGGCTCGATCAGATACATTTATTTCTTCTAAGGGCTGATTTTTCAATCGTCAGATAACTTTTATCTGAGGGATAAATATCACGCTCTGACATCTTTTGTATAGAAAATCTGTCAAAACGTCAGAGTTATTCCTTAGTTAAAAGTTATCTGACGATTGAAAAATCAGCCCTAAGTAACATAGCATCTAAAATAAAAGGAAGACTATGTTTGACATTTAATTTAAAATTTTGTTCAGAATAATGAATACCATTTTCTCTATGTCGTGCTTTTAACAACTGACTTTATGTACTACTTTCTGCTTTATTACTATTTCGAAGTATTATTTCAAATATTCACCATGAAAAAATAAATAAATCAACGGTAAGCGAGATTATTAAAAGAGTTACAATTTGTATACAATAGGAAGAGACACATTTTGAGCATTTAATAAATTAAATTGTTTGTAACTTGCACAGTTAAACGTGTCTTATTATTTCATATAAATGTTAAATTTCATGGTGTTCCTTTTATTTTAGATGCTATGTTATTTAGAAAAAATAAATGTATCTGATCGAGCCTTTCGATTAGTACAATTTTTTTTATTTTTTATTTTCACTTTTGGCGGGTTCGATTCCCGGTTGAGACAGGTGATTATTTAAAAAAAATTGAATGCAGTTCGTATTGTTTTTAAAATAAAAATGAAGTCTTCATTCAGTATTTTTTTCTATCTACAGTATTTAAGGTACTTCCCCTCCATGTGGCAAAGTCGTGGGACGCCCTGTATACTTCTAAACTTTTAATTGCGTCTTTCTCAAAATCTATTCATTAAGACATTCCCTGTTCTTTGCCTGTACCCTTCATTTATTGTTTTGGTCCGGACTGATGCTATATTTAAATAAATAAAACGTTGGGCGTGCACACTGATTTGGCAAAATTTATTAGAATAGAAACGTTGCCATAGGTAGATACTTACATTAAAATATGAGGCGCAGATAAAAAAGATTACAGAAAAAAATATCAACTACACTACTGGAAAGACGCGCCAAATGCTCACCAGTTAGCCTGTTAATTTTGTAGCCTTCGTAGACAACCGTAAACAAAAAAGTCCGGACAAGGAAGCACAGGCTACGACGTAGCTGTTACGCTACACATTGCGATTTACATTTGCTACGCAGTCGTAGCACATTGTAAATCGCTGCGTTCGCTAGCTGCAGTAATCTTGGATATCGATTTCTACAACTGATGCCAGCTATAAAAAAGTTCGGGCAAGGAAGCACAGGTTACGACGTAGCTATTATGTTACACATTGCGATTTACACTTGCTACGCAGTCGTAGCACATTGTAAATCGCTACGTTCGCTAGCGGCACTAATCGTGGATCTCGATTTCTACAACTGATGCCAGCTATAAAAACTGTTATCTAAATTCGATTTAGTTCAAATTACATCATTGATTGAATCACAATCATTTCTAAAGTTCGATATCCGATCCATTCACAAGTCAGTTCGAACAGTCAAAGTTGTCTGTTATTCATAGAAAAATAGTGGGTTTCTTTCTATTAATTGCTTCTTCGAACTTCTTCCTAGTTTCGTGTAGAAGGGCTGTATATTTTTAGTTTGATCCATCGCATCTCCCGTAGGCTCAATCTGTTGAGCGGACGAGGGTCGGCATCGCAAGCTTTAACGTAACAAATTGGCTAACTTATATGTCTACCCATGTATCCTCGACTCACCCCTATGCTGATTTTTTCAACACTCAGACTTTGTATTTATTTATTGGAATTAATAAGATCGAGTGGATTTATGGACAGATTTGTTGGATTCCATTTTTTATTCCTTTTTACCCGACTGTGCGACAGCAAAGACAGGGTTATGTTTTTCACGCGTATCTATGTATCTTTGTATCTATGTGTGTGGGATTCTTTATACCCTCCAAGCATCCCAAAGGTTGGATGGATTTTAATGTTTGAAGTGTCTATCGATTCGTCTAAGTTGTGCGATTGGTTATAGGCTAGGTTTAGGTAGTCGGAGGCTACCTAAGACTAATGTAATTGACAAACTGACTGCCCAAAAAAACATACGTAGCCTCCGACTGCATGTGACGATTTGATTGCATGTTTTTTTAAAAACCTACGTAAATTTGACGTTATGTTATGTATGTTATGATTAGAAGTACGTCTTGTTTACATCTTTTTAGTTCGCTTTTTATTTTATTTTTTAGTTATTTATACGTTCTTTTTCCATTTTTGTACCAACAACGATAAACAATTTTGTACCAGTTTCAAAGTGAGTGGCAGTTAAAAGCCTGCTCTGCTGATACTTCAACCTTTTTTTATTATTTGACAATTAATGTTTGTTTCAAATTAAGTCGCGTGTTTTGAACGCAACAACGAGTAGTGCAACAAAATTCACAAGCGATTCAACATTCAAGTGGAAATAAATTGAAAAATTTTAAGCGCGCGCGAATTCACTAATGAAAGTTTTAAATGACCGACGAAAAACAAAAAAGTGACCTCGTTATTACGATTACAATTTTTTGTTTGCAGTTGAAAAAATATGTTGTTCGCCATTAAAGTTGGTAGAACTGTAAGGATAGAACGCAGCGCTCAGTTTGTGGTGTTTTGCGGGCGGCGAGCAACGGGTGCCTGTGCAAGAACTTTTTTCAACTTTTTTTATAAATCCGGGCAAAACAATAGCCCGCGAATTTCATAAAAGGGTCCCAAAGCGTCAACAACGTCCCGGACAATGGGGAGCGATTTGAACAATTAATCTTCGAGACGAATCGAACTTTACCAAGTTGTTCGTAATTATTAAAATACTGTGGTTCTTTTTTTGGAAAATGTTTTCGAGATTTTCTTGTACCGTGATGATGAGTTGGGTGAAAATTTGAATTAAATATCATCTTCGCGACGAGGGAATGAAAGTTTTAAATCTAGCGAGTTATGAATAAATTGTTGAGATTTTTCCCAACGGGTTATACGACATAGATTTGTGTGTTGTCTATTAAAAGTTTAGAACAACAAAGGACTTGAATGTGCAGTTTATGCATTTTTATAAGCAATGTGACATTATGAAAATGAGTTCTTAAAAGTATCTCACCATTTTTCATTGCCTTATTTATCAACCTACTAGCTGCGCCCTCGCGGATCCGCCCGCTTAAGAAGTTATTTTATTTTTTATTATGTCGGAAACCTTCGGGCAAATGCCAACAACAACTGTACTAAATTTCAAGTTAATCCATCGACTACTTTTCGAGTTTTGCCGATACAAACATACGGAAGTTGAATTTTTATATACATATAAAGATACCGTATTCAGGGAAGCAAAAGATTTAATGCAAACAAATACTACCCATTTAACAATCGCTATTGTTTTTTGTGTAATTGACACCTTCTAACAAATGAATTATTTGAAAAGTGGGTAGTTGTATGTGTACGTTTAGTTTTTTGCTTCCTTTAATAACTCACTTATACAATGTGTCCGTTCATGGAATAGCGATATTCTAGGTACTTATATAACAACTATTTCTAGTACACAAATACACTATACACTGGGGTCCAATCCACTTTCACTCTTTTGTTGAGATATTCTGTACGTGTGTACAAACAAAGTCATATCTCTTAAAGTTTTGGTCCTACTGAGATAAAAGTAGGCTTATTCGGAGGGCAACAATATTCCACACTAACGACGTCTTTACACTCGCCTAAACCGTCCCGTCGACGATAACACTTGCTGATGACCGGCAACAATATTGTCTATAATTTACATTACGATATTAGGGTTCACATTTTCATAACTTTAAGATAGAGAATATCTCAACAAAAAAGCAAAATGGCTGCCAAATATCGGGGAAGTGGATTGGACCCTAGTGTATAGTGTATTTGTGTACTAGTATAGTTGTTATAAAAGTACCTAGAATATCGCTAGTCCATGACCGGACACACTGTATAAATAGTGCATGACATGACATGATCTTTCCGACCGTTTTCGGCCATGGCGACCACTTCGACTCCTAGTCAGTCGGGCGCTGGTGCACCCGAAGATGGCTTTATGTAATGTAGCCGATCTTCGCAGCGAACTCCCGTGCATAATGAGGGCACGTGAGTACGCCGCTTACATAATTGTAGTTGATGGCGGCGGATGGACGGACCTTTAGCTCATCGCGCTTATCGTTGAGGTTAGCTTTACGATGCTCCTCGAACTCGCGGATTTGCCTCTTCACAATCTCGCACCATTCCGGGCGCTGCATTGATAAATAGTGCAATCACTTGGTTATCTAATATTTTTTTATTATTGTTTACGATCTGCGGTTCCTCCGCTCGGTGTCATTCTGTAAGAAACCCACCTCAATATCGACGGTTAACTCGATATCCATAATGTCACAGTATGGATAATAGAAGCAAATAACACAGAGATAATCGACAGTATAATCAATAACGCGTAGTTTTGTTATCCACGCTGTGTCACGACGAGTGTCTAATTGACAGTCGCGATCGAGGTGAGTTTCTTACAGAATTGCACTGCAGCTCATAATTAAGGGCTCCATTAGGGTCCAAAACTAGTCGGGCAAACCCGGAAAACGCCCGTGTTACGCAATCAGTAAACTATCAAATACAAACGTGACTCACGAACGACATTTTTTATTCTCCCATGAAATAAATCCATACAAAACAATACAGCGTTAAATAAATATTCCGTTCTGAAACAGATTAAACATTCCTTAACCCGTACATGTCCAACTACAATGCTCAATGTCCAGCAGTGCAATTACTTGCCCGGCCAGCCGCCGTACGAAACTGGGATCAGGCCGGACCAAACCCAACTGGAATACGAAATAATACGAAATTGAAATAATATGTAAATGTATAAGTCCTGTAAGAGATGGGTGGGTTAAATATATAGGATTTCATTAACAACTTTTGATTGCTTCGAGATTTTTAGTTCGTGAGGTACGCTCTTTTTGTTGTGGGGTAGACTTACTTCAAAGTCAGTTGACAGTAGATTGAAGCCTCGAACTCAACCCTCCTGCACCCTTTCTGGTATGTCTACACCCGTGCGCTTTCATGTTCATCTTGCGCTTTCAACTTTCAATTCCTCTGGCGTCAAGCGCATGCAATATTGATTGCCATAAGACGCATGCAGCTTATCCTTTACACCGGTGCGCCTCGGTCAGTCGTCAGTCGACATACAATAAGCTATGTCTGCTACACCAGTGCGCTTTCACGTTCATCTTGCGTCGTCGTCTGAAGCATGCGTGAAGCGCCATAGCGCATGCAATAGTGTATGCCTTAATACTAGGTCGACAAAAGCGTATGTCCCTAGCGCACGCTAATCTGTCTATTGTATGTCGACTGACGACTGACCGAGGCGCACCAGTGTAGACGATAAGCTGCATGCGTCTTATGGCAATCAATATTGCATGCGCTTGACGCAAGAGGAATTGAACGTTGAAAACGCAAGATGAACATGAAAGCGCACGGGTGTAGACATACCAGAAGACGGATTAGCGTGCGCTAGAGGCATGCGCTTTTGTCGAACTAGTATTAAGGCATGCGCTATGGCGCTTTACGCATGCCTCAGACGAAGACGCAAGATGAACATGAAAGCGCACTGGTGTAGATATAGCTTTCAACCGCTCATCTATCACTGCTTTATATGATTATGAAGCATAATTATCATATTAACTTATTGTTTTTAGTGTTGTTGATTTCATAATTATTTTTTTACAACATGAGAAACATTAGCCGCAGCGAGTAATTCTTGACATAAAGTCAGCCACTAAAATCTCTCGTGTTATTAATGTCTCAGTTGTAACTAATGTATTGCTGACGTGATTACAAAGTCGCTTGTATAATTAATTTGTCTGAGTGTTTGAGTGTACCTGTCGTGTGGCTTGTGATTAATTGTAGTGAGTTTATTTTAAAAAAAGTTTTATAGTTATTTTTATCGTGTTCTTTCTCTTTGTAAGAGGTGAATAAAGGATTGCGTCACGCGGGCAGACTGCAGTCTACGGTATCTCGGATAGCAACGTCATTGATAATAAATGATCACGTCGGTGGTCGGCAGTGGTAACCTTCTTTTTCTTAATCCTCTTGGATATCCTCCGCCCTGGGCTGGGAGGAGGGGTCTGTCAGACTCTTACTGACTAAAACCACCCCGGTGTTCTTTCGCGCACGTAGATCGTGGGCCGCGGCAGCAATACATTCGTCCGCAGCCCTCGAGTGGTGCCGGTCCGCCTCTGCAGCCCCCACCGCGGGGGGAGTGATGTGTTGGACTCCCGCCGTGACATCTAGGCAGTAGTGGTAACCTAGCGCAACGTACGGTTGCCTTCCTTACAGTTCTAGAGTTTCTAAGTTCAAACCAGTTTCCGAATTCTTATAGAGAATTTGATTGTCACGTGTGTTAACTGTGAAGGAAAACATCCTGGTAAAACCCGCATACTTGAGAGTGCTCTAAAAAGTTCTCGATATTGTGTGTAGTCCGCAAAACAAAGAGGTGGACTAATGCTGAAACCCTTCTTATTCTGAGACGAAGCCCATGCCCAGCAGTAGGACATAATAATATTGTAAGGTACACATAGTTGTACGTCATCCATTGCGTTCAAACGTGGCTTGTAATCTTTGGTTCTTACCACAGATAAGGTAGACAACTCTAAAAAGATTGGCAATAACGATATGTCATTCTAATCTATCTATTTAAATGAAAATGAATGCTGTTCGTTGGTAAGCGCTTTATTTGAGAACGGTTGGTCGGATTTGGTTTTTTTTACTAGCGACCCGCACTAACTTCGCACGTGTACGTTTTATAGCTTAAAACCTTCCTCTTGAATCACTCTATCTATTAAAAAAAAACGCATCGAAATCCGTTGCGTAGTTTTTAAAGATCTAAGCAAACATAGGGACAGACAGCGGGAAGCGACTTTGTTTTATACTATGTAGTGATTGTTCATCCTTATTATCATCAAATTAGGTTTTATGGAAAGAAAAATTGGAAAGTTGCCTGGAAAATTGGCAAATTCGGGAAAAACTAAATGTTCTTTTTTCAATGGGATTTTTGTATATGATTTTTGTATATGTTTGACATAAGTTCAATATATGTTTACCAGAAAATAAGACAGCATGACTAAATAAAAGTATATTATGTATGGCTCCACGCATTTATAACCATTTACCAAACTCAGTCCTCTCCATTATTGATATAAACATATTTAAAAACAATATTAAAACATTGTTATTAAAAAAAGCATATTATTCTGTCAATGAATATTTACAGGATAAACTCGTGTAATTTCACTTTTCCTGTCTTTATTTTTATTATTGTTACTTATGTTCATAGTTTCATAGGTACCTATCTTGTAATTTTGCATGCCTCATGGTAGGATATGGCTAATGGTCACTATTGTATATGTATAAGAGCTTTTGTACCCATATTCGCAAATGAATAAATGATTTGATGTATGACCTAACGACAGAATCACAGTTCAACTGAAAATAAACAACTGAAGATCTCAAACGGACGGGCTTTTTAGATTTTAAAACTACACCGAAAAAGGGGCTTCAAGAGGGTTTATAATTTCACGCAAGCAAAGCTGCGGGCAAAAGCTAGTTAATAATAAATGGAAATATGTTAAACTTATAGAGCAGTCCTTATTTATAAGTATATCTTAAGAGGTACATTACAATTTAATGTATTGCTAAGACCTTGGTATCTGTACCTCTCAGAGGAAATTAGGTAAGAATGTAAATAACTTTCTGGGTAGTCTACTCTTTATTTTTAAGTTTTCAGGGTTGCTTTTCAGTGATGATTCTATTTTATGATTTGTCCAAATTTTTTTTGGGTCCTAATTTTATTTTAAAATATTGCCAATTAACTCTACATGGACCTTTTAATTCCCATTAGGTTTTAGGGGTGTTTTTGTAACACGTTGTATAGGCACAGTCTAAAAATATGGTTTTTATAACAACATCTAGAAAAAATATTCTAAATACAATATTTTGCATCCGTCACTATCTGAGGCTGATGAACAAAAATGTAAAAGGTTTGACTGTTTAACCCTTCATCTCTCCTGTCAGATCGAGCTGAGAATAGCTCATGCCGTAGTGAAAAGATTAGCCAGTCAGCAAGGTTGATAGCGGGGCTGACTGTCCAGGGTGCGTCTGACGTACTGAAGTATCGTCACTCGTGAAAGCTCTTTTCATGCACCTTAATCTCGACTTAATTATTGGTATGCAATTGCAAGTCTCGTGTATTGCCGGACTTAAAGAATAGCAATACCCCATCTCTTCCTGTGGGTCTCGTAAAAGGCGACTAAGGGATTCTCTAGAGAATGGGCAGCAGCGTTTTCTGAGTACTTTAACAACCATACTGCGATCGCCAACCCGCCTATCATGCGTGGCGATTACGGCAAACCCCCCTTTTTTGGGGGAGGCCTATGACCAGCAGTGGACGTGTTTCGGCTGAATGATGATGATGATGATGCAATTGCCAATACGTAGTGAGCAAACGTGGCGATGAATGCTGGTCCCTTCTCTGGATGAGAAGAGGCCTTTGCCATACAGTGGGGCAACTATACGCTGGTATTATTAGTAAAATAAAATAAATATTAGCCTGTAACTGTCCCACTGCTGGGCAAAGGCCTCTTCTCATACAGAGAAGGAACGAGCATTGATCACCACGCTTGCTCATTGCGGGTTGGCGATTTCAGACCATTAAGTCCAGGTTTCCTCACGATGTTTTCCTTCACCGTTTGTCAGTGACGTCTTAGATTAACTAAGAAAGTACATATGACATTGAAAAAGTCACATTGGTACATGCCTGGGTTTGAACCCGCAACCCGGTGCTTAACAAGCGGGTCTGTAATCTCCGGGCCACCACCACATTTGTCGGTATTATTAGTACAAAACTAATAATTTCATTACACCGTCCGTTTCCTTGTATCTTGTACATTTGAATGTGCGTATATTAGAAGTTCTGGTGTCTCCCAAAAGTTATACAATACAGACTTAGGAATTTGATTCTAGTGACGATGTTCAGTTCACATCGCTGCTCGCATATTATTACGTACTAGTTTTTGCCAGCGGCTTCGCTCGCGTTAATTTAGAATTTACCTATATAATAGGTACTTAAATAAAAATAAAAACTTAAAACACTGTAGTATCACCTTCATGGTCATTCACCTAAATACTTGCTATTTATATTTTATGCTTTTTTATTGATGACAGATAGGGATTCTAATTTGGACTTTGGCTTTTGGATTTGTTTTTTGGAGCATGGTGATTTTTGATACAATGATTTACTGTTTATTATATTATATTGATAAATGTTGTAAACTGAAATTTGGAATATTTCTATGGCAGAACAGTTTTTGATATTTTACTGAAATGAAGCGTTCAAGTTAATTAAAAAACATTTGTGGAATTTCTACGTGTTTCCCTTGGTGTATTAACAGCTGTGGCACGTTATGCAATTGGAAGGTCAGATAAAGAAGCTGCGCCCCGGTGGTAACCCCTTCTCCCTTCTTTTCACTTCGTCTCCTGCCCTACCTACACTTGTGAGATCGGCGATCGGACCTGCTGTCGTCTACGTCTACTACTATGACTACGACTAAATGCTACAGCCGGTCTGTTTGCTGCCGCCGGTTTCCATCAGATGGCTGTGAGGGCCATCGACGAACGCTGTGAATACAAGAAGGAACTCGCTGACTACTGCAAGGGACGTAAAGCTATGCTGACTCTTACTCGTATAAGCACTTTATTATTGATGTTATGTATTAGGTATTGAATGCTCTACACATTCTTTACAACTGGTGTAGCAGACGTGCCCTCAGGAAGTCCTAGGGCCGTCTGTGACATTACAACACTACAAGAGTTTTTATAATAATATAATTCAATCATCATTCAAACGACACGTGGCGCCGTCTATTATCATAAGAACGTTATTGTTGTTTTTGTAAATTTTGGGCTTTATTACTTATTCCTAGTCCCAAAAGCATTTTTAATGAACACCTACTTGACTGGAAAGGTTAAAAATAGAAAGGCTGCCATTCGGAGAGGTTCTTGGTATTTCAAAAGGGGGTATTTTTATCGATAGAACTAACATGTGTGTGTTCACACAATACACATTTTCGGTGGTGCAACAATTAATTGTTACTTGTCGTGCATAAGCCGATGAGCATTGAACAGTGTTCATTAGAATCTATTTTTTGTCTTGTTCCATTCTCTCCTGTGATTAATAACCTGTTTAGCGGTAATAAGTAGATATAACAGACGTAATGTGTCGGAGCACGCTTACTATTATAATTTCAAAACTTTTAATACATACATCCATTCTCCCAGACGTTACCCAAAACGATCTACCCGTACGTAGGGCTACGACAATCTGGTTTTCTGTGGTCGTACCAAGTATAAAGTTTGGAGGGTTTGCCCTCCGTTGGAGGACCGAGGATAACTAAAGACATATCGACTCTTATTTAGTTTATTGCATGGGTTTTCTGAACGTAAACTTAGTTTGGGATAACATAAGACCCTTGATCCGACCTTCTTGTTTGTGTTTTCAATTATTTTTTCTGGTGTTTTGTTTGTTTTTATTTTGAATGCAGAGTTTTAGCTTGATTAAAAATATTAACATGCAAGAGGTAGTTTGTCTATGTTTTAGTATCCAAATCAATCAAGTTGGATCTGTTTTTTTTTAATTTATAGGTAATTTACGCAAAGTACAGAGAAGGATGCATTTTATAACTTTAATGCAGAGAGAAAACATCGTAGGTGTATCAACAAAGATTGGACGTCATTTCTGTAAAACTTTCCAATCCACAAGTAGGATAATATGGAGTTAATGCGATGAAAATGGTCACGTGATTCTTTACCATGTTAGCAAGAACTGTGAGTTTGCTGTGACTGTTATCCAGGAAATCGTGGCAGTATACCATCCCACATTTTCTAATTTTGTGTCTATTTTTAATTTCTAATTTTATTTCAATTTTTAGTTATAAATTTTTTTTATTTTACACAATTTAATGGTCAATGTTTATTTTTATTATTTTTTGAATTCATTGGCGAAATAAAAGGCTTTTTTATTTTTTATATATTTTATACGTGTGAAATTGTATGGAATTCACGAATATCATAATGTTCAAACACGATTTTCTCAAAACTTGATATTTTTATGGATTGGAATGTTTTTCAGAAACACAACATAACATCACGCCTGTATTCCCCGAAGGGTTGGCAGAGGTGTACAGTACACCCTCGTTTCGCCGTTATGGTTAAGTCTCATGCAATAGGGGGCGAGCCTATTGCTATCAACCAACAAATCCAGATTGCGCACGGAAAAACCTAATATCACTTTGTCCGACCTGGGGATCGAACCCAGGACCTCACGCTCAGTAGTCGCGCTTTCGGCCACTAGACCAACGAGGCGGTCTCGGTTCTTCAGAAACTACGTCCAATTAAGTGATGCAATACGATAGTAAAAATAAAACTCAAATTATTTTAGTTGATTTTTGTGATATACACCGTGGGCCCGAGGTACGAATGATTTTAACCACGCCTTTCTGATGGTATTATGAGTCAAACGTCACATCAACAAAAGTTCAAAAAAAAAATGTTTTTTTTTTCTCTCCTTCATAAATCAATTAGCTTTATACTTCCTTGTTAACAATACCTTAGACCGTTTGTTCACCGCCGCCATCACCGAGAACGAGATGACGTAGCCGAAGTAGCGATACATACATTACTATGACTGCGTGTCCACCGCAGTCCGTCATCCGAGCGCCGTCATCTCGTCCACCGAGATTGTCAGTAAATAGGCGCTACCGCTGGAACTCGGCCGAGATCGTGACGGACCGAAATGCCGGCAATACAAAACACATTTGCACTTGTCCACTACATCCGAGATTGACGGCGCCGGTGCACGAGTTTTTGTCTTGTGTTGCGAACCACCGAGATCGGTCGCGGTGGACACACGATCGCCGTCACGTCGATCCGAAATAATCTCGTTTCTCGGTGACTGTGGCGGTGGACAACGCTCTTAGGTTGAACTGGCAACATTTATAAATTATCGTGTGAGTGGATAAGAAACTTCTCACTTTACAACCTTCCCCGACAAATAAAACACACGGCGAGAGGGGTATGGTATGACAAAAGTCGCAACGCCACGTTCATAGGACTTGTTACCATAGATATTTTTCGATTTGTGAATTTCCGTAAATAATGAATATTTCGAAAATTAAGTTTTATTCAACAAACTGTATCCTAGCTTTTCTTCTCCAACTAGGCATCGGAATCGAAGATTAAAATCTTTCGGGTACCTCGGGCCCACGGTGTACCACGGGTCGGGTACCACGGTCCATGTCAAATACTTTTTCAATATGATAAGTCGTTAATCGAAGTTAATCTCTCGTTCCAATAAAATACGGAGTAAGAGCATTTGGAATAAGCACATTAAATATAAAATATAAATGAATACTACGTGCATACAAATGAAAATATTTTGTCACTCATCACAACGTAAAATGAAAGCTTCAGATTACCAACATAATAAAATAAATGATTCCGATTTCAAATTAAGTGACGGATTCAGGTGGCTGTTTAAAACTAAATAAGCTGTTATTGGTTCCGTGTTAATGACGTAATGATACGTTATTTTAGTTGACTGCGTTGTTGTCCGATTTGTTATTAAATGTTGAGTTTTCATTTAGTGTAGGGTTTTACTGACGGCGAGTTATAACAGTTTTACATACATTGTATATGTCGGAGATGCAGAGGGATTTTATCCGAAATATCATCGGTGTCCGCCATGTTGCACGTGGTTGGTTAGAATCAGTGCGCACACCCGGCGCGGTTGAGCTCTCGATGTCAAATGTGTCGTGTCACTAACACACTAGTCTCACCTCGACATCTGACAGATGTCAAACGTCACATGTGGCAGTTCATTTGACAACCTTGGCTAGAACTACTGACTCAATGACAGCTGTTATCGATTTGATTAACCCTTAACCACTGACGTACGTCTGAGAGACGTAGGGACGCGCTTTAAACCATTATAACTTTTCGTGTCGTACGCGCACAAACTTGGCCTTCCCTGTACCTTTCTAGGATCCTGTGAAGCACGCGAAGCCGGGGCGAGGGCATGTGTGGTGCGCCTCTATCAGGTAAATATTGACTTCATAACGTCTGTGAGACGTAGCGTCAGTGTTAATGTCAGTTTTTATGTTTTGGGTTAGTTTTTGTTTTGGGGCTTAAAAGGCGTAAAATGGCTTCTAATAAACGCCGTTCAACTGTTGGATGCTCGACATCAAATAAACAGCCTCGAATCAAGTTAACCGGTCAACATTTTTAGAGTTTTGCAATCGAAAACTGTACTTTTTCGGAGTCCAACGATTTATCAGCTGATGAGCATGAGATGCCGGCGCCAGAGTCTCCAATTAACTCTGAAGAGTTATTGGAGATTTTGGATTTGTATTTTGGATACTTCATAATACAAATTCATATTCTAGAGATAATTTCATTTGATAATTCTCCGAATGGCAGCGTTGTTTTCAGTGTTCAAAACCTGCTTGTGACACATGCCGTCAAAAAGGCGTTTATAATATTATAAAGTGCCATTTTCCCATTATAATTATATGATAATTATATGTATTTTAAAGTGTTATCAGTTCTGTATTAAAAATAGACTGATAAGTTTAGTTTATAAGTCGTAGGAAGAGAGGCTATTTTTGTTACAGTAGATTTTTTGAAGTTTTTGATTTTGATATAAAAATAAATACTTAAAGGGCCGGTATTGCTTTCCCTATATTTATTGGATACCCAAGATATTAAACTAACAATATATAAACAAAAAAAAACTATATCATAATCCAATAACTGATTAGGGGCATTTAATTAAAGCATACGTCTCATAGACGTGTGTCAGTGTTAATGTAAGTAAATACACGTCAGTGGTTAAGGGTTAATCGACTAGAGTATCTCAAACACCAATAGATGGCGCCACTAGTACGTAAACAAGCCGTTTACTTCACTCCTCCGACATATATTTATGTATAACATTAGAGTTGCACGTATGTTATGGTACTTCAAATTACGAATAGCGAAGAGATAGTGTAGCATGGCCGCGTGTCTGCAACGAAAGTTGGTTAACACTGTTACTTCTATATAACGTCTAAGTTGTGAAGATATTGTGCTATTTTAATGTTACGTCCGTTCCGTTTGTTTATATTAGGTACTAGCTTTTGCCCGGAGCTTCGCTTGCGTGAAATTTTGAACCCGTGAAGTGACGATTTTCCATACAAACTTTCATCCCCTATTTTACTCCCTTAGGGGTTGAATTTCAAAAAATTCTTCCTTATTCCTTGTCTACATTATGAAGGGAACTTCTGTGCAAAATTTCAGCTTTCTAGGTCGTAGGGTTTGGGCTGGGCGTTGATGAGTCAGTCAGTCAGTCAGGACTTTTCCTTTTTAACCGACTTCAAAAAGGAGGAGGTTCTCAATTCTGTTTTTTTTTTTTTTTTTTTTTTTTTTTTTTTTTTTTTTTTTTATGTTTGTTACCTCATATCTCCGTCATTTATGAACCGATTTGAAAAATTCTTTCTTTGTTCGAAAGGGTATACTTCCCGATTGGTCCCATATAAATTTTGTTACGATTAGACTATGAACTTCAGAGATATGGAACGGAACTCCTCATCGGATCAAAGCAAAATTCTCAGATTACTAATATTGCTTTGTTTATATTTGTTGTTGGGAACTGACTACTGGGAAAGAGGAGGGGGTGCATGTCCCCCCCCCTCCCCCTTTGGAATGTTTTCATTATATCGTGTAAGGTATCATTTGAAAGGGCTTTTTATGCCCGACTACGTCAAAGCCAAAAAGAAGGGTTATGAAGAGGAGGGGGTTAAGTTTATGGCACTAAAACGTATTTAATAAAAAATAAACTTTAAAAAAAGTAAAAACCGACTTCAAAGAAAAACTAAAAGGAGTGAAATAATTACCATAATATAAAATTAACAGTTTCAGAAGTCGGTGCAACTCTACACTGAAACAAATAGAAGCCACCGACTTCTGAAACTGTTAATTTTATATTATGGTAATTATTTCACTCCTTTTAGTTTTTCTTTGAAGTCGGTTTTTACTTTTTTTATATTTATACAGATTGTGTTCAGTTGTGATTAAAAAACGAAGGTGTTAACCAAGTTTAGTTGCTGATGGTACCAGTCAAAGAATGAGTCTATATCTTCCGGTAAGTTAGTAAAGCCTGTCTAGTATTTGGATAGTATTTGGGTAGTATTTGGTAGTCTGTATGTCTAGAGCATAAGTAGCAAATTCTAGTAACAATTGTTAAATATTGCATTGAAACACAGCTCAACCACGAGTGACGATACTTCAATACGTCCGGCGCACCTTGGGCAGTCAGCCCTGCAAATAACTTGGTTGACTGGCTAATTTTTTTACTACAGCATGAGCTATCCTCATATAGCTCGTGCAAACGCGACAGAAGAACAAGAAGACAAGCCTAACTAGGGTTTTTTTCCGGTTAAACTGCAGTTCCATTGCGATTTTCATTAATTTTGTTAGAAGAATTTGCCTCTTGTGCGTATACAAAGTGTAACTAACATAAATAACGTACCTACAACCTCTTATTTTTATATATATTTTTTCGCGATTTCAGGTTTTGTCCCATAGTAAAAGTTGTTCATTATGATGAGTACAGTGGCCCCTTACGAGGTTGTGCGTTATTTATGTTACACCTTGTATAAGAACAAACAAAATCATTTAACTGCCCGCTTCTCGGAATCGCCTGAACGCGCCCCCAACCCAAAAATGATTGAATAGAGTATTAATTTACCTAACATCATATTTCATTAATTAGCCAACTATCCTTTGTCTTATCTCGTTAACAATACTCAATGACGGCTTAATTAATTAATTGTTTGTAAGTAAGAAGCGCCGTTTATCTTGTATTTTATTAAATGTTCTATTTACCATACTGCCGTCCTACGTCTAAAAGACCGTAAAGTTACATTTTGTCAATTTTGAGTTTTATAAGCGCAACATTTTCTCTTTCGACCAGTCTGGTCCGTATTTTTCTATCATTTGTCAATTACGAGATCCAGAGACTTTTACTGAGACAATACCATATAATACCATACCATACCACATTGTAGATGGTCAAATTTAGGTACAAAAAAAGCATGACATAAAAACAAAAACTTTAATTTTAAAAACTGTATTAGTCCTGTAACTCATTAACAGTTATACAATGAGCTTAAAGTATCCCAATAATCTGGTATAACAAAAACATCTGTATGTCTTCAGAATTTCTAGGGACAACTTTCGACGTTTTTTCTCATAACTCAAAATTAGGTTTAGTCACTTAACGGCCTTTTAGATATAAGACGGCAGCATAGTGCAGTAGTAGTTGTTACCATTGTAATGTTATCTTTTATCTAATCCAATCTGCATACCTCTCCGGAAAATAAACGCGTAAAGGTGCTCCCGCATCGGTGTTCACGAACGTTTGTCAACATTTATTTGGAAGCAATCGAAAAAATGTATTGAAACGTTTCTAAACGTTTCGATACATCTAAGTGTGGAGCCACACCATGCCGAAATTACGCGACCGAACTTCGGCGTCTATGTTTTTATGTCGATAAAACGCGACGTAATTTCAGCCTGGAGTATCGCGGGTAATTTAAAAAGCATTGCAGGCATAATCATGCAGAACTTCGGTCGCATATCTTCGGTATACGAGTAGTGTGTTTAAACACTAAAAATATATCAGACTAGAGATCGCTCGCGGCCCCGCCCGTGGATGTCATTAATCGCGTGTTCAGTATTTTTCGGGATAAAGGTAGCCTATGTCCTTCTCCAGGTTCCAGACTATCTCTGTGCCAAGTTTCATCAAAATCGGTTCAGCGGTTTAGGCGTGAAAGCGTCACAGACAGACAGACTAGACAGAGTTACTTTCGCATTTATAATATTAGTAGGGATACAATCCCTAGCAGTTTCAAATAGTAACGTAAACAGTTTATAACCGTTAACGAACTTTTTGCTAGAAAACAAAACTGTTTGAAACTGTTTCCAACTTTTGTAAACACTGCTGTA
Organism: Amphipyra tragopoginis; assembly: GCA_905220435.1. Classification (NCBI taxonomy): domain Eukaryota; kingdom Metazoa; phylum Arthropoda; class Insecta; order Lepidoptera; family Noctuidae; genus Amphipyra; species Amphipyra tragopoginis. The sequence continues at coordinate 24,645,231 of HG991997.1, read as the reverse complement.
GGAGCACCTTAATATTATAGAATTGTACAAACCCATCCTTCTACATCACCAAAAATCCATTTTATTTTATTTTTTATTTATTGAAAGGCTTTGTCGCTTAGCGACTATATCGTCCAATGAAAATATTACTAATATATAATAACAATTTACCTTATTACTAACTTATACAGAAGTTTAGCTTTGTCCGACAACGGAAAAGCTAGGATGAAATTAGAAATGCTAATGTCATACATTTTGTTTCGGCCAAACACACTAATTCTAACGTTTTCATTTCGGACACATTCCATTAGGATATGACAAACATCGTCAACCAATCCGCAGTCAACGCAGTGTGGCGACGAAACCTTTTTCATTAAATACGAGAACTTACTTGAAGGAATATGTCCAGAACGCAATCTTAAGGCCATTGTAATTATTTTTTTACTTAAAACGCAATCAATCCATGGAACTCGCGAGATCTCTGGCTGAATAGTTCGGTAACAAATTCCCTTTTCTTTCGTAAAAATCCAATGTTAAAATATCAGTTGATATAAACTCACAAATCTATCGTTTGTCCTCCATACGACCGGCTATTAGCTTCAGATACAAGTAAGTGAAGTTATATAAGTAATTAGTTACGTACCTACCGATATTGGCGTACCTACGGGCGTTTTAGCTTGGGTCCCTATTAAACTTTAAATATCCAAACATTTGGCCCTACGTTAGAGTCCAGATGTTACTTTGAGGTCTGTGCTATGAGATGAAGAGAGTAAACAATTTAATAATTTAGAAATAAGGAAGATGGTACACAAAAACCACAGCTTTTGATGGGAATTTATAAGAAGGTTCGAGTTATAGAAAACATTATTGGTCAAAGTCAAATATTTTTATTTCAAGTAGACTAGATTACTGGTGCTTTTAAAAGGTCAACACTAGGTGCTCAGTTCCAAGTAGTGGTCCTATGGAGAAAAACCGGCAAGAAACTTCATAGACACTTTAATAATGGAATAAATGGTTTGACCTAGTCCTAAAATTCAGGAAATTCTTGCATTTGCTACTTATTTGGTGAAAGATGATCAATAGATTATCTTGATAGACTAGAAATGTACCAAAATACGTTGGAATTGTAACAAACAAGTTAAGGTTAATATTGTAATTGTAATAAACAAGGCACGATGACTGCGGCTGCCGAATTTATATGCACTTTGAATGTGGCGTGGTCGTTAACCGCACTGGCAGCGCAGCGCAGGGTGGTCACCAGTCTCGCCGCGCCTCCCGTTTGCGCTAAGTTCAGTTACAGAGATGGTTTCAAACGATTAGTACGGATTAATTGGAGAATAAGGTCGATACTGAAGAATGAGGATTGCAACGTAAAGCAGATGGCAGCATCTCCATACTTAATTATGTCAGCCAATTAGAACTATCAGGTTGATATTAGAAACAATTTCAAACACATTGCAACCAATAAGAGCGCATTGATACAATCTACAGTGGCGCCATTAGTTCCACAGTTGCCTACCCCATTAATAGTTGAAATGTAGAATAATAAATCAGCAGTCGCTGCTGTCGTGCTACGACGCATTTTGTGTAGGCAACGCCACAGAAATTTAAGTAATAAGACAATATTATTTAGATTCCTGTGGGCAACAGATACCGAAAATGGCGCAGTTCAATCGCTAACCGTTCCGCGACGCGCTGTGTCGTGTTTGATGTGTGAAGCTCTTAAGGGTTCCTTTGCTTATAACTTGTACCACACTACACCAATGGAGGACAAGTTGGGAACTAACTACGGCAGCTGCACTTGCGTCAATATATTTGGATTTTACACCGATACAATTATAATGGTATAGTGCTGTTTACTCTTGCATTATGAATTGGGATTTGGATTACTCTACTAATTATTATAAACTAGCGGACTACTATTAAAGTAAATAACATAATGGAGGACATTTTTGTCGATTTTTGGAATTAATTTGGCTGAAGCTGACCTTAGCATAGTTGGGGAAAGGCTAGGCAGAACTTTCAGTATAAATATTACTAAACATTTTATTATTATTTATGCATCACAGATAAACCTTCCCTAAGAATCAATTTATTTAATCTTGAAGACCGGAACAAAATCCGTTCAGTAGTTACGGAGAAAATCACGCACAAACGAAATGATATATAAAAAACTTACTGTCAATTTTGACGATACGTTTGGTGCAGTGGCTAAGCGATTGGCTTCTGCGCTACGGGTCGTGGGTTCGATTCCCACACGGAACAAAAATTTGTATGGCCTACAGATGGTTGTTTCGGGTCTGAGCGTTTGTGTATGTGAGATTTGTGTCTGTAAACGCACCCACGATACAAGAAAAATCTTAGTGTGCGGCAACGTATTTATAAAGAAAAAAAAAAAGCTTGTGAAATAGAATCATAGATGCAAACAAGATTAACACACACACACGCACACAAACACGCATGCATGCGTGCATGTTGTTTATCATTTTGAATAACTAGTTATTGATGTAATATAAACAATGTATTAAGGGGAAGACACTAACACCTGTAATACAGTTTTGACAAGTGCAGGTGTTAGAGGATCCCATAATGTAACAGTGCCAATTATGTCAATAAAGAATATTATTATTATTATAAACAGACAGACATGGCGGGGGACTTTTTTTTAATGATGTGATATTGAGCTGGTCTGTTTCTCTTTCATGTCTGATAACCAAACACATTTTGACTAGAAATTTGTAGTTTATTTTTCATCCCGAAAAATATACAAGACTAGCTTCTGCCCGCGGCTTCGCTCGCGTTAATTAAGCTCAAAAAACTCTTAACACACTACTAAATTTTCTATAATAATAAAAATCAATCGTGATTCGAAAGTGGCGCCATCTATGAACGTTATTGTTGTTTTCTTCGGAAACAGTAGTTTTTTTCGGGATGAAAGGTACCCTATGTCCATTTCTGTACACCTGACAACGTATACGCAAAGTTTCAGGATGATCGGTTCAGTGGTTTAGGCGTGAAAAGGTAACAAGCAAACAAACTTACTTTCGCATTTATAATATTAGTAGGGATATTATTATCATACGAGCAGATCCGCGGGCACAGCTATGTATGTCTTATGTACACACTGAATATCATGAACTTAAAAGTTGGTCTAGATTAAAATTTCAATTAAAACTAAACTCGTTTCCGGAAAAAGTTTTATTAGTCTTCATATTTACATAGGTTCTAGTTAAATGGAAGTTACGATACGTTTTCGCAGAAATAGCCGCGTTTGGAGTCCGTTAGTGCCTTTCACAAAAACAACGGAGCCTTTTATGCATAAAATACGGATTTCTGTTTGTAAGTTTTTGACGTTGCATCCCGTTTTCGGAGTTTCAATAGACAAAGCTGAATGTAAAAACATATAGGGTGGAGGGGCTTGTTGGCTAGCTAGTATGTTTATTGATATTTCACATCCGAGCGAAACGTTTCAACAGTTTTTTACATAGTTCTTTTGTAGGTACTTCGGACAGGAATATGTTAAAAAATAAGAATAAACTATTTGTGTGTCAATAAATTTCTGTTCTTTCTTTCTTTCTTTTGCTTTCCTTTTTAGGATTCCGTACCCAAAAGGTAAAACGGAACCCTATTACTAAGACTCCGCTGTGCGTCCGTCTGTCACCAGGCTGTATCTCATGAAACGCGATAGTTAGACAGTTGAAATTTTCACAGATGATGTATTTCTGTTGCCGCTATAAAAAAAATTACTAAAAAACAGAATAAAATAAATATTTAAGGGGGCTCCCATACAACAAACGTTCTTTTTTTGCCGTTTTTATAGGTACGGAACCCTTCGTGCGTGATTTAGACTCGCACTTAGCCGGTTTTTTTCTTTATTTCGTTTCTTTTCTTTTTTAAGAAAAACGTTGACCCACTATAATTTCTTCTGTATCATGGGTTTACAGACACAAATCTTCTCAAGCACAAACTCCCAAAACGTGGGTGTCGTAAAAAGCGACTAAGGGATTCTCTAGAGGATGGGCAGCAGCGTTCTCTGAGTACTTTAACAACCATACTGCGATCGCCAACCCGCCTGCCAAGCGTAGCGATTACGGCAAACCCTTTTGGGGGAGGCCTATGTCCAGCAGTGGGCGTCTTTCGGCTGAATGATGATGACCAACTCCCAGAGCCGGAACAACTATTTGAAGGTGAAGCGAGCTCTAAATCCACCAGCGAATTTTTATGCGCACGTTGTTTTGTGCAATCGACTTTCAAACGTTGGACTCACACGCAGCAAGACGACTTCTACAAGTGTAACGAACTAACGGAGCAATGGAGTGCAATAACTTGCTTAGTAAAACTTGCTAGTGGCGTTTTTAAAAATATTTGTTCCGTGCGGGAATCGTATTCGCGAACCCACGGTGCGAGCACGGATCTTTTTATCGATTCGAGAAATTTATCTATTCTAAACGTCAAATTTGACATAAGATATATACAGGGTGTTAACGAATTCGTGTAATTCCTTCAAACTGCGTGACCTACTGGTGACACTGATTGACCCTGCATAGGTTTTTTTTCAGAATCAAAAAAAAAGTTTTCAAAAAATGAACCTTGGTATTCTGTATCTGAGTAATTTTAGCGTCCCAAGTTAACTGACTGTATGGAGCGATATCAAACTAGTCGTGCCCGTCAGCTGTGTAGCCGTGCCGTCATTAATTTATGCATGGCATCGAAATTTTCTATCACAAAATAAAATATTTGGGAAAAAAGTATTTTTTTAAATTTTTAATCAGTCTAAATCCCGTGCGGGGTTAATCTATACCATTAATAGATCATGTGGTTTGAAGGAATTACACGAATTCGTTAACACCCTGTATATAGAACGACAACAGTTGACGTTTAGAATAGATAAATTTCTCGAATAGACTCGATAAAAACATCCGTGCTCGCACCGCCGTTGCGTGAAAGCCAATTCGTCAGCCACTGCACCAACCATGCTGAGAACGTTTCATTTCTTCTTTCATGGCATTCAAGGAAAATGTTTGCTCCTTTCATTTAAAACACTTGACCTGTCCCGACACTAATTATATGAAAGCTACGTCGAAAAAAAATAAAAAAAAAACAAAGCTCTTTAAGTTAAAACGCCAGTAATTAAGTTAATTATTGTGATGAACACAATTAAGTTTGAATTTAAATTCTTAATGGAATGCTCTTTTTCTACGACAACGTTTTCCGGAAAAGTTTTTGTGATATAAGCGCTGTTCAGACTATGCTATACTATATGGCATGACAGTCACACTATACGCTATATCGCAAGCCGGTCACCTATGTATAGCATATTATTTGACGGTGATCCGTTGGGCGACGAACGGGGTAGAAGTGCGGGGCGGGAACCGGAGAATGGTACGATACAGCTCTACGTCGTAAATCGTACTTTTGAAATCAACAAAAGTGCTATTAGATATTATTAGTTTGTATCATAATACCATAAAGCAAAAAAAAAGCAAATAAAAAAGATTACAGTGACAAATAATGTTCCATCGCAATCCTTTTAAATACTGGCAATGATTGCGCACGTCTAATTGGTACCGGTAGTGCATACAATAAGGTAGATTCTAGTATTGGGTAGGACACGACTTGAACAAGAGTTTGTAAGAGTAGCCTCTTTTTTGCTCTGAGCCAGTACAATGTCCTACTTCAAATGAGGTGAGGCGTACTGAAGCTCGGTGATACTAATATGACATTTGACGTTACTGCGGCGATTCGAGTCGCGGTCGCGTAATACGCGACGCGTAATGTCCATTGTAGAATGACGTGCTATTGTAGCATGTGCCTCGTTCCCTCTCTTTCTCACCCTACAGTTTACTTACCGAGAGTAACGAGTAACGCGACTACCGCGACATAAAAGTTGAAGTAGTACACTTTTAAATGTCGAGCCGCTCTTACATTTTGACGTCATGTACGGGACAAATGTACCGCCTCTTGTATGTCCTACTCAACACTAGTAGATTCCCACGGTGCGTCATTTTACGGATGATACCACGCACAGCCACGCCACGAGGAGCTCGTGGCTAAATAATTACAGCCGCATAGACCGATCTTCCGGGTTAAGCCACGCTTGCCGAGGTTGGTCTGTGGATGGGTGACCATTTCCCATAGCGAGTTTCCTCCGTGCCTCGGAAAGAACGTAAAGCCGTTGGTCCCGGCTGTCATTTGTAGATCTTTGACAGTCGTTACTGTTGGTCAGAAGCCAGAAAGTCTGACAACCAGTCTTACCAAGAGTATCGTATTACCCAGTTACTGGGTTGTGGAGGTCTGATAGGCAGTCGCTCCATGTAAAATACTGATATTCAACTGCATCCGGTTCGACTGGAAGCCGACCCCAACATAGTTGGGAAAAGGCTAGGTAGATGATGACCACGCACAGCCACGCACCGCACTGAGGCTCTTCCGAAGCTATTTTGTCATACCAAAATATCAAGTGAAAGAGAACTCGCACCTCACCTTTGAAGTTACCGAGTTGCGGCGGATACGACGCACTGCTACGTATGCGTCTGCGTTACCACGGACGAGTCTCTTCCCATGGTATGTCGGTGCCGGCTCGTGTGTCGCAGTGCGCGATATCAAGCACCGTGGGAAGTCACCTATAAACGCGGCCAAAACAGTCAAAGAAAAAAATATTTTAAAAAAAGTAAAAAGAGACTTAAAAAAAACTAAACGGAGTAAAATAATTATCATATACTAAAATTATCAGTTTCATAAGTCGGTGCATTCAATTTGTTTCAGCGTAAAATTACACCGACTTCTGAAACTGATAATTTTATTATGTGATAACTATTTTACTCCGTTTAGTTTTTTTAAGTCGGTTTTTACTTTTTTAAAGATTTTTTATTTAATACTTTTTAGTGCCACAAATTACAATTACAATAGTGTACAAATTCTCGGACTACTACTACAACTAGAACGTCGTCTATTACGATTTGTGTACCTACCTATTTTTTTTGTTTTTGTTGATTTTTTCAAAAAGTGCTGAATCAATTTATATAAAATTTATATGGGACTAAACGGAAAGTATAACCTCTCAAATTTTTTTTGTAAATCTCTTCATATCGCACCCCCGGTGCAACACTGTACTTTTGCAATATTTCGAAAAACGAGCTTAGTATTTATTATGTGGCCTAAAGTACCTCTGCACTTGGTGCGATCAGGTCACTGGATTGGTAGGTACACTGGTTGGTGTAAGTGTCGTTGTGGAAAATCAAGAAGTGTCATCATTTTATACGATACTAAAGTCTTTACATGCTTCTCCTGAAAAAATCCTTTTTTGCAAAAGTGACAGTGTGGCACCGGAGGTGCGATATATTACGAAGATATGAGGTAACAAACAAAAATAAATAAAAATACAACCGAATTGAAAACCTCCTTCTTTTTGAAGTCGGTTAAAAATGTGGAATTCAAGTTATTCTTCAGTGTACACTGACGTCCAAATAATTAAATGTTTGGACATCAACTACTTACCTACTTTATGCTGCTGTTGGAAGATTTCTCAAATAAGAGCTGTTTATTATTACGGGCCTGAGTGTGGCAGACAAGTTCGCAATTGGTATTTTCACCCTACATAGAAAAGCCTATAGCCCCTTTGAATGCTGACTGTGCTATAGGAATTTTTGATTTTATTTCTAGCTTGAAGCGAACAAAGCGCTAGATTCACGTATGACCAAGTTTTTTGTTCTAAACAGGCAGGTTTACAAACATGTAGGTTGTGTTGTTCAATGTTCATTATGCGTGTGAACTTGTATTAGTGCGTGAGGATTGAGAAAAAAAGGAAAATAATAATAGGAAAAATACGTATTTCATTATTTATTATATGTATAGATAGATGATTAATTACGGTTTACACACGTAGGTACATTTTTTCGGTTGGACACAAATCATAAATATGAATACGTTTCACGTATTTTAATGTTATGCGTACGATTAAAGAAGTGATTAAAAATAGCAACCTTGTTTCGAAATAGGCTTCTTTTGATCGGCGATTTCACCAACCTATCAATAAGTAGTCCGTAACTAGTGACCAGACAAGCTAAATATGACATTTAAGGTCACAGCTCATTAGATCCACCCCATCTGACCCGCATCGCCTCGCCTCGTGCGGTTAGTATTCTTTATATTATGAACTTGTATGGATGTGCGCTCACTACATCAACTCCGTAGCCTCACCGGATCGCCTCGGGCGTATGCTTCCATGCGGGGACGACGAGTTGACCACTCAGTGACAACTCGCTGCTCGCATGCTTACTTTGCGTTGCTGCGCATTGTCAACGCACAAGGCCCGAGTGAACCGCGCGCTGCCATCGAGTGGACTCCTCCGTCGACTCCTCTGGTTGACCACGCAACGTTTAGTGGTGATAACGCGGCACCCACCCGTGAACCACCTGCTGACAACGAGTGGACGCCGAGCGACGAGGCGATGCGGGTCGGGTGTCGGGTGGCTCTAATGAGCTGTGACTTGTATGTGTTCAATAATCTTTTCATTATCACTATTGATATGGTGCTGAAATGCAAATGTTGGCTATTGAAAAGTTCAGAGACCGAATTAGCTTAATGAACAGTTAATGATAGATTGGTGAAACACCACCTTAGAGATTCTTTCCCCCTTATTACAAAAGATGGTTCAAACCAATACTAAGGTAAACCCAGGTTTAAAATATACCCATCACTTTCTTATGTCATATAACAAAAAGAGACGGGACTACTCTAAAACCACGGTTTTTCTTAGACCATCTTTTGTAATAAGGGGGTTTAGGTTTTTTCTGAGACAAACAGTTTAGGAAAAATAGGTAAAGTATAAAAATAACACTTGATTATCGATACAATCGTCGCTATCACATCGGACGAAGTCGTCATAATGTCTACTTTAGTTTTGATACTTTCACAAACACTTTTAGAAGTCTTTTTATATAAAAGATGATAAAATTTGACGTACACCAGGCGTGGCTTTCATTTGTTCCCTCGTCATATAAAAACGAAATAAAAAGGGACAGAAAGCCCAGTCCTAAATACTAAGCACTATGATATGAATTATTAATAAAAACAATGGTTTTGTTATATCAAAATTATGTTTTTAGTCATTACTGGTATGGAAAAAACAATAACTTGCTTTTATATCTTTGATTCGTTTGATGTTTCATAACTTATAACATCAAAACATCTCCTGTCTGAAATTTTTGCACATAGGTACCATGTAAAATTTTAAAATTACTCTCATTTATTACGTACCTACAGTTCATATTTAAATTTCTATTCATTTACTTAGAAATTATAATCAGTGTTTTATTAAGCGGTCAAGTGTAAATTACGGTAAATTCACGGAAGTGAGTGTTTGTGAACGAGGAAGATTGACCTACCGGGATACAGTTTTCACTGATACGGAGGTCAGGGAGAATCAAGCACAAACAACCGCATAATGCACCCAGATTTTTATAATTTCATACGTAATTCTTTTTTTACGTACCCAAAGGGTAAAACGGGACCCTATTACTAAGACTCCGCTGTTCGTCCGTCCGTCTGTCACCAGGCTGTATCTCATGAACCGTGATAGTTAGAGAGTTGAAATTTTCACGGATGATGTATTTCTGTTGCCGCTATAACAACAAATACTAAAAAACAGAACAAAATAAATATTTAAAGGGGCTCCCGTACAACAAACGTGATTTTTTTGCCGTTTTTATAGATATAGTACAAAACCCTTAGTGCGCGAGTCCGACACGCACTTGGCCGGTTTTTACTGCTAGACATAAATCACAGGACAGTTGGGATTTGTATGTAAGGTTTGTTCATTAATTGCTAATAAACTTCTTACTAATAACTATTTATTTATTTCTTTAAACTTCATGTACATTAGTGGCACACAAGGCGGACTTAATGCCATGGGCATTCTCTACCAGTCAACCTTTGGGTCAAAAAACAAACACTTCGAAAGTGGTACAAAAAAAAGTATTTAAAACAGTTATTGGAAAGATAAATAAAAATTATTCATAATAATATATACTAACATAAAGTATAAGCTTTATAACTATTCCTTGAAGCAGTTCTCCTAGCTTTTTCCTAATGTTGGGGTCAGCTTGCAGTCTAACCAGATGCGGCTGAATACTAGTATTTTACACAGAACAACTGCCATCAGACCTCCGCAACCCAGTTACTGGGCAATGCCGATATCCTAAGTTTCGATGTGTAAAGAATGCTCAACGATTTTTTTTTATCGTGGTATTTTCCTCATGGATACCCTATACATATACCGGCTAAAAACCTACGGTGTTCCTTCTTCTGACCCTTGGCCGGGGTCACGGGATTCACAGCTGCATGCACCGCAACCCCGGCAGGACTCGGTCCGCCAGCCCCTGGCGGTCCTTTCCTTCTGTGGGGCCTAGTCCCATGTCCTCCTGAGAGGCGATAACGAAACACATGCGCGCCGCCTTCTCGGGCCTATTACTGGTAGTACTCTAACCCCCGCAGGCTACACACTAGGGTGGCCGGAGATCGTTGCGCGCTTTCCGGCGGCGACCGGTGCGTCTGGCGCGGGAAGAGTGGCCGTCGCCTCTCTCTCCCTCTTCGCTCCCTTCTTGGTCGCCATCACTACCTCGCAAAAGGAGGCGACGGCTTACGAATTGACCAGGGCAAGTGCAGCTTAACCTTGCAAATCATAATATGATCCGCGCGGTTGTTAATTTGCCATGAGCGCTTCAATTAAAAGACCAAAATAATAAATAAAGGAGATGTTTGATTTTGGGCCACCACTATGTACAGTATATAGAAAAATAGGAAAAAAATAGGGGATTACCATAAAAATACAAATAAATTAATTTGAAGAAGAGTACAATTGTACTGGAATTATTATTTGGGGAAGTTTTTTAATATGTTAACCCTTTTTTCTGGTAGCCATGACAGTTGTGTTTGCCATTAACATGAGTTTGACAACTTTGACAGTCCTAGGTTTCGTGATGTGTGTGACGTAATCGAGTACAACACCTGTAGTTCTATTTCATTATAAGTATAACGAAATCCAAGTATTTTCGTCTATTTATTCTGTGTTTTCGTCTATAAGCAACGTAGATAGGTTATGTGAGTACAACAAGAAATAAACACTATGGGGTCAATGACATGTCAACAGTTGTCAAAATGACATTTCATATCATTCATATCGACAAACTGTTATGCAGTTTGGCAGAACGTATGTAAATTTTGTGCAGATTTAATAAAAAAAAAAAAAAAAAATTCGATCTACCATATTAAGTTAACTTGAATGTACAATTAAACAAAGTAAAATTATAAAAAAATTAACATAATGAAACGGTTACTTTATTGTATAACTATATTTCCATATAGTGTACATGGCGCTAGCCCAGGCTCCATACATTTCTGAAACATCTCCTTTGTCCATAATTTGTGTAATTTCGTTTATCTGCTTTTTTGAATCCCTACTTATTAGTACAAGTATAGACAGACAGACAGAGTTGCTTTTGTATTATTATACAAAAGTAACTCTGTCTGTCTGTCTGTTACGCTTTCACGCCTAAATCGCTGCTGAACCGATTTTGATGAAATTTGGTATAGAGATAGATTAGACCATGGAAAAGGAGATGTGACGGTGGTAGTGGTGGCGACTAGCGGGGTGCGCTTATAAAAGGCCCAGCATGCTGCACTTCGTCCTCTCTCGCGCCTCAGCAGGTAACCTACACCTGAAGACCCTGGACTCCTCGTATCGTATTGTCATAGAACTACGCCGTGTAAACTAATCTTGTAATAATTGTAAAACGTATAATGTATGGTTAAAAGTGTTTTCCTTATTATTCAGTAAGTACCTACACTCCTGCTAAACTGCTTCTGCTTATTGCTAGATTCTGATTTTAAGTGCACATGCTCGTTAAGGGTTGATTCGTCAAGCCACCCTTAACCCGCTAAGCGTGACAGAGTTAAGCTACCTACTTATATCTTGAAAAACGCGAAATACCTACGCGATAAACGACACTCTCGCGGGCGAAGCCGCGGGCGCCCTCTAGTCTATTCAATAAATAAATAAGACAAATACGCATCACTTAATGCAAAACGAAACCGCAAACCACCGTAGTCGCAGAACGCGAGTTTCGGCGATATAGGTATTTTTCCTTCAGCATCTGTGGCTTGTTACGCAATTTGTATTGAGTGCACCTTCTTCCCCGTCCTTCTTCATCATAATAACTTCGTTAGCGCGCTCTCACTTCGCTAATTTAATGAGGAAGCTGTCTTGCGTCAGGCACAGAATATCTTGATGAGTATGTAGCTGAATTTACAACAAAATTGAAATATTTGTATGAAGTTGTTGCAAGTTCTTGTTATCATTACCTGGCGTAGTGGTGAAGTGTTTTGTCTTTTTTGGTTTTAATTTTTGTACTGGTACGTGAAATTAAAATAAAAAGTGAGTATCTATAAAAAATAAGACTGCCTCGTTGGTCTAGCGGTCGCAAGCGTGACTGTTGAGCGTGAGGTCCTGGGTTCAATTCCCAGGTTGGACAGTGTTATTGGAGTTTTCCGTGTGGAATTTCTCAGTAGCAGCCCGGAGTCACATTGCTTCAGGTATAAAAGGGAACGTAGTAGTCACGATAATTTGCTTACTTAGATGATATCATTATTGATGCGAGAAAAATTGGTACTTTGATTTATAGCTTTTTCTGGGAATTTCTTATGTCACTAGGATGTACAATTTCCGTACATTTTTCTTGGCGCATAACAAAGTCTAAAAGTGGAATACTATAAGTCGCGCGGAGAAGGTTTGCCGATGGTTTCATGACGTCACGCGTCGATGGTCGGTACGATTCAGACGAGCGCGGGTAGCGGTCGGTGAAGTGGGAGGCGCAGTCATCGGCAAACCTTCTGCGCGCGACTAGTAGTTAGTGAAATATGTGTAGCGCCCGCTAGAAAGAATACTTCCTGCCAGTGACACGTCGATTGTTGTTTTCTGCGAAGTCTTTATAGTAAATATTTTTTTTATTTAGTCTATAATTTCTTACATTTTTCGTACATATTTTAGAAATTACACTGAAGTTCGTTTGAAGTCATGTCACCCCTAGAAAGTATGACACGTTTTTTTAAGTAAGTATGTCATTCGGACACTTGATATATTCAGTTCGTAATCTCGTTTACCAAATCAACAATATCGCGGACAACCCCGAGGTAAATACGTTTTGAAAAATCGGATACACGGCTAGAACGCTCAGCATCATAGGTGTTCATATTTAAATCTGAGTTTTCTTTCACCGTTTATAAACTTAAAAGCAAATTTATGGTTATTTACGGTTTACTCACGTGCATTTTTTCGGGATTGTCCGAATAGTTTCGGAGCCAAACGGAGCCCTTATGCATGAGCTGATCACGCGGTGAGCGATTATTGCAGTGGAACTTTCATATGTTTTTTTAGTTTATATGCAATATCTTTGCAAACAAGCCGACGCGGCGGCGGTCCACCTAATGGCAAGTGGTACCGCCGCCTGTATACACCTATAACACCAAGAGGATTGCTGCCACGTTGCTGACCTTAGAGACCAAGTTGTAAAGTCTCATGTGCCTGTAATTTCACCGGCACCCATACCCTTCAAACCGGAACACAGCAATGCTGCTTAGCGTCAGGAATTGGTTTGGAAGTAGTACTTCCCCGGACGAACATTTATACAAGGAGCTCTAGTATTCTTCTTTTTCTTTCTTTATGGAATTGTTATGGGAAAAATGAAATAAAAAAACTTTATGCAGGTACTGTACTTTATTAAGTGTTTAATACATGAAAGAAAGAATGAAAATTTTTTTATTTCGCCGAAGTGGACGCATACTTGAAAATTAAAAATACAATATTTCAAATTAAATACTTATTACTAAAACAAAATTTTGCACTTAAATTTAAACATTATCCTGGTAACCCAAACACAAAAAAATAAGTTAAAAATATAAAAACAACAATCTAAACTAAATCTATGGCCAATATTTATAGTGCACGGGTTATCTAGGCACATTTTAACATGTTGAATTTGCGCGTCGAATGGTGCGTAAAAAATTTAGGTCGTTGTTCAGCATACCCTACATACACACATAAATTACCCATTTCTTAAGTAATTATATGTGTTTAACACACGTGCATCATCATACTCGAATAGGTATACCTACTATTAGCTATGTCTACACCAGTGCGCTTTTATGTTCATCTTCGTCTGAAGCATGCGTGAAGCGCCGTAGCGCATGCCTTAATATTAGTTCGATAAAATCGCATACCTCTAGCGCACGCAAATCCATCTATTGTATATCGACAGACGACTGGCCGACGCGCACCGGTGTAGACAATAAGCTGCATGCGTTTTATGGCAATCAATATTGCATGCGCTTGACGCAAGAGGAATTGAAAGTTGAAAGCGCAAGACGAACATGAAAGCGCACTGGTGTAGAAATATCATACCATTTATCTACGACTAGGGTAACCACTTTTTAGATCAAATAGAGTATTTTCGAGTCTAGTACCCATAGAAATATAGTAGCTCGAGAAAAAAAAGTACGTTTCAAATCACTGACCTTTTTATTTACGCTAGAATATTTTGTAGTTTTACGTTTGTTTGAAATATGAATTACCAAGCTATGAATTTGCTTAAGGGCTGATTTTTTTATCGTCAGATAACTTTTATCTGAGGTATTATTTTGAAGTTATAACAGCTTTTGTATAGAAAATATGCCATACCCTTTTCACCGTAAGTTGATTCCTGACTTTTCTCTACAAGACGTTACTATACAAAGAACATACAAAATTTAAAAAAAAACAAACATGGGTATAATAGCTATATTACGGTTTTTAATAGCAGTCTCCTTACGGCTACAATTTATGAATTGACAGAGCTATCATGGCACATCTTTGGGTGAACAGTGGATACGATAATATGACAATAAATGATAACACGCATTCTATGATGGGTTTTAAGACCGAACACAAATAATCAATCATGTACATTCAATAGTTTAGTCACAGGAATTTTCGTACGATTTAATAATTTTACGAATATCAAGATCTCTACGCGAAGTTATGTAAATCTATGACCCGTTTAAACTAAAATTATCTTTATTTACACGTGTCGGATGGATATAGATAACATAAGTTTCCACTTCAACGTCCCTTCACGTACATGAATGAGTGAAATTGAAAAATCATGCGAAAAAAATTTGCTTGGAAGTAACTGATTTTTTGTGTACGATACTAGAACACATCATAGAACACGTGGTATCATTTATTGTCGTATTATCATATCCACCCCGTATAGTACGGATGGCAATCCTAACAACGACCTATAACTTATGTTTGGTGAACGGAAAATCGTCTATCTAACATATCATTGGCTAAGCGAGTGATTATAGGATTATACTTCTAACAAACTTTGCTCACAAAGTTAGCCGTAACAATTAATGGGGTAGCTAATGTTCGCTCTACGGATTGATATAAGTAATTAACTATATTCCTACGAAACTTGACAAGAAAATAAGTGCATTAAATGGTGATATACTTAAGAGCGAGTACGCCGTACAGCATTTTTCGTTCATATTTTCAAGTCTTTGTTTTTCGTAATGACTGAACCGATTTTGATGAAACTTCACACACATAAGCAGGATACTTAGGTCTAAAAAGTTAGTAGAAAATATTTTTGAAATGTCTTACTTAAAAAAAGATAATTGGCTATTTGTATAGAAAATTTAAAATCAGTTTAATTTAACTGTACCACTAGTTTTCGAAAATGTTTTCTAATAACTTTTTAGTCCTATGTACCCTGCTGGGTTTGAAGTTTCATTAAAATCGGTTCAGTCATATCGAAAAATAAGGACTTGAAAATTTGTATGAAATGCCGAACGACGTACACGCTCTTAAGTTGTGGTGCACCGTGGGCATTTAAGCTCGTTACCGAACTTGCTAACTGGCTAGATCTTTTTACGGCGGTTTGAGCTATTCTCACTAGAACGTGCCGACGAGAGAGAAATGCATATAATCAAATCTATAGCTAAAACAACTAGAGCAGTAAGTTTAGCTACTTGTTAAAACCGTGTTCAACGTCAAACTGCAGACATAAAAAGGTGTTTACGCCACGTTTGGTGAATCATATTTTGTCAAATCAGAAATAGATTTGGGTGATTTGGCCCAGATATACGGACTGCATTCCGATCGCAACTGCAACTGCCAAGTGCAGTTTTAAGGCAGTTAAACAGACATTTAGTAACAACCGGTCTTACAGACGATGCTGACATCGAAAGGGAGCGGAGAGCTTTGTCAGTTAGAGCTAATATGATAGCTCGCAGGTTTGCACGTTGTTCCAAGTCGGTCAAGATGACACTTTTCAGAGCGTATTGTACCTCATTTTACACTTGCAGCCTGTGGGTGAATCACACCCAAAGAGCATACAAAGCCCTCCGCGTCCAATATAACAACGCCTTTAGGGCGCTGATGGGGCTGCCGCGATACTGCAGTACCTCGGGCATGTTTGCCGAGACGCGCGTCGACTGCTTCTTTGCAACGATGCGTAAGCGATGCGCGTCCCTAGTGCACAAGGTTCGCGGCAGCTCCAATGGCGTACTGATGATGATAGCCGACAGGCTGGACTGCCCTTACATCAGACGTTGTAGTGACGTGCACGTTACGTACAGACGTCGGCAGTTCAATTAATGTGTAATGTGAATAAGAAATGAGTCATTGTTATTTATAAATAAATAAATAATAATAATAAACTGCAACTGCATGACAACTGCCGACTGGATGTGCATGTGCAGCCCACTCATTTTGTTTAATTATTTAGTTTGGTTGCTTTTCGCCCTAGTCGCACCTGATGAAAAGCACATACAGGGTCTGTGATGGAGCACACGAATCCAAGTACCTAACAGAGATATAGAGGGATTCCCTTATAAACCTCTGGCTTTCACATACATACGACAGAACACAGTAAACTGCTTGGCGCTGGACTTTAGGACCTTTTTCCTGTCATGCGGGTTCGTGCCCGCGTGCGAGTGTTACCTGCATGCGTGGCGCTCGCAGTTCACCTTTTCGTGCGTGTTTTACGCATCACAATAAATACATGTGTGGTGGCATCTATCCACGCCACATGCGAACTATTCAAGCCTACATCGCAATATCAAGATTTAACACGCAGATTGTATATAGACAACCTCCCAACATCAACTGTTGGGCAGTAGCCCGCCAGACACAAGACTCCGCCTGGTTGGAGGATCCTCCCTTTGGTTGGAGGAACACTACACCTCGTTATTCCACACATGTTTGAAAAGGTGAAATTCAGGCGCCACGGGTGCGGGTGACGCACGCATGCGGGCATGAAACCGCATCACAGGTAAAAGGTCCTTAATGTTTAGGTGGTAGCTAGCCAGGCGGACCGTATAGATCCTGTCACCAAGGGTGCTAGGTTTTGTTGAATCTTACAATACGCGTCTATTTTCAGCGTGCAGTGAGGAAGTTTTATATTCTAGCCCGTTCCCACACGGAGAGTTATGATGCCGTCTCAATGAACAAAAGATGAATCATCAAACTTAACGTTATTAGCCTGTTTAGTCTTAACAACTGTTCAACACGACTTTGTGGTAAGACAGTTAATCTTTAACTTCAGGCCCCAGAGCCCTATCAATGCCGGTATAGACAGTAGCACACACTCTCCTGTACCCTCGTTTGAACAGCACGACTGACTTGCCGAACACCAGCAGTTTCTGTGCCTTCCTGTGCTCGCTTGGTGCTGGCTCGTGCTTGCGTTTAGATCGGCGGTGAAGTTGGATCTCGACTGTGAGGGATATAGCTGAAAATAAACATGTATGTTTATGCATCTGAAATTATTTAGTAACAAATAAGAGGCGTTCGTGTAACGCGAGAACAATGTTTATTTGACGACACGTTTTGTGCAGTGGCCGAGCGATTTGCTTTTGTGTTTTGGGTTCGATTCCCGCACGGAACAAATATTTGTATGACCTACCGATAGTAGTTCCGGGTCTGGGTGTCTGTACATGTGAAGGTTTGTCTGTAAACACACCCACGATACAGGAGAAATGTTATACCGGCTTCCCACGGTGCGTGATAGCGCGCACCGCGACACACGAGCTCGCACCGACGCACCATGGAAAGAGATTCGTCCGTGGTAACGCGGACGCGTGCGGAGCGGTGCTCCGTATCCAAATCACACCCCTTCATAATGTGGCTTTCCACAGTGCGTGATTTTACTGATGATACCACGCACAGCCGGTGCGCGCTACCACGCACTGTGGGAAGTCAGCTTAAGAGGGAAATGTATTTTTTTTTAAAAACTTCGCTTTTACGAATAGGTCTCGTAATGTGTTCCAGCGAGTGTTGTAATGCGCCAATTCCAATAAATATTATTGCGCAAGCTGACTTGCTGATCCAACTTTCAGGCTGCGGCCACCCATAGCAAGTCACTACTGCAAGTTTTACGAAATAAGCGAGCAATGGAGTGCAATAACGTGCGGAAAAAAACTTGCTAATTGCTTTAGATTTTTTAGTTTTAGAGATGGAAATGCCTACAGACTTGATCGAATTTCTTGTGATGCGATAGTTTTAGTACGGGGAATTTTTTATTTATGTCTATTAAAAAGCATTTAATAAGATCATCAATCCGATTGCAAAGCTCGGTGATTTTAGTATTATCTTCCTAAATTGTGTTAGTTGTGAACCTCATATTTAACTATACCTATATATAACGTTATTTTTAGTATAATACAAAAACCGAGACACCCCAACAAGATTTTCATCAAAGCTGCCTGAATATGTGTTTTTTTTTTCATGAATCTCCACGTTACACCGTAGTTTATGTCGCGTTAAGTTCCCTAGTAAAGTGTGAAATGTCTGAGATGTGCTATGCAGGGGTTGTCTAATACAAGGAAACTGACCGAACGGGCCATTTCAAGCCTCAAGATATCTAATCCCGTCAACTGTTATGGGTAGAAACCTACTGAAATAAAATTGAAATTTAAGAAAAAAAAATGTGGTGTAAAAAATATGTCAATCGATTCTCCTAGTGATTCTGAACAAACTAGTTTCAGGTTTAGTATATACTAAAACTAAGCTTGTATAGTCCGGTGATTTTAAATTTGTTTAGGCATAAACAAATCTTTGCTCGTGAAATTAATATTCATTTTGCTTTTAGAATCCATTAAATACTTCAACATACATATTTTTAAATGATTCTTAAAACAATATTTTTTCATCAAATGTTTGTTTATCTTTTGCACAAAACTTTAATGGCAGGATTACAGGTTCTGTTTTGTATAATACAAGTTCATATTTATGCTATAATTACCTGCTAACAGATGTCCGATGCCGAGCAAACAGAAAGCTCCTCTCAACATCCTTAAGGAGACAGGCTCCAAGCCTTTTGTGGATTCCCCTTGTGGCTGCAAACACAAACTTAGATAATAAATCAACTACTACTATCTGAAACTTATTGTTTAGCATCTCTGGAGAGGTTGTTCGAAGATCAATGTCACCTTCAAATTAAAAATTAAAGACAAATAATCTACACACTGAAAATGTTAGAAACATAAGAAAGAAAGAAAACAAATTTATTCAGCTAAGGACACAATAACAGCATAAACAATAAAAACAAAAACATAAAAGAAACACACATATTTTATGCTGTCGAGCATGCCCACGCCGAAAGGGTCACCAACTCAGCATATGCTGGGCGTCAAACACCCAGCGCTGATTTTCAGTTGGTACCCCTGCAGTGACACACGGACGAAGGTAATTTTAAATATATATTTTATTATTTGTTTATGTGGATGATGTTTTTAAAATGTGTCGATAAATAATGCATAAATATATTGTGATAAACTATAAAAATATTATAGAATAAAAGATATAAAACTGCTTTTAATACGTGACAGCCAATCAAAATCTGGCAATATTAATTGACCAATAGCAGGCGGCGGTGCGCATTTCATGTTGAGATGAGGCATTATATTGTCATTCTATTTCATTTTCGTAAACAACATATCGCCTGTATTCCTTGAAGGGTTCGGCAAAAGTGTATAGTTATCCTCATTTCGCCGTTATGTGTGACCACCATGTAATAGGTGAGACTTTTGTCATCAACCGGGCACGAATCCAGACTTCGGGCTGCTACTGAGAAACTCCACCACACGGGGAAACTCAATAACACTTTGCCCGACCTGGGGATCGAACCCAGGATCTCACGGCCCGCAGTCGCGTTTGCGACCACTAGACCAACAGAACAGTCGTGTTTTATTTTTCACTAGAGGTCGCTCGCAGCTTCGTCCGCGTGGATGTCGTTTATCGCATATTCCGTATTTTTCGAGATAAAAGTAGCCTATGTCCTTCTCCAGCTTCCAGACTGTCTCTGTACCAAGTTTCATTAAAATCGGTTCAGCGGTTTAGGCGTGAAAGCGTAACAGACAAAGTTACTTTCGCTTTTATAATATTAGTAGGGATTACCTATATTAAAATTTTAAGAGCGGTTACGCACTGCTTCCGATTCCAATCCGCAACGTTCCGAATTAGTCATAGAACTATTCGTATGGTAGTTTACGCACTAGATCCGACTTCCGTCATCCGATTTCTCTCCGTGATCCGTGAGTTTCCAATTCGGAAGAAATATTGACGGATCGAAGTAGCCGTAGTACTGTTTGTATGAACGCTTTCGCATTACCTCGGATTCAAATCGGACGCCAAATGGATATGCCAAAGATGGCCCCTGAATTGCCTGAATTTGGATCAGAGATCGGATAAGGTCCGAGTTTATTAGATTCTAGATTCGTATTTTCACGTTTTCGGATCGGATGCAGTGCGCAAAGCAATATCCGAATTCGGTCCGAGTTTTTTATATTCTTATTTTCACGGATCCGGATCGGATGCAGTGCGTAATCGCTGTAAGGGATTTTAATGATCGATTAATTTTTTTATTTATGTAAAAGTATCAGTAATTAATTTGTTAATTACAGTAAAACTGGTAACGGAAAATACAGAAAAAAAAAACTATACGTACTGCCTGTGACGTTGCGGCGGACTCTCCCATGACTTCATTACCCTGTTTGTCACTCTCGGTGACGGGGTCCGATCTTCTAGATTGTTCTGGAAGATTCTTGTACTCATCTGTCGTCATCTTTGCTAAGATGCCCGCTTCGAAAAGCGTCATGACGCTGCAATGGAATGTGTAGTTCTTGATGAAGGTATAACCATAGGAATAATTAATAATCGGGTCGGTGTCTTTTAGTCCATATATCGATATGTCTATGTTGCCAGTAAGACTAGATCGCGATACAACTGGATCTCGATTGGACTAGGTATCGTATTACAATTGCCACATGGGCTAACCACTCGGACTCGATCGCCGAGACGCAGACTCGGCTGCGTGCATAATCCACAGTAGCTTTTCCTCATTAGCTTATTGCTTCATCAACCAGGGATAAGATTAGAACAGCCTTACCCCTGACTACTGTCTCACTGTGTAGAAACGGACTCCCCGACTAGGTATCCTAACGTCCACAACTCGAAATGACTTAGTAGACTAGTTCGCTATAGGACTGAATCTCGTTTGGATCACATCGTGGTTTAACATTATACCAGATTGACGATTATTATATCGTATAGAAGCAAAACATGCGCTCCAGATGCTTTCAAGGACATGATAATAGCGTACCTCTCACTTTGGCTCAACAAACAAGTCGCCCGCCCGGGTTTGCGCGTTCGTAAACTTTCGAAAATATTATTATTTTATTATTGTGAATAACATTAAGTTTTACTTTGTACAGGCTCAATTAATTTATTCGCCAAACAGATAGAACTGTGTTGCTGGGGAGATTGTTGCGCCGTTTCTTCACAGCATAAACACTAGGAAGCGGTGAAGGGCGGGCTTATTTGGGGGCTGTCTATTGTAATAGTGACGTTGCTCCGAGTAAAATACTGGTATTCAGCTACAGCTGGTTAGTTTGGAAGCTGAACCCAACATCATTTTGAAAAGCCTAAGCAGAACAGTTACTTACACATTATTAAAACTTTCCAGATAGGGACAGCCGATTTGTAAAGCGATGGCCGAGTACCTTGTGTACAACTTTTCGCTTAAGTGGAAGTTGTGGGACCCTGAAACAAATTTCGGTTCAGAGGGAATATTCTATTGTGTTTATCAAGGTCTCATTTCAACTCTGAGGGTCCGAAGGTTGGATTGTAGGAAATGCTTTTGAAATTGACAGGGGTAAGTCCTAATATTTTAATTAGGATTGTTTTGACTACTTTTAATTTAATGTTGGCCCATTAATGAGCATACCAGGGAGTTATGCGCTCATTTACGACAATAACGTGTTAAGTCCGAAAACCGGAGTTTTCAGAAAACAACTTTGATAGTTTTGAATAAAGGCGTTTTCTGAATAATCCGGTTTTCAGACTTAAGAGCGTGTACGCCGTTCGGCATTTCATACAAATTTTCAAGTCCTTATTTTTCGATATGACTGAACCGATTTTAATGAAACTTCATACCCATCAGCAGGATACATAGGACTAAAAAGTTAGCAGAAAACATTTTCGAAAAATAGTGTTACAATAAAATTAGACCGAGTTTAAATTTTCCATACAAACAGAAATTTCCAATTATCTTTTTTTAAGTAAGACATTTCGAAAATGTTTTCTACTAACTTTTTAGATCTAATTATCTTCCTTATGTGTGTGAAGTTTCATCAAAATCGGTTTAGTCATAACGAAAAACAAAGACTTGAAAATTTGTATGAAATGCCGTACGGCGTACACGCTCTTAACATGTTCTTGTCGTGAATGAGCAACGTGTATAACATAAGTCACCATATTGGACAAGAAGCAGTGCTAGCCTAACGGTTGAACGCTTGCCTTCGATGCAGTAGGTTGTGTGTGTGAAACCGGTCCGTACCTCTGTCTTTTCGAATTCATGTCCGGATCAGAATTTTATTATCACTTGCGTTAACGGTGAAAGAAAACAGCAAATCTGCACTTGAGGTGGCTCTATAAAGTTCTCGATGGTGTGTGTTGTCCGTCAACCCGCACCAAGCCAGTCTGGTCGACTAAGGCCTACCCCTTCTCATTCTGAGAAGAGGCCCGTGTTCAGCAGTGGGACAGTAACGGGCTGATTATGCTATGCCAAGTCACCGAATCTATAAGGAGTGTGGGTGGAAAAAATGCCTGTCACTAAGCGATCGTCTGCGATACATCATGACGCATATACACCGTGTCCCAGAAAGTAGTGTCAAGCGGAAGTCCAGAGATAGAGCACCCTTAGAGGTACCCGAATCATCCCCATGTATGTTCCACGATTTTTTGTAGTTTTCGAGTTATACAGGGTGTTAACGAATTCGTGTAATTCTTTCAAACCGCGTGACACAGATTAACCGTAAAAGGGATTTTTTGAAAATAAACTGAAAAAAAAAATAAAAAAAAATTTTAGTTTTCTATTTCTGAGTTATTTTATAGCCCCGAGTTAACTTACTGCAAAGAGCGATATCACGTTAGTCGTGCCCGCCAGCTGCATTGCCGTGCTTTCATTTATTTATGCGTGGCATCGAAATGTTCAAGAGCACGAAAATTTATTTTTGCAAAAAAAAAAACCTTATTTTTTCACTGAATCCTTATTAGGTGGTTTACATACGACCACTTACCCAATAGCACGAAAAAAAAAATTTTGTTTTTTAATCAGGCTAATTCCCGTGCGGGGCCAATCTACACCAGTAGTAGATCATGTGGTTTTAAGGAATTACACGAATTCGTTAACACCCTGTATAACCAAACTGTGACTTTAATAACATTTTTGATCGTAGTGACGTGAATAGTTATTTTTTCTAAACTAGATGAATAGAACACGCATTTTTATCATGTATTCATGAGTCTATGATCAAAAATTTCGTTAGAGTTTTGTTGTTTGTCATTAAAGACATGAAAAGAAATCATAAGTCGAAAACTATAAAAAATCGCGGAACATACATGGGGTATTTCGGGTACCTCTAAGAGTACTCTACCTCTGGACTTCCGCTTGACACTACTTTCTGGGACACGTTGTATAGGTATATCTACTTTGTAGCGGCCTACGCATTGCTTGCGCAGATGTTTGGTCTCAGCACTTCCTCTCACATTATCAATCATTTCGAAGTTCTTGGTGGTCCATACCAAATCTCTCAGTGTCATAGTAGAGTGTCTCCCGGCCGCCCAATACGGCCACTCGTCTATGGGACAGCACTAGTCGTACTCCCACCTCTACGTTGCGTACGCGTTGAACTCGTTGGCGACGCATCAGATTCGCGAGCCGGCCGTAGACGCCTGTGCCGTTCTGAAAAAGTATGGTAAGCTTTCGATCGTTGTTTATCGTTTTTGTAGTTTGTATTAGAATACAAGGTTAGTCAGAAAGGGGGTACTAATCCGCAGGCCACTGAAAGTATCACTGATGACTGTTCTGCAGCAAGTGCTGAAATTTCAAAATTCGATAATTTTTATTTCCAAAAAATATTTTAATTTTGGTTTTTTCAAAAATTCTTCTTCCCCGCTTCAGTTACGAATTCAGAAAATAGAGTTTCTAATCCGTGATCGCAAATATGACCTAAAATGTAAACACAGCTGATCATAGCTGCAGATAGATAGACTTTAGCGTTTTTTTTTTTGAGATTTTTGAACAGCTATTTCTCTTAAACTATTGACTTTAGGGGAAAGTTGTGGAATAAAAGTTTTATGGGTTAAACATTATTATGGGTACTTTAACACCCTTTCGGATTAGTAAACCCTTTCCGACTAACCTTGTATAATAGTGCATTCTTTAAACACACATAATAAACAGACAAAATTAATACAGCCTGGTAAGAAAAGGGAGGTCTTATCGTTAAAAGCGATCACTATCAGACATTTTTTGGATGGACAAGAGATGTTTGGGAGAAGGAATAAAGGAAACTGGACTCGAAGGGACTGGTATAAATATATATATCTAATATCGCACTCTAGACAGATATGAACGAATATGCTAGACAAAGACAGAACAATTAACGCTAGAGCCCACAGAGTGCGGGCGCGGAACGGCTGCGGGCCGCGTGCGCGCCGGCTGCAGTTGTAATGTATGAAACTATACGCGTGGTGTCACACAACTGCCCCTCCGCACCTATATATACTCTACTAGCTGTTGCCCGCAGCTTCGCTTGCGTGAAATTTTACATTATAGAATACATACCTACATTATAGAATTTCTGACCAGTAACCTAAATATTGAATTCCATGTTTCTTACTTCAAAAGTACCAGATTTGTCATACAAACTTACAACACTTATTTCACCCACTTAAGGGTTGAATTTCCAAAAACCCTGAAACACGTGTACGTTTATTTTTGACCAGTAACCTAAATATTGAATTCCATGCTTCTTACTTCAAAATTACCAGATTTCTCATACAAACTTACAACACTTATTTCACCCCTTTAGGGGTTGAATTTCCAAAAACGCTCAAACACGTGTACATTTACTCCTAACCAGAAACCTTAATACTTAATTTCATGCTTCTTACTTAAAAAATGACGGACTTGCATAGAAACGTTAATCACCCTTTTCACCCCCTTAGGGGTTGAATTTCGGGAAATCCCTTCTTAGTGAATGTTTTCGTCACGTAAGGAACCTACTGTCCAAATGTCATATTTCTAGCTTTAGTGGTTTAGGCTTTACGTTGATGAATCAAATGTCAGTCAGTACCAGTCTCTTTATATATAAGAAGATGTGTTCCAGCCTTTACTTTTAGCCCCCTGATTCAACAAACCGATTCGGACGACAACTGCTTATTATCGAAAAGGTTCTTATTGGGGGGGGGGGGGGGGGGCGTAGCCGATAATAATATTTGATAGCAAGCCAGTCCATAGCGTCCATTTTTTCGTGTTGGCTACCATAAAATACTATATAAATATTTGATATTATCACAATGAGTATTAAGGAAACTTCGAGTGCCTTTCACAGTAAGTACTAAACGTCGCGCAGATATTGTCCTTCCACCAGTCAGACACAAAACCACCTTCGCACAACACCAATTCAACTAGGTACCTCAGCTACATTTATGATAAAATTGACAAGTTTCTCCATATCCACAGTTTAAGTTATCACCAATGCAAAACACAATTAAAAAATGCCTGAAAAACTGCTCTTCCGACATGTCTAAGACAGAACTCCCCTCTTTCAAGTATATCACACACATACACTCACACACACTCCCCACTTTCACACTTACTGGCACATACACCACATACTACATCTACCACTACACACTCACTCAAACACTTACAATTATTGTTATGAATTTATTTTTCTTCTTTTTATGAGCACACAACACATAAATAATTATTGTATTGTCATGTTAGCCATGTTACTGGTGAAAACAGATTTTTGATCTACCCTTATGGAATCACCACTGGTCCCCAAATCACAGGCTAATACAACGTTATTTTTAGTACGAGTTTATACAAAAACCGAGACACCCCAACAAGATTTTCATCAGAACTGCCTGAATATGTTTTTTTTAAAATAAATCTCCAAGTTACAGCGTAGTTTATGTCACGTTAAGTTCCCTAGTAAAGTGTGAAATGCCTGAGATGTGCTATGCAGGGGTTGTCTAATACACGGAAACTGACCGAGCGGACCATCTCAAGCCTCAAGGTGTCTATTCCCGTCAACTGTTATGGGTAGAAACCTACTGAAACAAAATTGAAATTTATGAAAAAAAAATGTGTAAAAATATGTCAATCGATTCTCCTACTGATTCTGAACAAACTAGTTTCAGGTTTAGTATATACTAAAACTAAGCTTGTATAGTTTGGGAGCCAGGAGATAATACTATTGGCACATTATATGTATCATAATATTATTGTACTTGTAACCAATGTTAACAAATTATTGGAAATAAACATTATTATGTTCAAATTAAATACAAAATTGTTTATTTAGAAAGCATTTCATCGGTGTTATAATCCAGGATTTATTCACAACGAATTTCACATCATGTTATGAAGCTTAATTTCATAAACATGAAAAAACAAAAGCTTAACTCAGCTCGAATTTACATATAAAATCAAATATGCATCAATATTTAGCATCGGAACAAATATGTAGGTTTGTTTTATAAAACTATCTATCTATTAGAAATAATAATATTACCTTTGTGCAGTCAGCATCAAATATATAATATATCACGACGAACAGACTATTCAAAATGATCTGAACAACTAAGAACATTAAAATATATATCAATGATGGGCTGTTTTATAATGAACACAGTACACGACAACTGTCATTCTGACAAGAATTTTATCCCATTGACATAAACTTTAGTTGGAATGTCATTGATGCCATGGAAGATGGGTAGGCCTCTGGTATGGGACGCAACGAGCTTCGATACCCTTGCGGCATCCTATCTTCCTAGCTCGGCAGGCAGTGCTGGCGCTGCTGCTGCAGCTGCGGAGGCCCTCAAGCGGCGAAAATGTAATAAATTTATTAGTAATTACATTTTCGAGCCGTTTGGGGTCGAAACACTCGGGCCGTGGGGCCCGAGTGTTCAACTCCTATTCAGAGATATAGCAAAGCGGTTAGTCGACACTTCCCGTGACCCGAAGGCTGGCCTCTACTTTGGTCAAAGGATTAGCATTGCCATACAACGTGGCAATGCTGCCAGCCTTTTCTGGGCACGTTACCAGTCGACAGCGATGCAGAGGAATATTTTGATGCCCTATTTTAGTTTATAGTTTTATTAGGATATATTTTTCTTTATTTTTATATTCTTTTATGTGTAAAGATTATGAAGATATTGTAAGATTAATAGTTCTGATTTTAATAAGTCGATATAAAATGATGTAAATATTAGATTTCTTTAGTTCTTTAGGTAATTATGAAGAGTCTTTTCGTCTCTATACATGCTGACTGTACTTTATTTTCCTATTTCAGGTTTCTCTCTAATTTTATTACTGGACGCACATAAATAGTAAAATAGAATAAATAAATAGTTTTAAGAACTGACTTCCTCGTTGGTCTAGCGGTCGCAAGCGCGACTACTGAGCGTGAGGTCCTGGGTTCGATCCTCAGGTCGGGAAAAGTGTTATTGGGTTTTTCCGTGTGGAATTTCTTAATAGCAGCCCGGAGTCTGGATTTGTGCCCGGTTGATGCCAATAGGCTCGCCCCCTATTACATGGGACTTGAAATATAAGGTCTATCTATTCATACACGAAATATTTTAAGGGATACATCTATGGGTGGTAAAGATACCATATAAATAAAATAAAAAAAAGGGTATTTAAAAAAAAAAAAACTTTATTCACATAACAAATACCGGCTCATTACTATTTTCAGCATCCATTACGCTAGTTTCTACGTAGTATTTATTGTCATTGAAGCGGCCAATTTATTTATTTATAAAAAAATGTCTCAAGCGTTATTACAATTATAATAATTACGTAAAATAATTTTAGATTAAAGTTCTCAAAGGGGCCTCTGCGCGTTGGACCTGTGTCCCCGTGTATGCCTTCCAAAGGATCGGACATCATCAGAAGATGAGCCGTGAACAGAGACAAGTAAAATAAAATAAAAATAATAAAAAAAAATCGCTTTGCTTTTGCTTCTTTACCACCTATAGATGTATCCCTTTAAATATTTCGTGTATGAATAGATATTCCTTATATAACGGTGTAATGTGGGAGCATACACCTCTGCCCTATCCTTCGGGGAATACAGCGTTATGTTATGATGTTATGTTTTTAAGAGCTTACCTCCAAAATAGCCAAAGACGAGCTATGGCTTTCCACCACCAGCTGATACCCGTAGTCCCTCATAGCTTCCTCCAAGGCCGGTAAGGTCCCAATGGGGCGTTCCCTCGAAGGCTTCGCTATCAGACTGGTCAGGTTTGCAGAGTACATGTCGCCGATGACGTAGGTCGCTCCGAGCGAGATTAGAACTGAGACGAGGCGGGCTTTGTGGGTGCTGGATGGCTCTTTGCTGGACGCTGAAGGAAGAGAAATATCTGTTGGTGATGATAATATAATAATTTATCGATGCCAAAATGTATCAATATTGCACTATTGTGGAAACGGAACAGTACAATACTTTAGAAAATATCTGAAAGAAATTTGAAATAAGTGAGCTACAAAAAGTTATATGACCGACATTCCAAGAAATATAAAAAATTGTTTTCTGTCTCTCACGTCTTAATTTTCACTATATTTTTTAATTGAACTATATTTCAACGATGTCGGAGAATAAACAGCTAGGCATGTCGCTCGAATGCACCCGGACAGATGGGCAAATGGTATGTCTACCAGTGGCGAAGGCTCCATACAACTCGATTCCTATCGGCTTCCCTTTCGAAACGAGTAGTTACTGGAATTCACGCATCACACTTGAGCAAGGTAAGCATTTTTTGGTCCGGCTTCCCCTTTAAGAAAATTCACCCTACGCCACTGATGTCTACACCAGTGCGCTTTCATGTTCATCTTGCGCTTTCGTCTGATGCATGCCTGAAGCGCCATAGCGCATGCAATAGCGCATGTCCTAATACTAGTTCGAGTCTTATGGCAATCAATATTGCATGCGCTTGACGCAAGAGGAATTGAAAGTTGAAAGCGCAAGATGAACATGAAAGCGCACGGGTGTAGACATACCAATTGATCGTCACTCACTGGACGCCTGAAGAAAGAAATCGTTGCCGAGTTCGACCGCGGTGTAGGTGGCGTGATGATATAGACGTATTTGCAGGCTTAACATGGTCACAAAATAGCGATATTTAGAAGACAAAAGGGGAGGCCTTTGCTCAACAGTAGGGTAGTAAATAGGCTAGAAAATAAATAAAATAGAATCTTTCTAATTCCTAAAAAAGAAAGTTGAAATATTTCTCACATTGCCTCAAGAACAGCGTGGTAGTGAACCAGCAGCAACTACTGAACAGTCCTAGTTGGTCACATTTACGTCGTTGCCATAGCGACGGGGCTGCGATGACTATCCAAAGTGCTGGACCGGTCACTAGCAGGGTGGCGAACACCAGAGGCCAAACCTGGAAACCAAGAACATTACAGTGACCATCATCATTGACGCCTTGCGGACCTGGGGGGTTCAGGATATCAATATATCATGTTAACTAAACACACTGAAATATTGGTTTTCAAAAAACTGACATCTAACATCACAACCTAAAATCAAAAACTCGCGCCATGATATGCGTGATAGATACAACCAAAGATTTTTGGTGAGCATGCAATCAGATGTTTTTAATCATCATCTCCCTACGCTTATCTCACACTAGGTGCGGTCGGCACAACATGTATTCCTCTTCTATTCTCCTCTGTCAGTCGTCATCTCAGTTCTCACTCCTTTCTTACCCATATCATCCTTCACACAATCTACCCATTTTTTCTTTCATTTTTTCTCTACTGACGTATATCCATCCACAGTCAAACACTCTTCTAGTTACATGACTTTGGCAATCGGATATTTTTAATAATGAACAATAATAGATAGGGGATGCATTAAAAGAATACCTACTCCAAAATTTACGATATTCAAGTACTTCCGACGCTCCCTGGGCAGTCAGCCCCGCTACAAACCTTGCTAATTGGCTAATCTTTTCACCACGGCATGAGCTATTGCTCATCATTGATCGTATAGCTACTACACGCTAGAAGAAGAATAAAGAACAGATCCCGACAATACTTGCTTCTGAAAAATGCTAAAAAGAAGTCATAATGTTGTATACCTCCCACCGAAAAGGTCTGATAATCGCCAACGTTTCGCTCAGTTTCGCTGGAGCGTGGGTGAGGAAAGCGCCAGAGTCTGCCAGGGTCAGGAACGAAAATTCCACAGCTTGCAGCCGCTCCCATGTCATTGTCACATCGCCGAGGAAGAAGTCTGCTTTCTAAACGGGAGATGGACATAGATTCATTCGTCAGCTTAAGGGCAGATCGGACCTCTTTTCAAGAATTGCAGTGGAGTTAAGAGTAAGGGGCACAGTAGATAACCGGAGAATTAACTACAAAAGACAGGCCGCAGTTTTGCAGGGAGAAGCATAGGCATTGGCATGAGAAGGGGCATGTCACCCTGTCCCCGTCCTGTATCAGTCTACACATGGTTCACAATTTAAGGACATTCAGTATGTAGAACCAGTATATTATTTTTGCATAAACTATTCGGTTTAATAAACAATAATCATATGTGTCCCAGAACACTTAAGTTGACGACACGTTTGGTGCAGTGGCTAAGCGATTGGCTTCTGCGCAACGGGTCGTGGGTTCGATTCCCACACGGAACAAAAATTTGTATGGCCCATAGATGGTTGTTTCGGGTCTGGGCGTTTGTTTGTGAGTTTATGTCTGTAAACGCACCCACGATACAAGAGAAATCTTAGTGTGGGGAAATGTTTAAAAAAAAAAAAAAAACACTTAAGTTTATTTTGTGTAGCATACACCAGAGCTATACACTCAAACTAATAGTAACAGATTCAAAGTTGTAATACCCCTCTTTTTTGGGATGAGACAAATATTGTTTTTAAAATATCCTTTTCCATTTCTATGAAAATTCAATATACCTGGGCGGTTCAATAAGTACCCGTGTTTGAAGACAGTTTACGTTGAAAAGGCAAGTTGGTGTCACCATCGTGTGCTGTCATTTATAAAAAGCCCCCAAAATAATTTTGATGCTGATTCATAGATGAGTTTTGATTTTACAGCAATTTCAGTAAGACGTGTAACGTAGTTTTCGGCAAGATGGAAAAAATGCTGTATCGTTTAGTGATTCGCTTTCTAGTTTTGGATAGAAAAACATATGAGGAGATAAAACGGAAGTTGGATGCTGCTTATGGGGACCCTTCGCCATCTACGACTGCAGTCAAATATTGGTTTAATGAATTTAAACGTGGTCTTACATTCGTTTTTGATGAGGAGTGCCTAGGATGCCCGACAGATGTGGTTACTGAAGAAATCATTGAAAAAGTCCACGACATGATTCTCACTGATAGACGAACGAAAGGCAGCGCAGTAGCGCAGATTGTAGGTGTTTCGACGGGAACGTTAATTAATATTTTACCTGATAAGTTGGCGAAGAAAAAGTTATCACCCCGATGCGTGGCGCGATTGCTCACGGTGGACTACAAGCGGGCGCGGCTCTCAACTTCGAAACTGTGTATGGACCAATTTAAGCGAGATCCGAAGTACTTTTTTACGGAGTGTTGTCACCTGATGAGACCTGGATTCACCATTATGTGCCGGACACCAAGCAACAATCAAAACAATGGGTTACTCCCCAAGAATTTGCTCCAAAGAAAGCGAAGACGGTTCCATCGGCCGAAAAAGTTATGGCGACGATTCTTTGGGATGCGAAGGTCGTCATACTCCATGGACTTCGAAGAAACAGGAAAAACGATCACTAGACAATACTTCAAGTAAGTTATTAGACCGCTTTGACATGAAATTAAAGGAGACAAAACCCTTTGGCGAAGAAGAAAGAGTTGTTTCACCACGACAACGCAACAAGCACATTCATCTGAAGTTGTGGCCGCCAAACTGAATAAATTGTGTTATGAATTGCTACCGCATCCCCTGTATTCGCTTGACCTGGCTCCCTGCTATTTCTACTTGTTCACAAACCTAAAGAAATGGCTCACGGGGAAAAGAAATAGCTGAAATGAGGAGGTCATCGTCGAGACAGAGGCATATTTTTGAGCGTTTAACAAATCCAATTTTTTTATGGGTTAAAAATATGGCAGGGCCATTGGGAGAAGTTTATATCTCTAAAAGGAGACTACGAAGAGAAATAAAAAAAAAGATTTTGAAAAAAATTAGATCTTCATTCCTAACACAGGTACTTTTTGAACCGCCCTCGTAATAGACATACAAGGTTAGTCGGAAAGGGAATACTAATCCGAAAGTAAATATGATGAATAAATTTTGTTCTACAAGTTCAAAGCTCAAAGATTTCATAAAAAATACGCTGAAATCTATCTATCCTCAGCTATGTTCAGCTGTGTTTACATTTTAGGTCACGGATTGGAAGCTCCATTTTCTGAATTTGCAATTAAATAATATTTATTATTGATAAAGAATCTTTGAAAAAACTAAAATAAATGCCATTTCGCATAGAAATAAAAAAAACGAATAGAGATATTTTTATACCTGCTTTAAAACAGTCATACTTTAAGTGGCTTGCGGATTAGTACCCCTTTTCAGACTAACTCTGTATAGAATAGTTGAAAATTGATAATTTCCTTGGAAACACGTGGAAAGAATTATCTCATTCTATGGTTAATTGAAACTGTGCTGGCAACATAAAGTTCCTGTCACGAGAAGCTATAAATTTTGTAAATAAAGAACTTCTACAAAGTTACGTAGCGACAATTCAATCAACAACAAATAATCCCAAATTCAATCAACTCAAAGTTACATACGTGTAATACGAAACTAACGAGCAATTTCACTTGGTCGGGTTATATTTTAGCGATATAAAGCGCTATCGTCTAATGTTTTGTGGTACCGGAACCAGTCTGACTCATGGAACGTCAACTTTTGGCCCGCCATTTTGAAGTAAGTTCACACTGACGCTGTCAATGCTGTCATTTGAGTTTTGAATGCGTTTCAGTTTGTTTGTGTTGTTTTCGTAGATTATTATTTATTATTATATAAATAAAATAAAAACCATTATATAAAAATAAAAATCATTACAAAACTGTTTTTTTTTATTTGTTCCAAAGGTTGCGAACCCCTAAATGTGTGTTTACAAAATTTATAGCTTCTCGCGACGGGGACTTTAGTAAGTTATTTCTGCAGCTCTTCCTAGAATTCTATAGTTTATTTCCATTAGAAAATATTTATCTAGAACTAGCTGTACCCGGCATGCGTTGCAATGCATTTTTTCCTTCTTACTACCTACCTACTACAGTACTTACCTACTGCCTATCTACAGAAACAAAACCAAAATAGTAACAAAAAGTTAAAACCATTTTCATGCATGTGGTAAACAAATCAAGAATATTGACATACTGAGATAATTTCGTTTTCTTTTTTTAATATCAAAATTTTCTTTCAAAAGAACCTTCTCCTGACAATTAAGAACACAACAAAAAAGAAATTACCGAAATTGGTCCAGGCGCTCACGCGTGATGCCGTGACCAAGGGAAATAGGGATTAATTTTTATATACAGGGTGGAAAAAATCAATGGGCCCTGAAGGAAAACTATTTTAAATCCTTAAGATAGATTATTTTACTTAAAGGAAACATTCCTTTATTTTTAAAAAGAAACAAAATTGCATTCACAGATTTTTCGATAAGCTTACCTTAACCGGGAATCGAACCAGCTAAAAAATCAAAAAATAAACACTCGCTATTTTATTCTACTAATCGATAGGATTAATGTCAAATGGAACGTTCTATTTTTAAACTTTTCGTCAGAACGCCTCGTCTAAAAAGGAAATGAGCATAGAATTAGTATTACCAATTAAATGATTTTCTTATCTAAGTCTTCAAAAAGGTACTTAGAGATAAATTAGCAAGCTTTGTACTTCATAAAATGTCTTTGAATGTTAGAGTTTTAAGAAAATTATGTCGTGTCCTTTACCTACTTGTTAAAAGTGAACAGTACCCCAAGTGTGAGTTTTTTTCGTTAACTACTGTAGTTGCGTCACGACAAAAATGTATGAAAATTTAGGCTGCGTCTCTAGGCGCACCGTTCAATTAACGCGCGAATATTAGTTAGTGAACGGTGCGCCTAGAGACGCAGCCTAAATTTTTATACATTTTTGGCGTGACGCAACTACAGTAGTTAACGAAAAAAACTCACACTTGGGGTACAGTTCTGGTCTAGGTATTAAAGCCATTGTGTACTAAATATTAGATTTCATGGATATCTTGTACGATAGACGAGTGTGAGACCTAATGTTT
Organism: Amphipyra tragopoginis; assembly: GCA_905220435.1. Classification (NCBI taxonomy): domain Eukaryota; kingdom Metazoa; phylum Arthropoda; class Insecta; order Lepidoptera; family Noctuidae; genus Amphipyra; species Amphipyra tragopoginis. The sequence continues at coordinate 24,610,320 of HG991997.1, read as the reverse complement.
CTTGGAGAAATTTTATCCCTAACATTGACTGTATCGACTAGTGAAATAAAATAGCGAGTGTTTAATTTTTGAATTTTTAACTTGTTCGATTCCCGGTTTAGGTAAGCATATCGAGAAATCTGTGAACGCAGTTTTGTTTCTTTTTAAAAATAAAGGAATGTTTCCTTTAAGTAAAATAATCTATCTTAAGGATTTAAAGTAGTTTTCCTTCAGGGCCCATTGATTTTTTCCACCCTGTATATAGATTGTAACAATACTTACACGTTTCCAGATCAGTCCGAGAGTGCCCTTGAATGTTCCGTTGCTTGAAATACTTGACCCCTGGCTCCTGTCTGGTGGGTCGTAGTACTTATACCTGATAGGAAAACGAACCTTAATTGTTTAGAAATAAGGTTCAGTATAGATTTTCTGATGGACTCCTAAGTTTAAATTGGCCATGACCAGCTTTAATTAGAGAAGGAAAGTATTAAAGGTAAAGTTGTTTAACTAATAACATAAATAAACGTTACGCTTGTAATTCCTTAAGGTCATTGCTTGTACAGCCAGGCGTATAATTGTGTTATCAACTCAGCCTAACGCAGTCAATGGTTAGACGTAGGCCTTTTTGAAGGTCCGCCAGAACACTCGGTGTACAGCCTTGCGCTACCTATCTATCAATGCATGTTTTTTTTTCTAATTGATTGTTCATATGGTTACGTTAAAAAAAAACTTAACTTAAAATTATAATTTTAATATAAAAAAAAAATATAATCAAAAATTGTATGCCAAGTTATGATATTCAAACAGCCGTCATTTTGGCGGGCTTATTTCAGTCATGAGAGGTTCCAAAACTCAATCTCTACCAACTCTGTATATTTTACAGTTGTCATGTTATGTGACGTCATAATTGTGTTTGACCAATGTTGTTCGTTCCGTTGAGTTTGAATTTTCGTTGAATATTTTTCGTTTTAGATATTTTAATTAATTAAAAACAAGTCATTATTCAATTTCTAAGAATCGATATAGACAGACAATCGACACAGGAAGCGAAAAATAAAAAAAACGCGCGGGGCAAAAAAACGATTTTAGAAAATTTTACACTTGCTTTAAAACAGTCATCACCAGTGATCGGAATAGGTAGAGTATATTTACCTAAACTTCGAGGAAGGAAGTAACATAGAGTGGATAATACCTCCTCTAAAATCCCGGAATAATTATAATGACGTTTTAATTCCGGGATTTAAAAATCACGAATTATTTATTGAACTTTATTTATAGTTACAAATTATTTATTTTTTATTTTATTTTTATTTTATTCAATAGGAACAACAAACAGCTACAATATACAGTATAGGAAAAAACATACACATAAAATTTGAACAATATTGTAGCCCACAACGCTGTTCACAGATTAACTATAGAATATAATAGACAATTGATTAAACGCTAGGGTAATAAATAATACATAATATTAAAAACTAAACTTACTTAACTGTCATGTCTATCCATCCACAATATAATATAACATAATATAACACTTAAATCAGGAAAGCTCTTTAAGTATAAGACCTTTGAACTTACTGGGAGAACATGCAAATATGTCAATATGTTCAAAAGTCTCATTGTAGACATCTATCATTCTGCGAACAGGTGAGCGTAAACCGGTGTTAGAATGGCAAGTACGCGTGGAAAATAGTCTGCCAGCGCGGACCTTTCGCTTGTACACTGTTCTAGGGATAACATAGCATAACATGTTGGTTAACTCAATGCAGTCAAATTTATTACTGACAATGTTATATAGGTTCATGGCTTCCAAGTACTTACGTCTATTTTCAAGTGTTGTGAGTTTGTACTTATTAAGTAGATCCTGATATGGCAAATAATAACCGAAGCATCTAAAATGCATAGCACGTAGGAATTTCTGTTGAACACTCTCAATCGCCTCAATGTATTTTTTATAATATGGACTCCAGATGGACACGGCATATTCCAGCTGCGAGCGTACGAGAGACTTATATAGGTAAATATATGAGGAATGCTTCTTAAAATCTAATGTCGAGCGCATAACAAATCCATAAAGTTGATACGCTTTATTAACTATTTTACTGATATGCAAGTCTAAGCAAAGCTTGGAGTCAAGGATAATGCCGAGATCACGGACAGAGTCCACTTTTGTTAGGGGAATATCGCACAGTGTATATGTGTATTTTACAATATTTTTATTTTTTGTAAAGTTTAGAAAATTACATTTCGGTAAACTAAGCTGCAACTTATTTCTACGACAGTAGTTCGATAGTCTATCCAAGTCTTGCTGTAACAGAAGACAGTCATTTACATCGCGTATTGCTTTGTATACCTTAAGATCATCGGCATATAAGAGGAATTTGGCATTAAGAAAACAATGGCTAATGTCGTTAATATACAAAACAAATAAAAGGGGACCAAGAATGGAACCTTGTGGTACACCAGAGGTGACCTGCGCGATGCAAGAAGAGTGACCATTAATTACAACTCTCTGACTGCGGTTAGTGATGTAGGAAGCAAACCATCTTAGTAGGTTACCACGGATTCCGTTAAACGCCAATTTATTGAGTAAAATTTCATGATCTACCTTGTCGAAAGCCTTGCAGAAATCTGTATACACTGCGTCTACCTGTACGCGGCTGTCAACACTATCAAACAAAAAGCTTGAGAACAGCAAGAGATTAGTGTTAGTGGACCGCCGTTTAACAAAACCGTGCTGTTGTTGAATAATGATATTATGCAGAACAGGATATATTTCATTATGCACTAACCTCTCAAAGAGCTTCGACAAGGCAGACAAGATAGAAATAGGACGATAGTGTTCAACATTGCGTCTTGATCCGCCTTTGTGGACAGGCACAATAAAGGCATCTTTCCACAGTTTGGGCACCACGCCCTCCGACATGCATTTATTATAAATGATAAAAAGAGGCTTGCAAACAGAAACGGCGGCATTTTTCAAGAAATACGGAGTTAGTCCATCTGGTCCTGGTCCTTTTGATGCATCTAATGATTTTAACTCTTTCAGTATTTTATCTTCACTAAGAGATATATCACAGATCGAAGTGTCGTGTAGAGCATTGTCAGGCGGGGGCTTCCATTGAGGCAACGACGGTGAAGCAGGTTCAAAAACGGAGTTGAAGAAGTTCGAAAACATATTGCAGACAGAAATCGGATCATTAGATTCAGAGGTTTTGAATTGAAGCTTAGCTGGTATCCCAGGTTTCACTTTCCGATTCGAAATGTATGTCCAGAAGTGCTTAATGTTTATACACAGGCTGTCCTCCACAGACCTAATGTATAAGTTGAAACATTTTAGACACATGTCCTTAAATTGTCTTCTGTAGTTAGCAAATGTATTGTAGTCCGAAATGTTATGAAATTTCTTCCACTTAACCCACGCCTTGTGTTTCTTTTTCGAGATAGTTATAAGAGTCCTTGAGAACCAAATAGGATAACTAACTGATCTGGCACGAGCCAAAGGAGTATCCTGTTTAATAATATTATCTAACTCATCGTAGAAAGTAGTTAGTGCCTCTTCAGAATTTTTAGAGCCTAGCAGATGCGTCCAATTCATTTGTTGTATGTTACAGTTTATGTTGTCAAAATTAGCTTTATGAAAATTATATTTATGTAGGGGAATCTTTGTCAAAGGAGAAATTTTAATATCTAAGCAGGTCTCGCAAGTTAAAGCAGGGTGGTAGATGTCAATAGGTAGTAGGGTAATTGTGGAACGGGAAACTATACAGGCGTTGTTAGATATAATTAAGTCAAGTATTTTACCTTTGTCATTCACTACACTATTGAGTTGAGAAGCACCAAGAAGTGAAACAAGATTATGTAAATTAGCACAAGTCACAGACGCCGCAGAGTTAAGGGTGGCATCTCTAGGGGAATCAATGCCAAAGGATGGTAACCAGTTGGCTTCTGGGAGATTGTAGTCACCCATAATGTAGAAGCTGTCAACAGTAGGATGATTCAACACTTCTTGTAATGTTTCGAAATGCTTATTGTACACTAACGAAGAAGACTTAGGTGGTATATAGGCAGCACTTACAATGTGGCGTTTTTTATTACAAGTACTATGCAATTCTACAATGAGGTGTTCGATATGGTTGTGTGAAAGATCGCTACGCTGGGTTAGTGCGAGATCTAGCTCAGACGGCTTGAGAGAGCTCAAAATTGCAACCAATACACCGCCACCATCCTGTTTATTTGTAGCAATACGATCGCGATCGCATCGAAATACTGTATAGCGCTGGTCTATGAATTCACTGTCGTAGATTTCAGGTGTCAGCCAAGTTTCAGTTAATACTAAGATTTCATAAGTGTTCATAAGGATGTTCTTGTATAGTTGATTTAGTTTTGTACGAATGCCCCTACAATTTTGGTAGTAAATTGTTATATGTTTATTAGACATTTTTAATAATACAATACAAATGCATGTTTACGGTATGAGAGTGTTCATAATGTAAATAGATTTTAAGCATGAAAATAAAATTGATAAGTAGGAATGCCAGATGAAACAGGCAGTACAGACCACAACACTTGATTAGATTGAGAAAAATACAACATGTAGTAACCACATTTCCAGGATGATGTATGTCACCTATTACCAAATCCAATAAGCACATTAAGTGGAAAAATAAATTTGTTTCAAAAGCCATGTAAACGGAGCTTGATTTACAAAAACAATGTTTTTTATTTAGTACACATAACAAATAAACATGCAGACTATAAATACTTGACAAAATCCAGTAGTTACGGTAAGTGAAAAAAAAGTAATAGATATAATTTTATAAATTATTGATTTGAAGAATCATATAACATTTTTTAGGGTTCCGTACTGTGTAAAATGTAAAACATTGTATGTAATATGTAAAACAAAGCTCTTTAATTTAATACTTTTAGTCATTATAATTATTCCGGGATTTTAGAGGAGGTATTATCCACTTTACGTTACTTCCTTCCTCGAAGTTTAGGTAAATATACTCTACCTATTCCGATCTCTGGTCATCACTCATCAGTGATACTTTAAATTGACCGCGGCTTCACCCCTTTCTGATAAACCGTGTTTACAGGGTGTAATCGAATTCGTGCAATTTGTTCAAACTGCGTGGTATACTGGTGACACAGGTTAACGATAAAAGTTCTTTTTTTTAAAGCAATGAACAGAAAAAAAACTATTTCTGAGTCATTTTAGAGCTCCGAGTTAACTAACTGCAAAGTGCGATATCGCGCTAGTAATGCCTGCCAGCTTTGACGCCGTGTTTTCATTCATTTATGTGTGAAAAGTTTACTGACAAAAAATACGCTATGCAAAAGAAAATGTATTTTTTTAGACTTTCCCCCTCTCTAGGATTTCTCCAGTATCGTGGGTGCGTTTACAGACACAAATCTCACATACACAAACGTCCAGACCCGAAACAACTATCTGTAGGCCATACAAATTTTTGTTCCGTGTGGGAATCGAACCCACGACATGCAGCGCAGAAGCCAATCGCTCAGCCACTGCACCAAACGTGTCAAATGTTGTTTTTTAGGGTTCCGTACCCAAAAGGCAAAACGGGACCCTATTACTAAGGCTCCGCTGTCCGTCTGTCCGTCTGTCTGTCCGTCTGTCACCAGGCTGTATCTCATGAACCGTCATAGTTAGACAGTTAAAATTTTCAAAGATGATGTATTTCTGTTGCCGCTATAACAACAAATACTAAAAAACAGAATAAAATAAATATTTATAGGGGGCTCCCAAACAACAAACGTGATTTTTTTGCCGTTTTATAGATAACTATAGCTTTCGCCCACAGCTTCGCTTGCGTGAAATTTTGAACCCGTTAAGTGACAATTTTCCAAACAAACTTTCATCCCCTATTTAACTCCCTTAGAGGTTGAATTTCGAAAAATCCCTTCTTAGTGGATGCCTACGTTACAAAAGGTACCTACTGTCAAAATTTCAAGTTTCTAACCCCAGCGGTTTAGGCTGTGCGTTGATAGATCAGTCAGTCAGTCAGCTTCTCCTTTTATATGTATAGATGGTACGGAACCCTTCGTGCGCGAGTCCGACTCGCACTTGGCCGGTTTTTTTTTTGAATCCTTATTTGGTGGTTTCGACACAATCACTAAAGCTACCGCAAGAAATGTTTTTTTTTTCAGTCTTTATCCCTTGCTTGCTCAATCTACACCAGTAGTGGATATGTATGTGGCTTTAAGGAATTACACAAATTCGTTTACTATTTGTATTTTATTGTATCTAACTTTTTAATGGTAATACAACGTGATATTTGTTTGTCTTACTTAAAGTTCAGCTTCTTAGCAATAAGCGACAACAGTTTGTCGTCACGTCCTCCGGTTACAGTGATCGTGTTGTCGTTGTTGTACTTCACGAAATGCCAAGGAGGTGCCTGTGTAAATGTAATGAGGATTTCTATACCATCTGGTACAGAAATGTAGAAGTTTATGTAGAAGTTGTACCCGTAGTACACACGACTACACATCGTCGGCGACCAGTGAAAATTTCGTAAATAGTAATTTTGGTCAAACACGTTTTTAACACGTTTAACAAAAAAAACAGTGACGTTCCTTACAAAAAAATTCAGGAAACTTTTTCCGTCTCTTGTAAAATTTTGCTGTTCGCAATAACGAGGTTCTCGCTGATGGCCGACGATGTGTAGCAGTGTGTACAACAAGGTGTTAACGATATTTTTTAAACATAATCTTCATATTCATATTCAAGGACTAAAACGAGTCGAGTCGAGACACTCGGGCCAGCCTCCAGAGCCACAAGTGGCCAGCCGTAATCTGCAGACTAACTTTTCCATACATTTCGCAGGAACTCGCCAAACACATTTCGATGGCCCCACCGAATAAACGTGTAAGAGAAAAATGACAACTTTTCAGGAAAAAATAAAAACGTTTAAACTTCAATAACGCTCATGCCATTGTAAATAGGTATAAATAATGTATTATCGAATTATAGGTAAAAAAATAAACTGTAGACTTGTGTATTTACTTTTTTCGAAATATCAACGAGTTTCAGGAAATTCATGAAAAACTATTTAATGTTAATACTCTTGTGAAATTTGCATGACTAGGTCACAGCAATATATCATTACACGTTTATTCGTGTAATAGTACACAACGAATAAAATGTACTGTAATGTTACACTTTTATTCTCCGTAATTCAAGTTTATTTTGAACCCAGCTATAACTATTTACACGCTTGTTTACAGTACATTGTTCTGCTTCTATATGATTGGAAAGATCGTATGCATTTATATTAGTGTTAATAAAATCAGTTTTAATTTATGTAATACATCTTTGTAATTGTAAAACCAAAAGTATTAAATTCTCCACCTCAAGTGTACATTAATTCAAATGTGAAACTTGACGGGAAAGCGTTAGATCCGGTTCCCTCAACTGTCTTCCTGGGCATCACAGTAGACTCTAAATTGCAATGGGGACCTCATATAGAGGCACTTGCAGGCAAACTGAGTTCTGCTGCATTTGCCGTTAGGAAAATTAGGCAGTTGACTGATGTAGCTTCAGCTAGGTTGGTGTACTTTGCATACTTTCACAGTATTATGTCTTATAGCATATTACTGTGGGGTTCCGCTGCTGATGTTGGTACTATTTTCATATTACAAAAAAGAGCAGTCCGAGCTATTTATAATCTAGACTGCCGTGAATCGCTTCGTGAATTATTTAAGGAAATAAATATGCTTACCCTACTATCTTTGTATATACTTAGTAACATTATGTACATTCGAAAGAATATTGCCCAGTATATCAAGAAAAGTGACGTCCACAACATAAATACTCGCAATAAACACAAGCTAACAGTACCTGGTTTTAGACTAAGACAAACCAGCAAGACGTTTATGGGGAACAGTGTTAGGTTCTACAATAAATCATTTATTAAGAGCATTTTAAATAAATTCTAAAGAGCATTTTGATATCTAAAGCTTATTAAAACATAAATCATTATATCGAAGATAAAGATGCCTGGCGTACAACTCCGTCCTGCACATTGCGATCCTCTGGCCCTGTCTAACTGGTTGGTTGTATGACCTAACATTATTTTTAATGTTTACTTCTAGTATTCTTCTTTTTATTGACTTAAAATAACCTGTACATTATTTGATCAATTTTATATATTTTTAATTCAAATACTGAAATTTTTATAGTCCCATTATAATTTTATTATTTAATGTATAATACTCTGCCTAAATAGTCTGACATTGTTTTATAATTATAATTTTCATAATATCATTTTCCAATCTGTAAAGTTTGAGCATCATGCAGCAATTAATGATACACCTATAATCATATCACATTACTGCCCATCGTCTGGTAGTATGAGTCTGTCATGCTCACTTAAATGTCCTGCTTATGGTGGCGTTGTATATCCTGTCATTGGGTTCCCTGCAATATGGTTGAGCTAAGCGATGCGGATGTGCACGTCATGCTCGTGAACGGTTGCTGTCTGTCGGGACTGGTTAGCCCTTAGCTGCTATGGCAATCCCAGAAGGCATATTTTTCTATTTGTTACTCTTATGTGAGTTTATTTCTTACATTAACCTGCATTATTCTCATTCTATTTCTCACACTACTGTAATGGAATTGTCATGAACTACTATTTTGAAAAGAGTATTCTTGGAGTTTTGAGCTCTTCCCCATGCAACCTACCTTTTGGAACCGTGCACCTAGTTTTGACGTTTTAAAAGTGCCTATAATCTAGTCTATTTGAAATAAAAAACTTTGACTTTGACTTCAAAAGGATGAAATAAAATACAGATATTATAAAGATTAAAGAAAATATAATTATGTATTTGTCCACGTGAACAGAAAGTACAGTTACAGTTACAAAGAATGTAAATTTCTTGATTAAAAAAAACGAATTGCGATATTAGAAATACTAATCCTCGTCCTCACTGTCATTGGAGACGGAGATGGAGTTTTCCAATGGCAGTAGATTTATAATATTTATAATTGAATGTAATTGCGCGAAACAAAATTATGTAATAGCGCGCATAGAATCACAACAAGACTGTCCTTCCGAGCTAGTCACCTTTTATTTTTTATTTTTTCGAGGGAAAATCCTCATGGATGCCCTTCGCCCGGGGAAGGCAAAGGGGTATGCCGGACTCTTACCGGCTAAAAACCCACGGTGTTCCTTCTCCTGACCCTTGGCCGGGGTCGCGGGATTCGCAGCTGCCTCGGCCTTGGTCCACCAGCCCCTGGCGGACCTCTCCTTCTGTGGGGCCTGGCCCCACGTCCTTCCTCCTGAGAGGCGCGCACGGAACACTGCGCACCGCCTTCTCAGGCATGTTACTGGTCACAGGCCAGTACTAGTACTACCCGCAGGCCACACACTATGGTGGCCGGAGATCGGCACGCGCCCTCCAGCGCCCGGTGCGTCTGGCGCGGGAAGGGAGAGTGGCAGCTGTCTCTCTCCCCCTCTCCGCTCCCTCTTTGGTCGCCATCACCTCCTCGCAGAAGGATGCGACGGCTTCCCACGCACTCTCGCTCGCGACCATGAACAGAACCACGGCCGGAAGCGAGAGGTCACCACTGACTCCAAGCTAGTCACCTTATTTTACTCGCATCTTACCCCCCGTATCCCTTTCTAACGTTACGTACGATTACAATAGAATTTATCGCGTAAACATTTGTTTATTTACCGTTACTAGGTATAAACTTAAATTAATATGCAATTAATGCACTTAATGTTTGAATTTTTAACACAATTGTTAGAAAAAAATAATTATAGTAAGAGATAATGCAATACTTTAATTTTAATAACCTATTTATATTAAAACTTCCATTTTGTGGAATGAAACATTGGTAATAAAGTTTGCATACATTTCTACGCGAATAAACGTGTAAGAAGACGTTACCCAAATTCGGAAACAATCACAAATCTTCTCAAACGTCTGTAGGTTTTAACATGTTTATTCTTGTGTACTTGGCGACTCAAAAAGCATGTAATAATAGCATAAACTATTATTCGTATAATTTTAAAATTAATTATTTCCCTAGAATAAAGAAATTCACTATTATAATAGGCGTATTTTGAGTCTAAAATTCATAAAAAAAATTAAGTAGGTGCTGGATAGGCAAAAGAAACGAAAAATGAAATAAAAAAAAATTCGTGTAAGAACTCTTGCACGTTTATTCGGTGGGGCCATCGATTTGTCCAGTGGTAGACACTCAAAGTGAAAACAGCTTGTGGCCAGCTTCTTGTGTCTGTAGCGAGTAGCCCGTGTGCGTGTGGCCTGAGATATTATGCCTTCAAGATTCCTGCTTGCTTTCAAGGGTAACTTAAATACATCAGGTAAGGGCGTTCGCTACGTTAAGCGTGCGCACGCGGCGGGTACCCGCCTCGCGTGCGTGTATTGAAAGATAGTATGTACAAACCCGTCGCACGCGGCCGCGCCACTTAGCGGTGCTCATAGTACTATCTTTCTATACACACACGCGAGGCGGATACCCGCCGCGTGCGCACGCTTAACGTAGCGAACGCCCTAACTGATGAGGACAGCCACGGTTTGGTTAGATCTCTACCCATCCACCAGTCCCAAAAGGAAGAGGCCCCCCCCTTCCTTTTGAAGAGGGGGGATCCATGACGATTCCATAAGAAAATAAAAGCTAACTTAAATGAGTTAATACTTACATGTAACACAGGAACTTCAAAGACTCTTCCTTTAAAGTCATGGTAGATCTTATCAGTTGGAGGCAGTACAGGGGATTTGTACAGCCGGCCTGCCCACCAGTTGACCAGGGTCAAGTGGTTCAGACGATCTGGAGTACCCTGGTTGTAGTAGATACGGAACCTTGGGAGAAAACGTTTGTAAACTTGAACAAAGACATAATAATTGTCACATTGTGTGAATGTTAAGCTGCAGACACACTGAGCGTAACTTGCGCGGCTCATGGTTCGTTAAGTCAAGCGTAATGGAGCCTAGAAGTTTCACACACATCTTGCATTTGATCGATGTTGAGTTAACTATTCGGCGTATTTTCATCGGCTGCAGCCACACTTAAACGTATTTTGCGTCGCTTATCTTTCGCAGTACGCGGTGCAAGATACGCTAAGCCGTATTTAAGAGTGGAGACGGGCGCGGGTGCTAGCGCGGGCGCGTGTAAATCAAATGTATGTAGACGCCAGTTGCAATCACAGTGAGCCCGCGAGTCGCGTGTCTGCATGAGGCGGGTGCGGTGGCGCGGGTGTTTCTAATGGCTCAGTCCGCCCGTATCGTTCACAGTGATGTAGCGTCTGTTAGGTGAACACACCGAAGCGTCGTACGATAGCTCGTTCGGCACTACTGTGAAGAGAACCAAGACCCGAGCGCCCGCGCCCGCGCCCGTTCTCGCACCCGCTAGTGTAGTCTGATTGACCACTAAAAGTATGTGTTTGGCCCTTAGAATCATCTTAATAAATATGTTGGTTTACGCTTACCTCTTGTCTACACCGAACAACCGGTAGTGATACAAGTTGTAAACAAATAGGGTATTTGACTACTATTAAAAATGTATATTATGGTAAATTGTTTAATTGGTTACACATGGGTTTATTGTTATTAAGAGTTATGAGTCAAAGTAAGCTACACTATTAACGTTGGTGAGAACGCGCGCGGCGGTTTGTAAGTAAAAATGCTCTCTCGCGCGGCAACTGCGCCTAGATTGTTCGTCGGCCGCGGCGGCGGTGGCGCGCCGGCGACCTTTGCGCGTTCGCGCCTCCATCTCGCTTACACCTCTAGCGCATAATCGTTAAAGCGAGAGGGAAAGCAGGCGTGGCGGCGTCGTACGGGGGCTTGAATTATTTGCGACAATAACAATTTAGTATTGTTTTATAGAAATTTTTATAGAAAAATAGAGGAGATACACGCTGTTGAAGTTTTTTGAGGAGGCATTTTCTGTTCTTATCACGCGAAACGGATATTGTGCAGGGTACTGTCAAGTTACTATGAAATTTTTAAGTTATGACGTCATATTTTAGTAGTGTTGTCTCTGTCTTGTGAATATTTTTAAATCGTTTATAACTTATGCATTTTAGTAAAGATTTTATTGGTTTTCAGGATTCCGTACCCAAAGGGTAAAACGGGACCCTATTACTAAGACTTCGCTGTCCGTCCGTCTGTCACCAGGCTGTATCTCATGAACCGTGATCGTTAGACAGTTGAAATTTTCACAGATGATGTATTTCTGTTGCCGCTATAACAAAAAATACTAAAAGACAGAATAAAATAAATATTTAAGGGGGGCTCCCATACAACAGTGTTCCTGACGTCACATCGGGCCGTGCCAGTGGGTCGCTTCGGAGCATTCTACGAGCTTCCAGGGCCTTCTACGCCGGCCCCCACCTTGGGCTCAGCCGCCGACCGGCGGCAGCTCGCCACTCACTCCGCCGTTACCTTAGCGTGCGCACACGCATCGGTTATCTTTTTATAATCAGTTACCTATAGAAATACAGTCATTAATATTGAAGTCTAAGTAGTTTTAATTATTAGTCAAGACCCCCAGCAGCACACCTGGAGCTTGGCATTCAAACAGTGGTCCTTCGACTTAAGAAGATCGCCGTCTTTTTGGTGCGCACACCGCCCGTGGACTTTGGACTGTTCGCTCCGCGCGAGTGAAGGAGACTTAGAGGACGGTCTACCCGGAGGGAGGGACATTAATCTGAGTGAGTCCGTTCCATATCCTTTATTTCCTGCCTTTTTACTTTCATCTTTCCAGGAATTTAAAATAGTGCTATACGGATCAGGCATAAATTGATCTCTTCGTATGTTATTATAGCCTATTCATATTAACTATAGATTAATTTATTTCAATTTTGCATAATCATTGTCATGTTGTAAAGAATTGCATAACACTAATTAAGTAGGTACCTTAAGTGCACTTCTTTTGTTCGCTTGTCGCATTGACCTTGAATTTATTGCGTCATAATATCTAACGCATAAATATCACACCTCATTAGTGTTTCTTTGTTTTTTTTGCATTGAGTGAACCGGTTCGCGCCGGGCTCATTAGCTTCATATCAGCTGATTTACCGTTAGCTTTGCCGGCTATTTACGCATTTGTACTTTGTTTCTGCATTCTTATTTTTTGTTTCTTTCGCCTTGTTAGCATTTTTGACTCTTGCTTTGCCTTAACTGCTCATCATGTCTGATGCGAAAACGAAAGAACTTGTAAAGAGGCGTGGTGGCTTCAAAGCTAAGCTAACGCATTTTAGCAACTTTATTCGCTTATTACCAAGCACCGATTTAGACAGTTTTCAAGCGGCTGAATTACAGTGCCGTCTTAGTTTAATGGAAACGCTATATAAAGAATTTGACGTGTTGCAGACGGAGTTGGAGATGTTGTCGGAGAATACGGACGACATGTATGCTGAGAGAGAACAGTTCGAGTCGCAGTACTACGCGCAGTTGGCCCGCGCGAGGGCAATACTTGCCCCCGCGCGTGCCTCCTCGCCTGCGCTCGTCTCCGCCGCCACGTCCATTGACGACAACGCATGCCACGGCTCTGGCTGCAAGCACGACTTCGTCCGGCTGCCTAAGATAGACTTGCCTCACTTCAACGGGGACTATCAGCACTGGCTTGAATTCCGAGATACGTATATTTCTCTTATTCATCACACACATAGTAGTATACAGGAAATCAATAAGTTTCACTACCTTCGCGCGGCCTTAACTGGCAGCGCATCTTTAGTAATTAAAAGCATTGATTTCAAAGCAGACAACTATCGTATAGCTTGGCAGTTATTATCCGAAAGATATGACAATGAAAGGCTACTTATAAATAACCATGTACAGGCATTATTTAACTTTGAACACATTCAACAAGAGTCTAGTAGCGCATTACGTAACATGGTACTTAGATGTCACAAATAAAAATTTAAGGGCTCTTGACACACTTGGACAGCCCACTCAACACTGGGATACCTTGGTCATATACATGATGTCCAAAAAATTGGATGCCATGACCAACCGTGAGTGGGAAGAGTTCAAAAGTAATTTAGAAAGTTTTCCACATTTAAAAGATTACCTTAAATTCTTATCTAACAGAGCCGACTTACTTGAATCCATATATGATAATAAAAACATAAAATCTACAAACTGTACAACTACTAAACAAACTTACGAAACTAACATATCTAAAAACTACCTTACAACTACTAAACCTAAACCTACAATTCTAATAATGTAACATGTCCTATGTGTTCTCAAAATCATAATTTATTCAGTTGTCAGTCTTTTCGAAATCTTGACACTGAATCACGTATAAAAAAAAGCTTCAGAAAGCAACGTTTGTATGAACTGCTTACGAGCTGGGCATACAGTGAAGCGTTGCAAACTGTCGCATTGCAAATATTGCAAATGCAAACATAATACCCTCTTACATAGGGAATCAGTTGCAGAAAATCAGACAGGGGACAACATAACATTGTCAACTGATATTATATCACCCTGTTCAGAAATTAATCAGACTCTTGTGCTACTGTCCACAGCTTTGGCGAAGGTGGCAGACGTCAATGGTGAGCTTCATGTTGCCAGACTCCTGCTGGATAACGGCAGCACCGCCAACTTTGTCACCCAAGGCCTCTGTGGGAAGCTTGGCCTGGTAAAACGCAGCACTAGCTCCACTGTCTCAGGTATTAACGGTCAAGTTTCTAGTACCTCAGAAAGCTGTATTCTTAATTTGCAGTCTTGTTACGGTAGTTACCGGGCGAACGTAAACTGTTTTGTATTACCGAAACTCACACAATCGCTGCCTGGCTCTTACGTGGATAAAAAACAGATTACCTTGCCGCCAGGTCTTCAGCTAGCAGATCCTACATTTAATATACCTTCAGCTATAGATATTCTCGTAGGCGCTGAGGTATTTTGGGACGTCCTAGGTTCCGATACAATTGATTTAGGTAAAAATCAACCTAGATTACAATCCTCTAAATTAGGTTGGCTTATTTCAGGCTGCGTATATCAGTCTCGTCTTCGTACACAACCTACTGTTTGTAATTTTCTTTCACATGAGGAGTCTGACCAGCTAACTCGCTTCTGGGAACTTGATTCTGTGTCGTCTACTAACTGTTTCTCTTCAGAAGAACAGGCTTGTGAAAAGCTCTTTCAAGAGACTACACGTCGTAATGATGTTGGTCAATTCATTGTCACCATTCCATTGAAGGATTCGCCTGAGTGCTTAGGTGACTCTTACATGATGGCCAAGCGTCGATTTCTCTCCCTAGAGCGTAGATTTGAGCGGGACTCCACTTTTAAAAACAGATATTTACAATTTATGCAAGAATACATTAACCTTAATCACATGACCGAAAATACAAAAACACAGAATATTTCAGAATTTAATTATTTTTTGCCTCATCATGGCGTTGTACGCGAGTCAAGTTCTACCACAAAGCTCCGCGTAGTTTACGATGCTTCAGCCTCCAGCACTTCAGGCAAGTCCTTCAATGATATGCAGATGGTAGGTCCAACTGTACAGGAAGATCTACTATCCATACTCTTAAGATATAGACAGCATAAGTTTGTTGTGACAGGCGACATCGAAAAAATGTATAGAGTCATTTTGGTAGAGCCGTCTCAGCGCTCGTTACAACAAATTGTTTTTAGATTTAATTCCTCAGACCCTTTAAAAACATATGCACTGAATACAGTGACTTACGGTACTGCTTCAGCCCCGTATCTAGCCACAAAATGTTTAGTGTCTCTAGCAGATCAGTGTTCAGACCCGATTGTTAGTCAGTCTATCAGACGTGACTTCTACGTAGACGACTATTTGAGTGGTGGTGATTCGATAGAGTCAGTCGTTAATTTGTGTCAAGGCATAGTTAATACTCTCGAATCCGCAAAATTTCACCTTCGAAAGTGGCAATCAAATAGTCCAAAAATATTAGAGTCAGTCACTAACATTAATGCAGAAAATTCAGGCAAAACATTAAACTTAAATGACACATCTCCTAGTAAAACACTTGGGCTGTACTGGGACTGTAGTTCAGATAATTTATACTTTTCAATGGAATTAAGTCCAACATCAAAAATTACAAAGCGTAATATTTTATCTTTGGTCAGTCAGGTGTTTGATCCTCTTGGCCTCGTTGGACCATGCATAGTCCAGGCCAAACTTATGTTACAGCAGCTGTGGATACTTAAATGCAACTGGGATGAAGAAGTACCAACAGAAATAAAATCGCAGTTTCTTGAGTTCATACACTCACTTTCAGCTCTCAACTCTGTTCGAATTCCTCGTTGGGTATCTTGTAGCAATCCCTCTTTAATCGAACTTCACACTTTCACAGACGCGTCTGAACGCGCATATGGCGCGTGTGTTTATGTGAGGACGGTGGCAGTCGACGGAACAGTTTGCGTTTGCCTTTTAGCTTCTAAAAACAAGGTTGCCCCTTTAAAACCCACAACCATACCACGCTTGGAGTTGTGTGGTGCTTTACTGGGTACACGACTTTTTCTGAAGGTATGCAAATCACTTACCCTACAGTTCCATCACTGTTTCTTTTGGTGTGACTCTACGATCGTGCTAGGTTGGCTCTCGACATTGCCAAGTCGGCTCGATCAATTTGTCCGCAATAGGGTGAGTGAAATCCAAGAAGCTACGACCGGCCAGACGTGGAGCTATGTGCCTTCTAAGAGCAACCCCGCTGATCTCGCTTCTCGGGGGGTGAAGGCTGATTGCATCAGCGTGTCCACTCTTTGGTGGTCGGGTCCTGATTTTCTTAATCAGACAGAAATACAATTTCCTATCTCACCTAATACACAACTTCATTCAATACCAGAAATATATTCACATACAGCTATTTACAACATTACACAAAATAATAACAATTTAATATCAAATTTAATATATAAAAAATCTTCATTTACACAATTAATCAGAATCATAGCCTATATACAAAGATTTACCCATAATTGCAAAAAACAGAACAACAAAAAATCATCTTATTTAACATACTCAGAATTACAGTCATCTCAGATCTTAATATTACAGATTTCTCAGCAGGAAATGTTCCCTGAGGAATATACATGTCTTAAAAATAATCAGAACTTACATAAAAAGAATCGATTAATAAGTCTTTCTCCTTTTATCGATTCACACAACTTAATACGCGTAGGTGGTCGTCTTAATAACTCCAACTATAGCTATGATGTTAAGCATCCAATTCTATTATGTAGCAAACATAATCTGACAAAAATCATCTTCGAAAAAGAACACAAAACACTCTTACATGCAGGGCCTCAACTACTACTAGCGCACATTAGGCTCACCTACTGGACTCTAGCAGGCACAAACCTCGCGAAACAAATAGTGCGTAACTGTGTTCGCTGCACTCGCTTTAAAGCTCAGCCTGTTCAGGTCATCATGGGAAACCTACCTACTGACAGGACGCATCTCGAGTTCCCTTTTTTGAACACAGGTCTTGATTACGCTGGGCCAGTGCTGATAGCCGACCGTAAAGGTAGAGGTTGTAGGCTAGTTAAATCTTATATTTGTGTTTTTATATGCTTTGCAGTCAGAGCCGTTCATCTGGAGTTGGTCTCTGACCTCACCAAGGAGGCGTTTCTTGCGGCTTTCAGCCGATTCATTAGCCGTCGGGGCAAACCTCAGCGCGTGTACTCCGACAACGGCACCACATTCGTTGGAGCTTTCAATGAGCTATCACGCTTCTTAAAAGTCTCATCCAGCAGCATAGAGTCAGAAATAGCTAACAAAGGCATAGACTTTAAATTTATACCTGCCTATACCCCACATTTTGGTGGCATTTGGGAGGCAGCAGTAAAATCGACTAAACATTTGTTACGTAGAGTCATGAGCCTAACTCATCTAACATACGAAGAGCTCTCAACGTGTTTGATTCAGATAGAGGCTATTTTAAATTCCAGACCTTTAACGCCTCTATCCACTGATCCTTCTGATCTATCGTATCTTTCCCCATCACATTTCCTCATCGGACGACCTCTCACATCAGTCCCTCATCCTCAGATCACCGACGTCAACATTCAGCGGCTACATCGCTTCGATCGCATCGAGAAATTGCGGCAACATTTTTGGCAGCGCTTCACTAACGAATACGTGTCTCTCCTGCAGCAGAAAACAAAATGGCAGACAGCTGGGCAGGACCTTAAGACAGGTGCCATGGTCTTAGTGAGAGACGCCAATCTTCCTCCTCTTCTGTGGCTACTGGGCAGAGTGATCGCCGTCAAACCTGGTTCAGATGGGCATAGCAGAGTCGCCGATATCCTGACGAAGAAGGGCACTATCACACGTGCTTATAATAATATATGCCCTCTTCCTGTCTCTTCAGCATCATCTTGAAACCTTCCAGACTTCAACCCGGGGAATATGTTCCTGACGTCACATCGGGCCGTGCCAGTGGGTCGCTTCGGAGCATTCTACGAGCTTCCAGGGCCTTCTACGCCGGCCCCCACCTTGGGCTCAGCCGCCGACCGGCGGCAGCTCGCCACTCACTCCGCCGTTACCTTAGCGTGCGCACACGCATCGGTTATCTTTTTATAATCAGTTACCTATAGAAATATAGTCATTAATATTGAAGTCTAAGTAGTTTTAATTATTAGTCAAGACCCCCAGCAGCACACCTGGAGCTTGGCATTCAAACAACAGACATGATTTTTTTTGCCGTTTTTATAGATAATGGTACGAAACCCTACATGCGTGAGTCCGACTCGCACTTGGGCGGTTTTTTTTAAATACGTTTCCCCTCTCTGGGATTTCTCCTGTATCGTGGGTGCATTTACAGACACAAATCTTATACAGGGTGGTTCAAAAGTCGTGGATCAAACGAAACAGGGCGATAGTTGGGGTTATTTGCAGTAAAAAATATCTACGTGGCAGAGCCGTAACTTGATCTCCTTAAAAGTTATGACACATAAGAGTGTTTTTTGAAAAAATATAAAAATTTGTAATAAATAGGCAATTAAAGTAAAATGGGTACCTATTTTAAAACAATAAATGGTGTTTAGTTGCTTGAAAATGCTTTTATGACAGTGGGTACCATGATTTATGAGTATTGGCACTTTTTTCAATATCTTTTAAATCTCATGAAAAAATGTTTGTAACTTCAGAAACTTACTGTAAATAAAATGTTCTACCATAAAATGCTGCAAATAACCCCAACTATCGCCCTGTTTCGTTTGATCCACGACTTTTGAACCACCCTGTATACACAAACGCCCAGACCCGAAAAACTATATGTACACCATACAAACTTTTGTTCCATACGGGAATCGAACCCACGACCCGTAGCGCAGAAGCCAATCGCTCAGGCACTGCACCAAACGTGTCGTCAAATTCTCTTCGTCGTCAAAATCGTGTATTTAGGATACATGTTTTAATACTTCGGTGTAAACGAGGGGTTGGGTCCCTGGTGCATTGTAGAGTGTTCAATGGATCATAATATTTTTATTAGATGAATGGGCGATACGTTTGGGCTGTAATAAAATATTCAGTAGAATCATTATGGTTACATTCCCTAGCGACCACTGTTCATTGGGGGACTAAGCTTCAGATGACGTTTACGAGCCATTATTAGGTACCTATACCGTTGTATAGGTTACACGTTACACGTTTGTAAAACGACTCCGAAAAATACTGAAGGACGTGTGAAAGGTAATAGGTATTAGTCATTAATACCTATTACCTTTTTTTGTGTATAGACTCATTTAATTTAGTCACTTGATAGACAGAACTATGTTGCTAGGGAGTTTGTTGCGCCGTTTTTTCTTTACGGCATCAACACTAGGAAGCGGTGAAGGGTGGGCGTTTTTGGAGCTTGTCTTATGTAAAATTGACGTTCAAAAAGAGTTAATTTAAATAAACGAGTTTTGAGTTTTTTGAAACACCTGTAAAAATATTGAATACATTTGTTTTAAAACCAAGCCACGCAATAAGACATTAAACGTTAAACTAGGTGTTTTTAGCAGAATGGTCATCATAGGTAAAAATGAAATATCTTATCTGTACCCTATTTAATCGCGTTTATTCACTTTTCCAACTGATTTAAAAATTAGTGGTGGTTTGTGTTTGTATGTTTTTGTTATACACTATCGGTTCAATACCAATGATTGTTTATAGAGTACCTCATATGCCCTTAAAGTATTATTACGGACTTCTGTTTTCACATTGTAGAGTTTGTAGCGAGACATTCCATTATTAAAATTCGACGATTAAATCATCTGTCTTTGTAAAACAAATATATGACACTTCTGACATAGAAAAATATACTGCTGAATCGCCTTTGGAATTTTCATTTACCAACTCCGAATTAATTTGTAAATATCATAGTAATATTATATAGAGGGCTAATAGTACTACGAAGCCTCTAAAGTGGTGACCCCGCGAACAATGTGCACGCAAGAAGAAATCAATCGGCACCATATCATCGGCATGATCGAAGCCCTGACAAAAGAAGTAGCTGCGCTTAAGATGAATCGTGGGAATCATCACCTTCAACGATCACAACGCTTCCGAAGCCGATCACGTTCCAAATCGCATGACCGGAGTAACACCTTGTGCTTTTTCCATCGGAAGTTCGGGAAAGCTGCATATAAATGTAGGAAACCATGCAGTTTTCAAGAAAACGCACAGCCGGAAAACTAAGAAAGACTGAAGCCGTGGCGGTGGCCGAAGTCGACAACCTATCAACATACCGCCTATTCATAAAGGACATTACGACCGGACAAAAATATCTTGTCGATCCCGGCGCTAATGTTTCCGTTCTTCCCGCCAGCGTTCGTGACAAAAAGCAAAGAACTCCGAATAACTACCTATACGCTGCCAACGGAACGCAAATCCCTACATTCGGTGAGCGAACTGTCACTCTGAATATCGGCATGCGACGTCCTTATAGTTGGCGATTTGTGATAGCTACAGTCAGTAGACCGATATTAGCATAGCGATATTAGCATCATAGCAGTGCGATGCGCGGTCGAGTACGGACGTATTTGTGCTGCTCGGTACGAATATTATATTCGCGTATTGCGCGGCTATAGCCGCTACCCGATTTTCGTCGCTATGAGTTCACAACCGCTTATAGCCAACGAGCTGCTGGCATTCATCAAGCATGCCATCGACTACATGGACGAGGTCAGCATCTTGCAAATCTGCAAGTCTGGCTTCAAAGAAGAGGAGATCAGCAGTGCCAAGTTGTTGCTGTTTCAAACGCTCGGCAAAGTTGACCAGATGCCGTCCCGCCGGAGGGATGGTGGCGAGAAGAGTGTCCAGGACATCATCACAATGATGAAGAACACGGACCCTGATGACGTGCCCGCTTTCGTGGCGATGGAGCTGCATAAGCTGCCCCCCGTCACGTTCGACCACGTCGACGTCACCAGGCTGCTGAAGGATATAACGTTCCTAAAAGCGAGCCTGGCCGAGGTACAGTCCAAGCTGGAGGTGTCGAATAACACCATAGGAGACCTGCGTGCCGAAGTAGGGTTGTTGCGCAACGCTGTTTCGGTAAGTAGGTCACCTGACGCCTCTAACGTGAACATTCGTCGCGGGGCGCAAAACGCTTCCATCGGCAGTTTTGAGTCGGCGAGCTCTACTGCGTCACCAGCTGCCGATATTGCATGCGTTGCATCTTGCCCCGCCGCCGTCGTTGCTTCAGCACCGGTGGAAGTAGTGAATAATGTAGGTACGTCGACCCCTAAACGTGCCTACGCTGCTATCGTCGCTACACACATACCTACTATGTCGCAAACAAAGCGGCAAGCAGAAAAAACGAAAGGGGGTAACCAGAGTCGCTGTGTATCGGTCAACAAAGATCTGAAACAGCAGGGTCCACATAAGGACACGTGTGACAAGGATGACTTCATCAAGGTGGAGAAAAAGAAGAAGAAGAAGCCTCCTTGTCGAAACCAGTGTGGTACCGCGCTGGTAGGACCTAACATGCTGCTGCGTCCAGCAGTACCGACGACGCTGCTGTACGTGTCCAGATTACATCACTCCACGAAGGTTGAAGAGATCGTGGAGTATGTTCGGGTGAAGACCAACTGGACTTTGAGGGTCGAGAAGTTGGAGTCGCGCCACAACACAAATTTCAAGTCGTTTGTGGTGCGTGTTCCGACTCATCAAATTGAGATCTTCCTCAAAGAAGAGTTTTGGCCGAAGGGAGTCATTTATAGACGATTTCGCGGAAGGCTACACGACACCACGCAGCGCAACACGACGCCGTCACTTCGTGTGCAGTAGTTTTAGATATTATGTATTAGTTTATAGTTACGTATTGTTTTTACTATTTATGTACTTGTTTTCTATGGGCCAAGTTGCCTGAAATAAATGATTTATTATTATTATTATTATTAGGCGCTGACTTTCTACATCATCATGCCCTTATGGTAGATCTTCACGGGCGAAGACTGGTAGACACAAAGACGAACATGTCAGCATCCGGATTCCTTTCACCTGCATCTGAAGGAAGCATACGAACCATAGACGACAATCTTCCGTACCACGACCTCCTAGCCAAGTATCCGGACATCACAAGACCCAGCTTACAGAAATTTTGCCCCAGTGAAGTCGAGCATTACATCGAAACTACCGGTCCACCGATTTACGCAAAGGCGCGTCCTCTTCCGCCGCATAAGTATAATGCCGCGAAGGAAGATTTTCAAACTCATGATGAGCCAAGGCATCTGTCGTCCATCAAATAGCCCATGGGCAAGTCCGTTACACATGGTTTTAAAGAAAGACGGAAAATATAGGTCATGTGGCGACTACCGTAGACTCAATGCGGTAACAACACCCGATCGCTACCCGATACCACGTCTGCATGATTTCACTCACAACCTTCAAGGTAAGAAGATATTCTCCAAGATAGATTTGCAGAAAGCTTACTATCAGATAAGAAACAGAGAAGAAGATATCAAGAAAACAAACCAATCACGAGCTACGTTTATACACGACGAGTTACATAAATGCTCCCATGTATACGTTCGTAATGATGCATCGAGTAGACCCTTAACGCCAACATTCGACGGTCCTTTCGAAGTTATCAATCGACAAGCGAAATATTATACGATCAAGCTGCGCAACAGAACCGCCAATGTAACCATCGACAGGCTGAAACCAGCATTTCGTTTGAATACTGATGTGGAAACAGCTAAGGACTCCTACGGTTGTGGAGGTCTGATAGGCAGTCGCTCCATGTAAAATACTGATATTCAGCTGCATCCGATTCGACTGGAAGCCGAGCCCAACATAGTTGGGAAAAGGCTAGGCAGATGATGATCATAGTAATATTATATAGAGGGCTAATAGCCCTCGGGCTATTGGGCAAAAATACGAAGCCTCTAAAAGTTCATTCACATCGCCATTGTATCCACTTAAACTTAAATAATGAAAAAAAAAAGTGAAGTAGAGAGCTGAAATTGTATCGACCAACATTGTATTCTAAATTGACACTAATTCTATAAAACCTTCTAATTCTATTACCAACAACAAGAAAATTAAATACAAACCTTATTTAGACAATATTTACACGTAAACCCAGTCGGCAACTAAAATGAAGAATGACGGGTTCATTCAGCTAAGCTAATAAGCTCGCAGAATATTTTCTTTGGCGCTTATAAAATATCGTGAGGCCAAGTCTCAATCGGCGTACGGCTCAATCGAATTACAAGGTACGTGATTGTCCAAGACTTTGTATTCGTCGTGCAGCTATTGAACTTCAGTGAGGGGGTGAAATGTAATTTTTAGAAATACCCCAAGGCGGCGCGGTAGAGCAATCAGCTGCCGTTGCTTGTACTGGTGGAGACAGAACGTTTTGATGTTGGTTGGAACTTAATTACATTGCTGTGGACTTGTTTATGCATTGATTAATCTTCAGTGGTAAGGTAATTCTGAAAGGCTGACCGATTTAATCTGCTGTGAAATCGAATATGATTGGTTGACCAAAATATTAACATCCAACGACATCGTTTGATGTGAGTTTTGATAGTTGATTAGTTAAGTTTTGGGTTGATTAGCTTTTCATAAACCAGTGGTGTGTTGGTTATGATTATACTTTTGGCCTAGACGTACACGGGGGCGCAGGCCGCGCAGGCAACACAATTCAGTCACAGTCTTTGCTGTCGGGCGATGCCTCCGCCTGTGTAGGCGTTGCCCAACTGTATGTATTGTAAAACTGTGGCTGAACTGTGCTGCCTGCGCGGCCTACGCCGCCGTTTATGCTTAGGTTTAAAGTGCGTTTTGTAGGAGGGGATCAAATGTTATTTGATGGAAATGGGCAACATAGTGCAATGCGTGTGTTTTTATTACAATGTTGACGGGATTATAAAGTATTTTATTCAAGATTTCTTCGGTAGGTTCGCGAAATTAATTTTTTTCGCGTTTAATTTACTTATGATCTGAACTTCCATGAGACTATGTTCTGTTATTCGCAAATACTAGACATTACAATGTATTCAAATATTCTTTACCTTACTAAACGGCACAATTTACTGCACGCACGGCTACAGATCAAGCTATACATTTCCAGTATAAGCTAATCTTGCATTGTATAGGATTTCCTAACAATGAGAGGTCAGTGTAAATTGAAAATGTATAGCTTGATGTGTAGCCGTGTGTACAATGCAATGTTTAGTATCAGAATAGCGTCGCAAAGGTGTTCATACATTCCGAAAAAAAAAAAAAAAATAACCTCGTGGCGAAGAAATCACTTTAAGTCTTAAAAACACATCGCTCAAAGATGCGTGTGTATATAAAATTTTGTTCATTAGTTTACCGAAAATTAGCTTTAAAATACAGACAATAAACATACTTCTGTCACGGAATGTACGTAAAAGATTTTAAAGGAGCCAACTTTCATATGGTGCACGTTTTCTTACGAAACACAACTGTGTATTATGTGGACTGTTTGTTTTTTTTTTGCCGCATGCTCCTCCAGTGCAAAGTTTTATCTGCTTGGACACTTACGACTTATCTAAGTGAAGTTAGGGCTGGTAGACGCTTTTTTGTTGTGTCGTAATTTTACGTTGCAAGGGCATTTTTCTTTGTTTTGTTTGTAACTTTATTGCAATGTCTACATGGTTTAATGGAAAGATGAAATAATACTTTAGGGCGTGAAAATATCAATCGATATCTAACAGCCAAACAGCGATGAGCGTTTTTTGCGAAATGGACTTACGTTATGTCTTTCAACTTTCAATTCCTCTTGCGTCAAGCGTATGCAATATTGATTGCCATAAGACGCATGTAGCTTATCGTCTACACCGGTGCGCCTCGGTCAGTCGTCAAGATGGACGCGTGTGAACTTGTAGCGAACCCACCAGTGACGGATTAGCGTGCGCTAGGGGCATGCGCTTTTGTCGAACTAGTATTTAAGCATGCGCTATGGCGCTTCACGCATGCTTCAGACGAAGACGCAAGATGAACATGAAAGCGCACTGGTGTAGACATTACATTATATTTACCGTCGGAATCGTCTTTTTTTTCTGCGTCGATTGATCTAAGTCTCATGACTCTACGACATACTGTTTTATCGCTTAGGCGGTATGTAAATTAAGGTCCTTAGCCTAATTTCTTCGTCCTAAACGAACTTTAAACCTTAAAGGAGAGTTTCTTCAAAGTTTGTAAATTGGCGGTTATCCCTTTTTGACTGTTCTCCCATACAACAACAAATTTTGTATGTGAGAAATCTGAATTCTTAAAAAAAAATATACGGACTGACCGCAGCAAGCACAGCTTAACCTCGCAAATCGTATGATTGGCGCGGTTGTTAATTAGCCACGAGCCCCTCCACTTATACAGGCTGTAAGGGTAAACACCGTTATCCTTGAAACCAGTGGTTTGGTTTCATTTATAGAAAGTAAAATCAATGAAAAATAACTTTTTTTTATTAAATTTTTATTTTTCCTCAAAAGCATTTCACCCTATGCGCGGGGGCAACAAGCTACCGGAGGGGGCGCGGGGAACTCGTCGCGTGGCCCGTGGCCCGACGCACGGCCCCGCACAGTTTGCTACCCCAGTCAGTCAGCTGTCTCGTTAGCGAGTGTCTGTACGCCGCGTCGTAGCGCCCGCCGCGCCGCTCATTTCTCGCGCGTATATTTATTAATTTTTTTTTACTCGGTCCTATATTCTTATGTTTAAGTCAACTACCCATGGTTTGAGTGATAACGGTGTTTACCCTTACATGCTGTATAATAGAACATTGTCTATTATAAGTGAATGTCCTATTTTGTATGCATCAATAACGAAAATCTATAAAGCTAAACAATGGTCTATTCATAATATTTAAACGTCAACGTTAAATATTTAACACTTGACGGTTTGTTTAGTGTGCCATGACGTCATTACAGATATTGCATTTAGTCGATAACATTTTAAATGAAGCGGAAACCGATGCTCATTACTACATGAGGGAGCGAGTTATTGAGTGTTAAGGCTTATTAAATGGTTGCAGGCAATGGTATATGAGTTTGTAGTAGTTTAGAGTTACGTTATATGGCCCAATAGCTCTATTATAGTTTACTCCGTTTTCTAATGGAAGTAAACAGACGGCCTTAAGAATAGGCGGGTAATATGGCCATCCAATTAGGAAAATGGAAGTCCCCGGTCCTCGATTACATAAAAATCTGAGATATTTATTAGTTAGTTACTCACGTGCATTTTTCGGGATTGCCCTACAGTTATGTTCGACTCGCAATCTCGCCGCATGTTCAGCTCATAATTATGGGCTCCGTTTGGGTCCGAAACCCGATTAGGTAATTCCGAAAAATGAACGTGAGTAAAACGTAACTAATCAAAAATATAAAATTATCAGGTATGTGTTATGACATCTTTGAGATGTCATAACATATTCCTGAGGACTTGCTATGTTTTCGGAGAAGATATACAAAACTGACCCACTTATCAGATGGGATATCTTTAATAATATCTATTTCTAAGGCACAACGTAATTTAAGTGTGAATTATATTATTTTTTATTATATACTAGCTGTACCGTATGCGTTGCAATGCAGTTTTTCCTACTTACTACCTACCTACTACCTTCAGAAACAAAATCAAAATAGTAACAAAAAGTTAAAACCATTTTCATGCATACAAATGAAGAATATGGGCATACTGAGATAATTTCGTTTTTTTTTTAAATATCAAAATTTTCTTTCATAATAACCTTCTCCTGACAATTACGAAGACAGCAAAAAAAATTTAGCAATGTCGGTCCATCCATTCACGCGTGATGCCATGACCAAGGGAAATAGGGATTAATTTTTATATATATGTATGTACAGCGTGGAAGGGACATCGTAACACAAACTTCGTGAAAAGGTTCCTCATAAAGCCTTAAATTAATTTACGTAAGTCATTAATATCACAAATGATAGGTTACAGATGTTGTCATTTTTAAGCGCGCAATGTACTGCGAATGCAAACAACGAGTCACAATCACAACCGCAAGCCATTACTCCGCTAACGCGGTACCGGTGCGCGGCGCGGCGCGGCGGCCGTACAGTAAGTACAGTGCCTACACGCATACGCACGCACACATCACAAGTCTGAGTTCGGCACGGAGTCGCGTTGCCGCACAACGCTTTTGTAAACGTGAAAAGTAGCATACCTACGTTTACACTACTGATAAAGAAATCACCTAACAAACACATTGATAAACCGAACTTGAAATTTAGTTCAATTGACTGATTGCTTACAACAAAAAACAAAACATTGCTCGTTCGCTCATTAAATAACACAAGTAGGTACCTACCTAATGATTCCGATGAGGTACCTACCTACCTACATGGCAATTAGTTGCAAACAAATTAACACTCACCTTAATCTCTCTTATTAGGAGTGAGGGACTCCTAATAAGATAGGGTTCAAAGTGGCCGCCACCAACTTGCTCACAAATCCTAGCGCGGCGCAGAGTTTCAGCGTGGACACGGGGCAATAAGGTGGGGTCTCGGACATACTCCGCACGGAGCGTCGCAAGCGATCTCGCATTTCTGCTGCCGTATTGCACTCCGTAACAAAGTCCCTATCTTGACCCCACAGACAAAAATCTAGTGGGGTCAAGTCTGGTGATCGCGCTGGCCAGGGTTGTGGATCGAACCTCCCAATCTACTGGTCACCAAAAGTCGCTGTAAGGTGTAAGGCTGTCGCACTGGAAGAGTCACGTGTGGGGGAGCGCCATCGTGTTGGTACCACGCATCCCGGAAGTGGGCCACCGGCATCTCTCTAGTTACGGGCACTAAACGTATGGTTACGACTGTTACGTATCCGAGGCATTTTCGTTCAAAACACACACAGTACAACACAGACAAAAAAACAACTCTACTGATAATAACTAATACGCTCAAATCCAAAATCACGAAAAACAACACAACCGTTTACAATGAACGCAAATCGGAAACTGAACTGATCAAAAATCGGCGAAATTCAAAATTTTACTTCCTTTACAATTTCGCCGACAAGCCGTCATAGACTCGTAGGCACCTAGATCATGCACAGACCAATAAAATGATAGACTGTGCCAACGCATTAAGTTGTACTGCTGACAAAATAAATTGCGAAAATGGATAGGGTTAAAATTTACTAAAGATCAGATTACATCGGTTAAACAAAGGTGTTAATGCAAAAACAAATGTTTATAACAAAAATTGCCTAAAAAAAAGGTTAATTACTAAAAAAACTTATTTTTTTACATTCAATTTATTAAAATTGATAACAGTATTGGACATACTATCAGAGATCATTAATAATCCCAGATAAAAAGTCTAAATAAAAGTAGTCAATCTGATATTAATTTACGTAATAACGCATCTGTTAGATTCATAGGCACTGGCCGCTATAGCTTTGTCGATACCGCGCGTCGGCGCAGCGGCATGTCGGCTTCTTTGAGTGAGCGCGCGCTCAGTGACTAGTGCCTACCACGAAGCAAATACAAAGAGGAGATGGTGTAATTCGATTTTCCTATCATACGACGCGTGATACTTTGCGGGGTGAAGGGAACGTTACACCCCGCCTACTTACGCCTACTTTCACGTTTTCCATCTAGTAGTGAATAGGAAAAAGTAAACGCTTCGGGTACATCGGTAACTAATACGTGTTTCAGCTATTTCACGCTAGATGTCCTCGTAGTTGTAGTAGTATGTTACGACAGGGACGTACTTAGATTTTTTGTACCAGCCTATGGCAGAGCTGGTTTAAAAATTACAAAAAGATTGTGAACAAAAATGTAATAAATAAGAAAAATCTTCACACAGTAATAAGCAACCACCCCGCTAAATAATTGTATTCAAGTCGATTTTTTGTTAACTGTAGATTTTAGTGGAATTTTAGTGAAAATAATTAAGAAATCATGCCTGTATTGTACATACGGTACACAATTTACTACAGAAATTTATTACAGAATTATTTTTTTGTACTTTTAATTTAAAATTGAAATTCTCGAAAAACAAATCGAGTTCCTACATCAAAAGGATACGGCGATGGGCGATGGTCAATTTTTTTCGTACTCATAGTTTCTTGGACTGAATTACTGCTTACTGCAGTGAATAAAAAGACACTCTGTACAAATTCCCCCTTATTAGTATAAAAGGCGGTTTAAGCCATCGTTTTATCCATTTCTGTTTGAGATTATCTTCAGGTGGAAATCTGAAATACGAGTATAATCTAAATTTAATTAAATATCAAGGAACTATGCAGGCCTCGTTCACCATTATTGAATAAAAATTAAAACGTCACGTATCACCACACATCGTAATTAAATAATTGAATTCTAAGTACGGACCTGTCTATTCATATTGTTTACACTATTCCACGATAGATGGCGACCGAAATATCACGGTTTAAAATAGTGATAAAAAACAATAATACGATATTTTTGTCAACAAAAAGGCTTTAAAAAAATCTTAAATCTGTTTTAATACATTATAATTATAAAGATATGAATATTTCTTACGTAGTTGTTAGTTATTCATGTTATAATAGGGTGCGCCATCTTTTGTCGAGCAGTAAAACTATTGTACGAGACGTGATAACAATAGATTTTTCTAGAACGAATCTAATAAATATCGAAAAAAAATAGTTACGAGTGAAATGTGATGCCATCCATGGTACCAAAACGTTTATCTGAGTAGTTTTTACAAGATAACACACAACACTTCATCTTTTTCTTTTAAATGACAACGAAAATAATAAATAATGATAAAATGGAATGGGAGCGGGAACGTAATGTTTACAAGACGAGTGCCGATAGACTGATAGGCCACGCCCACCGTGAGGACGGAATGGTTCTACATTGGTATCACGGTTCACAGTTGCTTATGCCATCTCCTCTTTGTATTTGCTTCGTGGTGCCTACACTGCCTACTTTGTTGCACTCACTTACTTTGTTGCGATAACCTCGGTTCGTGAACTTTACCAATACAGCTGATCGGGAGCACTTTTTAAGTTTGATTTTCATTGCTGTTTTACGTGAAAATTGTGAAATAATTGTTTTTTCTTTTTTATCGCATTGGGATGGAAAACAATAATGATTTTATACACTATAAATTTAAAAAAACTGCAAAAAAAATCGTAAAAATTAAGAAAAAAGCGACGAAAAATTCCAACGCTGGGGGGTTCAGAATCATGTACTGGATCCATGGTACACGTATACGTTACGATGTCCCTTCCACCCGGTATACAGGGTGTTAACGAATTCGTGTAATTCCTTCAAACCACATGATCTATTAATGGTATAGATTAACCCCGCACGGAATTTAGATTGATTAAGAATAAAATAAAAACTTTTTTTTTCCAAAAATTTTTTTTATTTATTTG
The DNA here is from genome assembly GCA_905220435.1 of Amphipyra tragopoginis. Lineage (NCBI taxonomy): Eukaryota > Metazoa > Arthropoda > Insecta > Lepidoptera > Noctuidae > Amphipyra > Amphipyra tragopoginis. Next base: position 24,579,512 of record HG991997.1, on the reverse strand, counting down.
AAAATTTCGATGCCATGCATAAACTAATGAAGGCACGGCGACACAGCTGACGGGCACAACTAGCACGATATCACTCCACGCAGTCAGTTAACTTGGAACGCTAAAATTACTCAGATACAGAATGCGATGGTTCATTTTTTGAAAACTTTTTTTTGTTGATTCTAAAAAAAACTTGTGCAGGGTCAATCAGTGTCATCAGTAGATCATGCGGTTTGAAGGAATTACACGAATTCGTTAACACCCTGTATAAATGTGTTGCACCATAATAAGTGACAAAATCTCCCCGTGAAAAATGGAAATTATTATCGAGACGTCTGTTTAAAGTTATAACAATTTCGATGACAACGATCACAGGTAGCAAGCTATATTTTATTAACTGTATATTATGCTTTTACGTAAAAAATACAAAATGAAAATTTTTACAGCAAAAATATCGTTAATTTTTCCGCATTCCAGAGTCAATATGACGTCAACCGGCGTTGTGTATCGGTAACCCAATTACACGGGAGTAGGTATCTACTTATTCAATTATTTCATTATCCATTAATTATCGCTTCATCAGTATTTCCATTATGTTCTAGTGCTCTAGTGCAGGGCTGACTAAACTTTTAAAAACCTTGTCGAGTATTTATGAAAAGCGTTCTATTTTTAAAAAAATATTTAAAATTTAGTATCGTGAACGCTCACAAAATATTAAGTGGCATGAAAAAGGAAATTACGTTCAACATTTTTGACAAAAAATAAACTTGATGCTGTGAACAGGAAGTTTTTTATTTTTTATTTAGCGATAGTATTGCCTTTGACCACTATCTTGCTGATGGTAAGCGATGATGTGGTCGACGGTGAAGCACGCTTGCCTAGAAGTAACCCATTCACTCTTGACTTAAAGACCCCAAGGTTGTAGCTATCAGAAAACACAGACTTCGACAGGGAATTCCACTCCTTAGCTGTGCGAACAATGAAAGTGTTCACAAAACGCTTTGTACGTATGGGTGGTATGTCCACCATGTACCGATGGCGCATTGCCGTACGTCTTGTAGTCCGATGATGGAAAGGGCCAGATGGAATCAAATTGTGCAGTTCCATCGCTCACTCCCCGAAGTGTAACCGATAAAAAACTGACAGGCTGGCAACTCTGCGTCGATGTTCAAGGCTCTGGAGCTTTGAGTTGACCAGTGCATCGTTGCCGTTTGTCGATCGGCTCAAGTGCATCGAGTTGGCATTTGGCAGATCCGTCCCAGAGGTGAGAGCAGTACTCCATGCATGACCGAACTTGCGCTTTATACAAGTTGAGCAGCTGTAGCCCGTGCATCGGACGCGTATCTCTCAGCAACCGTGCTGTCGTCTGCGTACCCAAAGGTTTCGGGTTTCAGCAGGTCGTTAATGTGCAGCAAAAACAATGTTGCTGAGAGCACCGACCCCTGAGGGACTCCGGCGTTAATACCTACATGACCGGACGAGCAGACATCGATAACCACTTGGATGGACCGATCCCTCAGAAAGTCTGCAATCCAGTCACACAGACCGCCAGGAAGACCAAAGGAAGGAAGCTTACCAATTAGGCTCTCGTGCGAGCCTCTGTCGAAAGCCTGATTGTTTGGTGTTTCGAGAGTAAACGTCATCAGAATAAATAAATGTCGTCGTCATTCAGGTAACATTTTTTTTAAATCTTTACCCCTCACTAAGGTTTCTCTTGTATCGTGAATGCGTTTACAGACACAAATCTCACATACATAAACGCCCAGACTCGAAACAACCATCTGTAGGCCATACGTGTGACGACACGTTTGGTGCAGTGGCTAAGCGATTGACTGCTGCGCTGCGTGTCGCGGTTTCGATTCCCGCACTGAACAAAAATTTGTATGGCCTACAGATGGTTGTTCCGGGTCTGGGCGTTTGTGTATGTGAGATTTGTGTCTGTAAACGCACCCACGATACAAGAGAAATCTTAGTGTGGGGCAACGTATTATTTAAAAAAAAAAAAACTAATTTTTGTTCCGTGTGGGAATTGAACCCGCGACCCGTTGCGCAGTAGCTATTGCACCAAACTTGTCGTCAGACGCTCAATGTAAAGAGCGTTTAAAGTTGTGACAACCCTACCGTTGTATTTATTACGCCAGTATAATATTTATTTTTCGACTGTTTGGCGTTGAATGATTTATCAGATTAATATAGGTTAATTGTGGTAATGTGTGTACTTAATAAATAACTGCACCAGTCAAATATTTTGGTGTGATGTTTTGTGATTTGCAACTGTGTGTATCAGGAAAATAGGATATATTGCAAAAAGAGGTATTCCATATAGCGCACCAATTTGTAGCGCACCAATTTGAAGAGCACCAATTTAAAGAGATCAGTTTGAAGAGCTTCAATTCGAATCGCACCAATAGTATTCCTATTACTATTATTGCGATTCAAATTATTGCGCTAAATGGAATACAAAAAAGCAGTACATGGCCCTGATTCACAACATTTCGATAAGTTAGGTCTCGAACGATTCGGTGTATTATCATTACGAGAATTGCAACAAACCGACGACAAATATCAGAATGATATATCGTGTTTTGTGGAGATCGAGATTTTAGAAGGTGTACATACAGTCAACAAAAGAGTTAGGTATACAGGCAAACAAAGGATATCGATGCGCTACGCCGGCAGTTGTCATTGTAATTATGGGAATAATAACTTTTTATTTGTAAGACACGCTCAAGCAAGCGATAGCAAAAACATGGCCACTCAAACCACGCATAACTCTGTTAAAATGTGAATGTAATTAGTTGCCTGTATACTCTGTTTGGTTCACTGTACATTGACAGATTCGCCAGTACTCCCCGATACCGACTACATAACACCTATAGTGGTGATAGTCTGGTGGTTCAACGCGTGCCTTCCATGCAGAAAGGTGGGAAACATGTGCGGATCATAATTTGATTATCAGTTGCGTTAAAGGTACAAGTTTGTAGCCGACTGCATACAACAGCAGCAGACGACGTGTCGTATGCAGTCACGATTTCAAAACCAACAGCAGATGGCTGCAGCAGACGACACGTCGTGTTCCAGTTAGTTCTGAATTTTCCGTAAGACAAGATGTGTGACCTGTTTGGGATTAGCGATCGCGATTTACTTTCGTATCTTTTGTTTTTGTTAGATGCATCGTACAGTGCAGGATACTGGGCCACCTGGTTTATCAGTTTTTCTTCCTCGGAATTGGAAAAACACATTTTTTGAGATAGATTCTACGTGTCTTCGCTCCAGCGTCGGTGGCACTACTGATCTGCGATCGGACTACACGTCGTCTGCGGTCGTACGACGTGTAGTCGAGCGACGTGTCGCTAGCTGCGGAAGGTATTTCATAGAAACTAGTAGTGTCGTAGCGACACGTCGTATGCTGCTGCTGTATGCAGTCGGCTACCAACTCGTACTTTAACGGTGAAGGAAACATCGTGAGGAAACCTGCACACCTGAGAGTGCTCCAAAAAGTCCTCGATGGTATGTGTAGTCCTCCAACCCGCCAGGCCCAGTGGATTAAAGCCTAAACCACTCTGAGAAGAGCCCCGTGCCCAGCATTGGGCTCATAACGTGGTACTTACACGCTTTCCCTCGGGTTGGTGATGACAGCCACTCGCATAGCCTCCTTGATGGTCATCAGGAAGGTCTCACTGACCGGTCCATATGACCAGTAGAACAGGTATAGTATCATACTATGGATCAGGTTGTTTTCTGTCAACTGGAAATGTTTATTTATTTATACTTTCGCACAAAATTAGTAGAGATGCGTAGTTAATGCCTTAGGCATTTTCTACCAGTCTCACTTAGGGTGATGCAGAGAAAACATGATAGGTGCACTGAAAAAGAGTATAGGTATGGTATGATACATTAATAAAATAAACAAAGATAACTGAAATTTTTTAGCAATAATATTACCTACATATACACCGTGGACCCGCGCTAGCCGATGGATTTTAATCACGCCTTTCTGATGCTATTATGTGTCAATAATGTTATATCAACATAATTCCAATTCAGTCAATATAACTACTTAAGCTATCTACATAATTTTAAAACATTTTCAATTTGTTTTACAGAAAAAAAACAAACAATTAACTTTAGTACTTCCTTGTAAACAATACCTTAGGTTGAGCTGGCAACGTAAAAATTATCGTGTGAGTGGATAAGAAAACTTCTCACTTCACAAACCTCCCCGACATAACACAACATACGAAGAATGGGGTATGGTTTGACTAAAGTCGCAACGCCGCGTTCATAAGGCTTGCTATTCTAGAGATTTTTCAACTTGTGAATTTCCATAAATAATAACTAACACGAAGGGGATGACGGGGGCTTCGTTCGCTCGCTTCGCTCGCTCACTCTAGCCCCCGTCATCCCCTTCGAATCTAACCTATCCGTGTCGATGTGCCCCAAATTACAGGTAAAATGTTAATTTGTATACATTTCCTAGTACCGTTTAGGAATTGCATACAATGCCTAGGAAATATATTCATTTTCTAGGAAATGTATGTATCAAAGAAACTTTGACAAATTATTTTACACATTACCTAAATTGGCTTGGCATTGTATATGTTACGGCTAATAGCCGAAGTGCGGCTACACCTAGTTTTAGCCGGGTACAACTAGGTGCAACCAGTAGCAGTTGGTTAGAACTAGGTGGAGCTTAAGTCGACGGAGCCCCGCTGTGCGGGGCTCCTATTTCTGTCTGCAGGGTTTAAAGTAACCTAACACGAAGGAGATGACGGGGGCTTCGTTCGCTCGCTTCGCTCGCTCACTCTGGCCCCCGTCATCCCCTTCGAACCTAACCTATCCGTGTCGGGGTTACCCTTAACCATCGGTGTGCGGCTGCACCTAGTTCTAGCCGCTATGATGAAGGCTAAACCTAGTTCTAACCGAAGATAAGTAGGATAGATTTAAGTTTAACCGCATGTGGCCGGCTGCACCTAGTTGTACCCGGCTAAAACTAGGTGTAGCCGCACTTCGGCTATTAGCCGTAACATATACATTTCCTAGGTTTCATACATTTACTGTGACATACCTATATCTACATTTAAAGGTAATTTGCCCGAAATAGCGCTACCTACTCCGATCACTGCTAATTAGGCATAGGAATCGATGTTTAAAATCTTTCAGGTACCTCGGGCCCACGGTGTGTAGTATTCAAATATATATATATTTATGTAAACATTAATAATTGAGCTGTTAAAAGTTACAAAATAATTATCCATAATTGTCTGCCTGCCTGTTTGCGTTATTGACGGCTTTTAATCAGATAATATAAAATTAAAATCTCATGAAATAATATTTCTGATGTAAATTAAAATTGTATGTTGAATGGGGACACAGATTCAACTGCATGATTTTAATAATGTCCACTCTGTTAATAAATTCAAATAGTGATTTAAAAAGTGATTTATTAATGCGGTCATCGCCATCTTTTAATTAATGAAAACTGGATATTGAATAATTAATACACGAGTTGTGAATTAATTTTCTATTCAAGTCTGAATTGTAAATTAATTCGTAATTCATAATGACCACAAAATATTATAAAGACGAAAATTCTAGTGTGTATATTAGGGCCCTCGCCCACGGGCGACTTTTTGTAGCGATGCAGTCGCGATGTTCTCGCGCGTAGCATCGATACAGACGCGAAGCAGTCGCTAGCTGTGTGCCCGCGCCCACGGGACCAGATTCAGTCGCGATGCAAACGCGATTCGGTCGCGATGCAAACGCGATCCGGTCGCGATGCAAACGCTTCAGTCGCGATGCAAACGCGATTCGGTCGCGATGCAAACGCGATTCGGTCGCCTGATGCCGATTCCCAATCACGCGCCGCGCCACACTCCCTCCCCCCTCCGTTCTCTCTACCGATGTCGTCCGACGCGGTCGCGCGTTTGTATCGATACAATCGCGATGCAGTAGCGCGTTAGTAGCGCGACACGGTCGCGCATTTGTATCGATACAATCGCGATGCAGTAGCGCGTTAGTAGCGCGACGCGGTCGCGCGTTTGTATCGATACAATCGCGATGCAGTAGCGCGTTGCAAATGCGACTAACACGCGTTAGAAGTGATGCTGTCGCGCGTTTGCTAAACGCGCGACTGCATCGCTACAAAAAGTCGCCGTGGGCGAGGGGCCTTATGATTTGAATTTTACGTATAACGGGATCTTAGGGCTCATACACACGGGTTCCGTCATTGACGATTCGTCATAAAACACGATACGTCATGATGGATGGACGTTCACATTGCATACGGAATCGCGTTTTATCACGATTCGACAAAATATCCGAATTGATGTTCACATTCGTTTCGTGATTCAGAGTTTAGTCTTGGGTGAACTATCGAACACGATGAATGTGAGTACAAATCACGATTCCTGTTTTTTAACGAACGTGTTTTTTAAAAGACTATACATGATTTCACACGTGTGAACACGGACATTTAAAAAGGACAGGCGCCGCCGCGCCGTCTAAAAAAAATACGTATCGTGAAAAAGACGATTCGTCGAAAAAACGAATCGTCTTCGTGTGGATGAGCACTTATAGCAGTGGTTGTCAAACAGCGGCCCGCTGGCCATATGCGGCCCCCGGCAGGTATTTGTGCGGCCCGCGACATAGGCAAACAATTTTAGTAGACAATGACTTCAAAACTTGCCATACAAAATCAATGGGGCAATCGCGTTTTGATAGCTCATAAAAATATGTCAATTGATTAGGGGTCTCAACTACCCAATCCATAAATGCGGCCCGCAGTGATACCTCACGTTGTTTTATGTGGCCCTTGACCAGTAAAGTGTGATGACTACTGACTTATAGGATTTTTTTACATTCAAATGCTATGATGTTTTCGACTACGATTATGCTAGTTCCTGCTACAAGTGGGTATCTTGAATGATTCTTCTTATTTTGTGTCGGTACAAGCTATACGAGCATAGATCATGTCTTGGTGAAAAGATTAGTCAGTCAGCAAGATTGATAGCGAGGTAGACCGCCCACGGTGCGCTGGATGTATACATTATAGCTGTGTCTGCGATTTCGTCCTCTTGGAAGACGAAAAACATTTTTTTTAAAAATGTAATCCCATTTTTTTCTAAATAAGGTTACTGCTCATCATCCACAATCAATATCATGATAATTTGTACCCTATAAACTGATCCGCTCTTTTACGGATGTGGCTGCCAAATTTTAACAGGATCTGTCCAGTAGGACTAGCGTGAAGCTCGAACACACAAACGGACAAACAGACAGAAATTCCATAAACTACAGTTTTGGCATCAATATCGTTCCTAAGATGCGTTGCACTTAGTTTTTTCCAGAAATACTTAATGTACAGTTCGCATTGGTACGATTTTCTTATATGTAAAGAAGATATACAAGTTTAGTTTTAGTATACACTAAACCTGAAACTAGTTTGTTCAGAATTAATAGGAGAATAGATTGGCATAGTTTTTATTCCACGTTAAATCTTGTTTTTTTTCTCTCATAAATTTCAGTACTGTTTCAATAGATTTCTTTGCATAACAGTGGACGGGAATAGACACCTTGAGGCTTGAGACGGTCCGCTCAGTCAGTTTCCGTGTATTAGGCAACCCTTGCATAGCACATCTCAGGCATTTCACACTTTACTAGGGAACTTAACGCGACATAAACTAAGGTGTAACTTGGAGATTTATTAAAAAAAATACATACTCCGGTAATTCTGATTGAAATCTTGTTGGGGTGTCTCGGTTTTTGTGTATACTAAAAATAGTATTGTATAGGCTAAATGATTGTCATGAGGATGGATAGCAGTGTCGGCTTTTTGCTAACAAAACAACAATACACTGCAATCAACAATCTATGCTCAAGCATAATGATGTTGCCAGTATTCCCCATAGCTTATAACTTAAACGGCTTAAGAAGCCCATGTTTCGCGGTGGATGTTTCAGAGCTAATAACATATTCAGTTTGTTACAATATTAGTGATTTACCTCAAACAAAATGTTCTCGCATTCATAAGGCTCGCATAATATGAGGCTCGTCCTTTGATCTGACACGTCCAAAGCTTTTCTGAGAAACTTGTAATACTGTAACAGATACAACAATAGTGAACTAAATTTTAGATCGGCACGTACCGATATAATTAGTTCTACCTTTGTAGGTCTACGTAATCGTTTTGTGGTACGTGTATCTTGTGACAGCAAGTCAATAATATTTTGCCAATCTGCAATTATTTTTAACTGACTTCAAAAAGGTTCTTGATTTGACTTGTAAGTGTGTATGTTCGTGATTATTTTGAAAACCGTTGGTCATATTTAATGCGGTTTTCACTAATGAAATAAGCTACTCCCAAAGAAGATTGTGATAATAATTAATAAAACAATAAATTAGTAATTCATTAGGTGTGATCTCATATCTCCGGCATTTATGAACTGATTTGGATGTTTTTTTGTTTAATATTTCTTTTTGCAAATTATGATCACATCGTGCGAAGCAGCTACGAATGTTTGGTTTGGTTTGGACGAATGTTACTCTGTTGTCTTTAATCCAATTTCAACTCAGTTTGTTGCAGAACACTATTGAAATAAGATCTGCTTTTTAGGAATTTACGAGGACTCTTTAAGGATGAGACCCTTTTTTTAACGTGGGGTAATCCTCATGGGCCCTCTCCACCCTGAGGAAGGCGAAGGGTTATGTCGGACTCTTACTGACATGCCATAGGTCCTCTGACGACCTACGGCCGGGATCGTGGGTTTTGCTAGTATATTAATGCGACCTCTCCTCGCCACTCCCGGCCTTTCCTCATTTATCCCAAGTTGCGCCACAACACTCGGTCCTTTTTTACGATTTATCCAATTTGTAACTAAATAATGACTCTTTTAACAAGACATATTTTTTTCTTGGAAAAATTGTAGTTGTGCCTTCTCGGAAGGAACTGAGTGTTCTTACCTTTTGTTTGTTTTCATTTGAAGCGATGTCCAAATTCGTGGTAAGTACATTGTGTTCACTTAACAGGCATAGCAGTTCAAAGATGTCCTGTGATCTGTAAATATGAAAAGAAAACAGTGTTATTGGAAAAACACTAACAACCTCTTAAAGGGTCATAATCATTATAAACAACTTTTACTAAGGGAACAAAAGAGAAATCGCGAAAAAAAAACAGCTGTTCCCTACATTTTGACGAGTTATGCGAACATAAATGTAGGGAACAGCTGATTTTATTTTCGCGATTTCTGCTTTGGTTCCATAGTAAAAATTGTTCGTAATGATGAGTACAATGGCCCTAAGAGGTTGTTAGTGTTTTTCCAATAATCCTGCATAGTCTACAGATTAATTCTGAGGGGTTTGTGGCTAATTAATGCCGCCATAAGAGGAGCCAGCAGACGATAGATCGGGGACTCTATCGTTCACGCTGCACGGTCCCTGGAGTTGTGGTGATGTCCCAGTGCACCTGGACACTACGTAGGTTTACCTGGATACAACTAGGTGCAACCAGTAGCAGTTGGTTAGAACTAGGTGTAGCTTAAGTCGACGGAGCCCGCTAGGCGGGGCTCCTATTTCTGTCTACAGGGTTTAAAGTAACTCGCTGTCGTTTTTGAACTTCCGTTAACTCATGCGGTATCCATCTCGAACAAAGCTTACAAACGTTTGTGCCAAATATTTTGCACTTGTCGTACGAATTTGCTGACATGTAATTATCCGATTGATTAGTTGTCGTGCAGCATCAAAGTTACTTGCTATAACCTCTATCGCCGGCCAGCCACGGCCGTTCACGTTCACGTTAATTAATCATCTTGAAGATGCATACGTTCACGTTTGAATTCATTATACCAGAATTACACACAGCTACGAGATAGGGCTTCGTCACCAAACGCTAATTTAAGTCTTTGGCAACTTTCTTGTTGATCTAAACCATAAACCACAGCGAAAATCGTATAAAATCATACATCGTAAATATTCTCAACTTAAATCCATCGTACAGTAAACACGCATTTTCAAATTGGCGCCACAAATCAAAAACAAATGACAGACGTAAAGAATAAAATGTATTCTACAGCCAAAGAGTTCCATTTTCAAAATTACTAATTATTTTTTTATCTTTAACGTAAGTCGCCAGTTCCAGAAACTTTCAGTATGGCCCGCGTATTCAAGGGATTACTATGAAGCATATCACACCGAATACGAGTGCGGGCCTGACGCCGACAGCTCGCTCGCGCCCCGCGTTTGGTGTGGCAAACGCTTAAGTTGTGTAAGATTTTTTTCAAGCTTGTGGCATGCATTGAGGTCATGGCACATTATACCGGCACCGCAACTGCACAGCTGCAGCACGGCGTCGCCTCGAATTTAGGCTACGGCTAGCCGCCAGCACGCTAACTACGCGTCGTCCGCGAGGTGCAAGCTCGCAGTGCAAGCAAACGTGCAAGACGGCGCAGCGACGTTATTTCGCTGGCGACTCGGAGTCGGTGCGCAGTAAGAACGCGGTCCGCTCGCTTGCAGCGCGCGAGCTGCGTGTCGAGTTGTATGGTAGCGGCAAGCGCGCTGACTGCCCGCCGTTGGCTTTTTCATATTGACATTATGAAATATATTATACGACACACGATTTAATGCTCTAATTTGAATGACAAGTTAATTGCTGGGTTGGTGTTGCGGTGCCGGTATAGTGCGCCATAACCGTTAAACGTCAGTTTGCGTAACCTAATCTTCCTCTATATCTGTGGTAAGAACATATAGAACAAGGAAGACACGTCACTACATAGTATAAAACAAAGTCACTTCCCGCTGTCTGTCCCTACGTATGCTTAGATCTTTAAAACTACGCAACGGATTTCAATGTGGTTTTTTAATAGATTGAGTGATTCAAGAGAAAGGTTTGTATGTATAATACATGCATATTATAGTAGAGAAAAACGCGGAATACGAGATAAACGACATCCACGCGACGAATTCACTGGCGACCTCTAGTAACATAATATGTTACTAGAATTATATTAAAATCTAAATTCTCGTTAAATCATCATCATTATCTCCCTGCCCATATTCCACACTAGGTGGGTTCTGCAAAACATACATTCCTTTTCCATTCTCTTCAATCAGCCGTCATCTCAGTACTCACTCCTTTTTTACCCATATCATCTTAAATATCTATCTAAATTCTCGTGAAATATTACCTGATATTCGTAGAATTTCCCCTTACAATCGTAATGCTTTTCGTCGGCAAGCCTTCAGCAATATCTTTGACAGCTATGGAGAAGTCTTTGGGCAGTCTAGTCATTAAATCTGACGTCACTTCTCGGATATCAAAGAAACCGTGCGCGGTATTCGTGCAAAGGAAAATTAAAGGTAATATTTTGATTAGTTTCATTTTTTATTTTCTGTTATTTGGTGGCAAACTGGGTTGTTGGATTTAATTTAATTTTCACTTAATGTTTTCAAACTTTAGTTTACCCGTGACCACGGCTGGTGTAATTCAGTCGAAACGTCGGGATAAAAAAGTTATTGTGCCTTGTAAAATTATTCTACGCGATTAGACAGGAGCCAGTTTTTTTTTCATTTTCACTTTCATTATTAGCTATTTAGCCTTTAGACTGTGTCTGTTACACATTTGATTAGTTATTAATGCTAAATGATACTTAATACGTTGCTGAAACACCCAGTAATTAGTCAAAAGAGAAATGAAGTATTAGTCAAAACCCTTGTGTTGATTGATAGTGTTTTCTTTTTGAGAAAACTTTATATCCCGAAAAAGAAAAAAAAACTAGCAAGTTTTTTTCCACAAATCTAAATACACTGAATTAAATACGTTTCACTATCGTAAGTATCGTTTGAAGTAATAATTTCTTCTCAATTGAATACCGTCTGCATCCAGTCAAGTTCGACGGACTGGCTCGCAACTAATTCTGTCTAATATCTTATGATATCACTTATGTGATATTTCAGACACAGAGTATTATAACAGGCAAGACATTACTCTGTTTTTTCATTTTGAAATAACCTTCATGGAAGTAGCTAAAATAATGAGTGTTTTAATGATGGTATAAATATTTTTTTAGCATTTTCCACTAAAGGCGCGATTCCATTATCCATTAGGTAAGTCTTGCATGCAAGTATGACTTCACATTTGCGTACAAGTTGCTTACATTGGAAACATGTTTTCGAGAGTGTGCAAATTGCATGCAGGTTTTACTTGCATACAAGTGGGGGATGTTCAACGATTGAGTTGGACATCATGGGTGTCAATCACTCGTTCGCGATTCGAAAAGTGCAACGAACGTTTGCGCATTAAATTTGCACGTCACTTGAATAAAAAATGTACAAGTTCAAACTACCTCATACAAGTTGTAGCTTGTATGCAGGTTTGTTCAAGTTGTATGCAATTTGCAACTTGCATACAAGTAACTTGCCTAATGGAATCGCGCCTTAAGGTTCGCTTACACAACGACTCGCTAAATACATTTAGCGCTAAAGGTAAAAAAGCCATTGTATTTCTGACAGTCATGTCTGATTTGAGGTTGATAGAGACAGAATGTCATTTAAATACGTTTAGCACTAAATCTATTTAGCGAGCCGTTGTACAATATGTTCTGAAAGGTTTTATTCTTCGAAATTTATATAACTGTCAACAAAATACCGATTTTCTGAGAAAAATTGGGATATTACTTAGAAGCTAGCATAAAATATTCAATCGTATATAGGCCACGGAATTGACACGTTACCCAGAAATAGAAGTACCAACGGTTTTTAGCTGAATATAGGATGAATCGACGAGTACCTAGTAATAAAATTAGTAATACAATTTATTTATAAACTTTTACGAAAAAGTGTATATGTATGTATAGGGTGTAAACGAATTCGTGTAATTCCTTCAAACTAAATGGTCTATTAATGATATAGGTTTAACACGCACGGGATTTAGTTAGATTAAAAATAAAAAACCTTTTTTTTCTTCCGGTAGAGTTAAGTCGTCTCGTATCTAATCACTCATAAAGTTTCAATAAAAATAAAAAAAAGGAAAAATATTTTTTTCAAAAAAAAAAAAATTGTGGTAGAACATTTCGATGCCACGCATAAATGATTGAAAGCACGGCGACACAGCTGGCAGGCACGACTAGCGCGATATCGCTCCGTGCACTCAGTTAACTTGAGGCGCTAAAATGACTCAGAAAAAGGAGAAAAATCAGGATATTTTGATGAAAAAATATTTTTGCTGAAACTGAAAAAAAAACAGTGCTTGGTCAATCTGTGTCACTAGTAGACCACACGGTCTGAAGGAATTACATGAATTCGTTTACCTACACCTGTAGATAGCCGCAGCAGTATTAGTAAGGACTTATAATAATGGGTATATTGACATTTTCACTGTCCAGATAGCAGACACAATAGTTAAACAATGTCGATGTTCATATGTGATTCACGGGACAGGGAAAGGGTTATATACCTAAGTAGTTAGCTCTAAAATGACTCGGAAATAGAAAACTATACAGGATGTTAACGAATTCGTGTAGTTCCTTAAAACCATATGATCTACTACTGGTGTAGATTGGCCCCGCACGGGATTTAGCAATATTAAAAATAAAAAAATAAAATCATTATTTTTTCATACGGCTTTGTTACCGTTCGTATCTAAACCACCTAATAAGGATTCAGTAAAAAAATAGGAATTAGTTTTTTTGCAAAAGAAAAGGTTTTATTTGTGGGAACATTTCGATGCCACGCATAAATTAATGAAAGCACGGCAACACGGCTGGCAGGCATGACTAACGCGATATCGCTCTTTGCAGTCAGATAACTGAAAGCTCTAAAATGACTCAGAAATAGAAAATCAAGATTTTTTTTAGATTTTTTTTCAGTTTGTTTTCAAAAAATCCCATTTAGGGTTAATCTGTGTCACCAGTAGATCACGTGGTTTGAAGGAATTACACGAATTCGTCAACACCCTGTATAAAAAACAGTTAATTTTCAAAAACACTCATGTTGGTTTAATGTGTCACTAGTAGACCACACGGTTTGAAGGAATTACACGAATTCGTTTACACCCTGTATAATTATATCAGCATGATTGGTCAAGTGCTGTCATATCTATTTAATTTGTTTACTCTTTGCGACTGTGCAACGAAGTATATCGGTCCCCTCCCCACGGGTCGGTGTGGATTGGCGTTTGACGAGTTAAGTGGCTACTTTTCATCGGAAGGGCCCACATGACCGATGGGTTGAAAGCTTTACCGTGTTGCCTTCTACATTGAACACCTTTGGGTTAAAGGATGGCGGTATGCAAGAGTGACGCATTTTATAATATTGTCAATTTGTCATATTGTCGATTGTGACGGAGGATCGAGTAAAGCTGATTGTGTTGTTCTGAAGGATTTGAGTATACCAATATAAACACTTTAGGATGGCGTATAAAGTCTCTCAAACCCACTAGAGGTATATTTAGGAATACTACGATACAACTAAGAAGTTACATCGTTGTACCTACCTGATCGAACAACCAATGGCAGTCGCTCATTTACGCGTCACCCACACTTATTGCGTCAACGTAAATGTCATTTTATACTGCAGTACTAATAAACGTTCGTGGTTTTGAAGTCGCGCTGTATGGATCGGAATGTTGGGCCGTGAAGAAGACGGATGAAAAAAGATTGCATGTAGCGGAGATGAGAATGTTGAGATGGATGTGTGGAGTGACAAGAATGGATAAGGTCAAGAATGAGTATATTAGAGGAAGTTTGAAAGTAGCGCCAGTGACAGAAAAATTGAAAGGGAACCGTTTGTCTTGGTATGGGCATGTGAAGAGGAGGGATAAAATGCATGTGACCAAAAGAGTTATGAATATATGATGATGAATGGAGAGGAAGAGGGAGGCCAAAGAAAAGATGGATGGATTGTGTGTATATGAAAGAGAAGGGAGTCAGTGATATCATGACGGTTGACAGGATGGAATGGAAGAAGAAAACGTGTTGCGCCGACCCCAAGTAATATGGGATAAGGGCAGGAAGATGATGATGGTTTTGAAGTTGCGCTCAGTTTGGAAGTGATCGATTTTACGAAATTTGCCGATGCGATTTCTTAGTTGTGTCCTACTATACAGGGTGTTAACGAATTCGTGTAATTCCTTCAAACCACGTGATCTACTGATGACACAGATTAACCCTAAATGAGAATTTTTGAAAACAAAATAAAAAAAAAAAAACTAAAAAAATTCTTGGTGATCTATTTCTGAGTCATTTTAGAGCCTTGAGTTATCTGACTGCAAAGAGCGACATCGCGTTAGTCATGCCTGCCAGCCGTGTCGCCGTGCTTTCATTAATTTATGCTTGGCATCGAAATGTTCACACAATTAAAAAAAAATTTTGCAAAAAAATAACTTCTCATTTTTTTACTGAATCCTTATTAGGTGCTTTAGATACGATCGGTAACAAAGCCGCATGAAAAAATAATAATTTTATGTTTTTATTTTTAATCAAGCTAAATCCCGTACAAGGCCTGTCTACACCAGTAGTAGATCATGTGGTTTTAAGGAATTACACGAATTCGTTAACACCCTGTATAACCACATTAAGTTGAACATAACTTAGGTAGTACAGCAAGGCATTGAGAGATTACTATCATATCGTCTACAAGCACTGTAACATTTGTCTAAGTACACAAATTGCGCGGAACGCGTATTTTATGTGTTAAAATAATGTAATGTTAACGTGATAGCTTGGAATAGATCAATAAATGCGTAAAAAGAGCCTCCAAGAGTGACGATACTTCAGTACGTCCGGCGCACCCTGGGCAGTCAGCCCCGCTACCAACCTTGCTGACTGGCTAATCTTTTCACAACAGCATGAGCTATTTTTGTACAGCTCGTGCTGACACGAGAGAAGAAGAAGAAGAAGAGCAATAATACCATCACGTTTGACAGGTAGGGTTGACAATGCCAATTTTTTCTTAATTATTTTTTTCTATTGTTCTGCTTCTGGCTTGATGGTCCTTGCGAACCGTTTCTATGTAACCGGGCAGTTCTTGGCGAGACCTGAAGGGTCTCCAGCTAATGGGGGGGGGGGGGGGAGGCAATGATTACCCACTGTATCCTAACTATAATATTATAAATGCGAAAGTAAGTTTATGTGTTTGTTACCTTTTCACGCCTAAACCACTAAACCGATCATCCAAAATTTTGCATATACGTTATCAGGTGTACAGAAACGAACGTCGGATACCTTTCATCCCGAAAAAGAGTACTGTTCCCGAGGAAAACAACAATGACTTTCTTATGATAATATATAGCGCCACGTGTCTTTCGAATCATGATTGAATTATATTATTACAGAAACTTTAGTAGTGTGTGAAGAGTTGATTGTAAAATTCTAAATTAAAGCGAGCGAAGCCGCGGGCAAAAGCTAGTTGTTTTATATAGTGCGTTAATCCATGAAGGTGCGCCCCACTCTTTTTTGCTGTCGGTAGCCGCGTGGGGCGTATGCACACATCTAACTATTGTGTGGTTATAGAATTTTTTTTTTTTTTTTTCTATTGGACTGCTGTAGGTCGTCCTAGGGGACGGTTTCTACGTAACCGGGCAGTTATTGGCGAGACCTGAAGGGTCTCCAGCCAATGGGGGGGAAGTAAAATACTTAACCTAAGCTAACTACTTGTACTACACTAACATCATGACTACCTGCAACAACAGCACTAAGGGCGACCCCTAGTGGGACTCGGACCTCGGCTTAGGGCGTTGCTGGCGTGGACATAGGGGGGGGAGACAGCTTGATGAGGGCTGAATTATCGGTGTGACTGCGGAGTCTGAAGAGACGACCGGCTCTACGACGGGAGAGCTCGGTGGATCGTGACCGGCGGCGGTGGGACGTCGCGACGGGCCTCGTCGGCGAGGACGGTATGCCGGACGGCGGCGGACGTTGTGTAGTGTGCTGGTCGATTTACTCGCCTCCTGGAGGAGGGTTATTTCGTCGTCGGGTTCTAAAAGTGTGTGCCTGGGACGGCGAACTTTACTTATGAGAGAGGGACTGTAGTCGGCCGCTGCGGCGACTAGGGGGTTCGGATGGCGGGGGGCATTGTCGAAGAAACGCTTGGAAATGCGTTTGAGGTATTGCCTGATGGTTGGCATTTTTAGATCGAGATGGAGTTGGACGTTACGCATGAACCACGGGGCAGCCGCGGCTCTGCGCAACACTCGATTCTGGAGGGTTTGGAAGGAATTGAAGCGACAAGGCTTAACGTGTGCGAACACGACGCTAGCGTAAGTCAAGATGGGGCGGATGCACGTCACGTAGATTCTCAGCTTATTTCTAAGTGACAATTTACTGCGCGCTCTAAGGATGGGGTGGAGGCGACCGACAGCGAAAGCGGCGCGAGCGCGCACCGCTTTGATATGGTCTCGGAAACTCAGATGGTGGTCGAGGATAACCCCCAGGTATTTGGCTTTCATCTCCCAAGGGATCTGTTTGCCGAACATGAGGACAGGACGGATGTGGGTGTGGGAATCACCGTGTCTCTCGAAAAGAACGGCTGCGCTCTTTTCGGGATTCACCTCTATTCTCCATTTCCGGAACCAGACCCCGAGGGTGTTGGCTGCGGTTTGAAGGGTTCGAGAGATGCTATCGAGACTCCTACCGGAATAGTAGATAGCCGTGTCGTCGGCGAAGAGAGCCAACTTGGCCAAGCCACGTTTGGGAATGTCGCTGGTGTACAGCGTGAACAGAAGGGGCGATAGCACGGAGCCCTGAGGGACGCCGGCGCGAATGGGGTGAGGGGACGAGAGGGTGCCTTCTAGGCGATAGCGGAAGGAGCGATCCGACAGAAAGTCTCGAATGATGAGCACGAGACGGTCCGGCACGTTGAATTGGTACAGTTTGTATAATAAACCGTTGTGCCAGACCTTGTCGAAGGCTTTCGCTACGTCGAAGAAGAGCATGCCCGTTTTGTACGAGCGCATAAAACGGGAGCTAATGTGTTCGACTATGCGGTGCAATTGTCGAATGCAACAGTGCTGGGTTCGAAAACCGAACTGTTCGTCGGGGATGAGTTTACGGGAGTCAGCGAAATCTTTTAAACGGATATAAATGAGACGCTCATAGATTTTCCCAAATACATTGAGAAGGCTGATGGGGCGGTAACTAGTGGGCTCACTCTTGGGTTTGCCGGGTTTGGGGATACCGATAACGGTGGCTTGTTTCCAAGCTTGCGGAAAGATGTTATTACTCAGAGCGCCATTGAAGATGGCGGTCATGAGGACTATGAGCGGGGCGGAAAAGTGTTTGATCACCTTATTGGTGATACCGTCTGAACCGGGGGCTTTCCTAGGTTTGAGATTCCTCACTATCGTGTGGACCTCGTCTACGGTGATGGGGGGTAAGGGATCGTCGGGGTCTTCATCGGGAGGGAGGGAGGCCCTACGTTCGACCTCGCGATCCACCTTGGAAAGATGGACCGGGTCTGCGGGTTGGGTGCTGGGAGTACATTGGGCTTCTAGACTGTCGGCTAGACATTCGGACTTTTCGTCATCTTCAAAGGCCGGCCTTTGGTTCGGACGATTGAGAGGGGGAGTTGAAGCTACACAATCGGATTTTAGATTTCGTTGTAATTGCCAGAAGGCCAGATGGGATGGCTCTAAGTCGCTCAACATCTTGTCCCAGCGGGCTTCCCGAACCTCCCGTACACGTTTCTTTACAGCACGCTGTAGAGAACGCATATGGGCGCGGTTAGCTTCGCAGGGAAAAGTGTCATAGGCACGGATGGATGCGTTCTTCTCCGTCAGCAGTTCACGCACATCGTCCGGCAGCTTCCAGCGGTGTTCGTCCACCGCTGGAACCTGCCGTGAACACTCGTTCACCACGGACTGTACGTGACTGGTAAGGGAGTCGATCGCGCCCAGCGTGTCGGCAATCGTAACGATATCGTCGGGGATGGAATCTAAGTGAACGGACGAGGAAGACTTGAGGCGCTCCTCTAGTTTACCCCAGTCCGTGACAGTTTTGGTCGGGGCGGGTTGTCCAGGATCCGGGGGACCACCCCGGGGACCTAGGTGAAGGACTACGGGGCGGTGATCGGAGTCTAGCTCTTCATGCGTCTCTATAGAGCGTAGACCGAGGTTTACGTTCTTTAGAAGCGCTATGTCAAGGACATCGGGCTGATGATCAGGGTTATGGGGGTAGTGAGTGGGACACATCGGGGCGATAACGTCGAATTCGAGCTCCGGGCTCAACTCTTCGAGGTTACGACCCGCGTGGTTGTTGGAGTTGCAGCTCCACGAGAGATGTTTGGCATTGAGGTCGCCCGCTATGATAACGGAACCTCCGCCGAGGTCAAAGAGGGCTTTAAGATCGCTCCGGAGTTGGATCTTATTACTGGAGGGAGGATTATACACCGAGACGATTGTGATCGGCTGGTGTCCTGTCATGCCTAGTCTGCATATGGAAGTTTCCAGGAATTGGAGACCAGGAGGAGGGTCTAAGGGAGTGCAGTACAGGGAACGTTTGTAGTAGATGAGAGTACCACCGCCCCTACTACGGGTCCTGTCGTTGCGAACTAATTTATAGTTTGCAATTCCAGGGTTCCTGTTGTGGGGCTTGAGAAACGTTTCCTGCACTAGGAAGATGTCAATTTGATGATCACGCAAAAAGATTGCGATCTCATCTCGTTGACCGTTAACGCTGTTAGCGTTGAAGAAGCCTAATTTAAGGGATCGGGGCTTAATTCTACAGCTTTCTGTATCCATTGGAATTTATTGGATGAGGAAAATGACTATGTCATCTAGTTCGCAGAGGACATTGATGCGAGCGATTGGATCGCCTTGAGAGGCGTTCCAAGCGGAGACTATGTTGATCGCCCACTGCGTATTGCAGGAGGAGAGGGTTTGGATAAGGCTGGGGATCGTGTCCCTAAGGAGCACTTTAGTGGACGAGAGGGAAGTGGAGGGAGCAACCGCTGTCGGCGCTGGCCTGGGAGCGAGTGCGGGGGCGGGTGCGGGGGTGTGTGCGGGGGCAGCCTGTGATGTTGGGGGACTACGTGCAGCCTGTGAAGCAGCTGGCACTATAGTGGGAGCGGGGATAGTGGAGCTCATCAGGGCGGGGATAGCCGGGATTGGGGGTCTTGTGGTTTGTTGCTGTTGCTGGGGCAACTGGGTAGTGGGCCTTAAGGCGGGGAACGCCTGCTGATGGTTCAGCGCGTTCCATGGGGACGGCCTTTGGGGACTGAGGCGGGCGGGGAGTTGGGAAGAAAGAGGGGGAGCCGTGGAGGGACTCTCTCTTTGGTGACGGTCGGCTGAGCGTTTAGCCAGCTTAGGGTTGCGCTGTTTTGGCGCTTTAGCGCACCCGCGATAATTCGCAGGGTGACCAGACTCGCCGCATAAAACGCAGCTGGGAGGCTCGAGACATAGGGACCTATCTTTAGGACGTTCACAGTCGCTAGTGCCGTGGTCGCCCAGGCACTTGACGCACCTGGGTTTCGCGTAACAATTACGCTGTGAATGGCCATAAAGCTGGCAACGGTGACATTGACCAGGCGGACCGGACTTATTGGGGCGCTCGACGCTTATGCCAGACAGGTGGCACAAGGTCTTAATATTATAGACGGTCTTAGACTCGTCTGAAGGCTCGCATACTGCGAGGACCATGTCGTAGGGGGTGCCACCGCGGCCGCGGTGCATGCGGTGGACTTCCAAGGCGGGGATGTTTTGCGACTTAAGGTCGCTGAGGATAGCGTCGGAGTCAATCTCCTTGGGGATGCCGCGGATAACGACTCTGATAAGTCGCTCATCGGGAAGGGCAAAGGTGTGGAATGACACGCTTTTTTCCCTTAACATACGCGTGAGATCGCGGAAGTCTTTTGACGTGGGGACCATGACTTTAATGCCCTGTTGGGTGGTGCGGGCACTAAGATAGTTGATCTTGCGATCAACACACATCTTGGACACATCGGTCCACTTCGCCTTGTCCTGAATGTACAGAGGCGGAGGAGAGGGCTCTTTCCTCGGAGTCGAGGTTTTCGAGCCGGTGACGGGGCGGGGGGAGGAAGGACGACTGGCCTGCGGGGAGGTAGCCGGGACGGGACTAAGGGAAGCAGCCGACGCGGGGGTCGCAACGTTTGTCTTGGGGGTTTTAGCCGGGACTTGGCTGGAGGAGGTCGCCTTATTTTTGCGGGCACGCTTTTTCCCCTTACCGACTACGGTAGTGTAGCCTTCTGAGGAAGAGGAAGCCGACGAATAGGATTCGGACTCAATATCGGAATCGGGGACTAAGGGCTCTGACGTGTCCATTGATGACGTCATCTCTGGAGCATGTCGGAGGGACGGGGAAGGGGTGTTTAAATTAGCGGAAGGCGCGGCTGCGGAGTGCAGGTGCGAAATTTCCATTGTTTCCGGAGACAATGGACCGGGAGAGAAAGGCGGAAGCGATAAAAGGCTTGGAATGCCATTGTTCTCGTCGAACAATGGCTCTCCTTCGCCGAAATAATCAAAGTCGGTATCGCAGGTGGGCGATAACGGATTAGTAGTGTGCCTTATGGGCCCACTACTAGGAATACGAGCGCCATATTTAGCGAGAAATTCGGGGTCCTTTAAAAGTTCCCGGAAGAACGCTAATAACACAGCGTCAGACATCTCGGAAAAGATGCCTGAGCCGTGTGTAAAAAATGGGAATTAGGCTTAATAAAAACGCGGCGCGCACAAGTACGCGACTATTTTTAGTAACGGCCTATAAGTCCTAACAATTTAATTTTTTAAAAAACGCGATTCCCCGGGTGGATGAGCCCGGGGGTGTGTGAAAACCCTCCCTGTCGGGTATAGACAGGGAGGTTGAGTGCCTATTGGTGAGCCCTAAGCTTGTAATCCCGTCGCCAGTCTTATTGTGCGAACGGGTTCCTAAGTCTCTAGTGAGGTGCAATACTAGAGAGTGCTAGATGGGAGAGAACGGGGTTAGAGCTAGCGTCGACTAGGAGACCCCCCAAGGCCGGTGGTACTAGCTCCTTCCAATTTTCGCCTTGCCCTGAAGGGGCGCAGCTGGTGTATTGGGTCAACACCCGCTCGGTTTCGTTAACACTGCAAAGTATCAGCCGAGGACCACGAAACTGTGGATTTTCCCTGAAGGGGCACACGCGTTTAACAAAGAAATAGGCGTTCAGCCACCGCCTTGAAAAAGGCAGCTTTTGAACTTATAGTCGTGAAGTGGAGAACACTACGACGGGGCGTAGCGATATTCGTGAGCGAGCACGTCGAGAAAGTACGCAGCGCGAGTTGCGGCACGTCCGTCCTCAGCGAGCGTCGGAGCGCGAATTGTGGTTATAGAACTAACACAACAGCAATTTATAATGCACACTTTTGCACTGTAGCGATTTAAACAAGGAGTGGGGCGCGGCTTCGTGGTTTGAACTGTATCTAAAACGCAATTCTTCTTACATTTTTTTTTGTTAAATATCTCCCAGTATTTACAACTTCTGCACTATCTGTAATTTGATAAACTACTCAGTAGCTTCTAATTCACATAGATACAATTTCAGTTGAGTAGGTAGCCGAAGTTCCATACATATTTGCCCATTCTCGTTTGACGAGCGTTTCTGCCGTAATGAAGCTAATGGCATCAAAACCAATATGAAGCTTGATACCAAATAATTTCACAAAATGAACTGCGCGTTCAAAATTATAGTACGAGTAGTGCATGAAAATATTTAATTAATTTTGACGGTAGAGTTACATACCGCTATTGAATATCCCAATGAATAAATTGATTATGAGATAAATTGGAATGTGAATGTTTATTTGATATCGCTAACAAACCTTTGGATATTCTGAATTAATTTGTGTGGTATTCGGATATTCGGTGGTTCTAGTTATGCGGATAAATGTTGGAATTTTTTGAGTACCCAGAAATGGTAGATTAAATTAACAAAAATTAGCTAGTATTAATGATTCCAATTACCGCAATTTTTACAACAATGTTCAATGAAACGCAATATGGCAATGTAGGTATTCGGGCAAATTTTTTTTTTTTTTTTTTGTTGGTCTTCCTCTCTCGTGTCCATACGAGCTATATGAGAATAGCGCATGCCGTGGTGAAAAGATTAGCCGGTCGAAGAGCTTCCGGCCTTGGTTCTGAATATGGTCGGAAGCAAGAGTGCGTGGGAAGCCGTCGCTTCCTTCTGCGAGGATGTGATGGCGACCAAAGAGGGAGCGGAGAGGGAGAGAGAGGCAGCTGCCACTCTCCCTTCCCGCGCCAGACGCACCGGGCGCCGGAGGGCGCGCGACGAACTCCTCTTGTGGTACGGACGAACTCCTCTCCTCGTAGTGGCTTGCGGACGGCGGGTTATGGGACCGCGCAGTGTTCCGCGCGCTCCTTTCAGGAGGACGTGGTGCTATGCCCCACAGTAGAAGAGGTCTGCCAGGGACTGGCGAACCGAGGCTTGCCGAGGTTGCGATGCATGCAGCTGCGAATCCCGCGACCCCGGCCAAGGGTCTAGAGAAGGAACACCGTGGGTTTTTCGCCGGTAAGAGTCCAGCATACCCCTTCACGCTCCCCGGGCGAAGGCATCATCAATCATCATACGGTAATCAACTACCTTACCCAGAGTATTGCCTATGGGTTTATACCATAGCACAGCTATAGAGTTAAATACATGACGCAATTTCCGAACCATTCGGTAGGAGCAATCCTCCAATATGTTACGCTGTTAAGTCAGTTTCTATTCGACTGTTGACATTTCCGCATGCGCATAATTATGATTGCAAGATGCGGGTGCGCAACAGTTTACTACGAAGAAGCGCGCGAGGCGTGTGCAATGTTTACTTCTCAGCAATAAATTACCCTCGTTATGTAAGTAGCCAATGCAGTTTTATAAAAAGACGCGTCATACAGAAACATCATTGTACTACAAAACAGCACAATTTTTACGACAGCTACATACCAGTACATTTAATTATACAGTGCAAATTATAAAATTAACTAGTTTTTGCCCGCGTCTTCGCTTGCGTTAATTTAGAAATTGACAATCAACTCTTTAACACACTATTAAAGTTCCGATGATAAATTCAATCATGATTCTAAAGGCACGTGGCGCCATCTATGAACGGTATTGTTGTTTTCCTCGGGAACAGTACTGTTTTATGTACACTTGACAACGTAAATACAAAATTTCAGGATGATCGGTTCAGTGGTTTAGGCGTGAAAAGGTAACAAACAAAGTAACCTTCGCTTTTATAATATTAGTTAGGATTCGTACCTACATCGTCTGAAAACAGAAGATAGCATTTTTTCTTCAATATGTTGCAAGAGCACACTTTATAGGGACGTATAGCTGCGATATTGGTTGGTACGTGACTAAGTGAATGCCGGACAATTATCTTACTTTAATATTGCCAATATTGAGCGGACAACCCACCAACCGTGGACAACCAACCTTGTATAGTTTTATATAGGTGATCATTGAAAATCCGCGCTGTGTTTGTGGTCCACGCCACAGCACAGCTTAATGCTGAGTGGTCACCTTTTTGTCGCAGTTGACCATTTTATTTTATTATTTTAATTCTTTTTTTTTACAATAATTATATGTGTGTCTCCGTGACAAATAAATATTTTTCTTTCTTTTCTTTCTTTCTTCTTTCATATCGTTGGTTGGAAAAAAAATGATTTAATATTGCCAAACATGCAGTATCTATACAGGGTGTCCCTGGAAGTATGGATCAAATCGAATAGGGGGGTGGGCAAGGTCATTTCAAAACTTGTAGTAGTAAAAATTTGAGTAATATTTTTGCCAGACCAGAAAAGCCTTTGCAGTAAATGTTTTTTCTTATTGAACACATGTTTTCTAGCTGCGTAAAAGTATTACCACAAGAAAGGCCTACAGTTCGACAAAGTCCTGAAAAAAAATTTATAGCTCTGATAGTTTTTTATGTATTTTTACTATGCGAAGTGATTGAAAAAAAAAACAATAATTGATCATAACTTTGGAACCGTAAAAATTGCACCGACATTCTCAGGGTTAAAAAGTTTTGAAATGACCTTGCCCACGCCCCTATTCGATTTGATCCATACTTCCAGGGACACCCTGTATAAGGCTAGTCAAAAAGGAGGTACTAATCTGCGGGCCACTAAAAGTAAACTGTTTTAAACCAATTTTCATTTCCCACGTTTTTTAAGTCGACACGTTTGGTGCAGTGGCTAAGCGATTGGCTTCTGCGCTGCGGGTCGTGGGTTCGATTCCCACACGGAACAAAAAATTGTATGGTCTACAGATGGTTGTTTCGGGTCTGGGCGTTTGTGTATGTGAGATTTGTGTCTTTAAACGCATCCACGATACAAGAGTAATCTTAGTGTGGGTTTTTTTTTTCAAGATTTAAAAAAAAACTATTTAAAATTATTTTTATTTTAGTTTTGTTCAAAAAATTCTCTATCCCTGCTTTAGTTACGAATTCTGAAAATGGAGTTATTAATGCGTGACCCCAAAATATGACCTAAAATATATACACAGCTGATCATAGTTGAGGACAAATAGATTTTTGCGCATTTTTTGTGAAATCTTTGAACAACTATTTCACTAAAACTTTTGTCTTTTGAGGAAAGTTGTGGAATGAAAGTTAGTCATTATTATGGGTACTTTAACAGCTTTTCAGATTAGTACCCCAAACGAACCTTGTATAACTCAATTTCTGTGAGTAATGTTGTTACTATCATTCTCTAAGGACAACTGAGAATCTTTTTAGATGGTTTTCATCCGTCACAATAATATTAGATTGTGAGTTTTTACTACAAATATTTTCTTATCGGTGAATGTGGTATATTTTTAGTGTCATAACAATTATAATATTTATATATGTAGGATGTTAATCCGGACCGCATCATAATTTATATAAAAGTAATTGTGCATGAATGCAGCGATGAGTGAAAGAGAGAGTATGTGTGAGAGCGAGAAAGAGGAGTGTGGCGAGCTAACAAAAGACGATTAACGACCGATATTAATAACCAATCTCAATCCAAAATCTGTGGATTAATCTAGGTTTTTGACAGAAATTCAACACAACTACTGAGACCGACTGAGATCGGTTATTAATATCGGCCGTAAGACGAGTCAAAGATACAAAAATGCAAATAGAATATCTAGCTTTAATTCCGCTGAACAAGATCGCTAGTTTGGATGCAGTATGCAGCACCACCCTCCCGCCTACAAGTATATGCACATGCAGAAAGAGTGAAAAAAAAATAATGCAACCAAACCAATACACGACACGTGTTTCGCCCCTGCACGGGGCATCCTCAGGATATGTTGACTCCTCAACCGCTAGGACGCGAACCTAGCGTCCTAGCGTTCAGCGTTCAGCGGAATTAAAGCTAGATATTCTATTTGCATTTTTGTATATCATGGATTTCCGCAAAGTAACTCCTGATCCCATCATATAACGAGTCCAAGATGTAAAATGTTTTAAAATATTAAAAGAACATTTGAAGACGAAAACATATTTTATTTCAGTCATCCACGCCACCCTACATGTATTTATATTTTTTGCTTGTTTCAGTTCTGTACTAACCCAACAAGTCTACGTTGAGTTCAACTATATCAATCGAATAACTTTAATTTTTATTTTAGCACACTTGCTTTTCCATGTCACTTTCGACATGGGCAGAATTTTCGACATCGGCACTAATTGCCATTAAGAAAAATAGAATAGAGAACCTTTTTAACTGTACTCTTAAAACAGCAATGTTTATTACATAATAAAGTAGTAAAAAGAAAGGTGTCGGGTAGATCGTTTATTCT
The DNA here is from genome assembly GCA_905220435.1 of Amphipyra tragopoginis. Classification (NCBI taxonomy): domain Eukaryota; kingdom Metazoa; phylum Arthropoda; class Insecta; order Lepidoptera; family Noctuidae; genus Amphipyra; species Amphipyra tragopoginis. The sequence continues at coordinate 24,552,782 of HG991997.1, read as the reverse complement.
CGGGTGCAATTTAACTGCAATGTAGGAAATGGGGTGGAGGTGCTAGTTGATAGGCAAGCCATCTGTCAAGCGTGCACTTGTTGGAAGCGTTTTAAGTTGCGTTTATTTTTTAAAGAAAATATACACGCTGACATTTAAGTGGTTTTTGGTAAAACAAATGTTGTTCAGACTATGGTCTACTACCATTCTTATAATTTTTGCACGCTGTGGTCTCTCATAATTGAAGGAGTACACTGGCTATACAAGGTTAGTCAGAAAGGGGGTACTAATCCGAAATGGGGTTAAAGAACCCATGATAATGAATAACTTTTGTTCTACAACTTTTTCCAAACGTCAATAGTTTAAGAGAAATAGGTGATCAAATATCTCAAAAAAAGCTCTAAAATCTATCTATCCCCAGTTATGATCAGCTGTGTTTACATTTTAGGTTATATTTGGGGTCATTAATTAGAAGCACCATTTTCTGAATTTGTAACTAAAACAGGGATAAAGAATTTTTGAAAACACTAAAATAAAAATCATTTAGCATTGAAAAAAAATTACTGAATTTTGAAATTATAACACTTGCTAATGACAGTCATCAGTGATACTATAAGTGGCCTGCAGATTAGTACCCCCTTTCCGACTAACCTTGTATAATGTATGCGACTTATTACCATTATCTTTTTTGTGTATATCCTTTGTCAAACATCCTTAAATAAATAAATAAGTAAATAAATATAACGAGGGTAGTTCACCCATTGGGGGTACCTCGTCATCAGAGTCCAAGTTCGACATGGTTTAAGTAGGAAATAATTGTCTCAACACTGATTATAGTCCTCTATTTATTCACTCTCGATAGCAAAATAATAAAATCTCAAATGATCAAACCGATGGAAACTGATTAAAGTACGGAAACACAGTAAGTTCGGTGCAGGCTGGCAAAACGACCTCTCGCCCTCGTGTCTCACTCCAAAGTAACTTCACTCAACTCAAATGCATCCAATGTCAAAAAGAATGACAGCTGACAGCCGACAGCCGATAGCTGAAAGCTTGCTGACAACCGTCAAACAAGACATGCCACGCCCCGCACCGACCTCACCCAAGCACACTGCTTGACGTTTCCGACAAACGATAATAGATGGCGTTGTACTACATTAACAATAATCAATAGTGATTCTAATAGTTGTGCCTCTGTGTTGATTCTGCGGCAAATAAATAAGAGATCACCTAACCTAACTTAAGAAAAAACTATTAAAATATTTGCCTGATTCACTGTGCATAAAGCGGTCCTACCTATCACATGTCACATGTTGTCGACTCGAGGGCTATCGGCTCCTGAATTATTTATATACTATGAAATATCAAAATGTTGCCACTTAGATCATCTATCTAGAATATTATAGTTCAATGCCACTATTAAAGCATTCGCCATACCTCACACGCTATATGCGAGAGACAATCTGGTCCCACGTAAGCATCGTTTGCAACGCGTTATGATATCTGGACTCTTGCTTTTATATGAAAAACTATGCAATAGAAACATACTTATCGTATGCAACGCAATCACACGCCTCCCATGCAACGTCGACCTCTGATGTCCAGATTGGCGTGGGAATGTAGAGGGGATGTTCGTATGCTATCCCACGTGTGTGACCAGTGTGTTTCTAGAACTTACTACTTAAATATGACTTACAGACGCACTAGTGCACCTTCTGAGAAATTACAACAGCGTCTGATGTCAATTTACGTTGCATACACGGGAGAAGTGTGGACACTAATTCTCCCACATTGCATCGCATACTTTGCGTACGTGGGACTAGTTTGTCTCTCGCTTATTAATAGTAATCCCTTGTATACAACTCACGCAGGCCGGCCGACCACACGCCCTTTAAGCTAATTCACCGAACTAAAGAAGTTCATTTGCGGTGTAGTTAACCTTTTTACAGTTAGAAGGAATATTTTTCCCTCCAACTTTTTTGGAAGATATCGCGAAAACCTCCTTGTTATGTTTTTATTTTTAAAGCTGACAATATCTGAGTGGAACTCTCTGCCTGCGTCTGTGTTTCCGAACGCATACAACCCTAATCTCTTCAAAGTGAGAGTGAACAGGTTTCTTCTGGGTAACCTCGCTCCATCGTCGACTTTGTCTCGGTCACCTCTGACCTTAGACTAAGGTCAAGAGCAATAACATCGCAAACAAATACAAAAAAAAAAATTTTTTTACTATTTTCAATATTAGAAAATTAATATGAAAAAAACTTTATTTTTTATAAAAATTGCCAAATTATTTGTTATTTACTTTTTCTTAAAACCTTACAACTGATTAAGGGTTAAGTTTCGATCAAAACAACGCTTTTCGTATTCTCTTAATCGTCGATCGCTGTCAGATACGCTCGCGTGAATTTAACTGCAGCGTCACTGCAACTTGAAGGGTGCGTCTTGAAAATACGTGAATTAGCCCACTGAGGCCCGATTCTCCTAAAAGACATCTTTATAAATCGTAACCGAACCAAGACTGAACCGTTCATTAGCTATGTCTACACCAGTGCGCTTTCATGTTCATCTTGCGTCTTTGTCTGAAGCATGCGTGAAGCACCATAGCGCATGCAATAGCGCATGCCTTAATACTAGTTCGACAAAAGCGCATGCCCCTAGCGCACGCCAATCCGTCTATTGTGTGTCGACTGACCGAGGCGCACCGGTGTAGACGATAAGCTGCATGCGTCTTATGGCAATCAATATTGCATGCTCTTGACGCAAGAGGAATTGAAAGTTGAAAGCGCAAGATGAACATGAAAGAGCACTGGTGTAGACATATCAATTCAGACAGTTTTCAATTTCAAAAGCTGTCATATCGTTTGACACAAAAGCAAAACCTGAACTGACTAACGGTTGTGGTTCATTTGCGTTTGTCAACAATTTTGTTAGTCGAATTGGCCCCCTGCTCGTGCTCCGATTTAAGTGCGTATACACTTAGAAAGCGGGCTGCCGGCGCCGATCTGCCAGCGCTTGTCGGTGCTGCCCGCGCAGTTAGTCGGCGCAGATAGTCACTATACTCTATGGCGAACCAGCGCCGACAAGCTCCGAACTTCACCGATAACTTCCAACCTGCTCCGATCAGCGCTGGTAAGCCGTCATTTGTTACTGTATTTGCAAGGGAACAAAGCGTATTTTTGTTAAAAATGCCAGCCCCTGCTACTACCGGCTTCCTTTATGTAGCGGTTACCTGCACGGACCACCGATAAGCGCTGGTAGGTCGGCGCTGGTTACCTGCTTTTTTTATGAATACGCCCTAAGAATTGAAAAGGATAAGGCTTCAGTTTTCAATGTCGAGTTACGAGACCAATTAAAACTTATACCTACCGTTTTAGCCTTTAGATTATAGGCTCTGCTAATTGGGCCGTCTATTTATTATTTTATAACTGTGCCAGCGGTTTCGGAAGTACAAAAGATTGGGATGTTTATTTCTAACATGATGTTATGAAAAACCCAAGATTTAATTAATGATTTAATTTATACCCTTGTAAGGACACACTGCTGACGCATTAGTTTTGTATAAGGCGCACTAGTGTGTTAGCGCGGCGCGCAACCGTATGGTTAGGTCGTAATTATTATTTATTGTATTATGTAAGCTGGTACCAGTAAAGTTATATACAGGGTGGAAAAAATCAATGGGCCCTGAAGGGAAACCACATTAAATCCTTAAGATAGATTATTTTACTTGATGGAAACATTCCTTTATTTTTAAAAAGAAACAAAACTGCATTCACAGATTTCTCGACAAGTTTACCTAAACCGGGAATCGAACCAGCTAAAAATTAAAAAAATTAATACTCGCTATATTATTTCACTAGTCGATACAGTCAATGTTAAAGATAAAATTTCTCCAATAAACATTAGGTCTTACACTCGTCTGTCGTACAAGATATCCATTAAATCTAATATTTAGTACACAATGGCTTTAATCAACTTTACCTAGACTAGAACTGTTCACTTTTAATAAGTAAAAGACACTTTTTTTTTAACTCTTACCTTTATAGACATTCTATGAAGTACAAGCTTGCTAATTTATCTCTAAGTACCGTGTTGAAGACTTAGATAAGAAAATCGTTTAATTGGTAATAATAATTCTATGCACATTTCCCTCTTAAAGCTGGCGTCCACTAGGCTCGCCGAGTCGTGTCGAATAGAACCGCAATAATTCGCCTCCTATACATTTACTATAAAACTGCGTCGATCAGCGACGAGCCGAGACGCGCCGAGTCGCATAACTCGCGCGCATCGCTTGTGACGCGAATTTATGTTTAAATGACTTGCCATTACTGACTGTTTCGCCTCACACGGAACAAATGCGACTCGACTCTATTCGACGCGTTTCGGCTGTAGTCGACGCCAGGCTTTAGACGAGGCGTTCTGACGAAAAGTTTAAAAATAGAACGTTCCATTTGACAATAATCCTACCGATTAGTAGAATAAAATAGCGAGTGTTTAATTTTTTGAATTTTTAGATGGTTCGATTCCCGGTTTAGGTAAGGTTGTCGAGAAATCTGTGAATGCAGTTTGGTTTCTTTTTAAAAATAAAGGAATGTTTTCTTCAGGTGAAATAATCTATCTTAAGGATTTAAAGTGGTTTCCCTTCAGGGCCCATTGATTTTTTCCACCCTGTATATGCAACTATTCTTCATTCAGTAATCCTGCAACTTCCTTTGTACCCCTACACTCTTTACGTGTTTCTCGCAAATAAATTTCTATTCTATTCTACGTTACCATACAAAGAATATCAAATAAAAAAAAAACATTATTGTTATAGCATATAATGATGTCATTTACGTTTTTTCGATAGCAGTCTCCTTACGGCTACAATTTACGAAATGACGGTTATGTCAGGACTCATGTTTCGTTGAACAGACGATTGTGTATAGTTTTTATTAGCATTTATATTGAAATAATTCCTACAAGAGGTCGCGACCGGCTTCGCCCGCGTGGTTGTCGTTTATCGCGTATTCCGCGTTTTTCTCCACTATAATATGCATGTTTTGTACATATAAACCTTCCTCTTGAATCACTTTATCTATTAAAAAAACCGCATCAAAATCCGTTGCGTAGTTTTAAAGATCTAAGCATACATAGGGACAGACAGATAGCGGGAAGCGACTTTGTTTTATACTATGTAGTGATAAAAGGGGAAAGAAAAACATTTTATTTATGTAACAACACAAAAGCAAAACAAGAAAAAAAAACAGCAAGGTGTTGCCATCATCATTCAGCCGAAAGACGTCCACTGCTGGACACAGGCCTCCCCCAAAAGGGGGCTTTTGCCGTAATCGCCACGCTTAGCAGGCGGGTTGGCGATCGCAGTATGGTTGTTAAAGTACTCAGAGAACGCTGCTGCCCATCCTCTAGAGAAGTTCAGATCAGGTGTTGCCAGTTGCGTACTAACTATTTATACCAATTTTAATCTACCAATAATCTGGCAACATTTGATTGAGTTTGTGCGACGCAAAGCTCTCGTTGTTAATCCAGAGACAACATAACATAATTTGTTACTAGTACTGAAGCAATTATGATCAAAACCAACATTAAATAGAAATATAAACACTACCTAAATTATGAATAATGTTTCAGAACATACTGTTCAAATTAGTAACCCCAATAGATATCTCCACCCGCCATTATGCATAACTTGTGTATGTCTATGTAAGCTCTAATACACTGTGCATTATACCTGTTGTATCACCGCCGCATGCTGGCTGCCTAAGGAAACTGTACACTTCTGAGACTAGTTCCTTAGCTGTGATGGTGCAAGTGACAGACTGAAAGCGGATTTTCAAACAAATATGTCAACATGCTGGTAAAGAGCCGTTAGATAAGTAAGACTTAGGCTAAGTAGATTCCATGAATCGGCTAACGGCATTTGAATTATCCCATAGCCAGATGGACTGACAATTTTAGTAGTAGAGCTCCTTATAAATCCTAATGCTAACTTCCTAACTAATGTTATAAATGCGAAAGTAAGTTTGTTTGTTTGTTACCTTTTCACGTCTAAACCACTGAACCGATCATCCTGAAAATTTGCGTATACGTTGTTAGGTATACAGAAACGGACATAGGGTACCTTGCATCCCGAAAAAAGTACTGTTCTCGAGGAAAACAACAATAACGTTACTAGATGGCGCCACGTGTCTTTCGAATCATAATTGAATTATATTATTTCGAAAAATACGGAATACGCGATAAACGACATCCATGCGGACAACCCGCGAGTGATCTCTAGTAAGTTCATAAGTTCGAATTCGGCTGAGAGAGCCACCTACCACCTACCACCAAGCCGTATTGCTGTTTCGGTTTGGAGGGTGTGGGTGCCGATAAAATTACAGGCATAGGCGACTTTTCAACTTTGTTTCAGGGTTAGCAACGCTTTAGCAATCCTCTTGCGGTTGTAAGTGTATACACGCTGACCTTTAATTGGTTGTTTTCCTAGAACAAACGTTGTTCAGACCATGGTCTACCACCAACGAAGAGAATCAAAAAAAAAATTAAAGAAAAAAATCTAGTCGTTCTTAAAAAGCCTTGTTGCTCAAACGTGTTCAAACATTAAGCGTAACATACTCAATACTCAATATCTTTATTGCTTTACCATAATGTGTACTTAGGTGGTAACTATATAAATGAGATCAATTATGGACCCTGTAGGGCACAGCAAAAGTGTAGGAGAGAGGAAGCCCTGTTTTAGGAGATAATGAACAGTAATATTATTGCTAAATTATTTAATTTATTATAATTGCTAATTTGTTTCATCATTATTTTTGATATATTATTTATTTATTATTATTTAATTTACTATTATTGCTATTTTGTTTTATTATTATTTTTGATATTTATTTATTTATTACTATTATATTATTTATTTTTTTGTTATTAATTGTTTTTATTATATCATTAATATGTTTTAAACATACCTATAAATTGCGTGATTATCATTAATTATTGTTATCTATTTTATTTTTATATTATTTTCATTAATTATAATTTCCTTAATCATAATATATTATATACATTTCTTCTATTATTTCTGTTTATCGTTTAAATATTCATCTAAGGAATAATAGCATTTGTTTATCAGTAGTTTTTTAAGTGTTTTTATAAAAATATTGAACTTTTCTTCTTTCTTTATTATTTCTGGTAGTTTGTTGTATATTTTTATAGACATTACGTAGGGACTTGTCGAATGCATTTTTAGCTTGGATGTTGGTAAGTTTAGCCTAGATCGGTGCCTAAGTGTGTACCGTGATTGAATATCTTCGCGTTTTGTGTAGAACTCTTGATGCTTGCGGACGAATTTACATGTTTCTAGAATGTAAATACATTAAAGTACTCATCGCGTCAATTGCGGTAAAGTTCCCGGCAAATAACTTGAAATATCATGGCGCCGACTGTGCAGATCCCCCCTTGTGTCTTTGGTGGTGTCTTTTCTTTTTTGAGTTTTTTTTTAAAGACCAATGACGTTTTTTTTATTTGATGCATTTTAATTGTAGTAAACCACGGTCTGAAGAACGTTTGTTCTAGCAAAACAACTAATTAAATATCAGCGTGTATAGGTTGCGGTTACCATCAGATGGGCCGTCCGCTTGTTTGCCAATCTATAACATAAAAAAGAATTTGAAGGAAGCTAAGGCTGATTGTACGCGACGGGCAGACAACCGGTTGTTGAGGTGCAATTTGTAAAAGAGTGGCATTGGATTGTGATAGGCAAAGTAAATTGATTGACTGAATGAGTAAAGATATCTCGTGTAGGGTAGATGCCAAAGGCAACGAACTATAGTCCGTTTTTAATCTCGGGGACTAAATTGACAAGCACATATGTCAAACTTGTAAACTTTAGGAACATTATTTTCAAATTTGACATTTCGTTCTTGTCAATTCAGTCTCCGGGATTAAAAAACGAACTTTAAATGCGGTTCGTTGTTTCCTGCCATCACTATGCGGTTCTAATTGGGACAGGGTTTTACTTAGGACAACCTGAAATTACCTAAAGAACGAAATTAGAAATGGCGGATCCACTATTTCCCTTTCAGGCAAGTCTTATAACGACGATAATAGTAGTCCCGCAATTTTCAGTTCCATTCTTTAAGTAAAATCGGGTCATATAGTTTAACACTTTACACTTTTAGTTGTGTTGCCATTGTTTCGGAATATTGAAACTACTTTACAAGTGTAGTGGTCTTATCAATGTATCTCTGAACTATATTCATATAGACGTTGCCGAAGTAGCGTAACATACATTACTATGGCTGCGTGTCCACCGTACGTCCGTCATCCGAGCGCCGTCATCTCGGCCGCCGAGATTGTGAGTAGTTCGGCGCTACCGTTAGAACTCCGCCGAGATCGTGACGGTCCGAAATGCCAGCAATACGAAACACGTCTGCACTTGTCCACTACATCCGAGATTGACGGTGCCGGTGCACAGACTTTTTCCTATGTTGGGAACCACCGAGATCGGTAGCGGTGGACACACGATCACCGTCACGTCGTTCCGAACTCGGTCCGAAATAATCTCGTTTCTCGGTGACGGCGGTGGTGGACAAACGCTCTAATAGAATATAGGACGGTTACTATTTACAATAATTTATTATTAAACCTCTTTCACTTTTGAATTACACCACTTCCACTACCTATCATATGAATTTCCACTCTATTGCCTTCGTTTTAGAGACTGCATTACAATGAAAGCTTCAGATATTTCACTCGATATTAATATTACAAGGTGGGAGCATGTGGGAAGCGTATAGTGATAATGTTTTTCGAGTATATTGTTAGGTTAAACACTTAAAAGATATAACGGTACAGTTTTTTTCTTTACATTCTTTATTATATAGGCTTAACTTTTAGGCGATTTTTGTTTAAGGATTATTAATATTAGACTCTAATGGCGCGTTTACATTAGATTGGTGACCGAATGCGTCGGCCGCATTTGGTTTAACCGGATTCGTTCACCGAATTGGCCTGTTTACGTTAGGCTTGTTACACACGTACCACAACTACACCACAACCACACCACAACAACGCGTGGGCACTAATTTGTATGAAAATGATTAGTTTAATTCACACGGACCACATTTTGCCGCCAAATTCATCCGTGTGGGCGATACCATTAGGGTTGCCACCTTTTTTTGGAGCAATAAGAGTACATTTGTGTAAAAATAAAGTACGATGTTTAAAAAAAGAGTACTTTTAATTTCTGCTTTAGATGCTTGGCTTAGAAGACCATAGAGAAATAAAAATATGCCAAAAAAGTCCAAACTGGTAAGATAATAATCAAATGAGAATATTTATTCATTCATTCTTTATGCACGAAAATAGTACAGAGGCGGACTTAATAGACAGAATAGTGTCAGGTAAAAAGAGTATAGCGTACTTTATTACTGTCGTAGAGTATAAAGTATGTCTACGTGAAATAGAGTATAATACTCTATAATAGAGCACGGGGGACAACCTTAGATACCATCCAAATCACAACCACAACGCAACCGCCAGCGACACCGCGCACCAGCGGCCGACTACCTCGCAAACACAACGTTGCGTCGACGCAACGAAACCACGCGCACGCGGATAGCTGGAGTCGATCTGTCTGTCTGCAAACACTAGCCATAACGTAACCACATCGCAACTACTAGCGACAACGCAACCACATCGAAACTTTGTAGTTACTACAACGCAACTACAAGAAGCTGCAGTGACAGTATTGACAAATAACTACTGCTTGACTACTTTTTGTCGTTGCGATGTGGTGTGGTGTGTTTGTGGTACGTGTGAATTCTCCCTAAGGCCGGCCATACACGGGTAGCTTGAAGCAGTCAGGATCGACTGCTTGAAGCTGCAACTGCATAGTAAACTACAGCCTTCTACTTACGTACGTACATACACGGACAGCTCGAGCAGTTGCAACTGCTTCGGGCGGTTGGCGGCACGGCGTGCGGTCAAGCAGTCCACTGACTGCTCGAGCTGTCCGTGTATGTTTATCACTGGCTAACTGCTCGAGCTGCCCGTGTATAGCCGGCCTAAGGGGCGGGCATACATAAAGGAAGCAGGTAACCAGCGCCGACCTACCAGCGCTTATCGGTACTGGTCTGTGTAGGTAACCGCTACATAAAGGAAGCGAGTAGAAGCAGAGTTTTTCCCTTGCAAATACAGCAACAAATGACGGCTTATCAGCGCTGATCGGAGCAGGTCGGAATTTGTCGGCGAAGTTTGGAGCTTGTCGGAGCTAGTTTTTTTCTATGGTAATAGAAACCGTTTGAGAGCCTAATAAATGCCTACCTCTCAACGTTGCACATATTTTCGATTTGAAATATTAATTACAATTTTTGGCGAACTTGGAAAAGAAACTCCAAAAATCAAGGACTTCAAAGGTCAAGCTTAAGAAATCTTATTATTTTCACAGTTAGTTAAACCATTCTATTATTAATGTTTATTTTCATCCACAGCTTGTTCAATTGACACAATTTTCTGACAGTAACTAATGTTCATAATTCGTAATGTTATTTACTATGACCGACTACGTGTTCTGAAAGACATCGCAAAGCCTCGGGCCATCGTTAAAGAATGTTGGTACATTACAACAACTGCTTCTAGGCATGTACTGTTGACCATTAGCCTACTAAACAGCTGTCATTTGAGTTGTTAGTTGTAGCTTGGTTGTTACAAACAATAATCTGAATCTTCACATTATCTTTGTTCATCAATTAGCTCTAACCGAAGTATCCACTTCGACGACTTATTAACTAGTACGTACACAAGATTGAAATATATTTGAATATATCAGCGGTTCGCCTTTTTCACTGTACAACTCGTCTTTAATAACTTTAATTCTTTCAACTTTAACTTCATAACTCATTTATCTCTACATAATATAAAACAAAGGGAGCTCGTGGCTAAATAATTACAGCCGCATAGACCGATCTTCCGGGTTAAGCCACGCTTGCCGAGGTTGGTCTGTGGATGGGTGACCATTTACCATAGCGAGTTTCCTCCGTGCTTCGGAAAGCACGTAAAGCCGTTGGTCCTGGCTGTCATTTGTAGATCTTTGACAGTCGTTACTGTTGGTCAGAAGCCAGAAAGTCTGACAACCAGTCTTACCAAGAGTATCGTGTTACCCAGTTACTGGGTTGTGGAGGTCTGATAGGCAGTCGCTCTATGTAAAATACTGATATTCAGCTGCATCCGGTTCGACTGGAAGCCGACCCCAACATAGTTGGGAAAAGGCTAGGCAGATGGATAGTATAAAACAAAGTCGCTTCCTGCCGTCTGAACGCTTAGATCTTTAAAACTACGCAACGGATTTTGATGCGGTTTTCATAAATATACAGAATGATTCAAGAGGAAGGTTTATATTTATGTATAAAGCTGGCTTCCCACGGTGTGTGGTAGCACGCACCTGCTGTGCGTGGTATCATCAGTAAAATCACGCACCGTGGGAAACCACATTATGAGGGTGTGTGATGTAGATACGGCGCACCGCTCCGCACGCGTCCGCGTTACCACGGACGATTCTCCTCCCATGGTGCGTTCGGTGCGAGCTCGTGCGTCGCGGTGCGCAAATTCACGCACCGTGGGAAGCCGGTATAATACATGCATACGCGATAAACGACAAACACGCGGGCCAAGCCGCGAGCGACCTCTAGTTCAAAATATACTAGAATTAGAAGACTTAGTTCTTTTTGAACATCAATGTTACAAAAGACAGGCCCATTCTTCATCGCTCGTGTCGGCATGACAATTCTATTATCGTATAGCTTATGCCGTGGTGAAAAGATTAGCCAGTCAGCAGTAAGGTTGGTAGTGGGGCTGACGTTCCAGACTATCTCTGTACCAGTTTCATCGAAATCTTTTCAGTAGTTAAGTCGTGATGATGTTACAAACAGACAGATAGAGTTAATTTCGTATTTATATATTTATCAATCATCATCTGCCTAGCCTTTTCCCAACTATGTTGGGGTCGGTTTCCAGTCGAACCGGATGCAGCTGAATACCAGTATTTTACATGGAGCGACTGCCTATCAGACCTCCACAACCCAGTAACTGTGTAATACGATACTCTTGGTAAGACTGGTTGTCAGACTTTCTGGCTTCTGACCAACAGTAACGACTGTCAAAGATCTACAAATGACAGCCGGGACCAACGGCTTTATGTGCTTTCCGAGGCACGGAGGAAACTCTCTATGGTAAATGGTCACCCATCCACAGACCAACCTCGGCAAGCGTGGCTTAACCCGGAAGATCGGTCTATGCGGCTGAAATTATTTAGCCACGAGCTCCTCCTTATATATTTATCAATCATAGATCCATTTTTTTTCGTCGCCTTATTTCACTTTTTGTGACTATGGAAGCCTCACAGGTACTTCATCCTGAACCGCTATACAATTTCACCGGCACGGACTCTCCCACAGCAGAGGAATCAATGTCCCTCCCAATCAAGTCTCCAAAGAAAGCATCAGCCGCTCACAAATCTGTAGAATATGCGTCTCTCAGAAGGCCGACCTTCTAAAAATGCACACCCATCTTAAGGTGCGTACATATTATATAACACAGTATGTTATAAAACGTTGTTATATAACATGTTTCAGTAATGTGGAGACTGAATGTTATAAAACGTGTTATAATAACAAACGTGTTATTTATCATGTTATTAATATTTACAATAATGTCAATAAACTAGGACGAACCCAGCATCTACGTTATTTTCTTTTGTTATTTAAAAGTATAAAAAACGTTGCAGCAGCTAGCAAAACGTCCTCTCGGCAATGTTATATAACATGGTTATATTGCATTGTTATTCTAATGTGTACAGTATTGTTATATGTTGGAATGTTGAAAAACAATGTTACATATTGTGGACGTGTTATAAAACGAAGTTACACAACATGTTACTTAATCTGTACGCACCTTTAGACCTTTAAACATTTAACTTTTATATCAAAAACTAGCGTGCTGATTTTTGTCACGGTACAGCTATCGGTCGCAACTCTGTGGCTCGCCCGCGGCGCAGCTGCGGTCCGATTCTTTATCCCTTCATTTTTTATATCCTCCTACATTTGCTCTAACATCGTTGGATAAAAATAGTATCAAGGGTTTCTTATTGTGACATTGTAAACCGTGTAAGTTCACGAATAGAGCTACGTTGGGGAATCAGGTATTCATGTTGTTTTGATTTTAAATCTTTTTTATTGAGACTTTGGTGAACTTTAGGTAACTATGAAAGCCTCATGGGTACCTCCTATCAATGCTATATTGTTAGTGTCGGGTTCATCATCATCATTCAGCCGAAAAATGTCCACTGCTGGACATAGGCCTCCCCAAGTATCGCCACATCGATCTGTCCTATGCTTCTCGCATCCAGCGGATTCCCGCGACCTTTACCAGATCATCGGTCCACATTGTGAAAGGCCTATCCACGCTGCGTCTTCCGGTACGCGGTCGCCATTCCAGAACCTTTCGGCCCCATCGGCCATCCGTTCTGCGAGCAATGTGCCCCGCCCACTGCCACATAAGTTTGGCAATTCTTCGAGCTATGTCGGTTACCTTGGTTCGATAGGTAGTGTCGGGTAGCTCATATTTCATTGTTTAATACAAAAAATCTATTGCTTATAATCTTACTACTACACTCCAAAATAGAATTAAAAAAAAACAGTCTTTTGGATTGATATAGCGCTAGAAAAGAGCATAATCAGCCCATCACGGGCCTCTTCTTAGAATGAGAAGGGTGTAGACCGTAGTCCACTAAGCTGGCCTGGTACGGGTCACACATGCCATCAAGAACTTTATTGAGCACTCTCAGGTGCAGGTTTCCTCATGATGTTTTTCTTATGGTAAGGATACATGGCGACACATTACACTAGACGCTCAGTGTCGACACCGAGTGTCGTAGTGTGTACATCGCTGTTACACTGAGTTGCGCATTAGCTCGGGTTTAATTTCAGTGTCGCGATTGCATTGTGACGAATGTCAGTGTCACCGTGTATAAGTAATCTTGAACACAAGTGATAGTTAAATTCTGATCCGCATATGAAAAGTGAGAGGTGCCTCCTCCGTGCCTCGGAAAGCACGTAAAGCCGTTGGTCCCGGCTGTCATTTGTAGATCTTTGACAGTCGTTACTGTTGGTCAGAAGCCAGAAAGTCTGACAACCAGTCTTACCAAGAGTATCGTATTACCCAGTTACTGGGTTGTGGAGGTCTGATAGGCAGTCGCTCCATGTAAAATACTGATATTCAGCTGCATCCGGTTCGACTGGAAGCCGACCCCAACATAGTTGGGAAAAGGCTAGGCAGATGATGATATGAAAAGTAAGAGGTGTGGGCCGGGATATAACTGCTTCTACAAAGAAAAAGAAGGAAATAAACTCCATAATAACCCATTTCCATCTACATTAGACGTTATTCCACAATTCATTGTTAGAGGAGTATTTATTTTAACAGTTTATTTGCCAGGAGCTGTGTAGCAGTGACCGCAGGCGTTTCAGCAGATTGGCTAGACCGCAGCGCTGAACCACGCCTTTTTACAAACAATTACTGGTTTCAAGATAAATTGTTGGAACTGTTCTTTGGAAAATACTAACTGATTTAGGAAACGTTAAGGTATTTTAGACATTTCTAGAAGGTATTGGTGCCATTTCTCTTTTATCTTTTTCACTCTGATAAAATAAGAAAGAGACAGACGTAAGTAAGAGCTGTCTTTAGTAGAACTAAACATTTTTATACTGACTGCCTCGTTGATCTAGTGGTCGCAAGCGTGACCGTTGAGCGTGAGGTCCTGGGTTCGATTCCCCGGTCGGGGGATTAGAAAGTGGAAAAAAAGGGAAAGTGTTATTGGGTTTTTCCGTGTGGAATTTCTCAGTAGCAGCCCGGAGTCTGGATTTGTGCCTGGTTGATGGCAATACTGAAACGTGGTCGCTCACAATGGGCCTCAGAAGGCTCAAGGTCACCCAAAGGGCAATGGAGAGGGCTATGCTCAGAGTTACCCTGCGAGATCATATCAGAAATGATGAGATCCGCAGGAGAACCAAGGTAACCGACATAGCTCGAAGAATAGCCAAACATAAGTGGCAGTGAGCGGGGCACATTGCTCGCAGAACGGATGGCCGATGTTGCCGAAAGGTTCTGGAGTGGCGACCGCGTACCGGAAGACGCAGCGTGGGTATGGCTCCCACAAGGTGGACCGATGATCTGGTGAAGGTCGCGGGAAACCGCTGGATGCGAGAAGCACAGGACCGGTCGATGTGGCGATGCTTGGGGGAGGCCTATGTCCAGCAGTGCACGTCTTTCGCCTGAATTATGATGGCAATAGGCTAGTCCCCATTACATGCGACTTAAACATAGCGGCGAAATGTGGGTGTACCTCTGCCCACCTCTTCGAGGAATACATGCGAGATGTTATATGTGTGAATAAGAGAATTAGCACCATTGTATTCATTATCCTAGGATTCTTTATCATTCTTCGACTCCGGGCACAAGTCACAATACATGTGTCGTAACTAGTGTCAGGAACATGTGCCGTAATACTTAGAGCGATTACGCACTGCATCCGATCCAAATCCGTGAAAATACGGATATAAAAAAACTCGGACCGAATTCGGATATTGCTTTACGCAGTGCATCCGATCCGAATCCGTGAAAATACCGATATAGAGTAAAAATCTCGGACCGAATTCGGATGTTGTTTACGCACTATTCCGATCTCTGATCCAAATTCAAACAATTCAGGGGCCATCTTTGGCATATCCATTTGGCGTCCGATTTGAATCCGAGGTAGTGCGAAAGCGTTCATACAAACATTACTACGGCTACTTCGGTCCGTCAATATTTCTTCCGAATTGGAGACTCACGGATGACGGATAGAAATCGGATGACGGATGTCGGATGTAGTGCGTAAACTACCATACAAATAGTTCTATGGCTACTTCGGAACGTATTTTCACGGATTCGGATCGGATGCAGTGCGTAATCGCACTTACTCGGGCATACATCGCGGTAACCGTGCACATGGCAATCAATAAAAGAATAAATTATTAAACGCTGGAGTTTTCAAAAAATGTGTAGGTTTCGTGATCAAAGGTTTGTTTACCTTTTACGCAAAATTTTAATGGCCAGACTACATGTACTGGTTTATGTATATGTAATAGCTAAAAATAAACGTGGGCGTTCGACTAGATGGGTTCGACCGCAGCGCTGCAACTTGGTTAAAAACCAGCTTCTTTTTTATTTTTAAACAATTTACCCATTTTCTAGACATGTTTTTAAAATTGGTTTATGTAAATTGATGAGTTAATAGAATGAGTTTTTTATGTTAGTTAATAAGATCACTTTATTTAAAAACGTCCAAGTTTTTGCTGAACCTTTTAAAGTATTTTGAAAAATGAGTTTGTTAACCCCAAAACAACCCCAGTACCTAATAAAATGAATTCAAAAACATTGTGATATCCCCTTGTATAGATCGGCAGATATTTTTTTGTTTTATAAAAACTTTTTATTCGGAGATTTAACGTTCCGGTCTTTTTTTATATCTCAAACAAGTTTCAAAGAAGTTATTGTCCTCAGAAATCTTCATTTGTTAGATTCAACCATTTTGTTTTCTGAGTTTTATTCAATACAGCCGTGCGAGCAAGGGTCTTTTATCGAGTCGATTCGAGAAATTTATCTATTCTAAACGTCAAATTTGACATAAGATATAGATAACGTCACAGCATAAAGCTGAGCAACGACCTAAATTCTTATGCACCATGCGACGCGCAAATTCAGGTATTCAATTATTTAGGTATTTATTACTTCATGTAAGATGCTTAGGTAACCACAGACTAAATATGCAAACTTGCGATAGATTACAAATGTAGTCATAGTTTTATTTTTTACTTTTTAATTCTTTTGTGTTTGGGTAGCCAGGCAATTAAAATGTTATTTAACCAGTTAACTTGTGTTAGAATTCATTAATTTTAAGAGGAATTATGTTTTTAATTTTAAGTATGCGCATGCGTCCGTCTGGGCGTAAGAATAAATATTTTTTCTTTCTTCTAATCTTATGTTAAAATATTCATTTATCTTATGTCAAATTTGACGTTTAGAATTGATAAATTTCTCGAATCGACTCTATAAAAAGATCTGTGCTCGCACCGCAGTATTGCTGTGTTCCTGTTTAAAGGGCCAGTGAAAAAATAGGCACATAAGATTTTCCAACTTTGTCCCTAATGTTGGCAGCAATCCTCTCAGTAGTATTGTAGGTAGCACTGGTAATCATTTTCCATCAGGGGAGCCAACGGTCTGTTAGCCAAACTATACAGAGTGTTAACGAATTCGTGTAATTCCTTAAAACCACATGATCTACTACTAGTGTTAATTGGCCCCGCAGAGGATAGCTAGATAAAAAAAACAGTAAAAAAATAATTTTTTTTTTTTGCAAAAAATATTTTTTTGTGATTGAACATTTCGATACCACGCATAAATGAATGAAAGCATGACGACGGGGCTAGCTAGCAAGACTCATACTATATCGCTCTTTGCAGTCAGTTAACTCGGAGCTCTAAAATGACTCAGAAATAGAAAACCAAGATTTTTTTCGGTTTTTTTTTTCAGTTGATTTTCAGAAATACCCATTTAGGGTTAATCTGTGTCACTCACGCGGTTTGAAGGACTTTACTCCCTGTATACTTAATTTTTTTTAAATGATCTTTCTTTGCCTATACCTATCCGATGATAATGACGTCAATCAGTCCTCCATTACAAAAGATTAAAACTAGAAAATTAACAATTCCCTTTCAAAAGTTTCTTATCAGTAGCTTCGGAAACATAGAGTGAATGTAAAATTACTAGCATGGTCAGAGTGCATCAAAATAATCGATCACGTACTAGAAAATGAGGAAGTTGGGGCAAAGTTGTTAATCTTTCAGCTTGTTTGTTTAATTATGAAGTTGTTGTGGTGTTGTGGTGTTCAACACATGTTTACGGTATGTTAGCTGTACGGAGAAAATCGAGAATGTTCTGGTTACCGCTAGAATGGATAGTGATTTACACATGCATAACATCAACATAATTGGCCCATTACTGTCACACTGCTGGGCACGGGCAGGGTTACCATCTGGCCGGATAAATCCAGTCTTGACGGGATTTCAAAATCCAAGACGGGTCTTCGCCCGGATTTTTTTATAGACCGGATTTTTATTCAATTTAATAATTATTTATTAAGTAATCTTTATAGCTTACATACAATATAATGAGTTTTACAGCTAGCTGAAAACCGTCTTTTTTAATAAAATATGGGTTTTTAACCACCAGCGACCGGATTTCCAATTCTAGGCCCTGGTAACCCTAGGCACAGGCCCCTTTTCAGAATGACAAGGTTTCAGGCCATAGTTCACTGTGTCTTGACATACAGTTTGTTACCTAGTTCAGGAGACAGAGCTCCTTTTTGTTGAGACATAACTTTGTTGCTTATAAACGTTATTTTATTTGAATCCACCACGCTAGAATGGAGCGAGATGGAGAAAGAAAAAAAAATTGCCTGTAACTGTTTCACTGCTGGGAAAAGGCCTCTACTCAAACAAAGAAGGAACGAACATTGATCACCACGCTTGCTCACTGCGGGTTGGCGATTTCAGACTACGAAGTCCAGGTTTCCCCACGATGTTTTCCTTCACCGTATGTCAGTGGCGTCTTAGATTAACTAAGAAAGTACATATGACATTGAAAAAGTCATATTGTTACAAGCCTGGGTTTTGAACCCGCAACCCGGTTCTTAACAAGCGGGTCTGTAACCTCCGGGCCATCACATAAAATACAGGGTGTAAACGAATTCGTGCAATTACTTCAAACCACATGATCTATGATATAGATTAACCCCGAACGGGATTTAGATTGATTAAAAATAAAAAATCTTTTTTTTCCCAAATCTTTTTTTTATGTGATATAGAATTTCGATGCCAGGCATAAATAAATGAAAGCACGGCGACACAGCTGACGGGCATGACTAGCGCGATATCGCTCCACGCAGTTAGTTAACTCGGGACGCTAAAATTACTCAGATAGAGAATACAATGTTTCGTTTTATGAAAACATTTTTTTGTTGATTCTGGAAAAAAAATCTATTCAGGGTCAATCAGTGTCACCAGTAGATCAAGCGGTTTGAAGGAATTAAACAAATTCGTTAACACCCTGTATACACCATGTATAATAACTTAACAGAAAACCCTCCCCTGATAAGTGTTAAAACAAACTCTCAAAAAGAGATCAGTTAATCAGCAATACTGTAACAATGGCGGTAATGAATTAGTCATTAAGTCTAACAGCTCGTAAGACAATTATAATGTTGGTTATACCCGCAAATTAGCGAACGTTAACTGAATGATTGTGTCGTTAACTGAGCGCCTCAATGGGCGCCTGTTTTAATTATCCGGTTAACGGGGGTTCAACGATACGTAGTAATGTAGTGGAATAAATACCTGCGTATGAAAAAAAGAGAGTAATGTTTTGCTTTATTAATGGGCTCTCTCTAACCAAAATGGGTGTCTCTAATTCCCACTAAAGCAAATGGGACACTAAAGAAAGTGTGCAGAAACGGGGGCTTCGAATACCTTTCAATGACTTATTTATTAGTTTATGTGTACCTATAATCGTTTAATAAAAATGAGTTACAAAATATGTCGTTCTATAGGCGTGAAAGAATATGTGTGTGTCAAAATTCAAACGTTTCTTTGTAAGGCCTCCTACAGCTGTCAGATTGCCTCCTCCGTTGTTCACTAGATGGCGTTGGTAGTAACAAGCGCGCGCGGCAACAGAAAGTAAAGAAAAAGTATTATTCTACGCTGACGCACTACGCACACTTAACAATATTCCAATTTCTTAAAATTAAGGTATAAAATACACATATAGAGTGTATCCAAATTCCAGATTTGTTCAAATTGGCGAAATAGATTGAACCTTTAAGGGATTTTTACAAAATCAACAAAAATATTTATTTCAATAATTTTACTTTATGTTCTGTTTCTGTGTCATTTTAGCGCCCCGAGCTAACTCTTCTACTACATAATTTTTTTCGGTTTAATTTTCGTATTGAAGCCTTATTAAGTGGTTAAGATACGATCACTTAATCCTACCGCAAGAAATAAAACGTTTTTTTTCTTTATCAAGCTTAATCCCGTGTGGGGTTAATCTATCTACACCAGTAATAGATCATGTGATTTTAAGGAATTACACGAATTCGTTTACACCTTGTTTATTAAAAATAAAGCAAATGTGACTGCCTCGTTGATCTAGCGGTCGCAAGCGTGACTGCTGAGCGTGAGGTCCTGGTTTCGATCCCCAGGTCAGGCAAAAAGTGTCACGGGGTTTTTCCGTGTGGAATTTCTCAGTAGCAGCCCGGATTCCGGATTTGTGCCCGGTCGATGGCAATAAGCTCGCCCGTGGGACACATGGGACGTAAAACATAACGGCGAAATGTGGGTGTACTATACACCTCTGCCAACCCTTCGGGGAATATAGGCGTGAGTTTAGGTCAAGAAAATGAATACGAATTTGTGCGTCGCATGTGCGTATTTATGTCGTTGCTCAGTATAATGCTGTGATTTCGGATGAACCCAATGCCAGCAGCGCTGATTTTCAACAACAACCTTCGAGTGAGGCATAAAACTGTGTCTTCAGAGAGTGTCCGGGCGTATTAGCCGCCCATGTGCAGTTAGTCTAAGGCCGGACTCCACCAAAGCGAAGAAGTGCGGAGATGTCCGAAGCGGAGACAAGAAGAGCTGTTTTTCAACTAGGGTGTATCCACACAAACTGTGCGGAGATGCGTACTGGCTAGACTGTAGCGGAGATGTGTGCAGCGAGCGTTGGATGTGAACGCACAGTTTAGTTCGATCTGTCACGAAACCGCTCACTGCACGCCGGACACATTTCGTCTCCGCTGCGCGCCGTCGTCAGCTTGCGAGGAAAAGTTCACATCTCCGCCTTGTACCATGGCCCTGCACAATCTCAGCCAGGAACAGCTTACATCTCCGCTTCCATCGCGCTATACAAATCTGATACATCTCCGCTCAGTGGTATCCACTTAAGCTGAGTGGAGACGAGATGTGTGAATAACGAAATTTTATTGGTTTTTTAAAACACATTTCCGCTCCGCTCGTCTCATCTCCGCTTAGGTGGAGTCCGGATTGCCAGCAGGATAGCACTGCAATCGCTACTACTATCATAAATCCGTCTGGCAACAGTGGTGATTATGAACGTTAATTCTACTGGACAATGGAAGGCCCAAGTTCGGTAGTGGACAGTTAACGGGCCTGTGGCGGCATCTATCCACGCCACATGCGAACTATTCATGCCTACATCGCGATATCAAGATTTAACACGCAGATAGTATATATACAACCTCCCAACATCAACTGGTGGGCAGTAGCCCACCAGGCACAAAACTCCCCCTGGTTGGAGGATCCTCCCTTTGGTTGGAGGAACACCACACCAAGTTTCTCCACAGGCCTAAATGATGATGGTAATAGTAATTCATCTGATAACTCTAGGGCCCTCTTCATTCCGTAAAAAATAAAGGCTTTATACTCATAAATGATCGTCGTGTTAAGTGAACCATTATGTCATTAATTGAACGCCTCATTGAGCTTTCGTTTTAATTATCCGGACCGAGTGTGAGTATATGAATGAATGGCATTGTTGAAATATAGGGATGAGTTTGTTTTAACTAAGAAAGACTGTTTTCAGCAGCGGTGTAACATATAGATGTGGGATCAGGGTGCGAAATAAAATGGAAATCTCACAAACAAATAGTATCTTTTTGTATTATTAAGGAAAAAAACTTAAAGGCAAAATCTAACACATCGTCGTTCGTCGTACATCACTCATCTTCTTCTGACACCCAACATTCTCCTCTTAACTAATTCGTCATCTTAGTCATATAATCCCTCTCTCTTTCACACTCATACACCTCTTACTCACACCTGTACATGCATTCCATCGTCGACTCTCTCTCCCTCTCCGCTCCCTCTTTGGTTGCCATCACCACCTCGCAAAAGGAGGTGACGGCTTCCCACGTACTCTCGCTCCCGACCATGGACAGAACCACGGCTAGGAGCGAGAGGTCATCACCGACTGCCCCGACCAGTTCACGGCGCTGTGTCGCCCACGCAGTGCACGCCTGCAGCGTGTGCAGCGCCGTGTCCTCGGGGCAGTCAACGCAGTGGTAACATCCGAGCGTCTGCTCACGGCCCATATGACACAGGTACTTCCCGAAACATCCATGTCCCGAGAGCACCTGCGTCAGCCGAAAGCTGAGGGCGCCATGCCGCCTCTCCAGCCACTCCTCCATAACGGGCCTTACCGCCGCTGTCGCGGCGTGCCCTACGCTGGGTTGCGCAAGTAGTTCTCTCCACTCGGCCACTAGGATCTGGCGGAGCTCACCTACCCGTTTGGAATAAATGCGTAATGCACGAAAGTGTTCATCAGCAATTGAGAGATAGCGAGATATTCTTTTGTACAAAGTGGACAACAACGCCATGAATAACGATAAAGCATTCCTTTGATCTGCTGCTGCCTTTACGTATAATGTAAACTGCATTTTTTGTATTGATAAAATATGCGTTTGTTGTTTAACTAACTTAATATTATAAATGCGAAAGTAAGTTTGTTTGTTTGTTACCATTTCACGCCTAAACCAGTGAACCGATCAACCTAAAATTTTGCATATACTCGTACGTTGTCTGGTGTACAGAAACGGACTTATGGGGCCTAATTCTCTTAAAATAAATCTTGATAAGTAAATCACAACCGAACCAAGGCCGAACCGTTCATTCAGACAGTTCTCAATTTCAAAAGCTATCAAATTGTTTGACATAAAAAACAAAATCAATCATTTTGAAAGTTTTCGAAAACAAAAACTGACTGACGGTTGTGGTTCGATTGCGTTTGGCAACAATTTATTTTAGAAGAATTGGGCCCAAGGTACCTTTTATCCCGAAATAAGTACTGTTCCAGAGGAAAACAACAATAACGTTCTTATGATAATAGATGGCGCCACGTGTCTTCTGAATCATGATTGAATTTTATTATCACGAAAAATATGGAATACTCGATAAATGACATCCACGCGGGCATAGCCGCGAGCGACCTCTAGTTGCAAATAAAACTATTATGAACCCTCACATGATCTTTTAATTGATGTTCTACAATTACTTGCAGGTTTTAAAATGAAAAATTTAGAATCCCAGGTCGAGCGAAGTGGTTTTTTTCTGGGATTGAAATTGCTACTGGTAGTGTTGTTCTATTTTTATTTTTGTTGTTAGAACACAAAACAATGGTGTGCGCGTGTATGTGGAAACACGATATTTGAATGTATCTATCCTATTCTATACGATTTAAAAAATAACTTTTAGAATTGTAGGGTTACTCGGTATCGGACATTGTTTTTTTTTTCGAAATTCGCGTATTTTTTATTACTTTCGAAACAAATGAAATAAAATTATTTTTAGAGTAAATTGTTGAACACCTTGTATTTTTTTTTCTAGTTACCTGCGACCCGCCCTGGCGTCGCTTGGGTACGGTTTTAGCTTAAAACCTTTCGGAAGAAATTGCTTAAATTAAGATGGAAACCGCATCAAAATCCGCTGAGTAGTTTAGAAGAAGTAAGCGGACAAACAGACAGATGCAAAGAGCGACTACAACTCGCGACCTCGCCGCGTGTTCAGCTCATGATTAAGGGTTCCGTAACTATACCAATATTCACAGAAGCGTGAGACAAAATGTAAACAAAATACTACCCACTCTAAACTGATCGGTATTGTATTTTGTGTAATTGACACTTCCTAACAAAGGAATTATTCGAAAGGTGGGTAGTTGTTTGTTGACATTTTATCTCATGCTTAATAATGAATATGGTATAGTCGGGCAATCCCGAAAAATGTATGTGAGTAAACCGTAACTAATCATAAATATGAATGTGTCTCACGAATGTATACATCAAAAACGACTTCAATTTATACCATTTAGAGATTGGTGCCGATTCTGTTATGGACAAACTAAACTTAATTTAGGCTATTGCCATCCTTTTCACTCTAATAAAATAAGAAAGAGACATACGTAAATAAGAGCTGTCAAATTTAGTTGAACTTATAGTTCCATACAATGGAGATGTTTCAGAAATGTATGGAGCCTGGGCTAGCACCATGTACACTATATGTAAATATAGCTATACAATAAAGTAACCGTTTTTTAATGTTAATTTTCTCTAATTTTACTTCGTTTAATTGTACATTCAAGATATCTTGATCAAGGAGAGCAACACTACACATAAAAATGGTTCCCTATCCATTTGCATAAAATTTTAAGACCTAATATAACTTAGCATAATTTTGTTTGGCATAATTATATTTTCGCATAATATAATTAGGTACGCATAACAGCTTACGCATAATTTTTTAAGCATAATTTCTCTAACCATAATAATGATTAAGCATTATATTCTAAAGCATAAATTTACTAAGCAGAAAGTTCTAAAGCATAACTTTTTTAAGCATAATATCCTAAAGCATAAATTTATTTACGCATAATGATATTAAAACATATTTTTATCGGTATAACAATGAAATAATTATTAACGGTTGCATATTAGAAAATCAAAACTTTCCTGGGCAAATTTCAAAAGAACAACGTACAAATCAACAAAGTTTAAAATAACGATGCTCATTTGATCAAAAGTTCAGCTGACCAAAGTCTGGAATATCAATGTTTAAATTATTTATTACACTATTGACCAAATCGTTTAAAGGTCAAAATGGATTACTGGATAAATTATTGTTTTTATACACCTTCAAGGCCTCTTCATGAGACGATTATTCGTCACCTACTTTCATTTTCACAATAAAAACTTAAGGGGATGTTTGTAAGGTTGAGGCTCCAAAGCAGAGTCGACGGAGCCCCGCTGCGCGGGGCTCCTATTTCTGTCTGCAGGGTTTAAAGTAACCTAACACGAAGGGGATGACGGGGGCTTCGTTCGCTCGCTTCGCTCGCTCACTCTAGCCCCCATCATCCCCTTCGAACCTAACCTATCCGTGTCGGGGTGCGCCTGCGACTAGATTATTAGACAATGGTAAAAACATTTCTGATTATCATAACTAACGTTATGCTAATAGTCATTAGGCCTACTAACGTTATGCGAATCAAATTTATGCCAAAACAAATTAGTCTTTAAGATGATTATGCCAACATAAAATGTATGCCTAAAAAAATTATGCCCAAGTATTATTATGCCAAAACAAATTGTGCCAAAATCGTTATGCCGAAGTATATTAGGACAAAGAACATTATGCGAAAAGAAGGGATCCCCATAAAAATATGGCGGATCGAAATTATGTGAAATATCATTTTGATAACTGTTGACATGTCAATGACCGCGTAGTGTTTATTTCTCGTGTACTTACATAACCTATCTATGTTGTTTTTAGACGAAAATACTTGGATTTCGTTATAATTTTAATAAAATAGAACTACTGGTGTTGTACACGAAACCTAGAACTGTCAAAGTTGTCAAACTCATGTCAATGTCAAACACAACTGTTATGGCTACCAGAACAAAAGGGTTAACATATTAAAAAACGTCGCCAAATAATAATTTCAGTACAATTGTACTCTTCTTCAAATTAATTTATTTGAATTTTATGGAAATCCCCTATTTTTTTCCTATTTTTCTATATACTGTACATAGTGGTGGCCCAAAATCAAACATCTCCTTTAGACGACATTTAAAACGTGTCGACTAAAAACACGATGAAGTTCTAGGCGTAAACTAATTTGACATCTCTAACTTAGTTGTTGCCTATCACCGTCCTTTTCTCGCGCTATCTGTTAGTAAAAGATAGCAAGCAATTTTCTAATTTTAGTTTAGTTGGTGAACAAGAGAATCGGCACTATTATCTGTTTTGGTATTCTCCTACTGACGTACATATTTTAAAATTAACTTATTTATTTTCAGTCTAAGTTAGTAGTACACTTAAAGTTGTTACCAACTTGTCACTTCGATCAAGTCAACGAAACAAAGAACAAAGTTATCGTTCAAATGCAGTTTTAATACTGCTTTGTAAATATTGATGAAAAAGTTCTTGTTTGTGGGTTTCGTAACATTTCAATTGCAAGCTCATGTTGATAGTTGTTTTATACAAGATTAATCTGAAAGGGATACTAATCCGCAGGCCACTTAAAGTATCACTGATGATTGATTTAAAGCAAGTGTTAAAATTTCAAAATTCGATTCTTTTTTTTTTTTTTTTAAAAAACGTTTCCCCACACTAAGATTTCTCTTGTATCGTGGGTGCGTTTACAGACACAAATCTCACAAACAAACGCCCAGACCCGAAACAACCATCTGTAGGCCATACAAATTTTTGTTCCGTGTGGGAATCGAACCCACGACCCGTAGCGCAGAAGCCAATCGCTTAGCGACTGCACCAAACGTGTTGTCATTTCCATGCAAAATGATATTAATTTTAGTTTTTTCAAAAATTCTTCATCCCTGTTTTAAGGTACGCGTCTATTGGCCCGCGCCGGACGCACCGCACGCACGGCACGCAACGGATTTTAGTTTTGCGTTCACAAATGCGTTCGGTGCGGCCGACGCGGATAGTGGACGTAGCGCTATGTGTAATCACACAAAGCAAACTAAAATCCGTTGCTAAAATGGACGCGTACCTTAAGTCACGTATTAAGAAAATAGAGCTTCTAAACCGCGGCGTCAATTATGACCTAAAATGTAAACAGCTGATTTTAGCTGAGGATAGATCGATTTTTGCGTATTTTTAACTAAGTAAGTCTTTGAACATCTATTTCTCTTAACTATTGACTTTTGCGGAAAGCTATACAATAAAAGTTATTCATTATTATGGGTAATTTAACACCCTTTTGGATTAGTACCACCTTTCTGACTAACCTTGTATAGTGTCTTCCATGTCAGGATGTAAGTTGGTCGTCAGGTTGCCGTCAAAGAATAGGATACCTATACCTAATCTCCAAACGTGGGTTTCATAAAGGCGACTAAGGGATTATATCTTTTATTGAGATAGGATCTTCTACAATGTATTATTATGTACGTTTTTAACTATCGTCTTTTGATATATTTGAGCGCATTAAGTTTTATATTGTAATGTAACAGACGGCCCTAGGATTTCCTGAGCACGTCTGCCACACCAGTTGTAGGGATATGTAACTAATAAGTTAGGATTCCTACTTACCCCTAGCCTGACAAACAAAGAAAACACTTAAAAGAAGTCAATTTTATATATGGTAAAAACACTTATAAGTTCCTGATAGAATATATGGCACACGTAATCAAAACTGATGGAAACACAATAAATAAAAAAAAAAAAATTATTTATTTCAGACCACTGAGTCCATAGTGTTAGTAACAGAAAAACTTACAACCTATGTTAGTGGGCTGTAGCCCACTAACATAGGTTGTAAGCTTTTCGTGTACGAAAAACAAAATATTAAAACAGAAACTACTTAATATTAGTGTCGATTCACTAGTTCACACCTCTCACATGCAAATCAATGAATCGACTAAAGACGGCTGAGTCCAGTCTATCTGCTATCATCTTCAAGATTCCGTTGCCGCTCCTCCGCACACCTTGCATGACAATACTCACATGACAACAATACTCTACAATAATACACAAGCTCAGTATATCACCAGGCGAAGGCTGGTAGTTCAGCAGTGCAGCAGCGCCGGAGGCTCAGTAGTAGTCCACTCGGTAGAGCGCTGGTAGTGCAGCAGTACCGGAGGCTCAGTAGTAGTCCACTCGGCAGAGCGCTGGTAGTGCAGCAGTACCGGAGGCTCAGTAGTAGTCCACTCGGCGGAGCGCTGGTAGTGCAGCAGTACCGGAGGCTCAGTAGTAGTCCACTCGGCGGAGCGCTGGTAGTGCAGCAGTACCGGAGGCTCAGTAGTAGTCCACTCGGCGGAGCGCTGGTAGTTCTGCTGTCCAGCCGTCCGCTCACTTTCGTGGTTCTCGTCCAATCTGCCAAAGCCACTTTGCTTTTTCTTTTTCGCTTGCTCTTTCAGTTTTAAATGTGGAGTGTGTTCCGAAACTATGTGGCCTGTGATAAAAAGATGTTTATAGAAAATACCAAGAAGGTGAAATGGGTGAAGTGGATGATGATGAAAAAGGTGATCCCACAAATATTTAGTACCTACTTTGAAATGTTTTTTGTACTCTGTACTCTTAAAAGAAAAACTTCCATACATTTTTAAACCCGGTATCACCATAGCAACACTGTAAGGCCAGTTTAACTCAGTTATATCAACAACAGACTTTCCTCAAAATACTTGAAACTTTATACAAAAGGGAACCCTTAAAAGTAGGTATACAGGGTGTAAACGAATTCGTGTAATTTCTTCAAACCGCATGATCTACTGGTGACACAGATTGACCTTGCATGGGATTTTTTCAGATTTAATAAAAAAAACTAAATTAAAAAAAAAACATCTTGTCCTATTTGAGTCACTTTAACGTCCCGAGTTAAATGACTGCGCGGAGCGATGTAAGGCTAGTCGTGTCCGCCAGCTGTGTCGCTGTGCTTTCATTCACTTATGTTTGACACCGAAAGAAAAAAACACAAAAAATTTAAACCTTAAACCACCTAAGTGGTTTAGATGCGATACACTTACGCCAACTGCAAGAAAAAAAAAGTTTTTGTTTTCAATGTTTAGTTTAATCTAGTTTGATTAAACTAAATGTTGAAAAAAAAAAACTTTTTTAATCCCGTGCGGGGTTAATCTATACCAGTAATAGATCGTGTGGTTTTAAAAAATTACACGAATTCGTTTACACCCTGTATTTATTTATACCTACCGTTTTTATAGCTGAGGATCGATCGTACAAACCGCGCCGAGCTGTTTTACAATGGTCAGGGTGAATTGAATTCTACCCATTCTAACCGTTCCTGTGCTAGTTTAGAAAAAATATCGATGAAAACAACGCTTTTACCGGCGGAACGGAGCTTGTATACGCTTGTAAGAGATGTGTGTGTGTCTGTTGCCATTTATCTCCAGAACGGCTTAAGCAATTTTAATGCAGTTTCTTGCAAACGTTTTGTATGACTACGGCAATTAACAAAAGGAATTTATGAAGCGGATGTCTGTAGAAAAGCCAGTAGAGGACACCCTAGAAGAACTAAGGAAGGGCAGCGTGCAGCATCCCGCCGGACGCGACCTACGACGTTGTAACACGGCCTACTCCCTAAGTCCGTCATCGAAGTTAGTCGCCCGTCCGATAGTAGCCCGAAACGTAGGAGTGAACAAAACAAGTGTCAAGTTCGGACGGGCAAAAATACATCGATAGTAGGAACAACTGTCAAATCGAGTTGTCATTCATTCTTAGTTCGAGCCCCGAAATAATCGTATGTTCGTAGGTGATAGGGAGTAGGAAACGCTCGTAACTGAGCCCGAAACCACGGACTTCGTGCTTAGGGAGTAGAGCCCTGACCACGGCCTAACATACAATTTCGCTTACCTTGCATTCTGTCATACATACATGCCGTATTTCAGAGTGGAGGCGGGCGCGGGTGCTAGCGCGGGCGCGTGTAAATCAAATGTATGTAGACGCCAGTTGCATTTACAGTGCGCCCGCGAGTCGCGCGCCGGGCCAGGCCACACGGTGCGGTGCGGCTCCGGCGCGGCGCGTGAGCGACCAATCAGCGGGCACACGAGTGACGTCACCCCGCTCGTACGGCCCGCCGATTCGTCGCTCACGCGCCGCGCCGGAGCCGCACCGCACCGTGTGGCCTGGTCCGCGGGCGCGGGCGCGGTGGCGCGAGTGTTTCTAATGGTTCAGTCCGCTCGTATCATTCACAGTGATATAGCGTCTGTTAGGTGACTGCGCATGTGGTTCTAAACCATTTTGATTCACCCGCCGAAGCGTCGTACGCTCGTTCGGCACTACTGTGAACACACAGATGCCAAGACCCGAGCGCCCGCACCCGCCCCCGCACTCGCTAGTGCAGTCTGTATGATCATGTGTCCCTACAATAATTTCAATAATTCTGCCGCACACAACACAAACCCGCCAATACAATAAACAATCTGACATTCGTCCCAGTCAACACTAGCCGGTAACGTTTTGTATCGACAAAAGCTTTTAGAAGATGAGACTCAACCTTGCGGGTCCTCTTACATTTTGTTGATACGCCTCAATGACCGTCGCATTGTTTATTTACTTTGATATATTGGTAAAAGGTGAGTGTCGGTGGCGAATCATGGGCTGAAATTGGATCACGGATTTTCAATGTAGTTGTGTCGCTTGTCTGGCCTTGGATCTGGGCCGATTTGATTGGCAAAAAATTGCAAAAATTGTGAATTTTGTGGATATTGATTGAAAACGTTACGAATTTGATCTAATACTGTATTTTTATTCTTTAACAACCACGCGTATCATACGATTTGCAAGGTTAAACTTTTGTTCTACATGTTTCCCCAAAAGTCAATAGTTTAAGAGAAATAGATGTTCAAACATTTCATAAAAATACGCTATTTTAGCGTATCTATCCTCAGCTGTGATGTCTTTAAAGAGGTCATAATTGGTTCCATTTTTTGAATTCGTAACTAAAGCAAGGATGAAGATTTTTTGAAAAAAATTAAATCATACTTAAATATTTCGCACTTGCTTTTAAATGGTCATCAGGTGGCCTGCGGATTAGTAACCCCTTTCCAACTAATCTGGTAATACTTAAAAATTACATAGTTGTGTATTGTGGTAAAATGAGCAGGATCAGCAGATGTTGTTCTGTGTGTAGCATGGTACGGGAAATACTTACTTCAAATCTTCCAATCTATGAGTGCGGGTGAGTACGTGCAAAAGCATTTAATTATAGATTTAAAGGTGATCTTCTACGCAAGATACCTACACAGGTACATCCAATGATATGTATGAGAAGGAGGACTTACCGATGTGTTGTGCGTACAGAGTAACAATATTATTAGTGACTAGCTGTGCCTGCGACTTCGTCCGCGTGGAAGTTGGAAAAAAACATTGTATTACTGCTCATCACCCACACTCAATAGTGTATTAATAATTTACCCTATAACTCGACCCTTTCTTTAACGGATTTTTTTGCCAAAATTTAACTAAATCTGTTTTGTAGTTTTGGCCTGATGCTCAAACATACAAATTTACAAAAAATTTAAAAAAATCTGTTTCGTCATCAGTATCGTTTCTAGTACACGTAGCATTTTTTTTTTCAATAATATTCAATGTCCATTTTTTGCTTCGATTTTATTATACGTATTAAAGATTAATTTTGATTTTGATAAGTGCCTTTACTAGTTTTATTCCCAACTAACAACTGAATTGTGTTTTTATAACTGTTTTATTATGAACTATGGTTGCATTTTAGAAATGCAGTGGATTAGATTTTTATTGAATATGTAGAGTCTGTTTATCTCACGAAGACTCGTGAATTATTGCAATAGGAACCTTATGTTTTTGACATAAAAGTCACACGACGCATCTTCGTGAAATAAAAAGACTATAGGTAACAAATTACTTTTCGTGGACGTCATTCATAATGTAATACGTGAATAACCAGCAGAATTCATGAAAAAAATATTTTTAATAAAACAAAAATATGTCTAGTAATAAAATATGCAATAAAAAATAATTTTGGCATGTTAAGGCGCGCAATCTTTTATTTATTTCATTTTAAATTGCAAATCAAGGATTTAAATATCAAAGCTGAGACGTGAATTTTAAGAATTTAATACTTTGAACACGTACCTACAATTTAATATCATGTAATTTAATATCACGCTACACATACCTACTTGTTATAAATATTTAAGTAGATGTAATTTTATTTTTGCAAATCAAAAATTGTTTCATTTTGAGAGTCAATGAGAACAAGTAGAATTCTGAGAAAAGGCACGGTCTATATATTATATGCGATAATAATTAATGAGTACTTAGAAAAAATATTATGTTACTGCTATTATTGCAATTCAACGCAGACTCAGTGATAAAATTAGAGTATTTTTTTATTACTCGTGTTGACACTACTCATAGTATTTTTTCATAGGTGTCAAATCTATTATCTATTGTTAAGGCACGATTCCATTAGGCATGTTACTTATATGCAAGTTGCAAATTGCATACAACTTGAACAAACCTGCTTAAAAGCTACAACTTGTATGAGGTAGTTAGAACTTGTACATTTTTTATTCAAGTGACGTGCAAATTGAACATGTAAACTATAGTTGTACTTTTTGAATTGCGAACGAGTGATTGACACCCACAATGTCCAACTCAGTTTTTGAACATCTCCACTTGTATGCAAGTAAAACCTGAATGCAATTTGCACACTCTCGAAAACATGTTTCCAATGTAAGTAACTTGTACGCAAATGTGACGTCATACTTGCATGCAAGACTTATTGTTAATTAGCTGTTGCCCGCGGTTTCACTCGCATTCTGGATGAACTACTTCATGAACCCGAATAAAAAGTATCCTTTCTTAATCCAGTTCATGGTTTACTTGTGTGCCACATCTAAATCCGTTCACCCGTTAAGGCGTGATTGATTAATAAACATCCAAAATCACAAATTATCAAACATTCAAAGTTACACCTTGAAAGAAAACTGATCCAAGTGTAATTGGATTACAGACTTAAAATACTAAATTATAAAGTTGAAACTGAATGTCACCAAAAATGTTACTTAGATCAGTTGGCTTCTACGCTATCCATTTATAATATTAGTCGGATTGCCAAAACAGTATATACGAGTATGTCGTGGCCAGATCATAGAATTGATCACTTTATGATGTGGCCGACCATTTCATGAAATGGTTGTATTTCATGAAATGGCCAAATACCCGCTGGCCATTTCATGATATGGCCTGGCCAGATCAATGAATAATCAGCGTTTGACGATATGATCAGCTAAACGCACGGCTACTTCATTATATGGTCAAACATTAGTGATCATATATAAAATTAGTTACATTATTTACTGTTAGAGGCGCTGATATCGTTTTGTTTTTGTGATGTATCGTGGCGGCGGACAATTATTCTGACAAAAAAGCTAATAATAATAAGTAAAGTAGGGTGACCACGCAACGAAAATTAATGGACTATTATTGGATTTCAAAATATGACTTCATGGTAATTGCGGGTGAACTTTTCATAGAATTTTATTTGTTCGATTATTTATCTGGTTAACCTGTCAAACTACAGAACACAGCACAAAATATCGATGCACGTTACTGCGAAAATTTACTATTTAGTATATTGAATCATTTGGGTTAGGTTAGGTTAGAACAGTGACCAATAACGCGCGAAGGCGAGCGAGCGAAGTGAGCGTGCCGCGGTAGCGGACGCCGAGCGCCAGATCCCCTTCATTGTTGGTGAATCAAGCTGTTAAACTTTCGCGGTAACGTGCATCGATATTTTGTGGGTCGAAATTCCGTAGTCTACTCCTTTGCTTGCATGGTACGTGCTTCCTTTATTTGGATTTTTTATTAAACCTTTGATATCATGGAAACCCTACATTAATGATATGGCCAAACGTGGATGGACATATCATTAAACGTTGACGTTTAAACGATATGGCCAATTTTAGTTGGCCATATCATGAAATACAACCATTTCATAAAATGGCCGGCCACATCATGAAGTGATCAATTCTATGATATGGCCACGACATATAGATAAAAACTTAATGTGACTGCCTTTATTAAATATACCACACGTGCAAACGGCGAGAAAAAAACGAATGCAAGTGTTTTTAACCGCGAGTACGTCGTAAACTTTAACTGTAGAAGTTACACAGTCATTTGTAACTTTGTTTCGACGTGATTGAATAACTGGCAAACAAACAAACTTTTATTTTGAAAAGCAAAATTGGTTATAAGTTGTTTGTATAAAACGAGCATATATTTTTAAATTGCATACATTTGTTAAAATAGTGTTGATTTTATGACCAGTTGAATTATTGTAGGAGTTGGCTTTTGGTTTTACCAATAAAAACATGAACTGATATAGGTATGTATACCTATACAAGGTTAGTCAGAAAGGGGGTACTAATCCGAAAGAGTGTTAAAGTACACATAATAATGAATAACTTTTGTTCTACAACTTTTCCCAAAACTCAATAGTTTAAGAGAAACAGTTGTTCAAAAATCTCAAAAAAAAACTCTAAAATCTATCCATCCTCAGTTATGATCAGCTGTGTTTACATTTTAGGTCACATTTGGGGCCATGAATTAGAAGCATCATTTTCTGAATTTATAACTAAAGCAGGGATGAAGAATTTTTGAAAAAACTGAAATAAAATAATTTTATTTGGATTTTTTTTTTATCGAATTTTGAAATTTTAACACTTGCTTTCAAACAGTCATCAGCGATACTATAAGTGGGCTTCGGATTAGTACCCCCTTTCCGACTAACCTTGTATAGTAGTACACATACATATACAAGTTTAGTTTTAGTATACACTAAACCAGAAACTAGTTTGTTCAGAATCACCAGGAGAATTGATTGACATAGTTTTTACACCACATTCTATTTTTCCTTTTTTTTCACCAATTTCAATTCTCTTTTAATAGGTTTCTACGCATAACAGTGGTCGGGAATAGACACCTTGAGGCTGGAGACGGTCCCATCGGTCAGTTTCCGTGTATTAGACAACCCTTGCATAGCACATCTCAGGCATTTCACACTTAACTAGGGAACTTAACGCGACATAAACTAAGGTGTAACTTGGAGATTTATTAAAAAAACACACACATTCAGGCAGTTCTGATGAAAAACTAAAGTTGTGTATGTATATGTGTACATACTCTATATCATAATATTCTTTCTATACATACGCTAGAACAAAAAAATTGTTGAATAATATTTCGGAACTACGAAATAAATTATCAGTGGAGCTTATGTTTAATCTAAAACAATGATACTAGCACAGTATAAACAGAGCATTTTTATTGACTATTTATACAGGGTGTTAACGAATTCGTGTAATTCCTTCAAACCACATGATCTATTAATGGTATAGATTAACCCCGCACGGGATTCAGATTGATTAAAAATAAAAAAAAGTTTATTTTTTCCCAAATATTTTTTTTATGTGATAGAAAATTTCGATGCCTTGCATAAATGAATGAAGGCACGGTGACCCAGCTGACGGGCACGACTAGTCCGATATAGTTCCACGCAGTCAGTTAACTTGGGACGCTAAAATTAACAGAATACCACGGTTCATTTTTTGAAAACTTTTTTTTATTGATTCTGAAAAAAACCTATGCAGGGTCAATCAGTGTCACCAGTAGATCACGCGGTTTGAAGGAATTACACGAATTCGTTAACACCCTGTATTTGACGAGATATGCGAACATAAATGTAGGGAACAGCTGATTTTTTTTTCGCGATTTCAGATTCGGTCCCATAGTAAAAGTTGTTCATAGTGATGGTACAATCTCCCATTTCGGTTTGTCGAGTGTTTACAATTTCACCCTGTGCTGAAACATTACTTCAACTACCTATAATCATCCGAATTGACACACTCACACAGACACGCATTGCAACAAGACTTCTAAGTTAACATCGGAATACAGTCACATACAAAGAGTGCATTATGCTTAGTATACAGTGCGTGTCTGTGTGAGTATGTCAATGCAGGCGATTATAGTAAGTTGAGGTATTGTTTTAGCTTATATATCTATTGTGATACTTAGTCTTTAAAGTAATATCTGCTCCTCAATAATTGTAAATACAAAATTATAACAATTGGCTACACTTCGGGGAGTGTGCGATGGAACTGCACAATTTCATTCCGCCTGGCCCTTTCCATCATCGGACTACCAGACGTACGGCGATGTGCCATCGGTACATGGTGGACATCCCACCCATACGTACAAAGCATTTTGAGAACACATTCATTGTTCGCACAGCTAAGGAGTGGAATTACCTGCCGCAGTCTGTGTTTCCTGATAGTTACAACCTTGGGGTCTTTAAGTCAAGAGTGAATAGGTTACTTCTAGGCAAGCGTGCTTCACCGTCGACCACATCATCGCTTACCACCAGGCGAGACAGTGCCCAAATGCGAGGATATCGAAAAAAAAATTTGCCTACGTTGACGACAGGAATGTTTGGCATTAGTTCCTGCACATGTGGTTTCCCTGTTACCTCATTAACGACGTATGTGTATGTCTATTAATTATCCTCAATTATGACTATTTTTGTTTATTTTTATTGCTGTCGTTACTCTCAAGATATCTCTTATCTTATCTTACAATGATTTTTTCGCTAAGTTTTGATGACATTGAATCATGTCAATTGTTTTATATAGTTTAGCTTCATTTTATCTTTTGTAAATGTGAGAACTTCGTGGACTTGCCTATACATATAATTGTGTAAATTACTATTATTCATATTGTGTTATTTTTTTCTTTTTGGTTAATTTTTGTACTCAAGACTTCCCAAGTAACAAAATTTGGTACTATAAAAGTCCTGAGAACGTTTTGGAGCGTGCTATTTAGTGTTTATGATTAGTACTATAATGGTGTTGTAAACGTTTACAGAACCCCAAATAGGCCCTAGTTTTATCACTGATTTATTCTATAAGCATTACATACAGGCTCTCACGGTGATAAATCAGCTCTATAGTTGAAAAGTAAAAGTGTCGAGAAACGCTTTTTAGTACTAAAATAGTGTTTCTGCATCGTTTATGTCACAAATTTGCACTATAAAAGTAACCAAAACATCTTTATAGTGCTATTTTGCACCGTAAACGATTCCAGTGATCTTTTTTATCACACATTTTGTTCGTGTTGTGAAAATATATCGGTAATAGTTGCTTAACGTAACATGTAATAAAAAGGACAACTTCAAAACATTCATGGATCGTAATTCTGCCATAACTTGCACTTGCGAAAATAATTGTATCGATAAAATAATTATGCTGATTTCAAATTTGACAATGCGCCCTCATAATTTTCGTGTTTTAATTAAATTTTAATTAATAAAACAAGGACTTGTCCCAACTATGGCTGCTATAGTACACATTGGCTCCAGCCGTGCTGCTAATGTGCTATCATGGCGTAAAAACAGCAGCCATTTTCACCGAAAACGAATTAGTCCATTAATTATTAATTTTAGTGCTTTTAGGTCACGATTTAGTACCTTAGTAGTGCATTAGGAGTCGCTATGGTACTATTTAGTACTATAGAAGAGTTTTCATGACTTTTACAGAATTAGCGCCATAGCGATGTTGAGGGAGCTTTTAAGGAGCTAAAAGGTTACGTAATGGTTGTGCAAGGTACTTTTATAGTGCAGATTGATACTGTAATAATGTTTTCGATACTTCTACAATACTAGTACTGTAAAAGTTATTTTTACGCATTATTAGTGCAAAATAGATACATAAAAGTGTCAGAAAGGTCGTCTATAGTACTAAATAGTACCATAATCGCTTTTTTCATATCTATTACAGTGCAACACTTTAAAGATTCTTTTGTATGGTCCTGTAAACGTTCTGAGAGCTAAATTATAGAACTTAAATGCTCTTTAATCTTATAGAACCAAAACGCTCTTTTAAAAACCTTTATAGTACAAGCAGGCACAATGGTTACCACTATAGGCCTATTATATCACTATTTGGTGTTATAACACCCTGGTTATAGAAGCTTTTGTTACTTGGGTTGGTATTACATTACTCACAGGTCTGTGGTCAAGACTACATTGTTCTCTCTTAACTATCATAAATCATAGTACTGTATTTACTGAAGTTGTTAAACATATCCTTTTTTTTAAAAGAGTAACCATGGAGTTTCTTGCCGGTTCTTCTCCATAGGAAACGACTAATTGGAACCGTGCACCTTAATTCGACTTTTTATAAGCGCCTGTATTGGTTTATGTGAAATAAAAAAAAAATGATTTGATTTGCCAAGCTTTAATTCATAAATCATTTTTGGAACTTTAAACAATGACCACTTACTTTTGATGTTGTCTGTACCTAAATAATATTACAAAAGTCAAATATCAAATTGGTTACCATTATCACTCCTTTGCGTACTATGACGCAATCATCACCTACATTTTACATTTAAAACGAAACCTTATCTAAAAGCACGAAAAATAAATACTAACAAGTATACAGTTAAAGTTTCCTCTAGTTTTACTAGCAAAAGGCCCGGCTCGGTCGCCGTCCCATCCGGAGTCAGGTGCTAAAACAGTGAGATAAACTGACCGAGGCCGGAAGCCGGAGCCTCAAACGACGCTACCTGAATTCTAAAGCGCTTTGAATTCGGTCAGGTTATACCTTGCGCTGGAACCAAGGAGCATTGCAGGTTTAATTAAAACCTTTTATATAAAGTATTGTGTTATTTTTTAAATTCATTTCATCTCATAGTTTATGTTAATTTTCCTACTGTTTAAAATGCGTTGGTACTAGTTTTTACAGGTGAAAAGGTGGGGAAATGTTTTTGAAAAATTATGAACGTTATTTTTGTTGAGCGATGGTAAAAATGCTGTGTGGGGTTAGCGCTTACGATGGAAGGAACTTTTTATACCGGTTTTTCCCGTAGACATTGTGTTTAGTTAGCCGGTTTATTACAAGATTTTGTTTTCAGGAATTCTAAAACGTGTAAATTAATTCATGTAATTGTTTTAAACCAAGTGACTCTAGTACGGTGAGTGAGTTCTAGTACGGTTATAGGTTAACGTGGAACGGCATTACGTCAGAAACAACAAAAAAAAAAACAAATGATTTTTTTTTTTTTTTAATGCGATTCTATTTAGCGCCCTGATTAACTAACTGCGCGGAGCGATATCGTACTAGTCGTGCCTGTCAGCTATGTAGCCATGCTTTTATTCATTTCTGCGTCGAATAGAAACGGAAGTTTTTTTTTGTTATTTAAAAAAAAAAACCGTATTGTTTGGTTTAGATACAATCACAAACAGTGCGGTAGGGGAACCGCAAGAAACAAAGTTTTTTAATTAATTTTTTTAATCAAGCTAATTTCCGTGCCGGTTTAGAGCCCAAATGCACGTCCGATACTTGCCTCCGATAGTCGGTTCCGATAGTCTGATCAGACTATCTGAAGGCCTCCGCGTCATACATTTGTTTGAACATGAATTACACGTACGATCATACTATCGGATCGGATGTCAGAATCATAAGCATAGTCCGGGCGTCGTTGTCGTCCGGAAAAAATCGGACACGAGAATCGTACGTGTATTTCATCAATCCGATCAGATAATCGGATCCGGCTCCCGGAAGCAACTATCGGACGTGTATTTTGACCCTTAATCTTGCCCAGTAAAAGATCATGTGGTTTTAAAGAATAACACGAATTCGTTTACACTCTGTATATTGAATAAAAAACATCTTGTAAACGAAAAATATTTTGAAACTAACAGTAATTTACAACTACGCGACCGCAGTTAAGTGTAGACAGTTCAGCCTTCAAGTCTTTACTGGCTCTACCGAAGGAAGCACCAAACTTCCACCTTACCGATGTAAACAGACCTATACAAATATATTAGCGACAGTTTATCGACTCTTTTTACTACATCCTCCATTGAGTTTGCTTTAAAAGGATCTTGTGCAGCGGAGCGTTGTAAAGGATACACTGAAATCTGTGTTAATAGTTGCGGTGCGGAGTGCTGCTCGGCTTAAATAGGGTATGCTATACCTTTCCGTGGTTGGCGCGAGTAAGGGATTATTTCAGGTGGCTGGCGGGCAGTATGTTTTGGTGGATTGAAACTGTTAGTACCCGCTTCTTCTAAGCTTTGCAATTACCTAATGCTATTATATTTTGTGTGTTGGTGGTGTTTTTAAACTTTGAAAAAAGTTGTTATAATAAACGGAGCGGATCGAAATCTATACCTTGCGGTTTTCGGAAAACAAAGAGATTTAGGGGTTATTTTACCACCGGGGTTGCGTTGCATGCAGCTGCGAATCCCGCGACCCCGGCCAAGGGTCAGGAGAAGGAACACCGTGGGTTTTTAGCCGGTAGGAGTCCGGCATAACCCTTCACCTTCCCCAGGCGAAGGGCATCCATGAGGATTTTAACACGAAAAAAAAAAAGAAAAAGGGGTTATTTCACCAACCTATCATTAACTGTTTATTGAGATAATTCGGTCTCTAAATCGCCCCTAAGGGGATATTTTACCAACATATCAATAAGTAGTCTGTAACTAATGACCAGCTTATTCTTCTCTCGTGTCAGCACGAGCTATGCGACAATAGCACTACAACGAATTATCTAAACGCAATAATTTGGATATTACTTGCAAAATATCCAAATATAAAAAAGACCTAAAACTCATGTTGCCAACATACTTTGTTAATTCGGTCTCTTAATCAATATTTTATAATTATTATTAATTTTAATTTTATCCGTGTTTTTTATTATTAATTGTATCTTCTGTTTTGCTTGGAAAGATTTTTGTTGAGAGTGTTTTTGTTTATTTTAATATTCCTTGTCAAACTTTATTGTATCTAGACTATAAGTGAACGATGTGGTCTCCTGTAATTTGAGGGGCACACTCGTCATTGTCCTGTAATTGCTATTTTGTATGTAATTGTGTAACCTCTGTTGGAGATCCAAATAAATAAATAAATAGCTCATACTGTGGTGAAAAGATTAGCCAGACAGCAAGGTTGGTGGTAGAGAGGCTGACTGCCCAGGGTGCGCCAGACGTACTTAAGTATCGTCACTCGTGGAGGCTCTTTTCATGCACCCCACCAGCTAAAAGTGACCTATAAACATGACATTTATGTGTTCAATAATCTTGTCAGAATGCAAATGTTAGCTATTAAAAATTTTAGAGACCGGATTAGCTTAATGAACAGTTAACGATAGGTTATGAAATGCCCACTAAATTAATGTCTTGCGTTCGATCGACTTTAAGTTATTTCTGCGTATTTTCAGTGGCTACAGCCACACTTAAGCGTATTTTGCGTCGCATATCTTGCTCAGTACGCGGTGGAAGATACGCTTAGCGTATTTTGGCCCTAAATGTCATAGAGAAGAAGGGTGTTTGTCTAAAAACCGTCGGATCTTTTCAATGAAATGGCCTCAGTTAAATATTTTTTCAAGCAGCTTCTTATTACAATACTTCATCGTTTACAATATTAAGGAGACTGTTAGTCTGTTTGTATAGGACAAGGTCAAGACGAAACTAGAAATGTACTTATGTACTCAGAGACGAGATCAGATTTAACATTGAAGAGGAAGTCGTGATGGCGGAATAATTAGATCAGGATTAATTTAATCGTACTAATTAAATGGAAAGTTTTGTTTGCTAGGAACTCGAGTATTTAAAGTTTGTTCGATTGTTATGAAACCTTCGCTGTTTGAATAGACTAAGAATAGATTGTTTACCTGCAGTTCAAGATATGTGCCTTTTCACATGATCACTTGCTTCTCGCATCCAGCGAATTTCCGTGACCTTTACCAGATCATCGGTCCACCTTGTGGTCGCCTACCCACGCTGCGTCTTCCGGTACGCGGTCGCCACTCCAGAACCTTTCGGCCCCATCGGCCATCCGTTCTGCGAGCAATGTGCCCCGCCCACTGCCACTTAAGTTTGGCAATTCTCTGAGTTATGTCGGTTACCTAGGTTCTTCTGCGCATCTCATCATTTCTGATATGATCACGCAGAGAAACTCCGAGTATAGCACAACTGCTTATGCATTACTACTTTACAAAGCACGACGAGAGTGCCATAACCGTGTGCCAGTGGAAACGCACTGGGGGTTGAAGGACTTATGGCTAAATAGCTGCAGTATAAATCCATCGATTTATGAGGTTAAAAGACTTATCACACTGGATGCGTTCTGCGTCCTCCGGTCCGGTCAAATCGAACGCAGCCCTCATCCTATGTGAACTTCATGGTCAGGGCAACCGATCAGCGAACCGATCAGGGCATCCGGTCAGCGATCTGACGGGCAGGGTAAACAGCGGCCATTTTATATTTGATTGCGTGTCACCCGCCACCCGCTGCCCGCCTGCCCGCTACCAGGCAGCCCGACCGCTACCTTCACACCTCGACCGCCTGACCGGTGCGTTCCCAACGTTCTTTGCTTGTGCTCGCATAGTCAGATCGTAATTACATAAAATATATATAAAACGCATATGATGTTCACATAGGATGCGGGCTGCGTTCGATTTGACCGGACCGTAGGACGCTGAACGCATCCTGTGTGGCAAGTCCTTAAGCTGTGCTTGCTAAAGTCCGACATTTTAACTTTGTCGCTAAGGTTGGCAACACATCTGCAATTCCCTTGCGTATATAAGGTCTATCTATTCATACACGAAATATTTTAAGGGATACATCTACAGGTGGTAAAGAAGCCATAAAATTAAAAAAAAGAAAAACTAAGCATATTTTTTCTTTAATTAAATAATTTTAATTTACTTAATACACGTATCAAATACTGGCTCATTACTATTTTCAACATCCATTACGCTAGTTTCTACGTAGTATTTATTGTCAATGAAGCGGTCAATTTTTTTTTTAAATTTATGCAAAATGTCTCAAGCATAATTACAATTATAATAATTACGTTAAATAATATACTCATAAAACATTTCGTGTATGAATAGATAGACCTTATATACACCTACAATACGTAGGTGTATATACGCGGTGGTAATTACCATCAGGTGAGTCATTTATACAGCATGAGTGGTTAGCTTTTCATCCGAAAACTATGGATTCTGCTCATGATTCTATGGGATATGGGATACTTTTATCGTGGGACCAACTAGGAATTAGTGAAAAAAATACTGCTGTTCCTTACAAAATATTCAATGGCTCGTAGTTACACAAAAAGAATCCAATCCACACAAAGTCACTTTAGAGATATTGACGTTTGAAGCTTGGAAGATATTTGAGTGTCATACATGTGGGTTGGTTCTGAGGTTGATAAAAAGTGATAGACAGTTGTTTTTGCTTGGATCTTTTTTACTGGCCGATAGTATTAATATTTAGCATCAGTTTGGTGCACTTAACTCATTTTTGACCATGTTGTCGGTTTGATCCTTTTTGCGTAACTGACTGTTTGTGTCATGTTGCGTAACAAAATGTAAGGAAAAGCTGTTTTTCTTCACGAATTCCGAATTTGACGCATAGTAAAAGTTGTATAGAATGATGAACCGAGTCCATGGTTTTCGAATGGAAAGTAATTTACCAGTCAGGCTGTATGAAAAAAGTTCCAAAATTTATTCCTGCCTACCTGGCCAAGCCGGAGACGTTTCCACCAGCCGACGGGCAAACATCAACAAATTGATCAATGTTGCCACCATATTGCGTAGCTCTTGGGTCTGTCGCGCACTTTGAATACCAAGTGGCACGGATTTATTTTACTGTAGGCCCAAAGCATAAGCTGTGCTTTTTGTAGTAGCGATCAGCGATTTTGCGACTGCAGGATAGCGGACACCTGTAATGCCTTGTACAGACCAACCGGACGAAGGCGTACGAATGGCTTATGTCGATGGACCCTGAACGCTCGCTCGCC
This sequence comes from Amphipyra tragopoginis, assembly GCA_905220435.1. Taxonomy (NCBI): domain Eukaryota; kingdom Metazoa; phylum Arthropoda; class Insecta; order Lepidoptera; family Noctuidae; genus Amphipyra; species Amphipyra tragopoginis. The sequence goes on along the minus strand of HG991997.1, from coordinate 24,509,263 downwards.
TCCGCTGTTGGGTCCACACAGAGCGATACCGACAGGCCGTGGAGCCACAGAAAAGGACTTCGAAAGCGTTCCCTCGCCTTCGCTAAACCGTCCACACCCAATCGTTCGTGTTCATTCGTTAGCGTTCGTTCGGCTTCGGTCGGTTGGTCTGTACAAGGCAGAATAGTCTGCCAAGTTGCCAGCTTATATTATGTAGCAATACTCCACATTGGCGGTGACGTTAACGAGACGTAAACGTGACGTTTTTCACGTCTACCTACTGTTTCTTTGACGCTAATCAGACCTTCGTATAGCAAGGGATGCGCAATTGCTCGCTGTTTCAAATATGCGGTGTTTTTCGTTTCAGTAAGCTCATACCGAGTTTTTATTTAAAAAAAAAAGATTTGTACTTCCTTCTAAATATGGAAGAATGTGTTTGCAAAAAGTAATTTGCGTAATATGAACAAGATCTAAAGTCTGATATGACAGGCCCATGCGTAAGAGTAGAACGGTTGCTTCAGTGTGGCATACCGCTAAGCCGCGTAGCTTATACTTTGGGCCGTACACACAGCGCCATCGCACAGTCAGCTTGCACGCTTTTATCGTCTTTGTGGTAAAGGCGGCCATATCTTTAGGTTAGGCCTCTAGGACCGCGAGATATTGAGGATTATAGAAATAGGTTGAGGTTTATTTTATAATAGAGCCTAGATTTAGCCTTGTTAGTGTACATCTAAATAGGAGGCTGTGGGTTTTCTCTCTCTAATCTTTCTGGTTATAAAGATTACTATCAGATCCACGGCTTTGGTCGCTCGGTACGTTGACAAAAAGTATCACATGTCCTTTGAGTTTTAGGCTACTTTTGTGCAAAGTTTCATCCAAAATTATTCAGTTGTTTAGTCGTGAAGAAGTTAACAGAGAGACGAACTTACGTTCGCATTTATAACATTAGTGTAGATTAACTGCGAATAAGAGTAGTAGAGCTTCTAAAAGAAACGGATGGACAGGACAGTCCGAGGAAACTTTGTCCGTTCGTTTCAAAGCGAGTTCAATAGGGAATTAAATTTTGTTTATAAGGGAGTTCGTCATTTTTGAAGTTAGAAATATGGAAATTGGTATCTCATAATGACCATTATTACGGTTCATTTCGGGAGGTAAGACTCATACCTAACCATAATGCATAAAATGAACCGTATCAGAGACTGAGTGCTTGGCTTCTGCGCCGCGGGTCGTGAGTTCGATTCCCGCACGAACCAATTATTTGTGTGATTGTTGTTCGGGGTCTGGGTGTTTGTGCATATGAGATTTTGTGTCTGTAATAAACCCGCGATTAATAAAATTACTTAATAAAATATTTCCCCAAGTTTTAATGGTTTTATATTGTATAATAATTAATTAATTTGATGGAATTCTAAAATAATTACGTTATAATTAAATCTATGAATGTTTTATGTTCCTAATTAAAGCGATTGTTTTAAAATATTTTTGATCGGCAGTGTAAAGCGTAGCGAGCTTCCATCTTATAATTGTATCTTTTTTTTTTATTTATTGTTCAATTACATAGCTTAGATTAAATACATTTGCCCCACAAAACCGTGTTATCGGTTTGACTGTGGGATCGAGTCTCCGTACATTAATCAAACTATAAAATAACTAACTCACAGCTAACAAATAGTTAGGTAATATTTTTTAAGCTTACGCTTAAAAATGCGTTTAATATCTTCGCGTCGAATATCCTCCGGCAGGCTATTTAACAGATATGGCAAACGTTTTTTTAATGTTCTATCACCAAAATAATTAAATATTCTAGGTACCACGTAGCTGCCGGTGGCCATCGAGCGGGTTTATATTTACCTGTGTTTGTGTCAAATAAATATAATTCAGAAAAATGAAAAAAACAGTTTTTTTCGTTTTTATACTTTATGAATCCATAATCATCACGACGTTTTATGCTGTCATAATTCCTAGAACCGAGTTTTATTAACCACCGCTAGAAGATGCCGTCGTCCATCATTTCCGCTCCGCTAATGCTATTACAATATCGCCTATTCTCTGGCCAATTTCTAGATCTGTTGCATCAAGCATTTCCGGGTAGCGTTTACGGCTTAGTAAATGTTGTGTAGTACATTTGTTTACAACAAAAAGCTGTTTTTTCCACTCAAAGCCTTCAGAGGAAGGTGGTCTTGTAGTGGTTACTAAGACCTCTATACTTGGAAGCTATGTTTTGATAGTTCTGACATAGATTTTGAGTTTTGATAAGTGGCGTGTCTTATTTGTAGATCGTTATGATACAAAACTTGAATATATATTCACTAGCTTTTGCCAGCGGCTTCGCTCGCGTTGATTAAGCTCAAAAAAACTCTTAACACACTACTAAAGTTTCTATAATAATGTAATTCAATCGTGATTCGAAAGACACGTGGCGCCATCTATGAACATTATTGTTGTTTTCCTCGGGAATAGTACGTTTTATCGGGATGAAAAAACCCTATGTCCCTATGTCCCCCTATGTCCTATGTGTATGTATGTGTGTACTTTCTATGTCCGTTTCTGTATACCTGACAACGTATATGCAAAGGGGAATGCCCATCAGCCACATAAAAAAATGCCTGAAATGAACAACAATGAAATATACGCCAAATTGCACTATAAGTCGTAGGGAACCCATATCATTTTCAATAATTACAAAAAAACTCGGCAAAACTTGTTCCAAACATCTTTTTCTAAAATATAGGTTAAGTCAAGGTTTAAGATTATTACGCAATAATTAATAAACAAAACTGCATTTAAATGTTTTAATCATCATTAAAAACCACTAACACATCATCAAGAAACTGTGCAGGAGGATTGATATTGGGTTGGTACCGGGCCCATGCTAAGTACCATATTATTGACATAGTATGGGCACAGGTACCAACTGTTCGCCGTCCCACGAGGCAGTTACAATAGCGATGCTGTAAAGCCCTTATCCCTGATAAGGAATTGTTAATTATTATATAAACAAAATATATTTTTTGAGAAATATGTCTGCTTTGTATTTTTCCTCGAAGTAAAAAGCAATTACCCGGAAGAGATAAATGCTCAACTAATTCGTTATCCAGTTCCCTACATATTTCAATCTTATAAATACCATTCGCTCGTGTGTGCTCGCCATAGTATGAGCGAGCCTGTTTTATTTGGTACGTACCACATGCCAACAAAACCATTTCGCTGTATGTCAGTTGTGGGAAATCAGCAACATTGTTAGGATTTATATTAATGCTTTGGAATTGCGCTCTGCGACGATTCAAATTATTTGTGATCACATAATCAGCTAGTATATTTTCTGTATACATATTCTGATGTATTATTTGCAAAATATCAACAGCATCTGGCCTGTCAACTATTCTAGTATAAAACCTATTAATTAATGCTGCTGCTATAGAGAAATCTACCATTAAATGTCTCGAAGCTCTATTAAAAAAATCTTGGCGAAATAATTTGAATTGCTGCTTGAATATTCCATTTACGGCTTCCACAACCCAGCGGCAAATAGTAACTCTTCGGCTTTTATTAGCTTCCAGAGTGGATAATTGAATTTCATTTACTTGCAGTGTTGATGGCATGTGAACACTATAATTGCAAGATTGCAAAAGTGGAATGGAATCCCTGAACCCTCTATCAAGAATGAATACGTCACCATCCTGAAAATATTGTCTCAATGGCTTACTGGGTTCATCAAATTCACTAATCATTATCTGAGCATCGGAAGTTGTTGCTGGATAAGGGCCTAACACATCGATTATATAGCCATCGGAGCAAACAAGCAAAAATGGCTTCACAAGGTTTCGATATTTGTGAAGAGAATATGTCTCTTTTTGGTACAAATAGTTGGAGCTTTTTTGTACATAGATATATGTTCCATCAATAATTACGACAGGCTTCCTTATTCCGTCGACTTCGCCAAACAGCCCATTTGGTAGAACAAGGTTTCTTGCTGCTATTTGTTCTCTTGTTATATGTCCAATTCCAAGGTTCATAGGAACAAAATCTTGATGCAGTTTTTCCCTTGCTTTAGCCATTAGACGTTCCAGAGTACTTCTCGGTATTTGTAGAAGAGATGATAATCTTTCATCAGAATCTCCAGTTCTCAATTTCATCAGGTAAGCTCCAAGGGCAGTAGAACCTCTATGCATTTGCGCCAATCGGGGCACCTCTCCCATTAGAGTACCAAAACTATTTCTACTCATTCCTAAAAAGTACCACACCATATGTTCTTCCATTAAGTGTATATTTTCGAAGTCCAAAGCACGACATTCATAATTCACAAATGATGCAAAGTCTTCAATGTGGTCCACAGTGAATTCATGATTCATATCTTCCAAAGCAGGGAGTTCATGCCAAAAGTCACTATTCAAATGATGACTACATATTTTTGAATTCTTTGGTATATAAAACTTGTAGTCCTTGAAGAGCCACACCCTTAATGAAAGTGGTACCACATGTCTATCAATCATATTACATCCTGGATAGAAACAATGACTTTGAGTATCAACTGCTCTTCCGTAATTAGGTAACAGTACGCTGGATCTTATTTGAGGAGGTTCTTCATGTAGAGGTATATTCAAACTACCTGCCTGACTGGGTACCGGACTCGGGCTTGGTGAAGGAGTAGTAGGGGGTGAGGTAGCCCGGCTGCATCGTTGCCAACATGGGTGGCAGATCAAATCCGAAGAACGTAGCTGCAAGCAAAATGAAAAGTAAAAGTTGGTTTTGTTTTACTTCAAGCTCGATGAACGAAAACCTATGCATAAAAAAGTACTCTGTGATAAGTTTTTAAAAGACATGATAGTGACGTTATTTGCACGGGATAAGAGGGAATTACACAGAATTAGGGCAGAGGAATGAACTTACCTGGCGTGGTTGGATTCTGTGTGCTACTACATTCATTATGTGCCTCTCACGATCACTGCTATTTCTTACAACATGTGATCGTTGTCGTAGAACAGACTGTCCACAGCAAACGCACACATGTTGGTGGCCTACTTGTCTACCTGGCCGGCTGGTTCCAGGTGTCTCGGTGATAGTGTGAACCGCTAATCTAAGACATGCATCACAAACAACACTACCTGGTTCAACCTGTGAGAAAGAACAAAAAACAATGTACTAATTGTTCAATGTCAGTGCGTTCAGTTCAATATAATTATTCACAAAAACTATGGAATGAATATACTTACAGCTAATGGTGTTATCCATGCCTGTATTAAACGACGTACTTCATCATTTTGCTCTGATACGACATTACGTCTCATCGCTGTAAGATCGAGATAGCAATTAACACAGTGTACGTTTCCATCCATTTTTAAATGTACACGGTGTAAGAGTCCAAAACAATAGCAGAGTCGTATAAAAAGCAGGTCCAGGTCCGTCGTCAAAAAGCCGAGTCGTCGTCAAGGCGGGTTCAATCTAAGTCGAGTTCGAAAAGGGGTAACGTGTGCAGAAGTAAAATCAAAATCCTTAAAAATGGCCAAAGTCGTCGTTATTATATCCTATTAAGTTATACTCAAGTCGCAAACGCAAAATGTGAATCGATCAATTCAAAACCACAATTCAACGGAAAAATGAAATGCAGTAATCAATATCAAACTGTCAGTAAGGCAAAGGACATGTTATCCATGCAGCCTACGATACTTTTTCTTATTTGAAAATAATTTTATTTTAATTAATATTGACATGCATATAATATTACTTTCATTAGATAAACGTTATAATTAGGTCGAATTATTCTAAATGAACGATAACTGTGCAATAATTCTATAAAATACTTCGATAAATTATTTGAAAATTCTTGTTTGGCTGAATGTCGATTACACATGTCAGATTAAACACAGTTGTCCATTAAAAAATAAGAATGAATTAGACGGATATCAAGCGAAATATTTTAAAGATCGTTATATTTTCCTCCTACGTTTACAAACTTGAGAATTATTCATTATGCATATTTAATTCTAATTAGAATTAAGGACTATTCGTATTTTCTGTCCATTTCAGGCATTTTATGGGCGTTCCCCTTTCAGGATGATCGGTTCAGTGGTTTAGGTGTGAAAAGGTAACAAACAAACAAACTTACTTTCGCATTTATAATATTAGTAAGGATTTGGGGTCACGGATTAAAAGCTCCATTTTCGGAATTCGTACCTAACTAAAGCAAGGCTGTAGAATTTTTGAAATTACTAAAATATAAATAAAGCATGTAAATAAAAATTTCGAATTTTGAAATGTTAACACCTTCTTTAAAATAGTCATTAGTGACACTTTACTAACCTTGTATATTTCCCCAGCCCCGGATTCTCCAGAAAAAGACCAGCATACCAAAACTCGCGGAATTCAGTTTTCCGAGAACATCAAAACAATTAAAATTCGTTTCTACGAAGGCAAAGCCGCGGCCCAGAGCTGAAAAAAATATAAATTAGATTATGACCAATCCGAGACTCTGTGACGTACAGGCGGCATGTTTGATTGGCTAATACATCCTGACTTCGGCCGTCGGATTAGTTAGCGCCACTGGACCGTACCTAGCTGTACGCTTACAGAGAGCTAAAGATAATGGATTACTGTTGAGCTTGAATGTAATGGACCAGTAAGTACACGTAACTGTGTGCTGCTATGTTCTGTAGGTCTTAGATTAAATGATTAAGGGATACAACGTTTATTTATTTTAATTAAAACGGTAAGAGCAATTCACAATGCTTCTGACAGAATTATTTTTCTATTTTTTAATAACTTTGCCCCACACTATGGTTTCTCTTGTATCGTTGGTGCGTTTACAGACACAAATTTCACATACACAAACGCCCAGACCCGAAACAACTATCTGTAGGCCATACAAATTTTTGTTCCGTGCAGGAATCAAACCCACGACCCGTAGCGCAGAAGGCATTCGCTCAGCCACTGCACTAAACAACCAAAGATATTTTTCCGCTGCGCTTTGACAAATCGCTATGTGTTTTGGAAACATAAAAACTGTTTTCTAAGCGTGTTACTAAAAGATAAATCTTTGAATATTTTTATTTTTATAGCTAACTGCGAAGTGTACAGTCTCAAGGAGTATTTTCTCCAATCTGAAGGAGAGATCCTACCGAGATGTGGTCGCAGTGGACAAGTGACTCACCTCGCTCGCCTTGGCTAAAGAGAATTGGCGTAAACCTGCAATACTTATACCAATGATCGCGAGGAAGGTTGGCAAAGCAAGGAGCTACACGGGCACTTCTATCGGGCCTTTCATGAGCCCGATGTTGACTATTCAGCATCCGTATTCTGGCTAGGTTTGGTGACTTCTTCGGGAAAACTGAAGGTTTTGTATGTGCAATTATGGACGAAGTTATTATGACGAACAATTAAAGGAAATATATTGTGAAGGATGGCACGTTTAATATTCTACATAATTATTATCTCAGGTTGTTCTCGTCTTGCTACCTGGTGGCCAGGATTATTCACCAGCAACTTGCTCTGAAATAATCTTGTGGAATCGGAAGTACCGTACAGGTATGTGCCCGATCCAGTTCTTGAGAATGTTCATTCCACTCTGTACTGGGATCGATCTATTATCACTGACAGGACTACTGTTGCCAATAACCCTGAAATAATAGTATGTGAATGTTCAGAAAAAATATAGTTATAGGGATAATGCTTAGGTATAGTTTTATTTGTACTTTTCGCAATGTGAGAGCTCATTCACACGAAGAAGATTGATTTTTTTGACGTATCGTTTTTTTTCACGATTCGTTTTTTTTTGATGGTGGCTGTTCTTTTTAATTGACCGTGTTCACACGCATCACGAATCTTGAAAAATGTCGGACACATCTAAATTAAATCAGGTATCGTCGTTTAAAAAACACATTCGTCAAAAAACACGAATCGTGATTGTTTTGTGACGGATCCATCGTGTTCATCCAAGACTGAGGATCACGAAACGAATGTGAACATCAATTCGAATATTTTGCTGAATCGTGATAAAACACGATTCCGTATGCAATGTGAACGTCCATCCGTCATGACGTATCGTGTTTTATGACGAATCGTCAATGACGGAAACCCGTGTGAATGAGCCCTAAGTGAACTGTAGTTTTTTTTTTACGAGAAAAATAATTGTCTTTAAACCGAAACCTCACATGCACCCCAAACAGGTTCTGACAAAATCTATTTCGAAAAGCTATATAAGAAATTTCATTCTCTCTCCTCAAACACACCCTAGGGTTGAAATTCAAATGACGTCACAATATGAATAGCTACAGAGACGGGAGGACCGCAATTAAATCTGTCGTGTACTTTTGATCCTCTACTAATTACTCTGACACGTTCGTTAGATCTCCCATTTAAAATTGCGTACGCTCACGAAGGTGATTTTAAATAAGAATTTGAATTTGGAATGCTTGTTCTGGATTAAGAGTTGTTTTAAGTTTTGCAGTGTTGGTAGTTAATGTAGAATATGTAGATGTTGCTTGAACGTAAAATATACTTAGAAGAAGTTAGTTTGTAAAATAATAAATAGATAGACAAAGGGCACAGTATACATATACAAGTTTAGTTTTAATATACACTAAACCTGAAACTAGTTTGTTCAGAATCACTAGGAGAAACGATTGGCAAAGTGCATTTCTTTTTTTCATAAATTTCACTTTTGTTTCAATAGGTTTCTATGCATAACTGTGGACGGGAATGTACACCTTGAGGCTTGAGACGGTCCGCTCGGTCAGTTTCCGTGTATTAGACAACCCCTGCATAGCACATCACACACATTTCACACTTTAATGGGGAACTTAACGCAACATAAACTAAGGTTTGACATGGAGATTTATTAAAAAAAATACATACTCCGGTAATTCTGATTAAAATCTTGTTGGGGTGTCTCGGTTTTTGTTTATACTAAAAATAGTGTTGTATAAGTTAATCACAACTACCTCAACTTACTATAATCGCCTGAATTGATACACTCACACAGACACGCATTGTATACTGTCACCTCACCTCATACTTCAGGTCCAGTTGAAAACCAGCGTCAGGCACTAGTTGTCTGGCATTTTTGCTGAACTGGGCTTTTTGGCGCAGCCGTGAGGCACACTTACCTGCTAATTTCTTTTTTTTTGTTTTTTTTTTTTCTGCTTTATTTTATATTGTGTGCCTTTTTAGTCTGTGTTAAATGAATGTATTTTCTTTCTTTCTTTTTTTTCTTTCTATACTGTGTATTGTACATTGCACTCTTTGTCATGTACTCTATGACGGCCGTGAATGACTGTATTCCGATGATAATTTAGAAGTCTTGTTGCAGTGCATGTCTGTGCGAGTGTATCAATTCGGACGATTGTAGGTAGTTGAAGTACCTACTGCTTTAGCTTATATAAGGTCCACATTAAAAAAAGCTTTAGCTTTTTACTTTACAACACCTTTTAATTTACAAAACTGCTATAAATTAGCTGTTCTTCGGTATATTTTTCGATCAATCCATGAAACATGTAGATGTTATACGTATAATAAGCTACGGATATCTACTCTTTTATCTAAAAACTAGCTTTTGCCCGCGGCTTCACTCGCGTTAATTTAGAATTTAACAAACAATAAATTAAAAAAAAGAAACTCTTAACCCACTACTAAAGTTTCTATAATAATATAATTCAATCATGATTCGAAAGACACGTAGCGCCATCTATTATCGCTACTGTGGTTTTACTCGAGAAAAGTACCTACTTTTTTCGGGATGAAATAATGTACCCTATGTCCGTTTCTGTACACCTGACAACGTATATGCAAAATTTCACGATGATCGGTTCAGTGGTTTAGGCGTGAAAATGTAACAAACAAACAAACTTATTTTCGCATTTATAATATTAGTTAGGATGGCGAACAAAATAGTTTTTTTGGCAATTTATAATTTAGACTTCCGTAGCCTTCTCTCACGAAAATAATAAAAAGGGGTGAGTTTCGGTAAATATTCCTGTAGAATTGAAGGGTTTTAATAAATAAATACAATACGATTAGTTAGCAGAGCTATTTACCTTAAAAAGGTGGAAAATAAGAATAAGAAAATGTTCGGAATATGCACAGAAAAAGCAAAAAAATATTGACAAATGATTGATACGACGAAAATAATGTCATTTTACAAATAACGTGAGTGGACTTGAGTCGCTAGACAGCAGAAATAAGCGGTCACAAAGATTTGAATTGACCTAATTTGAATATAAAGGGTACGCTGTCTGTGTGTGGGTCGTCCGCATAACGTAATTTTACTTTTTACCTACACTTTCTGCAAATGCACTCTTATGTGCCGTTTTAATATTCCTGAGATATCTACTGATTTGGTGAATTAAAAGAAGGGTTATTTACGAAAACTGCGTAACTTTTTTTTCGTTAACTTTTTCATTAAAGACAAAAAACTTCATAGCATTGTCAATGTTAAGGATAAAAATTTGAATTTAATTTATGTTAATGTTGAATAAGTTATCAATTAAATTATGTATTATTTTAATCTTAAATGCTTCACATGACTAAACTATTTATAAGAATACTTAGTATATAAAGGATGAAAAGTTATGCTGTTTTTGTAAAAAACCCTTTTGGTTGTCCAATGTATGAAATTCCTATGATGGTGAAATTTTTACAGTTCCACTTGGGATGCTGTCAGGCCGCCATATTAGAGAGGTTTATTATTACGGACTTTAGATTATCTGATAACAAAGTTTGAGTATCTTGTTGGTGGTTTTACAGATCACTGTATGTACAAACGATATTCATTATGAGAGGCTTTGAATTTTTAAACTCTTCATTATTAATCGACATTAGTATTATAGCGTTCATCCTATTACTATTTTGACGGCAGTATTATACAACGTTTTACAAAAATACCCCTAAAGTCGAAAGGAGATTAAAAGGTCAATCGTAAAGGGTCTATTGGCAACATACTAAAATAAAAGAAGGAACCAAAAAAAATTGGACATATCATAAAATAAAATCATCACTGAAACGCAACCCTGAAAACATAAAAGTAAAGAGTAGACTACCCAGAAAGTTATTGACATTCTTACCTAATTTCCTCTGAGAGGTAAATGACAACAACCTTAAAAGACTACTTGATTAACATTTTCTTTTGGAAGAGGAATTATGTTACACGTTATATAAGTAATAATAATGTCGTGGTGGCCCGGAGGTTACAGATCCGCTTGTTAAGCACCCGGTTGCGGGTTCAAACCCAGACATTTCAAACCAATGTTACTTTTCCAATGTCAAATGTACTTTCTTAGTTAATCTAACTCGCCACTGACATACGGTGAATGAAAACATCGTGAGGAAACCTGGACCTAATGGTCTGACATCACCAACACGCAGTGAGCAAGCGTGGTGATCAATGCTCATTCCTTCTTTGTATGAAAAGATCCCTTTTCCCTACAGTGAGAGTTACAGGCTGATTTATTTATTGACATTCATTATTTCGATGCCTTCCACGTAAGTTGTTGTAAGCCACAAATTGAATTTTTGTGTTTCAGGTAAAAGTGTCTAATTTTATGGATATTATCTGTTCCAATGATAAAAATACCGAAAAACTGTATATATATTTTTGCTATTTTCATCGATTTATATTATAGAAGTTCTTATGTACTTTCTATAGCATGTGGAATACCTTGATTGGAAAAGCACTCATTAGGTTGTTGTCTCTCGTCGCGTCAGCAGCAGCTATACGAGAATAGTTCATGCCGTGGTGAAAAGATTAGCCGATCAGCAAGGTTGGTAGCGGGGCTGACTGCCCAGGGTGCGCCGGACGTACTTAACTATCGTCACCCGTACAGTAATCTTTTAATGCACCCTAATTAGGTGGTTTGATGTTGCCATAATAGAACCTTAAAAATCCTAAAAACATTATTACTATGTTAACAATGAAGTTAAGTACTCATTACAATGTTCATAACTCTTTACTAGCTAACTGAATACAAAGCAAAGATATACACATGCTCATAACAATAATTAACATATACTGCAATAATAAATAATACACGTATAAAGGACATGGCATATTATACCCGCACCGCAACTGCACAGCTGCAGTACAGCGTTGCCTCGAATTTAGGCTACGGCCGTCCGTGAGGTGCAAGCTCGCAGTCCGCGCGCCGGCCGCGAGGTGCAAGCTTGCTGTCACCGCGAACAAAGTAGTTATATGGCGTTTGTGATTGAACGCCTACACTTACACACGCCTAGGACTTGCACGTTTTCACAATGTCTTGGTTTATATTGCGCGAACTAGCAATAATCGCTATTGCTCTCGGCGAAGAACAGGAAAATAAAACGAGCGCGGGCGACGGCGCAACGACGGCGACGTTGTTTCGCTGGTGACTCGGAGTCGGCGCGCAGTAAGCACGCGGTCCGCTCGCTTGCAGAGCGCGGACTGCGAGTCGAGTTGTATGGTATGGTATGGCTTTTTCATATTGACATTATGAAATATATTAAATGACACACGATTTAATGCTCTAATTTGAATGACAATTTAATTGCTGGGTTGGAGCGGTGCCGTTGCGGTGCCGGTATAGTGTGCCATGATCTTAACTCATGCTGTGGTAAACAGATTAGCTAGTCAACAAGGTTGGTAGCGGGGCTGACTGCCAAGGGTACGCCAGACGTAAGTACTTAAATATCTTCACTCGTAGATTATCTTTTAATGCATCCCAATTAGGTTGTTTGATTCCTTTATAGGACCTTAAAAATGCTACATTACTTGGTAGCAAATAAATGGAGCAACTCCTTTTTTCACGTGTCCTGGTTATTAGTTTAGGTTTCATGAATTATTATAATTCAAAATACAAAAAAATACTCTAATTGTAAAGATTATCAAATAAGCTTTTAGGCGATACATGTTTAGAATTTATCTGTTCCATAATATCAAAAATAATAACAATTCTAACTACGTGAAAAATAGAAGTGGCTCGATTTATTTGCTCTCAAGTATATCTACTATGTTCACACTATAATTAAGTATTCATCACAATGTTCATAACTCTTTATTATTTAACGGAATACTAAGCAAAGATATACACATACTCATAACAATAATTAACATATACTGTGATAATAAATAATACACGTTTAAGTGTCCAATGTATTACAGAAATATGAGCTTATACAAGGTTAGTCGGAAAGGGGGTACTAATCCGAAGCCCACTTATAGTATCGTTGATGACTGTTTGAAAGCAAGTGTTAAAATTTCAAAAATTCGATAAAAAAAACCAAATAAAATGATTGTTATTTTGGTTTTTTCAAAAATTCTTCATCCCTGCTTTAGTTACAAATTAAGAAAATGGTGCTTGTAATTCATGACCCCAAATATGACCTAAAATGTAAACACAGCTGATCATAACTGGGGATAGATAGATTTTAGAGATTTTTTTTTTAGATTTTTGAACAACTGTTTCTCTTAAACTATTGACTTTTGGGAAAAGTTATAGAACAAAAGTTATTCATTATTATGTGTACTTTAACACCCTTCCGGATTAGTAGCCCCTTTCTGACTAACCTTGTATAGAGCTGTTGTATGAGATCGGCCATATTGTTTACACTCCATAACATAACGGGAAGGGCTCGTGGCTAATTATCAACCGCTTGGATCATATGATTTGCAAGGTTAAGCTACGCTTGCCGCGGTCAGTCCGTGGATGGGTGACCATTTATTCCACATCGAGACCCCTCCATGCCTCGGAGAGCATGTTAAGCCGTCGGTCCCGGGTGTTATACGAATACCTACGACAGTCATTACAGGTAGTCAGAAGCCCGTAAGTCTGACCACTGGCCTAACCTTAAGCCGTGTACGTACGAATGAACACGAACATCGCGAACGCAAACATTGAACACGAATTACCATGAAGGTTACTTCCAAGCACATTTTTTTTTGCATGATTTTTCAATTTCACTCATTCATGTAGATGAAGGGACGTTGAAGTGGAAACTTATGTTAACTATACCTATCTATCCTACACGTGTAAATAAAAATAATTTTAGTTTAAACGGGTCATAGATTTATACTTCGCGTAGAGATCTTGATATTTGTAAAATTATTAAATCATACGAAAATTCCTGTGACTAAACTATTGAATGTACTTGATTAATTTATTTGTGTCCGGTCTTAACCGCTAGCGGCCCGACCGACGAACTGGTTCGTCAGTGCCATTGTTTATCTATTGTGTCTACAGGTGTTAACGAATTCGTGTAATTCCTTAAAACCACATGATCTTACTACTGGTGTAGACAGGCCCCGCACGGGATATAGTTCGATTAAAAATAAAAAGCTTTTTTTTTTCATGCGACTTTGTTACCGATCGTATCTAAACCACCTTATAAGGATTCAGTAAAAAAATAAGAATTTTTTTTTGCAAAAAAATAATTTTCTTTGTGTGAACATTTCGATGCCACGCATAAATTAATGAAAGTACGGCGATACGGCTGGCAGAAACAACTAACGCGATATCGCTCTTTGCAGTCAGATAACTCAAGGCTCTAAAAAGACACAGAAAAAAAAAAGAATTTTTTTTGGTTGATTTTCGTAAATTCCCATTTAGGGTTAATCTGTGTCACCAGTAGATCACGTGGTTTGAAGGAATTACACGATTTCGCTAACATCCTGTATAATTACAGTACTTGAGACTTTAAAACCCATCATAACATGTGGTATCATTTATTGTCGTATTATCATATCCACCCCGTATAAGTTAAATTATACAGAATGACTGATTAGTCACCTTAAATCCGAAAACCGTGAACTCTGCTCATCATTCTGTACAACTCTTACTATGGGACAAATTCAGAATTCGTTAAAAAAAATACTGCTGTTCTCATCATTCTGTACAACTTTTACTATGGGACCAATTCAGAATTCGTTAAAAAAATACTGCTGTTCTCATCATTCTGTACAACTTTTACTATGGGACAAATTCAGAATTCGTTAAAAAAATACTGCTGTTCTCATCATTCTGTACAACTTTTACTATGGGACAAATTCAGAATTCGTTAAAAAAAATACTGCTGTTCTCATCATTCTGTACAACTTTTACTATGGGACAAATTCAGAATTCGTTAAAAAATACTGCTGTTCTGATCATTCTGTACAACTTTTACTATGGGACAAATTCAGATATCGTTAAAAAAATACTGCTGTTCTATACAATATAATCAATGTTACTTAACAAAATGTATGGAAGAGCAGCTTTTTTTTCACAAATTCTGCCTTTGTCCCATAGTTAAAGTTCAACAGCCACTCAAATCAAATCAAATCAATTTTTTTTATTTCACATAAACCAATACAGGCGCTTATGAAAAGTCGAATTTAGGTGCACGGTTCCAATTAGTCGTTTCCTATGGAGAAGAACCGGCAAGAAACTCCATGGTTACTCTTTTAAAAAAAAGGATATCTTTAACAACTTCAGTAAATACAGTACTATGATTTATGATAATTAAGAGAGAACAATGTAGTCTTGACCACAGACCTGTGAGTAATGTAATACCAAGTCTTGAGTACAAAAATTAACCAAAAAGAAAAAAATAACACAATATAAATAATAGTAATTTACACAATTATAAATGTATAGGCAGGTCCACGAAGTTCTCACATTTACAAAAGATAAAATGAAGCTAAACTACAGGGTGTTAACGAATTCGTGTAATTCCTTCAAACCACGTGATCTACTGGTGACACAGATTAACCCAAAAGGGGAATTTTTGTAAACAAACTAAAAAAAAAAATTAAAAAAAATCTTGTTTTTCTATTTCTGAGTCATTTTAGAGCCTTGATTTATCTGACTGCAAAGAGCGATATCGCGTTAGTCATGCCTGCCAGCCATGTCACCGTGCTTTCATTAATTTATGCGTGGCATCGAAATGTTCACAAAAATAAAACTTTTTTTTTGCAAAAAAAATAATTCTTATTTTTTTACTGAATCCTTATTAGGTGATTTAGATACGACCGGTAACAAAACCGCATGAAAAAATAATAATTTCATTTTTTATTTTTAATCAAGTTAAATAAATCCCGTTCGGGGCGTGTCTACATCAGTAGTAGATCATGTGGTTTTAAGAAATTACACGAATTCATTAACACCCTGTATATAAAACAATTGACATGATTAAATGTCATCAAAACTTAGAGAAAAAATCATTGTTAAATAAGATAAAAGATATCTTGAGAGTACTCAGATCAGTCATGCTGTATAGAAACTAATTTCCTGAAAAACCTTCACTTTCACATGAATAGAACAGAACCAGAATGTACTAAAAGCGTCTTTAAGTCACAATACAAACTGAAAATTATGTAGGAACTAGCTTTTGCCCGCGGATACGCTCGCGTTAATTTATAACTAGCTTTCGCCCGCAGCTTCGTTTGCGTGAAATTTTGAACCCGTTAAGTGACGATTTTCCATACAAACTTTCATCCCCTTTTTTTTTTTTTTTTTTTTTTATCGTGGGAAAATCCTCATGGATACCCTTCGCCTGGGGAAGGCGAAGGGTTATGCCGGACTCTTACCGGCTAAAAACCCACGGTGTTCCTACTCCTGACCCTTGGCCAGGGTCACGGGATTCGCAGCTGCATGCACCGCAACCCCGGCAGGCCTCGGTCCGCCATCCCCTGGCGGACCTCTCCTTCTGTGGGGCCCTGCCCCACGTCCTCCTGAGAGGCGCGCACGGAACACATGCGCGCCGCCTTCTCGGGCCTGTTACTGGTCGGGCGACGGGTCGGATTAAACTTTCATCCCCTATTTAACCTTAGGGGTTGAATTTCGAAAAATCCTTTCTTAGTGGATGCCTACGTTACAAAAGGAACCTACTGTCAAAATTTCAAGTTTCTAACCCCAGCGGTTTAGGCTGTGCGTTGATAGATCAGTCAGTCAGTCAGTCAGCTTCTCCTTTTATATGCATAGATTAAAAAAAAGCTCTTAACACACTACTAAAGTTTCTTTAATAATATAATTCAATCATGATTCGAAAGACACGTGGCGCCATCTATTATTGTTATTGTTGTTTTCCTCGGGAACAGTACTTTTTTCGGGATGAAAGGTACCCTATGTCCGTTTCTGTACACCTGATAACGTATATGCAAAATTTCAGGATGATCGGTTCAGTGGTTTATGTGTGAAAAGGTAAAAAACAAACATAGTTTCGCATTTATAAGATTAGTTAGGATTCTTAAGATACTGTATAATTATGTTTAAAATTAATTTACGTATAGCTTAACTTGCAACGTAACGTACAGTTAGCAAGTACTATTTATAAAATAAATCACGTCAGCGTGTATGAGCGTGCAGCTCTGAATCCGAGCTCCGCGGACCAGCTCGCTCCAAAGTCCGAGAATTGAAATCTTACCGCCCCACCATAAATCAGCAAGCTACCAAACAACCAGTGAATCAACTTTAAACTAATTTATTAACATCGAAGACGTTGTTATTAACACCATTGAGTGGCTCAACAAACAGTTACTGGCGAAGCAACACAGGCTTCTAACGTCATTATTTAGTCCAATTTGCAGAATTAGCCTGATAAATGTGTTTGAATTAGCGTTTTCGTAGACCGATGCGCGCGCCGTAGCCTCGTAGCCACAGCTACGGTGCTACGAGCTCAGTGTAACCGCGCCGGTTGAGATTACCGCTACGTTCGCGCCGCGTTTCCCAATCGTTTACGTGTTAAGAACCTGCGTATGATTTGTGACGATAATTTGTGATTCGTTCTTGTGTTGTTAGTGTTGTGATTGTAGTGACTGTGAGTTTTTACGAGGTAAGTTTTTGGATAAATCCTGGGTAGAAAAATAAACATTTTTTTTTATTGGTTTTAGATTTAATTTTCCTCGTGTTTGTTTTAACGAATTAATCGACGTCTCTTTTTATTAAGAATCGTCTTGGAAATTTGAAAGTATAATTTTTTTGTACTTCGATTTTATTAAATTCTCCTCGTCTCGGTAAATATTGTTTTGATATTAAATTTTTGGAAAACGGTCTTGAAAGGAATATTAAATAAACACAATGGAATATTAATAATGCTTAATCCAATACACGCTTGTATAATTAATTGATGGTTGCGCTGACTGGATATTTTTAATTGACTCATTACAGAAATAATTAAATAATTTAATTAATTATTTCTACTGGCATACTACAAATCGGATTTAATTATTATATTTTATAAATGAAGGTATAAAGCTTAATTAAAAGCTTAACAAAAAACCGGTCTACATACTTCATTTTTCCATTTATATTTTTTCAGATATTATTTTCCTTCTATATTACTCTCAACCATGTTGTACAAAATAAACGTAACATAAATACTGAAAACACATAAGGACACAATTAGACGTCTTCTTAAATTGAATCCCGTGGAATCCCCGGGGGATCACAGTAGGTCTTCAGTGGGGAACGAATAATAAAATTGATTTTGATGGGGTTTACTGAAAAGTTTTTTAAACTGAATCGTTTTTCATATAAACCAAAATGGCTTCTACGTTTTCCTGGTAGAAAAAAGGAAAAAAAAATACTAAAGTCAGATAATAAGGTAATAAAAGGAGGAACAGCTAATTCCTATGATTTACTTAGCGTTATTGGTTAATATTAAGATTCTCAAATAGCGAACTGAATGCCTTATGGCATTAAGTCCGCCTGTACCACCATTGTGCATTGATGTATTAAATCTTCTATCTATATAAATTAAAAGAAATGTCCTGACTGACTGACTGACTCATCAACGCCCAGCCCAAACCCTTGGATCTAGAGACCTAGAGAAATTTTGCACAGAGGTTCCGTTTATAATGTAGACAAGGAATGAGGAAGGATTTTTCGAAATTCAACCCTTAAGGAACTTAAATAGGGGATGAAAGTTTGTATGGAAAATCGTCACTTAACGGGTTCAAAATTTCACGCAAGCGAAGTTGCGGGCAAAAGCTAGTTGGTTAATATTAAGATTCTCAAATAGCGGATTGAATGCCTTATGGCATTAAGTCCGCCTTATGTACCATCATTGTGCATTGATGTATTAAATAAATAAATAAATTCTTGTATCATTATCAATGATTAGGCTATACGTAGTTGACCCTGCCATAGGTTAGTAGCTATCATAGATCAAATAACCATTCATATCCCCAATTTGGCAATTTGGCCCACGGTGTATAAGTATATATTTTATAGTCAACAGAGGAGAATACTGAGTATATTCAGCTGTGAGTAGATATGGGCTAAAATGATTCATTTCATTCATTTTGTGACGTTTTGAAGAGCACTAATTCAGATAGTACCAATAATATTCCAATACTTAATACTATTCGTGCTATTAAAATTGATGACCTTCAAATAGGTGCGCTAAATGGAATGCCCTCAAAACGATGATGGTAATGTGGTGATCATTATAGAATCTAGATATAAGCAACGGAATGGTCACTCTTTCAATACATAAGTTGTTAAAAAATCAACTCTAAGAATTTTGTGCGGTTACTCAGTATCAAAAATTGAACAATTTTTGTTCTACAACTTTTCAAAAATCACCATTTTTCATGCCTGTCTATACAAATCAATTAAAATATTTTTTGATTTGTATGGAAAGTTATAAAAAAAATACGCGAATTTCGAAAAGTTGTAGAACAAAAGTTGTTCAATTTCCGATACCGAGTAACTCCATAAAATTCTTAGAGTTGATTTTTAACACCTTATATATAGGGTGACTGGTAATTAGTGACCGATACTTTAACACATGATTGTACTCATGATAACAAACAACTTTCCTAAAGAAACATTATTTTAATTTAATTTTTTCATTTAACATTTATTAATAAGCCGTTACGGAATGGACGCGGCACGGAATTTGAAAAAAAAATGTTTTATTTTATAAATAATGTTTCTATGGGAAAGTTGTTTGTTATCTTGAGTACAATCATGTGTTAAAGTATCGGTCACTAATTACCAGTCACCCTATATATAGTCCAATCAGACCATTACTGTCCTTCAGGTACACTGAAAAGTAGCGACAGCCAGTTTCGTTGTTAAGAATGCCGATAATAATAATACATTTATTTATTCCACAAAGTTACAGATTTGGGGAGTATTTCAAAAACATATCAATAAGTAGTATATAACTATTCAAATTCCGTAGCTAAATGTGACCTGCAAATATGTCATTTATGGGTTCAATAATCTTGTCATTATCACTATTCATATGTTGGTGAAATGCAAATATTAGCTATTGAAAGGTTACAGACCGAATTTAGGTTAATGAACAGTTAATGGTAGTTTGGTGAAATAGCCTGTTAGGTTTATAATTACAAAGGGTTTTTATTAATTACTAGCTGTACCGGATATGCGTTGCAATGTACTTTTTTCTACTTACTACCTACCTACTACCACCTTCAGAAACAAAATAGTAACTAAAAGTTATAACCATTTTCATGCATGCGGTAAACAAATGAAGAATATGGACTTACTGAGATAATTTAGTTTTCTTTTAAATATCAACATTTTATTTCATAAGAACCTTCTGACAATTACGAACAAAACAAAAAAAAATTGCGAAATCGGTCCAGCCGCTCACGCGTGATGCCGTGACCAAGGGAAATAGGGATTCATTTTTATATACATAGATGGTAGAATAATATAAGTGTTATCAGAGGTATGCTGTAGAAATCTGTTACAGTAATAAGATAAACCCTGCCTCATAAACTAGGGTATCATGTATCTTAAGACACAGTGTTCGGCTAAGAAGTTCTTTTAATAAGATTTTTACAACCTGTGCACTGTGTCGGTCTATCATTTAATTACACGGAATGCAGTATCCATATTGTGCTGATCTGCGCTACCTAGCCAATCGCTTGATTACTAGTAGCTAGTTGAGTTGGTTTCTATACCCTTTTCATCGTAAGGTGAAAACGTTACCATACAAAGAATATCAAATATAAAAAAAACAAACTTTGGATAGTATTATAATATTCACGGTTTTTGATGATGTCGTTTACGTTTTTTCGATAGCAGCCTCCGCATCCTAACGGTCATTTCTGCGCTGCGCAGAAATGACATGTCATGACTCTTTGGGTGAACAGTATAGTAGCACAAGTGATGTATTCACTTTTTAAGTAATGATAACGGTAGCGGGTAGCGCTGGGCAATGTTGACAAAGGAAGGTAGTCGTCGATATGAATCAACGCACCCGATGTTATAAAAGCGGTGGTCATTCGACAAAGCAGGAGCATTCGGTGCTGAACAGCTAAAGAAGTCTGACCTTTTATATCTGACTAGCTTGTCCTTATTTATGATCTTGTAATAATTGTGTAAAGTATTATAATGTGATCTAGTTCATGTCACTAATACTAACCCAAATACAAGTACTGTCAGTGGTGGAGAGTCTATGTTGGTTTTATTTACTACATTTACCTTGCTCGCAATCCTGACATACCGATATTAGCTATAACTGTAATAATAGAATCACCCCTGAACGATTATGTTATTGTGTCTTTTACAGTAAATAGAAAACAAATTTTATGTTATTTGTGATAAAAAAGTGTATTCAGTGATACTGGCCTCTTCTCAGAATGAGAAAGATTTAGGTTTTAGCCATGCTGGCTTGCTGTCACTATATGATGCACTTTGGTACATTTCTACCTACCCAATATATCTAGCATAATTTTACTCAATGCTTTGACCCGCACTAATCATAACTACAAGGTATCGTTACCTTGATGTGGAATATTTACTGAAATGCTCTAAGAAATTAGCAGCGAAACTAGAAATAATCTAGAATTCGAGAATATCTTAATATTACTGACAATTTGACTCACTATTTAGATAGATATGCAAATGATTTTACGGAATACGCTCCGATTCATGAGCGAATCAGAATTTGATTATCATTTGTGTTAATGGTAAAGGAAAACATCGTGAGGAAACCTGCATACCTGAGAGGGCTCCATAAAGTTCTGGATAGTGTGTGTAGACTAGGGTTTCTGTTTTCTCGACATATTTTTTTTCTCGGGTTTCGAGAATTCTTGAGCCAGATTTCTCGGGTTTCTCGGGACTTTCGAGAAATTTTTAAAAACCTTAAAAAATCAACTTATGCCCGGTTTCTGGGGTACTCTTGAACGTAGTTTATCTGTTCGATAGCGCTATTGGTTCGATAAACTCACACATTGCGTTTCTGGACACCCCAATCACAAGATAATCCTAGTTTAAACTTCAGATAACTTATTTTTCCTATTTCTGAGGTACTCCTAACCGTAGTTTATCTATTCTACCGCTAATGGTTCGATAAACTGACACATTGCGTTTCTGGACACCCCAGTCAGAAGATGATCTTAGTTCAAACTTAAGATAACTTGACTGACCAATTTGCGGCGTTTATCGGTACCAGAAGTTTATTTGTCGTTTTATATCATTATATAACAAGAGTATTTGAAGTTTTATTATTGTATTTTATTTTGGACAGTGAGTTTTCGATTCCCAGCGAAATGGACTCGAGTAGTTTATCGGAGTCTAATTTGGAAGTGCTGGAGACTATTTCAAATATATCAGTACCAATAAAAAGGCATCGAAGAAATCCATCCGAAATGTTTACGTATGAAGAGTTTAACACGAGATATCATTATAAGAAGGGCACTAATGATATACCTTTGTGAAATTACCAATACTGCCCTAGAACCCATCATTTACACCACAAATAGGTACGTTAGCCTAGAAATACATATTTTTCTTTCAGATAAAAATAAACTTTACTGCCCAATATTATAAATTACAATAAAAAAATAAAATATTTTGGTTTAATAGTTTTATTGTGTTGTTAATTTGATGAACAAAGAGAAAATATTGTGATTTAAATTTTATGTTTAATGTATGTAAGTAATGGTACGTTTTAAAATCATTGCAGATTGCAGAGGAGATTACCATTTAAACGTGGGGCTTACTTGCCAAAAGTTGTAAAGTTTAATGCGAAAAAAATTTTTTACTGTGCTTTAAAGAGAGACCCCATCCAGTGGTCAATTTACGAACTTACTTGTTGTTTGGATAGTTATCTAGTTGTCGAATTTGTATTCAGAAACCCAATAATAGATGAACGGAGTTTATCTTACAGTTAATTTTTATTTGACGTTTTATATCACATTATAATAAGAGTACTTGGAGTTGTAGGTATATTAGGTATCTGTTTCGCTTGGCTTGCTTACTCGCGCCTCGTAAAGAGAATGATCAGAAGCTAGATTATGTAACTTTTAAGCCAACTTTACAGTAATAAAAGAAAATCTTTGTTTTCTCGAGTTCTCGAAGTGTTTTTCTCGTCTCGAAGTTGGCGTGATTTCTCGACATTTCTCGACTCGAGAATTCTCGAGCAGAAACCCTAGTGTAGTGTAGACCGCCAATCCGCACCACGCCAGCGTGGTGGACTAAGGCCTAAATCTTTCTCATTCTGAAAAGAGGCTCGTTCCCAGCAGTGGGACAGTAAAAGGCTAAATTGAGGCCATGAGCGAATGAGTGGAAAACGAATCATTTTTAGGGTTCCGTACCCAAAGGGTAAAACGGGACCCTATTACAAAGACTCCGCTCTCCGTCCATCAGTCCGTCTGTCACCAGGCTGTATCTCATGAACCGAGATAGTAACACAGTTTAAATTTTCACAAATGATGTATTTCTGTTGCCGCTATAATAATAAATACTAAAAACAGAAAAATTAATATTTAAGGGGGCTCTCATACAACAATCGTGTTTTTTTTTGCCGTTTTTATAGATAATGGTACGGAAACCTTCGTGCATGAGTCCGGCTCGCACTTGGCCGGTTTTTATTATTTTTAAATGTCCGTTAGGACACTCTGGTTCTCATGGCTTCAATTATGCTTATGCTATATCTTTTTATTTTTCTTGTGTTATCTTTCTTTATTTTTAATACCTATGTGTATAGCACGTAAACATCAATGGATACAATTCGCGTAAACAGATAATATTGCACGTAGTTCTGTGACAATCTAATTTAATGTGAAGTGATTTTAAAAACCCCTTGATTCTGATACGACCATTGCTCCAAAGTTTACGATACTTAAATAAACCAACTAACTTCAATGAATAAATAACTAAATGGAAATTTAGCATTAAGTAAAAAAGTATACGAATCGCTTTGGGAAGGAAATCGCCTTCCTTACGGAAAAGCCGAGTTCGAAACAGCAATAATGTCTTTAATTTAATGCCGATGCTGAATTTACGAGTTGCTATAATGCATTAAGTTTAAAATTGGAACAGAATATACACATATAAATAGTAAGAGAAATCTATTTCTGAGCAACAATTAGAGATGGTTTTTTTTCGGATAAATACTCGAGATTGAGTATACAGGGTGTTAACGAATTCGTGTAATTCCTTAAAACCACATGATCTACTACTGGTGTAGACAGGCCTCGCACGGGATTTAGCTTGATTAAAAATAAAAAAATATTTTTTCATGCGGCTTAGCTTAGCTTAAGGATTCAGTAAAAAATAAGAATTTATTTTTTTGCAAAAAAAATGATTTACTTGTGTAAACTTTTCGATGCCACGTATAAATTATTGAAAGCACGGCGACACGGCTGGCAGGCACGACTAACGGGATATCGCTCTTTGCAGTGAGATAACTCAAGGCTCTAAAATGACTCAGAAATAGAAAATCAAGTTTTTTTTTAAATTATTTTTTAGTTGATTTTCAAGAATTCCCGTTTAGGGTTAATCTGTGTCACCAGTAGATCACGTGGTTTGAAGGAATTACACGAATTCGTAAACATCCTGTATACCCATGAACACAAAAAAGTATTTATTCAACCAATTACGACCTTTTTAAACAAATGACGGTAATTTGGTGCAGTGTAGTAGTTGGTGCAGTACAGACGACACGTTTGGTGCAGTGGCTAAGCGATTGGCTTCTGCGCTGCGGGTCGTGGGTTCGATTCCCACACGGAACAAAAATTTGTATGGCCTACAGATGGTTGTTCCGGGTCTGGGCGTTTGTTTGTGAGATTTGTGTCTGTAAACGCACCCACGATACAAGAGAAATCTTAGTGTGGGGCAACGTTTTTTCTAAAAGCAAAAAAAAAAAAAGAAAATTAATTTAAAATACATACATTAATTTATTTAAAACAACACAAAGTTAAACCTAGCTCATACACAGTAACTTTCACAAAAACTAAAACATGCTGATCGGATTAGGTTAAGTTTGTCAGTTAAAATGTCACAATCGGGAACAGTAAAAGTATTTATTAACTTTTATTGTTTATCGATACTATTTAAGTATTTATCTTTTTGCCCATCTCTAGCTACAGTGCGTGATTTTAAAAGGTTATTCCCATGATAATTATGCCACAATATACACAATCTCGTTATTTAGTAGGCGAAAGTGATCGTAGAGTTGTGGTAATCAATGTTTAGATAAATAGATAGGTAGAATATGCTTAATTCTACACAATAGCAAAAAACGCCGTAAGGATTCATTAAAAAAATAAGCAAACATTTTTTTATTTTTATTTAAAACATCGGTGCCACGCATGAATGAATAAAAGCACGATGACACAGCTGCCGGGCACGACTAGCGCGATATCGTTCATTGCAGTCAGTTCACTCGAGGCTCTAAAGTGACACAGAAATAGAAAATCAAGATTTTCAAAATAACCCATTTAGGGTTAATCTGTGTCACCAGTGGATCACACAGTTTAAAGGAATTACACAAATTCTTTTACACCCTGTAAACTCTCTATCCAACCCTTTGGGGAGTATAGGTGTACTGTTATTTTGTTATTATACAGGGTGTAAACGAATTCGTGTAATTCCTTCAAACCGCGTGATCTACTGGTGACACTGATTTTTTTTAGTTTATTTATTTTTTACAATTTACAGTTATTATTACAGGTAAAACCCAATGCAATAGTGTAGCAAGAAAATATTTTTTAAATTCTATAACATACGAGTATACCTAATACATAGTGTTATCTTTGAATTCACTCAGTGTACAAACAAACATATCTGTCTCCTCTGCTACAAGGTTGAGTGTGCAAAGCGCGCGAAGATTGACCCTGCATAGGTTTTTTCAGAATCAACAAAAAAAAGTTTTCAAGAAATGAAACATGGTATTCTGTCCCAAGTTAACTGACAGCGTGGAGCAATATCGCGCTAGTCGTGCCCGTCAGCTGTGTCACCGTGCCTTCATTCATTTATGCATGGCATCGATATTTTCTATCACATAAATTTTAAATTTAGGTTTTTTTTTATCATTCGAAATCCCGTGCTGGGTTAATTTATACTATTAATAGATCATGTGATACCGTAGTTTGTCGGTCAGTTTAAAGGAATTACACGAATTCGTTTACATCCTGTATATATCTCTGCCCACCCCTTTGGAGAGTGTGGGCGTACTGTTATTTTGTTATGATATAGATTATATTCATAACAAATTGTTGTTGCACGCACTGTTGAAATAACAAACACTTTGAATAATGCCAAAATATCAGTGGTAGGGACGCTCTTTGCTACATTTAACTTTATACAAGCAACTTGTGTGGGAAGACAGGCAGCTGACGGGTTTTGTTTTATTTTAATTTCCGGATGAGAAGTTCGATTCATGAATCGCTCGCACCGCTCCAAAACACTCGCATGTGCGGCTTTTGTACGAGTGATATATTTACAGTACCTACCGGTTAAAAACAGGTTTAAAATTTCTTGAGATAACAACATAACAGACAACATATTTATATACAGGTGTTAACGAATTCGTGTAATTCGTTACAACCACATGATCTATTAATGGTATAGATTAACTCCGCACGGGATTTAGATTGATTTAAAATAAAAAAAGTTTTTTTTTTCTCATTTTTTTTATGTGATAGAAAATTTCGATGCCGTGCATAAATGAATGAAGGCACGGCGACACAGGTGACGGGCACGACTAGTCCGATATCGCTCCATACAGTCAGTTAACTTGGGACGCTAAAATTACTTAGTTAGAGAATACCATGGTTCATTTTTTGAAAACTTTTTTTTGTTTATTCTGAAAAAAGCCTATGCAGGGTCAATCAGTTTCACCAGTAGATGACGTGGTTTGAAGGAATTACACGAATTCGTTAACACCCTGTAGTGTACCCAAAACGAATCCTGAAAAAAGACGATAGGTACGTCAAAAAAAAAACGAATTGTCTTCGTGTGAATGAGCACTTAGTTATATTTGTTTCAAAGTAGTAAGTAATTTAACCAACATTCCTTATTTGTTAGCCGAGCTAATTATGTCTGTGTTAGTAGTAGGTTTACCACAATAGCTTAAGTTCTAGATAGTTACGGCCAACTATTATGCTACATAATTCGCTCACTACTTTGTGCTAAAATCATTAGTTACTTCATAATATAAAGGTGCGTACAGATTATGTAACATGTCGCACCCTTAGTAATATAAGGACATAATACAAAAAGAGTAGTTTTTTGGGAAATAGCGTAATAAGCTGGAATAGGAATCCAGAATCTTTAAACGCGATTTCACAAAAAAACTACTTTTTTGTATTATGCCCTTATATTACTAAGGGTGCGATGTGTTTTATAACACGTCCACAATATGTAACATTGCCTTTCAACATTGCAACATATAACAATACTGTACACATTAGAATAACATTGCAATATAACCATGTTACCTATATAACATTGTCGTTTGTCATTCTGCAGTGCTGTTCACAATGTCGATACGAGAGGACGTTTTGCTAGCTGCAGCAGCGACTGTTGTACTTTTAAATAACAAAAGAAAAAAACGTAAATGCTGGGTTCGTCTTAGTATAATGACATTATTGTAAATATTAATAACATTTTATATTATAACACATTTGTTATTATAACATGTTTTATAACATTCAGTCTCCACATTACTGAAACATGTTATACAAGGTTACTCAGAAAGGGGGTACTAATCCGAAAGGGTGTTAAAGTACCCATAATAATGAGTAACTTTTGTTCTACCACTTTCCCCAAAAGTCAATAGTTTAAGAGAAATGGCTTTTCAAAAATTCCAAAAAAAATATGCTAAAATCTATCTATCATCAGCTATGATCAACTGTGTTTACTTTTTAGGTCATATTTGGTGTCACGAATTAGAAGTTCAATATTTTGAATTCGTAACTAAAGTAGGGACCAAGAATTTTTGAAAAAACTAAAATAAATATTATTTTAAAAGGAAATAAAAATTATCGAATTTTGAAATTTTAACACTTGCTTGAAAACCGTCATCAGTGATACTTTAAGTGGCCCGCGGATTAGTACCCCCTTTCTGACTAACCTTGTATAACAACGTTTTATAACATGTTATGTTTGTATGTATGTACGCGCCTTAAGGCTAAGTTCTTGACCGTGTTTGCCTTTTCCCAAGTATGTTGGGGTCGGCCTCCAGTCTATGCGGCTGGATACCAGTATTTTACTCGGAGCTACTCCATCAGACCTCCGCAACCCGATTGGGTAAGGTCCTGTCCGCATCTCCACGTCACGACGTCGTCAACGTGGAACGGTGCGGTAACGCGGCACGGTGCGTTGACATAACGTGCAAAAAGTTACCGTATCGTAACACGTTCCGCCTCTAGCTGCAAGCGCACACGTATATGTGCTCCGCCCACGCTCTCCACGCTGGCAAGTTAGTCGCCGTCTATGTGCTCCGATGTTTTAATACCATCATAAATATAAAAAATAAGTAAAAATTGTTTTCCATTTTTTTAGATTATTTCGATGCCACGCATAAATAAACGAAAGCACGGCAACACAGCTGGCGGGCACGACTAGCGCGATATCGCTCTTTGCAGTCAGTTAACTCGGGGCTCCATAATGACTCAGAAAAGCAAAATCAAGTTTTTTTTTGAAAATCAAAACCACCCATTTAGGGTTAATCTGTGTTACCAGTAGATCTAATCTGTGATCACGTGGTTTGAAAGAATTATGGTACAGGAATACGTTTACACCTTGTTTACATAAGCTCACGCCTGTAATCCCGAAGTGGTAAGCAGAGGTATTCTCCTATTACGAGTACAGGAGTCTATACACTCACGTTTCGCCCATAGTAATAAGTTCCATTTAATAGGTGGCGAGCCTATTGTCATTTTTCAAGTACAACTGTTATGGTGCCAGGTTCATCGGCTCTTACGACTCGTTGGCCCGGCGACGGAGTAGAAATGTATTTTTAATCCCTTTATCCCTTTATTATATTCCCTTGTAATTTATCGTCCCACGTACTAATTTATGTTAAGTGAATCATAATACACTTTTATGGTAATTTTATAGAAAACAACAATCTGTATTTAGTTTGATTGGTAAAAGTATACATAAGTGTTAATAAAAAAAGTGTTTTTTTTTCTGAAGTGATATTTTTGAGTTTTAGTTATTCTTGTGCAGAAATGATACAGACAACATAGAATTTTCTATGCTAAGTTTAAAAATGCTTACATTTTGTTAAAAATGTGACATAGGCCATTTTAGTTCCAGGATAGCCAATTAATGTTTCTTATTCACGCTTTATTGTTCATATGAACAGCGTACAGGTCGAATATCATTAGTTTATTAGATCGCTGGTTTAATTCTCGGATAAGGACTAATACTATTTTATAAGTATTTATAAAACGTCTGTTAGGACCTAGGTCATTTCATTACTGAAGGATTTAATACTTTTTTTAATTTTACTAAGAGCAGGTTACCAATCTTAGGCTCGCTTGCACAACGACTCCCTAAAATCATTTATTAGGTACTAAAGATATTTAAAATGTCATTCCGTCTTCATCGACTTCAATCAATTGACTGAGATACAATTATATTGTAATTATGTTTAGCACTACATGTATTTAGCACTAAATGTAATTAGCACTAAATGTATTAAGCACTATACATATTTAGCACTAAATGTATTTAGCGGTTTGTCATTGTGTAAACGGGCCTTAAAATAAGGATTTTATCGAATGAGGCGGCACGCTCGGTTCAATTGTAATTTGTAAAGTACTTCTACTTAACACTCCTTCTTGTCATTGTGATAATTGCCTTAAGGCGTCGTCTTAATAGGCAGTGGCTTGATTAAGAATGTACGTTTAGAGATTTGTTCAACTGTAATCATTCTCTATCAAAGGTTTAGAGAAATCGGATTTTCACATTCGTAATTTCAATAGCTTTCATTTTGGCAATTCAACAATATTCATTGCGTAGTACATAGTTGTGGAGAAGTCGGATTGTTTATACATACGTTGCTATGGAAATTATTGACCTGTCAAAATTAAAGACATAGCGATTACGAGTGTTTTACGCAGTTATGATCAGGTTTCAGTTTTGAGATAATTAGTAGTTGGTATACTTGTTATACTTTGTAAAATAAAGTAGTTTTAGAATCATGAAATAAACACATAAAACATAATATCATGCCTGTATTTCCAGAGCGGTTGAACAGAGGTGTATATATACTACAGCCTCACTTCGCCGTAATGTTTCAGTCCCAAGTAATAGGAGGCAATCAACCGGGCACAAATCCAGACGCTGGATTGAAAAAAAAAACACTGAAAAATCCAATAATACTTTGTCCGATTTGGGGATCGAACCCTGGACCTCCCGTTCAGCAGTCGCCTGTCAGCACCAACGAGGCAGTCAGTCAATTATAAAATAAATGACAAAAATATATTTTTGTATGGTAAAAAAATGTATGTTGTAACTATTGCCCCTCTTTTTTCTGACTAACCTTGTTTATGCTTCAATCATTATTATTTTGTATGGAATGAGCGATGAGAGAACCATCAGTTACCCTAAACAAATTAGTGCACCTTCCCACGACCGACATGATAAGAAAAACTCGTCCGCATCCTCATGTCACCATGTTTATCAACCGACCCAACAACTAACACTGGTATCGTTTGCACAGGACGACACGTATGATTAATTTGAGGACTCCGCATAACTCCACATTTACCTGAACGTTTCCCAACGAAAATAACTCGCATCAATCATGCCACTGATGTTTTCCTGTGTTTGTTTGCGGAGATGAAATGATGCTTTTCGGTTATTTTAAAGTTTAAAATGAGGATATTAAAATGGATTGTGGGATGTAGCTTTTATTTAAATGAGGATCTTAAAATAATTTTTTTTTGGTAATCTTTACATATAATAAATCTGTAGACTGTGCCTGTACATTGGAAATTTAAAAAATTACGGGGAAGTTAAAGGATAACCAATAGAATCCATTAGGATCATTTTTGGAATTTTTGTCTGTTTATCTGTTTAACGGTTTTTTATACACGATTCACGTGAAAAGTACTGGCTCAACGCGTTTGACTTTTATGTACAAATATTGTGCGTATCTCAGATAGCGATGGGCGATTATTTCTGAAACTAATCGACTTAGTCGATTGTTCAGTCCAGTCGATATGGCGCTAATAGATTATTGAATTGTCTTCTACTGTCTCAGTGTACATTTAGTACTTTTAGTATTTCGTCGATTGTTATTCGAATAATTATGGTGAGGATAATTTACTAAATCGACAATCGAATGCGCAACAGTACAATTTTCGATTCAGTCGATTGTTTTTTTTTGCAACAATCGCCCATCCTTAATCTTAGAGTTTAGTGTTTGTTTAGTCGTAATTGGTTCTCTCTCCTCTCAAACAAAAAGTATTAGAATTTAAAGTTATGAAGGCACACGCCTCTTGTAAGAATAAGAAGAATTTAGGCTTTTGTCCTCTACGCTGGCCTGGTGCGGGTTGGTGGACTTCACGTAACAGCGAGAACTGTTTCGAGCCCTCTCACGTGTGCAGGTTTCCTCACGATGTTTTCCTTCACCGTTAACACAAGCGATAATCACATTATGATCCGCACATGAACTCGGAAAAGTCAGTGGTGCGGGCCGGGATCGAACTCGGACTCAGGCAAGCATTCAACCGGTAAGTTATCACTGCTCGTGGGTTCGTATATATGTTTCAATAAAAAATACCTGATTTGTACATCTAGTTGTCGCAAGAGCGGTTGCTAAGCGTATGTTTCAGGTTTGAGACTGGGAACGATCGAAATATCATAAGCCTTCTTTTTACCTTGCCTTATATCTTAGATAAAATATAACTATTGCTTTGCAAGTACATAGGCACTTTCATACACTATACACTAATATTTTCCCCGTGTGGGGACGACTAGAATATAAAACTTCCTCACCGCACGCTGGGAATAGACGCGTGTTGTAAGATTCAACAAAACCCAGCACGCTTGGTGGTAGGATCTATACGGTCCGCCAGCTACCACCCTCACATTAAAGTCCGGCGATATGCATTTTACTATGTTCCATCGTGTGTATGTGAGAGCCAGAGGGGTATAGGGGAATTCCTCTATACCTTTGTTACTTGGATTCGTGTGCTCCATCTTAGACCCTGTCTGCGCTTACCACAAGGTGCGAAAAGGGCTAAAAGTGACCAAGTAAAAAAAAAAGTAAAAGTTTGTGAAGATGAGATGGATAGATGTTATTCAATCACTTATAAACGGCTGAACGGATTTGGATGTGGCAGATAGATAGACCCTGTCCTGGATTAACACAAACGATACTTTTTATCCGGGTACATGAAATAGTTCCCCTAGGATGCGAGTGAAACCGCGGGCAACAGCTAGTTTTTAGGATTCCGTACCCAAAGGGTAGAACGGGACCCTATTACTAACGCGACGTCTTACGTAGGCGGTTTAAAGCGACGCGAATTGCAAAGCGATGCGATGCGGTGACACGCCATGCGGTGCGAAGCGGCGGCTTTGTCCTACGAGCTCGCGGACCGTTCGCCGCGCGCCAACGTCATTCAGTAGCACTGTACGGCACAGCATCCAGTTCGCGTGAAAATATCAAGCCAACTGACAGCGTTCGCTTCGCACCGCGCCGCACCGCACCGCACTCCGCGTGCGTTTGGTCACGTAGGCCACTTCAATAGGTATCGACTGTTTGTTGTTTTCGCGTCGCTTGTAGATCACTCACGTAGGATGACGCGTAAGACTCCGCTGTCCGTCCATCCGTCCGTCTGTCACCAGGCTGTATCTCATGAACCGTGATAGACAGTTGAAATTTTCACAGATGATGTATTTCTGTTGCGGCTATAACAAAAAATAGTAAAAAATAGTATAAATAATGGTACGGCATCCTTCGTGCGCGAGTCCGACTCGCACTTGGCAGGTTTTATTTATTTATATTTTTTAATGGTCTTTACTTTCCGACTGCTGGGCAAAAGCCTCCCTCCGTTCCTTCCATACGTCGCGCTTTTGTGCAGCTTCGGGCCAACAGTTCAGGAAGGCATCCAACTCGTCCCACCATCCTCTTCGCGGTTTGTCGCGCTCCATCTCGCTAACTCGGAGCTCCTGTCTTGTGCTATATGGGCCCACAGCTCATTCGGCATACGGCAGACGTGCCCCGTCCCACATAGGCTGGGTGCTCTTTTCAGCCACGACCATAATTTGAGTTTTGGAGCGCAATACTTATATTGTGTTTCGAACACGATCTGTTAATTTAGTCTATAGTCCTTTGGCAAACCTTGAGTTTGGACTTATCGATGTCGGTCAAAGACCAAGTCTGTGTACCATATGTCAAGATGGACTTATTATAATATATTTCTAACACTAAAATCTTACGTTTCGGGAAAAAACCTAACTTACTACCAAGTAAAGTGCTTCACTATTCAGGTCGTCGATCAACCATGTTTATAAAGGAACATCAATTAGTTTCCAAAATATACCCTCGCGATATATTTGGGTTTATTTTTTATAGCCTCGGTAACATTTGTGACAGAGATGTATGGAGTAACACCTCATTTGTCACAAGCCGTTGAAAGGTTGAAAAGGAATGATGGACATTCGTTTTTGTGTTAGTAATTATACACTTATTTTATTTATTAACCGACTTCAAAAAGGATGAGGTTACCAATTCGGATGTTTTTTTTAATTTTTTTATATTTGTTCGTGTATAAATAACTCCGTCATGTATAAACGGATTTATAAAATTCTTTTTTTGTTTGAGAGGGTATTCTCCTGAAGTGGTCCCATTTAAATATGGTGAAGATTTGATGAAGATCCTAAGATATTGACAATGGAACTCTGCAATGGATAACAGCAAATTACCCGGGATTGCTTTAATTGCATGTTTGCGTATTGTTTATGCCACTTAAAATAGGAAAATAAAATATCTTTTAAAAAAGAATAATAAAAAAATGGTTAGTACGAAAAGGCATAAAAAATTGCCGAATTTCGAAAAGTTGTAGAACAAAAGTTATTCAATTTCCGATACCTAGTAACCCCATAAAATTCTTAGAGTTAATTTTTTAACACATAATTATTTATATAATATATTTACCATCATAATTACATACACTCATGCCTGTTATCCCCAAAGGAGTAGTCAGTATCATGTCTCATGTAATAGATGTCGAGTTTTTTTGCCTTTTCCGGGCACAATTGGGGTGTCAGAGGGCCTACCCCCGGGGACGTCAAGTTTCAAAACGAAACAACAACGAATATCCAACTTATAAATATACGGTCAAAGCATTTTCAAATAATGAACTACTAGATGTCAATCAACATTTGGGAGAAGGGTGAACGAAAGAAAAAAATTCAAATCGTAGAATTGGAATCGATCGTTGGATCTGAAACACTTTCGAGGTCGGCAAACGAGGGATCCGTCAAAGAAACGACATAGTTAGATTTTTCGAACAGGCCCCTAGGCAACTGTGCCCGAAAAGGGCAAAAAACTCGCCATCGTTTTTTTAACCGCCCCCTCACGGACCCCTCAGTATTGATTGAAAGAAAATTAACGTAACGTCATAAGGTTTTCGATAACTATAAACTATCTCTAGTATAGCAACCCGCTAACTGATAGAATCTCTAAAACAAACGCAAACAAGATTACTTTTTACTCACGGTTACGGTTTACTCATGTGCATTTTTATTTTTCGTGTTTGCCCGGATAGTTTTGTAACCAAACGGAGCCCTTAATCATGAGCCGAACATGCAGCAATGTCGCTTGTCGAACTAGCGCTGCACCACGGCGCATAGCGTTGCAGTCGCGACGAAAGGGGTGCGATCTGTGTCGGTATTGTGCTAACTAATCTATACTTTATAAAGAGAAAGGTCCTGAATGGCTGACAGACAGACTGATTCATCAACGCAGAAATTAAACCACTGAAGCTGGAAACATGAAATTTGGACAGTAGGTCCTTTTGTAATGTAAACATCCACTAAGCAGGTATTTCTCGAATTTCAACCCCTAAGTGGGTGAAATAGGGGATTAAAGTTTGTATGGAAGTCCGTTATTTTTGATGTAAAAAGCATGGAATTAAATATTGGTTTTTGATGAGAAATAAATGAAAATGTTTTTGAGCGCTTTTGTAATTAAAGCCTTAAGGGGGTGAAATCGGGGATGAAAGATTTTTGAAGTTAAAAGCACGCATCAAATCACTAGTTTCTGGTTAGAAATAAATGTACACATGTTTAATCGTTTTTGTAAACTAAA
Organism: Amphipyra tragopoginis; assembly: GCA_905220435.1. Classification (NCBI taxonomy): domain Eukaryota; kingdom Metazoa; phylum Arthropoda; class Insecta; order Lepidoptera; family Noctuidae; genus Amphipyra; species Amphipyra tragopoginis. The sequence goes on along the minus strand of HG991997.1, from coordinate 24,473,806 downwards.
CCCATAGGGGGTTGAAATAATATTTGATTTCAAGATCGTAACTTCGAGCAGAAATGTGTCTCACGAAAGTTATAACACAAAAACATTACTATTGTTTTTGCCTTTAAAACTTCTCACCTGGTAAAAGCTGTCTGATTTTCTTAGTAGAGCTTTCTTTTAGTTCGTCTGGGCCACATAAGTGCTCCCCCAGATGTGCATTTCGTTTATGCTTCAGCGGATTACATTCACTGAGGTGCAATAGAGTTTTATCAGTTTGAGCGCAGATACTGAGAACTTGCTAGACGGATAAGCTGTGCACTTTCAGACTACCTTCTGCCTGTGACCGGCTTAGATCTTAAGGTTTTAGGTGATTCTAAGGTAAATGGGGCTATGTGAGAACTACTGGCTAATTACGTAGGAGATTTTTCGACATAAATATTAGCGCCACTTCTTCTCTGTACGAGAATAGTTCATGCCGTGGTGAAAAGATTAGCCAGTCAGCAAGGTTGATAGCGGGACTGACTGCCCAGGGTGTGCCGGACGTACTTGAATATCGTCACTTGGAAGCAAAGCATCTGATGCTCTAGCACCTGTGTCCGTAATACTTTAATAGCGTGTTCCATGACTGAATTCCAATTAGCCCCGTGCCAATAAAATAGTGTAATCTTTACGGTATACAGTGTGTGTATAGCGGCGAAGGTACTGCTGCAATGAAGTGGATGGACCCGGTGGATACTCTTCAATGAATAACTCGGTTTAAAGTTTTACAATATAATGACTTCAAGGTTTACAATATAATGTGAATAATGTTGTTGAGTACGGACGACCTTAATGCGCGGTGTCGTCAAGTGCACTGAAGAGGGCGCCCGCGCCGTTGCCGCTGCGCGTCGCCCGCTCGCGCCGTATGCGTGTGTGCGTTGGAAGCCTGTGTGCGCGCACACATGCAAGGCGTCAACAGTGTGTCTGGTTATAGACTGTAATCCGAAAGCCATGAACTCTGCTCATCATTTTGCACAACTTTTTCTACGGGACACACTAAGAATTCTTGATAAAAAAATCTGCTTTTTCATACATTGTGGTAATTTACATTGATTATTTTGTATGCAATAGCTGTTTTTTTTTTCACGAATTTGGAGTTTGTCCCACAATAAAAGTTATACAGAATGATGATGTATTTACAGTTTATAACCAGACACACTGTATACATAGTGTCCGGAAACTCAGCGTCAAAACGGGAACAAAATGATAGATAGGGCAGTTTGTTACTGTTCAAAAAAAAATGTTTTTTTATTTTTATTTAAGTTGTTTATTTTGTTTAAATACATTTAATACCTAGTTAGATTTGTGAGGGTACAATTTTATTCATGGTCTCATTCAAACTCGAAATCTGCTAAACTTTTTTTTTATTGAAAAGTAATTGTAAAAGTAATTGACGACACGTTTAGTGCAGTGGCTAAGCGATTGGCTGCTGCGCTACGGGTCGTGGGTTCGATTCCCACACGGAACAAAAATTTGTATGGCCTACAGATGGTTGTTTCGGGTCTGGGCGTTTGTTTGTGATATTTGTGTCTGTAAACGCACCCACGATACAAGAGAAATCTTAGTGTGGGGCAACGTTTTTTAAAACAAAGAAAAAAAAAACAAAGAAAAAAAATTAAGTTTTTCAGTTACCAAAAATTAAATTGTACCTCACAAATTCAACTATAAACATAGTTTTAAAAAAAGTATTCATCGTTAAATGTTTTTTTTTTGCCTGAACTTTCATAAACTCCCCTTACATTTGTTCCCGGCCTGACGGTAAGTTTCAGGATACCTGTATAACATTGTTAAGAACGTGCATGAATATTTTCTATAGCTAAAAATATTCTGGTTGAAGAATTTCGCCTTAAAATCTTAAAATAACGCCAAGCAGGCACTTTATAAAACTTTGTTAAATTGTAGCGCTATTTAGCTGAACATGAAGCGGTAATCGCTTCATGTTCATATTAAAGCCACGCAGCTTATTTTTATTTTGGTTTATCATGAAGCGTTCTATGTTTAACTTGCGCAGAGTTTAGGGAATCAATATTTTCACTAAACGTTATTTATACTGGGTGTAATCACGGTGTACCGAAAACTGAAACAGTGAATTCAGCCCATTATTTTGAATCGAAAATAAGTGTTTTTTTTCTCGGAATTTTCCGAATTTCCTGGAAATTGCTAATTTGCCTGTTTTATTGTATTTTAATAAGTGTGTTGGCAGGTAAATAAACTGAGTGTAAATAATAATAATAATTTATTTATTTATTCAGACAACCATTGATCCATTTAATTACATTAAAATTGTTAGTAAGTACTTAAAAACTATGTTAGTACCTAATAACTAAGAGAGACTTAGTCCTCTGGGTAAGGCTCCACACCAGTGGACTGTCTAACTTATTGCCTATTACATTCAGGATGCTGTTACTGCTCCCACGCAATCTGCTTAGCAGTGAGGCTGTCTTTTTGCGCCAGGTGGCATCAAAGCTGTCTGTGCGTGACTCAGCGAACATTGTTGACGCACTGCAGAAGCGCGGCAGACGTAACAGCGCCCTGTAAGCATTGTTAAACTGGATGCGCAGAGAATTGTAAGCCCTTTGGGTATATCTGAACCACAGGCTCGCTGAGTACAGAGACGTGCAATACGTTTGAATAAAGTTACTTTCACCGCGTCCGTACATCGAGCGAACCTGCGGGCCAGCATGTTCGCCCGGACTGACAATGCCCTGCGCCCTGTAAAGGACAGGTTACCAAAATATGACACAGTGAATTTAGTTCATTATTTTCAATTGAAAATCCGTAGAAAATATCAACAAAATCTTTCGAATTTTCCGATTTATAAAAAAATACATTTTATTTTTGCAACGTGCTGTGTTCTAATAGGATTACTTATTTTACAGCAGAGAAATGTAAAATTTGTGAAAAGAAAAATCGGAAAAGTCGGAAAATACCGAGCAAAACCACTTATTTTCAATTCAGAATAATTATGATAATAGGCTGAATTCACTGTTTTAGTTTTCGGTACACCGTCCCTTACACGCAGTATTGTAGTATCAAATAACACTGCTACAGATTGATCTGTTCTTCCAGTTTCTTACTAGGTCTTCGGAAATTGAACACTATCGTAGAAAACAATTTTTCGACAAATACTAGCCATTTAAAAATTTTGTAACTATTATGTGAATTGCCATTGCGTACTTAAATATTTTGTGTGTGAGGGCTTGTGTTCGAGTACAATATTATGTGTATGAGAAGTGCATATAAAGGTGAATGGTGTATGTGTGTGTGTGAGTGTGTGTGTATGTGTATATAATATCACATTCACTAGTGATTTTATCTTCAACTAGATATCCACTGCAAAATTGAAATAAATGCCTTATTAAAATTGATTTTGAATTTAATTACAGCGTCATCAAAGAGCCTCTCGATCGACTTCTGTCGAGAGTTTGTCTATAAAAGTCAATATTCACTTGTGTTTGGACAGATGTCAAAGCCATAATTTAGTTAAAATCAATATTAGAATTTATGAAATCTATATCGTAATAATAAATCTGTTAACTTGACGTGTCTAAACATTGGAAATTATTAAAAAAAAGACAGTGGTGTGGAGGGTTAAAGGATAAGTAATGTATTCCATTTCAAAAAATTTTGGAATATTTTTCCGGTGAATAATTGGCGAAACTTAACATGATTTTTCGGGTATCCTAACTTCCTATCCTAATCCTAACTAATATTATAAATGCGAAAGTAAGTTTGTTTGTTACCTTTTCACGCCTAAACCACTGAACCGATCATCCTGAAATTTTGCATATACGTTGTCAGGTGTGCAGAAACGGACATAGGGTACCTTTAATCCCGAAAAAAAAGTAATGTTCCCGAGGAAAACAACAATAACGTTCATAAATGGCGCCACGTGTGTTTCGAATCACGATTGAATTATATTATTATAGAAACTTTAATAGTGTGTTAAGAGTTTTTTTGAGCTTAATTAACGCAAACAAAGCCGCGGGAATAAAAAAAACAAATTACAAATAAAAATTGCCTTACAAAAATACCGTTATTAAGATAGAGCGGCACCAAAAAACGTTGAAAAAATGCATTTTTTTCGAATTTTCTTGTATAGGGTACAATTTTTTTAATTAATTTTGTTTGTAATGTTGTAAGCCACAGTAACACATATTCTACAAAAATTTCAACTAGCTACCTATTTCGGTTAAAAATATTAAGCCATGTAACAGACAGACGGCGTAGTAATAGGGATCCGTTGGCATGTTCGGTACGGAACTCTATAAACCAGAAAAAAATACGCACACAATAGGTAGTCCAATTTGTTCAAACTCCAAACAAGAAATATTAAACATTACTTGATATAATTTTTCTAACACCGTACGAAGTTTATTGCAAACTTCGCAGCGAAGTTTTGACGAGTTTATGGAAAGATTTCGGTCGCTCCTTTTACGGCGAAGTATGTTCGGTATCTCTTTGATAACGTAGATAAGTTTCTTTGTTTATATATGAATAGTAGGTATATAAGCTTAGAGGCATGTGAGGGACTTAAATTAATATTTTAAACCATTGTTAGAGATCAACAACGATAACTTGACTCGCCCCTCCAACATCTACAGGGTGTAAACGAAATCGTGTAATTCTTTCAAACCACATTATCGATTAATGGTATAGATTAACCTCTTATAATTAAGATTAAGAGGAGCTCGTGGCTAAATAATTACAGCCGCATAGACCGATCTTCCGGGTTAAGCCACGCTTGCCGAGGTTGGTCTGTGGATGGGTGACCATTTACCATAGCGAGTTTCCTCCGTGCCTCGGAAAGCACGTAAAGCCGTTGGTCTCGGCTGTCATTTGTAGATCTTTGACAGTCGTTACTGTTGGTCAGAAGCCAGAAAGTCTGACAACCAGTCTTACCAAGAGTATCGTATTACCCAGTTACTGGGTTGTGGAGGTCTGATAGGCAGTCGCTCCATGTAAAACACTGATATTCAACTGCATCCGGTTCGACTGGAAGCCGACCCCAACATAGTTGGGAAAAGGCTAGGCAGATGATGATGGTATAGATTAACCTTGCACGGGATTTAGATTGATTAAAAAAAAAAAAATTACCCATATCTTTTTTGTGTGATATTAAATTTCTATGCCATGCATACACGAATGAAGGCACGGCGACACAGCTGACGGGCATGACTAGCGCGATATCGCTCCACGCAGTCATTTAACTCGGGTCAACGATCGCCAAGGAATACCTAGTAAAATCAATGTAATGTTCTGGACTAACATAAACTGTCACTAGGTATTGATATCTGTCGTCCAGTGACTTTTTGAACCAGTGACATTTAGACGTGCACAGTAACAGCGGTTACGCACTACATCCGATCCGAATCCGTGAAAATACGTTCCGAAGTAGCCATAGAACTATTTGTATGGTAGTTTACGCACTACATCCGGCGTCCGTCATCCGATTTTTATCCGTCATCCGTGTGCTTCTAATTCGGAAGAAAAATTGACGGACCGAAGTAGCCGTAGTACTGTTTGTATGAACGCTTTCGCATTACCTCGGATTCAAATCAGACGCCAAACGGATATGCCAAATATGGCCCCTGAATTGTTTGAATTTGGATCAGAGATCGGAATAGTGCGTAAGCAACATCCGAATTCGGTTCGAGATTTTTACTCTAGATTGGTAAATTCACGGATTCGGATCGGATGCAGTGCGTAAAGCAATATCCGAATTCGCTCCGAGTTTTTTATATCCGTATTTTCACGGATTTGGATCGGATGCAGTGCGTAATTGCTCTAAAGGTACTATTTCGAACCGAGCTGCCAACTGCAACTGCCGGCTGCACGTGCAGCGACTGCATGAAGTCAGCCGCAGCTGCACTACTGGTTTGTATGTATTTATGAAATGGCTTTCAAGCGCCGCTGCAGCAGCCGACGGCGACTGCACGTGCTGCTGCACAGTGCAAGAAACGAACAATTTTACTGACTACGTATTGCCAACATTATAGGAATGAAAATGCAAGTATTTTTTAACAGTTTTTTTTTCGATTTACCAACCTCAGTAATAATACATAGCATTTTTTTATCAGTTATTCTTATCTAAATATAATATGAAGGAAATTAAACTATAATGGGGTGACATGGTGACAGGCACTACTAACCAAACTTCTTAGGTAAGATACAGAAATGAAATCAATCTACTATGTCATATGGAGGCAAAAGGTGTGCAATTTTGATCTTTGCTGCCAAATAATTTAACATAATTTTCCACGCATTGGACTGTTCCCTTCAACAGTTTGAAAGAAAACACGTGCTCGCGAAACTTCAAATCAATTTGAAAACTGACGAACCTTTTCATTCCCCTACTCTACAACACACACACACACACACACAAACTATACCCAACGCACGTTGCTCACACATGCTGATAGTACACATACATATTGTAGGAGTCACCAATGTACTCCACAACTAATATTAAAGATGTTCGATAACAGAATCGTGTGTCTTATCAAGCATCTTGCTCTATTGTTTCCGCAAGACGGCCCCCTTTGAGTGCGACTTCCACTTACAAGCGATAGAAGACAATTGGATATACGGAGATATGTCTTTGTTCGAAATAGGAGTGGGTTTTTAAAAGTGAGATGTATTTGAAAATACGGTGTACTGTTCCTTGATCAGGACTTCAAGGAGGTTTCAATTATATTACTCGGATGTTACATTATTTATGTAGGAAAATCAATGGTATTGTCGTAACGTGCACGTCACCGTACCGTAAAAATGCACGTCAGGATTATTGTTAGATTTATCGTTGACCATGTAAATCTTGAATTTTAATATGAGAAACAGAAAGGTATGATTTTAAAGTTTCGGAGCACGTAGATGGCGACTTACTCGCGGGCGTGGAGAGCGCGGGCGGACCGCATATACGTGTGCGCTTGAGGCTAGAGGCGGAAAGTGTTACGATACGGTAACGTAAATTTGCAGGTTACGTCAACGCACCGTGACACGTTACCGCACCGTTCCACGTCGACGACGTCGTGACGTGGAGATGTGGACAGGACCTTATTCTCTTCGCTCTGTATGGTGAGGACAACAAATACATGTAAAAACAAAAAAATCATTAGAATCGTAACATTCAAAATCAGAAGAGAAGCCTATTAAATATAGGTAGGTATTTTAGCAAAATAAAACTTTAAATTAATTTATCGCAAAATATATTCACGTTATTATTTTCATCGTAAGTTGATTCCTGATGTTTCTCTACAAAACGTTACCATATAAAGAATATCAAATATTTTTTAATAACAAAACATCGATAAAATGGCTATTTTACGGTTTTTGATGATGTCGTTTACGTTTTTTCTATAGCAGTATCCTTACGGCTACAATTTATGAAATAACCGAGCTATCAGGACTCATATTTTTTTGGGTGAACAGAGTATTTCTATCTCTGTTCACTTCGTAAGCTGTGGACAAAATCTGTTGCAAAAATGATTCATTCGAATCGTAAATCGAAAATCAGAAACCGATTAAATATGTTTTAGCAAAATAAAACTTGAAATTAATTTATCGCAAAATATATTAATGATGTTAGCCATTAAATTATTTAGCAAATATAAAAAGGAATGTGAAACATATGAATGATTATGATCATTTGTATCTCTTTGGACATCACGGCTCATTTTCCGTGCGGAAGATGTCCGGTCCTTTGGAAGGCATACACGGGGACACAGGTCCAACGCACAGAGGCCCCTTTGAGAGCTTTAATCTAAAATGGGGTGGGGCACCAACCCGGGACTATCCACGGCTGCACTATTGGAGTACAGTCATGGACCTTCCCAGGTGGGCGCAAAACTATTGTCAAATATGGTAAAAATAAAACTGGTCTATGGGAAGGGGTGTTAAATGGAATGGATAACTTCTATTGCCGGAAGAAAACGGCGTCTGCCTTTCAAGCTTAAATTTGAAATATATTGGCAGACGGTGACTCGCCAGCTCACTAGCTGGGCCCCCTGAAAAGCCGCCAGTACATAGGCGAAGGGGACAACAAACGTGTGAGCGGCTAGAGGTGTAGAGAGGTGTGTCCCCGGTTTCGCCTCGCGGGTCTAAAAGACCCGGAGTGGGTTTCCCCGCTATTACACCTTTAGACACTTCCACCCCCGAGCATATAGCTCTGGCGGCCACCCCCTGGCCGGCCGATAAAGGCAAGACAGAGTTGAGAATCCTGCGGGCACTCTTGGGGTTCCACTCCAGCCAACCAGTAAGGCAAACTGGAGACGAGCGCTCCGGAGCAGTTTACCAGATTCTCAATTCACCAGATTCGCAACTCACCAGATTCTCAACTCACCAGATTCGCAATTAACCAGATTTTGTACTATCAAACAGAAAATACGTATCACTATGATAAAAAACAATATGCACATTTTGCATCTTTAACAGAGAATAGAGGTCGGATAACATTAATAATTATAAATACGAAGCGGACTGTTTTAAATTCACTTTTATTTAGTGACGTAATATTATAATGTAAATGCATTATTAAAAAAAGAAGCAGAAGTCCAGGACATATAAATTCAAAAAAACGCATTGCATTATAAAGAAAACAAAAGAAACAACAAAATGCTAGAAAAAATGAAAAAATAAATAGCATTATTACCGATTGCTTACATGAAAAAATTGTGTAATTAATTGCATTACATAAGCATCTGGCTTCTTTAACTCTTAATTTTTTAAGAGACGATCAATGGTCTTAAATTTTATTTAATTAAATAATTCTTTTTTTTTCTATTGGTGCTTAAAAATATACTATTTAAATTCAATTTGTTTTTGATTATACTTCTGGTTAATTGCGACTCTGGTGAGTTGAGAATCTGGTGAGTTGCGAATCTGGTGAATTGAGAATCTGGTAAACTGCTCCGGAGCGGAGACGAGGCCCTGACCGACTCTCTGAGGCAATAAGGTACGCAGTGTCGCCACTCACCAACAGTTCGCCACAAGCTGCCCTGCGGTTTGTAAACTTTTCAGTAGACCTCATGATACATTTTTTATTATATGATGGGGTTGTAGAAAGCTAGTCTAATGTTCCCTCCGGTTTTACGTTAATCTCATGATGAGGTAACGCCTTTCCCAGAGGGGGGATTATGATTATTATTGTTTTGCTGACCACACAGTGCATTTCATAAGTATACACGGCTACATATCGATGCCTAACAGATAATAAGGGATCAGCGCTATTTTTTGCGAAATGGAATGGATGGAAAATATAATATCGTTGGAATCGTTTTTTTTTATGCGTCGATTGGTCGACGTCTCATGACTCTACGACATATTTTTGTCTGGTTGGTATGTAAATTAAGGTCCATATACTAATTTCTTCGTCGTAAACGAACTTTAATACACTCCTGTAAAGTTTGTAAATGGGTGGTTATCTCTTTTTGGCTGTTAGGCATCGGTATCAAGCTATATACTTCCAGTATAAGCTGACCTCTTATTATACGGAAAGCTTATATAATGCAAGATCAGTTAATACTAGAAATTATAGTTTCATGCCATGTGTACAATCTGGGAATTGAAATGTTTACCACCCTAAGGTCTATAATTGCTTGCACATTACTTTTTCATAAGGTCGATAAGACATAAGTTGATATGACATCACAAACCTTATTGCGCACAGTGTGATAAGGAATCGAATTTGAAATCTGATAAACATTTCGAATCCGCGACCGTACAAGGCGCTATTCCTATATTTCCATTCTTTATTTGTATAGGTTATACCTACATACTTACTCACGTACCGGTACATATGTATCATTGCATCTCTTGAAGTGGACTACGGGAAGTTTGCTGACACAAGAGGGCTCATAGCGGCAGCCATACGTTTTGATGTAACGTCATTATATTGAATTACTGGCAACTAATTATTGGGATTATTATTTATAGACAAATGATGAGGTTATTTTGATACATATTTTTGATATTTTGGGATGAAAGTACTGATGTATGAAGGTGGTAAGCCTACGCGTATACGTGGGCGCAGGCCGCGCAGGCAGCACAGTTCAGCCATAGTTATACAATCTATACAGTTGGGAAATGACTTTGATGTCAGGCGATGCCACCGCCCGTGTAGGTAGGCATTGCCCAACTGTATGGATTGTAAAACTGTGGCTGGACTGTGTTGCCCGCGCGGCCTGCACTCCCGTATACGTTTAGGCTAAGTCGGAGTAGGCAATAGTTGCGTTTATAATCAAATCAAATCATTTATTTGCTTACTAAGTGTACAAATACAGGTCTTATTACATACTAGTGGTGCTTAAAACTTAGCGTATATAGTGATATTTAGTCACATCTGAATAGCTTATGTTCTTGTTCTTCTCATGCCTCTTCAACTACTGATTATCCTATAGGTTAGCAATACGTGCATCTGATTACAGTTGCCGCAACGTAATAGGTTGGATTTGGCGTTTCATTTAAACCATAAAATAAATAAGTACAGAAGTTACACTGCTTTGATCTTAAATAAACCGCTGATAATTCTCATTCTGAAAAGAGGGACCTCTTCTCAGAATGAGAAGGATTTTCATATTCATTCAGATTCATTTATTTGCATTCCACAAGATAAAAATATGTTAACAAAAGACTTAGAGCTAAGAGCCGTTGTAGACCCTGTCAGGGCACAGCAAAATTTGTAATTAGATACATAGCTATTACTTAAAGTTAAAAAAATTTAGACTAGAGACTAGACTGCTAATGAGAAATTGCACACCGAAAAACCCAATAACACTTTGCCCAACCTGGGGATCGAACCCAGGACCTCATGCTCAGCAAACGCGCTTGCGACCGCCAGAACAACAAGTAGTCTGCACACGGACACGTACACGTTACATACTTGTAGTTAATTTTAAAGTGCCAAACCTATTTTCATTGCTACAATTCCAAACACAAAAGATAAAGTCGTACCTACGTACTTAGTCACGTACACGGTACAGATGTTATCGCATCTCTTGAAGTGGACTGCGGGACGTTTGCTGACACAAGGGGGCTCGTAGTGGTAACCATACGTTTTGATGTATAATAACAATAATATAGTTTATTTCTTTAAAAAAGGTACAATTCGGTACATAGTATCTACGTTACAACGAGATTCAAACCTTTGTGAGAGCTGGAGTCTATACTGGGTTCGGGACCTGTGTGACAGATCTCCAGGCTCACACCCTTAAAAATTAGAGTAATTAGGTTGCACTTACGTACTACAACATTGTAAAGCTCCAAATTTTGAGAGGAAGTGGTGGAATATACAAAACAAAAGAATATTTGTGCTATGTGTGTTTTTGGAGAGTGTTGATGTAACGTCATAATGTTGAATTACTGGCGACTACTTATTGGGGAGGTTACAAGGTTAGTCGGAAATGAGGTACCCTAATCCGCAGACCACTTAAAATATCACTAATGACAGTTTTAAAGCACGTGTTAAAATTTCAAAATTCGATAATATTTATTTGCATGTAAAATCATTTTAATTTTAGTTTAAAAAAAAAAAAATCGTTCCACCTTTAGTTACGAATTCAAAAAATGGAGTTTCTAATTATGGACCCCAAATGACCTAAACTGTAAACACAGCTGATCATAGCTGAGGACATTGATTTTAGCGTGTTTTAATGTAATTTTTGAACAGCTATTTCTCTTTAACTATTGACGTTTTGGGGAAAGTGGTAGAACAAAAGTTACTCATTATTATGGGTACTTTAACACCCTTTCGGATTAGTACCCACTTTGTGACTAACCTTGTATACCTATATCGGGTGTAAAAAGACCCTTAACGATAACGAAAACCACGTATTCTACCCATCATTGGGATCATTTTTTTCTTCGAGACCATACCTGGGAAACCATTGGTTTTGGAGATATTGAAGGTCAAAGTACACATATTTTTTTTAGTTTTTTTCCAAAAACGAATTCCGAGTCATAATACTAAACTTTCTTCCATACAAACATTATCAAAAATTTCAATTTTTCCTAACAAATTACGCATTTGAAGTTACAAAAACGCAATGAATATCAAACGCACACGACCGCCTTGGCTCGGCTGTGTGGCCGCTGCACGCATGCAAACTCGCGGCATCGCCACAACCATAATTTGCGCGCTACAAAAAAAAAAGCGTTTTTTTTCATGCCAAAAAATAAAAGTCGTTTCCCAGCAATTATTTTTGGTCAATATAATTTAGTTTGATGTACAGAGTGCGTAGATGTCGGCTATGTGATGGGTCTTTTTACACCCTGTATAGAATAGACAAGACAAAAATGATAAAGTAATTTGAAAATTGACGGTATTTATTATCTCCTTTACTCATCTTCAATCTTATAATTCACTTGTTATACATATCTATAAAAATATACATATAAAAGTAGGGGTCCACCGGTATCGAAAGCAGGGTCCTAGCTACCGGCAGTTAAGGCTCCAGAGACAGGAACCTCCTCACAATACGCGCCGTGACGAGGAGGACTGTTTTCTGATCCAGGCCCTCGATCTAGCCACTTAACGGGAGCCTCATGAGATGTTGGTCGAGGCTCTTGGCCATAAGACCATTGGTCGTTATGACTATCGGCATAATGGTTGCCGAATCCACATCCCACATGCTGACAACCTCATTCGCTAATACAAGATATTTATTATATTGTTAAGGCCCGATCTTACCATCGTTGGACAACATTAATTGACGTGTTAAGAAATTCTGTCAAAATGTCTAACTTATTCGTCAGATAAAAGTTATTTAACGTAGGTTAAATCGGCTCTTAGTTAGAAACTATGTAGTTGCTTGAAAGGCAATTAATTCCGCGGTTAGTTTGATAGCTGTTCTGGGTGTTTTAGCATGTGAAATTTGTCTGTTAAAAGCACTGCACCCACGATACAGGACAAATTACAAGGGTCGGGCAACGTTTATTTAAAAAAAAAGTGTTGTATTGTCACAGAAAGGGATTGTTTAGCAAATTGACCGCCAACCTTAATTGTCCGTATAATAAAATCACAATTGTCTTTAGCTATCAGTTATATGGAATGGGTATAAACGGCAAACTTTAGTAGTATCTTAATTTGCTAAGCAATTCGTACCTACTTCTTTTCCTTTTAGAGATCATTCAGACTTACAAAGCTATACGTATGACGTATAGCAGGCTTAGAAATATTTGAAAAAGAAAATAGTATTGACACAAATAGCGCAATATACATAGGTACATCCACAGGTTGTGTTGAAGGTCAAACAGCTCTGCCACCATATAAAATCTTACTGATATTGACCTCGATAGACTGAAAGCGAACCCTAAACAAATACGAGAAAAGGTGAGGATGAAGATGAATACACGATGACCAAGCAGTATGTACTTAAGGCTGCTCCCTCACTTGTTACTGGGGTATCTGTACTCGGTACCGACTGTTTTACCGATACTGTAACGGTACTGAAGCTATCGATATCTGCAAATATTTGGACTTGACGTGGCATGCGGCAAGCTGTTGCGTCCTATTTTTTCTACGGAGAAACGGCACACCTTCTCGATAAATTTCCGCGTATCCAGGCGCTGATACCTTGGATGTAATTTGCGTGAGACATTTTTTATTGATTCTTTTCAGGAATACTGCGTCCATCGTCTTATGCAGCGTACATACGTAGCCAACGAACGGATGTGTATGCTGCATTATGCGTCCACATCTAGCTAATGAACGTTCGTTATATGTTGGATTTGGCCAAATTTTGTGTAGAACGAATCCGGTTTCATTCGGTTTTAGCGATATCGAGCCCTGGAGGGCAATTACATAACTTAACCAAAATCAATCATGACAGTTGATGTGTGAATGCGAAGAATGCGGCATTCTAATTGCGCAACACACTGGTAATCGCTATGGCTTTTATTTTGAGAGGTCAACAGTTTCCATAGCAACGTATGTATTGCGGTCCAACTTCTTCATAACTACAGGGTGTTAACGAATTCGTGTAATTCCTTAAAACCACATGATTTACTACTGGTGTAGACAAGCTCCGCACGAGATTTAGCTTGATTAAAAATAAAAAAGTAAAATTCTTTTTTTTTTCATGCGTCTTTGTTACCGATCGTATCTAAACCACCTAATAAGGATTCAGTAAAAAAATAAGAAATTTTTTTTTGCAAAAAAAATTATTTTATTTCTGCGAACATTTCGATGCCACGCATAAATTAATGAAAGTACGGCGACACGGCTGGCAGGAACGACTAACGCGATATCGCTCTTTGCAGTCAAATAACTCAAGGCTCTAAAAAGACTCAGAAATTGAAAACCAAAATTTTTTTTTGATTTTTTTTTGGGTTGGTTTTTGAAAATTCCCATTTAGGGTTAATCTGTGTCACCAGTATATCACGCGGTTTGAAGGAATTACACGATTTCGTTAACACCCTGTATGTACCACGTAATGATGTTGGTTACGTTACGCAATTGCCCTGCCGTTCGTTGGCTAGGTATGTACGCTGCATCAGTGCTAGGGCAATATCCATATGTATGTGATTATGTTAAAAATCTATTAGCACGAATGCCGAATAAGTAATTATTATTAATACTCGGAAAAATTACAATCGAAGCGCTTCCGATTAAGATTATATACATTTAGATGCTGGTCTCACAAAACCGTTGCATTCAGTATGTTTTAAGTGTTCTATCAAATGACGAAAACGAATCGGTACCGCGCAAGTTAGGGAGCGGCCTTAAAGATTATGTGTCGTCTAAAAATAGATCTATAGAAACTAACTCATCCCGGGGGTAATCGCCCACTCACTACAACTGTAACGAATATCAAGAGATGATATAATGGGTTAGGTATTAACTGGCCCGCTAAAAAATTAGTCCGCGGGCCAGTTAATAACTTTTCAAAATAGTAGGTATCAAATGGTCCAAATTGTTTTGTATTACTGGGCCAGTTAATAACTTTTCAAAATAGTAGGTATCAAATGGTCCAAACTGGTTTTTATTATTGGGCCAGTTAATAACTTTTCAAAGTAGTGGGTAACTAAATGGTCCAAATTCAACTGTTCTAATTGTTTATTTATTAAAACTACCAGGAAAGCAGAACAGATCTGGAACTGGGTTTTTAAGCGACTTCAGCTCAATAATGGTAAAAATACAGGTTTTGAAATTGAATCATTTGTTGTTTTGAAAAGTATCAGGGTGGCAGAAATGAACAGAAAATAGGCGCTAACACGATCTCACTAAGTTGCGATTAAACACAAAGAGGAATGAAGCATTCCCTACATCTTATCTATAACTGTCACTTAGTGATATCGTTTAAGCGCCTATTGACTGTTCATTTCTGTCGCCCTGGTACTTTTCAAAACAACAAATGATTCAATTTCAAAACCTATTTTTACCATTATTGAGCTGAAGTCGCTTAAGAACCCAGTTCCAGTTCTTTTCTGCTTTCCTGGTAGTTTTAATAAATAAACAATTATGACAGTTGAATTTGGACCATTTAATTACCCACTACTTTGAAAAGTTATTAACTGGCCCAATAATAAAAACCAGTTTGGACCATTTGATACCTACTATTTTGAAAAGTTATTAACTGGCCCAGTAATACAAAACAATTTGGACCATTTGATACCTACTGTTTTGAAAAGTTATTAACTGGCCCGCGGACTAATTTTATAGCGGGTCAGTTAATACCTAACCCGATATAATATTACTAATTGGCGGACATGGTTGGAGTGAGTTGGTCACTGCAGAGGCGTTGAGTAGGCGACTTCCGTAATGCAGTGATATATTTTATTATAGCAATAAAATAGGTAATGGTAATGGTTAATTTTACGACTTATAACAGGTATTTATACGTACTGCGGTAGACTTTTGCCTAGCTTTTTCCTGTTTGTGTCAGCTTTCAGTTTAACTAGATGCGGCTTTATACCAGTATTTTACATAGAGCGACTGCCATCAGAATCGCAAGTTGATTTGCGCAATAAAACTTGTTATAATTGGAGATTTCCGTAACGTTAAGTACGAAGGGGATTACTTATAATATTTAGATATACAAGGTTAGTCAGAAAGGGGGTACTAATCCAAAAGGGTGTTAAAGTACCCATAATAATGAGTAACTTTTGTTCTACAACTTTTCCCAAAAGTCAATGGTTTAAGAGAAACAGTTGTGCAAAAATCTCAAAAAAAAAAATCTCTTATATCTATCTATCCCCAGTTATGATCAGTTGTGTTTACATTTTAGGTTATATTTGGGGTCATGAATTAGAAGCACTATTTTCTGAATTTGTAACTAAAGCAGGGATGAAGAATTAAAAAAAAAAACTAAAATAAAAATCATTTTATTTGGAATAAAAAAAATTGAATTTTGAAATTTTAACACTTGCTTTCAAACAGTCATCAGCGATACTATTAAGTGGGCTTCGGATTAGTACCCCCTTTCCGACTAACCTTGTATACAGCACGGCCAAATTTTGATGGCCGCTGAACATAGGTTGAACAAGAAAACACCTACAGAAAAAACTATTAAATAAACTTTGCTTAACTAATGGCCGAACCTAAGATGGTGTTAATTAAAAACCATTTATTACTAAAAAAACGATCGCGCAAATGTACGAAGCTTAGGTCGGTCGAGATTAATTGGCTATGCTGTACAACTTGTTCTACTGTCAAGTAACAAACGTAGATTCGTTGAATCGTCATGCAAGTCTTTATTTTCACATAAAACTTCAAATTCATAATTGGGTCGTTCTTCTTTTCTACTGACAATGAAACTACGTTTATCTGTTTTTTTGGTTTTTGAATTATCCATAATAGGGAATATGCATGTAACTTTTTTTTTCTCTTAATCAATAAAGCACATTAATATAAACCCAAGAAAAGTATTAAATGTCAAATGTTATTATTATTTCTTGCTCAAAACAATTATTAAACTTCAACAATTTTCTTCTACAGTTCAAACGTCTTTTATTGTCGCGGTCATAATGTGACGTCATAATCCAAGATACTGCTTTGTTTACAACTCTTTTTTAGCCACAAATCATATAAATTAAATTATTTGTTGTGCTTTATTCAAGCAGAAATCGCACTTACTAACTTAACCTCAGTGAGAAATCAAACAGTTTGCTAAGAAAAGATTATTTAAAGATTTATTCATCTGGATTTTGATGTCACTTCCGGCATTTTCGAAGACGACGCGTTTCGAGATTGCGTTCCGTTCCACGAAAAAAACGTAACCTACAACAATGAATTGTAAAATAAGTAATGAGTTAAAAAATGTAAAAAAAAAACAATTTGTGTCTTGACTCATAAACAATGTATAATTATCTAAATAATGAAAGAGTTTTGAATTACATGCATATTCTCTATTGTGGTTTCAGTGTGGGATTTAAAAAAAATTGCATCCGTGTATTCATTATGACTAATAAAAATTTCCTTTCCGGCTAATATTAATTCTTTTATAAAGATGGTTTTTAAAAAAAAAAGTGACAAAGTGGCCGTTTTCTGTGGAGACCACATTTCGGTTTACCACTCTGTCCCGGCATTCTACGGAAAACAAACGTACCTATAAAATATGCTGGTTAGAGAAAATGAAAAATGACATAATAATAATAGATAATAAAAATATGGACGTTTATTCGAACCGAATTAAAAAACCGTAAAGCCTCGTCCCCACTAGGAACATTTGTCGAGCGGCATGTGTCCCCGGAGACATCGGGCGATGTCGCCCTACATCGCCCCACGTCGCCCGATGTCACCGGGGACACATGTCGCTCGACAAATGTTCCTAGTGGGGACGAGGCTTTATCAATACTCCAACAAGATGCCATAATAAGACGAAGGACAGACCATTGTGGGTAGAAAAGTAGAACGACCCAATTAACAACCGCGCGGATCATTACGATTTGTAAGGTTAAGCTGCACTTGCCGCGGTCAGTCCGTGGATGGGTGACCGTTCTTTACTATTCGAGACCCCTCCGTGCCTCGGAGAGCACATGTTAAACCGTCGGTTCCGGGTGTCATATGAATACATATGACAGTCGTTACCGGTGGTCAGAAGCCCGACAGTCTGACAACCGGTCTAATCTTAGGATATCGGTGTTGCCCAGTAACTGGGTGGCGGAGGTCTGATAGCAGTCACTCCGTGTAAAATTCAGCCGCATCTGGTTACACTGGAAGCTGATCCGAACATAGTTAGGAAAATGCTAGACAGATAAATAGACCTCATGACCTCATATTTACCTAAAGTCAATTTTTAGCTACGAAAGTGTGGACACGGCTTCTTAAAATATGTTTTTTTTTTTAAGAATAAACCCGGGCTTCCAGGAACACCGGGAATACATAACCACCGGTGTATAATATGGAAGCGACATCTTAAAATCATTTATTAAAAAAAACTCCGGGATTCTTGGATTGCACAATTTAAAAAAAAAAAAAATTAAAATTAATTTTTATCCCCCGATGCAAATATGTGTGTATGTAGAGTGTAAGAAGAAGAATGGTGTGTTAGATAAACCAAAAAAAAAACATATGTTAAAATAATTGTCCCGGAACCGTGGGATTTTTCGAAACAAAAGCGCGTTCCATATTGGCCAACATCTCAAGTTTAGGTGAATATGCATCCGAATGTCCGATTTCTACTCATGTCATGACACAACAATCTGTTTTAACAACACTACTCCCAAAAACACTAACCTTAACACCTTAAACACAGCCCCACATTAGACTGAGTCCTAATTATTTTCAAGAGCGAACCTCTACGTCTCTTGACTTAGTTCCTCCGTAACGAGTCTGCGTCCCGCTCCAATGGCCCTTGTGTTAAAAATGCATAGAAACGAGCCGTAACATGTCGTAACTACCGCCCTTTAGCACGCCCTACGAGTATCGAAGTATCTCTTTGAAATTCACTTCTGTTTCGTTGGTTTTTGATGGCTTATTTTGGTGGGGGATGGGGAATTGAGCGATGATGGTGATTGAACGGGGATGTATCTATTTATAAAAAAAATAAACTTTAAAAAAAAGTAAAAACCGACTTCAAAGAAATACTAAAAGGAGTAAAATAATTACCATAATATGAAATTTACAGTTTCAGAAGTCGGTGGCTTCTATTTGCTTCAGTGTAGAGTTGCACCGACTTCTGAAACTGTTAATTTTATATTATGGTAATTATTTTACTCCTTTTAGTATTTCTTTGAAGTCGGTTTTTACTTTTTTTTAAAGTTTATTTTTTATTAAATACGTTTTAGTGTCATAATTTTAACCCCCTCCTTCATAACCCTTCTTTTTGGCTTTGACGTAGTCGGGCATAAAAAGTCCTTTCTAATGATACCTTACACGATATAATGAAAACATTCCAAAGGGGGGGAGGGAGGACACGCACCCCCTCCTCTTTTCAAGTAGTCAGTTCTCAACAACAAATATAAACAAAGCAATATTAGTAATTTGAGAATTTTGCTTTGAACCGATGAGGAGTTCCTTTCCATATCTCTGAAGTTCATGATCTAATCATAACAAAATTTAAATGGGACCAATCGGAAAGTATACCCTTTCGAACAAAAAAAGAATTTTTCAAATCGGTTCATAAATGACGGAGATATGAGGTAACAAACATAAAAAAAAAAAAAAAAAAAAAAAAATACAACCGAATTGAGAACCTCCTCCTTTTTGAAGTCGGTTAAAAAGTCAGGTAAGAAGTGAGTGATATGTTGAGATCGTTGGGGTTTGAAAGGATGTGTATTGACTAAAATTAGTGTAGTTCAACTCGTCACCCCCCGCGCTTACTGTCGTATCTAGCAATTGATAATTTTTCAGTAGTTGCGTTAGCTGTGGCTTTATTAATGAATTAATAACTTTTTATATTGCCCTTGGCTTACTCTTGGCTTGATTAGTAGTTGCCCTAAGGTATCTATTTATTAACCGACTTCAAAAAGGAGGAGGTTCTCAATTCGGTTGTATTTTTAACCGACTTCAAAAAGGAGGAGGTTCTCAATTCGGTTGTATTTTTTTTTTTATTTTTTTTTTTTTTTATTTTTTTTTTTTATGTTTGTTACCTCATATCTCCGTCATTTATGAACCGATTTGAAAAATTCTTTCTTTGTTCGAAAGGGTATACTTTTCCATTGGTCCCATATAAATTTTGTTATGATTAGATCATGAACTTCAGAGATATGGAACGGAACTCCTCATCGGATCAAAGCAAAATTCTCAAATTACTAATATTGCTTTGTTTATATTTGTTATTGGGAACTGACTACTGGAAAAGAGGAGGGGGTGCATGTGCCCCCCTCCCACCCTTTGGAATGTTTTCATTACATCGTGTAAGGTATCATTTGAAAGGACTTTTTTATGCCCGACTACGTCAAAGCCAAAAAGAAGGGTTATGAAGGAGGGGGTTAAAATTATGACACTAAAACGTATTTAATAAAAAATAAACTTTAAAAAAGTAAAAACCGACTTCAAAGAAATACTAAAAGGAGTAAAATAATTACCATAATATAAAATTAACAGTTTCAGAAGTCGGTGCAACTCTACACTGGAGCAAATAGAAGCCACCGACTTCTGAAACTGTTAATTTTATATTATGGTAATTATTTTACTCCTTTTAGTATTTCTTTGAAGTCGGTTTTTACTTTTTTTTAAGGTTTTTTTTTTTTAATGTTTGTTACCTCATATCTCCGTCATTTTTAAACCGATTTGAAAAATTCTTTCTTTGTTCGAAAGGGTATACTTCCCGATTGGTCCCATATAAATTTTGTTACGATTAGATCATGAACTTCAGAGATATGGAACGGAACTCCTCATCGGATCAAAGCATAATTCTCAAATTACTAATATTGCTTTGTTAATATTTGTTGTTGGGAACTGACTACTGGAAAAGAGGAGGGGGTCTCATTCCAAAGGGGGGGGGGGACACGCACCCCCTTTGGAATGTTTTCATTATATCGTGTAAGGTATCATTTGAAAGGGCTTTTTATGCCCGACTACGTCAAAGCTAAAAAGAAGGGTTATGAAGAGGAGGGGGTTAAATTTATGACACTAAAAAGTATTTAATAAAAAATAAACTTTAAAAAAAAAGTAAAAACCGACTTCAAAGAAAAACTAAAAGGAGTAAAATAATTATCATAATATAAAATTAACAGTTTCAGAAGTCGGTGCAACTCTACACTGAAACAAATAGAAGTCACCGACTTCTGAAACTGTTAATTTTATATTATGATAATTATTTTACTCCTTTTAGTTTTTCTTTGAAGTCGGTTTTTACTTTTTTTTAAAGTTTATTTTTTTTATTTCTATTCATTTGAAACAGATACTACGTCACTCTGTGAGAATTTCTCTGAAAAAGTATCAATTGCTAGTTACGACAGTTAGCGCGGAGGGTGGCGAACTGAGTGACTGAGGTACAATATATATATAATCGGGTTATTTGAGAACCACAGGGCTAATATGAATTCAGTTTTGAACAGTTTTTGGTACATTTTCCAATCAATCTGTTAAACTTAGCTGGATATTACGGTAAGCTGCGGATAAACGACAAGTTTGGTGCAGTGGCTAAGCGATTGGCTTCTGCGCTACGGGTCGTGGGTTCGATTCCCACACGGAACATAAATTTGTATGGCCTATAGATGGTTGTTGTGGGTCTGGGCGTGTGTGTATGTGAGATTTGTGTATATAAACGCACCCACGATACAAGAGAAATCTTAGTGTGGGGTAACGTTTTTTAAAAAAAAAAAAACTACTTCTTTGTCTAAAAAAGGCGAAGAGAACATTTTTAAATTTGGTAACTTATAATTGAATAATATTATTTTTCCGTAGCCTCTTTCCACGAAAGTACTGAAAATGCGGTGAGTTTCCGTACATATTCCAGAAAAAATCATAAATAAATACAATACGGTTAGTTAGCAGACATTTTTACCTTAAAATGGTGATGAAAAAATAAGAAAATATTTGGAATAATCCACAGGAAAAGTTATTTTTTTTAAATATAATTTGCTAGACAGATGTACCCTAACGGTGTGAAAATAAGATTGTTGGTTTTTTCATCTGTCATTTTACGGCCATCATCGTGAGTAGAATTGAGTCGCTTGACAGCAGAAATAAGCGATCGAATAGATCCACGATCACAAAGATTTTAATTGATCTAACTTGAAGATACGCTGTGTGTCTATGGGCCGACCGCATATCATAATTTAATTTTTACCTACGCTTTCTACAAATGCGTCCTAGGAACGTGTTTTCAAACCTTCACGGTCATAGGTGCTGTGTTTTTAAGATTACAATTTAATTGTAATTGTAAATAGTTTAAAAAATATTTCGAAAACTCTCCTATGTCATGTTTCAAGGAGCCTGTTAGCTCCGTGGTTCTATAATAACCCCATTTTACCTGGTACTAGTTTTTTAATGGTCTTATATTGATGGTAGTGCGTGCTTAGCTTTATTTGTATTTATTTTGTAAGCGTATTTGTTTGTTGTAAATAAACGTTTTAGTTCTATTTAATGTTCATAATGATACATGAACGATTATTCGTTGGAATTCGAACTTACATTAATTTTGATGATATTCAAATCCTGGAATCAGGCGTTGGAATTCAAATAATAGAGATAGGTACTAAATTAGTTTGGTCATTCAACATTGTAAATCTATCATTACTAAATGAAATATTACATAACATAACATAACGCTTGATTGTGCAGAAGTGTATTAATACACCCTCATTTCGCCGTTATGTTTAAGTCCCATGTAATAGGAGGCAAGCCTATTGCTATCAACCGGGCATAAATCCAGACTCCGGGCTGCTATTGTGAAATTCCACACGGAAAAACCCACTTTGCCCGACCTGGGGATCGAACCCAGGACCTTACGTTCAGCAGTATTATGCCAATGAGGCAGGTAGTTTGTTCTGTTTATTCTTCATAATTATACATTGAATGACCGGTTATTCATCTGAATTTGAAATTATTTATTATTTGGTCATATTAACTAATCGGATCATACATTTTTATAAAAAAAAAATCGTTGTCCCTCTCTAAGATTTCTCCTGTATCATACCATGTATGTACGGTGCGTTTACAGACACAAATCTCACAGACACAAACGCCCAGTACCTAAAACAACTATCTGTAGGTCATAATTTTTTTTTTCCGTGCTGGAATCGAACCCGCTTCCAGTAGCGCAGTAGCCAATTGCTCAGCCACTGCACTAAACGTGTCTTTTTGTTGTATCATCGAGTAGCGCCAGTTCGACTCGTGACCTCGCCGCGTGATCAGCTCATGATTAAGGGCTCCGTTTGGGTCCGAAACTAGTCGGGCAATCCCGAAAAATGCACGTGAGTAAACCGTAATTAATCATAAATAAACTAAACGTGTCGTCAAACGTTTCATTTACGTAGAAACATATGCACAAAAGGTCTAGTACGAAATTTACGAAAAAAATGTCCTCGAGTTTACATACACCAACAGAGCGCACGCCAAGGCATACCGCCATATAAACTAATACTTATAGAATCCGATGATTCATAAACCTGATGAGAACTGAGTGTGTTCATTATAAAACATTGGTCGCTGTCATTCCCAGATATCAATTAATCGACTCAGCGGACCACAGTTCACTGGTTGTCAGCCACACTTAGGGCGAATACAGAAAGGAAGCAGGTAACCAGCGCCGACCTACTAGCGCTTATCTGTACTGGTCTGTGCAGGTAACCGCTAAAAGGAAGCGGGTAGAAGCAGGGGCTGGCATTTTTTAACAAAAATACGCCTTGTTCCCTTGCAAATACAACAACAAAAATGATGGCTTACCAGCGCTGATCGGAGCAGGTCGGAACTTGTCGGCGAAGTTCGTAGCTTGTCGGCGCTGGTTCGTCACAAAGTGTAGAGATTACCTGCGCCGATTAATTGCGCGGACCAGCACCGACAAGCGCTGGCAACTCGCTTTCCACGTGTATACTACGGGAGAATTCACACGTACCACAACCACACAACATTGCAGCGACAAAAAGTGGTCAAGCAGTGCTTAAGTGTTAGTGCCGCTGCAGATTTTTGCAGTTGAGTTGTGGTAACTACAAAATGTGGAGGTGGCTGGCCGCTAGTGCGCGATGTAGTTGGTATCGCCTACATAGTTGAACTTGGCGGCGAAATGTGGTCCGCGTGAATTAAACTATTCGTTTTCATACAAATACGTGTTGTTGTTATGGTGTGGTTGTGGTTGTGGTGTAGTTGTGGTTCGTGTGTAACAAGCCTAACTTAATTCCCGCATTTCGCCACCCCATCATTCTATGCAGTCTTTAGTTATAGTCGCAGTCGTTCTGTGCAATTGCATAGCGTTTTGTAGATAAAACCGGGCTTGCTCAAAGCGTCTAGGGTTAGTACAAAGGGTAGAAAGTCTTTGTGTCCTCGATATTGTCGACAAATGACTCGTAATAGCTTTTTTTGAGGTAATTCTGTTGTATTTAGCGGTTGTTTTGTGGCGGTATTATAACTTTAAATCATTTTTATTTGTGTTTAAATTTTGCTTCGAAATTGATTTGATGAAAAAGAACATTTTAAATGTAAGTTTTTGCGTATTATTTCAGGAAATGATATGTTTATGTGGGATGATTTTTCAGCGTTGAATTAAAATATAGTTATTCATTAATACCCCGTTAGTGATGATATAAAATTTGTATTAAGTATATAGTGTCCTGAAACTCAACGTAAAGCCGAAATTGAATGATAGGTTAGAAAAAGAATGTGCAGTAAAAATATTCGTAACCGTTTTCGAGTTTCAAATTTACCACGAATAAAATTTAACCCAAAAATCTAACTATTCAATGTGTTATGTAAAGTATGTAGGTACCGTAGAACGGGGTTACTTTGATCAATTTTTTGAGCTTCATAATGTGTTTGTATCTTATTTATTTTCGCTTTTATCTGCTACATCAAAAATATTTCATATAATTACTGAATTAACTGAGATGTATAAAATCACATAGACTCGAAAAAAAAAAACTACAGAGCATAATTTTCGATAAAAAAGGAGAAATTTCTTTATCAAAGTCGGACCGTATGCTTTTACTTTCATAATCCCTGTTTTATCATTCAGTGCCCCAATTAGGACTCGAATTTTGTACGTGTATTTTGCGATTTGACGTTGATTTTCGGGACACCCTGTGTACGCATGAAGCAATACCTTAATACAACATATTTAAACAGTTTTATGACAAACAGAATGAGTTTACTTTACATTCTGCTTTCTATGTTAAAGCGGTAAATCCCCTAGCAAGTTAAATTGCGCAAGTTGACTTCTGCATCCCACTTCCACTGTGCACACACTTGCAGCAAGTCGACTTTGAAAGTTTTACGACTTGCCTGACTTGCTGCAAGCTGCCCGCGAATATAAACATTATCATCATCATTCAGCCAAAAGACGTCCACTGCTGGACATAGACCTCTCCCAAGCATCGCCACATTGACCGGTATTGTGCTTCTCGCATCCAGCGGATTCCCGCAACCTTCACCAGGTCATCGGTCCACCTTGTGGGAGGGCTACCCACGCTGCGCCTTCCGGTATGCGGTCGCTTCTCCAAAACCTTTCGGCCCCATCGGCAATTCGTTCTGCGAGCAATGTGCCCCGCCCTGTGTGCATAAACATATGTTAATTTAATTTCCGTACTATTAACCCTAATGAAGTTACTACGGCTGTAAACACAAAAATATCCGAGTAAATTAAGTCCAATTGTAACATAAAAGTTGTAAATTAAAAAAGTAATTATAATTACAAAGTATTAAAAACTAAATTACGAGTAGTTTGCGAGAGATTTATGAAAATAAATTGCAATGCGTGATTTTTCCGGACTGCATTTAATTTTAATGCCTCGCTCGACATAATTGTACCATTTACTGTTCAACTGAAACACGCGATGCAGGAAACATGTAAGTTAAACCTTTACAGTGTTGTGAATTATATTGTATTAGTGGTTTACCTTTCCATTACTTTTTTATCTTTTAAGGGCCTAATCACATCAATTCGCAAAAAATTATAAATTACGATCGACAATTTTTAGGCGCGTAAGCAACCGTGGTTATGCATCTCCAGTGATTATGCTTTGTTCGATTCCCATCCGCTGCGTAAGTATGAGGAATTCCGTTTAGCGCATCAATTTGAATAGCACCAATTTCAAATCACACCAATAGGTATAGAAATAATATTGATATAATTCGAATTCTTCAAAAATTGGTGCGCTAAATGGAATGCCTCGTAAGCATGCTTTTGCATACGTCAGCGTTCGTCACGTTATCTCAGTTTCATGCGAAAGGTGAATCGACGCGAAAGAGTGAAAGCATCTTCCACAAAATGGCATTTTTATGAGAAAAATGCGATTCAATTTTGATAAGTGTGTCTAGTCCTTAATCTAAATCTCGTATCTGAAGATTGATAGCAGGGCAAAATCTGATGTTGCATATTGTATAAAAATAGACGAGAAATTTATGAATGCATCGAAAAAGAAAATTGAAAAAAAAAGAAATAATATTTATAGATAATAATTTAAAATCTTGAATAAACATTTTACAAAAAAGATTACATTTGAAGACACGTGTTTAGGTCTCCTGTCTGTTATGCCACGACTCGCCACTTTTCATAAATATATACATACTCGTATATACAAGGAAACATAATCATTATTAAAAAATATACATTTTCGTCAAAATAAAAAAAGATATGAAAGCAAAAAAATATACTTTCCTGACGGATACTATTTAATTGGACGCCGTGCCTTTGTTCATTACTCAAAAATGTTGTGCCCCTGTGTGTGCATTTATAAAATAAAATTTATAGACTCACAAACGGAAAAAGGAAATTTTTTACCTTTTCAGCACAAGGAAATATTATAATTTTCGTGAAAAGTAAAAATTATTGGCTTCCTTTTACTCTAGGGAAAAGAAAGAAACATTTGACAGTGAAATAAACGTTCGGAAATCCATTCTTATCAGAGTCCCTTGCTTTTATTGTTTCGAGAAAATAAAAGGGTAATAAAAAAACTATCAGTGACTATAAAGTGAGGACTTAGAAGGATCGAAGCCTCGTAGTTAGGCGTTTCAATCAGATTCACTAAAATAAAGCCACCGTTACACTGACGCTGTCTCGAGGCGAGACTAAATAAGATGTTGTGACTGTAAGTGGCATAAGATGTACGAAAATACTGTTGTTTTCTGTGACCTATATTTTTACTAAATTATCTGTTATTCATGTTTAGGTAGATCATGTTCTTGATGTTTATTTTATTTATTTATTTATACTTTCGCACATAATTTGTACAGAGGCGGACTTAATGCCTTAGGCATTTTCTACCAGTCGACCTTAGAGTGATGGAGAGAAAACATGGTAGGTGCACTGAAAGAGCTATGTGATGTGATTCGCAATTAAAAATAAACACAAAGATAACTAAAACATTTTTGCAATAATATTACCTACATACATAATTATAATTATGACATTTACATACATATTATATGTATACATACTTATGCATAAATAAATATATATAAATAATATATTATACAATACCAAAAATATATATAAACAGATAAATCAGCGCTGTGATGATTCTGCCAATTCCTTGTGAAGATGTTCACGCACTTTAATTTTAAAGGAATAGCGACTGGTTGCCATCCTGATTTCCAAGGGGAGTGCATTCCATAGAAGAATGGATTGGACGAAGAAAGAAGAGTGTTTAAAGTCAGAACGGTGCGAGGGACATTGAAGGAGTCGGTTGTGTGAAGAGCGTAGATTTCTGTCATGATTGGAGCATAAGTACTGAAATTGAGTAGTTAGATAAGTAGGAGTAGTGGGAGAGTAGAGAAATGAGAAGAGGGTAGTCAATGCTCTTTGAACTCTACGTTGGCGAATAGGCAACCATTTGAGAAGCAAACGATACGCAGAGACATGATCATATTTACGAAGATTGAAAACGAATCGAATGCAGTTATTAAGAAGGCGATCAAGTTTGTTGAGAAGATCTGCATTCAGGTCATAGTAACACACATCACCATAGTCAATCATGGGAAATATCAAGGTCTGCACAAGCATTGCTTTCGTGTTAGATGGTAGCAGGTTTCGTAATTTATAGAGAGATCGCAAAGTTCCAGTGACTTTCCGGCTGACATTCGTGACTTGAGCTTGCCAATGGAGAGTGGAGTCAATGTGCATGATGTTCGTTTTATCCCAGTTTTACTATTCCAATGTATTATGCTATTCAAAATACCAACCGTTGTTTTACATCGGACCGCGTCTCATAAGCCGTAACGCCAACTTCAAGGCGTTCGTGGTGCGAGTACCAAAGTGTCTTCTGCACCTCGTCATGGAGGAGAACTTTTGGCCGGAGGGAGTGGTGTTCCGTCGCTTCCGCGGACAAGTGCCACACGATCGCATAACGACAGCGCTTAAGTGAAGTTTTATAATATTATGTATTAGTTTATAATTATGTATTGTTTTTATTATTTATGTATTAGTTTTCTATGGGCCAAGTTGCCTGAAATAAAGGATATTATTATTATAAGCATAATCTGTCCATTACTGTCCCACGGCTGGCCATGGGCCTCTTCTCTGAATAAGAAGGGTTTAGACCTTAGTCTACCACGCTGGCCTGGTGCGGGTTTGTGGACTACACACATCATCGATAACTTTATGGAACCCTCTAGGTGTGGAGGTTTCCTCACGATATTTTCCTTCACCGTTATCCCAAGTGATAATCAAATTCTGATCCGCACCTGGGGGTCTACTCTCTAAGCACAAAGTTCGTGGTTTGGGCCTTAGTTACGAGCGTTTCCTACTCCCTATCACCTACGGAAATACAATTATTTCGGGGCCTGAACTAAGAATGAATGACAACACGATTTGACAGTTGTCCCTATTACCGATGTATTTTTGCCCGTTCGAAAAGTAGAACTTGACACTTGTTTTGTTCACTCCTACGTTTCGGGCTACTTTCGGACGGGCGACTAACTTCGTTGACGGGCTTGGGGAGTAAGCCTGGTTCGGGTTCGAACTCGGACCCACCTGTATGGAAGGTAACGGTTCAACCGCTAGGCTATCACTTCTTGGAGGGCGACTCAATAGTAAAATAAAGCTACTCTCCACTAAGCGCGTATATATATACATAAAAAGCAGGTTGTCGGCGCCGATCTGCCAGTGCTTGTCGGTGCCGGTTCGCGCAGTTTATCGGCGCCGGTAGTCTCTATACTATGTGGCAAACCAGCGCCGACAAGCTCCGAACTTCGCCGACAAGTTCCGACCTGCTCCAATCAGCGCTGGTAAGCCGTCAGTGAAAGAGAACAAGGCGTATTTTTATTTAAAAATGCCAGCCCCTACTTCTACCAGCTTCCTTTATGTAGCGGTTACCTGCACGGACCAGTACCGACAAGCGCTGGTTACCTGTCTCCTTTATGTATAAGCCCTAATACTGTCTCGAAGCGAGATTAATTAAGATGTTGTAAGTGCCATACTTTTCAAGTTAAAAGCAAGACGGCTTTGCTAAAAAATAAATATTTACATTTAGATAAGTTTTTATTCCAAATTACTTTAGACTAAAAAATAATACTGCTTCATTGGTCTAGTGGTCGTGAGCGCGACTGCTGAGCGTGAGATCTGGGGTTCGATCCCCAGGTCGGGCAAAGTGTTATTGGGTTTTTCCGTGTAGAATTTCTCAGTAGCAGCCAGTGGCGTAGGGTGAATTTTCTTAAAAGGGAAGCCGGGCCAAAAATTGTTTACTTTGCTCAAGTGTGATGCGTGAATTCCAGTAACTACTCATTTCGAAAGGGAAGCCGATAGGAATCGAGTTGTATGGAGCCTTCGCCACTGGTAGCAGCCCGGAGTCTGGATTTGTGCCCGGTTGATGGCAATAGGCTCGTCCCTTATTACATGGGATTTAAACATAACGGCGAAATGACTACTATACCTACACCTCTGCCAACCTTTCGGGGAATAAGGCGTGATATTATGTTATTATTTAGGACTAAAACAAAATAATCTAATATCTACCTAATTTTGATATAAATACGCTACTTTATAGGGGACACGTACACCGGCGGTTATTTCAATCCAATAAACTAAAATGAAGCTACTGTTCCACTAAGGCTGCCTCGAGGCAGAAATAAATAAGACGTTGTAAGAGGCACACTTATTCAAGGTAAAGCTTGTATAAACGTAAATAGTAATTTGGTCGGACCGTTCTAGGCCTTAAAGTTAAGTCATTAATTTTATCTTATCCTAGCGTATTTGGGACAAGAGAAAAACATGAAATAGGTATAAAACTCCGGCTTGCTTTGACGATAGAGGCTCATTGTTTTTTAGTAGCTCAACTTTTGAATTATGATTATTATCTAGATGTAAATTCAAGTAAGGTTTTGGCAGTAATTAATTACACCTTGTGCGCACGACGAATGTTTTTAAATCATAACATAACATTAGTCCTGTACGGGTACTGTATTACTGTAAGGGGCGGGCCTATTGCCATCAACCGGGCACAAATCCATACTCCGGGCTACCTGGTCTAGTGGTCACAAGTGCGATTGCTGAGCGTGAGATCTTGGGTTCGATCCTCAAGTCGGACATAGTGTTTTTGGGTTTTTCCGTATGGAATTTCTCAGTAGCAGCCCGGAGTCTCGATTTGTGCCTGGTTGATGGGAATAGGCCCGTCCCCTATTACATGGGACTTCAACATAACGGAGAAATGTGGGTGTACTATACACCTCTGTCCAACCTTTCGGGGAATACAGGCGTGATATGTTATTAAGTTAGCCTTCGCATGAGGCAACGCCCCAAAGACCGGTAGACTCGAACCAAGGCAGCCTCGTTACACCGAGATTGAGAAAATAATCATTGCAATTACGTTCAGCTGAAGCAACAAGCGCCCAATCCAATAACTAAAACCACAATGGTTCTTTATTAACGACTACAATTCCGATTAATCTTTTACAGACAAAAACAACCTTGATTTACTTTTAGAAAAATTTAACTTACCCTCTACACGAGGCAACGCCCAAAGACCGGCAGACTCGAACCGAGGCAGCCTCGTTACACCGAGATTAAGAAAATAACCATTGCAATTACGTTCAGCTGAAGCAACAAGCGCCCAATCCAATAACTAAAACCACAATGGTTCTCTATTAAACAGGATACTGTTTAAAATTTTCATTCGCGAAGAAAAGTTCAGGAGACAATTCATAAAGTGAGCACAAAGAGCAGTGAGACATCGCAAATGGTTTTGTTCGAAGGAACTTTGTCTATTGTGTCTTGTGAACCTTTGTTATATACTGAATAAGCTAGCGTCGACGTCGACGCCGATTGACTTTCGTTTTTGAGTTAATGTGTGGCGAATTGGAAAGTAATGTGTTTGACTATTTTGTGTGTAAACACGCTTATGGATGGGTGACTGTTCGGTACACATCGAGTACCCTCCGTGCCCTGACAGTGGTTACGGGTAGTCAGGAGCCCGAAAGTCTGATAACCGTTCTGACCTTAGGATATCGGCACTGTCCAAGGTTGCGGAGGTCTAATGGCAGTCGCTTCGTGTAAAAACTAGTATTTAGCCGCATCTGGTTAGACTGGAACCTGACCCCAACATAGTTGGGAAAAGGCTAGGCAGAACGTACCGGGCTACATATCAAGTTATTCATTTCCAGTATAAGCTGACCTCTCATTGTACGGAAGTCCTATACAATACGAGATCAGCTAATACTGGAAAGTATAGCATCACCATAATGACCGGATCAGAAAATTCGAATCAGGATATTCTGGTCAGCAAAACATACAAATTATCTTCTATAATAATTTGTGAAAATAAATAATTTATGGCTGGATTAATTGACTGTAATACAAATCTGTTTGTGTGTCTAAGGTTTTGCGTTATCTAAACACTTAGCTTAACAAAAAAAAAACATAATGTAAAACTTACATTGTTTTAAGCCCATTTCAAATAGACAGCGAACCGATAGCGTGGCGAAGCGTTTTTATTCTGTTACGTATGGTATCGTTTGAATCTAGTCACATAGAAAAGCGAAAGCGAACCGATACGTGCCGATACCGAAGGCGTGTGACGCCATGACAAACAAAAGGCGAGCACGCGAAGCGAGGCGTGAGCGAGATAGTTGTTATAGCTGGCTTTGTATGCACGACGTCAAACAGAGAGCGAATGCGAGACGAAGCGAGAGCGACGTGCGACTGTTGTGTTTATTTACAAATTCAAAACAATTCACTATTCTTTGGTTCACACCAAGCCTGTGTCAAACATAACTGCAAACCGAACGACACTCCGCTTTCTACAAGAGTTCGGTTCGCTGCACCTAGTTTCACGTCTCCGTTTCGGTTCACATTCGCCACGTTTTTCCAGTCCCAGACTAGTCGTTTATTTATTTCGATAGTTGTACAAGCTTTTATAAAAATAACAACACGATGTAATAAACACTAATTGGGTATTCCTATATTTAGTTCCAACAAAAATGTTCTCCGTAGAATTTCTGGAATATTTCGAATAAAAATGAATTTTATTATGTCTGTGAATTTGGAATGAAAAAGATTTCATTTGAACAGATGGAAACAAAATTAATAAAGTTTAAATTGTCTGAAGATTGTATTTCATGTTATTCTAATTGAATCAATATGAACGAATATCTTCCAATTCACAATGAATTTACGAAATTGTAGAAGTAGACAAATTGTCGAGACTAGGAAATTGTCCACTAAATAAACAGTCGAGTTTTCCCTGAATTCTGGAAATAAAATATCATGAATACTACAGTAACCAATTACCACTAACAGACGAGTGTTAAAAATACATTTGATTTCTAAGTTTGTTAAGTATATATTGTATATAGTGATGTCAAGTCACTATGCAGGTTTTAAGGTGTTGTCTCTGTCTCACGAACAATTTAAAATCCTTAATAACTTGGGCATTTTATTAAATATTTCATTGGTTTTTTCACTGTTGCTTAATATTTTTATAATACTTTCGAGATTTGCAATAAAAAAAAACAACAGTTAAACACCCCATTACGGCAATCTGTCATTATCTCTTACTTGGATTTGTGTGCTCCATTTAGACCCTGTCTGCACTTACCGTCAGGTGTGAGAAAAAAAAAGCCCGGTCCCATGAAATAGGAGTGGGTTGTAACAGGTAAAATCACGTATCTGTTACGCCTGTTCCTGTTACACGTAAATAGCAGTTCGAAAAACCGGTTACGAAATAACAGTCTGTTATTTCATACTATGTGGGAACACACTATTGTGTGTTATCTGTTACCACAGATAGCAACGTTTAACCTGTTTACTGTAACAGCAGGACTTCTCTTTCTAACTAAGCTGTTAAACCTATGCGAGAAAAGGAAAGAGCTTGTGACGGCTGTAACAGGGTGTCACAGAGTAACAGTTACATGTTTTATCTTATTCTAACTAAGATAACTGTCATATGCATGAATAGAGAAAAGCTTGTGACTGTCACAGATTTTGTTAGCTCGTGGAACAGGAACTGCTTTTTCGGTTTGTTTGTCACATTTACAGTCTGTTATCATAAGATACCTGTTTTAAATAGCTGTTACGATGAATACGCCTCACTCCTACCATGAAATAGTTTGCGATCCTTACTGACCACTGAACAACGAATGAGGTAGTTTTCTATATTAATAGATTCTCGTTACTGTTATGTAAATATTTGCCTTCAACCCCTTCTATAAATAAACAGAAATAGATACTGATGTATATAATAAAGGCTTAGTCAGTTCCAATCGGGAGACCATGTAGGATTTAGTTCGCAACAAGCAACTTTTATCGATGTCAATACCTAAATTGGACACAAACTGTGTGTATTAAATTATAAAAATAGTTCTGCGATTTCTTTCGTAATTTTATCTATTATATTTGAGGAGTGTCTGATCAAATTAGGAATGGCTATCAACGTCATAAACAATTTTTCAGAAAAGACCAAAAGCTGATTAGTGTTATTACTTTTTCGTAGTACCTAAATAGCTTGTCATGACCAAAATGAAGAATTTTGGGGACATTCTTCATAGAGAAATAAACACTTTTGGTGCAGTCTGAGACAGGAAATGGTTGATTGATTTAAAAAATTGTACGCTGAAAGAACAAAAGTTTTTTTTTTTTTTTTTGGAAAATATGAATGTCCATGTTTTAAAACTTTCGCGATTTGTACACATTATAAAAGTATAGATCGGGTCTACTCGCGTAAAAAACTTTAAAAAGGCACAAAATACCTTTTATCCCGACGTTCCGGCCGAATTGCATCTCAGTCTACCAATAACGGGAGTCTACCCGTGTCTACGGCCGGTGCAATTCGGCCGAAACGTCGGGATAAAAGGTATTTTGTGCCTTCTTAAAGTTTTTTACGCGAGTAGACCCGATCGACTTTTATAAAATGTAAATATCGACTTGTGTGTGATCATTTGTAATACCAATGTTGTTTTTACCAATGTCGTTTTCTAAGTATAGTCTATCTTCTCTTTGACTCTTTCTGTGTAAGTAACTAGCATATACAGCATGACTAGTTACTCACTTTACATTCGAAAACAATTAACTCTGTTCATAATTCTGTACAACTTTTACTATAGGAGAAATTCTGAATTCATGAAAAAAGAAACAGCTCTTCCTTATATTTTGTTAAGCTACATTGATTAGTTTAATGGAACAGCACTTTTTTTCAGTTAGCAAGAAATCACACGTTCCACAACAACACCATATCGCAGCGACAAAAAGTGGTCAAGCAGTGGTCACGTGTGAATATTGTCGCTGCAGCTTTAGCGACAAAATGTGGTCCGTGTGAATTAAACTATTCACTTGCCATAAAGTTTCTTAACCAGACTTTCATACAAATTAGTGCCCGCCCACTTGTTGTTGTTGTGGTGTGTTTGTGGTTGTGGTGTAGTTGTAGTACGTGTGAAACAAACCTTAGTCCCATAGTTAAAAGTTTTTAGAAAACCAACAGCGATACATAAAATATATTACAAAATATGAATAATACAGTATTGTATGGCTAATAATAGGTTTCCCTATATAACAAGAAAAAGTAACATGCGAACGGAGTATTCGTAAAATAAGTTTAAATTCAAAAGATACATTAAGATAACGGATTAGTTTCAAGTTACATTACTTTAAATTAAATTAAATTAAATCTTTCTGCTTTGCTTAACCCTCTCACCGCCCTAGTCGGATATATCCGACAATTTTATTAATCCATAATATATGGATAGTAACGGACACAGGTATATCCGACATGGTCGAAATAGAGACGATTTTTTGTCGGATTTATCCGACTGAGGCCGTTAAAAGGTTAAAATAAGAGCTACATTGCTTGTTGTTTACTTTCTTTTATGGTTTTTACTATCTGTGCTTTAAAGGTAGGTTGTAAGTTGTACGGAATGATGCGCATATGTCATGGTTTTGGATGTAAAGTGGGTACTAAGTCATGGTGTATAATAATAGTTGTTACTTGATTGTTGTTAAAAGAATATGGAGTGTAAACAATATGGCCAATTTCATACAACAACTCTGCATGATCTCATATTTATGTAACATATTTCACACTTAAATGTGAACTATTTATTATCGCAGTATGTGTTAATAATTGTTATGAGCATGTATATCTTTACTTTGTATTCGCTTAACTAGTAAAGAGTTATGAACATTGTAATGAGTACTTAACTACAGTGTTAACATTATTATAACATAACATATTATTATGTAGCATGACTGTGCTGTATATTATAAAGTAAGATGGGTAGCAATATTAATTAATACACTGAACTATGTTGTGTGGTTTAATTAGCTGGGCTATGGGGAAATCCTAAACCAAAGTAGGGAAAACTTCTTTGGAGACATCTGCTCATTTTTCATGAAAACAATACTCGCATATATTTTTGTATTATAACTTTCTTATGACACATTCATACTTATAATTAGTTACAGTTTACTCACGTGCATTTTTCGGGATTGCTGGATTGTGTTTGGGTTTGAAACTAGTCAATAGTTTCGGACCCAAACACACAACATTTCGACTCGCGACTTCGCCGCGTGCTCAGCTCATGATTAAGGGCTCCGTTTGGGTCGGACCCAAACGGAGCCCTTAATCGTGAGCTGAGCAAGCGATGAGATCGCAAGTCGAACTCAGTAAGTTCTTAGTGGGTCCGAAACTAGTCGGGTAATCCCGAAAAATGCACGTGAGTAAACCGTAACTAATCATGAATACGCATTTTTTTACATTACATTTCTTCTGAGCATCAATTAGCCGCATTAAAAATAGCGCTGTTTTTTATCGGCTAGACGTTATGTAATACCCCAAATTCTTCAATTCGGCTGCGACATTTCTACGCAAACAAAGTTATCACTACCCACTTAAGATTCACTGACCTGGAAAATGTGATAGAGTCTATCATGAAACTTAGAATTATATTTTGTTGCGATTTTATTAGTCCTCAGCAATTTGGTAGAAACATTGTAAGTATCCGTTCTAGTTTGTTCAGCGTTTTATGGGCATTGGAAAAGCTAGATTGAAAGGTTTTAGGATAGTCTTTGACTATGTAGTAAACATGTTGGACGAATTATGGCCTTAAGATGACATGAATGTAGAAGGTAATAAAGAAAGAAAGAGATGGAAAGAGAAAGAAAGAAAAAAGAGAAAGAAAGAAAGAGAACGTCTTTTTTTATTATAGTCTCGCACAGACAATAACAGAAGTAGAACAATATAAGGTCTTACTTTAATAATCCACGATATTTTGTATAGTGTCTTGGTAAATGATAAAGATGAAGTACCTGCCACAAAAAAATAAATCTGATGGAATATGTTTTCAGTTTTTATTAATTAATTAATTAATTTTCTGGTTCTGTTAGGTGTAATAACATCCGTGTACGCTACCTATTAATGAGCGCAGGCCCATTTTTTTGCTAGACGCACTGATGTTGTTACAACTAAGAGAACCAGTAAGAAATGAAATATTTGATGACAAAATATACAACTTATTCAACTTTTAGTGATACCTACATTGTCTTCAGCATTCACTTAGGCACTATGCAAAATATCGTGGATTATTAAAGTAAGACCTTAAATACAACGTTATTTTTAGTATATACAAAAACCGAGACACCCCAACAAGATTTTCATCAGAACTGCCTGAATATACGTTTTTTTTAATAAATCTCCAAATTACACCATAGTTTATGTCGCGTTAAGTTCCCTAGTAAAGTGTGAAATGCCTGAAATATGCTATACAGCGGTTGTCTAATACACGGAAACTGACCGAGCGGACCATCTCAAGCCCCAAGGTGTCTATTCCCGTCAACTGTTAAGGGTAGAAAACTACTGAAATAAAACAGAAATAAAAAAAATGTGGTGTAAAAACATGTCAATCGATTCTCCTAGTGATTCTGAACAAACTAGTTTCAGGTTTAGTATATCCTAAAACTAAGCTTGTATATAGAAAAAAAGATAAAAAATTTAAACAACCTGAAAGAGGCCATTGAAGGCTCCTATCTCAGCTTAATGCTGCGACAGGAGCATAAACAGTAGATAGGGCAATTTAACGAAACGTAGATTAAGCAATCACGGATTTTCTCAAAAGATTTACAGAATCACTTGCAGAGAAAATAACAGTATCATTTACAAACCAATTCAGCCGATAAGCGTACAGTAGGCGTAATAATAATGTTGTGACTTATAATAACGTTAACGTAACGTTAATGTGAGTGAATTTTGAATCGAAAATATTACTATCCCATAGTATTTTGGTTTAAATACAAAGTGGGGATGACGATACAACATTAAATGATAGCACGTATTCTATGATGGGTTTTACGACTAAACACAAATAATCAATCTTGTACGTTCAATAGTTTAGTCACAGGAATTTTCGAGGAGCTCGTGGCTAAATAATTACAGCCGCATAGACCGATCTTCCGGGTTAAGCCACGCTTGCCGAGGTTGGTCTGTGGATGGGTGACCATTTACCATATCGAGTTTCCTCCGTGCCTCGGAAAGCACGTAAAGCCGTTGGTCCCGGCTGTCATTTGTAGATCTTTGACAGTCGTTACTGTTGCTCAGAAGCCAGAGAGTCTGACAACCAGTCTTACCAAGAGTATCGTATTACCCAGTTACTGGGTTGTGGAGGTCTGATAGGCAGTCGCTCCATGTAAAATACTGATATTCGGCTGCATCCGGTTCGACTGGAAGCCGACCCCAACATAGTTGGGAAAAGGCTAGGCAGATGAGTCACAGGAATTTTCGAACGATTTAATCATTTTACGAATATCAAGATCTCTACGCGAAGTTATGTAAATCTATGACCCGTTTAAACCAAAATTGTCTTTATTTACACGTGTAGGACAAATATAGTTATGTTAAGTTTCCACTTCAACATCCCTTCATCTACATGAATGAGTGATATTGAAAAATCATGCGACAAAAAGTGTACTTGGAACTAATTGATTTTTGTGTACGGTACTAGAACACATCATGGAACACGTGGTATCATTTATTATTGTATCGTCACTCTCGTTGCTCTTTGCATATACGAGAAACACAATTGTTTGTATTTTAGTTAAGAATAAAGTTTTTAATTCAATTAAATGTTTTGTGCAAAACGTAGGTCTAGCACGAATGGCTGTGACGACACGTTTGGTGCAATGGCTAAGCGATTGGCTTCTGCGCTACGGGTCGTGGGTTCGATTCCCACACGGAACAAAAATTTGTAAGGCCTACTTACAGATGGTTGTTTCGGGTCTGGACGTTTGTGTATGTGAGATTTGTGTCTGTAAACGCACCCACGATATAAGAGAAAACTAAGTGTGGGGCAAAGATTAAAAAAAAATGGCTCTGACGTACCTATGACGTATCAAAAATCAATCATATTAACGTTACGTCTACGTTAACGTCAAAACGACAATTCTGGGTGAAGGTCTCTTCATAAGCACGCTATTCTAAACGACACGAACGAGTTGTCAGAACATCTTGCAGGTTGCCTACATTTCTAAAGTAATAATGCTAAGGTACAGCGTTTAGACTTCAAAATTGAATTAGAATATAGCAGGCTAAGTTTTTGTACAGTTAGCGACAAAAGAAGCCGAATATTTTAAACTTGGTATTAATTGGAAAACGAACTAATATAAAATAAAAAGCTTAAGATATACTCAGTTGTATCTAGACTTTTATACAATTTGAAACTATAATCTACTTTAGGGATTCGCGGCTCATCTTCTACGCGGAAGAAGTCCGGTCCTTTGGAAGGCATACGGGGGACACAGGTATAACGCGCAGAGGCCCCTTTGAGAACTTTAATCTTATTAATATTACACTTATTTATTACTAAACGGTGCATGAAAAGAGCCTCCACGAGAGACGATACTTCAGTACGTCTGGCGCACCCTGGGCAGTCAGCCCCACTCCCAACCTTGCTGACTGGATAATCTTTTCACCACGGCATGAGCTATTCTTGTATAGCTCGTGCCGACACGATAGAAGAAGACTAAACGGAAATTAACGAGAATTTACCTTGATGCGCCAGATGTTTACAAAAGTTATTATAATTAAACTTTTATGGAATATTCATTCAGCTGAGATTCATTTGTCTCCATCTAACTGTTTACCAACTTATGTCGCGAACTGTACCTAATATTATTCTAGAGAGTCTCGTTGACAAGTAATTAAGTGGCCCCGGTACGTTTGTCAAAGTCAAATATCACTCGTCTGTAGACTAAACGCGGCAACTATGTGTTTGACATTGTTATAAGGATAGTAGCTCGCTTAGGTTTCCAATTCAAGTAGCTGCTAAAGAAGGCACAAAGAGGGGTTGAAATTTTTTAATTGATATGAAATTGTTTATTCTGCAAATTGGATATTTAAAAATCACTATAACGTGTCGGTTTTTTTTAAAGCTAGATGTCGTCGGCGTTTCCTATCTGACTACCTCTGAGAAGAAAGGCCGAAACAAACTCAGGAGTCTCTTTTAAAGTCCAGACATATTTTCTGTAACAAAAATTTGTGTGAGGACAATGCAGAGCAACGCCTGGACTGGCCTTTTGAAGAAAGTTCCAGAGCAGTTTGAGAGGACCTGTCCCGATGGCACGCATGTATCAGCCATCGTGAAGCTCAACCCTATCTTAGGGAGCTCAACAACCCGACGCACAACATTGTCCTTCGTTCTTCCTCGTTGGTCTACTAGGTTGTAAGCGCACAGCGTCACAGGGAGATTTCGCCACTTACTATGATGCAACACAAATAATAAAATATACAAGGTTAGTCGGAAAGGGGGTACTAATCCACAAGCCACTTAAAGTATCACTATGTCTGTTTTAAAGCAAGTGTTAAAATTTAAAAATTCGATCATTTTATTTCCATGCAAAATTATTTTATTTTAGTTTTTTCAAAAATACTTCACCCCTGCTTTAGTTACTAATTAAGAAAATGGTCGACCAAGTTCGTGACCCTAAATACGACCTAACATGTAAACACAGCTGATCATAGCTAAAGGTAGATAAGATTATTTTTTTTGCAATTTTTGAACAGCTATTTCTCTTAAACTTTTTCACTTCTAGAGAAAGTTGTAGAACGAAAGTTATTCATTATTATGGGTACTGTAACACCCTTTCGGATTAGTACCCCCTTTCCGACTAACTTTGTATATAACGGCGAAATGAGGGTGTACTATTCACCTTTGTCCAATAGTGGTGTTAAGGTAAGGATATGTCGCAGTCGGATTGTATAATCCGCCATATTACATTACGGCTAGCCGTTATCAAAAACAGATTAGCCGGATTGTCATTGGGATACGTTCTTCAATAAGGCGGGCCACGTTTAGCCGCATCGTACTACTACTTAGATTGTAGGGTGACCATACTCACAAAATAAAACAATGTTTAAAATAAAAAACAATTTTAATAATTAGAAAAAGTTAACAGATTTCTCCTTACGATATTCCTTATTAATCAAGAACGCCATTGTTGTTGTTATGTCAGGCAGCGCCACGAATGTTAAGAATCGGAACTAAAACTTGCCAAAGAGGCGGCTAATGTCTCGCTGTATTACATTATAGCTAGCCTTGTTGAATAACGTATGGCGGCGAATACATTCCGGCGGTTTTTTATTCAGTTGCGTTCAATCCGGCTAATCGTTGAACCGCCGCATTTCAAAACGGCCCTGTTTTTGATAAAGGCTAGCCGTAATGTAATACGGCGGATTATACAATCCGACTGCGACAGATACACGGCGACACATTACACTCGACACTCAGTGTCAACACCGAGTGTCGTAGTGTGTACATCGCTGTTACACTGAGTTACGTATTAGCTCGGGTTTAATTTCAGTGTCGCGATTGCATTGTGTCGAATGTCAGTGTCACCGTGTATATGTAACCTGATGTTATATTCTCCTTCAGCTGGACGCTGGACGACAAGCAATAGCGAATAGCTATTGCTTGTTTTGTTGCTTAAGACCTGGATAATTTAATCAGTTGTCAACGAATATCATTGGTTGACCAATATTCTTACAACTAATCACATCATTTGACATGAGATTTAATACCTAATAAGTTAATTATTCCGTTGATCAGCTTTCTAGAAATTAGGTGTGAATATAATTCACATCTGATGATACCCAGCGTCGTGTATTGAAGCGGACAGAAAACGCTGTTTACTATAAAATAAAGAGAATTAACATGTATGTCGGAACGGGAGGCAGATTGGAGCTGGAATCTTCACCGTTTTGCATTTTTTCTGGGCGTAGATGTTGCGGGCGAGAAGAAATAGTCTGAAGTTGATTTTAGATGTTATTAAGAATTTATTAAAATCAACAAAACAAAAAGTTTCTAGGCACTTGTTGTTCGCACGATGTCCGATGGTCAATAGAGCTGCTCCGCGCCGCTGTAGCGCCCTCGTCGGCTCGCACGAACGTCAGGCTAGACAGTCGAAGCGCGCCAACTTCACACTTGCGTTTCGTTGTCAATTGATACTCCGTACTAATGACCCTTCCGATAAGTATTTGTAATTACTAAAGTTCGTATTTGCATGTGCTTTAGCGGCAAATGAGCGTACGCGGCAGGAAGGAGGCACATGGCACGCGCTATGCGGCGTCAGCCAATCGGCTGCGCTCCGGTGTCGATGGTGCTGCTAAGGACATACAAATAGGAATTTTAATCAGTTTATACACAGTGAACTCATATTCTACGTATTCCTTGTAAGGCATGATAGTGTGTTCTATATGCAACAAATTAGCACCTCATGTAACTCTAGGTGAAAGTCAGTAGATTTCGAGAATTTTATCGCCGCTGCCGCTAAAAGACATGCAAATCGGTTCCAGTTTAAGAATTTATTCTCATAAAGAACACAAACAGTTCACTTGTATTATGAGATTTACAAATAAATTATGCAGTTATTAACATAATGACTCTGTGAGTCAATGAATAAGAAAGCAGAAGAAAAAATAGTGGAAAAAATAAATTAAAACCCTACGGTTCTATCTTAGGTTACTTAAATATTAAGTGACGAATAATTTATTTAAATATGAACTTTAATCAGCACCATGTCAACTCACTTTTTGCAATGGAACGTAAATTGCGCTTCCATGCGCTTCGATGCACCTCCTGAGATTCTGTGGTCAGAAATATAAAATATGAGAAGTTTTCTTGTCGATAAGTAGTTAATACATTCATGTTATTCTTTCCCTCCCCTACCATAGAAGGTGGGGACACACAGCTTCAATTACTTCCTAGTACATTCTTTCAATTGACTTAACTCTGTGAGTTTTCCCTATTTTCTGGAGGTGGCTAAACATACATTGTGCATTTACATTTATTCGCCATCACCATGTAAATGTGTGGGTACCGTATCATGGCATTCTGTGAGTCACAGTTGATAGCTGCAACAATGTAAGTTCCCTGAAATAAAACATGGCCGCCGAGTTCGGAGTGTAGATTCGGTAGAAGATACTATGTAATGATTTTGTTTGGTTGGAATTTGAATTCAGAAAAGTTGAAGAGTCTATCAAATTATTCGGCAGGAGTTTTAGAAATGATACTGCATGAGAATCGCTCTCTATCTAAACTGAAACTAGCTATACCAAAGGAGATAAAACTTCACCTCCTTTGATATAGTTTGTAACTAACTGTAATAAGGGAGAATTCACACGTACCACAACCACACCACATCGCAGCGACAAAAAGTGGTCAAGCAGTGGTTACGTGTTGTAACGCTTGCGGGTTAAGGGTGGCTTGAGGAGTCAACCTTTAACGAGCATTTGCATATAAAATCATAAAATCTACCAAGAAGTTTAGCAGGCGTGTACTTACGGAAGAATAATGAAAACACTTTTAACCATACAATATACAGGCTGTAAGGGTAAACACCGTTATCCTTGAAACCATGGGTAGTTGACTTAAACATAAAAATATAGGACCGAGTAAAAAATAAATAAAAAAATATACGCGTGAGAAATGAGCGGCGCGGCGGCGCTACGACGCGGCGTACACACACTCGCTAACGAGACAGCTGACTGACTGGGGTAGCAAAATGTGCGGGGCCGTGCATCGGGCCACGTGGCGAGTTCCCGCACCCCCTCCCGTAGCTTGTTGCCCCCGCGCATAGGGTGAAATGCTTTTGAGGAAAAATGAAAATTTTATAAAAAAAAAACTTTGT
Source organism: Amphipyra tragopoginis (assembly GCA_905220435.1). NCBI lineage: Eukaryota > Metazoa > Arthropoda > Insecta > Lepidoptera > Noctuidae > Amphipyra > Amphipyra tragopoginis. The sequence continues at coordinate 24,430,154 of HG991997.1, read as the reverse complement.
TATTTTTCATTAATTTTACGTTCTATAAATGAAACCAAACCAATGGTTTCAAGGATAACGGTATTTACCCTAACAGCCTGTATTATATTTTATACGAATTACAAATTCAGATACAGGGCCTGGTTTTAGACGACACGAGGAGTACAGGGTCCTCTGGTGTAGGCAGTCGGTAACTTAACTGGCGGCTGCCGAGGCGCGAGAGAGGACAAACTGCAGCGTGCTGGACCATTTATAGGCTCACCCTGCGAGTCGCCACCGCTACCACCGTCACAGTGTGAATGGTGTCGCTGCAGTTTCTTGCAGTTGCGTTGTGGTAACTACAAAATGTCAATGTGGTTGCGTTGTCGCTAGTATTTGCGATGTAATGTCTAGTGGGAGGGCGCAGGCATGCGCGCGGTGTTGTTGCGTCGACGTAACGTTGTGTATGAGGTGGCCGGCCGCTAGTGTGCGGTGTCGCTGGTGGTTGCGTTGTGGTTGGTATCACCCATACAGTTGAATTTGGCGGCAAAATGTGGTGCGTGTGAATTAAACTATTCATTTTCATACAAATTAATGCCCGCCCACGTGTTCTTGTTGTGGTTGTGGTGTAGTTGTGGTACGTGTGAAACAAGCCTAAGACTGCACTTCCAGTCGCAATTGTAAACTATGCAACTGCCAAATGCAGCTTGAAGGCAATTAGAATCTAGTCAGTGCAACTGCGTGACTGCGTGGGATTTGCAGCCCACTTTCAGATCTGATTACGAATATGGAACGAAATATGTTTCATCAAACGCGGCATTATTAGTCTTCTTGGTCTTTCCTGCGATCTTTGTAATATCTTCCACCCTTTGTCTGCCAAAAGATCATTGCGCCCTCGGTATAGCCATGCAAAAACAATAGGTACAAATAACATAACATCACGCCTGTATTCCCCGAACGGTTGGGCAGAGGTATACACCCTCATTTCGCCGTAATGTAAGTTTCATGTAATACGGGGCGAAAGTATTGCCATCAACCAGACACAAATCCAGACTCCGGATTACTACTGAAAAATTTCACACGAAAAAACTCAATAACACTTTGCCCAACCTGGGGATCGAACCCAGGAGCACACGCTCAGCAGTTGCACTTGCGACCACTAGAACAACGAGGCAGTCAACTTGCAGAGTAGTGACATCAAATAGGCCCCAGGTCTTTCCTGAGGTTGCTGTAATATCGTCAACCTATCTGGCGGCTGATCTGCCAAAGGATCATTTTGGTCTCGGTAAAGACATACAAAAATAATAGGTACACACGGCTACACATCAAGCTATACAAAACCAGTTTACCTTGGCGTCGCTTTGTATAATCTTTTCGCACAAGTAACGGTCACCTTATACTGGTTTTGCATAGCTTGAAGTGTATAGCCGTGTGTACAAAGAACAAAATCACGTCTACCACATAAATATCCAACCAACACCTGAAACAAACTAAAAGCTGACCGCACACCCGGTTACAATTCAACTTAGGACTAACTTACAGTAAGCAGTGACTAAGTTAAATTCAAGATTACAGCGCCAAGTTGGTGCAGGCGTTGCTTAATTCAATTCTAAGCACGGTCTAAGCATGGTTTAAAACTTACATTCTGGATCTAGTTTGGACTGCAACTGTTACGGATTAATTGTAATTTAAGTTGCACAAAGTTTATGTTGAATTGGTTTTGTAATTCATCTTTAAGGGTTTGTGCGAGTAAGTCTGATGCGCGGGATGTTTTTTAGCATATGTTTGCACTCAAGTTCTTCGGGTACGTCTCAAGGCAAGACAATGACTCCATAGACTATTTCGTAATACAGGGCAGAGTGGTAGGCACCAGACCAGAAGGTCACTGGTCACCGACTGCCCCGAGGACATGGCGCTGCACACGCTGCAGGCGTGTCCTGCGTGGGCGACGCACCGCCGCGAACTAGTCGCGAAAGTCTGTGGTGACCTCTCGCTTCCGGCAGTGGTTCGGTCCATGGTCGGGAGCGAGAGTGCATGGGAAGCCGTCGACTCCACCTGCGAGGAGGTGATGGCGACCAAAGAGGGAGCGGAGAGGGAAAGAGAGGCAGCGGTCACTCTCCCTTCTCGCGCAAGACGCACTTGGCGCCAGAGGGCGCGCGACGATCTCCGGCCACCGTGGTGTGTGGCTTGCGGGTGGCGGGTTAGGGGACCCGTTGCCGACCAGTAACAGGCCCGAGAAGGCGGCGTGCAGTGTTCCGTGCGCCTCTCTCAGGAGGACGTGGGGCAAGGCCCCACAGAAGGAGAGGTCCGCCAGCGGCTAGCGGACTGAGGCCAGCCGGGGTTGCGGTGCATGCAGCTGCGAATCCCGCGACCCCTGTCAAGGGTCAGGAGAAAGAACACCGTGGGTTTTTAGCCGGTAAGAGTCCAGCATACCCCTTAGGCCTCCCTGGGCGAAGGGCATCCATGAGGATTTTCTCACGAAAAAAAAGGGTCTCTGGTCACAACGGTAATGTAGAGACAAAAAGCGTAACGAAAGATTAAGACGGATGTTAGTGTAAACGCCAGTAGAGGACGCCCAAGAAGCACGTACATTAATGCTATTGGTGATGTTCTTCAAAAAACACAGCTGCGTCAACCGGCGTACGTGTATGACAAAATGTATGAATGTGGATGAAGCAATTCGAGTATGTTACGATCGTAGTACTATGTGGCGTTCTAAAGTTTCTGCCTACCTACAAAGGTGTGAGTTTATGTATGTATGTTTCAAGATCATAGCTAAATGTATGTAATTATTTTAAATTTTGCATGGCTTGAGCCTGAATGTGGCGATCATTATAATTTGTTTATTGTAACACCATGTGTACCTACCTACCCATTTTATGAATATTAAGAACATTTAATTGAATTGAATAGGTTTGTTTACCTTGCCGGACTATACAATACTAATACTCAAATAGCAATGTAAGATAATAGGCTTTTTTTTTTTTTTTTTTTTTTTTCTATTGGACTGCTGTAGGTCGTCCTAGGGGACGGTTTCTACGTAACCGGGCAGTTATTGGCGAGACCTGAAGGGTCTCCAGCCAATGGGGGGAAGTAAAATACTTAACCTAAGCTAACTACTTGTACTACACTAACATCATGACTACCTGCAACAACAGCACTAAGGGCGACCCCTAGTGGGACTCGGACCTCGGCTTAGGGCGTTGCTGGCGTGGACATAGGGGGGGGAGACAGCTTGATGAGGGCTGAATTATCGGTGTGACTGCGGAGTCTGAAGAGACGACCGGCTCTACGACGGGAGAGCTCGGTGGATCGTGACCGGCGGCGGTGGGACGTCGCGACGGGCCTCGTCGGCGAGGACGGTATGCCGGACGGCGGCGGACGTTGTGTAGTGTGCTGGTCGATTTACTCGCCTCCTGGAGGAGGGTTATTTCGTCGTCGGGTTCTAAAAGTGTGTGCCTGGGACGGCGAACTTTACTTATGAGAGAGGGACTGTAGTCGGCCGCTGCGGCGACTAGGGGGTTCGGATGGCGGGGGGCATTGTCGAAGTAACGCTTGGAAATGCGTTTGAGGTATTGCCTGATGGTTGGCATTTTTAGATCGAGATGGAGTTGGACGTTACGCATGAACCACGGGGCAGCCGCGGCTCTGCGCAACACTCGATTCTGGAGGGTTTGGAAGGAATTGAAGCGACAAGGCTTAACGTGTGCGAACACGACGCTAGCGTAAGTCAAGATGGGGCGGATGCACGTCACGTAGATTCTCAGCTTATTTCTAAGTGACAATTTACTGCGCGCTCTAAGGATGGGGTGGAGGCGACCGACAGCGAAAGCGGCGCGAGCGCGCACCGCTTTGATATGGTCTCGGAAACTCAGATGGTGGTCGAGGATAACCCCCAGGTATTTGGCTTTCATCTCCCAAGGGATCTGTTTGCCGAACATGAGGACAGGACGGATGAGGGTGTGGGAATCACCGTGTCTCTCGAAAAGAACGGCTGCGCTCTTTTCGGGATTCACCTCTATTCTCCATTTCCGGAACCAGACCCCGAGGGTGTTGGCTGCGGTTTGAAGGGTTAAGATAATAGGCATGTTGACAGCATCAATAAATAGCAAATCTAATTAGTCCGCCAGTTCTTTTGTTAAATCTATGAATATTTGGAAAGATAAAACGCATCAAAACTCGAGAGTGGGGGCTTGTGACGTCAGAAGCAAGTAAAAATTGTACTTGCTTGTGACGTTTTGAAAATTTTAAAAGTTTCATAACTTCGTAAATTTTGGTTTGCGTAACAACAGAAAACATAATATGGGTCAAATATATTTTGATAATCTAAACTGACGGACTAATTAGATTTTTTCAGTCAAATACCCTATTAAAAGCCTTCCCCCCCTTAAAATAAAAGCAGGCGTAAATACCATAATAACCGTTCACACGTACAATATCCAGTAGACCATCGGAGGTCATGAAATTTACTAAGACCATCGTGATTAATTCAATAATGAAGGGGGCCACACTGACACCTAACGCCATTATTTACGCATTAAGTGTCAAAGATACAAGGGATTTGTGGTGAATAATATATTAGCATTATACATAAGTATGGTCCTACACTATAAAATATACAGGGTGTAAACGAATTCGTGTAATTCCTTCAAACCACATGATTTATTAATGGTATAGATTAACCCCGCACGGGATTTAGATTATTTAAAAATAAAAAAAAACTTTTTTCTCCTCGTAAAAAAATAGTGTATTAAGAAATTTCGATGCCATGCATAAATTAAAGAAGGCAAGGCGACACCGCTGACGGGCCCGACTAGCGCGATATCGTTTCACGCAGTCAGTTAACTGGGGACGCTAAAATTACTCGGATACAGAATACCATGGTCCATTTTTTAAAACTTTTTTATTGATACTGAAAAAAACCTATGCAGGGTCAATCAGTGTCACCAGTAGATCACGCGGTTTAATGGAATTACACGAATTCGTTTACACCTTGTATACAAGGTTAGTCGGAAAGGGGATACTAATCCCAAAGGGTGTTAAAGTACCCATGATAATGAATAACTTTTGTTCTACAACTTTTGCCAAAAGTCAATAGTTTAAGAGATTAGGTGATGAAAGATTTAAAAAAAAAGCGCTAAAATCTATTTATCCACAGTTATGATCAGCTGTGTTTACATTTTAGGTCATATTTGGAGTCATGAATTAGAAGCACCATTTTCTGAATTTGTAACAAAAGCAGGGATGAAGAATTTTTGAAAAAACTAAAATTAAAATAATTGATGAAGGAAATAAAAAAAATACTGTACTTTTTTTTACTATAAGATTTAAAATAAACATCGACGTCCAGTTACCGCACGCAGCGCTCGTTCACAAGTACAAAACCAAATTCATACCTACACATGACTATAATATAGCTACATAAAACGAGCACTTAATACTTCGGAACTAGCTACAAGTTTATCCGTAACGACAAAAGTCCACCAAAACAAATATTTCACCATCTAATTGCCGTTTTTGCAACAAGGAAATGTTGGTGCAATCACTGGAGCCGCCATTTAGCGACAAAAATGTTACGTTACGGGTTAACTAAAGTTGTAATGCATTAAATGCATGTTGTGTAGGTAGAATGTCTGTGGTAATTTGAGATGGGGCAGTAAGGGCAACTTAACTGTTGTAGTTACAGGAAAACGTTATTAGGAGACTGGCCATCTTTTTTTTTTTTTTTTTGGCTTAATTTACAGATTTTGAAAAAAAAAACAGTGAGCGAGAAAATACTCGGCCGGACCCACTGAAGTTAGAGTTCAAAAAATGTCAGAAATCACTGTTTAAAGTGACGTTAACACCAAAAAAAATTCGAAATATTTTCAAAAAGTAAAAAAAGTCTCTTAAGAACATTTTCCTGTAGCCATAACGATTAAGGTAGCTGTTTCACTCGTATCCTAGGGGAATATAACATCTGCCAGGGTTGCGGAATTTATTCGAAAGAGTTACCGCGGCCCTGGAACGCAAAGGGCATTAGAAGGAACACGGATGGGTTTTAGTCAGTAAGAGTCTGACACTCCCTTCCGCTCCGCCCAGAGCGGAAGGAGTCATATGATGATTTCCCATTCATAAAAAAAAGGGGAATATAACATAATTTAATAGATAAATACACAACTGCTATTAGAATTAAAATAAATATAAAATATTAATTAATTAAAGCCCTCCACATCCACATTGCAATGCTTGTAAAAGGCCGCTAAGTTGTAAGTACATTAAAATTTAATGTAACACCTATTATGTACACTTAGTATGCAATAAATCTTTGAATCTTTGAACTACTAGATGTACTCGGATAAAAAGTATTCTATGTCCTAATCCAGGTTATGGTCAACCTGTGTGCCGAATTTCATTCCAATCCGTTCAGCCGTTGAGGCGTGATTGATTAACAAACATCTCACTGCCGCGCCGCGCATTTCCGCTGCCGCGTAGTGCGTTCTATCTCATACGATTTCAAATATAGGTAAACAATATTAGCTGCGTCGTGCCATGCCGCGTCGCTGAAGTGCAGTTTCTTACTGCTGTCTTTCGTTAAGGTCGATTCACACATATCAGTTAAGTCACAGTTTCGACACAGTACTGGCACAGTGCGAAATATTCTTTCATACATTCTCTATGAACGCATCCCCACTTGTCAGTGTCAGTGACGATACAGTGCTCTCAGTGTCAGTGACGACACAGTGCTCTCAGTGTCAGTGCCGACACCAGCAATCACGGACGTATTCGCTGACAACGATATTTTTTGTCTGATCACGGACGCCGCGGCATCAAAAACAAAATGGAGGACGAGCTATTGATAGAATTGGTTCGTGAAAATAGGGTTTTGTATGATTTGTCTCATGCAAAGTACATGGATTCGAAATACAAAAATAATTGCCATGCTTCATGCACTCATTTTCTCTTTTTTTCTTGATGCTGCTCTTCTTCTTCGTCTAAAGCAATAGCTATCATTGCTAGCTCCGTAGTATTGAACAGAACCATAGCAACAGTCACGAGACTTGACGACGGACACGTTTTCACTGAAGCTCCGTGAACTGAGTACTGACATGTGTGAATTGATTCACTGACGCAACACTGTAGCACTGATACTGAACTGAGCGAACACGTTGACGGAACTGTGACTTCACTGATATGTGTGAATCGACCTTCAATGTGGAGGCAAAAATGCGAACAATTTTACATAATTACGAATACAATACTTAACATCATTTAAAATAGAGTCTAAAGGGATTAAAAGCTCCATAATAACTCACAAACTATCTTTACCCGCCAAGAACAAACATTTTACCATTTAATTGGCCTTTTTGCAACAAGAAAATGCCGTTGCAGTCACAAGTGGTTCTATTTAGCGGAAAAAATGCTGGGTTACGTTCAAAAGAGGCCATATTACACCAACCGTTGCAACAATAAAATTAATGTCTTGGCCCGGCGGGCCTAATTAGCGCCCACTACGATTTAATTGGCCCCTCTTTACTTTTTTAAGGTCCCGCCGGCAATTTGGCGAACGTTTTAAATATTGTTTGGCTTGGACCGGTTGAAGTTATGGTTTATTTCGCTTAGAATGAAGACATAGTGAAGTATTTAATAAATATATCCTTATCCTCTATTCTCTCTTTCTGTGAGAGTATCAAGACACTTGAATGCAGTAGTTCCCTTAGTTGCTTAACGTACTACATGCAGTACATATTATCATCATCTTCCTACCCTTATCCCATGTTACTTGGAGTCGGCGCAACACGTTTTCTTCTTCCATTCCGTCCTGTCAACCGTCATGATATCACTGACTCCCTTCTCTTTCATATCATATGCAGTACATATTATGTGTACCTATTAAAGGAGCTAGCTTATTGCAATTTGAAAAGTATTAACAAATCCTAAACTATAATCCCACTCACACTTAATCAACTTGGGAATCGAAAACAGAACCTAACACTTGGCAGCTTTATTTGCAATTGGTGCAATTGAGATCACCATAACTATAAAGGACCTAGGCTTTCAAAATGGGTTAACTGATCATCCAACATACTGGGGTGCATGAAATGAGCCTCTACGAGTGACGATACTTAAGTACTTCCTGCGCATCCTGGGCAGTCAGTCCCGCTACCAACCTTGCTGACTGGCTAATCTTTTCACCACAGCATGAGCTATTTTCGTATAGCTCGTGCTGATACGACAGAAGAAGATCCAACATACTATAGCTAGGAACTATCCCGATGAAACCATTGAAATAACCAACTTTGTAACAAAAAAAAGCGTATTGAAATTAATTCATCCGTTTTCAAGCTACAGACAGATAAGTCTGTAGCTTGAAAACGTATAAGTAACGGGTTCAAACATATAACACCCCTCATTTTACTTCGGGGATTAAAAACAATAATTTCAGTAAAAGTTTTAAAGTTACAAGTCAGTAGGTCAATACCTATGTAGCAGAAACGTGAACAGTTCAGAGACGGATGCGTGTAAGTGGCGACATATTGCCGGATAACCGCATGCAAGCACAACATTAAGGGAATGGGTGTCCCATTCCCCTTAATTGACTCCTATAACTTGCATGGGTTTACAAGCGAATAAATAGATAGAACATGTTTTTGTTTGAATTTCAGACATCTTCTTCTCTCGGCATGAGCTATATGAGAATAGCTCATGCTGTGGTGAAAAGATTAGTCAGTCAGTAAGGTTGGTAGCGGGGCTGACTGCCTAGGGCGCGCCAGATGTCACTCATGGAAGCTCTTTTGATGCATATGCGTGCTCATTTCGATCATAAGAAAGAAATAGTTAACTGGATATTGTCTTTAGTTTTATTAGATACTAACTCAACAGATGTTGCCCTGTCTTAGAAAAAATCCATAGGAAAAAGAACTTTCAGTTTTTTCCGAATTTGCATAGGTACTTTTTAGTCAACTTTTCCAATTTTTCTTTCCTTGATAACCGAATTCGGACTATTATGAACATTTAAAACAAAATAGCCAAATCGATCCAGTCGTTCTCAAGTGATGCGCTTACGCACGAACAGCATTTAATTTTATTTATTTCGATTTTTATACAAGTGATTTCCTCCAGTTTAGCTCATGTTTTTTAGGAAAGGATTTAGCTTGTATCTTATCCCCTATTAGTAACTTTGTTAATTCCTAATACGCAAACATTTTCAGTATCTGAACAGTAGGATAATTCAGGTTGTTTTTTGAAACAGGATACGTTCAATATGCCTTCGGGTTTCTTTATTAGTACAGTTTCACGTTTGTGTTTCTTTAATATTACAGTTTAGTTTCATAGTGTCGTTTACGAAAACTGTCAAAATGATTGGTTTTGTTGTCAAATAATTTAACAGTTATAGTAAACAAAAATTGTAGTATAAACGAAATCAAAAAGGGACACACGTTTCCTGCTTCAAAAAAATTGCTTAATTACAACACTTTTAAAGGTTTCAAAAAAGCAAAAGACTTACCCAACATTAAAAAAACAACCTCGTTCTTTGATAAAATAAATACATAAAAGAAAAAGATACGACTTTACCATTCTTTGGCCGTCATTACCATACCTAACAAACTTACGTATATTCTATAAAGGAATGACCCACTTACAAGTTCACAATAAACGCATTACTTCTGATTCTTGCTCCGTTTTGCATTAGCGTCTACAATCTTAATCTTAATAAACGGTTAAATATATGTTTGTTCATTACCGGGAAAGTTCTGCGTGGATCTTTCCTGTTTGTACTACGATACGGTAATGGCGGGTTACGGTAATGATTCCCAGTGTGTTTTGTGTTATTATAAATTGTTGGAGAACTTGTATATGTAAGTTTATTGTTTTTTGTTGTAATTATGATAAATATTGTACGCGTATTTTAAAGGAAAGTATAGTTTGTCGGATAAATTGTGTTTACTAAGGGTTGTATAGGAAATCGAGATTTGTCAACACGGTTGATTGTTAAATAATGTCTGTTGTGTAGAGCGATCGTTATTATTGATACTTCTTTCTAAAGAATAATATATTAAAATAAACATAATGTGTTTTATTATAATTTAGATATAAGAATTATTCTTTTTAATTCGTAAAAAAACATGTTAGACCCGAAAGGGGCGTATTAAAACTTCAAGAGATACTAAAGTATCAGAACGTATCGATCGTACTACATTCTTTTCTTGGTGTGGCACATGTGGACATGAATTTCAAAGTCCCCTTTATTTTTCCACGTAAACACATTTATACAGCAGACTATAATGCAGTTACCTCGTAACATTGCCACTCCCCCATCTTTTATCGTGGGGAAATTCTCATGAATACTCTGGGGAAGGCGGGGGTTCTTTAAGACTCCTACCGATTAAAACCCCCGCGGTGTTCTTTCGAGGACTTACAGCGGGGATCGCGGGATTCACTACAACCCTGGCAGTCCGTTTACCCCTGAGTGCCCTGGCAAAGATGACAAGAGGGGAACAACATCGTCCTGTGCGCTCATAAGATACCGCGTTAACCAATCTGTTTACGCGATGATTAAATCAAAAAAAATATTTGTATTAAACATGAATCATACAATCCTATAGGATAGTATTCTTGATGTTTATATGTTATTTATTTATGTCTCACTCAGCCGAATGATGTCTACTGCTGAACATAGGCCTCCCCCAAAAAGGGGGGGATTGCCGTAATCGCCACGCTTGGTAGGCCGGTTGGCGATCGCAGTATGGTTGTTAAAGTAGTCAGAGAACGCTGCTGCCCATCCTCTAGACTCTAGAAAAGACGACTAAGGGATTCTCTAGAGTCTAGAGAATCCCTTAGTCACCTTTTACGACACCCACGGGTAGAGATGGGGTAGTGCTATTCTACACGAGAATTTTATTTATGTATTTATTTTAAAATGTCATGGTGGTCCGGAGATTACAGACCCGCTTGTTAGGCACCGGGTTGCAATGTGACTTTTTCAACGTCTAATAATTAGTATACTTTTTTTTTTACGTGGTGAGGAAACCTGGACTTAATGGTCTCAAATCGCCAACCCGCAGTGAGCAAGCGTGGTGATCAATGTTTGTTCCTTCTTTGTATCAGAAGATGCCTTTGCCCTACAGTAGGACAGTTACCGGCTAATATTTATTTGATGTGTATTTATTTGCTGATGGCAATATTATGTGTGGTCATTAAGTGGTGTATGTACTGGACGTTTGCAGGTTGACACGATAGTTGTAGCTTTTTATTCGAAACTAGCTGTACCCGGCAAGCGTGTCAATGCAATTTTTCCTACATATTACCTACCTATCTACTACTTACCTATTACGTACCTTCAGAAACAAAATCAAAATAGTAACAAAAAGTTAAAACCATTTTCATGCATGCGGTAAACAAATGAAGAGTATGGACATACTGAGAAAATTTCGTTTTTTTTTTAAATATTAAAATTTTCTTTCATAAGAACCTTCTAATGACAATTAAGTAAAAAACAAAAAAATGGGAAATCAGTTCTGCCGCTCACTGGTGATGCCGTGACCAAGGGAAATAGCGATTCATTTTTATATACATAGAAGATAGATTCAAACTCATTTACAGCGTACATAGTTATTATCATGTAACATAATCATAAAATTATGTGAGCCTTTTAATTCACAAAAATATGTGCCGAAAAAACACTTATATTACGTGTAAAATATGGCACATTTTACCCACAAAATTGGATTTTAATTGATAATAACACCCAAACGAGTGGGCATTACAGCCATTATTCCTAAGTACTCGCAAATAATGCCGTCAAACATTTTAAAAGAGGGACATCAAATAAATTGTCAGTGTTCACAAAAGTCTACTCGCTTTATAATGTTACCGTGCAATTACATGAAAAATGGACTCAGCCTGAACAATGCGCTGAAATATAGGCCAGAGGTGGATTGAATCGGGGAATTATTGTTTTTATTTAGTTGAATCAGGCCATGTTGGGTTGTGGCTATTTTGGGTATTAATGAGGATGTTGTGTGGTATTGTGTATGATTTAGTCAGATGAAATGTTAATTTTGTGTATTGTACTTGTTTTGGAAGTACGTTTTTATATATAGGAACAAAAACTGTGATTATGTATCGGCTGATTTGCATAAATACGGTTTCTTTATGCGAATGTTGACGTTCGCAGTACTAGGATAAACTATGTTTGCCAAAAAGTAGATTTTATGCAGTGTATATTTTTTTTTGTCTTTGTCACTTTTGAACCTTGTCACATGTGATGAACTGACAAATCCAGGTAGGTACCAAATATATAGAAGGAATATTGTACGCCCTAAATAATTTAAGGCACACTTCAAAAATATTGCTTTCTACTACAAAATTAATGGTTCGCACTATAATCAACCAAAAACCATTTGTTTTTAAATGCATCCTTTAAACGAATGTTGGAAAGTGATCGGCAAATCGTTTCTGGCGTTCGCCGGCCGCTGCCGCGGCACCGCTCGTTCTCCTCGCTCGGCTCGTGCGTTGAGTGGTCACAGTTCTAACGTAACCTAACCTACCTTTCAGCTCTATGGGTTTATTATTTTAGTTCTTATTAGCGGACTTTGAAGTTAGAAGCATTAAAATTATAGAGCAAACTATTATTTTTAAAGAAGACTTTTAAAGTTGGAAGTATTAAACCTTTTTAAAGTGCAAACCATTATTTTGTATTTCATTTATTTAAAGCTGCCTAAGCCTCGGGAATGCATTTGGTCATTTCTCGGTTCCTGTGGACTTTCACGTGGACGAAGTCGCGGGTAAAGGCTAGTCAATTATATTTATTATGAATTTTATATATCCAACAAAGGCTTAATTTCAATGCCTATAAAATAATTTCGTATAGAGTAGCTGTCTTATCGTGGATGTCGTGGTGGCCAGGAGGTTACAGCCCCGCTTGTTAAGCACCGGGTTGCTGGTTCAAATCCAGGCAAGTACCAATGTGACTTTTTCAATTTCATATGTACTTTCTTAGTAAATCTAAGACGCCACTGACATACGGTGAAGGAAAACATCGTGAGGAAACCTGGACTTATGGTCTGAAATCGCCAACCCGCAGTGAGCAAGCGTGGCGATCAATGCTCGTTCCTTCTCTGTATGAGAAGAGGCCTTTCCCCAGCAGTGGGACAGTTACAGGCTAGTTTTTTTTTTTATATGGTATGTCTACACCGGTGCGCTTTCATATTCATCTTGCGCTTTCGTCTGACGCATGCCTGAAGCGCCATAGCGCATGCAATAGCGCATGCCCTAATACTAGTTCGAGTCTTATGGCAATCAATATTGCATGCGCTTGACGCAAGAGGAATTGAAAGTTGAAAGCGCAAGATGAACATAAAAGCGCACGGGTGTAGACGTCGTGATAAAACAAAAATGGCCAAATTGCATTCACCGAGATTTTCACTTGACGACAGTCGACGATATATCTCTATATCTAATGTTATTCTTACTCATCCTACCAATAAAATCAGCAGATAAATTCGTAGAAAACACATATTTACCAAAACATGTTTAGTAACATAATGTATCTAGGAATTATTAACGACAACACAAGGCTTAAGACTACAAACTATTAATAGTTTCAACGTAAGTTTTAGCTGAGATTCAATAAGGTATGGACATAAGTTAGGTAAACACCTTAGGGTATCGTAACTTAGTAGCTACATATTGTATGTGCACGTGTTTAGTCACGACTCAGTGACTAACTATACCCTAGCCGATTAAATTTTGTATTAAAAGTAAACAATCCTTTGATTGTCAAGCATTCATTTTGCTTTAAGAATTAAGAGATTCCATTAAACATGTAGGAACATATTTTTAGAAAAACTTAAATAAAAAAAACCGGCAAAGTGCGAGCTGGACTCGCGCACGAAGGGTTGAATACCATCTAAATATCTAAAAGCGAAAGGTCACTCACTCACTCACTCATCACGAAATATCGAAAACCGCTAGACGTATGAAGATGAAATTTGGCAGGGAGATAGTTTATAGTTAGTAGATGTGCGCTAAGAAAGGATTTTTGGAAATTCTACCCCTAAGGGGCTGAAATAGGGGATGAAAGTTTGTATGGAAAATCGTCACTTAACGGGTTCAAAATTTCACGCAAGCGAAGCTGCGGGCATAAGCTAGTTATCTATAAAAACGGCAAAAAATCACGTTTGTTGTATGAGAGCCCCCTTAAATACTTATTTTATTCTGTTTTTTAGTATTTGTTGTTATTGCGGCAACAGAAATACATCATCTGTGAAAATTTCAACTGTCTAACTATCACGATTCGTGAGATACAGCCTGGTGACAGACGGACGGACGGACAGCGGAGTCTTAGTAATAGGGTCCCGTTTTACCCTTTGGGTACGGAACCCTAAAAAAAGAAAACATTAGGTTATTTTTTAAAATTATTTTATTGATTTTTAAAGCAAAATAAATGTTTCATACACGTTCACTGCGGGAAAACATACACCGTGTGTTTTGCGCAATGTTACGGCCTGTCCATATCTCCACGTAACGACGTCGTCAACGTGGAACGGTGCGATGACGTGGCACGGTGCGTTGACGTAACGTGCAAAGAAGAACGGTCATTTGTGACCCAGCCCCGACACGAAAGATACATATCTCAGTTTTTATTTTATTTTATGCATTGCTAAAATATATATTTTTTATTTTCGAAATCAATGGCTAACATCAAAAAAATGCCTTATGTTTTTGTTCAGGCGATATACATTTTTTTAATACCTATTTACCTACAAAAACTTAATGACGTTACAATAGTTATGGAATTATCCAGGTGACCTGGTGATGGAGCTGGATTATGTAATTTTTAAACTTCTAGTATAACAATCGAGTTAAGGTTCATTAAAATCGTCTTAATCGGTGATTCATTGCAGATTAGGGATTACGGTACAATTAAGAAGCTGGCTAGATAGTGGAATATTTTGGTAGTTAGGTACTAAACACACCGAGTTTGAGCTTATCAATAATAACTCTATTTCAGTGCCGTTTGTGAAACAAAAGTAAAACCGTTATTGCTATTCGTTAATAAAAATAATTTTAAAATATTTTGTCTGAACAAAATCAAATGGCAATATATAGGAGTTAGCCACTGATATTCAGAATAGTGTTAATTTATTTCTGTTATATTTAATATAACAAAATAACTGAAATAAGTTCCTTTTGTGTCGGGCCTGGGTAAATTTCCTATGGGCCGTGACCCTTCTTCTTTAAGTTACCGTATCGTAAAAATGCACGTCAGGATCATTGTTAGATTTATCGTTTACCACGTAGATCCTGAATTTTAATAAGAGGAACAGTAAGGTATGGTTTTAAAGCATCGGAGCACATAGACGGCGACTAACTCGCGAGCGTGGAGAGCGCGAGCGGAGCGCATTTACGTGTGCGCGCTTGCGGCTAGACGCGGAACTTATTACGATACGGTAACGTAATTTTGCACGTTACGTCAACGCACCGTGCGGCGTTACCGCACCGTTCCACGTTGACGATGTCGTGACGTGGAGATGTGGACAGGCCGTTACGCTTCGGCGGCAGGCACACACACCGTGTGTTTTCTTTTTTTGTATGAAAACACACACCGTGTGTTTTCTTTCTTTGTATGAAAATGCCCATATATAAACGGAGCGTGCGCAAAGCCGCTCTACTGGCTAAAAAAAAATGTATGTGCAGCAGTCAGTGTTAGAGATTTGTTAACCTTTTATAAAAAAAACCGGATTGATGCTTTAGATGGCAAGAGAGAGAGAGGCAGATCTCTCTCTCGTTCTCTCTACCCTTCTGAAGCTTCGTACCTAAGCCGTATCTATCTAGGTACGAGACTGCATTTACTTCAAGGTTGATAAAAATCACGACGTTTTAAAAAATAACAAAAAAGTCCGATTTTTTCATTGAAATCGGACTTTTTTTGATTTTTCACACAGCGCGTGTGCGCTTTAGTATATGTCGGGGTCCCCTCGACATGTTTGGCTGTTTTCTGTTTTCGTTGCAATAAAAAAACAATTGATTTAAATCACCAGATTTAAAAAAAACACTTGATTTTAATCGTTTTTTCTAAGGACTTCATAAAGAGATGTAAAACGACACAATCACGTAATCGTTTAGGGGTGATTCTATCATTACAGTTATAGCTAATATCAGTACGTCAGGATTGCGAGCAAGGTAAACACAGTAAATAAAACCAACATAGACTCTCGACTACTGAGCTACTTATATTTGGGTTAGTGTTAGTAACATGAACTAGATCACAATATAATACTTTACATAATTATTACAAGATCATAAAATAAGGACAAGCTAGTCAGATATAAAAGGTCAGACTTCTTCAGCTGATCAACACGGAATGCCCCACTTCGTCGAATGACCACCACCTTTATAACATCGGGTAGGTTGATCCATATCGACGACTACCTTCCTTTGTCAACATTGCCCAGTGCTACCCGCTACCGATACAGAGATTCAAATAAAAAGATGCACTTATTTCCATTTTGTTTTTAAAATGCTTTAAGGTTTCTCCTATATCGCGCAACACTTTTAATTTTGAACAATATTATAGTTATGCAATTTATATACAACATAGACGTAAATTGAAAGTCTTGTATGTAACAAGCAGGTAACACAGTTACTTTGATACAATTACGTTGATGAATCCAAACTTCGTAGAAATGCAGCGCTTGAAGTTGCATCCGATTGTTCTGTCAACTGCTTTGTGTTAATACTGTTATTTATACTCGTATTACTGAGGTAGGTACCTAATCTTGTAACCTCCACCCGTTTTATCGTCATTTAGGACGGTGTTTAAATAAATAAAAAAAAAACGAGTGAGTCCAATAATAAAAAAAACGTATAATAAAAATAAGATTGACTATGCGGAGGCACACAAATTTGTAAGGTCGTGGGTTTACGGCCGTCTGTTGTCACACCTGCAGTGAAAGGGACTTCCCTGCAGAAATTCGGCAGCAGTCCTCCCAGGCCGGAGATGGTGGGTGGCCGATGATGCACGACGGCGCGGCGAGTATGGCGGGAAGGTGCAGCTGGGCGACTTGCTCAGCGCGCCACGGATGATGTATCTTCGCCGTATGCCGTAATCTTGTACGTTGATGGTTAATTGGGCAGTATTAACCTGGCCGTAGTTCCTGGAAACCACCGTTCCAGTTCATTAATATTTTATAATGCTATTCCGTTCTGGGGTAGGTAGCACCGACGACAACAGGAAAGTACCCAGTTTAATGTAGTAGCTTTGTCGCGGTGGTACTTATCAGAACGGAGTTTACATGAATAAAGCGAAGCAAGCTTGAGAAAAAGCAAGCTTGAGAAAAAAAGAAATGAAAGCCGCAAAACATTACCCTCCTTTGGGTTTGCCGCAGTCGGTTAAAAAAACTAAATTTGAAATATACGTTAAACATAAGCAACGTTAAGAATTTAAAAATTACTACAATATTAATTATTTTTTTTATATGAAGGTAGAAGAAAACCGAATTGCATGATGAAGCATTATTAGCAACTTCGTAAATTATTGCATCTAAATAGCGGTTCCATACTGAACTGAATGATTTAAATGCTGTTAAAAAAACACAATGTGAACAAATAGAATTACACATAAAAAACACAGAAAAGTAATTAGTAAACATGAGATGATATTATGTTAGTAATTATTTGTGTGCTATTCAAAACTTACCCAGAATCGGGAATTTAAAACTTTCACTTTTAATTAAGTACTACTTAATATGTACTAATTTAACTTATTACGTCCGTCTCGGCTAGGGCGCTTCAACGGGACGCGATTTAGTGATAATTGAGACGTGCACTCAGGTTCAGCTTAGTAGCGACTGCGCCGAGCTGCGCAACGTATGACCTTATAAGGCTATGAAAAAACTCCCCACACGACTAGATGCGCCGCGCGTTCGGAAATGCATAAACCCAAAGAACGAACATTAATTTATTGTAAATGTGTTCCTTTATTTTTAAATATTGGTTTAGTTAAAACATTTATTATTTAGATTTAGTTTTAAGGATAGATTTTAATTAATTAATTTAGTTTTAAGGTTTTTGAACTACATCAATTAATAAAACATGATTAGTCATGTAACGTTTCGTTACAATCTCTATTGTATTTTAGGAAGATATTATTCCCCTCGGTTCTAGCTTAGATTAGGCTAAGCCTGCATACTTACAGGGCCCTCTTTCCCACTGGGAATAGCCCCGCGATAGATAGGGGCCCCCTAGTTCCTGCCAGATCACCAAAAGATAGCCGATATTTATTACCGATAAACATATTTAGTTCGAAAAAATCAAACGATAATGACTGACTACAATACCTACTTGCTTATTAGTTTTTGCATACACGAAGCTAATCTACTCTCGCTCGAAAATCAGGCTTTCTGATTCCAGCATGTTTAGATAAAGGAGATGTTTCAGAAATGTATGGAGCCTGGGCCAACACCATGTACACTATATGTAAATATAGCTTTACAATAAAGTAACCGTTTTTTAATGTTAATTTTCTATAATTTTACTTCGTTTAATTGTATATTCAAGTTATCTTGGTCAAGGAGAGCAACACAACACATGAAAATATGGCGCATCGAAATTATGTGAAATGTCATTTTGACAACTATTGACATGTCAATGACTCCATAGTGTTTATTTCTTGTGTAATTACATAATATAAGTACGTTGTTTATAGACGAAAATACTTGGATTACGTTATAATTATAATAAAATAGAACTACAGGTGTTGTACACGAAACCTAGGACTGTCAGAGTTGTCAAACTCATGTCAATGTCAAACACAACTGTCATGGCTATCAGAAAAAAAGGGTTTACATATTAAAAAACGTCGCCAAATAATAATTCCAGTACAAGAGTACTCTTCTTCAAATTAATTTATTTCTATTTTTATAGAAATCCTCTATTTTTTCCTATTTTTCTATATACTGTACATAGTGGTGGCCCAATATCAAACATCTAAGTACTAAGTACACAGTTTTACAGAAAAATCATCAGTGAACTAGTTTTTCATTCATTATTTATGGTTATTTTTTTGTCTGTTGTAACAAAATAGTGCCCTATCAAGGTCACCAGGGGCCCTATTATGCTAATATGCCCATGGCCTCCATTAGATTAAACACGGCCCTGCATACTTATTTGGTGTTATGATGGTAATTGAAGAGATATCTCGTGTGGAGACGGGCTACAATATAAAACTTCCTCACCGCACGCTGGCAATAGACGCATGTTGTAAGATTCAGAAAACCCAGCACGCTTGGTGGTTGGATCTATACGGTCCGCCTGGCTAGCTACCACCCTCGCATTAAAATCCGGCGCCAAGTAGTGTACTGTGTTCCGTCGTGTGTATGTGAGAGCCAGAGCGGTATAGGGGACTCCCTCTATATCTCTGTTACTTGGATTCGTGTGCTCCACCTTTGACCCCGTTTTACCTTCAGGTGCGATTTGGGTCAAACGCGACCTAGTCAAGTATAAAAAAATATACAAAAAAATACAGGGAAACGGAAATGCCCTGTATTTTTTTTAGTAGCGAATGTTTTTTTATTTCAATAGTATTAGAGATTTAATGATGTCATGTGGGTAGCCGCACATATTTACTTCACGACCTGTCAAAACTGTCTACAAAAGAGTATGCGGTGCGGTACTCGTGCTCTCACTTTTGCTGCGACCTTTGGGTCGGACGGACGTTCACAATTGTTTTATCTGTTGTTTTGTGTAAAGATTGTAATTATGACTGTGTTTTGATATTCCTTCATTGAAATGATAACTGATCGTAATAAAGTATTCAGTTCATATGTACCATCCTGTTTTTAATAAACAACGCCCCAGAAAGCTAAAAGGCATTAATCCTATTAGTAAATTCTGTTATTTTATTAGCTATCCTTCGGGGTACGCTTTTAATAGATATTCAAAAACTAGGTTGCCTTGACATCAATATCTTCGAATCCATTTGCTGGAATATAAATCAGCTAGATGGGTGGCAGTATTCACATTTTAAAGTATAACTTTAATACTGTGAAAGTATGCAGTCGATTGAATCTGTAACCTCAAAAAAGATGAGACGTCATTTGTAAGCCAATAGCGTCGGAAGACATGTTAGAATCAGTTTTTCCGAATATAAGCGAAAATACACTGTTTATCTTTTTAAAAGTTACATAGTCGGTCGTCTCCCTTTTTCAGTGTCAAAATAAATAAGCTACTCTTTAAAGAAACTTGAGTGGTAGAAAAGACACTGACACTTTTTTTTTTAAAGTTACGTAGTCGGTCACCTCAATTTTTCAGTGTTAAAATAAGTAGCAAGTCACTGAAGAAACTCTAGTTGTAGTGTGTGTACGTAAATATATAGTTAGCTATCTATATGTGGATATTAATTCAAGAGCGGCTATTTGCATGAAGTGCAGATTATAATAATACATGACTTAAACGCCATGACAAAAATGTTTTCTAAAGTTATAAATATATATATGAAACACATTTTATTATCACTTGCACTAAATTTATCGTATAACAAGAATATCTTCTACCAAGCCTTTTTCCAACTATGGTGAGATCAGTTTCCAATCTAACCTGATGCAGCTGAATACCAGTTTTTACACGGAGCGACTGCCATCAAACCTCTGCAACCCTAACTGGGTAATGCCGATATCTCAAGGTTAGACTGGTTGTCAGACTTTCGGGCTTCTAACTACCCGTAACGACTGCCATAGGTATTCGTGTGATATATTTTTATTTTTATAATATATTATATCCTTCAAGAAAAATATATCGAAACGAAATAAAAATCTCGTACCAGGAATACATATTTTCTAATATAATAAATATCTCACATCTCAGATTTTAGTGAGACTATTTCGCGACGCGTCGCTGGGATATTTATCAATAAGCCCCACTTGACCGCGACCTCCTGTCAACGAGACAATCGTAAATCTATCTATATTTTTACGTTCTTCCTTTTATTAGGGAGCTATACTGAATGCTGAGGTCCTGAGATATGGCTTGGTGTGAGATATCCAAAAATCTAAAGTACTGTACTGCGACAAAAATTATGCGCCTCGGCAATCTTCGTGTTTCCGAATTCGTACGAATTATCTGACCTCGCGGTTTCACTCGCATCCTAGGGGAACTGTTTCATTTTCCCCAATAAAAAGTATTCTATGTGTGAATCTAGTAACTAGTTAATATAGTAAGTTAAGTGAGTATTCACTGTGCAAAATCTTATCTAAATCCGTTCAGCTGTTTTGTGATTGAGTAACAAACATACATCCATCAATTTATTCCAGCTATTCCACTTATCCCACCCAGCTATCCCACCTGGGAGGGACAAGTGGATTTTTTTGCCACTATTCCGTCCCATTGTGGATACGTGGAACATACATATCGAATCTTTCCCCCTGGAAAAAAAATATATAACTCCGACTTTGTCTTCTTTGTATCTTGTGATAACAGTCTGTAACTGTGACAAACAAACTGAAAAAGCAGTTCCTGTTCCAAGAGCTAACAAAATCACCTTTACGACAGTCACAAGCTTTGCTCTATTCTTGCTTATGACAGTTACCTTAGTTAGAATAATATAAAAAATGTTACTGTTACTCTGTGACACCCTGTTACAGCCGTCACAAGCTCTTTCCTTTTCTCGCATAGGTTTAACATCTTAGTCAGAAAGAGAAGTCCTGCTGTTACAAAAAACAGGTTAAACGTTGATAACTGTGGTAACAGAGAACACACAATAGTTTGTTCCCACATAATATGAAATAACAGACTGTTATTTTGTAACAGGTTTTTGGAACTGCTATTTACGTGTAACAGGAACAGGCGTAACAGATACGTGATTTTACCTGTTACAACCCACTCCTAGCATCAATTCCAGAAAGGTTACTTAATCTATCGCATAATTCATATAAATTCGGATACACGAAGATTGCCGAGGCGCATAAGTTATGTCGCAGTACTGCAATATAAAACTACTGATACTTTTTTTAGATCAGTTACAGATCAATAGCGCCATTAAAACCAAACCCCTATAAATCGTATCACCGACTATTCGGTGACGTATCAGGATATTATCAATAAGGCCAGGCCTTAAAAGCCCCAGTTGACCTCCGGCGCTGTCAACGAAACAATAGGATTTTCTTTATCTACACTATTCAAGAAGTCTTCTATTGCGACGTGTAATTGTAGCTTTAGACCGTACCATCATTCAGAGGATTGAAATCAAAGTCATTGTTAGCAAGTCAATTCAGAAAATAATAGCGATGTCACTAATCTTTTTTCGTTCTCTTTTTTATTATCTTCTATTTTATTTAGCCCTCGATCGATATAGAGGAAAACTTTACGTCTTGCTTCTATTGACTTTTTATTTATACATGGCACCGAAATGTTACATTAAATATTATTTTGTGATTTTTTTTGCCTTTTTGGTCTTCGATTCCTTACTAGGTGGTGTCGATACGATCACATAAAGCTATTGAAATATCATGTGGTTTTCAGGAATTACACGAATTCGTTTACACCCTGTGTAGTGGCGACAAAATTAATTAATACACTTATGTACGATGGAAACCAAACGATCCGCGCCGGAGCGCGCCGGAGCGCATTTCACACTGTGCTAAAGGAAATTCAGGCTTCTATACAATAGTTAATTTTCATGTTTGTGTGGAATTTACACTGCTTGGAACTCGGTTAGATCCGTGTGTATGCCACGGCAGTCGGTCGGCTACGCTCGGACGCCGCTGCAGCCGGTCGGCTCCTCGCGTACGTGGACGGCGGTGCTCGGCTGTCGTCGCGTCCGGCCGGCTCCGTTCGGCCACACCGCAGGTAGACACTGACTGCGATAGCGGATACACGAGAACGCGCGCGCATGCGCCCGGGTTCCAGCAGATTGTAGCCATCGGGCGGACGCGCGGCTACTGGCGCGTGCTCGAGCATCCGCTGCGACGCGCTGCGCTGCGCTCCTGCGTAGCCCGGTTGATGGAAATCGTACATTAGATTAGTGAAGTTAATAAAGAAGGTAAGCATTACAATTTATGTCTTATTAATACCGACCGTATACAAATAAAGCGTACAACTTATATTATATAAGAAACACTATCAAAACCAAACTCCCATCGTATCTCCTCTAGGTTGTGACGTATCTGCAAGATATTATCAATAAGGAGCCACTTGACCTCCGCCGCTGTCAACGAGACATTCGGATCTTTATCCTCGTATTAACATTCCGATCTGGCCAATAACCAATTCTCACAACTGACTGTTAGGCGTGGGCGTGCTCATGATACGAAAATACATACTTGTGTTGTATTGGGGAGGTAAAAAACAGAAGGTCAGTTGTACGCACGGCTTAATATCAAGCTATATGAGCTGATCTCGCATTGGCGGATTTACACACATCTGTAGCACACATCTTTAACTAGCCATACACGCACGGATGTGCCCGCCGGATCTGCCCAACAGACGTGCCTGGCGGGCAGATCCGTGCGTGTATGGTGAGAAGAGACACGGATACGCCTGCTATTCGTCAATTAATATTGCCAGATTTTGATTGGCTGTCACATATTAAAAGCACTTTTATATCTTTTGTTTTATAGTATTTTTGTAATTTATCACAATATATTTATGCATTATTTATCGACATATTTTAAAAACACTATCCACATAGACAAATAACAAAATATATATTTACAATTACCTTCGTCCGTGTGTCACTGCAAGGGTACCAACTGAAAATCAGCGCTGGGTGTTTGACGCCCAGCAAATGCTGAGTTGGTGACCCTTTCGGCATGGGCATGCTCGACAGCATAAAATAATGCGTGTTTCTTTTATGTTTTTATTGTTTATGCTGTTATTGTGTCCTTAGCTGAATAAATTTGTTTTCTTTCTTTCTTTCTTTCTATATGCCCGCCAGCTGCATAGGCTTTCCGTACCATTAGAGGTCAGCATGTACTGGAAATGTATAGCTTGATATTTAGCAGTGTTTACAGAAACCTCACTCCCTAAATAACAGCGGTTACGTATTGCATCTGATCCGGATCTTTGAAAATACGGATAAAAAAACTCGGACCGAATTCGGATATTGCTTTTCGCTCTGCTTCCGATATGAATTCGTGAAAATACGGATCTAGAGTCTAAAAAACTCGGACCCAATCCGGATGTTGCTTACGCACTAATCCGATCTCTGATCCAAATCCAAGAAATTCAGGGATCATGTTTGGCATATGTCCGATTTGAATACGAGGTAATGCGAAAACGTTCATAGAAACAGTACTACGACTACTTCGGTCCATCAATATTTCTTCCGAATTGGAGACTCACGGATGACGGAGAAAAATCTGATGACGAAAGTCAGATATAGAGCGTAAACTACCATACAAATAGTTCTATGACTACTTCGGAACGTATTTTCACAGATTCGGATCAGATGCAGTGCGTTGTCGTTCTTATACGTCAAATACCTAGATAAAATGTGTTCCGCGCACGTGAAATTGAACTTTAGCATTAGGCGAGAGAGTATTAATTACACTGTGCATTCGCGCTCTCCTCACATTTCAGTTCGGTCACGCACTAGCATTCAGTTCGATTTTCTTTTGTGTTTCACTCTGGAGTTGTAGCTTCACGTGTCTATGTTTTCATACCAATACTTTGGAGTGACACTAGCCGGCTCAGCTCGTCATATCTGGTCCAAAAATATGCAGATAAAGATGACATCGATATCGGTATATTATTATGTAGCCGGGTGAACGAACTCGTCGATACCGTGGTTTCATAGGTAAACCGCTGTAAGCTTAGCCCTCCCGATGATCTGCGGGACGCGGGAGGGGAATGATTTGAACAATTAGCCAGTCTGCTGCTATCTATCGCTGCTGGCGGTCAATAGGCGATTGGCTACTCGTTCCCCTCCCGCGCCCCGCAGACCATCGGGAGGGACATGCTTACGGCAATTTATACGGTTGCAATTCTATTAAATTCGGATCTAATGTAGTGCACGATTGTTCATACAATTTGTACTGCAGCTGGTTGGGATCGTATTTACTCGAATTTGGATCGCAATGGAGAAATGCAGCTCTAGTTCGATCCGCAGTGTAGGAGTGCTCTAAGTGTTTAATTGCGACGAAAAAATATTCCTCGTATTAAAGGTTACCTACCAGTTAACTGAACAGGGAAAACTTCACAGCCTTAACTGCTGCGATCATATTTTTGCTAGAAGTAGCCTCTAACATGTTTTTCTAACAAAATTGGGGCGCGGTGTAACAGTTTATTGTGTTGTCATTGGTCCGAGTGTTCACTAAACATGTTTTGTTAGACTTTTGTCGCAGCAAACCCGGCTCCAGTCTACTTTTCCATCAGAGATGTGTGCTACGGATGTGTCAAATCCACCAATAGGATCACTTGATTTTCATATAGGTATGTGTTAAGGTTAGTAAAATAAAGCGATCTTAGAGATTCCTAGAGATCTTATTGGGTGGTTTGAAACACTTCCGTAGCATCTCTGGTGGAAAAACAGCCTTACTGGGTATCGATAATAAAAAGGAGCCTAAGATTGAAAAAGAAAATACTAGTCGCTAGAATCGTTTTGCATTGTAGCGTATCACCGGACTCTGTAATTGTTGGTACAAAAATAAAATATTTTTATTAAATTATTTTCAAACCGAGATCTGTAATCGATACCCAGCCTGTGTATTGTTTGAAATAACTCTATATTTGTATTGCCCATAGATATCATGTTCCGAGTATAATAATATGTTGAGCATGTGAGATTTGAGTCTGTAAACGTAGCAATACAGTAATAATTGTTGTGGTAATTGTAATACAGGCGAAAACCTTGTAAACTTTAAAAAATGGACAACTTTACTAGTTTAGTAATTTCATAATATACATGCTGACATTTATTTGGTTGTTTTCGGGCTAATTTTTCAATCGTCAGATAAATTTTATCTGGGGAATAAGTTTGACGTTTTGACAGCTTTTGTATAGAAAATATGTCAAACCATCATATTTATTCCTTGGATACAATTTATCTGACGATTGAAAAATCGGCCCTTACTAGAACAAACGTTGTTCAGACCATAGACTACTACAAAAAAAAAAACAAAAAAATGACTAGGCTTTCTTAAAAAGTCTTATGTTGCTCAAACGTGATCAAACATTAACCGTAACATTAAAGTACTCATCGCGGCAATCGTGGTAAAGTTCCTGGCAAATAACTTGAACCACCATGGCGTCGACTGCACAGGTCCCCCCCATTGTGTCTTTGGTGGTGTCTTTTTTGTGTTTTTTAAAAGACCAATGACGTTTTTTTTTATTTGATGCATTTTAATTGTAGTAGACCATGGTCTGAACGACGTTTGTTCTAGCAAAACAACAAATTAATTGTCAGCATGTATATTGCTGAATTTTGCTAGCTGGCAAATCAATTTTCGTCATAATTAGTAACCCGCTTGTTTACAGGTAGCTTATACTTATTAGTAACCAATAAGCTATAATAAGCTCCCAGTAACCACTTACTACTTATACATAAAACCAGTAACTACTTTACTACTTATACTTACAACCAGCTTATGCTACTGCATAAGTAGTTACTTTTTTAGTTACTTATAAACAAGTATTGTGTTACTTATCACAAAAAAGTATTTTCAGTGTAGGATCATTCTATAGAGCAACATGGACGAGACGTCGACCGCGTTGCTCTGTTGATAACAGCATTTAAAAAAAGTACTTTATTTATCTATTGTGGAAACAGTAAGTTTAACATTGATGATCATAAGATTAAGTGTCTAAACACACTATGCCGAAGATACGCGACCGAAGTTCGGCATGATTACGCCTGTAATGCTTTTTAAATTACCCGCGACACACCAGGCTGAAGTTACGTCGCGTTTTACCCATGTAAAAAACATAGACACCGAAGTTCGGTCGCGTAATTTCGGCATGGTGTGGCGCCACACTTAGAGTCAAGTGTAGTAGGAATTCAGCAGATAGGTACAGCTCAAAAATAAATACCATAGTATAATAAAATTTACCTTAAATTACACTAAGTATCTTGCTTTTGGTTGCTATCTCTAAATAGTATAAATTGAAGTCGCCTTTCGCGTCTGACTGTTTGTCCGCTTACTTCAAAACTACTCAATGTATTTTGATGCGGTGTTCATCTTCAATTAAGTATTTTTTTTCCAGAAGGTTTTAAGCTATTAAACGTAGCCGAGCGACACCGGGGCGGGTCGCTAGTTTCTTATAACAAAAACTCCTAACAACTTTTGAAAATACCAAAGAAAAGATTACTCTCATGCAAAACTCGATGAGCTTACCATCAATTTTGTATAGAGAATGTTTTTTTTATGTAGATATTTCCAATAACCCGGTATAATCATGTTTTTTTCAATACCAAGCCCCTTTCCTGCCTTCATTGACCCGTATACAAGTAAATATCAAACCATGTTATTGGGTAATCGGATTACTACCGGACGTATCGACAAGCAAGCCGTATGTACATAATGTACCGCCTATGTAACAAAACAACCTTTAGCCAGGTATAGGTAAATATGGATTTGTGTATAGGTACATTTGTTTTATTGCTAGCTGTTGTTAGGTTGATTGTACACGTACTCTGTGTTTAGGCTGGACATCCATCAAAGCTGTGCGAGGAAAATGTGCGGTGCGAAAATGTGTAGCGAGGATGTGAAACGGTGTGACCCTTTCCACCAGAGCTGTGCGAGGAATGTGTAATGCGTAATGTGTTAATGTGTACAAATGATCATCTAACTCTTCCAAACACCATCTATTGACTGACTCACATTCCTCGCAACACATTCCTCGCAACACATCCCTCGCTCGCATTTCTCGCTCGTTTTGTATGAACAAAAACCTCGCTCCGCTAAGCCCATATCCACCAGAGCTACGCAGAGCGAAGCTAGGTAAATGAAGTGATTCTATTGGTGCTTACAAAACACATTCCTCGCTACGCAGCTTAGCACAGCTCTGGTGGAAGCTCAGCCTTAGAGTTTGACTTTGAGCTTCCTATAGTAAGGTTGAGCTACACGAAGGCTGTCCCATTTCAAAACCTAGGAAGGGCTTAAAACGAAATTTTACAGGAGATCGCATAAACGTAAAATCGGTCAGCCTTTGAAAAGTATTTATGTTAGGTAAAACCATATGGTTAAAGTGACTTACTAGGTTTTAAAACGATCGGAGGCAATCAATGGCACTTACTAGGTCGATGCTTAAATATATCTGCTTATTATGTGTGTTTTCAACGCTGGTGTTTTTGTATTTGGTACAGACTTTCTAGGTTAGCAAGATTATGCAATAAAACGATTTTTGTAAAAAGTGTCCCTTACTAGGTTTTGAAATGGGACAGCCGACGATGGCTGATGCATGCGTGCTGTCAGTTGCGACAGGTCAATTCAAACCTGCTATGGCTCTTTCCTCAAAAGACCATTCCAGACGTTGCCCTACATTGTTACACTCGCATAGTTTTATACCACAATGTCTGGACTTTAAAAGAGACCTTGACCTCTGAGTTTGTTTCGAGTTTTCTTCTCAGAGCTAGTCAGATAAGAAATTCCGGCACCATCCTTAAAAAAAAACATTACATGGACTATACTTTTTTATTTAAGTTCATTAAGGGCGGATTTTACCAACGTCAGATAACGTTATTCCAGGAATAAATGAAACTTTTTGACAGATTTTATATGGGTAATCTGTCAACATGTCGAATTTATTCCTCAGATAACGCTATCTCACGTTGGTAAAATCGGCTCTAAATCGGCAAGTTAACTCGCTATTTACGGATAAAGATATGTTATTTTCTCAAAAGATTTGCCGAATCGCTTACAGAGAAAATAACAGTATCACTTACAATTAAATTAAGCATTTAAGCGTACTTGTTAGTAATATTTTTAAAGGCTTATAGCCGCGTAAAAAGTGTTCATCTAATTATTATGGATACAATAGATGGTTATTATTTAACTTATGCTTGTCTAAATCTGCCTATACACGCAGGAAAATAGCAACGTCAAACTTGTATTCCAAAAGAACGTTAAATGACGATAAGCAAACATTTGAACGAATGATAAGATTAATGAATGGAACGGGAGTAATTTACGCGCGATTACGCGCAGCTCATTCGCTTACTTCATTTCACTTTGCGACAGTATTTCATGTACTCTTCACTCCGTCTCGCGTAATTCGTTTGAATATTCTGAACTTCACTTCGTTCTACTGTGTCATGCGTCTATACATATACAGGTTGTCTGAGAATTCATCGTCATGCCGGGAATGAATGATACGACAGTTTATGACTGTTCAGAAAAAATATTTAAAGTTGCATATTTTTTTTAAATCGCCTTATACATTTAGATTTATGGAGTAAAATTTTATTCATGGTCACTGTGAAACTTTAATTTTATTATTTTTTCGCGAGACATTATTTGACGACATGTTAGGTGCAGTAGCTAAGCAATTGGCTTCTGTGCTACGGGTCGTGGGTTCGATTCCCGCACGGAACAAATATTTGTATGGCCTACAGATAGTTGTTCCAGGTCTGGGCGTTTGTGCATATTTGTGTCTATAAACGCACCCACGATACAGGAGAAATCCTAGTGTGGGGCAACGTTTTAAAAAAAAAAATGTAATTAGTTACGGTTTGCTAACGTGCATTTTTCGGGATTGCCCGACTAGTTTCGGATCTAAACGGAGCCCTTGATCATGAGCTGATCACGCAACAAAGTCGCGAGTCAAACTGTTCGACTTATTCCCGACTTGACGTTAAGTTTCAGTACACCCTGTATATGTATGTGTGACTAGCTTGTACCACAGCTTTGCGAAAAGTTTTTGAGAGTATTTTGCTTGTTCAGAAATTCAAAGCTATGTTTGCAATACGTTTCAAAACCTTTCTAATAGAGAAAAAGTTTTCAATAGACTGCGTCGTTGGTTTAGTGGTCGTAAGCGCGACTGCTGGGTTTGGGGCCCTAGATTCTCTCCCCAGGTCGGGCAAAGTGTCATTGGGTTTTTCCGGGTGGAACATCTCGGTAGCAGCCCGGTGTCTGGATTTGTTCCCGGTTGATGGGAATAGGCTCGCCCTCTATTATTACATGGGATTTAAAAGTAACGAAAAAATGAGCATGTACACCTCAGCCTAACCCTTCGAAGATTACAGGTTTGATGTTATAAAAGAGTTTTGATGCTCGTTTTTTTTTATAAAAGAACGTACAGTCATATTTTTACGGTTTACTCACGCGTATTTTTCGGGATTGCCCGACTAGTTTCGGACCCAAACGGGTCGGTTTGTGACCTCGCCGCGTATTCTCATCTCATTCGCTCATGATTAAGGGCTCCGTTTGGGTCCGAAACTAGTCGGGCAATCCCGAAAAATCCACATAGGAATGTGTCTTACGAAAGACAGGAACAAACAGTACTAAAAGATTAACGAATTATTTTATTTATTCAAACAGAAGATCACATCCTCTAAACTCGGTTTTAGTTTGTTTAGCTGGAATAAGTTGAAGTTAAGAGATGAGTTTGAGGGATTATCGTGCGGTTCAGTATGATAGCATCTATCGTATCTGTATACTCTGTGCCAGTTACTGACTATAACGAAGTTCGGTTCGTGAGTTCAAACTGCATCAAAGACATTGAATATCAGAGTAGCTGTTTCAAGACTACCAACAGAACTTGGGAAGAAAGTTTTTCTTTTCTTATTTTTGTGATGTGATAGGAGTTAATTGACAGTTGGAGTGTGCTATCCAGTGAGATCAACTACTCGTATATGGAGGATGTATGAAAAGAGCCTCCACGAGTGACGATACTTAAGTACGTCCGGCGTACCCTGGGCAGTCAGCCCCGCTACCAACCTTGCTGACTGGCTAATCTTTTCAACACAGCATGAGCTATTTTCGTATAGCTTGTGCTGACACGAGAGCAGAAGAAGAGGAAGAACTACTAACAGGTGTCATCATTACTCTTATCCCAACTTATTTGGGGTTTGCGCGGCATGTGTTTTTCTTCCATACATCTCTATTAAAGTACAAGTCCGAGACGGGCTGCAAACCGCAGACTGCACGCAAGTCACCATTGGAATAGCGCCTTTAAGGTGTGCGCTTTAAAGGTGCTATTCCGACAGCGACTGCAAAACTGCAACCGCAGACCACAGTCGCAGATCGCACCGCAAGCGATACTACTTTTGCAGTTTGCGGTCTGCAGACCGTCTCGGACTTGTACCTTTAGCCGTCATCTCAGTAGTTGCCCTCTTTTTAGTCATATCATCTTTTAAATTCTCCATCCATCGTTTCTTTGGTCTTCCTCTACTCTTATAACCATCCACATTCATACTTAAAACTTTCCTCACGACTTCTTCCTCATTCCTCCGCTTCACGTGCCCAACTACTCGTAGTTGTAGCATGTATTTATACTACTCATGGGTGTACAGAGAAAATGTCTTTTCTTTCGAGTCGTTTTTGGTAGGTGCGTGTTGTTAGTCCAGCAGCCAGTTCATTCGGATGCCTCTCTAGCCTTTCCATGTATGTTTTATACTATTTGCACTCTAAGATAAGTAGGTACTGACAGCTCGGTCATTTCGTAAATTGTAGCCAGAGACTGCTATAGAAAAAACGTAAACGACATTATTAAAATCCGTATTCATTATCATCATCATTCAGCCGAACGATGTCCACTGCTGGACATAGGCCCCCAAAAGGGGGGGTTTGCCGTAATCGCCACGCTTGGCAAGCGGGTTGGCGATCGCAGTATGGTTGTTAAAGTACTCAGGGAACGCTGCTGTCCATCCTCTAGCTAGATAATCCCTTAGTCGCCTTTTACGACACCCACGAGAAGAGATGAAGTAGTGCTATTCTTTAAGTCCAGCACGAGACCGAAACGAGGAAATTTTTTTTCGAGACGAGAAAATCCGTATAATAGGTATATTTTTTTAAAATATTTTATATTCTTTGTTTGTAAACTTTTGTAGAGAAACGTCACTAATCAACTTACGGTGCAAAGCGTATTAATGGTCAAGATTTCCTCTTTCACCGAGTTCATTTAAAATTGGTTGTTCGTTTTGTATTTCAGGGAATAAAGTTAAGTAAAATATTGTGACGCCATCGTCGCATTTCAAAGGAAGTCCACATGTGCAAATTATTTACGCTTCGAACAAACTTAAACTTCTGCAATACCATCTATTTTGCGTCACAGTTGACCTAAAACTCGACTATCCAAAGTTATCTGCGACGTAAACGATGCATAGAAACCATCTGCGACAACAAAGCGAAAGTGGACTTTAACCTTCTGATTTACAGTTTATTTTCGTGCAGCGTTTAGTAAGTATATTCAGGGCTGCTACTCCGATATCTGTGATACGATCGGGGCTAGGCTGTTTTGTTTCCTTATTTCAAGCAATACCTATATTAAGGATGAGTGACACTTCACCGGATTAATTTAGTGTTGCCAGCATTTGAAATACGATAGATCGGGCCGAGATTTAGAATTTAGTGCCGAATTTTGGAAGGTAGTTTCCGAGTTATTTAGTAGGTTCGGTGTAATTGTGTCCTGTTTGAATTGCTACAGAGACAATACGTTCGGTGATTGTTTTGTTCAGGATATTTTAAGATGGTAGTGATGAGGGTCGCTTTTGTGTTTCAAGTTTCTGTTTCTAAGATCGATGCTCTATTGAGAGGCAGTATTATTTCTTTCTAAGACAATTCTATTCATAGCGTTTTAATCGAATATCGTAAAATGGAGGACTTAACGCGATAGGACTATTTTGTTTCCTTTTAATTACTAATTACTGACAAAATACTAAATATTAGAGCTGTGCCTGCAGCTGTGCTTCTAGATAAAAAGTATTTGAAACGGTTTTTCAAGACAAGCTTTTGCTAGCAGCTTTGCTTGCATGTTTTTTTTTCTCAGGGGTAGTTTTAAAAATGAAAAAGTACATCTTAAATTATTTACTTTGAAGAGTGTTCGTGGAAATTTCAAGTTTATAAGCGCATGGAAAAAGAATCTTCATATAAATATTAACAACCCGTTTCACCCTCTCAGGGGGGAATTTTGAAAAATCCTTCCTTAGAGGATGCCTCCTTTATTAATAAGGTTTAGGCTGTATCAAATCAAATCAGTCGGTCAGTCAGTTTCTCCTTTTATAGATAAAATACAAATCTATTTAGCGTGACTGAGTAACAAACATCGAAACTCTTGCATTTATAATATTAGTAAGATAATAACAAACAAAGCATAATAACAAAATGATTATAATTTTAACAATAGCAGTAAAACTGCCTTCAATTTTCAAATCCAAACTCCCCAGTACCACTTACAGCTCTCCTCAAACTCTTCATTCAATTTATTAAAACGCCGTAAAATTCATAATTTATCCTCACGTAAAACTCCCCCCACTATTAAAGTCTCACCCAAATTTTATCACCGCTCTGCAACAATCCCGCAGTGTATGATTTGCATCGACGATTCAAGGGTAATCAGCTTAACTCAGTTCCGATGAAAAAAGGTAATGGCGTGTAAAAACGAGGAAGTATCGCGACCCGGTGAAATTTTGATTCGGCTTGAACTATGGAATTTTAGCTGAGATAGGAAAATGTACCGAGTGTAATAGATAATGTGACTTGTTTTTGTGAAAGCATGTTTGAAATAGGAGCGTCTGTTTGTTATCAGATTTGTTATGTAGTTGGAATGTTTTGATAAAATATGTAGGGGTTGAAATTGTATGTTTACTTTGTAGGTAGGGTCGAAAAACGGAAGGAGTGACGTCAAATTGTAAATATTACACTAAGGGTGTTTTTAGTCTCATGCGGATTACGTCACACACGCGGGTTTGACCCGCATGCATGCCGGTCACAATTCACCTTTTCATGCGTGGATCACGCATCATAATAAACATGTGTACGCGAAGGCAAAATTCGGGTGCCACGTATGCGGGTTTAACACGCGTGCGTGACGAAATCCGCATGACACTAAAAACACTCTAAGGGCCCTTTTCCTGTCATGCGTATTTTCGCCCGCGCGTTGATCTGATCCGCATGCGGGTGATATCACGCTCCTAGCCACACGCAGGACAAAGATTTCGTTTACCGCTGCAGTGTCGTGCAAGTCGCCAGTGACTAAACTCGTGCACAAAGATGAACGTTAAAAAAGTAGGTAATCATGCGTACCATGCGTGCGCATACCGCATGACCATGCATGCGACCCGCGTCACATTAAAAACAACACTGAAGGCAGAAGAACGCCGCCCGCAACTGGTTAGCACGCACGCGGGCTGCACACCCGCAGCCAATCCGCGTTCCGCGCGCGTGCTGCCCGCATGATAAGAAAAACATGTATTTAGGGCCTTTTTACTGTGACGTGGGCTCGTGGCCGCATGCGTGAGTCACCCGCACCCGTGGCGCCTAAATTTCACCTTTTCATACATGTATTTATTGTGATGCGTGAAACACGCACGAAAAGGTGAGCTGCGAGTGCCACGCATGCGGGTGAAGCACGCACGCGGGCACGAACCCGCATGACAGTAAAAAGGCCCGAAATGGTATGATGCGAGCAGCCTGCACGCGGATCAGATCCGTGCGCGGGCGAAAATACGCATGACAGGAAAAGAGCCTTAAGGCCTTGTTTATGGAGAAGCGGAGTGTAGCGCGGGGCATAACGCGGCACGTAAAGTGGACAAACATATGACGATGTATTAGAGAGTTTATCATCAACATCATTCAGCCAAAAGACGTCCACAGCTGGACAAAGCGTCGCGACATCGACCGCTCCGGAGAGAGTTTATAGAGATGAGTTTTTCCGCGCGTATTATTTGAGTTGTAGTTGTATGATATCCGTGCTTCGGAGAGCACGTTAAGCCGTCGGTCCCAGGTGTCATACGAATACCTATGACCGTTATTACGGGTAGTCAGAAGTCCGAAAGTCTAACAATTAGTCTAGCTTTAAGGTACAAGTCCGAGACGGGCTGCAGACTGCAATCTGCAAAAGTAGTATCGCCACAGAATAGTAAGTCTCGCTTGCGGTGCGATCTGCGGCTGCGGTCTGCGGTTGCAGTTTTGCAGTCGCTGTCGGAATAGCACATTTAAAGTGCATACCTTAAAGGCGCTACTCCGATGGCGACGTGCAGTCTGCAGATTGCAGCCCGTGTCGGACTTGTACCTTTAGGATATCGGTATTGCCCAGTAATTGGGTCGCGAAAGTCTGGTGGCAGTCGCACCTTGTAAAACTACTTTTTTTTTGTGATAGAACATTTCGAGGCCACGCAGAAATGAATAAAAACACGGTGATATTGCTGGCAGACACGACTAGTGCAATATCGCTCTTTACAGTCAGTTAACTCGGGGTTCTAAAATGTCTTAAAAACAGATCAGCAAGTTTATTTTATGAAAAACAAACAGTTTGCTTTTCTAAGAATCCCATTTAGAGTGAAGCCACATTGCTCCATTGCGTTGCGTTGCGACGTCGCAGCGCTAGATTTGGACCAATCTACGAGTATAGATTCTAAATGTAGCGCTGCTACGTCTCATTGGTCTAAATCTAGCGCTGCGACGTCGCATCGCAACGGAGCAGTGTGGCTTCACGCTTAGGGTTAATCTGTGTCACCAGTAGATGACGAATTTTGAAGGAATTACACGAATTCGTTTACACTCTGTATATGGTAATTGTATGTAAATAAACAGTACATTTTCACAAATGACTAGACAGTAAAAACTCGGCCATAAATGGCGTAAACAACGAAGCAACAACACGTTAGTGTTAATATTTACTTTATGTGGGCTGTCTTTTGTAACATTAACGTTCAAAAAGAACTAAGTATTTCTAGTCTCATCATCATTTAGCCGAAAGACGTCCACTGCTGGACATAGGCCTCCCCCAAGCATCGCCACGTTGATCGGTCCTCTGCTTCTCGCATCCAGCGGATTCCCGCGACCTTCACCAGGTCATCGGTCCACCTTGTGAGAGGCCTACCTACGCTGCGCTTTATGGTACGCGGTCGCTACTCCAGAACTTTTGTGCTCTTATTTCTGGTCTGTCTATGTATCTATATAAATAAAAAGAAAAGTCCTGACAGACTGACTCATCAACGCCCAGCCCAAACCCTTGGACCTAGAAAGCTGAAATTTTGCACAGAGGTTTCCTTTATAATGTAGACAAGGAATAAGGAAAGATTTTTCGAAATTCAACCCCTGAAGGAGTTAAATAGGGGATGAAAGTTTGTATGGAAAATCGTCCCTTATTGGTATGTCTACACCAGTGCGCTTTCATGTTCATCTTGCGCTTTCGTCTGACGCATGCCTGAAGCGCCATAGCGCAATTGCAATTATGGTAATCAATATTGCATGCGCTTGATGCAAGACAAATTGAAAGTTGAAAGCGCAAGATGCACATGAAAGCGCACGGGTATAGACATACCATAACGGGTTCCAAATTTCACGCAAGCGAAGCTGCGTGCAAAAGCTAGTTTTAAATAAATGAGTTTTGAAGTTAGAAGTTTGAAGTTACACTCACACAATTTCTAATTGAAAACAGGCGAACTAAACAGCAAAAAACTTGAAATAAAACTTTCCCTATAAATCGCACAGATCGAACAACTCCTGTAAGTAGGGGAATACCTACTATAAATAAGAAGGAACAAACAGTGCTGTAATTGTCGCCGTCTACCTAATTAGGAGTTATAGCGATTGCAACTAACAAACAACGCTTTTAGCTAATTTATTGCCGAATTTCGACAATTGCCATTTGGTACTTAGCGACAATTTAATTTATTAATTTATAGCCTTATGGCGAGTTCGATCGTAACTTTTAATGTAATATTTAATGGAACAAAAGCTGTTATGTGATTTGATAAGTTTTTGGGACTTGGTAAGTGATAATTGAGTTGTAATTAAATGTTGGATCAGGAAGTAGGGCGTGTTTTGTTTTAGCTTCGTTACTTCGGAGTTTGTTATTGATTTTTTGGAACTCGAATTATCTTTAGATTAGTACAATAATAATTGTTTTTGAATCTATTTATATTTTAACATTTTAATATTTTTTATCAATTATTATTATTTTAATTATTTCAAACAATTTCTGATGTTAAATACCATTGTGGCATTATTAATATTGTAATAATGACTAAAATTGTGAGTGTGAGCATTATACAGTTTTAATACTTTCAGTATTTTCATAACTGTCTGGCGGTTTGAGTATTGTGTGGCCTACTTTCATGGTCCTGGCTGGTAGTAATGTTGTGCGTCGGGTCGTTGAGCTCCCTAAGATAGGGTTGAGCTACACGATGGCTGATGCATGCGTGCCATCTGTTGGGACAGGTCCTCTCAAACTGCTCTGGAACTTTCCTCAAAAGGCCAGTCCAGGCATTGTACTGCATTGTCCTCACACAAATATTTGCTACAGAAAATATGTCTGGACTTTAAAAGAGACTTTGACCCCTGAGTTTGTTTCGGCCTTTCTTCTCAGAGGTAGTCAGATAGGAAACGCCGACGTCATCTAGCTTTAAAAAAACAATCCGACATGTAAAAGTGATTTTTAAATATCCTTTTTTTTTAAATTTCCAATTCTAAAAAGTATATTTTTATCCCAGTAAGTTTTTGGCCAATTTAAAAATAACATCACGTTTGAATCCGAAAGGTTGGGCAGAGGTGTATAGTAAGTACATTTGGCCGTTATGTTTAAGTCCCATGTAATAGGGGGCGAGCCTATTGCCATCAACCGGGCACAAATCTAGACTCCGGGCCGCTAATGAGAAATCTCACACGGAAAAAACCCAATAACACTTTGCCCGACATGGGGATCGAACCCAGGACCACATACTCAGCATTCGCGCTTGCAACCACTTTTTAAATATTTTTTTGACTTGTTCGCGCTTGACCCTATTCGCACGTGATGATAAGCGCAGACAGGGTCTAAGATGGAGCACACGAATACAAGTAACAGAGATATAGAGAGATTCCCCTATACCCCTCTGACTCTCACATACACACGATGGAACACAGTAAACTGCTTGGCGCCGGACTTTAACGTGAGGGTAGTAACTAGCCAGGCGGACCGTATAAATCCTACCACCAAGCGTCACCACTAAGTCTAGACCAGCGGGCAGTCATTACTGTAGGACAGTGTACCTACTTACTACATACAATGAGTCAACGCCCATACATTTGACAGGTCCTATGAAATGTCAAAATTATGTAGGGGCGGAGGTTATGTCCCAAGTATGCAGTATGGCTACTCGGGACATAACCTCCGCTCCTTCACCCCGCAACCCCCCGCACGATTGCTCTGCGACAATGTTCTACGTTGACCGACTGTAAGAAGTAAAATATAGGTAACTGTGACTGTAGTATTACCGTTAAACTGGTTAGAATTACTTGTAACTTCAGATTACAGACCTAATTTTCCTAAAATTACTGAGTTCGTACTGTAATCGCTTGCCGAAACATTAAAACTCTTATCACACATCAGAAAATTGCATTTACTAGGTTTACTATGCTGAAAAAAGTTGTATATAAAGTAAGTATTAGCACGGCTGCCTCGTTGGTCGAGTGTTCGCAAGCTCATGAGGTCCTGGGTTCGATCCCCATGGCAGGGCAAAGTGTTATTAGGTTTTTCCGTGTGGAATTTCTCAGAAGCAGCCCGGAGTCTGGATTTGTGCCCGGTTGATAGGTTCATATACAGCATGACTTACAGTTATTCTCTTTACAACCGAAAATCATGAACTCTGCTCAAAATTCTGTACAACTTTTACTATGGGACAAATTCTAAATTCGTAACAAATTCGTACAAAATCACAACATAGTATAAAACAAAGTCGCTTCCCGCTGTCTGTCCCTATGTATGCTTAGAACTTTAAAACTACACAACGGATTTTGATGCAGTTTTTTTTATTAGATAGAGTGACTTAAGAAGAAGGTTTTAAGCTATAAAACGTACACGTGCAAAGCCGGGGCGGGTCGCTAGTATAATTATGTTACTTAACGAAATGTTTGGAAAAGCAGTTTTGTTTCCACGATTTCTCTCGCATAGTAAAAGTTTTACAGGATGATAAACAGAGTTCATGATTTCGGATGTAAGCAAGTAACTAGTACAACTGGCGAGACGTAAGCTGAGCTTTGAATTTGTGTGAGTGCACATAGAATCGATTGCCAAAAAGAAGTATAAACTGGTTTACTCGTAAACCAAGCAAAAGACGCGTCTGTATTTATTCTCACACAAATGCAAAACTCAGCTTAGAGCTCGCGGACGGTACAGTATCCTAACTAAATATTATAAATGCGAAAGTAAGTTTGTTTGTTTGTTACCTTTTCACGCCTAAACCACTGAACCTATCATCCTGAAATTTTGGGTATACGTTGTCAGGTGTACAGAAATGGACATAGGGTAGGTACCATTCATCCCGAAAAAAATACTGTTCCAGAGGAAAACAACAATAACATTCATAGATGGCGCAACGTGTCTTTCGAATCACGATTGAATTATTACTACAGACATTTTAGTAGTGTTAAGAGTTTTTGTGAGCTTAATTAACGCCAGCGAATCCGTGGGCAAAAGTTAGTATACTATAAACCTTAATTTTCTCGAGCTTATCTAAAAAAATATTCAAAAATGTTGCCAATATTAAAATATTTCACCATTAACCGGCTATTTCGTTCAATTGACGTTATTATAGTTATTTATGCAGTCGATTAAGTCTGATTAAGTGGCGATTCACACATCAGCGGCCTGCGGTTCTCTGATATTAACGGCCATTAAATGTTGTTCCATTTTACATTCGCCGGACATTGTGTAAATGACTCGTCCGATCAACATCATAATTTTGCGATTCATTCATCGGGAGTTAAATATTTTGATGTTTAAATGTTGTTAACAACTGTCTATCTGTCAATAGCGAAAAAATAACATTAATATCATAATATTGATATAGGTGAGTGGTCTCAGGCTTTGGAATGATCAGCATTTTTAGTTGCGCAACACCGAGTGTGCTTTTGATTCTGACAGTTCAACAATTTCCACAGCAACGTATGTACTAACAATCCAAGTTCTCGACAACTATGAACGACGCAATGAATATTGTTTTCGACACGTCAACTGTCATGATTGATGTTGGTTAGGAGAGGCAATTGCCTTGCAGGTTCAAATAAATTGTACCATAACACACAGGAAAATGTAACACATAATATTTTCCTGTGCGTTACGGTACAATTTTCTTGAGTCTGTCCGGATTAAGTTTCACACTATTTTTTCCATGTATGTCAGAAGGGGCGACGATAAGGTGATCATATTGTTGGTCATTACCATGGTTGTCGGGCTGTTTTTCCATGGGACATGACACCACACGACGAAATGTGGTGACAACTCCGAGCGCCATATACTATGTATATCCGTGAACCATTCACTCACGAAACGACGCGACATGTGATGACATTACTAGTATCGTCTTAAACAGTCGTGTCATGTACCGTGGCAAAACGGCCCTAGGAAAAAAGATAGAAACATTGTTTTTGAAGTTTTACTTCTTTTGGCGCATTGAGGGTAACATTTTGTAACGGAA
Organism: Amphipyra tragopoginis; assembly: GCA_905220435.1. Classification (NCBI taxonomy): domain Eukaryota; kingdom Metazoa; phylum Arthropoda; class Insecta; order Lepidoptera; family Noctuidae; genus Amphipyra; species Amphipyra tragopoginis. The sequence continues at coordinate 24,389,659 of HG991997.1, read as the reverse complement.
GTTACGCACGCAGCTGTAGCGGAAATGCGACACTATGAAGTTAGTTATTGACATAAAACTCCTTAAAAGAAAAACAAAAAAATATCGGTGCTGCAGCCCTAGGTGTATGTACGGAAGTAACTGGCTCCTATAACACAAGACCCTGTCTTTGTTTAGAGTCAGGGTTGTCTCATCCTGTAAACTTTGTTTACGCTCAATAAAGGTTTTTTTTAGTTTTTTTTTCTGTCTCAATCGATGTACAAGGCTGGAAAAATACTAAGTGTGCGTCCTGAGTGACGGCGCACGGGCGTATTGCGGAGCGGCTTTACCGTGGCTTTACCGTCGATACCTGTCCTTACTGCACGCGGGAAATTTGACGCGTACCCGCGTGTTAAGTGTTGCGTTTATTTTACTTTGGTTTTAATAATGTTGATATCAAAATTCAAACGTTTCGAACATTTATTTAATACGCCGTTCATTCCGCCTGCGCGGTGCGCCGTCAAACACTAAACACACGCGTACGCGTCAACTTTCCCGCGTGCACTAAGGACAGGTGTCGGCGGTAAAGCCACTCCGCAGTCCGCACTACGCCCGTGCGCCGTCACTCAGGACGCACACTAACGTATCTTGCGCGGCTCAGGGGGCCTACTCCCTAAGTCCGTCAACGAAGTTAGTCGCCCGTCCGAAAGTAGCCCGAAACGTAGGAGTGAACAAAACAAGTGTCAAATCCAACTTTTCGGACGGGCAAAAACACATCGGTAGTAGGGACACCTGTCAAATCGTGTTGTCATTCATTCTTAGTTCGGGTCCCGAAATAATCGTATGTCCGTAGGTGATAGGGAGTAGGAAACGCTCGTAACTAAGGCCGAAACCACGGACTTCGTGCTTAGGGAGTAGACCCCCAGGTTTCGTCTGCGCTTCGCGTATGCATCTGCGCTACATATACGTACAACTGCGCGGCCTCACCACGCTTATTATACGTCATTACGATGAGCGTAATAGGGCCTAAAATTTTCACGCGCATCTTTAGTTATTCAGCGTATTTTCAGCAGCTACAGCCACACTAACGTATCTTGCGCGGCTCAGGTTTCGTCCGCGTTTCGCGTATGCATCTGCGCTACATACAACTGCGCGGCCTCACCAAGCGTATTTACGTCGTTACGATGAGCGTAATAGGACCTAACATTTTCGCATCATTAGTTATTGAGCGTATTTTCACCAACTAGCAGCCATACGCGTATTTTGCGTTGTGTATCTTGTGCAGTACGCAGCAAGTGTGTTTTGGTCTTAACTTCTACTGCGCGTACAAACAAGCACAATGTTTCATTTTGGACTTGCACATGATTGAGGACCTCTAGTAACCCCGCAAGGGATCGTAACTGAGATGATTCCTTCATCTATTATATTCTATACAAATATAATCCGAACATTCACATTCGCCACACAACACCATATAAAAGGGGGTGTTAATGGGGATAACCTCTATCAATTCATTGGGATTATTGTCCTTCGCTATGGTGATGTATAACATTGTGACAATGGGAAATTGTGTTTAGAACTTCTGTTTATATAGATCGTTTATAACTTTAGTACTGGGATTATGTATTGAGCGGCTATAAGGTGTGGGCTGGTCATCGAGGGGTTGCGAGCTCGAATTTGTGCCTATTTAGTTTCGTTAGGGTTGTTGTAGTCTAATTCAAATTGTAAAGCCGCTGCGCCATGTTATTGTGTTTTTGCTAGCAAAACTGTTAGGCCACGCCCCTATTCGGTTAGCAAACAATGTTATCGTGTTTGCAAACACGAAAACACGGCGCAACGGACCCGGCTTAAGTATACTTGTTGAAAGACAACAACATCACGCCTGTATTCCCCGAAGGGTAAAGCAGAGGTGTATAGAACACCCTGATTTCGCCATTACGTTTAAGTCCCACGTAATAGGGGCCGAGCCTATTGCCATCAACCAGGCACAAATCCATACTCCGGGCTACTACTGAGAAATTCCGCCCAAAAAAACTCAATAACACTTTGTCCGACCTAGGAATCGAACCCAGGACCTCACGCTCAGCTATCGCGCTTGCGACCACTAGCTAGACCGATGAGGCAGTCAAAAGAAAGAATATCTATAAATAAATGTTATATTCCTATCAATTAAATATCAAACGGGAAGTTATTGGAATCCATTATTTGTATATTTCAGAATCGAAACGGAATACAATTTATTCACTGAGGATGAGAAACACTAGTCTATACTAATAAAATCGTGGTTTAAGAGTAAATTTGATAATTTTTGTCTAGAACTTATAAATCGCGCGATATCGTAACGGCATGTTTAAAAGTATTATCATTATAGTTATTGACTTATCAATATGTTTATTTATTTATATTGATGTGAATTAATTTATGTTCATGGTTTTAAAAGCGAGTAAGATTTATTTTACACGACCACAACTACACCAAAACCACAAACAAATACACCACATTAACAGCACGTGTGCGGGCACTAATTTATATGAAAATGAAGGGTGCTAATTAAACAGACTTCTTTTTAATAGCATTATTTGTCTCTAAAAATCTACATTGGTGCCGATTCTCTTGTTGACCAACTAAACTAAAATTAGAGAATTGCTATCTTTTACTGATAGACAGCGCGAGAAAAGGACGGTGATAGATAAAAACTGATTTAGAGATGTCAAACTAGTTTACGCCTTGAACTTCACCGTGTTTTTAGTCGACACGTTTTGAGATGTCGTCTAAAATTATATGGAAATTTTAGTTCAACTAAAGGAGAATACTCAAAAAAAACCCAAAGCGAACAGACACAGGATGTAGCTCAGAATTTTAGTGATATTTAGTAATATCATTCTGTAAATATTTCGCTACAAGATTCGATGGCTAAATGTGTGATATTGTGCTATTTGTTTTTCATCAGGAATGTTTTTTTTTTTTAATATACCTTCGAATTGGGTATACCCGACGATATAATTACATACATACTTACCTACAGTAGATATGTTAATTAACGAAGGGCGTTCCCGTTAACCCGCAATATACTATTGCGGGTTAACGGAAACGCCCTTCGTTTCGCGTCCATATAAGCAAAAAAAAAAAACGTAAAAGTACTCGGAAAAAAAATCTGCTGTTCCCTACATTTTGACGAGTTAGGCGAACATATTATGTAATATATTATATGTAGGGAACAGCAGTTTTTTTTTTCGTGTACTTTTCAGTTTTTTTTATCTTGTTTGTATGCTATACCTACTGTTGCGGATTAACGGGAACGCCCTTCGTTAATTAACACACTGTATGTATTTATGTATATAATTATATCGTCGGGTATACCCAATCCGAAGATACCTTAAAGAAAAAAAAACATGCCTGATGAAAAACAAATAGCACAATATCACACATGTAGCCATCGAATCTTATAATGAAATATTTACAGAATGATATCACTAAATATCACTAAATTTCTGAGCTACATCCTGCGTCTGTTCGCTCTGGTTTTTTTTTTCATACTTGATGATCATTCTCCTTTGACAGCTCTTATTTACGTATGTCTCTGTCATATTGTATCAGAGTGAAAAAGATGGCAATAGCTTAAATTAAGTTTATTTTGTGCACAACAGAATCGGCACCACTGCCTTCTAAATTACTAAGTCAGCCACAATGAAAGAGCGTCTGAATGATGGAATAAAAATATGTTGAAATAAAAAATATTTGACTTTGACTTTAACAAACACGAACGAAATCGTAATCGAAAGTCATTTCCAGTATCCTTTTGCGGCTGTGTCTAGTACTTAAACAAGTGATCTTTATATTGTACGCTTGATATGTATTGTTTATAACTTTAGTGGTATGGGATTATGTATTAAGCGACAACAAGGTCTGCATTGGTCATCGAGGGGTCGCGGGTCCGAATTTGTTCCCAATCAGCTTATTTGGGCATATTAAAGGTCACAGCTCATTAGAACCACCCGGCTCCGACCTGCATCGCCTCGCCTCGTACAGTTAGTATTCTTTATGCGAACTTGTATGGATGTGCGCTCACTACATCAACTCCGTAACGTCACCAGATCGCCTCGGGCGTATGCCGTTCACGCGCGGATGACGAGTTGACCACTCGGTGACAACTCGCTGTTCGCGTGCTTGCCTTGCGTTGCTGCGCATTGCCAGCGCACATGTTCCGAGTGTACCGCGCGCTGCCATCGAGTGAACTCCTCCGACGACTCCTCTGGTTAACCACGCGACGTTTACTGGTGATAACGCGGCGTCCACCCGTGAACCACCTGCTGACAACGAGTGGACGCCGAGCGACGAGGCGATGCGGGTCGGGTGCCGAGTGGCTCTAAGGAGCTGTGACCTTTATAGAGTAATGTATAATCCACACCGTAAGCAAGACGAACGAAAGTTTTTTTTTTATAAAAAAATCATGTACACGTTCATACATACATAAACTCACGCCTTTTCCCACGGGGGTAGACAGAAACTGTAGAACGCCACATGCTACGATCCTTACATACTCCTTTCGCACGTTAATACATCTGCTCATATACGCGCGTTGGTTGAGAGTACTACCGCGCTTGTCCTTTTTGGAAAACTTCACAAATTACATCGATGTATGTCCTTCGAGGGCGTCTTCTACTGGCGTTTCCACTGACATCCGCTTTATAGTTTCCTTTTGTTACTTGCCGTTCACTGACTCTCTCAACATGGCCGAACTACCGAAGCATACTCCTTTAAATTTTTGTCACTACTTCATCCTTTACACCGCAACTTTGTCTCTACATCATTCTTCAATCTACCATTCAAAGTTACACCGCACATACTTCGCAAGGACGTTTGTTTGACGACACGTTTGGTGCAGTGGCTAAGCGATTGGCTTCTTCGCTACGGGTTGTGGGTTCGATTCCCACACGGAACAAAAATTTGTATGGCCTAGAGATGGTTGTTTCGGGTCTGGACGTTTGTGTATGTGACATTTGTGTCTGTAAACGCACCCACGATACAAGAGATATCTTAGTGTGGGGCAAGGTTTTAAAAAAAAAGGAACGCATTTCCACGGCATTTATTCTACTTTTATGTTTCTTCTGCCACGACCAACATTCAGTTCTATAAAGAAGCGTGGCACACCATTATCGACAGCCAGCTGTACCGTCAGAAAAATCTATAAATATTATATTTCTGCCAATTACATATCAAACGGGAAGTTGTTGGAATCCATTATCTGTATTTCTCAAAATTATTTATGTTGATGGCTCCAAAAGCGAGTAAAAGTGTAAAATGGTCTAAGACCAAATAAAAAACCAAAATAGAACGCTGCGAACAATACAGTGAAGCATGCCAAAACTACACCTCCGCTCTGTGCATACACGCACACATTTACAACATTTTTACAATCAAACTACACCTCACTAAGTGCACACATGTTTACGAAACCGGCCTCATGTCACTGTTGACAGCGCTCTGTCTTGGTTTTTTATTTGGCCTGAGAAAATGGTTAACTGTCAAAGCATTGAAAGAAATATCAAACACGAAGTTGTAATCGAAAGATATTTCCAGTATCCTTTTGCGGCTGTGTCTAGTACTTAAACAGGTGATCTTTATAAGTACGCTTGTATAGAACTTCCCCTTTGCCTTGAAGACTCGTTTGTAACGAAACTAACTCCATTTTCTAGCAGTTTCAAAGTAAGTAATGAGGCAACCTCCCGTTTTGTAAGAAGCCTACGTCCATTGAGGTTCTGCGAGGCTAAATAAATTGATAACAATTCTTCAAGAAGTGGAGCTCTTTGTGGAACGGTTTGTTCGGGGGGATAAATCCACCACTATGTCTATTTTTTTCGTTAGAAGAAGCTAGAAATAAAACAGATTTATGTGTGGACATTAAAATAAAAAAAAATAAGCAAAAAAAAAATAATTGTAAAGTATGCTTATATACGTAAATTGGTGCAGTAGGTATTTTAAGGCAGCGTCAACGTCGCCAAGCTATTACAGAAAATAACACATCAGGAAATATGACTAATTTATAGTATAAATACAAAAGAAAGGACAAAAAAAAAACTACGAAAAAAAAAACTAACAAAAATATGGAGAATTTTAAAGCCGGCGACAGATCCTCGCAAATGTAAAAAAAAATTGTTATAACTCGTAAGCTACAAAAAAACGCGGAACATTAATAGGTAGTTTCGAATACCCTTGGGTATGAGGAATCAATTTTTTCCTATACCAACCTGTATACCGATTACCGATTCAGTGATTTATAGAAAACAACAACATGTATTGAACGTAGTACTTATTACTTCTATGCATGTAATGCGCTCCTTTACACTTTCTCTTTTGCTTTCTAAAAAGCTCATCAATTGAATCTTTCGTCTTTCATTTCAACTCCTTTGATTGCTTGACCAAGAAACTAACAACCAATCAAATCACCGTAGAGATTTGATAGCTGATTACGTAATTTGTGCGTTGATCAGCCTCTTAAAAATTTCCCGGTTTATTCTAAAATTTTGCGTTAACTCCCCTCCATTAAACAATGTTACAATAGGAAAAACATGGCGATGTCTGTGGCAATAATTCAGCAAATTCTCAAGTAGTGCCAGCCATATTTCATTTTACAACATTCTATCTTGAGACGGTTGGCGCCTTAGTCTTTCTACTTTGTCGTTTCAAGAACTGCTGTTTATAATCCGCACCTTAAGAGAGCTTGTGCACTGCGTCCGATCCCTACCCCAGAAATACAATCCCAGAAAACTCGGATGGAAATCTATGAAATTCGGATCGGATTTACAGCGGTTACGCACTGCATCCGATCCGGATCCGTGAAAATAAGAATATAAAAAACTCGGACCGAATTCGAATATTGCTTTTCGCACTGCATCCGATCCGAATTCGTGAAAATACAGATCTAGAGTCTAAAAATCTCGGACCGAATTCGGATATTGCTTACGCACTAATCCGATCTCTGATCCAAATCCAAGCAATTCAGGGGCCAGCTTTGGCATATGTCCGATTTGAATCCGAGGTAATGCGAAAACGTTCAAACAAACAGTACTACGGCTACTACGGTCCGTCAATATTTCTTCCGAACTGGAGACTCACGGATAACGGGAGTCAGATCTAGTGCGTAAACTATCATACAAATAGTTCTATGACTATTTCGGAACGTACTTTCGGATGCAGTGCGTAACCGCTCTTTGTGCTCAACTGTTCATGCAAACAGTATTGCAGCTTGTTTGGATCGTAGTTTTTCGGATTCGGATCGGATGCAGTGCACAAGCGATCTTAAGTTCACTTTGTCTTAGGCTAAGGCTACATTGGGAGCGACGCGAACTGCGACACACTAAGCAATTGTAACATATTTAATATTCACCTGTGTGGACACGACAGCGATTTTTGGTGTATAGTGCAGCCACGCACGTGAATATTAATATAATTTTTTGTTTCTATGAGCTGCTATTCACGTCGCGGCTAAGTGTAGCGTCGGCCTTACTGATCCGAATCCGAGAAAAAACGATACGAGAAAACTCGGATGAAAATCTATGAAATTCGGATCGGTTGTAGTGCACAACCGATCATACAAATAGTACTGCAGCTTGTTCTGACCGTATTTTCTCGGATTCGGATCAGATGCAATGCACAAGTTGTCTTAGGGCGAGATTCACAGACCGCACTAAGGCTGAGATCTATAGATCCAACTTGGACTTAGCTTAGACTTTGCTCAGACTTTACTCACGCAATACTTTGCTAAGTGTATGCTTAGCATAATCTTAGATTTGGAATTTATAGACGTATCACGTTGAGACTATGCTGAGCATAGGCTAAGCATACGCTAAGACGGTCGATGTCAAAATACAAGTTATTGTTTCGTTTCAAGCATTACATTCTTGATTTTTCTTTATAAATGTTTAACAATAATAACATGTAAATAATCTAGAACTACGCTCATATTTCTTCTAAGTATTATTATTATAAGAATAAGCAGAAATTGGCATGCTTATAAGTGTTTTTTTTTTTTTTATAAACGAACACAATATTATATTCATTGAAACGGATCGCATCGTTTTGACATCTGCAATTTGTCGAAAAAAAGTAACTTTTAATTCATTTTTATACATTTTAAACTTAGAAAAACTTGTTTTATGTGATGTTATACTACCTAATTGTTTTTATCTTAACTAATTCAGAATTAGTTATCAACATCAAGGAAATCTTCCCTAATCTGGTATTACTGAGTTGAGTCTGGTCACTTTATAATACTAAAAAATTAAAAAGTTGTGTAAATATAATGATGGTAAAGTAAATTACGGACCATTATTTTTTGTTAGGATAATAGTAACCTAAGTATTTGCTAAGTCGTCGATTTTGTGAACTTAGACTTTGCTAAGCATTTGCTAAGCACCCACTCAGATGAATTCAAAGACGGGTTTATAAATACTGACTTTGTCATAAGTCTAAAGTAAAGTCTGAGCAAAGTCCAAGTTGGGTCTATAGATCTCAGCCTTAGACTTTACTTTGCTAAGTAAAGTAAACGTTTTATACGAATATGAATCTTGTGTATATACAAATAATGTTTTTAATGGTATGAAGCGCTTATTTAACTTCGCCTATACGAATATGAACATTATTTGTTTGGTAATAAGGTTCATATTCGTATGAAAAGCTTACTTTACTTAGTAAAGTCTAAGTGCGGTCTGTGAATCTCGCCCGTAAGTTGAGGCTACACTTAGCGACGTTAACTGCGACACGTATGCAATTAAAACAAAATTTAATCTTCACGTGTGTAGACACGACTCCGATTTTTGGTATGCAATGTTAGTCGGAAAGCCGGAAAGGGGATACTAATGCGGGCCACAGTATCACTGATGACGGTTTATATTCGGTAATTTTTATTTCCATGTAAAATTATTTTTATTTTAGTTTTTTCAAAAATTCTTCGTACTTACTTTAGTTACGAATTCAGAAAATAGAGCTTCTAATTCCTGGCCCCAAATGATCTAAAACGTAAACAGCTGATCATACCTGAGGATAAATGGATTTTAGCATATTTTTTATGTAATTTTTCAAGTTATTTCTCCTAAACTATTGACTTTTGGGGAAAGTCGTTGAACAAAAGTTACTCATTATTATGGCTACTTTAACACCCTTTTGGATTAGTACCCACTTACTGAGTAACCTTGTTTATTGTAGCCACACATGTGGCTATTTCCCGTATGTCGCAGTTCACGTCGTGGGTAAGTGTAGCCTCAGTCTTATTGTTTCGTCTTCGCCGTTTCAAGAACTGCTGTTTATAATCCACACCTTTAAGTTTATTATGTGTTACGAGTTGAGCACTTGTGTGAGTCGTACTTATCGTTATACGTAAGCTTACTTAAGGCTTGTAATGTAGAATATTTTTGTATTTTGATAGGCATTATAAATATTCTCATACTCGTGGAGCTCGTGGCTAAATAATTACAGCCGCATAGACCGATCTTCCGGGTTAAGCCACGCTTGCCGAGGTTGGTCTGTAAATGGGTGACCATTTACCATAGCGAGTTTCCTCCGTGCCTCGGAAAGCACGTAAAGCCGTTGGTCCCGGCTGTCATTTGTAGATCTTTGACAGTCGTTACTGTTGGTCAGAAGCCAGAAAGTCTGACAACCAGTCTTACCAAGAGTATCGTATTACCCAGTTACTGGGTTGTGGAGGTCTGATAGGCAGTCGCTCCATGTAAAATACTGATATTCAGCTGCATCCGGTTCGACTGGAAGTCGACCCCAACATAGTTGGGAAAAGGCTAGGCAGATGATGATAAATATTCTCATACATACTTCTTTAAAAGAATGTGTTTATTTAAACGTGCTCTGTCTTACTACAATAGATAAAATAATCAGTCTTGTTTAAATAAACAGTGTCTTAAGGTCTTATGCTTGTTTCCCATGGTGCGTGATATCGTGCACCGCGACGCACGAGCTCGCACCAACGCGCCATGGGAAGAGACTTGTCCGTGGTAACGCGGACGCGTGCGGAGCGGTGCGCCGTATCCACATCACGCACCCTCTTAATGTGGCTTCCCACGGTGCGTGATTTTATGGATGATACCACGCACAGCCGGTGCGCGATACCACGCACCATGGGAAGCCAGCTTTAGACTTAGTTCAAACTTTGTTTAATTTTTTTGTAAATTTTACCATGCCCAAGTTATCTTCGATTCTAAACAACTGCTAAACGCGATTTTGTTAAAAAAATCTTTTTTTATAAACATTACTTTAACGTTTGAAAAATTAGTATGACCGTCTCTCCTTTAAGTCCTTCCGTCCAACTTGACCCCATGATTGTATTTTTTTTATGATTCTAATGGTTTAGATAAGTTTTTTTATATTTTTTCGGCTTCAAGTACCGGTGTATAATAACCCCGGCGTCACATTGGCGGGAGTCAACGCATGTTCGAGTTGTCGCGACATGTCTGACCAAACAATTCGTCACATCGCGTTTTGCTGTTGGGATCACATTGGCGGGATTTGACAACTGTTCGCGTTGTCGCTACAACACGGCACAAATGTTCGTGCGATAGTATGGCACCAACAAAATAGTAGTTGTTTGAGTAGTGTAATTAAATATTGAGACTTATTGTTGGTCGAAATATGAAGTTACTTTTTTACGATTTCGCAACAACATTTTTGATACGTAGCAATGGTTTGTTGGATATCAAATTGTTTTGCGAAATCGTTTTCTATTTTCGTACTTTTACTGTTTTTTTCATTCTTTACTGCTTATTTTCAGTGTCTGTTAGGATTGTGTTGTTCCACAAAGGGCAATTTGCAAGATCAAGTCGTTTAAGCTGCGAGTTAAATTATCTAAAATACGAACGAGTATTGCCTTTTATATTTAGAAACATAATTTATGAAAATCCATCGGTCATTATAGATATAACATGCGTCAATAAATAATACAAAGTGTTACATAATTAATTCCCCTTAAAAAAGTTGAAGTGATTTTGGTTGAGTAGAATGTTAATCAAGTAGTCTTTTATGGTTGTTGTCATTTACCTCTCAGAGGAAATTAGGTAAGAATGTAAACAACTTTCTGGGTAGTCTACTCTTCACTTTTATGTTTTCAGGGTTGCGTTCAATGATGATTTTATTTTATGATTAGCCCAATTTTTTTTTGCGTCTTACTTTTATTTTAAAATATTGCCAATAGACTCTTTACAAGGGACCTTTTAATCCCCTTTCGGCTTTAGGGGTATTTTTGTAACACGTTGTATAATAAATGGTGGATGACAAGTCATTCCCTCTCACTCGTATTGTATTTCTTTGTATCTTTTTTTCGCCTCGTACGGTGTCGATATTTTTTTTTGCAAAAAAATGTTCATTCTAAACAAAAAAAAAAAAACAATTTTAATACTTAATTTATTTGCCAGGTTGAGATTAATACAACAAAGGGCACATTTTTCAATTGTTAGATACATTTTATCGGAGAAATAAATATGTATACTTATTTTCTATACAAAAGCTGTTAAACGGACATATTGATTCCTCAGATAAAAGTTATCAGACGATTGAAAAATCAGCCCTTACATAAAAACGTAATGTCAAATACAGCAACTAAAATAACAGAAGGCGTTCTCTTAAACCCTATCTACTTCATTAATAGATTAAAATAAAAATACAAATATAAGCAAAAACGTACTTATCAGAAAAAATAAAAAGTTAAATGAAAAACAATTCGGAACGGCCTGTTTAAAACCAAAACAGTAGCGTAGATAGGTTAAATGCGATGTTTCCGTGTTTTCCACATTGATAGAAAAAGTGTGCATGTATAATAAGCGTTGCTTTTTAACCGACTTCAAAAAAGAGGAGGTTCTCAATTCGGTTGTATTTTTAACCGACTTCAAAAAGGAGGAGGTTCTCAATTCGGCTGTATGTTTTTTTTTTTATTTTTTTTATGTTTGTTACCTCATATCTCCGTCATTTATGAACCGATTTGAAAAATTCTTTTTTTGTTCGAAAGGGTATACTTCCCAATTGGTCCCATATAAATTTTGTTATGATTAGAGCATGAACTTCAGAGATATGGAACGGAACTCCTCATCAGATCAAAGCAAAATTCTCAAATTACTAATATTGCTTTGTTTATATTTGTTGTTGGGAACTGACTACTGGAAAAGAGGAGGGGGTGCGTGTCCCCCCCCCCCTTGGAAAGTTTTCATTATATCGTGTAAGGTATCGTTTGAAAGGGCTTTTTATGCCCGACAATGTCAAAGCCAAAAAGAAGGGTTATGAAGAGGAGGGGGTTAAAATTATGGCACTAAAACGTATTTAATAAAAAATAAACTTTAAAAAAAGTAAAAACCGACTTCAAAGAAAAACTAAAAGGAGTAAAATAATTACCATAATATAAAATTAACAGTTTCAGAAGTCAGTGCAAATCTACACTGAAGCAAATAGAAGCCACCGACTTCTGAAACTGTTAATTTTATATTATGGTAATTATTTTACTCCTTTTAGTTTTTCTTTGAAGTCGGTTTTTACTTTTTTTTAAATTATTTTTTTATTAAATACGTTTTTTTTTCGTTTTAGTGATATTTAGTTTTATTTTTTAAGTTTTTTGTTCTTGTTGGGTTTTTTTTTGTATGTACGGACGTTTTAGTATTGCTGGTTAACAGGAACGCCTTTCGTTAGTTAACAAGCTATATATTAATGTTTTTATTGTTTTGCTAACCACACCGTGCATTTCATAAATACAAGCTGCCGTTACTTTAGGCAGTTGTCGGCGAGGAAGCTACTAATTATCGGCTATTTTCTCGCTCAAGAAACGTACAATAGATATATACTTGGGAGCAAATAAATCGAGCCACATCTATTTTTCACGTGGGTATAATTGTTATTATTTTTGGTATTATGGAACAGATCAATTAAATATAAGCATATTAATAACAATTAATAAAAGGTTATTTGATAACCTTTGCAATGAGGCTAGTTTTTTGTATTTTGGATTATTTTCATGAAACCAAAACTAATAACCAGGACACGTGAAAAAAGGAGTGGCTCGATTTCCTTGCTCCCCAGTATACATTCCGCGTAAACAAAAGAGATACAAATAATTAATAGTTGATCGCTGACTGTTTATACTGCCGGCGAGGACTCGCTCCACTAGTTTGTCGCTGAGCGACAAGAGTTATCAAAGATAATACTTGCTCAGCGATGCTCGCTTGGCGGTCAGAACTCACGCCGAGAGACCAACCAACGGTCATTTGCGAGTGCCGCGAGTAATCGCCCGGCTCACTTGCACACTCGCTTTTAGCCCAGTGACAAAACTATCGGAACTACACACTCGCTACTCGCTGCTCGTTAACTCATCTCTAGTTTCTAGCTCTACTCGCTTCTCGCTCATCGTTGGCGGTGGGACAAGTGCCTTATCCGTACTTTATTGGCGCGGGTTATACGTGATAATAAGCGTACCTAGGTACACGGAGCAAATCGCTAGGGAGTACACTTCAGGCAATAGTCTAAAATAAAGAGTGAATTTTATTTTCAGCTACATTTTAAAATTTTATTGGTTCCGAAATGCATCAGTACTAGTTAGATGTTCGTTTTATCTTTATATTGTTTTATCTTTATATTGTTTTATCTTTATGGCGTGAGTAAATTTTTGAATGGTAGTAGCAAAGTTCTTACTAAGTAATTTTAGTACGTTCATAAAAGAAAGTAAGTACGAACTAACATCATCACCCGCCTTACCTTTTTGTATTCTTTTCATATTTTTATTTACCTTTGTACATGTAAGGGTTGTGGCTTACCTGAATACCTATCAGGACCTAACATATGGAGTGACTACCAGCTGAATAGTCTTTTCTTTTCCTTATAGGACACATCAAACCTATCAATGAACCCAGTGGCGTAGCTATGTAACCAAGGGTCTCGGGGCAAAAATGAAATTGGGGTCCTATTTAAACTAAACTAAATACTTTGAAGGTGCAAAACTACTTCATCATCAGCTCCTTATCGCCCACTGCAGGGCATAATAAAGCAAAGCTATTTACTAGTAAGCATTATGTATAACGCAGCAGATAATTATTTAATCGTAATTCCTAATAATATTGTAAATGTGAAAGTTTGTTTGTTTGTCACGCTTTCACGTAAAAGTCGTTGGTTAGAGGCCAAAAAGTTACAGTCAAAAATTCTTTGTTCAACTAGGATATTATATAACTTTTTCGAACGTCGTTCATGCAGGCCGAGGGGCCCCTCGAGCTTGGGGGCCCCAGTGCACTGCCCCGCCTAGCCATACGGTAGCTACGCCACTGAATGAACCATAACAGTATATAACACAATATAAATCGTGTATTAAAATATCCTAATCATATGTACCATCTAATTTATGCAAAACAATTACGGGGAGATACTTATACCCGAGCCGAAAGGTCTAGCTTAAGCGGTGCTGATCAGATCATCATCATCATCATTCAGCCGAATGACGTCCACTGCTGGACATAGGCCTCCCCCAAACAATGATGGGGGGGCTTGCCATAATCGCCATGCTTGGTAGGCGGGTTAGCGATCGCAGTATGGTTGTCAAAGTACTCAGAGAACGCTGCTGCCCATCCTCTGGTGAATCCCTTAGTCGCCTTTTACGACACCCATGGGAAGAGATGGGGTAGTGCTATTCTTTACGTTTGCACCACACGGATGCGGATCAGATACTGAGGGTTAGATGAACAATGAGTTTAACGTTAGACCTGTTGTCAAGTTGTTCAGGCTTCTGACAACCTGCTTCGGTATTTAATATGCAAACAGACACTATGAACTGCCTCGCTAGTCTAATGGTAGCAAGCGCGACTGCTGGGCTTGAGGTCCTGGGTTCGATCCCCAGGTCAGGCAAAGTATTATTGGGTTTTTCCGTGTGGAATTTCTAAGTAGCAGCCCGAAGTCTAGATTTGTGACCGGTTAATGGTAATAGGCTCGCCCCTTATTACATGGGACTTAAACATAACGGCTTAATGAGGGTGTACTATACATACCTGCCCAATTCTAGGGGAATACATTCGTGATTTTAAGTTACATAATAAACTCTATTAGCTTATTCTGTAACATAAATAATAACAACACAACCCTTTCAATACACAATTACACACAATAACTCAATATAACATACAACGACATACCTTATGCCAATACAATCACTTGCCAATTCCCCGAACAAAATAAAAGAAACATTCGCAATCAATCACAGAATCAGAATATTTCTTATAAAGTTATCTTTACGAAAATGTCAGACCAATTTTACCCATTCATGAATTTACGACATAGAAACAAATCAAAACACAGTACAAACAATGGACAATAAATCTTGCCGGCAATTTCAGATGCGATCTTGTGAATCGGGGCAGGTACCGTGTTATCGTGCACAAGTGACGTATTATTTGTTTCAAATGCCCCTCTAATAAAATAGACGGTGTATAGTTTTGATTTAGAGGGTTCTTTGTTAGTAAGTAAGGGTAAGAGAGTTATTTTATAATTATCGATTCATTGATTTAATTTTGTGAATCAAAATTGGGCGCAATTTGCCCTAGTAGCACCCCATGGTAAGCGCAGACAGCGTCTAAAGGCTGGCGTTCACTAGGCTCGCCGAGTCGAGTCAAATAAATTCGCATTACTTAATTCGCCTTAAATACATTTACTATAAAACTGTGTCGATCAGCGACAAGCCAGGACGCGCCGAGTCGCATCACTCGCGCGCATTGGTTGTCACGCGAATTTATGTTTTAACGACTTGCGCTTACTAACCGTTTCGCCTCGCACGGAACAAATGCGACTCGACTCGATTCGATGCGTTTCGGCTGGAATCGACGTCAGGCTTAAGATGGAACACACGAATCTAACTAACAGAGATAAAGAGAGATTCCCCTATACCTCTCTGGCTCTCACATACACACGACGGAACACAGTAAACTGTTTGGACTTTAATGTGAGGGTAGTAGCTAGCCAGGCGGACCGTATAGATCCTACCACCAAGTAGAGTTTTGTTGAATCTTACAACACGCGTCTATTCACAGCGTGCGGTGAGAAAGTTTTATATTCTAGCCCGTCCCCACAGCGCACAAACTTTCTTTCTTTCCGTCTAATTCGGATTAGAGGTCACTCAAAGTACCGGTTGGATGTCATGAAGGTAAAGGAAGAAAGAGAAATGGACTGTCTAGTTTCACGTGGTTTCCAACGTATAATAATCAGAACTTGGTTATTTTCTTCGTACGGGTATCATTAAGTTATTGATTGAGGTGTTTTTTTCTCTTATACGTTTATCAAATGGCTTAGGCAGCTCACTCGAAGAATACCCTACCAAGCGTTTGTTATTTTCGACTGTCTTGAAAAAAATCGTAATAGCTCAGCTAATATAAATAACACGTTTATAAATTATACACAGGAACCTTCCTCAAGAATCAATCTGTTTAACTGTGAAAGCCGGAATAAAATCCGTTGAGTAGTTACGGATGAAATCGCGTTCCAACAGATAGACAGTCGAGGCGGCTTTGATTTATAATTAGTGATAATAAAAATTAAGACTTTGACTTGTAGGTATCGTCTGCGGACGCTCCAAATTTGTCATATTCAAATTTATCATTCAATAATATATGATAGAACTCAAATATGCATATTATTATGTAAAATTTAATAGCCAACGTTTTGTTAAGCACAGTAACCTATTTGGCAAACTGACACGAATACATAAAAATGTTCTTTGAACTCCAATGCCCAAAGCGTAAGAGATCTGTACTTATCGTTTTTAAAAATTAAACTAGCACAATACACCATTTTTAACGTACAAAGCCGCACACTTGCGGCCACATTAACGTCGCACAAAATAAAAATATATACAAAAGAATCAAGAACAATTCGGGTGGTGCATTTAAACTGAACACAGGTAGATAGTGTCAGTGGCAATCGCGTAGCCCGGAGCGCTCAACTCGCAGGTGCACGCCGAATTATACACATAGAAGGCGGAAAACAGCGAATTGAGGCGAGAATTTTGTGCGAATTTCGCCGCGATAACGCCCCGTCCGATTGTCCGCCGCTGACGTCTGGGAACAATTTTCGCTGTTTTATTTTTATACATGTACATTGTTCTTTTGTAATGAAGTGTAGTGTGCAATCGCGTTTCATTTACTGAGGGAATATTGTTGCGAATTTCGTTCTGCATTATTAAAATCTTTCTAGATTATCGAAGTTTGAGATAAGTGTTACTAAACATTCAGACTTCTTTGGAAGTGACGCCTTTGGGGACGGTTATAAGACTAGCAAAAGGTCTATCTTCTAACGTTATTTCTTTAGTCTTTATTCGTAGAAATGAGTCAGAAAAATAGGCGCTATTGTACTTAAGATACCATTTGAAGGTCTGTCACGTCCACACTAACATATAAATATAAGAAACACCAAATACTATTACCAGTGTGCGTAGTTTTATGTTATATAAAGGACCTTTAGCCTTGCCCGCGGAGATATCAAATTATATAAAGAGAAAACTCCGAAGAAACAGCGGAAAAGTGTTGAATAGGAAAGTAAAACATTTGTGTATTTTACGCGTAGAAGCTACAATATGGTTCGTACAGATCGGCCGATATTGTTCGTTCGGTAAGATATGGTTTCCCTAACAATTTGATTCTGGGCATTTTTTCGGCACGGATGTGTAAAATGGCTTCAGTGGTATTATGGGTTGGATTGATTCAGTTTTTGGCCCAATTACAGTTGGTTGATGTAACTTTTTTTGTATGTTTATTCACAAATACGAAGGTATATAATCCTCGGGCTATTCTCGAAAGGCAGCGTATTGTTGTACACAATACGCCACAGGTCCTCGATAATAAAACATGAGAATAGAGGAATCCAATTACTTTCACCAAAAAGTCCCATTAGATATTAAAACATGTTACTCTGAATCATCTTTATCATTGCATGTCTAGCATTATGTTTAACTTATATTATGAACTGCCTCGATGGTCGTAAGTGCGACTGCTGAGCGTGAGGTCTTGGGTTCGATCCCCAGGTCAGACAAAGTGTCATTGGATTTTTCCGTGTGAAATTCCTCAGTAACAGCCCGGAGTCTGGATTTGTGCCCGGTTGATGGCAATAGGCTCGCCCCGTATTACATGGTTTTTTAAATATAACGGCGAAATGTGAGTACACTATACACCACTGCCCAACCCTTCGGGGAAATCGTATGGCGACGCACAAGCGACTGCTGGTTGACGGCGACCAATAGGAGCACGGGTTCAAATGGAAGCGTTCATACTGCGAGCAACTGTCGAGACGACCGGACGTCGCGCACAAAAATGGCTCAGGCTTTCGATACAGAGAAATTAATATTGGAAATACAATTCCGAAAAGCTGTTTGGGATTTATCTATTGACCAATATTCCAATCGGGATACCCAGTACTCTGTTGCATTACTTTTCTTTTTTTCTCTCTATCATCTGCCTAGCCTTTTCCCAACTATGTTGGGGTCGGCTTCCAGTCGAACCGGATGCGGCTGAATATCAGTATTTTACATGGAGCGACTGCCTATCAGACCTCCACAACCCAGTAACTGGGTAATACGATACTCTCGGTAAGACTGGTTGTCAGACTTTCTGGCTTCTGACCAACAGTAACGACTGTCAAAGATCTACAAATGACAGCCGGGACCAACGGCTTTACGTGCTTTCCGATGCACGGAGGAAACTCGCTATGGTAAATGGTCACCCATCCACAGACCAACCTCGGCAAGCGTGGCTTAACCTGGAAGATCGGTCTATGCGGCTGTAATTATTTAGCCACGAGCTCCCCTTCTCTTCTCTTCTTTTTTCTCTATATTATTAGTAATTAGTAACGCTACTATTGCAGCTTCTTCGATGTCCATCCTGCACGAATGTACAATAAACACTACGCTCGGCTTGGTCTCCTGGCCCTGGTTGCCTATGTTTTGGTCGCCGAGAGACCAAGTCTCCGGCAACCAGTCGACCGTGTGTAATTGCTCTTCAGATCTAAAGAACAACGACAAACTCCCAAACTATTGTTGAAATAATCTTTTGCGTCTGCTATTGAAACAATGTTAAAGTATAGAGTTTGAATTCCTGAATAGATTTGACTTAAGGCTTACTATTAAAAAGGGTCTCGAATTCAAGATATTCTTGTTTGAAGTTTTGCCTTACTAGAAATAGAAAGAACAATGGCGAACTTTCATACATCACTGTACAAATAAATTGTAACATCTTCGTGTCATCGTAGGCTTTGTTTATTTGCAATTAATTTATTAATTATTAATGAACTGAGCTATTTCTAATGAAATGAGCCGTTTTCGCGACTCATCCCTAGGATTTGAGAAAATAGCTCGGAAAGTATATTTAGGTTAGAATATCTATGGTACCGGCGACCAAGTGCGTAAGCACCTGTTTAAACTATAGAAAGTCACAGTCGCCGTCGGCCAAGTCTCCGGAAACCAGTCGACAGTGCTTAATTGCTCTTAAGATCTAAATTTAAACTGCTTTAGACAATTACTAACTTTTGATAAGTGAAATTAATATTGACTCGATGATTAAGTTAACGGAAAATTAACTTTAAGTGAATTAAGAATTTATTACGCGTCTTATTTTCATGGCGTTTGTTAAAGTTAAATAGAGATTTATCTATTCTAAATCAAACTATATTTTTTTGTTAATGAACTTAGTTAATAAAATTATAATAATAACAAAATTTATTTATAAACTTTTACAAAAAAGTGTACAGAGAGCCACAGTATTATTAGTTTTTTAGTAATTTATGTTACGTCAGACTAATTGAAAAATATATAATTGCAACTTGTTATTGCGAGAATAAACAAAGTGTAGGTAATTAAAAACTATAATATATACTATACAATTATACAAAACAAATACTTATGAAGTAACTATTTCAGAATTTCTAGCAATTCTTCTGTGTCTGTGTAATTGAGTTTCGCTAAGTATTTTGTTAACAGAATAGCACATTTCTTATAATTTACACTATATAAGTTTAGTACTTTGTTGAGTTTGTTATACAAAAAAGGTGCTAAAAATACATAAAATCTTTTTGCAAAAGCATGTCGAGGCTGTATGCAAACCAAATCTAGTTGGGAAAAGGTTAGGCAATTTGTTAATTGTATGTTTGTTAAGGTACAAGTCCAAGACGGGCTGCAAACTGCAGACTGCAACCGCAGACCGCAAGTCGCCATCGGAATAGTGCCTTTAAGGTGTGCACTTTAAAGGTGCTATTCCGACAGCGACTGTAAAACTGCAACCGCAGGCCGCAGCCGCAGATCGCACCGCAAGCGATACTACTTTTGCAGTTTGCGGTCTGCAGTCCGTCTCGGACTTGTAACTTTACTTACGCCGAAACGGATGAACGGATTTAGATGAAATTTCGAATCCAGGTACACCTTGTTAGTGCATAAAAGAGTACGAGGTGGTTATCTGAGATTATTTCTCACAAATCCTAGCACTGAAGTTACTTCGCATTCGGAAAAACGAATATCTTTTCAGTTGGGCTAAGTCGCAACAAGTCGTCTAGTAACAAGTTCGTACATTATGTAACAAAACGAATTATATCGCGTAATTTTGTACACCGTCTAGTACGGCATATCAGAGCGCTCTGTAATTTAGAATTAAGACCTTTCTATCTTTTGTTTTTGTACTCTGATAACAATAAATGATTTATATTTTTCTGTTTCTATTTTTCCTGTCTTTATTTTCTATACCTACACACATCAAAAAAAGTTTGCGATCACTTTGAAAATTTATGTAGCCTTTTTGAAGCCGAATTTTCTAATCGGGTTTCAAAGCGATAATTATCATGATAAATATAGATTGATAGTTATCTAGATAAATATAAATCAGATTTCAGTTGGACTTTAAATTCGGAATCTTCACATACATAATTATGTTAGTGATCGCAAACTTTTTTTGATGTGTGTACGTGCAACATCTTAACATGCAATTAAACATACGTGCACGAACACTGTCTGTATGTGCATATCGTCGCCTTAGAGGGAAAAGGTCGGGATTGCAATTTTGGTCACTTTTATTATATCACGCCGTATAGGTACTAAACACGAGAGCCACTCGAAACGAAATTAGTTTGTAGACACTGAATTTGAGCCTTTATTGGGTATGTAGTATTCGTAATAAATATAATTGACTAGTTTTTGCCCACGACTTCGTCCGCGTGAAAGCCCACAGGAACCGTGCAGTGACTAAAATGCATTCCCGAGCTTTTCACTCTAAAGATGACTTCCCACGGTGCGTGGTAGTGCGCACCGGCTGCGCGTGGTATCATCCGTAAAGTCACGCACCGTGGGAAGCCACATTATGATGATGCGTGATGTGGATACGGCGCACCGCTCCGCACGCATCCGCGTTACCACAGACGAGTCTCTTCCCATGGTGCGTCGGTGCGAGCTCGTGCGTCGCGGTGCGCGATATCACGCACCGTGGGAAACAAGCATAACGCGACGATATGTGCTCGTGCACGTAGGTTTTATTGCACGTTAGAATGTTGCACGTAGGTATTTAATTCTTTATTAAGAATAAAGACAAGGAATGCGAAATAATTTTACGAATTGTTCGCGTAAGTTTCAGAAAATATTACTTAATTTAAATTCGTGTACCAGTTACTACAGTAGTAAAATGTTCAAGTGTCTTACTATCGCTGTTTTAAAGGTAGTCCGTAAAAGTAAAATTGCTATAACTTTACAAAGTCGGATATCCCATGTCCGAGACACATTACTTTGTTTATTACGATGTTAGAATGTTTTATTATTCAATAAAAACCTCATGATCGGCATTTATAGATCAATCTTTTTCTTATGTTGTAGATAGTCTCTCACTGAATACAATATGGAGGTATATTCAATATTAGAAGTTAATGATGATCGTTCAAAGTTTCAAAAGTCGATATTATGAATCTGCCTAGTCTTTTTCCACCTATATTAGGGTCAGCTTTCAGTCTATCCAGATGCGGTTGAATACGAGTATTTTATTCGGAGCGACTGCCATTAGAAATTTGCAATCCAGTTACTTCTTTTTCTCTCGTGTCAGCACGAGCTATACGAAAATAGCTCATACTGTGGTGAAAAGATTAGCCAGTCAGTAAGGTTGGTAACGGGGCTGACTGCCCAGGCGCTGGACGTACTGAAGTATCGTCACTCATGGTGGCTCTTTTCATTCACCGCACCCCAAGCAACCAGTTAGGGAGAAGCCACCACACGGTGCGGTGCGCCGCCAAACGGCGAAATTTTGCCGCATCAGCGTGCACACGTAGTACGCAGCGCTGCAAGAGCCACGCGGCACCGCACCAGCGCATATACCCTCCCCCCTCGTCTTGGTCCGGTGACCGTGCGGCACGACACTGCACCGCACCGTGTAGTATATATACCATGGAAAGGTAAATGGGCATTTTGTTCGGACTTGTGACCCACCAGCGACCACTAACGAAACTAGTCGGAGTATGTTAAAGACCATGAATACTACCCAATGAGATGAGTCGCATTCCTCAAAAGTATGGGAAAGTTTTTTTAGCAAAACAAGCATTAATATTAAAAAAAGGATTTTCGTATATCCATATCCTTCTAAATATATAAAATGCTTACAAAAATGCACAAAGATCTTCCTGAAAAGGTACAAGAATGTTTAGGAGCTTTTCTATCTTGTTCCCCGCAGTGTCTTGAACCACATAACTTTTTTCCCTAATACATTTGGATTAAAATAAATACATTCCGTGAAATGTTAACCTTAATACTTCAAAACAAACCACATTTCAATAATGGACACGGACTTTTGAGGTACCAGGTCAAAAATGCCCAATGACCTTTGTATGTATTACGCCGCAGTGGCACCGCTCAGGCGCCGCGCTGGAACCGCACCGCATCGTGTGGCTTCTTCCTTACTGGGCAATGTAGATATTCTAAGGTCAGATTAGTTGTCAGATTTTCTGGCTTTCGTCGTTATTTGTATGACACCCGGCACCGATAGTTTAACGTGCTCTAAAAGGCACGGAGGGGTATCGGTGTGTATCGAACGGTCACATATCCATGGAATGACCGCGGTAAGCGCGGCTTAACCTCGCAAATCGAATGAACTGCGCAGTTGTTAATTGGCCACGAACCCTAAAATGAAAAGTTACTAATTAGGTATTAATTATTTTGTTCAATCATGATCGAATATAATACCTACTTTTTATTAAATTTTAATCACACAAATATGTAAATGTTTGTGATTTTTTTTGGATATTTGTGACTCAGTCACGCATAAGCGGCTCAATCAAATTTATTTATTTATTAATCAACAACTTACAGTCCGCGAGGCCCAAAGCTGGCTTTCCACGGTGCGTGGTAGCGCGCAACGGATGTGCGTGGTATCATTCGTAAAATCACGCACTGTGGGAAGTCACATTATGAAGGTGCGTGATTCGAAGCTATTTTTTCATTCTAAAATACCAAGTGATAGAGAACTCGCACCACACCTTTGAAGTTACCGACTCGCGGCGGATATAACGCACCGCTCCGCACGCGTCCGCGTTACCACGGACGAGTCTCTTCCCATGGTGCGTCGGTGCGAGCTCGTGCGTCGCGGTGCGCGATATCACGCACTGTGGGAGACAAGCATAAGCTAAGCTTTGCATTTGTGTGAGAATGAATGCATACGCGACGCGTCCTTTGCTTGGTTTAAACTGGTTTATACTGCTTTTTGGCAATCGATTCTATGTGCACTCACAGAAATGCAAAGCTCAGCTTACGCCTCGCGGACTGTAACACACTTACAGTTGCCCAACACGTGCAGCGAGTCATTATATAAGACAATTTGTTAACACCGTATACTTCAAAAAGTTTTACAGAAATTAAAAATATAATTTAATTTATGGCACACTAGCTTTTGGCCGCGGCTTCGCTCGCATTAATTAAGCTCAAAAAAACTCTTAACACATTTCTAAAGTTTCTATAATAATTTAATTCAATCGTGACTCGAAAGACACGTGGCCCCATCTATGAACGTTATTGTTGTTTTCCTCAGGAACAGTACTTTTTTTCGGGATGAAATGTACCCTATGTCCTTTTCTGTACATCTGACAACGTATATGCAAAATTTCCGGATGATCGGTTCAGTGGTATAGGCGTGAAAAGGTAACAAACAAACAAACTTACTTTCGCATTTATGATATTAATAAAAAAAAAGGATTATGTCATCAAGATATTGAGGATATTGTTCCGACTTGTAGGGGCGAATTGCGCAGTGCATGTGCGCACGAGCAGTGCTGCCAGTATTCGGCGCGTGCGTAGCCTCGTGTACTGGTTTAGCCGATAGGGAACAGTAGGACAGAGTAGTCGGGTTGTCGATTCTGTTGATCAGCAGTAGGTAATAATGCATCATAAGACAATACTTGCGCTTGAAGTCAAGAGTATTGATTCCTACCATACTCGATACGAACAAAGACGGATACAAATAAGTATAGTAGCCGCAAAGCTTACGATACATAGAAGTTTTTATCTGGGTACATAAAGTAGTTGCTTTAGAATACGAGTAAAACCGCGACCAACCCTCAACTTTGGCTCCTATATTGAGTCCAAAGCTCAATTGGCTGCTAAAAAGCTGGGTGTCCTCTCGAAGGTGCGGCGGTACTTCACATCGGAACAGTTGCTTCAACTGTATAAAGCACAGGTTCGTTCGTGCATGGAGTACTGCTCGCACCTTTGGGATGGCTCAGCCAAATACCAGCTTGAGGCGTTGGAGTCCATTGAGAGGCGTGCCAAGAAGCTCATCAGCGACGACTCCCTCGTTCAGACCAAGCTCCAAAGTCTTGAGCATCGGCGCAAAGTTGCCAGTCTATCGGTTTTTTATCGGACACATTTCGGAGAGTGTGCTTCAGATCTGCATGATCTAATACCCCCCTGCCCTTTTTTCTATCGGACGGCCAGAAGCACGAAAAAGCGTCATCGGTTCATGGTTGATATACCAAAAACCCGAACGAAGCGCTTTGATTCCACTTTCATTGTGAAAACCGCCAAACAGTGGAATGCGCTGCCCGAGTGGGTGTTCCCCGACAGCTACAATTTGGGTGTCTTCAAGTCACGAGTGAATCGGTTTCTTCTGGGCAAGCGTGCTCCATCGTAGACCGCATCATCGCTTAACATCAGGCGAGATGGCGGCCAAACGCAGGCCTAGTAATAAATAAAAAAAAAAAAAAAACAGCTAGTTTTATAAATATTTAGAACAATGATTGGTTCCTATGATAATTAATTTTAAAATATCAAAATATTTATCGACTTTCGCTGCTGACTGTACTCTAGTTCCCTTCCCCTTCATTCTTTCCTAACCTAGAAAATAACTCAGGACCTGATACCCACCAACCACGCTTACAACCAAAATCCCAACGAGAATACTTTTTAATTAAAAGACAGTTCTATTCAAACTACCTATCTAAATTAAGTACCACCGCAGCCTTATTAAAAAGATTCAAAAGAGCAAGATGTAATGAAGTTCAGGACGGAGTTGGTCAATAGAGTCGCGACATTCATGCTCTATTCAGCTCTATAAAACATAGAGGGGTGCTCTCTACCAATTTTCTCTAGTTCAGAAAGCTCTAAATGAAGGTGCATCAAAGCTTTGAAGGGAAAGTGCTAAAAGGTCTTGAAAGTCGATGTCATTTTTGGAAATGCGCTTTTAGTAGGTGAGTTAGAAAAAGAAGGTAGTGAGTTCTACGTTCATTGGTAATAAAGGTGCTGGTACTCGATCTACATTTAATGGCTATGTGTGACCGGCAAGTCGATTTTTGGTCAATTTTGACTTATACACAATTCGAATTCCGCTCGATTCGCCGATTCCGAATATATTATTACTCAAAATCGTCCAAAAATCAAGTTATTGCGTTCTTTGTCAGCGCAGCAGCCTGGGTGTTATACGAGTCCCTATGACAGTTATCGACGGTTAGTCAGAAGTCCGAAAGTCTGAACAGGGGGTCTACTCGATATATTTCATGGCCCCAACTAAGAATGAGTGACAACACGATTTGACAGCTGTCCCTACTACCGATAGTGTTTTTGCCCGTCCAAAAAGTTGAACTTGACACTTGTTTTATTCACTCCTACGTTTCGAGCTACTTTCGGACGGGCCACTAACTTCATTGACGGACTTAGGGAGTAGGCCTCTAGGTCTAGCCTTAGGATATCGGGATTGCCGAGTAGGTTGCAGAGGTCTGATGGCAGTCACTCCGTGTAAATTACTGGTATTAAATATATAAAGAGGAGCTCGTGGCTAAATAATTACAGCCGCATAGACCGATCTTCCGGGTTAAGCCACGCTTGCCGAGGTTGGTCTGTGGATGGGTGACCATTTACCATAGCGAGTTTCCTCCGTGCCTCGGAAAGCACGTAAAGCCGTTGGTTCCGGCTGTCATTTGTAGATCTTTGACAGTCGTTACTGTTGGTCAGAAGCCAGAAAGTCTGACAACCAGTCTTACCAAGAGTATCGTATTACCCAGTTACTGGGTTGTGGAGGTCTGATAGGCAGTCGCTCCATGTAAAATACTGATATTCAGCCGCATCCGGTTCGACTGGAAGCCGACCCCAACATAGTTGGGAAAAGGCTAGGCAGATGATGATGAAATATATAAAGTTGACCTCCACACAGTTGGGAAAAGGCTACACAGATAGATTAATAGTCTAGTTGTATTACTCGTCAATGTTAGGGCAACATTGACAAGTTGGCCGACAATCTTGCCTCAATACTGCTGGTATGGTCGTGTGTTGTCGAGTATGGCTGCCGCTGGGCGATAGCAAACAGCAATTAACTACCGGTAATCATTGAGCCACACGTTGCTCAATCTATTGCTAGCGTATTGCTAGCAAATATATTGAGAATTAGTTATTGTAAATCCAGCTGAATAAAAACAATGAACGACAATTTAAATGAAACATGCACAATGGGCTGTGTTATCGCGCGAGGCGGTCTCTTCCAGACAACCTTTGGATGGACTGGAAGAATGGAAAGAGAAAACGGACAGTCTACGTGTACATGTACTGAATTTGATATTGTAAATAGTTGCCGCGCATTGCCGTAAAATGTTGATCGTTTACAAGCCCCTTTATATGTCGTTTAGATATAATTTGTTACGTAGATTTTGATGAATTAAAGTATGTTGTCAAATGTATGAAATTCAGATGACGTTTACATTTTGACAGCTGCTTTTGGGATACTCTCGGACCATCCAATGGTTGTTTGGAAGAAATTGCTTTAGAGCCCCTGCAGAGCACAGACTTTCTATCGGCCGATAGTTTGGTCGGGGTGAACTGCTAGCGCGCACTCTAGGCCAACTAAACAGTCGGATCTTATAGCCCATCAAACTTTTTATCGGCCGATACCAAATCGTTATAGTGTGCGCACTTGCATACATCTTCATACTGGTTAAGAAACCGACCAAACTATTTGCCGATAAAAAGTCTGTGGGGCTCTTAGAGTAAGTTCAGACATGGCGGAATCCGCGCGTATCCAAACCGCGTGGTTCCAATCCGCGAGCATTGAAAGTGTTCAGTGACAGGCGCGATGTGTGTGCGGAGTGAGGTAGGGTGACAGCCGCTTCATTCCAACAATGGAAGTCGAAGAAGCAATATGTCTGCAATTTTATTAGAATACTCTGCACACTGAATGTCCCACAAAGCTTGTCTTTTTTCCACTTAGTGGATGAATAACTCGGTGTCGAAGCGATCCATTGTCACACATCTGCTACGCGCGGATTTCACGGAGCAACTGAACGCACTCTAGGCACGTCAAGTAAATAGATCCGCGCGGCGTCCGCGCGAATTCATTTTCTAGCGGTCGAGAGGCGGCTACTGCACGTATACATGATCCGCGCGGTATGGTATGAACGTCTAGCAAGGATGTCATTATAATAAGCTTTGCGCGGCTCAACCGCGCGGTTTCAATCCGTCTGAACTAGCTCGATATGACCGCCATTTGTACTGTTCTTAGTTATGTGTGTTCCTGCACTTTTATTTCTTTTAGGGCCAGTTTTTCAAACGTCAGATATCTTTTATCTGGGGAATAAGTTTGACCTTTTGATAGCTTTTGTATACACAATATTATGTCAAACCTGCCTATGTATTTCCTTAGTTAAAAGTAATCTAACAATTGAATAATCGGCCCTTGGTGTACAATAAAGTATCTATCTATCTATACCCCTCCTACGCTGCCATTTGAAAATTGGTTTATTTATACATTTATTCGAACTTTAGCGACATTATTATAGTTACTTATTTCGAGTTCCTTGTATCGACGAATTGAACTTTAACATTGCTCAATCGTTATATCTGATTAGGTGACATGTTTTTCTTAGTTTGGGCGTCGAGGGATCTAACAAGGGTGTACAAAGGTACATTATAGGAGTGGGTAGCAGTGACCTTTACATTTATAACATCGTACTAGGAAATCTATGTTTTTGTATGGATTGCGGAAATGCCACATCCATACTCTGTTTTTTAAGCGACTTCTAAAAAAAGAAAGGGGTTCTCAATTCGAGCTGTAAGTTTTTATGTTTGTTCAATGATATCGTCGCCAATTATTGTGAATCGATTTTAATGTTTTTTTTTGGTGGAAAGAGAAGTCTCCAGAGGTGTTCCCATTTAAAAAAAAAAGCATTGGTGATCTGGTGGTGCATTTAATTAGGTTCAGAGTGGATTAGCACCGACTTCTGAAACTATTCATTTTATGATATGTTAATTATTTAACTCTTTTCAGTTTTTTAAGGTTCCGTACCCAAAGGGTAAAACGGGACCCTATTACTAAAACTCCGCTGTCCGTCCGTCCGTTTGTCACCAGGCTGTATCTCATGAACCGTGATAGTTAGACAGTTGAAATTTCTGTCAACCACAAATCACAGACGATGTATTTCTGTTGCCGCTTTATATAACAACAAATACTAAAAAATGTTGATAATAACAAATGCAAAAAACAGAATGAAATGAAATGAAATCGTTTATTCTGCAAATTTGATATTTAAAAATCACTTTTACATGTCGGTATGCTTTTTTTAAAGTTAGATGTCGTCGGCGTTTCCTATCTGACTACCTCTGAGAAGAAAGGCCGAAACAAACTCAGGGATCAAAGTCTCTTTTAAAGTCCAGACATATTTTCTGTAGCAAATATTTGTGTGAGGACAATGCAGTGCAATGCCTGGACTGGCCTTTTGAGGAAAGTTCCAGAGCAGTTAATAAAATAAATATTTAAGGGGGCTTTCATACAACAAACGTGACTTTGTTGGCGTTTTTATAGATAATTGTACGGAATCCATCGTGCGCGAGTCCGACTCGCACTCGGCCGTTTTCTTATTTTTCCTTGTTATTTTGTGAACCATTAATGAAATGATTTGTTTTTTTTCTAGCTTGTTTATCTCAAACATCTAGAATTACTAGTACTAAACCACAAACATCTAAACAAGAAATTTAAAACCTAATACTGTTATTAAAACTCCGACCGATGTTCGTGTTCGGTGAACCGGGAGCTCGACTGCTCCAAGCTTGCTCCAAAGCTTTTAATCTACCCAATAAAGTTGAAGATTCCTTATAAAAAATATTATTGGTCTCATACTTTAGATGAGAATCGGTCGAGGCAAGCCCGAGGGCAATAAGAATCGATGTCAAATAGATTTTAATTAGACGTCCATTTGTGAGAGAAGTTATTGAAGTTAAATTTGAATTGTTTATTTTTCTTGGTGTTTTATTGGAGGAAGTCGTTGGTAGGTTTTTGAATTATTGAATTGGTGTGATAATAATAGTCTTTGCCTAAGAAAAGGGTTAATATTTTTTTTTCCTCTTTGTCTCGTTAGGCTTGTTACACACGTAGCACAACTACACCACGACCACAACCACACTACAACAACAACACGTATGCGGGCACTAATTTGTATCAAAATGATAGTTTAATTACACGGACCACATTTTGTCGCCAAATTCAACCGTGCGGACGATACCAACCACATCGCAACCACAACGCAATCACCAGCGCCACCGCGCACTAGCAGCCGGCCACCTCGCAAACACAACGTTGCCTCGACGCAAAGCTAACGCGCGCACGCCTGTAGCTCTGTCTGTCTGTAAACACTAGCCACAACGTAACCACATCGCAATTACTAGCGACAACGCAACCACTTCGACATTTTGTAGTTACCACAACGCAACTACAAAAAGCTGCAGCGTCACTTTTCACACGTAAACACTAATTGACCACTTTTTGTCGCTGCGATGTGGTGTGGTTGCGGTAGTGTGAATTCTCCCTAAGAAAGCGTTATTGTTGGTAAGGTAGCTGAATTGAGAGAAAAGACAGGCCTATTTCTAGCAGTGCACAGCAAAAGGATGAGTTGATTGATTTATTAATTG
Source organism: Amphipyra tragopoginis (assembly GCA_905220435.1). Classification (NCBI taxonomy): domain Eukaryota; kingdom Metazoa; phylum Arthropoda; class Insecta; order Lepidoptera; family Noctuidae; genus Amphipyra; species Amphipyra tragopoginis. The sequence continues at coordinate 24,359,301 of HG991997.1, read as the reverse complement.
AGGTGGATAGGCACAACATCATCCAATAGCACCTACGTTTTATTTTGTTGTTGGGTATTCCTCATGTTTACCCTCCGCCCTGGGAAGGCGTTTCTTATGACTCTTACCGGCTAAAACCCACGGTGTTAATTCTCCTGACCTTTGGCCCGGGTTGCGGGATTCGCAGATCGCATCGCAACCCCGATAGGGATCCAATAGTATCTACTATTAATTAACTACATACTACGAGAATTCTTCGAATCGATGATCTGGTGAAGGTCGCGGGAATCCGCTGGATGCGAGAAGCACAGGACTGGTCGATGTGGCGATGCTTGGGGGAGGCCTATGTCCGGGGCAGTCTTTTGACTGAATGATGATGATACTACGAGAATCGTGTATTTTTTTGGTTTTGCAAAAGAAATTTTGATGAAAAACATGGTTAAAGAAATTCAATCATTCCTTTCCAGGATTTCAGTGTAAGATTTTCGGAAGACGTAAAAAGTATTTAATACCAATATATACAAAGAACAAATTCAACCCAAACCAATTATCTAAAGAAATCGCAGAGGCCCACAATCCATAGATCCCGCATTCAGGCATCACTCAGTGAACGATTGAAAAATGTCGTGGCAGCTAACGGACCTATTTAATTAACTTTCCCGGGCATTATGACCGGTTTATACTCGTTTTTATGCCCGACCCGGGCATTGTGTGGACTCAATATCGGTTGCTTTATTGTCGACAGTTCGAGTCGCAGTAGGATTCTTTGTCAAGTGCTCGCTCCGTTGCCCCCCTGTGCCCCCCATGCCCGCTACATTATAAGGTTCGGTAGATCGCTATTAACAGAATGTAGATTGTAGATCCGGGTGGCTCGTAAACGGGTAGTTGTCGTTTATAACCCGTTAACCGATCGATTATTCTGAGTAAACAACAGAGTTTATGTACACGAGACGGTAAGGAATACGTTTTAGTAGTTATTGTCTTTATTGAGTGATGCCAATGAAAGTGTAGCCGTTAAGTTTTCTTAGCGTAGTGCTTTGTTTGTCATGTTTCTGGGATGGGGGAAATTTAGTTTTGGTTGACAAAGTGATGTCTAGTCTAGGGGACTTATCGCTAATTATCAACCGCGTGGATCTTAGGAGGAGTGTCTGTTCAAAAGGTTATAACTGCACTCTAAATAAATTTAGGAAAACTGGAAAAAACGGCAGCATTGACAAGAACCCTTTGTGTGTACTCGTACATCTAATGTAAATGTAACTTTTTGATCGGGATCAGAATTTTTAGAGACGTTTATTATGGACAGATATAGCGTTTGGGACAAGATTACTTGCCTAAATTGATACATTTTTATGTAAAGAAATTGAAACAAAAAAATATTTTTTTTTCTTAAAATTTTGAAATAACCTTTTTTGAACAAACGCTCCTCATATTATTTGCGAGGGTAAGCTACGCTTGCCGCGGTCAGTTCGTGGATGGGTGACCGTTCGTTACGATCGAGATTCCTCCGGGCCTCAGAGAGCACGTTAAGGGTGAGGCCAGACGAGCGTAATTTACGCCGCGTAAATTGAGCAGCTCAATTTTAGTTACGTTCGGTTTCATACATTATCACGATTCGTGCCACACGATAACGCAAAATGAGTCTGATAAATCCTTCAAAAAAATAATGCAGACTTATTTTACGCAACTCACAGCTCAAAAAATTATGCTCGTTTGGCCTCTCCGTAAAATGTCGGTCCCGGGTGTCACCCGAATACCTATGACAGTCATTACGGGTAGTCAGGCATTGCCCAGTAACTGGGTTGCGGAGGTCCGATGGCAGTCACTCCGTGTACAATATTGGTATTCAGCCGCATCTGGGGGTCTACTCCCTAAGAGCGGGGGCACACAATGCGTTGCGGCGGCGGTACGGCGCCGGAGCGGTGTCGCTGCGTCGTCTTACATAGAAATATCTGTGGCATGTCACACGATGCGCTCCGGCGCCGCACCGGACTTGCAACCACCGAGACGAGGCGGGGAGGGGTGAATGCGTTGCGACGTCGGAGCGGCACCGCTCAGTTGTTTATTAAATGCATCACAAGGAAGGACACACGCTCGCTTGTTTCCATTTCTTTGCTACGGCGCCGCTGCGACATAACAACGTTGCGGCGCCGCACCGCTCGTGTGCCCGCTGATACGGTGAAATCTTTGCGGTGCGGCGCCGCAACGCATCGTGTGCCCCCGCTCTAAGCACGAAGTCCGTGGTTTCGGTCTTAGTTACGAGCGTTTCTTATTCCCTATCACCTACAGACAAACGATTATTTCGGGGCCTGAACTAAGAATGAATGACAACACGATTTGACAGTTGTCCCTACTACCGATGTGTTTTTGCTCGTCCGAAAATTTGAACTTGACACTTGTTTTGTTCACTCCTACGTTTCGGGCTACTTTCGGACGGGCGACTAACTTCGTTGACGGACTTAGGGAGTAGCCCCCCCCCCCCTGGTTAGATTGGAAGCTGACCCCAACATAGTTGGGAAAAGGGTAGGAGGAAGTCAACAAAGTGGTATCTCTTAATTGTGTTGCCATGCAGTTTTAGAGCTGAAATTAAAACATCATTGTTGTCAGTTAGAGACTGTTGTCTGTCTTCTTTTCCTGACGTTCAATGTAATGATTTGACGACACGTTTGGTGTAGTGGCTATGCGATTGGCTTCTGCGCCAAGGGTCGTGGATTCGATTCCCGCACGGAACAAATATTTTTATGGCCTACAGATCGTTGTTCTGGCTCTGGGCGTTTGTGCATGTGAAGATTTGTGTCTTTAAGCGCACCCACGATACAAGAGGAATCTTAGTGTGGGGCAACGTTTTTTTAAAAAAGAAAGAAAAATCCGGCCAAGCGCGAGTTGGACTCGCGAACGAAGGGTTCCGTACCATTATCTATAACGATGGCACAAAAAATCACGTGTGTTGTATGGGAGCCCCCCTAAAGATTTACTTTGAAATATGTATTGTGAAAATTTCAACTATCTAACTATCACGGTTCATGAGATACAGCCTGGTGACAGACGGACAGCGGAGTCTTAGTAATAGGGTCCCGTTTTACCCTTTGGGTATGGAACCCTAAAAATCAGCTGTTCCCTACATTTATGTACGCATAACTCGTCAAAATGTAGGGAACAGCTGATTTTTCTTCGCGATTTCAGATTTGGTCCCATACTAAAAGTTGTTCATAATGATGAGTACAATGACCCCGAGGTTGTTAGTGTTTTTTCAATAACCATGTATACTTCAAGCCCGGCTGCACTTTATCAGAAATTCTGTTAGAAAATTTCTGAAGAGCGACTGCTCATACATTTTGTACTAGATTCCGCACACTGAATTTGCTAGATCCAGCAGTTTGCTGGCACTAGTACAAAATGTATGCGGAGAGGGTCTTTGCGCACGCGTCAGAAATGTCTGATAATATGAGGCCGGGCTATGTGTGGTTTTTGACGGGGCTGGTCTGCAATCCTCTTGTCTATAGCGCATTTTTAAGTAAAGCAATGTCTGGGCGTCAGGAGGTACAACGCGACAAAGTTAAGCTTTTATAAACTTTGCTATATTGCGTCATCTAAAAAAAGTTCACATATTGTCAAGTTTTTAGTACTATGATAATGAGTGCGACACGGTAAGCTCGGCATGCACTGGCACTCAGTCCTTTAGCAACCCAGACACGACAAGTGACGAAGATGCACGAGCAATACCGACACAGAGCGCGCCCCTCTCGTCGCGAGCGCAACGCTACGTGGCGCAGTGCAGCGCTAGTTCGACTCGCAACCTGGCCACGTATTCAGCTCATGATTAAGGGCTCCTTTTGAGGTCAAAACTAGTCGAGAAATCCCGAAAAATGCACGTGAGTAGACCGTAACTTAATCATAAATATGAATGTGTACTTACCTGATATTATGTTTTAATGTAAGAGAGACTCAACGATCTCACAGTTAAACTGCGTAAGCAGTTTTGTGGGGCAATGTACTTAGCGTTAAGAAATTTTAAGTAAATAAATCATTCATTCATTCATTCATTCATGTGTCTCTCGAAAGTTAGAATACAAAAATACTATGATATCATTCTAAAAACAAAAAAGACACATCTTTTGATTGAAACGTCGATTATCATTTACGATTAAATGGAAACGATTCTCTTCAATAATTTAACATTTTCCTCCGAAGGTTAGTGTGGGTACATTTTTTATCACTTGTTCAAACGCGCCGGTGATCAATCATTTATGCTGGAAGCGTCTACTCGACTGCCGAATTACGTCATAAGATATTAAGGAATTTTACTGATTTTAATATGAAATTATGTGAGATAAGTGCTGTAATTGAATTTTAAGTGTGCTTTTTGAGAGTTAGTCTTTAAAATTAATATTCTCCACTTGAATTTTAATGCTTTTAATTTCAAAATCAGATAAAAATAAAACAGATATCTGAAAGGTAGGTTAGGTTATGTTAGAACCGTGGCAACTCAATGCACGAGCCGAGCAAGCGAAGCGAGCGGTGCCGCGGCAGCAGCAAGCGACTGCCAGAAACGATTCGCTTTCGATCACTTTTCTACCATTCGTTTACTTGGTGCGTACATAAGCAAATGGTTTTTGAACGATTATAGTGCGAACCATTAATTTTGTAGTGAAAAGCATTATTTTTGAAGTGTGCCTAAAACATTATTTGTTGTTATTTTCGGTAATTTTAAAGTGCTCTCATAGTGGGTTGGGACTCTTGGGACATACTTTAGCATAACTTTGAACCTGAATTAATTTTCCGTGGTATAATTTTAGGCCGATTTTCTTACCACTTAAATGGGTTCGCTTTATTTACTAGATTTCATTAACAAAGCTTAAACAAACTATCACTAAGAGACCTTAGTTTTAAGTGAAACTACTTCGCTTTGACTTCTACAATTTCTTGAGGAATGAAATATTTCAGCACCGTTTATAATAAATAATTACTGTGTAATGAGAAACTCTTGTTCTAAAGTGCTGCTAAAGTGATCTAAGGTTGCCGTACATGGGCCACTAAGTGGCCAGTACACTTTAACTTTTTAAGACGATGTACCAAGCCACTGGAAGGTCGCTCGAGCGATCAAGACGGTGAACGAAGCCACAGGACGGTCGCTAGAGCAAGCAAGACGATGTATTAAGCCACAGAAAGGTCGCTCGAGCGATCCAGACGGTGAACGAAGTCACAGGACGGTCGCTAGAGTGATCAAGACGGTCTACCAAGCTATTGGAGGATAGTTCAAGCGATCAAAATCGTGCACCAAGCCCCAGGACGGTCTCTCGAGCGATCAAGACGGTCTGCCTTGATACAGGACGATCGCTCGAGCGATCAAGACAGTGTACCAAGCCACAGGACGATCCCTTGTGCGATCAAGATGTTTTACCAAGCCGCAGGACGGTCCCTCGAGCGATCATAACGGTACATTAAGCCACAGGACGGTCCCTTGAGACATCAATATAGTGTACGAAGCCACAGGATCGGCGCTCGAGCGATCAAGATGGTGTGCAAGTGCCCAAGCATTGTCACATCGACCGGTCCTGTGCTTCTCGCATCCTGCGGATTCCCGCGACCTTCACCAGGTCAAAGGTTCACCTTGTAGGGGCCCCCCACGCGCCTTCCGGTATACGTACTTCGTTAGCCTAAATGGTACCTTTTATTTATATTTGCCTCCTACGACAATCATGAGAATCATAGTCCTCTATTTTGGGATCGGATTTAAATCGACTCTCTACTACCAGAACTACTACCTGTTAAATCCCACTGCGGGGTAAAGGTTCCTCTAATACTTTATTGATCCAAGTGTTGTTACTACGTATTCCTGTGTGTTTATTTTGAAACTAATTTTATTACTTAATTTAGCAAAGAAATATAGTTTGTCTTACAAAAGATAAATCTCTGTTTAACTTTAACAAACACCATGAAAATAAGACGCGTAATAAATTCTTAATTCACTTAAAGTTAATTTTCCGTTAACTTAATTATCGAGTCAATATTAATTTCACTTATCAAAACTTGGTAATTGTCTAAAGCAGTTTAAATTTAGATCTTAAGGGCTCGAGTCGACGATCGAGCAAATTGAGAAGTTTTAATGCTGGAACTGCCTTTAGTAGGCAAAAGGACAGTTTAGTGGAGACCATATTATTATGAGTACTGTCATTGTCTCTGTCAAGATGGACTCTGTACATTCCAAATTATTGTTCATATTAATAAGAAAAATGGTGACCTCAAGGCTAATTTTCAACCGCGCGGATAATATGATTTTCAGATTAAGCTGAGCTTGCCGCGGTCAGTTCATGGATGGGTGATCGTTCCATACACATCGAGACCCGTTAGGACCCGAGAGCATGTTCAACTATCGTATGACAGTCGTTACCTGTACTCAGAAGCCCGAAAGTCTGATAGCCGGTATAACCTTAGGATTTCGGCGTTGCCCAATAACTGGGTTGCAGATGTCTGATGGTCGTCGCTACGTGTAAAATACTGGTATTCAGCTGCATCTGGTTAGACTGGAAGCTGACAATAACAGAGTCGGAAAAAGGCTAGGCAGAACATTATTAGGAAACATGAACAAAGTGACTAAAACTATCTATTGCCACTGTCCATATTACAGCTGATTCTGTTGGCTCAGTTTACAAAATCCCAGAATATCCCAAAATATTAAGGTTCCGACAAAAATCGGTACCTCGAGAAAAGTTTATTTGAAAAGGATATTTCAACTTTGGCATTTACATTCAGTCGCTACGCCGTAGCAAGGTCTACGGGCTACGGAACTACGTGACGTTGCTACGCTACCCCAATCAGGGGGCTAATAACGTTATGTTTGGTGAATCATATTTCATATTGTTTCATATTCGTAATCATGACTGCTAGTGAGTTGCAAATCCAATTGTACTGTGTGTACAACTTTTGCTATGGGTAAAATTAAGAATTCGTGAAAAAAAATCTTCTTTTCCATACATTTGGTGGAGCCTACTTTAATGCAACAATTATAATACAACATTGAGGTATGCCTCTTAGTAAGTTACAACTGACTTTGTCGTACAATATGAAACGGTATTACAATGTCATTTACACTAGTCATTAGAATTTGCATAAGACCTGTTTTATGCAAATACTGATTACTTAATGGTACTTCCTTTTGCATGTTAATACAAACATGTAAATTAGAAGTTAATAGCTGACGGTTATTGTGAAGAATGGCTATTAAATGGTCTCAACGTAACATCACGCCAGCATGCCTTGAAGGGTTTCGCAGAGGTGTAAAGTACACCTTCATTTCGCCGTTAACGGTGGATCCACACAGCCCGGCGGCATGAGCCGGGGCCGTGGCGCCGGCCTGGCTTTGTGAGCGGCAGTTACAACAAAGCCGGCGGCCATGTTGCTGCCGAGGCCGCCGGCAGCAGGAAGACAGTTCGTTCGCGGCTTTCAATTAGTACTAGTGTCGTTTGTTTTTGATAACTGCGAATCTCGATTCAGAGCCGCGTTTGCCGGCGCCTAGCGGCGGCACTTAGCGACGGCTTCTCTGGCGGTTTTGCTTATGGTGAAGCCGCCGGCAGTGCCGCCGGGCTATGTGGATTCACCATAAGGCTCCTACACACAATGCCGCCGGTTTATTGCCGCGCGGGTGTAAGCCTCAGCAGTCGCCCTTGCAACCACAACGAGGCAGTCTTAACTAAATGGTCTTAAGTCTTAGAATATTTATCAAGGCATTGTTTGTGTACTGACAAAAAAGCTCACCCCAGAGATGTACAGGATCTATTACTGGTAGATTAATGCAGTATGCGATTATGCTTGTTTTTTTTTTCTTTTTGTCTTGTAATAGTGGTGGTCGTATCTAAACCACCTGACAACAATAAAGTAATAAAAATAACAAAAAAAAACTCATATTGGTCTAAAAATTACTTACTGTAATGTACATTTTTGAGTAGGAAGAATACCTTGTGTTACCTTTCGGAGATCATAGGTTTATTCTGACAATTTGCACAATCATTATCACAAAACCAAAATACATGGCAAACAACTACTGTAATTATAAAATAAACATTAATGTAATGCCATAGAAATATAATTGTAATTATGAAATATAATAAATTAAGTATCCTAATAAGTACCAATTTGTAATACTGCATGCTGTAAAGCAGCCAAACGTGTGAAAAACATATTTAATGTAATAACATACCTACCAAGGTTGACGCAATAAATTAATTATTATATCGCATATTCATTATACAAAAAGATTGGCCAGTCAGCCAAAGTTAGTAGTGGGGCTGAAAACGCAAACCCACTTTTTTTAGTAAAAAAATTAAAAGTCGCAGCATCCAAACCCTAATTTCACTCCAAGTTTAACGATCACTAATTTAAACTAGTAAATAACGCTTTAGGCACTAAAATGAATCCCAACTAACCCACAACCTTGCCCGGTTATAAAATAAACATTTAAGGCCCCTTTTATAACTAATAAACTATTTCGAACAAACATTTTATGGCCTTAAAATATTTATCCGAAGTAGTTCCGGCTTTCCGAAAGATATTTCGTGTAATTTACGCAAGCGAACCTTCTCCTTAATTAAAATCTATGTTCTTTGTTTCAGGTGTTAGAACGTTCTGGAAGCTGTGACGTCATGGAGACTGTGTTGTTTTGATGTGAGCGCGAAATAATTTGAATTTCGAAGTGTTGTGATGTCACGGTGTCAGTGTGTGAGACTTTATATGTGAAGATGGGGACGTTGTGGTTCGGTGTTTCTTTGCTTATCTGTTGGATATCTGGTGAGTTTTTATCTATTTTTTAAATGTGTCTTTAAATATGTTATTATACAGCATGTAAGGGTAAATACCGTTATCACTCAAACCATGGGTAGTTGACTTAAACATAAAAATATAGGACCGAGTAAAAAAAAAAAAAATACGGGCGAGAAATGAGTTGCGCGGCGGCGCTTCGACGCGGCGTACACACACTCGCTAACGAGACAGCTGATTGACTGGAGTAGCGAACTGTGCGGGACCGTGCGTCGGGCCACGCGGCGAGTTCCCCGCGCCCCCTCCCGTAGCTTGTTGCCCCCGCGCATAGGGTGAAATGCTTTTGAGGAAAAATTAAAAATTTACAAAAAAAAAAGTTTGTTTTTTTTCATAGATTTACGATTACGTTCTATAAATGAAACCAAACTACTGGTTTCAAGGATAACGGTGTTTACCCTTACAGCCTGTATATGAATGGCAGCTTGTACTTACAGAAACACAGTGTGGTTAGCAAAACAATAATAAACAACAATGTGTTTAACATTTCAAATTTAAAAAATAATAACTTTACAAATTATTTATAGAATAATATCATTAAAGTATTGCGTGATAAATAAATATTCATGATTAGTTACTGTTTACTCACGTTCGGGATTGCTCGACGCAAAGCACGCACGAGTAGATCACGTGCAATGCACGTAACTAAACCGTAACTAATCATAATTGTAAATGTCTAAAATATAAGTGTCTTTCGAAAGTTATGATATTTATTTTAAGTACATAAAAAAACTCGATATTTATTATTTCGAGTTTTTTTAATATATTTAAAAAGTCTATTCTATTTTCGAATGATCAGATTCGAAAGAATTAACTTTTGCGACAGTTTTTGTCCATATAGTACGGGCGAAAATAGATAGTACAAAATGATTGAGAGGGAATACCTTGTCAGACGCCATTTATATCCATTCTTTAATGGTACGGTGTAAAGTTACATACCTACATAATAACTAGTAAGTAGGTTTCTGAAGTAGAAAACTGGGTCAGTGTACTCGTAATTTAGAACGAAATTTACTTTTAATATTATTTAAGCGGAGTATATTTTTACGATTTTGGCTAACGTTACGTTTATAAACCAAAAGTTTCTACGTGATATAGTACTGAAATAGCTGTGAATGTGTCGTTAAGTACCCGATCCTATATAGTGAAATTTTGGTACCAAGGCAAGTACCTACAATGATAAAATTACGAATAGGGCTAGTACAAAATTCAAGAAAATAGTGTCCTTATTTTGGGAACACCCAAATATTCCGAAATATTTTATTCCGAAATATTTTATTCCGAATTTGGATATTCCGATGTTCAAAAATCCGAATTTGATAATTCCTAAAAAATAAAATACCGATTATTAAAAAACACGAAAGTTATTTTTCTGAATGTCATAAATACGATTTATTTGTTTTCCGACTTTCAAAAGTACGAAGAATTAAACATCCGATGTGTTCTTGGCCCGAAAAACAGCATTCCGATTTGCAATTTTCCGAAAACAATAAACATTGTCAAGCAATAGAGTATTAAACATAACACAGAAAGGTGAGCAGTTGGTTAGGTTAGGTTAGAACTGCGACCCCCTACGCACGAGCCGAGCGAGCGAAGCGAGCGTGCCGCGGCAGCGTGCTGGAACCGATTAGTTACATATACTTCATAAAAAAGCGCGTAATGGTGAGCAGTAGGTTAGATGCGACTGCGTAATGGTGAGTTTATAGAAAAAAATATATAAATGAGAGAAAAATATTTTCTCCACTTTATGTTATTATAAGTAGGGAAAGTGATTCTGTTACTAGTTTCTTTTTCTACCTTCCTATGAATAATTAACTTGCTCCATTTGGATAAAGTTGAACCATTGTGTGTTAATCTGTTTTGCTATTTAGGTTTACTAGGCGTTTTAATTTCGGACTTTTAATTAATAGGTATTTTAATAATCGGAATTCGTATTTTTGATGTTTCGGATTATTGTTAAATCTTTTTATTGTTAGGTGTATTGAAACTCGGCATTTTGATATTCGTAATTGTAAACGTTAGGCGTTTTGTAATTTAGGATTTATAAAAGTAGGTTTTATGATTAATCGGAATTGTCATATTAGGAGTTTTAAACCATTCGGAATTATGAAAATCGGTATTATAAAAATCGGGATTCCGAAAGCCTAATTTAGCTTACAACCATACGAAGATTCGACTGTACCCATTGACGTAAATTAGTCTTCTTTTTCACATTTTACTCTACATGCGCTTCTAATATTTTTGAACGCTGACACTTCTTCTATGTGTTTTTGCGTTAATGGAGTGAACAGTTATTCTTTTATTTAAATAATTTAATTTCAGAACAATTTCTCAGAACTCCCAATACAAAATACCTACAACGAATAAATTCAGAAATTGAATTTAGAACTCGAATTCCAAAATTAAAGTCAGACTACCTTCATTAAGATACAAAAAAAACTTGTTCAATTCGCCATAAATTAACTCGTTTCTTAATTCTGGAAGTAAAAGAAGGCTTTTAGTTGATTAACTTTTCAACGGGCACCGGAGGTTCTGCTGGAACATAAATCAAGCATAATACAATTACAGTTAATGTTTGATTAAATACGGCTGGTTTGTACGTCGGGCTCCAAAGCTAGCGGGTAATGTCGAAGGAGAACAGGTATAGAAGAATAGTTCATTAGTTTTTTTTTATGTAGTACCGATTACCGTCTAGATGACGCTATATAACTACGTACGACGTTATGTACCTATAATACCAAGAGGATTGCTAATGCGTTGCCAATTTGAGAAAGTTGTAAAATCCCATGTGCCTGTAATTTCACGGGGACCTTTCAACTTCAAATCGGAACACAGCAATGGTGGCAGAAATAGGTATGGTGGTAGTACCTCCTTGGAGGAGAAGGAGGTTTACTGCTATAATTACGATACGATGATTCAATTATACTTATTTTTCAATGAGTTATACATAAAAGTAAAGATTGTTTGCATCACACAACTCGAATCGTTTCTTCACGAAAGTGAAAGAAATACATAGATATTTAATTTTTTACTAAAATTGAGGAGTTTTGCAAACACAGCCATAGATCATGTGTTAGCTCACATATTACTGTAATGAAGTCATTATTGTAATCTAATTCATTACTATGAAACCAACGCAATTATTTAGCAAACATTTGATCGATGATTAATCAACTTAAGCGTGCGCCACAACAAGCGCGAAGTGCGAGCGGAGGGGCTTGTCGGTGTGGCGTATGCTTTATTATAGATAGATAGAAGATAGAATATGCTGTATTATGCTGTACCATAACAATAGCAAAAAAATAGTAACAATATAACCAAGGGCACAAAGGCGGTCTTATCGCTAATAGCGAATATTATACTAGGTCACAACAAAAAGTAGCATTTTCAACATTTGGAAAACAAAAGTTGGATTGCTCGTTTGTGCTAATACTCTATCGCTCATTCTATAGCCCCAACCTAGTGTTGTTTCAGCTCTCATAACGAGATTTCGACTTTCAGTATATTTATTGCTTTCAAACGTTTGAAGTTAATTGTGAGCGTGTGACTTATGTGTAAATGAGAGTAACGCCACTGTTTTAAGTGTTTCTAGAGTTTCCTTTAAATCTGAGAGAGACGTTTAAATTGTGTATTGTGTTTTGTTGCTCTAGTTTTATCAGTGCTAATGAAAATGTGAGTATTTAGTAGGGTTGCCAGATACGTCCTGTATATACGGAACTCACCGTATTTGACCATCTCCTCCCGTATTGCTACACGTCCTGTATTTCAATAATTTCGACAAAATTTGGAAATGGCCCGAAATGGGCGCCAGTGACGTGGTCGGGCCGTCGGCGCCGCGGTGCGACACACACGGAGTTGCGCGCATTTGAACGGTGAGGTGACGGTTTCGACTTTTTTATTTGATTTGTTTGAAACGTCCTGTATTGGTCCCTGAAAGTTATGGCTATTTAGATGCTTAATTATGTTTGAATTCATCTATAATTGTTTTATATAGATTTATAAACCGTAATTTGCATAATGTTATTATTTCCGCAAATTCTAATTTTCATAGCATACAAAACGTTTGCGCAAACGGTATTGTTATTACCGACACTACTGTGCAAACTTTTGCGCAAACCGTTTGAGTGTGCAAGTCACTGCGTATACCCAGACTATGATTATGACAAACTACGTTAATATATAAGTAGTATTTGAAGTATATATTTTAATTACATCTTGATTGCTTTTTCGCTGTTCATAATAACAATACGAAGAACGATTGTTGTATATCGTCGTTTGTTTTATATTTCCTTCCTTTTTAGTAGAATAGTTGGTATTTTGGTAGATAGATAGATATACTTTATTGCACACTAGAAGAAATAAAACAGAAGGTATACACGTAATTAAGAACCTTACAAATGGCGGTCTTAAAGTACAATTCCCAGACGGGCTGCAGACCGTAAACTGCAAAAGTAGTATCGCTTGCGGTGCGATCTGCGGCTGCGGTCTGCGGTTGCAGTTTTGCAGTCGCTGTAGGAGTAGCACCTTTAAAGTGCACACCGTAAAGGCGCTATTCCGATGGCGATTTGCGGTCTACGGTTGTAATCTGCAGTTTGCAGCCCGTCTCGGACTTGTACCTTTATCGTTTTAAACCAATTTCTTCCAGTATTATAGGTACATTGCAGCGCGTTATTTTATGTCGCTCCAATATGATCGAAGATACAATACAGGTACTTCTAACTAGAAGTAACCTAGTTTGCCTAATTTGAGCTAAGCTAATTGGACGCTTGTTAATTGTGCGGAAGGATAGACTGTTCACACTCACTTGTTTGCTCGACGACACGTTTGACGCAGTGGCTAAGCGATTGGCTTTCTGCTTTAAGAAAGAAAGAAAGAATTTCTATGGTTTGCAGATGGTTGTTCATGTGAAGATATGTGTCTGTAAACGTACTCATGATACATTATGTAGCTTAAAGATACTACTATAAAGTAAAAATAGTACATTGTTACCCTAGGGGTGAAAGTAACTTATTTAGCCCCGAGACGGGGTTTGGCGCCCGAGCCTAGCGAGGGCACGAATAGTTCGAGGGACTAAATAAGTCTTTAACCCGAGGTAAACACTGTGCTTTTCATTACGAAAACAAGGAAAGCAAAAATAAAACATGAATTAGCTAAAGAAAAAATGAGTGATTAGATTGCCGCTTTCCCGCCTTTTTTTTTCTTTTCTGGGGCCTGCCAGCTATTCAGCCATTATTTATCATTATCATCATTGAAAACATGGTAAATATTTTGCCTAAATCTATGTTCAGAAATTGTTGAAACTAAATTATAATAAAGTCATTTAAAAAATATATTCTTTAATTAATACTTAACTTTATGTTATTACAATTTTATATCGCGCTGTAATTGAGTGGCTGTATAGAAAGTTGAACATAGTTCAATAGAAAATTGAAAATGGAACTAGTTTTTTTTATAATTTGACAGCTGTCAGTTGAAAACGATTCGCCCTAGGGCTGAAAAGTTATTACTTTCAACCCGCTCCTCAGGCAACTTCAGACCTACTTTCCGAGTATGAGTAGTGAAAAATATTTATTTATTTACTTTAATTAAAATGGTCTTATACCAATTACAATAATTAAAGATAGTAATAGAAGACGATACATACAATACAAGGGAAAGAAAAGAATAAAAAACTAATCTACACGTATAATGAAATCGTAACGAAGTAAAACCTGTACATTGTATATTTTCCAGAAAATATAAGTGCAAATTGTTGGAAAAACGCTACAGATGTCAAAAAGAGAGTTTAGAATTTTTGTTTGTATGTTTGAGCTTCACGCCGAAACTACTGGACAGATTTTGTTGATATTTAGAAAACATATTTGTTGCAGGTCAACCCGACCTGCAACAAATATGTTTATGTTATGGGGTATAAATTATTACGCTATTTATTATGGGGGACGAGCAATATTGTATTCTGTACGCATTTTCCCTACATAATATGTATTCTGATTGTGGTCTAATATGACGATTCATTTTTCTCATCAATTCATCCGTCAAATTCTAATCAATCCCAAAAAACCCTTCTTCAATTTTACAATAACATTAATATGACCCGTTTTGTAATAATAAAACGAAGATTACGCAACGAATCTCACATTGAAACCTGCACGTATTGAAAACCGCTCCAATATGCGCTTATTAAACCAATACCAAGGAGCACCGACCCAAATGCGTTCAAACGACAAAATGATAGAAACATCGGTCAAATACATTTCAATGTACGCTAACATTATATCCAAAGCATATCATTCAATTTGGACAAAAATCAAATCACACCGGAAAAGAAATTTTGGGACCCGAAAAATATATTCCAACGAAAGTCCGATATGATTATTCGTCTTCGGAGGATCCAATAATTCGTTATATTGAAGAAAGTTTCTTCCTTACAAAGTTGGCAGTTCAATATGATTTTCTTTGACCCAGCTCCAGCCATTATTAGTATTATTCTTCGTTGCCAATATCACGATTGGTTTTCGTGCCTAAATGTCAATTCTATTAACTGTTTGTTTTGCTCGATGAAAAGGAATATTAAAGTTAGTAAATCAATGTTTAGAGGTTTGCTTTGTGTGATTAGGTAAATATGTTGTATTCTCTGGCGAAAATACCTTATACATATTTATTTGTGGGCGTTGATACAGGAGGCATTCACTTTTTGGCAACAGAGAATATCTATGTAATTTTTTTTCTCTTTATCTATAAAACAGTAATAGGTATAAACCCAAAAAAAAGTATTAAAAGTTAAAAGTTACTATTGTTTGTTGCTCAAAACAATTATTAAACTTCAACAATTATCTTCTACAGTTCAAACATCCGTTATTGTCGCGGCCATAATGTGACGTCATAGTTCACGATACTGCTTTATTTACGTCCCTTTTTTTGCCACAAATCGTATAAATTAAATTACTTCTTGTGCTTTATTCAAGCAGAAATCGCACTTACTAACTTACCTCAATGAGAAATCAAACAGTTTGTTAAGAAAAGATTATTTAATGATTTATTCACATGGATTTTGATGTCACTTCCGGTATTTTCGAAGACGACGCGTTTTGAGATTGCGTTCCGTTGCACAAAAAAAAAACGTAACATAATATAATTAATTGTAAAATAAGTAATGCGTTAAAAATGTAAAAAAAATGCAATTTGTTTCTTTACTCCAGTACAATGTGTATTTAAATAATGAAAGAGTTTTGAATCTCCTTTGAATCCTATTGACTCGAGTCGCACCTGATGGCAAACAGACAGGGTCTATGATGGAGCACACAAATCCAAATAATAAAGATATACAGGGACTCCCCTATACCGCTCTGGCTCTCACATACTCTTCTTCTTCCTGCCCTTATCCCATGTTACTTGGGGTTGGCACAACACGTTTTCTTCTTCCATTCCGTCCTGTCACCCGTCATGATATCACTGACACCCTTCTCTTTCATATCATTTTTTACACCATCCATCTATCTTTTCTTTGGCCTCCCTCTTCCTCTCCATCCATCCACATCTATATTCATAATTCTTTTCGTCACATGCGTTTCATCTCTCCTCTTTACATGCCCATACCAAGACAAACGGTTCCCTTTCAACTTTTCTGTCACTGGCGCTACTTTCAAACTTCCTCTAATATACTCATTCCTGACCTTATCCATTCTGGTCACTCCACACATCCATCTCAACATTCTCATCTCCACTACATGCAATCTTTTTAGCTCTGGCTCTCACATACACAGGATGGAATACAGTAAACTGTTTGATGGTGGTCTTTAATGTGAGGGCGGTAGCTAGCCAAGCGGACCGTATAGATCCTACTACCAAGCCTGCTTTGCTGGGTTTTGTTGAATCTTACAACACGCGTCTATTCCAAGTGTGCGGTGAGGAAATTTTATATTCTAGCTCATTTCCACAAACTCAAACTCAAAACTCGTTTATTCAAAATAGACTAGTATTACTTAGTTCTTTTTGAACGTCAAATTTATATAAGACTGCCCCCAAAAGCACCCCTTCAGATCACCCACAGTCAGATCAAGCCAAGCCAAGCGCCAAGCGTGGTTATTATGATAACATCTTGGTGATTAAAGTGAAGACGGCTCTTTGTACAGGTGTAGTGCACCATTTTTTTCATGGGCTTCTTTCAACAGCTTATTATTTCTGCTTAATTCTATTTTGTCGATTGAGAAAACGAAAAATCATTAAGAAATTAAATCTTATCAAATTAAATAAGTAAGGAACAAAAATAGCATTTAAAATCAATGAAATAGGTACTTGTTAACGCACGAATGAACAGTGATCGAGCCAGTGAACGTACGATTGAACTAATGAATGAATTGAACATTCACTTAACCTGACTGAATGATTACTCTTGGGACGTTTTAATCGTTCATGTAGAAGTCATGTTTTGCGCACCAATGAGGGTCAATGTTGCCCAAACTAAGATGTTTGTAAGTATACAACTAGACAGTAATGCACGGCTACATGCTCAATCTTATTCAAGTCAGTATGTACGTTAAGACGGTAAAAAGTTTGCGCATAAGGTATTGTTATTACCGACAATACTGTTTGCACCAACCGTTTGCGCAGGCGAGTCGTTACGTGTAGCTATACCGTAAGCTAACATTTGAAGCAAGACATTAAACCGGCTTTAATCTCTAAAGGCCCTTGTAAATAGGTTTCAGTTGAGAGCTGCCCTCCATGCTTGATTTTGACAGTTCCACTTGAGAAGCAGCTCCTAGGCCACCATGTGAGCGTGCTTTACGGGCCTGAAATTAAGTCTCATTTGATTTTGAGATATTATAATCATCATCATTCAGCCGAAAGACGTCCACTGCTGGACAAAGGCTTCCCCCAAGCATCGCCACATCGAACATCACACATCGGTCCTGTGCTTCTCGTATCCAGCGGATTTAGAAATTATAATGCAATAACCTAAATCGGCACATCACTCAATTGTGATGATATTTCCAAATGTTCGAACAAATAACAAGTTTGTATCATTATCTAAAAACCTAACAAAATACTAAATTGATAACTCCAATCCCTATACAATTATAATTTGCCTAACATAAAAATAATACTATATGTATGAAGTTATTACAACGAAAAGAGGTTTATATGTAGACAGGAGCCTCCTTTTGTAGCCGGCCAAATACCTACTCCGTCAGCCGTTTAGTTTAAACATTGCGAAGCCGCTGTAGAAACAGATTGCTGGCCCGTCGGGACGGGCCAATTGTTTCGCTTGACTCCTGCAACTTGCAGTGAATAGTGAGCAGTTGATGCACAGTTTTGCATTCCCTCCTACAGTTTTATTTCCCGACTTTTTCCTTTAACATGTAAAACGGGAGCCGGTGATCACAGTGCGCCGGCCTATTTTATGTTTCGGGGGCGCCGTAAACTGTAGCTTTGGTTAGTGATTGAAAGGTAGAAGCTCTTTGAAATAGCTTTGCAAAAAATAGGCTATTTATTCTGAAAATTGATTAAGTGTTTGAATTGGAATGGGTGTTAAGGTGTTAACTAGCTAGCCATTATTTATAACTAGCTTCTGCCCGCGTCTTCGCTCGCGTTTATTAATTACTTAAATACTGTAATTATAGACACAATAGATAAACAATGGCGGTGTCGTCTTGGGAAGACACACGAGACGCAACCAGCTCAAAAAAACTAAATTCAACCGTGATTCGAAATACACGTGGCGCCATCTATGAACGTTATTGTTGTTTCCCTCGGGAACAGTACTTTTTTTCGGAAGGAAAGGTACCCTATATCCGTTTCTGTACACCTGACAACGTATATGCAAAATTTCAGGATGATCGGTTCAGTGGTTTAGTCGTGAAAAGGTAACAGACAAACAAACTTACTTTCGCATTTATAATATTAGTAAGGAGGGGATGTAGTTTTAGATCAGGCTCGTGGCAAATTAACAGCCGCGTTTGCTGAGGTCAGTCTGTGGATGGGTGCCGTTCGTTACAAATCAAGACACCTTCGTGCCTCGGAGAGCACGTTAAACTGTCGGTCCCGGATGTCATACGAATACCTATGACAGTCGATACGAGTAGTTAGAAGCCCGAAAGTCTGACAGCCGGTTTAGACCGCCAATGCCGATATCCTAATGCTTGTGTTCCACGATGCGTGATATTGCGCACCGCGACGCACGAGCTTGCACCGACGCACCATGGGAAGAGACTCGTCCGTGGTAACGCGGACGCGTGCGTAGCGGTGCGCCGTATCCGCCGCGAGTTGGTAACTTCAAAGGTGCGATGCAAGTTCTCTTTCACTTGGTATTTTGGAATGAAAAAATAGCTTCGAATCACGCACCCTCATAATGTGGCTGCCTACGGTGCGTGATTTTACGGATGATATCACACACAGCTGGTGCGCGCTACCACGCACCGTGGGAACCCAGCTTTAGGATACCGGCATTGCCCAGAAACTGAATTGCGGAGGTCTGATGGCAGTTGCTCCGTGTAAAATACTGGTATTTACCCGCATCTGGTTAGACTGGAGTCTGACAGGAACATAGTTGGGAAAAGGCTAGGTAGAACTCGTAGATAATATATTATACTCTCTGTACCATGTACCTTGAGACACGTGTCCATAAAAGCACCAACTATAATTTTCACTGATTGGCTAATTACGACTCTACGGACCTGCATCCTAATTGCGCAAAACACTCCTAATCGCCATGGGTTTGATTTTGACAGGTCAAAAATGTCCATAGCAATGTATGTATAACCAATCCGACTTCTCCACAACTATGTACCACGCAATGAATATTGTTGTATTGTCAAAATGAAAGCTATTGAAATTACGAATTTGATACGCAATTAGGATGCTGCTCTATCTATATCTATCTATACTATTTCTAGAACTGAAAGAGCACATGCACTGAGCGCGGCTGTCCCATTTCAAAACCTATTAAGGGACACTTTTTACAAAAATCGTTTTATTGCATAATCTTGCTAACCTAGAAAGTCTCTACCAAATACAAAAACAAAAGCGTTGAAAACTCACATAGTAAGCATCGATACCTAGTAAGTGCTATTCACTGCCTCTGATCATTTTAAAACCTAGTAAGTCACTTTTACCACATGGTTTTACCTAACATAAATACTTTTCAAAGGCTGACCGATCTAACGTTTATGCGCTCTCCTGTAAAATTTCGTTTTAAGCCCTTACTAGGTTTTGAAATGGGACAGCCGAGCAGTTGGACGTTAAAATCACAAACAGTAAGATGAATTTAAAAGCATGTCGGTTAGTGTGTTAATATGATATCGTTGTTTTAATAAATGGAGTACACATACATTTAGTTGTTGCGACAAAATGTTCTTTTCCGACTTCTACGCGGACGGAGTCGCGGGCACAGCTAGTCAGTAATAACTTATTAAAACAAGACTAAAGTATGCCATCAAAAACATAAGTAATCCAATTTAAAACGACAAGCACTTACACTTTATATTCCCTGCCAGATATGAAACGTAAATCCACTTTTAAAACTACCGTCAATAATCTCAATACACGGAAAATATTATTCAGTTCACTCCAATCGCCTTTGAGCTGCGCCGGTATAAATTTTCTTCAAAGAAGTCCCGATAAAAGGTTATCTGATAACGGTTTTGTTATGTAGATTCTGTTGTGATGTTCTTTATATATCTTTTAAGCCTATTATCGTGGTTTTGTTATGTTTAAGTTTTGGTCTAGGTGGTTTATTTTTTTATTTTAACTTCAAGTACTTATATTGGTAGCGCAAGGCAGACTTAATGCCTTTTGGTTTCAGGCTTGGTTCACACGTACTACAACTACACCACAACCTGACCACAACAGCACGTGGCGGGCACTAATTTGTTTTAAAACGAATAGTTTAATTCGCATTTTGCCGTCAAATTCAACCGTGGGTATTCCCTATTATAGAGATGAAAAAATACATAAGTTTATTAAGTTCTTCAAAAGTTACAATTGATTTACTTTCAAGCTTCAAAACAAATTTTAACGTAATTCTTATTTATTGTAATTTAAGCGCATTTGTACCGTGACTTTATCGAGTTGTACGTAAAATACGGGTTATTCCAACCCATATCAACCCCAATCGCAAGTCCATTCAATCGATAAACAAACGAGTCCGTCCCTCAAGACGTCCAACATAAATTTGCGACGATTTGCTTCCGCGTCCAGTGTTGTTGAAATACTGCCAGATTTACGTGCACGCCTGCAACCTCTGTCTCGTATATAATAGATGGAATATTGTATAATTTTGTGGGATAATACAGTAGGGAGTATATTCTGCTAGATAATGTTGATATCGTACTACAACATTTTAGACAATACGGTATTTGACTGAAAAAAACTAATTAGTCCGTCAGTTCGATTATCAAAAAATATTTGACCCGTATTTTTTCTTTTGTTACGTAAACCAAAATAGACGAAGATACGACACTTTTAAAATTGGCAAAACGTCACAAGCAAGTACAATTTTTACTTGCTTCTGACGTCACAAGCCCCCACTCGTGAGTTTTGATGCGTTTTATCTTTCCAAATATTCATTGATTTAACAAAAGAAAAAATACATGTCCATTATTTTAATTAGACTAATTAGATTTGCAGTTTATTGATGCTGTCAACATGCCTATTTTTGTACTCTTTTCACCCAAAGATACGTCCTGACAGCTAGATCATTTCGTAAATTGTAGCCGTAAGGAGATTGCTATCGAAAAAACGTATACGACATCATGAAAAACAGGGTGTTAACGAATTCGTGTAATTCCTTCAAACCACAGTTCAATACAGTACAGTTTCAGTGACACTGATTGACTCAGCATAGGTTTTTTTCAGAAAAAACAAAACCAAAACTCAAAAAATTAACGATGTTATGGAATTAACGGGCTGACATACGCATTGCGATTATAAAAGTCCCTAAACAAATAAAGAAAAAAAAAAAAAAAACGATGTTATTCTTTATCTGAGTAATTCTAGCGTCCCAAGTTAACTGACTGTGTGGAGCGATATAGTGCTACTCATGCCCGTCAGCTGTGTTGCCGTGCCTTCATTCATTTATGCATGGCATCGAAATTATCTATGAAAAAAAAACAGTGTTTTTTTTTTTATTCAACCTACGTCCCGTGCGTGGTTAATCTATACCACTTATAGATCATGTGGTTTGAAGGAATTACACGAATTCGTTTACACCCTGTATTAGAGAGAATAATAAATAATTAATCTCATTTTACAAACGAACACGTACATAGAACATACCTTTCTTTCATACACCTACATACACACATGCAAACACGAACCCACTTACACGCACATGTACCCACCTCCCACACACACACAGCACGATATAATAATTTAATTTAAGAATAATTTATAATTGTATTTTTGATATTTTTTCATACTTTTTCTGTTATTGTATTTTATGACGACGTCTGTGGTCTAGTGGTTCGAGTGTCGGACTGCTGATCACGAGGTCGTGGGTTCGATTCCCACACAACACAAATATTTATGTGATGAACATAAGTGTTTGTGTTGGTCTGGGTGTTTCATATGTATTATAAGTATGTATTTACAAAAAAAAAAGTATATAAGTATTATATCCATTGTCTAGTACCCATAGTACAAGCTCTGCTTAGTTTGGGGCTAGATGGTGCTGTGTAGAAAATGGCCCAAAAATTTTTTTTTTTTTTTTTGTTTTATTCTGTTTTAATTTCCTTGAAAATTGTGTTTTGTAGCACACATGTTTGTCTTTTCTTTTGTTGACATTAGAATCTAAGCCAAATAAAATGGGAGAGGGCACTGTCTTCTGACATACAGGTACACCTAGTTCAGGAGTCAGAGGCTTCAAACAAGTTTATGTAACCTATTATGTCAATAAAGAATTATTATTATCCATGTTTTGTTTTTTAAAAATATTTGATTTTCTTTGTATGGTAATGTTTTGTAGAGAAAGTCAGGAATCAACTTACGGTGAAAAGGGAATAAAACCATGTCTAACATCAAACTACATACCTAAAAAAAGATGTATAAGTACTGTTATAGAGAGATACTGTTTTACAACAAAATTCTGTTTAACAGTAGTTAAGACTAAACAGGGCTTAAACACATGGGTCGTATAAAAGTTTAGACTCTTGTTAAAACTGTGTCTTACATTAAACCACATACATTAAAAAGGTAGTATTTTTAGCACAAACAGCTGTTAAACACGATTTAGTGGCAAGACAGATAGGGTTGTACTATAAAAGTTTAGTAACTGGTAATAACTGTGTTTAAAGTCAAACTACATGCATAAAAACGGTGTTTAAGCCCTGTTTAACAGTTTTAGGATATAATAATAATTTTATAATCATTAATTAATTTTCTGTATATTTTTACACGGGCTATTATATGAAATTAACCGCTAGCGGCCCGACCGACGAACCGGTTCGTCAGTGCCATTGTTTATCTACTGTCTATAATTACAGTACTTGAGACTTTAATAGACGCTTATTGTAAGACTAGCTTTTGACTCAAAAAACTCTTAAAACACTACTAAAGTTTCTATAAATATGATTCAATTTTGATTCGAAAGACACGTGGCGCCATCTATGATCGTTATTGTTTATCGTCGTTTTCCTCGGGAACAGTACTTTTTTCGGGATGAAACGTACCCTATGTCCGTTTCTGTACACCTGACAAATTTCAGAATGATCGGTTCAGTGGTGTAGGCGTGAAAAGGTAACAAACAAAAAAACTTACTTACGCATTTATGATATTAGTTAGGAAGTTAGGATTCAACAAAACCTACCATGCTTGGTGGTACGATCTCCACGTTCCCTTGGGTAGCTACCACCCTCACATTATAGTCCGCGCCAAGCAATTTGCTGTGTTCCGTCGTGTGTTCGTATATGAGAACCAGAGAGGTATAGGGGAATCCATTTTTCGCTCTGTTACTTAGAATCGTGTGCTCCATCTTAGACCCTGTCTGCGCTTACCATCAGCTGACTACGGTCAAACGTGAAAAAGTAAAATAATAAAAATACCGGCCCAGTGCGAGTCGGAATCGCGCACGAAGGGTTCCGTACCATTATCTATTCTGTTTTTTAGTATTTGTTGTTATAGCGGCAACAGAAATACATCATATGTGAAAATTTCAACTGTCTAACTATCACGGTTCATGAGATACAGCCTGGTGACAGACGGACGGACGGACAGCGGCAAAAAAATCACGTATGTTGTATGGGAGCCACCTTAAACATTTATTTTATTCTATTTTTTTAGTAGTTGTTGTTTTAGCGGCAACAGAAATACATCATCTGTGAAAATTGCAACTGTCTAACTATTACGGTTTATGAGACCTGGTGACAGACGGACATCCGGACGGACAGCGGAGTCTTAGTAATAGGGTCCTGTTTTACCCTTTGGGTACGAAACATAACTATTTTTTTGTAGTAAGACCCTTCTTTGAGTATTTGGAATCAATCACTAATGAGTACATGGATTTGCATGTAGTGAGGCACAACGTAGAATGTACCCAAAGATTTGAAATAAAAACCTATACATTTAAGAACGTTTTAACCGACTTCAAAAAGGAGGAAGATATCAATTCGATACGTATCGTTTTTTTTTGTTTTTTTGCAAGCGTAATCTTCAGCTTTCTAGTAAATAATGGAACGGTGAGGTAATCGATATAAGCTGCATACCTGTTTAACCCTCTGCAGACAATGGCCCACGTTAAGCACACTTCACTGTCCGCTGCATTATACTTAGCTTCTTTGATAAATCTCTTGTCTGCTAACAAAACGTCTAACTCAGAAAATGGACTTCCCCTTTGTGATTGCACAAAGATCCTAGAAGTGATTTGAGCTGTAAGTTTAATGTACTGTGAAACTATAACAGCGTAAGTCTATTACTTTCCCACTGCTGGGCATCGGCCTCTTCTCAGAATGAGAAGGGTTTAGGCCTTAGGCTTAAAACGCACTAGCGGCCAACCGCAATGCGGCGTGCCGCTTGCGGTTGGCCGCACATCGATTTTTACATGAAACCGCATGATCTCAACGCACTGATTTCCGGCCAGCCGTCGTGCGCCAGTGCGTTGAGATCATGCGGTTTCATGTAAAAATCGATGTGCGGCCAACCGCAAGCGGCACGCCGTATTGCGGCTGACCGCTAGTACGTTTTAAGGCTAATTCAACCACGCAAGCACGGGAGTTTACTCAGAAAAATGAACGTTGAAGGGTCGGATTGAATCAAAACAACGACTAATATCGAACTTGTAAAGATACGATCAAAGTATTGTCAAACTACGAACTACTAGATGGTAATTAACATTTGAGAGTATCGAACGAGAGACAAAATGTTAAATACAATGTAAGATACACAATCCAGCCATCCTGGAAAAAATTAGGTTGTGTGTCCCGGATGAGTACGCGTCGCGCCAGCGACGGCCGCCGCTGCTGTGTGTTCCAGTGGCGCGTACCAACTTGCTGCAGCAGGCGCCCCTCACGCGCGCTTTGCGGGCGCTCAACGCGATGTCACAACAGGTCGACTTGTTTGGATGCACACTGAGTGAATTTACACGAGCCGCTTATTGTATAATATCTCATAGTAATAAATAATAATATTGTCTGCATAATAGAATTAATATGAACATAAAGTGCGCATGCTGTTATAATTATGTATAATAGATATTTAGATATAAGTACTTAAACTACGCTATTGTATCAAGTTTAGACCTGTGATAATAGTTGTATGTGTAAATAAATAAATAAATAAAATAAAAAAAATCGCGATAATCGAATGTATTGTTGGGTCCGAAACACTTTTGTCATTTCAAAGAAAGTCGAATATTTTTCATTTCAAGCAGACCAGTACCCCAAGTGTGAGTTTTTAAGCGCACCGTTCACTAACTAATATTCGCGCGTTAATTGAACGGTGCGCCTAGAGGCGCAGCCTAAATTTTCATTCATTTTTGGCGTGACGCAACTACAGTAGTTGTCGAAAAAAACTCACACTTGGGGTACTGATCACTGGAGCTTTCAAAAGGTCAACACTAGGTGCTTGGTTCCAAGTTTTAGTTCTTTGGAGAAGAGCAGGCAAGAAACTCCCTGGACAGACATTCTTTTAAAAAATCGTAGTAAGATATTCGGTAAGCCCCCTGGTGCGAGTTGGCGAACTACACACACCATCGATAACTTTACGGAGCCCTCTCAGGTATGCAAGTTTCCTCACGATGTTTCCCTTCACCGTTAACGCAAGTGATAATCAAATTCTGACCCGCACATGTTCGAAAAGTTGTGCGGGCCGATATCGAACCCGACTGCATGAAACGCCGGAGGGTTTAGTGATGACTAGCTTTTTTTTTGGTACCTACTTGGTCTACACAAATCGAAGAAAAAACTTGTCAAGTGCGAGTTAGATAACCTAGCCAAGCGTTAGGTTCCATATTAAGAGCATGAGCGCGACTTTTAGGCATCAATTTAAATATCACGTCATTCCATTTGCCAGCAGACACGGCATTGCTTTAAGAAGATTCATTCGGTAATATGTAGTTGAAAATATACTCTTTAATTTAATGTAACCTTCAGATCTATACCGTCCTAGAAATATGAGTTTTTAATTTAACAGTAATACTCAGTCAGTTTCTCCAAATCCTTCTTCTAATACCGCGGTCACACATTGGACTCAACTTTAAGTCCAAGGTTGGCTCCAAGATTAAATGGGAAATTTTGAATGTAACTACTGTTCATCACTGTCCAAGTATTGTTGGGTCCACACATTGGTGTATTGGTTCCAAGACC
Source organism: Amphipyra tragopoginis (assembly GCA_905220435.1). Lineage (NCBI taxonomy): Eukaryota > Metazoa > Arthropoda > Insecta > Lepidoptera > Noctuidae > Amphipyra > Amphipyra tragopoginis. Next base: position 24,332,722 of record HG991997.1, on the reverse strand, counting down.
ATTGGTGCAAATTCGGTCAAATAAGGCTTTGGTATTAAATATAAACTAAATTGTGACGACAGCTGACTTCGCATGTCGCGAACTGGCCACGTCTATCCGAATCTACGTCATTACATTAGCCGCTACCCCAGAGCTGACTACAACAGAAAATGATACATGCAAATAGCCACAACACAGATAACCAATCTAACCATTCACTCCGTAAAATCGTTCTCGAACAACTCACTCACACATTCAATTTCGTATGCGATAGTCGCGCACACATTGATAGTTTCACGGATAGTCTCTTGTCCCGCATAATGTTGCCGATGTGTGTGTATCGCTAGAGTTACGGGTAGTAGGGCTGTGAATGTGTGCGTGAATGAATGAGTGAAGAGTGAAGTGTTTTTCCCAGTGGTGTGCGTTCAGCCAGCGTGACCCATATACCGTTGGTTGTGGCAACATAAATTATGGGCCCAATTGTTTCCTATATGCCTATTGTGTCTTCCATTGCATTTATTTAGGGGGTATTTTGTTACATTGACACTCAGCCATTCCTCTTTTTGTGTCTAAAATCAAAAAGATTTTTATAGACTTTAAAATTTATTGGGTAGGTACGCTTAATTGAGACCGTTTTTACTGGCTTTTGGAGGAAAGTTTTTGTTATTTAAACGTAGAGTTGGTCGTGTTTGATTTTTGTTCTATGTGTAACTTTAGTTTTTATCTCTGTGAACGTTGCTTTGGTACTGCATAGATTCTCATGCTACGGACTGGTACAAAGTTGAGATGAAAAAAAATTACTTCACTTTTCAAGCTCAGTTGTTATCAAGCTCAAATCCAAACCAAGCGCAGTTTCCATTAAATAATTTTGTTTTTAGATTGTTAGAGTTTCTTTATTGAGAGCATGAGAAATAAAGTAGATACAAAAATTTAATTAAAATGATTGTAGGTACAACGGACAGTTTCATCGTAGTCAGGAATTTTTGCCAGTAAACCTTATATTTTCTCCAAATTAAATGCTGATAAATAGAATTCAAATAAAAATAGACACAAATACAAAATACTGCGTAGGGTACACATCTCCATAATTCGTTTTCAAAGCTAGTTCATCGTCCATAAGAAAATAAAACCACACACGGTACATATTTACTCGTTATTTATGTATGTAAATGGCAATTTCGCGACCTATTTGTCTCCCTTCACTATATATCCCAGCGACGGATCGCCTGACGCTGTTTCCGCTCACTGCCCGTAGCTAGAGCTAAAAGTCATGCTAGAAGGACTTGTTTTAATGATGTAAGGGTCAAGCTCAAAAAGTGTGTCATAACGTACAGGAAAAGGAGATCGGACGGGTGTGGCCCAAGTGGCGTCGGAGCATGGCGTATATTTTATTTGAAAGTTTATTACCTAAGCTTACTTTTTTTGCATGGGTACAAAAAAATCTATCCAGGGAGAAAAAAGTTATAGTGCATATTAAAATACTCATCTATCGAGCTATTTTCAACTATTTAATCAATTAAATCTATTTCTTTTAACTTAATATGGTATGTTTGCTGTTGTCTAACATCTATGATGACTCAGGTGCGTGGTACTTTTTGCGCCAACATTAGAAATGGCAATGAAAGCAATTAAACACAGCCGGTAAACAGTGGACGAATAACAGAATAGGTAACGCAGTTGAAACAATCACATCGAACAGCAGCGAGCGGAGAGAGTGACTGCCAGTGACTTGAGCTGATCCCGTCATCCTGATCATGGAGCGGAGGGAAGGGAAACGCACTACCGCTGCGCCCGCGTTGCGTTTTCTTTGCCTTTGTATCATTTTTGTCTCTTTCTAATGTTGGAGCAAAAAGTACCACGCACCTGAGTCATCATAGATGTTAGACAACAGCAAACATACCATCATCATCTGCCTAGCCTTTTCCCAACTATGTTGGGGTCGGCTTCTAGTCGAACCGGATGCAGCTGAATATCAGTATTTTACATGGAGCGACTGCCTATCAGACCTCCACAACCCAGTAACTGGGTAATACGATACTCTTGGTAAGACTGGTTGTCAGACTTTCTGGCTTCTGACCAACAGTAACGACTGTCAAAGATCTACAAATGACAGCCGGGACCAACGGCTTTACGTGCTTTCCGAGGCATAGATTAAGACATAGATTTAATAGATTAAATAGTTGAAAATAGCTCGATAGATGAGTATTTTAATATGCACTATAACTTTTTTCTCCCTGGATAGATTTTTTTGTACCCATACAAAAAAAGTAAGCTTAGGTAATGAACTTTCAAATAAAATATACGCCATGCTCCGACGCCACTTGGGCCAGAGCCCAAACAAAAATGTCCGATCTCCTTTTACACAAACAATTACTTTTTCCGATGTGTTATGGTAAAATTTTTCGAGTCTGACCAATTACTTCTATGGGTAACATGTATTTTTATGATCAACTTACCCTATCGCAATTAACTGTCGCTGAATATACTGAATATTATAAGGCTCTTCTAAATAATAAGAATGTCTCTCCAAAATTGCAGCACAATATTGAGTCATCTACCTACACCATAAAAATTTCACGAAAGAAAAAATGTGGTCTACTGAAATATAGGGTTACTTCAAAATATCTGGCGACATTTCACAGGGTAACTAGGTATCATTAATAGAACACAACATTTAAATAACAAGATATCTACTAAATCCACGCTCTTTGCTTATGTATAAGTTATTTGTATAAGTTTTTATCTTGTTATTTAAATAACGAAAGTTTCGTTTTTTTTTATTTGAATCTATTCTATTAATGATACCTGGTAACCCTATGAAATTTCGCCAGTTATTTTGAAGTAACCCTGTATTTCAGTAGGCTATATTTTGTCTTCCGTGTAGATGCTCATGTTGGAGGACCCAATATTGTGATGCAACTTTGGAGAAATATTCTTATTATATTCAGCTGCAGAAAAAAACTGTCTGTTTTCAATGAAACCGTTGTTCGAAAAACGTTTTTTTCTAAACAAACTTCACGTGCCGCGACCTCCAAATGATTTCTTATTTCGTTATTATTGTCTTCTCTGATACACCTCAGTTTTTCTAGCAACAATACACTCATAACTATCATTAACTATGTTTTATGACAATCTATTACCCAAATTATGGTATCATAACAATGTCTGCGAAAACATCGCCGTTGTCGTACTTATTTGCGTCTCTTCCAGTATTTTCGGTGATCATACACGATTATTATCCTGTTGACGTGTTGTGACCAGCAAAGTGATGCATGAGAGTTGTCTGCGATTGTTTTGGTGCTACCAAGCTCTTTGTTCGCTATTTTGGTGGATATATTTACGTATTTTGTCGGTATGCTGATTTGAGGAATAATGTAGTGTTTTAGTGGTGGGGAATGGCAACTCTTTTTCTATTTTTATTACCTCCTAATGCAAAAAGAGGTTGATTATAAGTTAGAACTAGGGTAGCTACCTTTTTTTGTAACAAAAAAAAAACACATTTGTGTTTTGAGTTAGCAAAAATAAATTCAATGTTTAAAAAAATGTGTCCTTTTATTTTTTATGTGTTCACTCCTATTTTTCCTCGCTTCAAGATACTTAAAGTATACAGGGTGTTAACGAATTCATGTAATTCCTTCAAACCAAGTGATCTACTGGTGACACAGATTAACCCTAAATGGGACTTTTTGAAAATCAACTAAAAAAATAAATTAAAAAAAAACTTGATTTTCTATTTCTGAGTCATTTTAAAGCCTTAAGTTATCTGACTGCAAAGAGCGATATGACGTTAGTCGTGCCTGCCAGCCGTGTCACCGTGCTTTCATTAATTTATGCGGGGCATCGAAATTTTCACACAAATAAAACTTTTTTTTGCAAAAATATAAATTCTTATTTTTTTACTGAATCCTTCTTAGGTGGTTTAGATACGATCGGTAACAAAGCCGCATGAAAAAATAATAATTTAATTTTTTTATTTTTAATCAAGCTAAATCCCGTGCGAGGCCTGTCTACACCACTAGTAGATCATGTGGTTTTAAGGAATTACACGAATTCGTTAACACCCTGTATACATGTTTTTCTGGTACACCTCCGTTGCGTCTTTGTTTCGTTGTGATAACTTGTTGCAATTGCATTTAAAAACGCGCGAATCTTTCAATCACAGCCAAAGACCATAGAGTAATAAAAGTACACCAAAAAAAGTCCAATCTTGTAGGATGAGAATCAAATGAGAATGGTGTCAGATAAAAAGAGTATTTTAGCGTACTTTATTACTGTCGTAGATGATTAAGTATACCTTCGTGAAATAGAGCACAATACTCTGAGAGTAAGGGTGGCAACACTTTTTTTTTTTCTTGTGAGTATCCTCATGGATGCCCTTCGCCCGGGGAAGACAAAGGAGTATTCTCTCGGAGAGACTCTTACCGGCTAAAAACCCACGGTGTTCCTTCTCCTGACCCTTGGCCGGGGTCGCGGGATTCGCAGCTGCATGTACCGCGACTCCGGCAGGCCTCGGTCCGCCAGCCCCTGGCGGACCTCTCCTACTGTGGGGCCTAGCTCCACGTCCTCCTGAGAGGCGCGCACGGAACACTGCGTGCCGCCTTCTCGGGCCTGTTACTGGTCGGGCGACGGGTCCCCTAACCCGCCGTCTGCAGGCCACACACAACGGTGGCCGGAGATCGTCGCGCCGATCGCCGTCGCCCTCCGGCGCCCGGTGCGTCTGGCGCGGGAAGGGAGTGTGACAACTGCCTCTCTCTCCCTCTCCGCTCCCGCTTTGATCGCCATCACCTCCTCGCAGAAGGAGGCTATGGCTTCCCACGCACTCTCGCTCCCGACCATGGACAGAACCACGGCCGGAAGCGAACGGGTGGCAACCCTTTGTCTGTCTGTCTGTCTGTGGCACCGCAGCTCTCAAACGGATGAATTGGTTTTAATACGGTTTCTTTGCTTGATAGTTTTTGTCAGGAGGGTGCTTATAACTCTGCTCACCCAAAGATGAGTCCTGTCATAGTGGTCATTTCATAAATTGTAGGAGACTGTTATCGAAAAATCGTAAACGACATCATCAAATACCGTGAAATTGCTACAGACTCAGATACTGAACTTCGACAAACCCTTATTCGACAGACACTGTTCCGACACTATGGAACTCCATGGAACTTCGCCATTTTCAAAATAAAAACAAATGTAATACTTATGAGGATGTTTGTAAGGTTGTTTGGGTTTCCAAAGTAGAGTAGACGGAGCCCCGCTAAGCGGGGCTCCTATTTCTGTCTGCAGGGTTTAAAGTAACCTAACACGAAGGGGATGAACCTAACCTATCCATGTCAGGGTGCCCCAAAGCTACGGAGATCGCTTCGCTTGCTCTTGAAATTCTTCAGTTGGAAGAAAAGTTACAGTATTTGGCCCAAAATCTAATCTAGCTTTAAACTAACATACCTACCAAACAACGTATCACCGTCGCCGGTGTCCATTTTGGGTGCCGGCAGCGGAGGCACTCTCATAACATTATTTATTGAGCAGTGTCGAAGTTCCATAATTGTCGGGGTAGCGTAATGTCGGAGTTAGCTGTCGAATAAGAGTTTGTCGAAGTTTAGTTTTAGAGTCATTGCTACAATATCCTGTTTTTTATATTTGATAACTTTCGCATGGTTACGTTTTGTAGAGAAACGTCATGACTCACGGTGAAAAGGGTATAGTTACGTTTGATGATAATAATTTCAGCTGTTTCAATGTCGGTATTTTGAAACAATAAAAATAGCGTATTACGAATTTGTTTTTTTTTGTACTATTTCCCCCTGTTGGGGTGATGTACGCTTGTGAACGGAGGATGTTTCAACTTTACATCGAAGGAAAGAGTTTTTTTTTTTATTTATTAATTTATCCTCCTTAAAATATCTTTACAGGTCTTAAACCTGCCTTAACCAGGCCTTAAACGCAAACTTATCCGAGCCGAACGCGTCGAACGAGTCGAAGTCAAGGAGGCCTCGCACACAATTATCCGCACCGAAAAGATCGTCCGCGCCGAAAGAATCGACCGCGCCGAAGAAATCGTTTCTATTTCCTTAACGCCTGTAGCACTGTTATTACTCTATTGTCAGTGCTTTATTAATGGAAGATGAATGAGCGAGCGCATCGATCGTGTCGACCGCATAAGCCGCGCCGAATCTGATGACGTCATCCGAAGTCGTCTAGGATTTCTGGGGTTCTTCCAGATTCGGACGATTCGATGCGGGCAAGTGTGCGAGGTTCCATAAAATTTTATACACAGAATTCTAAAATTCGTTTCGGTTGATGCGATCGGCTCGGATAAGTGTGCGTTCACCTTAAACCTACCTACAGACATTTGTTGATAACAATTATATTAATACAAAGCGAAAATGTTATATTCAAATGTTTCGTTCACAATAAATTGTACGAAACTTATGATGAGCTGATAATAATACTGTTTGAAGTTGGCTAAGAATAAAACCCATTTCCATCCGTGGGTGTTATAAGGCAACATCTAAAGAATTCACCCAAATGGAAACGAATTTAAGCTTAAAAGAGTTCCTTACGGAAACAGTTATTTTCTATTTTTATCCCTTTTAAATGTTAGTACGAAATAACAAGTTATTTTGTACTTCTGTTATTGAATTGAAATAAATTTACTTATTTTGTTCATTTATATATGAACTAGCTTCTGCCCGCGGCTTCGCTTGCGTTAAAAACTCTTAACACACTACTAAGGTTTCAATAATAATAATTCAATCACGATTCGAAAGACACGTGGCGCCATCCACTATCGTTAGTGTTGTTTTCCTCAGGAACAGTACTTTTTTTCGGGATGAAAGGTGCCCTATGTCCGTTTTTGTACACCTGATAACGTATATGCAAAATTTCAGAATGATCGGTTCAGTGGTTTAGACGTGAAAAGGTAACAAACAAATAAACTTACTTTCGCATTTATAATATTAGTTAGGAAGTTAGGATTAGGATGGTCGATTGTATTGTTGGTTCAGTGGTCGCAAGCACGGCTGCTGGGCCTGAGGTGAGGTCGTGGGCTCAATCCCCAACTTGGGCAAACTGTTTTTCCGTGTGGCATTTCTAAGTAGCAGCCTGAAGTCTGGATTTGTGCCCGGTTGATGTCAATAGGCTCGCCTATTACGTAGGACTGAAACATAACGGGGAAATAAGCCTTATAGAATAACCCTTCGGGAAATACAGGCAAACAAGCCAACGGCCTTTTTTTTTAGTCTTGGAAAATCCTCATCGATACCCTTCGCCCGGGGAAGGCGAAGGGTTATGCCGGACTCTTACCGGCTAAAAACCCACGCTGTTCTTTCTCCTGACCCTTGGCCGGGGTCGCGGGATTCGCAGCTGCATGCACCGCAACCAAACTAGCCAGCGGCCTACTTAATGGTATACACCTTCAACACCAAAAGGATTGCTTATGCGTTGCCAACCTTAGAGACAAAATTGGAGTCTCATGGCCCTGTAATTTCACCGGCACCCATAGCCTTTAAACCACAACCTTTAAAACACAGCAGTGCTGTTTCGCGGCAGAAAAACGAATGGAGCTAGTACTTCCTCGGAAGAAGTCTTTTACAAGGAGCTCAGCGACAAAAAACAAATAAAAATAAAGATTCTATTTACGTTTTGGTGTTAAAGAAACATTTTGTGGCAACAAATGCCCTGTTTACAGGTCAAAATTACTTTTTTTTTGGTATTCGCGTCCGACAAAGATTCTCTTTGATGGGATAGGTTTGTTTGTGAATGTCGAAAAAGGAAATTTTCATACAGTTTCCTTTTATTATTTTATGTTGAGTTATGTTTTCTTTTAAAGACAGCTGCGGATTGAATGCAATGCTGGTTGTGGATTTGAAGTGTATTTTTGATATAGATTATTGTATTTTGCCCGGTTCTAATCGTTTTGCTTCGTGCTTCGTTACTTTGTTCGTGTGATGCGGACGTAAAGAATAGCACTACCCCATCTCTTTCCATGGGTGTCGTAAAAGGCGACTAAAGCCGGGTCCGCTGCGCCGTGTTTTCGTGTTTGCAAACAGGATAACATTGTTTATTAACCGAATAGGGACGTGGCCTAACAGTTTTGTTAGCAAAATTGGCGCTGCGGACGCTTAACATTGTTTACTAACCGAATAGGGACGTGGCCTAACAGTTTTGTTAGCAAAATTGGCGCTGCGGACCCGGCTTAACATTGTTTGATAACCGAATAGGGGCGTGGCCTAACAGTTTTGTTAGCAAAATTGCTGCGGACGCTTAACATTGTTTGCTAACCGAATAGGGGCGTGGCTTAACAGTTTTGTTAGCAAAATTGGTGCTGCGGACGCTTAACATTGTTTGCTAACCGAATAGGGGCGTGGCCTAACAGTTTTGTTAGCGAAATTGGCGCTGCGGACCCCGCTTAACATTGTTTGCTAACCGAATAGGAGCGTGGCCTAACAGTTTTGTTAGCAAAAACACAATAACATGTTAGAAAATTGGGGCTGCGGTCCCGGATTTAGGGATTCATTATAAGAGGGGCAGGTCTATGTCCAGGAGTGGATGTCTTTCGGCTGAATGATGAATCATTTTGCTTACCAATAATAGCATTTTTCATTGTCGAACTCGGCATATAAATAGAATCGTAAGCTAATCATAATTGCGATAGCTACTTACGTTTGGGAGGACGTTCTATGCAAATCTATGTGATCTTTGCTTTATTATTGGTTAAGATACAAGAGCCTTAACTTTAACTAATAACGCTCGGTTAATCATAGGAATCAGCCAGATGACAATTAGGTCAAAAACAATTAGGCCTAAATTTAAAATATAAAAAACGAAAGAAAAACCGACCAAAAACTGTGATGCGTGAAATAATTTCGATGATATAAAATTAACAGTTTCAGAAGTCGTTGCTAATCAACGCTGGACCAAATTGGGGGCATCGACTTTTGAAACTGTTAGTTTTATATTAAGGTTATATTTTACGCTTTTCAGATTTTTTCAAGTCGGCTTTTCTTTTTCTGCTTTTTGTGGTATTTTATATAGTCAATAAATTTTTGGGCTATTTTTTTTTTAATCGTTGCCCCTCTCTAAGATTTCTCTTGTATCGTGGGTGCGTTTATAGACACAAATCTCACAAACAAACACCCAGACCCGAAACAACCATCTGTAGGCCATACAAATTTTTGTTCCGTGTAGGAATCGAACCCATGACCCGTAGCGCAGAAGCAAAATCAAAATCAAAATCAAAAGTTTTTATTTCACATAAACCATTACAGGCGCTTATGAAAAGTCGAATTTAGGTGCACGGTTCCAATTAGTCGTTTCCTATGGAGAAGAGCCGGCAAGAAACTCCATGGTTACTCTTTTAAAATCCATATCTTTAACAATTTCAGTGGGTACAGTTATGACTTACAATAGTTATGAGAGAGCAAAGAAGACTTAAGAGCAGGAACCACACAAAAAAAAAAACAAAATGAAAAATATGGTTACAAATTAACTAGGTATCCAGGCATCTAGCAAGCCTACAAAGCTCTCACATTTACAAAAGGTTTAAGGACGCTAAACTATATAAAACAACTGACATGGTTAATTGTCATCAAAACACATTACAAAGAAAATCACTGTATAAGATAAAGATATCTTGAGAGTAACGTTAGTAATAAAAAAATAAAAAAAATAAAAAAAAGGCAATCGCTTAGCCACTGCACCAGACGTGTCGTCAAAACTTTGTGTTGCTTATACAATACGATTACAGCAATTGCGAGTGATTTGCTGCTATCCATAGAAGAGTTCCATTGTCCATCTCCGAAGGCTTTCATCAGATCTTCACCAAATTTAAATGGGGTCACCTAGGGGAAAATATACTTCCGAACAAAAAATAATCATTAAAACCCGTTGACAATTGGCGAAGATATCGCTGAAAAAACATATAAAAACAACATTGAATTGAGAATCTCCTTCTTTTTTTAAGAAGTTGGTTAAAAATGGATCACAGATCAAGTTCGATGCAACGTCAGCACTGTAGTGTCATTCTGTAAGAAACCCACCTCAATATCGACGGTTAGCTCGATATCCATAATGCCACAGTATGGATAATAGAAGCAAATAACACACAGATAATCGACAGTATAATCAATAACGCGTAGTTTTGTTATTCACGCTGTGTCACGACAAGCGTCTAATTGACAGTCGCGATCGAGCTGAGATTCTTACGCGACGTCTTACGTAGGCGGTTTAAAGCGACGCGAATTGCGAAGCGATGCGATGCGGTGACACGCGATGCGGTGCGAAGCGGCGGCTTTGTCCTACGAGCTCGCGGACCGCTCGCCGCGCGCCGCCGTCATTCAGTAGCACTGTACGGCACCGCATCCAGTTCGCGTAAAAATACCAAGCCAACTGACAGCGTTCGCTTCGCGCCGCGCCGCGCCGCACCGCACTCCACGTGCGTTTGGTCACGTAGGCCACTTCAATAGGTATCGACTGTTTGTTGTTCTCGCGTCGCGCCGCGCCGCTTCGCGTCACTTGTAGATCGCTCACGTAGGATGACGCGTTACAGAATTGCACTGCTGTTATCACGTTGAGTAACCATGACGACGCGTGAGGACGAAACGATATAAAAAATCAATGCCTGCACGAGTCTAGTGCAGCCAACAAAGTAGTTATTAAATATTAATGACCCTCATTAACTAATTACATGAAAGAACTTGTTCTTAAAAGCTTTTATTACAAAGTCTTCTCAGTAAAGACTTAATGACGTTAATTTGCAGAGAAGAATCTCTTAATATTAGTAGTCGGTAATTTTTATTACAGACTAACGAGAAGTAGTGGCGCCTTAATTAATTATATGGTAGTTTTCGCTTGCATCTACATAAATTATGGTACGGCCAACATCAAAAGTGATGGTTGAAGTTACAAAATTGTTTCGTTACTTAAAAGTTTTGTTGCAGAAATTCTGTCTAGCCTTTTACTCAACTATATTGGGGTCAGCGTCCACTGCCAGGGTTGCGGAATTTGTTCGAAAGAGTTACCGCGGCCCTGGAACGTAAAGGGTATTAGGAGGAACACGGATGGGTTTTAGTCAGTAAGAGTCTGACATTCCCTTCCGCTCCGCCCAGAGCGGAAGAAGACATTTGATGACTTCCCATCCTTAAAAAAAAGGGTCAGATTCCAGTCTAACCAGATGCGGCTGAATACCAGTATTACACGGAGCGACTGCCACCATACCTCCGCAACCTAGTTACTGGGTAATGCCGATATCCTAAGGTTAAACCGTTTGTCAGATTTTCGGGCTTCTGACTACCCTTAACGACTGTCATAATTATACGTATGACATCCGAGACCGACGGTTTAACGTGCTCTTCTGCTCGTTTCCTTCCCATGGTGCGTGATATCGTGCACCGCGACGCACGAGCTCGCACCGACGCGCCATGGGAAGAGACTCGTCCGTGGTAACGCAGACGCGTGCGTAGCGGTGCGCCGTATCCATCGCAAGTCGGTAAATGCAAAGGTGCGGTGCGAGTTCTCTTCCACTTGGTATTTTGGATTGAAAGCTATTTGCTTCGAATCACGCACCCTCATAATGTGGCTTCCCACGGTGCGTGATTTTACGGATGATACCATGCGCACCCGGTGCGCGCTATTACGCACCGTGGGAAGCCAGCTTTCGAAGCACCGAGAGGTCTGTGTAACCCATCCACGGACTGACCGCGGTAACCGCAGCTTAACCTTGCAAATCATACGAACCGCGCGGTTGTTAATTAACCAAGAGCCTTTGATTGCAGAAATATTATAGATTAAATAAAACTTGAAAGAGGATTATTATAAACTAGCTGTACCCGCGGCTTTGCTTACGGAAACATAAGGTTACTGCATATCATCCACTCTCAATAACGTGATAATTTTTACCCTATAACCTCGCTCTTTAACGGATGTGGCTGCAAAATTGCAACTGGATTTGTCCAGTAGCACATGCGTGAAGCTCAAACATATAAACGAATGAACAGACCAAAATTCGAAAAACGACATCTTAGGATTCAATATCGTTCCTAGGATGCGTTGCACTTACTTTTTTCGAAAAATATTTTATTTTAGCATCGTTACGATTTTATTATATGTAAATGTAGGATAGTTAATTCTTCTCTCGTGTCAGCACGAGCTATACGAAAATAGCTCATGCTGTGGTGAAAAGATTAGCCAGTCAGCAAGGTTGGTAGCGGGGCTGACTGCCCAGGGTGCGCCGGACGTACTTAAGTATCGTCACTCGAGGAGGTTCTTTTCATGCACCCCTCATTCAGGATAGTTAATAATGAACACCTATAGATGAACAATAATCAAATCCTGCATTTTTTTCCCCAAAATATTATTTTTGGTTTAGTTTGGGAATCAGTATCAGTAGTTCTAGTGTAATACATTAAAATGCTGTGCCTACCTCTTACATAACCCACCGTGAATGTATTTATTAGTGACAGTATACCTTTTTCTTATTTTTATAATGAATTTCAACATTCCAAAATATTCATCGACTTTTGCTGTCGACTGTACATACCAATTTTCCACATATCGGGGTCGGCTGCCACTCTAATTGCCAATCCATCCAATCCATTTTAGAACGAAATTTAGAACGAGGTAATTCTATACCCAATTCTGAATATTTCGGCTTAGAAAAAAAAGCACGCTGTGGTGGACGAACGTACCTATATACATACTATTTTCGAAAAGCTGACACGAGAGAAGAAGAAGAATGATATCACTTTATTCACTCACGCAAGAAATTTCATTTCTTTTTTTAATTTTCGTTATACAGGGTGTAATAACTAATAAATAAAATTATAGAAGCTTTCTTATGCTTTTATAATTTTATTTTGATTTCCACGGGCCTTTTTCTCAAAACTCTGCGGTTAATCAATAAATAGGAGAGGATTTTGGCACAGTAGATATACAGAGTGTAAATAAATTCGTGTAATTCCTTCAAACCGCGTGATGTACTGGTTGGTGACACTGATTGACTCAGCATAGGTTTTTTCAGAATCAACAAAAAAAAGTTTTCAAAAAATTAAACATGGTATTCTGTATCTGAGCAATTTTAGCGTCCCAAGTTAACTGACTACGTGGAGCGATATCTTGCTACTCGTGCCCGTCAGCTATGTCACCGTGCCTTAATTAATTTATGCATGGCATCGAAATTTTCCATCAATAAAAAAAAAGAGTAAAGAAAGATTTTTTTTAATTTTAATCAATCTCATTCCCGTGCGGGGTTAATCTTTACCATTAATAGATCATGTAGTTTGAAGGAATTACACGAATTCGTTTACACCCTGTATATACGTTTTTTTACTTATCACTGTCCATGTAATCCATACCGATAGGGATTCGGAATCGTCTCTCCTAAACACAGGTTACCTAGTAGCCTATCTAGGAAAACAGTATTCACCCACTGACTCATTAACAAACCATGTTTCCCTGTGTTAACCTTACTATGTAATCTGGTCCAAGTTATACAATAAATAATTATCGCCTTTATTCATCATAAAACTTATCAATTACATATTTAAACACAGATATAAAAAAAAAACATAGCCCACCGGCATCGGGAACAGGGTCCAAGCTACTGGTGGTTAGGGCCTCAGAGAGAGGAACTTCCTAACAATACGCACCTTATCGAGAAGTACCTACCGATTTTTGTATCAAGCCCTTGATCCAGCCGCTCAACGAGAGCCTCTTTAGATGTTGGTCGAGGCTCTTGGCTCTTAAATCATTGGCCGTTACGACTATCGGCACAATTACTGCTGTATCAACATCCCACATGGCGACAACCTCGTGTGCCAAGTCTTGATATTTAATTTCTTCAATGATTACTATAAATATTTATTCACACTCACGCAACGCACACTAACGAAATAGTCAAACGCTAGCTTAACTCAAAACATCCAACCTGTATACAAATAACTTTCAAATTAATATACAGGGCGCGGCGTCATGTAAAAGTACACGTACCTAGTAAACTCGTTTCCTCAAAGCATTGCTCTGAATGCTTGTCACTCGATATATCCTTCCGTCATCCGTCACGCTTCTAAAATTACATTAAAGCGCGTGTCACACAGAAAGCGGGGCGGGAACGGTGTTTTTGTAATATTCGTGGTTCTAGGAAATAGGTCAGTATCGGTAGGGAGAAAGTGATACTTTAATGGTTTGTACAATACGCGCGTTTTATCTTGGCCGGTCGGAACATAGGTTTTTTTTTTCTATTGGACTTCTGTAGGTCCTAGGGGACCGATTCTACCCCCCATTGGCGAGACCTGAAGGGTCTCCAGCCAATGGTGAGGGGGGGGCGGAAGTAAAATACTTAACCTAAGCTAACTACTTGAACTACACTAACATCTTGACTACCTGCAACAACAGCACTAAGGGCGACCCCTAGTGGGACTCGGACCTCGGCTTAGGGCGTTGCTGGCGGGGGCTTAGGGGGGGGGGGGTGGAGACAGCTTGATGAGGGCTGAATTATCGGTGTGACTGCGGAGTCTGAAGAGACGATCGATTCTACGACGGGAGAGATCGGTGGATCGTGAGTGAACATGGGTTCTGAACTTTCGCGTATGTATACGCAGACAGGAAATAGTTCCTGTAAAAAGTATTAATAAACTTCGTTTAACTTATAGTCGATCCTACGATGGAGGTAATTAAATGGTAATTGTACCAATTTTGTACCAAAAAAATGGGTAGTATGTAGTAAGTAGGAAAAAGTACATTGCAACGCATGCCGTGTACAGCTAGTCATTTAAATAAAACTGTGTTGTTTCCATGTGTCCGTATAAGTGAAATAAATATTTAGTCAGCCTCAAATGCATAAAATGCAGCCTATCATTGTCCAATAAAAGTTCTGTCAACAGGCTTTGTGATTTTAAGGCGTATTTTTGCGGCCAAGTACCTTAGAGAGACGCGACGTTCCGACTCATCGGTAGTTCCGTCGCGTTGCTCTAAGGACATTACCTCCTTTTGGCAGACATTGTAGCTTAAATCTAGTATTAATAGACTGCAAAAATACCATATTCTATTCTCGTTTGTTGTTGTCCTCTTCATCAAGTCGTGCTCCTCATTGTTGAGGGTCGTGACTTCCCCTTGGAATCAGCTTAGCTCTGACTATGTTTCGCCATATTTTCCCGGTTACAGTTCACATATCAACGGATTTGATAGGACCATCTTGTAGAAATAAGACCTCTTGGATGTTTGTCTTGAATCTTGCCGGTAAATAATTGCTTTACTATTTGTACTGCGACATTTAATTGTCACAATCCAATCCAATAAAACCCGAAATCAGTAGATTCGAAAACCAGAGTCCAAAACTTGAACAACAATATTAAATGAATAACCACTCGAGTATTGGCCGATACCGCGCTCCCGTTGGAAGTGTAAATCGGTCCTCAGAGCTCTTGAAACGGTATTCCGAATCGTAACTATCCCGGTTTTCATGTTCCCCTCGCAATAGTTTGCGGAACAATTTGCAACCGTTCGTACCTGCGTGTCCGCTCTCAAGTTTGTCCAATAAAATCGTTGCCACTTCAATAGAATCTATTTTGACGTACATATCGTTTGTGTTTTCAGTCGAAGTAAACAAAGGTTGCAGTTAAGTGTCATAGATAACTAAACGAACGTTATAGCGACTAGTAGTGTAATAATAAAACCTATAGTGATATTTTGACAGACTATTGCGTACGGTTCTTTATATTACAACAGCATCAAGGGATGAGTGAGACTCATGGCGAGATTATTAGATAGGGCGAGATTCACATACCGTACTTAGACTTTGCTAAGAAAAGTAAGCATTTTATACGAATGTGAACAATCCTAACTCCCTAAGAAATTTTGCATATACATTATCCGGTGTACAGAATAAGACATAGGGTACCTTTCATCCCGAAAAAAGTACTGTTCCCGAGGAAAACAACAATAACGTTCATGGATAGCGCCACATGTTTTTTGAATCATGATTGATTTTTTTTTTCTGTTGGGCTGCTGTTGTAGGTCCTAGGGGACCATTTTAACGTAACCGGGCAGTTTATTGGAGATACCTGAAGGGTCTCCAGCCAATGGGAGGGTTGAATTATATTATTAAAGAAACTTTAGTAGTGTGTTAAGAGTTTTTTTAAAATTACAAATTAACGCGAGCGAAGCCGCGGGCAAAAGCTAGTACTTGTATAAAACTAATAGTCATACTTGTATGAATCGCTTATTCACATTCACTTTTACGAATATACATATATGTTACGGCTAAAAGCCGAATGGCGGTTACACCTAGGTTTAGCCGGGTACAACTAGGTGCAACCAGTAGCAGTTGGCTAGAACTAGGTGGAGCTTAAGTCGACGGAGCCCCGCAGAGCGGGGCTCCTATTTCTGTCTGCAGGGTTTAAAGTAACCTAACACGAAGGAGATGACGGGGGCTTCTTGTCGGGGTTACCCTTAACCATCGGTGTGCGGCTGCACCTAGTTCTAGCCGCTATGATGAAGGCTAAACCTAGTTCTAACCGAAGATAAGTAGGATAGATTTAAGTTTAACCGCATGTGGCCGGCTGCACCTAGTTTTACCCGGCTAAAACTAGGTGTAGCCGCACTTCGGCTATTAGCCGTAACATATACACTATCGATAAAAGAATAAGGTTCATATTCGTATGAAAGCGTTTCACACGAATATGAACCTTAGTTTTATACAAATACTAGCTTTTACTCAGCAAAGTAAAGTCTAAGTGCGGTTTGTGAATCTCGCCCATAGAAGGCAGAGTAGATATATTTCAGGAGACAGTGGGGATACTAAACAAACTATAACTAGGCGATAGCCGGCCACCGGACCTCAAATAAAAGATTTATTAAATGTGGCCGGTGCGATCAGTATTTAACTTCTAAACTCATTTATTTATTCAAAATAGACAAGAATTACTTAGTGCTTTTTGAATATCGATGCTACATAAGACAGCTCTCAAAAATGCCCTTCCTTCACCGCTTCCCAGTGTTTATGCTGTGAAGAAGATACGGCGCAACAAACTACCCAGCAAAATGATTATGGCGAAGTCGTAAATGGGATGATCTCCTAAATCAGCGTATTTTGTTGACCTCTCTGGTACATCTATCAATATAAATAAAAAGAAAAGTCCTGACTGACTGATTGACTGACTCATCAACGCCCAGCCCAAACTCTTGGACCTAGAACGCTGAAATTTTGCACAGAGGTTTCCTTTATAATGTAGACAAGAAACAAGGAAGGGTTTTCCGAAATTCAACCCCTAAAGGAGTTAAATAGGGGATGAAAGTTTGTATGGAAAATCGTCACTTAACGGGTTCAAAATTTCACGCAAACGTTGCGGGCAAAAGCTAGTATTACTTAATACAGCCCTCAAAAATGTATGCCCTTCACTGCTTACTAGTGTTCATGCTGTGAGGAAGTAACGACGTAAAAAAACTCCCCTGAAAAATGCTTATTGCGACGCATAAGAATGCGTCATATGCCATTTGTTTTTAATTTCCCGTCTTTAATCCATACTGCTTAGTATGATGAACAAATTCACTTTCTGACCCATCCAAATAGCGCTGTCTATGTGCATCGTGTGTATTGTAAATTTCCATCAGGTGAACAGAGAGAGCGCGCTTTGGATGGGTCAGAAAGCGAAGTTGTTCACCGAACCAGCGATATTCGTTCCGCGAGTTTACAGCACCTGCGTCCGTACTCTGTATATCGCATCGCTCCTTCGTTGATTAATTGTCAGTGCGGATATATGGGTTGAAACGTAGCTAGCTCCCGTTCCAAATTTTCAGTGTTGCAGCGTTGTGTTGTATAGTTCCTAATATAAAATATTTGTACTATCATTAGAACTTAAAACGGGATATTTACCATGTTTATTATTTGATGTTAGTTTCCGATATTTCGGCACCGTTACAAGCGCCATGATCACGGATGTACGTTCGAGTGACATAAGTGACAGTGGTAGTGGCGTCGAACGCAAAAAACGAACAAGAAAGAGGGTAGACCGTTTCGTCTGCTCATAAACATCCACCCACCCGCAATTACTTCAGTTCATCCGTGATCATGGCGCTTTTAACGGTGCCGAAATATCGGAAACTAACATGTAATAATAAACATGGTAAATATCCCGTTTTAAGTTCTAATGATTGTGTTACATAGTGACCATGTCCACGCAAAATACGCGCTTAGACGTGGAGTTGCGGATACCAGCCCGTTATACCTTACCTAGTGACCATGTTAGTTTAAAAACTTATATTTGTACTATGTTTTCTCTTTTTTATTACCGTCGTCCGCTGTATGTGTGACACACGCCTTACTTCACCCTCTCAGTTGACTGTTTGAAGTTGTGTGAGATAACAAACAGATGATATACCTTGTTTTTCTTTCATTAGGTGTAGTTCTAAACAAATAAAATGGATAAATAAATTCAAAGTCAAAGTATTTTATAGAAAATAAACTTTAAAGGCTAATAACGCCGCGTTTGGTTTCAGTATGATCTCAATCTAGTTCACTTACAGACTCATTTCGTTTTGAAATTGATTTATGGACACTACGTCAGATCAGAATGTTAGTAGAATACCGTTTTGGCTTCGATCAACTTTTGATCTATTTTCGATCTCTTTACAAGTTCACGTTTGACGTTGTTTATTAGTGTAGGAAAATACAATTTGTGACTTTTAGGAGGTTAGATCGGAACTATATTTTGAACATTTTTAATTATGAGAATTGGCCTTCATATTTCAGGCACTTTTAAAACGTCAAAAGTAGATGCACGGTTCCAAAAAGAAGGTCCTATGGAGAAGAGCCGGCAAGAAACTTCACGAATACTTTTTTATGGAGCAGATTTTACATTAAGGGATATATGAAACCAACAATTAATTGGCGTCACTGGTGATCATGTTGGATAAATTCATGTTGGTGGTCGCGTTTGTGCGCTGTGCCGGTTTAAGGTCGATTCGTTTTAAGCATAAGGGTGATCATTCTTACAATAGTTGCGATGTAATCGACATTAAAGCGTTTCATAGGAATATGAACCTTATTTCTATAATGTTCATATTCGTATAAGCGAATGAAACCAGCGCTGCGACGTTTTGTTTTTTAAATGTCGCAGCATTATGCTGAGATAGGAGCCCTTTTTGGCCTCGTGCAGGTAGTCTAAATTTTTATCCTGTCTTTTATTTTGTTTGTGTTTCTGTAACTGCCTGTGTGAGTCCAGACTAAATAATTTTCTTTCTTTCTTTCTTTCAATGTGATTAAGCATTTTATACGAATAATGTTCATATCCGTATGAAATGCTTACTTTACTTAGCGAAGTAAAGTCAGACTAGTGGGGTGGTACAGACAAGCGCTTTACAAATTTCTTTTCTGCCCAGCTCGTGTAGACAAATGGCAATCGATGATCGCTAGAGAATAGATACGCTAATTAAATGTATGGAAATGACATAACAGGGGCCCAATTCTACTAAAATAAATTGTTGCCAAACGCAATCGAACCACATCCGTCGGTCAGTTTTTGTTTTCGAAAACTTTCAAAATGATTGATTTTGTTTTTTGTGTCAAACAATAAGACAGGTTTTGAAATTGAGAACTGTCTGAATGAACGGTTCGGCCTTGGTTCGGTTGTGATTTATCAAGATTTATTTTAGGAGACATACTAGAAATAGGAATTTTTGTAAGGAACCAGACACAATTGTTTACTAAGGCAAGCGAAAATTATAAATATAAGTCAAGGGATCCTACTAAGTTAAAAATAGATACATGTAGAAGCACATTTCATAAAAAAGACAGCCTAATGATGTCTATTAAAGTGTTCAACAATATCCCACGCTCAATAAGAGAACTCCCTTTAAATCAATTTAAAAAAAAGTTAAAACAATGGCTGATAGAAAAATGTTTTTATACATTAAGTGAGTTTTTTAACTATAAAATGTATTAATAACTATAAACTCACTAAGCACCAACTTACCTAGTAAGTAATCTAATTTCGCATACCTTGTAGAGGTGAGATGTGTTAAGCTCTATATTTTTTGTAACATCTACTATGTATTCCATATCTCCTGCGAATAAATATTTCTATTTCTATGAGAATTAGGCCCCAGCTCGTGTAGACAAATGGCAATCGATGATCGCTAGAGAATAGATACGCTAATTAAATGTATGGAAATGACATAACAGATCGCTTGACTGGTCGAAAGCTTATCTCAATCCAGTACATCTCATTGTCGTTTCTATTCTCTAGCGATCATCGATTGCCATTTGTCTACAGCCACTTTAAAGAGTTAAAATAAAATAATAGACCATGAAAATTCCAATAAAATAGCGTGAGAAATAGCATTAAGCATGTCATTATAATCTTTCTTTCGACTTTACAACCAAAAGGATTTGTTATCTCTCTTAATTGAATCAGATTTATTGGTCCACTGATTTCAATTGCGGTTGACGAGCGTTAGGTCCTTATTGGATTCCCAGATTGACAGAAAACATATTGGGTGTTGCTAATAGGAATTTCAGTGGTAACGCGGAATTTTGAAATTGTGCTCGATACTTGGCAATGTACTCGCTTATTAAAAGAGCCTGAATACCGTTTCTAACGGGACGTGAGTGTCTGATAGTATTATGTACTTTGTCCTCATCCCTATGGGGAATACAGTTATGAGGTGTTTTTTTTTTTGTATGTTCGATGTATTTTTTTCTACATAATTCGAATTCGTGTATTTCCTTCAAACCGCGTGATCTACTGGTGACACAGATTAACTATATAAGAGAATTTTTAAAAATCAACTTAAAAAAAGATTATAAAAAAAAATCTTACTTTTCTATTTCTGAGTCATTTTAGAGCCCCGAGTTAAGTTACTGCAAAGAACGATATCGCATTAGTCGTGCCCACCAGCCGCGTCGCCGTGCTTTCATTCAATTATGCGTGGCATCGAAAAGTTCAATCTCATAAAATTATTACAAAGCAAAAAAAAAAAAAACTTATGTTTTTACTAAATCCTTATTAGATGGTTTAGATACTCGTACGATCACATATAACGAAAAAAAAAAAGTTTTATGTTTAATCAGGCTAATTCCCGTGCGGGGCCAATCTACAACAGTAGCAGATCATGTGGTTTGAAGGAATTACACGAATTCGTTTACACTCTCTATTCCCATTTGGGAATGGGCTAGAATATAAAACTTCCTCATCGCACGCTGGGAATAGACGCGTGTTGTAAGATTCAACAAAACCCAGCACGCTTGGTGGTAGGATCTATACGGGCCGCCTGTCTAGCCACCCTCACATTAAAGTCCGGTGTCAATTACTGTGTTCCGTCGTGTGTATGTGAAAGCCAGAGTGGTATTAGAGGAATCCCTCTATAACTCCTGTTACTTGGATTCGTGTGCTCCATCTTAGACCTTGTCTACATTTACTTTCAGGCGACTAGGGTTAAAGTCGAAATAATAAAAAAAATCATTTTCTTTCAACTACGTAGTACCTAATGTTATCATTAATCACTACAAAACCGATCACAAAGGACGTATTTTTTGCTTAGAACCAAAACAGTGCAGAAATGTGCTCATTGTTGCACTGTTTTACATTAATGCACTGTTTTTTATTTTTTCGTTTAGATAAATTTACCACAGATGTTTAATGTTTCCCATTAAGGTTAATATAAAATGTATGCATTAGATCAAAAAAATACTGGCTGAAAATAAAAATCAGCTTAATAAAACAGACTAGGAGAAAAAAAAAAAACAAATGGCGTGCATTTTGTACCATTGTAAAACTTTGATACTTCATATTTAACAAGAAAAGTTTATAAAAATGTTATATGGATATTTTATCACGGTAGGTAGATTGGTAGTTGAAAGAAAAGTAGATAACGCACCTAGCTTAAGTGAGTAATTAATGCACTCGTGTTAATTACCAACATAACACTCGTGCATTAAATAACTCACTTTGCGCTCGGTGCAACAATCTACTATTATTAGTTTTGACATTTCAAGATATTTCTAAAATGTATCTACAAAAGTTTATACAATGTGGCGCTGAGGTTATCACATTAAATGATACTACGTATACTACATGGCATTCTTTGGTCATACACAAAAGAAAAAAAGAAAATATTTAATATTATAGCCGCAGGATATTTTTTTTCATTTTAATATTTAACAACATCATGTAAACGCATAGAGATATCTTCGACGAATAATAATTAGGTCAAAGACCCGTTAAGCCGGCGAAAAGTCTAAACGTTGCCATTCCGCATTACCTAAAATCAAGTAACAAAAAAACAATTTAAACGAAAAATTACTTACGCGTAACGACATAAGACATAAATTACAATGTGCGAAATTAAAAGCGAGCGAGATGTACTTCCGCGTTTCCCGCCCACCGGCGTGTGAGTATCAATTATTAGAAATTAGAATCAGTGCGGCGCCCTTGTCCTTAAAGGATAGTTTAGTTGCGCGAGCCGCTTAATATGCGCACTCGCCCTTTGTATTTTTATTGTTTTGTTTGTAATAATAATACTTTAGTTTTGTAAGAACTGTTGATTTTGTGGACATTTGGATAAGTTTACTGTTTTGTTTGTGATAGGACACGTTGTTAGGTACAATTATTTAAGTGATTATAATTTAGTGAAGTGGTGTGATAACTCGTGCGAAATTGGACGCTTTTTACTTCCAAGATGCCCCGTAGGAACTTCACGTCATCGGAGTACACCGATATGATCCTAATTTATGGGGAATGCTATCAAAACGCTGCTCTGGCGTTACGAACATACCGAGAAAGGTATAGTACCACCCGTGTATGTCCTTCACACTCACCGACCTTTATTAGGACAGTTCAAAGATTACGTGACAACGAACCATTGATCCCGCGTCAGATTGATGTCCCACCGCAAGTACCAGTGTCCCACGAACAACAAATGGATTATTTCGCTCGTAATCCAACGTCAAGTCTCCGTAGAGCAGCTCGCCAGTTTCGAGTACATCACAAAACTGTACACAAAGTTTAAAAAAAAAACAGACAGCGGCCGTTCAAATACCGAAAGGTACAGGGTTTACTGAGTAGGGATAAGCCACCTAGAGAAGCCTACTGTCAGTGGCTACTGAGCAAAGTAGCTAATGACCCCGATTTTTTGCCTATAGCCAATTATGGTACCAGCTTGACGGAGCACCTGCTCATTCAGTGGTGGCTGCCAGAGAGCGGCTCAATGATATGTTCGGAGAGCAGTGGATTGGCCAATACGGACCTTTTCGATGGCCAGCACGGTCACCAGACCTAACCCCATTCGATTTTTTCCTATGGGGATACTTGAAAAACGAGGTTTACGCTACTGAAGTGACCACTGTGGAGGATTTAAAAAATAAAATAATTCTGGCCTTCAACAAGGTAAAACTTTTAGCCGCGAATGGTGACCTACTGCGAAGGGTTCGAAATAACATCTTACGACGAAGTCAATTATGCATTCAGGAACACGGTGGACATTTTGAAAATTTAAAAATTTAAAATCCCTTTTCCGTAATTTGTTCGTTAACTTTGGACGTGAACTCATGATTAGTGATTATTTGGATAAAAGCAATAGGCACAGTGTTATGTTTATGTTACTTGAAACCGTCGCCATTGAGCCGAGCCGCGCCACTCGAGACTTTGATGAACCGACAATGTTTACGTAGGTACCGATGTCGCAGCATGCGATGTTGCCGCTTTTACAGGTCAGTAAACTAATGTTTTAGAGGATGTTTTATTTCGAGACAACTTTTACGCTATTTATTTTGTTTGAAAAATGCGATTTTTAATTTTTAGTGGTATTGTTTATTTGATTATCTTAACAGGTATATATCTACTTGTATATATCGCTGTACAATTTAATGTGATAACTTCAGCGCCACATTGTATTAGAAGTAAAAACACATCCTTCGCATTCTGGAACGTAATGCAATAAACTGTACGTGACGAAGTAAAGAATATTTCACGGAGAAAAAAATTGTTTGTCACCTTCACTTGTTTTCGCGGCAAGTTATTTTTTGATGGAGAGACGGGGTACAAAAACAGACAGACGTTCAAAACAAGCGGCGACGGGGCGTAGAATAGTATCGAGTGTCGTTGGTTAGGTAGATATGATATCTCACTTGTAATTTTAGGTAGTCTAGGGTCCGTATTTATAAACAGCTCTCTTTTGAGAGACCTCTGAAAAGGGGATACTATTTTTTACTATTATTTTACTTGGTCACGTTTGACCCTGATGGTAAGCGGAGACAAGGTATAAAATGGAGCACACGAGTCCAAGCAACAGAGATATAGATATTCCCATATCGTCGCCCGAGAGTGAAAACCTCTGGAATGGAATTTGGTCATTTTTATTTTAGTATTGTCTTAATTGGTCAGTTTTTTTAATATGTGATTCTAGGCCTGCCTTTGGCCGCCATCTTGCCTGATGTTAAGCCATGATGCGGTCTACGACGGAGCATGCTTATCCAGAAGAAACCGATTCACTCGTGACTTGAAGACACCCAAATTGTAGCTGTCGGAGAACACCCACTCGGGCAGAGCATTCCACTGTTTGGCAGTTTTCACAATGAAAGTGGAATCAAAGCGCTTCGTTTAGGTTTTTGGTATATCAACCATGAACCGATGGCGCTTTTTCGTGCCGTCCGGCATACCGTCCTCGCCGACGAGGCCCGTCGCGACGTCCTACCGCCGCCGGTCACGATCCACCGAGCTCTCCCGTCGTAGAGCCGGTCGTCTCTTCAGACTCCGCAGTCACACCGATAATTCAGCCCTCATCAAGCTGTCTCCCCCCTAAGTCCCCGCCAGCAACGCCCTAAGCCGAGGTCCGAGTCCCACTAGGGGTCGCTCTTAGTGATGTTGTTATTATATTGTAGTACAAGTAGTTAGCTTAGGTTAAGTATTTTACTTCCCCCCCATTAGCTGGAGACCCTTCAGGTCTTGCCAATTTCTGCCCGGTTACGTAAAAACCGTCCCCTAGGACGATCTACAGCAGTCAAATAGGAAAAAAAGCGCTTTTTCGTGTTCGTTTCAGTTCGAAATTTTCCACCCTTGTTATGTGGAAAAATTCACCCATCATAACAATTAATGTATCACCCAATCCAGAACTCAAAAAGCCAATAAGATTCAGTATCTAACGAATGTCCCGTAATTACTACTGTTATTCCATCGGCTCTCTCATGGCCCATAAATGGTTCCGAACCATTGAACAGGCTGCTACGATAAATCACCGATACATTACTCCTGGACGAGGAGACACGTGACGTGTACAGGTAGAGAGAGATAGAGATATGGGTTGGAAAGAGAAGGATAGGGTACGTAATATTCTATTCGTTAATTGGGTAGGAGAGATTGGTTGAAAGCTTTATGTATCGATACCTAAAGGTTTTATTGTTGAAGTTGTATGTGAGAAGGAAATTAAGGGAAATATAATATGAAAGAAGGTAATAATGAGTCAGAATTATAGCATGGTTCATTTTTTAGAAATATATTTATAGACTGCCTCGTTGGTCTAGCGGTCGTAAGCGCGACTGCTGAGCTTGAGGTCCGGGGTTCGCTCCCCAGGTTGGGTAAAGTGTTATTGGTTTTTCTGTGTGGAATTTCTTAGTAGCAGCCCGGAGTCTGGATTTGTGCCCAGTTGATGGCAATAGGCTCGCCCCCTATTACACGGGACTTAAACATAAGGGCGAAATGAGGGTCTACACTTCCGCCCAACCTTTCGGAGAATAAGGCGTGATGTTATGTATGTATTATTAAATAAGGCAAGAATGAGTCAGAATTATTTTTTTTTTTTTTTTTTTTAATAATTTAAATACTAATCCGCGGATCACTTAAAGTGTTACTTTCGTGCTAAAATATCAAAATTCGATTTTTTTAATCATTTAAATGTTTTAAATGTGGCTTAAAATGTAATCGGTTGATTATAGTCGATGATAGATAGAATTTAGCGTAATTTTTTTATGAAATCTTTGAACATAAGTATTTCTCTTAAACTATTAACTTTTGGGGAAAGTTGTACAACAAAAGTTATTTATTATGGGTACTTTAATACACCTTTCCGACTGATATTTTATAATACATGTGACCATAGAAATATTTGCTAAGTTAAAATATTATCATCTATAATGTGAAATCAATTTCGAAATACCTTAATAATCTGTTTAAAAATTGTAGGTCTATTATTTCGGATATTGAATTCTTCAATTTAAATAAAATATAAAAACTTACTTGAAATCATAAAAATATTACATCATTACTTTTAAGAGAAAAAAATAAACCACTATCTTCTCAATTAGTTCTTAGTGGCTGGGCTAATAATGTAACCACCTGTTGTGATCTGTTCCACCTACTTCATTGCGCCTTATATGAGCTGATATGTAGCTAAATTATAAGTAAGTTTTCCTGTGTAGAGGATGGGCAGCAGCGTTCTCTGAGTACTATAACAACCTGCCAACCCCCCCGCCCCCCCCCCCCCCCCATTGGGGGAGGCCTGTATCCAGCAATGGACGTCTTTCGGCTGAATGATGATGATGATTTCTTCTTCGTCCATTCTCCGAACCTACACAGCAGAGAATTTTTTTTTGTTTCACGGTTAAATGGTGTTAAAATCTTGGTATTAATAAAGTTTTTTCAACTTGAATTGGGAGTTAAAATCTCTTTAGTAATAATTGTTCACTTTCTTTATAATTTTTCCATTAACCTTAAGGTTTATGCAAAGTTTAATGTTTTCTGGTTAATTTTCGTTTAAGAAGTTTATTTTCGTTTTACGAGTAAATTATGTTCTCATCATAAAGTGTATTATGTACTTTCTTTGATTGGTATAGTAAAAATAGATAAAGTAGTCTCAATTACAGAGTTAGAAGACTGTTAATTTAGTTTCAAAAGTTTGTGTTAGTTTACTTTCGGTTTTACGGGGAAAAAGACTGTTTATTTAGCTTGAATCAAAGTATTGATTAATATGAATGGTTTTATTTATTTCTTTTAAAAAAATAAGTCTCACAAGTCATAGACCTTAACTCCATAGTAATACGGTTCCATATTACCATTAACTACAATAGAAAGGTTTTTTACATCAAAATGCAACACTAATAGAGACCTTTACACTAAAATAACACACAATTTTCTTATCCTTCTTGTTACATACATCGTTCACGTTAGTTTACATCTAAAATTTGAGTAGCGTAGGGCACAACTAAACATGATTTTTTATAGTAAGGGACATGCTATTTTCGAAACCACTAGGTTTTCTTAAATTTTGTATTTTTAGTATAATAGAGGCATAAAAACTAAGAAACTTTGTCCTAGACCCCATCAAAATCGAACCATAAAATAAAAAGATACATACAGTTTTAGAAAATAAAAACTGTTTTTTGGCTCTCCTGAAAAGTCGTGTTTTGTCCCTTACGCTAAGTGATACTTCCGGTATCAATATTTGACCAACAAACACAGGCTGTCGCAATAAGTGGTTATTAAAGAACACGAGGATCTCACTGCCTATCCTCTCACACAGTCCCTTATTTTTTACAACAACTAAGAGATGGGTTGTTTCTGTTTTGTCAGTAACCTCGCAGCGTACATTCATTTCATTTTCCCTTTGAGTCAAACCAAGCGTTCTTGCTTGTAACAATGTTGCATCGAGCAAAGCCTTCCGTTTCTAAATGCATTAACACTCGAGGCACACATCGGTTACAAGTCCTTAAGCCCTGTTTACACGCCTCCAGTCTTCAGTCGAGTGCGTGTCTATAGCAGAGTTATCCGCTTCCAGGGTTCAATATTTCGTGACCCGAATCGTGTGAAACGTACTTTATTGATTTCAATTTCAGTGTTTGTGCGTGTGTAGATTTATGTTTGTAAACATTCCCACGATACAGGAGAAATTTTAGTGTGGGGCAGTGTTTTTTCAATATAACGAACAAAAACAAAACCGTGTTTGTGAGTGTTTGTAGATTTTTGCTTGTAAACACATCTGCAATATTGAAAAAATCCTAGTGTGTAACTTTGTTTTTATTATAACGAACAAAAACAAAACTGCCCCTTTAACACCGCGCTTAGACCGTCCGGGCTCATTGGCTGGTATAACACGTTATATTGTTGTTGTGGTTTCTGATTGGCCAATTTATGGTAACTTATAAGTCTTAGAAACAATGTTTATCTTATATTATGACGATGTATTAGACCGTTTATAGTATGACTGGAGACCCTTCAGGTCTCGTCAATAACTGCCCGGTTATGTATAAACGGTCCACAAGGTCCATCCACGAGCAAACCATGGGAAAAAAAAGAACGTTTATAGAAACGTTTTACCGTGCGTTGTAATATTGTTTCAATTGTATCGGTGGAGTGCGCCGTGGATTCTTCGTCTCCATAAACGAGTAGCGTTTACTTTACAGAAGTAAATACCATCCTCGTCAAGAGGATAGGCAGCAGTGGCGAAGGCTCCATACAACTCGATTCCTATCGGCTTCCCTTTCGAAACGAGTAGATACTGGAATTCACGCATTACACTTGAGCAAGGTAAGCATTTTTTGGTCCGGCTTCCCTTTTAAGAAAATTCACCCATCGCCACTGATAGGCAGCAATGTCTTTTTGTCTGCATACAACAATAGACTGCGATCACCAATCAGCCTGCCATACGTGGTAATTATGGCAACGCCCTTTTTGACCGTTCATTGTGCTGCCGTCATATTTCTAAAAGACCATAAAGTGACATTATGTCAAATTTGAGTTTTATAAACTACGTAAAAGCGCAACATTTTCTCTATCGACGAGTCTGGTCCGTATTTTTCTATCATTTGTCAATTACGAGATCCAGAGACCTTTACTGAGACATTACCATATTTTATAATACCATTCTATACCATATAATAGATGTCATAAGTATAGTAGATTGTCAAATTTTTGTACAAAAAAAGCAAACTCAAACTCAAAACTCATTTATTCAAAATAGACTAGAATTACTTAGTTCTTTTTGAACGTTAGTTTTACAATATTATAGACATCCCACAAAAAGCCCTCCCTTCACCGCTTCCTAGTGTTTTTGCTGTGAAGAAGAAACGGCGCAACAAACTCCCCAGCAACACACATATGTCTGTCAAGTGAATAAATTAATTGACTCTATACAACGAAAATCATCATGTTTTTTACAATAATAAAGTTATGCAATTACAGGTAAAAACAAATTAAAAATAAAGTATATAAATTAAAAAAGTATTATTTAAGAAAAAGTAAAAATGTATTATTAGTATTAAAAAAGTATATACAGCGTGTCCCAGAAAGTAGTGTCAAGCGGAAGTCCAGAAGTAGAACATCCTTTGAGGTACCCAAATCACCCCCATGTATGTTCCGCGATTTTTTGTAGTTTTCGAGTTATGAATGTTTTTATGTTTTTGAATCACATTCTGACTATAACGACATTTTTGATCATAGTGACGTGAATAGTTTAGATACATGAGTAATTTTTTTTTCTAAATTAGCTGATTAGTGACCCTTTCGAATGTATAAGCACTTGTAACCATAGATGTAACAAATGCGTTACAAAAAAATATTGAATTGTCATAAAGTTAAAATCCTGCATGTTTCCTACATCTTTGTGGGTGATTTAAAAATAAATCTCCCTAAACTTTTTTCGTCAGATGTCTTTTAAAAACTTATCCATTTTATCAGCTATTTACCCTGTAAATTTCATCGAGCTATCTCTACGACATCACAATAAAAATTTCATTCAAAGCATACAATATCGAAAATTCCAGTTGTAAAAGGGTGAATGAAAAATTGATTAAAACTAACAAATAACTTCTTTTTTAGTAACCCTAGACGCAAAAAGAGGGGTGTTATAAGTTTAACGTGTCTGTCTGTGGCATCGTAGCTCCTAAACGGATTTTGATTTAGTTTTTTCTTTTTTTTGAAAGGTGACTTTATCGAGAGTGTTCTTAGCTATAATTCAAGAAAATCTGTTCAGCCGTTTGAAGATCATCAGCTCTTTTCTGGTTGTCGAAGGGATATGGGCAACTTCTACTGGTCTGATCGTTTCAAAATTTACTATCCTGTGATTTCAATGATATTGAAGACATGTGACACGGAGGAGGTCATTACAACTTATCATAAACTTAAAGAATCAATAGGCACACAATACCTCTACTGTAAGTTGGGTATCATGCTGTTTCAGATGATGCTTGAGCATCAGGTCAAGGTTACCATGTTATTGTAATATCATTGAAGTCACAGGATAGTAAATTTCGAAACCAGTAGAAGTTGCTCATATCCCTTCGACAACCAGAAAAGAGCTGATGATCTTCAAACGGCTGAACAGATTTCTTGAATTATAGCTAAGAACACTCTCGATAAAGTCACATTTCAAACAAAAGAAAAAACTAAATCAAAATCCGTTTAGGAGCTACGATGCCACAGACAGACACACAGACACACACGTTAAACTTATAACACCCCTTTTTTTGCGACTAGGGTTACTAAAAAAGAAGTTATTTGTTAGTTTTAATCAATTTTTCATTCACCCTTTTACAACTGGAATTTTCGATATTGTATGCTTTGAATGAAATTTTTATTGTGATGTCGTAGAGATAGCTCGATGAAATTTACAGGGTAAATAGCTGATAAAATGGATAAGTTTTTAAAAGACATCTGACGAAAAAAGTTTAGGGAGATTTATTTTTAAATCACCCACAAAGATGTAGGAAACATGCAGGATTTTAACTTTACGACAATTCAATATTTTTTTGTAACGCATTTGTTACATCTATGGTTACAAATGTTTATACATTCGAAAGGGTCAATAATCAGCTAATTTAGAAAAAAAAATTATTCATGTATCTCAACTATTCACGTCACTATGATAAAAATGTCGTTATAGTCCGAGTTTGATTCAAATACATGAAAAACATTCATAACTCGAAAACTACAAAAAATCGCGGAACATACTTGGGGGTGATTTGGGTACCTCAAAGGATGTTCTACCTCTGGACTTCCGCTTGACACTACTTTCTGGGACACGCTGTATATATATAAATCAAGCATAACATAAAAACTTTAATTTTAAAAACTGTATTAATCCTGTAACTCATTAAAAGTTATACAGTGAGCTTAAAGTAGCCCAATAATTTGGTATAATCAAAAACATCTGTATGTCTTCAGAATTTCTAAAGTCAACACTTTCGACGTTTTTGCTCATAACTCAAAATTAGGTTTAGTCACTTAACGGCCTTTTAGAGATAGGATGGCAGTGTGGCGGTCATTGAAAGGCCTATCTTCACTAGTGGACATGTACGCGCCGATGATGATGATAATGATAACACTTTCGCACTCGACCAAAAACTGGACACGAGTAAATGAGCCTACACGTGTTTAGATCAAACAGTCCTTGTGGTACACTCACGCAGTCAGTACACTTCACCTACCTACGCGGTACAGCCGAGCGCAGTGGGTGTATAATCTCAGGGGGCAATGTCGGTCTGCATCGCAATCTCGCACAGTTTACCATTACAATGGAGCGCTCGACTGTGTACAGTTAGCGACAAAAGACATATTGTCTGCACGAACCTGCGCTTTACCAATCGCTCGTCCAGTAAGTTGGCTTCGATTGTTTTCAATGGCTCAAATCGAGTGGACGGGTTGTATTTTTATTGAAAGTAATGGTGATGTTCTCGATGTTTACGGTTTACAAGGCAAAGTTAAGTATTTTCTTTTTAATGTTGCTTGGTGGTAGGATCTATACGGTCTGGCTAGCTACCACCCTCGTGGGAAAGTCCGGCGCCAAGTAGTTTACTGTCATGTGTATGTGAGAGCCAGAGGGGTATAGGGGAATTCCTCTTCATCTCTGTTACTTGGATTCGTTTGTTCCATCTTAGACCTTACCTGTGCTAAAACATCAGGGGCGACTAGGGCCAAAGAATATCAAAAAAATGTAGGAAAATACTGAAGCGCTAAAGCCAGCATATGTTATTGCACAAATTGACTTCTGCAAGCGACTTTATGGCTATAGGCTATGATCAACTGTGTTTATGTTTTAGGTCATAGTTGAGGTCACGAATTAAAAGTTCTATTTTCTGAATTCGTAACTAGAGTAAGGATGAAGAATTTTTTAAAAACAAAATATTTTACACGGAAATAAAAATTATCGAATTTTGAAATTTTAAAACATTCTTCAAAACCGTCATCAGTGATACTTTAAGTGGCCTGCAGATTAGTACCCCCTTTCTGACTAACCTTGTAATATGTATATTTTTAGTCGAAAACAGTCTCACCCAAATATCTGTGCGTTTCTTTTCATCTAAATAAAATACTTTCAAGTTCATTCGTCTAAGCCAGATTTAGCACAAATCCCTGACACAAAACTTTTACATCCACAATATCTCTGTATCACCACAAAAGTACAGCAAATGTAGGTATTCTCAATAAACAGCAACTATTTTCATTACTTACATATTATCGGAGGGGTACCAGCCTTATTGTGTTACAAACAATGAGGGTAGATCGCGCGAACCAGTTTAATATGTGGTGTGAAAGTGTAAATTTAACTGTGAAGAGAAATAGTTCAATAAATCTACGATATTAGCAATTTACATGCAGTATCGGTTAAGCGGATGATGAACGGGTTTAGTTTACTCGACAATTTTGGGTTAAGTTTTTGTATTACATAGTTTTTTTATAAACATAACATATTTTCACACCTTTACTACCTGAAGTGTTTGGTAGAGGTGTATAGTACCCTCATTTCGTCTTTATAAGTCCCATGTAATAGGGGGGTGACCCTATTGCCATCAACCGGGCACAAATTCAACCAGCGGGCTGCTAAGAAAGGATTTCGCACAAACTTTATGAAGAGGCTATAGGATTGTCAGACCGGTCTCGCAGTAGGATCCAAACATTGCATAATTCGCCCATTACTGCCCCACAGCTGGACAGAGACCTCTGCTCAAAATGAAAAGGGTATAGGGCCTGTCCATGTGGACACGTCTCTCCAAGTCACAACGTCGTCAACGTGGAACGGTGCGGTAACGCGGCACGGTGCGTTGACATAACGTGCAAATTTACGTTACCGTATCGTAAAAACGCATTTCAGGATCATTGTTAGATTTATCGTTGACCATGTAGATCCTGAATTTTAATAAAAGAAACAATAAGGTATGGTTTTAAAGCATCGGAGCACATAAACAGCGACTAACTGAGCGCATATACGTGTGCGCTTGCGGCTAGAGGCGGAACGTGTTACGATATGGTAACGTAAATTTGCACGTTATGTTAACGCACCGTGCCGCATTACCGCACCGTTCCACGTTGACGACGTCGTGACGTGGAGATGTGGACAAGCCCTTAGGTCTTAAACCACTACGGAGGCCTGGTGTAGGTTGGCGGATTCCACACAATCGAGAACTATTTGGAGCGCTCTCACGTGTGGAGGTTTCCTCACGATGTTTGCCTTCACCGGATGATCAAATTTTGGTCCGCACATGAGTTCGAAAAGTCAGAGGTGCTGGTCATGTTCCAACGAATCCTGCATGGAATTGCCTTCCATGCTGTGTACCATATGTTCAACCGCTAGGGTATCACTGCAAGCTGTACATTGATAACATCATACAACAAGTACTTACAAAGTTCATGCCTCGTATTGTACTCTGCATATAACCATAACTTCCCTATAAATCATCAACGAAGAGGTTCATTGTCTCTGCTGATACATCTCACGACCAGACCAGTTTTTAGATGGGGCTATGACGATGAGGTGGTATAGTCTGTGGGATGAAGAAAACTAAAGTAATTAATCATAGTTAAATTATAAATGGGTAGTTTTTTGTGAGACGGGTTAGCACAAGAAAGGTTTAATCGATTGAAACCTTTGTTGTTGAGGGTTTGTTACTATAGCCTGTAGGCACCGTTGACCTTAGATTAAGGTATTATTTAGAAACTTTAGAATATTCTTTTGTTATCTTTTGGTCTTAAACTGAGTAGTTTAGCTAATATAAGAAGCAGTTTGTAATAACAACTTTATGCATAGACTACCCTTTTCACGGTTAGATGAGTTTTTTTTCTTTTGGACTTCTGTAGATGTTCCTTGGGGACCCCTTCTACGTAACTGGGCAGTTATTGGCGAGACCTGAGAGGTCTCCAGCCAATGGGGGGGGAGTGAAATACTTAACCTAAGCTAACTACTTGTACTACACTATCGTCTGCTACCTGCAACAACAGCACTAAGGGCGACCTATTATTTTAAGTAGTTTCTTTTTTTTTTTTCTCAAAAAAACGTTGCCCCACACAAGATTTCTCTTGTATCGTGGGTGCGTTTACAGACACAAATCTCACAAACAAACGCCCAGACCCGGAACAACGACCTGTAGGCCATACAAATTTTTGTTCGGTGTGGGAATCGAACCCACGACCCGTGGCGCAGAAGCCAATTGCTTAGCCACTGCACCAAACGTGTCGTCCAAATTCTTATTTTTATCTTAGACCGCTTCAATGCACAGTCGTGCCCCTCACGACATTGACCATAATCACCATATTTGACTAACAAACATAGGTTGTCGCAATAAGATAAGTGGTTATTAAAGAACACGAGGATGTCACTGCCTACCCTCTCACACAATCCCCTGTTTTTTACAACAACTAATGTTGATGGGGTGTTTCTGTTTCGTCAGTAACCTCGCAGCGTACATTCATTTCATTTTCCCATGAGTATGAGTTATGAGTAACGTTAATAAAATCACTACAAATAAAAGGTTCCGTGTGGTGCCGGACTTACAGAATAGCACTACCCCATCTCTTCCAGTGGGTGTCGTAAAAGGCGACTAAGGGTTTCACTAGAGGATGGGCAGCAGCGTTCTCTGAGTACTTTAACAACCATACTGCGATCGCCCATCCGCCTGCCAAGCATGGCGATTATGGCAACCACCCCCTCTTTTTTTGGGGGAGGCCTATGTCTAGCAGTGGACGTCTTTTGGCTGAATGATGATGAAATAAAAGGGAATTAATTTTCGTGAATAATGTTCGATCCAAATGTTCATGTTCACATAAATTGGAATAAATTTCAGTGCTTCAAATCAGAATAAAATTGATTTGATTAAATTTTCGTAGTACCTACTCGTATACGGTAAATTTTATTGGTAGCGATAAACAGCTTGCAGACTAAATCGTTTAATGGTGATTGTTATGTACCTACTTTAATAAAGTCTGAAACTGGTTTAATCTCTAAAAATAAAAGAAAAGTCCTGACTGACTGACTCATCAACGCCCAGCCCAAACCCTTGGACCCAGAAATCTGAAATTTTGCGCAGGGGTTCCCTTTATAATGTAAACAAGATACAAGGAAGCATTTCTCGAAATTCAACCCCTAAGAGAGTTAAATAGGGGATGAAAGTTTGTACGGAAAATCGTCACTTAACGGGTTCAAAATTTCACGCAAGCGAAGCTGCGGGCACAAGCTAGTTATCTAAATTAACATAGGTTGAAATTTAGATAGATATAACATAGCATAACATCACGCCTATATTCCCCGAAGGGTTGGGCAGAAGTGTATGGGACACCCTCATTTCACCGTTGTTTAAGTGGCAAGTAATAGGGGGCAAGGCTATTGCCATCAACCGTGCACAAATCCAGACTCTGGGCTGCTATTGAGAAATCTTACACGGAAAATACCAATAACGCTTTGTCCGTGACCTGGGGATCAAAACCTCCACCTCACGCTCAGCAGTCAGGCTTGTGACCACGAGACTAACGAGGTAATCAATCAATACATATCTTATTCATTTTATTTAGACCAGTTTTTGTTTTTTTTTATATACAAGTTTAGTCGGAAAGGGTATACTAATTCAAAAAGGTGTTAAAGTACTCATAATGGTGAATAACTTTTGTTCTACGACTTTCCCCAAATGTCAATAGTTTAGGAGAAATAGCTCTTCAAAGATTTCATAAACAATACGATAAAATCTATATATCCTCAGCTATGATCAGCTATGTTTACATTTTAGGTCATAGAAAACTGAGATTCTAATCCGTGACCCTAAATATTATTTAGGGTCACGGATTAGAATCTCAGTTTTCTGTATTCGTAACTAAAGCAGAGAAGAATTTTGAAAAAAAAAAAACTAAATAAAAATCGATTTTCATGGAAACAAAAGCTATTAATGAATTTTTAACACTTTCTTTCAAACGGTCATGAGTGATACTTTGAGTAGCCCACGGATTAGTACCCCCTGTCTTACTAACCGTGTATATTACGTACCATAAATAATACTGCCAAAGTGTTACCAAAATTTTTAATTCTTGTGGTACAAGGACAAAAATTAAATACCGTAAAATACGTGGAAGAGGCTTTTGCCTTACAGAAGTAGACATTCAGTAGGTAACGACACTAATGACAGATGATCGCGTTACGCTTTGCTCTTCCCAAAACACACATAGCGTATCATGCGCCGAGTAGGTATTGCGCAAGATACTCAGCATAAAATATGAGATGATGAAAATACGCCGAATATACAAATAATAGTTCTTAACATATCGATCAAACGCAAGATGCGCGTGATACTTCTAAGCCCTTTTACGACGTAACGTCTTATAATACGCGTGGTGGTGAGAATTTGTATGTAGCGCGATGCATACGCGTAACGCGACGAATCATGAGCCGCGCAAAATACGCTCAATATAATAATAATAACAGCTTTATTTCTTAAAACAGTTATTTGTAGTATAATATAAAAGATAGTAAGTATGTTACAGAAATGGAAATGTTGCATAATTATGCAAATATATTATAAATATATTATATACAAATCAGTGGATGAGGTGCTGTTCTCCTAGCTAGGTTGCTAAGCCGCCTGTGTTAAGGAGAAACAGTGCCTGCCCCTTAATTGGGTATCAATTTTATACACGTTACTTTGAGATGAATAATAAAATTATTAACATATATTTAACTGAAAAAAAGCTCAGTGTCTTTGCAACCTAAGCAATGAGCTGTCAATAGCATGCAACATGTTATAACATTGAATGACACACTTCATAATACTATCCATCAACAAAGTACATCAAAAATATTGTGTCAAAAAATATATTTACTAGCAAAAATTTTGGAGCAAACAAAATTCCATACCTACATAGATAAAGGGAGACACTTTGTATTCCACTGAAGACAAACAACGTCATACGTATAATAGCAGCTATGCCAAACACTGTAAACAGATAGAGAATTCTAGAAAAGTTTGCAGTATAAAGGTTTTTTTAGTTTATGTAGTTTTTTCGCGTGGATTTTTTGTCAAACATACTATTAAAAAGGCTGGTTTCCGAACGGGTGTAAAAGGCTCAATCTCCAAAATAAAAATGATCGCTCTGGTCTCGAACATTTCAAACCTAAACATTTCCAAAACTACTTGGTTAAAATTGATGCCAATTTAAAAATAGGCTTATTTAGACACCTTTTCGAAATAAAAATGCGGAACAATTAATATCAATATACAGGGTTACAGGGAAAGTCGTATTGAATATTAAAGGACGTTATTTTTCAGGTAATTTCTGATGGATTTGATTCCGTAATATGGTATCCGAAACTTAACCGTTATGGAGATATTGAATTTCAAAGATATTTTTCATATTGTGTAGTAAAACACTTTGGCCTATTCAAATAAAAATTTTTTAAGATTTTATGAACGTACGTAGTAGGTGTTATACCTTTTTGAATTGCTAAAGAAACGTAAAAGTTTTTAAAATTATTTGCAGAATAAGTTCCATACATTTTTGTATGTTAAAAACACTTAGTGAAAATTCTTTAATTCTAACCGTTGGCGTTGTCGAGCTCCTAGGGTCCGTTTTTTAACATATAAGTTTTTAACATTAAGAAGCGAGTTTGAACAAGTTCTATTATACAGTCTACTTATTTAACGAAACAGATGAATAACACGAAATAGAAAATAATTAGGCTAGCTAGCAATTTATTTTATATTCATTATAAATTAAAAATCTCCTTAATTGTATTGAAAATGTTAAAAAAATGGCAGCACTGACAGTGACATACGTGACGAAGTCTTGGGCCATCGCGGGAATAAAATACTTCGTATTAGGCCCGGTATCCACCAAAGCGGAGAGGAGAGGAGACGAGAGGAGATGTGCTGCGAAGCTGGCAGGTTATTTCCATCAAAGCGGAGAGGAGATGCGTAGCGTAGTGGAGATATGAGCTGTGCATAGCGAAGATGTGAGCTGTGAGTGCTCGAAATCAATCAGTTCGGGTGTGCGAGGCGCGGGGAGAAGGCAGTGGGGAAAAGGGCGCGCGAGCGCAGTCTCCGCTCGGCCGCCCGACTATACGCATCTCCGCTCTGCCGCGCTGCTTGCTCGCTCGCGGCACAAAATTCTATAGAAAAATGAGACATCTCCTCTCTTCTCTGCTTGAACCATTTTCACCGAAGCTAAGCGGAGAGGAGATGAGGAAATAATGAAATCTGATGGGTTATTCAAAACACATCTCCTCTCGTCTCTTCTCCGTTTTGGTGGAAACCGGGCCTTTTTATGCCATGTGACGTGAGTTGCTTCATTAACGCATCAAAATTAATTTCAAACCCGGAATTGATAAACAGAAAAAGTTTTCATATTATTCATACCTCGATAAGCTCGCAATATCCGAGCTAACGCTTAAGATCCACGAGGGACTGACATTTAAACTTGCCGAATTCCTTCCCCCAACAAGGGCCAACGGTTACTGAGCGTCTTATCTTGAACGGTGTACATTTACAAAGGTTTTACATATAAATTGCTTCCACAAAATGCACGGGGAGAAAAACCGTGATAGCTCACATGGGAGAGACCTTTTTGAAGGCTAGACAAAGAACTTGTTTGGCCAAGATATTTATCGGGCAGTTATGGTTATTTTATTGGAAGTTAGTTTAGGATTTTTGTGGATTCAGAGACGTTATGCTAAATTAAAGTTCGTGGCATAATCAGCACATTACTGTCCCAATGGTACGGCCTCTTTCCAGTATGAGAAAGGTTTAGGCCTTAGTCTACTACGCTGGCCTAATGCTCGTTACTACTACACGCACCATCTAGTTACTTTGGAATTCTCTTAGAGCTCTCTCTCTGTGCACTTTGCCTAACGATATTTTCCTTCACCGCTAACGCCCTTACGCGGCGCCTTACGTAGGCGGTTCAAAGCGACGCGAATTGCGAAGTGATCCGATGCAGTGACACGTGAATTCAATGCGATGCATGCGAAGCGGCGGCTTTGTCCTACGAGCTCGCGAACCGCCCGCCGCGCGCCACCGCAGTTCAGTAGCACTGTACGGCACCGCATCCAGAAAATATCAAGCCAACTGATCACGTTCGCTTCGCTTCGCGCCGCGTCGCATCGCACTCCACGTGCGTTTGGTCACGTAGGCCACTTCAATAGGTATCGACTGTTTGTTGTTTTCGCGTCGCGCCGCGCCGCTTCGCGTCGCTTCTAGATCGCTCACGTAGGATGCCGCGTTAGTGTCCCAACACACTATGCCGAAGATACATGACCGAAGTTCCGCGGCTGATTTTATGTTCCGACGTATTCGGCTGATATAACACATCATAAGTGCCGAATTTACGCGGCAGACAATTGCGCAAACTTGTGGGCGGACACGCGGAGCGCGGGTATGCCTGCCTCCCGCTGCTACCCGCCCCGGATCTTCGTCGGCAATCTAACCGAACTTCGGTCGCGTATAATGTGTGCTCTACAGAATACGTTGCCACCGAATTGTCGCTGAACTTACGGCCGACCGAAGTTCGGCTGTACGCTATAACGCGACGTAATTTCGGCATAATGTGTCGTCAGTAATTCAAATAGGATTGTAGGCGTATTCATGCCGAATTTCGGTCGCGTATCTTCGGCATAGTATGTTTAGACACTATAAGTTCATGAATTCGTGAAAATTATGTCAGATTTTTGACATTAAGCTTTTTTACGTTGTACGTGATCGTTTTACATTTCGTGGTCACTCTATTCCATTCTAAGGTTGTCTGGAAGAAATCGCCGGGTGCGATAAGGCCGCTTCTTGTACCTATTTGTAGCTGTTACTAAACTTGCATTTTTCTTTTTCACATAAAGAGTATAATAAATAAATAGATAAATACAGGGTGTTAACGAATTGGTGTAGTTCCTTCAAACCACATGATCTGTTAATGGTATAGATTAACCCCGCACGGGATTTAGATTGATAAAAAATAAACAGAAACTTTTTTTCCCATTTTTTTTTGTATGTTATAGCAAATTTCGATGCCATGCGTAAATGAATGAAGGCACGACGACGCAGCTGATTTGCACGACTAGCGCGATATCGCTCCACGCGGTCAGTTAACTTGGGACGTTAAAATTACTCGGATACAGAATACCATGGCTCATTTTTTGAAAACTTTTTTGTTGTTTCTGAAAAATACCTATGCAGGGTCAATCATTGTCACCAGTAGATCACGCGGTTTGAAGGAATTACACGAATTCGTTTACACCCTGTAGAGGACTAGTGAATAGAGTACTTAGATAAAAAAAATGTTTCGATGGCAGCTCCGGAGATAAAGTAGGGCTATCAAGTGGGGCTAGCAGAAGTAACAGGGGCCCAATTCTCCTAAAATAAATTGTTGCCAAACGCAATCGAACCACAACCGCCAGTCAGTTTTTGTTTTCGAAAACTTTCAAAATGATTGATTTTGTTTTCGTGTCAAACAATTTGATAGCTTATGAAATTGAGAACTGTCTGAATGAACCGTTCGGCCTTGGTTCGGTTGTGATTTATCAAGATTTATTTTAGGAGAATTGGGCCCCAGGAATCTACACTTTGGGACGCGGCAGTAACTTATTTTTTTCGACAATTCAGAAGTGCCTGTAATGGTCTAATTGAAATAAATGCTTTGACTTTGGCTTCTGACCTAACCTAACCAAGTCAGCTCAGATGATTCAATAGCAAATTTTTCTTCCTGACAAAAGATTTATAATACGAATAATTTAATTACGTTTCCCCAAATAATGCCATTAGCAACGAACGCATAATGAGGAATATTCTTTATCAGAATCCGCTTCAGTGATTTCTTTACAATTCCCGCTCGAAAAAGTCGGTCAAAAACCTTTGGTTCTCGTCAAAGGCCACTTTATTTTGGTCATGTTCCCTTCGTTAATGAAAATAATAAGTCGCATAGAATGATGATGGACCAATGTGCCTTTTTGCTAAGAAAATAAGTGGTAGAGTATTATTATCTGGTGTTTGACCCTATCTAGGAGTCAAAGGACTGTGAGTGAAATAACTTGTTTTTAGAAAATGGTTTTTGTTGTACATACTTCAGCTTTAACTAATCTGGGGTCCAATTCTGATAACAGAAACGTTGACCAAACGCAATCGAACCGTAGCGCAACTGAAGCCGAACCGTTCACACAGAAAATTACACATATAAAAACAATTTTGACAGTTTTTGCGGATGAAAACTGACTAACGGTTCAGGACGTCTACTCCGAATATCGAACTATGAAGATTCGGTTGATGGATCGCACGTTTCCCAATCATGAAAGTGTTTCGAATCTGGCGATCGATTCGATTTTTGCGAGTTGACATTTTGTTTTTCGTCCCAAATGTTAATTGACTTCTAGTTCATTGTTTGACAATACTTTGATCGTATATTTATAAGTTCAATGTTCGTTATTGTTTCGTTTCGATCCCAAACTTCGACGTCTGTTTTTCGGCTGTTCCAAAACAAGACGTTAATTATGTAAGTTATTGATTAACGGTGAAACGGTCAATTAACGCTGAAGCCGTGTTAGCATTGGTCACAGAGAACTTAGAATAATAACGCATAGAAATGGTCCTCGCACGCGAAGAGATTTGATTTGATTTGAACTAAGCTAGAAATGGCTTAGTTGGGTGACCCGATAGTGTCCAAACTCAAGTTTTGGCGCAAATAGCACTTATAATATAAATTTATAACGAAGGTTCTACAAGGAAATTGTGGCGTAACACACGAGAAAAACATAATGAGAACAGCAGGCAAATTATTCTAACAAAATTGTTTCAAACCACTATTGAACTGCAGCTGAACCACGGCCGTTTGACTAATTATAGAGTCTTCTTCTTACATGTCAGCACAAGCTATACAAGAATAGCCAGTCAGCAAGGTTGATAGCGAGGCTGACTGCCCAGGGTGTGCTGGACGTACTTAAGTATCGTCACTCATAGAGCACCCTTTAATGTTAGCACTTTTAATGCACCCCAATTATAGAGTAAATAGTCAAATGGTCGTGTTTCAGAAGAGGAAGGAATGCGATAAAAAAAAGTAGAAGGGCTTCTAGTACGATACAGTTTCATGCGTCACCAGTGGCTTGCTTAGCGGTCAACATTAGGGCAAGCCCGATTTTAGGTATTTAATTTTAAAAGTTACATACCTATTCGATTTAAATCGATCATATTCTTTTACTAAATTGCTATTGTTAAACATTTAAAAATGCAACTATACCGCTCTCACGTCCTTCACTTTTAAAAGAGACACCAAACGCCAAAACAAATATACCCACAGAATGCAAGACACGCTCCTACAAAACACCTAACATAACCACTTTCCAGCTACAAATTAAATTAACTATGAGGTGGAATGTAAAGAAAATTACACCCTCCTTTTGTGGAGTTCTCGTTTATTCATTGTAAGCTCCACTTTAACGATCCCATCCAGGTAAAATATGCAGCACAGCATCTGTGTACCGTAGTGAGGAAGAATATTTTCTTCAATTAAAATACAGTTGAGAGTTAGATGTAAACTTGTGGCATAGTAAGGTGTTTTTTATTGTGTGTTTATTAGACTCGAAACTTTATTTCGAAAGATACATGTTCGATTAACGTGGTTGAAATAATTATTAACCGAATAACAATTGGTGGTTTTACTAGAATAAACGTTGTTCAGGCCACGGTTTACTACTACTATAATAGCATCAAAAAATATTAAAAAAAGAATTACTAGGCGTCTAAAAAAAGTCTTATGTTGCTCAAACGTGTTCAAACATTAACCGTAACATTAAAGTACTCATCGCGGTAATCGCGGTAAAGTTCCTGGCAAATAACTTGGACCATCATGGCGCCGACTGCGCAGGTCCTCTGACGTGTATGTTTTTTTTTGTGTTATTTAACCGACGTCAAAAAACGGAGGAGGTTATCAATTCGTCGGAATCTTTTTTTTTATGTATGTTCACCGATTACTCAAAGACGCCTGGACCGATTTGGAAAATTCTTATTTTGTTTGAAAGAGTATACTTTCCAGGTGGTCCTATTTAAATCTGATGACGATCCTCGGAGTTTGACAATGGAACTCTTCAATGGATAACAGCAAATTACCCGCGATTGCTGTAATTGCATGTTTATGTAGTGTTTATGCCACATAAAACAGAAAAATAAAATTACTTTAAAAACTTACTTTTAGCACCTACTTCTGAAACTGTAAATTTTATAATATGGTAATTATTTACTCGTTTTTTTTGTGTTTGAAAGTAATTTTATTTTAAAGACCTGAGGAGCTCGTGGCTAAATAATTACAGCCGCATAGACCGATCTTCTGGGTTAAGCCACGCTTGCCGAGGTTGGTCTGTGGATGGGTGACCATTTACCATAGCGAGTTTCCTCCGTGCCTCGGAAAGCACGTAAAGCCGTTGGTCCCGGCTGTCATTTGTAGATCTTTGACAGTCGTTACTGTTGGTCAGAAGCCAGAAAGTCTGACAACCAGTCTTACCAAAAGTATCGTATTACCCAGTTACTGGGTTTTGGAGGTCTGATAGGCAGTCGCTCCATGTAAAATACTGATATTCAGCTGCATCCGGTTCGACTGGAAGCCGACCCCAACATAGTTGGGAAAAGGCTAGGCAGATGATGATTTATTTTAAAGACCTATGAGTTTTTTTTTTATTTGATGCTGTAGAATAGTAGTAGACCATGGGCTGAACAACGTTTTTTCCAACAAAACAATCAATTAAATGTCAGCGTGTATAATGTTAGTCGGACAAAGCGTATTTATTCCGAAAGGATATTTGAGAACCCCTAAATAAAAAAATGAAGGAAAGGTAGGAAACAATTTATCTCTTTAAAAAATACTCCTCATCTCGTATCACTGCAAACAAAAATATATTTTTTTATTCTCATTAGTAATATAATAATTTGTGTACGAATTTATGTTCCTAGAAGTAATTTAAAAAAGCTACGCAATACATACTGTTTGTAAAGTAAAATAAATAGTAACTTTTTTGTAAATTCTGCAGATATTCAGTGTATACCTTATACGTTATTTTTTTAGGTATTTCTGAATATTATAATTCTTTTGATTTTTACGTACTTAATTATGTTCTGGTAAACGCAAAAATATTTTATAAAGAAAACAATTATAGCCGAAATCGTAGAATGAAAGACTAATTACCGTTTAAATATTTTTTCTGCAAAAGTAAATTATTCTGACAACAATTTAATTTTGTTCCCGAAATAAATAAAGGTACCTACCTACATTTTACTTTAAAGTGAGAATGAACAGATAAGAGTATTTTAATTAGGTCTATTACTTAAGTTCCACTAATAAAATCACTTAATTATGGTTGGAAAACAAATCAATAATCAATAATACCGTGCGGTAATCCGCGTATTGCCGCAATACGTATCACTACGGAAGATCGTGCAGTGCTTGTGATTTGCGTATATATGCCAATAGACATAGTGGAAAATGTGCCTGAATTCACGGATTGTCTCAGTTCAATCAGTGCTATCATTGACGAGAGTGGCATCGAGTCTGTGTTCATACTTGGCGATTTCAATGCCCATCCAGGTGAGCGCTTTTATCATGAACTTGTGGTGTTTTCAAAGGAACAGGACTGGACTTGTGTGGACACTAATAAGTTACAATTAACGTCAGATACGTTCACGTTCATCAGCGAGGCCCATGGG
The DNA here is from genome assembly GCA_905220435.1 of Amphipyra tragopoginis. Taxonomy (NCBI): domain Eukaryota; kingdom Metazoa; phylum Arthropoda; class Insecta; order Lepidoptera; family Noctuidae; genus Amphipyra; species Amphipyra tragopoginis. The sequence goes on along the minus strand of HG991997.1, from coordinate 24,287,853 downwards.
TGCAAGCGGTGGCTAGACCACTGTCTCACGACAGAAGCAGCCCTGTCCAGTGTTTTGAACGTATACGTAAAGTACGATGTTTTCTGGTCTGACCATTTACCATTGGTTCTTACCTGTGACTTTAATGTTATAAGACAAAAAACAAATGTGAAAAGTCCATTACGTAGTAAAATACAGTGGGGAGAGAGAAGCGTAGAACAATGTCGTTCCTATGAAAATATGTGTAATCTACAGCTAAAACATATTGACTTGCCTGTCGAGCTACAAGAATGTTGTGGTAGGTATTGTAGGGATTCTAGTCATAGTAGCTTTATAAATGACATGTATAGGGACATTGTTAACATTTTAAGTAATAATGCGAGTTATACGTATGTGTGTAAGTCTATTAAGCGTAAGAAACCATTGGCTGGGTGGAACAAATTTGTAAGCGAGGCTCACAGGAACGCTAAGATAGCATTCAATACGTGGCTGTGGTATGATAGACCTGCTTGCGGCGCCATATTTGACGCAATGGTAGAATCTCGTAAGATCTTCAAAGGGAAGCTCAAATGGTGCCAAAACAACCAGGATCAGATTCGAATGGATTTGTTAGCAAAACGCCATTCGAGTTCAGATTTTGGGGGTTTTTGGAAGAGCACTAAACAGCTTAATTCTAGACCCGGCATTCCTGTGAGTGTTAATGGTGTCTCCAACTCGAAAGATGTTGCTGATTTATTTAGTTTGCATTTTGATGTGAAGTCACGATTGGGTCCGCCATGCCGGGAGTTTGATGCTGGGGACAGTGCCACAGAAATAACTACAGTCATTCTAGCAAAAGATGTCAAGACAAAAATTAAAAACATGAAGAGGGGCAAATCCCCCGGGCACGATGGGCTCAGCATCGAGCACCTGCAGTATGGTGGGTACCATTTGCCTCGTGTGTTGGCTCTTCTGTTTAATCTGTGCCTGGGTCATTCATACCTTCCACCCGATATGTTGCGGGCTCTGGTGGTACCAGTGGTCAAGAGTAGGACCGGAGACGCCTCGGACAGGTCAAACTATAGGCCGATTTCCTTGGCTACCGTTGTGGCTAAAATGCTTGACAGTGTGCTTAATTCTCACCTGAATACCCACATCAAACTGCATGATGCCCAGTTTGGGTTTCGGTCAGGGCTGTCAACAGAAACTGCTATTCTTAGTTTAAAGCATGCTGTCAAGTATTACACAGACAGGAAAACACCTGTCTATGCATGTTTCCTGGACCTGTCCAAGGCGTTTGATCTTGTCGCTTTCGACGTTCTCTGGCAGAAATTGTCTGATACTGCGGTGCCGCTGGAGCTCGTCTCACTTCTGCGGTACTGGTACTTGAACCAAGAGAGCCGGGTGCGATGGGTAGGAGAGCTATCAGAGCCAAGTAGGCCGGAGTGTGGCGTGAGGCAGGGTGGCCTGACCTCACCTTTGTTGTTTAGTCTGTACGTGAATGCACTGATCGAGCGGCTCAGCAGCACACATGTCGGTTGCTTTATTGATGGAGTCTGTTTCAATAATTTAAGCTATGCAGACGATATGGTGCTGCTGGCTCCCTCGGTCGGTGCGCTCCGTAAGCTTCTCGGTATTTGCGAGTCGTACGTTGCTTCCCATGGCCTTGTATATAACGAAGGCAAGTCAAAATACATGGTCTTCAAGTCCGATACCAAGTGTCCCCTCACCGTCCCTCCTGTGTTACTGAACGGTGTGGAGTTGCACAGGGTGTACTCTTTTAAATACCTGGGCCACTTGGTGACGGACGATTTGAAAGACGACGCGGATATGGAGAGGGAGGGCAGAGCATTGTCGGTGCGAGCTAATATGCTGGCCCGCCGGTTCTTCCGATGTACAGCGGCGGTCAAATTAACACTGTTTAAAGCATATTGCATGTCGCTGTACTCGGGGAGCCTGTGGTTCAGCTACACCCAAAAGGCCTACAATGCTCTGCGAATCCAGTATAACAACGCATTTAGGATGCTGTTGCGTCTGCCTCGGTTCTGTAGCGCATCATCTATGTTCGCTGAGGCACGTACAGACTGCTTCAATGCTGTACGGCGTAAGAAAGCGGCCTCGCTGCTAATCAGACTCCGTGGCAGCCCCAACAGCATTCTGAGCGCTATAGCCGGGAGACATGACAGCCCGTTGGTGAGGTCACTTGTCACCTGTACATTGTCTCTGTTATTAATTAAGTACTAACATAGGTTAAGACTGTTGTTACTAACCCAATGGATCTTGTTATCTGAAGGAATAAATTAAATTAAATTAAATCAATTACACAGAAATAAATACTACATTGATATTCTTAAGGCTGATCCCACATTAGGCGTGCGCGATCCTCGGGCGTGTGAGTAGCGCGAGCGCGCTGCGTGAGCGTCGCGTTTTGCTGCCCTGTGGCGTGTGTGGAGAGTGCACGCGGCGCCCGCGTCGCTCACACGCCCGAGGAACGCGCGCGCCTAATGTGGGGGAGGCCTTAGGCTGCGTTCACATTTGCGCGATATTTTTCGGCGCGAAAGCGCACGCGCGTCTCGTACGAGTCGCCTCTTCCTCAGAAACTAACTATTAAATTCCAAATTTAATAGTTAGCCCCTTGTCTTAACGTACATTTTGTATCGATGTAAAGTACACGCGCACGCTCAGCGCCCGAACAGCTATTGCGTAGTACACGCGTCGCAATCGCGCAGCGCACGCGCCGCCTTGACCCTCCCGGCTAGGATAGCAAATTCAATTTGAGATCTATTTGATGTGTCATAAGACTCAAATTATATACAAGTTATTTCATCCCTACTAATATTATGAATGCAAAAGTAACTCTGTCTGTGTGTCTGTTACACTTTTACGCCTAAACCCCTGAATCGATTTCGATGAAATTTGGTGCAGAAATAGATTACACCTTGGAGAAGGACATAGAATACTTTTTATCGAGATTCAGGGAGGAGGCATTCCGTTTAGCGCACCAATTTGAAGAGCACTAATTTAAATCTCACGAATTGTAGTCTACTATTGTTATTGAATTAGTCTCTTAGGTTTCTCTTATTAAGTTTCATGTAGTGCCGGACTTAAAGAATAGCACTACCCCATCTCTTCCCGTGGGTATCGTAAAAGGCGACTAAGGGATTCACTAGAGGATGGGCAGCAGCGTTCTCTGAGTACTTTAACAACCATACTGCGATCGCCAACCCGCCTGCCAAACGTGGTGATTAAGGCAACCCCCCCCCCCCTTTTGGAGGAGGCCTATGTCCAGCAGTGGACGTCTTTCGGCTGAATGATGATGATGTGATTGAATTATGATCATATGTGATTCGAATTAGTGCTCTTCACATTGGTGCGCTAAATGAAATGCTTCTTTATAAGTTAGTAACTGCACTTCTCTGAGAGAGGGCGTTAAGAGTAGTGTTAATATTCTGAATCCAAAAGTAATCGCCCTAAAAACTGTTAAAAAAGAACTTGTCCCATAAATTCTCCAAGCTATCTCATCTAGTTCAACATAGCTCCAGTGTTCACATAGTGTCGACGTGTGACGCCGCTTTGTATTCCACCAGCTATCGAGCAATAAAAGACCCGCGGGAGTTCCCGCGTCACTAAATATAACTCTATTTTTGTCCACACATAGTACTATTCGGACCACAGTGCTACTAGTGATGTCAGTGGTCGGAGTTGACAAAAACGATGTCAACGTTTCGAGTCTGACTTTATTGGAAAACCGGTGATGCAAGGCTTTGGGTTTGCGAGGATTTAAATAAAACGTAAAACTTTAAAATGTTTATGATTAGTTACGGTTTATTTACGTGCATTTTTCGGGATTGCACGAATAGTTTTGGACCCAAACGGAGCTCATAATCATTAGCTAAAATGAAAGAAGAAAAAAAATAAAAATTCACGTGAGTAAACCGTAACTAATCATAAACTTGTATGTGACTCTTGAAAGTTATACAAAAACAAAACAAAAAGAACCTTAAAATGTTCATAATTAGGATTGCTTAGCAAAAGGTCCTTTTGATCCGCATCGGAACAAGTCGGTGTGTGCGGCCAATAACGGCCAAAGTGGCATTTTAATATCTATGTGTTAAAAAATCAACTGTAAGAACTTTGTCCTACTCGGTATCGAAAATTGAACAACTTTTGTTCTAGAACTTTTCGAAATTCGCCAACTTTGTTTATGCCTTTCTGTACAAATCAATTACATTTTTTTTTTGTTGTTAATTGATATACTCGTACAAGTAGAGGTAAGTCAATGAAAAGATGGATGAATTGTGTGAAGGATGATATGGGTAAGAAAGGAGTGAGTACTGAGATGATTGCTTAAAGAGGAGGACGGTAGAGGAATACATGTTGTACCGACCCCACCTAGGATAAGAACAGGAAGATTATAACATACCTACAATACCTACTAAAGAAGTCCTAGTAAGAGGGAGCAGCGGGGTGCGTCGATTTTTATTCTAAAAACTAAAAAACTCGAGGGTTAAATTCCGGCTATCAGTTTCTTCACTACCTCAAGTTAGTACTTGAAATGGTTTCGTTCAGAACACCGTTCTATAAATAAATAAAAACTTAGGCGAAGTTTCACTGGCTTTTAAAGTCTGTCTAGACATATTTACTTGTCATATCTATTTTTGTTATCCAAAAGCGTTTTATAGGACGATTTAAGGTACTTGTAAAAATAACTTCAACAAAACTTGTACCTACTCAAAAACCAATATGATTTGAAGCCAACAACAACAGTATTTCAACATTTTGCCTATAAAATCGTTCGAATGGATGGCTAAAAAAGTTAACGGCTGACGTTAACTTTTTTAGCCGACAATATAAACAACACTAGATATTTCTACCAGAAAAATGATACAAACGCCTATATTTTACACGTCCAACATCCCAAAAATAATAAATGATAACTCGGTTCTCACAATGCGGTCGTTCTGTCACGAGATATAAACGCCATTTTTTCTGTGATGTCATACTTGTGTTTATTGTTACCTGTTTTGTAACTTCAGACGTTGTAAAGTCATTTTGTGATACTGTTACTTTGTGACAACTTTGTTTTTGTATTTTGAGTGTGGAATTTTATCGCGTGTTATGATGATAATAATACGTTTTGTAATATTAAAATGTAACTAGTAAGTGCCTACTACTACTACTTTGCTTTTATGATAGTAAAAGCCAATTTGAAATTTAAACGCGCCAGCCCTAATTTCACGTCCCGAGTTGCAGTATGGCAGTTTTATTTCAGCACCACAGTTATGCAAGGAATGTTAATTAGGATTTGAAATAAATGAAGTAAAGAGTTTAAAAAAAGCGTGAGCTCATGTTTAAGCACGGCAACATAATATCAAGCTATACATTTCCATTATAAGCTGATCTCACATTGTCTAAGCTTTCCGTACGATGAGAGGTCAGTTTATACTGGAACTGTATAGCTTGATATGTAGCCGTATGTACGCGCGGTAGAAGTTATACCTACTTCTACTAGAGAAACGTGACGTGAATGCACGCGCTGCTCACAATTTTACTCTGAAAAAGCATCCCAAAAGAAATATAACTTCAAGAAAAATAAACGCACTTTACCGAAATACCTTTCTCTTTCTTTAAAAGTACTATTCATGGTATGTACGGTTTCTTCAAATTAACTGGCGATACTTCAAAAGATTACTAGAGTCTTGACATAGCGGCCATTTCGTAAATTGTAGCCGCAAGGAGACTGTTATCAAAAAACCAGCCAAGTGCGAGTCGGACTCGCGCACGAAGGCTGCCGTACCATTATCTATAAAAACGGCAAAAAAATCACGTTTGTGGTATGGGAGCCCCCTTAAATATTTATTTTATTCTGTTTTTTAGTATTTGTGGTTATAGCGGCAACAGAAATACATCATCTGTGAAAATTTCAACTGTCTAACTATCACGGTTCATGACGGACGGACGGACAGCGGAGTCTTAGTAATATAGTCCCGTTTTACCATTTGGGTATGGTACCCCAAAAATGATATACTTTGTATGGTAACGTTTTGTAGACAAACGTGAGGACTCACCTTACGTTGAGAAGAGTATAGGTTTTAGAACACATTCATATAATAAGATACGTACTACGTGTGCGCTCTTCGCTACTTTATTAGTAAGATATTGTGTTATCAAAAACGAAATGAAATGGAAAATGTTAAAGTTTTATTTTTTTATTTGAATTGTTTTTCCTATCCTTTTCCCAACTATGTTGGGGTCAGCTTCCAGTGTAACCAAATGCGACTGAATACCAGTATTACATGGACCGACTGCCATCAGACTTCCTCAACCCAGTTACTGGGCACTGCCGATATCCTAAGGTTAGACCGGTTGTCGAACTTTCGTGCTTCTCACTACCCGTAACGATCGTCACAGATATTCGTATGACACGCGGGACCGACGGTTTAACGTACGCTCTGAGGGCACGGATGATTCGCGCGGTTGTTGAGTAAACACGAACCCCTCCACCCCTCTCCTCTCGAGTATTTTTTTATTCTTCTTCTCTCGTGTCAGCACGAGCTATACGAAAATAGCTCATGCTGTGGTGAAAAGATTTGCCAGTCAGCAAGGTTGGTAGCGGGGCTGACTGCCCAGGGTGCGCCGGACGTACTTAAATATCGTCACTCGTGGAGGATATTTTTTTATTTGAATATGTTCTGTTATGATAAGTAACCAATTTTTTTTTTCTGAAATATTTTAATTTTTTTATTTACGTAATTAAGAACGATACCATCTTTACAGACAGATAGCATAGCGTCTACATTGTTAAGACAATTTAAACAAAAAAAGACAAATAAAGTACGCTTTACACTTTCGCCACTGTCTTGCAGATGTACAATGTAACATAATAAAATCTTAACCATGTAAATCTTATGAGCGGTTTGTAATTACTCTCTAGCACCTCCTAATGATACATAGTAACCCTGTCAATTTTCGTCAGTTAATTCAAAGTAATTCTATATATTTTTGGTGACATGTTTCAGATACCTAATTAAAATGATACCATCTTAACACCACCACAGATCGATAGCATAACGTCTACATTGTTAAGACAATTTAAACAAAAAAAGACAAATAAAGTACGCTTTACATTTTCGCCATTGTCTTGCAGATGTACAATGTAACATTATGAAATCGACGCTTTAAAGGTAATTGCGCTCTGCATTGCAGGAAATAATACTGAACAATGTCGCTTGTTCCTCGTTCAAGCCATTCCTTACAAATTGCCGTTAAGGAATTTTAACTCATTCCTTTTGGCTCTTGTTTTTTATTTAGAAATATCTGAGCTTCTTTTTATAGGGTATTCGTGCAGTAGATTGCGGTTGAATGGTTTTATTATGAGAAACCGTAGTTGAGTGTTTAGTGCCAATTGATTGGTAGGAAACTTAGTTTGCATGAGTAATGTTGACAACTACGAAATAGGAAAACTAGTAGATGTGCCCTTATACTTTCATATACATAAAGGAAGCAGGTAACCAGCGCCGACCTACCAGCGTTTATCGGTACTGATTCGTGCAGGTAATCGCTACATAAAGGAAGCGGTTAGAAGCAGGGGCTGGTTGTACAAACAAAAATACGCGTTATTCCCTTGCAAATACAGCAACAAATGACTGTCTACCAGCGCTGATCGGAGCAGGTTGGAACTTGTCGGCGACGTTCGGAGCTTGTCGACGCTTGCCGGCGCTGGTTCGCCACACAGTATAGAATCTACCTGCTCCGACTAACTGTTCAACCGCTAGACTATCACTGTTTTTTTTTCAGTTCCAAGGGTTTTGTACAACTGCAAAACATCTGAACCGACTTCTGCTCTCGAGTTCGGTTTCAAAAAAAGAATAAAAAAAGAAACAGTGAAATAGAAAAAAATACCACTGGCACAAAATAAACCAAGTTCAATCTATCTGATCGGTTTCGCGATGAAAGCCGAGGTGTGGGCGACGTGTGACCGCATACAATTATTATTGAGTGCGAATGAAACTGTTGCGTGGCCAGGCTGTCCAGGCATTTTTGATGTTCGTTCTCGAATACAGGAAATGGAATAGAGATATATGGTGACGGTATGTGAGAAGAGGGAGCAGGCAATTGTGTAACGTAACCAACATCAATCATGACAGTTGATCAGTCAAAAACAATATTTATTGTGTGGTATAGTGTAGTACATAGTTATAGTACAGTATACAAGCTTAGTTTTAGTATACACTAAACCTGAAACTAGTTTGTTCAGAATCATTAGGAGAATCGATTGATATTTCTTACACGACAATTATTTTTTTCATAAATTTCAATTTTGTTTCAGTAGGTTTCTACCCATAACAGTTGACGGGAATAGACACCTTGAGGCTTGAGATGGTCCGCTCGGTCAGTTTCCGTGTATTAGACAACCCCTGCATAGCATATCTCAGGCATTTCACACTTACTAGGGAACTTAACGCGACATAAACTACGGTGTAACTTGGAGATTTATTAAAAAAAAACACATATTCTCTAAGGCTCCATCGAATTAACATATGGTCGGTTCCTATATTAGCGTTATTGGTTAAAATGTAAGACTTTTGTATCTTTACTAATAATGAAGCAAAGACCCCATAGTGGACATTTCCATAGGTTAGTAGCAATTAAACGTGAAACTAGCCAACGAATCTTTATACCCAGTTTGACAATAAAAAATGCTACCAATTGGTAAGCAAAACGATCCGTTGGTGGCTACAGAAACCGGGCATTAGAATACGTATTCGACGTCAATGCTCCATCGTAAAAATAAGAATAAGAAAAGAAATTTGAAACCGAATTTCCATTTCACCGATGAACCGCTAAAGAATTTCAACTTTTAATGCTTTCAAAACCAAAAAACCCGAATAAATTAAATGAAACAACGAACGAAAGCCAATCGCCGGTTGCCGCGGTTATCTCGGTAAACGACGAGCCTGCGACCGCGCGTCCACCGCAGCAAATTAACATAAAAATCACAGAGTACAGAGTAAATGCTGATTTAAATGAAAGAATGAAGGTCTGGTTGAGTGGAAATGATGTGGAATTGTGTATTTTTCGTTTGATGTTTGTACACATGCTACACTTACATACACGTGTTTTTATGTTTCAGAAAGGGACTGAAAAGAAAAAGCGCGTTTTCTTTTTCATCATTTAAATACGTTACTTGTGGTATTTATATGTTATGCGTCTTGGCAATTTTCAAACTTTAAAACTCATTTAATCAAAATAGACTACAAAATTGCTCAGTTCTTTTTGAAAGTCAATCTTTATAAATAAAAAGAAAAGTCCTGACTGACTGACTGACTCATCAACGCCCAGCCCAAACCCTTGGATCTAGAAAACTGAAATTTTGCACAGAGGCTCCCTTTACAATGTAGATAAGGAATAAGGAAGGATGTTATGAAATTCAACCCCTAAGAGAGTTAAATAATGGATGAAAGTTTGTATGGAAATTCGTCACTTAACGGGTTCAAAATTTCACGCAAGTGAAGCTGCGGGCAAAAGCTAGTGTTACATAAGATAGCCCTCAAAAACGCTCGCCCGCCTTTCATCGCTTCCTCTAGTGTTCCTCGTAAAGTAAAAAGATATTTTAAAAGAATATTAGTATTTAGGGTTCCGTACCCAAAGGGTGAAACGGGGCCCTATTACTAAGGCTCCGCTGTCCGTCTGTCTGTCCGTCTGTCACCAGGCTGTATCTCATGAACCGTGATAGTTAGACAAAAGAAATTTTCACAGATGATGTATTTCTGTTGCCGCTATAACAACAAATACTAAAAAATAAAATAAATATTTAAGGGGGCTCCCATACAAAAAACGTGATTTTTTTGCCGTTTTATAGATAATGGTACGGAACCCTTTTTGCGCGAGTCTGAGTCGCACTTGGCCGGTTTTTTACATACCATTTAATACAAGGAAGCAAGAGTGCATTTATACTTATTAAAAAATTAAATGTTTTTTTCTTTCTCGATTTGTTTTTTTTTTGTAATTATTTCACAAAAAAATATTAGGACAAGTATGATTATTGGTTGACATTATTTCATCAACTGTTCTTGCCTAGCCTTTACCAACGATATTGGGATCAACTTGCAGTCTAAACAGATGCGGCTGAATACCAGTATTTTACACGGAGCGACTGCCATCAGATCTCCGTAACCTAGTTACTGGGCAATGCCGATATCCGAAGATCAGACTGGTTGTCCGACTTCCGGGCTTCTGACTACCCGTAATGACTGTTATAGGCAGGGAGCGGAATCTTGTGGCAAAACAATTGAAAGGCGATAGAGACGGGTCATTATTTTTTATCGAGTATTCAAACTATCGATACTTTTTAACAGCTGAGAATACAAACGGGCGGACAGGCACATAGGCACACAAAATCATAGATCACTACGAATTGTCAAATTGAAATGGATATGCCGTAATTAATTTTTTATTTTGATTACCGTACTACTTATAGTACCGTAATCAAAAGAGATCAAATATCATAATAGTAGCTATATGGTAAAATTCCCGAGTTGCGGTAGTTATCAGAATTTTTTGATAGATAAGACAATGTTTTATTTAAATGTTATTAAAGATTATTTATGTGTAAAGAAAAAAAATGAAAACTATTTGTTAAGTTAATTAACAATAAAGTTCATAACTAAAAAGTATCTATAGCTTGAATACTCGATAAAAATAATGACCCGTCTCTATCACCTTTCAATTGTTTTGCCATAAGATTTCGCTCTCTGGTTATAGGTAGGTAGGTATGACACCCGGGACCTAGGGCTTAACGTGCTCATTATTCCGTCAACTAAGCAGTTAAAATGCACAGTCGCGCAAGCCATTCTTATGTTAAAACTATGGTCGTCCATCTATCCATGGGGTACCGTTAAAGGTTGTAGCACACATAGTTAGCAAAACAGAAACACCGCGAAACAACATTAACATAGAAAGAGTGATTTTATAAACCGCGTGTTGTCTCACCGAACACGAATGAACACAGGGTTGTCACACAGCTGTAAATTAGTGAGATCGAGTAAAATTCTACTGGGAACTGGAGAACTGGGGTGTTGGTAGAATGTGGAATTGCGTGAATTTATGTCTGCGGTAGATTTAGTGACTGACAGGCTAAAGTATGTGAATGTTATATTATTTTCGAGTCATACTCACTCAAGTGTGGCCAATGCTACTTCCTAGAGTACGTTGAATTAGTTGATTTTGAAGATGGATTACTAAACATTGCAGTTAAATTACAAAACACTTTCTTTCTTTCTTTCTCTACTAGATTGCTTGTAGATGGTCTTTGTGGATCGTTTCTACATAACCGGGCAGTTATTGACGAGACCTGAAGGTTCTACAGCCAATGGTGGGGAAGTAAATTACTTAACCTAAGCTAAACTACTTTTACTATACTAACATCATGACTACTAGCAACAATAGCGCTAAGGGACCCCTAGTGGGATTTGGACCTCGGCTTAGGGCGTTGCTCGTGGGGGATTGGGAGGAGACAGCTTGATGAGGGCTGAATTATCGGTGTGAAAATTACAAAAACAATAAATCTGTGTAGCTTTATATTGATAAATGTGGAGTTTCCGACGAGCTCCCAATTTGTAGAGTTAAGAGATTAAATACATTCAGAAATATCACCGTAACTATGTATTTCGAACGCTAATTACAATTTTAACAAAAATCTTTGACGAGCTTCGATGAAACTATTCTCTTCGTCATAACAAACCTTCTCTCTCCCTCTCACACAGCTTTTCTTTTATTCAATTAGTTCGGATCGTTCCGAACCGATTCCTAACTTAATCCCACATAAATACCTCTTATAAGTTGTACCACAACATTTCTTCTTCTGAATTCTGCATTCAGACTAGCTGCCATCTGCAGGTAGACGCTCTAACTGGCTATACTGCGCTGCGTTAATAATAATTAGAAAAAAACTAACAACATTATTTATGCTCGCGCCAACCCTAACAGCCATGTAGGTGACGATGATACCTATGTGTGCGTAAACCGTCTATTTTTACGCGTATCCCTGCGTAATATTACGTAAGCGTCGCTTTATGGAAAACTAGCGTTGTGACCCTTTTCCTACCGTCAAATAAGGCTCCATTCCCTTGATGTACACGGATTTCGGATTTGTTTTTCTTCCAATCTTTGTCAAACAAATAAGGCAGATAGTTCGAGATTGATTGATTGGTTGGTATATTGTTATTCAGCAATGCGTTTTATGTTCTAAGTGGTTGTATGGGAGGGATGAGAGAGTAATAATGTTGTATTGACTGCTTACTGTTTCGTTTGCTGTATGAGTTATTTGTGTATCTGTTCTTATTATAAATCTACTAGCTTTTGCCCGCGGCTTCGCTTGCGTCAATATAACACACTACTAGAGTTTCTATAATAATATAATTCAATCATGATTCGAAAGACACGTGGCGCCATTTATTATCATAAGAACGTTATTATTGTTTTCCTCGGGAACGGTACTTTTTTCGGGATGAAAGGTACCCTATGTCCCTTTCTGTACACCTCAAAACGTATGTGCAAAATTTCAGGATGATCTGTCCAGTGGTTTAGGCTTGAAAAGGTAACAAACAAACAAACTTACTTTCGCATTTATAATAATATATTAGTTATGATTGTGTTCTTTTATGGTATGTCTTCACTAGTGCGCTTTCATGTTCATCTTGCGCTTTCAACTTTCAATTCTTCTTGCGTCAAGCGCATGCAATATTGATTGCCTTAAGACGCATGCAGTTTATCGTCTACAGTGCGCCTCGGTCAGTCGTCAGTCGACATACAATAGACGGATTAGCGTGCGCTAGGGTCATGCGCTTTTGTCGAACTAGTATTAAGGCATGCATTGCATGCGCTATGGCGCTTCACGCATGCTTCAGACGAAGACGCAAGATGAACATGAAAGCGCACTGGTGTAGTCATAGCTATAGTACAAGCTTAGTTTTAGTATATACTAAACCTGAAACTAGTTTGTTCAGAATCACTATAAGAATCGATTGACATATTTTTTACACCATTTTTTTTTCATAAATTTCAGTTATGATTCAGTTGTTTTCTACCCATAACAGTTGGCGGGAATAGACACCTTGAGGCTTGAGACGGTCCTCTCGGTCAGTTTCCGTGTAGGTATTAGACAACCCCTGCATAGCACATCTCAGGCATTTCACACTTTTTTAGGGAACTTATCGCGACATAAACTAAGTGTAACTTGGAGATTTACTAAAAAAAAACACATAGGTACCTATTCAGACAGTTCTGACGAAAATCTTGTTGGGGTGTCTCGTTTTTCGGATAAAGTAAAAATAAGGTTGTGTTAGGTTAATTGCAGAAGGCTGCTATCATGATATAATAATATGTTTCACCAGGTATTTTATTCCCGTGATAGCTAGGTCACGTGATTGGCCCAAGATTACGTCATCGGCTGGGAGTGCTGCCACTTAAATAAATTACCCGAGCAAAATGCATTTTTTCACTTATTTGGTTCTAGAAGCAAGGTTCAACAAGTCAATTTATAAAGTGTACTTTGTAAACTAAATAGATGAATAACACGAAATAGTAAATAATTAGGCTAGTTAGCAATTTATTTTATATTCATTCATCATCTGCCTAGCCTTTTCCCAACTATGTTGGGGTCGGCTTCCAGTCGAACCGGATGCAGCTGAATATCAGTATTTCACATGGAGTGACTGCCTATCAGACCTCCACAACCCAGTAACTGGGTAATACGATACTCTTGGTAAGACTGGTTGTCAGACTTTCTGGCTTCTGACCAACAGTAACGACTGTCAAAGATCTACAAATGACAGCCGGGACCAACGGCTTTACGTGCTTTCCGAGGCATGGAGGAAACTCGCTATGGTAAATGGTCACCCATCCACAGACCAACCTCGGCAAGCGTGGCTTAACCCGGAAGATCGGTCTATGCGGCTGTAATTATTTAGCCACGAGCTCATCTTTATTTTATTTTAATTTATTTTGTATTCATTATGAATTAAAAATCCCCTTAATTGTATTGAAGGTATTAAAAATGGCAGCACTGATCGAGACATTCGTGACGTAGTCTTAGGCCATTCCTGGAAGAGAATATCTGAAGCCCCAATTCTCGTAATTAATTTGAAGTAAGACTGAAGGTTGACCGAACTGAGATTAAATTATGAATTGGATAAAAATGGTATTCTGGTACACTTAAAGTTCGGTCCGGTTTCAGTATCATCTCAGTCTATCTCGATAAAATGTCAATTCAGTCAACTTAAAATCTATTGCCGATAGCATACCGATATAAACAGTCATAGACTAAAATTCTAGAAATAAATTAGAATTCCAACTTGTCAAAATGGCTCAGTACTTAATGTAACCAGAATACCCTTTTGGCTTAAGTCAACTTTCAATCTCATTTCAATATAATCTCACGTTTGACGTTGTTTGTTAACGAACAAGAATACCATTTGTCATATTTATGAGATTGAGACTAGACTGAGACTAGATCGAAACTATATTTTGATCATTTTTAATTACGAGAATTTGTCTTCTGGTATTATTATACTAAGTTTGCTAAATTGCTTCATGGCGATCGATATTTGATCTAGAATTTCAATTTTTGTATACGATGTAGCAACGCAAAGTTCTCTCATTTCCAAAACATCACAGTATGATAAATCCATCGCTACTATACTCCATTTCATAACATTAGTCAAAAGTTCACCAAGACACGAATATCTTTTGAACCATTTCTTCAAATAGAGTTTCAGTTCATATTGATTGACTGCTAGGGTTCATAAAAGGATTGTGCTGTGTTGAATCTCTGCATACATGTTATTTATTTCAATACATTTCCGTGTTAAAATGGGTCTTATGCGCAGTTCAGATTACGCTAAAATATATAGGGCGTCCCACGACTTTGCCACATGGAGGGAAAGTACCTTAAATACTGTAGATGGAAAAAAAATGTGAATGAAGACTTCATTTTTATTTTATAAACAATACGAACTGCATTCAAAGAATTTTAAATAATCACCTGTCTGACCCGGGAATCGAACCCGCTAAAAGTTAAAACAAAAAAAGCTGTAATTTTATTGTACTAATCGATAGGCTCGATCAGATACATTTATTTCTTCTAAATAACATAGCATCTAAAATACAAGGAACACCATGAAATTTAACATATTTTATTTTAAAATTTTGTTCAGAATAATGAATACTCGTAGCATTTTCTGTGACTATGTCGTGCTTACAACAACTGACTTTATGTACTACTTTCTGCTTTATTACTATTTCGAAGCATTATTTCAAATATTCACTATGAAAAATAAACAAATCTAATCTAAATAAGAGATTATTAAAAGAGTTACAATTTGTATACAATAGGAAGAGACACATTTTGAGCATTTAATAAATTAAATTGTTTGTAGTTACACAGTTAAACGTGTCTTATTATTTCAAATAAATGTTAAATTTCATGGTGTTCATTTTATTTTAGATGCTATGTTATATAAAAGAAATAAATGCATCTGATCGAGCCTTTCGATTAGTACAATAAAATTACAGTTTTTTTCGTTTTCACTTTTAGCGGGTTCGATTCCCGGTTCAGACAGGTGATTATTTAAAATTCTTTGAATGTAGTTCCTATTGTTTTTAAAATAAAAATGAAGTTTTCATTCAGTAAATTTTCCTATCTACAGTATTTAAGGTACTTCCCCTCCATGTGGCAAAGTCGTGGGACGCCCTGTATGTATAGCTTATGGCAAATATTGTATAGCACAGCAGTATCGCTCAGCATACATTTTATATGGACACGTTCACACAACGCTATGTTATAAAGTATTGGCTTGCTGTACGCGATAAACTTGAGCGATACTCAGAGCTATATCGTACGATTCTCCGAACCCGCCAGTTAGTTCTACCCCGTCCGTCGCCCGATGGATTGCCGTTAAATAACTTGCTATACATAGCAGACCGACTTGTGATATAGTGTATAGTGTGACCGTCATATTATATAGTTATAGCTTATGATGCAATATGCTTTAAAATACAGCGAAATAGTTTAGCGTAGCTTGAATTGCTAGCTTTATCTGTCTCATATTATAGGAAATATAAGTCAGAAAAACAATGAAATATCTAATATCGTAATCGCTTTTAACGATAATGACAACGGTAATTAATTCACGCCCCTAATAATAATTCACAGTCGTCAAAAGCTCTAAATCTATAAATTAAAACAATTCACCCAAAATTACAACACAAACAGAACAATTAGAGTTACAGAACAATTAATCTCGTCACACTTTAATTAGTCCCTTAGTACTAAAGTACTCATAATTCATTCAGTAGGTTTATTTTGATACCGCGACCGTTTTCAAATAAGCACCTTAGTATGAGTCAAATGATTTGTAAAGTAAATTGGTTCTCAGAACCCCGAAGGGAATGTATGGTTTCCAATTTTGTAGGATAATCACGGAGGGGTGGAGGTTCAAATGTTTGTCAAGCTTTTATTGTTTCTTTTCCTGTTTATCATCTGGGAGTATGTTCAATTATGTTATAATAGAATCCTATTTCGCGTGGAGTTTCTTGAGGTGGATTTATACTGTTTTGCTTATAAGAATTGGTTGAGAGATTATTAGAAAATGCACTAATTATATATCTTATCTTTTTGTCTCTCTATCTACATAGCATACTTGCTAGCAGTTTTTTTTTCCGCTTGTCATTCACACCCCAAATAAACAACAGGATATAATTATATTCATTTTCATATTATTTATATGTGAATTAGGTGGTAAACTTAAAATAGATAGGTACCATTATAGACCCTGTTCGGGTACAGCAAACGATGTTGAAAAAATTTAAAACCATTAACGTCTTTCTTACTGGCTAACATTTGCAGATACAATGTATTCAATGACATTTCTTACATAAATGTACTTAATAAATAAAATAAAATAAAAAAACCTTTTATTTCTCACAGAAAATGTTGATTTACAAAGTTATCTAGTTTTGTTAGTATTAAAAAACATTGGTAGTTTATTGTTTTTATGTTAGTTTTATAAATGTACTTAACCTTCTTGCTCAGAATACAGAAATCTGTATTCTAAGCCTTCTTGTATTGAAAATAAACGACACGTTTGGTGCAGTGGCTAAGCGATTGGCTACTGCGCTACGGGTCGTGGGTTCGATTCCCACACGGAACAAAAATTTGTATGGCCTACAGATGGTTGTTTCGGGTCTGGGCGTTTGTGTATGTGAGATTTGTGTCTGTAAACACACCCACGATACAGGAGAAATAGGAGTGTGGGGCAAAGTTTAAAAAAAAAAAGATAAACTTTGTCTAATATTTTATTTAACCATGACTTTGCACTGTCAAGAACCTCCTTTTTTAAGTCGGTTAATAAAAGACAGAACTCTACACTTATTTTTACTGTACCTGAAAATCATAAAAAGCAAACCCGATATTCGTCCTTTTCGTTTGTCAGTCCAAAATGTCATTATTATTCGTCGACAACCCACTAAAATATACACAAACAACCTCCCTTTATCTTTTTGTCAAAATGCGCAACATTCGTTAAAAAATACTCTTCAGTATCCGTAATGACGTATTTCAACTACACAGCGTCGTGTCATAAAAGTCTCTGTAGTGTATTTGAAACTGTTTATAAACATACCCTTAGGCCCCTCGTTACCCCACTGTGCATTGAAATAGAGTTGTCGAGTATTTTGAACAAAAAAGACTTTTGAAACGACGCCGTAAATATCAACAGATACCGCACAGTGGTTTAGGAAAATTCGCCGGGACAAAATGCGACACGGAAGTGAGTTTCAAAAAATGTTTGTAGATAAATTAAAATTTTCGTGCGCTTTTCCTGTGGATCGTTGGCTTTTTTTTGCTTTTTAATGAAGTCGCTTATGTCCGTGTATAGTTAAGATAAATATACTGTATCCAGGACATGTGATTTTTTTGTAGTTTTTCCGTAACTTTTATGTGAAAAACTGGCACTCAGTTTTTTGAATACATTTTCCAAGCTTGTTTATTAAAATATTTAAGCAAAATCTTTTAAGTTTGTCTGATGTAAGTCAAGGCCCATTCAACGTGGTCCTTGGAAGCTTTGCTAACTCAGAAAGGGAATTCACACCGACGACACAACATTATTATACATGCGTAACAACAATCTAACAATGCAAGTTATGTAAGTTACTCCAACACACTTCCTAGAAACTAGAACCAAACCTAATTTCCAACCCAACTTTACGGTAATCTCGTGTGTATTCAGAGCCATCCAAACAAGAATAAACAAAAGATACATACATAGTTTCCATACAACCCTTAGAATAACACAGAACCATTAAGAAAACGTTGTTCTTGCTTACTGCACCCATTAGGCGTATAAAACTATCGTTAATCCCGCCCTTGACCGAAACAAAACCAATTATGCTTTCAATAAATCTTTGAACGTGTCCAATGGTCAACCCATGTAGTTTAGCTATACCCTTAGATTATCCACCTCCCAAAACTACACCTTAAATCGTGAAACATAAGATTGAAAATTGGTTGTCATTAAAAACATAATTTATTTTTTATTGTTCTTACATTTTGACTACAAAAATGATGTTGCGTAAACACTGGGCAGGGGAATTTCGTCTTTAATGGATTCTTTGAGTTGTTGTTATTTCCGTGCCCATTTTTTTCTTGATAGGGTCGAGTCACTCAAAATTTTTCAATATTCGAGGGACTCTTAGAAATATTTATTTTTGTTATGAGAGGAATTTGGTAGAATTTAAATTGATATTCAGATCCCGTCACGGGTAACCAAAACTGATTGGTGATGTTTTAAATTAAACGAGTGTCGACCCTTATTCAATGACAGACAGACGTGGCTAAATAATATTTTTTTTATGGTTTTTCTCACACATTTATTACTATTATTTTAGTTACTACAGCTGCCATTACTTCTCGTGCGCTACGATTCTCATAACGAGAGAGAAAGAGAGAGAGAAAAAGAGATAGAAAATCGAATTCTTCGACAACTGACTAATGGAATCGTTTTGGATGGGGAAGAGGTCTATATTTTCTTATACCACTATCGTCAATCCTATCCAAATCACATAAAACAATAGTCTCTGCTAAAAGTGTTAAATTGATTTAACTTCATTAATACGATTTTAAAGGCGATGAATGATTTTTTACAGTTTTAAAAACATTTTAATCCACATATACAAATAATGAAATGTGTATTAATAATTAATTACCTTCATCCGTGTGTACCAACTGAAAATCAGCGCTGGGTATTTGATGCCTAGCATATGGTGATTTGGTGACCCTTTCGGCATAGGCATGCTCGGCAGCATTAAATACGTACTTATGTTTGATTATTTTTATTGTTTATGCTGTTATTGTGTCCTTGGCTGAATAAAATGTATGTTCTTTCTTTCTTAATCTGTATATTTTTTCTATTTACCTAATTAAAATAACGATCTCGATAAAACTATAATATCATTTTAACCGGTTGCGTACCGCCCGTCGCGGTGTCGTCCCAGGACGACACTTAATTGTCTTATCTATTGTATAATTACGGTGATTGAGAGTTTAAAACGTTTTTTTTACCCTACCTTATCATGTATTAATTAATCAGTTTTATTAATAGCTGTAAAATCGTTCAAATAGAGTTATCAGTCTAACGTTCAGCCGACGATATTGTCTTTCTCATATTATTCATTCTCATAAGAATTTTATTTTTAAGATACTCATAACCTTTCCTCCATTTGCACAAGAATAATTTAAAACAATCACCAGCATCTCTTTCAAGCAATCACAAAAATACATTCCAAAACCGTATATTTATGTTCCAAAAGGGGATGAACAAAAACAAAGAGTTGCTTATCTTCCCCTGCGGCATGTTACCGTTAACTAATGGAAATTGATTGTTATGGGGTTTACGTCCATTGGCTAGTATCCTGTCACTAGCCGTAATAAAATTATGATAGAGATAGGTAGTTTGAATATGAATTCCATATTCTTTTCTTCGTAGCGTTTGCGATGTCGGAAATATCGACACCGGAAATTTCAATTGGCGTAAGGGACAAGAACTTTTATGTCTTTACGCCAATTAATATTGCCGGCGTCGGTATAGGACCTATTTTAGGAAATAGGTAAGGCTAATATCGATTTGTTCAATTGTTTATTTATTTATAGCTCGTAATTATACAATACCTACAATATTTTTTGTGGTGATGTTAAGGGTTTAAAAGCGTTTCTTAAACAGTAATATCAACGTTTCCTATCGCTGTAATCAATTGATATTCGGACAGTTTTATTTTAGTTCATTTTATAATTAACACACAATTAAAACAAAAGAAAAAAGTATACAATGATGAGTACAAATGTATTGTTTATTTCAATTCTTATTTCTGCCAGCAGACCTGCGAATGGAGATATGAAATTAATATAGACGAAGGAGGAGGAACATGTGAGGAGTTAAACTAAAATTACAGAAAAGTAATAAATATACATACCTACATAAATATATTAACTTAGTTATGATCTGATCGCCAGTCCTATTCCTATAGAACTGTCCATCGGTGAAGGTTATGTTTGAATTTGCCAATGTTTAAACGAAGTTCAAAAAATTTGGTTTTAATATTGCAGAGTGGAGAGCGTGGACTGTAACTACCTACACTTAAAAAAATGGACAACTGAACTAGTTTAGTAATTTCATACTGGCGAATTTTGCTAACTGGCAAACAAAGTTTTATTATAATTAGCAAACCGCTTGTTTACTGGAAGCTTAATAAGTTGGTTACTAGTAGCACAAGTTATGTAGTCACTTTATTGAAGTAACTAATAAATAAATATTGTGATACTTATCACAAAAAAGCTTTTTCAGTGATCTATAATACATATAAAAGGAGAAGCTGACTGACTGACTGACTGATCTATCAACGCACAGCCTAAACCGCTGAGGTTAGAAACTTGAAATTTTGACAGTAGGTTCTTTTTGTAACGTAGGCATCCACTAAGAAGGGATTTATCGAAATTCAACCCCTAAGGGAGTTAAATAGGGGATGAAAGTTTGTATGGAAAATCGTCACTTAAAAGGGTCAACATTTCACGCAAGCGAAGCTGCGGGCGAAAGCTAGTCGTTTATATGTTGGAGAAAACACCAACTTGTCACTAAATTATACACGGTGATTTTTATTCGCTTAAGGAGCTTCCGCAGAAATGGTGTGTAAAACTAGTGAGAAGTAAATTCAAGAACAGCAATGTACAGAATAATATCCATGCGTACAAACTGAAGCCTAAATAGAACAGAATAGCTGCACTTATTACCTAACCACGTGTGTAACCTACCAGAGACAACATCAAACCATTGTATCGGCGCCAATGAGTCCATTGGAAACTATTGACGCTCCGCACAATCATCGCTATGTGTAACTGCGTCAAAGGCATTGACAGGTTGATATCCAATAAATTGGAGTGCCTCCGAATGCTTCCGAATAGCTCCGAACGGTTCCGATACATCGCTTTGATGTGCGCACAGTCGCACCGTTTCCCAACTGTCATTTTATTTGTTCCATGTAAAACTTTGTTTGTGTTCTAGTAGAAAATTGTATGGACACAGGATAGCCATTTAAAATATTGGTTACGGAAGTGTTGTTTGTTTCGGATGAAAATTAAAGTTGGGTCGTGCGACTGACGTTATTTTCGTTTTGTTATTCGCTTGTAGATTTTAATTTACGTTCTACTTCCTTGTTTTTGATTTTAATTGTAATACATAATTATACATTTAAATTGTATTTTCTTACGCAGTTAGCAGTTACCGGTTAATTATTTAGTTTCAGATGAAATTAGTAGCAGTGATAACATTTGATTATATTACTTACGGTATCATATCTCAGTCTATCACTCGATCGGCTGTCATAATCATTGTCTTTAGCCTGTAAACCCATGCCATGAACGGTTGCACGGAAATATTTTGGTAATCACCATGCTTGTCCAATAGAAAGGAATCGCATAGTTCTCATTCAAATTCTGAGAGTTCACCCTTATCGCCTTTTGCGACACCCGCTGATGATGATTATTCCCAGATTACCATTATCTTGTCTTGTGTCAATTTAAATTTTCAATTCTTTATTGCAATCCATAATGTACACAGTTATACAGATGGTAAGCATTAAATATGGAAACAATTAAGGACCCTGTCGGGCACAGCAAAAGTTTAAATAAGTAGGAGAGAGGAAGAGCGCTATAATAAAAAAAAAAATACAATTTTTTTAAATTATTTCTGATACATTTAGTTATTATATTTTTCACTTATTATATGAGAGCTATATGAGAACAACTCGTTAGGAGTCGTGCTGTGGTGAAAAGATTAGCCAGTCCTGTGAGCCAGTCAACAAGGTTAGTAGCGGAGCTGAATGCTTATTTACCGGTACGCTGTTAAAAACAGACTCGTGGCTAATTAACAAACACGCGGATTACATGATTTACGAAGTTAAGCTTCACTTGTCGCGGTCAGTCTTAAGATGGCTGGTCGTCTGTTACACATCAAGACCCCTCTGTGCCTCTGAAAGCACGACCGACGGTCTTGGGTGTCGTACGATTACCTACCTATGACAGTCGCGTCGTTACGGGTAGTTAGAAGCTGGTCTAACCTAAGGATATCGGCATTGCCTCGTCGTCACCCTACCCGCTAACTGTCGTAACTAGCAATTGATAATTTTTCGGTAGTTGCGTTAGCTGTGGCTTTATTTTATTTAAGTACTATTATTTATTTATTTCCAAAACACTTAACCTATTTTACAATTGTCACACAACGAAAACCTCTCAGGGTTTATCCGTGTGCCGGCGAGCCGTTCAAATACATTTCACAAAAAACAGAAAATTTGTTAGTTGGTTACTATAATGATACATTATACTAACCGTGTAATGATGAAAACAATACATTAAGAGCAGTTTTGTGTAAGGAAACGCTTTGATTTGTACTTGTAACTTTTCGAGCTCGTTTTGTATAACGTTTGCAGGTCTTCTGGAAGCTTATTAAGAAAAAAAGGTACTAAATAATCCACAACCCTCATCCCGTACACATTATTAAATGTTGGTAGAATATATTTATTTTTAAGTGGTATCGTTCTCATGAATTAATCACTTTTTTATATTGCTCTTGGCTTCCTCTTTTAAGTTAGTAGTTGCCCTAAAGCCCTAAGGTATCTATTTATTTATTTCTATTCATTTGAAGTAGATACGTCACTCTCTGAGAAATTATCAATTGCTAGTTACGACAGTTAGCGGGGAGGATGACGTCGTATCTGGGTTGTGAAGTTTTAATGGCAGTCGATCCGTGTAAAATACTGGTATTCAGCTGCATCTTGTTAGACTGGAAGCTAGCACCAGCTTATGTTACCTTACAGTGTTTCCAGCTGTTAAAAACAGGGCTGTTTGCAAAACGAATTCTGCACTGTCAACACCCGCACTGCAATATTCATAGCTCACTGTTCCACCATTAGGTATACGATACACAGCAAGTGTAAGTAAACGTAGCCATAGGTCACATGGCACGGCGCTGTTGGAGATTAGCTGCAGTGACAAACGTTTATAACAAAGGAGGTAATGCGACTGGTCGTGTAAACCTCGCCTTAGTTTGGCCCGGCTTAGACCGAGGTCCAGGCTAAATTGAATTTACGGACGGCGTCCGTAATTAAGATTTGGGATTAATGGTAATATTAGAACTGGATCGTTCATGAAATATGAAGAGAATATTACCAGTTGTCGGTAGGGAGTTGTTTTCTTAATTAGTTTATTTTGTACTGAAGTAATTAATAAATTGTTGCTACTTAGAGTTGTTTTTGTTGTCTATTCGACTGTCAGTCTATCTGGCTTTGCAAGCCATCACGTTCTTGCAATAGGATATTTAACTACTATTAAAAATGTACAACAATTTAGTATTATTTTATAGAAAGTATAGAAAGAACACGGTATGTTTATTTATTTCCCTTTATTAAGGACCTCCAGCAAAGGACATACACAGAAAATCTCAAAAATTGGTAAATAGAATGAGCTTTATAACCGAGTACTCCTTCAATTATAGGAGGCCACAACATGCCATTTTTTTTCAACTAAGCTAATTTACAACAATATTTAATAAATAATAAATTGTGAGTTAATTAGTTAAAATAATTTAGAAGTTGTTTTACAAATGTTGTTTTAATATCTTTTTATATTTTGATAAAGACTCGCAGATGTCAATATCATGGATTTTCGACAAGGTATTGTAATGCCTACAGAGTTTTGGCAAAGCGGCGTAATGACCGAGTTTTGAAAGTATAAGATGTGTTAAAAAATAAATAAAATCGATGAAAAAATTGAGGAGATACACGCTTTCCAAGTTTGTTGAGCAGGCATTTTAAGTCCTTGTCACTCGAAACTGATATTGTACAGAGCGATGTAAAGTCACTATGGAAAAAGGCATGACTATCATATGGTAGTAGTGTTGTCTCTGTCGTGTGAACAATATTAGATCGAAAATAAAGTTATCTGAAACCAGAAGTCAAATTCTTTAATAAAAGGAAAATAAGTTATTTAACTTCATTTTCCTTTTATTAAAGAACTAGCGACCTGCCCCCGGCTTCGCAGGGGTACAATTAACCTTCCTCTTTAATCACTCTATCTGTTAAAAAAAACCGCATCAAAATCCGTTGCGTAATTTTAAAGATCTGAGCATACATATTATTATTAAGGACAGACAGCGGGAAGCGACTTTGTTTTATACTACCTATGCAGTGATTTGTAAGTTGTTCAAAAATTAATAAAAAAACATTATGTGCAACACTTACAATCTTACATCGCATTTTAAAGTAAAAGGTTTACAAAATATTTGATTTTAAAGCAATTATTCGCTAAATCTTCGCACTCGCTTAACTAAAAGAAAAATACACGTTGTTGCATAAACTCTGAAGACTCTTTGATACTTAGATGTCTCGAAAAAAAGTACTCGACAAATTAACAATCAATTCCTACGGTATTTAGTCGATAAAAAATTTAGTTCACATGTCAGATGACCTTAATATTTCAATTAGCCTAGACACAGTACAATACGCTACGCATCGCTGCATTGCGTTGCCCAGTAGCGGTGGCGACGCTGAAGCGCTCAAAAGCGTTTTAATCTTTCTCCGACGCTTTACCGCGATGTCGTTGCATGTTGGCAACGATACAGTCGGGCCACAAAACCGATTAGAAACAAACGTGTGAAGGTATTCGATTGAAAAGCTGCTGCCCCAAGCGAGGCTCGATACAAACGCACTGCATTTTTGTCAATGAACTTTGTACCGTGAAACAGTGGCACGCCTATGATCATGACACTGCAAAGTATTGCAATCTTTGTATTGTCAGGATTATTTTATCACGTCAATAATTTTCATATTTGTTGTCGTTCTTGAATTCTTCTTCTTGAGGATCTCGTGGCTAAATAATTACAGCCGCATAGACCGATCTTCCGGGATAAGCCACGCTTGCCGAGGTTGGTCTGTGGATGGGTGACCATTTACCATAGCGAGTTTCCTCCGTGCCTCGGAAAGCACGTAAAGCCGTTGGTCCCGACTGTCATTTGTAGATCTTTGACAGTCGTTACTGTTGGTCAGAAGCCAGAAAGTCTGACAACCAGTCTTACCAAGAGTATCGTATTACCCAGTTACTGGGTTGTGGAGGTCTGATAGGCAGTCGCTCCATGTTAAATACTGATATTCAGCTGCATCCGGTTCGACTGGAAGCCGACCCCAACATAGTTGGGAAAAGGCTAGGCAGATGATGTTGTCCTTCTTGAATAATAGGTTAACAAAGGACATATATTTTATACACGTCAATTTGCAGACGATTCTCGAAAGGTGGCTTCCCACGGTGCGTGGTAGCGCGCACCGGCTGTGTGTGGTATCATCCGTAAAATCACGCACCGTGGGAAGCCATAAGTATTATGTGGGTGCGTGATTCGAAGCTATTTTTTCAGTACAAAATACCAAGTGAGAGAGAACTCGCACCGCACCTTTAAATTTACCGACTCGCGGCGGATACAAAGCACCGCTACGCACGCGTCTGCGTTACCCCGGACGATTCTCTTCCCATGGTGCGACGGTGCGAGCTCGTGCGTCGCGGTGTGTGACATCAGGCACCGTGGGAAACAAGCATTATAAAAGCTGCCCCAAACAATAGTGTCAAGCGAAAGTCCAGAAGTAGCAAGAGGAAGAAGCGAAGGAAGCCCACTTGCCGCAATCAATCGGACTGACAGGACCGAATATGCTGCTGCAAGAGGTAGAGCATCCTTATGCTTGTTTCCCACGGTGCGTGATATCGCGCACCGCGACACACGAGCTCGCACCGACGCACTATGGGAAGAGACTCGTCCCTGGTAACGCGGACGCGTGCGGAGCGGTGCGCCGTATCCGCCGCGAGTTGGTAACTTCAAAGGTGCGGTGCGAGTTCTCTTTCACTTGGTATTTTGGAATTAAAAAACTAGCTTCGAATCACGCACCCTCATAATGTAGCTTCCCATGGTGCGTGATTTTACGGATGATGCCACGCACAGCCGGTCTGCGTTTCCACGCATCGTGGGAAGCCAGCTTTAGAGGTAGGTACCCGAATCCACCCCCCTTTATGTTCAGCGATTTTTATAGTTTTCGACACGGACTAGAAAAAAAAGAAGGACTCCGCGCCACGTGTATCGAAAGTGAAGCACCTTAAGTATGCCGGACCGTTTGTACAAACATGCCTCACGCACACATTTACATCATACGGTGCCGACTGGCCGCCATTACGCGGCACCGCGCCGTCACTGTAGGTACTGTTTACGTCAAGTAATAAAATAAAATAATGCCTTCTTGTGTTGTGAAATGATTTAAAAATAATTCTACATCCCAGAAAAAGTGTCAAGGAATAACTTTCACAAGTAAGACACTTATTTAACCTGTTGATTTATTGTATTTTTGACATTTTAAAATCATTACTATTGGAACACAAAACCTCAAAAGACATAGAAGTGCTGTCGGAAAATAAATGGGTAATTTTCCCGAGAGATTGGGTAATCCATTTTTTTGTGTTCTTTGTGAGTTTTTTGCAAGTATTGAATATGATTATTTTTATAGATTTCCTACAGCAAATCAACCATGGAATAATGATTGGATTAAAATAATAAGAGCCTGCAGAGATGAAGAACATTGAATTCCGTCGAAAACGTTTTTCTTGTCACTCATACAAAATAAATACTTAATTTTAAGTTTTAACTAAGTATATGTTTGTAATTTCAATTAAATAATGTAAGCGGACTTCTTATATGGCTTCATTTAAAGAAATGAAACTTTCAAAATATTAAAAAAAAAATGGGGAAATTTTCATTTATCTGGTATCCCTCAAATCACGCACACATAGATCGGTACGGTGCTTCACTTTTGATATGCGTGGCGCGGAGTCCTTCTTTTTTTTCTAGTCCGTGGTTTTCGAGTAATATTTTTTTTTCATGACATGATGATCATAAACAGTGTAATGACAGTTGAGACAATTGAGTGTTTTTTTTTTAAATTAGATCGTTTATTAAATTGACTAATTTAGAAAGACAAAAAACTGCTCACGTCACTATGATCAAAAATGTCATAAAAGTCAATGATATTATAAACTACTATAGATACGTTGCCCGCGCTCTGTAGTGGCTAGATGAATGCAAGGTAATTGCCTGACATCCATTTAGTCGCGTAGCAACCGTTGCCGCGGCTGTACGTGAAATTGAAATAACTTGTGTGTAATAACTTTCTCTATTAGCGAAAAAAAATACCGTCCTGTGTGTATAGAATATGTAATAATTATACTGCAACTGTAAAAGACAAAAAAAGTGACATTTCATGCGTAAATATCAAGAAGAAATATTTATTTAATTTAATTTTTTTCGATGCAGCATAATGGCGGCTAGCGAGGAAAATCGGCAACTTTGCATCAGTGTTTACAAAACCTACATTGTTTTTATTTCGATTAATTATATTATTTGAATATAATAATATGTTTTATTAAACCTAATGATCAATATAATAGACCAATACTCGAATCGTACCTATCTCAGCAAGAGGTCATCACAGACATTTAACATACGTATGAGATTCTTACTTGATTTCTTTGATTATATCCACGTAGATAAAGATTTTAATGTTTGTATTACATTTTGTTTTATTAATTAAATAACTATAATTACTGTTGCTAAATACTGCATTCATAATTTTAAGGATAGAGAATAATATAATTTTACCCAAAAATCTACTACTTACCTACCTATATCAACACGAGAAAATTGAGTGTCAATTTTTCCCCGCATGCCTCTTTTTGTACGCGCTCGACCAATGAGCATGCACCAAAAAATAATGACGTAACCTAAGATACATATTTATCTCTCTCTAACAACAGGAATTCCTTATGTGACATTTAATTTTCTTTCCTTTTTCGTACGTTTATGTAGCTATCCAGCTACCGATAGTATTTACGCTGATTTTGAGTGCCGTGATGTTGATGCATAACGCGTCTATTTATAATACGTCATTGATAAAAGTCAGAATTTGGTTAAAACATGAAAAAAAATGATAACTTGAAAACTGCAAAACATCGTGGAACATATATGGGGGTGATTCGGGTACCTCAAAGGCTGCTCTACCTCTGGATTTTCGCTTGACACTACTTTTTCGGACAGCTTGTATAAACAGATAATATTTCTTCGAAACAAAAGCACTAAACGTTCGTTTCCGGTGTTCAATATCGCAGGTGCCGCCTTTCAATTCTCTCAAATCAATTAAGAGCTATTGTCGCAGCTTTACCCGCGTGGTATATCAATAAAAAGTATTCTATGTTCGTCTCCGGGTTACAGGCTATCAATATGCCAAAGTTTTATCAGTTCAGTTCGTGATGAAGTAACAAATAAACTCACTTTCACATAATTGTTATAAAAAGTGTAGCAGAGTCAATATTATGTACATTTTTTTAAAAATACTAATAAGTCTTCAAATAGTTTATTATATTATAAATTATAATAATCATAAAAATTCATATTATATTAATAACATCATACTTCATATCATATCATATTAATATTATAAATGCGAACGTAAATTTATTTGTTTGTTACCTTTTCACGCTTAAACCACTGAACCGATCATCCTGAAATTTTGCACATACATTATTAGGTGTACAGAAACGGACATAGAGTACCTTTCATCCCGAAAAAAAGTACTGTTCCCGAGGAAAAGAACAATAACGTTCATAGATAGCGCCACGTGTCTTTCGAATCACGATTGAATCATATTATTATTATAGAAACTTTAGTAGTGTGTTAAGAGTTTTTTTGAGCTTAATTAATGCGAGCGAAGCCGCAGGCAATAGTTAGTACAATATAAATCTAAAGAAAATCAATTGGGTCATTGGAGTAAAAGCATAAATCAATACGCCATTTTTTTGTCCGTCTTTCTGTTTCTTTTTTCGCGTATCACGCAAAAACGACTGAACAGATATTGTTATAACATTTATAATAAGTGTGGGTTTGCCAGATAACTCTCGTACATAATCTTGGAACGTTTGTTCGATATAGTCGCCGTAAACGTTCGTCTCCGGTGTCCGATGTCGCAGGTGCCACTAACTATCGCCTCTCAAGCCAGCACACTTGAAATTTATTGTTAATGTGTGGAGGCCTTACTTAGTTGCTGCCTCTGAGAATAGGCTGTTCCTGAGGGTATCGGCGAAGTAATAAATTACGTGTTCTAAATATTATAAAACATTCATTCAATATTAAGGAGGGGCTCGTGGCTATTTATCAACCGCATGGATCATTTATTTACTTGAATTAAATCGGTCTAAGACTAATTACAATAATTAAATATAGGAAGAATGAATAGAAGAAGATACATACATTAAGACGAAAAGAAAAATATATTTATATCACTACATAGTATAAAACAAAGTCGCTTCCCGCTGTCTGTCCCTATGTATGCTTAGATCTTTAAAACTACGCAACGGATTTTGATGCGGTTTTTTTTAATAAATAAAGTGATTCAAGAGGAAGGTTTATATGTATAATAAATGCATATTATAGTACCCGTGCGAAGCTGGGGCGGGTCGCTAATAAATAATATACGTATTAGAGACACCTATTTTATAAATCCCTCACAATGTTTCTGACAGAATATTCTGCAACTCATTCGCAAACAGATCACAATTCAGACATCAATTGATTTATTTATTAATCATAATAATATGTGTGCAAAGTTAAGCTGCGCTTGCCGCGGTCAGTCCGCGGGTGGGTGAACGTTCGTATACATCGAGACCCCTTCGTGCTTCGGAAATAACGTTAAGCCGTCGGTCCCGGATGTCATACGAATACCTATGACAGTCGTTACCAGAAGCGGCCAGAAGCCAACCTGAATTGGCATTGCCCAGTAACTGGGTTGAGGAGGTCTGATGGCAGTCGCTCCGTGTAAAATAGTGGTGTTCAGTCGCATCTGGTTAGACTTGAAGCTGACCCCAATATAGTTGGGAAAAAGCTATGTAGAACGATTCATTCAATACTAAACAAGAAGTGTTAGCCTAGCGGTTGAACGCTCGCTTTCCATGCAGGAAGATCTGAGTGCATACCTGCCCCGCACCTCAGACTTGCCAAATTCATGTGCGGATCATAATTTAATTATCACTTGCGTTAACGGTGACGGAGAACATCTTGAGGAAACCTGTACACCTGAGAGGGCTCCAAAAAGTTATCGATGATGTGTGTAGTCCGCCAACCCGCACAAGGCCAGCTTCTCATAATACTTTAGTTTTTTTTTCTCCTTTACAATTGTGTCTGTGTTTCTGCGTTTTGTGCTTAGTAATTGTTTTCTTTCTTTCCTTCCTTTCTTTCATTTCTTTCTTTCTTTCCTTCCTTGCTTTCTTTTCTTTCTTTTTATCATTCTGATAAGAGAGCCGTGCCCAGTACGACAGGAATTGGCATATCCAGCAGTAATGATTATAAATGAATCCGATTGCTTACTGTTGTAATTACTAACAGCTCAGACCTCAATGTTAATGTTTAGTAGGTACTTAGTGGTCATTAACGTCCTAATATGATTATGATAGATATAAACAGAGCTTCTAACTAATTGCGTCAAATTGTCATGATCTCTGTAATATCCTTTTAATTAGATAAAGTCCATGCATATTAATGAAACAGTAACGCGGATTACGCAAGGCTAGTGTTTAAGCGGTTTAAATTTAATTTAGATGCTGTGAAAAAGCGTTTTAGTGTATAAAAGTGGAGTCTGAATATTTTTATTAATTTTAAGGTATATTCTTGTCCTCTCTTTTTGGATTTAGTTTTCATAAAACTCCTGTAAAAGTACCGTAACGCACAGGAAAATGTAATTGCTTGTGTTAAAATTTGTGTGACTCTCTTTCGTTTTTTAGGTACCTATTTAAAGCCATAAACTCACGCCTGTATGCCGTAAGCATGCGATCATTGGGCTTTTAAACGGTCACTGCTAAATCTGACATTTTTAATGACCGTAACGTAGACTTTGCCATCAGTAACAGAAAGCAACTTCGTCTCAGATAGGTACTCAGAATACCCTTTAACTAATTCTATTTTTCTGCGTTACCCCTGCCTGTAAAAGTGCAGGTTTCTTGGGACAATTCTGGACATGGGGTAAATTCGTTCAAACGAATTTGCCGCAGAATATGTCGTCAAAATATTACGACGCGGACTGAAGTGAGGGGTAGAATAATGGCGTCACACTCTATTCTTGCCAATATTTAAAAATATCATCACATTCTACGGTGAATCCGTTTGGACGAATTTACCCCATATCCAGATTAGCCCCAATGCACTATAAGTACCTTAGTTATTTACTTTTTGTTCGTCCGAAGTTATTCAATTATTTTCTTTGTCCGAGCGGTGTCTCGTTCTATACTCAGGGTTTGGGTGTTTGATGGGACTTGACGTGAGCTCATCAGCAAATTTACAGTCTGTTTCATCCATGATGTAGGTAATGTATCTGATATTCTGCGACATGTGATAACTACTTCTTCATTTCTCGTGTCAACACGAGCTATTTGAGAATAGCTCATGCCGTGGTGAAAAGATAAGCCAGTTAGCAAAGTTGGTAGCGGGGCTAACCGCCCAAGGTCAACTGTACGTACTTTATTTATTTATTTATACTTCTTTGCACTATGGTGGTACATAAGGCAGACTTAATGCCATAAGGCATTCTCTACCAGTCAACTTTTGGGTTAAAAAGAAAAGCATCGAAATAGATACAGAAAAAAAAATTAATTGATAATTTCGAACTGAATATAGTACGAATTCATAAGATAAATATAAGTTACACAAAATACATAAATATTAATAATAAAATATATAGACATTATAATATGTATATCAAATACAAAACATTATGAAAATCTGAATGCAATTATTTAGTTTCCTTTAGTATCCTACCTCCCTTTAACTCGAAGGCCACATCCAGAATCTAGATAAAACTATATTATATATGTTACCGGCCAAACCCGATTTCAGGACAAACTAGTTTTGCCTAGGCTAAGCTAGTTCTTCCTATACGCGATAGGAGTAACTAGTATAGCCTAGTCCAAACTAATTTGGCCCAAGTCCGATAGGATATACCAGTTTAGGCTAGTCCAAACTAATTTGTCCTAAGCTCGATAGGATAGACCAGTTTAGGCTAGGCCAAACGAGTTGATCCTGATATAAATACGCACACTCTAGGATAAACTGGTGTGGCCTAATCTAAACATTATAGTATATCTAGAAAGTCAAAATAAATAGATAAACTGAATAAAATACTCCGTAATTGGAAAAATAATCATTTTTATTAAAACCTTAATGATTCGTCGTTAAAAGTTGTGGATAATTGGTAATATAAACAATCATACGACAACAAATAATAAGTGTTTTTTTAATAGAAGCAATAATCATTTCTCCATTATTAAATTTTTTATTTATTTTTACACGGTTTGCTTTGGTGGCACTTAGAATTGCAGAGTATCATTGCCTTCTTGCACTGGCATCTGTTTGTGGAACAGTTTTTGATGTAAACCAAGGCTCTGAAAAATCGTTAAGGACTGCAGCTACGAAACATTCAGTTGGATCAGGCCAAGGTTTTGTGAGATGCAGCTGCAACAAAAACTATTCCACAAACATATGCCAGTGCAAGAAGGCAATGATACTCTGCAATTCTAAGTGCCACAAAAGCAAACCATGTTTTTTTTTTAATAATGGAGATATGATTATTGCTTGTGTTAAAAAAAACACTTATTATTTGTTGTAGAATGTTTGTATTACCAATCATCCATAACTTTTAACGAGGAATCATTATGGTTTTAATAAAAATGATTATTTTTCCAATTAAGTACGGAGTATTATATTCAGTTTATCTATTTATTTTGACTTTCTAGATATACTATAATGTTTAGATTAGGCCACACCAGTTTATCCTAGAGTGTTATTTATATCAGGATCAACTAGTTTGGTCTAGCCTAAACTGGTCTATCCTATCGGGCTTAGGACAAATTAGTTTGGACTAGCCTAAACTGGTTTATCCTATCAGGCTTGGGCCAAATTAGTTTGGACTAGGCTATACTAGTTACTCCTATCGCGTATAGGAAGAACTAGTTTAGCCTAGGCAAAACTAGTTTGTCCTGAAATCGGGTTTGGCCGGTAACATATATATTTCACCAACCGCTCATTTATTGTTCATTAAGCAAATTCTGTCGCTAAACTTTTCAATAGCCAAGATTTGCATTTCACCACCTATCGATAGTGATAATGACAAGATTATTGAACACATAAATTTCATATTTCTAGGACACATGTAGCTCTGGTGAATAGTTACGGATTAGATTATTAATATGTCGTTGAAATACCCCCTTATCCCACATATCTCACCAACCCCACAAAGCATCCTAGTTTTTCGAAAATACATAAATCATGTCCGCAAACGACTTACGACTCGACCACTTCAATTTCTCTATAATTTATGACTTTACGAGTATGTCATACTAACCTATTTTACGTAGAGAGGTCATTGTTTTCGAAGCTAAACATCCCAGCGATTTTAAATTTAGAATTAATTTGCTTTGGGATTAGAACCTTTAAATCCATTAAACATAATTCAATTTCTATTGCAACTCAAATTATTTTATCACCTTTTCAATAGTTATTGTCATTCTAAAATGAATTTAGTAAACTTGTGCTTAAAGTCGATTTTTGCGTGAATTGCAATGGTATGGCTTTCGTATGGTTCGTCTAGTTTGTGGCTATAACTAGGACAACCGGCTGTGGAAACACTAATTAGCTGGGGAGATGTGTTGGCAGTTTTGTTCAAGTTGAAGTAGAGAGAGGGTGTGGAAAAATGAAGCATTTATGTTATGTCTGTTTTGCGGGCGATGTTGACCTGGAAAATGATGAGTATAGAACGTGGGGAAGCAAGCTAATGCAACAGCGCGCCTTCAAAATGCAGAATGTATTTTTCTGCCATCCACCAATAGGAATCGCGCTTTATGTCGCAACGCCAGCGATCGTCCAATGACGTTTCTTTTCTTCTTTACCTCACAATTTGGGTTAGTATGATTTATTTTGAAAAATGTATCTAATTGTTATTAATTTTAATTTTTTCTTGTGAAAATTCTTGTTATACCAACACTTTCATAGAAGGTTAGAAACAATTATTGGAAGGCCAATTCTCGTAATTAACTGAATTTTGACCGAACTGAGATTAAATTATGAATTCACAAAAATTTGTATTCCGCTCCTTTTAAAGTTCAGTCTGTAGTGTCATTCTGTAAGAAACCCACTTCAATATCGACGGCTAGCTCGATATCCATAATGTCACAGTATGGATAATTAGAAGCAAATAACACACAGATAATCGACAGTATAATCAATAACGCGTAGTTTTGTTATCCACGCTGTGTCACGACAAGTGTCTAATTGACAGTCGCGATCGAGGTGAGATTCTTACAGAATTGCACTGCTGGTTTCAGTATGATCTCAATATAATCTACTTACAGATTCTAATCAATCTCAATTTTGACGTTTATTTAAGGAATAGTTTCAATTTACAATGTTAGCACAATACCGTTTTGGCTTCGATCTATTTTGGATCTCATTACAATAAGTTCACGTTTGAAGTGGTTTTTAGTGTAGAAGAATAATAATAATAAATAAATAGTTTATTTTGCAGAACAAGTTAAAGTAGTTACAAATTTTGTGATTATAGCCTCCTTTTAAGCAAGTACCTAATGCCTGTATTAGGAGACTTCAGAATACCATTTGGTGACATTTACGACATTGAAAGTAGATAGGAATTATGTAAAAAAAAACGGGAATGGGCTCTCTTCATGGGTGATCGTAGTACTTATATTTTTTGTGAATACGTCTTTTTTTATGACTCTTTCCCCTCTGTACGGTGCGGAAGGGAGTGTCAGACTCTTACTGACTAAAACCCATCCGTGTTCCTCTTAATGCCCTTTGCGTTCCAGGGCCGCGGTAACTCTTTCGAACAAATTCCGCAACCTTGTGACTAAGTCTCTGCTATTTTTTTACGCTTTACTATTTATCCTACAGAATATTACACCCAACATCACTAAACTCAAACCTCCAAAACGTTTCATACCAATAAAATCGACACCACTCTATCAAGTTGCTCACAAAATATATTAACAGTGTTCATATAAAAAGGCTGAACTCTTATCGGCACGAAGCAGCCGTTTGAGACAGGGTCAGCCGTATAAATATGGATTAACCAGAGGAAATATGAGAGAACATAGCAGGAATAAACCCTTGTTAGCCTTGCAGTACACTGTGGATAATATGTCTCGAGTCGGCAACGGGGTTTTTCTTAGGAAGGTCTGGAAAACACATGCTATAAAAAAAAAAGCATGCTTGTTTGCTTTTAGAATGCTCGCTCGTGTATTTTTAACAAGATAGATTGATAGAATATGCTTTATTGTGTACCATAACAATAGTAAAATATAGAAACAATTTAAAACAAGTGTACAATGCTGCCGTACATACAATAAACGCGGTAAGAGTTTTTTTTTAAATAATGTACCGTATCTGATAAGCCTAACTCAAACTCAAAACTCATTTATTCAAAATAGACTAGAATTACTTGGTTCTTTTTGAACGTCATAACAATAGACAGGCCCCCAAAAAATCCCTCCCTTCACCGCTTCCTAGTGTTTATGCTGTGAAGAAGAAACGGCGCAAAAAACTCCCCAGCAACACAGATCTGTCTGTCAGGTGAATAAATTATGTGACTCTATACAAAGCAAATAATAATATTTATACAATAATAAGATTACCCTACCTAACTAATAATGTTCAATTTTCTATACTCTGAAATTGCACTTACTGCATTTATTGCTCGTACGGCATAATGGCAGTCTTATTGCTTAAGCGATATGTTGCGGACAACCTTTGGACGGACTAGGAAGACGTGAAAGATAGATCATAATAAATATTAATTAATATATACCTAAAAAATATATATTTATATGATAAGTAAATAAACTATAAATACACTAAATGATAGTGATGATTGATCGTTTACTCGTGCTTATTGTTTGCTACTAAGTATAATAAATAGCATGCGTTTGTGATTCTACGTAGCATGTGTATTCTAGGTAAAAAAGTACATAATTGTGGTTATTATGTGTAATTATCCTTATATTCCTTGAAAAGCGATTCATGATTGTAGAGCTCCATGAAGTGAAATCTCTATGCAAACTAAATGAAATTAAACAATGTTAGTTGTAATAAATTACTTAATTGTAACTGCCTCATTGGTCCAGTGGTCGCAACTACGGCTGCTGAGTGTGAGGTCCTGGGTTCAATCTCCAGGTCTGACAAAGTGTTTTTTCGTGTGAATTACTCAGTAGCAGCTCGGAGTCTGGATTTGTGCCTGGTTGATGGCAATAGGCTCGCCTCTATAACAAATGACTTAAACATGACGGTAAAATGAGGGTGTCCTACACCTCTGCCTACTCCTTCGAGTAATATAGGCGTGATGTTCTGTGAAAACCAAATAATCAATTCTCCTGCTCATACCAGTCTATAAAGTGTCTTTGTGACGTTCAAATGTAACGAGAGAAAAACTAACCGAAGACTTTTAAGCGAGAGGAAAGTGACAAGGAATTATTCGGTTTACTCTGAATATCACTTGCAATTTGTACAAATGTCACTAACAAGAAACAACTTGGCAAGTTGAATTTTGTTGAATATTGTGACGAAGTGGAAGGTAGGGTTGATAAAAAGACAGTTATGTTTTTAGTTGGTATTATATTCGACCACTGAGGATGTTTTTGGGGGTTAAGGTTTTGCTAGAAATCGTTTGCAAAGGTTTGACACTAAATAAATAGGAATTTTCCATGGATTGAGTTTCTTTCAGTATGGAAGCTGTTCATGTCTGATTGTTTTATTAATCAATCAAACACTGATACTCTAAACTGAATTACATGAGGCCTTTTCTATGGAGACCCAGTGCTAAGCGCGGAGCGTGATACAGGGCGGAAAGCGGTCAAATCAAACATAGGTATATGACTTCATACTAGAGCTTATGAAGATGCGTTTTTCTGCGCGTATTATTTAAGAAAAAGGCCGACTGTTATACAATATTATATTATTAACCAATTCACTAGAGCATTATAAAACCTATATTTTGAAAAAAGAATCGTTGAATTCGCAGAAAATTTGCTTGCATTTTTTTTACAGCATTATTTAAATAAAATCGAATCAACGTTTTCATTAGACAAATAATGAAGTAACAACATTTTTTTTAGAATTTTCTCTCGTTTAAGTATAGAGAAAAAAGGTTTCAAACAGTCATATACTCTTTGTGTCGGTCTTATCCTTGTCGTATTTATAACAGTACGCGGCGAAAGCGCGTCGTAGTGCACGACCGACCTTCGTCTCTATAATCGAGCTGTCTTTGTAAATTTTGATGTTCATCATCATCATCATCATTATTCACCCGAAAGACGTCCACTGCTGGACATAGGCCTCCCTAAAGCATCGTCACATCGCTGCATCGACTGGTCCTGTGCTTCTTGCATCTAGCAGATTCCTGCGACCTTCACCAGGTCATCGGTCCACCTTTTTTGTTGTTGTGAGGGGCATGCCCACGCTGCGCCTTCCGATACGCGATCGATCCTTCAGCCATCCGTTCTGCGATGCGTTTTGATGTTCAAAAAGAACTAATTGCTTATCCAGTTTGGATGAATGATTTTGACTTTTGATGCACTACGCAGTTCCAAAGTCGAACGAATACGTAGTAAATACTGAACGCCTCCTGATTGGTTCCGATACACCTAGTTCGTACCGGTAAATACTGAGCTACAAACAGAAGTGCTAATTTCATGGCCCACTGTAGCGTGATTGGATAACATCATCCCAGCGGATTTCGGTATTATTATGAGTACCGAAAGGGGTGCGATTTTTGCAACGTGATTTGCTATATTCTTTAATGTTAGAATGAAATATAAATTATAATGTGGCGGCATCTATCTCGCCACATGCGAACTATCCTACATCACGCAATCAAGATTTAACACGCAGATAGTATAAGTCGCGCGCAGAAGGTTTGCCGATGACTGCCCCTCCCACTTCACCGACCGCTACCCGCGCTCTTCTGGCCTACCTATTAATCGTACCGACCAACGACGCGTGACGTCATGAAGCTATCGGCAAACCTTCTCCGCACGACTTATATATATACAACCTCCCAACATGAACTGTTGGGCTTGGCTGGAGACCCTTCAGGTTTCGCCAATAACTGCCCGGTTACGTAGAAACCGTCCCCTAGGACGACCTACTGCAGTCCAATAGAAAAAAAAAAAAAAAAAAAAAAAAAAAAGAACTGTTGGGCAGTAGCCCGCCAGGCACAAGACTCCGCCTGGTTGGAGGATCCTCCCTTTGGTTGGAGGAACACCACACCTAGTTTCTCCACATTGGTGACCCCGACGTGATCGTCACAGACAGTGTTTCCACACTGGTGACGTCACACACAACCTTCGCAGCCTCGGCAGCAACATAATCACTCCCTCCGCTCAGCATTCAACCGAGCAAGCAAGCAGCGAGTCACACAGCCAGACAGCATCCTCGGCGCATATATACTGCACTTCGGCCGGTCAACTAGAAGAGTCATTTCTCTCCTGGTCAACGCAGTCCACAGCCACCACTCATCGCTCTCACAGTTCCGACTCACTGGAATGATGCGGTATCCGGTTTCGACTGAAAGGAACCCCTCACTGGCCCTGGCAAGTTCTCAAGACGCAACGACCGCTGACTCATCAAGACGATCGACCTCCGGTCTCAGGGGGGGGGAGTGATATGGCGGCATCTATCTCGCCACATGCGAACTATCATACATCGCGCAATCAAGATTTAAGACGCAGATAGTATATGTATATACAACCTCCCAACATCAACTGTTGGGCTGTAGCCCGCCAGGTACAAGACTCCGCCTGGTTGGAGGATCCTCCCTTTGGTTGGAGGAACACCACATCTAGTTTCCTGCTAACTGCCCCATTGTTGGGCATTCTTCACAGAAGGATGGTGGCCCGATACGAGTTGGTGGATTACACACACACAATCGAGAACTCTTTTGAGCCCTGTAAGGTGTGTAGGATTCCCCACGATGATTTATAAATATTTTTTATTTGTAATTACTACTTTTCCTTTATTTGCATAATTTTATTACTGTAAAAATATTATGATTTCTTTGTATAGACTCAGTTAATTTATTCACCTGACAGACAGAACTAACACAGTTCAGCTGGGGAGTTTGTTGCGCCATTTCTTCTACACAGCATAAACACTAGGAAGTAGTGAAGGGAGGGCGTATTTGTGGGCTGTCTATTGTATTTGACGTTCAAAAAGAACTAAGTTGTTCCAGTCTATTTTCAATAAATGAGTTTTGAGTTTGATGTTCTTCCTTCACCATTAACGCAAGTGATATTAGAATTTAGATCCGCGAACTTTACGTTTTTTTTTTTTTTAGTAAGTCTCCAAGTTACACCTTAGTTTATGTCGCGTTAAGTTCCCTAAAAAAGTGTGAAATGCCTGAGATGTGCTATGCAGGGCAGGGGTTGTCTAATATACAGAAACTGACCGAGCGGACCATCTCAAGCCTCAAGGTGTCTATTCCCGTCAACTGTTATGGGTAGAAAACTACTGAAACAAAACCGAAAGATAAAAAAAAGACTGGTGTAAAAAATATGTCAATCGATTCTCCTAGTAATTCTGAACAAACTAGTTTCAGGTTTAGTATATACTAAAACGAAGCTTGTATAACACATAGCAAATATTGTATAGCACAGCAATATTGCTCAGGATACATTTTATATGGACACGTTCACACAATGCTATGCTATAATGCATTGGCATGCTGTACGTGAGCGATTCTCAGAGCTATATCGTTCGATTCTCCGGTCCCCGCCCCGCCTTAATTCTACCCCGTCGGTCGCCAGGACATCGTATCGTATCATAGTCGCCTTACATAGTAGACTGGCTTGCGATATAGCGTATAGTGTGAACGTCATGCTATTTATGTATACTTGGGAGCAAAGAAATCGAGCCACTCCTTTTTTCACGTGTCCCGGTTATTAGTTTTGTTTTCATGAATTGTATAATTCAAAATACAAAAAACTACCCTCATTGTAAAGGTTATTAAATAACCTTTTAGGCGATACATATTTAGAATTGATCTGTTCCATAATACCAAAAATAATAACAATTATACCTACGTGAAAAATAGAAGTGGCTCGATTTATTTGCTCCCAAGTATAGTTATAGCTTATGACGCAATGTGCTTTACTCTATAGCGAAATAGTATAGCGTAGTCTGAACTGCGCTTTACAACAAAATCTCTAAATCAATGACGCATACACTAAACAACTTAATACTTATCACAAGAAAAAGGATATCCCAATGAAATAACTATCCATACATTCTATCTACCAAAGCTTTCACGAGGAAAGGAACCCAACTGCCGTAACCGACCCAAACCGACGCTAACGTGTATAAATAAGAGCCCCCAAATTCCCCAATTTATTTTGCGTCACCCCAAACCCGGGCTGAGTAAAATATTCTAGTTGATGCCCGTTGGAGCGGTACCGACCACTACAGACCGGATTAGCTTATGTAGTTTTGGTACTGAAAGGATTTCTTTTTAGAATTTCGGTTTATAGTATATCTTGGGATTTAAGGTGGTGCTTAGCATCTGAATTTGAGCATCTGTATAGATAAGTATCTCTCTAGCCTTTTCTGAACTACATATAGACGCTTGAAATGCAAAAATTACCAAGCGACATGTTGGCAATTTTACACTAGAGGCATTTTAAAGTTTTATTTATGTTCATAATCTTTAAATGCCAGTTTATTATAAGCCTTTAAACTGCACTTGAAATTCGTTGTAGTCAAGTAGTTACGACAAATAGGCGATGTTTTTATTTATATAAAAAAAACCTTTAAAATGCTCTATAAATGCGAGAAAAAGAAAGGGCTTGTGACAACTGTAACAGGGTGTCAAAATGTAACACGTAACATTTTTTATCTTATTCTAACTAAGATAACTCTCATATGCACGAATAGAGAAAAGCTTGTGACTGTCGTAGATTTTCGTGTATGTCAGATTTTTTTATCTCGTGGAAAAGGAACTGTTTTTCAGTTATTTTGTCACAGTTACTGTCTGTTATTTTATGATACCTGTTACATTTAGCTGTTACGATAAATATGCCTCACTCCTAGAGGACACCTGCACACCTGAGAGGGCTCCAAACAGTTCTCGATGGCGTGTGTAGTACGCCAACCTGCACCACCAGTGTGGCTGACTAAAGCCTAAATTCTTCTTATTCTGAGAAGAGGCCCATGCACAGCAGTGAGACAATAACGGACTGATGATATGAAACTTTTGATACTTCATACCTTTCATATTTATGATTAATTACGGTTTACTCACGTGCATTTTTCGGGATTGCCCGACACTCTTTCCTCAAACAACTCGGACACGACAAGTGACGAAGACGCACGAGCCATACCGAAACAGAGCGCGCCCCTCTCGTCGCGAGCGCAACGCTACGCGGCGCGGTGCAGCGTCAGTTCGACTCGCGAACTCGCCGCGTGATCAGCTCATGATTAATGGCTCCGTTTGGGTCCGAAACTAGTCGGGCAATCCCGAAAAATGCACGTGAGTAAACCGTAATTAATCATAAATATGAATGTGTCTCACGAAAGTTATAATACAAAAAACTTTATACCTTTGTTATTTCCTCGATTGAATGAATGAATGAATTTTTATTTGCGATAAGTATTGGTACAATTCGGTCTTAATTAAATACTTAGATCCAAAACACTTAGTCATAGTGGTGACATGCAAATATTAAGTAGTACATAATTATTAACAGATCATGATATATTTTATTAAATAAGACTACATGCATTACTACATTATAATTAGACGTTAACAAATTTATTCAAATTACAACGGAATAATATGAAGAGCCGATTGAGCGGCTGAGTGTTTGCTCTTGTTAAGGGTTCGGATCCTACAACAGGATTAATATTTGTATACCTACTGTATGTATTAGTCTCGATACCGTAACACCCACGCTGTATGTAATCCTAGCGTGGGAGTTGAATTGAACAGATATAGGTACATATAATATAGAGTTATACAAGGTCTTCATCCTCATC
Source organism: Amphipyra tragopoginis (assembly GCA_905220435.1). NCBI lineage: Eukaryota > Metazoa > Arthropoda > Insecta > Lepidoptera > Noctuidae > Amphipyra > Amphipyra tragopoginis. The sequence continues at coordinate 24,245,134 of HG991997.1, read as the reverse complement.
ATCCTCGTGCTATTATCCCAACTTATTTGGCATAAGCGCAGCGTGTATTTTTCTTCCATACTTATTTCTTCTTATTTCACTGGTCACGCTGCAAATTTTTATAGTTATACGAGTTGTCCCAAAAATAGTGTCAGAGCTTAGAGCATGCTCATGGTAAGGAAACACGGCGACACGATTACACTTGACACTCAGTGTCGACACCGAGTGCCGTAGTGTGTACATCGCTGTTACACTGAGTTGCGCATTAGCTCGCGTTTAATTTCAGTTTCGCGATTGCATTGTGTCGAATGTCAGTTCACCGTGTATCCTTACTGTTAGAGGTACCCGAATCATCCCCATGTATGTTACGTGATTTTTTGGAACGTTCGAGTTATAATTATTTTCATGTATTTTATCCAAACTCTGACATATGATATTTTCATGTATTTTATCCAAACTGTGACATATGAACATAGTGTCATGAATAGTTGAGATACATGCGTGTATTTTTTTTTTATTAGTTTCTCTGTTCATTTGATTTCGGAAAAAAAACTAGTCACGTAACTATGATCAAATATGTCATTAAAGTCAGCGTTTGGTTTAAAAACATGAAAAGAAATCGTAACTCGAAAACTACAAAAATAGCAGAATATAGGGGGGCCCGGTGATTCGGATACATCTAAGGATTCTCTACCTCTGGACTTCGGCTTGACACTATTTTTAGGGTTTGAGGTACGACATAATTATTCTTTAGCATTTTCTTCAAAGCATAAACACTAGGAAGCGGTCAAGGGAGGGCTTTTTTGTGGGCTGTCTGTTGAAACATTGACGTTCAAATAGTACTAAGTAATTATAGTCTATTTTTAATAAATCAGTTTTGAGTTTGAAGAAAATATGCAATTTTGAATCTAAAGGTAATTGAAAAAAGTGTGAAATGGTTTTAATAACTTTTAAATGTAAATGTTGTTTATCCTAGATCTAGATTCGATCTAAATTGTTGTTAGGCCCATCATACTGCGAACCAGAACCAGGATTCAATTTGCATTTTTAAAACCAAACTAGAGAACGATGACAGCGTTCGTCCACGTCTAAAACTGACCAGCGTACCTTGAGCCCTGGATTTACCATTTCGTTTCCCTAAAAGTTCCTTGTTACAAGGATGGAGGGAAGAAGGGCAGGTCTGTGTATACTGGATGTAGTTTAGGCGCTTTTTACGGACGTTTATCTAGATATACCAAGGATGGAGGTCGCAGACATGTTTGAAAAAATGTGTGGAATGGATTTCATACTGAAGGCGGTGTATTTTTTGGGTTTCGTGCTGAAATTGTAAAAAAAACACAGAAATAAGTTTGTAATCCTTGTGACCAAGATGGATTATCATAATTGCATGAAATTGGGGGTGCATGAAAAGAGCCTCCACGAGTGACGATACATAAGTACGTCCTGCGCACCCTGGGCAATCAGCCCCGCTACCAACCTTGCTGACTGGCTAATCTTTTCAACACAGCATGAGCTATTTTCGTATAGCTCGTGCTGACACGAGATAAGAAGAAGAAGATAATTGCATGTGTTAATTGAGTGAAAAATAAGGCGCCAAAGTTTAATAAGATTTTTTTATAGTTTTTAGCTGTCGTTGGGGAATTCATTGGGGATATCGGCATTGCCCAGTGAATGGGTTGCGGAGGTCTGATGGCAGTTGTTCCGTGTAAAATACTGGTATACAGCCGCATCTGGTTAGACTGGATGCTGACCCTAACATAGTTGGAAAAAGGCTAGACAGAGCAATTGTCGTTGGGGAATTTAAAAGCCCAAAAGTCTGACAGTAGACCCTTGAAATATCGGTTAATCAGTAAATATACGTCGGTACGGTAGATATGTAAGCTAAAGCAGTACCTGAACTACCGATAATCGCTGTCATTGGGTGTAGGGTCACCTTTTTCATCATCATCCTCTTACGACATTTCACCTTCTTTTTAGTTATATTAAAACTTTTTTTTTCACAGGTCACATCGTTTTTGATTATTATATTCGAAATTGGAAAGCACTCGAAAAAGAAAAGAGGCAAAGTTGCTTTTAAGCATTCGGCGGCTCAGCAGTGCAGCGACTCCCTCAAGTAGGTCGGAGTGCCGGAAGGTCAGAATTGCAGTCTCCTTCAAGTCAATTTCAGACCGCACACTTTTTCGGTTGCCTGTCGAATAGATACCAAAAAACCTTGTTTCTTTTCTTTTTCGAGAGCTTTTCAAATTTTGAATATAGAGTGTTGGAAAACGATGTGGCCTGTGATAAAAAAAAGGTTTAATATAAATAGAAAGAAGGTGAAATGACGTAGGTATGAGGATGATGATGAAAAAGTTATCCTACAAAGTACATTACAAAGAGTACATTATACTCAGTATACAGTGCGTGTCTGTGTGAGTATGTCAATTCAGGCGATTATAGTAAGTTGAGGTACTGCTTTAGCTTGTATATCTACTGTGACGTTGGTATGTGTAATACCTATATTGCATAACGTTCAAATGAAAATGATATCACACTATTCGAAATACTGCAAGCGATGGGCAAACTAACGTTGGGATATTTTAATAGGTCTCGTTTGATAGCAGCCAAAAACATCAAAACGATCTGAAACCGTGTTGTTAAAACCAATATTTTTATTTTCGTGGAATTGAAACCAGGACTCAGGTTTTTTTTTTTCTTTGGGTAATACTCTTGGATTCCCTTCGTCCGAGGAATGCCAAGGGCTATGCCGGACTATTACCGGCTAGAAACCCACAGTGTTCCTTCTCCTGATCTTTGGTCGGGACCGCAGGATTCGCAGCTGCATGCACCGCGACCCGAGCAGGCCTCGGTTCGCCAGCCCCTGACGAACTTCTCCTACTGTGGGGCGTTGCCCCACGTCCTCATGACACGCGCGCACAGAAGACTGCACGCCACCTTCTTGGGCCAGTTACTAGTCGGGCGACGGGTCCCCCAAACCGCCACCCGCTGGCCACAGGAATCAGATCTGTTCAAAAAATGTAGCATTTAGCTGTTTCACTTTATTTTATTGTAACTATTGCGAAACATATCGATATTTATGATTAGTTACGGTTTACTCACGTGCATTTTTCACAGCTTGTTCAGCTCAAAATTAAGGGCTCCATTTGGGTCCTAAACTAATCGGGCAATTCCGAAAAATGCACGTGAGTGAACCGTTACTAATCTTAAATCCCGTTTCACATTATTTTGACGTTAAATTCGGTGAGTTTGACTGCTGTCAAAAGTGGGCCATTAGAATTCCTCAACTTTAGTGAGGGCCAGTGATTGCGTGGACATAGTTTCGTGGGCAAAAGAGATAAGTATGCGGGCAACATTAGCATTTTAACAGAGTTGTGCATGTTCTGAGTGGCTAAGCCTTTGATATCGTTTGCCAACGCCTGTTTTGTGCATAAAAGTAATTTCGCAAAAGCTACCGAAGTGCAAATAGGTCCGTTGTTCGTATTCACTTTTAAACATTTGTTTACAAACGCTGTTTCGGAACATGAATCTACGTGTTTCTGTAATGTTGATACATGTCGCGGTAAATATTACTTGTTCCATCTTGTTTCGCGATATGTTGCGGTGGGTATGCGGTGAACAGCTAGCTGAACATTTTTCCAATAGATGTTTACGAATATGAACGTGTTTTATTGGTTTACTAACTGTGCCTGTGGTTTTGTTCACGTGAAAAACTAGTCCTTATAGCACAATTGAGTCACAATAAAAACAGAAATTGATTTAGGTATTCTTTTGAAAGATCCTGGACCCCTTCTTGTGTGCTGAGAACGGCCACGGTGGGATTTCATTCGTAAATGTCCGATATTATGCCACGCGTACCTAGGGTAGATTTTCTACCCAAAAAAGGTACCTTGTCTTAATCAACAAATAAACATGAAAAAAGAGAAAAACAACGAAAAAAAAACCGGCCAAGTGCGAGTCAGACTCGCGCACGAAGGATTCCGTACCATTATCTATAAAAACGGCAAAAAAATCACGTTTGTCGTGACGTGCGTTGTGTGTGACGAGCCCCCTTAAATATTTACTTTATTCTGTTTTTTAGTATTTGTTGTTATAGCGGCAACAGAAATACATCATCTGTGAAAACTTCAACTGTCTAACTATCACGGTTCATGAGACACAGCCTGGCGACAGACGGACGGACGGACAGCGGAGTCTTAGTAATAGGGTCCCGTTTTACCCTTTGGGTACGGAACCCTAAAAAAAAAACATTCTTTGAGACACAGCAACTGACTGATTTACGAAACCTCCGGACCAGCAATACGCTGTGTTTCAGAAACTACTAACAACTTCACATACACTCAGTTGCAAGAAAGGTCCATTAAATTTTAATGCTCTCATTAGAATGTTAATGCTCCATTAACCTCTTCTGTCCATTGCAAGAAGCTAGATTTAATGGAATGATTAACTATCCATTAAAATTAATTTTTGATGTGTCAAACTCCCCATGATTTCAATACTTACATGATAATTAGTAAATGAAGAACGAACTACGACCTAATTAGTGTTCATGCAATAGCCATTAATTTAATGGAAACATTATTCTTAATGACGGATTAGTTAATGATCACCTAATGGTATCTTTCTTGCAACTCAGTGATAGTGTATTATTATAAGCATGGCCTGATTCTTTAGCCGTGTGGCCCATGTGTAACCACTGAACCCTCGGTGGCTCGCGCTTGACCACTTTCATTTGATATTCTGAATACATCAAACGTACAAAAATAAAACCGCGCACGTGTATGTTATTGACAGTTTTTTTCATAACTTCGTTTCGTGTTAACTTTTTGTTTTTCTATCTAGCGGTTTTATTTTTTAGAATATCTAAAATTTACGTTTTGTTTTGTTTTATTTTATGAATGTTATTGGATTTAAAACTTTGTGTACGTAAACAGTTTTTGAGTTTGTTTTTAACGTTCATTGTTTTTGTTGTGATTTTTGGTACTTAAACGTTAAAAAACTATTTATAAAAGTTGCACGATGTGTTGATTGACAGTCAGAATTGTAAATTTTAAACAAAATATATATCGCATTGAAGTCGGTTTATCCGTTTGGAAGCTAGGATAGCATAGACAGACATACGGACGGACAAAAGCTTCAAACTTATGACACTGCCGCCCTTCAACGGCCCTTCTTTTTAGGGACCTTTTTTTCATAGCCCTTTTATAAGCATTGTCTACATAGGCTACAGAATAGGGGCCAACAGCACAAAAAAAGTACAAAATTACAATTATTTTCATAACTTCAATACTGATTTTTGTTAATAAATCATGTTATTGTATTTTACCATGAATTTAATTTCCTCATTATTATCATTTAATGAATCCTTCCCTCTCTTGCTTAGTAGAGTCAACACCACAAGTTATCCTATGGGTCAACAGTGATCATAAATGAGGGCTAACTCTTTTTGTGTCGTGGCTTAACAAGCGAAATCTCTTTACCTGGGAAACACGGTCATGTTAAGTTTTCTTCCATCTCCTAAAATACTATCCGTAATATACTAGGAGATATAGGTATTTAAAAGCACTTTAAAATAAAAATATCAATAAAAAATGTTTAAAGCACACTTCCAAAATAATCCTTTCCACTACAAAGTTAAGGGTTTGCACTGTAATAAATCAAAAACCATTTGTTTCTGAACGCATCCATTAAACGAATGGTGGAAAGTTATCGGCAATCGGTTTAGCAGCTTTTCTAGCAGTTTCTATTAGCGTTGAGTGGTCACAATTCTAATATAACCTAACCCTTTCAGCTATCTGTTTGTTATTTTAGTTTTTATTGTAGGAGACTTTGTTAGAAGCATTCAAATTATACTGCAAACTATTACTTTTACAGAAGACTTTTAAAGTTAGAAGTATTAAAATTAAAGTGCAGACTATTCATTTCCTTTTTAAAGTGGGAACAATTTGCACAAAATTTTGTTTAAAGTTACGATTACACTGAAAAAATATATCTTATTTTCAATATCTGTGAATGCAGTAAGAAGTATTTTCAAAAATTATGGACAGTCTCTGAAGAATATTTTCCTGTAGCCACAACAATTAAGGGGTAGCTGCCCTTATTACTGCCTCATCTGAAATAAGTTATTTTTTGCGATTTCTGACTTTTCTAGGACCTAACCTACGTTGATCAAGAATAGTCTTTTGATCCTTATGGAAAATTAAATCTATTGTCATCATAGAAATGATTTGTGAAAACTGTCCTTTTTCTCGTTGACCGTATTCTTGTTTCAAAATCTGAATTTGCTGAGCAAAATCTTTTCAAAACTATGGCCAGTTTTCTATGAATGTTTTCCCATACCACCCCATCTCAAATTACCACCTTGTATGTTCCATAAATACTAGTCCGAACAATAAGATAACAACACGCGAACATACAAATCATCCAAACTCCATTATCAAGTCAATATTCTCATTACACTATTCGTCTCAGCAATTCAATTCGCCTCGACTCCAATTCCAGTAACATTGTTTTCCTTCATCCACGTGATTGGGTAATTAAGTCCCTTCCACTTGATTGCCTGTGGGTTGTCCAACATTAAGTCTTAGGACCTTTGGAAGTGAAGTACTCCAAGGCGTAAAGTTTAACGAGAAATAAATAGGAGTTAGATTTTGTAGTCTTGTTTTGGTTTAGAGGTCATCTATACAATATTCATTAAAGCATGACACAAAATGTTAACAAAGAACTACCCACTTTACGAATCATTCCTTTATTCGGAGGTATCAATTATAAGAAATACAATGGCGATAATTTTAGAAAGAAGAAAGAAAGAAAGAAAAAATATTTATTCTTATGCCCAGATCGACGCACTCGCATACTTAAAATTAAAAACATTAATAATCTTAAATTTAATTAATTCTAACACAAGTTAATTGCCTGGCAACCCAAACACAAAACAATTAAAAAATAAAACTATGACTAAATTTGTAATCTATCATCAATCGCAAGTTTCCATATTTATTCTGTGGTTACCTAGGCATCTTACTGTTACATTATGACAATATCTATTAAAAATACTTATTAATTGAATTCTTGAAGTTGCGCGTCGCATGGTGCATAAGAATTTAGGTAGTTGCTCAGCTTTATGCTGTGACTTTAGACGAGCCCAATGCCAACAGCGCTGATTTTCAGCAACAACTTTCTTCGAGTGAAGTCACTCGAAGAAGGTTGTTGCTGAAAATCAAAATAAGAAGTCTTAGAGTGGATACAATACGGCCGACGTATCTTGGCGAGTCTGAAATTAGCTGATTAGCTGCGCAGTAGACAATATCGTTTCTAAAAGATTCATTGCGCAGCCAAACAACTAACTTCAGACTCGCCAAGATACGTCGGCCGTATTGTAGTATTTTGTTTACATTTTGTCTCAAGCTCCTTTGAATGTGGTGTAGGTGTTTAGGGGGTTGGTAAACGATTAAAATTGTCGGCATTATACAGGGTAGAAATATTAAGTGTCAACAGGTGATTATTTCATCAATATTACATGTACTGATATATTTTTAACTAATATCAAAACTAGGTTGCCTAAAAAACAAAATTACAATCAATTTTTTTTTTTAAGTCGCTATATATTCGAAAGATTTTAACTACGCTCATACATTATGCAAAAAGTAAGGTTTTACGGGATTATGCTGCCAGGATAAAAGCTGATTAAAAAAACGATGGTATCGAAACTTAATTCCGTAATGCATAAACTGACATCAGTATTTTTTCAAAATAAATCCTTACGTCATTGACAATGCCAGATTCAAGAATTAGAAGAAAGATTCAACAGACGGCAAATACAAGATAGTGAAAACTAGCATAAGTAATATATCTAATTTAGGAAGGTGTTATATTAATTACTAGCTTCTGCCCGCGACTTCGTACGCGGATCCTGTTGCTTATGCCAGCGACAACGGGGTCGTCAAAATCGAAGATCTGAAACGTCTGATGTCGAATTCTAAGAGCCTAGGGACGGGTAAACAACGGGATGCGCGAGACGATTTGAGACGTTCCAGATCTTTCATTTTTGTAAGTTAACAGGAAATGCCCATCAGACTAAACAACTTTTGCTAAGACGTCATTCCTATACATGTTATAGTATCGATGGGCTTTGGAGTGCCACAACAGGTGTTCCAGATCTCCAAATTTATTCTTACAGCAGAAAATGCTCTTCACGTGGAATAATTTTTGCTATGGCACCATTTTTATATCTCTTATATATTTAGCTGGTCTGTTGCGGTTCTGCATCAGGTGTTCCATTTTCCAAAATAAATTATAGCCTTTAAGTTGCCCAGACTTAATACCTATACCTACAACAAAAAAAAACTTTTCTTCCCGTAATTCCGCAGCGGATCCCAAGGGTACACTGAATTAACAATAATATTGCAAATAACTTTAAAAAAGAATCTTTATAAACTATATTTGGGGTTTTTCCTTCAGGAGCTAATATATAAAGACCTGAAGCGTTGCTGACCCTTGAAAAAGCAACATAAAGTTGGCCATGAGAAAAACAGCTGGTTGTCAGGTCAAAACCAGCGGCTTTAAGCGTCTGCCCTTCTGACTTGTTTATTGTCATGTCAAAGCATGTAGTCACAGGGAACTGTATGCGCTTAAATTGAAAGGGGAAATTGTTGGGGATGAGTGGTATGCGCGGTATGAACACAGCCTCACCGGCACCACACCCAGTGAGGATTGTAGCAACAATTATATTACGTTGTAAAGCGTTGACAATAAAGACGGGTTCCGTTGCACAGTTTTGGCGGAGTTAAATTTCGCATCAGCATTATGGGAACACCGACTTTAAGTCTTATTTTATGAGCAGGGAGACCACTCGCTGTAAGTGAATTGAGAAACTAAACTGGGTAATTAGTGGCGTCTTCCTGATCGACAACCCTGTCGAAAGAAGTGTAAACCACTTCATCCCCTACAATATCCGCCAAATTTTTTTGATTAATTTTTGCAGCTTAATCATTTTTTGGGGTCAATATGGCGCGTTCGCATAACCATGAATTTTCTAATAATCTAAGTGACTGCTCCCCTGCGTTACCGGGTAGGCTACCGTGTCACGAAGATAAATGGAAAAGAAAATTAAACACTCAAATAACATAAGCTCGAAGGCATATTTATTCGATAAAAAAAAAATGGGAGTTTTGGCCAGTAGAGTCAACTTTTCAATGATATACCATCGTCATCGAAAATCAGTCCTAAACTGTTACCGCCTTCACCACGTGGAGGTACTCCAAACTTATGTTATTTTATAATTATACAGTGAAATTAGTGATAACTTTGATTTCCACATCAGATGTTTCTGATCTTCGATTTTTATAAGTCAACAGGAAATGCCCATCAGACCGAACAACTTTTGCTAAGACGTCATTCCTATATGTGTTATGGTGTAGCTGGGCTCTTGGAATTCCACAACAGGTGTTCCAGATCTTAACTTTTTATACGTCAACAGAGAGTGCTCATCAGGTTGAACAACTCTTGCTAAGACGTCATTCCGATATATGTTATAGTGTAGCTGGGCTCTTGGAGTTTCACATCAGGTGTTCCAGATCTTCAAATTTATTCTCTCATCAGAAAATGCTGATCACGTGAAATAATTTTTGCTATGGTACCATTTTTGTATCTCTTATAGTTTAGCTGGTCTGTTACGGTTCTGATCAGGTGTTCAAGTTTCCAAAATAAATTATAGCCTATAAGTTGCCCAGACTTAATACCTATACAACAAAAGAAAAATCGTTCAAATCCGTTCAATAGTTCCGAAGATTAGCGTGTACAAACAAACAGACAAACAGACACACAGACAAACAGACAAACAGACAGACTTTTTTTTTTGGATTCGTGCTCTATTACTGTTTCTAAACCCCCCTCAACTATTGTTTTTTTAATATATTCAATGTAGGGGCATGTGCTCTACCCGTGGACGATTTCCAGAATTTGTCAAAAAAGTATTTTTTTAAAAAAAACCTCATACTTTTATCATGAAATTATTTATCGTACGGCTTAGTAACTAATCAACTCTTAATAATTATTAGTCTCCAATGCGATGGCGGAAATAATTGCTCAGAAAATTAAAGATTTTCAAAAACCCTTATTTTGTCCCTAGGTACAACGTACAAATGTACCTATGGACAGCACAAATGTACTTATGGACAGTAATGTACCTGTAGACAAGCATTTAATATTGCAAAAAAAACAGGTTTTCGTAGCGATAATTCTGGAAAACGTTGTCGATAACATCGAAACCATCCTATACCAGCCATCTTGTATTGATGCCAGCTTTTAAGAGTATTTTATTTATTTTTTGCACAGAAAACTGGTAGATAAGTTCCCGGACTTGCTTGGAATCTAGACCCATATGCATGTAGGCTGCTTTTTCTAAATATTCACGTAACATAATTTCTTCATGGTCTTGAAACACCTTTTTTACGTCATTCTTCAATAATATAACGATAAATTTATCTAATAATGAATCTACAGTTTTTTCATTGAGATAATGATCTCATGATAATATTTGTTGAGTTGAAAATATTTCAAAATGGTATATTTTGGTATTTTGTATTTTTCAGACACCCTACGATCTAAACATCCACTTTTGACTTCTATAACTGCTTCGGAGAGAGTGTCTGGACATATTTTATCCCGTTTCACTCCGGTTTTACTACGAGGCACTGAAAAAAAACCAAAACAAATGTAGTAATTTGTGTGTGTAAATTACTGTCCACAGGTGCAACCGATATTATGTACCTATGGACAGTCCACAAGTACATTCATTCCCCCGTCCACAGGTACAAATATTAAGACATAACCTAGAAAGGGTTAAATCTTTCTACAGAGCATTAACAGAATCGCAGAATGGTCCTTATTTCAATGAAAAACAACGAAGTTCTGTAAATCATCTACAATTATACTTCTAGTTTAAGTTATCTCACAGAAAAACACCTTGAAAATGTACAAAAAAACTTACTTTTTCAAATAAAAATGTTCAACGGCACATCACAACAGATTTATCACTGACAGCTTAGTGACAGTTAGTCAGTGTTGCTATTCGTCAAAAAAAGTTTACGAATGCGTTCTAACTACGAATTTACGCCGTTTGGTTTTTGAAATATTGGTAGTGTCCATAGGTAAAGCCGTCCATAGGTACAACACTTGACCCTACAGACACAGTTTTTTTACTGTTTTATTATATGTATAGATAATAATGAATGACTAGCGAGGCTCAGAATATACATAAAATAGTAAAATTTTATTGTTTCCAACGCGCATCTTCCATTTTTCCTGTGACAATTTTCATTACGTTCCTTGTTATGAATATTTATAGGCATAAAGAAATGCGACGCGCACAAAAAAAAAAATGTTTTAAAATCTTAGAGCGTTCTTTTTATTATATTTTTTGAAGAACTATATTTTATAGATCTATTTTAATGTTATCTTGCGTTTATTAAAATTAACTAAATATAAAATACATGATTTATTACATTTATTTTGGTAATCAAATTCCAATATCAGTCTAAAGTTTTATAATATTAACTACGTGTAGTTATGGAGTAAATTGTTCAAACAGATTGCTTTTCATGCTCACTTAATGTATGAGCGCAGTGTAAATCAAATTTTGAAGATTATGGCGATTTAATTTCGTAGACTGCCTCGTTGGTCTAGTGGTCGCAAGCGCGACTGCTGAGCGTGAGGTCCTGGGTTCGATCCCCAGGTCGGGCAAAGTGTTATTGGGTTTTTTCGTCTGGAATTTCTCAGTAGCAGCTTGGAGTCTGGATTTGTGCTCGGTTGATGGCAATAGGCTCGCCCCCTATTACATGGGACTTAAACATAACGGCGAAACGTGGGTGTACTATATATACACCTCTGCCAACCCTTCGGGGAATAAGGCGTGAAGTTATGTAATTTCGTAAAGATATTTTTATAATTTTATTCTGTAGGCAAGCCAGTTTTGATATTAGCTAACAGTTTTTCAATAATTGTAAAATAACAAAGTAATCGCCTGTTGACACCTATGTACGATTTCCACCTAACGGGCCGCGCCGGAGCGCATTTCACAATGTGCTAAAGGAAATCCAGGCTTCTGTTTGCGTGGAATTTACACTGCTTGGAACTCGGTTAGATCCACGCGTATGCCGCGGATCCGAGTGCAGCCGGTCGGCTGCGCTCGGATGCCGCGGCAGCCAGTCGGCTCCTCGCGTCTGTGGACGGCGGCGCTCGGCTGTCGTCGCGTCCAGTCGGCTCCGCTCGGCCACACCGCAGGTAGAACTTGAACTTCCACCCTGTATACATGCATATACTCACAGTAGTACTCCTTGGGAAGGTAAGAAGATGTGTTCTGTTACAGAAAGTCTGTACACCCAAGGTTCATCTCTTGTATTAAGTACCATGTTATCCCGGGTGGGAATGGGCTATAACACACAACTTTCTCACCGCACGCGTTCTCAGACTCGTGTTGGAAGATTTAACAAAATCCGCTTGGTGGCTAGATCTATACGGTCTGCCTAACTAGCTACCTCACATTAAAGTCTGGTGCCAAGCAGTTTACTGTGTTCCGTCGTGTGTATGTGAGAGCCAGAGGGGTATAGGGAAATCCCTCTATATCTCTGTTACTTGGATTCTGTGTGCTCCAACTTAGACCTTGTCTGCGCTTACCATCAGGTCAGGGTCAACGCGACAAAGTCAAATAATAAAAAAAAATGGTGGCGAGCCTCTTGCCATGTTTCGCCATGTTCCATAAACCCTTATTTTTGCCGGCATGTAAGGTATCTATGAGGATTTTCACACGACACAAGCCTTTCAAATCTCTATTGTGTAGCAGATAGAGAGAAAATATAACAAAGCGACCCAGCAAGTCGCTCTAGAAACTTCTAAAACCTTTGATCCTAGAGTTGTATAGCTTACGAGTGTCTTTCAGTAAATATTGAAAATTTAGTGGTCAAAGAATCTAAAAAATAACAGTTTTTTGGCTATTGATTTTTATTTCTACGCACGATTGTGGTACGTAAGGAGGACTTAATGCCATAAGGCATTCTTTATCAGTCAAAATTTTAAAAAGAAAAGCTCAAATTGGTACAAAATACTAATTCATAAGATAAATATAAATTACATAAAAATACACACACAAAATAATAAAATATACAGGTACAATATACATTATCAAATACAAAACATTATGAAAACCTAATGCCTAATTGACAACATTTCAAAACTGACACGACCTTAAAACAAAAATATAACCGTTTTCTACCCCGAAGGGAGGAAAACGAGTATTTCAGGTCTTGCCTAGGCTTGACCTTTCGGAGATTACCTACCGTTCCTTTTCATATGTACGTGTCCTTATCTATCCTGCGAGAGCGAGATAGCAAGCGCGGCGAGGTGAGACGTCCCACCTCGCTGCGCCCGCGGGTGCCGGCTAGCTGCGGCGCGGATCCCGCGTCCGCGCTTCCTCAGTACCTACCCGAACCTGGATTTAGGTAAAGGCCTAAAATGACGGCAAGGGACTTGCTCCAGGTCAAGCCTAGGCAAGACCTGAAATACTCGTTTTCCTCCCTTCGGGGTAGAAAACGGTTATATTTCAGTTCTGTGCCGTCGGCTTGACCTTTCGGAGACCTGTTTAATATCTGCCGGCACAAGTATAGCGTATTGTGACACTTTATTTGTGTGTATAAGATAAAACACCAAAATTGCATAAAAATAACAGTTTAATAAAATTAAACAAAATTTACTTTCTCTTTACACAATTATTGTTAAGGTAGCTCTATGCTTAAATGAGATCAAAAAACAAAATAATATAACTTCTTTCTTAGGTAGCATACATTCTTGGAATGTTTAAAATTTACCTAGAGTATTAAAATGAGAACTTATCAATTAAATCAGACTTAACGGAATTACAGGAACAACAATCAGGAACTTTCAATTATTAATCACATCCACTTTTAGTAAAAATAAGTAACATTATTTGTCACTACACAGGTACAAAAGAATTTAATAACGGATTACTCGCATGTAGAGATGGCGCTGACACAGATTTATAATAATGTTTAAAGAAATTTCTAGCGCCCCTCCAGTTACCCCTTTTTAGCAAATCATCCAAGGGCAAATTATTTTCATAGTTATAAGACGCTACAGCTGACCGTATAGATCCCGGGGTAACTCCTAGGCCTAAACTTGTAAACACTGGCTTAAGCCATCCAGCAATTACAGTTCTGGAGGCTGATTTAACTTTCCCTCTCGTCGTAATAAACAGATTAAATAACCCTGCACTAGCTTCACGTCTTTCATGAGACACTTCTATTAAAAGATTTATCCATCTAATAAGATTAAACTCAGAATCTTGTGGCTTCAAAATTAACCAACCTGATTGTCTCTCTTTGGCTCCGTCTGTTTTCGACCCAAATGCTGGTCAGAACGTAATAGAATTACTTGTTATTGTACAATGCTTGTAGTCGATTCGGAGTAATGTTAAATCATGTATCCTCCTACCTGAGATGAGGAGTAACAACAGAGCACAATATCTGGAAATTTGATACAGACTCGATTCGCACGGGGGGTTAGATTTAAGCCAATTAATTAAATCTTGAATATTCCAAACTTGTGACTGTGGAGAATGTTTTTCTGCAGATCTCAAACTTATTGCCTTTAGAATAGATTTGACAACAGGATGGCTGCAAATCCTTTGTTCAGCTTCCGGCTTAGCGAACGTGGCTATGACTGATTTCCTAACCAAAATTGTACTATAAGCCAATTTTTTTATTCTAAAAAGAAAACTCAAATATCTTGCGACCTGATTGGGACTGGGATTATTTGGAGTAACCTTCTCAGATCGACACCATTTAACCCAATTCTTCCATGCAGAGGAATATGTCTTCCACGTTGACTCTCTCCAGGCTGATCTCATCAAATCTTTGTCTTCTTCAGGTAAGTCTCTAATCATTTCATTCCACCCTGTACTCTCCATACCTCCAAAGTCATTGACGATACGTCTGGGGGTGAGCAGTTCGTAGCCAGGTCTATTAGATGGGCTGACAGATCCTGGAAAACGATTGGAGCAGCTGTCGCCTTGGACTTCAACGCTGTCCGCCAGAATGCTCGCGTCCATCTGGGAACCACCACTAAGTATGTTCCTTGTGCCAAATTCAGTTGTTGAATGACTTTGGGAATTAAAGGAGGGGGTGGAAACACCCATGCCAGGTCGTACGTCCATCTCCTGCTGAAAGCATTCACGAAACACGCCTGTACATCTGTTGCATCTATTGACACGTAGCAGGGAACCACTTTGGACTGCGACGTCGCGAAAAGATCTATTTGCGGTATCCCCCATCTGTTGAACACTTGCTGCGTCAGGGCCTTGCTCAAGTGCCAATCGGTTGCTGATGACTTCCGCGAAAGGCGATCGGCTATGGTGTTGAAACTGTCCGGTATGTAGTAAGGGACTAGTATCGTGTTTATTCGCCTCGCTAATAGAAGTATTTTCTTTGTTAAAAGATACAGTTTTAGGGATCTTGTCCCCCCCTGTTTCCGAAGATATGCAATCACGGTGCGATTGTCTGCTTGGATCATAACTGTCTTGTTTGCAACTGCATGTTTGAACTTCCTCAGGGCAATGTACACCACGTATAGCTCTTTGAAATTTATGTGCCATTTCTGTTGTTCCGGGGTCCAAACGCCGGACGAATGAAATTGCTCTAACTGTATGCCCCAGCCGGTGTTGGAGGCGTCTGTTGTAACAAATACGTTCGGTTCTCTGTCGAATATCGGACTTGACATCTCCAGCTGTTTTGACCACCATATACATTCGTCTATTGCAACCTGGGACATCGGAAACGTCTTCTTTGGCCTTCGTTCTTCCAATATTCGGCTTGCTCTTTGTAGCTGTCTGCAGAAGAGGCGACCTAAGGGAATTGCTTCTGCAGCGAATTGTAACTTTCCCAGGAGCGACGTCCCCTGAGCCCAATTCCATCTTTGAAATCGTATTATCGGTTTGAGGTTCCGCCGTATATCTTTTATCTTGTCTTGCGGTAGGGATTTTCGGTCTACCACGGTATTCCACGTTATTCCCAAAAATTCGATTTCCTGTGTTGGCGCAGTTATGGATTTTTTCCAGTTTATTTCCCAACCTAAGTGTATTAAGAGGTCTGTTGCTGTTTTGACCTGTTTTTTCAGAATAACTTCGTCCTGGTGAGCGAGCAGGAAGTCGTCTAAATATACTAAAACTCGCACTCCGCTCTGCCGAAGCACATCCGCGATCCAGTTTGTTATCCTCGAAAAGGCCCAAGGTGCGCTGGCCAAGCCCATCGGAAGACAGGTCATCTGGTACAAAACGCCTTCGTAACTGAAGATGAGGAACCTGCGATGGCTTCTGTTCACTGGCACATGTAGGTAAGCCTGACAGAGGTCGATTTTTGCCAAATAATCGCCTTTTTGCGTACTTTGGTACTTTGGACTGATTTATAAGGCGGAATTTCCTTGGATTTAAGTAGAGATTCAGGCGGCGTAGATTGAATATCTGGCGCATATTTCCATTTGCTTTCTGTATTAGGAACATTCTTGATATAAACCCTGTTTCTTGGACGGCTTGTTCGATTATATTCGCATCCACCATTTTCCTTATTTCGAGTGTCATCTGGTGCGAGGCTGGGGTTTCGAATTTCTTCCGAAGTGGCTTTGACAGACGGGTAAGTGGAGGCATTTTCATAAACGGAATTCTGTAACCTTTTATCATTTTTTGAATGGACGTTGGGGCACTTAGTTCCCTCCAACGAGAAGCGAAGAGAATTAATTGCCCCCCCCTGAACTGGTTGTCAATACGAATATGTGCGGTCTTTCCTGTAAGGCTTATGCTTTTTGGAAGCCTTGGGCTTGTCTCGATATTGCTTCTCCCGAGATCCCGAGGTCGTGGCAGATGGCTGGTTTTTCTTCCAGTCCGCTCGTTTGGGTTTTTTCTTAAGATCGGGTTTCGGTTTGCTTTGTTTGTTCCTATATTGCGTAAACGTGGAGTTGGATTGAAGTGGTTTTCTAAATGAACGGAAGACTCGAAATAAACCTCCTTGCTTACTAATAAAATCATCGAGGCGTTCTTCGTCAAATAGATGTGTTTCAGACGGAGGAATATGAGCAAGTTTTGCGGCCTGACATTCATTGACGGGCTTGTATGCCTTCCTTCTAAGCTCTATGATTTCTGCCCTACGGGCACAAGTATAGTGCAGTAGATCATCTGAGAAGTTTTTAAAAGAAGATGTGGGACTACTAAGGAATTCGTGGACGTCGTTACGAATCTCCGGGTATTGAGCTGTCAGCTTTTTAAGTTGTTCTACTAGGGCTTCTCTTTGTTTTAAAAGGCCATGGCTAATTGTACCCAGTGTACTGTCAGCGTTAATTAAGAGGTCTTGGCTGAACGTCTTTGGCATTAAACCGCCTAATTGGTCATTCACCCTCAGAGCATCAAATACTGGAGCCACACGTAATTTCTTCTGCACTTCCTTATATCGTATCTTATTCCAGGAAGAAGTACCAAGTTTTTGGCAACTTAAACCCTGAGCCTTGATATTTTCTGAAGGGCGAGGTATCAAGGGTTCATCTTCCTTAACCGTTGGAGAGAAGCTTATCTCCTTATCTTGATCTTGGCTAGGAACTTTGTCTTGATCCAAATTTAAATCTGGAGCTTTAAAAGAGCTCGATGCTTCAGGTTCCGAGCCAATTTCATAATCGTCATCAGAAGGGTTTACATTCTCTGTATCTGACTCAGAGGTATAACTAGCCATAATAGACTGTTCCATATTCATTGAGGAACTACCGGCCTGAACGCCCACTAAAGCGGAGTTCTTCAGGGACTCGATTGAACGACCTAGTTTTTCAAAGTAACTATCAACTTTTTCTTCCAGTAGCTCGATCCGGCTTCGTTTGGTAGGCATAGCAACTTCTGCTTCCGAGTCTCCAGAATCCGGACGCAGACGGCGACAGACTTCTTTTCTTGTAAGAAGCAAACTTTTTATAGGTTCAATCGCCTTAATGAAGAGTCCTGCTTGCGCGATGGAGCCTTTAACTTTGTTCACTATAGCAGGTGGGCTTGTAATTAGTGCCCTGCAAAATGACCAATTTAACATTGATATCTTGATTTCCCTGAATGGTTTCTCAGCTATGTATTCAGCATTCGGATGAAATAACTGAACATATCCAATTGTTGGCAAGGCAAAACGAATTTTGTTCAAAACTTGAGGGTCAATTTCTTCCCCAAAGAGTTCTTCCTTGGTAGGATTCAAGGTTTTCCAATTAAGCCACCCATCCGGTAATGATTCTCGAGCCAAATTCTTTATTTTGTCTAGCATTGCGTCTTCGTCTTCAGTGTCAGCTGCTTCTTCTAACAACTCCTCCATAGTAATAAATGAGACCGGCTCCGCCATCTGCGACCAACAGAATTTTTTTGTTAATGCGGTAGCCTATGCGTCGCATGTCACTGTAGACACCGTCACTCTAGCCGAGTAAGTAAAACCTGCGGCCATCGAGCTTTACATATACATGCTTACGAGCCTACGGCTGCGACTAGTGGCCTTACAAACAGCTGCGTCTGACGAGCCTCATTTGGCTGCGTCTGGTGAGCCACATACGGCTGCGGTTGGCGAGCTTTCATACGGCTGCGGTTGGCGAGCCTTGATACGGCTGCGGCTGGCGAGCCTTCAAACGGCTGCGGCTGGCGAGCCTTCATACGGCTGCGGCTGCCGAGCCTTCATACGGCTGCGGCTCCCCAGCCTTCCTACGGCTGCGGCTGCCGAGCCTTCATACGGCTGCGGCTGCCCAGCCTTCATACGGCCGCGGATGGCGGGCCGTGAAGGCTGCGGGATTTCAGCCGTGATGGCTGTGGCTGGGTAGCCCTATGAGCTGTGAGTAGTGAGCCTGGGTAGCTGCACCATTTACCACAATAATTGCTCAAAGTCACGGCTAAAGAGCCGGTGACATTATGCCTGCCGCTTTAATACCGAACCGGGCAGGTCGCGGTATTAAGTGTAAGCTGAAAGACTAAAATATATTGGACAAACAAACAATAAAATAATATGTCTAATAAGTGTAAGTACGTATTGAGAATTTAACTCAATTCGGATATTATTTAGTTTGTGTTACTTATCATTAAAATAACACACAGTTTAGCTTGCATTTGCAAATACTTCTTAATTTCATTTGAAGATCCAACGATAACATCGTTAACAGGATCTACTAAGTAATAATATATTATTATTATTATATTTTTTTTTTTACCGAAATGCACCGAATTTACTCACTCTCACAGATATAAATACGTAAATAAATTAAACTTACCGTTTCGTCGAAATTTCGTACGAAACAATCCAATAACACTAACACGCACACACTACTAGGAAAACAATAGCGTACTGAGGAAGCGCGGACGCGGGATCCGCGCCGCAGCTAGCCGGCACCCGCGGGCGCAGCGAGGTGGGACGTCTCACCTCGCCGCGCTTGCTATCTCGCTCTCGCAGGATAGATAAGGACACGTACATATGAAAAGGAACGGTAGGTAATCTCCGAAAGGTCAAGCCGACGGCACAGAACTGAAATATCATGTCTTTATTTTCGTAGCCCGAGTTCAAATACATATTTTATACATTTCTGAGAAAAAATAATTAAAATCACAAAACATGTGATGACGTCACATATTGTATGGTGGAATGAGTTACCTTTGCCTATGCATTCCAACGTTTTAGATGAAAACATTAATGTCAAGCAAGACATGTCAATGTCACAGATTAAGTTTATGATAACAAAAGTTGTTCAATTTCCGATATCAAAATTCTTACAGTTATTTTTTTAACACCTTATATAATAGGTTAGGATTAGGATGAAAACCGCATCAAAGTCCATCGAGTAGTTTAGAAGAAGTAATCGGACAAACAGACATACGCGACAAGCGACTATAATTTATACTATTTAGAGATATGAGTAAAGATTTGTATGAAATCTTTACAACTTTTTATCTTGAATCAAGATTCATGATTGAGCATCATTTTGGAATACGGGCATAAGACCGATAGATCAGTGAGAGCCTCGACAAAATAATACTGCAATGTGTATGCAAATTAAATTTTAGCTCTGGTAAATAAATTTTAGTTCAGAAGATATTAAATACGCCAGACCTTCGCTGCTTCGAAATTAAAAAATAGTTTTACTTACCCCTTTAATTTTTTCTTCGAGATTGAAATTCTTAGCAATTTTCTAGATAGTTTATACCCAGAATGATGACATGATTGGCGCAGTGGCTGCTACGCAAGTGTCGCGGGTTCGACTCCCGCTCGGAACAAGTATTTGAATATTCTGCCTAGCCTTTTCCCAACTATGTTGGGGTCAACTTCCAGTATAACCAGATGCGTCTGAGCGCCAGTATTTGACACCGAACAACTACCATCAGACCTCGGCTACTCAGTTACTGGGTAATGTTGATCCTAAGGTTAGACCGGTTGTCAGACTTCCGGGCTTCTGGATACCCGTCACGACTGTCATTCGATGATTCGATGATTGGTATTCGTATCACATACAGGACTCGATGTGTAGCGAAAACGAACGTAAGTATTTCTTTGGCCTGCAGATAATTTTGTCAGGTCTGGGTATTTGTACATATAACCATTTGTGTCTGTAAACGCACCCATGACACAGGAAGATTCCTAAAGCTGGGTACTGACCGGCGTTACGGGGCGTAATGTAACGTGTTACACAGCGAGCGTTCGTGCTGTCAGTACGGGGAAACAAGGCGCTCGTAACGAGCAACAACTGGCTCGTTGCTCGCTGCGATTGCTCCACTCCGGTGTCGGTTTTTTGGCGAATCCTGTGAGTGTTACGCGCTTCAGTCAGTACGTCACAGCGAGTCGTCACGAGCGCATTGTTATTAACGACAAACTACCAGATACGTTTCCGTTTTTAAACAAGTTTGATATCCAATAACGTTTCTTTTTTTTCTTCTTAATTTGGATTATACAATAATTGGGCAAAATCAAAGATCCCAAAACAACTTCGTCATCCGACATTTTGACTACGAGTGGCAACGAATCTGGAGCACGGGCGAGCAAAGAGTTCGAAACGAGCATGTTACACGAAGTCTAGAACACGGCGTAACGTTACATGCTCGCTGCGAATGTTACATCACGGCCCGTAACACTGGTCAGTACCCATCTTAATGAGGTGCAACGGTTTAAAAATAACTTTCTTCGACATATAGTCTTGTTAGCATCAAAGTTTATTTTTACAAACCGTATCAAGATGTTATTTCACTCGTCCCTTATGACGTTGCGACCCGATACCGTCATTTGCAATCTGTGGAAGTACGATATTTGCAGACCCTTTTGGGAATTGCAGGCGTGACGGTTATTTATGAAGGAAGCCGTCGTGAATGCAAGCCGGGATTCAAATTGGTTTAAATTGAATTTATTTAAATTAAGTCAACTTCTCCTAGAGCAACTTATTAAATAGGATTCTGTCTTCAGCTAATAAGGTTTATATGATTTGAATTTTTGTTCTTCAAGATTTTAAGTGTGTCACTGCATGCAATAGAGATTGCTTTCTGCTACATTTCCTGAATTGATGTGGGATGTGTATTGGAGAGCATTCATGCTCATTTTTTTTATATACAAGGTTAATCGGAAAGGGGGTACTAATCTGCAGGGGCCTAATTCTCCTAAAATAAATCTTGATAAATCACAACCGAACCAATCGTCCCACCATCGTTCATTCAGACAGTTCTCAATTTCAAAAGCTATCAAATTGTTTGACACAAAAAACAAAATCAATCATTTTGAAAGTTTTCGAAAACAAAAACTGACTGACGGTTGTGGTTCGATTGCGTTTGGTAACAATTTATTTTAGGAGAATTGGGCCCCAGGTCACTTAAAGTATCACTGATGAATGTTTTAAAGCAAGTGCTAAAATTTTAAAATTCGACAATTTTTACTTCCACGCTAAGTTATATTTAAATAGTTTTTTCAAAAATTCTTCGTGCCTGCTTTAGTTAAGAAATCAGAAAATGGAGTGTGAATGATTTAGTCAACAATAATAATACGAAAGTACAGAAAAAGTTGAGCACTACAACAGCTCCCCAGTCCCGGTTTTACTTTGATTACTAAAGGGGAATGCCAAGATTTCTTTTACGACTCGGCCAGAGAGAACAAGGATGAAACATATCTTATCAAAAAGGGAAAATATTGTAGAATGTATTACAATAAAAACAATTCCGCTGGAAGTACACCAAGAAAAGTTATAGGTCGATAAAGTTGACCTTAATAGTAGATTTTTAACTTAGGGAAGAAAAGTAATTCGAAAGTCGAACTAACATTTTCTTTATACTCCGTCTACATTTTCATGAATATTTTTTTTAAATCTTATGTCCTATTGATAGACCTTCAATATTTTTGTAAAAATCTTAATATTATTGTTTAATTAAAGCATTTAATTATTTAAATAACAAAATTAAACCATTTTTGGTCAGAATAATACCTAAATAACCAAACCAAAACCAAAGCAAAATAAATCTTATGTTATTTTGAATTTGTCGTTTATTGACGTTGCCATGGCAACGATGATAAAACATGCATGTCATAGTAACAAATTATATTAAAATCATACTTTTACCAAACAAAGTATTTAATTTAACAAAAATCTTGTCCAACCGGAATCCATAATATTGTATTCATGATAACATATAAATGATTATACTTACTTCGATTCAGATACTTACTTTGTCGCATTGTCGCGGCCCTTAATCGTAAGAAACAATATAAGTGAAATCATTTTAATTGTGACAAAGGTGTTGTCGCCATTAAAATAAAATCATACCAACATTCGATTTTAAACGTAATCGATTATCAAGTATGTATACATTTAATCGAATGGAATATAAAATAAAAAAATAAATATACTTATTCCGCAAAATAAATAGTTGATATAGTAATAGTGGCATGTTTGTAAATTATTTCATAATACTAATTTTAAATTAGTATAAATCAAAGAGATTAATTAATTATATTATGTTAACTAACACCTGAATGTCTTGGGTACCTATACATACTCAGCTTAATAAAATATTATGTTATTTATTTTGTTTCGTATAAGAAAAGTAGACCGTTTAAGATAAATCACAAGAATAGTGACAAACCTGTTGTGTTATAGTGGTTACTAGTATTATTCGTAACGGCTTATCACTACATAGTATAAAACAAAGTCGCTTCCCGCTGTCTGTCTGTCACTATGTGTGCTTAGATCTTTAAAACTACGCAACGGATTTTGATGCGGTTTTTTTTAATAGATAGAATGATTCAAGAGGAAGGTTTTAAGCTATAAAACGTACACGTGCAAAGCCGGGGCGGGTCGCTAGTTACTAATAAAGCTTAGTACTATAACTTGTAGCTATTAATGGAAGAGCACAATATTCACATAACACATTTCTCAAAAAAGAAAACGTGAATAAAAAATAAATAAGTACCTGTTTACCTAAATAACGTGATATTATTGTGTTATAATTATTTACAATTACATTTGTTTCATAGATGTAATCGATTTATAAATGTAATTTTAGTTTCGATATAATTTATTTTTATACTGTGCAACATTTCTATTCAAATAAAAAAAACATTGAAACTTACTAACCAAAACTACATTAAAATACTATTTAAAATGACTATTCGACGGTGCACTTCCCCAGACTTTATTTATATTGTATAAATCTTACAAAAAATAAATGCGAATTATCAAAATTACGGCATGTCAGTTCATCCTACTTTGTACTGGCCGGATCTTGGCATTCCCCTTTATATAAACTTTTAATTAAGTTCTACGATTAAAATAACGTTTTAAGATTGAAACAGATATCGGTATCAGACCGTAACGGACAAAGCATTATTATATTTCTTCGTACTAAAAACAATAAGACTTAGGCTGCCTGTACATCGGAGTGGAGAGGAACGGTGTCGACAAAAATCGACGAATACGATCAAATTATTTTTACTCTAGTCTTCTTCTTCACTGGCGTCAGCACGAGCTATATTATGAGAATAGTTCATGGCCGGGGTGAAAAGATAAGCCAGTCAGCAAGGTTGGTAGCGGGGCTGACAGCCCAGGGTGCGCCGGACGTCCTTAAATATCGTTACTCGCGGAGACTCTTTTCATGCACGCCACGCTTCAAGTTTTTGATTTACTCCGGTCATCTAAGTCATTAGTATCCTATTTATAGTCTTCGCTCCTCTTCGCTCCGCTCTTAATTCTCTGGAGAAATACCCGTTCATCTAAAATTTTTATAATTTTTTCTGGGAAACGGTTGTTCAACTAGAGAATAAATATCAGCAAGCACTAGCCAAAACGTTCCTTTTATTATAAACCCGTGGTTTCCAATTAACAGACATGAAAATTATAAAGCTTTATTGTCACATAAACTTGCAACAGGAATGGTAATTAAAGCTGTAGGTACGTACCTTGCTCCAATTTGAGTAACGAACTTAAAGACGTTCCGCTTCAGTTTTAAATTATATTAATTTGTAGGAAGATGTAGTGGGATGCAAGCCTAGCTTTGAGCTCGTTTTAATTGATAGAATGCATGCAATGCTAAGGTAATTGTCTTTGTGTTGGGTTAAGACATTTTAGATGCGGTACACATCGACAAACGCGTGCGCAATGACATGTTCATAATAAAGACTTGTATCATTATTAGTAACGGTTTACTTACGTGCATTTTTCGGGATTGCCCGACTAGTTTCGGACCCAAACGGAGCCCTTAATCATGAGCTGAACACACGGCGAGGTTAGAGTCGAACTAACGCTGCACCGCACCGCGTAGCGTTGTATTACCAACTAGTCTTTACAGTATTATCGCCTCTATCATTACTGCTACAGTAAAATTATTATTAGCAAGTTTTCATTCATAAAACACTTTTGAAACTTGAACAATCATCATTTACTATTGATGTTGCCTGTACCTGGTACTGTCACCTGACATCGTGCCGAGCTGTTGGCCCTTTTGGCATTTCTGTCCTTTTATTCTGTATTTTGCTTGCCTATTTAATTGTTTTTGCCAACACCGAACATAAATGGAAATGTGATTACACATTTCCATTTATGTTCGGTGTTGTGATGTCAACAGCAGGACTAAAAAATAGTGTGGAATTTTAAAATTAATTATCTCTGAATTTAATTACAGATTTATTTTTGTCATAATACCATTCTTCAAGGAATTCTCTTCTATATCATTATAATTATATATAGTAATATAAATAATATGATAAGAAACAAAAAGTTTTTTTTAAATTCTTTGATAATTTTGAGTACCTCTTAATCATCATTTACTTTTGATATTTACTGTACAATAAGATTGTAATGTATCATCTTTTCGACTTTGAACTATAATTATTTAAACACCTTTACAATATCCTTTCGAATGGTGGCCGTCACGAATCGGGATGCGCAAAAAATCTGCGCGTGTGACAGCCGTCCCGAAACGGGACGATGAGTCATCGTCGCGTTCCAAATAAAAACAAAATATATATATATATATTTGTAACATTCAATGTCTATATTCAATATGCGCGGGAAAGAATAGGCTATTATACAAGCCAAACTCATGGAATTACCCCGAAGGAATTTTTGGAACGGTCGCCAGTTGAAGTTCGGCCAAGTGACGCGAACTATTGTTCCAAGTGGGTGCGTAAACAATAATTGTTTTCGGTGTGTTCCGCAATATAATACAAGTGTTTGTGAATTTTTAACAATGCCTGGGTAAGTAATCTACCGGTAAATACTTTCTGTTTGTGTTTCTGTGTGTGTTTAAATTTAAAATTTAATCGGAATTATAATCGCTGTGCTCACGGCCGCCATAACAAAAACTTTCCTGCATGATTTTACCACAAAAATGTAAGTATGGAAACTATCTGTTTCCTATATTCAATCCGTGTTAAATATCATAATTATTTTTCTACTACACTCCAATTGATAGTATCGGTGCATAAATCAAATAATTTCATTAAATACGTAATAAATACAATAGCGTCCAAAATCGGGATCCGTGTCAGTGGTGCATTTATGACGCGCTAGCGAATAGCGAAGCTAATAATAGCGAAGTGGGCGGGGCCACGCCATGCGTATTGCGCGTTCGATTGGTTTTATTTATGTTTTGAATATTATATTTTGTGCGTATTTTAAGATATTTGTAAGCTTATTTCTAATTGTTTTTGTACGGCAAGTACTTATTGTATTTTATGTATTTTAAAGCAAATATTATGTACTATTTGTAAAAAAAAAGAGTTAATGTAAAATCGGCATACTTTTCGTTTTAAAAGTATAGTATTGAAGTTAGTAATTTGAGGGCCGATCTCAAGTGGGTTTCTTTATTTGCTTCGTACTCTAAAATGAACAAAGAACAAACATCTGTTGTTTATAATAAAAAGAGTCCATGACCCGAGCTAAACAAAAACACATAAATCAAGTCATTTGAGCCCGCCATGCATCAACAAAGCCACTTGAAAATCTTAAGTTTTTTTAGGGTCGCGCGCACCTGTGTGAAATTGCTCGCCGATTTATAATAGCCTTGGTGTTAAAAATATGTTTGGAAACATGTGGATTAAAAATTATATATTGTAAATATAACATTTAAATACAAAATAAAACAAAAACTGTGCATAAAATTGTTACAATTTTATTAATAAACCATATTTTATTCAATTTTATCGCAATTTTTACTTTTCTCTTCATTTCCAGCATGTTTATCAAGAGGTATTTAAGAAACTTTTAAATATTTACACATTAACCTATAGGAAATTTTATGGAGAATCCAAATATATACACATCTTAATAGGTATTCATACAAAATCATCGAGAAATCTGCGAAAGAATGCATCTGTTCCTACCGCGCGGGGAAGGCGGGTTGGGGGGTTGACGGCAACGATAGGAGGCCCCGCGCAGGTAGTAACAGCAGAGAGGATATTGGTACACGGAATTGACCGCCGTCCCCACGTGTCTTAACACAATATTATTATGTAACATGGAAATGACATGTTGATCAGTAAACACAGTCAACACTCAACAATACGATCGTCGACGTCACAGGAGAATACGTTCGTATAATACGCAGTGAGATATTGCATTACAAGGCTAGCCTTAATTGAAATCAGGGAAAACTTATAAGGAACTGTATTGGATCCGACGCTGTCGGCTCGCAAATAATATGGTGTCATTTTTATTTGTATCGTTATTGTGGCTGGTATATTGTTTGTATTGGTTAGGAGGTAAACTGGGGATATTGGGTTGGTAGGCATATGAGGAATGTAATTTTTCTATCGGGGTTAGCCGTAAGCCTGCGGAGGAACACCGTGGTAGTCAGAAACCCGTCGACTTTTCCATGGTGTAGAGTACCCATCAGGATGTTTCTAAGTTATAATATACAGGGTGTAAACGAATTCATGTAATTCCTTCAAATCGCGTGATCTGCTAGTGACACAGATTGACTAAGCAGTTTTTTGTCAGTTTAAGCAAAAATATTTTTTCATAAAAATAATCTGATTTTTAGTTTCTGATTCATTTTAGCGCCTCGAGTTAACTGACTGCACGGAGCGATATCGCGATAGTCGTGCCTGCCAGGTATGTCGCCGTGCTTTCATTCGATTTTGCGTGGCATCGAAATTTATTTATTTTCACATATACAACTATTATCACAGGTTTAAACCTAATACAATAGAAATGTTCTAGCACATAAAATTATTTATTTATAAAAAAAAATAATGTTGCTTATTTTTTTATTTAAACTTTATTAGGTGGCTTAGATGCGATGACTTACCGCAAGAAAAAAATGTTTTATTTTCAATCAAGCGAAATTCTGGGTGCGGTGTTAATCTATACCAGTCTTTCTCAAAGTGGGCGATAACACCCCCATGTGGGCGCTAGAGTCCTACAGGGGGGCGGTAAAGAGCGGTAAAAGTAATGATTGCGATTGTGATTAATGAGAAGTAATAAAGTCGAAAAAAATAGGCGGCGCTAGAAAATAATTGTTTCTCAAAGGGGGTGGTAGACGAAATAAGTTGGAGAACCTCTGATCTATACCATTCATAGATCATGTGGTTTGAATGAATTACACGAATTAATTTACACCCTGTATAGCATGACTGGTTAGTCGCTTTACATCCGAAAACCATGAATTCTGCTTATCATTCTGTATAACTTTTACTATGGGACAAACTCAGAATTAGTCAAAAAAACAACTATTCCTTACATATTTAGTTTTTTTTTACGTTAGTTTATTTGGGAAACAAACAGACAGTAGTAATACATATGTATACAAATAGGCAGAACAATATCCAAAACAGTTTCCTCAGATTATCAAACAAAAGATAGATACTTAATAACAATGGACAAAAAGATTTACATTCCTAAATTGAAACAAGTTTTTAAATTTTAGTTGAGTTACATTGATTATTTGCTAAGGCACAGCTTTCCTCACGCTGTTCTTCTTCACCGTTAATGCAAGTGACAGTCAAATTCTGTACCCCAAGCGTGAGTTTTTTTACGCTACTACTGTAGTTGCGTCACGCCAAAAATGTATGAAAATTTAGGTAGAGCCTCTAGCGGCGAATAGCGTCACTAAAAATTTGTTTGACATTTTTGGCGTGATGCAACTAGAGTAGTAACGTAAAAAACTCACACTTGGGATACTGATTCGCACAGGAATTCGAAAAGTCAGAGGTGTGGGTCAGATTCGTACCCGGACCCTCCTGCACGGAAGGCAGCCGTTCAACCGATAAGCTGTCATTAAGTCTATCAACACTTATAAAAAAATCCACAATGTTGCGATAATCTAACTAAACCAGCAAACCATTGAGCATTAAAAATAAACAAGCAAATAGATCACGCGGTCATAAAACGCAATGTATCTCGGTTTCCGTTAAAACAATCGTAACCACATCGCGGTGCAGCCTCGCTGATATTTTGGTTCATAATAATAATGCTCCATGCTTTAACACATAATAATAATAAGCTTAACTATAATCCTATTAATGTTATGATTGCATAATAAATATTTTATCAATAAATTATGTTAGGTTTGTGGAGTTTTTAAGTTGGTCTTATGCGTACGTTATGAAATGTACAATAAATCACCTACAGATTGGGTGGCAAGAATTTTCAACAACCGAGACTAATTTTGAAAATAAGATCGTGCCGCCTCCATACTAATTTAAAAAGAAAAACTTAAAATAATAAAATAGACAAGTACCTAACTTTTTTCTTTCATATGACCCAGCTTAACGGGCCACAATTTGACACCCAGCGGGCCATACGCGGTTCGCGTGCTGGCCACCCCCGATTTACAGTTTTACCGGTGACCGTTTTATAACTGGGATGTTATTATGACGGTCAGGGTTGCACCCAGCGCAGTTTGGACAGTTATCCCCGCTACTAACCTTGCTGACTGGCTGATCTTGTCACCATGGCATGAGCTATCGTATAATTCGGGCCGACACTTTAAGGCGCCACCCCCAACGGGAGTGGCGCCACTTCAGAAAAAAATCATTGTTTCTGTCAACACACAACATATTTAAATTTCGTACGTACAACATTTTAGTCAAGTGTTGTAGAAATTTTCGAACACCAAATATCAACACTAGAGCTTCTGGATTCGAAGTTTTAGCGCTATGTACCAAAAAACGGCCGTTTTTAGCATTAATTACTAAAACTTCTAACCTAGGATGTTAAGTGTTGTTTTTTGGTGTTTGAAAATTTCTACAACACTTGACTAAAGTGTTGTACGTACTATGTTGTGTGTTGACAGAAATAATGATTTTTTTTTAAGCGGCGCCACTTTCGGGGGGAAGCGCCTTAAGGTTTTTGAAGTTATACCTTTTCATTGTTACGCAAGTTACGCATGCAGCTGTAGCGGAAATGCGACACCATGAAGTTGTTAGCATAAATCGCTTTTGTATATGACATCGTGAAGTAAGTAGTTATTGACATGAACCTCTTTTCTATCGCAGTCGAAGTATTTTTTTTGCAGGATTTGCAGGATTTTTAAAGCACAATTAAAGTTTCACGATCAAATGTTTTTTACCTTTTTAAACAAAGTTTAAATGGTTGGACTATACCGATTTTCATTCTGTAACGTCTTGTATTTCTCATAATAAGTGAATTGTATTCTTTTTGAGGAATAAATATCTTGAACCGTAACTATATTATCATTTCATCGTCATCAGTTGGAAAACCAATGACAGTGAACTTTTGGACTTCAGCCCCCCATAAATTTCCAAAACGAATAGTTCTGCACCTCTTGCATTATTAAGTATCCATGGAGTTGCTTGCCAGCTCTATTCCATAGGATCTACTATTTGGAGCCTTGCATCTAGTTTTGACGATTCTCAAGTACAAATGAATAGGACTACCTATAAGAAAAAAAAACACGTCGAATTGAGAATCTATTTGGATTTATGGAAGTAGTTTAATAAAAAAAATAATGGAATTGAACAACATAATTTACAGAAAAGATCTTCAACAAACTAATCTTCAATTTAGATTGCTTAGCAGCAAAATTATGACTGTAGGGTCCAGAGTTTGAATCCAGCACAAACTATTGCAGTACTTTGAGCGTAAGCATATTTAACTTAGTTCCCGGCTAACGAGAAAACTTTGTTATGCATCACTAATTTTAAAGCTTTTTAAAAAAGTGCATGTGATTTACGTAACAGCATTCATGAAATTCGTGGAAGCATTTTTAATTCCTAGGTATTTTTTAAAATAAATAACAGATTTTGTTTAAGTTGTTTTTAAGGTTATTTACACAGAGTTTGCTGTGATGTTGGCTGCATTTTTCTATGACTAAGCCGAGGATCGAAGTCGAGCAAAAAGCATTTTTTTAGCAAAACTTTTCAAACGGGACCCTATTACTAAGACACCACTGTCCATCCGTCTGTCTGTCACCAGGCTGTATCTCATGAACCGCGATAGTTAGACAGTTGAAATTTTCACAGATGATGTATTTCTGTTGCCGCAATAACAATAGATACTAAAAAACAGAATAACATAAATATTTAAGGGGGCTCCCAGACAACAACGTGATTTTTTTGCCGTTTTTGTAGATAATGTTACGGAACCCTTCGTGCGCGAGTCCAACACGCACTTGGCCAGTTTTTTTATTTTCATGTAAAATTATTTTTATTATAGTTTTATTTTTTAATTTTACATCCTTGCTTTAGTTACGAATTCAGAAAATGGTGCTTCTAATCTGTGATCCCAAAAAGTAAACACAGCTTATCATGGCTGTGGATGAGTAGATGTGAACGTATTTTTTATGAAATCTTTGAACATTTTCACGATTTTTTTAAACTATTGACCTTTGGGGAAAGTGATAAAACAAGAGTTATTCATTACTCTGTTAGGTTTTAACACTCTAGGGTAGGATTAGTACCACCTTTACGACTAACCTTTTAGAGACTGAGGTTCTTGGGTTTAATAAAATAAATCTGATTGCACTTATAAAAGGCATAGAAACATCTATCGCAAACAATTCTGATACATCTCGTTCCGTAATACTTAACTTTAATCCCCAATATATTATTTAACTCACAGAAAAACCCAATAACTCATACTCGAAGCCCATCTTAAAAAAACAAAGAATCAAATTCCGAAAAAAGGCCATTACGCCAAATAAGGCACTCGTACTCAATACCTACCTACCTTAATCCGAAATCACTTTGTAAGGGAAACACATTTGACCCGGATAACCCTGCAAATTGTGAGTGAACTGGGGTCAAGTAACACTGGTAATACTGTTGAGATCAGAGGACCTTCGTCCATTACCTAAATAGCCTGTTCGGCCCGATACAAAACCAATTATGCTTTATATAAATCTTTACAGTACACACATGCGATTGAATTGTTCGTCG
Source organism: Amphipyra tragopoginis (assembly GCA_905220435.1). Classification (NCBI taxonomy): domain Eukaryota; kingdom Metazoa; phylum Arthropoda; class Insecta; order Lepidoptera; family Noctuidae; genus Amphipyra; species Amphipyra tragopoginis. The sequence goes on along the minus strand of HG991997.1, from coordinate 24,213,236 downwards.
GTTCGTTGGAAAAGTTTCTTTTTCCTTGTACGGTCAGCATTAGGCGGATGATTATTTCGGAATTTTGTAATTGTAATATATCTATCCATACAAAATTTAGGTGCTGGGCACTTGTCGATTTAGCAATGTCCATCATTCTCCATCCAGAGCCAATTCCTTCGTTTCTCTGTATGTATTCACTTCTGTATTTTCCTTCAATTGGTCTGTGTACTTTCTTCTTGGTCTACCTGTTTTTTTCTTTGCGCATATTTTATCTTATTTGAAATCTATAGATATAAAAGGAGAAGCTGACTGACTGACTGACTGACTGATCTATCAACGCACACCCTAAACCGCCGGGGTTAGAAACTTGAAATTTTGACAGTAGGTTCCTTTTGTCATCCACTAAGAAGGGATTTTTCGAAATTCGACCCCTAAGGGGGTGAAATAGGAGATATAAGTTTGTAGGTATATATGTCCGTCATTTTTGAAGTAAGAAGCATGGAATTAAAAATGTAGGCTCTTGGTAAGAAATAAATATACACGTGTTTGAGGGTTTTTGGAAATTCTACACGTATGAGGTGAAATAGGGGATGAAAGATTTTTTTGATTTTATCACTACACCTAACAAGGGGGGGCTTAACGAGGATTCAAAATTTCACGCAAGCGGAGCTGCGGGCAAAAGCTAGTTAGTTATAAAGTTGTCGTGTCGCAGTAAGTGATCAATCATTTTCCCCCTTCTTTTTTATTTATGTTCTAGAATTTGTTTAATCCTGTAACATATCAACTGCATCTAAACTTGACCTTTAATTGATCTTGATTCCAAGTGCCTGTCAAGTCTGCTGCAAGCATATTTTTATTAGAAATAGCCCTAACATGTTTTTCTAACAATATTGGGGTGGAATCGGGGTTGCTAGATCAAATTGTCAAAATTACCGAACATTGCCTGACGATGGGATTTGTTGAGCTGAGGGCTGAAGGTGGACACAGTAAAACCACTCATCATCATCATCTGCCTAGCCTTTTCCCAACTATGTTGGGGTCGGCTTCCAGTCGAACCGGATGCAGCTGAATATCAGTATTTTACATGGAACGACTGCCTATCAGACCTCCACAACCCAGTAACTGGGTAATACGATACTCTTGGTAAGACTGGTTGTCAGACTTTCTGGCTTCTGACCAACAGTAACAACTGTCAAAGATCTACAAATGACAGCCGGGATCAACGGCTTTACGTGCTTTCCGAGGCACGGAGGAAACTCGCTATGGTAAATGGTCACCCATCCACAGACCAACCTCGGCAAGCGTGGCTTAACCCGGAAGATCAGTCTATGCGGCTGTAATTATTTATCCACGAGCTCCTCATACAGTAAAACCACTCATACTTCGATAATTTTGTCATACCCAACACCGAATGTGGACCTAAAATACCGAATTACCGAACAGTTAGTTCGGTAAAAACCGAACACCTGGCAATACTGGGCGTGGCCTATCTGTTTGACCGAACAAAAACATGCAATGCCGTGTTCGCCTGCGGTAAGTGGAGTCAACTGTCATTATCATTTGCCATTACATTTTTTTTGACATCTATGTTTTACGTCTATCCTTTTAATCAAAAGCAATATAACGTTGTTCGTTGACTTTTTGTTTATAAAATAGGGTATTAAAAATGTACAATCATTTAGTATTGGTTGATAGAAAGTATAGAATAGTCCAGTCGCCAGGTCGCAAAAAGGGGTTTACTTTGCAAAAGGTCGGTCAGTCCTGAATTTTGGATATGTGTTATAATAATATTTAGGTGTTCTTATGATAATTCAGGTTTTCAATCTTGAGTGACTTCGGCGCGCTCCGCTATCTTGGATTAAAAACCCCAAAAATTTGTTTTTACTAAATAACTCCTTATCTATGGGTTTTACGCCAAAAGTAGTTCCGACCAATTTTGTAGAAAATTAAATTCCCTAAAATTTTTACCTTCAATAATTTTTCTATTGCTAATATTTACGACTTATTGCGCTTTAGGGAAGGTTCATATCTGACGGAAGATACGTCGCCGATCTTCCGCCGATGCACATAATTTCATACAAACATCTCACACCGTACACATCTGACCGAAGATGCGTTACTAAAATTCCTCGTGTAAATTACGCGACGGAAGATCGGCGACGTCTCTTCCTTCAGATATGAACCTTTTTTTTTTTTGATTATAAATGATATAAAAAAACACAATTATTATGCATTTCTTATTTTTCATCCCCGACACGAAAAGAGAGGTGTTATACGTTTGAAGCCTGTGTTTAACCGATTACGCAAAAATAGGGATATTTTATAAGACCGAAACCTATGTCTGTAAGTCTGTCTGTAGTACAATAAAGCACATTCAATCTATCTAGTCCCTTAGTTATTTCACTAGAGAACACATTGTCGATAGGTAGCCTGTAATGCCTGTATGTTGCCGAATTTAGGCCAGCTCCCTAATGGTGTGCCCACATACGTGTAACACAATGTAATCAGTGGTGTCGTGTGATAACATCACGTTACACGATACACTACACGTCCGGGTCGGACAGACCGAATTAGAGAATTGTAACATTATACCATTGATTGTATTACATATGTAGAATAGCTGCCTTGTGTTTCTGCATCATCGTAAGAGCGATTACGAACTGCATCCGATACTGATTCGTGAAAATAAGAATACAAAAGACTCGGACCTAATTCGTATAGTGCTTTTCGAACTGCATCCGATCCGAATTCGTGAATATATGGATCTAATGTCTAAAAATCTCGGACCGAATTCAGATATTGACTACGCACTAATCCGAACTCTGATCCAAATCCAAGCAATTCAGGGGCCATTTTTGGCATATGTCCGATTTGAATCCGAGGTAATGCGAAAGCGTTCATACAAACAGTACTACAACTACTTCGGTCCGTCAATATTTCTTCCGAATTTGAGACTCACGGATAACGGAGAGAAATCGGATGACGGAAGTCGGGTCTAGTGCGTAAACTACCATACAAATAGTTCTATGACTACTTCGGAACGTATTTTCACGTAGTGCGTAACTGCTCTAAGGCATTGAGTCCGCTTCTGCACAAATTTTGTCCATCTATACATTATTAAATTGTAATGTTGCTAAAACTGTACACTAAACGACGTGTTTCTGCTAGAGAATCGCATACCTTGGTGTGTTCGCTAAGGATTTGGCTTTCTGTGCTGAAGGGCGTGGATCCGGTACTTGCACAGAATAAGATATTTATGTCATTTTATTCCGTGTGCAAGCTAGTTTCGATATTAGCTAATGGTTTTTCAATATTTGTAAAAAGTAACAAAGTAATCGCCTGTTGACACTTAACGTTTCCACCCGGTATTTGATTTCATCTACTTATTTGTTTCGAATCTGAGAAGGTGTTAATGTTCACGTGAGATTTATGCCTGTAACTGCAGTTGCCTTATAGAAGAAAAAAAACCGGCCAAGTGCGAGTCGGACTCGCGGACGAAGGGTTCCGTACCATTATCTATAAAAACGGCAAAAGAATCATGTCTGTTGTATGGGAGCCCCCCTTAAATATTTGTTTTATTTTAATTTAATTATTTATTTTTAAAGTGAATATATTAGTTATAACTAAACACTAAAACTTCTGTGAATATTTCAAGCGTCTACCTGTTGCCGTTATCAATATCGAGCAAAAACGAGCAAAAAAATCACGTTTGTTGTATGGGAGCCCCCTTAAATATTTATTTTATTCTGTTTTTTAGTATTTGTTGTTATAGCGGCAACAGAAATACATCATCTGTGAAAATTTCAACTGTATAAACTGGTGACAGACGGACAGACAGACGGACAGCAGAGCCTTAGTCATAAGTTCCCGTTTTACCCTAAAAACGGAAAAAAATTAATAAAAATATCGTTGCCTATCGCAAGTTTTATTTCAACTACCCAAAGAACTTTCATCAGAAGGGCAAGTTACCTAAAATAGACTACTTAAAGAATCTTAATCTCATGGCCTACGCACTCTTTAATTCGAGTCGAGTTGATTGTATCAGATTCCGTTAATTCGACAGAGAGTACTTGAAGCGTAATTATTCGGATTATTTGATAAGTAACCTGAACTCTATTGGGTGGAAATCATTACGATTAAACCAGGTAAACCATGGGGAACAAGCTATGTATTTAAATTTGAGGAGAACTGTCTTGCTTGCTTACATCTTCTTTGTATATAAAAATTAATCCCTATTTCCCTTGGTCACGGCATCACGCGTGAGCGGCTGGACCGATTTCGCAACTTTTTTTTTGTTGTGTTCGTATTTGTCTGGAGAAGGTTCTTATAAAAGAATATTTTTATGTATTAAAAAAAAAGACTCAGTATGTCCATATTCTTCATTTGTTTACCGCATGCTTGAAATAGTTTTAACTTTTTGTAACTATTTCGATTATGTTTCTGAAGGTAGGTAAGTAGTAGGTAGGTAGTAAGTAGAGAAAAAAGTGCATTGCAACGCGTGCCGGGTACAGCTAGTTTAGAAATAAAAATTAGACGCGAATAACTTTTGTATTAGTAATTATATTTTCGAGCCGTTTGGGGTTGAAACAATCGAGTCATGGGGTCCGAGTGCCCAACTTCTATACAGAGAGGTTGCAAAGCGGCTGGTTGTCACTGCCCGTGACCCGAAGGCTGGTCTCTACTTGGGACAAAGGATTAGCATTGCCATACAACGTGGCAATGCTGCCAGCCTTCTGGGCACGTTACCAGTGGACAGCGATGCGGAAGAATATTTTGATGCCTTATTTCAGTTAATAGTTTTATTAGGATATATTTTTCTTTATTTGCATATATTTTTATTTGTAATTATATAAATAAACTAAGACGGGATTAGAACTTTGGGTCCTATATAATAAAAATTTCAAAATAGATCCAGCTGTTTATCGTTAGGGACCTACTAAATAACATCTATAATAACGTAACATCCAACTAATATTATAAATATGTGAAAGTTGCGAAGATGTTTGGATAATTGGATATTTGGATGTTTGTATATTTGAATGTTTGGATATTTGAATTTTTGTTACTCCATTACAAATTAATACCTGAACCGATTTAGATGTTTGGCACAAAGATAAAATATGCTCTGAATTAACACATGTTATATTTTTTAACCGGGTCCATGGAGTAGTTTCCCTAGGATTCGAGTGAAACCGCGGCTAACGACTAGTCCATAGATTTATAGAGCTACTTAAATCCTTATTGGATCTTTCCTTTTAGATGGTTTACGTTCTTTGCTAAAAGACAAACTGGAGCCTTACGTATACTTTCCTTTTTCTCGGAGTTTCTTTTTATTTTTATCAAAAAAGACTGCGGATTCCAGGGCCATTTCAGCCGGAGAATTCACTAGTGAACAATGTTTCGGATACGAGTTGCCAACACTTTTTAGAGCACCACGTAAATGTTTTTAGACATAATGTTTCGAAACTTTTGTTGTCGTTGTAAAGACTCAATGTTTACCGCAACATGTACTTATACTGTTACAGAAACATGTATATTCTTATAAAAATACAGATTCGGGTCTAGTCGCGTAAAAACTTAAAAAGGTACTAAATACTTTTTTTATCCCGACGTTTTTGACGTTTGGTTTAGGCAAGTGTAAAGACGTCGTTAGTGTAATGTGTCGAAGTACCGACGATAACTTAATAAAATAAAATAAAAATCAAGATCGAGTGAGGGTAGATGAAAATACTTTTGCTTGACGAAGATGACAACTGCTCCGCAACTTCAGTCTACCCGTGACCACGGCCGGTGTAATTCGGCCGAAACGTCGGGATAAAAAAGGTATTTAGTACCTTTTTAAGTTTTTACGCGACTAGACCCGAATCTGTATTTTTATAATGTGTACAAATCGCGAAAGTTTAAAAACATTTATGTATATTATTGTTTCTTCTTCTTCTCTCGTGTCAGCACGAGCTATACGAAAATAGCTCATGCTGTGGTGAAAAAATTTGCCATTCAGCAAGTTTGGTAGTGGGGCTGACTGCCCAGAGTGCGTCGGACGTAGGTACTTAAGTATCGTCACTCCAAATTCTTGTTCCTGAAACAATGTTTATAAACAAATGTGTAGTAGTGAATACATGGCGTAAGTGATAATGGGTTATTTCGTACGCAATTTCTCAGTAACAGTCTGGATTTCTGCCCGGTTGATGGCAATAAATTCACCCCCTATTACATGAGACTTAAAAATAACGTCAAAATGAGGACGCACTATATACCTCTGCCCAACCCTTCGGGGAATACAGGCGTGATGTTAATAGTTCTAACACAGTGTACCTACTTACTACATACAGTGGGTCAACGCCCATACATTTGACAGGTCCTATGAAATGTCAAAATTATGTAGGGGCGGAGGTTATGTCCCAAGTATGCAGTATGGCTACTCGGGACATAACCTCCGCTCCTTCACCCCGCAACCCCCCGCACGATTGCTCTGCGACAATGTTCTACGTTGACCGACTGTAAGGAGTAAGATATAGGTAGACTGTGGTTCTACTATGTATGTCCACTGTTGAGCGTTGGTTTCCGCAAACAGTATTGCGGTAAATGCGGTATGTATTCAGATATTAAACGTAATCGTTGTTACGTAAGATACAGCTGCGCAAAATAATCCCATACTCGCCCCTTCAATACCCATGCGAAAAGTTTCGGTTATTCACCGCAAGGGACAAAAATATTATGATAAAAGTGTAGGTGTTTTTTATTATTAGATATCTCTTTTAGGAAAAAAATTGGCAACGGAATAAACTCCATTGAAATATTTTCCACAATGCCCAAGTTATAAGCGATTTACAATTGTTCACTAGACAAGCACAGCACTACTGAACGATGACGTCATTCCTCGTGTTGTTTCGCGTGACAAGGAGAGAAAATGCCTACTTCAAAAACTTTAAGGGCCATCACAAACTGGGCGACTTGTCGCCGCGATTAGACGCGGTGCTGTCGCTTGCGTCGGCGACTAGTCGTTACGACAGACGTCGTGCAGGAAGCGATCATTAGTAGTAGAGTATTCGAGAGAGACGGCCGTGTTGTTTCACAGCGAGACTGACGCTGCGCTGTCACGCGTTTGTCGTCGTGTGTGCGCGTGCATAGCGTGACTAGACGCGGCGACAAGTAGCGAGCGCACGCGACTCCCCTAGCTTGTCGTCGCGACTCCGCGACTCTGACGCCAAGTGTGCTTTGAATAAAATAGTAAAGTAAAGTCGTCGCGTCTAGTCACCGAGCTGTCGCTGTCGCGTGTCGCCTAATGTGCGGCTGGGCTTAAAGTATCTTCTCCATTTTTTTACTGATTGATTTATTTTTTCAATAATATTGTTCTTTCTGAATGCTTATCTTCTTTGAAATAATATTAAATTCTGTTAGCGACACTACAATTTAATCGTTAAGGAATGATTCTATCATTACAGTTATCGCTAATATTGGTATGTCAGGATTGTGAGCAAGGTAAATGTAGTAAATAAAACCAACATAGACTCTCCACCACTGAGAGTACTTGTATTTGGGTTAGTGTTAGTAACATGAACTAGATCACAATATACTTTAGATAATTATTACAAGATCATAAAATAAGGACAAGCTAGTCAGATATAAAAGGTCAGACTTCTTCAGCTGATCTACACAGAATACTCTAGACGAGTGTTCCGTCGTACGGTCCAAGAAGCAATCCTCCGGGCGCAACAAGCGAGCCGGTCTCCTCCCTCCAACGGGCAGTGGTGGTCCGATGCTGACGTCACGGTTAGTTAGGTGGCGGACAACAGATGGCGCTCACTCCAAGAAGTTCCCGACAATTCTTGATCAATTTTCAAAGTAGTCGCGTACCATATTCACAGCATCCATTACACCAATATTCTACTGGATTTTTTGTGTATTGCGTCCAATCCAAATTCGTGGGAATACGCTCTGAACAAGCTGCAGTACTACCTGTAAAACGGCAGGGCAATTGCGTGACGTAACCCACATCATTTATGACAGTTGTCAAAATTAATATTCATTGCGTGATATGTAGTTGTGGAGAAGTCGGACTGTTAATACAGACGTTGCTATGGAAACTGTTGACCTGTCAAAATCAAAGATATAGCGATGACGTCTGTGTTGCACAATTAGAATGACGGTTGTGCACTACATTCGACCCGAATTTCATACATTTGCAGCCGAGTTTCCCCTCTAACACAGTTTACAAATTGTGACTGTCCCTACGAGAGATAAGACACGGATATTTCCCGAACTTTCCCTTCGACACACCAACTCGCTTACTTAATTTATCACGGCCGTTTAGGGTTCCGTGCGAAGGGAAAATGTAACATGGACAGTAACTTTTTCCTGTTATGACTTATTAGCTGTTACTGTTTCCGACCATTGATGAATGTTTGGTGGATCGTTAGAAGTTCTAATTATACGTTGGATTTTTTTTTACTACAAGTTATATTTAGTTTTAGATATTTGTTTCTTTTTTAGCATGTCTCCGTAGATTCGGCTTAAATAGAGAGAAGTTACTGGTGTTAATTGCGACGGAAAATTGCTAAGTTGGTTGAAAGGTATACCGGTCGATCATAGGATCCTTATGTACGGTAATGACATCTGGAGTGATGAATGGTACAAAATGGGCCCCTAGGCTGTTACCAAAACCCAAGTCAGAGCGCTCCAAACAGCTGAAATGATAAAGTAAAAAGTTTCCGAAGACGACGTAAAGAGGATATTATAAGTAATAGAATAAAGTGAAGAGATAAAACTAGAAAAGCTGACCTCATCACCATGTGGGACTAAGGCAGGGAAGAGAGACAGAGAGGTAGTTGGGCTTTGGAACATGTTTGAGTTATGACGTTCTCATATTAGCCTATTAAAGTGTGCTATTAGACATCGAACTTTTTTTACGTTTTGTCACTACAACCTATCCTTCATCTTTTGCATCCAGTATTATAACCCCTGGTTCCGTCTTTATGTTTTTGTCTATCTGATAGTCTTACGCTACGTTTTCTGATCAGCGATCTTCAATCAAAGATTTATTTGCTCCAACAGCCATTAAATAGTTCTTCGACAGACAAGGCTACTGTCATCAATATGAGCCCAAGACTCATCACTGGCGAACTGTGGATGCACCGGAATACGTAATACGTACGCATCTTTGCAAAACCTTTCTCGAATGAAGCATGTACAATCATGTATCAGATCACATACCATAGACCGACGTTAAATAGACTAATAAAAATCGTCAGAAAGCCAATATTTTAGCGTTAGTTTGCGGCGTTTCTTGACCGATTTTTTGCCAAAGTTCTCCCGACAGAAAGTTGCGTGTTTTGATGAATTGCACCCCGACACGCGCATACGATCACTCATACCTTCTGTCAAATGTTTCTTTTTATATTCCCTTGATGCTAGTGTTTCTATATATTGGTTTTTCTTCAGTGTAAATATATTGCCGAAATAGAAGTGAAGGTCTCCGGAGTAAAATTTATCCAATGCCAAGAATTGTTAGAAGTTTCAAGGCTACTTATTTAAGCGGCCTTTTCAGGCCGATGGTAGCTAGAGAACTGAAACTTTATGTTTTATTCATAGACTAGCTTTTTTTCGCGGCTTCGCTCCCGTTAATTTACGGATCCCAAATTTTTTGATCCCAAAATATAGCCTATAGCACTCGGGGATAACGTAGCTTCCTATTGGTGAAAGAATTTTTGAAATCGGATGAGTAATTTCGGAGATTACCTCCTACATACAAACAAACAAACAAATTCTACCTCTTTATAATATTAGTATAGATGAATAGCAGCTCATAATTTCTGGTAGTTTTTTTTTTTCAAAAAAATTAAAAATATTTGGGCATGGCGATGAACGTCATTGGTGGTAATCACATATCTGTCATTTGTTTTTGGTATCCTATGGTATGTCTCCCTGCTGCAAAGGCTTGATTAGATTCGGATTTGAATTTTGTTTTTTAGTAAGTGAGCAAGTTTGAATACTGTAAGTTGGGACGGGTATGATATACATGTAGGATGTTAATTCGGAACGCATCATAATTTAAATAAAAGGAATTGTGCATGAATGCAGAGATGAGTGAAAGGGAGAGTATGTGTGAGAGGAAGAACGAGGAGTGTGGCGAGTTAACAAAAGACGATTAAGACGAGTCGAAGATGAAAAATGTTTCAACTTCTTTCTCTTAACAGTTTTTAAACGTCACTATCTGGCAGCATTAAGAGAACCTCCACGAGTGACGATACTTAAATACTTCCGGCGCACCCTGGGTAGTCAGCCCCGCTAGCAATTTACCTGACTGGCTTATCTTTTCACCACGGCTTGAAGCTATTCTTGTATAGCTCGTGCTGATACGGAGCAGCAGAACTATCTGGCCCAATGTCTATCCACCTACTAAACGTGATGAAAAGTCTTACTAATGCGCCTTAATAATAATACCTCCATTTACTACAGGCATTTAATACTACCCAAAATCTCTTTTTCAATAAAATTGAGAGTTTATACGTCGTGTTATGTAGTAATTGTTTTGTCAAAATGGCGTCACTAATCCTGTTGCCAAACTACTTCTATTGCACACATCACTAATTGACCGCACTATAATCTGGTTCCATCACCTTGCCAATATCTTATGCACATAATTAGTGCTTATACCAGCTAATTAGTACATTAGCCACACAACCATAAGTGCGTGTAACGATAAATAAATCTAGCGTTTGTCTTGTAATTGCGTTAGGCGCAGGCGTCGCTTGATGTAATGTAATTGTTTGCGGTCAAAGTGACATGGCGCGTTGAGGTAAGGCGTGACTGCTAGCGGCGATCACATAAATAATGAGTTCAAAAGCAGAACAGAAAGAGGAAAAATATTTTTATTTTCTTTTTTTTGCCTGTCCTTATTGAAATCATTTTATAACTATGTGGATCATAATGTAAACGACACTACAACATAATCGTTCAGGGGTGATTCTATCATTACAGTTACAGCTGATATCAGTATGTTAGGATTGCGAGGAATGTAAACACAGTAAATAAAACCAACATAGACTTTCAATCACTGAGAGTAATTGTATTTGGGTTAGTATTAGTAACATGAACTAGATCACAATATAATACTTTACACAATTATTACAAGATCATAAAATAAGGATAAGCTAGACAGATATAAAAGGTCAGACTTCTTCAGCTGATCTACACAGAATGCTCTCGCTTCGTCGAATGACCACCGCCTTTATAACATCGGGTGCGTTGATCCATATCGACGACTACCTTCCTTTGTCAACATTGCCCAGTGCTACCCGCTACCGATAACAATAAGGAATACATTTACATTGAGATTTAAAATTACAAGTAGAATCAGTCAAAACAACAAATAAACACGCAAACTACTTACATTTAAAACTGATTGAAATTAAAACCAACATTTTAAACCCGCTACCCGTTTCTACTTACACCACACGTCTCCGATACACACCGCATGATGGCGGCCAGGGAAAAGAAAATAGGACATTGGAACAAATGTTTCTGTACATTACTTCGCTAAATTGATTTACCGCTCGTATCAGTTGCTAGATTGGGTCCGAGTACCAACATATTGAATCAAACGTTATTTACAGCGAAATAAGGGAAAATGCTCTTTTTTTGCCGATCTTTTATGAAAGTGTGTTGAGTGCTCGGATATTATTTTGTGGTAGTTTTAACCCTATATTGGTTATAGGAAGATGTTTTATTGTCTGTAGACAATACGCTGTCATTAACATTAGGAATAAGTATTCTGAATTGTAATTTATACTAGAAATAATTTCTTCTTCTCTCGTGTTGGCTATACGAAAATAGCTCATGCCGTGGTGATAAGATTAGCCAGTTGGTAAGGTAGTAGGTACTAGGGTTGACTGCCCAGGGTGTAATCCCTGATGGTAAGCGCAGACAAGGTCTAATACCGGCTTCCCACGGTTCGTGACAGCGCGCACCGCGACGCACGAGCTCGCACCGACGCACCATGGGAAGAGACTCGTCCGTGGTAACGCGGGCGCGTGCGGAGCGGTACGCCGTACCCACATCACGCACCCTCATAATGTGGCTTCCCACGGTGCGTGATTTTACGGATAATACCACACACAGCCGGTGCGCGCTACCACGCACCGTGGGAAGCCAGCTTAAGATGTGCACACGAATCCAAGTAACGGAAAAATTGAGGGGTTCCCCTATACCTTTCTGGCTCTCACATATACACGACGGAACACAGTAAATTGCTTGGCAGACTTTATTGTGTGGGTAGTAGCTAGCCAGGTGGATCGTATAGATCCTACCGCTAAGCGTGCTGGGTTTTGTTGAATCTTACTATAAGCGTCTATTCCCAGCGTGCGGTGAGGAGGTTTTACGTTCTAGCCCGTCCTCACACGGGGGAATATAAAGCTATTTATACATTGGGAATGCAGTAAGAGACACTAATCTCATAGTGTGCATCCTGAGTAACGGCGCACCGCGCAGGCGGAATGAACGGCGCATTAAATAAATGTTCGAAACGTTTGAATTTTGATATCGACATTATTAAAACCAAAGTAAAATAAACGAAACACTAAACACGCGCGTACGCGTTAACTTTCCCGCGTACACTAAGGACAGATATTGACGGTAAAGCCACGGTAAAGCCGCTCCGCAATCCTCAATACGTCCGTGCGCCGTTGAGTAACTAGACTGAGCAATATTTTGTGTAGACCATACAAATATTAGCGTGAGGGTACAGCATCTGTTCGCAAAGCAGAAAGCCAATTGTCGTTTGTTTCGTGTCAAAATAGGAACTACATTAGTCAACCTTGTCTATACTATGTTTAATATAACATCAAGGGCAGTTCAGACTACGCTATAATCTATAGCATATAGCTAATATTGTATAGCACTGCGATATCGCTCAGCATACATTTTATATGGACACGTTCACACAACGGTATGCTATAAAGTATTGGTTTGCAGTACGCGATAATCTTGAGCGATTCTCAGAGCTATATCGATATCGTACGATTCTCCAGTCCCCGGCCCGCCTCACTTTTACCACGTCTGTCGCCCGACAGATTGCCGTCAAATAACTTGCTAGACATAGCAGACCAGCTTGCGATATAGCGTATAGTGTGAACGTCATGCTTTACACCGTGGGCCCGAGGTACACCAAAGATTTAAACCTTCGATTCCGATGCCTAATTAGAGAAGAAAAGCTAGGATGTAGTTTGTTGAATAAAGCTTATTTTTCGAAATATTTACCTATTATTTAAATATTTTCGGAAATTCACAAATCGAAAAATATCTATGGTCACAAGTCCTATGAACGCGGCGTTGCGACTTTTGTCATACCATAACCCTCTCGCCGTATGTCTTATTTGTCGGGGAGGGTTGTGAAGTGAGAAGTCTCTTATCCACTCACACGATAATTTATAAATGTTGCGAGTTCAACCTAAGGTATTGTTTACAAGGAATTACTAAAGTTAATTGATTTATTAAGCAAAGAAAAAAAAAGAAAATGATTGAATTGGACTATTGTTGATATAACATTTGACTCATAATACCATCAGAAAGGCGTGGTTAAAATCTTTCGGGTACCTCGGGCCCACGGTGTACAGTTATAGTTTATGACGCAATATGCTTTACTATATAGCGATATAGTATAGTATAGCGTAGCCTCAACTGCGCTTAAAAAACTAAAACCCATTTTAGCAAACAAAATTAATAATAATGTTTGCATCCAGCAAAGATTTAACACCGTATTATGCTTTTATGAACTTAAACGGTCCATCAAGATGAGCTGAAACTTTACTTGAAGAAATGGTTCAAAATATATTCATGCCTTGGTGAGCCACTTTTATCTAATTTTATTTGAAATGGAGCATACATATACAAGTTTAGTTTTAGTATACACTAAACCTGAAACTAGTTTGTTCAGAATCACTAGAAGAATCGATTCGCATAGTTTTATACCACGTGTAATCTTGGCTTGAGACGGTCCGCTCGGTCAGTTTCCGTGTATTAAACAACCCCTGCATAGCACATCTCACATATTTCAAACTCTACTGGAGAACTTAACGCAACATAAACTAAGGTGTAACTTGGAGATTTATTTAAAAAAATACATACTCCGGTAATTCTGATTAAACTTTTGTTGGGGTGTCTCGGTTTTTGTATAATCTTATGTAACACACATAATTGTAGTCGTATTGTATTAATGCAAATTCACGTATAATTATGAGATTGCTTTATTTTAAGTTCTTCAAAGTTTTGCTATCAAAGAACTATTGTTGAAATACGAAGTATGAAATATAAATGTTTAATTAGAATATGAACTTCAATCAGAAATTCTAAAGATTACATAGGCGCAACTTTTAGAGACCAGTTGATTCATTCATTTGAGAAATGTTTTTCTTTGATTTCAATTAATTAAATTATGAAACGGCATTTATTGAGTTTTGAAGGGCTTAGCTATAAATAGATTAATTGCTGATTGCAATCAAAATTAAAAGTGAAATGAGTGATTTTAATAAACAATGATTTCGTCAGTGAAGTTATAAACAGTGCGTAAGTCATTTTATGACAAAAACAGACAACACTGCGAAAACCATCGTGGCTTTCACTCATCACACATCACTTGAAATGAAAAAGATTATTAGGATTTTCAAAGGTTTATTAAATCATCAAAAAGTTTATTTGTAATGATAATTAAAAACAATATTGAAGTTTTTTCACTCTCTTGTAAAGTAGCCATTTTTGACTTCCGCACTGTTAGAACTTCACTGACGATTTGATTATCGCTTGCGTTAACGATGAATGAAAATGGAAGTATCAAAAACGAGTTCTCCATGGTGTGTATAGTATGCTAATCTGTACCAAGCTGGCTAGTGGACTAAAGCCTTAAACCCTTCTCAGAAGAGGGCCATGCCCAGCAGTGTGGCAATAACGGACTCATTATTGTTGTTTTAAATCAAAATGATACTATAACTAGTAATAAAGATACTAAGAAAACACCTAAAACTAGCTCCTGCCTGCGGTTTTGCTCGCGTTAATTTAGAATTTGACAATCAACTCTTAACACATTACCTACTAAAGTTTCTATAATAATATATTTCAATCATGATTCGAAAGACACGTTGCGCCATCTAATATCGTTATTGTTGTTTTCTTCGGGAACTATATTTTTTTTTCGGGATGAAAGGTACCCTATGTCCGTTTCTGTACACCTGACAACGTATATGCAAAATTTCAGGTTGATCGGTTCAGTGGTTAAGGTAACAAAGAAACAAACTTACCTACTTTCGCATTTATAATATTAGGTAGGTTAGGATTAGAATATGATGAGCAAAAGTAATTAAAATGGCCGATACATTGACAGACATACTAATTTTAATGAAGTACTTTTCGCTAATATTGCATGTACCCAGAAAATGGCATTAACTGATTAACTATAGTGATACGCTTGTAAAAAGACGCTCTTCGTGTAACTAACTAAAGTAATTTCCAGAAACAAACATTAATAATTCAGTAACTCATTCCACTAATGACTCGTCCGCACTGGACTTATTTGTCGCGACACACGGTATCCCAACAGTGTTTGCAAACGCCAAATTTGTCCGGAAACGTTACGCTCGACGTATGTATCGCCAACTTGTGCCAGTGCACGTGTGCCTCTTGTGTTGAGTCAAAAGTTGCAATACATATCTCGCGAAATACGCTCTGGTACACGTCGCAGCACATGTTTAGTGACATGTGCCCTGGTATAAGTTGCGGCTTATGTATCGCGACTTCTGTGCCCTGATAAAAGTTGTGGCACATACAACGTGTAATAAACGCAAACCCTGAAAGTAGTTTGTCAAGAATCGGTCCTACTAAATCGAGTTCAACCATTTTTAATATTTGTAATTTTTTATTAAACTTGCTTTTTACAAATCAGTATTTCAATTGAGATAAAGTAAACGGAGCCTTATGCCACATATTAACAATGAAAAACTAATACTATTTTCTGAAATAAACAAAATTTAAGCACATTAAAGTATAAATTCAGTGTATGTATTATGATTATAACTGAATATTCTAATTGAAATGTTTGAGTGTTTGCGTTATTTCTGTTACAAGTCGCGTGTTACAATCGCGACTTGTGCCCTGATAGAAGTCGCGGTACATGTATCGCAACATTTGCGCAAACGCCAGTGTCATATTATGTATATTCCTCTTTTATTAATCTCCTTTTCTCTTTGTTACAGATGCCATAGCCCTCCGAGACGTCCAACTCATAGCCCCATCAGCCGTCAAACTCGGTGATACAGTGCTTCTTGGTTGCAAGTGGACTCTAGAAGGCAACGAAACGTTATACAGTGTGAAGTGGTACAGAGGGAGGCAGGAGTTCTTCAGCTACCTGCCTAAGGAGTATCCTTTTACTAGGATCTTTGCACAGCCTGGGATTGATGTCGATGTGAGTTCATTCATTTATTTGGCTGTCGAATATTTTATTTAAGGTACACGTCCGAGACGGGCCGCAAAGTGCAGACTGCATCCGCAGACCGCAACTCGCCGTCCGAATAACACCTTTAAGGTGTATACCTTAAAGGTAGTATTCCAACGGCGACCGTGAACTGCAACCGCAGATGACAGCAGCAGACAAGCGACTCTACTGGTTCATACAAACCAATGTCTGCGGTTTGCAGCCCGTCTCGGACTTGTGCCTTTATTTAGATTTATAATGGTGTAATCAGAGCTTAGCGGTTGAACATTTGCCTTCCAAGCATGAGGGTCCGAGTTTAATCCTGGCCCACATCTCTGACTTTTGTAATTCCTGTGCGGATCACTTGAAGGAAGGAAGGTGAAGGAAAATATCGTGAAGAAATCTGCACACCTGAAAAGGCACCAAATAGTTCATGATGGTGTGTGCAGTCCCCCAATCCGCACCAAGCTAGCGTGGTGGACTAGGGCCTAATCCCTTC
Source organism: Amphipyra tragopoginis (assembly GCA_905220435.1). Lineage (NCBI taxonomy): Eukaryota > Metazoa > Arthropoda > Insecta > Lepidoptera > Noctuidae > Amphipyra > Amphipyra tragopoginis. Next base: position 24,196,296 of record HG991997.1, on the reverse strand, counting down.
TCATTCTAAGAAGAGGCCTGTTTCCAGCTATGGGATAGTAATGGGCTGATTATAATACAGCGTAGCGTAAATAATATAGCGTGGTCTGAAGTGCGCTTAGTTGTGTTTTTGTTTGCCTACTTAATAAAAGTATAAATACAAATAAAGAAAAATATATCCAAATAAAACTACAAACTAAAATAGGCCATCAAAATTGGTTATGACAATAAATACTGATTTTATTTACTATTTCTATCTCATTGTGCTATTGTTATTTTTTGTAAAGTTATTTAATAGAAAAATATGTGTATCTTTTTTAGTTTGTTTCGTAACAAATTGTGATTTTCTATACTTGTTAGAATGAGTGTTGTTTCCATCATGTTTTTTTTGCTCCTTTGTTTCTGTTCGACGAGTTTTTGAATGAAAAATACATTTATTTTTGGGATTGAAAAACATGTAATGGACTCGACGTTAGAGAGATTAAACTAAAATCAGCTTAAAATTCACTTTTGCAACTTTCCAGTATAGAAATATGCAAATACAATATTTAGTTTTAATTACGCCAAACTGGATCTCTAGTTTGTCCGTGTGGTGCCAGACGTAAAGCAATTGCAAGTGCAATAGCACTACCCCCTCTCTTCCAATGGGTGTCGTAAAAGGCGACGAAGGGATTCACTAGAGGATGGGCAGCAGTGTTCTCCGAGTCCTGTAACAACCATACTGCGATCGCCAACCCGCCTGCTAAGCGTGGCGATTATGGCAAACCCCCCCAACATGTGTGGCACAAAGAAGAAATGGCCCCTATTCCCCGGCGGCTCTGCTAGCCTTGGTCACGGTAGAGAATTAGGTAACGGCGGGGCATGGAGTGCTAATGCGTCATCCTACGTGAGCGATCTAGAAGCGACGTGAAGCGGCGCGGCGTGATGCTAAAACAACAAACAGTCGATACCTATTGAAGTGTCCTACGTGACCAAACGCACGTGGAGTGCGGTGCGGCGCGGCGCGAAGCGAAGCGAACGGGATCAGGGGTCTAATTCTCCTAAAATAAATTGTTGCCAAACGCAATCGAACCACAACCGTCAGTCAGTTTTTGTTTTCGAAAACTTTCAAAATGATTGATTTTGTTTTTTGTGTCAAACAATAAGACATCTTTTGAAATTGAGAACTGTCTGAATGAACGGTTCGGCCATGGTTTGGTTGTGATTTTTCAAGATTACAGGAGAATTAAGCCCCTGTTGGCTTGATAGTTTCGCGCGAACTCGATGCGGTGCCGTACAGTGCTATTGAATGCCGGCGGTGCGCGGCGGGCGATTCGCGAGCTCGTAGGGCAAAACCGCCGCGTCGCATTGAATTCGCGTGTCACCGTATCAGATCGCTTCGCAATTCGCGTCGCTTTGAACCGCCTACGTAAGACGCCGCGTAAGAAACTCAGGATCGGTCGATGTGGTGATGCTTGGGGGAGGCCTATGTCCAGCAGTGGACGGCTGAATGATGACGATGATGATAAGATCGCTAGTTTGGATGCATTATGCAGCACCGCTCAGCCGCCCACAAATATATGCACATGCAGAAGGTGTGAAAAAAATACAACCAAACCGACATCGGTGTATTGGTTTGGTTTGCAAGTTGCATTTTTTAATTGGCTGGATACTGCATCCAAACTAGCAATCTAGTTTGGCAGAATTGATATAAACTCTCGCCTGTATTCCCCAAAGGGTTGGCAGAAGTGTATAATACACCCACATTTCGCCGTTATGTTTTACGTCCCATTTAATAGGGGGCGAGCCTATCGCCATCGACCGGGCACAAATTCAGACTCCGGGCTGCTACTGAGAAATTTCATATGGAAAAACCCAATAACACTTTGCCCGACCTGGGGATCGAACCCAGGAACTCACGCTCAGCAGTCGCAATTACATCCACTAGACCAACGAAGGAGTCACTTTGACGGAATTAAAACTAAATATTCATCATCATCATCATTCAGCCGAAAGACGTTCACTACTGGACATAGGCCTCGCCCAAAAGGGGGAGGTTTGCCGTAATCGCCACACTTGGCAGGCGGGTTGGCGATCGCAGTATGGTTGTTAAAGTACTCAGAGAACGCTGCTGCCTATCCTCTAGAGAATCCCTTAGTCGCCTTTTACGACACTCACTGGAAGAGATGGAGTAGTTCTATTCTATAAGTCCAGCACTACACGAGAAACTAAATATTGTATTTACATTTTATATGTCATAGTTTTCCGCAAAGTAACGTCTGATTCCATTATTTAACTTTCCAGAAATAAACATCGGATACACACAAGTTACTTTAAACCCTGAACCCGCAAAAACACTTAACTCATTTAAGTTAACCTACATCGGAACCATAATTCGATGGCGTTACGTTATCTGTGACCAGCAAACTTTTAAGTTAAGTTTTAACTTGAACGAGTTAAGGAATGGCGGTTGGGTATAATAATTTTTCAAATTGTGTTATTTCGCTGAGTCCACTTCTAGTTATTTTAATGAATAACCCTAGTCCGGGCGGACTCGGATTTTATGAGTCCGCTGAAAAACTTGGAAGTTTGAGAAATATTTTAAGTGGTACGTCTTTATTTATGGTTTTTATCGTGTTTGCCCTGGTTCTGTTAATTGTCGAAGGAAAGATAAAATTAAAACGAGGAAGAATGAAAGAATAAAAGACTTGTATAATCTAACTTAATTATTTTTAATTCAAATTCTTCATATTCGTATGACAGTCGTTACGGGTAGTCAGAAGCCCAAAAGTCTGACAACCGGTCTAACCTTAAGTCGGGTCCGCAGCGCCAATTTTCTAACATGTTATTGTGTTTTTGCGAACAAAACTGTTAGGCCACGCCCCTATTCGGTTAGCAAACAATGTTAAGCCGGGTCCGCAGCGCCAAGTTTGCTAATAAAACTGTTAGGCCACGCCCCTATATAGTGTTATCGTGTTTTCAAACACGAAAACACGGCGCTGCGGACCCTGCTTTAGTGTGCGTCCTAAGTGATGGCGCACGGGCGTATTGCGGATTGCGGAGTGGCTTTACCGTCGATACCTGTCCTTAGTGCACGCGGGAAAGTTGAAGCGTACGCGCGTGGTTAGTGTTTCGTTTATTTTACTTTGGTCGATATCAAAATTCAAACGTTTTGAACATTTATTTAATGCGCCGTTCATTCCGCCTACGCGGTACGCCGTCACTCAGGACGCACACTTAGGCATTTGCCAAATATCAGGATTGCCCAATAACTGGCAATCGCTCCGTGTAAAATACTGGTATTTAGCCGCATCTGGTTAGACTGGATGCTGACCCCAAAATTGTTGGGAGACGGCTAGGCAAGACAACATTTTTTTAATTTTAAGATAGATAGATATAAACATTGTATAACGTAAGTAGCAATGAGCGTATAGTTATACGATAGAATGAAAAGAAATATTAAATTACGCCTTAGTAAAAATGCGTGGGTGCTGCGTACTGCGCTGCCGTACTCCTCGGATAATAAAGATGCGAGGTTACAAAAATCCTAAATTATGTCAAGGGAAAAATATTCTTGAAACAATAACAGCCGTAACTAAGGGACAAACGTTGCGGGACATTCGGCGCCCGTGACATCATTACACGTCGACAGACATTGCTCGACTCGCCAGACATTGCTCGACGTCGCCAGACATCGCACGGCATTGCCAGACATCACTCAACGTCGCCAGTCGATGCTCGACGTGTCACTAGACATCGCTCGACGTCGCCAAACATCACTTGACGTCGTCAGGCATTGCTCGACGTCGCCAGACATCGCACGGCATTGCCAGATATCACTCAACGTCGCCAGTCGATGCTCGACGGACACGTCGAGCAATGTTTGGCGATGCTCGACGGACACGTCGAGCAATGTTTGGCGACGTCGAGCGATGTCTAGTGACAACTAGACATCGCTCGACGTCGCCAAACATCACTTGACGTCGTCAGGCATTGCTCGACGTCGCCAGACATCGCACGGCATTGCCAGATATCACTCAACGTCGCCAGTCGATGCTCGACGTGTCACTAGACATCGCTCGACGTCGCCAAACATCACTTGACGTCGTCAGGCATTGCTCGACGTCGCCAGACATCGCTCGACGTCACCAGACATTTGTTTCCGCGACATGTTCGTGTTTGGCGAGCGATGTTGCCAGGTATGTTACGCGATGTCCAGTAACGTCACACACAATGCCTTGAGAAATTTTCTCCCTAAAGAATACGCGCATTTTGATATAATTTTCTTACAAAATTTTAATATAAATCCAAAAAATATTAAAAAACCTTTCGTAGCCGATACCCGTACGTTGTTTAATAAAAACATAATCTAAAATAAACTAATTAAATTCCTTAGCTTTTAGGGTAAACCAAGGTTGGATTACATCATTAAGAAAATGTTTCAGCTATGTAAAAAATATTTCTTAATAAAGAACCATATCGTAACACAAAAAATGTGAAGAGAATTTTGGTGAAATTTCATCAAATGAAAAGATAAACAATGAAGATGATATAACATCTTGAATATCACCTTTAATTTGTTAATAAACTTAACTAAAGAAAATTATTGTTGAATAATCTTACGTTATACATTGCTACTCCATCTCAAATAAGTTTTTTGCTAATTCTGACGTTTTTAGTACTCCAACCTTAGTTAGTTCGGAAGAGTCTTTTGATCCTTATTTTTTTACAAATGTGAATGCAGTTAGAAATTATTCCAAAAGTTAAGGGTGGTCTCATAAGAAAGTTAAAGGTTTTCCTATATATTTCCTAATAGTTAAGGTAGCTGCCCTGCATGTCCTAGGTCAAATTACGATCCTGTATATACAAGGTTAGTCAAAAAGGGGGTACTAATCCGCAGGTCACGTAAAGTATCACTGAAGACTGTTTTAACGCAAGAGTTAAAATTCAAAAATACTAATATGTTAATTTTAATTTCCATACAAAATTACATTTATTTTAGTTTTTTTAAAAAATATATGTCCCTGCTTCAGTTATAAAAAAATGGAGCGTCTATTCCATGACCTCAAATGTGACCTAAAATGTATACACAGCTGTTCATAGCTGAAGATTTTAGCGGATTTTTATGTAATTTTTGAACAGCTATTTATTTCTCTTCAACTTTTGACTTTTGTAGAACTAAAGTTATTCATTATTATGTGTACTTTAAAACTCTTTCGGATTAGTAACCCCCTTTCCAACTAACCTTGTATATACAGACGAATTGAGACATCCACCTTTTCTAACTTGTCGCTTAAAAATAATCAAAGACGATACTTCCTCGAATCGCAATCCAGTTTACAACCATCAAACACACTGTTGTTTTTCACTCCCTCACCAATTTATTATGCAATCTTCGTTCGTTTACTTGGTTGAGCGGTACCGACGCCGACTTACCTTAAAGGAAACTTAGTGGGCGAATGTACATAACTACGGCTAAGAATACCTCAGGAGAGTTGCCAAGGATGCGATGTATTAGATCAACGTTTGCTGAGAGATATATTTGCTGAAACAAAATATTATGCTTGAACAATTTATGCAAATATTCGTTTTAATAATAAATAGTGGATAGTTCCCGGTTGGTGCCCCATCCCATTTTAGATTAAAGTTCTCAAAGGGGCCTCTGCGCGTTGGACCTGTGTCCCCCGTATGCCTTCCAAAGGACCGGACATCTTCCGCACGGAAGATGAGCCGTGGTAAAAAAGAGATATAATAAATTCTTTATTTTCAGGCTACTTAGGTCCATAGATATATACCTTACAAACTAACTTATATATTATAATAATACATTTGTATTAGTATAGAAACTTAAACCTATTTTGTTTTGGTACTGTAGTGGGTAATAAATTAAATTAAATATCATTTATTTCAGGCAATTATTAAACCCATACCATACAGACACATACTCTTAAATACCATAGGCAGAACAAGATAGAATATTCAAATACAAAAATACAATAACTAAAAATTATATAAGTTTGGTCTTTTTGGAATTGAGTAATCACATTCAATAGTACATTTTTGTCATTGGAAACTCTGAGAATATTGTATTCTTTTCGATCAATGCTATCCTAATAATTTGCATTTGATCTCACAATGATATTCGTAGCAGCACTATCCAAGCTGTCCCCGTAGCATTCGTAGCACTGCTACGTTCTTCTACAGATTTTCGTAGCAGCTACGTGTGTAGCACACAGATTCTTTGTAAAAGCATGTGAAGCGAAGATTGTTTCACGAACTTGCCAAGAATGTTAATTAAATACTTTGTAAATAATGTTGCCTCATCGGCCTCGTGGTAGCAAGCTTGCGTAGCATATCTTGAGGTCCTGAGGTTATTTCTAGGTTAGACGAAGTTTAGTGTAATTGAGTTTTTCTGGTAAATCTCGGTTATAGTTCTAGGTAGGAATTGTGTCGCATAAATATTAATTGGTAGTATAATAATAATTGCTAACAGCTTGTTTAGGGAAACCTGAAACCCTTAATTATGAGCTTTACGTGGTGATTTAGTCCACATTAGACAGATAAAGCCGAACCATAATGTAAAAGACATTTTAAACGATGATTTTGTGGTACGTCGTTATCTCGCAGATAGTTACTCTATCACAAATATACCTACAATTAAAATTCACCATAGCCTTTCCAATCTAAAATTGCAAAATCGGTAGTTCCCAGAAAAAACAGCCGAAAATCCAAATTGCTAAAGCCGAATAACAAACCGCCAGGAGTACCTAAAAATATGTACATGAAAGTTTTTTTTTTAATTCTCGTAAACTGAGTGATGGTTCACCAGTAAAAATAACCCCTCGCGTCTCGTGTATTTAGTAAAAAGATACGAGGATCTATTAGTTTGCCAGATCTGCCAGGTTTGACAGGTATTGTAGTATCACCTTCTTCATCGTCATTCACCTTCATGCTATTTTTATACTTTTTTATGACAGACCACTATGGTTTTGATGATATATTCGGATTCGCTTTTTGGGACTTGGCTTTTGGAATTGTTTTACGATGGGAGTGATTTTTGATATAATTTATTCTGTACACGTATTAATATTTAAAACTGCAAGTAGCTGTTTATACATGTGGTACATCACATCAACCATCCCCTGTATACTGCTCCATGCAACACTGCTTTTACGTTGGACTCGGAGGTCTTGTGTGAGCTGGACAACCTGAGCCTCCACATTCTGTTAAGAAGCTGAGCCCCCTGGTACCAAAATGAGACGCCTCCTGCCCTAACTACACTTACAAGATGGGTTCCTGACTATCATCTACCGTCATGAGTAAATGCGCTCCAGCCGGTCTGATGCTGCCGCCGGTTTCTATCAAATGGCTGTGTGGGCCATCGGCGAACACCGTAACTACACGAAGGAACTCGCTGACTACCCCAAGGGACGTAAAGCTGACTTGCTTGATATTCTATAAGCATTTTCTTATTGTCATGTATATGAACTAGGTATTGAATGTTCTACACCATTCTTTATAGCTGGTGTAGCAGACGTGCTCAGGAGACCCTAGGGCCGTCTGTTACATTACAGTATTCATTGCAATATTAATTAATTTGCGTCTTAATGAGTTGAAAGGGTACCGATTATCCTGGTATGGGCATGTGATGAGGACATGAATAACGTTGATGGATTTAGGAGAAGAGGGAAAGATGATGAAAGATCAAAGAAAAGATGGATTGTGTGAGAGATGATATGAATGAAAAGGGAGTAAATGTAGCGGGGCGTCTAATGATGAAGAATGGAAGAAGAAAACATTTTGGGTCAACCCTAAGTAAGGGCTCATTCACACGGGTTCCGTCATTGACGATTCGTCATAAAACACGATACGTCATGTCGGATGGACGTTCACATTGCTTGGAATCGTGTTTTATCACGATTCAGCAAAATATCCGAATTGATGTTCACATTCGTTTCGTGATTCAGAGTTTAGTCTTGGATGAACTATCGAACATGATGGATGTGAATATGAATAACGATTCGTGTTTTTTGACGAACGTGTTTTTAAATGACTATACGTGATTTAAGTCGTGTCCGACATTTTTCACGATTCGTGATGCGTGTGTGTGCATTTAAATAGAAAAGTCGCCGTCAAAAAAAAAATACGAATCGTGGAAAATGATGATTCGTCAAAAAAACTAATCGTCTTCGTGTGAATGAGCACTAACTTGGGATAAGGGTATGCAGAAGAAGAAGCGTCTTATTATTGTAGCGTTTGGCAAACTTAGTAGGTCGCCCTTCAGCTAGGTGGATCGATGACCTTGAAGAAGGTGGCTGTGGTAAACTGGATGCAGAAGGGGGAGGACTGGGTGTTGTGGCGCAACTTGTGAGAGATCTATGCCCAACAGTGGACTGCGATAGGTTGAGTTGATTGATTGATAGCGGCCCAAGTGAAGTCCGTGTTAAAAAATCCCTTTTTCTCGCGATGACGCGTGAATCATTACAATATGAACCTTACGCCTTTGTCATAAAAGTCACACGACGAGTCATCGTGAGATAAAAGACTATATTTTGAAATCCATCGTGATGGATGCACCAGGCCAGCCTGGTGGCCTTTACATTCTGAGAAGAGGCCCGTGTAATTTACTGGTTTTCAGCCACATCTGCTTTGACTGCAAAGCGACTCCAACATAGTTGGAAAAATGCTAGCCAGAACAGGTAGAACAGAAATCAGTCTCACCAAGATAGGCATTCCATTTAGAGGACCAATTTGAACAGTACTAATTTAAAGAGCACCAATTTGTAAAGCACTAATTTAAAGAGCACCAATTTGAACAGCACATATTTTAAGCGTACGTGCACCAATTTTAAAAGCACCAATTTAAAGAGCACCTGAATAGGAAAAGCACCAATAGTTATAGGAATAGGAATACAATCGGTGCTCTTCAATTATGTGCTCTGCAAATTGGTGCTGTATGAATATACATCACCAATTTGCAGAGCACATAATTGAAGAGCACCGATTTGCAGACCACTAATTTTAAAAGCACCAATTTGAACAGCACTAGATTAAAGAGCACCAATTGTATTCCTATTCCTATAACTATTGGTGCTTTTGAAATTGGTGAGCTAAATGGAATGCCTCCACCAAGACGCTGCTCAAATGCCTCCAATGCCACAGCCTGACCTATTCTCAGTCCGATCCTGTTTAACTACGTCCAATAAACAGATTTGATAGGCCGTTAACGCACTTTTCATGTTTTATTGTCAACCATTGTTAAGGAGATTCAGTTAACGACTGCCACTAAAAACCTTACCGTTTCATATAAATAAGTAACTGCTGATCTAACGTATATTTGTTTGTTATACTTTTACGGAGGTTTTATTGTTCATGTATAGTGAAATGGGCTTTGTGATTGCTTGGCGGTTACGCCGTTTTGGTTTTGCGTTGTTGGTCATTGGGTAGCTGAAGTGGGAGCGAGAATGTCGTAACCGACGTTCCGCAATTAAGACTGGTTTGGAATTATATGGTTTTTTTTATGTATCTGCAATAGTATTGTTTGGTTCGTGTTTAGAATATTAATGTTGGGGATTGTTTTTGTTGCAACTTACTAACGATATTTATACGAATGATTGATGTAGGTTTTATTTATATTGAATTTCTGTCAAATACCTACTCCGAAATTGTCAGAGCCCGAATGGCAGAGTGAATACATTACATTATAAAAAAAAAATTAACCCATATTTTGTGTCCGGTAACAATTTAGTAACAGAGTCTGAATTTGTGCCCGGTTGATGGCAATAGGCTCGTCCCCTATTACATGGGACTTAAACATAACGGCGAAATGAGGGTGTACAATACAGGGTGTAAACGAATTCGTGTAATTCCTTCAAACCACTTTGATCTATTAATGGTATCGAATTGGTAATCATGATTGGTTCAATTTTTTTTTTTTTTTATGTGATAGGATATTTCGATGCCACGCATAAATTAATGAAGGCACGGTGACACAGCTGACGGGCACGACTAGCGCGATGTCGCTCCACGCAGTCAGTTAACTCAGGACGCTAAAATTACTCAGATACAGAATACCACGTTTCATTTCTTGAAAACTTTTTTTTGTGGATTCTGAAAAAAACCTATGCAGGGTCAATCAGTGTCACCAGTAGATCATGCGGTTTGAAGGAATTACACGAATTCTTTTACACCCTGTATACCTCTGCCCAACCTTCCGAGGTATACAGGGGTGATTTTAAGTTGTGTTATCTAGACCAATTCAGAGATTTCAGATTGTGATCGGTTATTATCATCGGCCATACGGGTGTCATCTCTACATTTCTATGTCTACATACGATGACGACGTCTGTGGTCTAGTGGTTCGAGTGTCGGACTGCTGATCACGAGTTCGTGGGTTCGATTCCCACACAACACAAATATTTATGTGATGAACATAAGTATTTGTGTTGGTCTGGGTGTTTCTTATGTATTATTAGTTTATACCTATTTACAAAAAAAAAGTATATAAGTATTGTATCCATTGTCTAGTACCCATAGTACAAGCTCTGCTTAGTTTGAGACTAGATGGTGCTGTGTAAAATATGTCCCAAATATTTATTTTTATTTATTTTTATACATAGTATGAAACAAAATCGCTTCCCGTCGTCTGTACGCTTAGATCTTTTAAACTACGCAACGGATTTTGATGCGGTTTTCATCAATAGACAGAATGATTCAAGAGGAAGGTTATGTATAATACAATGCACCCGTGCGAAGCGGGGGCGGGTCGCAAGTATCCTATATACGATAGATCTGTAGTGTCATTCTGTAAGAAACCCACCTCAATATTGACGGTTAGCTCGATATCCATAATGTCACAGTATGGATAATAGAAGAAAATAACACACAGATAATCGACAGTATAATCAATAATGCGTAGTTTTGTTATCCACGCTGTGTCACGACAAGTGTCTAATTGTCAGTCGCGATCGAGGTGAGATTCTTACAGAATTGCACTGCTGTATGACAATAGGTATACAACATGATTGGTTTGTCACTTTATATCCGAAAACAATGAACTCTGCTCATCATTATGTACAACTTTTACTATGGGACATATTATGAATGCATGAAAAAAAAATAGTTCATGGTTTTTGGATGTAAAAATAACTAATCAGCAGAGAGCGGAATCTCATGGCAAAACAATTGAAAGGTGATAGAGACAGGTCATTATTTTTTATCGAGTTTTTAAGCTATCGATACTTTTAAGTTTTGAACTTTTGCTTAATTAACTTAACAAATACTTTTATTTTTTATTCTTTACACACAAATAATCTTTAATGACACATAAATAAAACATTGTCTTATCTATAAAAAAAACTGAAAACTACCGCGACTCGGGAAGTTTGCCCTATAGACACTAAACTATGATAATATTTGATCACTTTTGATTACGGTAAGTACTATAGTAGTAGTAATCAAAATGAAAAATTAATTACGTCATATCTATTTCAATTTGACATTTCGTGTTGATCTATTATTTTGTGTTTCCAAAAAATGGCTAATTTATGTCTGTCCACCCGTCTGTATTTTCAGCTGTTAAAAAGTATCGATAGATTGAATACTCGATAAAAAATTATGACCCGTCTCTATCACCTTTCAATTGTTTTGCCATAACATTCCGCTCCCTGCTAATCAGTCATGCTGTATGCTTTTACAATTTATGGACATAGAAATAGTCGTAAAGGTCATGCATTAAAAAATATTCTTGAATAGAAAAAAATTTAAGGACACATAATTTATTCTTATAATTGGATTGAGAACCAATTACTGGACCAGGCCTCCTTTAATAATAATAATAATAATAATAAATTCTTTATTATCAGGCTACTTAGGCCCATAGATATATACCTTACAAACTAACATATATTTATAATAATACATTTGTATTAGTATAGAGACTTAAGCCTATGTTAGTAAAACTTCACTTGAGCACTATGTCATTGTGCGGTCGTATGGCACTTGTCCGCGGAAGCGACGGAACACCACTCCCTTCGGCCAAAAGTTCTCTTCCATGACGAGGTGCAGAAGACAGTTTGGTACTCGCACCACGAACGCCTTGAAGTTGGCGTTACGGCGCGATTCCAGCAGCTGCACTCTCACCAAGGACTTGGCCTTTTGGCGTACGTACTCCACGATGTCCTCCGCATTAGTGGTGTAGTGTATGCGGGAGATATACACCGGAGTGTTCGGCATCGCGGCACGAAACGTCATGTTCGGCTCCTCAGGAGCCGTGCCGCAGCAGTTCTTGTTGGTTCTCTGACGGCACTTCTTTTGCACCGTCACGAAACCATCCTCAGCCTTTTTCGGCACCTTTTCTGGCACATCCTTCCGACTAGAAACGCCAGGGGCGCTCGCGGTAACACTAGCGAAATCCCTGCGTAGAGATTTCGCCGGGCCTGCAGACACTGGCAGTGGGACGGGGCGAGGGGCGGGGGCAGCGCTGTGCGGTGCGGGCGCGGTGAGGGGCACAGGGCTGCGGGGTGCGCAGGCGGGGCGCACTGCAGACTCAGCAATCGACGGCTGCGCTGGCGACGAAACTGCTGACGCGGAATTCGACGACGATGTATCGAGGCCGGCTCCGCGACGCGTGTTGACGTTAGATGCATCGACTGGTGACCTAGTTTCCGTTACACTGTTGCGCAACTCGCTGACTTCCTTGCGCAAATCGGCGACAGTGTTTTGGGATGCATCTAACTTCGCTTGAACATCCGCGAGACTGGCCTTCAGAAAAACGATGTCCTTCAGAAGGCTCGTTACATCGACGTGGTCGAACGTGACGGGAGGCAGCTTGTGTAGCTCCTTCGCCACAAACGTCGGCACGTCGTCAGGGTCGGTCTCCTTGAACAGCGTGATGATGTCTTGCAGACTTTTCTTAGTCCCGTCACGCCGGCGGGACACCATCTGGTCGCGCTTGTTCAGCGCAGTGAACAACAGCAGCTTGGCAGCAGCTATGTCATTCTCGCTGAAGTTCGATGCGCAGATCTGGACAGCTGACACCTCGTCCATCACATCCAGTTTCTGCTGCAGGAACGCCAGCAGCTCATTTGCCACAAGTTCATTACTCATGACGAGTAATTACGAGCGACAGCTTGCGCCGCGCTTAACGATATAAACAATACGTAAACGCGTCCGCCTCGGAACGCGGCACAAGCGAGACTCCTTTAACATGTCCCTCATTTAAAAACTCACACATACATAGCAGCATGTATGTATAATGAAATCCCATTCAAATTACAGTTAAGTATGTAACAAGCATTTCTACAGGCCATTCAATTACCAAGCAATCAGGTCCAATCAGTTCTTATGATTTTAACGGCGAGGTCCGTGTCCATTGCCGCATTAATAGGTCATTCCAAATAAAGACATCGCCAATAAAAAGCAATGTTACCGTAATTGCCAGATATTATCGTATCCAATCAGATAATCCCGTTCGGTTTTACGACATTATTTTTACGTGCGTTCTTTGCGAAATTGAATTTTTTGGTGTGTCAATACTACAGAATGGGAAGAGAAATTCTCTGGGACGTAAATTGAGAGATTTATCGTTTTCATTTCCTTAGAGGTGTTATTATAACTAATTGAATTATAAAATTAATTAATTGTGTTCTTACTTTAGAATTTGTTGAGGAGCTCGTGGCTAAATAATTACAGCCGCATAGACCGATCTTCCGGGTTAAGCCACGCTTGCCGAGGTTGGTCTGTGGATGGGTGACCATTTATCATAGCGAGTTTCCTCCGTGCCTCGGAAAGCACGTAAAGCCGTTGGTCCCGGCTGTTATTTGTAGATCTTTGACAGTCGTTACTGTTGGTCAGAAGCCAGAAAGTCTGACAACCAGTCTTACCAAGAGTATGGTATTACCCAGTTACTGGGTTGTGGAGGTCTGATAGGCAATCGCTCCATGTAAAATACTGATATTCAGCTGCATCCGGTTCGACTGGAAGCCGACCCCAACATAGTTGGGAAAAGGCTAGGCAGATGATGGACAGGTGTATAACTAATTGAATTATAAAATTAATTAATTGTGTTCTTACTTTAGAATTTGTTGTTAATAATTTTGATAATGACTGTATTCATTTGTAATTCGACGGGGTTTGTCAAGACTTAATTATTTAATAAGTACTTTGATTTGTGCTATGTTGACTTGGTAGATACGTTGTTAATATTGTGGTAAAACTAAGGATAAACCAAACTAATCTGACATTTAGTATTTCATTCTTATAATAATTATTATGATCCCCCTCTGGGAAAGGCGTTACCTCATCATGAGATTAACGTAAAACCGGAGGGAACATTAGACTAGCTTTCTACAACCCTATCATATAATAAAAAATGGATGATGAGGTCTACTGAAAAGCTTACAAACCGCAGGGCAGCTTGTGGCGAGCTGTTGGTAAGTGACGACATTGCGTACCTTATTGCCTCGGAGAGTCGGTCAGGGCCTCGTCTCCAGTTTGCCTTTATTGGCTGGCTGGAGTGGAACCCCAAGAGTGCCCGCAGGATTCTCAACTCTGGCTTGCCTTTATCGGCCGGCCAGAGGGGGGCCGCCATAACTATATTTTTTTTTTAACAATAATTATCTGTGTGTCTCTGTGACAAATAAATATTTTTTCTTTCTTTTCTTTCTTTCTTCTATATGCTCGGGGGTTTAAGTGTCTAATGGCGTAATAGCGGGGAAACCCACTCTGGGTCTTTTAGGCCCGCGACGGCGAAACCGGGGCCACACCTCTCTACACCCCTAGCCGCTCACACGTTTGTTGCCCCCTTCGCTTATGTACTGACGGCTTTCAGGGGGCCCAGCTAGTGAGCTGGTGAGTCACCGTATGCCAACACATTTCAAATTTAAACTTGAAAGGCAAACGCCGTTTTCTTCCGGCAATAGAGGTTAACCGGTCCACTAAACACCCCTTTTTATAGACCAGATATTTTTTTGTCATATTTTACAATAGTTTTGCACGCACTTGAGACGGTCCATGACTGTACTCCAATAGTGCAGACGTGGATGGTCCCCGGTTGTTGCCCCATCCCATTTTAGATTATAGTTCTCAAAGAGGCCTCTGCGCGTTGGACCTGTGTCCCCCGTATACCTTCCAAAGGACCAGACATCTTCCGCACGGAAGATGAGCCGTGATTCTTAATAGAAATTATAATCACATAGGGTATGGAATACCATAATCATATCATCAGCCGCGTCAAAAAAAACCGAATGACTTTTGGTCCTTCGAGCCGAATTTAGATTTCGTACAAAGTATATTAGAATTTATTCATAATCGAGAACTACAATTGTCTCAATGCTACTAGTTATTGTTAAGTTTTTATCAATGAAGGCTTTCCACGCCTGTAATACTCTACATATAACGAAAAAATTCGAAATCAGCTTTTTTGCTATTAAAAATAAAATTTCCTTCAAGTAAAACTTCTGCTATCTATAACATTTAAACTACTTTGCCTCCAGGGGGCATTTGTTTTACCAGATACATTTGTATCAATATGAAAAAATTCTTATTAGATAGAAATAATTAAATGCAGTTTACAAGACAGTCTTTTATGTAAAATTTAATAAGATATTTCAGAAAAGTTTTATTGAAGACATTTTTAAAGTTTCTCCAATTTAATAACACAGAACTTTTATAGTACGTACATAAATAATAACTTAAAAGAAAATTTTTACATTAAAAAATCTAATAATCAGAATTACAATGGAACTGAAATTTAATTTTGTATACCAAAAAAACCTAAATTGTAAAAAAAACGAATTAAATCTTTAGTGTAACGTCACGCCAGTATTCCCCGAAGAGTTGGGCAGTGGTGGTCATTTTAAGTCCCATGTAATAGGGGACGAGCCTATTCCCATCAACCGGGCACTAATTCAGACTCAGGGCTGCTGCTGAAAAAATCCACACGGAAAAACCCGTACTTGCAACCACTACACCGACGAAACACGCATTTAAATCATTATAAGCATAATACGTATTGAAGCGAAGAGGAGCTCGTGGCTAAATAATTACAGCCGCATAGACCGATCTTCCGGGTTAAGCCACGCTTGCCGAGGTTGGTCTGTGGATGGGTGACCATTTTATCATAGCGAGTTTCCTCCGTGCCTCGGAAAGCACGTAAAGCCGTTGGTTCCGGCTGTCATTTGTAGATCTTTGACAGTCGTTACTGTTGGTCAGAAGCCAGAAAGTCTGACAACCAGTCTTACCAAGAGTATCGTATTACCCAGTTACTGGGTTGTGGTGGTCTGATAGGTGATATTCAGCTGCATCCGGTTCGACTGGAAGCCGACCTCAACATAGTTGGGAAAAGGCTAGGCAGATGATGAATACGTATTGAAGCGCAAATATCAGAACGTTTCCGGTTTAACAGCCAAAATACTTCAAAAAAGAAAAGAAAAAGGAAGCCTAGGAGCCATAAAACAGTTTTATTATATTTTACAGTCCACGATTTTATGTTTAAGATAAGTATTCCCTTAGTGAACCGTGATTTGATTTCAAATCCACTGTTAGAAGCGGCCTTTTGTTTAGGGAGTCAACATAAACAGGACTGAGATAATGAATTCAATTTGTTTTGTAGTCTTTCTTAATCTAAATGTTATTCATAATGTTTCTTTAGGATTATTATATTAGTGCGGGTACTTTTAGGATCATAATATGAAGTAACGTAAGAATTAATGTGGAATACTGAATTAAATAATGGCTTAGTGTGTGTGTGTGTGTGGGCGCGTGTGTGTGTAAGTGTGTGTGTGTATATGTGTGTGTATATGTGTGTGTATGTGTGTGTGTCTGTGTGTAAATGAGTATCGTGTTGGGGTGCATTAAAAGAGCTTCCACGAGTGACGATACTTAAGTATCGTCCGATACACCCTAGGCAGTCAGCCACGCTACCAACCTTGCTGACTAGCTAATCTTTTTGCCACGGCATGAGATGTTCTCCTATGGCTCGTGCTGACACGAGAAAAGAAGTGTCGAGTAAGATTTTTAAAGCTATGATAATAATAAAATAAAACGAATATTAACTGGGTAAACATAATTTACAGAACGATGGTTTATTAGAACTTAAGACAAAATTTCAGCAATGAGACTTATGTACGATTTCATACTGTGCTAAAGGAAATTCAGGCTTCTATACAATAGTTAAGTATCATGTTTGCATGGAATTTATACTGCTTGGAACTCGGTTCGATCCGCGCGTATGCAGCGGCAGCCGGTCGGCTCCTTGCGCACGTCGACGGCGGCGCTCGGCTATCGTCGCGTCCGGTCGGCTTCGCTCGGCCACAGCGCAGGTAGAAACTGACTGCGATAGCGGATACGCGAACACGCACGCGCATGCGCCCGGCTTCCAGCAGATTGAAGCCGTCAGGCGGACGCGGTCGGCTACCGGCGCATGCTCGAGCATCTGCTGCAACGCTCTGCGCTGCGCTCCGACGCGGCCCGTTTGTTAGAAATCGTACATTAGGTAGGCCGGTAAATAACGGATATCTATGACCTAAGACAGCAACTATCATTGATTTTGATTGCGAAATAACGTTTAATGCACATAACACTTTCAAACAAACTATGGCAAAGACTTGGCTACTCAGCGAACGCACAAATCATCTTCTACTTCTCTTCTTCTTTTTAAATGCGAATATAGTTGTCTGCATGATCACCGATGGTTCGGTCTTCGACCACATTGCTCTAAGGTTGTCTGCAAACTTATACACAATACAATACAATACTCTTTATGGTACACAAAATAAACAAGAAACATTATTATAAAATAGAGATGTACAATGGGCGGTCTTATCGCACTAGGCAATTTCTTCCAGAAAACCTTTGGATGGACATGAAGTGCAAGAAAAAAGTGAGGGGCAGTTCTCGGCGTAACAATAAATAAGGAGACAAAGCCTCAAGCACTGTAATTATAGACACAATAGATAAACAATGGCGGTGTCGTCCCGGAAAGACACGCGGGACGCCACCGGTAACCGGTTGCGTCCCGCGTGCACTAAGTAGTTAAGTGTATTAAGTACTTTAAATAAACTTATAGACACAAATAAATAAATAAATACCATATACAATAAACACTTATCTGGTTTGCCTACCGTACACTAAGTACGTCCATTCATGTTTGTAGGTCAACTAATGTACCAGTTTTCACCATGTATGGTGACTTCACTACACTACTGTATATTTTCACACTGACCTATCTAAGAGAAATTATGACCACCGTATCCCGCCCACGTCCTGAACATCAAACTATAAGGTAAAAGGATCTTGAACTAACATACTTTAGATTTGGAGATGACGTCATCTCGCCCCATTTCGACATGCTAAACCGGTCAAGGACGCCAATTTACTAGTCACCTTGACAAAACCTTCAAACAAGTTTCGTACAATCAACTTTTACGACGAGATAAGTGGATAATATATCATCCTACTCTGTTTCTCGTCCCATATCAGCATAACAAGTCCGAGATTATCCCAAGTATAAGTTTTCTATACAGGGTGGCACAGCGGTAGATGTCAAACTATTTTTTAGGAAAGCTCGTGGGGTGACGTAACAAAATTTTACATCGTACAACTCTCAATCGATGTCGATAAAATTGATATTTTTATTTAATTTTAATATTTGTTACCCTCTTAGTTCAGACTGATATTATAATTCGTATATAGGGTGGCTCAAAGGTAGATGTCAGAATTTTACTACACCTAGATTTAGCTTCATTATCTATCAAAGTAAAAATCTGCATTTCGTTTATCCGTTTTTATGTTTGTTAATTCTGATTTAATAAACACTTGTAATTTTTTTTAATGTTTTTGGTTTTTCATTTTGTCGTATTTGTTTGACGTGGAATTTGTAATTTTTGGATAATTATATTTTATGAACCATTGAACCATTAGAGTTAACAAACATATAAAAAAATGAGGAAAGGCGAAATGCAGATTTTTACTTTCATAGAAAATGAAACTAATAATCTAAAGTCAAATTTTGACATGTACCTTGGAGCCACCCTGTATACCAATTATAATATTAGTCTGAACTGAGGGGGTTGAAAGTATCCTTTAATCCAAAGATAAATATTTGTCCAGGCGGATGAAACCTTCGGATTATCGGCCAGTTTTCGGAAGGCTAATTGTTTGAAGGTCTGGCGATTTAAAACTTCTTGCTTTGTATTAGTTTTGAGTTTTTAGGGTAAAATAAATGTTGTGTTACTTAATTCAAAGGAACTCATAATGAGGAACTTTTTCAATATTATGTAAGGGACAGAGCGTATACAATCTGGATGGTCGTATATAAGTTCTGTACTATAACTTCAGTTAACTTGTTTGAAGGGTAAAATAACATAACATAACATCACGCTTGTATTACCCGAGGAGTTGGGCAGAGTTTACTAAACCCTCATTTCGCCATTATGATTGAGTCCCACATAATAATCCAGACTCCGGGCTACTACTGAGAAATTCCACACGGAAAAACCCAATAACACTTTGCCCGACCTGAGGATCGAACCCAGGACCTCACGCTCAGTAGTCGCACTTGCGATCACTAGAACAATAAGGCAGGTAAAATAGAAATCACTAAATATACCTACTCCCACATTGTAGAACATGATTTTGTCCACAACAGTATAAGGATTTTGCAATAACAGTAACTTATCACTTCATCACCCAATCTAGTCAGGTTCAATGCTGCTAAGACGCAAACGTGTCTCTTTTCCGCAAAAAAGAGCCAATTCCACTCGGATCCATCTTTCCGTGGTGTAACCATACCAATAACGGACCATCTCGACCTTCTTGGGGTTACGTTGACATCGACCCTCAATTTTGGTCCATTAATTGAGGCAAAGGCTCAGTTGGCTGCCAAAAAGTTGGGGATCCTTGCAAAGGTGAGACTGTACTTCACGCCTGAACAGCTGCTCAACTTGTATAAAGCGCAAGTTCGGTCATGCATGGAGTACTGCTCTCACCTCTGGGACGGATCTGCCAAATACCAACTCGATGCACTTCAGTCGATCGACAAACGAGCCACGAGGCTTATCGGCAACGATGCACTGGTCAACTCAAAGCTCCAACCCTTGAACATCGACGCCGAGTTGCCAGCCTGTCGGTTTTCTATCGGTTACACTTCGGGGAGTGTGCGATGGAACTGCATAATTTGATTCCGCCTGACCCTTTCCATCATCGGACTACCAGAAGTACGGCAATGCGCCATCGGTACATGGTGGACATCCCACCCATACGTACGAAGCGTTTTGCGAACACATTCATTGTTCGCACAGCTAAGGAGTGGATTTCCCTGCCGGAGTCTGTGTTTCCTAATAGTTATAACCTTGGGGTCTTGAAGTCAAGAGTGAATAGGTTAGTTATGGGCAAGCGTGCTTCACCGTCGACCACATCATCGCTTACCATCAGGCGAGATAGAGGTCAAACGAGAGAACAAAAAAAAAATAAGGCTAATTACAGAGTTTTTTTTTGTACAATGGTTCAATTATTTTGGTTTAGCAGGATGGTCGAATCCATCACTTCAACATCCTTGTTACAGCTAAGCGAACTCAGTAATAAGCGCAGTTTAGACTACGCTATAATATATCGCAAATATTGTACAGACAAACACATCGCTTAGCAAACATTTTATATGGACACGTTCACACAACGCTGTAAAGTATTGGCTTGATGTACGCTATAAAATTGAGCGATTCTCAGAGCTATATCGTACGATTCTCTTTTTTGTTTCTGGGAAAGTCCTCATGGATGCCTTTCGCCCGGGTAAGGCGAAGGGGTATGCCGGACTCTTACCGGCTAAAAACCCACGGTGTTCTTACTCCTGAAACTTGGCCGGGGTCGCGGGATTCGCAGCTGCATGCACCGCAACCCCGGTAGGCCTCGGTCTGCCAGCCCTTGGCGGACCTCTTCTTCTATGGGGCCTTGCCCCACGTCCTCCTGAGAGGCGCGAACGGAACACTGCGCGCCGCCTTCTCGGGCCTGTTACTGGTCGGGCGACGGGTATTCTCTAGTACCCGCCCCGCCTCACTTCTATCCCGTCCGACGGATCGCCATCAAATAACTTGCTATGTATAGCAGACCGGCTTGCGATATAGCGTACAGTGTGAACGTCATGCTATAAAATTAAAGTTTTTGAAGCAATATGCTTTACTATATAGCGATATATTATAATGTAATTTGAACTGCGCTTAAAACTACTAACTAACCAGCATTAATTACCAGAAGTATAGTTTTATATCCATTTAGCAGATAAAGGCATGCAGCGGCGCACTTCGCAAGATAACTTTTGTCTAATAAGTCGATAAAGTTGCCAACTATCGCAAACTTCGTAAATTTAATATCGAAACTCATTGGCCCGAAAAACAGGCCGAGGCTTTATGCCATGGTCGAATAAGTAGGTAAGCAGAATATTTTCGATGTAAGTGGGTACCAGGAACTCGCCTGTGTCGATATTGGGAGTTTTTACGGTGAAATGTTCTGTTTTTTCATGTAAAGTATTTTGCAACATTGATTTTCGGAAATGTGGACGAAGCGAAAGGAGTTTGTAAAGATCGTAACATGTGACGTTTTGCAGTTTTCGCCTGTGTACTTTTTTTTGGGAAACACCTACCACTTAGTATGTGGAGGAGCGAGGTATGGGCGGTTAGAGGATCCTCTTTTTTCGTTGGAAGAACGAAAAAGGAGGATCCTCTAACCAGCCGGGTTTCTTATGCCTGGCGGGATATCTCGTTCATCCACAATAAGGCACTTGTTCCACCGCGAACAATGAGCGAGCAGCGAGTAGAGCTAGAAGCTAGAAAAGAGTTGGCGAGCAGCGAGAAGCGAGTGTGTAGTTCTGATAGTTTTGTCACTGGGCTATAAGCGAGTGTGCGAGTGCAACGGGCGATTACTCGCACCATTCGCAAATGACCGCTGGTTGGTTTCTCGGCGTGAGTTCTGACCGTGAAGCGAGCATCGCTGAGCAAGTATCGCTGAGCGAGTATAATCTTTGATAGCCCTTGTCGCTCAGCTTCAAAATAGTGGAGCGAGTCCTCACCGACAGTGTAAACAGTCAGCGATTCACTATTAATATATGCATATTTTTTATTTACTCGGAATGTAGATTTATTTTACGTTTCTTGAGCGAGAAAATAGCCGATAGTTAGTCGTTTCGTCGCCGGTGGTGGGACAACTGCCTAATATTGAATTGGCATGCGGCTTGTCGTACATTTATATGTTACCAGTAATAATGATAGGTTTCTCACCCTTAGTAAAAAACGCAAGATAAACCTCGCACAGGTGTCTTTATTAAACTAAGTTATGGATCAAAAGGCGTATTTTTCTAATGAGTGCAAAAATACATGGGAGTCCATTTTTACTCAACCTATCTACCGAATCAAAAAATATTTTTATTTGATTTGTATGGAAAGTAATAAAAAATACGCGAATTTCGAAAAGTTGTTCTTCGAAAGTTGTTCAATTTCCGGCACCGAACAACCCCTCAAAATTTTTACAGTTATTTTTTTAACAGCCTGTATAGAAAACAATTCCGTGACTGACTTACTGACTGACAAGCATCGCACAGCCTAAACCGCTGAATCTAGAACCTTCAAATTTTACACAGAGGTTTCTAATATAATGTAGGCAAGCGATAAAAAAGGGTATTTCAAAATTAAGCCACGAAAGGGATGTAATGAGGATTTCAAAGTTCAGGCGGATGAAGGCGGGGACGGAAGCTGGTCCGATATAAAAGTTAAATTAGCTATCGGCCGAATGAACACCCTTAAAACTATGACAAAAGAGAAATGAACATAGGAGAAACACACAAGCCGTATTACCAAGATTAATTTCATATAAAAAAGAAAATATTCAAATGAACTCGCTATAAATCGCGATAAATTCTCGCTAAAACAAACACAGTAAACAAAACGCATCAAAATTCCACACATTTGATCGAATGATCATATCGATAATATCGGATCCCGATTGTAAACATAATAGGCGTGCGAAACCGATTGTAAATCGCATTCGATTCGAATGGAAACGATTACTGTAACACCTTCATCGTTGTTATTACGTGTTTATTAGATTTGGGTCGGTTTTTGTCCGAAGGTAGTGAGGGGTAATAGCCCCGTTTTAATGGGAACCCCGTGTAGTGGACGTGTCGTTATCTTTATCGTAACGGGGTCGTATCGTCGGGTATGACACGGATGGTAAGTGCTGGAATGAGATTAGGTACTTTCTTGTACCGTAAATTTCGTGGCGGTTATAATGACATTGTTTTTGTGCTTAGTTACCCGAGTGGAAGACTGGTACTTGTGATACAATGTTTTACATTAGTACAGGTACGTTACATTACTCTGTTATGCTCAAATTTTTGTATGCCTACTTTTAGTGACACTATTGTAAATCTTAATTGAAATAAAAATTATCATATCTTATTTTAAAAAACCGGCCAAGTGCGAGTCGGACTAACGCACGAAGGGTCCCGTACCATTATCTATAAAAACGGGAAAAAAATCACGTTTGTTGTATGGGAGCCCCCTTAAATGTTTATTACATTCTGTTTTTTAGTAAGTATTTGTTGTCATAGCGGCAACAGAAATACATCATCTGTGAAAATTTGAACTGTCTAACTATCACGATTCATGGGATACAGTCCGGTGTCAGACGGACAGCCGAGTCTTAGTAATAGGGTCCTGTTTTACCGTTTAGAAAACCTAAAAATGATCTTAGTTTCGCGTAAGAAAGAGGTGTTCACGCAAGCAGATCTACCTATAGACAGTAAATTGACCAAAGAATAACAATAATAAAATACAAAAGAAAATTGAAAATGAAACAAACGCTCTGTTTTAGAATACAGAAATACTTGTGGCTATCTTTTGAATATCTCTTGAATTACTTCAAGTTTTGTTGGAGCGGATTTTGCTGTATCTTATCAATTTTTGAACAAACAATATAAATCAAGATCACAAAAAAAAAATGGTTCTAAATCTTAGAAAGGCACAAATGACCGCTTTAAAAAAAACCTGGATCAACTACCACAGCTAAATGATGAATGATGGAATCAGGTGTTACTTTGTGGAAAACTATGACAAACAAATATGCAGATACAATATTTAGTTTTAATTCCGCCAAACTAGATCGCTAGTTTGCAGCACCAAACTCCCGCCCAATATATGCACATGCAGAAGATGCGAAAAAATGAAACATGCAAACCAAACCGATACGACACGTGTTTCGCTACTCCACGGGGCGTCCTCAGGAGATGTTGACTCGTCAACCGTTTGGACATGAATCAAACTACCACAGCGTTTTCCTTACAATGCATAAACGTACAAAAAAAGAGGCGCTCATTTCCTTGAACCTTTCACATCACTACACTACACTCCAAGTACTTCACAAGAAATATTTCAAAACATAACACACTAAAATGTCCCTAACAACCAACATTCTCGTAGATACCGGAGCACTCAGCGCCAAGAACGCTATTCTGAAGACCATAATCGGCTCAGGATGGCTCACTACACCTGACCAGGGGCGTTAAACCTAATTAACAATGTATATACGTCCTAATTATACAGAGCTGCCTGGATACCATTATTTGGGACGGCATTATCTAAAGGTACAAAGGGTTTGGGTGATGAAGCTATTCATGTTGATGGCTTGGTTTAGAGAATATTGGAAAAAACGGATTTGCATGACTTGGTTTGGGTGAGAAATAAGATTAAAGTTTGTGTTTGCAATTTAGAAATAAAATCTGTCTAGAACTTGTTGATAGAATCGCGTCTATTCATAGAAAGAAAGAAATAGGGTAATTTTAATTTGATCTTGCACAGATTCAAATCCCTACTAATATTTAAATGCGAAAGTAACTCTGTCTGTCTGTTACGCTTTTGCGCTTAAACCACTAAACTGATTTTGATGAAACCTGTTACAAAGATAGTCTGGAATCTGAAAAAGGACATAGACTACTTTTGTCCCGAAAATTACGCAATAAGCAATAAACGACATCCAACCGGGCAAAGCGACCACTAGTTTAAAATAAGAATGATTTTTAAATTTGTGCCTCAAAGGATATAAACATTATAAAAGTATTTTTATTAACTTAAATTCAATTACACAAAAAAATATCCGTGCCAAATAGAGAACCTCCTCTTTTTTTGAAGTCGGTTAGATATGATAAATGTGGTCTAATCTTGATTAAGATTTTTGTGTAATACACATTTCTAACCTGTTTTTTAATTTCGCAAGACACTCGTAATCGCTTTGGCTTTGATTTTGACAGGTCAACAATTTCCTTAGCAACGTATGTATTAACAATCTGACTTCTCCACAGCTATGTATCACGCAATGTATATTTTTTTATTGTTATAATCAATGCCATAGCATTGCATTTTGGGGTGCATGAAAAAACCCTCCACGAGTGAAGATACTTCAGTACGTCCGGCGCACCCTGGGCAGTCAGCCTTGCTACCATCCTTGTTGACTGGCTAATCTTTTACCACGGCATGAGCTATTGTCGTATAGCTCGTGCCGACACGATATAAGAAGTAGAAGAATGTCATAGCGATGTCGAGTGTGTTGCGCAATTAGCATGCTGATTGCCATGATTAGACTTACCATAAATGCACAATAACGTTACTTTTTGCAGCAAATATCGTCAAAAATATAAATGAGTTTATTTGCAAAAAAAAGACGACCTCCCAGATTTAGGGCCCCAAAAAATCCTCTTTTATATCTGTACTCAATTTCTAAATTGTAACATCCCTATACGAGGCGTTTATAGGGAAGACATCTGAAATATTTATATACGACCCGTATTCCGTACGACCCGTATTCCGTATAGGGGTCAACTAAACGCAATCTGTAAAGGTTTGCGGTCACTTTATTGAAATGTAACTCTCTGAGAAGTTATTGACGCACGATTGACCAGATTTTGGGTTCCGTCGCTGAATTGCAGAAATGGTAAAAAAATAAAATGTTATGTATGTCTAAAATGTTTCAGTTTTAGATGATACGGAACTTATTAAGAGTTAGTTTGTTCCATAGATGTTTTTTTTTTTCAGAGACTGCACCAAATAGTTTCTATGTCCAGACATTTTAAATTCAGAAATAACATGCTTTGGAAATAGAAGCCTTAATGCCACTGTTCAGAGTTGAATTTTAAGACCTTTTCAATAGTATTTGTCATCCTAAAATCAACCTTTACTTAAGGTTCCTTCACTGTTAAAACAATTGATATTGAAATTCTGGTCCACGTATGAATTTGAAAAGTAAAGCTGGCTTCCCACGGTCCGTGGTAGCGCGCACCGGCTGTGCGTGGTATCATCCGTAAAATCACGCACCGTGGGAAGCCACATTATGAGGGTGTGTGATGTGGATACGGCGCACCGCTCCGCACGCGTCCGCGTTACCACAGACGAGTCTCTTCCCATTGTGCGTCGGTGCGAGCTCGTGCGTAGCGGGGCGCGATATCACGCACCGTGGGAAGCCGGTATAAGAATTGCGGCCCTGTTTTGAACTCAGATGCTCCTACACAAAAGGCAAGCGCTCAACCTCTAGGCTATCTGTTCAAGCTGTAGAACAGATTCATTATACAAAAATTTAAGTCCTGGGCTTGTCGGTGTAGCAATCTCCATCTTTATCTATCCAAAGCCAATTCTTTCATTTCTCTGTATGTTATCACTTCTGTCTTTTCCTTCAATTGGTCTGTGTACTTTCTTCTTGGTCTACCTGGCTTTATCTTTGCTTGTAATTTTCCTTCCATGATGTTAGTTATAAAGCTGTCGTGTCGCAGTAAGTGACCAATCATTTCCCTCTTCATCTTTCTATATGTTCTACAATTTGTTTTTTTCTTTGACTCTACTTAGAATCTCTTCGTTGGTTACTCTTTCCATTCGTCGCCAGCACCACATTTCAAAAGCTTCCAACCTTTCTCGGAATGAACAGATTCAAGGATTTTAATTTCTTCGAATCTTTATTTCAAACAGCGCGACCTAATGAACAACGTTCTTATCCATTGTGATCAAATGGGACATTTTCTTCTTTCGAATGCGATTCTAGATTTCTAGATAGGATGAAGTAAAAGAAGTCCCTTTTTCGCTATTCTATAAAAGTTAATCTAATCAGCAAGTTGCACTTCCTCTACAGTCAGTATCGTTTAGGATATTCCACAGAATAGCGACATTATTTTCTCCTGAATTTTATCTTTGTCTGAATATTTTTAGCGCAGTGAAGAGAGATTAGAATTTATTCCCTTTTGTCGATGCAGTAACACAGCTTTTGCAAGTGATGACAGGCAAGAAAATTGGCAGCAGGTAGTAGCTCTCTTTTTTGCTAATAATAACGCGCTGTGATCACAACGGAATAGAAAAAATAATTCGAAGTGCTCTTATAATTCCTTACTGCGTATACACATAGAAAGCGGGGTTGCCGGCGCCGATCTGCCAGCGCTTGTCGGTGCTGGTCCGCGCAGTTAGTCGGCGCAGGTAGTCTCTATATTGTGTGACGAACCAGTGCCGACAAGCTTCGAACTTCGCCGACAAGTTCCGACCTGCTCCGATAAGCGCTGGTAAGTCGTCATTTGTTGCTGTATTTGCAACAGAATAAGGCGTATTTTTATTAAAAATGCCAGCCCTTGCTTCTACCCGCTTCCTTTATGTAGCGGTTACCTGCACGGACCAGTACCGATAAGCGCTGGTAGGTCGGCGCTGGTTACCTGCTTCTTTTATGTATACGCCCTTAGTGCGGGAACCGGTGCGCAGTGTCGCTAAACTAACATACAATTATATTGAAACATTTCAGTTTTATACTTTACTAGCGACCCGCCCCGGCTTTGCACGTGTACGTTTTATAGCTTAAAACATTTCTCTTGAATCACTCTAACTATTAAAAAAAACCGCTTCAAAATCCGTTGCGTAGTTTTAAAGATCTAAGCATACATAGGGACAGACGGAAGGAAGCGACTTTGTTTTATACTATGTAATGATACACCTCGATGATACCTATACATTTTTCATCCTACTATCATTTTTACACGTTAAAATTGCACAATAAAGGTACGAATTCGTAACCGACCGCATGCTGCAGCAGCAGACGACGTGTCGTTACGACACATCGTAGCGACACGTCGCAACGTCATGTCGCTGTAGTCATGATTTCGAATCCAACTGCAGATGGCTGCAGCAGTGACGACACGTCGTATTCCAGTTCTGAATGTTCCGTGAGACAAGATAAATCTGACCCGTTTAGGATTAGCGATCGCAATTTACTTTTGTATCTTTTGTTTTTGTTAGATGCATCGTACAGAGCAGGATATTGGGCCACCTGTTTTATCAGTTTTTCTTCCTCGGAATTTGATAAACTCATTTTTTGAGAAAGATTCAATGTGTCGTCGCTCCAGCGTCGGTGGAACTACTGATTTGCGGTCGGACGACACGTCATCTGCGGCCGTGCGACGTGTAATTGGGCGACGTGTCGCTAGCTGCGGAAGGTATTTCATAGAAATACATAGAAAACAGTAGTGTCGGAACGACACGTCGTCTGCTGCTGCTGTCTGCAGTCGCCTACGAACTCGTACCTTTAGGAATAATTGTAATATTTTATGTATGAGTTTGAGACGTCGTATCACAGCAAGTACCTGATCGCGTGAGCCAGAGTTTCGAATCTCCGCATAGTTGTTGACATACGCGCGATAGCTGCGTGGCACTTCCACTTGTTTTTCCAATTCCGTGGTGATCAATAATGCTGTGGTGATCATGTGATTAGGATGATGAACTGACAATAAATAGAGCATCATTCACCCGTAGGTAATCAATACAGGGTGTAAACGAATTCGTGTAATTCCTTAAAACCTCACGATCTAGGTACTACTGGTGTAGATTGGCCCCGCACGGGAATTAGCCTGATTAAAAATCTTTTTTTTTTCATGCGGTACGGGTAAGTGATCGAATCTAAACCACCTAATAAGGATTCAGTAAAAAAATAAGTTTTTTTTTTGCGATAATGTGATTTTATGAGATTGAACATTTCAATGCCACACATAAATTAATGAAAGCACGGCAACGCGGCTGGCGGGCACGACTAACGTGATATCGCTCTTTGCAGTAAGTTAACTCGGGGCTTTAAAAAACTCAAAAATAGAAAAGTAATATTTTGTTTTGATTTTTATTTTCGGTTAATTTTCATTAATTCCCGTTTAGGGTTAATCTGTGTCACCAATGGATCACGCGGTTTGAAGGAATTACACGAATTCGTTTACACCCTGTATATACCTAGATTCAGGATGGCCTATATCAGAATCATCCATATTTTACGTCGGTCAGAATCTCGAACAAAGTCTCAAATTAGTCTTGAAATGATTTATTTATTCTTAATTCACAAAATAATAGTCAATTGCACTTTAATTAGACACTGATTATGAAACAATTACAAATCAAATTGAAAACGTTGAAGATGGCGTCAGTAATTAGCGATAAGTCGAGCGCGTGGTGCGTTGGCGGTTCTCGATTCAAAAGTGCCCAAGATGGCCGCCTCGCTACCACCAGTGTGACGTTCCACTAGAATGACAGCTGACATCTGTCATGTTGCCATTCTGTTCCGACGTCGATGACAGCAATCGTCAAATGTCATGTGTCGCGCCGTCATATATAATAACTAGCTTTTGCCCGCAGTTTCGTTCGCGTTAATTTAGAATTTGACAATCAACTCACACTTCTAAAGTTTCTATAATAACATAATGATTCGAAAGACACGTGGCGCCATCTATTAACGTTATTGTTGTTTTCCTCGGGAACAATACTTTTTTTCGGGATGAAAGGTACCCTATATCCGTTTCTGCACACCTGACAACGTTTAAGCAATATTTCAGGATGATCAGTTCAGTGGTCTAGGCGTGAAAAGGTAACAAACAAACAAACTTACTTTCACATTTATAATATTAGTCAGGATTTCAAATTGCTGGTCTTAGGCCCGTATTAATAAACGTTCCTCAACTACATACTCAAGTACGTTATCATTTGATACGTCATTATTACGATGTCAGCATCTCAAGATCATTGCTAATTAATAAACACACCTCAAGGCGCTGTACTTGATGGCTTGGATTGACCGAAGTTTAGTAAACATTCATCACATTTCGTTTTTCCTATGTCGTAAGACTTATTGAAATACTTTTATTTTGTTAAAACTTTAAAGTTATATTATCTCACACGTTTCCCCTACAGAGGGCGGGGGCGGTCAAAATCAAAATCCAAGATGGCGACTGCAAAATTTTACAAAATATGCGTCATGGGTGTCGTTTCCGTGGTTTTCGGGGGTACCTACTTATGACGAAAATTAGGTCAACGTCAAAATCCAAGATGGCGGCTGCGAAATTTTACAAAATATGCATCATGGGTGTCATGTCCGTGGTTTTAGGGGGCGCTGATGTCGAAAATGAGATCAAAGTCAAAATCCAAGATGGCGGCTGCGAAATTTTACAAAATATGCATCATGGGTGTCATGTCCGTGGTTTTAGGGGACGCTGATGTCGAAAATGAGATCAAAGTCAAAATCCAAGATGGCGGCTACGAAATTTTACAAAATATGCATCATGGGTGTCATGTCCGTGGTTTTAGGGGGCGCTGATGTCGAAAATGAGATCAAAGTCAAAATCCAAAATGGCGGCTGCGAAATATTACAAAATATGCGTCATGGGTATCGTGTCCATGGTTTTCGGGGGTACTGATGCCGAAAATGAGGTCGAAGTCAAAATCCAAGAGGGCGGCGGCGAAATTTAACAAAATATTCGTCATGGATGTCAACGGTGTAATTTTACAACCATGAAAACGACACCAATGACGCATATTTTGTAAAATCTCGCAGTCGCCATCTTGGATCTTGACTTTGATCTCATTTTTGGCATCAGCACCCCCAAAAATTATGGACACGATACCCATGACGCATATTTTGTAATATTTCGCAGCCGCCATCTTGGATTTTCACTTTGAGCTTATTTTCGAAATCAGCACCCCCGAAAACCATGGAAAAGACACCCATGACGCAAATTTCGTAAAATCTCGCAGTCGCCATCTTGGATTTTGACTTTGATCTCATTTTCGACATCAGCGCCCCCTAAAACCTCGGAAAAATTACCCATGACGCATATTTTGTAAAATCTCGCAGTTGCCATCTTGAATTTTGACTTTGGTCTCATTTTCGACATCAGCGCCCCCTAAAACCTTGGAAAAATTACCCATGACGCATATTTTGTAAAATCTCGCAGTCGCCATCTTGGATTTTGACTTTGGTCTCATTTTCTGCATCAGCACCCCCGAAAACCGTAATAATTAATTTCACCCAAAATATTTTCAAACACCATAATTCGCGCAACTAATCACGACTTCAAGTCACGGACTGCCTACACTCAGATTTAAGCATCTCGATTACCCACGTCTATTGTATACTTGAGTGGTGAGTTTCGTTTATTAATCAGTCCATCACTCAGCTGATGACGTAAAACCAAGCCGTAACTTGAGTACGTAGATTATATGTTTATTAATACGATCATGACCTCAACATTGTCATCAAGTGCGAGTTCTTGGGCTGAGTAACGTTTATTAATACGGGCCTTAGTGTCTAAACACACTAGGTATGCCGAAGATACGCGACCGAAATTCGGCATGATTACGCATGCAATACTTTTTAAATTACCCGCGACACACCAGGCTGAAATTATAAAAACATAGACGCCGAAGTTAGGTCGCGTAATTTCGGTATGGTGTGGCGCCATACTTATTCACTATCAGCCGAAACCAATTACAGATCTCAATCCAAAATCTCTATACTAGTGTAGGTTTTTGACTGAAATTCAATAGAAGTAATGTTAAAAATATCAATCTAGAGATTTTGGCTTGAGATGGTTATTAGTTTCAGCCGTATCAGCTCCTTGATTCAGAACGATTCGATAAGTCAGCTGTTGAAAGATTCGATCTGTTATCTTTTTTTCTCATAGCAATATCAAACCAGCCTACTTGCAGTTATGATCCTAACTAAATATTATAAATTCGAAAGTAGTTTGTTACGAACCACTGAACCGATCATTCTGAAATTTTGCAGATACGTTGTCAGGTGTACAGAAACGGACATAACCCTATGTCCGTACCCACCTGTCATTCCGAAAAAAAGTACTGTTCCCAAGGAAAACAACAATAACGATAATAGATGGCGCCACGTGTCTTTCGAGTCATGATTAAATTATATTATGTATTATAGAAAGTTTAGCAGTATGTTAAGAGATGATTGTCAAATTCTGAATTAACGCGAGTGAAACCACGGGCAAAAGCTAATTACAAATATGAAACAAAATCACCAAACGCGGCGTTATTAGCCCCTCGGATTAAACTTTACATGAGATCTTTAAAATTACTAATAATTCATTAAAAGTTTTTACTCCAAACGCAGACTCTATCACAAGATTCACAAGGCGCTTAAATGTGAAAAAGAAGACAAATCTAGTCTTAAAATAATCTGAAAATACATGTTCAAAGTATCGATCCTTCTATCTTCTTACTTCACTAGCTTTTTCTCGCGGCTTTGTTCGCCTGCCCTTTGGGATTACGCGAAATTTTATTGCTCAGACCTCCAGACGTGTCGTGATAAGACGGCCTTAATTGGTTACTGTACCCTCAGGACGGGGACATAGAAAATTCTTTTGTAGCACGGAGGTTTGAGAAGAACTTTATTTAAAGAGATGTAGGATTTTAAGTTTCAGTAAATCATACTATAGTTCAAATGCGAACGAATATTTGCCTCTCAATTGCCGTGACTATTGATTTCAATATATTTGCGTTGGAAGAGAAATAGATACATAGATAGATATCTTTATTCGGATATCTAGAACGTAGGTTGCACAATTGGTTGTTCTAAAATTACAATTAAGTTTCACTACTTTCGACGTTTTGGCCGTGCAGATATTTACGAAAAAATAAATAAGTGAAGTTAAAGAAAAATGGAACAATTCGAATTATAAAATACATCAAAGTAACAAAGAAAGTCTTCAATTAAAAATACAAATCAATAAATTTGTCAATCAACAAAAGAAAACAATAATACATTCAATGAATAGATAAAAAAATTGTCATCAATTTAATAATGGCATTTCTCATAGAGCCAGTTGTATTTTTAATGTTAAATTCTAAATCTGTTACTTCTCTATATTTTTTCTGCAAATTATTATAATTATGTTTTAACTGTCATGGTGTTACAGTTTTTATCAAATAGTTTAAATCTGTATAGAAAGAGATTAGGAGCAATTACAGGCAGATTGACGTATGAAAAACTGATCGGCTGTCCCATTTCAAAACCTAGTAAGGGCTTAAAATGAAATTTTACAGGAGAGCACATAAACATTAAATCGGTCAGCCTTTGAAAAGTATTTATGTTAGGTAAAACCATGTAGTTAAAGTGACTTACTAAGTTTTAAAATTATCAGAGGCAGTGAATGGCACTTGCTAGGTATAGATGCTTAAATATATGTATCTGCTTATTACGTGAGTTTTCAACGCTGGTGTTTTTGTATTTGGTAGAGACTTTCTAGGTTAGCAAGATTATGCAATAAAACGATTTTTGTAAAAAGTGTCCCTTACTAGGTTTTGAAATGGGACAGCCGTGATATTCTATCAGTGTACCTGATCGGGACAGTAGTTCTTAAAATTCTCTCCTTACAGTTTAGTTTTAATTATTAACAGTCTATCATGGCTTTGAGTCGAATAAAGTACAAATTTTTCATGCTTACTTTTCTTACGTAGTTCAAAATCTTGACCGCAAAAGGCCGCATTATTAAACAAACTTTCTACGTTCTTAATAAAAATATCTTAAGACCACAAAATGTAAATGAGTATCGATTTGTTTTCTCAGACGTTTCACATCATATCTTACAATCGTGAATGCACTTTGGATGGTAACCCGTCGGCAGTGGCTTGCCAAATCACCTAATATCAGTGCAATGGCATCCAATTCAGTGTACTTTGTAGCAGTATAGTGTGAAATGTAAGTCTGAACCATAACCGAAACGAAATGCTTAAAAAAATAGGTATAGTCAAGCCATTTAAATCTATATAAATAACTCGCGACCCGCCCCGGTTTCACACGGGATATTATGCATGTATTATACATGTAAACCGTCCTCTTGAATCACTCTATCTATTAACAAAAACCGCATCAAAATTCATTGCGTAGTTTTAAAGATCTAAGCATACATAGGGACAGACAGACCGCGGGAAGCGACTTTGTTTTATACTATGTAGTGAAAATGAATCGCCGAAATGTATGTACGCGCATAACTTCCGAATGACTGCACCAAATTGGATAATTATTTTTTTTGTGTTTCCGTTATTGTCAGTACAATGTTTGTATAATAGAAAAATTAAAAAAAAAACGACCTGAAAATCAATCAATAAAATAATGGCTGGACGAAGTTTGCCGGGTCAGCTTCGCACGGGTACTATATGCATGTATTATACATATATCCCTTCCTCTTGAATCACTATTATCTTTAAAAAAACCGCATCAAAATCCGATGCGCATTTTTAAAGATCTAAGCATACATAGGGACAGACAGCGGGAGGCGACTTTGTTAGTGATTATCAAACTTTTGATCATAAATATTAATTTTGGTTAAAGAATCAATTAAACATAAGAAAAATAAGTTATAACGATTGTTAAAAAACCTAAAACCTTATTTTTCACATTTAACATAACGCCTGTATTCCCCGAACGGTTGGGCAGAGATGTATGGTATACCCTCATTTCATTTATGTTTCGTTATGTTTAAGTCTCATGTATAGGGTGCGACACTATTGCTGCCATCATAACTCAAAAATTAGGTTTACTCACTTAACTGTCTATTAGAAATCGGACGGCAGATTGCCAGACTTATTCTTTTATTTTTTAAATGTGTTTTTGTAAAGGACTCTTGAAGCAAAATAAATGTTCAATGATCAAAGGATTGCCAATCTGTTATAAAAAAAAATGGGCGGAGGCGATAAACATTTCGAAAAGCTTTTACATGACAGAAGATATGCGGAGTACGGTCAGCCTTATTGTACATATATACTTTTTGAAGTTATACTTTTTTGGCGCAATTAGGGTATTTCAGCTATAAGGGTCAAAATACACGTCCGATATTTGCTTCCGGGAGCCGGATCCGACTATCTGATCGGATTCATGAAATACACGTACGATTCTCGTGTCAGATTTTTCTGTATGCGATGACACCCGTACGATGCTTACGATTCTGACATCCGATCCGATAGTCTGATCGTACGTATAATTCATGTTCAAACAAATGTATGACGCGGCGGCCTTCAGATAGTCTGATCAGACTATCAGAACCGACTATCAGAGGCAAGTATTGGATGTGTATTTGGGCTCAAACGGAAACGATAGACCAGAAAGAGACACCGGAAGGAGACATTTGGTAGAGAAATTTGAAAGAGATACTGGAAAGAGACGCCGGAAATGTGTCATTATGAAATTAGGATCTGCAAAAAAAAAAAAACGAAACATGATATTTTCACTAGTCATACATTATAACTTTAAAAATAAACTCTTATGCAGAAAGTCGATTTATAACATCTATCGTGCGTACATGAGTGCACACACCATTTTTTTGTCAAAGGCTTCTAAGCATAAACATACAACAAAACATTTTTATGTTATTATTCTATAGGAGACAAAAGTTTTGTTTTCCCAAATACGTCAAGTAAAACAAAGTTAAAAATAAGACCCTATACTTGAAGCATTTTAAAAGTTTCCTGTTGTTGTTCTGAAGTGTAGGGTGTCGGCGATATAAAGGACTGCTCTGAACTCCCATTTAAATCACAACCTGGATTGAATCTTAAGATTTAGAAAATAAAGTTTACAATCGCTTCAAAGTTTTTTGTAGAGATTTATTGCACAAATGCTGTATTTTTTAGTATTCATACAGTTTGATTAGTTTTAGCTGTTGGCAGATTGAATATTCAGAATTTAAATAACTTTTGTTAAATTTAGTTGCAAGGTTTGCGCTCAACAAACTAACATACAAACATTGCAAGTTAAATAAAAGCTTGTAAGAAATATGAATGTTTTAAGATATTTTCTGTATTTTATGGCTAAGATGAGTACCACGAAAAAATATTTTTTCTGGATGAAGGTTTGTTTTGCCTAGCTTTTTTCTTTCCAACTGTATTGGGGTCAGCTTCTAGTCTAAGCAAATGCAGCTGAATAAGTTTTTTTATCTCTTTTTATTTAGGAGCTTTTAGTCTCACACAAGACCATGTCAGCCCCATCGTAACCTAAACAAAACATATTCACACTTAAGGTACAACTCCGAGACGGGTTGCAAACTGCAGACTGCATCCGCAGACCGCAACTCGCCGTCCGAATAACACCTTTAAATTGCACGTCGTAAAGGTAGTATTCCAACGGCGACCGCAAACTGCAACCGCAGATGACAGCAGACAAGCGACACTACTGGTTTATACAAACCAATGTGATTTGCGGTCTGCTGTTGCAGTCTGCAGTTTGTTGCCCATCTGGGACTTGTACCTTTATTTTAAATTATCTACTATTTTATAAACTAAAATGGCTGCTTCCGACAGAGGCACTGATAGAATACTTTGAAAATAACCACATCTATTAAATTTATTCTTAACCTATTCATCACAGCCCCTCTCCCAGCCCTAGTTTTGACACATTCCACCAACAAGTGATAGACAAACAGTGTTTTACACGGAGCGACTGCCATCAGACTTCCGCAACCCAGTTACTGGGCAATGCCGATATCCTTAGGTTAGACCGGTTGTCAGCCTTTCAGGCAATAACGACTGTTATAGTTCTGGATGATATACAACATTTTACTTCATTATTTTTGTTCTTTAACTTAGTTACGTTTAATCTTAGTTGTGTTATCGGTAGCGGGTAGCACTGGGCAATGTTGACAAAGGAAGGTAGTCGTCGATATGGATCAACGCACCCGATGTTATAAAAGCGGTGGTCATTCGACGAAGCGGGAACATCCGGTGTTGAAGAGCTGAAGAAGTCTGACCTTTTATATCTGACTAGGACTAGCTTGTCCTTATTTTATGATCTTGTAATAATTGTGTAAAGTATTATACTGTGATCTCGTTCATGTTACTAACACTAACCCAAATACAAGTGCTCTCAGTGGTGGAGAGTCTATGTTGGTTTTATTTACTACATTTACCTTGCTCGCAATCCTTACATACCGATATTAGCTAAAACTGTAATGATAGAATCACCCCTGAACGATTATGTTGTTGTGTCTTTTGCAGTTGCGCCTGATGATAAGTGCAGAGATCTAAACTGATAGGAGCACAATGATCCAAGTACCAAAGATATAGAGGGATTCCCTTATACCCCTCTGGCTCTCACATACATACGACGGATCACAGTAAACTGCTTGGGTTGCACCTAGCCAAGCGGACCGCATAGTAAATCCTACCACGAAGCGTGCTGGGTTTTGTTGAATCTCATATCATGATCTCGCATCAATCCGAGTTTTTTTTTCTCTTTTTCTTCTGTGGATTGTCCTTGCTTGATAGAAGAGGTCCTTCTACGTAACCGGGCAGTTATTGGCGAGACCTGAATGGTCTCCAGCCAATGATCAATCCCAGCATGCGGCGAGGAGGTTTTATTTGTATTATATAGGTTCCAGCCCGTCCACACATGGGATGAACGTATACATTCTGACTTTTTAATTCTCAATCAGCTTGAAAAAGCCTCTATTAATATAGTGATGGTACTTACATGTTTTATGTACCTAGTGACGTAATACCCTGAGGCTGCTTTTAGCAAATTATGTTGGGTTCAGGAATTTAATAAAGTTTGTTTTTTGTCATCGGGGGAATGAATGAAAAATGTACTTAAGCGTATTAGCTTAGGCCTTGGTTTTTTACTAATCTTTTTTCAGTGTTTTTTCCATCACATTTTATCTTGTAACCTATAAATTGTCTCTGTAATCGAACAGTCTCCAATTTATTGGTGAATAAATGAAATGGGAAAAAACGCTTCTATATAATACATAGGCAAAAAAAAATATGTGTGGCAACCATAAGCCATGTTTGACATTTTTTCTCCCAAAAAATAATCCTATTATTTCTATGGCAACATACAATTATCCCAATAAGAATATTTCCCAATAAAAATCAGTATTCCGAACTAACATAGTAAAATTTTATTGCGTTGTAAAAATGGAGTGTTCGAGTTTAGTACGAATATCGACAATCCGAGAAACGGAGGTCTCGGTCCCAACCCTAGCCGGAACAACCGACAAAATAAAACGCGACTGAAATAGTAGTAATCTCACTGATTCCGATACAATAGAAATTTTTATTCCGCCGTTCGGAAGGGGAGATTATGAAGCGAGCAACGTTCGAACAATGGGGCGTTCAACTCTTCCTGTCATCAAAGATAATAAAGGGAAAATATCATGAGAAATTAAAATGAGCTCGGAGCTTGGTCAGTAAACACGAGGGGGGTGGGGCGGTTGGCAATTTTATTTTCCAATGTCGGATCAATAAGGAGAAGTGGGACACAGGATATTGCTGGACATTGAACTGGAAAAAAAAGTGTTTTAATTACGTCCCCATCGCTTTGAGAAGTGTTGGACGTTGGACTTGTGTTGTGGCCGTCCGACCGTTTATTGGACACTGCTTTTTTAAAAGATTCTGCTGTATTTGTTTTCGTATTTTTTGTTTTGTTGAGTTTCTTGACTTGTTGGTACATTACTAAGACGAGTCAGCGTAATTCACATCGCCAGGCTTGCTCACTGCGGTTGGCGATTTCAGACCATTTAGTTCAGGTTTCTTTACGATGTTTTCCTTCACCGTATGTCAGTGATGTGAATGTTGGGCCGTGAAGAAGACGGATGAAAAAAGATTGCATGTAGCGGAGATGAGAATGTTGAGATGGATGTGTGGAGTGACCAGAATGGATAAGGTCAGGAATGAGTATAGAGGAAGTTTGAAAGTAGCGCCAGTGACAGAAAAGTTGAAAGAGAACCGTTTGTCTTGGTATAAGCATCTTGGTATGGGCATGTGAAGAAGAGGGATGAAACGCATGTGACCAAAAGAGTTATGAACATAAATGTGGATGGATGGAGAGGAAGCGGGAGGCCAAAGAAAAGATGGATTGTGTGAAGAATGATATGAAAGAGAAGGGAGTCAGTGATATCATGACGGTTGACAGGACGGAATGGAAGAAGAAAACGTGTTGCGCCGACCCCAAGTAACGTGGGACAAGGGCAGGAAGAAGAGATGTCAGTGATGTCTTAGATTATGTAAAAATGTGCGTAATACGACATTGAAAATGTCACATTGGTACTTGCCTGGAATGGAATTCGTAACACGGTAGTTAACAAGCGGGTCCGTAACCTCCAGGCTACCATGATCCATCCATCATCATTCTGTACAACTTTTATTAAGGGACAAATACCGAATTCGTGAAAACAAAATCAGCTGTTCCATATACAAGGTTAGTCGGAAAGGGGGTACTAATCCGCAGCCCACTTAAAGTATCACTGATGACTATCTTAAAGCAAGTGTAAAAATTTCAAAATTCGGTATTTTTTTTTTCAATGCAAAATTATTTTTATTTTAGTTTTTTCAAAAATTCTTCATCCCTGCTTTAGTTACAAAATCAGAAAATGGTGCTTCCAATTCATGACCCCAGATAGGACCTAAAATGTAAACACAGCTCATCATAACTGGGTACCTATAGATAGATTTTAGCACTTTTTTTTTGAGATCTTTGATCATCTATTTCTCTTAAACTATTGACTTTTGGAAAAAGTTGTAGAACAAAAGTTATTCATTATCATAGGTACTTTAACCCCCTTTCGGATTAGTACCCCCTTTCTGACTAACCTTGTATAGGCTGTAAGGGTAAACACCGTCATCCTTGAAAGCAGTGGTTTGGTTTCATTTATAGAACGCAAAATCAATGTTTTTTTTTTTTTATTTTTTTTTTCCACAAAATCATTTCATCCTACATGCAGGGGCAACAAGCTACGGGAGTGGGCGCGGGGAACTCACCGCGTGGCCCGACGCACGGCCTCGCACAGTTCGCTACCCCAGTCAGTTAGCTGTCTTGCTAGCGAGTGCGTGTACGCCGCGTCGTAGTGCCGCCGCGCCGCTCATTTTTCGCGCGTATATACAAAATTAGTCAGAAAGGGGGTACTAATCCGAAAGGGTGTTAAAGTACACATAATAATGAATAACTATTGTTCTACAACTTTTCCCAAAAGTCAATAGTTTAAGAGAAACAGTTGTTCAAAAATCTCAAAAAAAAAAAACTCTAAAATCTATCTATCCCCAGTTATGATCAGCTGTGTTTACATTTTAGGTCATATTTGGGGTCATGAATTAGAAGCATCATTTTCTGAATTTGTAACTAAAGCAGGGATGAAGAAGTTTTGAAAAAACAAAAATAAAAAAATATATAGGTATACCTACATGGAAAAAAATACATCGAATTTTGAAATTTTAACACTTGCTTTCAAATAGTCATCAGCGATACTATAAGTGGGCTTCGGATTAGTACCCCCTTTCCGACTAACCTTGTATTTAGTAAGGAACATTGATTATTTTGCATGTAAAAGCTGTTTTTTTTCACAAATTCAATGTTTGTGCCATAGTAAAAGTAGTACAGAATGATGAGTAGAGTTCATGGTTTTCGGATGTAAAGTGACTAACCAGTCGTGTTGTATGTATTTTATTTGGGAGTGCCTCCGCTGCCGGCACCCAAAAATACGACCGGAAATATCCCGGAAATGGAACCGGCAATACATTACTGCCGGCAGCCGATATTAAAACATCCTGCCGGCTGCCGGCACTCAAAATGGACACCGGCGGCGGTGATAAGTTGTTTGGTAGGCATTAGATTTTGGGCTAAACACTGTAACTTTTCTTCTACGAGTAACTGTCTAATTTCAAGAGCGAGCTTAGCGAGCTCGGTAATTTGGGGCACCTCGACACGGATAGGTTAGGTTCGAAGGGGATGACGGGGGCTAGAGTGAGCGAGCAAAGCGAGTGAACGAAGCGCTCCGTCCAACCGCTCAGCGGGCTCCGTCGACTCTGCTTTGAAAACCCAAACAACCTTACAAACATCCCCTTAAGTTTTTCATTTGTTTTTATTGTGTTTTTTTATTTATTTATTATTTAAATGAAAGTGGGTGACGAATAATCGTTTCATGAAGAGTTTAAAGAGGCCTTGAAGGTGTATTAAAACATTGTATGTAGTCGGCGCGGCACCGGCAACCAGTTTGGTACCCAGTGCCGGCACCCGTAACGGCAACCGGCGCCGGCAGCGGAGGCACTCCAATTTTTATTTTCCTATTAGTAGCAAATATATAATTATTATTTATAGTCATTTTAAACATTATTATACAACCTATTCTATTGAAAAGAACCTTTTAGCGTAATGCATTCATTAATACATATCACAAAATACCTAAAACTCCATTTTAGATTAACTGGCTCGCCGTGTTTTGTAATACATTGAGCCCATTCATGGATATCAATCAAAATATAAAATACACGTTCAAAAGGCCGTGTGTGCCAATATTTTAAAGTTTATAAATGGTGATTTAAATCATGTAGATGGGATTTAGATTGCGTATTCATTTTCGTAATTTGGCCAAAATATATAGAGGATGTAAACGAATTCGTGTAATTCCTTCAAACCACGTGATATACTGGTGACACAGATTAACCCGAAATGTTTTTTTTCGAAAAGAAACTAAAAAAAACTTGCTTTTCTTTTTTTGAGTCATTTTAGAGCTCCTAGTTGACTGACTGCAAAGAGCAATATCGCGCTAGTCGTGCCCACCAGCTACACACATCAAAAAAAGTTTGCGATCACTTTGAAAAATCGAAATCTTTTTTGTTCGGTAGATTATATTATGATTTCTTCTTCTTTTTAGATTCTTTAGACACGAGTTTTTTTTATCAAGAAAACACACAACAAAGATTTTTTCTTGATAAAGTTCAATTGAAAAATTACATCAGCTTATGCTAGTGATCGCAAACTTTTTTTGATGTGTGTATGTCGCAGTGCTTTCATTAATTTATTCGTGGCATCGAAATGTTCACTCATATAAACAATGAAACATTTTTTTACAAAAAAAATGTTTGTTTATTTTTATATCGAATCCTTATTAGGTGTTTCAGATAACGACCCCTACCGCAAGAAAACAAAGTTTTTCTATTTTTTATTTTTAATCAACTATCCTTAATCACGTGCGGTCAATCTACACCAATATTAAATCATGTGGGTTTAATGAATTACACGAATTTATTTATATTCTGTATACAGTTACTACTGAACATAGGGCTTTGGCTTTTCCAATTATTGGCTCTGTGACCAGTTGTGGGTTGCGAAATTCTGATTCGTCCTAGAATATTGTATAATTTGTCCTAGTGTGTATTTTCCATCGTGGAACATTTGTTATTATAGGTACTTAAATATCCTTACCTGTAAATAATATAATTTATTTCGATGCAAACATTTTGGTCCTTTGAGGCGCTTTTGATCGCTTGAGTCGTTTTTATGAAGATTTGGAAGTAAACTGAAAACAGACCATACTTGACTGTATTTATTGTTTAATTTGATACATATAATCTGTAATGGTCCATGCTTTCATTATGTTATTTTCAACAATAAATCAAAAGTAATATTTCTCCTAGATATCAAGATCGACGTCCCAGCAAGTGGTACTACGCGAGGCGACTCGCGCGCTAGCTGGCAGATACCGATGCGAGGTGTCGGCAGACGCGCCATCTTTCCATACAGAAGTGCGGTCAGCATACATACATGTTGTTGGTAAGTGATAGACGATAGTTTTGAGCTTTAAGTGAATTAAAAAATATTTTTCAGATTTTTTTTTCTTCCAAAGACTGTCGAATAAGCAAATTATTATACAACTATGATAGTAATTACTGTTATCAACATACCAAATACGTGTGTATGGTTTATTAGAACCAACAACTGGACTATTATATGAATGTCATAATTTTGTCAAGATGAGAGGCCAATGGAGGACATAAAAATAAACTTACTTAATTAAGCTTAAACATTTTTGACATGAACTAAACTATTGGTTATACCAAAGATTAATAGAATAGAATTGAATATACTTTACTGTACTCCAAAATTGTAACACAGCTCTTATACAATATTAATCTATATACGCTGACAAACAAAGACATGACACGATATGTCACGAAAATCTATTTGACATAAATTCCACGGCAAGCTATTATTCGATACAATGCGATAAATAGTATTGCTGGTAGGACATCAAAATAAAGTACATCGTTACGTATCGTGTTGTACCGGAAATGTTTGAACACTGCTGTGATTTTATCGCTTCATGATGCTATAGAAGCATTCACCTGTTTACAGATAATATAATAAATACGTAGCTTTGTTTCCGATTCAATTGCGGAGGTCGGACGATTTTAGATAAGATTTTAGTAATCTAGTAGTAGCAGGGTTGGCATGATTAAAACAAGTTGTTTTAAAACACATGTTTAAAACAGTTTGAATTCAAACAGAGTTTTTTATCACACGTTTAAAAACAAAGATTAAAACAAGTTTTAAGCATTGTACAAAGCAATAAGAAAAAAACAAGCTTTAAAACTACTTTTCATGGCGAATGAATGGATATAAAATGAAAATAAATTAATATTTAGGAGTCTAAATAGCTTAACATAAAACTAGTTGAGTCTATGCTGTTGCTATGTTATATTTTATTTTTAGAAACATGCATTAGAATATTCAAGATTTCAATTTCAAATCAAAGTAATAGAATTCATAGTTCATAGGTAATTTCCCCCCCGGTATAGTCCGGCTAGGTAAGTCTCTATGTCGCCCAATTTAAAAATCAACATTAGTTAGAAGGTTAGAACATATAGGATGAATGTAAAGCATTCAGTATTATTAGAGATACGCAACATAAATGTTTATCTATTGATCGTTTTTTGTAAATATTTAATTTACTATGGCGAATTTGAAAAGATCTAGTCTAGAAATGAAATATTATAGGTCGAATTAATTTGAAATAACGCCTTAAACTAAAAAGAACAAAAAAAAAACACTTGTTTAAAACAATTTGAACTGTTTGTTTTATAAAATTAAAAAAAAAACTGTTTTTTTTCCAACCCTGAGTAGTAGTGACTCCCTCATTGGTGTCGTTCTCGCAAGCGTGACTGCTGATCGTGACGTCCTGGGTTCGATCCCCAGCATTCTAATTGCGCAGCACATTTGTAATCGCTATGACTTTGATTTTGACTGGTCAACAATATCCATGGCAACGTATGTGTTAACAATTCGACTTCTCTATAATTATGTACCACGCAATGAATATTGTTTTTGACACATCAACTGTCATGATTGATGTTGGTTACGTTATACAAGGTTATTCGGAAAGGGGGTACTAATCCGAAGCCCACTTATAGTATCGCTGATGACTTTTTGAAAGCAAGTGTTAAAATTTCAAAATTCGATATATTTTTTTTTTCCAAATAAAATTATGCTTATATTAGTTTTTAAAAAAAATCTTCATCCCTGCTTTAGTTAAAAATTCGGAAAATGGTGCTTCTAATTCATGACCCCAAATATGACCTAA
Organism: Amphipyra tragopoginis; assembly: GCA_905220435.1. Lineage (NCBI taxonomy): Eukaryota > Metazoa > Arthropoda > Insecta > Lepidoptera > Noctuidae > Amphipyra > Amphipyra tragopoginis. Next base: position 24,151,662 of record HG991997.1, on the reverse strand, counting down.
AATGTAAACACAGCTGATCATAACTGGGGATAGATAGATTTTAGTTTTTTTTTTGAGATTTTTGAACAACTATGTCTCTTAAACTATTGAGTTTTGGAAAAAGTTGTAGAACAAAAGTTATTCATTATTATGTGTACTTTAACACTCTTTCGGATTAGTACCCCCTTTCTGACTAACTTTGTATAATTGTCCTGCTGGTTGGGCAAAGTGTTATTGGGTTTTTCCGTGTGGAATTTCTCAGTAGCAGCTTGGAGTCCGGATTTGTGCCCGGTTATAGCAAAAGGCTCGCACCCTATTACATGGAACAATACAAACAAAGAAATGACGGTGTACCTCTGCCTAACCCTTTGGGACATACATGCGTGATGTTATGTAAATACCGGTCGAACGACCGTGGTTCAGCTGTAGTTCGATTGCAATTTTAAGCAATTTTGTTAGTAGATTTGGCCTCTAGTAAAATAATATTTTACCTGTAAGCATTTTTTTAAGTATTTAATGGTTGATGGTTATAGGCTCGTCTCCTTATGATATGGGACACTTATATAACGGTGAAAAGCCTTATGTTATTTTAGTAATCTATGTGAATCTTAACAATAAAAGAAGCAATTACAACTATCTCCTGAATATAAAGCAAAAGGACCAAAGCTTTAAATAAAAAAACGCTCAAAGGATAAAGAAGCAGATTTAATTAACTAATAGCCCGACGACAGAAAATCCTTTCATACAAGTAAGTAGTTTTTTTCTTCCAAGTCGCTCAAAAGACAGTCGCGTCTAAAATTTAGAATTTCCTCATCTTTACTTTTCCAAATTTTGTGTCAGCACATTCATTATCATCATCAACATTGACTGCCTTTCTGCCTTCTATTGTGTTTCATTTAACTGGGATAGTATGAGGAAATCCTAAACCAAAGGAGCTATAGGATAAATATCTTTGGAAACATTTGCCCATTTTTAAAGCAGTAAGAGTAGTCTTTAAGAGTAGTAGAGCTCTTTGAGAAAGAATTCGTCCAGAGAAGTACTACCTTCATACCTACTTCTCCCGCTAAGCAGCATTGCCGTGTTGCAGTTTGAAGTGTATTGGTGCCTGTAAAATTAAAGGCACAGGCCACTTTCCAATTTTGTCACTAATTTTGGCAACGCAGCAGTATCCTCTTGGTGTTGTAGGTGTATATAAGCTGCGGTAAACATTTATCATCACGTGAGCTACCGGCTTGTTTGCCAAATAATTACATAAATAATGGCTTGAATCAATTTCGATTTTCCCATACTGTCCCAGTTAAATAAAACACACTCTAGATCTCCTTTTTTTAACTTAGGTTAGTCCTTGTCTGTCTGTACCCTTCACCCTATGGAATCTGTCAGGCAGAGGACTATATCGGACTCTTACCGATTAAATCCACCACAGTCTTCCTCCGAGGACCTATGGCCAAGGTTGCTGGATTTCCTATTGTATTCACGGCAACTTTGGCAGATCTTGGTCCGTCACTGACTTTGGCGAACCTATCTATTGGGCATCTTCACGATGTAGATCTCCTCCCTACTGCATCATGCTTCCCTGGTTGTGGCATGTGAATATGGGTCTTTCTGAGTTTGGTCTTTCGAATCTATTGCATTACTACACGTCACATTATCAGCCGTCAATATTAAATGTTAGGGAGTTTGTTGTACCGTTTTTTCTTCACAGCTTAGACACTAGGAAGCGATAGATTTTGGTGCCTGTCTTTTGCAATGATTCAAAGATTTATTGCATACTAAGTGTACATACAATAGGTGTTACATTAAATTTTAGTGCACTTACAACTTAGCAGCTTTTTACAAGCATTGCAATGCAACATTGAGATTCAAAAAGAACTAAGTAATTCTAGTCTATTTTGAATAAATGAGTTTTGAAGTTGTTGAAGTAATGTGTTAAATATTCCTCAAACTGGTTTAGTAAATAAAGCCAGTAATAAAATAAAAACGCTAAAGCCGAAGCCCTTCTAATGACTTACTTAGGTAAAAAATCCTTTAGTTTTTATTATATTTACTTTCCACCGCTTACTTAATAGTCAATTAGAATTTTCTTTTCACGCAAACAACGCTTATTCTGTTTTCCTTTTAATTAACCGCTCGTTGCTAGTTCCAGGATAGTTTATTGTACACGAGGGTCTTTTCTTTGTTGACCACTTTTAATCTTTATTGACAGTAATTATACTACTTTCTAGGCTCGAGTTTTTGGTCCTTCGGATCAGCAAACACTTACTATAAGGGACGTAGGATTTTTTTAAAGCTACCTTGGCTGGAGACACTTCAAGTCTCGCCAATGCCCGGTTACGTAGAAACAAAAGTCCAAAAAAAAAAACAGAATGCTATGGCATTATTCATTAATTACTCATTACAGCTTGCTTCTGGGAGTGGATTACCAACAAAGGAGGGTCCCTAATGTTCAAAATCAACATAATGGTTAAAGACGCAAGCCTTTCTGAGTCCCTTCGAGTCTTCAGGTTGTGGTATAAAGACTTCTAGATTGGTTTTATCATCATCTTTTGATCGTCAGTGTCTCGTGGTTAAATTTACACGAACCACAGGTGTAGTCAAAGTGTAGAATGATAGACTCTTCCACATTGCGAAGTGGTAGAACTTTCTTGAATTCGGGTGGCAGGGGACTGCAAATCTGAACTAGAGTTTTGGCCAGAAATTGCTGCAAACAGAACAGATAATGCCAAAGCATTACAATAACTTGTTTATTTTAGATACTTGTTTGAGAGTAACAGTAGCCCGCAGACATTTTATTCCCAAAACAGCATAGAAAATAGAGCAACCCCGATAATAAGTAGATATACATACGCAACCTACTTACTCAGTAAATCCTACGGAATAAATTGTATAAATTTGTAGGTAATCGCACACATTTGCGAGTAAATCTCGTGGTACCGTAAAAATAGCTACTATTATCATATACACAATGCCTATAACCTATTGTTGGGGACCTATTTGCATGGTGGAATGGATGGCCATCGATCCGGCTACCCTCTTCCTTAGCTGGCGTTATGTGGATAAAAGCAGTAGTATTACTCTTTCTGAAGGTTTTTTATCTAAATTATGCAAAGAGCCTTCGCGAGTGACGATATTCAAGTACATCCGATGGACCCAGGGAAGTCAGTCTTGCTACCGACCTTGTTGACTGGATAATCTTTTTACCACTGATACGAGAAAAGAAGAACTAAATTAAGACGCTAAACATGCTAACTTTGGAGATAAATATTGAATTTTATACGGTAATATAGAATCAATAGATAGAATGTGCTTTATTGTACTCCATAACAATAGCAAAAAACAAAAACAATTTAAAACATGGGTACAATGGCGGTCTTATCGCTAAAAGTGATATCTAGACAACCTTTGGATGGATTAGGAAGACGTGAAAGATAGATCACGGGGGCAGTCCGCGGTATACTACTGAAGATTATAATATATTATCTTACTATGTTTGTAGGTAGGAGAAAGTTTTGCAATGAACAGTGTGATTTCTAATTCAAACTCAAATACTATAAGGTGGAAACCTGGTTTTGTGGTGCAGCTTGCAAGAGGCCTTCGTAGCAGTTGACAAAAAATAAACGAATTGATTAAATAGTCAAACAACCATATAATCAAAGCAGTCACACGATTAATTGATCAAACGATCAATTAAATGGTTGAACGATCACACCGTACAAAAGGACCACTCGCAGTTGCGTATTCGACTTCAAACACTACGTCGTCATCAATGGTCCTTTGTCCCTCAAAAAATAAATAAGTAGTACTTCTGTTATATGGTTCAACAAGTCCACGTTCCATAGTACAGCGTAAACATGTTGGTTTAACGTTTTATCCGCGGCCGATGTCCGTTATACCGAAACTCTTCAATATTCAAGGTACATATTGGGAATGAGAGCAAAAAATGGTATAAGAAACTTTTGGAGTTAAAACGCGGTCAGGTGTTTCAACGAAAATGTTTTTGTGTGGAAAATTGCTGTGTATAATATTGGTATGTGTATCGATCGAGTTTTTGTGTTTTAAAGAGCACGTAGAAAATTTTGCTTAGTATTTACCTTAGTTAGGTTTGTAAAGGCCGCAGAAGTTTTTGTTTGGTTACGTATTATGAACTAGCTTTTGCCCGCGGCTTTGCTCGCGTTAATTTAGAATTTGAGGTACAATAATATAATAGGGTATTTGACTGAAAAAATCTAATTAGTCCGTCAGTTAGATTATCAAAAAATATTTGACCCGTATTTTTTCTTTTGTTACGCAAACCAAAATTAACGAAGATACGACACTTTTAAAATTGGCAAATCGTACAACAAGTACAATTTTACTTGCTTGTGATGTCACAAGCCCCCACTCTCGAGTTTTGATGCGTTTTATCTTTCCGAATATTCAAAGATTTAACAAAAGAAAAAATACGTGTCCATTATTTTTCAAAACTCTAACTGGCGGACTAATTAGATTTGCAATTTATTGATGCTGTCAACATGTCTATTCAATCATGATTCGAAAGACACGTGACGCCATCTATTATCATAAAACGTTATTGTCGTTTTCCTCGGAAACAGAAGTTTGTAACAAACAAACAAACTTACTTTCGCATTATAATATTAGTTAGGATGACCTGTTTTGGCGTTGTTACGAAAACTTTTGGATGTTCATTAAGATGTCTTGTTATGTAAATATTACTTTAATGATGTAATGGTTTTGGCACTGATAAATGTAGAGATGTATTAATTAGACTATTCATTAAAATGTAGATATCTATTGATCCTACATTAACATCCCTAGATTTTTTTTGCGAAATTATGACAGAACAGGACCAAATACCATTACCGAACCTGTCCCCTGATTCGGAACGATTCAATTAGTCAGCTGTCGAATTATTCGGTAAGCTATCTCTTTCTCTCTCGTTACGAGAATCGTAGACGAAACAAGATAACAAACCGAATTCTGAATCGGGGGGTCGCTCCCTGATTCAGAACTAAAAAAAAATATAGGTAAATGAACTAAAAAAAATGTGAATAGTAAAAATAGTAATACAAAAATAGTGACGTATTGCTACAGCAGCTATAATTTATCGAATTAATTATTAAGGAGAAAATTTTTTTTTTTTTCTTTTTTTTGTTATAGGTACGTATTAACCGTTATATAATAATTGTAAGTTAAATCTTTTGACATCGACCTTATGTGCATCAGTCAATAAAAATTGAAACTTTAAAAAGTTTTTAATAATGGTCACATAAGGGATCGCTTGCCAGCACATCGTGTACCACGTCGTGTCCGTTCCTCACACTCGCACTTGACTATAATTTTTCGACACTAATTTGAAATGTATCACGACACTATTGTAAAGGTGCGCACGTATTATACAACATAACGTGTTATAAAACGTTGTTATATAACATGTTTCAGTAATGTGGAGACTGAATGTTATAAAACGTGTTATAATAACAAACGTGTTATATAACATGTTATTAATACTTACAACAATGTCAATAAACTAGGACGAACCCAGCATTTACGTTTTTTTGTTTTGTTATTTAACAGTACAACAGTCGTTGCAGCAGCTAGCAAAACGTCCTCTCGTGTCGACATTGTGAATAGCACTGCAGAATGAAAACGACAATGTTATATAACATGGTTATATTGCATTGTTATTCTAATGTGTACAGTATTGTTATATGTTGCAATGTTGAAAAACAATGTTACATATTGTGGACGTGTTATATAACACAAGTTATACAACATGTTACTTAATCTGTACGCACCTTAAGATATCAAAAACGCATTCTTACCGTGCCGCTATTTTAGTGACGTATTCATAATATTAATCTCGGTACACACTTCATAATACATACTCTTTTCTATCCACTTCGTATAAGCCATTGGTCGATGCTTATTACACCCAGTGGCAAAATGCCATACTCTTGGCCAAAGTCTACAAGGAAACCTCATTTCCCCATTATAATAAAAAAACTTCAACATAGTACATGATCGGTTTTCAGATAAATGCCCATATTCAAGTTTACACGTTCATGAAAGCTCTCGAACAGTATATTCAACGAAGTCGGAAAAACATTTGTAAATTATCCGGGATTCGAGTTCTTGGCACAAGATGCAGGTAAACGAAATGCCAGGAAACTCCACAGCTTTAAATGACATTAAAGTGGTTCGAACTATGTGTAGTATATGTAAGGATGTGATGGACTTTGAAAGTCGGTGATAGCATTTGTTTATGCGTTTAGGAATAAGAAATAGTTCCTGTGTTTCTTGGCTTTTTTCTTTCAACAAATTGATTGGGGTAAATAAAATGATGGGTTACTATTGTTTTTAAGAATTTTAACTTTAAAGGGTAATAAAAAAATTCGTGTTACTCCTTCAAATCACATGATCTACTGGTGACACAGATTAACCCTAAATAGGTATTTTAGAAAAAAAAAACAAAAATAAAAAAGTAATTTTAGAGCCCCAAGTTAACTGACTGCAAAGAACGACACCGCGTAAGTCGTGCCCGTCAGCCGTGTCACCGTGCTCTCATTCATTTATGCGAAGCATTGAAAACGTAACGCAAAAAAAAAATGTTTTGCCAAATATCTTATTATATCTTATTTTTGTCCTGAATCCTTATTAGGTGGTGTAGATACGATCACTTACCCATACGGCATAAAAAAATGTTTTTATTTTTATTTTTAATCAAGCTAAATCCCGTGCGGTGCCAATCTACACCAGTAGTAAAATCATGTGGTTTTAAGGAATTACAGAAATTCGTTTACACCCTGTATTTCTGCCAAATGCTTCGTGTCTCTTATGGCCGATTCCTATAATTTACCGAGCGTTATTCGTTTTTAAAGTCTTGTTGTATCTTTACCAATAATGAAGCAAAAACCCCATAGCTTTGCACAGCAGACCCTCTCACTTGTTAGTAGCTATCACAGGTAAAATTGGCTTACGAGTTTATTTATATACCAAGTTTAGCAATGAAAAATGTTACTACTGGTAAGCAAAATGTTTCGTTTTTGGCCATAGGATCTTTTGCTGCATGTGCATTAGTACACATGCAGTGAAAAATCATAATAGCAACACCAATCCCTACTCAATCTATGTACCTATATAAAAATGAATCCCTATTTCCCTTGGTCACGGCATCACGCGTGAGCGGCTGGACCGATTTCGCTAAATTTTTTTTTGTTTCTTTCGTAATTGTCAGGAGAAGGTTCTTATGAAAGAAAATTTTGATATTAAAAAAAACGAAATTATCTCAGTATGTCCATATTCTTCATTTGTTTACCGCATGTATGAAAATGGTTTAAAATTTTTGTTACTATTTCGATTTTGTTTCTGAAGGTACGTAGTAGGTAAGTAGGAAAAAGTGCATTGAAACGCATGCCGTACATCTAGTATTATAATGTGAAAGTAACTCTGTCTATCTGTGACGCTTTCACTCCTAAACTGCTGAGCCGATTTTGATGACACTTGGTACAGAGATAGTCTGGAACTTGGAAAAGGACATAGGCTACTTTTATCCTGAAAAAATACGGAATAATATGTGATAAACGACATTCGTGCGGGCGAAGCCACGAGCGACCTTTAGTAAAGATATATCAATAACAACGGAACTTTTATGAACCATTTATCAAAACGTCACAAACAAAATTGTTATTACACTAACTTATAAAGGACCTTTTTACAACATGGCGGTCGCAAAATCCTTTAGCACTTTTTCGTCCGGCGGTCAGCCATCCCGCCTATTTTTTACTGACAAACTCGCTGCGTGCAAATTGAAACATCTCATTCCTTTGAATATGGTTAATTTAGTGGACACCCTTGTGGTAGGATTTTTTCCTAAAGTTCTGCATAAAAAAGTTACGGAAATAAAATCGTATCGTTGTACGAAAGTGTGGCCTTATATGTAAATGTTTGGTGTTCCAGCCAAGAGATGAATGGTGGTCCTAATATACGGAAAAAGATGAGCGTGTTTTGTAAACCGGTCATGTTTTGCCATACGAATAAAAGAACGGACAGGCGTTGCGTTTTCAGTTGTAAGGCGTAGAGGAATTAGATTACTTTGGTGCGGATTTCACATTTATAATTTTTGATTGTTCTTTTTCAGTATACGTGTCTGTTTTTGCTGGAGAGTTTGTTACGTCATTTCTTTTTCCAATTTTAAATACTAAAAATCGGTAAAGGCCGTTTTTGTGGCTTTCTTTTGTAACAATGACGTTGAAAAAGAACTGCAGGGCAATTGCGTAACGTAACCAACATCACTCATGACAGTTGATGTGTCAAAAACAGTATTGTTATATTAATACATAGTTATCATAGATATCATTATACATAGTTATGTGCTGAAGTCGGATTGTTAATACAAACGTTGCTATGGAAGTTGTTGACCTGACAAAATCGTAGCCATAACGATTACGAGCGTGTTGCGCAATTAGAAAGCTAAATTTTAGTATATGTTGCACAAATAAACTTTTGAGTTTGAGTTTGAAACATAGTATTTAACCGGTAACGCCCCGCTAACGCCCCGCCGTCGCCGTCGTCCCAGGACGACACCCGCTTCAAGCAACTTTGAACTCTAATTTAGGTTATGATTAGAGTTCAAAGTCGCTTGAAGCGGGTGTCCGGGGCGTTAATGTTTTCTTATTTTGTTTTTGTTTTCTTATTTATTGTTACACTGCGAACTACCCTCTCTATTTTCTTGCAAATCATGCCCATCAAAAGGTTGTCTGGCAGAAATCGCATAGTGCGATAAGACCGCCCATTGTACATCTCTATTTTTATAGTAATGTTTCTTGTTTGTTATGTTTACAATAAAGAGTATTGTATTGTACTTCTTTAAATAACAGAAAACTATTTTCAGTTATTAGGCGTAATATTTAAGCAGACAATGCCTAGTAACATAATAATAGTTTATTTCTCTCAAAAAGGTACAATTCGGTACATAGTATCTAAGTTACAAGCAGATTCAAATCTTTGTGAGAACTGGAGTCTATACTGGGCTCGGGACCTGTATAACAGATCTCCAGGCTCACACCCTTTAAAATTACAGTAATTAGGTTGCACTTACGTACTACAACATTGTAAAAGCTCCAAGTGTTGAGAGGAAGAGGAGAAATTTAAAAAACAAAAGGAGATGTGCTATGTGTGTTTTTGGAGAGTGTTGTGTGTCTGTGAGTGCAAAATACGCACATAACAAAAACATAGCAGCAAGATTGCGGGAGCTTCGGTACTAAGTACTAGGTTGTGGCATGCCAGCATGGCAAGCGGACGTGGCTGTTTAAAACCTTAATAATTGACGTTCTTAATAACATAACATTACGCCTTTATTCCCTGAAAAATTGGGCAGTGGTGTATACACCCTCATTTTGCCATTATGTTTAAGTGCCATGTAACAGGGGGCGAGCCTATTGCCCTCGACTAGGCACAAACCAACACTCCGGGCTGCTACTGAAAAATTCCACACGGAAAAACCCAGTTAAATTTTGCTTGATCTGGGGTTCGAACCAAGGAACTCACGCTTAGCAGTTGCGCCTGGGACCACTAGACAAACAAGGCAGTCACGTTCTTAATAGTTTCCTTATATCTCGGCGGATCAACATAAACTCTTACAACGCTTGTGCAAAACGTACGATTCAAATCCGAAAAAAGATGATCTGAACAAGCTGTGCATTTGTACGTAAGGTTGTGCATTATATCCAATCCGAATATTATAAAGGGGTTCGAACCTACAAACATTTTTGTATGGAAGCTGGCATAGTGGGCATAGACCCACCCGCCGCCATTTTGTTTTTTTTTTATTGATGCGGCGCATTATTTTTCTTCTAGAATAAACATAAACAAACAAAAAATGACAGCTTTAATGACACTTTAGGGTACCATAGTGGTACCATAAAGTGTCACGTTGCTGACATATTTGGAGGTAAAGATCACTTTATGAGAACAATGACAATCATGAAAAATGAACTAATTACATGTTGAGATGCATTGCATTGTATTCAAATAATAGTTCCCAAGTTGATTTAACTATTTGAATAGTGTGTATTCTGAAACACCCCTTGTGTCATAAAGATATTTAGTTTTTTTTTGTAGTTCAAATTATTTTGAGCAGTCTGTTCGTCCCGATATATTTGATGCTAATTATACAAGAATCCTTATTACAAACAGGATCAACTAAATCATTTACTTGTATGAATATTTAATTAGTATACGCAAATTATTCAGAACAAATCGGAAACTTAGTGAGGCAATATTGGCAACAGAATGTGTGCTGAGTTTTTGTACAAAAAATTGCCTTGTACGTTTACAAGACCATTTCTGTTGGATCCAACTGAACGTTCTATAATCAAAACACCAATTTAAAGATAAAATGGCGAATGTAAAACGTCAATATTGTTATTGTGTTTTGGTCCACATTTATTTTTAAAACTTTATTCTTTCCGAACAGATTTTATAGTGAATTTTATTAGTAATTTTCCGTTTACAGCCTTTTAAAAAAGCCGGGATTGATGTAGCCATAAATTTTGTGGCTACTTTTTAAGGCAGATTTTTATAAGTCCGTTATTCAGGCGGTCTTTTAATGAAAATAAGGTTTTTTTAGCATCAACCTGTGGTACTTGTAGGACGTAGAGTTAGTAACTTATTACTTACTTCTGAGGTAATAGTGTGTTCGTATTTGACTGAAATAAATGTGTTTATACAGGCTGTAAGAGTAAACACCGTTATCTTTGAAACCAGTGGTTTGGTTTTATTTATAGAACGTAAAATCAATGAAAAACAACTTTTTTTTTTTTTAAATTCATTTTTCCTCGAAAGCATTTCACCCTACGCGCGGGGGCAACAAGCTACGGGAGGGGGCGCGGGGAACTCGCCGCGTGGCCCGACGCACGGCCCCGCACAGTTCGCTACCCCAGTCAGTCAGCTGTCTCGCTAGCGAGTGCCTGTAGGGCGCGTCGTAGCGCTGCCGCGCCGCTCATTTCTCGCGCGTGTATACTATATGTATTTATTTTTTTACTCGGTCCTATGTTTTTGTGTTCACGTCAACTACCCATGGTTTGAGTGATAACGGTGGTTACCCTTACATACTGTATAATGTAATAATCTAATGTCTTGATCAGTGGTCCTGATAGACAGCGGCTAAACGGTGTATAAAGATTGGCTCCACAATGGTCCATAGTGGTAACATCCCTTTTTGAAAGAAGTCAACAACCTTCAGTAAACCACGCTAAGCTGTAGAACTCTGATAACCCACAAAGAATCCTAACTAATATTAAAAATGCGAAAATAAGTTTATTTGTTTGTTACCTTTTCACGCCTAAACCACTGAACCGAACATCCTGAAATTTTGCATATACGTTGTCAGGTGCACAGAAACGGACGTAGGGTACCTTTCATCCCGAAAAAAGTACTGTTCCCGTGGAAAACAACAATAACGTTCATAGATGGCGCCACGTGTCTTTCGAATCACGATTTAATTATGTTATTATAGAAACTTTAGTAGTGTGTTAAGAGTTTTTTGAGCTTAACTAACGCGAGCGAAACCGCGGGCAAAAGCTAGTATACTTACACTTTAGTTTATGTTACAAGAAATATAAAAAAAAACTCTATCAATGCGGATTCTAGCAACTGCCCTTAAAGATCACTAAGATGTAGATAAATTATATCAAAAGAATAAGAAGCTACATGCCGATATTACATGTCTGGCTTCCAGCGATAATATTAAAACCTTACATTCCATTCACCGAAGAAAACTAAATAAAATAAATAAACACGGAATTTCCAACTCAGTCGGGTATACACCAAATATACTCGCTTTTAAAAATAGAATCTGAACCAATCTTCGTACGACGTTTATGAATATTTGACCGCGAAATGTATACTCGATTATTATAGGAGTAAACGAGGGAGCCCGGGGGCGTAATCACGTATAGGTATTTTATTTCGTTATTTGACCGCCCGTGGGTGGAAAAGTAAATTAGCTTGTTGCTGTGTGATGTGGGGGTTTCGGAAAAGAAAAATTTCCTTATTCCCGTTTTTTTAGTTTTGTTTTTGGATAAGAACTATGAGGATCGGCGTTTATTAATAGTCTTTCTCTAACATTTTTTACGGTCACATTTCTACATTTTTTTTATTAGTAATCTTGCTTTCAAATGGTTGGTCTAGCGGTCACAAGCGCGACTGTTAAGCGTTAGATCCTGGTTTCGATCTCTAGGTCGTGCAAAGTGTTATTGGGTTTTTCCGTCTAGAATTTCTCAGTAGCAGCCCAGAGGCTCAATTTTTGCTCGGTTGATGGCAATAGGCTCGCCCCCTACAACATGGGTTTAAACATGGCGGAAAAATGAAGGTGTACTATATACCTCTGCCCAACCCTTCGGGAAATGCAGGCGCGATGCTAAGTGTGTATTTTAGGAGCAATGTAGAACTTATTATGGAACTATGAACATAAATAACTGAACAAAATCCCTAGAGCTTTCAGAATTTATATTTCAAAACTTTGAATTTCAACTAACTGCCCAACCCACTAGGATTCCTTTTACTCCGAACTAATATGCAAGTCCCAAAACCAATATTAAAAACAATAAACAAAACGTAGCACACACTTCTGGCTTCGATAGTACCCTAAAAATTTACGAACAGCCCTTTTCACTAGCCGAATTCAACTTTATGTTGTATAGGTTATGAAAATTTTCGCCCGCGCCCAAAATTGTCGCACAGTAGTTTTTAGGATTATTTTTGGCGTGTATTTATTTCTGGTTTCCTGTAGTTTTTTTTATTTTGTTATTTGGTGTGGTGTGTTCTGTAAAAAATATGAACAGCTTTTAGTAAAACTCTGCTCTGTGGTTTCCCATTAAAAATATTCCAGTTTGCTTTTTAACTCACTTTGTAAATGTATAAGACGTGCAGCCCGTCACGTCAAAAGACCGCTGATGGTTAACCTGCGCAATAGATGATTTACCGTTTTTTTTTATTCCAGACTATTACAAAGGACCTATTGAGATATAGTATTTTTTGGAAAATAAACATAACTATTCATTATAATTTGTGTTACGTGTAATGGTTATCTTCTAGAAGAAAAATTGAGACAAACGATTTAGTTTTGACTAAGTATCTAAAGAAAACTCAACGCCAACGCGTCAATCAACTATTTAAGAGAAAACAGGATGAGGCAAGTTTTTTCAAAGAAAGAAAATTAAACACCGTCTAGAAAATATTTCCTTCAACAATACCTACATTTTCCACCACTATATTTCTACAGCATTTGCAACAGAAGGCCACACAATTAAGTAGCTGTTAATTCCTTATTTTATTTATTTTGCAAGCCATGTTGGACGTCAAGTTCATGCAAAAATAAGCAGGGAGCGAGCAAAATAAGCCGCTTGGTTGCCCGTGAACTGTTCACAATCGAGACAGCTTTGTTTGTTCGTGTTACGGACGCTGTGTGGTAGCTGTTTGGTAAATATTTTATTAAATAGCTGTACAATTTTATCAAGGTTTAAGCACAGTGTACCTACTTACTACATACAGTGGGTCAACACCCATACATTTGACAGATCCTATGAAATGTCAAAATTACGTAGGGGCGGAGGTTATATCCCAAGTATGCAGTATGGCTACTCGGGACATAACCTCCGCCTCTTCACCCCGCAACCCACGCACGATTGCTCTGCGACAATGTTCTACGTTGACCGACAGTAAGGAGTAAGATATAGGTAGACTGTGGTTTAAGTATGTTTCAATATAATTTTGACAACTTTCGTGCTACTAGCATTCTAGTTTCAGAGTCATCACGCTTGTTATTGCTAGAGGTTCAGGGAGCCAATACTACTAACAAAATCGTTGCCAAACGCAAAAGAATCACAATTGTCAGTCAGTTTTTGTTTACGAAAAGTGTCAAAATGATTTTTGTTTTTTTGCTTTTGAAATTGACAACTGTCTGAATGAACGGTTCGGTCTTGGTTTGGTTGCGATTTATCATGATTTATTTCAGGATAATAGACATTTTAACAGCATCAATAAATTGCAAATCTAATTAGTCCGACACTTAGTTTAAAAAAATAATGGACACGTATTTGTTCTTTTATTAAGGGCCGATTTTTCAATCGTCAGATAACTTTTATCTGAAGAATAAATATGGCAGTTTGACATATTTTCTGTACAAACTCTGTCAAAACGTAAAAATTATTCTTTAGATAAAAGATATCTGACGATTAAAAAATTGGCCCTAAATCTATGAATATTTGGAAAGATAAAACGCATTAAAACTCGAGAGTTGGGGCTTGTGACGTCAAGAGCAAGTAAAAATTGTACTTGCTTGTGACGTTTTGCCAATTTAAAAAGTGTCGTATCTTCGTCAATTTTTGTTTGCGCAACAAAAGAAAAAATACAGGTCCAATATTTTTTGATAATCTAACTGACGGACTAATTAGATTTTTTCAGTCAAATACCCTATTGGGCTCCAGGCAGAAGTTATCTACCTATGCTAATACATATTCAGATTCAGAATTAGAAAAGCATCCAATAATATGACAATGGTATTAATAGTTTATCTATAAATACACTAATACTTAATTGTTTAATTAAATCGATTTAAAGATTTTTTTGTGCCTTTATTTTTTTTCTAAGTACAATTTAGGACTTCTTGCTAAACAGCTCTGATTTTGACAAGTCAACAAGTTCCATAGCAACGTATGTATAAACAATCCGACTTCTCCACAACTACGTACCACGCAATGAATATTGTTGTACTGTCAAAATGAAAGCTATTGAAATTACGAATGTGTTACGCAATTGCCCTGCAGATTAATATACTTCAAACAATTCACTGGAAATACATCAAAATGCCATAAATTTTCCCGATGAATATTGCTTATCGTAAGATCGCAGTTGAATCTTATTGGTTCAAGGGAGCGTAAGATTCTTTATGCAGGAGGGATTTTTATCGGAACCATTCCTAAGATGTGTTTATCCAGGTGGAAAAAAATTATGAGATCTTCCTTCAGTTTATGGGGCTATCTTTTTGGACTTAAAATTGTTTTTATGGTGAATTAATAAAATACTTTCACACTTTTAAAAGGCGAAGAATTAGGACAGATTTTTTTTTTCTTTTTTTAATGTTTCCGTCTTGTTTAACCATTGTTGAATATAGTTTTAGGAGACCGCATCTTGTTTTGTCAAGGACCGAAGAACGATGAAGTATATAGACAATTGTAGAACAGAGATATTAACCCTTAATAGGACAAACGGTTTTAAGAAAAGTAAATAACAAACAATTTGCAAGGTTTAAAAATTAAAATATAAAAAAGAAGATTTGGCAACGTCTTCTTAAAAAGTTAGTGGGAAATATATTCTCTTCGCCTTATTAAGTGTTAAAGTCTTGTACCCAATAACACTGCTTAAATTCTTGACACTTTCGAATGTATTTTTTTCCATTTCACGAAAAAATAAAAATAGTTTCTTATCCTAGAGAAATAAATTGTATGTCTTACAATAAACAGCTACTTACCACAAGACAGCCAGCCTTTGCTCAGCTTGAGCCTTTTATTCTTTAGTTTGTTTTTTTGCTTTCTATTCTTACTGTACATGCAAGCGGTCGCCAATCCGATTTGTGTATCTCCAGGCTTTGAATCGGACCACCAGCATTTTAGTTTTAGATAACTTTGTTCTGTTAAAATGTCCGATCAATACCCTGGGAGTGATTTAATCAGCTCTAAGTAAGATTTGTTTTGTTTATGTAAGGGTTTAAAAAGGCAATTACTTTGGTAGCTTTTGTTGTTGTTTTTTTGGTTATTAAAGGCAACTGAAAAGGTTCGATACTGTCAACTTTTAAGGGTATAAGACCACTCACACTCAGGCCACGCAACAACCACAGAAGTGGCCGGCCACAAGCCACACACAAACTTTTTCACATAAAAAAACTGTCGTATTAAGTAGCCGCGAAATGTATGAAAAAACCGCAGCTTCTGGCCCGCCATTTGTGGCCCGATGAGTGGTTCATATAGAACACAGTAGATATATGTATAAACTAAAGCAGTACCTCAACCACCTATAATCGCCTGAATTGACTCACTGACACAGACACGCACTGCAACAAGACATCTAAGTGAGCTTCACAATGCAATCAGTCACGGTACATTACAGTACATTACAAAGAGTAACGCGACGTCCTACGTTGGCGGTTCAAAGCGAACGGGATTGCGAAGCGATCCGACGCGGTGAAACGCGAATTCAATGCGATGCGGTGCGAAGCGGCAGCTTTGTCCTACAAGCTCGCGAACCGCCCCCGCATCAAGTTCGCGCGAAAATATCAAGCTAACTGATCGCAATTGCTTCGCTTCGCGCCGCGCCGCACCGCACTCCACGTGCGTTTGGACACGTAGATATCGACTGTTTGTTGTTTTCGCGTCGCTTCTAGATTGCTCACGTAGAACACCGCGATTATACTCAGTATACAGCGTGTATGTGTCAGTGTGTTAATTCAGGCGATTGAGGTACTTATTTAGCTTATATTCTACTGTTTATAGGGTGTCCTTATTACAGGTAATTATTAAGCAATTAATAGCAGCACATAGGGACTTAAGTGGTACTAATAATAATATCAAGTCGCATTCACCAATTAGCCTATTACGTATCTTGAATAGTGGGATCATGTGTTTAAGGCAGGCAATTCTGCAACAGACAGTTCTACCTAACAGAGCCGAATAATCCACGAGATAATATCATATAACATGAACGTACAGAAATCTGATGCTATTATAACTACTTACTAGCTTAGCACTAAAAGGGGACGGTAATTCAAAAGCTTCTCAAGGCACCACTGATGACTATTTTACAGCTAGTGTTAAAATATAAAAAATCATACAAGGTGCAAACAAATTCGTGTAATTCCTTAAAACCACATGATCTACTACTGGTGTAGATTGGCCCCGCAAGGGATTTCGTTTGATTAAAAACAAAAAATAAAAAAAAGTTTTTTTTACTCGGTCGTGGTAAGTGATCATATCTAAACCACCTAATAAGGATTCAGAAAAAAAAAAAAGTTTTTTTTTGTTTTTTTTTTTGGTGTTGCTCGTTTCGATGCCACGCATAATTGAACGAAAGCACGGCGACACGGTTGGCGTGCACGACTAACGCGATATCGCTCTTTGCAGTCAGTTAACTCAGGGCTCTAAAATGACTCGGAAATAGAAAACCCAAGTTTTTTCTTAGAATTCGTTTTTAGTTGATTTTCAAAAATAATTCGGGATAAACAATACTTAAGTAATATTTGAGTACGG